>OY282498.1:49432703-51979606 GCA_958295605.1 Ajuga chamaepitys | reverse complement strand
AAACTTAACTGAATTTGTCTCAACAGTTAGTTGCAATGTGGTTTGGCCTCCCACACAGCTGACAGATCATCTTTGAGTTGTTCCTGAAACCACCTCTAGAGCATCCTCTATTGTATCCTCCTCTTGAGTTATTTGAACGATTGCTGCCTCCTTTACTGTATCCTCCCCAATTGTTATGGTTATTATAACCTGCTCTAGAACCGCCTTCTTGTTATTGTTGTAACCACCTCATGTAGCCCCAAGATTAACCACTGGATTAACAAAACTAGTGGAGTCTTTTTTCTGCAACCTCATCTCATGTGTCTGCAAAAGAGACTGCAATTCAGTAATAGACACTGCTTCAAATCTTGTTGTGACATTGACCACAATAGTCTCATATTCACGGCCTAACCCATTTAAGATGTAGAAGCACAAATCATCATCAGAAACCACTTGCATGCAAACTGTATACAATCCACAATCTCTTTCACCTTAAGAATGTACTCCTCAATCGTAGAATTTCCTTTCTTAAGAGAAGTCAATTGAAACCTAAGATTAAGAACTTTAGCTTTGGATTGTGGTCTAAACAAATCATCAAACACCTTCCATACATCATGAGAAGTAGTGCACCTATTAACATGTCCCAACATAGACTGTGTAATTGAACTTAGTAGCCATCACATTAAGAATTGATCCTTCCTAACCCATCGTTAATATTCAGGATTAGGTTGATTAACTACGGGTGATTCAAAATTCTAAGGACCATAATTTGGTACATGGTTCATTCTTGGCTATGGAGCAGTTGCCCCATACAAAAACCCGTAAAAACCATGAGCTCTAACTGTTGTTGTCACCTGCATTTTCCAATAAGCATAGTTATTTCGGTCTAGGGGCGGAAAAGAGTGCTAAATGTCGGAAGAACAAATTGAGACTGAGATATTTTGTAACCTCTTGATAAGAACACATAACGATCTTGAATAGAACGGACCATGATTTGATCAATCGCCTATTTGATTAAGAAAACAAAGTTGAACTTCACAACTTGAAAAACGACAAACAAATCTTCAACAACAACAATCAAATAGCGACTAGCTTCGATAGTGCGCGCATAAGAAGATTACTGGCTGAATGATACCATGTTATACAAATTGAAGATGGTATTTCATATATTCAAGTTAGTGATACAATACATGAAGTGTTTGTATATATAGAAAACATGATTAAGTTGGCACATGCTTTACATGTGCATGAACTTAATCATTTAATAGTACTTAACTAACTAATCTAGCTAACCTACTAAGAAAGTTGTTGGTTAAAATTTTAACCAACACATAACTAACATATTGATATATCTAACACTATTTATACTAATAGAATAACTTGAATTGTAACCAACTTATTCTAATTCTACTAGGAAATAAATTAAAAGATATCTTAATAATAAGTATAACAAACCAAATTATATCCTAAAAATAAAAGATAAAATTAAAACACATCTTAATTAATAAAAATTAAAATATATCTTATCAACTAACATTTATCTCCATCATTCTCCTCTCTTAACTCCATCATATTTCGAGAAACCTACAAATTTAACTCAAAACTCTCTTATTTGAGGCATATCCTGCAATTTTGTCGCCTCCGAGGATTCTAAAGGTCACAAGGGTAAAGTATTAAATTTGGGAGAACTAAATACTTAAATTCCCAAATGATGGAGATGAAACTGTGTTAATGTTTGCAAAACATGATCTGCTCATGATTGATAAAATAAAGTTTCGTTTGTTTTAGTTTATAAAAATCTTATTAGCTTTATTTTACTTTATCCAACATCGTTTTGTGCTTTGTGGTATGCTAGAATCTCTAAATATAAACAAGTATACTTTGTCTCACATCATTTTATACGTTGTGGTACGCTAATTATTTGTTAGTATAAATAGGCATGCTTTGTAACTTGTAAGTAATTGAAGTGTTACTGAATAAAGTTTTGGTTTATTCCCATCTTATTAGCATTTTTATTCCCTTCTTATTAGTGTTTGTTCCGATAAATACACGTGTTCGTGTTTCATAGTCTAGGTACATGCCTATTGCATCACCAAAAGAGAGAAAAATTGGGAGTATTGCCCCAGCTCAAGACTGTTGAGCAATTAACAAAGATGTATCTGACTATAATTTACTTCAAATATTCAATCAATTATTCAGGACTTGGTTAAATACTGAAATTCTATATTAGTCTATTATGATAAAATTGTCAGCAGTAACTTTAAATATATAAAACCTTATTTGTCACAAATAAAAAATTGTAACCCCCAACCAACTTGCATACAGGCTTTCCATTTCTCACATAAAACAAAACTACTCTACCCTCTGCTCATGTGTCAGCTTTTGCCATCAGTAATTTTCTATTGCCATTGGTTGGGCTACATTTTATATTTAATGGGCCCCCTTTTTATTAATATATCCTAGGTGATTCTCTTTGCTATTTTTACAAATAAGTATATCCAAAACTTTCTAATGGGCCCTTACATGAATGAATTATCCTTATACACGCTAGAATTTCCCGCCATGCGATGCATTGTTTAAAAATTATAAGAATAATTTAAATAAAATAATAAAGCGACATAATTGAATAGTTTATTTTTTATTAAATAAAAAATATTAAATTATTTAATAAATTTTTGTTTCATTGATTAAGTTTATTTATTTATTTTTATTTGCAATTCATATTCAGTGCAAATAGTTCAATTCATAATATATATTTAAATCTAAGTATAATAATCAACCAACACACAAGTTAAAGGCCATGAAAAAATATTAATCTATATACATATATATATATATATATAATAAAAAAATCCACCCAAAAAGTAATCTAGAAAGTTTTCCGCCCAAATTCCTTTGTCATTTCTGAAAAATTATTTTCTATATAAACATTAGTTTTGGTATGAAGCATTTTATTTGGAAAACATTATTTTTGGTATAAAACATTTTATTTGAAAATAGCTTAATTTGAATTTTGTTTCTTTTAATTTTTATTTTTTTAATCATATGAAAATATAAAAATTAAATTATTTAGTAAATATTATATAATTTCAACATTTTATTTTTCTTCAAAAAATAATCTAATTTTTTAAATAATTTTTTTCATTTCTAATGTGATTTTTCTACATAATAAATTAAATTAGTTATATATTATCGATCTACAGCTTGACACTTAATTGTATAAATAAATTAAATTAAAGACAAATATTTTTTTGTTGGATAATTATGTGGGTTAATTATTAGTGTGTTTGTAATATAAAAAAAATTAATAAAAAATAGAATGTAGTGTTATAGGTAATCACTAAAAGCTTTTGTAAATTTCTTGAACATTATATTTGAAAAAATAAAAAATTTAGATATTTTGGATAAATATAAATGTTTATCATAAAGTTATAAATATACATATATACACTCATCATTTGTACAAGATGATCAACATGACCTCCATACATAGATCCTAGAGATATTCTTACATTAAGCAAAACAAATATGAATTATGTAACTTACTCAAATTTATATATATTTTAATTTCTAATACTTTTTATTTGATTCTTCTTCATTAGCATATAACTTTTCATTTTTTTATTATATATTGATTGCGATATCTTATTATATTAAAATTATATAAACATATAAAATTCTTATTATTTAGTCATTTACATTTACAAATCCTGCGTCGCAAAAGGATACTTCTAGTTTTGATATATTTGACATAAAAATTGAAAAGAACATAAAAAATATTTGGCTTTTAATTTATTTTATTAAATAAATCAACCAAAGTTGTTACCTATTATTTTTCTATTAATTTTGTGAAAGATTTTACCATATATATACAAGTCTCTTTCATATTAGCAATGTTTTAAAGGTACTCATTTTCAGGAAGAAAAATGTGTAGGAAATTATGTCTAATTTCTTTTATAAATGATTCTTTTTTATGATAAGATTCATATATTCATATATGAGATATATATATATATCTCATAGTCTTACAGAATTTTCTCCACTAAATAACGAAAGGTGACGAGTATTTTCAACCCGCGAAATCTCTTAATGCGGCTCACTTTTCATTATAACTATTTATATTTGAAAAGTAAGTGCAAAAATTTTAATACAACCCACTCATTACTCATTCTACCCTTTTTTATTAATTACATTATTTAAAATAAAATAATTATATATAAAATAATCAAAACACAAAAACAAACAAAAAGAAAAAAGAAAAAACAAAAAAAAGAGGAAGAGTTGGGCAACATAAGTAGTTGAACGAACACTATTATTGAACATTCAGATTTTCACTATCTTGCTCAGCAATTTTCTCCTGTAAAAAGGAATTGTCAAAGAGTGAGTCTTGTATGTGAATGGTCATACGTGTGACGGAATATACTTTTACAAAAAATATTGATATTTTTACAGGAAAAAATGATACTTTCCAAGAAAAAATGATATTTTTACTACATTGATACTTTTACAGATAAATGTGATACTTTTGCTACAAAAAGTTATACTTTTTTTTGTTCAAAGAATGTAATACTTTTACAGATAAACGTGATACTTTTACCACAAAAAGTAATATTTTTCCCATCACACCGTGTGACGAGCACATACAAGTTTTTGCCACTTGTCAAAATACCAACATTTTCTTAAAAAAGAAAAAATTGTATTCGTACAATCGAAAAGAGTTCGATTAAAAAGTTTGATGTGTGTTCGACCATAGCAGTCGAACCTCTGTAATTTTTCCAACATTATTGGTTGAGCATGTGCCATTATGCTCAGTCGTTGAAGTTGAACATAGTACACCTTATTCGGTCCTTGTGATCGAATGGTGACCATGATAAGTATATTTATAGATAAAAGAGAATTAAAAAAATACATAAATCACATAAGTGATTTTTTAGTTGTTGTTTAGGCCTTACAATATTGATGAAAACTTGAAAAAATTAGTGTTAATGGAGTTTCGGGAAAGACATATCTGTCTGATTAAAGATGGTACAGTAGAAGAAAAAATAAATTGTTTTGTTTTGTTTTTTTTTCTAACTTGGTATATTTATTGTTTAAAATTATTTATGTGTTGTAATTAATCCTTAAGAACGTACTGGTCAATTTTTATAATAGTATTTTAATTTATTAAATTAATTGATTGCGTTAAAAAATTTGGAGAGCGGCGAGTAATTGATGTACACGAGCCAAACTGTTTGCGAACTATTTAAATCTCGACTCGAAAAAATATTCGTTCGTGATCGTTCGTTGGCCTAAACGAACCGAGCTCGAGCCTATAGGTATTTGGTTCGCAGGCTCGCGAGTTGGACTAGTTATGATTAATCATACATTTAATTGTATTCATTGTGAATTGAACAAAAGACCTTTAAGATCAAAGTAAAGAGTGACTATCAATAGGCTAGTTATGATTTTTTAACAAACTATTCGCGAGTTTAGTAATTACATATTTAACGAACTTGAGTTCGAACTCGCTTAATATATCATTGAGCTTTTGTGGAACCGAGTTCGAACTATATCCGTTTAATATATTATCGAACTTTTGTCGAATCGAGATCGAACTATATCGCGAACTTAATATTTATAAAATGAACAGAACTCTAACATAATTTTATAAGTTCGAACAAATTCGAGTCGAACTCAAACCTTGTATTATTCGATTTGATTCAACTCATTTACTTCTCTACCGAGGAGTATGTAAACCCAAGCTTTTTAGTGGCTCCATTTAGGGTTGTACAGAACTTTATCAAACCGATATTATTTAGATTGTTATTATAATGTTTATGATTTTAGAATTTCCATAAATTGAACATTAATTTAGTTTTGTATTGAAAAACTAAAATGAACCAAAAAGATCTTGGTTGCATTTTTTTTCTTCTGTATTTAAATCAAGCAAGAAAACTGCAATCATCATTCCCATTATCGTCACTCTTTCAATCATAGTTTTTACTTTTTACGTTCCCTGAAAAGAAATTTATTTCAAAAAACTATTGTCCCAAAACCGGAGTAGTGTTTTAAAAATTGGAGTCTTATTTTACTACTTCAAGTAAAAGCTAAAACTTTTTATTTGACAAAATTTTCAAATGTGACTGAAAAGAAAATATTGTCGTGCGAGTACATAGTGATAATTTTTTAAGAATTACACTTTCATCAAATTGACAAAAATTAAAAATGGTATATTATATATAAACATAATTCTTTTGTAGAACGAGGAAATAATTAGAGGAATTTGTAACCAATCACCTCCTAAGTATTTAAAATTAGAGGTGCAAATTCGGTTTTAGATACAATTCCAAAATTTTAAGCAAAATGAAGGAAGACATATATGTGATTGATAGAGATGCCAAACTGTTTTAAAAAGTGGCCATAAGTTTCATGTTAGATGTCGAATTTTTTCTCAGCATTAGAGCAGATAAAATCTGCCCGGCTCGATGGGCTAGCCCAACTCGTCCGATATTTTAAATGAACTAAGTTATAAGAATCTAAGTACGAAATATACTTGGTCCAATAGTCGATTCAATGGGCCAGAATTTCGACGGATCATGGGCCAGGTCCGAAAAACTTTGTATATTTAAGGGAATTGACTGAACTGAGCTCAATAATATTTGGCCGATAAAATTTTAACCTGGCCCGACTTATGGTGTTGGTCCGGTCGACTCGCCTGAACTGTCACCTCTAGTCAGCATCTATAACAAACAGTTGGTCTTCTTTGCTTTCTAATTTGATACATGCATACATACATAACGGAGGGTAAAATCGTACATCGAAAATAAGGAACTGAGCTCATATTCAATAATCTGTTGTTAGTGTTCCAAGCCCTAACAAGAATGTCCATTATGCCTAATCTTGAGGAAGCCCTAAGGTATAAGCTCTTATAAGTATACACTTTAACAAGATAAAAGGTAAATTCAACAACCAATCTCTACCTTTTTCCTTGCAATTATCATGTCTTGCCTAATTTATTATAGTTCTGACTCGATAGCTGAACAATAAAATGGGTTTCAAATTGATCTGAACGTCAATGTTCCTGCATCGAGGCCTTTCCTGATGTTATCTTTCCAGTTCTAACTGATTGAGTTTTGGCAACACAGAGCGGAGAAGATGAAGATTTTTGAGAAGGGATATTTTGGTCTACATCACATACATACATAAGGTTAAATAAGCTAATAATGGTTTTTTTTTTTTTTTAAAAAAAGAATAGATAATATGGTTAATAATCACATGGGTATGCTTTAGACTAATATTGTTGGACTATATTATGTTTGGAATTGGTTGTGCATCTCTTTATTTGTTCAAATATGTTTTCTGTAATTCAATTAGGATTTGGAATGTCTTCTCTTCAAGTCTTCTCTTTTCTTCTTTTAGGATCTTCGCTTCAAGTCTTGTTTCTAAACAGGGAAAGGATTTTTTTTTTTCTAGATATGATTGAAATATTTATCCACATGATTGATGGACTTAATGGTTTAATAGAACCGAGGATCCCCAGACAACAGTCCCAAGAGGGGTTGGGGGTACAAAACCCTTCTAAATAAGGAGAAAGTAAGGGGAACGAGAGCTAAAATTATTTTTGGTCTCGTAACTTTTGCTCGTGTAATTTTGATCTAATAAAAGTTAATTTAGTCCCCTAACTTTAGAATTTGTCCACATTTAGTTCTTTTTCACCATGCCCATTTTGGACGGAAATTGCACGAGATCATATTCTCCGGTCTATTTTCTAATACGTGGTACCGAAAGCATACGTGAAAAATTGGTCACGTGATCGACACGTACGATTTTCAGGTCAAGTTGGCTACCGACGGCGAAAAAAGGACAAATGCGAATAAATTCTAAAATTACAGGAATAAATTGAATTTATTAATTTTTTAAACTGAAAATTATACGAGTGAAATATTATTGGACCAAAAACGATTTTAGTCTGAAAACTGATCAATGGAGGCTGACAATGTAACGGATGTCTGGAAAGAAAATAGGGCAGAAAAATGCTTTTAGCCCTCTTATCCATTATATATAACCCATGTAATACACGAATTTGTAAAAGAGAATTAATAATTCAATTTTTTAGTTAAATTAAATAAATAATTGATAAATTAATTTTTTTATGGATTAATAGTTAGAATTAAATTTTGCTATCAAGTGATATCTTATTTAGTAATTAGATTAGATATTTTGTTGATTTTTTTCAAAAATATTTTGAAATTATAATCATTATTTAGTTTAGGCGGTTACAGTTTGAAGTTGGAGTTACAAAATAGCGGAGTGGGTAGTTTTGTTCCAACCATAAAATTATTTTATTAATAAATGAAAAATTACATTGAAATTACATATCACCTGAAAAAATGGTTGACATAGTTGACATAAGTCACTAAATTAACTTATTTAATAATTGGACAAAATACACGGTTGTTGGTAAGTGTATGGACGATTAAATGGCTAATATTATTTAATCATAGTTGACGTAAGTTACTATATTTTTTTTAATTATAACTTCAACTGTATTTTTTTAGTACCTAATTGTGTTGTCATCAATATCACTAGGTGCGTTTTTATTAAACCTTTCTTTACTCTCTACTAATTCACAATCTGTCACTTTCACTGTTAGTAATTGAAAGTGGAAGGTGTGATATGATAACTTCAATCGCTGATTTACTACAAGTATAACAATGGATGGCATAATAATTTATGAATGTAGGACAATGTTGTTACGATATATCTAATAATAGTGTTGATGATGTAGTTAGTTGTAACAAAATACGACTGAAGTTGTAACTCAAAAAATTGTAATTAGTGATTAGTATTGATAAATTTTAAAGGTTATGTAATTGAAATCAAATCAAATATCGTAATTTTTAATAATCAATAATTATTCATTTATAATAACCCACTTTCTATCTCTTCACCATTTCATTTCCCAACACATTACTTCTCAACATAAAATTAAAAGAATATATATTTTTTTTAAATATTGATGTGACATTTTGAAAAAAAATCCTACATATCATATATATACACATAAATTTTTCAATATTTTACACTTTCAGATCTGAAATAAGAATTTTCCAAAACCCATTTAAACTATATCCAGACACAACCTAAAGTCTTATTAATACCTAATATTCTCTCCAATAAGGACCAAAATATCAATACTGATGTGTTTTTAGGGATCTTGATGTTGAAATTTGCATGGCTTTAATTTAATCCCCAACTCCATTATCAATCCCAGCCTTTATGCCTGGTTCACTCCGATCCACCCATCGAATCAACATTATATGTTATGTTAGGGCGTTAAGTTGAATTGGGCCAATTTTACGAAGACAAAAACTATTCAGCCCAATTCAATCCAGTCCCCTTGGATAAATTAAGATTATCTATCCGGTCCATGACCCGTTGAGCTTTTAATCTATGGGATTGAGTTTGCTGGACCTGATGGTACTTTGAGCCTAAACTCCTGCCAATCTCATTGAATTGGGTCAGATGGTACTTCGGGTCTAGATTCCTATCGCCTAGTCCATTTAAAATGTCGGGCAGACTGTATCAGTTAGCCTATCGAGTCGGACAGATTTTGCCAGCTCTTACCTATTGTTACCCTAATTATGATTGACAAGTTTAACGCTATTTATCATGAAGAATTTAGAAGTTGAGATTAATTATTTGGAAATTAACTACAACATACTAATAGATGCAAAATATGTGGTGCTGGTATAATTTTGGAAGATGAAGTTAGAAGTATATACTATTGAAGATATATTGCTTTTTATATACAAACATCTTTCATAGTCTCTGTGTGGTCCTTTGTAAAAAACCATGATATATATGGTTATGGACGTGAAAGATGCTCCAAGGAGTAGTTGTCCAAATGAATATGATGGGCTTTTGACCATGTTTGGAACATTGTGCGGAAAATAGTCAAATAAGTTTCACATCGAATGTATAAAGGAAGGATCATGAACATATATCGAAAGAAGTATCTTAATTGATATGAGGCATTTTAGAAGTTTAGCCCAAAAACAAATTTGTGCGGGCTTGGCTCAAAGTGGATAATATTATATCAATATGAAGATGCAGGCCCAACAAGTCGTATCAGAGTCGTGGTCCAGACTGAACCGATATGGTAAAAATCCTCGAAGCCAAATAAGCGACGGTAGAATTTCAAAAAGACGACGGGAAGATCCTAAAACTCCACTCGAATAGACGCTAAACCATGAACTTCATGTAATGGGTTCACTTGGGTGGGGTAAGACTCTCCGCTTAGTACCACAATTGTTCCGCTTCAAATTACATATTACATACATGTTTTACATTATCTATTACACATATCATATATAAGCCACGTGGACAGATACGCATATTCACCAAAGAAAGACTTAACAGTGGATTCCAAATATTTTCTCAATGTTGCAGATTCGATATAGTATATAACTTATTTAGTCAAAACATATAAATTGTTTACCTTAATAATATTAGTTGTAATTTTGTGATTTTTTACTTTTTTATTGTTACGAATTAAATATATTATACTACATCCGTCTCGAATGAAGTTGCACCTCTAAAGATGCACACATATTAAAAAAAATTGTTTTTCTGCTTTTTCAGTTGATCTTTTAAAGGTGGATTAAGGGCGATGATTTTGAGGGTGGAGATTGTGAGAAAACTTTCCCTTTTGAGAGTGTGCAAATTATTGTGAGACGTACCGAAAGGGAAAGTGTGCAACTTCATTCAGGACGGAGGTAGTAAGTTTTGTTTAACAAAAAAATTAAATTATTTTTTACGATTGCAGATACAATATAGTATAACTTGTTTAACCAACACGTAAAGTTGTTTACCTGCATGACTTTGTAGTTTTGTAATTTTTACTCTTTTATTGTTGCGCATTAGATATATAATAACTTGTTTAACAATTTTTTTTCTTACCGTTGCAGATCCTATATAATATAACTTGTTTAACCAAAACGTACAGGTTGTTTACCTTAACATAATTGTTTGTAATTTTGTACTTTTGTAAATTATATTTTTTTTATTGTTGCAGATTAGATATATTATAACTTTTTTTTTTTTAAATGTTTCTTCTTACGGTTGCAGATATAATATAGTATAACTTGTTTAACAAAACGTATATGTTGTTTACCTGAATAGTATTATTTGTAATTTTATAACTTTTATTTTTTTATTGTGGCGTATTAAATACATTATAACTTTTTTAACACAATTTTTTAAATCTTTTTCTCACGGTTGCAAATCCGATATAGTATAACTTGTCCAATCAAAATGTATAAGTTGTTTACCTTATCAGTATTATTTGTAATTTTGTAATTATTGTTATTTTAATGTTGCGGATTAGATATATTATAACTTGTTTAAGAAAATAGTATTATTTGTTAATTGAGTAGTAATATTTGTAGTTTTATTTTATTTTTTGTTTTCTCTTCTTGTTGTGGTGGATACGATATAGTATAATTTATTTAATTAAAACAATTTTTTTTGTCTAAATAGTTTAAATTGTAAATTTAAAAAAAAAAAACAAAATACAAAAATAAATAAATAAACAAAAATTTTAAAAATGAAAAATAATAAAATTTGAAAATAAAAATTATAATTAGCTATTAATTTATTTTTATTATTTTATTAATATCTATATACTAATTATTACTATTAATAAAATGATAAATAAATAAAGATTATTAATTAAAAAATGAAAAGTAAAATAAGAACAATTACAATAAGTTAATAATTTATATTTATTATTTAATTAACATTTATATACTAGGTATTGGTATTAATATATACCAAGTTCATATATGAATAAAATAATTAATAAAATTATAAATAAAACATAATTTTATAGAATGTGATATAGGAATATAAATGTAACATGCAAACTATTAGGCCACCAAATTTTTTTATTCAAGAGTGAAATATTATTAACCCTCAACGTGAAATGCTGACGTCGTCATCTATATAACATCTTGTGCAATTAATATGAGGTAATAAAATACTCTCTCCGTCACGGTTAACTTGTCACAGTTGACTGAACACAAATGTTAAGAAAAATCAATTTTTAGGAAATCTTTTGACTTTTTTTAAAGGTGGAGATTAAATGTGGATATTTTGAGGGTGGAGATTGTTGTCTTTAATTGTCATATACGGGTGTGACAGTTAAGTAAGACGGACCGAAATGAAAAGTAGGACAAGTTAACTGGGACGGAGGGAGAAATAAAAAGCGGGTCGCGGGCAGCTTGGCAAAAGGTGCACAATAACAAAAGACAAAAACTTGTATGTGACCGTCACACGGTGTAACGGGAAAAAGTATCACATTTATCAGTAAAAGTATCACTTTTTGTAGGAAAATGATCACCTTTATCTGTAAAAGTATCAATGTAGTAAAAGTATCATTTTTTCCTGTAAAAGTATCACTTTATTCCTATAAAAATATCAATGTTTTCTGTAAAAGTATATTACGTCACACGTATGAATGTTCACACATAAAACTCACTCATAACAATTTGTATGCACCAAATGCTCACAAATTTTTGTCATCGTAATATTGTAAAGTTGCGTTGCTACAAAATGTTGAGAGGAATTATACAGCAATTACCATCTTTGACCCCATCATCTTCTTCATCACTGAATTTGTTGAATTTCAACCGTTTCGAAGTCCTAGAGATATTGCTGGTTGCAGAGATTCTGGAGTGGCACTAATCGTCGTAAAAAAAAATAGTAATAGAGTCCATATAAAAGTTTTTTTTTTTTTTTTCTTATCGAAGATTTACTAAAGCAATTAATAAATTATTTTAAAAAGAAATGGGCATGATTTTGAATATGTATTATTTATTTGTATCTACGTTAGAGACTACATTGTGAAACAATAAAATTAAATGGGGTGAATTTAGTTAAAATTTGGAGAAAATAATAAATAAAATTTATATGAAAAAATAAAGTCCTGTAAATTTTACACTGGTTACAGCCTAGTGTTGACCATAGCAAGATCCGTCATGGTTCTAAACTTACGTTATTTGGTTTCAAAGAAAAATTCATTATTCGAGAAACTTTTTTCCAAAAATATTACTCCCCCCGTTTTAAAAAAGTATAGCGTTAGTCTTTAAAAAAAATTAAGGATGGATAAAATGATAAATATATCCATACATAATCCATTTAATAGGGTTTGTTTTCTGGAATAAGGAAATAGTCAACCTAATTGAGTAGGTTATTTGAAATAAAATTAGAAGAATTGTGGTTCTTTTGCTAAAATGACACATTTTTAAAAGAAATTAACTTCTCTGAAACGATATTCTTTTTCTAAATGGAGGGAGTACATGATATGTATGATTAATAAATAACTCATCAAATTGCCTCTATATGGGAAACATATATACAAGCACTAATTGCAGTATCTTTTATAGGCACTAGAATTTCTCGTCGTACAATATATGATTTAAAATATATTTATTTGTGAAAAAAATAATTGAACAATATAATTGAATAACTTAATTTTTATTAAATAAAAGAATATCAAATTATCTAATAACTTTTAACTTCATTATTAAAAATTGCTTAATTTTATTTTTATTTGCAACTCATATCCAATGTAAATAGTTCAACTCACAATAAATATTCAAATCTAAGCACAACAATAAACCAACAAACAATTTTTTTTTATTAATATATTATATCAAATATTCAATGTCGGTATTAAATTAAATACTACAAAAATATGTTTTCCTTTTATCTATTGCAAATAAAAGAAATAGATTAAAAAGTTATTAGTGCTCTTTTTTTTCTAAAGGGAAAGTAACTTTTCATTAACGATTACTGGAATCAACCAGTGCTGGTTGATAAAAAAAGGTGGCAAATTGCACAATTGAAAAAAATTATTAGTGTCATTAGGATGATGAAAAAAACAAAACATTTGAGAGAGAGCTACAAAATATAAAGCAGATCTTCCATTCCTAAAATGGGCAAATATGTTCCTCCACTTTTTTTGTTCTTTATAAAAAAGTTAAATAGTATCCGTGAATCGAGAAACTGAAAAATTGTCAGTTTTTACTATTTCTGAACAGTTATAATATTGTAGAACAGATACACATATGAGTTTGTTCATATAATAAAATTAAAGTTCTAAAATATATATAAAGAAATTAAGTAATATTTTAAAAAGATTTGTTAATAAGTACTTATAAAAGAAATTTAATATTTATTTAACTATAACTTATATCTCAAACTCAATCAAATAATTCAACTCACATTACATAAATAAATCTAACTTAAATAATCGACAAACAATTACATTTTTTTAATATAGTTTATTTTAGAATATGCAAGGTGGATATAAAATTAAAGTTCCTGAAAAAAAATTAATTTCCTATATTTTACTTTCAAAACAGAAAAAGAACCGGAAACTATTTGCTTTTTAATTTATTTTATTTATCTTTATTATTAGCTTTTAAATTTTTTTTTTTATTGTGAAATGAATCAAATAAAAATTGTCACCTATAATTTTTTTTATATAGCAAATTGCCAACAAATTAGATTAGAAACTAATTTTGGGAAAATGTTACCTTATATATAAAAATCTTTATCATATAAATACAAATTTCTTGTATTTTAGTTTAAACCTACTATTTTAAGGTGTAATTGGGATAATTTGCCATACTATATGTTTCATCTTCTTCTTTTCTTTAGGGAAACATCTTACATATTTCATTTTATGTTTACTATCTTTAATCCACAACGCATGTTCTATTACTGATACTATCATATAATACATGTGATATTTAATAAACATTATAAAACACAAGATAAAATATAAAACGTCAATTTTATTTACACCGCAATGTAACAAGTAATCTTATGGGTGAATTTCACCCAATATTTTCAGAAGATAAAAAATGGATATTACGATACTAATTTTCCAATGAAAATTTAATTAAGTGTTGTATTGTTCACAACAACAGTAATCTTATAAGTGGGAATTTTATTTATTTGTCAAATTAGGTGAACTCGCCTGTGGAGTTCACTGAAATTCTGACAGGTTTGTTCAATGTCGCCCCTGCCAGGGCGACTTCAATTAATTTTTATTTTTTTTAGATAACGCCTATAGCATAGGCGATTTCATTTTTTTTTTTTTTTAAGTTATAAGTTTGATGATGATGATGATGATAATAGTAGTAGTAGTAATAGTAATAATAAACACGTAATAATTAGGGGTGTGCACGGTACGATGTGAATCGAATATTTGAAAATATCTAAATTCGTACCAAATTTCGGCTATTTAAAAAGTGAGTATCTATCACCGATCTAAAAAATCAGGACGGTACGATGCGATTTTTTTTTTTTTTTTATCGGGATTTCAGAAATTTCGGACCTAACGGTTCAGAAATTTCGGACCTAACGGAACGGTTAACTGAATCGAAATTTCTGAACCATTGGGTCTGAAATTTCTGAACCAAATCGTCCCGAAAAAAATAAATAATCGCACCGTACCGTCCCGATTTTTTGGATTTAGATACCCACTTTTTAAATAGCCGAAATTTGGTATGAATTTAGATATTTTTAAATATTCGATTCACATCGTACCGTTCACACCCCTAATTGTTACGTGTTTATTATTATTATTATTATTATTATTATTATTATTATTATTATTATTATTATTATTATTATTATTATTATTATTATTATCAAACTTATAACTTTAAAAAAAAAAATGAAATCGCCTATGCTACAGGCGTTATCTTAAAAAAAAAAAATTGAAGTCGTCCCTGGCAGGGGCGACATTGAACAAACCTGTCAGAATTCAGTGAACTCGTCTGTGGCATAGGCGAGTTCACCTAGTTTGACAAATAAATTCTCACTTATAATATTAATGTTGTTGTGAACAGTACAATACTTAATTAAATTTGTCGACTGGACAAATAAACACATTAACATAATAATGGTACGTGGGCCGCGTGCAACACATTTAAAGCCCATTCGGCATATTTGGAATAGCTAATTTTAGTAATTTTATTTATTTACATCTGGGGCATTTTTATTTAAAATGTTTGGTCGAATTTATAAATTTACCACAAATAACCTTTGAATGATCACATTTATATATAGTTCCTCACTGAATTAGGAAATAATTTAAACGATAGTACTATCTAATTATTACAAGCAACTATATATCAATGCAGATTATGATCTCAAACTCACCTTAATTTCATATGAAAATAATTAAGGTTAATCGCAAGAAAAGTTCACGGTAAAATTTTAATTACTACATAAATTTTAAAAGGTACAGAAAATTTACCAACTTTCATTCTTTTCCAATTACAATATTTTATATCTAATTGCATCGCCATCACCATTAATAAAATTTTCCTTGACTAATTGTCCTATATCCATCTCATATTACAACTTATTTACCCTAGCCACCACCGTAAATTGAGAGTAGAAGTTGTGACAATCGTAACGTCAATTTTCGATTCACTACAATTATAAATAATATATGATGAAATGGCACGAATGCATTAAGGTGGATCCAATAATGGTGATTGGTCAAATATTAGAAAATTAGACCGATGTTATTTAAAAAAATAGTGCATTTTTTATTACTTTTAAAATCAATTTTGTGATTGAAAAAATTCTCAAAGTTGGTGTGTTTTTTGCTATTAATTAATGAACTAGGATAATTTTTGGATATTTTGTGACAATTATAGTATTTTACAGGGAAAATATATGTTTGAGAAGTAGCAACTAATTTTATGGGAAAAATTCTATGCTACTTTTGCAAGTATTATCAACATTCAGATAACATGTAGAATGTCATACAAAATAATAGTCAACCTTTTCTTGATTTTCATTAGTAATCCATATGGCACACATCATATAGAGTGCAGGTCGTGTTTAGAAATGATAATTCTGGCGGCCCGTCCTGCCACCTTCCAATTGGGCTAAGATCATATGTCAAATCGTATTGGATCGAACCAAAATTTTATCGGGTAAAATATTATTGAGCTTTGTCAAGCCTATCTCCTTAAATATGTTAAGATTTTGGATTGTCCGTCAAGTTTTTGATCTATCGAGTTGAATTTATTACATTTAATGATACTTTGAGTTCATATTTTTATAATTCAATTTATCTAAAATATCGGATGAATTGAATCCATCATTTTGGTGGAGCCAATTTCACAAGCTCTGGCCTCCCCTGCAAAAATAACATAGGAAGCCGTGTAAAAGTCCAACATAGCATTCCCCAGACCTGTACAAATAATGTTTGTATGGGACCAATCATGATGTAACTTTTAAAAGGGCCGAATGTTGTACATGCACATGAAAAATTACGGCCCAGCACGCGTGGGCCTCACAAACCAAAAGGCATTTGCCAAATATATGCAAGGAAAATATATGGTGTGTTTACTTAATACTTAGCGAAGTAGATTTAGTTGTTCAAATTCCGATAAAGCACATTCATTAATTTCTTTAATTAAGTTTGGTCCAGCACTTCTCAGCCACAAGTAAACACATCCATATAGATGATGCACAATTACAATGAGTAGTTGGTAAGTACTTATTTGTGTGTTAATAATGTAGTATATTTAGAAATTGATTATATAAATAAATATTCACAAAGATATTTATCATAATTGTGTAGTATATTGAAAATATATATATATATACTAGCCATGGGCACGTGCGTTGCACGTGTTCGATATTGTCCAATTTTATTTTGGATCTATTTTTAAAAGAAAATATTGATTAGTAATTTAGGAGAACATATTCTACACATATTTTAAAATATGTGGTTGTTGTGAAGAAACATATATATATAAATATTTGTCAATTATACTCCTAAATGACCAAGAACCTTGTAGTTCGATAACATCACTCTTGGTGTTGTAACAAAGACGCCGAGGGTATCTAGACTCATTCCCGATCCCTAAATCCCCAATGTACGAAAAAATTACACTTCTAAATTGTACTCCTTAAATTGCACTCCTTCCGTTCACAAAAGAAAGTCATTTAAACATTCATGTGAAAATTAAGAAATTGTGGGATGACAAAAAGGCCTCTAAAAAATCTATTCTAATTATAACCTTAAATTCTAGTTTTTTCTCCAACAAAATTTTCATTACCATAAAATCCTCCATCTTTCCTCAATACTATAATATTATGAGATTTATGGAAAAATTTGTTTGGATTTACCTAAGGATGATATTGGATGAAATAGGGAAAATTTGTTATAATGACTTGTTTTCATGAATATATATATATATATATATATATATATATATATATATATATTATCTAGAATGACTTTCAATTGTAAATGATGGAAGTAGATTCTTATATAATTCCAAAAAATAACAAGCTCTAAAAATAATGAAAATAAGTAATACTTTCACATAATTGTTTCAATACATAAACAAAAACTCTCTCTCTCTCTCTCTCTCTCTCTATATATATATATATATATGTAAAACCCTCCCATTTTCACCCAATTCTATGTTTTTCCGTCCATTTCAAGTTTCTACATTCAGAAGGACACATGTCACCATCTCAAGAAGTGGATCGAGATTAATTTGGGTTGCCAATATAATTAATTTTAATTGTCTCTAATACATCCGATTTATAAGACAATTAAACGAAATACATTCTTCAATTTAGGACCTGTTTACAAAGAATATGTTAAGTTATATTTGTTTGCAAGTTTAAAACTTTTACCATTCGTTCAAAAGTATTATATCATTTTAATAGTTTCCAAGTATTCCTTATTCATTCATCCCATATTCAACAGTACCTATCTACATAATTTTTGACATGCAATTTTATTCTCAATTCCTGCTTTTGATTTTTCCTCTTTCATTCCATCATCTTCTTCACACTAATCATGTGTTTTTCTTCTCTGTACTAATTCCCTTCGTATTTAATTTTCATGTATACACATTGAATATAAATTTCAGTTTTCGTAAATAAAAGTGGTAGTATTTGAAGTTTGAAGTCGTCATGTGTTTGTGTTTAGTTTGTTATCGATGCTGCTTTATATCAGGCTTGATTTTTTGTATAGGAGAAGTAATTTGAGAATTCATATCTTAAAACTTGTAAATTCAAAATTTTTATTTTGAGAGTGAAAACTATTTAATAAAATTTAAAATAAAAATAAAGGACGCTTTAGAAATTGAGTTAATAATTGTGTTCAGTCAACTTAATTACAGCTTAGTGAAATTTCCTATAATTCTCATTTTACGAAAAATGGTAATATGATATATAGAATAGAAAAGCTCTTGGCGCATATTTTATTTATAAAAGCAATTTTTTTTTTTTTTTTATATCATTTTTGCTCACTTTATATTTTTATGACATTTAGTATAAACAAAGGAGCGTACATATTGATAGGGTTAACACATGGTGTTCTCTTATAGTTTTGATGTCTTATTGTGAGGAATTATAAATCTTTCTTGACTTTGACAATTTTGTATTTTTACTTTTGCAAAATTTAGAATGTATTACCTTCCTATAATTTCTATGGATTTTTAGATTCACCTTTTGAGGGAAAATTTCTCAAATGGTCCCATAATTTTCTACTTTTACGCAAATGGTCCCATAAATATTACCTTTTTCAATTTAGTCCTATAATTCGAAAAATTGTCCAATTTGAGGCCAATTTTTGTCGGAAAAAATTTAATTGGCCGGATTGTTACACGTGACACCTTTTTGTGGGGTCTTTCCGGTGGATATGTCGCGTGGCAAAAAACTGATTTGCTGGCTTTTTTTTTAAATTTATTTCTTTAAATAAAATGACACATAAGGATGCCACATAAGATATAAATAATTAAATAAAAATGAAATCATTCCTTCTTCTCCATTTTGCTGTGCGTTGAGAGATAGGGAACAGTTTAGGGTTTAGGGTTCTAAAATAAAATTGCAACTCCAAAAAGGAGCAAGAATCTCCATGGCAACTTCCAGCGGAAGCTCGCAGACCCAGCCGCTTTGCCACTGTGGCGTCACATCCCCCCTGGTGACCTCATGGAAAGACGACAATGTTGGTCGTCGGTTTTATGGCTGCGGAAATTACCCGGTATAATTCCTGATTTAAAGCCGATTTCTTTTTGGCAAGCTTGATTCTAATTTTCCACTTTTCCCTCTCGATTCATTGCACCAGAAGCCCGGCTATTGCATCTTCTTCCGGTGGATTGATCAGCCCCTTTGTGAGCGGAGTAGGCTTATTATTCGGGGATTATTGAGGGATTAAACTAAAACAGGGCTGAAATTGAGAGCGCGAGGAACGAAAATGCAAAGTTAGATGAATTGTTGACAGTCGCAAAGATTGAATTCGACATACTTGAAGAGGAGAAACGAAAGCTTGATATGAAGCTTAGAGCTATGAAATCTGTCAACAAAGAGTTGTCGAAACAAATCGAAGTTGTACGGACCAAATTCCAGTTGCAGGCAACGCGGGTTTTCGGAGGTGTGGTCTTAGTAATTTTCTTTTGTTTTGTGGGAATGATCTTTGGATCGACTTGCTCGGGGAAGTCTACAAACTGCAAACCGAATATGCTAAGATGATCTCCTAGTTTGAAGGTCAAATTGCAGATAGATTGGTACCACCAAGTCCATGTTTTTTGTTGTATTACCTTGGTTGATTTCCATTAGTTGTAATGTGGAATTTTGTGTAGCTTCTCTAATTTAGACATGGAATGGAATGTAGGATGGTGTTTTAATGAAAATGTGTTTGAATGGATTTCCCCTTTTGATAACTGGTGTGTTTTAGTTTAGTATTATAATGTATTAATTTTTATACGTAATAGTTTACGTCCATATAACAAGATCGAATCGACAAATTTCTAATTAACATTGTACATTCACTTTTGCAAATTGACATTGCCTTCCCAGTGGCAATTGTTCACTATGTACCTGATATGTAGTCTATGGAGATACACAATTGCCTTGTTACTAAAAGATACATGATAATGAATTCTTGTGCACATACATCATTGACAAAATGAGCTCCCATCTGAATAAATTAACAATTTTGATGTTTTATACAAAAACAGTTGAACCTGATCCATTAGTTATATTCTTGGCCACACTACATCAAGACAAAATCACCCACAAAAAGAGTGCAAACGTGCACTACGAACTGTTCAGCAAGTGCACAAAAGCACTACAAATATTTCCCTTGTTCTACCCATAAAGTAATTGTTCTCCTAGAGTTTTCAATAGCAAAAAAGGAGACAAATACAAATCCCTTTCGCAAAGCGAACAAAAAACACAATAACCAGAAAGGAACTAATTTTTCTTCTTTCCCTTGTCTTTGGCATTTGAACTACTGCCTTGGCTCGAAAGATCTAAGAATTTTTTTCCACCATCGAGAACGATAGGGCCGCCCTTTTCACTATTCACCGTTGTTCTAGCCGAGTAGCTGAAGTGTCCTTGAGCGAAAGGCGCAGGTGCTCTGAAAATGACTCCCGAATGGGGTCTTGGCTGAGCCATTTGGAGCTGTTGGAACATAGAAGGACCAGGAACTGGTGTCGGTTGCGCTGGAGTGAGCTTGGAGTAGCCCGTAGCCACACTTTTCTGAGTCACATCCCCATCTGCTACAGTCCCTTCCTCGTCCAACAGTGTACGGGCCACTACTCTAGGTGGTGCAAGCTAAAACACAAAAATAAAGAAATTAGGAAATTATTTTAACATAGTCGTTGGAGGATGTAATAATCAATGAAAGAAAAATAATATCTCAAGTGATTGTACCTCATTCCCGTGGCTCGAACTGTTGGCTTTTTTATTAACGCCACTCACTTCACCAACCTTGGCAGACCCCTATATGGCACCCAAAAAAAAATTGACAGTATTATACATCATACAGCTACAAGCAGATTACCTTACAAAGCTGTAAGAATATCAACATCAACATACTCTTTTTTTGCCTTTCATTGAGCCCCTTTTTTTAGTTAATGCATCAGCTATGTCAATCTGGAATGCCAAAGAAAACCAAATTTATTCAGTATCAACTGCTTTAATTAGGTAACATCGTAGATGTTCCAAAAAAGGGACAAAAGACAACCTGAGCCTGTCCTCTCTCTTGCCCACTTACTCTCGTGGTCGGTACATGATCACAACCCAAATCTGCCAAGTCTTCAGTCTACAAACACACAGGTCATATCTGTAAATTAAAATTGACTTCTAATTGATTATTTATAAAACAAACACGAACCTGTGGCAGATTCTCATTAATATTGTTTGCTCCTTGGTTGGCTTCAGTCGTTGGTTCCGTAATGCCGCCTATGTCACTCTACGGAAGGGGTTTACATCACAAATGTTCAGATATCAGTAAATATACAAATCACTTTGGTTGTAATAAAAAAAAAAAAAAAAAAAAACTAAATTTAGTACATTTCAAGGATACTCTTACCACTACCATTGTACATCCCGCAGCATTGTGACCTTGCTCGCCACACTTCTTACAACGAACTGTCAATTGCTGTCTACGCATTTTTTGAAGCTTGGCTCCTCGTCCGACCTTCTTCGTCTTTGTCTGTTTCTCGCCTGGTTCAGGCCTTCTAACCGTTGATCTCCTACCTCGGCTTGCCTTTTTACCGAAATCAGGTGGAAGTGGAGGGATAAAAAGTGAATCCCCCCACAATGTTTCATAACTGATAGGCAATATGGCATTTTCGTACGCATTTAGGTAGGTATGCACACTGTAGTAATCACTGACATAGTCATCGGGATCCTTATTCTGTCCCAATATGGCACAAAGGGCGTGAGTGCATGGAATGCCCGTCAACTGCCAAGAACGACAGGAGCACTCTAAACGTTCCATATCAACTGTATATTGTCCACCATAAAAGCACCTCACTTGGTAGTGTCTATCACTGGCTTTCAATGCACTACAATCTGACACCCGCTCCATATTCCATTCTATAAGTTTGCTTATCCTCGGGCATATTTTCCCTTTCCATCGCCCAACAGCCCTATCCCTATGCTTTTGTAATCTTTTCATTAAGTATTCTCTAATCCATTCTAGCATCGTTATAATAGCCTTGCCCCTAGCATCTAAGATAGCCGAATTGAATGACTCACACACATTATTCAATAGCATGTCACACTTAGATGTTTATGGGAAAAACGCTTTCGACCACTGCTCGGGTGGTTTATCACTAAACCACTCCCAACAGCCCTCATTTAAATCCTTCAACTCCTTCATCTTCTCATTAAATTCACCAACTGTCGTACTACAAGCAGCCTTCCACATTGCTTGTTTATACGCAAGACCTCCAAACCCGGCAGATTTTAGGTTATTATGCATGTGTCTTACACAAAAACGGTGCGCTGATCCAGGAAACACTTTTTGGAAAGCTTGGATTAGACCCTTTTGTTTGTCGGAAATAAAGGTAAATTCCTCACTAATTATTTGAAGATCTTGTTTTAAAACCGTAAGGAACCACTCCCAAATTTCCCCATTCTCTTTCTCGACGACCGCATAGGCCACGGGATAGAGATTGTTGTTCCCGTCCACCCCAACGGCTGTCAAGAGAATCCCTCCATGCTTGGTTTTTAACCAGCAGCCATCCACTCCCAAAATGGGTCTACACCCAGCCTTAAAACCCCTTTTAAGTGCATCAAAACAGCAGTAGAAAGTGTTGAACCTAGTCACTCCCCCATCCTCAACCCCGGCTTTTGAACTGAATTCGTCTAAGTCAGCCAACTTTAGTTCATGAGCCTTTACAAAGTCAAAAACTAGCATGCCCCCCCCCTGTGTACGTAGTATTGGGCATATTCTCATAGACACCCCCATAATGAAACACAACAGACAAGTATTTAGTTTTCGGATCTGCAAGTGTGAATAAAAAACAAACAAAATGAAATAAAGAACATCAGTAGAAGCCAAAATGAAATAAAGAACATCAGTAGAAGCCAAATAAACAGCACATGGACCACACATTAACAATACATTTCCTATATTATATCAATGGACCACCACAACAAAGAATTCAACTATTTAACACTTAATGATAGCCACCCACCGACGTACAACAACAATAAATAATAACAATCAATAAAAAGTCAAAAATTTCGGCATCAAAAGACTAACCGCACATGTTAACAGCATGCTTCAAGACAAATTTTAAAATAAAAATGACAGAATCACTGTCCCCACAATGTAAGAAACCACTAAAACCTAATCTGACATGTAACCCTAAACTACAATAACATTACTTTCTAAAAGACATAGTATAAAAGGAATTAAGCAGGGGATATACCGTAACTTGGGAGGGACCATTCCATGGCCCCTTTTTTTCGGACAAATACCATCGCGACTGTCGCAGCAAATGCAGGATAATGGAGCCTCTCCTTCTCCTTCCTTCTCTCTCGCAAAAGGGCTACGGTTTGTTCGTGTATAGGGGGGCAGATTTGGGGGCACTGGTTTTAGGTGTATGGCTACTAGGGTTTGAGCAGCGGCGCAAATGGTTGAAGGTTTGTGAATCTGTTCGCAATGAAGATAGGTGAAAGAGGGTAATTTAGGTTAATTGAAAATTAATTTCAGAATTATGTTATATGTTTTATTAGGTATATGTTTTATTATGTGGATATTGATTTCAGATGTGGACTTTCGTTTTTAATTTTTATTACCTAACTGGCGGCCAACTTGGATAAAACTTGACACGTCATAGTATTGACCGGTTTGCCCCAATTTTGGCCGGCGCGTGTAACACACTTTGGCTTTCCGACAAAAATTGGCCTCAAATTGGACAATTTTTCGAATTATAGGACTAAATTGAAAAAGGTAATATTTATGGGACCATTTGCGTAAAAGTAGAAAATTATGGGTCCATTTGAGAAATTTTCCCCACCTTTTGATAACATCATTTCCTTGTTCCTTGTAGGTTCATTCCTTACATGTGTCACATGTTTTGTATCGTATATTTGGAATATTTCTACTTTGTCTATTATTCTAGTAAAACAACAAAGGCGTCCATGTTTCATTGAGAATATGAATGTTTGTTTTTTCAATATAATATCATATATGCTTTAAATCATTTATATATTGAGTTTACCTCTAACGATGCATGTCTATATTCTATTATTATTTTTAAGTCATTTTCTTTCAATAGTTCTTTCTTCGATCTCACTGATTTTAATTGGATCTTGTATTATATTTGACCTGCATACATTATTTTTTATACATAAAAAATAAAAACTTTTACCATCCCTCATATTCCATGGGTTTCATAAATCATTGCATACCGTCGGTGAATGTGCTGCAACTATAGTTAAAGTCTGGCTCGATTTTCAAAACGCTTGGTGTTTTAATTTCTAAATTTGTTTCAGTTGTTAAGAAAATAAAGTGTTAGTTATTCTCACACATAAGTAAAAATTCTCTTTTTTTTTTTTTTTTTTTTTGTGTTTTGTTTTTATCTTACTCAAGTGTTTCACTGCCTTATATTAAAGGGACATAAATTCTAATGGAGTGAGATTTCATGGTACCAAGTTCTGCAGATTTAGTATAATATTTTCTACAAATTTCATACAATTTTTAATAGATTGAATTAGTGCACTTTATTAGAAACCATATTGATAGTAGATAAATGAAGATATAAAACATACCAACAATAATTTAAATATGTTATTTCTTTTTAAAAAAGTACATAATGGAAAAGTATTTAAAATTGTTGTATTAGGTATTGATTGCTAATTCATATTACTCCTTCCATGATTTATACCAATTTAGTCTTTTTAGCATTTTCAGTAAACACTATTATTAGATTGAAACTAAATAAAATAATGGGTATAGATGAAATAGTGTATAGTATCACTAATGTTTAAAAATATTTTATATTTTAATCTATGAATCATTTTATCTATTTAATATCCAATTTTCTTTGTATTCAATTGTCTATTATATCAGATTTTCCTTCTTTCAATTTAATTTCGTGAGCAGGGTTTCAAAAATTTCCTTCACATGCACTGTGAGAATTCTTTCGAAAACTCTGTTGGAAGTAGAGTGAGAAAACAATGAGGATTTCCTTCAAATTAAGTGTTCTTTAACTTTAACTTTAATCTTTTTTTTTTTTTATGTAATTCTTTTTCTTTTTTGTCTTTTTTGTCTTTTTTTTTTTTTTTTGTCTTTGTAGATTTTATATTATTTAATTTTCTAGTTTTATTGTTTTTTCTATATTTTATTTATATTATATGTGTTCTTAATGAATTATTTTATTAATTTTATAATTTTTGGATGAAATGGAAAAAAATGAAAATAAAAACTTATAAATTTATTTAATTTTCTGTTTTTATTTTTTATTTACATATTTTATTTCAATTATATGTATTTTCCTGTGAATTATTTCAATTGTTTTTTTGTTTTTTAAAGTGATCTATGTAGCCTTTCTTTTATGGTGTGTAAGTTCTCTAAATTTTAAAAAATAAAAATCAGAAGACCAGTGCCACGTTATTTGAAATCGCCCAAAACCCCTAAAAATTGACTGCCTCGTGAGTATTCCAACGAAATTTCTCATTTTGGAACTAAAATTGAATAATTAAACAAGTTATTAGGATGAAATTAAAAAGGCAAAGAATTTTTGGAATATTTAGCGAAATAGACTAAAGTTATGAGACTTGAAATGATTTTTTCTCTTTATTTTTCTTTGATTTGATAATTTTTAACTTTTCTTTTACATTGTAGTTATAGAAAAATAATTTACTTATTGGTAAGATTAAAAATTCAAAGAGTTATAATTTTGTGTATTGTATGTTAAATGTATAAACTCATTTGATTTAACTTTGAAGCTTTTTATTTAATAATACAATAGTTTCTTTCACATAATTAATATTTTAGTTATAGATATATTCAACTGAAAAATATAATTTTGTAACATGCACAAAACCCAAAATACATTTGAGTTCTCCAAAACCATTTTGGATCTCCTACTCTATTCAATACAACATCTTCTACCACATTTCATTTCATACACGACACGTGTATATGAAGACATCGCGAATAAATCATAAATGATTATGTGACATGATTAGTATAATATGTTATAGAAGATGTTGTATCAAATGTGTTAGAAAATCCTAACTTCTCAAAACCCCCGAGACTCCTATATATCGTCCTAATGTGTAACATAGACAATTAATAGAACAAATGAGAATAATGACAATTGAAGCTTCTTTTTTTTGGGGTGTGATTTTTTTTTTTTTTTTTTTTGTGTTTCGAACTTCTGACATTTAACATAGAGTGGAGAGGCAATAGCAATTAAAGTTATATAGGATTAATATATAGTTTGGCATCTGAACAAGTCAAGATAGATATATAGCTATTAGCTAGGCACATGCCATTTACTTTTATTTTTTCAGTAAATGTGACATTCACTTCTCCTTTTGTTTTGTTTTATCAATTTTTTTTTTGGTTTTATTAATTAAACTAAATGTGATATTCAGGATGGAATCAAAAATTTAAAAAAATATATAGAGTATATATGTATAGTGTAATATCAAAAGAAATTTGAATTCCCTCTAAAATTTGAAATCTCGTCTTCACTCTCCAATTTCTAAATACATCTATTAGTCTATTAGTCCCTGTAGATAAGAAACTCAAATTTATTAATATTGTTGGAAAAAAACTTATATTGCCTCGTTTAAGGTCTTAACTAAAATTTCTGGTTCCGTCCCTAGTGATATTGATTATTAGCATGTACAAATTTATTTCTCAAGCATATCGCAACTTTGTATAGAGTAAATGTATGTTTGCTTATTACTTTATTTTTTTTGAAAATGTTTAAGCAAGGTAATAAATTGTAACGGGAAACCGGATCTAATTAACTTTTGAAAAGATATATTTCTCATGTTGAAGCAAATCTCAATTGATTTAATGGATACTTCTATTATTTATATTACAAATTATGGAGTTTATTTATTCCCCTCCTGAAAAGTAAAATAAACAACAAGGGCTAAATTTTATTTTAGCCACTTTGATAAATTATTTTTTTAAGATAAAATTGTACGGTACAATTCCGATTGAGTGTCACAATTTATATTTAAAGTATTCCTTGTTTTGAGTAAATGCATTATAATACATTTACCACGAACATATAATACTTTTAGACATAGATACTTATATCTTTTAGAACATGAGTCGGATTATACTGATTAAAGATCCGAGCAACTGGTATACAAAAGACCTACTCAACTTTTTTTGGGCCCGCCAAACTCAACTGCGATAATTTGGCCTGACCCAAAAAATAGAAAAGATGCACTATGACCTGTAGGGGTATGTTTGTTTATGGATTGAGTGGGTGTGGCAAATCCGGGCGTGTAAATCATATATAGGACGTGTGAATTCAAATGATGGTGTAAATCTTATATTTGTTCTAGGATGGAATATGGTAGGATTTATAAAAAGGTACAATCATTATGCTGGAAATTGAGAGAGAGAAAGAGTAATGGAAAAAGAGAGTGAGAGTAGAATAGATATTGGATTTAAGTGGATTAAAGAATTCGAATCTCAAGTTTCACCAAAATCTCAAGATTGGATTGACACATCCTCCATCCAGACGAGTAAATCTATAAACAAACGTACCCTAGAAGAATTATTTTATTTTACAAGGCATAATAACTATGTTAAAGCAAATTCTAGGAAATAATTAAAACTTTCCTTACTTGCTTAGGCTTCTTAATCTTAATCTGCATAAACGCTAATTCTCTTGTATTCAGTTACCAACCAATGCTCTCATGCATCGAATTATGTGAAGTTTCTATGAGCAAATTGTCTAAGATGAAAAGTAATATTGTTGTATTATATTATCTGATAAATCACAAATTGTTAGATAATTTTCTAATACTTTATAATTTAATATCTTTTGTGTGTATTAACCCCGGAATAATTAATTTTGAAAGGTTAAAATAGGCAAATGAAAATGGGCCAAAATTTAAGGCACTTTTATAATAGTAATAATAATAATAATATGTGTATATATAGTATATTATTTATAATAGTATAGATATAGATAGATAGATGTTGATATAGATATAAATATAGATATCGATATTTATAATCAAATAAATAAATACTTAAAAAATTAAATTACTTAGTTACCCTTAAATTTTAATATTATTAAGGGTATATTAGGCATCACATAAAATGGACGAAACAAAACATTCATACTTTTATAATAGGGTATAGATATATAATATGTTGCATAACAATCGTGGTACCTCAAGAACATCTGCTGATGCACTAATAATGTAACTTTGTCTAAAAATTGTGATATAAGCAAATGTCATAAAGGTAATTACTGTAATTGTGCACCATATCAATACTTATGTATATTTGCGATAAGGATTAAATAATCAATAGTGAGAAATATCGGTATTGTCTCATTGATATCAATACCAGTAAACACTACTCTCTCCGTTTACGGAAGAAAGACATTTTTGAGAAAATAACCTTTCCAAAAAAAAAAGTAATTCTTGCAAAAATTTTATATTTCTTCCAATATTATCTTTATGTAAATCTAAACAAATCTCCCTACAAATATCATAATATTATCTTAACTGAAATCATGGCGTTTCTCTCTAATAGTAATTTATAGCTAATAGACTATTAGTAATTTATAGTAATTGAAGCTTTGTTGGTGAGAAAAGTGTAATTTAAGAGTATAAGAACAGATTTTTTAAGGGTGTTTTTGTCTAATCCATATTTTTTTTAATTTCAACCTGAAAGTTTAAAATAAATATTTTTAATGAACAAAAGGAGTATTAAAGATATAAAGTTTATGAAAATTTGAAATTTCACAATATAATTACAAAAACGTTAAAGGACAAAATTACATCAAATTTTCAATACGTAATGTTTTCTTCTGATTCTTATTTGACAGCAAAGTACTCTTTCGTCCCACTCTAATTTGTCTACTTTTGTTTTTGGTATGTCGCAATTTAATTTGTCAATCCATAAATGACAAATTTCTCTCACAATTTCCACCCTCAAAATCTCCACATTCAATCTTCATCTTTGAAAAAGTCAAAGATTTCACAAAAAAAATAAAAAATTTAACCTTGGTATCCAAACAAAGTAGGCAAATTGGGTTGAGACGGTGGTGGTAATACTAACTAACCGATTACAATACCATTTACTTATGTTGAGAGTATGAAAGAGGTTGCCAAAGGAGAAGGGTGATAGGCCATGTCAGCAGAGCCACGTCAGCTAAATGATGTCACAATCGTATGAAGATCATGTGAACAATCCATATCAGCTGAAGTAGTTAGTTGTAACCGTTTCTGAGAGTTTCTAGAAGAGTGTTATTGTCTATAAATAGTTGTACTCTTCATTTGTAACTCATGTTAATAATCAATACAAAATTGTTTTCTCTCTCTTCAATTATCTTCAACAAGGCATCAAGAGTCGGTTGAAGGTTTCTGTAGAACTTGTCTTCGAATATCAAACTTTCTCAGATTACTTCAAACCACAAAAGAAAGGAGATCGGAGTATAGAAGCATATATTCTGAAAATGCGTGGTTTTGATGATGATATATATTAAATCGGCAGGAATGAGTATGGAAAATGAAGATATGGTGTTGCATGTATTGAATGGACTAGGACCAGAGTATGAGTCCATTATTGTGTCTATAACTACTCAAGCTACTATACCAGATATGTTAGAGGTTCAATTTCTTCGTCCCTTCGAGGACATCCGATAAAATTGGAACGATACAGATAAGATTAGAGGTTCAATTCTTCTTCAAACTCATGAGATGAGACTCAAGCGATATCATGGACATGATGCTCATCCGAGTGCTCATTTTGCTAGCAAGAAATTCAATAAGTTTGCTGAAATCGAGGAGGATTTGCTGGTAGAGGTCGAACAGGAGGCAGGGGAGGCAAGATGTTTTGCCAGATTTTTGGTAGGAACTGGAGTATCATTTTACTCCTTGGTGTTATTGGTGTTTCAATGAGGATTATCATGGTCTGGAAGCTCAAGCAATCCAATCACAGATTGTTGTTCTCCAACAGCCTCAGCCTAGCCATGGTTCTAATATAGTTCCATCAAATCCAACCAACACAAACCTTCAATCACTCGGCCGAACAAGTCCTCCTTTGCATTCAATGCCTATTCTAAGTCTTCTCATGGATCTGTTTCATCCTTCTCTAGTGCAGGACCTAGTACCCATCTATCAATTCTGTTACCACTTCTTATGAACCAGATTGGTATCTGGACTGTGGAGCCACTCATCATGTGACTCATGACTTCAACAATCTCTCAATTCACAGCAAGCCTTATGCTTGTAATGACTTCTTACTTGTTGGAAGCGGTTCTCTTCTTGACATATCTCATACTAGTCATATATTGATTTCTAGCCTTGTTCCTCAGATTTCTGTTCATCTTAATCGAGTTTTATATGTTCCAAGTGTCACAAAGAATCTCATAAGTGTGGCAAAACTGCTACAGATAATCATGCTTATATACATTTTTTCCTCTTGGTTGTGTTGTCAAGGATCTTCAAAGATTCCCAACAGGTGTGTTACAAGCTTGAAAAAGAAGATGTTGATAAGCAGAGGGAGCATGTTGAGAGCCTGAAAGAGGTTGCCAAAGGAGAAGGGTAATAGGCCATGTCAGCAGACCCACGTCAGCTAAATGATGTCACAATCAAATTTAATCATAAGAAGATCACTTCAACAGTCCACATCAACTGAAGTAGTTAGTTGTAACCGGTTTTAGAGTTTCTAGAAGAGTCTGTTATTGTTCTATTAATAGATGTACTCTTCATTTGTAACTCATGTTAATAACAATTTATTTTGTACAATAAAAAGACAACATATTCGGTATTTTTCAATATTTTCCCAAACTCGTAGAAAAATAATTTCCATCATATTGTTGTGAAGACCGGACAGAATTCGGAATCTTTTTTTTTTTTAATTTTTTTTTTTTAAAAAATCATCCTTCCACTGATGATCGAGTAGTTCTGGATGGAAATTAAAATTTATTTGATATCTACTGCTTCTTCAACACTTAATTCTCATATACACTAAGTGCATAGATCTTAGAATTGTGTAATTCGAGTAAAAGAACTGATCCATAAATGTATCACTATTTATACTGAAAGGTATTACTTGTTTTAAGGAAATGTACTACTTCTCTGTTCCATAAAAAGAGTGATGGACAACTTTTTATTTTTTATCAACTTAAAAAAATTTAGATTCTTTTTGTGGGACAATAAATAATTTTGATACATGACTCTTTTTATGAGACGGAGGGGAGTACCATAATACATTTTTCAGGATAAGTGTGAGCTAAGAGTTAAGTGTGGCTTCACAACTCCTATACATTTGGATTTACAGAAGTCAGAATGAAGTAAAAAGGAGCTGGAAATAGCACAAAATCAGTTAAAACCGTTTTTTGTGGGAAAAACAGTTTCAAGATCAAAACCGTTGTCAAAGGGGTCCAAAACCGTTCTCAAAGGGTGAAGAAACCGTTGCAGGCTGATGTTGACAGTTTCCAGATTCTGTTTCGTCTGTTTTTCTGTTTTAAACCCAATGAGTGTAGATAGTCGGTTTCTGAGCTACATACATGATATATATACACATTTATAACCACTCAAGAGCTCTCAATTGTAGAAACTAGAGAGATACAAGAGTTAGAGAAATAGAGCTAGAAGTAGTTTGGATTATTTTCTCTTGGAAGCTTGATTGTATAATTCTCTTGTAAAACAGTTGAGTGTTAGTGAATTGGTGAAGGCATTGTCACCCGTGGATGTAGGATTCACAAACCGAACCACGTTAATTCTTTTGTGCTGTTTTTGTTTTCAGTTTTAGATTCATTTTTCATCTTGATTCATAAGGTGTGAAGTCTTGTAGTTTTGAGTGAGTTTTGTGTCTTGTTCTTGATCATTTTCTGAATCTGGATTAACAATAAGTAATACTATGGACAGTAATATTTCTTAAGAACAAAATTTTTTCAACATATTCAACATGGTCATTTCTTTCATTCTTTTAACCTCTAATACATTTTCACGATGAACTGTTTATGACCCAATTTGTACAAATCTAAAATCCATGAAACTGATGTACAAAAGAACTACTCGCTCTTAAAACATCCATATTTATTGATACTTACCTCATTCTTTAATTTTCCCATGTGTCTTAACTCAATAGATGGAAGTATAGTCACATTTGATATCCAAGAATGCTGGAAAAAAAATTACAAACACACATATACATGTACATATATCAGTAGAATATCTGAGATATTGTAAACCGTCTGATTAATCACCGGTACTGTGTGGAACTACAACTATATTGCAACAATTCTCACACATCAACAATTTCGCATTGCAATAATTTACACAAGTTGACAATTTCATCAAACAGCGCAAACGATAACTGTCTCAAAGAGCAGAAAAATATTTCCACCACTAATTCGTAATCACAGCTTAGAACAACAATAGAACAGCTCCCATCAGCAGGATTTCAACACTTCACGACGACCGATCCGATCCTATACTAGAACCATCTTTCTTCCAATGCGACCTATGGAAGCATTTCAATGGCCTCATCACCTACACAATGTTCCAAGATGTAAAGATAAGTTCAATCATTCTCATAGTCGTCATATTAACATAGCAAACCGGTATTATATAACTGGGTTGGCCAGCCGGGCCAAAGCCCAGTCTGCAAAATTATGTATATGCTATTAGCTATCGTGGCAATTCCAAAAGCGGGTCAATTGTGCCTGTCAGATCATCGGGTTGGGCCAACCAGGCCTGGTTTTTCAACCAGCAAATAGGGAGATTCACTTGTTCATTATTGGCAAGTAAGGATTCAGAAGATCCTATTGGGACCTAGAAATGTCCACGAACTTGGATCGGTAAAACCCAAAACGCGTTTCTAATTTTGCATCATAGAGCACCAACTATGGGAATTGCTTAAAATCTGATTTTGAGAAGCTGGTTTGGGACTGATTCTTAGCCAAAAGCAATTTTCAAGCACTATCAGCTTTTGATTCTTTTACAAAAATCAATTTGAATCACTTCTTCAAAACACCATCTACTGCAAGCACCCACTATATCTTATTCTACCTACCAAAACCATACATGCCAAGGAAGAAGAGGCAATTAGGCATTACAAGAGGGAGAGACAGAGAGAGAGAGAGAGAACCGACCTTCCAACGCCTTCTGTGACCAAATCGGTTGTAAATGGCCTCCAGTCGAGGAATAATTTGCTTAAATGTCGGTCTCTTAGCTGGATTGTCACTCCAACATTCCTCTATCAACCTGCGAGAATGTAAAAAGAGAAGTAAGGGAAAATGAGAGTACAAAAATATCTGAAGTAAGGGAAAATGAGGGTACAAAAATATAATCCAAGGAAGAAATATTGAAACAAGAAAGTAAAGAAAAAGTTGCAGATCCGAAACTTAGGATATTTTGTTAGTGTGAGCTCATCTTTAGTTAAATGCAGTACTTACTGTTTCAATCCATGGGCATAAAACTTCGTTGAAGCTCTAAAAGGCGGGCGCTCTTTTTCAGCAAAAGATCTGGGCACTTCATGATCCTCCTTTGAATTGAATGGTGGACATCCTTCAATCATCTACGTTTTAGTACATCAGAAAGATCAATATATCAAAGCCTGCTTGTGAAAAACGAAGCCAGTTAAAGATGCATATTTTGACATAACATGAACATACGGCAATCCAATTTCAATGCATCCCATGCCAATAATAATGGCAGGTACAAAAAGAGCCAGCACTATCCATAGTCACAAGATAATGGTTGAATATTTAATAATAAAAATATCGCACTTTCTGTTAAATCATATGATAGGGTTCAAGAAATTCACATGAACGAACACGAGCCCAAGTATTGAATGCAATTTAAAAGGGAACACCTAGGAAATATTTTAGGCTGGCTAAGAATGCAAAAATCAAAACCAGCATAATAAGACAGCACAAAAAACCCACCAACTAAACCATGAAAGAAAACACATGCGTTAAGGCAGGAAATTAGATGCTCCTAATAGCTTATTAGTGCAATGAAACGGTGTTTGACCTTACAGCACAAAATATAATGTTCATCCTATAACTTCTCTTACATGGCCCAGATATTTGCAAGAGATTCAAAATATTAGCAAGAAACATGGACCCAGTCCTTTTTCATATTAAAAGACATTATGTTTCGGGGAGACTCAACAGTAAGTGAGTATGAGATGAAGACAGGACATCCTAAGCAAAACTCAAAAGACAATCCAAGACATAAGAAGACAAAAATACATTGTCAGTGCATATGCTACTCGCTAGATAAATGACTAAACCAACCATTGTTTCTCTCGAACATCATACCAACCTCAATTCTTGGAAGTTAAAAAAGGTGAATAAATAACTACCATTACAGCCATTAAATGTTCTGACAAACTCATGGTTTGGATTGTCTTTTCTATTTCTTGACATTTTTTCTTTTTTTTTGTGAGAAGTCAAGTTTACCCCTTTTCAATGCGATTATCACGAAAGATAGAGGAAAAGAAACCACATCAAGAACAATGTTTGATTGTAAAGAGAACATTTTCATCCCAACCATTAGGCATGACGCCCATTACCTCCTGTAAGATCAATGCAAATGAGAAAACATCTACTTTTGTGTCATATTCTTCATTTCTGAAAACCTCAGGAGCCACATAACGACCTGTCAATGAACAGATAGTTATCACAGAAAACCAATCATCTATCATGTAATGTGAATTACTCAATATTGTTGTACTAGTTCTGAATCTTTCAAACAGGAAAACTAAGCCAAATCTTTTTATGCCAATCATATAACTAAAACCTTGGTTGGCTCAATGCATAAGGAGACTAATCTGAAGCAAATTTTCTACTAACCCCGGCTAGTAGCTTTATTCAAAATTAATCTTGGCCAAACCGTAGTGTGGGGTTTAATATTGTGCCAAAATTTAGATAATTTAGACTAGTAGGACCATACACAATATAGTGATTAAAGCTGAAAACTCACAACTGGTATCTTGACAACAAAGAGGTGTCTCTTCTTTAATTCTGTTGGCGACTTTAAGAAGCTTGCTGACTCCAAAGTCTGCAACTTTCAGGTGTCCAGAGTCATCCAGCAAGATATTTCTGTTATCTTACTCAACATAGGAGCAAATGCTTTGAGAAACTTATATAGAGTATAAGAGAAACACATATAAGAGTTGTATAACATAATGCATAAAGAGTTGGAATACTGCAAACTTACGAAGGTTCAAGATCACGGTGAATGATTGCTTCAGGTCTATGCTCGTGTAGATAGTTCATTCCCCTGCAGACCAATAAATTGGAAGTCAAGATGACTGTGACGTGTTTAAATCCAGTCCCTAGGACGGTTTAGCCATGACGTCGACATGGAAATAATTCATATCATCTGAATTGTGAAGCCTCATCAGATGGCCTATTTTCCTATTTTTCTCTTTAGTGTTGCAAACAATTTCCAATCATAATTAACTTTTATTCAACCACATATCAGTTTTCTGTCCAATATTTGTTTGGACAAAATAAAAACTGTAAGAGAAAAATTATACTCTTATATGATGAACCTGGCAATATCCATTGCAAATCTGAGAGCTGTTGCAGGCTTAAGCGCACCTTTTCTTTTCAGATATTCATGAAGGTCACCCTGCAAGTACATGAAATAGATATCACACAACACTTCAATAAATTATAAGCAAGAAAAATAACAACATAGCTTCCATGAACTTATTACATGTTTTTCAATATGAGATATTAAAGATGAGGTTGTAGATGCAACAAAGACCCATATACATTGAAACCACTAAGAGAGCAAAACACAACATGAATGCAATAGGTAATTGCATATACTCTTTAGAAAGAAAACATGTAATGATTCGATTCATTCTTGAAGTCATGGTGGTGTAAATGATTGCACTTATCCAAACTGCATGTTACTTCAAATGAGCAGGAGATACAAATACACCTACAACACATAGCAAGGTCAACATGTCCAAAAAAACATAGAAACATAAAGATACACACTTAATTATCGGTCTGTGAACGTCTGATACAATTAGAGACAAGTTAAAAGCATAGAGGTAATATTGCCAATTTCAAATGATTTATCTATAATCTGTAGTTTGCTGATCTTGGGTCATTCCTAATCTACAATTTGGAAGTTTCTTGATTTCTGCTTCCGTGTACTCACTCTGCCAAAAACTTGTCGATAAGAAATTAAAATTAAGAACAGTCAAAAGAAGCTTCTTCCCCAAAGTAATAATATTACAGCACAATCTACTACAATTTCTTAAGGATAATAAACATTTTGTTTACTTTTTAACTCTCATCTACAGCTCCATGCCACATCAAATGGGACTCCTGATTTTGGGATGAAGCGCATTTATTGTGACAGAGTTTATAGGAATTTCTTTAAATTGAACTGCTTAACAATGTCAATTAACAAATATATACTTCATCACAGACCAAGCCCTGATTTTCCTGTATATCATAGTTTATCAGCAACTTGATATATATATATATATATAGAAATATAGATATAAAGCAAGAAAAAGATCTACGAGCATCATGTATAATACTGAGATTAGCAGCAAAGATGCAGTGACATTTAAAATCCTCTAGGTTAGCAATTCGATTGAAAGATTTGGAGGAATTGAATTATTTAGTAGCAAATCCAGTTTATTATTAACTCTGCTGGGCCATTTTGGTTGATTTGAATCCAATCTAGTTTTGGTTGCATACTTGCATTTCACATCCCTAAATCCAACACAACATTAGAGAAAACTGTAGTCACTAGCATACAGGTACTGGAAGAATTCTAGTGAGTGAAGAGCAGAGATTGTGCCAGAGAATAAGAAAACTATACGAGGAAAAATGTCCTTGGGCAACTTAAAACTAAAGTTACTTCAACTGAGATTACTGTCCAATTTCAAGAAAATATAACGGTAAAGCAGTATGAATTACCCAGAGGCAGAAAGATAAATATAGCTGTGCTAAAATAAGAGAAAGCATCCAAAGTAAGTGACTTCATTAGAGAAAGGTAGTATATAGAAAAAACTTCCTCATCGAGAGAGACAAGATAACATGTGGATATTGTTAGCAATTATCATTGATAGATAACAAGAAAATAATAAAGCTTCAAAAAAGGAAAATTGAGCATGGAATCATGAGAGTCATTATGACAAACAGCTTCATCACGAGTACCTTCGGCAAGTATTCTGTAACAATCATCATAGGGCTGCTTTGTGTTACAGCACCAAGAAACTGCACAACATTTGGGTGTCTTACTTTCTGAAGCAAAGCAAGCTCATCTCTAAATGCGTTCCTGCAAAAGAAGAGTCATCAGACAACGATATGCTGTCAGAAAAACTATAATAATAATAAAATAAAATAAAACTCACACTTTATCCTCAATTGCAATGCCTTCCCAAAATGTTTTTACAGCAACTTTTGTCCCACGCCATGAAGCTATTTTATAGGTTCCCTACAATAAGGCTCTCACCATAAGAAAAACATGAATTACCAGGACAAAGACCAATATATAGTGACAAAAGTAGGTCAAAGAATTGCAAATGCTCGATAGATTGTCACTGATAAAATATGGAACTTAATTAAGCACGTTTTTCATATAGTTTACCAAATATTGTCAGATTTATTCAACAATATGAATGTTTGGCAATAGGCATGACTCACACTTCAGACTACCATTCAAAGATATATCCCAGCTGCTTCAGATCTATCTAACTCAAGTACATTGTTAACAGAACCTCAACTCCCTCATCAATCAAAACTGTAATGTTTCTATGTGACTTTCTATTTTCCATCTTCAGACAAGTAAATATTGTCCTGCGACAAATATAAACATGGCAGGGCAAGACGTATGAACATTACTGGAGCACTAGATTCTGATAACTGGAATTCTTATTGTCTTGTCAGTCAGTAAAGTATGTCGTTGCATGTGATCAAAACTCACATTTACAAGAAGTCATTCCAACAACTGTCTGATTTAAGAAATTAACTCAATTTGAAAAAGAAAACAAAATAAAAGAAACGAATAATGTATGCTGGATAGTGAACAACATAGTACAGTAACTACCTTTGTTATTTCAACGCTGTTGGTGAAATCAAGTTCTTCAGGATCAATCTCATATTCAGGTACTTCACGAGCATTTTCAACATGCATGGGAGCAATCTAATGGGGAAGCACCAAGGTATTAGAATACCCAAATAGAAATAAAATGAAAAAAGATAGTAATCAATCCTTTAAAAAATTTGTACATAAGAAACTATGTGGTGGCATCAAATAAGTGACTTACAAAATGCTTAGCACCATGTTTCTCCAATAGTTTGATTACATCATGATTTTTATAATGTACAGCATCTGCAAGAGGCTGTCAAAGAAAAAGCAGGTCATAAAGAGCAAAACCGAAGGAAAAAGAATAAATGCATATGGCTGACTCTTTGGGCTTCTGACCCAGCACCAAGATTGTTTTTTTTTTTGTATTAAATGGTGTGGCATTGATTTATGTGGTGATTATATTAAGAAGATAAGGTCTTATTGCTGTATGTGAAATGAGCTTTTTAAAAAAGAACCTATATTGCAATCTAAACAGGCTTGTATCTGTAAATTTTGAGTTGATCAGTTCTGTCAGAGGCTCGCTTTAGTTTTTGTTAGCTTGCTTTTTTTATTCGTAGTCTCCTGAAACTCTCATACACGAAGGAATCTTTGACATCACTGAAGAAGTTTGCTGGCTGCATCAATGCCACACCACTTAATACAGATAAACAAAAACAAAACAAAAAAGGAGGACCAGAGTAAAGGTATCGCTCTAGAAAGTGATTAGTCTCCCGACAAACTCACAACTTGATACGAATCGGTGAGTGGCTGCAGAAGTAGTGCGCAACTGTCTTACAGAGACATGTATCTAAAGACAATAAAAGCAGTTAGCCTGCCATATATTGCACATATTTACAGGCTAATTGCACGTTGACGCAGGGCATGAAAACACTCCATTAACAAACCAAACCACAAGCATCCAGTACATAAATTATACACATATAGCCAGCAAGCATTAACATCAACACAAGCAAAATCTGACATGTGCTTAAATCTATATTAAGAACTAAAATATAAAGTGCACATGTGTAAGCTTCAAAATTGAGGTTATACCGTGCTTCCCCACCGATCTCTGGCATCTACATTGGCCCCATTATCAACCAGCAACTGTGCCACGTCATCATACCCCTGGCATGCAGCAACATGGAGTGCAGTTCGGTGATCGATATCACGAAAATTAACATCAGCTCCAGAGTCTAAGAGCTCCTTAATGCCATCCAGGTCACCCCCGTTCACCAAATACATCAGCTTCAACCCTGGGTCAATCTCAATCACATCATCACCTTCGTGATCTCCCTCTGAATCATCGAGATCCTCGTAATCCCTCTCTGGCGCCAATGAAGACTGCTTCCAGAGAGTAATTGCAGGGGTTTCGGATTCCATTGAAAAGCTTATTTCAGCTAAGAGTTATTCAAAAAACCTTCGAAATAGAAAGCTTAATTGACAGTAAATCCAAACCCTGAAACAATCACGATTTCGAAAACTACACCAACAATGGAGATTAAACCCTATAAATTAAATGCTTGTCAATACCTACAGCGAATCAAAACCCTATGCTTTCAAAAGATGAAAATCACAGGAAATTCGCAGCAGCGAGGACAATGTAAATGCTTTTTCGGGACCCAAGACCGCGGAAAAGGCAGACAACAACTTTGTATGGAATTGTTTGAGCGTATCTCTGTGTGTATTTATATATAGTAATATAAAAACACACAAAATCACGCCATTGTGTACAAAATGACAGTGGAGCGCTAGTTGTAGAGGTAAAAACGTTGACAAATTTGAAGTCGGCGAGTTACTTCACGCGGTAAAAAAAGGCGCGTGAACAGATAACACCTTCCCGTCAAGTCTTGTCTTATTAATTAAAAACCAATTAAGAACCACTAACCTAAAAAAACATAAATAAACGAGTATAAATTAATAAGAAAAACATGTTTTTGAATAAATTTATAACTTTTTTCTTTTTTAAATAAAAATATCCTTCTAAAATTATAAATTCTCATGATCTTTTCCAGAGTAGTGACGTATACTTTTTTAGACGGAGAGTTAAAAATAGATTCTCTTTTAAAGATAATGTTAGCCACTTTGCAATTTAGAATAATTATAACAATTTCTAATATAGTATTTGACATGTTTGTCCTCCCTACACATGTAACGAGTGTACACGATTTGTGGCGCATATATTACACGATATTTACTAAACGTTTGTCACAAATGTATATCATTACGAAGTTGTGACAATAACGGCACATGCCTAAGGATATTGAGTTGTTACATACATGCATGGTTTGTCACAATGTAGTTTACTATGAAATATCATTCACCACTCGTGAAAATTGTTCAAACTTGTGACGACAATAACATACTACGAAAACAAGTTTTTTCATACATACATATTTAACACGGGATTACTTGCAAATTATTTTTATCACGAGACTATTCATGTCCAGATGCATTGGAATTCTCCAAATATATATATATATATATATATATATATATATGTGTGTGTGTCACGAAGTTACTATTCACCATAAATATAATATTACAATATGTTTATAAATGGGCTAAAATTATACTCCCCATGACATACAGATATGTTTATTTTCCATTCCGCCCGTTCGATAATACTCCCTCCGTTTATAAAGAATGTCATTTTAGCTATTTTTGGATAAATTAAGGATTCATATTTAATTGGTATATTTTGTGAAATAAGGAAATAATTAACTAAATTAAGTAGGTTGTTTAAGATAATATTGGAAGATTTGTAGTTTTTTTTGGTAAAGTGACATTTATTATGAAATTTTTCAGAGTGTTTAAAATGACATTCTATATGAAACAGAGTATTAGATTTACTTTCTATTTTCGTCAGTTATACAAAGACAGATATTTTAGCACTCATTAATTTAATACTTCCACAATTGCATCTATTAATGTATCTTGTTACTCTCTATATTAATAAGCACATGAGGATAGGATGAGAAAATAAAAAAATGTATTGCCCTAACTATAGTAATTTATAACTTTCATTTTTTAGTCCGTGTAAAACAACATATAAGTCTATCTTTGTCAGACGTGAAAGTAATAAATTTTTTGGATCCATTTTCACATTTTTAAATTAATATATTTCCCAAGTTCGAATTTAAGTCCACCACCATAACGCATGAGATTTTTTGCGAATAAATAAGAAGCAGTTCTATTGTCGAGTCATATTCAAGACTAGATATGTGATCCCGAAATTTAGGCTGAAAAGTCAATTCAATCCTTTCAATTTCAGGAAAACAAAGTAGTCCGAAAAATGTGACAATTATACTGAAGAAATTGATAATAAAAATTACCTGTGAAAATATGTTAGAAATAGATCATGTGTGGTTGACTATCGACGGTAATTAGAAGTCCATTACTTGGATCTAATTAACGACTATCAAGTGAGTTGGCAAGTTGCATGAATCTGATTAATCAAACATTTGAGTTGATCGATTCCCAAACTTCACCTAGGAAGAGCAGCCAATATATGGAATATACTTATAATATTCCTTCCTAGATTCTCTTTCTATTTTCATCCGTTCCACGCATAAGTAAATGAGGATGGTGTTATTGTGTCACAAAAACAAAGTCTCAGTTGTACGGTGTAATTTAAAGTCGGTATCACGATTTATGCTTAAAAGTATCATATATTAGTGTAAAGGTATTATAACAACTTTATTCGGAACAAGTGATACATTTAAGCATAATTTGTGATACCATTTAATCGTGATATCTTTACTCAATCTATGTAATACTTTAGATATAAATAATAATAATAATAATAATAATAATAATAATAATAATAATAATAATAATAATAATAATAATAATAATAATAATAATAATAATACATTTTGATCTATGACCTAGATTGCACGGATCTTGGTGCACAAGAGATCTTCTCATCCACAAATCTATAAGGGTCCATTTAGAAGAGAGATTTGAGGGGTGGATTTGAAAATCCATCGTCAAATCCACCGCATATGTTTGGCAAAAAAAATCAAACCAAGAAATTTCAAATCTTTCCTACATTTCTAGTTCATTTTGGATGGATTTGAAATCAAACCAAGAAATTTCACAGACATACTACACACACTTCACACGTATTTCACACACTACACACACTTCTCACACACCCAACACTACTACACGTATAGAGCTGTCAAAATGGTTGGGCCGGGCCAGCCCAGCCCTGCCCAGTCGGGCCAGCAAATAAAATTTGGCCGGGCCGGGCCGGGCCAGATTTTTCGGGCCGAGCTCAACCATCCTCGGGCCGTCGGGTTGTCGGGCCAGTTTCGGCCCGCTGTATTTTATACATTTTTCTAAGAAAATTTGTTCAATTCCAAATTCCCACACACAAATTAAAATTATTAAAAATTCAAATACGCTTATATAATAAAAAAATAAGACGAGGATTATGAACTATAATTAAAATATTTTTATAAACAAGCAGTCACTTTCTTTCGCTTTTTTAATTGCTTGAAAATGAAAATAAAGTATCCCTCTGTCGTGAATTATGAAATATATGAGAATTAATTAGTTATAGAAAGACTAATTGTTTTGAAATTCACACTAATCCATAATAGAACTTATGAAGGAAGTTTTCCTCTCAATTTTATGGACAATTATTTTTTATTTTTTATTAAAATTTTAATGACATTATTGGACATTTGGACTCTTGAAATAAAAAAGGAACTTGTTATTAAAAAGGTCCACTCAAAAAATATGGAGGGGGGTTTTTCCTCTAAAAATTAATTGGAGAAAAAATAAAAAAAAAATAATAAAAAAAGAAGAGAAAAAAAAGAGTCGGGCCACTTGGCCCATCGGGCCAAGTCGGGCTGAGCCCATCGGGCCAGTCGGGCTGCTCGGGTCGGGCCAAGTAGGCCCAGTTTTTTTTCGGGCCAGAAAAACTCGGGCCAGTCCAATTTTTTTTTCGGGTTGATCGGGCTGGCCCATCGGGCCGAGCTCATTTTTACAGCTCTATACACGTACACACACATACTATACACACTACATGCACTTTCATTATCATCATCCTTTCAAGAATGTTAAATAAGAACTGTGTTGATCAAGATAGATTAGTAAGTGGCTCTTCTGAATCTTTCCTCAATCAATCACCAAGCAAGAAAAGATAATAAAGATAACACAACAAAACCAAACAAAACAACACACCAGAAATTACGTGGTTCGGCCAACAAAGCCTACATCCACGGAGATCACCAACAACTCAGATTAATCACTAGAACAGCACACACATTCACTCACGGATCAATCAAGGAATGATTGTATCCCCAATCTCCCTCTCCCTAGATCACACTTGATTGAATCTTGTGTGTATCTTCTCTCTCTATTCTAGCAGGGTTTTACAAAATGAATCTCATGTGTATCATCTAGAATAAGCTGCTAAAATAAGTACAAATAGGCCTCCCAACAAAATTACTTCAAAACTGAAACCGGAAAAGAAAAACAGAATAACAGAAAAATAACAGATTCTGGAACTGACTTTGACAACGGTTTTTAACCTCTTCCACAACAGTTTCTGCTTCTTCCACAACGGTTTCTAACTGTCAGAAACAGAATGAAAACAGAAACTGATAACTGCTTCTTTCTTCCAGAATTTGCTCCTTCCAGCTCTCTTTCTTCCAATTTTTAGCTGACAATGTTGTGTTATTAGCCATTTTACTTATATCACAACAAACTGAAAAGGAAATATTTAAACAATCCATTCAAATAAAAAATTTGAAATGAATAAATTTTCAAATACAAATAATTGAAAATTAAATTTTTACTTTCCAAACCCTTCCATTCAACACAGCCCAAAAGAATTTTTTTTAGTCAACCACTATATTTACTATAATTCAACCCACTTTTCAAATGGTAAACTAAAATTCCCATATTTTTTAGCTTTGACTTTTGTCTTCCTCCATTTGCCCACTATATTGCACGTACAATTTGTCAACATTATCGTAAAATTATAACCCTGAGAATTGTTAACATTTATTTCAAATCGTAAATCTATCGTGCAAATCGTGAAAATTATCGTTAAAAATTATAATGGTGAAAATCATCAATATGATCGTGAAAATTGTTAGCATTATCATTCATTAAAAATTCTAATCTGTTAACATTATCTTGCAAATCGTAAAATCACTATCTAAAATCATTAACATCGTAAACAAGTCGTTAATGCAAAACGCTAATAAATTGTAAATATCGTTAATGCAAGCTGGAAAAATAAAATTAGTGCAAACTAATTGTTACCCCATTAAAGGCTTTTGCAATTTTGAGGAGAGGGAGATGATCCAGTCCCGATTTTAAAAAGGTGAAAGAGTGAAGAAAAGACAACGGACAGTTTCTTAGATTTTTGTCTTTTAAAGGATAAAGTGGACAATTTTGATAGGAAAAAATATTTCAAAGAAATATTTTAAAGAATATGGATAAAGAAAAATTGATTATAGTTTATTAGATACGGTCTACTATTTCCCTAGGGCAAATTAATCTAGATAAATAACTTACTATAATCAATGGCACATTTCTGTATTTACACCTGACTAATGTTTCTTAATGATCTCCATATCAATCGCATAGAGACATAAATAAAAAAGAACTAAAATTTTAATATTTCAGCTATATCAGCTACCATTTTTAATAAGTTGGAGGGAGTAATATGCAATCATCTTCAAATATTATCTGAACATACTTCTATTATTTAATTTTTTAAACGACGTGCTCTTCTTTTCTTAGGGTGACCTAAAAATGTCTTTTGATTTAAACTTATATTGTTTACGTCTTTATATATTTTTATGATCTGCTTGGTTGGGGAGTTTAGTAAGGGAGTTTAGTAACAAAGAATGAAAATGAATGAGGATCCATTTTTATTTACAATGCTACTCCCATTTCATTAGTAATTTCAACACTATGAATTAACCCCTCATTCGTATCTATTACCATTATCATTGATGATTTAAGCGGGATTTGAAAAAATTTAGGAATAATGAAGGAGGATCCATTTTCATGGCAGTGAATTAGTTAATCAATACCCTATTTTATTAACAATTTATTTCACTTGACCCCTCATTCATATAATGATTTAGGACGAAACGGATCCTTAGTTGGTTACTTTGTAAGTCTTAATTTTGTGTTTTAAGGTCAACTTCAAACACAAGTACATCTTGCTGAATGATGAACACCATAGTTATGCAAAACGAGCAAAAGAGCAGATACTATATATATACCGTTATTATACATACTATATCACTATATATACTACACGATCATGTTCATGGGAAAGGAACTATCTTCTTCATCCCCGTCGGCTCAATGTCCACAGCAAACCCCTTACCGTGTTGCTTCCAGTAGTCCGCCTGAGGATTTATCCACTCCGGCTCCGGAATCTCCACCCTCGATTTCATCAGAGCATCGCTCGATATGTTGTACTTAGTGTCTCTCTTTGCAACCAAGTCCGGTCTCACCATCCCCAAGTTCACCGCCTGCGGCGACACCATCAACGCTGGTGGGCCCATCGGAAGCTTGTCACCTGATCACACAAGATTATGCGGAGATCAAATTAATCCCAGAATGCTGGCTCCAGACTGTAATTTCAGTTAAGTAATTAATTACCCCTGTCGGTTTGCCAGGTGCACCAAAACTTGCCATATGTCTTGCTGAGATTTTCGAGTTCGGGTTTCACTACCATTTCTGGAACACGAGGGGTCACCCATAGGCCTGATTTAATCTGCATAACTTATTAAATGAGAGAAATTGAACAAATAATTAAAATCACAGATAATGGCAAATTAACAATTTGACATTTGGAATGGAACATATTCAATCTCACAAATATGGGGAAGATTGGCAATTTGGTCTCGAAATTGTTATGTACCAGCCACGTTCGAGCCCTCAATTTACAAAATTTAAGCCACACAAATAGTAAATGGCACGTGAAAATTAGGTCGCTCAAAAATTAAGATTAGTATAGCAACTACGCTGCATGTTCAACTTCTTTTTGAATCCTCTCTGCTACACTAGTTACCTCTTCTGTTACCGTAAATTTAACCACGACATAGTGACATCATCTAATACATATATGATATATCGCTTGGTAAACACAAAATATAACATTGAGCTATGTGTTCAACTTGCGCCAGACTTTCACATTGTTCCGAAAATAAGGATTATACCTGTAAAATAGAAACTTTTATGAACTTAATTGCAAAATCTAAGTTATGCAGGATTGAGATGCGAACACATACTAGTGTTGTAAAAGGCAAAAAAAAAACCCGCAAATAAAATAAACGCCCAGAAATCGACCTCATATGCATGAGAATGCCACAGTTTCTGTTCATCCGGAGTCAGATTCTCAAAAAGCCGATCAGATATAATATACTCCACACCTGCACCAGATCAAAACCAATCAGTCCACAAAACTACCACAAAGCCGGAATCAAAGACGAACGAACCGATGAGTCGGCCGGAGGAGTCATCGGAGTCGTAGACGGCGCACTGGAGGAAGTCCTGGTTGACTCGGGTGACATAATGGTGAGTCTCGATCTGGCGAGTCATGTCGTGGCTGTAGAGAGCAAAAGTACAGACATGCTGGCGCATTTGCTTGATCGGCTTCAAGGATTGCAGCATCTGAGCGCCTTTGTCCAGCATGTGCTGCTCCATGCTCATCGCCTTTCCCGGCGGGATCTTATCGCCGCCGTGCTGCGCCGGTGACGGTTCGGCCATGGATTTATTCTTTTGATGAGAATTGGGGAGAAATTGAGGGAGCAGTTTGGGTTTGGGGGTGGGTGTGGGGTGTAGGGTGTGGTGGGATATAGATGGAGGGTTTAGGTGCCAAGGAAGCGTGTGACGAGGCGAGGTATCTGCCACGTGGTTGAGTGTCTGCGCCTTTTGCTGACACGTTTTTTCTGCATGTACAAGTAGAAGACAATGGGTTGACGTTGTTTTCATCTTTTATTTTGCCTATTTTCATGGCACAGGAGATCACATCCTACATTCTCGTATTTCATCATCAATAATAATGTCACTATTTAACCACCGAATACTTGTGTTAGAATGTAGTGGTATGTGTCGTGTTCGTTGTGTCATATTATTCAATTATAAATTCACTTAAATAGTGTAAATATATTTTTGTTTAAGAGATTGTAGGGTGATATATAAATTGAAAATTCTAAAAGGTGTGTTGAAAATTGTAAAAGGTGATGTAGTGTGTTGGAAATTGTAAAAAGTGATGTAGGTAATAAGGCGCAGATTTAGAGGAATAGGGTAAGAATTGTAAAGTAAAATACGATGAGAATAGGCCATGCTCCATTTAGATGAGGACGTCCCAAAATAAATATCTTATAAAAGACTTACTATACCTTTATCTAAATTATATCTACTGTCTATAAAAAATTTCGATTTTTTTCCGCCTAATTTAACTCAAACTTAATTAATCTCACTTAAATTATAATTGAACACAACAACGCCTAACGTTTTTATAATATTGCTAATTAATATGTATCCCTTCAATATAATAAAGGATGCTGATATTTGGGCAGCATTTTTCATGGGTAATGTTTTCTTTTTCTTTTTAATTAAAATTACAAATATAATTGATAATTACTACAAGACGAAATTTAATTACCCATCATTTTAAAGCACTCTTGGAAAATTAGTATCTTTTCTTTTTGACCCACAGTCCAACGTTGATGTTAAAATTTTAATTACCGTTTTCATAAATAATTTTTTGTACATTTGCAAAAGAATTAAATTTGAAAAAGAATCTATCCGAACAAATTGTATAATCGTATAATAAAAGATGAAATACTAAGTATAATAAAGAATCGAAACTGCTTGTGATTATTTTGGGAAAATGGCACAAAGAAATTCAGTATTGACTGAGGGCACATCCTAATAATTTGGTAACTGGAGTCGAGTTTAAATTAAAACCCCATATTTTCGTCATACACCTTAAAATAAATATGAGTTACATTAAATAGTACAACATAACAAGTGATGATTAAAAGATGATAACCCACTTCGAGACGGAGCCAGCGAGGGGCTGACGGCGCCTGTCGCCCCCTTAAATTTTACAACGAAATTATTATATATATACATAACAATTGTAGTTAAATAATGAATTTTGCTCCCTCAAATTTTAAATTTTATGATAAATATCTCAAAAAATAATTCGCACCCTTCATTATCAAATATTGGCTCCGACCCTAAACTCACTCACTTTTGATAGTTTTTTTTTTTTTAAAAGAACCCCATCTTGAAAAATATTAAAATCAAGAACTTGTTACATTTTTTTACTTTCTTTTCCTCGCCCTTTATTTTTTCCATGTTTCATCGGTTCTTGAGTATGTTTTGTCTATACTACTATTCCCCTTTAAATCTACTTAAATTGATTACCGCGGAACTAATTTCTGGATCATATTGTATACGAGTTAAATCACAATATATTTTATTGATGTTTGTACTTCTTATTAAGATGAAAATCACATGCAAAAATCAATCGTTGTTCACAATCCAAGTGCCACTATTGACAAAAGAAAATTACATTAGGATTTTCTCATTCTCTCAGTATATTATGAAAGAACGTTTCATATATTTTGATATTACCAATGTTGCAGAAGTCCCTAGACGCTAGTCAGACAGTAGATTAAAGTCTAACTACTAATCGGGATTGGGCGAGGCATAGGCGTTCTTAGGTAGAGAAGAATTGGAAAAGTAAATTTAGACGGTCAATGAAAATCTAACATCTACATCGAAATTAGTTGGAATTAATCGAAATTTTTTGCAGGAGGATATTATAAATTCTAGAGTCAATTACCAAAAGCAACCTGTATTATGAGCCTTTTTTTGTTTTGCAACCTAAACTTTTTATTTTTTCCGATGACTACCTGTATTAATTGTTTTTTTCAATTTGCAACCTTTAGCGATATTTTCGGCTATATAGGCCATGTGACTTGCACATGTTCCTTTTTGAACCAATAAGATGGCGACACGTGGCGACTAATAAAATATTTTAAAAAATATTAATAAATATTTTAAAATTTTCAGAAATCTCATTAATAAATCTAAAAAATTAAAAAAAAAAATCTGAAATTCTTTTAGAAATTCTAAAAATTTATTTAAAATTTTAAAAAAATTATTTGTAATCGAAAAAATAAAATAAAATAATTTTGTAATTAATTAAAAAATTCTAAAAATTCAGAGATTTCATTTTAAATTCTGAAAAAAAAAATTATTTCTAAAATTAATTTGAAAATTCTAAAAATTTAGTTAAAATTAAGAAAAATCATTTAAAATCAAAAATAATTTTAAAATCAGAAAATAAAAAAAAATAAAAATATAAAAAAAAAAACCGGAAATTTCATTTATAACTCCAGAAAATTAAAAAAATAAAATAAAAAATTATTTTAGAAATTCTAAAAATTTATTAAGAGTTTAGAAAATTTATTTATAATCCCAAAAATTAAATTCATAAAATGCACTTCTTAAATTTATTTATACCGGAATATATGAAGTTCCCTTCTCTTTTATACTAATTTTCTACAATTTATAATTATTTTTTAGTATTTAAAAATTAATTTCTAAAATAAATTTTTTAATTTTCTAAATTTTAAAATTAGCTATCTGATTTTAAATGATTTTTCTTAATTTTAAATAAATTTTTAGAATTTTCAAATTAATTTTAGATTTATTTTATTTTTTGAATTTATAAATGAATTTTCTGAATTTATAAATGAATATAATTTTTTTTTTGGATTATATATATTTTTTAGTTTTAAATAATTTTTTGGAATTTCTAAAATAATTTCGATTTTTTTTATTTTCTGGATTTATTAATGAAATTTCTGAAATTTTTAAAATATTTATTAATTTTTTTTAATATTTTATTAGTCGCCACGTGTCACCATCTTATTGGTCCAAAAATGAACATGTCCAAATCACATGACCTATATAGTCGAAAATATCGCCGGAGGTTGAAAATCGACAAAAAACAATTAGTACAGATTGTCATCGAAAAAAATAAAAAGTTTAGGTTGCAAAAGTAAAAAAAACCCGTTGTACAGGTTGTTTTTCGTAATTGACCCTAAATTTTATTCTAGTGTGGACCATTAGGGGAGAGAAGGTGAACGACTGAGGTAATTGAGAGATATGAGAGTTCGGCTCAGCCCAAATCATGCGTCGTGGACCCAAGTTAGTCCAATAAAATCATAAATAGCAGGTTTAGAAAAAAAGAAACAGCCCTAGATTTTTTAAATTAAAAATGTTAAAAAAAGAAAAGGGCCCTAAATTTTTTATATTCTCTGCAAGACCGTACCTAACTCTTTAAGGAAGTGAAATAGTAAAGACAAAGTCACATTTGCGCTAGTTCCACAGTTCAATTTAGGATGAGTATCGTGATTTATCGTAAAGGTATAATGTTTTGGGTAAAGGTATTATGATACATTTACCTAAAACAGGCGATATATTTAAGCATAATTCTTAATACATTTTAGACATGATACATTTACCTACATTATGTAATATATTTAGACATAAATAATATTTCCTCTATTTCGAGATAATTTGCATACCCCTCCCGGCACGTGGAATAAAAAAGAGTTTTTTTTTTTGCTTTTTAGTTGACTTTTTCAAATGTGAATATTGAGAGTGAAGATTTTAAGGATGGAGATTGTAAGAGAAATTTCACTTTTAAGGATGTACAAATTATCTTGAAACACCCCAAAGAAAAAAGTGTACAAATTATCTTGAGACGGAAGAAATAATATATCTTGACCGATAATTTAAATTGCACGAATTTAAAATTCATGCAAATGATGCACAAGAGACCCTTTCGATAATAAAAAGATAACTAAAGAAATCGGAAAGCACTAAAAATGGGGAAGCGAACCGCCGAACCCTTATTGTCAATCGTCAATTTGCCAGGTGCACGACCCAACAAACAATCTACTATACAATTTTCTAAATTTTGAATTGATACGTTACATTTAGGGATGTAAATGGGTCGGGTAGGGTACGGGTATGCTTCCCCCATACCCTACCCTATTTGATTCGGGTACGTGTACGGGTAATACCCGTCGGGTAATCGGGTTACCCGCGGGTAATCGGGTTACCCGATTGATATATAAAAATATTATAAATAATATGTAATATGTATATATACCATATATAATGTGATACAATAAATCAAATATAATATATATATTATGTAAATGTTACATTATATGTTATTTTACATATTAAATCATATATTATAAACATAATATATTAAATATAATGATAATTATATAATATATAACATGTAAAATAATACATAAGTATGTAATCGGGTAGGCGGGTAGGGTAAACGGGTAATATGCTAAACCCGTACCCTACCCTACCCGATGGCAAAAATATCGAGTTCGGGCGATACCCGACCCTATTACCCGTTTACCCGTCGGGTAGGGTTACCCGCGGGTAAAATTGACATCCCTAGTTACATTTTTATGAAAAAAGTTATAGTTTTTAAATTTCTCTTTTTCCATGAGCCTGAGACAACAGTCTCTTCTACCTAACTAACGCGGACTATTCATAAATGTGACCATAATTTTAGCATTGTCATGATATAAATTTATCATGATGTTCCCTTTGTCACAATACACTTGTTATGAATTCGTATAATTTTAACCTGTAGATTGTCGTCGCAAGTGCGTCTCTTGTGGCAATTAATCTTATTAGACTATCATAGCATATGTGTCATGTAACACATTTGTCATGAATTTAATCTTATTAGACTGTCATAGCAAATGTGTCATGTAACACATTTCCCATGATTCATGACAATGGTATATATCGTGACAAGGCTAAAATTATGGTATAATTAAAAAAAATTAAAATTATAATATAGTTACAAGAAAAGTTAAAATTATTGTAAAAGTTACACAAAAAACTATTTCATATTAGTGTTGATGTTTTAGCCTAACAAAAGGAGCACATAAGAGAACCAAAAGTCTGAGCAATTTTATGGGTACGTTAGGATCTGGTATGAGTCGCTTAGGGAAAGATCTGCTTTTAAAATTCTAGGAATTGTAAAATCATAATGATTAATAAAATTGTATGTTTATTTTATATTGTATAATGTACATTTATAATTTAGATCTCACATCAATATGGAAAAATGTGGGGTTGTAATATTACATTAGTAGATTAGTTAATAATAGTTGGATGATTATGAAACTACTAGTTAAGATTATTGGAAAATGGAAAAGTAGAGACATGCTCTCCCCGTACCAAAATAATTATCATTCGGACATAGAAATTTTATCCCAAAATAATTAACGTTTTAAGAATTGAAGACATAATTTCCACTAATTCCCTAATATTACCTATATTGGAAAATGCCAAAAAGAAAATGTTAATAAAATAGAGAAAGACGCCATTTTTTAAAAAAATAAGGCCCATGAGTCATTTTATATGGTTTTCAATTTATGTAAAGTTTTTTAAAACGACAATTGTTTTGGGACGGAGAAGTAGGGATTAAGATTAATGGGAATGAAAAAGTAGGAAAATAGCGTGTGGAATAAAATAGGATTTTATTATATTAGAAAATCTTATATACAACACCAAAATAAAAACAAATTGAATATTTTGCCATCCGAAATAGATGATAAACACATTATGAAAGCTTAAATCAAACATACCTTCTGCGCCTCAAAAAAAATAGAATACTGAGACTAACCCGGATACAACACCATGTAATTAAAAAATTTCCCACCAAATTACTACCCCTGATAAAAAACTGTAACAAAATATACATACTAATCAAAGAATACAATGACTACATCAATGTGGTGCACTATTTCCAATTATTTCATTGAACTCAGAGGTGCAAGATGAAAAACCTGGATTCAGTTTTGGGTCCTGCACTTGACTACCAGACGAGCTTTCGTTTCGCCTCTCCTGCTGGAAGTCTTTCATGGCTTTAAACCTCACGTCCGTTGTGTATGGACTTCCTTCTGGAACCTTCTCCGGGATGGCCATATTCCCTTCGATCATTTGGACAACCTCCGACATTGTTGGCCTCACAGACGGAGTTGCATTGGTGCAGAGGAGCGCGATTCTTACTATTCTTTCGACTTCCTCTTTGTCGTATTGAGAACCCAACCTCAGATCCACTAGCTCGTCGAGTCTGTTGTTTTGTTGCAAGTGACTAGCCTGTGATCACAATGTAGGCTCCAATATGTAAGAAACGTAGCAAAGGTTTTGCTATTTTGCTATGATCTTTAAATTGAAAGGTTTTGCAATATTTGCTGATGATGAATCTGATTTGACTGTCCTAATTACACGTCATCTGAAAGGAACCAAAATGAGGGAAAATTCTTACCTATCTTTATCAGTAGTGCCTGCACTCCATTGAATGCATTACACATGGACAAAAAACCAACTTTCGCGTCCATGTCTGGTGCATCTAGTGCAGTGCAAACACTTTCGGTAGGGGTAGTTAAGAATTTTCCCAAAACTAGTGTAGAATTTTAAAAGTATGCATCTTCCACATCATGGCACATGTACTGAATTTTGCATTTCGTAGTCCGAAATTGCATCCAATTGACAGAAGGGAGAGGTTATTCACGCCCAACGTTTTGCTAAGTATACCCATCTCCATTTTGCCAGGACAAAAGTACCTTTACGACAAAAGACCCTTATTTTATAAACATTCTGTTTGACTGAACATAGTCGAACATTATCTAAATTGCTCAATGTTAGTTGATGTGTTCGGCTAAAGCTGGTCGAATGTTCTTGAAGTGTTGACCAACGTCAAGCAAATATTTGGAGAATGTGGACTATATTTGGTCGAACAGAACATTGAAGAAATAGGATTTTTTTAATGATGAAGGTACATATATCCAAAAAATATAGAGATGAGTGTCCTCGGCAAAAAACGTGAGTGTGGATAGCCGCACCCTCGACAAGACAATGGCTAGACTTAATATTCAAGAAAGTATGATAAAACTGAATGAACAAGGAATGCTTTTTTACCCAATCCAGAAGGCAAATGAAATCTTGACTTGGCATGTAGTTGTTGTTGCTTTTTCCACTGACAATTTCCAAAAGCACAACTCCGAAGCTGTACACGTCTGCTTTGTCTGTCAGATAACCCCATAGTGCATATTCAGGTGCCATATACCCACTGCAACAAAGACAAATCAGTATACAGTAATAGGCACAATACAAAGGAAGTATCATAACCAACGTAACGAAATGAACTCACATTGTCCCAGCAACTTTGGTACTGATATGAGTATTCTCGTCTTCATTTAGCCTCGCCAATCCAAAATCCGATATCTTAGGGTTTAGATCTCTGTCCAGAAGCACGTTGGTGGCTTTTATGTCTCGATGAACAATTTTCAGCCTTGATTCATCATGAAGAAAAGCCAGCCCTTTGGCAATTCCGATACAGATGTTGATCCTAGTTGGCCAGCCGAGCATCAACTGGCTTTTGTTCGATTCTGACAATGAAAAACTGATTGGTAATGAGTTTCAAAGGAGGGAATCTACATGCAAAATACAAAAGAAGAATTTACCAAACAGAACTTGGGCAAGACTATTGTTTTCCATAAACTCGTAAACGAGCAGTAACTGGTCTCCTTCTATACAGCATCCGTGCAGCTTCACAAGATTAGGGTGTAGTAAACAAGAAATCATGCCTATCTCGTTCAGAAATTCACGGTTCCCTTGCTTTGATTTAGACGAGAGCTGCTTTACAGCAATTACGGTACCGTCTGATAGTCGACCCTGCACCACTTCTTCTATCAGGAAATATGAATTTTTATGAAATATTAGCCTTTTAGATGAGGTAGTTATTTAGTATGACCACAATGCCATTTGAAATTGAAGGTCATCTGTCCAAATCTCATAGCCATCTGCTTATTTATTTATTTTTTAGAGAAAAAAAATCTCGTGTGAGGATCAATACAAAGCGCTTCACCGTTCTCCTATCAGACCGAATTCCCACAAGACAGTTAGTCTCATTCAAAGATAACATTTTTTCCAAAAAGGGTAATTTTTTCCTCAAAAAAGAACCAATACTTTCCTCTGTAAAAACGTTGCAATTTTTTACAAAGTGTACTTTCAAGTAGAAGTATTATTTTTTTCTCGAAAATGTACTAATTTTTACAGACCGTCTCACTATAAGGTGGTCTTACGAAGTTTTTGTGTTCTCGCAGAAATAATAGGATGGACTGAAGAAATTAAATATTCAATAATACTCTTATCTAAATATAGGCTTTTAGATGAGGTGGTACGCACCACTAGCGATCTAATAATAAGTCAATACCTTGTAAACAGAACCAAAACCTCCTTCTCCAATTTTGTTTGCAGCATCAAAGTTGTTGGTAGCAACTCGGATTTGTTTCAATGAAAAAGCAACAGTTTGCAATTCAAGACCTTCAAAATCTGTGCATGAAAAAAGGGAAAAAACAAAAGAACACGGGCCTTTAGAAAAACCTGCTGTCATTCACTTTTTAAGAGTAACAGAAGTAGCACTCTCCATGAGTAAGACCGCCTTGGGTTTCATTTGTGGAAAGCAAAATCTTGGGTGAAATTGCCATAAAACTATACAGGCGTTGTCTGAAAGTTATAGTTTTTCAAATTTTAAAGCGTGAAAAAGAATTAATCAACCAAAATTCAGAAAGACCAAACTAATGCAAGACATTAGACCTTTCAGAAGCCAAGATGACAAGTTTTATATGTTACAAAAGTAAAAAGAATTGAAAACCTCACCTTTGTGGGCCCGTTTTCTGTGTTGCAGATAACACTTCCACCAAAGGAAGCCCAGTATTGAGAAAATGACACAAACTGCAACTACTGGGCCTACAATAAAACCCGTTATATTCTTCTTCTCCCCTTCCGAACAAACCTTGAAATCTGCATGGAGAAACAGACAGATGAACGAGAGCAATGAAACCAATAAATGTGAAAGAGTTAATACCGGACAGATGTTACATTCAATAATATGATTCTGTGTTATGCTCGCAAAGTTAAGAAAATAAGAAAACCATGTCATGTACTTACTGGGATAGACTGAAATAGCTGATATAAGAGAACCATAATCTCCTCTATTTGGAATACGCGTAGTCCCTTTACTAGCCCAGTAAAATCTTATCTCCAAGGTACCATCGTGCACCGTGGCATTAAAATATTTGACCACAGGCCTTTCAGCTCCACGAGCCTCATCTTCAATGTTAAAATCTTTCCAAACTAAATTACCCTGATGCAATATGAGCATCAGAAACAAAACAAAAACACCAACAATTCTTGATATTTAGCTCAATTACAAAAGAAACCATGAAAGTTTGTTTTTGTAACACATCGCTCCAAACTTATTGGGCCTTTTGTATTTAGGTTAAACCACAAGGGCAGTTTTTGTAATCATCCGAACTGCTACAGATATGAGGAGCCAACCTGGATGTATATATCGAACATCCTCCTCCCGAGACTGCTGTATGTGTTGTCATTCGTGAAGACTATTTCAGCAAAGTGCAGGCTCACGTTGTAACTCCCGTTCTCCAGGCAATAATGGAAGTATGTAAGTGAAAGCGGACTAATGCGTGCTGTGATATACAAGTCAGAGAGATTTGTGCTCGTTGAAGGTCTTATTGGGCGTGAATTTTGGAAAATTGGTTCATCCAAGAAGTCCCCTGTGCTGAAAAATCCCCAATAATTATTACTAAGAAATCTTGCTGGATCACCGCCATCTCCTTCGTATATAACTCTTCGGTTGTTTTCTTCAACGGTCAAATCACCACCACCACAATTGACACGTAAAGAACATTTATCTGCCAAGCAAACAAAAGATTCTTGAGAAAATAGCATTCGGTATAGAATGGCAGAAAGTATAATATAGATAGATAGATAGATAGATAGATAGATAGATAACGAACTCAATTATACCATTATCTTGATTTTACATCAACCTGATGTTTCAGAAGAAGAAAATAATAGAATACTTACATCTAGGACATGCTACATTCCTGGAACATGGAAGCATTCGTTGTCTGTCGAGCGTTAAGAAAGTCGATGGAAAAGACAAACAAACAAGTCAATTCCCCAATATGTCCATATTCAATGAGTATCATACTATCCAAAATACTATTTAATGTTATACATTGGATAGGGTATATTAGTAAGTGAGCTAAACAAATACTATTTCATATAGAAACTGGACTAATATTTGAGACGTCCAAAAAGGAAAAGCAAGCCTACATATATATGGGACGGAGGGAGTATAATTATACTAAGTTTAAAAGGAAACAACAGAATCTTACAATGTATGTGTGGTTGATGAGCCCTTGTACAAGTTTACATGCCGGTTCCTAACACAAGAAGAAAGTAACAAGAAACAATGTTCAATATTATTACAACAATGAAAAGTGACAAAAATGTATAAATAAGGGGGTATTCTACGTGTACTGTTGACAAGCAGGTTGACCAGGTCCTCCCCAAGTAAAGTTGTTGTAGGATAGATCGCTGCACGAAATCCAAAGCTTTATATCAGTTTTTTTTTTTTAAAAAAAAAAGGATTTTGTTTGCATTTCGACGAGGGCTAGTTGGCAAGATAAAACACTATATCCAGAAATATAACATACATGTTGCTTCCATCCTTCAAGATTGCATCAGGGATATTTCCACTAAGCATGTTGCCAGTCACAAACCTATTTACAGGAAAATCGTAAGTCTCTCAGATTTTAGAAAGAAACAAAAAATCCAGTTTATCCCTAAAAAGCAAATATAAAGTTAGATAAATGTGCAATTGAACAGAAATTAACCAAATGAAGCAGGATAATAAATTTGCGCACTTACACAGTTCTCAGATTTCTTGCCATGTTATTTGGAATCTGTCCCACCAAATTGTTGAAACTGATATCCCTGACAACAGTATCAAACGCAAAAAGGAATATAATGGCAGAAGTAAAGAATAAAATGATACACCTTAAATCAAACTCTAGTTCTTTAAATTAAGAATCAATTCGGATTGATAGATTTAAAATGGAAGGATTTCACGCATTGTACATACTTCACACATTACACACTTCGCACATTGATAGATTACATGCATACTACACACACTTCACTCGTACACACACCTCACTACACACGCATCTTACATACTACTACACACACATACGCACAATTTACACACTTCACACGCACAATACACACATTCTTCATAGTTCACACACACAAAGTAAACTCATTTTTATACACACTTCACACACGCTCTCTTCAGACACACACACTACACACAGCTTATGCACACATTACACCCACCTCACACACACGCTCTACATACACATTCATACTTCAATTATCATACTCTTTTCTTTTAGAAAAAATAAAATGAGAAAAATCAAACAATTTAAATCCACTCATTTAAAGTCAAACATACAAACAACGGATTTGGAAAAGTGGATTTCAAATACAAATGATTTTGAATCAATTAATTTGAAATCACCTTGATTTCCGAATCTCTCCATCCGAATATAACCTTAGTTATAAAATTAAATTGACGATTTCAAATCCGCGTCAATCTAAACAACCACAGGAAATTTAGTAATATCTGTTTCAAATCCATCAAACCAGACGGAGCCTAATGTTGAATTTGAAAGGAGGGATAAATATGTGGATTTGGAAGATGGATCCACAATCAAATCCACTCAACTTGTTTGGCCAAAAATTCAAATCAATGGATTTCAAATCCTTTCTAAATTTCATGTTTATTTTTTATCGTTCTAAAATCCTTTCTACGACCTAGTCTTTGAAATCCATGATGATTCTCTCATATCCTTATAACCACACACACACACACACTACACGTAGTACACATACTAAACACACACATGCACTACACACACTACACACTATGCACAACACACCCCACATATAACACTCCATACTCCACATGGATAATTTATTTCATCAAAAATAAATAATCCATTGAAATATTCAAAATAAATGGAATAATTTATTTCATTGATCAGATCAAATGTTCATTTCTATTCATTCTACAAACTGCCAGAAAGCTGAAGAACAAAACCATGGATGCAAAATTCCATTACCCATCTCCTAATTTAATAAGAATAAAAGCAAAAAGTAGAGACCATTTAATTTAAGTACTATAGGATTGAATATCCTCTCACTTAATAAAATCAAATTGCAAGTTTTTCATGGCAATATTGTATCTGGATTAAGTCTTCATGTTACAAATGTAAATGCATTTCTCTTGTAGTTCACTATACATGTCCATTTTCATTCTTGTGGAATAAACACCAAACAGAAGATTTTTTTTATATTTCTTTTCAAAGAAGTAGAGCTTCTGTTCATTACAATCAACACCAGAAAGATTGAACATATCTGAGCTATAAGGTTGGTGACTCACAACATAAGCAGAACTCTTAGTCTCCAGATATACTCGGGGACTGGTCCAGAAATGTTACAGTTTCTCAATATCCTGTATCCAAGAAATTCTAAAATTCTTAGCTTTAAAAAACCACAATACGAAATATTAAACATTCTTTAATGATTTCGATAAGCATACAGTGTTGCTAGGCTCGTCATACTCCTTAGCATAGGAAAATGCTGAGGCGGCCCTCTTAAGTCACTAATTCTCCTGTATATGGAGACTCCATTAGTCAACAATAGTTGATGAGTGCCATTTAAGGAAAGTTAAACGCTAGTAAAAAGAACTTACTAATTCAGAATACTCACACTTCAGTTAGCGCATTCAGAAGCGATATGTTTGACGGGATGGGACCCACTAATCCACTTGCTTGCATTTCTCTTCATTGAGCATTTCAACAATCAATATTAGAACACAATTCGTAGAGAAAACCATGCATAAATTGTGGGGTTTAAGGTAGATTAAGAAGTAATTTCTTACAATCTGCGAAGATGTCTCCAGTTCTGAATGAAGTCAGGTATCCGTCCACTAAACTTATTATCGTTTATCCTACTGCAATTCAAAAGAAGATGCATTGAACGTACAAAAGAAAACTGGATATGAGAAATGGGAAAAAGATAGTTGATGTGCTTACAAATCATTTAAATTTGTTAGTGCTGAAAAAGATGTTGGCAAATGCCCCGTTAATTGGTTGGAAGACAACATCCTGTGATTCAATGGACAAAGGATTATGCTCAAATTGTCTGTCATTGCCTTATGCAACAAGGTTCTAATTTAGTAATAAAAATATATAGGTCACTAGAGATATGAAGTCTTACAGAGTACTCAAGTTTAGCAACTTCCCAATGTCGGACGGAACAGGCCCTGAAAAATTGTTTGCTTCAAGATTCCTGATAATCAATAAAACGAAGTGCAAATAAGACCAATTATCATAAACTTGAAAACAAAAAAGGAAATTGCTTCTTGGCCATGATTTTCAAGAAAAATCTCACATACGCACACATAACGTGAAATTCGAGCTGTCTTAAAATAGATTATCATGTCACTACCCTCAATTTATTCAGTGAACCGCCACGTTTAATCACAAAATCCATTAAAAATAACATATAAAACAAGGACATACAGGAATGTGAGGCTAGTGATGTTTCCCAATTCCCTGGGTATTGCCCCTGATAAACGATTGACAAGAACAGATCTGCAACAAATTTCTGGCATTATTTGGAATGATTAAAGAAAGAGTATGTTAAAGAGCAAAGTTACACGTCTAAGATGAAGCATACATATTAGTCAGTTGCGTTGAAGCCCATTCTTTAGGGATTGTCCCACTGAGGAGGTTGTACGCAAAATCACTGGAATAAGTTGATTATACAACATATTAGGTAAATGATGTTCTTCTTTACATCATAAATAATCAAATCTAAGAGCATACAGTTGCGGAAAAGTCCTTACATCTCTTGAAGGTAAGGAAGCTTCACAATATTAGTTGGAAGAACTCCAGGAAGATTGTAGCCCTTAAGCACACTGCAATAAGTGGTATTTCAACATTTGAGAACTTAAACCACTTATAAAAAAATGAAAATGGTATGAGAATGAAAAGAATACATTTTCAATACGTGACAGACGGTGTTGTTGTCATAGTTGCAGTTACAATCAACGTAACCCTCCGAACCACTTGGTGGCGTGGGCGAAATTCCGACTGCATCAAGTTCACATAACTCACCATTGAATCTCCAATGGGTTGCACCAATCTCACGGGCAATTTGTAGGAGAGCATCCACTAGGAACCACCCAGAGACAATATTAGTCCATCAAACCAAAAACAATACCCACCACACATCGAGCAAAAACTTCTGTAAGACCATCTGACAGTGAGACGGATAGTTATACAAGTTGAATATGTTCAATTGTACTGACCGTGTTCTCATATTAATCTATACTTAGACTATTTGGCCATTCGTCATACGAGATATCACCTCAATTGGGCAAACACTTCAGTAAGACCATTTGACAGTAAGATGGATAATTAGATAAGTTAAATATGGTTACTTGTATTGACCATGTTGATCATATTTATCCATATTTAACTATTTGATCATCCGTTTTACGGTAAGACTGTCATACAGGATACCATTCCACTCATTGATACTACAAACATTCATTTATCCATTTCCAACCGTTTGCATTCTCTTATACATTCAAAAAGAAAAGTGACGGAATACATTCGGGAAATGATAAAATGCCAACCACAAATGTGTGAATATCACATCCCCAGAGGGCATTAACGTCATTTGAACCATTCACGCAACTCGATATTCATCTAGATTTTTATAGATTCGAGAACCAATAATTAAAGTTTCTGTGAATCAAAAACTAAATTAAACAAGAGAGATGATCAATACAACACCGTTTAAATAGAGAAAAGTAGTAACCTATGCTTCTATTAAACCTGTTTTTTAGTGAATTCTTCTTTTTGTACCTTAATCCAGCTACTGAACGAGCCAGAGTACAAAAACTGTAAAACTGTTGTAAAAATAAGTAAACTGAAACAGAATGAATTGCTAACCTTCTTCTGGCGGCACTTGCGAGTCGGATAATTGTAGCAGGCCGAAGCAACATACTGTAAGAACCACAGAAGAAACAGTGTTTCTGAACATCATCAAAATTCAACGATTTGCAATTTGCATACACCGAGGGTCACGTATTGGACAATAATTTAGTGGGCAATGTGGTTTAGAAATCAACAATGAGTTTGAAATTGGAGTTAACTGTATTACGTTGAACTCTGTGCATATGATTGAGCTTAGTCGGCCAAGAAGAGAGAGAGAGAGAGAGGGTGCATTGAAAGAGACCCAAGGAAAATCTAGGACATTGAATTAGTTACATGTACTAATACTACGAGTCATCATTCTCCATTATAATATTTTGAGTTTTGACTACTTTTTAGAATTTTCGTTTCACAGTTCGGAAGAATTTTCCATACTAACTAAATGTAGCACATTCAATTGATTTGGATAAGGTAAGATGTCTATCTTTTAACTTCTAAATATTTTTATTTTTTTACAAATTTTGATAGAGGTGCGATCGGTGGGATTCAATTCCTGATTACTGATCGGAGTTACAAAATGTTCAACTAATTGAGGTAAAGATACGATCGGTGGGATTCAATTCCTTGTCACTAGTTGGAGTTACAAAATGTTCAACCAATTGAAATACAATCGAATTCCATAGCTTCTAATTATGATGTGATGATTGTTAGTCTTTTGAAAGCTTTAGAGAATAACTAAGCCTAAGAAGATTGTCCCATATGAATTATGATATAATACTGATCTTGAAAAATAAAGGAATTAGAGTAAACGTTCTCTCTTGACCGCGATTTGGAGGTGGAGTTGGGTTTGCATCTGCAATATTTTCTTTAGATCATAATTTTAAGGTAAAGTTAGACTCGCCTCCTTTCGAGTCCACAATGGACCAACTCAAACCTTCTTTTTTGATCATAATTTTAAGGTGAAGATAGACTCGCCTTCTTCCGAGTCCACGTTGGGCCAGTGCAAACCGTCCCTTTTAACTATGCATTGCAATATTGACTTTTGATAAAGGGGTCAGATCAAACCTTTATTTTTTATCATAATTTTGAGGTCTGACTCGTTGCATCATAAAGTTGTTGGAATTGATGGGTAATGATTAAAAAGTAGTTAATTTCGTAGGTTAATATTATTGTATTACGAGATATGGTGTCTGTAATGACCGATTTCTTAATAATGATTAAAAAGTTTCTTAAAAAAATAATGATTATAAAGTTGTTTGGATTAGTAAATGAATGTATGATTTTGAATGGAAATGGATAGAAAGACAGGTCCACCTGCATCATAAGACAAATGTATTTTTGGGTGGACTTAGCCACCATTTAGCTTGGCTCAGCCTAATCCATATATTCTTGTATACCTTTTTTGTCTTGGTTTATTCTCTCTAAAAACACACATTACACATATATTTAATTAATTTATGAGAAATTTATACATTAACAGTTGATATATTAACAAATATAGATGGTGGGTAAAACAACATTTTTGTATGTTACATGAGCAACTTTGTATTTTCAGTTTAGTAAGGATAATTATTATAACTAGTTCAAAACATAATATATAAAGGTGCACAATCCACCAATAAAACTCTCTCATAACGGAGAAAGAAAAAAGGTTTTCCGCCGAAGCTATACGCCTATAATAGATATGTAATCGTGCGTGACTGCTTTTACTTTTGGAAAATGAAAATGACAGTAAAAAAAAATTGTTAGTGTTTAAAAAATTAATTATATTAAATTTATAAATTATAGCATTTGCTAAATAATTACCCCCTCTGTTCCGGCCTAATTGATCAACTTATCATATTTCTTTGTCCCAACCTAATTGTCCTAGCCCATAAATGACAAATTCTCTCACAATCTCCATCCTTAAAATCTCCCCTCTTAATCTCCACCTTTGAAAAAGTCAAAGATTCCACGAAATTTGCTTTTCATTAATCTCGGTGCCCGATCAAGGTTGGCCAATTAGGCCGGAACGGAGGGAATATTTTTTATATTTTTTGCTAAAAAGCCTGTCTGAAGCAATCTTTCTTCTATAATCAAAATTGTTTGATGATGTGGAGCTTAAAATTGACCCTACTTTGTTAAGTACTAGCGCAGAACTAGTATATTACACGGGATTATAACAAACTATATATATCATATAATGTTATAAAATAATTAACTAATGTCAAAATCTACTAATGGATTTTAAGATGATGATAGAGTAAAAGAAAAAATATTTCATAATATTGGGTAATTCTTCTGTGCAATCGTTGCACCTATGCAACCGTAGGGTATTTTTATTATTCTAAGTGTTGTACTGAGACCCATTATTGTTTTTAATAATTTGAATCCACCCCATTATTGTTTTTTAATAATTCGAATTGAGGGCCTCTGAAAAAGGGGATGTCTCGACGGAGCTGGACATGCCTGTTGGGGTCGACGACGGGGGCGCTGTTGGAGGAAGCCTTGCTCTCGTTCGACATGGTACATCTATGTGAAGGGGTGAAGACGGATTGGTGTAAAACTGCAATATGTTGCGCAAAAGCAAAAAGAAAAAAATGTTTGAAAATCTTGGCTAATGGAGGATTATTTTCCAAATAGAGGGAGATAGAGTGTTGAACTTTCATAAAGGTTTTTTGGGACTAGTAATAACTTATGGAGAAGAGGAGATAATGATTTGACATTTCAGCCCCTTTTTTTTTTAAATTATTCGAATTAAATGAATGTTCAGATGCAAATTGAATAAATCTAACAGTGGAAAAAGAAAGGTTGCATAAGTGCAACGATTGCGCAGAAGTTGAACTCCATAATATTCCATTCTAAAAATACATTTTTGTTGGTGTTATAAATTGTACTTCTCTTGCTTTTTTTCCTCTATATTTTCCACTATTCTTTCTGTTTTTTTTAATTAATATAAGCACCTATATTACCTTTTGTCATTGGTTGTTCTTGATCATTTTTATTAGGTTTTTTTGTCAATTACACACATACAACCATTAATTCAACTTCACTTGCATTTCTCTTTTACATGTATGTAGAAAAAAACCTAATAATTTTTTATAAAAATATACCAGATAAATAGATAATCAAAGAACCTCTTTAATTTTTTTATTTTTTTTATATTTTTCCCAAAACAAACTCGCCTTAAAAAATGTCAAACATGTAAAATAAAAAGTTATATAAAAATCAATTATAGGCAAATCCGTAATTTCAATCATTACTAAACAATTTGTGTTTTTTGGGGGCTTCATGTTTAAGTGGCTTTGATTGAAAATTGATAATTATAAATTAATTTGTTGTTTCATTCTAGTGGGCTTCATGCTTGTGGGCTTCAGTTTATAGTGGCATTTGTCGTAAACATTTTAGTTGGAGAATTAAAAATTTGCCTTATTTAAAAAACGGAATTAAAAATTGTTGTTCAGCGAATTTTGTTTAGAGTCGTTGTGGAACTGCCACATGTCCCCAACGTACCTTCTTTTAGTAAGATAAAGATAATAGATTTTGAACCAAACAACCCCTTAGTATTTCATTTGATATTCAGAGTTTAAATTAGATTTTAGATTATTATTATTTCGAAAAAGGTTTTTAAACTTTTAAATGGACTAAATAAAATATTGAAATCCTTATAAGTTAAAATAACTAAATATAGATGTTCCAGTTCAATTTAACTCGAAGATTTTATGTTTCATGCTTGAATTCGGTCATGGCAGCATTGGCATTGTTTGGATTTTATTTATTTTTCAAACTTTTCTTTTTACTAGATTAGTTTTATGTATTCTCTTCTTTGATTCTTTAGCAACTAAGTCTCTTTTAGCCTTAAAAAGGATTATTGAACGATTTTATGATATTGTGAGATCTAATTGTTCTTATTCTATTTTATAGGTAATTATTTATTTTTTGTGTTTGATGTTTATGATTATCTTAGGTTGTTGGATTTATAGGTTCATCCAACAATGACTTACAAGATTTTACTAATTGTTTCAACTCTCGAAAGCTATTGAATACAAATTCTAAGATTTTATATATGAACCGAAAACAAAGATTCTAACCAGTGACGGACGCACGCAGTGCCCCGCTTGGCCCCGTTATAATGTGCTATTATATATGTTTGTCCCATCATAATGTGCTATTATATATTTTTTTCGATTTTAATACAGCTTAATTAAATAAAATAAGTAATAATATAGTTCAATTTAAATTAGATGGATGTATTATTCTCTATAAGCAACAAATGTTAAAAAATATAATGAATATAGAGACACTACATCATTTTTCTTCTTTTCGTAATTAAAATAATTTATTTATCTTATCTAATTTATAGTAATTTTCTAGTTTTATTTATAGAGTTGACAATTGTTGAGGCTCATGGACATATTTAGGGGGCACACAACAGTAGTTCTCCTTTTAAATTTTTTAAAATATTAATTTTTAATGTAATTTATTCAATATATTAAGTTTAGAGTCAAATTAAAAAAAATTAATTTCTAGCCTACAAAATTTGTCTGCTATTTGGTAAAAAATTGGCACATAACCTTATAGCATAGTAAAAAAATTAAAAAAAAAAATTACCCCGTGAAATGAACTCCATAATCTGTCTATAAATGGGCCCCCCTCGACTGAATTTCTGGGTCCATCACTGATTCTAACCACCATTGTTCGAATAACACAAGAACAAACACCAAGGATTTTGGACAATCGATGTTTGAACAATACAAGAACATTCACCAAGGATTTTGAACTACTAATGTTTGAATAGTACATGAACTTCCTCAAGTATGATTAATAGATGATGTTCAAACGACACGGGAACAACTCACGAACCACTTCAAGTATCTTGATAGATTACATTCGAGCAACACAAGAACAACTTCGAGATTCTGGACAATTGTTATCTCTGAAACAGATGTAGAACAACAAACGAACAGCGGTGAATTCGAGCCGAGGTTAGGCCTCTTTCCGCAAAATGAATACGTCCCTGCTAGTGCTCACAGTTTGACGTAATGTTCCCAAAGGTGAAACGACTTCCGTCTTCTAGATAGTAACACCACAAATTCAGAAGCACCAGCGAATTATAATGAGTGTTAAGAACAAGGAAAGGAATATATGCCAAAATGAATTTGGAATGCAAGAATTTTCGAAAAATGAAAATAGATGCAGATTTTCCCTTGTGTGTCAAGTATTTCAAAATGTTTCATGCATGAAAACAATGACCTACATATATAGGCATCATCTCACTCAATTGGAGATTAAATACACTCATTAATAAGTCTTCAAGGCATTCAAATATGTCAATTAAGGCCCTCAAACGATGTTGGTAACCTTCAGGTGTTACACCATCTTAATGTAGGAGTTACACCCCCACTAATGTCAGGTGTTACATTACCATAATGTCCCATTTATGATAAAAATTACACGTCATGTCCCTTGACAGTTTGAACATGAACTTCCAGTCCATGCTCATGCCTTGACAAGTGGTCGTCTTCGTGAATTAATTTTTCATTCATTGAAATTTGCTTTTGAGAAATTCAAACATGCAACGATCATCTACTCGGAACGTAGTTACATCATACACAACTCTATTATATTAGAGTTGAATATTTTGTCACTCCACAATTGGTGAAAGTTGGGCCTCACCCATTTTCTTAAATCAATTTCTAACAACCCCATACATGAGTGGAAATTAATGCATATACATATGCAACATGCAACTCAGTTCTTAAGAGACTTTATTGCATGAGGATAGGTAGCTTGTGACTTTGAACCCTCCATAGTAAATACCATTGGGCATATCATCGGCTTAATGGATGTTATGCCTTGAACTACTCCCCCCGTGGTGTATACCGAGACAATGATATTAACACAATAAGGCATCACCACCTTCTGTTCTCACATTTTTGTCCGTTTTGGCAATGGACATGTTTTTGGATTCATAAGTGTTTACAATTGAACCGGCCCTCACTTCACACTTATATAGGCGATTTTCCATCCCGAGTATCTTGTCATACTCTACCGCAAAGGGTTTATGAATCATTGCAAGTCAAATAACTTAATCTCAACACATATTGCAGGTTTCAACACTTGGATATTGCTCTCTAGGGATGAGTTGGAATATTTTCAAGTGTTCCAACTAAACTTTATAACATAGTTCACATTTAACCAAGTTCTTGGGATGAGTTTGTACTTGAACTTGGTGGAATTATTTAATGAATTAGGATTCTATGACACGTTATTTATTTAAGAGTCTAAATTGTGAGGGAAGATATTTATTTTATCTTCATAAATTATTTGAGAAAGAAAAGATAAATAAAGGGATATTTTAGTCTATCCTCTAATGTCTATTTTAATTAACAAAATCTTAGAATGTATAGAGAGTTTTAAGTGGTGTGAATAGATAGAATTCATCTTTGATTATCTGACACTCAACAAAATTGGTGTTATTATCGAGAATAAATTCCCTGAATTGATTTAGTTATTCCCTTCGAATTCTTTGTATTCTCCCCATTCATGTCTTCGGCTTTTTATTAGGTTAAGGGGGACTTTTCTTTCCCACATAGGGCTATTTGCATTTGCTTTTTTAAAGTGATTTTTAACTTATAGATTGAGAAAAATTACTTTGTAGTAGTAGTTTTTACAAAGTCGACTTCTGTTTTAAGAGAAGTGTTTTCAATGTAAAAGTTAAAAGAGAAAATTTAATGATTTTCTCTACTCCGACAATTCTGTAAATAATATGATATTTTTTAAAAGACATAAGTGATTCTATAGCAAATACTCCAACTTCTACTACTTTATTGAAAATCATTTTTTTTTTTTGCAAACATTACCTACTTTTTACATAAGTGATTTTTATAGAATCTCTAACTTTAATCATTTTTTCAAAAATAAAAATAATCTTAGAAAACTTATTGACCAAGTATTCAAAAAAATTATCTTATTATGTTTCTTTCAAGCTTCAATTTATGGGTTTAATATTTGGCCATCAACTATACATTTTAAATATCCAAGCAATTCACCACTTAAACAAAACATGTACTACCTTATTATTTTAAATGTATTTTTTTAGTTTGGATAAGAAAATTATAAGTATTGGAAATTGACAAATAAACCCTTAAGTAGATTATGTATATATGATAGGTTAGATAATTGGAGAATTTTAGGAATAATTATAATGATATTATTGAGAAAATGTGAAAAAATTTTAAAAAACAACTATTTATAAACAAATCACAAAAACTAAATGACATCCAAAAACGATGTAGTGTATAATTAGTCCAACAAACTTAATAAAATGTAAAAATGATAGGGATTAATATAAGAACAAAATATGAACTATTATGTCAATTTTGTTTTCAACGTATACAAGCAAACATATCACTAAAACAATTCATCTTCCTTAATATTACAAAATGTATTATAAACATTAAATTCTAATAAATTGAACATGTTGGGAATCGGTTGAATTGAATTGGTTAAACCCTTGCAACCTAAATAAGTGGCTTGTAATAAACAATATAAACAGTGACAAGGGTGTTGAGTCCTAGGGTTTCGTCTTGCGATTCCCTTAGCGGCTTTAGTCCAGTTTCTTAATTTCAGTTATGGGTCTTCATAATTTCTTCTCTTTTCTCACTTTCTTCTCTGTTTTCTTTCCTTTTTTGTGATTACAGGTTCCTTCTCCAGAGCAGACTTCATCCAACCGGGTGTTAGTTCGGTCCGTCTTTCTCACACAACCACCATACTCACCCCTTTCCTCAACCTCCACCCCTGCTGCATCTGCTCTCTCCTTTTCCTCTCCATGGCAGAATCATTGGCTTCCCTATACTCAAGGCTTTCCTTATCCGGAGATGAGACTAAACCAGTCAACTTACCAGCCGAAAGCCTCAATCAATTTGAACCAGAACGAACCCTGTTGGGGAAACTCTTTGCCCCACGATTTTTTACGATTAAGCAAGTTGAGGATATCTTCAATCCACTGTGGAACATTGAAGGTTCTCTGTCCATTAAATCTGTTGAAGACAATATATTCCTGTTCTGCTTTGGTCGAGCGGAAGACAGGGACAGGGTCCTACGGGGCGCCTCATGGTGCTTTGGTCGTTACTTACTTCTGTTGCGATCTGTTGATGCTGGAGCCATGATTAAGGAGCTGGAATTTAAATTCTCTCCCTTCTGGATTCATGTTTCGGGTGTACCATTAGCTCTAATGACTTATCAATTTGCAGAAATTGTTGGATCACAAGTGGGGACATTTCTAGATGTTGAACATGACCGGGATGGTATGCTTATTGGAAAGTTTTTACGAATACGGGTTGATTTGGACATCACGAAACCATTGAAACGGATTGTAACTGTGGTCTTCCAAAACCAAAATCTCCGGTGCTTCATTCAATATGAAAGACTTCCGAATTTCTGCTATCATTGCGGGACTATTGGTCACATAGATAAAGAATGCTCCCTCAAACCTCTTCGATCCTCCGCTCCACCGGCGGCATCTCCTTATGGCTCCTGGCTTCAGGCCTCGATTGGGCTTAGCCCGTTCGCTCCCTTTCGCTCAACTAAACCACATTCACCTACCAAAAGACCTCCTTCCAGAACTTCACCCTCTGCTGCCAATCCTAACCATCCAAACCCAACCACTTTCACTCTCCCTAGAGCTACCTCCAATCCAAATCCCCACCCCAGGACACCAATATCATCCCCAAACCAACTATCTCTAACTGTTATCCCCTCCAAAAATGAGCCATCACCAATATCTTCCCCAAACCAACTATCTCTGACTGTTATCCCCTCCAAAAACGAGCCATCAAAAGTTGTCATACCACTATCCCCCAATTCTGGTGCTACTGGCCAAAACATTGTCACTCCACTGTCAACTCCTCTTATCTCACACCAATCTAACTCCTCTCCATCAGAAGTTGTCTCATCTCCCAAATCTGGTGCTACTAGCCAAAACATTGCCACTCCACAGTCAACTCCTCTTATCTCACACCAATCTCACTCCTCTCCATCCACCCCGCGCATTAATAAATCTTCCACTCATCCTACTCTTCACTCCTCTCTATCTGCCTCCCCCTCTAGCCCTTTTCTCATGCCAGTCAAGATTGAGCTGGATTATCCAGCCCGTAATATAGCTCGGCGGTTCAAACGTATTGCTAAGAATATCAGCCACACCACCTCAACTCCTTCCCCACATATCACGTCTGTCCCATCTAAACGTAAACTCCTCCCCTCCAATCCACACTCTTCCTCCTCCGATAAACCAAACCTACAACCTAAGAAAGTCAGACTCGGACCGATGGACATGGAATTGATCCCTACTTCCCAACTTGAGCTACTAGTCAAAACGGCGGCGACTGGCATGGCAGCCCAGTCCCGCCGACAGCCATGAATCTCATTAGCTGGAACTGTCGGGGGCTTGGGAACCCCCGAACGGTTCGTGAACTGGGCGATTTCATCCGCCACAAGTCCCCCTCTTTGGTGTTTTTATGTGAAACCAAGTGTGCTTGTCCTGTTATTGAAGTATTGAAGAGACGTTTTAATTATTTTGGTATTTCTGTTCCATCCACTGGTCTGTCTGGTGGGATTGCCCTTCTTTGGCGTAAAGATTGCAGTGTGTCTCTCTCCTCCTTCTCAAGGAGACACATTGATGTGGTAGCTTTTATTGATAATAAGCAGGTCCGATTAACGGGGTATTATGGGGAGCCTGACTTAGCTCTTCGACGTGCTGCATGGTTGTCTTTCCAGAATCTCAATCCAACCACCCTTCCCTGGCTTTGCTTTGGTGACTTCAACGAAGTCTTAACATCCTCTGAATTTCAAGGCACTACTATCCGCTCAAGTTGGCAAATGAATTGCTTTCGTGATGCTTTGTCGGCATGTGATCTGTCAGATATTGGGTTTTCTGGACCCAAATTTACTTGGTCTCGCTCGTTGGTGCACCCATATACTCAAAGGGCCCGTTTAGATAGAGTAGTAGCTAACTCGGCATGGTTGGCTAGCTTCGGCTGGAACAGAGTGCTTCATGTTCCCACTTTCACATCTGACCATTCCCTCCTACACTTCCAAGCCAACACGCACCCATGCCCAATTCCGTATGAACGATCAGGTCGACCCTTTCGATTTGAAGCACTGTGGATCAAATCTTCTGATTGTGAAAAGATTATTCAAGATAACTGGGACTTTTCTCTGGAGTCCTTACCCGCTAAACTTGATCACTGTTCTGTTGGCCTACTCTCTTGGGGTGGAGGAATGATAGCAGAACTTAAAAGAGATATCAAGGAAGTGAAGACCAGAATTTCCTCCCTTAAATCAGGAATCATTTCTCCACAAGTCAGAACCGAATTAGTAGAACTCAAAACAAAACTCAACTTATTACTGGATAGAGAAGATCTTATGTGGAAGCAACGTGCGAAACAGCACTGGCTCCGAGAGGGAGACCGCAACACGAGTTTCTTCCATTCCCATGCTAGCCAAAGACGCGAAGTCAATCACATCTCCCACCTGAAAACTTCACAGGGCGCCGTTTGCCATGAAAAGTCACAGATAGAAAGTATCATTCTGTCATATTTTGGTGACATCTTCCATTCTTCCAATCCTGACCCTGTGGCCATCCAACATGCTCTTAGCCGTGTGAGATTGACGATTACGAACGACATGCGGGTCAGCTTGTTGAAGCCGTTCTCTGGGGAGGAAGTTGTGAAAGCCCTAAAGGAAATGCACCCTTTCAAATCCCCCGGGCCTGACGGTATGAGTCCAGTATTTTATAAAAAAATTTGGCATATCGTAGGAAGTGATGTCACTCGTTTTGTGCTTGATTTTTTAGCAAATAATATTCTTGATGAGTCTGTAAATCACACTTTCATTGTCCTACTCCCGAAAATTAAGAACCCTGAATATGTGTCACAATTTCGACCCATTAGCTTGTGCAATGTAGTATATAAGTTGGCGTCTAAGGTTTTGGCTAATAGGATTCGCCCGTGTCTGTCTCATATTATTTCCCCTTCCCAGTCTGCTTTTATTCCTGGGCGTTTAATTACAGACAATATTCTCGTGGCCCACGAAATTCATCATGTCATGAAAACTAAGCGTGCAGGTCGAAATGGGTTAATGTCTCTAAAGCTGGACATGAGCAAGGCGTTCGACCGGGTCGAATGGGATTTTGTGTACAACATCCTTCTAGCAATGGGCTTTCCTTGCGAGTTTGCTAACCTGATCCGAACTTGCATTACTTCGGTCCGGTTTAGCTTTCTCCTTAATGGCAGCCGGTTTGGAGAGTTAACTCCTCAGCGTGGCATCAGACAGGGGGATCCCCTTTCCCCCTACCTCTTTATAATTTGTGCAGAAATCTTTTCGTGTCTTCTGCAGGATCTTTTTATCTGTCAGAAAATACATGGCATCAGAGTGACTCGTTCTGCACCAGCTATTTCCCATTTGTTCTTCGCTGACGACACATTACTTTTTGGGAATGCTACTATTGAGGAAGCTCAGTTTCTGAAATTCGCCATTCAACAATATGAAATCATATCAGGCCAACTAGTCAATTATGACAAATCTGGTATTCTATTCAGTCCTAATACCCCACAGGACATTGCTCACTCAATTTCTGAAATTTTTGGGGTCCAACAGGTGGCGTCTCATGACAAGTATCTTGGCCTTCCTTCGGTTGTTGGTCGGAATAAAAGAGAGATATTTGCTAGCATCAAAGATAGGGTATGGAAACGAGTTTCGGGCTGGAAAGAAAAATCCCTTAGTAAGGCTGGCAAAGAAATTCTTATCAAGGCGGTCATACACGCCATACCCTCATATGCTATGTCTTGTTTTAAACTACCGGACAATATTTTGGATGATATCGACCGATGCTCAAGGAACTTTTGGTGGGGTGATTCTTCTAGTTCTCGAAAACTCCGATGGGTGGCCTGGTCGAAACTGCAACAACCTAAGAGGAAAGGTGGTCTTGGTTTTAGAAGCCTTAAGGCTTTTAACTATGCACTTCTCGCCAAACAAGCATGGAGACTTCTTACGCAGCCGGGGTCCCTTCTAAGCCAGATTTATAAAGCCAAATATTTTTCCAATTCGGATTTCCTACAGGCTCAGTTGGGCTCCTCCCCATCCTTCACATGGAGGAGCATCTTGGAAGGTCGTCGTGTATTATTATTGGGTTGTAGAAGACTTATTTGCTCAGGTACTCAGACGAGAATTTGGCACGATCGTTGGATTCCCCGACCACCATCGTTTCTTATATCGAGCCCCCCATCCATTCTTCCTGACTCTGCAAAGGTTTCAAACCTTATTCTCCAAGGCTCGGGCTGTTGGAACGTTCCATTAATTCAAGACATATTCTCCCCTGAAGAAGCATCACTTATTACTAGCTTACCACTCCGCAATGTTCCCTCGCCCGACAAATGGATATGGCACCATTCGCACTCGGGTAAGTTCAGCGTAAAATCAGCCTACAATTTTATTTTAGACTCATATGCGGACACTTTTGGTCTATCATCACACCCGTCGAGTAGTCTAGAGCCCAACCCGGTGTGGAAGAGGATTTGGCAATTACATGTCCCTAATCGAATCCAACATTTCTTATGGCGTTGTTGTACGAATTCCCTTCCATCCTGCGAAAACTTGGAACACCGGCACTTGAATTTTGAAGCTCGCTGCCCGTTTTGCAGCATGAATGATCACTCTTCCATTCACTTATTTTTTGATTGCCCTCTCTCCTCATCTGTATGGAATTCAACTGGTATCTCGGAATTCGTTGAGAGCTTTCGACAACCTTTATTTGATCTTTGGATTAGGGACATCATTCTATCATCTGATGTAGCTTTAATTGAATATTTTGCGGTGATAGCCAATCTTCTTTGGTACCACAGAAACAGGAGAATTTTTGAAGGTATTGAAGGTGATCCATTGTACATTATTCCTACAGCTGCAAGATCTTTGAAAGAGTTTCAATCTGCTCAATCATGGCCTGAACGATCCTCTCTAGCATTGCACAATCTGGCTCGCACTCCTCCGACTTCAGGAATTCGGGTTTTCTTTGATGGGGGCACTTCTTTAGTTAAAAATACTTGCTTTGCTGGTTTTGTTATTATAGGGCAGGATGATCAATTTATTGCAGCAGGTTTCAGAAAATTTTACGGTGTCTCGGATCCAGAGTTGGCGGAGTTCTTTGCTATGAGAGAAGCTATATCATATACCATTTCATTGGGGTTATCTGAATTCACTATCCTCGGTGATTCGAGTGTCGCTATACTTGCATCTTCGGGGGAAGCTGATTGCTCTATTCCCTGTGTTCCCGTGCTGCTCGACATTCAACATATGTTAAACTCTATGGACTCACGCAATGTTTTCTGGATTAGTCGAGAGTGTAACTTTGTAGCACATGATTTAGTTCAATTTGCTAAGGCTAGTGATGTTGATCATTGTATTTGGCATTCGCCACCAAACTTTATGTGTCAATCAGTGCTGGCTGCTTCCAGCTAAGTTTATGAAATTCCAATTTCAAAAAAAAAAAAAAAAAAATAAGTGGCTTGTGGTCAATTTCAACTAGAAGTAACAAATGGGGTAAGTACGAGGGTAGGTTTGGATAAACCGTGACCATGATTAAAGGCGGGTCAATCAGAGTCGGGGGAGGGTTCGAGTATTCTTAGGGGACATTTGGATTTGTAGAATGTACCTCGTTCGCTAAAACATATCCACAACTGATCCACTCATAAAAGTATGTTTACTTAAGGGTGTAGTAGTGTAGGATGTGCATTATTGATGCCACATTAATAGATTTTTGCTGATGTAAGTAAGGATTGGTTGATTGAGTAATGATAAAAAAAATGTATTCGCAATTGTAAACGGTGTATGAGAATTGTGAAATGTGATGTATGATGTTAAGTAATAATAAAAATGTGAATTGAGAATTGTGAACGAAGATGTAGATAATAAGAGGCGGGTGGGGAGGGATGAACAACCCAAATGACCGATCCATAAAGTGAAATACAAGCAGATTGAGGCATTCTAATCCAAATTCTCCAATGTCGGTCTAAATATCCCTTACTGTCTTTATTCATGTTTAAAATAATATATTAATTTAAAATATTTATACTTCGGCAATTTATCATCTAAATTTATGTTATGTTTTATATGTTATATTTAACAATACTACAACTAAAATTTCGAGTACGGAAAATATGATTTTTCAAAATAATTACTTTATATATATTATATAAACATAATTAATTTATTCGTGTAAATTAGAAAATTTAAACCTGAGTTGGTATAGTTGATGCAAGGGCACAAGCCCAACCCAACCGACATAATTAGGCCCCTAGGGGCCGAACCATGAGGGATTGTGGCCTTGTAGGTACAGTCGAACCTTCAATTTTTTTTTTTTTTTAAAAATAAAAATTAAAGAACACTATGCATTTGGAAAAAAAACTTGTACTTCTCTTCTAATTTTATTTATATATATATCATACTCTCAATCTCAAAGTATGGATACGCATATCACCTACATGGTTCTAGGTCGAGACGTGTTATTCGTTTGTATTCGTGAAACCGTGCTATTTCTAATTCTCACTAGTTCTAGCTTTATTAAATTAGTACTAGAAAAAATGTGTCAAATATCTTACTCAAAACTAAACAAATGTAAGATTAAAAGATGACAGAATAATAAATCAATTTCCATATAATTAATGAACCCATATCGTACATTAACGATCTCGAACTTGAGCTAGTGAGCGTCAAAAGAAATCAAGAGGGCGAGCAAGTCAAAATTTATTCAAACCAATTTATTGAAACCAATTAAAAATATCTTCAGAGTTTTGTACCAAAGAATTGTAACAAGAAGAGTCAAAGATGCAAAACGGATGTAATTTAAAATGATTTTGCTAAAACACATTCTATATATGCAGTTTGCTTTACCGGCTGCTATGGACAAAGACATGTTTGACACAATAACTATGAGAAAATCATTTACTTATATGGAGAGCCTAAATAGCCGATTCTAACAATTTAGTAACATGAGTCGAGTTAGAGAATATAAATGTCAAATAGATTAGATTACAGGTTCATGAGTCGAATTGAGACCTAATTATTACGATTTTTTCTTCAACTCGAACCTGATCAACAATCCCCAACGAATTATGACTCGCACCTCGAACCCACACGTATAGTTCGTGGCTCGACCTGTCAACCTGTTTCTAACCCAAATAAATCATCCATTTTACTTTTCCACATAGATCTAAAATGATTGTTGTAATCCTTAATACCTGAAAACATCACATTATATATATTGCGTTATATTTTACGTTGCATTTAACCCATTGTAAATCATATATTCATGCTTCAAAGATTAAAATAAAGTAAATAATATAACGAGCCGAAAATACAAAATACATATGTCAACGATATAAGTTGGGAACTTGAATAAAATCTAGAATTATAAAATAAACATCCTCCCAAAAATATTACAAACATATCTAACTTTATAAATATCCTAATTTTTGTTGGGGTTGTTTAACTCGTGCACTGACCCGACCCAACATTGTGTTTTAGGTTATTTGGGCTTGACCATTTTTTGACCCAAAATTGTTTAGGTCAACTCTAATTCTCAATTTCCATGTTCAATCATGTCAGATTATTTGGATAGTATCGAAAATTATCATCCCTAAACATGATCATGACTCCTGATTCTAATCATACATTTTAGAATGGATATTAAAGTGGTGTTTGCAAACTCATTTGGTGCCTCAAAATCAATTCTCATAATTACTTTTGAAAAGCTGATGTGTTTGCAAACTATTATTGGACTTCAAAAGCGATTTTCAACTGGGCTTAAAATCTACTTCTAAGAATCCAGACTATGGCAGCTTTTGGATTATTTTGGCTTTTGTGTAATTGGATGGAACATTTATTTTATTTTATTTATCATTAAAATCTATCATTAAATCCTTTAATTAAAAAGATACCCCTGCCACCATACCCCAATATAACAAAATTCACATTAAATTGTTGTATGTTAAAAAGAAATGGTATTTGTGTAAATTAATTATTAAGAAGTGCTTTTTGTGTTGCAAACACTCCATGTATAAAAGCACTTATAATTTATATAAAATCACTTTTTTCTCAAACACTCTCAAATTCTTATTTAACAATCAGAATCAATTTAAATCACTTATTCAAAAGCAACATTGTTTGCAAACACCCCCTAATTAAGGCAAAAACTCGTATGTGATCGTCACACGGTGTCACGGGAAAATGTATCATTTTTTGTGGTAAAAGTATCACGTTTATCTGTAAAAGTATCACATTTTTTTAACAAAAAAAAATTACTTTTTGTAGCAAAAGTATCACCTTTATCTGTAAAAGTATCAATGTAGTAAAAGTATCAATTTTTCCTGTAAAAATATCATTTTTTCCTATAAAAATATCAAATTTTTCTATAAAAATATATTCCGTCACACGTGTGGCCGTTCACACACAAGACTCACTTATTAATTAATATAACTCCGACTCGAAATATGTTGCACTTCAAATCTAGAAAAGAGTACCCAAAGAAATGTCTGAATAGGCTCGTACTCTGCTTCACGTCTAAAAATGACTATCCAAAAAATGTAAAAAGATATTCTTTTTTACAAAGTAAAAATAAATGCATCTAAATTAAAGTTCATCCCTAGTTGTTACACTTTTCTAAATACATCCTCCGTCCTAGTTTAATCTGTCTAAGTTGATCGAGTACGGAGGTTAAGGAAAAATAGATTTTGTGGAATCAATGACTTTTTCAAAGATCGAGATTGAGGGCGGAGATTGAGGATGGAATTGTGTGAGAAATTTGCCATTTATGGATTAACAGATTAAGGTGGGACGGACCGAAATGGCAAGTAGGCAGGTTAAACTGGGACGAAAGGAGTATCTAAAACTCCCTATCATATTAATTGGCGTTTTAGGATGTTCTTCCATTTTTCAATTAATTAACGTTTTATATATTTCTCACAAATTTTATCAATTTTCTCCATGGTTGAATCCTAAAATATATCTACTTTTCAACCAAATCTTTGACTGACGATATATCTGTCAAAATATTTCATCCTTAATATTTTCATTTCATCAGAAATTTTTCTAACATAAATTACACACTATACTGGTAAAAATAGTGAAGGATTCAAACCCAATTGCCCATTTCTTAAGTATAACTCATACCACCAATTCAGAAAAATAATTTTGAATTGTTTCACGTTTTTTAATAACTTTTACACTTATTTATATTTATATATGGGGCACCCGCTAATTTTGCCCATTTAAGGAGTGTCTTTTATTACTTTACTTAATCACTTTTCAACTTCTTCCTAAATTTAAATTTTATTACTTTAATTAATCACTTTTCAACTTCTTCATAAATCTAAATAAATTTTTAGTGTTTGCAATTATAGTTTCTGCTTAAATAAATTGCTATTTAAGTTGTAAGCAACAAAAATTTCACTTCTGCTTATTTTTTTCTTAGGAGGCTAGAAGTACTTATTTATTAAACACTTCAATGTTAAAATTTTGATAAAAATCACTTAATTCTCAAACACTGCTCACTTTTAAGCGTGATTTTTACATAAATACTAATTTTAATCACTTCTTTAAAAGTAAAAGCAATGAAAAACACTTCCTTACGATGTGTTTATACCACTTTTTACCCATGCATTGGAAATCAATGTTTCACTATTTTCTACTAAATGCGTTAAAAATTTTCCCCTTTTCCCGAAACTCTTTACGCATATTTAAAACTGATATGGATATTTATTTTTATTATTTTAACTATAAGCAGATAATCTTGCTCATAATTTAAGTTATACTGAGAGTGTGTTTGGTTGCCTATAACAGTAATATTACCATCTGTTGTATATTCAAATTGTTTGGTTGAAATTACTTGAACCCTGAAAAATTGAAGGCTCATTAGCCAAAAGGTTGGCTGAACAGATTAGGCTTGATAATGGGACGGGGTCAGGGGTTAACCTCGATCCCTGCGTTCGAGGGGATTTTCCATCTCCGTCTTCGTAAAATTAGCGGAGATTTTTTTATCCAAAAAATAGATAAGCTTAATATTCAAAGGTAAATAAATTTTTGAGCTCATGTATAAATTTGAGATTTTTCATTTTATTTATTTTTTAAATTGACAGGAAAATGAGGTGTTTGGTCAAAAGCTGATTTAGCCAATTATTTATATTAGCAGAACTAATTAACCTTCGTAAAAAAGGCGGTGGGGAAATGGGCCTTACCCTTACATTATTTGATTGGGCTCGGGTCCTCTCCGTTTGTAGCAACTTAAGTCGGTCAAAATATTTATTGTGGGAATAGTGAAATATGGCCGTTAGTAATATTTGACCACGTTAAAAAGAAAATAACCCCCCCACCCAAACCCTCTCTGCTCTCTCATCCCCTCTTCCCCTCCGTTTCTCTTTCACTTTCTCCGTTCAATCGGCCATCGAAGGTCTTATTTGAGGTTGAACCTTAGTCGAACTTGGAGGCCCGAAGTCCAGTCAAGATTTGGAGTCTGTTTGAAGTCGCGATTTGGAGCCTGAATCCAGTTGGGTGGTCTTCGACAGGTCATCTTCTGCCTACTATCAGACCAGGACCAGGTAACTCAATCTCTTTACCTTCATACTTGGTTTTGAGACGAAATTCTGAAATTTTCGGGATTTTCTGTCGAGACGAAGGCATGTGTTCCATTTCGGTAGTTGATGTAATTTTTTTTTTTTTGCTGCATGCATATGATATTTCTGTTCAGATCAGATATATTTCGGTAGTTGATATTTCTGCAAATCTCAATGGCGTAGTTGGTATTTCTGATATTTTATTTTCTGCATATTTATGTTGTGTGCCATTTCGGTAGTTGATATTTCTGCATGTCTCAATCGCATCCTAGATTTCTAATATTTCTGGTCAGATTCATTTCAGTAGTTGATGTGATTTTTTATTTTCTGAATTATATAAAAAATGGTAGCTGACACTATCCATCGAAGATACAGATTTCATCGAACAGGGGAAATTTATCTTTTAATTCAGGGTTGATAGCATTATCTTCTCAAATGAGCATAATTCAGCGGAAATTTGGAAATCACAAAATGATCACAATATAATAACTAAAGGAAGTTGCACCTTTGCCAGATACTCAACAGGCCTAAATGCAATGAAAGCAAATACTTACATGCTGAAAGTGTTAAGTTTCATCCAGAATTGAGTATGAGAAATCCAAATACTAAATTCATCTATGAATTTACCCATTTTTCAGCCCGTGTTTAACTATATTTCTATAGCACATTCAATCCGACTCCATTATTTCTAAGCTTGATTCCAGTCTACTCTCAAGGATATTAAGGGAGGGGTGGGGGTATTAGCTTCTCATTTGCATTAGTACTTAAGAGTGCGAATTTGGGTTAGTTCAGACAGAGCACAATATAAGGCGAGAGCTTAGCTAGGTTGGCATTATTTAAGTTGAATTTAGGTACTTGATGTGGTTGACTTATCACCTACTTATTTTGTATTTTATTTTAAATTTGAAGGAATAATATAAGATTATGCAATTCATACTACAATACTGACAATAAATTCAAATATAAGTTTGTTGTAGTTATGATCATTTGGAGGTAGTTAACATTCACTGAATAAAAAAGACTAGTTTTAAAACATTATAAATTACGGTTGAAGCTAATTTACCAAAATCAATTTTAGAAATGATTAGGCACACACAAAACATTCATTAATTGAGATATATTGTTAAAATAGAAAACTCAAGTCAAATAAAGGAAACGACTTTAGTGCTAATTCGCAAGTATGTTTACAACTCAATAAATTACGGTTGAAGCTAATTACATAATCATTGTGTAATTCTGCAAGTTGTTTAAACAACCTAAAGAATAAAAAAGCCATAACAACTTAAGCAACTTAAACAACTGCGTCGGGTAAGGAAAAAAAAGTATCAACATGTCACCCCCATAATTTCTGCTATTTTTCTTTATCCAAACTCAAACTTAAAAAACATATATACGAAAGAAAAACTTCTTACTATCGTTATGAAGAATGTTTTGGAGTAGAGAGAAGTGTGTGTGATTATTAAAAGTGGCATGCATAAAATATATGAATGAAAGAGTGTGATAAGGATACTTATGTAATTTCAAAAACCTAATTTTCTTTTTATTTAAGTAGAGAAGGCAATTTTTTAGTGTTATGAATAAGTAAGACTATTCTTGATAAGTCATACTTTGACTAGGTCATTTATGAAAATACCCCTACTTTTTTTCTTTTATTCTTCTTAATATCCGTAAATCATTTATGGAGCGCAGGGACTGACCCGACTCCTTGGCTTCCATGTACCGCCTCCGCCGACTGAGCTCTCAGCCACCGCTCTTCCTCCATACATTTGCCACCGGCCGCCCAGACCCGGATTTTCAATCTCAGATTTCATCACTCATCTCTGCCCAAAAATGGTCACAGCTCAAACCCATTATCGGATCCTCCACAGCCGGCGATTTCCTTCACCACCTCTTCCACTTCAATACTCTAAACTCCGATTGCATTCTATCCTTCTTCAAATGGTCGCAGCATGAATTTCAGGTCGCACACTCTGTTGAATACTACGTCAAGCTCTTTATTTTACTAGCAAATGACAAAAAATACCCCAAGATTCGCTCTTTGTTGCATTTATTTGTGAACCAAGGAAACCCTATTTCAATTTCTTCGTTCTGTCATTCACTTTTGACTGTTAGTGATAATTCATGTGCCAACAGTGTGGTTTTTGATATGTTGATGTTGGCTCTTGTGCACAATGAGAAGACTGACTTAGCATTTGAGGGTTTTAGGAGGGCTGGCGATTACGGGTTTAAGTTGTCGGTGCTTTCGTGTAATCCACTGCTGGCTGTGTTGGTGCGGAAGGGTAGGATAGGAGATGTAGAGTTTGCATATAAGGAGATGATTAGGAGGAGGATTAAGCTGAATTTAATCACGTTTAATACTGTCATTAATGGGCTTTGTAAGGCTGGGAAATTGAACAAGGCAAAAGACATAGTTGAGGATATGATTATTTACGGGGTGGAGCCTAATGTGGTTACGTATAATACTTTGATTGATGGCTATTGTAAGAGGGGTGGGGCTGGTAGAATGTATAAAGCTGATGAGCTGCTCAAAGAGATGGTGGAGAGGGGGTTGTCCCCAAATGTCATTACGTATAATGTTCTGATTGATGGGTTCTGTAAGGATGCTAATGTTGCCTCAGGTATTAGGGTTCTTAAGGAAATGAGGGAGCAAGGTCTGAAGCCAAGTGTGATCACATATAATTCGTTGATTAATGGTTTGTGTAGTGTTGGAAAGATTGATGAAGCGATGGGTTTGAGGGATGAAATGTTGGAAATGGGTTTGGAGCCAAATCTTGTTACATTTTCAACATTTATCAATGCATTTTCGAAGAAGAAAATGTTGAAGGAAGCGAGGGAGTTGTTTGATAGTATTTTGAGGAAAGGGGTTGCTCCCAGTTTATTAATGTTCAATGCTATGATTAATGGCTACTGCAGAGAAGGTGAACTGGAAGAGGCGTTAGCTGTATTTAATCTTATGTCGGATATGAAAGTTTCTCCAAATGTTTCAACATATAATTGCTTGATTGGTGCTTATTATCGTGATGGAAACATGGAAGCGGCAAATAAGCTTATAGATGAGATTGAGGAGAAGGGCTTGAAAGCTGATGTAGTAACCTACAACATAATGATTGATGCGATGTGCAAAATTGGTGAAATGAGGAGGGCAGTTAAGTTACTTGACGAAGTGTTCAAAAAGGGGTTGAATCCGAGTCATGTTACGTACAATGTTGCGATGGCTGGTTATTGCAAGCGAGGGAACACTAAGGCAGCTTTGGCCATGATGAAGAAAATGGAGAAAGAAGGAAAGAGGCCAAATGTTGTGACTTATAATTTGCTGATTAAGGCTTTTTGTGAAAAGGGTAAGCATGAGGAAGCAAACAGATATCTAAATGAGATGTTGGAGAAAGGATTGGTGCCTAATCGGATAACCTACGACGTTATTAAGGAGGAAATGATGGAAAAGGGATTTATTCCAGACATAGATGGGCATCTTTATAATGATTCTGCTAAGTCTTAGGCGGAGAACACACTTGAGGTCTGGCATGCTCTTCTTTTTTAAATGTGTAAATTTGTCTCAATTTTTCGTTCATTTCTTTTACATATAAGAGTTCGTTCCCGTTCCTACTTCAAAGTTTGTCTGTCTTGACTATAAAATGTTTCTTCCCAATACTTCATAATATAATTAAAAGAATTTCGCTCACCTTGGAACAAAATTCTAGATCCATCCGCGGTAGAGACTATAAGAAGACGGGCCCCTCATACAGGTGCCTTCTTTCTTAAAGACGAGCAAGGGACTAAGCGTTCAGATCCACAAGAGAATGTAACAGAACTCTCATAATGATTCATCAACCACTTTCAGGAAGTTGGCACATCTGTGGATGATCAAACTTGCTTGGTGACATAGATTACAAGCATCCAAGACAACTTCAAAATGTATAGATGGTGAGACGATTATACGGATACCTTGTTTATAACTCCCGATATTAAAGTCTGAACTTATTTTACCAACCTTGTCATGTATTATTTTCATTTGTGTACATAAACTTAATATAATGTACATGAAACATGATTTATTATTCTAGTTGTATGGTTATTAGAAATATAGGCATACGCATATGTACATATTTATATGGTTTCCGTAAATATTGGTGTAAGCTATGCTTTGTTATGCAGGTCACTGAAGATCATCTTGCAGTCAACGTAGATCATGTCACCGTATTCAAAATGTTCTCATGTACTACCCAATTATTTTTGTACTAGAAGTCATGCTCACCTGACGCTTTCTTATTTCAGTTTCATCCATGTTTCAGGAAAAACCTATGTGATAAGGAGAAGGTTGAAGTATATCAACCTTGAGATGCTGGAATATACTTATGTCCCTTTGGTGTTACCATGTACAAACTTTGACTCAGGTTCGTTCCTGCTCAATCCCAAATAATAATAATATTGATTATAATGGCCTAATAATAATAAAAAAAAAAAAAAAATCATCTTGAATATGTGGAGTGGAAACTCCAGTACTTGAGCGTTTCAGATTGGTTTGTCCATGTAGTTCCTGACAAAGTGGAAGTTCTCCTGCACTTTTTGAACTTGCATGCCTGATTTCGATGAAATAATGTGAACTATTTCATTTCTTGCTTTTACTAGGAAAAGAATGTAATTAAACAATTGACCTGTGGTTTAATATGATCTGATTTTCTATTATTATACTCATGATAGATGCTTATCTAAAGATACTTGTTTGCTCCCGTAAACATTTTTCTTTTATAAATTGGAAGACACTTAGCATTTCCATGCAAGATTGTTGCATTCTTGACATAAATAAGAAGTCAGTTGCTCGAACAACAACTATGCTTTCTTTGAAGTTTAACATATATGTGCGTGTTGAAGTGTGTTATCTCTAGAGTCCACACCTTGTACAACGAGGATTGGATCATGTGGTCCTGCTCCCTAGTCTTTCTATGGATGTCATATTTAACATAGTAAGGGCAAAGAGCATCTCAACCTGAGTATATAACTACAGGAAATTAGTAATACTGTTGAACAAAAATTTGCTTTCTTTGTACAAACCCTGTGGGGGTACTACAAGGAGAAGAAAAAAGAATAATTTTATTGATAAAAGTTCACGGGCACTTTGCCAGCCTGGAGATGTTGAGGGGTATTTAGTTGTTTATCTTTTTAATGTGAGATTTTGTACCTTCTGATGCTATCAATTCTCCAAATTCAGATGCAGAAACGGCTGCAACCTGCCTGAGTTGGTGAAGAAAGAAACAGATACGACCCAGTACAAATTAAATCACCTTTCCAGCAGGTGTGCGTTCCTAGAAGAAGAGAAAATAAGGATAGATAGGCACTTTGAGCGTATGCAAAAACGAACAGAAGAAGAGAGGCCAATTTTTATGATATGAATTGTTAATATGTATGTATGTGTGTATATTATCCTCATTGCATGCATTATGCTGTTGTATAATTTATTTTAATATTTTAACTTCGTAACTCATTTGCTTGTAGAATCATTTTAATTTAAATATGAATATGAGTTTTACTGTGGTGTACCTGGGCCACCTGGCAATAGTGTGAATGTAGTATCTATCGCTATGCTTATGGATTGACTGGGGCAAACAAAATCACGGTCTAATCCACAATTATTACCTTTCACTACACGTCTCTAATCCCCAAAAGACATTTAGCGGCAAAAATTGACCTGATATGATGTTTTAGATGGATTGATTTATAGGAATCTTAGGTTAAAGATCCTTCGGGTTAGCTCAACACAATGGATCGATATTCAATGAATTGCACATTGAACTTATATATTTTAAAGAGATGATCTAGCTGGTCTGACATGTCATATGTCGTGTTGGACTGTGCTGGGCCATTGAAACTGCCACCTATAGACATCACATAAAGTTCTTTCGCAAACTAATGACTTTTCGAAGCAAGAGTTCCTGCAAATGTTTGGCCAAAGCAGAAGCTTGTACTAGCAAGATCAAGCTCTAATCACTCGGCTTTTATTCCTCTTGAAACACTGCAATTCAACCAAATTATACAGTTAATCCACGCACAGACGCTCATACACTCAATTCAGATGCCCATGCTCATTAACTTGTTGGACAATATTCAGGATTTTAGATACCCTACTATTCTCTTTCCCGCAAATCCCTTTCAATTTATGCGTTTAATAGGATGATCAGGGGCTCTGCAACGTCATGGCCAAAGTTTGATGTAGCCTTAGAATTGTTTGTCAAGATGAAATCATTAGGATAACGCGAGACAACTACACCTATGGATTTCACGTTCGTTCATTGATAACAATGTACTCACGGAGTAGGGAGATGAATCGTGCAATGAAGGAATTTGATGAAATGAGTGAGAGGGATTTGGTTTCATGGAATTCGATGATATCGGGATATTTCTGTTCAGAGTGTCTCTGTGTCTTCTGGTCTTTCTTCATTTGCATTTTGCCAGCATACAAATCTTGATATTGGTTTCCCCTCTTGTCTTATTTATTTAGTTTTTGAATCCTATGTGAAATAGGTATGCGAAGAATGGAGTCAGATGAAACTCTCAGTGTTTAGTGCAATGAAGGAGACTGGACCAGAATCTAATAAAATCATACTGACAACAGTTATGTCTTCATGTGCCTCAATTGGTGCTCTTGAATTGGGGATATGGATTGACGAATATGCATCCAAAATAGGGCTTCAACATAATATTTATGTTGCTACATCTCTGGTTGACATGTACTCAAATTGTGGTAGTTTGAAATGCACATCAAGAGTTTTAGAAAATATGCCTCAGAGACATGTGGTATCATGGAACGATGATATACGCACATGCTTTTCATGGGCGAGCAGAGGAGGCACACGCCCTATTTCAGCGCGTGTTACAAGTGTTACGTTGGATATAGATTGTGTCTCGATCTAAATGAGCATCACTGGTTACTTCGTAAGTGAAAACACTTTCATATGGATTTATGGGACTACAACATGTTACATCGAGATTTACAAGTATTACGATGGATATAGAGTATGCGTTTCGGTCTAATTAACAGTAACTGATGACTTTGTAAGTGAAAATACTTTGATCTGGACTTATAGGATTGTAACACGTTACATCGAGAGTTGCAGGTATCACGTTGGATATAGAATAATCGTTTCGGTCTAACTGAGTGTAACTGGTTACTTCATAAGTGACAACACTTTGATTTGGATTTTTAAGATTCTAACTGCTAAAAAACGTGTAAATAACTGCTAAACAATTGTTAAACAACATGTGAACAACTGAGAAACAACACATAAACAATATGGTTGTTTTAGACATATAGTAAACAATTGTTATACAATGTGCAAACAACATGTGAACAGATAAACACCACGTGAACAACTTAACTAAACAATCATTGTGTAATTATGCAAGTTGTTTAAACAACCTAAACAACTTAAAAAACCAAAACAACTTAAACAACTGCGTAGAGTAAAGGAAAAATATAGTACCAACATCTAGCCCTCATAATTTCTCCTATTTTTATTTATCCAAGATAAAACTAACAAATACCAATAAAACTCAAACTTCCAAAACATATATACTAAAGAAAAACTTCTTACCTTCAATGCTTCAACTCAACTTTCAATTTGTATGATCATTATGAAGAATGTTTTAGAGTAGAGAGAAGTATGTATGATTCTTCAAAAGTGGCATGCATCATGAAAGAGTGTGATAAGGATATTTATGTAATTTCAAATATCTAATTTTATTTTTATTTAAGTAGAGAAGGCCATTTTTTATTGTTATGAATAAGTAAGGTTATTTTTTATAAGTCATACTTTGACTATGTCATTTATGAAAATGCCTCATATTTATTTATTTACTTTTTTTAAAATTGACGGGAAAATGAAGTTTTTTTTTTTTTTTTTTTTTTTTTAGAGTGATGGAAAATGAGGTATTGGTCAAAGCTCATTTAGCCAATTATTTATGTTAGTGGGACTAATTAACATCTATATATATATAAAAATAAAATGGATTTATACTACAATTGGAAAATAGTGTTTTTCCCGCCCAAACTGCTTACTATATATGGTAATAAAAAATATTTTTTTAATTAGAAAAAGAACACAATATATGCCTAAAATATCTCCGAATCTGGTACATATATATGTAATGATAATGTTTTCGCAAAATTAGGGAAGTTGTTGCTGAATTTATTGGAATGATTTTTTTGTCCCTAAATATAAGTAATAATTAGTTGTATCCAAATTTACTTTACAAAATTATCAAATCGTAAGATACAAATCAATCTTTAACCATAATATTTTAGAATGAATCTTTACCAATATTATTTATGTTACAATACCTAAATAAATCAGCTATTTCTTTTATCGAAATTACTATACAAATGAATCTACAAATTTATTTTATCGCATAAAATTAGGGTAAAAAATACTAATTACAAACCCTAAATTTTAATTTATGGCTGACCCACTTACCTACCCTTTTTACTCCGATAAATTAGGAAACGGTTTCCTTAACTAGCTAATTTGGTTAAAATTAAATCAAATCACATTTTTTTTGTGGAAGTTATGTATCCCTCCCTAAAAATCTATATATATATAATAAGTCAAGTCATCCGAAATTAGTAAGTTGAAACTTTTTCCGCCCATTTTAATAGTTACCATAAATAGATGTGAATTTGAATTTGAAATTTGAAAAATCCATATTAGCGGGATTCAAGTTTTCGAATATCTTTTCCGTCTAAAATTTAGCAATAACAAATCTGTACATATATGTATAACAGAATTTGTTGCACATTTTTTAAAATTTTGAAATTCGAATTTAAAAAAAAAAATCCAATAACATTATTGCTCCTATAAATACATAATGTCTTCAGTAAATGAGAATCACTTTTGCAGCTGGTATTTCTATTTCTTATTCATTTCGCAATTTACATTTTTTACTGCAAATTTCTATAATTCCTTCATTCCTTGATTATTATGTGTCAACTTTGATAGTTCATTTCGCAATTTACATTTTTTACTGCAAATTTGTATAATTCCTTCATTCCTTGATTATTATGGGCCAACTTTGATAGGTACTTCACAATGGATGCTCCAAAAGTACTACATGCAAATCAAGATAAGAAAATATCAGCAACACTGAATCTTGATAATGGCGAAAACAAGTTGATGATTGCAGAATTCAAATGTATATACCATCATCGTTTTCTACGGTAATCTGTAATCATATAAAAATTCAACCTATATTTTTAATTTCTGTTATGTGAATTATTTATATTATTGTCCACATATTGTGCTAAACTTTACATTTTGTTGATAACATGTACAGTCTCAATCCGTTCAAAATATTGGCAAAAGATTAGAGACAATCAACTCATCCGACGATCAGCTGAGATTGAAGACTAATTTTGATTTTATTGTAGCAGAATTCAGTTTTTTAATTTCTGCAAAAATAAGTTCAAGTATCAACTTCAATTGAAATTCTAATTTTATGGCGGTATTTCATTTTTGTCATTACAATATGTTTACAATTAAACTTTGATAAAACTCAGTCGAAAACGTTTACTATACGCAAGACTTTTAAGAAGAAATATCACATTTAACAACTATCATGAACTATTGCAGAAAAATTTCTAAAATATTATCTTATAAACAAAATAAATTTAATATACAGATTGGTTGATAACAACTATAAAATGATATCACATATAAATTTAGAACTATCACATAATTGGAATGATTAGCGAAATCAATACTCATTATAGACCGGATTTTTATTTTAATATAAATTATAATTATGATGTGTATATTAATATATGAACTACCATGGCTTTACCAAAAAATAGATGTGATTTTATCAATTTTTTAATATACAATAATATGTAATCTTTAATTGAAGATATCTGATAACAGAATGCACAGATCATTCCAAATCTTTCAGATATGGTTTCTGATTTTCTATACTCCTAGGGCAAAAGGATGGCCGCTTGCTTGATCTCAAGAATTTCTAAATTATAAAAATCAATGTATCAAACTATATATAGATTATTGTATATCAATAATGATATGGAACCACCAGTGAGTTTTCTTATAGAGTCCACCATGAAGTGTTCGGTCAGCTAACACACTCCACCAAAAAAAACAGCGCTAAATATATTTTTGATTCCTTCCTCGCCTCTTATTCCACAAAACTCCTTCCTCGCCTCTTATTCCACAAAATCAGTTTTTTTAGTTTTTTTCCACAGTACAATATTATTTTTTCCCAAAATTATTTTATCTGTAAAGTATTTCATCCGTTTTATTTGTTCTCTCGAAAATAGTTTCATTTGTTTTTTTTCTTCTCTCATCTCTCTTACAAAATCTTAATATTAAATTATAATAAATTTTGGAATAGATCATACTGATTAATAATAATAAACAAACAACCAAGATATACAATCCAGAATTGCAATATAATTTAATAAGATTGAGAAAAGAATATATTTTCTTAATGATTATTCTTACATAAAGTATTTTATTAGTTTAGTCCATTAATTTTAAAAATTTAAATCCAACTTTATTTATATTAATGAGCTCATCTTATGGATATAGGAGATTATTGAATAAAAAAATTGAAAGATTTGAAGTCATCTATGTCTTTTAAAATTCTAAATCCAAATCCAACTCTATTTATATGAATGAGCTCATCATATGGACTATGAAGATTCAGTTCATCCTAAATAAAATTATATTTTCTATGTCTTTCTTAAAATTTATTTCTAATAGAGGATATTTTGTAGGTAAACTAATAAAATATTTTATATAAGAATAATCCTTAAAAGAAAATTATGTTTGTTTCTTAATAGAAGATGTTTTGTACGTAAACTAATAAAATATTTTATATAAGAATAATCCTTAAGATTATTTGTTTCTCAATTCTATTAACTGATATCGGATTCTGGATTATGTATGTTCGCTTTATTTATTATTACCAATCAGTGTAGTCTATTCAAAATTTATCATAATTTAATATTAATGTTTTGATAGAGACAAGATATAAAAATAAAATAAAATAAAAAACTGGAACAAGATACGAGTAAAAAAATCGTGAAAAAATTAAAATGTGTTTTTATTAGTGGAAATTACTGATTTTCCGGAGTAAGAGCCAATGAATGAATAACATTGCAAAAGAACACAAAAGTTTTCTTTGTAAAAAATTAACCATTTCCTTTTTTGTTATATATTATCAAATAAAAATGTGTTTTCAATAAAAATTACTGTTCATGTTAATATTGATTTACTTTTTAAAAAAATAGCCCGTGCATCGCTAGAATGACAACTATTTACAAACGAAATAAATTAGTTAGAATGACAACTAAAAAAAACGGAGGTAGTACTACATTAATTAATTAGTTTATGGAGAAAAAAAAATTCTTATGGAAGTTCCCCACGTTGACTACCTACTTCTTAATTTTTTTTTATTTTTTTTTTTGGTTGATTATTGCTAGGGGGAAATCTATTCTCCACTATATAAGTGATAGCAATACCCTGATTTGCAACTAAACTAAACTAAACTATCACATTTATAGTTCATGTATGAGTTTCAGGAATTGAAGATCTTGCAAGCAATTACTTTCTTCTATGAGGATAATTAAAGAAATATTTCTAGGTTTATGATGTAGATTTTGGTGGATCCTTTTGCAAAGTCCCCACCGAGAAATAATTTGTAGATTATATTTTCTTGCTTTTCTGCAAAAGTTTCAAATGGCAAATATTTTCTTGATAGATTTCTTATTATTTTCTATAGTAGTTCCTAATGGGGAAAATTGTATACCGACTTTTTCTTTCTTTTTCGATGTTATTTTCAATATTTTCAAGACTATATTTTCAAAAGTGGGAGTTTGTGATACTACTGGAATTGACGATATATATTAATTGATGGTACAACTTGATATTTTCGCAATCAGGTTTGGATTGCTCTTTAGTAAGCCTATCTTCTATCGTGGTATATTCTTAGTTGTTTTTAGAGTTACGAATCAAGAATAATTGAAGATTTTGATATTTTATGGGAAAGCTACTACAGGTTCGTGCATAAATAAGTATTTCAAAATTCGTTAACATTTATGTCTTTTTAGAAACTTGAATGATCTATATTAGTTTTTTCCAGTAATTTTTTGTTATAGTATGTTGATACTAAACCTTTTGTGTTTTTACATGATGTTTTTTTTTAAGAAAACCTACTAATTTCGAATTTTTGGAATTCCTGTTGTTTATTTATGATGAATTTTGATGTTATTATGTTTGTTATTGAGGATATATTTATGAGAGTAAAAATGACAATTAAAACATTCCTAACAAGAACACACGCACACACAAAAGTTACACATTCAAATTCCAACATGTTACACTTTTAGCACTACACTAGTTGTCCACCCGCGCGATGCACGGGGTAAAATTTATTTATTAAATTACTATTAAAATATAATGGTAAATATGTATAATAATGAAAACGAAATAAGCAATGAATAAGGTATATTATAAATGATTTGTATGAAATGTTGTACTGTAATAGGTAAAAATTCGATATAAAATATATATAGCATAACACTGATCTATAAGATGATTGTATATTTATAACATTTGAGTAATATACTAATATTGTTACAAATTCGTATAAGGTGAAATAATATCAAAAGTGACATATTATATTTAGGATTTAGTAATATTAGCATGAAATCTCGCAATAGTATTAGTTCATTAAGCAAAGGGTGTTAAGGTATATTATTGTGACGTATTTAAATGTAAAAATAATCAACTGATTATATCTGTTAGTTAACATAATTTTTCTATTTGAAAAAAAAGACACTAATTCAATAAACAAGTCATTTTAACTATTACATCTAAACTTTCTATTGTAAATCTATATATATATAAAAACAAAATGTATTGTTACCATAATTGGAAAATAATGCATTTTCCCGCCCATTTGCACATGCCAATTTAAGAAAGAAAAATTGGCGAAAACTATCAGATATGTTAACGTGTTGAAAAATCATTCTGTTGGAGAGTTTTTAGCCAATCTGTTGAATATAATCTCATTTCAGTTCTACCAGATACAATTGTTGAGATATTTTCTCTACAACAAGATTAGCTAAAATCAAATCATAAGTATTTTTAATAATTTGTCAGTTGTGATTTCCACAAAAATTGGGATTTTGATTTCAGAGTTGAGCCCTAAATTTTTCTATTTAAATACCGGAATAAGCAGAACACTCAATCACTCATTCAACATTCAAACATGAGAAAATCGACAGGTCTTCTAATACTGTGAGTAATCTTCTATTTCATACATTTTGACTATCATGTTTTTGGCATACATACATATATATATATATATATATATATTTTTTTTTTTCCAGCTGAAATTGATTGATCGTGTCTTTTATATGTTATTTTGATTTTGTACAGTTGAAGTTGTTTTGTTCAGTTCCATTGTAGTATTTTTTATCTTCAATCATGTTGTGGACAACTGTTGTACCACGTTCTTTCTTGAAGAAATTGCTCCAATCTCAGCTGTATGTAGCAAAATCAACAAAAAAAAAAACTAATATTATCATCATTTTGCTTTAAACCGTTGGTTTTGTCGGGTATATCATCATCGAAATAGAATTCCTGGAATTGTTTGCTGCAGATACAAAGAAAACAGAGAAAATCATCATCAGCGTGGTTTAAAAAAAAAATTGCCTAAAATATACAGCAGAGGTATGAGGACACACTGATGCATAAAAACAAATTTACAATAAATCAATAATTATTGAGAATAGAACAAATATAATTATCAAGATGATTACATATATTAAAAAATATATAAAGAACATGCAAATCAGTTTTATATGTTTCCTCATGGTATCACATCAAATAAACTAATTCAGAAAATAAACTAACAAAACATATATGTGACTAATTGCACATAAATTTATAAAAAGACACATCTCAGTAGTAATTATTCATTCAAAAAATCGAATTTTTGTTTACTTTTTCTGAAAAAAAACAATGAGTCAAAACTATATTTAAACTAAATATGTAATGAATATAAACAAATATCAAAATTTATTCCACTAGATCAATCAACTCCAATCTTTCCAAATAAATTATTATAATAAGTAACAATTAGAATATTAAAGTTATCGAACAACTATTTGGTTGGCTCGGTCCAAATTTTATCGTGTCTTATCGGTTGACCCGATAAGGGCTCGAGCCCGATAGACCTCTGCACGAACTCAAAATTATCGTACGAGTTTGTGTCATGGTAATGAGTCGTGCAAGGTTTTGCCACCTAATTTCTTAACTGTAAACAAAATGGGTGTTGTTGTATATAAAATAAAATTATTTAAGATCTTTCCCGTGCATCGCACGGGGGAAGATACTAGTTGTACCTCTAACAAATCGACTCATTTTTTATATCATATTTCTTTAAAAGCAATGATTCAGTCAATCCAAAATTACTATGAAAAGGCGAAACTAAAGCAAAAGAAATTAATTTTTTTAATAAAAAGTAAAAGAAATTAATCTTCTAAAAAAGAGTAGATCATTTTTTCAAAAAAAAGAAATTATCATTATCATTATAATAATACATGACACTTTTTATTTTATATACAAAAAATTTAAAATCAAAATATATCATAATAATCATAAAAAAGTAAACTATACCTAAAAATTAATATTTAATACATGCATAATGGGTGTCAAATCGAAGATCGTGAAAAGAAGATTAATTTAATATATTTTTCATAAGAAACGGAGTTGAGACGAAAAAGTTATACGACTTTCAAATATTTAGAAGAAAAGAAAAGAAAAAGAAAAAAAGAAAAAAATGATTGGTCCACTCTCCTTAATTGTAGGAGGGAGGGAGTTACAATTCTTATTTTTTTTTTTCCGCTAAACATTAAACAAATATTAACACATTTTAATTTTAAAATAATTCAAAATTACCAAAAAAAGACACATCACCCCCCAAATTTTTTTCTTTTAAGAATAAGGGAGATTAAATAATATTTTTTTTGTATAACTACTAGTTAACAACATTCATAAAAAAGGCGGTGGGACTCGAGAAATGGGCTTGGATCCTCTTTCCATTTCCGTAGTAACTTAGTCGGTCAAAATATTTATTTGTTGCATTAATTCCCTTTTCTTAGTCGGTTAAGAAATTAAGATATATTTATTTGAATCCGGAAGTATCCGTTAGCACTAGGGTCAAACAACGGCAGCAGCAGCGGCGCAACAATTCGCATGTTTTAATCTTTAATTTATTCTTCGTACAGTTGCAAGTTCTATACTCTTCCTTTAGTGAATCTCGATGCTGGCAGTAAAGGTAAATTTATAGGTTTGTTGTTACATCTGTGTGTATGTATGTATGTGTGTGTTACGGGTGATCACGATTTTCCAACGTTGAAAACTGAATCCTGATTAGGAGAGTTGATTGTCGTTTAAGTGTTTGCTATTTTGCCTCAGACAATAGGTGGAGAAAAGTTCGATTTTTTTTTTTTTTTGGGTCAAGAGAGACTGTTTGGCCTTTTGTCGATGCTGTTGTGGTCCTCATTCCCACAAAAGAATCTATTTTTGAGCAGGCAAGAAGAAGAGAAAATTACAAGTTACAGTAAAGATGAAGAAGAAGGTGAATTATAATGGTGAAGTGCCCTTGCAGAAGGAAAGGCATATTGTTTCATGGCTCGAGATTCAGGTTTTTTTTTTCTTTTAAATTTATGTTCTGGTGAGTTCTTGGTTTATGTAATGCAATTGTGATCTGAACAGAAGATGAATTGTTTTGGTTGACAGGAGGACGATATTCTACGAGAGCAGTTTCGGCTACAAGGGACGGAAAAGTAAGAATCGTGATTCATCATCTATCTCTGTCGGTGTAATACTATGATTATTGAGTGTTTGAAGATTATTTTAAAATTTGTTTTTTTTAATGTATTTTGAAATATATTCCAGGACTATGAGGTATGAGATATCAAACATATTCGGATTTAGAAGCCACATTAACCACAGAAATTTTCTGAAGAAGAAATAGACTCAATAATCCATTTCATTCAACTAAACTAACATATCTCTTTTTTTGTGAAGGCGTATTATTGCACACCATTGTTGTTAACCATCAAGGAAGAAGCATTTAGAAGGAGGAAATGAGGAAGCTAACACCTGAGTAATATACAAGAAGCAACAATATTATCATTTGTGGCAAAGGTAACATCTATGTTTATCTTAGTTATTTTTCGTTTTATGTGTGTATCATGTATGCATATGAAAGGGCTACTGTCATGATCGGAAGGTTAACTTTCCGTGGGAATTGTGTTCAGCTTACTTAGATATATTTATTTTTCATGTGTGGAAATAATGTGCAATTGATAGAAGACTGACTGGCAATAAAATATTAAAGGGTTGTTAAATTCTTGAGCTCTCTAGTGCAAGAAACCGATATTAACTATTGTCATAAGGGATTCAAGAACTATGAGATTTTTCAACATGTAGACCATATACCATTTGGTAATTATCCCTCCTTTCGCGTCGTGTTTGGTAGTTACCTAAATGAGAATTAGCTTATTTGTCTGCATAAAATTTATAGAGTAACAAAATGAAATAAGTTCGTCTGATATATATCACTTAAATCATTCAAAACAAAGTAAAATAAGTTCTTCATATTATTAGAGAGTGAGAAAATATCAACTAACGTAAACATGATTCAAGAGCTTATCTTAGTTCTTCAACATGAGACCAAAATTATATACTTTGTCGTGATTATCCTTCCTCCACAATAGTACAACAATAACACATTTTTAATTGTATGCCTTGCTTCTTTTACTAACAAAACATTTGATGAGTCATAATTAGCTTAGGTTGCATTTGAATGAAATTGAAATTCATAGTCTCACATCCACTGATGTAATTTGGATTATCATGGATTTTGAAATGAATCGCTTTAGCTATTTTTGAAGGATATTAGTGGATTTGATACAAACAATGCAAATGTTGGTAGCAATTTTTTTAATTCACACTATTACTATAAAACAACATTGGGCTTCGGTTGCGGGCCTAAGTTTCTAATGGGCCAAACAGATATTTTATTCTACAATAAAGTAAAAAGGATGAAGATAATTTTCATTAATAGTATGCAATGACAAACAAAAACATATGCAACTATCAATCACTCTAGCATGCTCATTTCTTAAGGAATCCAATTTTTAGAAATTGACAATTTTATGTTGCTATTTCAAGAGTGACTAGACTCGAGGAATTGAAAATTTTGATTTGTGACAAGGACAATCAACAATATAGTTCTTTAACAAATATTGTGTAAAAGGAAAATTTTTAAATTTGCAACACAACATTTTATTACGTATTTCTTTTTCAATAACAGCCAAACATGTTAATTTTCCTCTACCTTTTATGTAATAGTTCAAAGTTGAATATGGTAGTTCATAGAGTGATGCTATTACTGTTTATATTAGCCTATTAATTATTCAAAAACAAAAACAAAAAACATTATAATTTCAAGTACTTATAATTTATTTATTGAAATTTTATATTACTTTCTTTGATAATGACATTATATTTCAAAGTCCGTGCATCGCACGGGTGAAATACTAGTATGATATATACACACTAATATAGATAATTTGTTAATCTTTGAATGCCGGAGAAGGTTTGCTCTTGACTTCCCTTTGTGTTAACTAGGAAGATGATTAATTTGACTTTTTGTCTAAGGTGGACTTAATGCTAAATCATCATACAGTTGTTTTACAAGAAATTTTAATTTGAACGATGAAGTATCGTCTTGTAGGAAAAAGGTTTGTTGACTGATATCAACCAAAATATAACCGTGCCAGGGTTGTTTACAGGGAGCGCAAGAAGTATATTGATTGGAATATGCTTGCTATTCCTCCTAAGGTAATCTCTTAACCAAATTCTGATTTCAGATTCTAGTACACTCTTGTTTGGCATTTGGTTTCAGTTACTCTTTTGATTGTAACTTAGTTGTTTGCCTGAAGAAAAGATTTAATTCAATGGCATAATGACCTTATATATATATATACACATGTGGACGGGCACTAAAAGGAATATGTTAGTTAAACCTTTTTACATGAGTATGACTAGGTCGATTATTTTGGCTAGTACTACATTTTTTCTTTTCCGGTGAATTCAAGCTTCTACAAAAAACGGAATAAGGAATCAGGAAGCATTAGATTCTGCTTTCTCTTCAGTGAAATCTATCTTCTGCTACAAAACAAATGTATCTTGTGCCTCTCTAATTTCTTTTTCGGTGAATTCAAACTTCAACCTAATTAGGAATCGGGAAGCAATATATTCGGCTTCCTTTTCAGTAAATTTAATCTTCTGCTACAAAAGAATCGAATCTTATGCTTGTCTGATTTCTTTTTCGGTGAATTCAAGCTTATGCAACAAATTGAATCAGGAATCGGAAACCATTAGATTCTGCATTACATTAGTAAATTCAATCGTCTGCAATAGAACAACCGAATTATGTGCTTTTTTAATTTCTTTTTCGGTGAATTCAAGCTTCATCAACAAAACGAATAAGGAATTAGGAAGCATTAGATTCCGCTTTCTCTTCAGTAAATTCAATATTCTGCTATAAATGAACTGAATCTTATGTTTCTCAGCTTTCTTTTTTGGTGAATTCAAGCTTCTGTAACCAAATTAGGAATCATGAATCACTAAATTCTGCTTTCACTTCAGTGAAATCAATCTTCTTCTCCAAAATAATCGAATCATGTAATTCGTTGCTCTCTTTTTCGGTGAATTCAAGCTTTTGCAACAAACCGAATCAGCAATCAGGAAGTATTAGATTTTTTAATCTTCTCAGTAAATTCAATCTTCTGCAACAAAACAACCGAATCTTGTGGCTTTCTCCTTTCTTTTTTGGTGAATTACAAGTTTCTGCAACAAATCGAATCAGGAATCGGGAACCATTAGATTCCACTTCATCTTCAGTAATTTTAGTGTTTTGCTACAAAACAACTGAATCTCGTGCTTGTTTAACTACTTTTTCGATGAATTTAAGCTTCTACTGCATACATAATCAGGAATCAAGAAGCCTTAGATTCTGCTTTCTCTTCAGTAAATTAAATCTTCTGCGACAAAAGAATCAAATCTTGTGTTTGTTTGATTCCTTTTCCGGTGAATTTAAGCTTATGCAATGAACCGAATAAGGAATCTAGAAGCATTTGATTCAGCTTTCTCTTAAGTAAATTCAATCTTCTGCTATAAAAGAATCAAATTATGTGCATGTCTGATTTCTTTTTAAAAGAATTCAAGCTTCTGCAACAAACCGAATCAAGAATTAGGAAGCATTAGATTTTGCTTTCTCTTCAGTGAATCCAATATTCTGCTATAAATGAACTGAATCTTGTGCTTCTCGGTTTTCTTTTTTGGTGAATTCAAGATTTTGCAACCAAATTAGGAATCAAGAGTCATTAGATTCTGCTTTCACTTCAGCAAAATTAATCTTCTGCTACAAAATAACAGAATCTGTGCTTCTTTGCTCTCTTTTTCGGTGAAATTCAATCTTCTGCAACAAACAGACTTAATAATCAGGAAGCATTAGATTCTGCTTTCTCTTCAGTAAATTCAATCTTCTGCCACAAAAGAAATGAATCTTGGGCTTGTCTGATTTCTTTTTCGGTAAATTCAAGCTTCTGCAACAAACCTAATCAGGAACCATTAGATTATGCTTTATCTTCAACAAATTCAATCTTATGCTACAAAAGAATCGAATCTTGTGCTTGTCTGATTTCTTCTTCGGTGAATTCAAACTTCTGCAAGAAACCGAATCAAGAATCCGGAATCAGGAATCGGGAACCATTATATTATGCTCTAACATAACAAGTTCAATCTTCTGCTACAAAAGAACCGAATCTTGTGCTTATCTAATTTCCTTTCCGGTGAATTCAAGCTTTTGCAACAAACCGAATAAGGAATTGGAGATCATTAGATTTCGCTTTACCTTCAGTGAATTCTATCTTCTGCTATAAAGGAACAAAATCTTGGGCTTCTCTTCTTTCTTTTTCGGTGAATTCAAGCTTCTGCAACCGAATCAGGAATTAGGGAGAATTAGATTCTACTTTCTCTTAAGTGAATTCAATCTTCTGCTACAAACGAACTGAATCTTCTGCTGTCTGATTTCTTTTTCGGAGAATTCAAGCTTCTGCAAAAAAGGGAATCAGGAATCAGTAAGCATTATCTTCTACTTTCTTTTGAATCCTATCTTCTGTTGTAAATGAACTGAATCTTGTGCTTCCCTGCTTTCTTTTTTGGTGAATTCAAGCTTCTGAAACTAAATTAGTAATCAAGAATAATTAGAATTTGCTTTTCACTTCAGCAAAATCAATCTTCGGCTATAAAATAATCGAATCTTGTGCTTCTTTGCTCTCTAATTCGGTGAATTCAAGCTTCTGCAACAAACCGAATCAAAAGTCAACAAGCATTAGATTATGTTATGTGTCCAGTAAATTCAAACTTCTGCAACAAACCGAATCAGGAATCAGGAAGCATTATATTATGCTTTCTCTTCAGTGAATCTAATCTTCTGCTGTAAATGAACTGAATCTTGTGCTTCGTTGCTCTCTTTTCTGGTGAATTCAAGCTTCTGCAACCAAACTAGGAATCAAGAATCATTAGATTTTGCTTTCACTTCAGCAAAATTAATCTTCTGCCACAATATAGCCGAATCTTGTGCTTCTTTGCTCTCTTTTTCGGTGAATTTCAAGCTTCTGCAACAGACCGAATTAGTAATCAAGAAGCATTAGATTATGCTTTCTCTTCTGTAATTTCAATCTTAAGCTACAAAAGAATCGAATGTTGTGCTTGTCTAATTTCTTTTTCGGTGAATTCAAGCTTCTGCATCAAACCGAATCAGGAATTAGGAACGATTAGATTCTGCTCTAAATAGTAAAATTCAATCTTCTGCTACAAAAGAACCGAATCTTATGCTTATCTAGATTTCCTTTTTGGTGAATTCAAGCTTCTGCGACACACCAAATCAGGAATTAGAGATCATTTGATTCCGCTTTACCTTCAGCGAATTCTATCTTCTGCTATAAAAGAACAGAATCTTGATCTTCTCTTCTTTCTTTTTCGGTGAATTCAAGCTTCTGCAACCGAATCAGGAATTAGGAAGAATTAGATTTTACTTTCTCTTCCGTGAATTCAATCTTCTGCTGCAAACGAACTGAATCTTGTGTTGTCTAATCCTTTTTTTGGTGAATTCAAGTTTCTGCAACAAACCGAATCAGGAATCTGGAAGTATTTAATTTCGGCTTTCTCTTCAGTGAAATTTAATCTTCTGCTACAAAATAACCGAATCACGTGCTTGTCTGATTTCTTTTTCGGAGAATTCAAGCTTCTGCAAAAAACCACCGAATCAGGAATCAGTAAGCATTGTCTTCTGCTTTCTTTAGAATCCTATCTTCTGTTGTAAAAACTAAATCTTGTGCTTCTCTGCTTTCTTTTTTGGTGAATTCAAGCTTCTGCAGCCAAATTAGGAATCAAGAATCATTATATTCTGCTTTCACTTCAGCAAAATCAATCTTCTGCTATAAAATAACCGAACCTTGTGCTTCTTTCCTCTTTGTTCTGTGAATTCAAGTTTCTGCAACAAACTGAATCAACAATCAGCAAGCATTAGATTATGTTATATGTTCAGTGAATTCAAACTTCTGCAATAAACCGAATTAGGAATCAGGAAGCATTATATTCTGCTTTCTCTTCAGTGAATCCAATCTTCTGGTGTAAATGAACTGAATCTTGTGCTTCTCTGCTTTCTTTTTTGGTGAATTCAAGCTTCTGCAACCAAATTAGAAATCAAGAATCATTAGATTTTGCTTTCACTTACAGCAAAATTAATCTTCTGCCACAATATAGCCGAATCTTGTGCTTCTTTGCTCTCTTTTTCGGTGAATTTCAAGCTTCTGCAACAGACCGAATTAGTAATCAAGAAGCATTAGATTATGCTTTCTGTTCTGTAATTTCAATCTACTGCTACAAAAGAATCGAATCTTGTGCTTGTCTAATTCCTTTTTCGGTGAACTCAAGTTTCTGCATCAAATCGAATCAGGAATTAGGTACAATTAGATTCTGCTCTAAATAGTAAATTCAATCTTCTGCTACAAAAGAACTGATGATGTGCTTGTCTGATTTCCTTTCCGATGAATTCAAGCTTCTGCAACAAACCGAATCAGGAATTATAGATCATTAGATTCCGCTTTACCTTCAGTGAGTTCAAGCTTCTGCATCAAACTGAATCAGGAATTAGGAACGATTAGATTCTACTCTAAATAGTAAATTCAATCTTCTGCTACAAAAGAACTGAATCTTGTGCTTGTCTGATTTCCTTTTCGATGAATTCAAGCTTCTGCAACAAACCGAATCAGGAATTATAGATCATTTGATTCCGCTTTACCTTCAGTGAATTCTATCTTCTGCTATAAAGGAACAGAATCCTGGGCTTCTCTTCTTTCTTTTTCGGTGAATTCAAGTTTCTGCAACAAACCGAATCAAGAATCAGGAAACCTTATATTCTGCTTTCTTTTGAATCCTATCTTCTGTTGTAAATGAAGTGAATTTTGTGCTTCTCTGCATTCCTTTTTGGTGAATTCAAGCTTCTACAACCGAATTAGGAATCAAGAATCATTATACTCTGCTTTCTCTTCTGCTGTAAATGAACTGAATCTTGTGCTTCTCTTCAGCCGAATCTAGTGCTTCTTTGCTCTCTTTTTCGGTGAATTTCAAGCTTCTGCAACAGACCGAATTAAGTAATAATCAAGAAGCATTAGATTATGATTTCTCTTCTGTAAATTCAATCTTCAGTTACAAAAGAATCGAATCTTGTGCTTGTCTAATTTCTTTTTCGGTGAGTTCAAGCTTCTGCATCAAGCCGAAACAGGAATTAGGAACGATTAGGTTCTGTTCTAAATAGTAAATTCAATCTTCTGCTACAAAAGAACCGAAGCTTGCGCTTATCTAGATTTCTTTTTTGGTGAATTCAAGTTTCTGCAACAAACCGAATCAGGAATTTGAGATCATTAGATTCCACTTTACCTTCAGTGAATTCTATCTTCTGCTATAAAGGAACAGAATCCTGGCTTCTCTTCTTTCTTTTTCGGTGAATTCAAGTTTCTGCAACAACCGAATCAGGAATCAGGAATCAGGAAACATTATATTCTGCTTTCTTTTGAATTCCTATCTTCTGCTGTAAATGAAGTGAATCTTGTGCTTCTTTGCATTCTTTTTTGGTGAATTCAAGCTTCTACAACCAAATTAGGAATCAAGAGTGTAAATGAACTGAATCTTGTGCTTCTCTTCAGCCGAATCTAGTGCTTCTTTGCTCTCTTTTTCGGTGAATTTCAAGCTTCTGCAACAGACCGAATTAGTAATCAAGAAGCATTATATTCTGTTCTGTTCTGTAATTTCAATCTTCTACTACAAAAGAATCGAATCTTGTGCTTGTCTAATTTCTTTTTCGGTGAATTCAAGTTTCTGCAACAAACCGAATCAGGACTCTGGAAGCATTTGATTTCAGCGTTCTCTTCAGTGAAATTTAATCTTCTGCTACAAAAGAACCGATAAAGTGGGAAGTGTCGAATGAGATTTTTGTTCTCTCTGACATGGTACACGAGAGTATATATAACCACTATATAGATATACTCCCTCCATTTCAAAATCAATGTCGTTTAAGAGAAGTTAAAAAAAAATCAACATAAGTGTTATTTTAACAAAAAATTCATAATTCTTCTAATTTTAAACCTACTTAATTTGATTAATTATTTCCTTATTCCACACAACATACCAAATTAAATGGACTTTGTATATATATATTTGGCATTTTCATGAATTTTTTACTTTAAAAAAAAAAAAAAAAAAAGAGTTAAAACGACATTTATTCAGTTTGTGCTAGATATTTCAGTTTATTTTGGTTCGAATTTTACGCTAATGGTTGATTTCTTCCGATTTGCATGTAGTATTCTAATGTTGGGTTAGATCTGAACAATTTTCGTAGTTTCTGCACCCTTGTAAATTCAGTTTTAAAATTTGTTAAAATAACTTTTATCTTTTTAAATGACATTATATTATTAGTTAGATTTTTTCCTTAATTTATTACTCTAAAAAATAGCCTGGGATGATTTCGTTTAGGTTGCATTTTGATGGAAGGATTAGAGGGTGGATTTGCAATTCACTATCTCAAATTCATTGTCATTGTTTGGGTTATCATGAATTTAGAAATTCACGATTTCATTAATTTTGAGTTATTTTAAAATTCATGATTTCATTATTTTTTATTTTTTTTTAAAGAATTTGGGTAGATTTCAAATCTCCTCTTATGTAGATTTGAAATTCATTGATTCTAAATCCATGTATTTCAAATCTCTCGATCTAAACACAATTTTATATTATTGTGTTGCTTTTGCATTATTTTAGTTGCTTGGTTTAATTTATTGAGTTAATCTTGTCGAAGGTTATTTGATTAAAAAAAAATCTAGTTGTTTTATTACCTGGGAAAGATTATCTTACTTTCGTTTTTGTGGATTGGGTGTAAGCTTTTATGTCTTCAAAACAAGATGAAACTTAAGTTGTAATTGAGAAAAAACCTACCAATAATCGGAAATGAGAAGTAAGTTGAATAGTAATTTATTTTTAGGAACACCCAAAAAAAATAAAAGTTTAAATTAGGATATAACTGGGAATGAAAGAAGTTTAAGGACATGGATATAAATAGGCCCTGTTTGTTTAGGGTTTGGTCAATTTGTTGTGGATTGAGTCCAATTCATTACGTGTTTGTCCATCGGCTGGGAGCAATAAATTGCCCACAATCTCTACACACATCATCAAACCACTAACTAACTTTTACACAGATCATTAATCAAACATCATTCTCAATACACTTTAATCAGTAATCAAATCATTCATTAACTAACTCTTACACGCATCAAATCAACTTTAACACATTTTATATTATAATCACTCCACAACTCAATCTCCAACCAACATAAACAAACACTCACTCAACCTCCATATTTCACTATATTTTCCACAGCCTACAGTACTCCAGCCACCCACACCATAAACAAATAGGGCCATAGTACATATCATGCGAATAATCTTACTGTATAATAAAATAGAATCCTGTCTAGAAGTAAATCAAACTATTTTTCCGTCTATTTTTACTTTTTAAAAATAGTAGGTTTAAATCATAAGTAACATAATAAGAGAATTATTTAAATAGTAGATCTTCCTAAAATTAGTTCTAAATTTAACTTTTGCTGGGAATTTGCTATATAAATTCATTTATAATAAAAATAAAATAAATTAAAAAGAAAATGATTTCTGATTCGTTTCCCCTTTTAATGTAAAATATAGCAAATTAATATTTTTCATGACCTTTAATTTGACATCTATATTGCATATTTTAGAATAAGTTATATTATTGTTTGTCGATTATTTATGTTAAATTTGTTTATTTAATATGGGTTGAATTATTTGATTGGGTGCGAGATACAAATAAAAAGTAAATAATTGTTAAGAGTATATTATTTAAAATACTTATTAATTAATTTTTTTTAAAATATTTGTTAATTGTTAATTATTTTAATTTTTTTCTGAAATTTTATTTTTATTTTATGAACAAATTCATATATGTATATTTTCTCGAATATTACAACTGCTCAGAAATAGTAGAAACGAACTATTTTCAGTTTCTAGATTACAATTAATATTTGATTTTTTCATAAATAACAAAATAACATTAACGGAAGAATAGATGTGCCACATTAGGAATGAAAATAATTTAGAGATCTACTTTACTTTACGTGGTTCTTTCTCTCTCTCTCTCTCTCTGAACACATGTGCCCACGTTAAAATAGGAAAAAAAATTGAGATCTGTTTTAATTTTTGTAGTTCACTCACTCTCTCTCTTTCTCTATTAATGTTTTGATTTTTCGAACATTTAAAGGCACTAATAATTTTTTTAATCAATTTGTTTTAGTTGCAATAGATAAAAAGAAAACCTCAAAACCTCTTTTCACAGTATTTAATATGATAGCAATATTGATTATTTAGACATAATATATTAAATATACAAAAACAATCATTTGTTGGTTGATTATTATGCTTAGGTTTGGGTATCTATTGTGAGATGAACTATTTACATTGGTACGAGTTGTAAATAAAAATAAATTAAATAATAATTATTAATAAAATTAAAAGTTATATTTAATATTATTTTATTTAAAAAAATAAAGTTATTTAGTTAGTTTGTTCAAATATTTAACTTTGATTTTTACTTCAAGTAAATATATATATATATATATATATATTTATATATATATTTATATATATATATATATGGGTCCTTCTATAATACACCTGGTGTATTAATACACCTAATCATGACAACCCTTGGATCTTCTTAATGTAATCTTAGCCATTAAATTAGTTAACCAGTTACCTATTCAATAGGTATCAAGATTCTAATGACTTAGACAAATAATGTTTTATTATTAGTAGTAGTAGTATTTCATATTTTACTTCTTAATTTTATATTCAATTAAATAATCATAGGATTTTAATAAACTATTTTCATTCATTTAATATTTTTTAAGATATTAATTATTTTGAAAGTTAAAAATATTTACTACACAGTTAATATTTACTTGAAAAGTATTTTTATTTTGTAATTTTGATTAATTTAAATAAGTAAGGTATTAATTACTTTGAGAAGTATAAATATTTGTTATGTACTTTATATTTACTGAAAAATATTTTTAATTTTGTTATTTTAGTTAATTTGAATAAAATCTAGTTTACGGAATGAATAATTTTATACATATATTTCTTTTATAAAAAAAGGTACATTTTAATTTACAATATCTTAAATTTTACTTTATCATTATGGAGATATTATATACTTGTTGACTTTTAAAAATAAATTTTAGATTCATATAACAATTTTTTAAGTTCTTATGTGAAAATTTTAAAATTTATTTTCTAATATTTTCTGATGGTAAGATCATCTAAATTATTCCACAATTTATTTTCTAGATATACCTTCTGATCTTAACAAAAGTTATCAATCTTGTTGCAAATTTGTCGTTAGAATTATTTCGCTTCGTAGCATCTTGGTCTGCAGTTTCAGAATATTTTACGGACCTAAAAAATGAAAAAAGAATTATAATATCATATCATTTTTTAATTCTTTCTTCAATTTAATACAATATACTGATACAATATTGCCAAGTTTAAAAGAAGTATTATTAATTTTTTCAGGGACAAGAAGTATTATTAATATTAATATTATATAAAGGTAGATTATTTTTTGACACAACATGGATTGATAAGTTTACTCATAAATATTTTATATTTTATAAATAACCTATAAACTCGTAACTCGTAATGAGATGACATATTTTTATTATATATACGAAACTGAATTAATTATTTTAAAAAATAAAAATGTATATTAGTTATTAATTATTATTTATGAAATATTTTTTTCATGGTTGGGATTGTAAGAAAATATAAATATTAATCCATTATTAGATCTATAAAGAAATTAGGTAAATGTGTTGTGGGTTCTACACAATTGGTTAAAAATAATTAAAAAATTACTTATTGCTAATCTGCTATAGTAGGTAAAAGACATAGGTGTATTAATACACTAGATGTATTATAGAACTATCCTATATATATATATATATAATATAGATATATATATAAATACTAGTATCACTAACAAACATATCAATATGATACTGGTATCAATGTGATACTGTATTTGAACAACACGCCTAGCCAATCAAACGAAAAAATAGTTAAAATTGAACAACACGCCTAGCCAACCAAACGAAATAATAGTTAAAATTGAGATATACAATAGGGGGAAAAGTTACTGTACCCATGCCTTAAGAAGAATAGAGTTTTCTGCCACTTTCACTTTTTATAAGCAAAAATATCCACTTTTCATGTTAATGTCCAATAGTACCCTTCATTTATTCCCACCTCACCCAACTCACCCACCTTCTCCCTCACCCTACAACAATCAATAATAACAAAACAATAAGTCTGGGACATTCAGTTTTTACAGAATAAAACCTTCATTGTTCTTCGCCGGCGGGTAATCTTCATCAATTCTACATTTTCGAATCCCATTACCAGCACATTCCGACAGACCCCGAATCACATTACCACATTGGCTGAGACATTCCGACCGACTCCGAATCACATTACCAGCACATTTCCAGGTCATAACTCTTGTATCACAATTTTTAAATTTTAATGCTTTTATTTCGTAAGTGTTAATAGGTCTAGGAATTTTGATCCATTTTCGTGTATCAATTAGACTGAAGTACGACATAATCCTTAATTAGACTTGATGCACGATATCTTACACATAAACCATAATTAGACTTCATGCACGCCACCCTTATATTAGACATGATGCACGATAATTACGTAGACATGATGCACGAACGAGATTTATAGTTGATGCACTCCAAACCTAAAACTAAAACTGATGCACGACATCAACAATTTATTAGACTTGATGCACGACCATTATGTAGACTTGATGCACGAACGAAATTTATGCTTGATGCACGCCAAACCTAAAACTAAAACTGATGCACGACATCAACAATATATTAGACTTGATGCACGACCATTACGTAGACGGGATGCACGACTTTTACGTAGACTTGATGCACGACCATTACGTAGAATTGATGCACGACCGAGATTTATGCTTGATGTACGCCAAACAGAAAAATAAAACTAATGCACGATATCAACCATATATTAGACTTGATGCACGACTATTACTTAGACTTGATGCACGACTATTACGTAAACTTGATGCACGACTATTACTTAGACTTGATGCACGACCCTTATTTGTAGACTTGATGCACGGCCCCACGTAGACTTGATGCACGACCATTGTTGATGCACGACTTTAATACAAGCTATTTTTCACGAACTTATATTAGACGTGATGCACGACCGAGCATTTGACATGATGCACGACTGTTATGTGGACTTGATGCACGACTTACTTGTTTGATTTTGTAATGATAATGATGTTATAGGTATTAAAAGATCACGTAATATATAAAAATAATAATCCACTAACAGTGGTTTTTGTTATACGTTACACCGAATTTACAGATGGGTTGGAAGAAGCTTTTTGTTCATTTCGGAGGACACTGGGAGAACCTCGAGTATTTGGGGGGTGATTTAGGGATGTTGCCTGTTTCTTCGGATGGTCTAACATATTCGCAGTTGGTACAAAACATAATGTCCATTCTCCCAGCAAATTCGATCAATTCGTGTTCGACACTGTACTCACTTGATGCTAGTGGGAGTAGAGTGGTCAAGTGGATTGTTAAGAACGACACGGACGTCGACTATCTATTGCATGCGAATGAGAAACCCGTGGTATTTGTTACACTAAAACCGATCTCGACCTCGGATTTGTTTGAATCAGTCGGGATTTCTAGATATGGAGATGGGCTTCCTTACTTCACTCAGCAACTACGCACTTACCACGTAGACGATGCGTGCCGTTCTGGTAGCATTGTTAGACCAAATACTGCCATTGGAAGCAAAGAATTTGTCGTCAATCTAGGAGATCCAGATTGCTTCAATTTTCCAATGAATGTAGGAGTGGACGAGGAACAAAGAAATAATGAAAAAGGTTTTAGCGGGGTCGAAGGTCGTTGTGTTTCTCAATCATTTAGTGATTATTGTGGTTTTCGTCGTTGCAATGAGCAGGCGAATTACGAACAATTTGTTGGCGTGAGTGAATCGGGGGATTCAATTGCAGATCCGGAAATTGACACAAATGAAGAAGAAATTTATCGGGAGAGTAATGGTTCAGAGCCCCAGCCTGTAAAATTTTGGGAAATTCCAGTCATTGATGAAGAGGACGCGCAGACGATGAACGATGAACCTTCTATTGCATCATCGAAAGGCTTAATGGAGGGCTCCATTTATGATTCTAAGAGTGAGTTTGTGACGGCAGTGGGGATGTACAATTTGCACAATTCAGCTGAGTTCCGTGTTACTCGATCGTGCAAGGCACGGTACGCTGCAATTTGCAAAATAGATAAGTGTTCGTTTACTTTGAATGCTGATGGGAAAGGAGGGGTTTGGAGGGTTTGGCAATTAACTGATCACGATTGTGTTCAAGATCCTAACCTTAGTGCCCCTCGTAAAATTTCGGCTAAGCTTCTTGGTAGTTACTTTAAAAAGGATTTAATGACTGAGCGGTCCAAACTAATTTCACGGCAGATGATAGCTCAGTTGCGTAGGGACCATGCTGTAGAAGTAAGTTATGACTTGGCACTGAGGGGTAGGAATGTGGCCTACGCCACGAAGTTTGGAGATGCCATTGAGTCATTTATGATGTTGCCAGGTTACGTTCATTATTTGAAGAAAGGAAATCCCGGTACTAAGGCAAAATGTGTATCTGATGCCGAAGGACGTTTCCAATATGTGTTCTATGCACTTGGGCCCTCCAGAACCGGGTTTGCCTTTTGCCGGCCTGTTATTGTGGTTGACGGAACACACTTGAAGGGTCCTTACAAGGGTATAGTGTTTGTTGCTGTTTGCAAAGACGCTAACAATCAAATTTTTCCGTTGGCTGTTGGAATTGGCGCAGTTGAAGCGGAGGAGTCATGCAACAAGTATAATACGTTGGTCGAGCATCATGCATAAAACTTAGTCGTGCATCAAGCATAATAACTATGTCGTGCATCTAATATGGTCGTGCATCAAGGCTCGGTCGTGCATCATCTATTGTCGTGTATTTAGTATAATTATATGATCGTGTATCAAGCTAAATAATGTGGTCGTGCATCACGTTCTAGTAGTGCAAGTCGTGCATATAGTCCATCAAGTCGTGCATAATGTCCATTGAAATCGTGCATAATGTCCATTCAGTAAGAACTGTTCATCTTCCCCAAAATTTCAAAGTCAGGACTGTTCATCTTTTCCCCCTTTCAAATTTGACATATATGAATGACGAAATACACGAAATAAATGGAGATTATTCCTAACCTCTCCCACCGATGGTGAGCTCGCCGGACGATTTGACGGCGAGGTCGGTTCTACAGGGTTTGCGGCGTCGGGGTCGGCGGCGTGCATAGGGTTTCCGGCTTCGGGGTCGGCGGCGGGTATAGGGGTTACGGGGTCGGGTTCGGCGGCGGGTACGGCATCGGGGACGGCGGCGGCCATGATATACGAAAGTAATACACGACCAGGAAGGGGAAATGATACACGAACGTAAAGAGGGAATGATTCACGAAATAAGAGGGATAAAGGTGACAGGCAGGTTAGATTAGGTTACCTCACCCAAAAGAGAGGGCAGTTTTGGTAAAGTGGGTATTTTTGCATCAAAGAAGTTAAAGTGGCAAAAAAGATCAATTGAAGTTTCTGAATGGGCCTGCCGTCGTATTCCCACTATACAATACATCCAAATGAGATACTATATTTGAACCAAACAAGCCCTGAGGTAACCCAGTCCGCTTTCTATCCAAATGCGCAATTTTTGTTTTCGGCGGAGACTTCCATGAGATTGTCAATTACGATTTTTCAAGGACGATTGAATTAACAAATTGGGTAGCGAAGATCATAAAAATTATAAAATCGTCAAAATCGATCGCATTTAATTTTTATTAAATAATTGTACAAATTGCAGTTTAAATTTTTTTGGTAAACCGTACCATATTTAACAGTTTGATTACGATTTTATGTTGAAATCGCAAATTTGCACCACCTATATATACATATATTTAATGTTGTTTCTAGTCAATTTTTGTGATTTTCTTTTTATAAAATTTCTTAATATTTTTTAGTAATTATCTCAAAATCTAATACTAAAATAAGTATTTGGTATATGATTTTTGGTTAAGAAAAAATAAACATTACCATATGCTAAGTATAATACTTATTGCTAATGTTACTATTGCCATACAATAATTGACAAATAATAAATTAACATTTATAAATAATATCCTGTAATATATTCAAAATTACATTCAATGAAGCAAATTAATATAATTCAATTTTAATAAGTGATTTTCAAGCTTATTCGTTTTTAATTTATACTAGAATTTTTCGTCGTGCGATGCACAATTTAGAATATATTTATTTGTGAGAAAAATTAAAGGCAAATAATTCGATCGTATAATTTGCATAACTTAATTTTTGTAAATAAATAATATTAAATTGTCTAATACTCCTTCCGTCCTGCTTAATTTTCCTACTTTGACGGAGTACGGAGGTTAAGAAAAAACAGATTTTGTGGAATCTTTGACTTTTTAAAAGGTGGAGATTTTGAGGGTAGATATTGTGAAAGAAATTTGTCATTTATGGGATGAAAAGTTAAGTGGGAACAAACCGAAAAGGAAAGTTAGAGCGGGACTGAGGTGTAACTTTTAGTTTTGTTAATAAAAATTATTTAATTTATTTTTATTTGCAACTTATATTCATTGTAAATAGTTCAACTCATAATAAATATTCAAATCTTAGCACAATAATCAACAAAAAAATAATTGTTTATTTTTTATTTAGTATTTTATATCAAAATATTTAATATCAGTATCAAATTAAATATTAAGAAAATAATTTTATTTTTTATCTATTGCAAATAAAAGAAATGTATTAAAAACTTATTAATGCCTTTATGATGTTATAAAAATAAACCATTTGAGAGAGAGAGAGCTACAAAAATTAAAGTAGACCCTAAATTATTTACATCCCTAACGTGACCTCATGTGTTCATCTGTTATTTATTTTTTTGTTCTTTATAAAAAATCGAATATTATTTGTGTATCTAGGAACTGAAAAAATAGTTAGGTTTTCTAATTCTGAGCAATATTAATATTGTAGAAAATATACATATATGAATTTTTAATAAAACAGAAATAAAGTTTAAAAAATATAAAAAAATAACAAATATTTTAATGATTAGTTAATAAGTATTTACCAAAAAATATTTGTAATATTTATTCAATTTTTATTAGTATCTAAGATTCATTCAAATAATTCAACTCATATTACATAAATAAATGTAACTCAAATAGTTGACAAACAATTGTATTTTATAAATGTAACTTATTAAAATATACAATATAGATGTTAAATTAAAGGCCATGAATTTTATTTTTATTTTTATATTTTACATTAAAAATGAAAAAAGAATCAGAAATTATTTGCTTTTAATTTAATTTATTTTTATTATTTTCATTTTAATTTATTTATTTTTAATATAAAATAAATCAATCAAAAGTTGTCACGGTGCCAAAATTTTTATATATCAAATTGCCAACAAAATTTAAATTTTGAACTAATTTTAGAATTTTCTTATATAGCAAATTGCCAACAAAATATAAAGTTGAAACTAATTGTGGGAAGATTTCACAATATATATACAATTCTTTTACGATATGAATACAAATCTCTAATGTTAGTTATGATTTAAACTTACTACATTTAGAAAGTGAAATGACGTGGGAAAATATGTCCGATTTCTTTTGATAGATGGTGCTCTTTTATTATATACTCCCTCCATCCCAGCTAAATTTGCACATATGAAGGGGCATATATTAAGAAAAAAACTGTGTTTTTTTTTTTTACATTTTAGTTGATTTTTTCAAAGGTGGAGATTTTGAGAGTGGAGACTGATACACGTCGTGTATACATGCATTTTAGGTTGATTTAGGAACATATTTGCTAACATTTGCATGTGTATCTAGTTAAAATATGCTTAAATAAATTATCTTGAGCTAGATGACGTGTCTGTGCTTGTTTTAGTGATAATCAGGTATAAAAGACTAAAAAGTCCGTTTGGACGAAGTTCGGACAAAAAACGAACAAGAAAGTCGGCCAAGTTGCCACAACTTAGGCGAGGCCAAATCGGCTTCGGTCGAGGCAATCTGGGCGGCCCAATTTTAGAACATGTTTTTTTGGTTTATTTCAAGTTCGTTTCAACCCTAATCTTCCCCAACTTATAAATGCATGTTTCCTAGTCCGAAATTAACACACAATTCTCGTCGGATAAGTGTTTGGAAGCGAGATCGAAGAGTCGAAGACCAATGATGGACAAAACGAAGATTGGAGACAAGATTCGGATTTTTTCTATTCCTTTTCTTTAGTTAATTATTCAAATATATTTGTCTATGAATACAGTTGGATTTTGACTTTGATAATGAGTAGCTAAACGCATATTGTGTTGTAGAGTTATAAGGTAGATTGTGAACAATTATGTTTTGATTTTATTTTTAATTCTAGACCTTATGTTTATTTTATCTATATGTTTTGTTCTTATTTTATGAATTATTTAATCTGACCAATTTAGTAATTATATTTGTTTAGCAATTTCGCTTCAGGATAATGGAATTGTTAATAGGCATACGAGCATATAACGTATGTACCAATATTATTTGTAAGGATTGAGGACTTGCGTAAGCTGTAAGCATTGACTTAGGGAACCCTTTGGAGTCTTTCAGGTTTGGTCGACTCGGAAGAGTGATGATTCTTAATTGATCTACGTGTTAGCCGCCGGGAGAAAGGTTGATATTACTAATAAACAACATAAGTGGTTTAAAAGTCTAGAATTTTAGGTTAATTTTACATAGGAGGTCATAATTGTAATATATACCCTGGAATACAACTTAGTTCATATGAGTTTACCTTATCTTTGATTACTTGTCTTCCAAGTAATTATTTGTTAGTTAATTATATGCAATTAGTTTAGATAATATAAAATCCATCTTTCTATTTGAAAGTCTATATAGAGTAGAGGTATTGAGATTAGGGTACTAAGTTTACACAATACAGTCCTTGTGGGATCGACCTTATCTGCCACTATCTTCTTTAGAACCGTACAATTGTGGAATACTTAGGTTGCATTTTAGTGCATCAGAGACGCACTAGGACAGTAGGGCTTGGGATTTAGAAAACTCAGTACCGTCTCAAAGTTTGGTATTCCCATAATAAAAGGATCGAAACTGTAAAAAGATCCGTACCGAAATGTCTCAGAATTTGGGATAAATTGTACATCATTTCAGATCTGACGGGTGTAGTGACACAGTTTGAGTCAATACGTTATACTCGATTATTTAATATTTTTTCAAGATTTTTAATATCAAAGTTAAAAATGGAAACAAAAAATCAACATACTCTCATATTAGAGTAAGGTTGTCCAAAAATAAATATATAAAAGTTATTCACAAAACTTGTAAAAAGCACTATGTTTGAAATATTTAATATATTTATGTATTTTTGTAATTTCGGTTTCGGTATGAGACGGTTCAGATCAGTTCGATATAGTTTGATACAGTTCTAGATGTGATATTAATGAATATCAAGAATTATATCATAATTTTTTTTTTCGTATAATATAGTTTTGAGAAAATTAAAAGTCAACTATTCTTTTTCAATTAGATATGCTTTCAGGTTAATTTTTTATATAATTAGGTTCCGAGTTACATGCATATCCACTCACAATTTAATGTCTAATAAAATATTATTTTGCACTAAATGTCCCAAACCCAATGTAATTTAGTATAAATGTAATTTAGTGTAAATGACATATTATTGAAGTAGTGCGTCAGCTCCTCATCTTACGAATAATAATTTCAGCCACGACTTTTGAAATGGAATAGTCACCACCGTATTTTCTTAGTACACCACAATTTTTCTTTGAGGAAAATAATTTTATACTAAATACTAAATGATTAAATTGTCCTATTTAATAAATATAACGATATTATATATATATATATATATATTCCCGCTCCATCTATGCCTGTGCTCTCAATGCTTTAGTAATCCTTTTCCTTCTCCAACTTTTCTGGTGAAATTTGGCCAAACAATTACTATGTACAAGAAAAATCGCCACATTGTCCATGGATAGAGTGGTAGACGATGGGTGACACCCAATTTAATAAACTTTTTGTAGTATATGAAAAAATAAGAATTTTGATAGTTCACAAATGTTGAAATCCACAATGTCAGTTGTATGAATTTTTAGTTTGATAGTCATAAGTATGGAATTTATAAAAATTTCAGCATCTTGTGTCATTTCCCGTAGTTACGGAGATACAACCATATGGCCCATATCTTTGCTAAAATGGGTTGATTTCTTTTTTTTATGAAATGACTGTTCTTAATTTGCGTGGTGCTTGTAATTCATAGTGAATAACTCTGTACTCTATAAATCAGACATTGAAGCTATTCTATTTTTTCTTAAATTAGCGTCGTTTTTTTAGGTTTGACGAGGAGCCAAAAATGGTGACACATATGAATGACGAAGATGATACAAGCTCTCCTCAAAGTTTGTTTATTTGTTTGTTGCATTTTCTAAAATATACATTTATAAGAATAAATTCGAAAAACTATTTGGTGTCTAAAGAAAATGTGGAGAAATTATTTTTATATATGTGGTGTTTAATGTGGTGGCATTAGCCGGGTCCCTTTTGTAATTTATTCTATAACTTGATTAAATGTAAAAATTGGGTGTGGAAAAATATTAATTTTTAAGAAATAAATATTTGTTTGGGAGGAGGAGGGGGAGGGTTTGAAATAACTCTTCCTTGAAAATTTTAATTTTATTTATAAAAAATAATACCTATTCCGAAAATGTGATATTGTTAGAAAAAAGGAATACTCGTTAGGAATTGGCGGGCTCCAATCTCCACAATTGATATGATATTTTCCGTTTTAGGTCAGACACGCATGGACTTATTTTTGGGTTTTACCCCCAAAATGTCTTATATCAATGGAAAAACATGCCCAGTGTAATATGCCCATGATCTTTCCTAAATTTAGCCGATATAGGACTGTGGTTGACATCCCAAAGCTGTAACGCGCCAAGTTTTACGTTAAGGGCCCAAGGTTTTACACGTGGTTAAGGGCAAACCTTGGACCAAACTCATCCCGAGTCTAATGTTTTGTACAGTTGTGTACGCGCAAACCACATGGTTAAGGGCGAACAACTTATGTCTGAACTGAGTCAGCTTTCGGGCATCAGGAATTCAAACCACATGGTTAGGAGAAACGACTTATATGGCATCGAAACTGAGTCGGTTTCACTTGTTCTCTGGGCACACCACATGGTTAACGGTGAACAACTTATGTTGCGTTGAAACTGAGTCGCTCTCCGAGCACACCACATGGTGAAGGGCGAATCATGCTTTGGGGCTAGGCTCGCACGGATTTGTTTTTATGTTTTACCCTAAAAGGCTTCATACCAATGGAAAAGCATGTCTAACCTAATATGCCCATGATCTTTTTCGAATTTAATCGATGTGTGATTATGATTGACACAAAACCCTAAAACACTTCTACTTGAATGTATTATTTTCGAACATCTTGATATGTTTTACATAGCAAATGACGGATAATTATTAATAAAAATGTACATTTTCGAAGAAAATTAAACGACTAGAATGTCTCCCTCGTTGAAACTTGTCTTTTAATTATATTCCAATATCTTTAGAGCGAATAAACATGTGCTCTACGATTTTACCATTTTGCGTGACTTCTTTACTGTAAATTGTAGTATGAATTTTGTCCATATTTTTCCTGCCTATTTATATTTCAAAGAAAAATTTAAAAGGTTTAGATTACAAGGTATATACTTGGAGGCCTAAATTTTAGAAAATGTAACAATTAATAGCCTTAATTTTGAAGATTCTCGATTTGTGGCATGTGTTTTAAGTTATTATCAATTAGAAGCCTAAATTTTGAATTTTATTCTCAATTTGGGATAACATCTTTAAAAATATGAATCATTTTCCGATGTACGCAATATTCTGGACAGTTTGGTACATTATTTCAGATCTAACGGATTTAGTGAGACGGTTTGGTTCAGTACAAGATACTTAGTTATTCATCTCTTTTCAATATTTTTAATATTATAGTTAAAGTTGGAAACAAAAATCAAGATACACTTATAAGAGTAGCAATTGAAATTAAAATTTATGCTGACATAAACATATGTTATAAGTAAACCTTTCAAGTACTGTTGTCCAAAATAGTACTACCTCCGTCCCAACACTTTCCATTTTCATCCGTCCTAGCTAATCTTGCACACCCCTTAAAAAGGAAAGTTATAACACAATCTCCACCTTCAATCTTCACTCTCAATTCACCTCTGAAAAGTCAACAAAATCCCAAAAAAATATTTTTTCTTAATACTTGTGTCAATCCTTCCAGTGCAAGAATAGCCAGGACGAAGGTAGTAACATATAAAAATTATGCACAAAACTTATAGAATGTTCAATGTATGAAACTATTTATATGTTTATATATTTGTGTACTCGGTTCTCAATATATAACGGTTCGGGCATGTTCGGTATAGCTAGGTACGATTTTTGATACAAATATTACTAAATATCCAGAATCATATCCAGGGTCAATCCTAACAATTTAAGGCTCCGAGTCGAGTTAAAGAAAATGAGGTGCCCCATTTTTTATCATACATTTTAAAATAAATATGAATCAATAAAACCTTTGCTCGAATCTAATGTATTGAAAAGAAGGGCAAAAAAGAAAGAAAGAAATGACAATTTTAAGTAAATACTACCTCCGTCCCCGATATTCTTGCACTGGGAGAGTTGGCACAAATATTAAGAAAAGTTGCTTTTTGGGATTTTGTTGACTTTTCAAAGGTGAATTAAAGGTGGAGATTGAGGGTGGAGATTTTGAGGGTGTAGATTGTATTATAATTTTCCTTTTTAAGGGGTGTGCAAGTTTAGTTGGGACGGACGAAAATGGAAAGTGTGCAAGTTTAGCTGGGACAGAAGGAGTATGTTAAAATATTATGCTTCTAAGCTTAAAAAAGAGTGCCAAAAAAAAAGAAAAAAGATAAAGTAAACTAAACATGCCAAAACCAAGGTTCGTTCCTTGATTATTATATTATCTAACTTAAGTTTTTGCTAGAACATATTATGTCATTTATTAAATGTACATTCTATATCTTGTATTTAAAAAATTAAGCAAAACTGCTCCAAAAGCTAAGAATAAACTTTAAATTTTGGTACCACATTTCCTCCAACACAAGTATTGATAATTTTTATATTTATATCATGTATAGCATTATAAGAAGATTGGGGGGTCCTAAATACCATAATTCTTTTCAGTACACTTTAGTTCGAAGAAGAGTCAAAAGTCAACGATTATTTTTCGATTTGATATGCTTTTGGTAAATCTCGAGTTATTGCATATCTTACGAAGTAGATTGAAATTTTCAGTAGGAAATATTTTGAAATTTTCAATATATCGTACTAAACTTTTCGCACATCAAATAATGCGCCTTACTTTTTAAGACATAAACTCGAAGTTAAGAATAAAAAAAATTAAGTCACTAATTAAAAAATCAAAATCAAAATTCAGACTTCGAATTAAAACATTTTCCCCGTACTTTAACATGGAGCCCTCATATTTTCCCTCTTCACTTAAATCGTGTGCCCTGTGATGGTACTCAATTAACGCGATTATCAGTTACAGAACCGATTTTCCAGAATCACAAAAGTCACGTACAACTCATGAAGCAAGAGGTATAATAACCGCCGAAACAACATCTGCTCTAGTTGGACAAAATTCCGTGACAGTCTTTGAATGGAGGAGACGAAATCGGATAAACAATTGGATGAAGGAGACGAATTTCACGATGCTCCCGATGAATTCACGTTCTATGATTCCTCTGAAACTTTTCCGGATTCTAACGGCGACGTTTCGATCTCATCTGACGACCTTAATCCATTGCCGGAAGATAAATCGCCGCCCCCGGCGGGCCTCCGCCGCCGTAAGTCTCTCTCTCATCGTAGATCGCCGATCGCTGAGTTTAGCTCGTCGGTAAGTGTGGATAATAACTCGAGAGAGAGAACAATTAGGTTTTCTCGGAAAACTAGGGATTATGTGAACAAATTGGAAAATTCGGGTTCAAACAGTTCCGAATTTCCAAAATCAGGATTCGGTGGGGAGATCAGTGAAGATCGTTCTACTTTAACGGATGCGAATGCTAATGCACGTGAAGATTTGGAAAGGGATGAACAGGAAACAAATTCGGGTCTTCTATTTACTTTGGCTGGTATAATAATCAAGTCTATCAGCTTCCAAATTTCTTTGTTAGTCAAAATATTTAAATCTCCTATACGGTTAGTTTATTACTCGTACATGCTTGTCTTTAATCCTTTTGGGCTTTTGTTGCTCTGCAAAGGCTATTTATTTCAGAAAATGAGAGGAATTTGGAATATTGTGTTTGGAATTGTTTCAGAATATATGTATGAATGGTTAAAAGAGCACCGGGTGATTTGGAAACTGGGATTGAAGTGTGGTTGGGGATTGTTGTGGTCAGCTTATGTGTGTGCTGTGTTGGTGGGGTTATTGGTTTCAGCTTTTGTGATGGGGGCTATAGTGATAAGGGTGGTGGTGGCGGATCCAATTAGAATAAACCGGAGTTTGAATTTCGATTATTTGGAGAAGAGTCCGGTTGCATTTGTACTGATAACAACACACACGAAGTTGAACCATGATATGTATCTTATGGAGAAGCCTGGAAATCTGAAAGCTAGTGGGTCGAGGGTGCTACCACGTAATCACAGGTTGAAGGCTACTGTATCGTTAACGTTACCAGAGTCTGAATACAACCAGCATCTTGGGATTTTTCAGGTAAATGCTCAGTGCTGATTTATTGGAGTTAAATGTATTGGCTACTGTAATTTATATGTTCTTGTGCTGAGTTTACTGGTATCGGGCGCATAAGAGATTAGGTTTACCCGGGTGATCTGCTGTATGTAGGGAATGTTGTCACGATGATATTTTTAACTGTTATATGCTTGCTTGCATTGTAGAGTTGGGCTTTGCTTTAGAGAGAGATTGTATTATGAGCTTATAATTCTTGGGCTGTTGAGATACTGTAAAAACCGGGCTTTTTTAATATGCAAGCTCAACAAGTTTTCACCTCTGATTCTACAGCATAGTAGATTTCTCTTTCAACGTGATAAATTTTGATTGCAACTTAGTTGTGGCAGTTTCTACAGGCGCTCGTCATCTTCTGGTTCAGCTCTCTGGTTATGCTTACTTTATAAAAAGAGTGTTTTTATAGTGTAGCTTTTCTAATTTCAATTTTTTTATGCCTCGTAGGTCGTGGATCTGATTCTCTCTTGAAATTTGTGTTGCTTACAGCTTGGTATCTCAGAAACACATCCTTTATTTCAGTCTTGGATGGGAAATATTGACCCTCTTAGACCTTAAATCAGTAGGAATTTTTCGTTACTGTATTTATTGCATAGTCTTTCTCCCAGAAGAGTACGGTGGTTTGTCTCGCTTTTTCCTCCTGGAGTTCTTCACATATTCCTCATTACTTCCGACTTATCTTAGGATTGCCGTATTTCAAGCATGTAATTCGTTTTTTACGTCTAAGTTTTGTACACTGTTGTTCCATAATAAGATTGTTGTATTGAAGTACAATCTCCAGAAGAGTCCATGCTAATGATCGTCTAACTGATTATCTTCACGAACTCATTTTATATGTTTTTGTTCTCCCTTGAAGGTCAGAGTAGATTTCCTTGCTGCTGATGGTAAACTGCTCTCATCTTCAAAACGACCATGTATGCTGAAATACAGAAGCGACTCAATCCGTTTGCTGCTGACTCTTTTCAAGGTCGCTCCAATTTTAACCGGCTACACATCAGAAACCCAGAACCTGAAAATAACTTTTAAAGATTTCACAGAAGGAGAAACACCAACCGCCTCCTTAAGGGTGGTGATTGAACAGCGAGCTGAATATTCGCGTGGTGCTGGTATTCCCGAAATATACACTGCTTCTCTAACACTGGAGTCTGAACTTCCTTTTCTCAGACGGATGCTGTGGTTCTGGAAGACAACGTTGTTCGTATGGGTTAGCATGTCCATCTTTGTAACAGAGTTGTTTTTCGCTCTCCTCTGTTGCAGACCCATCATTATCCCAAAAATACGATTAAGGGAAGGAACTAACCGGGACACGTCTCAGAACAACGGTGCAGGCGGGGGTTAAAAACACGGTTCTTGGCTCGCCGTGTCTTCTATGAGTTGAAGGAGGCGGTTGCCTCGGGCCATGAAAAAAATAGGAATTTAGGAGCCTCAAATTCTCTATAACATATTGTATATATATACAGATGTAAAATAATTTTTAAATATTGTTATTAGCATATTGGTGAAGTAGCGTGGGGTTATTGTGGACGGCATGGGATCAAGTCCTATATTTGGCATTTTTTCTTTTTTTTTTTTTTTTTACTTTTCTACTAATTAACTATGTTGCTGTATTTCTAACAAAAGACAAGGACACATACAATTTGCCTAATTGATTAACTATGTTACTGTTATTTATAGCGAAAGGACATGCTTTTTTTTTTTTTTTCCTTTTATACTAATTAACTATGTTGCTGTTATTTCTAACAAAAAGACAAGGACGCACACAATTTGTCTAATGGATTAACCATTTTACTGTTATTTCTAACAAAAGGACGAGGACACACACAATTTGCCTAATGAATTTTGTCTCTAGTAAATTGTAAGATATATGTGAACTTAGGATCGAACCCCGCTCTTGTTTACCTTTTTCAAGTTTGTAATTTTATTATTTATTTAACTATCTAAGTTTGTTTTTTTTTTTTGTGTTTTAATTTTTTTTAAGCTCTCCTTTTATTTCTATTATTCTATTTTTTTGAAGCCTTATTTTTAAGTAGTTGTGTGATGAGTTATATTTATGTCATTGTTATGAAAATTGCTTATCATATTATTTTAAATATAATTGAACTTTTTATAATATTATATTTTGTTTATTTTACTCATGTTGATTTAAAAATGTATGAAGTTAGGGATCTTTATAAAAGCTCGACTCAGACCCTTAATTTTGTAGGATCGGCGCTGGGTAAGGGTTGCTCAATCTTGTGATGGGTTCGTCCATATTTATATGTGACACAAATGGAAATTTATTGTGCATAAAAGGTGAAAAGTAAGTTACCGTTGTCTTCTAACTACACAGTGTATTACTGTGTTTGTTAAAAATTGAGCCAATTCATTGTGGATGGGGTCCAACCTGAATTGCATTTGTTTCTCGATTGGAGTAATATATTGCTTCCAATCAGAGATGAACCCAGAAATTTAGGTGAGGGGGACCCACTAGTAGATGGATCTAAGAGTTTGTCTCACGGGATAATTTTTATTTAACTATGCTCATGTGACGATTTTTTACCAAATAGAGACATATTCTGAGTAGGCTATAAATCAGATTATTCTATAACCTAAACTTAAAATATTGGATAAATTATATGATAATATGTTAGAAAATTAAAGGAGGACTACCGTTGTGTGCCTCTAAATATAATCAACTGTATAAATAAAACTAGAAAAGTACTAACAATTTAGATAAGATCAATAAATAATCATTATATTTTCTAACTTCTTTATCTCTATTACTTATACATAACAATACATTCATCTTTTACAAGTTAAATAATAAAATTATTTATTTTATTTAATTAAGTTATATTAAAATCGACTAAATTACACATATATAATAACACACTATAACGGGGCAAGAAGAACACACATGTATAATAAAACATTATGACGGACCAGGGGAGACAGTGCCCCCTCGGCCCCAATATCCGTCCCTGCTCCCAACTAGGGTTGGCCCCCCCACATCACCAAATCAAATAACAAAACATCACTCATCCATTAAACCTCTTTTATCAACAACTCACCACAACTCAACCTATCAATAAAATATTAATTTCTCTCTACTCCACATACACAACCTAGTCCACAACCCAAAAAATACATTTCTTATACTTTATCAACAACCCAACACAAACCAACATTTTAATAAATATTAATTTCTTTTATCCAAATACATAATCTATTTCCCAATAAAACCAATATTTTTGCTACGGTTTAATAATTGCATATTATTTTTGGTGTTTTTTCTAATATATTTGAAGAAAAATAATTATTTTAATTCCGCAATTACAATAAGATGTTTTTTTTTAAATAACATGCTAACATAATAACTAAATTAAAATTGTAAAAGTTGAATTACGAAATTGAAAAAAAAATGAATTAAGCTACAAATACATGCATGAAATACTAATTTACAAATATAAAAGATACAAATTATATATTTAATTAGCGGGTCGAGCTGGGTCAAAATTTGATTTGACTTAAAATTAGTCGGCTCGGCTCGGGCTATTCCCCTGTAATATTTTAAGATTATCGGGCCGGGCGGGCACGTCGGGCTTTTGACACATCGGACGACCAAATAGTACTTCAGAAAAAAATAGCTTCAAATTTTAATTCAAAATATGTCAACATTAGGTTTTACTTGTAAATAAAAAAAATAAGAACTTTGATATTTTTTTCTTTTTTATAAAATAAACATTATATTATTTATTTATCATTAAAACTATATCCAATAAATAACATGTGGTAAATTGTGAAATGAGATTGAGTTAAAGTGGAATGAGTTAGTTTCCACAACCCATGTCGTGGAAGAATTGGTCATTTTGATTTTTTTTTTAAATTAAAATTTTGTCACGATCCCCACGACCTTGTGTGGGGATCTTTGTTAAAGTTAGTCTTATTTAACTAACTCGTACACATATCACCAATCAAATACAGTTCTCATGACACATTTTAATCAGTAACATCAAACACAATATTCAATACAATCTGTAATCAATAATTATTCATTAACTAACTCTTATACATATCAAATCAACTTTTATATTATAATCACTCTCCAACTTAATATCCAACCAACATAAAACAAACACTTATTTATTTACCCCCAATCTACTAATTTCACTTTATTCCCTACAATCTATAGTACCCCAATCACTTACAACCATAAACAAACGCAGCCTATGTATGGTTTAAAAGTGGACAGAGGGAAAAGAAAAGATTGTACCACGTATATATTTGTTGTTGTTAGGACATTTGTGTTGGCAATATTTTGTCAAAATCCCTCGTGTTATTTTTATCTAATTATTGAACTTAGTGTATTTATTATTAATAATTAGTTGTGTTACTATATTTCATTATTTTAATGTTTTACTGTTTTTGTAGGCGGATCATACGAAATAGATAAAATTTGATGAAGTATTTTTAAAAATATAAATTTAAGAGAGTTGACGAATAAGTAATATGTGAAATCTTGAAAAGAAAGTAGAACCACTAATAAAAACCCTATTCAGATCCACGCATGAAGATTAACGAAGTGCATCCGCTTAAAAAGGTTGATAAATTAAATTTACTGAATCAAATCTTGGAGATTTGAATTTGATAAAGCATGGAGATAATGGTGTATGGACTATGGAGACAGCATAAATCTTTGATAGAATATTCATGTGGTCATGGGCTTGAGCCCAAGATCATCAAGAGCCTGACATTGTATATACTAGAATTCTCCCGAAATATGTTTATTTATAAGTAATATTAAAACTAAAATATTATATAAAATAAAATAAATTAAATTTATTAAATATCACAAATTTTGTGAGGTATGAATTCGAATATTTTTTTGAAAGGTCATGTGAGCGTCTCATTTTATAGAGTTGGACAAATTAAGTTAATTGTGGGAGATTTACTATTGATTTGAGATAATTCTGCCTAAATATATTTTAGGCAAATATATGTAGATTTATATCATTTTTTTTTTACGAAATAAAGCTTGACATGCTCTATTGACTAATCATTTATATCAAAAATAATTTTTTTCAGAAATAGCAATGAAATTTGAGCGGGAAAATTTGTAGGTTACTGTTTTGGGACGGTTTTGTTTTATACTAAGTATGATATACTTTGGGCAGACAAAAGTGTTCATCAATAGGTGGACGTTTTGGAAGACAAACGTGTTCATCATAGTTTCATTATTTTCTTTCTTTTAATTGGAGTTTCTTAATCTCATAAGTTGAGGATCTGAGAAATATTTATTATTCTATCTAGATATTCTTTGTGAGGATAATTAGAGTATAGTGTCGAAGGACCTTCGGGAGAAGTGATTTCAAGGTGGGTTCGAAAGAGCTCGTTTAGTCTTCGGTGATTTGTTGTGTTAGTGTCGGCTAAGTCGCCAGACGTTATTAGATATAGTACAGGTTAGGTGTTAGGGAAATCGAGTCTCTTTGTAAAACTTATCGTTATCGAGAGTATCAATAACAACAGGTTTGAAGAATTCAGCCACGTGTTTATTTTGGCGTTCGTTTTTTTTGTTTTTATTTTCGCCAGTTTCTGTATTACAACATATTAGGTGCAAACTATAAAATTTCAGCTATCTATATTCATGTCTCACTATTTTCTAACTAACAAGATTGTATATTTGTTACTGATGATTGTTGTTACATATATATATATATATATATATATATATATTCATGTATAGAGTTAGTAAAATTGGTTTGGTTCGATGAACTAGTTCAGTCTGCCTAATATTTTTAATGAGTTTGACCATAAGAATCTAAGTCTAAAGTATCATCGGGTCCAACGAGTCTAAGATGATGGCCAAAAGTCCGTGAGGTCATGGGCCGCCCCGAAAATCTTAATATATTTAAGAGGGGTGGATTAGGCTCAACAATATTTGGCCTGATGAAATTTTGAACCGATCTATAATTTTGGCTTGATGGGCTGGGCCCAATCAAATTGAGTTGCCCGAATTACCACCTCTATTCATGTACACTCGTTGATCAATTTCATGCATTTATAATATTTAAAAGACTGTAAATTCTCGTTCATGACTTTTTTATTTTCTCGTTCATGTCTTTTTTATTTGTTTCTTTAACTTATTCAATTCAATCATCCGTCAGATTTAAAATTTAAATTATTATTTTGCCTGGTAAAACAAATCATGATTTTTTCAAAGGAAATTATTTTTGAGTATAAAATACTTTTAAAAAACTATGTGTTTTTCCGGTACAGAGTCACAGTACAACTATACCCATCGGGTGCCTCTACTTAAAAAGTTATACATGTTCATGTTGGATTATGGAGCTTGAATGACTGTTTCGCGGCGCCTTAAAAGCAGTATTTGATATGAATGGTCTTTTAGGGCTATGACCAACTTGGATTATAAATAATTATATTTGTTATCACATAAATTATTAGTTATCTCCTATCTTGATAATGTCCCAAGACGTAGTAATTCTACACGAACTAGATTAACAAAATTGTCTCTTTTATTTTTCAATTTGTGCCATTTATTTTTCGGTCCTATTAAATTCTCTATAATTGCACCCTAATCCCTAGTTGCTCCCTCCTATTTCAAGCATCTAAAGCAAATACTCGAGTAATAGTTCAACTATACCAGCGGTTGCCTCTACTTAAAAAGTTATACATGCTCCTGTTGAATTATGGAACTCGAACGACTACGCCTTAAAAGCAGTATTTGAGATGAATGGTCTTTTAGGGCTACAACCAACTTGGGTTATAAATAATTGGAATTGTTATCATCGAAATTATTAGTTATCTCATGTCTTGATAGTGTCCCCCATACGTAGTAATTCTAGACGAACTAGATTAACAAATTTGTCTCTTTTATTTTTCAATTTATGTAATTTATGTTTCGTTCCTATTAAATTCTCTATAATTACACCATAATACCTAACTGCTCCCTCCTGTTTCAAGCATCTACGAGCAAACACTCGAGAAACATTCTAAATCTCAGCACTCCTCACAAAAGCCGGTCATCTCAGAGTTATTCAAAAATGTCTAGATGTAGTTTCCAGTTGAAAAAACTATTTTATAGCAAACTCTTAAGTGATGTATATGTGAGGTTTGATTGAATCAGGGATTCAACAAGACACAGAGTTCTGAAAAAGAACTAGAACAACTAAAATTGTAGTTGTAACAACAAATTTCGCGTATTATATAAAGAAACACGAACAGGTGTACATAATTTAATTTATTCGAATCGAATTGATAGAATTTACAACTTTCTGAGTTCCTATCTCTAATTATCCTCTAATTTTTCTCATCAATAACTTGACGCCTTCAAACTCGAAGGTGTCTTTGATCTTCCTCGGTTGTGAACTTTGATTTGAGCAACGCTAATCCAACAGCTTGTAAGCTTGATTTTGGATTAATACATATCCTCGAATAACAACTTAAAAGTTCTAACTTTAAAACGCCGATCGGAGGGGCTCAACATCTTAATCTCGGATCAAATGTATAAAATATCGAGATTGACTTTGAAACGCCTTAAAAATCTGAAGATCGGTTTTGTATGCATTTAGAACAGTTCTGGATCTTCCACTTGCTTCTTGAACTTGTGTTGTGTTGTTAATGTCTTTTAGTGGAATAATAATGCCTTATTTATAGTTATAGGATGGTGAACCCTAATGAACTAGGATCCGAATTGAGTATTTTTGTTGGTTCACAATAATTTGATATCTATAAAATATTTTTGAGAATTATTAAATCAATTATATTAATTTAATAATTTAAAAGTGCAACATCTTGACACATGACGGCTTTTGATTGTTTCATTATGATTTGATATTTATCATAATCTCTTTGGATAATTACCAAATTTATATAAATTAATTTAGAATATCTAACTTTGACATGTGGCTGCTTCTGATTTGATACAAAATTTGTGTATCAACAATATCATCTTGAAATATGTGAAAATTAACTATTAATGTGAAGTTCAGACTTGAGAATTGTTGTACAATTGTACTAAGTTGCAATGTGTGAGCCTACTTAGTGAATTTGCTCTCTTTGTGAGCATAGAGAAGAGACTACAATTTGTACGCTATGTTCAAAATAAATTGCTAGATCATTAGTCGACACATTTTGACATAACTAAGAGTTGTCAGAATGAGTTGACGGGAAAAGATGAGGGGCAGGCTGCAAACTTGGTGGCCACTAAAATGTTGACCCAACTCAATCCATCACAGGCCACGGACTGGAGTGGACTAACTCGCATTTTCTTATATGTATATACACACACATATAGAAATGGTGAATGATAAATATATTTTTAGAAATCGTGGCTATAATTAATTATCTAAATATGTAAAAACTATAACTAAGTTAAAAATTTCTATTTATTAACCAACTCACTAAATAGAAAAGTCATAATATAATTCACCATTCATCAATCCATACAAAACTCTATTTATTTAATTATTTTAACAATTAGACAACTCATAATCTTAATAGTGGTTTGCTAAAAAGCCATTTTGACTGCTTTAATAGCGATCACTAATATATTTTTTAAATTATATAATCATATTTGAATATTATGTAATTAGATTTATATTTTTTCTAGTAAATACTTTCATGTACATATAAATCATTATACTTTTATAAAATAATCATATTTGAATACTATGTAATTAGATTTATATCTTTTTCAGTAAATACTTTCGTGTACATATAAGACCATTACTAGTTATATTCCCGAGCGATGCACGGACTATTTTTTTTAAGAGTAAATCAATATTAATATGAACAATAATTTTTATTAAAAATGCATTTTTATTTGATAATATATAACAAAAAAAGAAAAGAAATGGTTAAAATTTGTTACAAAGAAAACTTTTGTGTTCTTTTGCAGTGTTATAAATTCCTTGCCTCAAAATCAGTTTTTTCCACTAATAAAAATACATTTTAATTTTTTCACGAATTTCTTCCTCGTATCTTATTCCATAAAATTAATTTTTTTTTTTAATTCATCCGCTTATTTAGCTTCTCTTGTCTATATCAAAACATTCATATTAAATTATAATAAATTTTGAATAGATCACACTGATTGATAATAATAAACAAAGTGAACATACATAATCCAGAATCCGATATCATTGAACAGATTGAGAAACAAAAAGTTTCAAATCTAATATCAGTTAATAGGATTGAGAAACAAATAATCTTAAGGATTATTCTTATATAAAATATTTTATTAGTTTACGTATAAAACATCTTATATTAGGAAAAAAAAAAGAATTAAGGATTATTCTTATTTAAAATATTTTATTAGTTTACCTACAAAATATCCTCTATTAGAAATAAATTTTAAGAAAGACATAGAAAATACAATTTTATTTTAGGATGAACTGAAACTTCATAGTCCATATGATGAGCTCATTCTAAATAGAGTTGGATTTGTATTTAGAATTTTAAAAGACATAGATGACCTCAAATCTCTCAATTTTTTATTCAATAATCTCCTGTATCCATAGGATGAGCTCATTAATACAAATAAAGTTGAATTTTGATTTAGATACTTAACAAACATAAGGAAAATTAATGAACTAAACTAATAAAATACTTTTATATAAGAATAATCATTAAGAAAATATATTCTTTTCTCAATCTTATCAAATTGTATTGCAATTCTGGATTGTATATCTTTGTTGTTTGTTTATTATGGTTAATCAGTATTCTTTTCTCAATCTTATTAAATTGTATTGCAATTCTGGATTGTATATCTTTGTTGTTTGTTTATTATTGTTAATCAGTATTCTTTTCTCAATCTTATTAAATTGTATTGCAATTCTGGATTGTATATCTTCGTTGTTTGTTTATTATTGCTAATCAGTATGATCTATTCCAAAAATTATTATAATTTAAAATTAAGATTTTGGGAGAGAGATAAAAAAAAAACAAATGAAACTAAGTATTTTCGGAAAAAATATGCCATAGTGAAATTTTTTATTTTTCTACAGAGTAGAAATAAAATGGATAAAATAATTTTGGGAAAAAAATTTTATAGTGGAAAAAAAACTAAAAAAAAAACTAATTTTGTGGAATAAGAGGCGATGAAGGAATAAAAAATACATGTAGCGTGTTTTTTTGGTGGAGTGTGTTAGCTGGCCATATAAAAAAATAGTCCGTACATCTTGCAAACCACTGTACATATTACAAAAGTTATAATTTTCCTAATTGTATCTGTAGAAAACTAAAAACTGATTGATTTTTTTAATAACCACGGTACATATTACAAAAGCTATAATCTTCCTAATTGTATTTGTAGAAAACTGAAAACTGATTGATTTTTATGAATAAGTGTTACGTGAGTGGGAATTTTATAGGCAGATTAAGAAATTAAGAATCATATCTAAAAGATTTGGAATGATTTGTCAATCATGTAACGGATATATTCAATTGAACATTACATATTATTGTATGTCAAAAGATTGATAAAACACATCCTGTTTTTGTTAAAATGTTGATTCTTATATTAATATACACATCATAATTATAACTCATATTCCTATAATTTTAAAATCACGTGTATTTTTCCTATAATTTAAAATCACGTGTATTTCGAGTTTTGATTTTGCTGATCATTCTAAAATATATATTAGTTCAAATTTATATGTGATTTCATTTGTACAATAGATCAATATATTATATAGATTTTTCTGCGATAGATGGAATAATCAATTTAACTTTACATCATGATATTATGTGTATGGGTGTTTTTTCTTAAATATACTGCATATAGTAAACGTTGTTGCCTGAGTTTTGTCAACGTCATTTTATTGTAAAAATATATTGTAATAACAGAAAAGAAAAGAAAAAGGAACAAAATTAGAATTTCAATTGAAGGTGTTTTGTATAGAAAATAAAAAATTGAATTCCACTACAATAAAATCAGAATTATTCTTCGATCTCGGTTGAACCTCGAATGAGGTGATTATCTCTAATCTTTTCTCAATATTGTAAACGGATTGGCTGTATTCATATTATAAATAAAATGAAAAGTTTAGCACAATATATGAACAATAATATAGATAATCCACATAAGAGAAATTAAAAAAATCAAATTTGTTTTGATGATTAAATATTACCGTGATAGATTTGAATTCTACAATCATCAAAGTTCTTTTCGCCAGAATTAAGATTTAGTATTGCTGATTTTTTCTTATTCTGATTTGGAGGTAATCCTTTTGGAGCATCCATTGTGAAGTGCCTATCAAAATTGACACTGAATGAAAGATGGATGAAGGAATAGGAATAATAGAAATTGGAATCAACAAATGTGAATAGGAACAGTATAAATAATTGCGAAATAAAGCTATTGCAAAATGAATAAGAAATAGAAAATGCCTGGCTGCAAACGTGATTCTCATTTACTGAAGACTTTGTCTATTTATAGGAGAATTTATGTAATTGGATAAGTTTTTTTTTTTTTTTTTTTTTTTTTTTTTTTTTTTTTTTTAAATTCAAATTTCAAAATTTTAAAAAATATGTAACAAATTCTGTTATAAATATACCTACAAATTTATTGTTACTGAATTTTAGATGTAAAAAAATAATTCAAAATTTTAATCACACTAATAAAATGGAATTTTTCAAAATTCAAATTTTAAATTCACGTCTATTTAAAGTAAATAAAAAATGGGCGGGAAAATTTTCAACTTACTATTTCCGGATGACTTGACTTATTATATATATATAGATATCTTATTAGGTCAAAAATCCCATAACATAATAATCTAAAATATAGGAGTTTTAAAATCTGCCGATTTTTATCACCACAAATTAAGGATTTCAATTTTTTTTTTCAAAATTTGAATAATTGATAAATGATTTTAATATCAAATTTGTTAAAAAATAGATTAATGGTGTATGTCTTATCTTGATTGATATATTTCGATTTTCGAAATGGAGTGAATATATTAACAAATTCATCAATTAATTAAAATGAATTATGTATTCAGTCAAATACTGAAAGATATTCAGTTGCTAAAATTAAGGGATTCTATGTTGTAAATTAAATCTATATGCCTATTTATTCTTTATTTTTAGGGAGGGATACATAACTTCCACAAAAAATGTGATTTGATTTAATTTTTACCAAATTAGTTAGTTAAGGAAACTCTTTCCTAATTTATCGGTGTAAAAAATGGTAGGTCAGTGGGCCAGCCATAAATTAAAATTTACAGTCAAATAATAAATATATATTTTTTTTATTTTCCAAATAAGTATATAAGTTGGGGGTGGGAGGGGGAGGGAAGAAATGCTTTATTTCCAGATATAAAAATAATACTACCTCCGTCCCAGCTTAACCTGCCTACTTGCCATTTTAGTTTGTCCCACCTTAACCTGCCTACCCCATAAATAGCAAATTTCTCTCACAATCTCCACTCTCAAAATCTTCATTCTCAATCTCCACCTTTAAAAAAGTCAAAGATTCCACAAAATCTGCTTTTTCTTAATCCCCGTGCTCGATCAACCTAGGCAGGTTAAGCCGGGACGGAGGGAGTACATTTTTTAGATAGTTGAAATATAGGGTTTGTAATTAGTATTTTTTACCCTAATTTTATGTGATAAAATAAATTTGTAGATTTATTTGCATAGTAATTTCGATAAAAGAAATAGTTGATTTATTTAGGTATTGTAACATAAATAATATTCGTAAAGATTCATTCTAAAATATTATGGTTAAAGATTAATTTGTATCTTATGATTTGATAATTTTGTAAAGTAAATCTGAATACAACTAATTATTACTTATATTTAGAGACCAAAAAACTCATTCCAATAAATTCAGCAACAACTTCCCTAATTTTGCGAAAATATTACTATTACATATATATGTACCAGATTCGGAGATATTTTAGGCATATATCGTGTTCTTTTTTAATTAAAAAGATATTTTTTATTACCATATATAATAAGCAATTTGAGCGGGAAAAACACTATTATCCAATTGTAGTATAAATCCATTTTGTTTTTATATAGATATATAGATATAGATGCTTTTATTATTACTCTCACCATAATCATACTAATGGGCGATTTCGACTATTTTTTAAAAATTGAGGAATAATAAAAGTTTTTAACTATTTCGACTTATCTTCACCCTGCCCAAACCACCAACAAAACCCTTGACCCCTGAAAGCCAAAACCCTAGCTCGCGCCACATTCCACCGCCGCCCCACTTTTGCGGCAACCATGGAAGCCGTGGAAATGGTAGCCTCGCCGTCGATATCAAATTCCAACGAGGACTTCTCCTCTTTCGTACTCTCCCAGTTCAGCAACTCCGACAACGAGCACCACCTCCACATCTGCGCTGCCATTGGCGCCATGTCACAGGAACTCATAGACCAAAACCTTCCTCTCACACCAATCACCTACTTCGGCGCTACGTGCTCCTCCCTTGATCGCTTCTCATCAAGCATCGACTCCCCTGGCCACCTCCTCGACGCCCTGATCACCATTCTGTCCCTTGTCATAGACAAGTTCTCCCCGGCTGTCCTCAAAACGAAATACGGTTATCTCTCCGAGCTTCTAATGAGGATTCTTCGAGTAAAATCCGTCGGAATTAATGGCGTCGTGCCTGGCTTGAAGTGTGTTTCACGACTGCTAATAGTGAGGGAGAAGGTGGCATGGACAGAGGTGGCGCAACTGTATGGAGTTCTTATTAGTTGCATAACCGATGATCGGCCCAAGGTTTAGTAAAGTTTTTTTTTTTTTTGTTTATATTTAGCTTTCTGGCGACATTGATTATTTTATTTGATTTTTGAAATTTATACAATCGAAATTAAAATTGAAATTTAGAAAAAGCAAAGGTGTGGTTTTTGGTGCTTTATATATATAATTGTAATCTGGATTTTTCAGTGAAGCTAAAATTATGTTGCTGTTCAAAATGATAATATTAGTGCTGTTTTTTTTTTTCATTAAGTTATAGTTGTAAATAAGCTGGAATCCTTGAAGTTCTTACCTTTTTATATAGTTAATTTGATTCAGTTGTACTTGTACTATTCATGATGAGGCAAGTTTGAGGTACATTTTTTTTTTTTTTTTTTTCTTTCTGAAGTTGGGCATTTCTATTGGTTTTTTAAGTTTCTGAAGAGACGCTTCAAGGATCATTAACAGAACCGCTCTAGATTAAGTTGGAAATATTTATAACGTGCTCAGATTACTATTAGATATCAATTTACTGATGTTAAAAGTGACTCAGATTACTACTTGATATCAGTTTACTATTGAGAAACAGATGAACAATGAATAAATTGGTTTATGTAATGAGCTTTTTGAAGAATAGTACAATGGGAAATGCCAATGACTGTCATATGTCATAAATAACTACTACTTAAACCCACAGTTTATTAACTGCGCTCCTTGTGTGGATGTGTTATGGTCAAACACAGGTTCGGAAACAATCACATTCATCTTTACGTGGAGTCTTGGAGTATTTTCAGTTAATTCCGACTCTTGCACCATTGGTGCTGCCTGCAAGTGAAGCCATTACAAGCGTCTTTGAGCGGTTTCTTCTGCTTGCTGGAGGATCCAATGGAAATGTTCCAGAAGGACCCAAAGGAGCACAGGAAGTTCTTTACATTCTGGATGCTCTTAAACTTTGTCTTCCTTATATGTCATCGAAGTCCACGACAAACATCTTGAAGTACTTCAAATCTCTCTTGGAATTGGGACATCCCCTTGTTACCAGACGCATTACAGATGGTCTGAGCGCCTTGTGTCTCCATTCTAGTGGAGAAATTTCTGCAGAAATCCTACTTGATCTATTGTGTTCTTTAGCTATCTCAGTCTCTCAGAATGAATCCTCTGCTGATAGCATGACATTCACTGCTCGCTTGCTAGACACTGGGATCAAAAGAGTTTATTCACTTAACAGGCAACTCTGTGTGGTCAAGCTTCCTATTGTTTTTAATGCGCTGAAAGGTTAAGTGATTCTTGTTCTGTTCTTTACTCTAGTTATGTCTTACTTCTTCATATAAATGAACTGAGAAATTCTTAACACATTTTTCGAATCTAACACTGTACATTTCCTTTTATGTAATGGGCTTACATTGAACTGTTGCCATACAATGCTGTGTACTGAAATTTTCTTTTGGGACTTCATGTAGATGTTATGGGTTCTGGACATGAAGAGGCCTTAGTAGCAGCTGTAGCAACTTTCAAGAGCTTAATACATTCGTGTATTGATGAGAGCTTGATCAAACAGGGTATTGATCAGATTACAGTTGGTGCTAATTCAGCCACAAGGAAATCTGGCCCAACTGTTTTGGAGAAAGTTTGTGTTACTATTGAGAGCCTGCTTGATTATCATCATGAAGCAGTCTGGGATATGTCGTTTCAGATTGTCTCAGCCATGTTTGACAGATTAGGTAGTTGCACTAGAGTCTTTTTGTTTTAAACACGTCTTGTAAGACCTCTTTGCTGCTGATATAGACTCTCCGCAACATTAATTTTTGTCGAACTTTGATTATATTTTATTTGCTGTTCAAAATCTTCCTGGATCTGTGTTGCAATTGCAAATATATAAGCCACACCGGTCACATACTCATCATTCACATACTGAACAAAAAATATTACTATAGTTCATTTTTTAACTTCTACTTTTATAGAAACAGTACTTGAAGTACTTTGGAATTTAGGATCTCACTACTTGCCTCTCAGGTAAATATTCTTTTCACTTTCTGAGAGGAACGCTGACGATCCTAGCCGATATGCAAAAGTTGCCAGATGGAGAGTTTGCTTTTGGGAAACAGGTAATATGTCGACAGAAAATAACATTGATATTCAAATTATTTTTCTTACATTTTTTTATATCTATTGGTGATTTTATGAAGGGGTAAATTGCACCAACATGTGTTATTTGCAAGGAGTATTTAATGTGCGCCAAAAACAAATCTGCTTTTTTCGGGGTTACTGATTTCATAGCCACCGTTCAGAGTCTATTATGTTTTTTCAGCAACCCAATTGTTTGTGCCCGTTCGTGTTTGAGTTACATTTTCTATATTATCTTGGTGCTGATTCTATTTAATTAGTCATTGAGAACCTAGTGTTATCTGCTGTATCTGTATACATGGATATATTGTAGTCTGCTCCACCAGAGTTATCAAGGTATTATTTAAAGCTCTGCACTGCTGAAAATGGAACATCATTTGGAAGAATAATTTGAGGCGACTTTTGTGTATTACCTCATGTGGTCAATCAATGGACGCCCTTGAGTCGCGCCATCCCTGGTCCAAAATCGTATTGGCTTCATAGTTGACTTGTCATGCTTAACATGCAAGTTTGTAACTCTCACAAAACTCAATGATTATCACCATCATTAAGTTGCTAAGTACACTTTCAGCAGGATTCACGTAGAAAGTAACTTGCTTAAGAAGAGTGAAAAAAAAACTTGCTTTAAAAGAGTGAGATTAATTCTCAAGGTATGGAGTCCTTAATCACTTCATCAGAGACCATGCTGCATCAGTTTGCTTCGGATCCTAAACAATAAGTGGGACTGCGCGTTTGTTGGATTTAGTTAAAATGAATGAGGTCAAGCTCTGATGAGAATTGGGGTTGACGGTTTATTATCTAGGTGACACGCTATGGATGATAGCCTTCCTTAAATGAATTTGTACTGTATTTGGAGCTACATGGGTTTCTGTTTTTGAATTCTGTGCAAATGCACTTTAAAGAGTAATTTCTGTTATTTCTAGGGACTAGTCTTGCGTAGAATTTTATCTGATGAAACACTAAACCTTTCATCCTTTGCTAATCATTCTGGTTTAAAAGAGAACTATAATTTTTTATTGCAGTTGCACGAGTGTATGGGAACAGCTCTTGGTGCTATGGGACCTGAGAATTTCTTGAGTCTTCTACCGCTTAACTTGGAAGTTCCAGATCTATCTGAGAGCAATCTTTGGCTTTTTCCTATTCTGAAACAGTATACTGTTGGTGCTCATTTGAATTTCTTCACCAAGTCAATCTTACCCATGGTTGGGAAAATGAAGCGGAAGTCTGCACTGGTATAAACATCACCTGAGCACTTCATTATTGTTTATTTTATTTTTTATTGTATTTACTAAATATATGGTAATAAATCCAGCTTGAAGGCAACACACGTTCTGCAAGGAGTATTGATGGAATTGTGTACTCCTTGTGGTCACTGCTACCATCCTTTTGCAACTATCCTGTCGATACCACTGAAAGTTTCAAGGATCTGGAGAGAGCACTACGCACGGCTCTCCAGGAAGAACCTGAGGTTCGTGGTATCATATGTTCCAGCTTGCAAATTCTTATTCAGCAGAATAAGAGAATTCTGGAAGGGGATAGTCTGGATGCTGAAGCAGGCATAGCAGAACAACAGGCTTTTGCCCTCTATACAGAAAATGTTGCTCGCTCTAACTTGAGTACATTGAAATCATCTGCTCAGGAGTTGTTGTCTGTTCTTGCTGGTGTATATTCGAAATCCTCTAAAGATACTGCTGGCATTTTCCAGGTAAGTGAACTCCTTTAATTTTGCCATCAATTGCTATAAAAGATAAACGTGGTAGACATTTCTCAGCCTTGGCGGATAGCAGTAGCCGACTAAATATGGCACTATTGCCAAAAATAAAGCAAAAAATTGGAGTAGGATTCCTTAATTTTTTCTCTTGATCTGAACTCTGCCTCGCCGCGCTGCCACCACCATTTAACAACTGTGCTGCCTCCTTGATTTGCTCTGACATTGGGATTTTTTGTGCTGTCGAACAACTTCATGAAGTCAACTATCTCTTGTAGACCTTGTTTTGCTAGACCGCTCTTGTTATTCAGATTTGAGGGGGTTGGGGGGATGTTGATCTTTGGAGTGTCCAGGGAGAGAGGTTGAGATGGCAGAGACTAGAGAATTAGGTTTGTAATTAGGCCATAATTCATTCTTATAAAATCTTATGCGCATTCACTGAAGACACTGGATTTCTGTATAATATTTTAAATTCATTAAAGAAAAGAAAACTGTTCAACCACATAGGCTCTAACCAGTTGCCTAGGTTGCTGCCTTACTAATGTCTAGCTACTTCAGCAAAACTGGAACAGTTGTGGTGGTTGACCATAAAATAATAAAAAAGCCGGGAAGCCAAAGTGTTGTCTTCTGATGATAAAAGTATATCAAGTTCAGTCAAATGACATAATCCTTACATCTGTCATTCTGGCTTTTCGTTAGTGTTTCAAGACTTCGTATTTCTTGCAGTCCACAATACGTGAGCTTGCTTCAATATCAGATAAGGAGGTTGTGACGAAGTTTTTCTTGAAAACCATGCAAAATCTTCTGAAGGTTACCTGGGAAGCTAGCAAATCTAGGGACGCAAAAAATTCGGATCTCATGCAGGTTGACAACTCATTGAATGAAAGTTCACTATCTGCAACCAGGTGAGCTGCTTAGTGTGTATCTGTTGGTATACTTCTTTCTGGTACGGTTATCCGCAGGTTGCATGCATAATGAAGAAATTAGAAATTGTAGTGTACTTTAATGGATGGTGTTAATACAGTCTTGTCTTCTGTACAGGGCACAATTATTCGACTTTGCAGTTTCCCTTTTACCTGGCTTAGATTCTAAGGAGATTGATCTTCTATTTGGGGCTGTGCAACCTGCCCTCAAGGTTCCCCCACTTTCTTCTTAGTTTCCAGTCTATGTTTTCATGTGAAGGAAGATAATTTAATTTCTTGTGAATTACTGTAAGAAATCTTCAGCTAAATTCACGTGTATGTTTCGGTGTTCCAGGATGCTGATGGCATGATCCAAAAAAGGGCCTACAGAGTACTATCTTCAATATTTCAGGTGCTTGAAAGCTCCCATTTAATAAAATTAGTATTTCTAAAGTTGAGCTTGTTCTTTTGATTTAGTGGTTGACGTGTTCTATAGTTGGGCCACATTATATTTAGATGCTATGTTTGTTTCAGTGCATAAGCGATAATCTCTTTTTTCATAATTTGACAAATATGGGATACGCAAGTGAGTAATGTTTCACTCATAAGGGAAATAGTAATAGTGCTGGGATTTCCCGATTTCTTATGAGGTTTGGTGTGACTATTGTATATTGTGATTCTAATCCATATTCCGAAATCATGCCTAAGATTTTGAAGAAATGGTAAGTAATGATTGAAAAGAAGCAAACTATCTTAGCAGTTCAGTTTATTTTCTTTGGAAATTTGTTATATTTTGATTTCATTTCTTCCGTTGTTCCCATGACCTGACAATTGTAATTTATTCTTTCTTTTTTGGGGACGGGGTATGGTAATTTTTAAATGATGTCCTATTTTAACATATAGAACATGTATTTCTTTCTGGAAACAAAACCTCTGAATATCTTTTTGCAATTGCTGCTGGTCTTGAAAAATCTTCTTTGGTGTTAGATGTAATGTTAGAAGTTAGAACATAGTTAGAGCATTGTTGCCTGTTTCTGCTGTGATAATGGCAATCAGTACTTGTGATTTCTTTCTTGCTGAGTCATAGTTTACCTGTCCATCAAACCAGAAATAGTGTCTGCAAATTTCTTTGGGAAATATCTGTTATCTCTTGCTGGAGCTACCTATAATAATGAGCCACCAATCACGTGAATAATCCTGCTTTCTCCCTAAAATTTGCTTATCCTTTCACGTGACTTCTTCCACTGTTATAATAGTAATAACATTCTAATTATAATATTGATTGTGATCAACATTAATTGTTTTAGTTAGTACCTGTGTTCCTTCTTGTGAGTTGAGGCACTCTACTTGATGTGCTATAGATTATGGATGGTGTTACAGTAATTATTATTCATGGCTTTTCTTGGCATTTGGTGGCTGACAACGTAAACATTTTGAAAGCACAGTACTCTGACGATATTATATCAAGAAAACTGGAAGTGCTGCTCAATTTGATGATTGAAGTGCTGCCCTCTTGTCATTTTTCTGCTAAACATCACAGACTTGACTGTTTATACTACTTGATCGTTCACGTTTCTAAGGTAAACAATATTACTATATTGCTGAGTTTGAGTAGTAAGTTGATGCCTTTTCTTATTCAATGAAGTTTTCCATTGAAAAAAGATTGAATAACAGGTTTTAGTATTGTAATAGATCTCTCATGATTTTCACACTTTGGAGAGCTTAATTTGCTTCCCGGTGCCTGCAGGAAGGATCTGAACAGAGGATGCACGCCCTGACTGCATCTTTCCTTACTGAAATTATCCTAGCCCTTAAAGAGGTATGGCTGTCAGTTCTAGATGCAATGGCGGCTATGACTATTGTTGACGACTTTCTTGTTTTTGTAATTAGTACTTGGATTCTTGTGACGGATTCATACTTATGTAATTCAAAAAATAATTACTAGTTCTTTACTAAACAACTCTTCTATATTTAAGAAACTACTTTATATATATAAAGAATGTACATGTAGTTTTTTGTCTTTATCAATAGATAACGTATATGTAGTTTTTTTTATGGGGGTGGGGGAGGAGAGTATGAATTTGTGTTGCCCTGTATAAGCGGTACATCTTGCCACTGATCAAATATTACTTTTTTAATCCAAAAGATTAAGTAATGGGTGCATTAGAAAGAAAGTTGGGGTAGTGCCAGCATATAAGATAACAGAGAAACACGCTTAAGATAGTTTTTACATGTGCAAAGGAGACCTTTGGAAGCCCAAACATTACTTACAGAACGAGTATTGCTAACTTAAAGTGAAAGGGGAACGAGAAGACCTCGAAAGAATGGGAAGCAAGTACCAAAATTGACATGTTACACTAGGATATAGCCATAAATGAAAGCATGTGTCTAGAATAAAAAAAGATGCCGGGTGTTATTGATACAGCAGAAGCAGAAAGGGGGATAAATGATTTGTTTTTTTTGCTTCTTGTTGCACTTAAAATGGGTCTAATATGAGAAATGAATACGGAAAATTATTCTGCTGTACAACATCAATTGCTGAATGGCTATTCTGCTATGTGCTCAACCTTGGAGTATTTTCTATAGAAGCTTCAGTTTTTTGAACTTACATTCTTACTTAATGTGTTGTCTTGCAAATATTTTTCAAGCCGATGTTGTCATTCGTTTTTCCTATCTTCTCGGGTCTTAATATGTGAATCATTTGTTCCTTTAGGTCTTTGAGCTGCATTATGCTTGCTCTAATTTGTCTTTGACGTTTCTGATTTTCCCAAGGAAGTGCTAAGTATAAAAGTGAAACATTATACACACAATATTATGTTTTTTATTTGACATTTGGCAATGTATACTGATTAATTCTTTTAGTTTCTTCGCCGTCCATGAGCTCCCACTTTTACCCTGCAACCGATATCTGTTACTCTCGTTTGTCATTAAGTCCTTTCTTAATTGTTGCTAGTTGTATGCTTTACTTCTCAAGCGGGGCTTCATGTGAAGTCGATATTTCATAACTTCTCGATTGTGCAACATCCAACATCCCTTTCTGAGACTTGTATTTTTCTTGAGAATGATTGTGTTGAATAACTTAATTTCTATCCAGCAAATCCAGATTACAACCCACCTTTTCATTCAAAATTGAAAACTCGTTATGCAACTTAGGTGAAACCTTCTCTGTATTAGATCTTTGTCTGTAACATTTTCCCGTAATAACTGACGTTTTCTGGATTAGTACAGTTAAAGCCTTGTATTTGAAAAATCTAACGGTTGGCACTACGATGCATACAAAATTTCTGTTCAACATTGTTCCCTGGGTTCACAGTTATGCTAATAATAACTTACATGGTGTGATTCTGAGGTCTCTAATGGTTAATTTCTTTCTAGGCCAACAAGAAAACAAGAAACAGAGCATATGATATCCTCGTCCAGATTGGTCGTGCATGTGGAGATGAGGAGAATGGTGGCAAGAAAGATACATTGCACCATCTCTTTAACATGGTACTCTGTCTGCTGTTGTAGAGGCATATCTTTGCCTTAATTTGTATAATCTTACTGGTTTCCTTGTGTACAGGTTGCTGGGGGTCTGGCAAGTGAGACTCCTCATGTGGTTAGTGCTGCGATGACAGGCTTAGCCCGCTTGGCTTATGAGTTCACGGATCTTCTTTCTTCTGCTTTCGGTGTTCTTCCATCCACATATCTCCTTCTACAAAGAAAGAACAAAGAAATAATTAAGGTCTTACCCCTCTTTAATGCTACTAACTTGATTTGTAAGAACCTGCCGTTTTTATATACTGTTAAAATTTTTGCAGGCTAATTTAGGTTTGCTGAAGGTATTGGTGGCCAAATCGCCAGCTGAAGGCCTGCAGACACACTTAAGAAGCATGGTGGAAGGGTTGTTGAATTGGCAAGATAGCACCAGAAACCATTTTAAAGCAAAAGTAAGGTCCTACGTTACACTAACCATTTCAAAGCAAAAAGGTTCTTAAATTCTGGCGTTCTCTTGCGTTTGAATTATACGCAATTAACAAAGAAAATGTTTGTCGTTATTTGTGAAGATTGTCGTTGGGTTTGGAGTTGTGATGAATGCTTGTGTTATGTATTTCTGTAGGTTAAACTGCTTATTGAAATGCTTGTGAAGAAATGTGGTCTCGACGCTGTGAAGGACGTCATGCCTGAAGAGCATATGAAACTCCTAACTAATATAAGAAAGGTTTCGTAATCAATTCCGGATGATTCATTCTTTTTCCTCTCTCTTTCTGAAGAATATTTTTCAGCACGCTTCCTGTCCTCTAAATGCAGCTCAACGACCGGAAGGAGAGGAAACAAAGTGTTAAATCGATAGAAGACAGGTCTGTTGTATCCAAAGCAACAACATCCAGGTACTTTCATGTAGTTGTGCACATAAATGTCTAAGACTCGATATTAGAACCTGAATGCATTGGCCCCACTTTTTTCAAAAATTTAGTAATGTCATGATGAAAAATACAACTTAAATGGATCATACCAAACCTTTCATGAACTATTGTGATGCGGCTTCTAGATTAAACAAACCAAACTCAAGCTTGACAATATTCAATTCGTTAGCTCTGAGCAAGCTCTGTAGTATGCTTGTCAGCTAGCTCATAAAGATTGAACTATGAACCTTCTTATTATCACTTTCGAATTTGGTTGCTTTTGTCCACTTGTTTTATTCGATTCGTTAGCTCATCAGCAAGCTCGTCTGTAGGCCTGTCAGCTATCTCATAAAGATTGAACTATGAACCTTCTTATGATCACTTTCAAATATGGCTGCATTTGTCCACTTGTTTTACAGGATAAGCGGGTGGAATCATACAAAAATATTTTCGGATTTGGAGGACGACAATACAAGGAATAGCGATGGCGAATTGGGGACGCAGAGGAGCATTTCAGGTCGGCAAAGCAAATACTCCTCCGCGTTGAAATCCAAAGCATCCGTATTACGGTCCAAAAGGGCCCATAAGGCAGCAAAGAGCTTGCAAGAGGACTCGTTCGATCAGTTAGATGATGAGCCCCTTGACATGCTGGACCGCCAGAAGATGAGGTCCGCCCTGCGATCATCACAGCCCCTACGGGGCGAGCCTGATTCAGACGACGAGCCCTGCATAGATTCTGAAGGCCGTCTAATCATTCACGACGATGGGAAGATTAAAACGGCTGACAAGAAACAGAAAAGACAACTGACCTCTGATACCGGGGAAACGGAGAGTGTGATGTCTCGTAGAAGTCAGAAGAGGAGGAAGACATCGGAGGCGAGTGGGTGGGCCCACACGGGGAAGGAATACGCTAGTAAAAAGGCGAGCGGTGATGTGAAGAGAAAAGACAAGCTGGAGCCGTATGCGTATTGGCCACTTGATCGGAAGATGGTGAGCCGAAGGCCGGAGCACCGGGCGGCGGCGAGAAAAGGTATGGCAAGCGTGGTGAAGCTAACGAAGAGGTTGGAAGGGAAAAGCGTATCGAATGCGTTGTCTTTGAAGGGGGCAGTGTTTAAGAAGGGTAAAAAGAAAGTTGGCCAAAACAAAGCTTGAATTCAGTTTATTCAAGACAGCCCCCTTTTGTATTTAACAGTTTGAGTGAGAATGTATACGAAAGGTCAATTTTGAATCTCCTTAGTGTTGTAAATGAATTGAGTCGAGCCGATCATATTGTTTAAGTTTGTTTAAAATATTATATAGCTTCTAATTTTATGTTTGAGCTTGTTTGATTATTAATTGAATCAAGTTTGAACAAATTTTAATCGAATCGAGCTTGTATAGTTTGATTATTTTTTTATATTTTAATTATCCGGTGAACTAACTACGATGCATTGTATTGTATTAAGCTTATTTGTTTGTTTTTTTCTCTATGGAGTTGGAGGTTGGAGCCTGGAAAAGGGACCATCCGTATAATTTTATCTTAATAATATTATCTTTATCCCCACTTAAACATAATAGAAAAGTTTCTTTATTTTAATTATATGAAATTTTAAATCTAATGTTCGTTTTAGGAAAAAATGTAGTATAACTAATAAGATACTACCTCCGTTCCATTTGAATTTGCACATTTTTCTTATTGGTACGTACATTCCACATTAATTTGCACACCCTTAAAAAAGAAATTTATTTCACAATCTTCACTCAAAATTTTCACCATCAATCTCCATCTTTGGAAAAATCAACCAAAAAAAAAAATCTACTCTTTTTTTTTTTTTTTTAAATATACGAGTCCGGTCAAACGTACAAACTTCCACGAGATGAAGGGAGTATTAAATAATCATTAAAAGGTTGTCGGAATGTATTAGAAATTTAGATAAGAATTAATAAAATTATGTAAAATAACGAAGTTAGATAGCTCAAGTGACGAAAACATTCAATACATAGATCTTTGATCGTGGATTCGAGTCACCTTAGAGGAGGAGAGAGTTTTTTCTTTGTTCTTATATTAGAATTGAAAAAAACAAAAAATTATTTGAATTAAATTTGTCATGTCCCCCATCCAGACCGGGGAACTTCATAAAATACAAACCTTAGAGTTTATTTCTTGACGATCAAGATCGAATCTTATGAATATGAAAGTGAATTACCACTAATTTGACAACAAAATCAAATGAATCACTCATATTGGAAACACTTAAGAGTTTATTTCTTGACAATCAAGATCGAATCTTATGAATAGGCAAGTGAATTACCAATAATTTGACAAAAAAATCAAATAAATCACTCATATTGAAGGATTAAGGGGTCATCAAACCACAAATAATCAATCAAATTATGTCATTCTATATCATAACTATGACAAGATATTTCATCTGATACCTATATAAAGAAGTCACATTCTTCAGTGTAAAAATATAACAAGTCAAGAATTTGAGATGAAATTCAAGATTTGATATTTCAATCATTCAAGACCGGTGTTGTAGCGGAGTTCACCAAATAACGATGTTTGACTTGGGAATAAGATATTAAGCAACTTGGATTAATGTTATTGTAAATAAGACATGTAATGCCCGAGTCTTTCACAACTCACTATCTTATATAGTTCTTGCATTTCATGCATTTTACACTTGCACGTGCTATTTGCATTTCTATTTATATCGCAGTTTGTCTTTATTTGTCTTATATTTCACTATTGAATCTTGAAGTGTGTACATTAATGAACGGAAACTCTTATCTAAAACCTTAGAAAAGTTTAAATAATGTAACACTACACATGACAAGTTTAAATATGAAACCCTCTATGCAATACGTGGAAGTGTTAGAAGTATAAATGACGTCATTGACCAGATAATACGATAACAATAAATAATAGTAATAGTAGTAACAATAATTATAATAAATAATACAAAAGAAAAAAGGAAAAAAAGATGAAGGCTGACTTAGGGATGAACAAAACCGAACCGAAATCGAAAAACCGATCCAAACCGAGTGATTCAATTCAGGTCGGTTCGGTTTGTATTTCGTTTGGGTTTTTAACAAAAAAGAATTCGGTTGACCGAACCGAACCGAAATACTCATATTTAATTATATATTTTCAATTATGTTTTTATTGTGTATTATTTTTCTTGATTGAATTGATGTATATAAATAATTTTCACATTGTTCCATGCATGAAAAATAAAACTCAAACCTATATTTTGGTCTCTTCTTTAATTTGCCTATTTTAGAGAAAAATTATCATGGAAATCGAGATTTTGTGCTATAGAAAGTTGAAAATAAAGATGTTAAAAATTTAAAACCTAAACCGACAATCGAACCAAACCACACCGAAATTTTTTGGTTCGGTTAAGAATATATTTTTTGGTTCGGTTAAGAATATGTGTTCGGTTCGATTCGGTATTAGAAGAAATAAAAAAATTTAATTTCGATTCTTGTGGTTCGGTTCGGTTGAACGAATACTCGCCCCTAAGCTGACTTAACGTGAAGAGGAAAGGTGGTGACACTCTCTTTAACAAGGATAAGTGTTTTGTTAGAACCTCTATTCCTATTAAATTCACAATATTCAATGTTGATAATATGACTAATTAATCTATAAAAGAAGGATAAATGATATACTTTTGTAGTGTGCTTCGATATATAAATATATCACAATATTCCTTTCATCCTTAGTAACATATCCTCATAAATATATAAGATATTAGATATATCTTCCATAATATCATACTATCATAATTCATTTTAAGTGAAGTAATAAAATATAATCCTTATAATTTATTCCAGTTGATATTCAGCCACCAAAGAGGCCTGATTAGACTTAATCAAATTAAGTCCACTATATTAATTATGAGTCCGTTAACAGTTGTCTTATCATATTAATTTATTAACCATATTTTTTTAGGGGAAATTTATTTCCATTAAAAGAATATCATTGCATTCTTAATTTATTCGGAATTATTGAAGCAACTTAGTCAACAAATATTATCCTTTGATTGATCGACCCAATATATAACCCATCGATCAACTAAAGTATTTGAAATATGCTACAATGACCTAATTCTATGTTTACAACTTGTCAATCTCAACACTCATCTTCTACTTGAGAGTCATGTGTGACTACATCACAAAATATGATTCAACAACTAATGTTGAATATTGAGCTCAGATTTGTTGTTCATAGAAGAATTCATGAGATCCTCATCATGTCTATCAAATAGGTAAATGATTCCAATATTGTAAATATGCGTTCTTTATAACTTCACTCTAACTCCCAAAACACCGAGATATTGATTAATATAATAGTCTCACTTATTGATGTTTCAAAGAATGCCCAATTGGTAATAAAATTATATTATTCACTCATGATTAAGGTGACACATACTTCAATCAATAAGTTTATTGTATGGTCAAATCATAATTTAAATTTCTTGTAATCCAGTCCAATACATCGTAATTGTATCCCCGATTCCAGTACCAACCCAAAGATAAACTTCAATAAATTGATACGATTTTATCAAAATAAACTACCAAAAATTTATTCACCGATCACGGACCTATTTTCTTCACGGATCGAATAGTTAATCGAACCTTTATGTACTTAACAACTTAAACACTCGATTTAAGTATATCTATCATCCATGGACACATGCAAGCTCATAAAACATTAATCAAAACAATAACTCATATAATGTTTGACAAGAATCGCGTGTTCGGGCCGTGGGTTTGACTGATATCTACTGATGATCCCAACATTATAACAAATTAATATCTAATTGAGTATATATCATAACATACATGAGACCTCCTACTGGCGAAGCGTAAGGACCCGTTTCATGTACTCTACTTCGTGAGCGTTTTTGGTGATTGCTCCCTTACAAGTGGATTCTATGTTTGAAACTTTACACGGGGAGTTTCACATTTTAAATTTGTCATGTGTAATCTTACATTTTTTAGATTCTCCCAATATTTTAGGTTAATAATTTCCGTTCATTAATGTAAACACTTCAAAATTCAATCATAAAATAAAAGACAGATAATAATAAATTGTAATATTAGTAAAAATGCAAATAACACGTACAACTGTAAAATACATGAAATATAAGTATATTAACCAATAAGTTATAAAAGGCTCGGATATTACATCATGCCGTCACTTGAAGATCTCAAATGCAATACTTAACTCTTTCCTTTTTTCAAATGGATTCACAATGTATTCTCAAAGTACACTTCATGTATGCAAGAGAATTTGTATGCTTGTGATTAAAGTTTACTTTTCTACTAGAAGTAGTCATGGCTTTCCAAGGCGAATCTTTTGATTTTATGAACTATATGCAATTTTTATTTTCATTCTACTTACAAACTAGTAGTATCCCCGTGCGATGCACGGTTTATAAGTGCAAATGAATAAATTAATATTTTTTATATTTTTATATAATTTTAATATAATAAAATATTACACTCAATAAATAATAAGATATGAAAAATTATATGTTAATGGAAAAAGAGTGCAGTGAAAAGTATTAAAGACTAAAATATATATTAGAATGAATATTTATTTTTCTTAATGTATGAATATCTCTAACATCCATCCATAGAAGTCATGTTGATGATTGGAGCCGGAATTGCAATATGCGGTTGACAGAGGATATATTTGTAATGTTAAAAATTAGTTACCGTCTTCATAAATAATTTTTCATTAATAATAGTCAATAAATTTATAAAAAGAAAATAATTTTAAGAAAATATGTTTTTTCGGCCCAGACAAAATCAGCCCAAATAGCTTTACCATATTTATTTAGGCTAATATATGGCAAGTTATGATCAATAATTGTGTTTTGTATTGAGTTGAATTTTATATACCAAAAATTGTGATTTCCAGAGTTGGTAATAGATTTTGGGCGGAAAAACTTCAAAGTTACTAATTTCAGTGGATTTTGTTATTATATTAAGTATAGATAGTTGTTTCCAAATTCTAACCATAAGACCTCCAAATATGACGACATTGAAGTTGGAGAAGAATGCAGCTTTGGGTCACCCAGCCCATTACACGGCCCATGCGATATGAGTCGAGTCTTACATGCGTTTTTCCTAATTTTTTGAGGATTTTCACCCTTCAACTCATATCTTAATTCTCCAACTATAAAGGGAGCCTTAAAGATAAAATTTTATACATTTCTGTCATAATTTGGAGTGTCAAGCAAGGGATTCAAGGAAGAGTTCAAGAATTCAAGAGCAAGAAACATTCAGTTATATCTTTTTAATTGTTTTGTTCTTAGCTACTTATGATATTTTTTAAGATTCATTTTTTACTACCAAGAGGTTTATTATTAAACTCTGACACTCAAAACTACACAGATTGAAATACAGTGGTTCCTAGAGAAAATCACCTTCTTGGAGAAAAATCAATAGTTCCTCAATATATAAACACCTTCCTGGAGAAAAATCAATTGGGCTTTATAACCGAGCCCAGAATATGAATACTTATCAATCACAATCTTTGGAAATTATAATATGATATACTGCCTTGAGTTTGAGTTGAAAAGGTTATGTTGCGAGATTTGTGTAAATCAATGGTAACTTATTACTAACTTTAAATGCAATTCCGGAATTAAATAGTTTGAATGTTTTAACATATATAAGGTAATATCAATTAATGCAGCCAATTATACCATATATAAGGCTTAACCAATTAATGGAGCTAATATTGAAGTTTTCCAGAATTAGCAGTATTGTTTTGGGCGGGAAAATGTTGATATTACTATTCTTGGCGGATTTTGTTATATTATATAGTATAGATTTCATAATAATGAAACAGTAATAGAGTAGTTCTCCATATAGTTATAAGTTATAACTTATGTAATTTAAAGTAGGTTAAATACTTAAATCAACATGTATTTTTCGAGTTTTTATACTTTGGCACCTAAACTTTGTTTTAGATCGATTAAAGTTGAAGTTTACGAATTATACAAGTTGCACCTCCTTTAAATTTTTCCTGCCAAATGACACTCACATGCCAAAAATGCCAATATTTTTGGTACGATATCACTATAGACCAAAATAATCGGTAATTACGGTAACGCTACATTTTGTTCATTTTTTTAAATAAAGATTTTCGATATATTTTTGTAATCTCGCTATAAATAGAGCTCAGTAATTTCGGTATAAAAAAAGAATTTGGTAAACTGGTATGAAACGTTAACATATTACGGTACCTAGATTTAGGTGTAACGAGAATTCGGTATAATATTGTATGGAATGAATACACAACTGCTATACTAAAATTTTTGATATGGTATTTGGTTTGAATTATGGCGGATTCATAGAAGAATAAAGGTATGCAAGTGCATATCCTATTTTTTCCAAAAAAAATACACACACATATATATATATATATGCTATGTATTTTATATTTTATACTACATTATTTTGTTTTAGGATTTAAAAAATTATATCTTAAAACATAATGCCGATCTTTGATTCTTTGTTTATTGTCCTCCATAATCATATGTTCTGGATCTATCCCTAAGTACAAGTTTGTTGATCCTTTTTTTTTGGCGTAACGTTACAAATTTTTATTGATGAAGTTAATGAAAGTTTTTAGACATTTCTTTCTATTTCGAATTATATAATTTTATTTTATTATTTTCGATAATTATACATACGCTCTTCATAATTTCTAAATCCGCGACTGATTAAAATAAAATTTTTTGGTGTATGATATGCCACTCATAGGATGTGTTTACTTACTACTTAGTCCAATCCATTGAGAATTGAGTCAATCTAATCGTGTTTATTAAAAAAAATATATTTACACACATCACATCACCTTTTTATCACTTTTTACACTAAAAATCACTCTCCAACCAATAAAATCAAACACCTATTTATTTAACTCAAGCTTCTCTTTTCACTCTATTTCCCCCAATCTACGGTACTCCAACCTCCTTCAACCTTAAATAAACACACTCATACTCTTTTGTTGAACAAAGTGTCCCCGCCAAGAGGATTTTGAACGACAATTTGCATCTTTTTCTCTCTTTATTCTACTTTTACTTCTTTGCCCATTCTTCCCGTTTGCTTTAGTCCCGTCCCAATTCCAAACCAATAACAAATTCGACCGTTGCAACCGACCCTAAAATTCAAAAATATTAATCAAACCTCTCTTCTTCCTTCCTAAAATAACTCTCTCACTTCAAAAACCAATCTCTCTAGTTTCTCTCTCAACCAGGAAATGGTGTCTAAGATAGTGAAAAGAACCCCTACAAAATCCCTCAAAAACCGCAAAAACCTCCCCCGCCGGAGCCATAAGAAGTCTCCGATCAAAAATGCCTCCGCCGCCACCTCCGCTGTGGTCGCCTCCATCTACACTTGCCATCGCCGCCTCATCAAAATCTTCGCCAAACTCGCCCGCATAGCCACCCCTACCAAAACCCCCCGCAAGAAGGGCTACCAAATTCTCCAAAAAGGCCCTACAAACCCTCCTGAATCCGCCGCCCGCAGATCTCTGTTCGCCGGAACAACCACACTTCCTCCATTGTTTCCCCCTGAGAAGAAGACAATCTTCCTCGATCTCGACGAGACCCTAGTTCACTCAACGGCGAAAATCCCCCCTGAAAGATACGATTTCGTAGTCCGGCCAGTAATTGACGGCGAGAAATCCGAATTTTATGTTCTAAAAAGGCCGTTCGTGGACGAATTCCTGAAGTTTCTCAGCGAGAAGTTCGAGATCGTGGTGTTCACCGCCGGAATTGAAGAATACGCGTCGCTGGTGCTGGATAGACTCGATTGGAGGAAGTTGATTTCGCATAGGCTGTATCGAGATTCGTGCAAGGAAGTTGACGGGAGGTTTGTGAAGGATTTGTCTGCAATTGGGAGGGAGCTTACTAAGGTTTTGATTGTGGATGATAATCCTAATTCTTATCAGCTGCAGCCTGATAATGCGGTCCCGATTAAGCCTTTCGTAGATGATTTGGGAGATGATGAATTGAAGAAGATGATTCAGGCGTTTGAAGGGTTTGATTTGGTTGAGGATGTTAGGGATGCTGTCAAGTTGTATCTAGCTGATTTCAATGGCGAAGTTTGCTAGTGTGTGTGTTTTTTAGTGATGATTTTTTTATTCTTTGGTTTTGTGTGAGGAATTGTTATCCTTAACAGCAAGAGTGTGTTTAAAACAGAATTGAACAGATTGTGTATGAGAAGTTTGATATTTGATACAGAGAATTGCAAACTTCATTCTTTATTCTCTCTCTATGGTAAAAAGTCTTCGTCCATTTCAAACTATACATTGTTTAGGTGCTAGATGGTTCTTAGTCGCTTCTCTCCGTCTAACTCCGTTTGACCTGATTAATCCCGCTTAAACCTCAATTAAACGTTAGACCTTAATTTGACGTCCACTAACACATAACGTCTTTTAGAACATTACTTTATTTTTGTAATTATATAAGTATATTCCTTTCTTCAGCTAAAATTTGAAATTATTATTAAATAATAACACGTATACTTCATATAAAACTTATTGTGGATTTTGATATATATTTGATGTCATAAAATTGGTCCTTTCTTTAATGTTTGAGTCATGTATTATGCTAAAAACAAAATTGTTAATTTGACACAGTTATGTAGGTGTACATCTTTTAACTTTCTAAAGTGTTTAGTTTTAATTTTTTGACTTGTGCTTTGTTTTACTTTCTAAATTTATTTTTATTTAATTTTTTTGCTTTTCTTAAGTGTTGCATGAGAGAGTATATTTAAATAGTTGTTATGAAACTGTTCGTCATGCTATCTAAACACGATAATTTTCTTTATATTATTTATGTTTTATTTTAATAATATTTTTTTTAAATTGTATGGTAAAAGTTTAGGGACTATTTTTTTAAACTTGACCTAGGCCATCGATTTGGGCAAATTTAATTAAATACAGTACTATTCATCCCACAATTAAAAAAATAAGCGCCTTTTTTTCTTATTTACAGAAATAAGTGAACTCGCCCCTGCCACTTCAAATGGCAGAGGCGAGTTCACAAATTCTGACAATGTCCATTTGAAGTCGCCCCTGCCAGGGGCGACTTCTGTTTAATTTTTTTTTTTTTTTTTTTTTTTGGGTTGAAAATATACGGTATTACCGTATACGTATACATATATTTATCTAAATAATGATTGTTACTTCTATCCCGGTGTAATTGGTCCACCTTGGTCTATCTTTAAGATTTTAATTAAATTTGCCAGAAAAAACGAACGAAAGTTATTTAAATAAACAAGGCAATTTTAATTGAATACGGTACTGTTCACGCACGTATTAAAATAATAAGTGTGTTTTTTTTCTATTTATCAGTTTAAGTGAACTCGCCTGTGCCACAGGCGAGTTCACTTAAATCTGACAATCACTGTTCAATCTCGCCCCTGCGAGAGGCTGAGTTCTAAAAAAATATATATTTTTTTTTTTGGAGGGGACTGATCTCGCCTGTGCCATGGGCGAGATCAAGTCTCTGTTATTTAAATTCTTTTCTTCTTTATGGCATATTTAAGATTATATATATATATATATCTATATATATATATTATCTATTATTTAATAAATTTTTTTAAGGATTATTCGTATATAAAATATTTTATTAGTTTACCTACAAAATATTCTGTATTGGAAATAAATTTTAAGAAAGACATAGAAAATACAATTTTATTTTAGGATAAACTGAATCTTCATAGTCCATATCATGAGCTCATTCATATAAATAGAGTTGAATTTGGATTTAGAATTTTAAAAGATATAGATAATATATATATATATATGAAATCCTAAAAAAATAAAATAATATATAATATATATATATATATATATATATATATATATATATATATATAATCTAATTGATCTCGCCCATGGCACAGGCGAGATCAGTCTCATCCAAAAAAAAACAAAAATTTTAAGAACTCGCCCCTGCGCGAGATTGAACAGTCATTGTCAGATTTAAATGAACTCACCTGTGGCACAGGCGAGTTCACTTAAACTGATAAATAGAAAAAAAGCACACTTATTAACTGATAAATAGAAAAAAAGCACACTTATTATTTTAATACGTGCGTGAGCAGTACCGTATTCAATTAAAATTGCCTTGTTTATTTAAATAACTTTCGTTCGTTTTTTTTGGCAAATTTAATTAAAATCTTAAAGATAGACCAAGGTGGACCAATTACACCGGGATAGAAGTAACAATCATTATTTAGATAAATATATATATATATATATATATATATATAAATAAACAAAGTAGTTGGAGAAAGAAAAAAAAAAAAAAAAAAAAAAGTAAAGATGTCGCCCCTCGTAGGGGCGACTTAAATTTAAACAGAAGTCGCCCCTGGTAGGGGCGACTTCAAATGGACATTGTCAGAATTTGTGAACTCGCCTCTGGCAGAGGCGAGTTCACTTATTTCTGTAAATAAGAAAAAAAGGCGCTTATTTTTTTAATTGTGGGATGAATAGTACTGTATTTAATTAAATTTGCCATCGATTTGGTAGGATTTTCTGTGTGTGCAAAGAAGATGTTAATACATAATGTAAGAAAGACAACTTTGGTTAACATTTGTTGCAAAACTTTTAAAGAGATGCTGGCTATTTTTTTATTTACAATCTTCAAATATTAAGTATTTCCAACTTTAATTTGTTGATGTGATAAGATGAATATTGATATTTAAATAGGCAGGACCTACTTATTGATTATTTTAATTAGATAGTGATATTCATTATAATATTTTCATTAATAATGATTGAAATTTATTTTATTGTATTAAAATGATTGATAGTAGTGGGACCTACTGACAAAATATTGTGATTATAATAATTTCTTGAAATAGTATATTAGTGGTGAAGCCCCATTGATATAATAACTAAAATATGAAACAAATACACAAATAATGTCATATGGGGAAGCTATAACATGTACACAAAAAGCAACCTTTTGGAGTAGTATTTATGACATCATATTATTTCTTAAATGAGTTTTTTCTAGTATCACACAATAAAATAAAATAAAAAATCATTTTCGCTTACTTATTGAGTTATTGTGTCCCTGGTACACCCACTCAAGATTTTCTATCCCACTTAAACTGTATTCCACTCGTGTCCTATTTCAGAAAATAATTAATTGTAATTAATCTTTTATGATTTTGTGAGTTCAAAGTTCATGATTTAGGGTTATAATTCATGATTTACGTTCAAATTTAATGTTAAGGTCTTGACACTGTAAGAAAATTTATCTTTTGAGACAGTAAAAAATACTCTCAAGTAATGAGTATTTGTCACAACTTTATTATTAGAGACAACATGTTGTCACTAATTAATCGTCTCAATAATTGGTTACAAATAATTTATTTAATTTATTTAATTTTTGAAACATTCTTCACACCATGTATCGCATGGGTACTATACTAGTTATCCAAGAAAAGAGAAAAAAAAGAAAGAAATATATTTTTGTCATTGATAATTTAATATTTATGTGAAAAATAAAATATTAGTAGCAGTATGTGATTTTAAAAGTTCTATAGTATACCTTGAAATTAAAACTAGTACAACTCATTAAAAAAACAAATTCATTAAATTAATTGGTAAATATATGTATAACTTGTTTTTATATGAAAAATACATACTAGTAGTCACGTGTAGTAAATGTAGAAGTATGGAAAGATTTGATATTGTTGGGTTTCAAAAAAAAAGGAAAGAAATTAATTTGGATCCACATAAATCCGATCCAACGATCGTAAATGAAATTAATCAACCCAACGGTCATAATGGACCGACTTATTCCCACCGACATTTGTCAAATATAAACGCCCCCGCCATACTGGGGATGTCGAGATTCTGGGAACAGAGAAACCGCGGCTCTTCGAAGATGAAGAAGGCGGCTGATTGTTCGCCTCCGCCGCCGCCGCCGCTTCTTCTGGGTTAGATTAATTACTTAAGTTGATTTATTCTGTTTTATTCATTTTTCTTTTGTTCTCTCGCATGATTGATGGTATTCTGGACTTCCTCGTGTTGATCAGGTTATCTATATTTTTCTTGTTAAGAAAAGGAAAACAAGTGAAGCCTCAGACTTCAAATATATTATTATTAATCTTGATATTGACGCTGGTATTTACTGATTGATTTGTAGGATCTTTTTTTTTCTTCAACTCCTCGTGGGAAGAGAAAGGTGGTAATTTCAACTAATATAGCAGAGACATCCTTGACATTGGAGGTGATAGACTTCTTATGGAGAACTCTTAGTCATAGACATCAAATTTGTAGCTGATTACTGTTTGTTTCCTTTTCAATTCTCTTCTTAGGGTGTTGTCTCTGTCGTTGACTGTGGCTTCTCAAAGCAACGATTCTATAATACGGTACTTGTTCTCTTCTTGCCCCACGCATTTGTTTCTAAGTTGCTTGCTGGTGATACTGGTGAAGCTTGAAACTTATGACAATTGATTGTGATTATTTATGTTCAATTTTTCTAGTATTTTTTAGTGTTATTCATTTAATATGTAGCAACTTTAGGCTCATTTATAATACTGATAACAAATTTGTTGTGCATGGGATGACCAAATGCTAAAATAGAGTAATGCAGGATGTTGCAACAGTCACTTAAATGGGAACCGGACCACAGTCCTTCCTTTTCTGTCCATTATGGAAATAAAGAACAAGAAACAGACGAAAAAGAATTGTAAAGATATATTAGTAAAAGTATTAAATGGTCATCCGATCACAGATGATCCTGTTTTCGTTTCACTAGGGTAATTGATCAGGACTCATAGAACTAACAAGAAATAGACACGAAGAACATTGAATGGGCATTTTTTAAGTTGAAGTCGGAAAATTGGTTAATCATGTTTAATTTGATTGGTCCTGCACCATTAACCGAGTATAAACTTATGGATTTTTATTGAGTGTTCATATTGACTTCTTAATAGATAACAGATATTGAAAATTTGATCGTGCCAACAATATCAAAGGCTTCTGCTCGACGAGGGGCTGGTAGGGCTGGCCGAGTATGTAAGACCTTTTGAAAGCCAACAGATGCCTACTATATTCACTCCAATGCTCATTTTAGTTTGATTGAAGTCCATCCTCCACCTCCTTGTCTGCAATTTTATTTGAATGAAGTCGAAGTTCACTATCATAGCCCCTAAATTTAACCCCTTGTTTTGGCCATAAAAAAAGAAGTGTTTTATGCATATGAGGCTATTCGAGGTTGGATTCAAGAAGTGCAGCATGGTGACAATATTTGAGTGGGTGGGTTTTGTCCTTGGGCTTGGTCTATCTGTTGACATAAGAAGATAAAACAATGGGATAGGTCTAGATGACTTGGATTTAACTAATCCGATTGCTGGAATTTAGTTAAAGGTCCTGTAGGAGGATTTTTCTGCTTTTTCTGTATTGATCACGTGTTGAATGCTCCTACCTTTCTGAAGCTACTGATGTTTTCTTGTGGGCACTGTTGATTATGGTCTACCAATTTCAATTCTTGATGCAATTTGAGTAGTCACGCCAGTGGATTATGATAAATTACAAACTCACCTGATCATAGGCCAGTACTTCTGTCTGCATGTCATTCCTTCTCGGATGGTGACCGGGAATCTACTCAGTATAGCAGTACCTCTTTTAATTCATCTCAGTGTTGATAATCCTTTTTGGTATTCTTATCATCCAAGCATCCAGGCATGTACTTGTGCATTTTATCATGGGTCTGCATGCTGCTATGTGTGTGTTACTTGCCTTCAATGGTCTGTTGACTTTAATGATTCTGAGTACTTTTACCCTATTTTCTGTAGCTGTTAAAGAAGTTTACCTTCCACCCCCAAGAAAAGGTGTCGAAAAGAAAAAAGGAAAGAAAAAGAAACACCAAAGTAGACTATATATGACAATTTGGGTTTTCCTTCTGTTCACCTTAAACAGGCTTTACACTGAAGAATACTTTATAAATGAGATGCCTGCTGACGGTATTCCAGAGATGCAGCGGTCAAACCTTGTTTCCTGTGTTATTCAGGTATGTATTTTTGTAAATAAATTGATAGCATAATTTTGTCTGAATTGTGAAAACTGGGTTGCATCTCACTCTTAAGAATTACATGCTCTATTTAAATTAGCATTGTGGGTAAGATGTAATTGCTGCGTTTTATAAACGTTCATTGGTTCACTTGGCTATATATCCCTATCATCATGGAGTGTTTCAATTGTTGGTGTCATTGGTCTTTACTTCTCCGAGGCTCATTCTGTCTTATTTAGTTGTACTAAATGATTCCCTCGTGGACTTCCAGTTTGGATTCAGACTCTTGTGGAAATCCTACCAATGACTTTTTTGATATGTTGCAAGTACAGAAAGTCATTGTTGCTTGTACACATGCACATGCATATGTTACTGAGGACACCTCCGAAGATTTGTTTTATCTTTTGACTTGTTTATATTATTGGACTTTTAGGAAATTCAAACACTTATTCTTACCTCTTTATGATAAATAATAAGTGATTTTCATCGATGAATTTATTTATAGCTGTAAATAAAAAAATGATTACTGCCCTTTATCCCTAGAATGATTAGGGGTCTAATTGATTATTTTGTATTCAAATCCTTCTTACCTCCTTATGATAAATAGTAAGTGATTTTCATTTGTATTTATAGCTTGTTATTAAAAAAATATTATTCTTCTAAAAAAATCTGCTATTTTATCCCTAAAAAGATTAGTCATCTAAAGTTGTGATTATTTTGCATTTCTTTTGATAGTTAAAAGCTTTGGGAATCGACAACATTTTGGGAATTGGCCCGAAGTACTGATCAGATCACTTGAAGTATTATATTCTCTTGCAGTTCTTGATGATGATGCAAAACTTACATCTCCTACCGGATTCCAAGTTGCTGAGATTCCATTAGTATGTTTCTGATACTCAAACTTCTTATATTTTTGTTATTGATATTTTATATTTTTCAGTTTGTAAAAACCATCTAGCCCACGGAATAGGAGTCATCCACACCAACATTTAGGAGGGAAGATTGGGAAGTTTTTGTGGCTGGATCTGGGATTGGGGAAAAAAGAAAATTTATGTAAAAAAATCATGAAAACAACTTCAGCGCTGGACAATTTTGAGACTTTTTGTTTTGAAGTTTCTGGATAGAATAACATTGGATGAAGTTGTTTGCGTGAAGCTTCAAATAATCGAAGGGGAGAAAAATGGTTATTTAAAAATTTGTGATCGTAGCCATTTACTCTTCTTCGTTTGTCCTGTGGATGTTAATATTTAGTTGCTTGCTGCCTGTGATGTAGATTTCAGTAAATGGTTTATACAACTAGATAATATAGATTGCTGCAGAAGATGTTAAACTGTGTTAAATTTGAACTCTACTTTTAATGTATGCGACCATTCATTTACTGGGTCCAATGATTTCAAATTATTTTAGCAAGATAAATATTATGGATTTTACACAAAATCTCAGTTTCCAAATTATTTTAGCGTGATAAAGGTTATGGATTTTACCCAAAATCTCAGTTTCAGGAGTCGGAAGATTCTTATTATTGAAAAAGTAGTGAAATTGAGATCTAGACAAAGTTGCAATTTCTAGGCTGCATAGCATGTTTGGTGGTCTGGCTGCTCCTTGTTTCGAATGAAGTTCAAGTGAACCAGCAGAGAAGTGGATATCATGGAGCGGATCTGGTTTCTTGAGAAATTTGTAATTATTGAGGTCGTTGATTTTTTATTATGTTGGTAGTTTTGAATACTGTACCAATATTTTGTTTGACGGTAACTATCTATGCTAATGACGGGTGTTCGAAAAAAAGAATTTCTTCACCTTAAGTATTAGGTGATTTTACTTCCTGACGGCTTCCTGTGGATTTAGAGTTAAAGCAGTTTAAGCCTTAATGTGTCATCTTTGAACAATGTCAATATAGTGATACTAAACCCGTATAGGTTTCCAGTTTTACAGCAAATGTGCTTGCTTGTAGGATCCAATGATTTCCAAAAGGATTTTGGCTTCCAATGAGTATGGCTGTTCTGAGGAAGTAAGTACTATTGCAGCAGTTCTCTCGTTACCTGTGTTCATCTCTCTTTTACAACTTTCTTTCAGAATGTCTTTTTGCAATCTGTAAGTACTTACTATTTGGGATTGGTCTTTTGATCTTTGAAAACAATCGTCTTTTTACATGCATGCGGTTTTCAAATATGAAAGTCAGAGTCTAATATTTTCTTGTCTGTTGATCCTTCTTTTTCTTTTCTTCTTGTCTGTTGCTCCCTCTTTTTCTTTTCTGTTGTGCATTCGATCTGGTTTTCTATTAGGGGAGCACATAAGGAATCGGATGAAGCAAAATTGAGATTTGCTGCTGCTGCGGTGATTTTTCTTTCTACTTTGATCCACTATTTGCCATATATTGTTTGCATTCACTAACTAATTTAACATATTTGACATGGCAAATGGAGTAGTTTGTGTTCTGCAATGCTGTGAGCTTCTGATATTTCCTGACAGTAGCATCTGGGTTGGAGTAAACTTTAATTACATTCGGTATTAGTAATTTGACCCCAAATTTGATTTCGTGAAATTGATGATTCCTAAGGTGTGATGATTTTGCTAAATGCTTTTGGTGTTACTAGTAATCTGGTACATCTTAAGCCGACAGAAGATGATTTGAAAAATTTGAGTAAAAGAAAGATGTTGAGGAATCTTTCTTTAATAGTTTGTACAAGCTTTCTGACCCTTATTTTCAAGTTGGCTGATGATTTGAGTTCTCTTAATAGATTTAGTAATCGAGTGGTACTTTAATAACTGCAACGGGTGGAGTTCACATTTCCAGCCAGACGAAGAAAAAGGAGGGTAAATGAATTTTGGCTTCATATGAAACTGTTTAGAGTCTAAAATATCAAAATTTATTATGCGGCATATTGGGCTTCTGTGATCTGCATTCCAAGTTCTTTTCCTGTTAAAGGACCATGGTGCTTCCATTCATTGGACTCTGATGAAATGGAATTTCCAAATAAAATGAGTCTGAATTAGTCCCCCCCAAGGGGTTTTCCCTTCACCAGGTCAATCTAAAACGTCATCTGTAGATACTGGAATTCCACGGTTTCAGCCCAATTTGTACTGTACCTGCAGTGATTAATTCTCAACATTTCTCTGAAGTCGTGCAACTCAAGTTGATTGCTCGTGAATTTCATGTACTTCTTTGAGCTTTAACTCTTCATGCCCTTTCATCCTTTCATTGGTCCAGCTGGGAGAAGATGGCGAGATCAAAAAGGGACGGAGGTTTGGGTTTTCGAGAAATTTTCTTCTTTAATCTCGCTTTAATATCTAAACAGTACTGGCGCATCCTTTCATCCCCCAACTCCCTTATGACTAGACTTCTTATGGCAAAATATTTCCCTAACACGTCTCTTGCAGTAGCACAGGTTGGACATAACCCTAGCTACTCCTGGCGTAGTATCATTCAGGCACGAAGCCTTGTCCAGATTGGTATGGCCTGGAGGGTTGGAAATGGCAGGAGTATAAATGCGAGACGGGATAACTGGATCGGACTAAATGATCCAGTACCGCCTTCGGGCAATGTCACAAACATTCCAACTAATGCTCTTGTTTCTGATTTTGTATTTCCAGATACGCGATGTTGGAACGAGACGATGATCCGTGCAACTTTTGATTCCGATGATGCAATGAAGATTTTGGAAATTGACGGCAGACGGACACTTTAGTGTCAAAACAGCGTACCATCTTGCTGTAAAAATCTTCTCGGAACTTGGCCACGATCTCCCAACCTCAAGCAATCCCAACATGGCATGGTTATCGATGTGGAATCTGCCATTGATCCCGAAGATCAGACACTTCCTATGGAGAGCTTGCCTTGATGCATTGCCTACCCGAGCATCTCTAGTCCGAAGACATATGGGAACCGAAGCCCACTGCATACTTTGTGGCGAGGGTATCGAAACGGCCGAACACCTTTTCTTTGACTGTACAGCCATTCAGGATGCTTGGAGACTTAGTCCTTTCCGTCTGACGAAATCGCGAGAACCATTCCGAACGAGGCTATGGAACCTCTTTGATGCACTGCCGAGACTAGGATCCCAGCTCCTCTCATGCTTCCTGTGGCAGATCTGGTATGCTCGAAACAAATTTATCTTCGAAGGTCGAGCTCTCCAATGCCAAAAGATAGTCCAGCTTGCCATTAAGCAACACCTCAACTTTAACGATGTGTTAATGGCAACTGATAGCCCTCCCACTGCAGCGGATGGCTCACATCCTGCTACGACTCCCATCAGATGGTCTGCGCCACCATGGAATCTCCTCAAGCTGAATTTTGATGCAGCAGTCTTCGGTGATGGCACAATAGGGCTCGGCTTCCTTATACGAGACAGTCTTGGCAACATAACCCTTGCGGGTACAAATCGTATACGAGCTCAAGGTGACTCCTTTCTTTTTGAAGCCTTAGCACTGCGATTTGCTTTAAACATGGCATTAGAAGCGGGGATCGATAATCTTATCATCGAGGGTGATAATAAATCACTTATGCAATGTTTGACGAGGCGCAAGGACAGATTGGATTATGCTGGTCTTATTTCTGACGACATCCTAGCACTAGCTGATAGGATTCATTGTCATGGCTTTATTTTCACTCCGCGTAGTGCTAACTCGGTAGCACATACCTTAGCACATTGTAAGGTCGCTACCGGTGTCTCAAAGGTTTGGGTTGATGATGTCCCACCTAACATTGTTGTACTCACACTTCGGGATGTAGGGCGTTTGCCCGATTGACCGTTTCAATGATATGGGATTTACTCAAAAAAAAAAAAAACTCTTCATGCCCTTTAGTAGGTAACCCAATAAATAAATATCAGAATAATCTGTGACGCATTTTTTTTGCTCAAGTGCCAGAATTTACTAATAGATGATGTTATGCTTTTGTTGTTTGCAGGGTGATCATGTTACCTTCTTAAATGTGTATAAAGGATTTGTTGAATCTGGTAGATCTTAAAACTAGTGTCACAAGAACCATGTAAATACCATGCCATGGTGAGCATTGTAACTGCTATAGTAATGAATTTTCAAGTTCTATATGTTCCTGTTTTAGATATTGGTTTGGTTCGTCTTCAGAAAAAAGTTGAAGAATTCCGACAGCAGCTGAGAAGAATTGCTCGACGTCTAGGCACAGCCTTAAAATCTTGTGAAGATGATATGCAGGTAGTTCGTAAGACATTCACTTGATTACTTTGCGACTCTAAGTTTTCTTATCCACCATATCTCCTTCTCCAAGATGCAAGTTCTTTTCTGTTTAAAAAAGCCATATTCTTTTAAACACTCCATCCAAGTTTCGTTGGGTTTAGCAATTGCATCATCTGATTTTCTTAAATGTTATAGCTTCTCAATCTTAAATTGATACAGAAGTTGGCATTCTTTGCTTCATCCACTGAGAAATTCTTCATTTGTTTCAAAGCTTGCAACAGGATGTAAGAATCATTGGGAAAACATATGTTATTTGACATGAGATAGTACATCAATTAACTATAAATGACTGTTAAGTGTTGAATAACAATCAAATTCCGAACATAACTTTTGTGTGCACGTAAATGTCATGACACATTGAGGAAATCTCATGTAAATATTCAATGCTGAGAATATTGACAACAATAATATTAGTAAATTCAGACATAATACTCTGAAAATCATCAGCCATATAGGAAACCTCTTCCCTTTGTAACTTTCACATTTAAGTATCGTACTCTCGTAGATTGATTATTTTGTACAGAATCATATGGGAAACCTCTTCCCATTGTAACTTTCACATTTTAGTCAATAAAAATTGTTTCTTATAAAAGAAGTAAAAAACAACAATTGACTATTGTTATGGATGATAAACGGAAGAACATGTATGTGGGACATGCAACTAAATGGCATCTATGTTTAGAAATCCTATGATCATGTTATTACTAATAGATATTAAGAGGTACTTCTTCTCAGTTATATGCTCATGTGTTATTTCTGGGAGTACTATATATATGTTTAGAAAAAAAGTTGAACCACTTTGTGAGTTTGCACTGGTCTCAACTGAATTAAAAATATTTGGAATGTACAAATCTTCTAAGTTGGAGTAGATTTTGACCCACCACCTGAATGCCATAAAATCTAGTTCAAAATGTAATGAATTTGAAAATCACTGTCAAATTGTTTCAATCGAGTGGAGCCTGATTGGAATTCTATGCAAAGATTTATAAATAATACAACATAAAAATGGTTATGCAGTGCATATTCACCCTCACCCCCTATGTAGTTTTATTACAAGAGTATTCGTTTTGTCTTATTTCCTCCTGGGCTTTGGATGGTGCAGGTAGTGAGGAAAGCAGTTACTGCTGGATTTTTTGTTAATGTTTGTCGTTTAGATGTAAGTGTTTTTCTTTTAATGCAAAGATTTCCTACTTATATTTTGAAAATTTAAGTTTTAAATATTGCAATTATCTAAAAGTAGAGTTCTTCTTTTTCTTTTTCGGCAACTTAAATTTAAATTGCAATTTAAGTAAATGTTATGATTTTTATGCAAATTTGAAACTTTTGGATTATATTGCAATTTCTTGATAAGGTTGAGATTTTTTTACAACTTTAAAAATTCTTCTATCTTTTTATAAATGATGTGACCTTTTTGCCAGACACGTGGACTTTGGTGATCGAAGAATTTACCTATTATTCGATTTTGCAATTATGAGTAAAAGTTGTGTATTATTTTGTTAAATTCTAAAGTTAATCTTAAAATGCAATTGGTAGTGATTTTTTCTCTAATTATGCTTTTTTTGTAACTTGTTTGATTCCAACGGATTGAAGCCAAATTTAAATTGGATCAACAAAATGATGCTTGTGGATTCTACTCAAAATTGTTAAAATTTTATCAGGAAGATAAATACGAAGTAGATCACAGTTATTACAACGTAATGCAAGGTTTCAAACTCAAGTTGTAAACATATAAGAATTTAACTTCGAAGACGGAACTGCTAGGCTACACTAACGATATTATTCTATTTTATAAGAAAATTTATGTGCGCATACGCAGTTTTTTGTATTACAATTAAGCTATTCACAAGATTAAATTTCATCCAACTACGACCAAAATTTATTTTACTATCTAATTTGATATCAACTTCCCATAAACTACTTTCTTTTCCAATATTGTTCAATCAAGGTTGTAAAAGTTGCTATGCGTTAATTAGGCGGTGAACTGAGGCTTAGCGACTAGTCGGAATTTGGGCGGGACTAATCAAGGCATAGACGTAGTTAGGCGGGAAGGAGTTGGAAACTAAATGTAGATGGTTAATGAGAGCCTAACGTCTAGGAAGAAATTAATCGGAAGTAGTCGAAAATTTTTACAACAGAGAGAGAGAGTGAAACCCTCTCAGTCTCTCACGCTTAAGAAATGAATACAAGTTGTTTCCTTCGTCGTTATTTCGTATGTAATAATATAATATGTGTAAGCACACATATATGTATATATGTATAAATACATATTTATTGGTAATATAGTTTAGTTTACATATCATGAGAAGTAATTTATTAGTTGCTCTAATAAATTATATTTTTGGTAGACATGAGTTGGCTATTTCCACCATGTCATATTACGAATGTTATCATGGGCGGAACCAGAACCAAAATCGTGGGGGTTAATGGATAGAATGTTGTCGACTGACGTCAATATACACGTGATAATATAATATACACGCGATAATACATATATGCATCATTGAGGTTAAATCCAAGATCGTGAAATGTATATCAATGTGATATATTTATCATAAAAAAGGAGTTAAGTTATGGATCGAGATTGAAAGATAAAGAAAAATAAAAGATTTTTTCATTCGTAGTTAAAAATATCAACACACTTTAAGTTATGGATCGAGAGGGAAAGATAAAGAAAAAAAATATATATTTTTTCACTCGTAGTTAAAAATATCAACACACTAACCCATCCTATAAATACACGTGTACGTCAGACAATTGAATTTATTCAAAATTTGGCTTATAATATCGAATTAATTATATTATACGAAAACTTCATAGACTAACACGTGCCTTGAGACTGTCATACTTAAATTTAAATTTAATAATTACTAATTTGAGTTTAATATTTCGTCTTAAATTATTTAAAATGATTGGATTAAAGGTTATAATAGTATTACTTTAACATGTCATACTTGAAAAATAAATTCCAAACAAATGAATTATTGTACTTTAGAATATTTGAAAAAGTTCTTAATAATAGTAGGAAAAACAAAAAGCTACCAAAATACAGCACACCTCTAGATCTTCTTAGCCTTTGTGCGCACATGCAACACATGCTTATTATGCGTGCATGTGATGTTCATCTGCTATTTTTGTATTTATTATATAAATAAGATTGACATTTAAAAATAAATTAATTGATTACTTTACAATAGAAATTTATAATTTATAATGAATTTTTCAATTTTTTTACTGCACAAACCTCATATAAGTCATCTTTAACCAAAATAACCAAACAAAACACATTATCTTTTTGAACCTAACATATCATAGAAAGTATTAAAAAGGAAATAGATTTAATATATTACACATACAAAGGTGATACCAAACGAAATAGTTATTTGATAAGAGAAAAAATATTTTAGAATAGAAAAAAGAAAAAATGAATCAATCACAAGTTGCCACATGTAATCATCCCCAAATCATTTTTTTTTAAATATAATTTCTATATGGTTAAATCACTTTTAATATATAACTCGAATTAACCCGAAATCGAACACGAATCGGATCTGATGACCCGCACTACCACCACTTTATAAAACTCGTTTCTTTTAATGATGATAATCAAATCAATCTAATTTTGGTTACATTTTCAAGAAATTTGTGTTTACCTAATCGCATCTGCAATATTTATTTCAAAATTTAAATTTAAATTTAAAAGAGTAATTTATCTTGAAAGGACTTTAAATATACATATTTATATTCATAACATCTATATATATATAAAAGTAAAATGGAGGGTATTAATGTAATTTTAATTTTCCCTCCAAAAATTTTAGCCATAATTGGTAACTTTTTCTTATTTTTGGTAAATTTCTAATTTTGTTTTATTTTTCTAAAATAAAAATATTTTTTTCATTTTTAATCTTATTTTTATGCATAATATACCAAATTATTCATCTTTTCACGATCTTCGATTTGACATCCATATCACATATATTATAATGAAATATTTGATTTGAATAAATAAATTGTTTGTTGGTTAATTATTTATGCTAGAATTGATGTTTATTGTAAATTGGACTATTATATTTTGGTTTTGGTTGCAACTAAAATTAGTAAAATAATATTTTTTTAAAATATGAGTATTGTTTTTATTTAAGTCATGCAGGGAGAAAATTCATTGTTTAAATAATGAAAATCAAAGGCGAATACAATAATATCTATTTTATAATCAACTTATTAAATCATCAAATCTGCTAAAATATCTTCTTATCACGAAATTACAGAAACTTTGAGCATATATATATTTATGTATTAAAATAGTGAGAAATTATTTTTAATTACCTATTTATATTTTTTAATAATGTGTATTTTGTTAAAATTGCTCTTTGAAGAAAATTTATTCTTTGCAGCCTAAATTATGACTTTTACTATATTTGGACACCCTTTTTAATTTTTTACTTTTACTAAAACTTCAATGCCTTTTTTATACTTGGTCGCACAAATCAATATCGAAAGCCTTTCAATCTAAATAAATTTATTTTCATTAATCAATTTTTATCCTCAAATAAATAAAGTATTTATAAGAAGACTATAACATTTATATAAATAATTTACAATACCAAATAAAATACGAAAATACTCAAATGTTTTGAAGTAACCAAAAACTTTAATTTGTTATCCGAATCATTAAATAAATTTTGAATTTTATTTTGTTAAAATAAGATTTTATTAAATAAAAATTATTTAAGTATATTTGCAATCACCAAATGAAATGTTAAAAGTTGCAAATGAAAATTCAATGTTATAAAGAAAATAATTAAACATCATAATTAGAACTTGAAAGTTTATTTAGATAAATTAACAGTTAAATATAAAATAAAAGCATGGACATAATGGGAAAAATATTAAATTCTACATTGCATATGATCCAAATAAAATATCACTGTTCCTTTTATTATATAATTTATGGTTATTTTTAATTATTTATAGTTAGAATTGAAAAATTATTCTATAAATATATATAAGCCACAATAGTGACAATTCTGTAAGTAACACTTTCTAGCCTAAAATTTTAGACTATAATTGATAAGTTGTTATCACATAAAGATCAAAATTTATTTTACTTTCTAAAGTTGCAAATATCTTTTCTTTTTTCATTTCTAATCTATTTATTATGTACAATATCAAATTAATCATCTTTTGACGATGTTTCATTTGACATCCATATGATATATATATATATATATATAATAAGATATTCTATTTAAAATATTATATTATTTGTTCGTTGATTATTTAAGTAAGATTTCAGTGTTTATTGTTGGTTGTACGAAAAATATAGTATTGGTTTGGAATACAATTAAAAATCATTCAAATAACTCTCTTTTACAAATTATTTTACTTGATTATTTCATTTAAACCACAACTAATCAATTTGTTTTATCTGACATGAATTGTCTCAAGTTAATATTTGATTTATAATCAGTTTATTAAATTAATTATTAAATTTGCTAATGCTTATTTGCCATAATAATTATTTTTGTTGATAATTTAAAAAACTATGACTTTCGTTCATATGTATAACTTTATATATGATAGTTAATCTTATAATTTTTTTATTCATTTTTATATTTTAGATGTATTAATATTATTTTTCTATAAATAATTATAACATTTTGCAACCTATACATATATTATAAAAATTGCAACTAAACTTCTTTTAAATAAGCAAAATAAACCAACTAGAACTATATGTTTTTTAGACTTTGCAACCTAAACAATAATGGGTCACCTTAACCAATCTCAATTATGTCTTATTCTTTTTTTTTTTTTTTTCACATTTTGCAACCTAAGCAATTTTTTTTTTTTTTCCATTAACCAATATATCTTTAAATGAATCTATATGAAAGAATTGAGAAATACTGGAGCGTTCACATATTTTATTTTATTATTCCAACTATTGAATTATTTTGTTATTCCAACTATTGAATAACTTTTGTATTTTATTTTGTTAATTCATTATTCTTTGTACATCGGAAATACCAAATAAAGTACTAAACCTTGCAAATAAGATTTTTTAAAAGGCATAGTTATAGTTAGAATTTTAATATTTTATTTGGATAAATTTAAATGTTTAAAGTAAAATGGAAAAAAATAAAGAAAAATAAATTTCTTATAACATTATTCAGTTTATTCTATTTAATAATATGAGTTGATATTTAGATATTTATGTTTGCTTTAACATTCATAATTAATTAAGTTATTATGCACATAGGTGAAGAATGATGTAAACACATTAAATGTGTGTTTGAATTTCAAAGATAAGAAATGATCATTTTGATTTTTTTTTTATATTGAATATTTATCTTAATGTTAATCTATAATACATACATATATATATATATAAAGTAAGTTATATTATATTCATATATGAAGTTCAACTTCTGCGCAACCGTTGCATCAATGCAACCCTTCTTTATATTCATATATGACGTGCGAGAAACTTATATTTACATTACTTATAACTTTATTTATATTTTATCCTACATTTCAAAAAATATATATTTTATTATCACATATTTAAATATTAGATTATATCATATTTTAGTTTTATTAAATTCATTATTTTTTTTAAAAACCTCCGTGCATCGCACGGGAATATTATTAGTTTATACTAATAATAAAAGAACAATCGTCCATAAGTGGAAAGCAGCGGGAATTTCCCGCCCACAAGCATTACTATTAGAGGAATATGGACTTTGGACTGAAGCAGGCTCAAAAAATTAGTCTTGATCCAAAACTTCACAATATAATTTGGATTCACATATAGTGGGCTTATTGAACAAAAGTAAGTGGATAACACCCATAGTTTCTCTCATGTTTTTACTTAGCTTTAACATTTTTATTTTTAGAGTCACACTTTAGCGCTGATTAGGTATCATATTAATTACACGTACTTAAAAGCATACTTCTCAAAATTTTATTAAATAATAAAAATTACACAGCAAAAATGTAATTAATTAGTGTGGAGCTCTTTTTTAGGAGGGAGGCAGAGCGGATTCGAATTCGTGACCTTCACCATAAATTGGTGACACGAGTCACTAGGCTGCGAGACATGAACAATTAATTAATTTGTAGTCATTATAGAGATCAATCATATTGTTTTAGATAAACGAAATCCATACTTAATACTAAAGAAGAGGTGCAATTATTTCGGTGTTGACACTTGTCGGCTAACGTGTCGCTCTCTCCTTTCATCCCCTAATTATTCAGTTTCTTTTTATTTTTTTTTATTTTACCCTTCTACGTGGGAAACGGTTTTTGATACGCAGAATCTTTGCTTCTAATTATAAATTAGAGGAGAACGGGTGATAATTCCTATAAATAAATTTAAAAAAAAAGACATTTTTGGCAACTACTTTTTTTTTTTTTTTTTCCTGTTAAAATTTGGTGAAGGCTGCAGTCTCCCTGGAACCTTGTGTTTCAAATGAGTAGCAGTTAAAGGAATTAGATGAAAAGAGGCAAATATGGGCTCCGTTCCTTATTTTTCAATTGCGCTCATATTTTTACATTGCATTATCTCTGCTCTTGGTCTCTCAATGGATTTCCGGCACAAATTAAAGTTGGAATCACAACCAACAAGAAAGACGAGGAGAATTGGAGAAAATTAGTTTCTTAATTTTTTTTTTTAACCCAAGACAGAACCTTATTGCAAAAGAGTGGTGGAGGAAAGAGTCGAATCGGCCAATGGATAAAGGGCTTTTATGTCCTATTTGGCCTTCAATGGGAAGAAAATGAAACACGAACAACCGTATTGGTCATAATAGGGGTCCGAATAGTAACATTTTCTATATATGCAGTATTTACATTTTTAAATTTGATCTATAAATATTTTATTTCGATTTTTATCATTCTTCTACATCTGCAAATTGGAGATTGTTCTATGTCATCTAAGAATAGATAGTAACGGGAATAATTCTTTTGCTGAAATTTGCAACGTATTTGATTCAGGTTAAGTTTATGTTAATGTGTGAAGGCGACAAGAAGTGGCTGAAGTCCCAAATATGAGATTCGGAAGTGGAGTTACAATGAATGCCATCTCCTACGGTATTTGTATAGTAAGTTAACAACTGCTAATCGACAAGTTGGTTGAGGAACTTTTGGTACAGTCATTTTGGTCAATCATAAATTGAAAAGGAATAAGTACGTATTAGAGAAGTTTTCGAAATGTATAGAGATTATCAACGTGTGGAAAATGTTAGTGTCTAGAGTATATGGTTCTGTTCTGATTCTCGAAACAGGGTTGTTTATTTACCAAATCATTTGCCTACTATATATTTCTAACTTGTATATGTATTTAGAGATTTTTTTTTTTTTTTTTTTTTTTTTGGGGGGGACAAAATGTTGCTCACTAAGTGGATTACATGGTATATTTCATGGAACTCCAATGTTTAGACTTTTCATTTTCTACTGGTTTTTTTATAGATTCAGTTTTTTCTTTCCTCATATCTAAAGTGACTTGCTTTCTGCCATTTTAGTTTCTTTCCTTTTATTTTAGTTTAATTGATCATAGGTGTATAATGATAAGTCTAGGAGATGACTCACAAGCATGAAAAAGAAACCGCAGTTTGTTCCTTTCTCTTAGAACAAAATTATATTCAAATTGTGAAAACGTTTTTGAGGTCATATTTCTTTATGTGGTTGTTTGTGCTTAAGGTTCATCGTGCTACTTCTTATCCTAATTGTGGGAAAAAAATTCGGTATCTTAAATCGTTGCATTGGTTAGTGTAATACCCGTGCCTCTCACAACTCACTGGCAAATATAATTTTTGCATTTCATGCATTCCATATTTTATGTGCTATTTACGTGATAGTTTTATAGTAATTAATTTATTACATTTATTGCGTTATTTTATATTTTGCGACTAATTTGGACATGTTTACCTTGGTAGTCAAGAACCCCCTAGTCTAAAATAATGAAACATGCTACAGAATTTAAGACTATGCGTGACAAGTTTATAGTGTGGAGCCAAAAGCAAGGAGAATGAAGTGTTTCTCGCTGGAAAGTAATCTCGGCCGAGACGGGGAAGGATCTCGGCCGAGACGGGTGGTCGAGTCATCTCGGCCGAGACAGAGAAGTGATCTCGGCCGAGACGTGAAGGCAGGGAAAACGGGAAGTTTGCCCTGGAGACGCATCTCGGCCGAGACAGAGAGTGATCTCGGCCGAGACCCTTAGACCGACTTAGTCATCTCGGCCGAGACAGGGTCTAATCTCGGCCGAGATTCAAAGACCGACTTACTTTTCAGCTTTTGTGTCCAAGAAGCTATTAAAACAGTTTTCTTCTTTCATTTTGTAATTGTAACTCCAAGATTCATCTAAAGCAAAATATCTTGGCTTGGTATCGCCCCCAGACGTAGTTACGCTTCGTAACGAACTGGATTGATTACCATTGTGGAATAGGAAATTTCAAAAGCTACTCCGGAGGAGAGGTAAGTAGAAATCCATCGCCAACTACAATGCTTGAACATAGTATTTGTGTTTATTATTTGTGATAATTAATTGATGTATGTGTTGTTGTATGCATGTGTATAAAGTGTATTCTTCTGTTGCTAAAAAAAAACAAATGGATGTGCATCAATCATGAGCATTAGCATCTACAAGGATTACATGTGTACATATAAGAAGTCAAAATAACGTAATTGCATAAATTGATAATGTTTTGGGGTTGGTCACCACTGGTACACTGAGAGTTATACATTGTATATGGTGTCTCTCGGGATGCTTCCGGTGACAGGCGTGCACGCGGAAGAGGTTCCCACTTCAGCACCTTCGTGATGAGGGGTACGGGAAGAGGTAGACTTCCCGGTGGACTGCGGGGGCAGGCAGGAGGTGGACCCCTGGTAGTCTCGGGAGGATAGCCGCTTGGTCGTACCAACCATCACTGATGTCTCGGGTGGACTATAAGGGGGGAGGAGGGACCCTTGGTAGTCACGAGTATGGCCAATAAGTGATATTCTGGTGAGGTTGTGCCAGTGAAGGGAGCCAATACTCACGAAAACGGTTTTCTTTTGAGTAGAGTTGAAAGAAATGGTTTTGTAAATTGCATCTCATCATTCACGCATTTGTCATGCATGATTTCTGCTTACTGAGCTTTAGCTCACGTAGTTCTTGCATTGTAGGTGAGTTTGACTACGTATGAGCTCGTGGACTAATCTGGCATGCTGTTAGAACTTCTGCAAGTCTTGAAGCCTCGTGTATATGAATGACGACCTGTGGGGCTAAACCTTGGACTCACTATGTTTTTGCTAGTGTTCTAATACTCTTTTTGGACATGTTCAAATTAAGAAACTTTAATATATATATTTTTGTAAATATGGTGTTGAAGATGGAGTGATGCTACTGTGCTTGACTTGGATCTATGTGAACACATGTTGATGAGATTTTAACATCGGGAAAGTATTTTAGATTATTACTTTTTTTAAAAAAAATATACAGGCTTTGTAAGGCTAAAAATTGGTATAAAATAAGTTTTTTTTTTACAAGGGTGGGTGTGACAGAGTGGTATCAGAGCCCGGTTTGTGCCCTGTAGACAGTTCATATACATGAGCTCGGAACTTCTGAAGCGCAGACATGCCAGTAAGTTTTACTTATTCGTAACTTGCATTCATTATTTCATAAGTCATATTGGCCTGTGAGAGAGGGACAATAAAATTAGAAAGAAATCATGGAGGTCGTTAGAGGAGAAGGTGTTGAAGGAAATAACGATCCAGAACCGAATGCACCAGCAGTAGGTGTTGGCCTCGAAGCGATTGTGGCTCGGTTGACAGGGTTAGTCGAACAACAGTCGCAACAAATTCAACAACTTATCCAACAAAGGGGTGTGGGTGAACAACCAGGAAATGGTGTAAATCAACAGCAACCTCGAGCTGAATACTTAGAGGTCATCGGAGAGAGGTTTAGAAAGCTTAACCCGCCAACATTTGAGAGTGCAACGGATCCCACTGATGCAGAGGATTGGCTTAGAACTATAGAGAACATGTTTTTGTATAGTAAAGTTCCTGAGGGGGAAAAGGTATTGTGCGCATCATTCATGTTACGTGGAAGTGCGGGACACTGGTGGGACACAATGAAAACTATAGAGGATGTGGCGACAATGACGTGGAATAGGTTCAAAGAACTTTTTAGAAACAAGTATTTCACTGCCCCAGTTCGAGTAATGAAGATGAACGAGTTCATACAATTGAGACAAGGGGCAATGGATGTTGCAGACTACATCGCCAAGTTCGAGCAACTCTCTAGGTTTGCGGAGCACATGGTCAGTACGGATGCGCTGAAAGTAGAGAGATTCCTAGAAGGTCTGAGGCCAGAGTTATATAGAGATGTGTGTATGGCTGGAATACATGGAGTAACTTATTCACAAGTTGCTGAACGAACGTTGATTGCCGAACAAGCAGAAATGAAAATTAGGCGTGCTCAGGAGGTTAGGCGTCAGTTTATACAAAGACAAGGACCTCGTTTTGGAGGAGATGGAAAGAAAAGGCCGCTACAAGTGCAAGGTCCAAGGCCGGGTTCTCAACCAAAACCAGGACAACAATCATGGGATCAGGACAAGCGCCAAAAGGGTGAACAAGGAAAATCACCAGTTACACAACCTACATGTCCCACATGTGGAGGTTCGCATAGTGGAAAGTGTTTCGCAGAGTATCGGACTTGTTTTAAATGTGGAAAAGCAGGACACATTTCCACGGTTTGTCCAGAAAACTCAAACCCTGCTACACAAAAGAAGACGCCAGCTAGAGTCTTTACCATGACCACAGAGGAAGCGGAAGCAAATACATCTGTAGTAACAGGTAAAGTTCCCATCTGTGATACTATTGCATTTGCATTATTTGATTCTGGAGCTACACATTCATTTGCATCCACTGAGTATGTGAAGAGGCTGGGTAGAAAACCTGATGTAGCAGACGTTAGTTACAATATAGTGATCCCCTCCGGAGAGTCAAAACAAACTAACCAAATTCTGCGAGCATGTGTTATCTCTATTGAAGGAAGAGAACTTTATGCCGATCTAATCATATTAGATATGAATGATTATGATGTGATTTTGGGAATGGACTGGCTATCGAAATATGGTGCTACAATAGATTGTCAGAACAAGATAGTCACATTTCAGCCGCCTGGAGACACATCTTTCGTCTTTATTGGAGTACGAAAAAGGTTCAAATATCACATGATATCAGCGGTGAAAGCGAAAAGGCTATTGGAAAGCGGTTGTGAAGGCTACCTAGCAAGTGTTATGAGTATGGAAGAGAAACATTGTCCGACTATAGAGGAGGTAGCGGTGGTGCAAGAATACCCTGAAGTATTTCCAGAGGAACTCCCAGGATTACCCCCAGACAAAGAGATAGAGTTTGTAATTGACGTATATCCAGGGACTGCTCCTATATCGAAGTCACCATACAGAATGGCGCCAACAGAGTTGAAAGAGTTGAAGATTCAATTGCAAGATTTACTGGACAAAGGCTTCATTAGACCTAGCTTTTCGCCATGGGGTGCACCAGTTTTGTTTGTCAAGAAGAAAGATGGTACTATGAGGATGTGTATAGATTACAGAGAACTGAACAAGGTTACGATCAAGAACAAATATCCCTTACCCAGGATTGATGACTTATTTGATCAACTCCAGGGAGCTGCCATATTCTCCAAGATTGACTTGCGTTCAGGTTATCATCAACTGAAAATTAAAGAGGAAGATATCCCAAAAACGGCATTCAGTACAAGATACGGACACTATGAGTTTTTGGTGATGCCATTCGGATTGACAAATGCCCCAGCAGCTTTCATGGATATGATGAATCGGGTGTTCAAAGACTTTTTGGATAAGTTTGTTATCGTGTTTATTGATGACATTCTGATTTACTCCAAGAATGAAGCAGAGCATGCTGTGCATTTGAGAAAGGTTTTAGACGTTCTAAAGGAGAAACAGTTGTACGCTAAGTTCAAGAAATGTGAGTTCTGGTTGGATCGAGTAATATTTCTAGAGCATGTTGTGTCAGGAGAAGGAATTTCAGTTGATCCAAGTAAAGTTGAAGCAATTAACAATTGGCCACAACCTACAAATCCTTCAGAGGTACGTAGTTTTCTCGGGTTAGCTGGGTACTATCGGAGATTTGTAGAAGGATTCTCGAAAATTGCATCTCCCTTAACACAGTTAACTAGAAAGAGTGTAACATTCAAGTGGACAGAGGCTTGTGAGCAGAGTTTTCAAGAACTGAAGAAAAGGTTAACATCTGCGCCGATCCCTTCTATACCAACAGGGACTGGAGGCTTTGTAGTATACAGTGATGCTTCGAAGAATGATTTAGGGTGTGTGTTAATGCAGAATAGCAAAGTAATAGCATATGCATCCAGACAATTGAAGGAGTATGAGAAGAACTACCCTACTCATGACTTGGAGCTTGCAGCAGTAGTATTTGCACTAAAACTCTGGAGACACTATCTATATGGAGAACGATGTGAGATCTACACAGATCACAAAAGTCTGAAGTATTTTTTTCACACAGAAAGAGCTGAATATGAGACAGAGAAGATGGTTAGAACTCGTGAAAGATTATGACTGTGTTATCAACTATCGTCCTGGTAAAGCAAATGTCGTTGCTGATGCCTTAAGCAGAAAATCGTCCCAAGGTACTACATTGATGGCTTTGATTCAGAAACCAGAGTTACTAGACTTGCAAAGAATGAATGTTGAGATTGTTCAACTGGGGATAGTGGAGGCAAGACTAGCAGCTCTAACCCTTCAACCTACCCTACTTGATAGAATTAAGCAGGGACAGAATGAAGATGAATATTTAGCCAAAGTAAAGAAGGATGCCGCTTCAGGGACGCCATCGGATTTTCAGTTGTCTGAGAATGATATCTTAAGATTCAAAAACCGGTTATGTGTGCCAGATGTAGATAACATTCGTAGAGATATTATGGCAGAGGCACATTCGACACCATATTCAGTACATCCAGGAGCTACCAAAATGTATCGAGATTTAAAGGTGCAGTATTGGTGGCCAAGTATGAAGAAAGATATTGCTCAGTATGTAAAACAGTGTTTGACCTGTCAGCAGGTAAAAGCAGAACATCAAAGACCGGCAGGAACCTTACAACCCTTACTGATTCCAGAATGGAAATGGGAGAACATTACAATGGATTTTGTAGTGGGATTGCCGAAAACTGTAAAGAGTCACGATGCTATCTGGGTAATTGTGGACAGACTTACGAAAACTGCTCATTTTCTTCCAGTCTGTACTACTTACTCCATGGATCGTTATGCTCAGATATATATACAGGAAATAGTCAGACTTCACGGAGTACCGTTATCCATTGTTTCAGATAGAGACTCAAGATTCCTGTCTACTTTCTGGAAGAGTTTACACAAGGCACTGGGAACACAGTTGTCTTTCAGTACTGCATATCATCCACAAACTGACGGACAATCGGAAAGGACGATACAGACTTTAGAGGATATGCTCAGAGCTTGTGTGTTAGATTTCCAGGGTCAATGGAGCAAATTTCTACCTTTGATAGAATTTTCCTACAACAACAGCTATCAATCCACTATAGGAATGGCCCCTTATGAAGCACTATATGGTAGGAAGTGTCGATCTTCGATACATTGGGATGAAGTTGGCGAAAGAAGACTTCTAGGTTCAAGTATAATACAAGAAATGACAGAAGCTGTGTCACAGATTCGAGAAAGGATGAAAACGGCTCAGAGTCGCCAGAAAAGCTATGCAGATAAGAGAAGGAGAGCACTTGAGTTTGCAGTAGGAGATCTAGTGTTCTTGAAAGTTGCTCCAATGAAGGGAATAATGCGGTTTGGTAAGAAAGGAAAACTTAGTCCGAGATACATTGGTCCATTTCCTATTATCGAGAGGATTGGTGAAGTTGCCTACAGACTCGATTTGCCAGCATCAATGTCTCAAATACATAATGTGTTCCATGTGTCAGTATTGAGGAAGTATGTCGCAAATCCGTCTCATGTCCTGAACAGTGAACCTGTAGAACTACAAGCAGACTTGGGATATGAGGAAGTACCAGTACAAATTTTGTTAAGGGAAGTAAAACGGCTCAGAAACAAAGAAATTCCGTTGGTCAAAGTGTTATGGAGAAACCAATCAGTCGAAGAAGCCACCTGGGAAAGAGAGGATGAAATGAGAGCCAAATATCCTGAACTCTTCAAGTAAATAAATTTCGGGGACGAAATTTTTATAAGGAGGGGAGGATGTAATACCCGTGCCTCTCACAACTCACTGGCAAATATAATTTTTGCATTTCATGCATTCCATATTTTATGTGCTATTTACGTGATAGTTTTATAGTAATTAATTTATTACATTTATTGCGTTATTTTATATTTTGCGACTAATTTGGACATGTTTACCTTGGTAGTCAAGAACCCCCTAGTCTAAAATAATGAAACATGCTACAGAATTTAAGACTATGCGTGACAAGTTTATAGTGTGGAGCCAAAAGCAAGGAGAATGAAGTGTTTCTCGCTGGAAAGTAATCTCGGCCGAGACGGGGAAGGATCTCGGCCGAGACGGGTGGTCGAGTCATCTCGGCCGAGACAGAGAAGTGATCTCGGCCGAGACGTGAAGGCAGGGAAAACGGGAAGTTTGCCCTGGAGACGCATCTCGGCCGAGACAGAGAGTGATCTCGGCCGAGACCCTTAGACCGACTTAGTCATCTCGGCCGAGACAGGGTCTAATCTCGGCCGAGATTCAAAGACCGACTTACTTTTCAGCTTTTGTGTCCAAGAAGCTATTAAAACAGTTTTCTTCTTTCATTTTGTAATTGTAACTCCAAGATTCATCTAAAGCAAAATATCTTGGCTTGGTATCGCCCCCAGACGTAGTTACGCTTCGTAACGAACTGGATTGATTACCATTGTGGAATAGGAAATTTCAAAAGCTACTCCGGAGGAGAGGTAAGTAGAAATCCATCGCCAACTACAATGCTTGAACATAGTATTTGTGTTTATTATTTGTGATAATTAATTGATGTATGTGTTGTTGTATGCATGTGTATAAAGTGTATTCTTCTGTTGCTAAAAAAAAACAAATGGATGTGCATCAATCATGAGCATTAGCATCTACAAGGATTACATGTGTACATATAAGAAGTCAAAATAACGTAATTGCATAAATTGATAATGTTTTGGGGTTGGTCACCACTGGTACACTGAGAGTTATACATTGTATATGGTGTCTCTCGGGATGCTTCCGGTGACAGGCGTGCACGCGGAAGAGGTTCCCACTTCAGCACCTTCGTGATGAGGGGTACGAGAAGAGGTAGACTTCCCGGTGGACTGCGGGGGCAGGCAGGAGGTGGACCCCTGGTAGTCTCGGGAGGATAGCCGCTTGGTCGTACCAACCATCACTGATGTCTCGGGTGGACTATAAGGGGGGAGGAGGGACCCTTGGTAGTCACGAGTATGGCCAATAAGTGATATTCTGGTGAGGTTGTGCCAGTGAAGGGAGCCAATACTCACGAAAACGGTTTTCTTTTGAGTAGAGTTGAAAGAAATGGTTTTGTAAATTGCATCTCATCATTCACGCATTTGTCATGCATGATTTCTGCTTACTGAGCTTTAGCTCACGTAGTTCTTGCATTGTAGGTGAGTTTGACTACGTATGAGCTCGTGGACTAATCTGGCATGCTGTTAGAACTTCTGCAAGTCTTGAAGCCTCGTGTATATGAATGACGACCTGTGGGGCTAAACCTTGGACTCACTATGTTTTTGCTAGTGTTCTAATACTCTTTTTGGACATGTTCAAATTAAGAAACTTTAATATATATATTTTTGTAAATATGGTGTTGAAGATGGAGTGATGCTACTGTGCTTGACTTGGATCTATGTGAACACATGTTGATGAGATTTTAACATCGGGAAAGTATTTTAGATTATTAATTTTTTTAAAAAAAATATACAGGCTTTGTAAGGCTAAAAATTGGTATAAAATAAGTTTTTTTTTTACAAGGGTGGGTGTGACAGTTAGTCACTATTATTTTTAAACTACTTTGCCACATTTTACTTATGATGATATTGCATCTACTTTTGGGTTGAGATTTTTTTAGAATTGTAATAATCTTGCTAAATTTCGTGTTTAGGCTCTTTCATATTTTGTTTTGACATCAAAATTTTATGTATATGTATACGTGATGTCTATGGAAGTTTGCAAGATTTATCTTATTAAGCTTTTCACCTGATAAAATTCAATATATAGTGTTCTAAAGCATAAAATGTATATAGGAGAGTGCAAACTTGAAGATGCCATTTTGTGAACCCTTGGTGCAAAAAGGTAACGACTGTGAATTTGATCGGCTTTATGTCTTCTAGAACTTTTTGTAATTCAATTCATAATAATATTTAGTGCTTTAACTTTCATTTGCATTTAAATTGTGTTCCTTACTTTTATCTTTTTTTTTTTTTTTTACACTTAAAACATAAAATGTTAATTGCAGACGAAAAATCTTCAAAAACTCATAGTTACTTGCGCAAATTATTATTTTTACAAATCTTACTTCAACATCGTAACAATTGAAAATAGCTGAAAACATGTCTAACATGTGCATCGAACACGTGGACATCTAGTATCAATAAATTGACAACCAACACTGATTAGCAAAACAGTCAAAATAACATAAAGAAATATAAAATAATTGAAGCATAAAATTACTAGATCAAACAGAAAGAATGAAGCAATTGCAGCACAAAACTACTAAATCTAACTAAACCTAAATACAAATATAAAGTCAGTAATTTCAAATCATTATTGTGTTGGACAAATCATACACCAACATACTTTATCTTAGATCTGTCACTAATTTTCTGGTGAAAACCCAAAGAAATGGACAAAAAAATGTTGAAAGCTCAATGATGGCCGACTCTTCTAAATGAATACCACGAAAAACATATATTCGTTACTTTGGGGACAAATACTTTCACTTATTAAGGGAGATGAAAACTTCCATGAAGAAAGATTAAAATTAGAAGTGATTTTAGACCCCTAATATGATATTGCAAACACCCATTAAATTAGAATTGCTTTTCAAAAGTGATTTTGGTATTAAGGGTGTTTGCAAATGATTGTGCTTTTAGAAAAGTGATTTAATTTGATTTTTGTAGAAAAATCAGAATTTGGTAGTGTGGAAATAAAATTGCTTTAAGCTAAAATCTTATAGAAGCTGAGAGGGTGTTTGCAAACTCATTATCAATACTAGTAAATCCCCCGTGCGATGCACGGTTATGAAATATTTTACAGATCATACATGCATGACATATTGACATTAATAATGGATGAACTAAGAATCATAAAATAGTCGAATTATGATTTAATTTATTTAGAGATACATAAATGAACATAAACCTCATCATTTGCACAGGTAATAATCAAAATTCAAATATAATCCCTAATGAATAACCAAAATATATAAAATGTATAGTTAGACCAGTCGTAGTTGCTCAAGACTTATGAATCATGGACTCCTAAAATGTTGAGGGTGTAAAATACTTAAATCTGATGGGATCACCTTGCCGAATATTTGAGACTTCCATAAAATGAGACCAACCGTCTACAATGTAGTAAAAAGATTCACGGAGAATCACTCGAACATCATGCGACACACCCTGTGACATATCAAGCTTGAATTGTGTAGGGTCTTCCTTGGAAAAGTTTACGTAGAACTCTTCAGTAACAACCTACATTTATGGATAAGAAAACAGTGAAAACCGATAGGAAAAATTATTAAATAAAATAAATAAAAATAAATTATTTTTATTACAATACACTTCACATGCTTCGTCGGGTCGTATCCACACAGAATTCAAGTAGAGCAAGTCGATATGGATTTCCACTTAACAAAATATCCATCGAGGACTTCAGCGAATACATACATATTCAATTTTATCATATTTTACCTATATGAGTGAATTATTTGATAAACACAGATTGTAAAATACTTGGACTTAATATTACAAAGGGCATAAAATTTATTTAAATAGTTTGAGAATCTGCTTTAATCAATTCAAATATGATGGTTATATATTATAATCATCTGATTCACTTGATTTGCTTAATTAGATCGTTTGATAAATGTCAGCAACAGAGAAAGTTTGGCGGATAAACCCGACGTTGAGGCGTACAGCGAATGTTAATTTATAGATAGAAAGTTCGTCATTTTTCCCTCAATTTTTGACCGAGTAATTATGCATAGTTTGAACTCTTCAAAATAAATGACAGAATTTGACATTTTCATTTATAGATATATATAATTGGACGTATACAAATGAAGAAGAAAAAAAAAAAATTATTAAGATGTATGATTTGAACTCTCCCAATATAAATGTCACCAATATATACGGTTAGAATTTCGTCGAATATCATTATAAATCTTACTTACTAATGATTGAAGATTTTCCTTCAATATGGAAGTAGATTTTGACGGATAATGGTGAATCAACTTTATATGATTGAAAACCTTTCCTAAATATGACTAAGTAATTATTGCAAGAATATCATTACAAATATAGCTAATATATGATTGGAGAATATCATTGTAAATATGACTAATATATGATTGAAGATTTTCCTTAAATATGAGAGTAATTTTTAGCAGTTTATGACCAGTTTTGGCAGAATATCATTTAAATATAGCTAATATTTGATAGGAGATTTTTTCCTCATTATAAAAGATTTTACCATAAATTTAATATTGCTAGATTTAGTAATAGTGTTTGGGCGGGAAACCAGTTATTTCTATCTATAGAGGGTTCCCCTTTATTATTAAGTAAGATTAAAATCACTTCTAGAAGCACTTTAATTTAAAGGAGTGTTTGCAAACTCCTATTTCATCACTCTAATTCACTTCCTAGAAGTGATTTTGGAAATTCCCAAAATCCTAGATTGGGTGCTTTTGACTTTTTTTACAAACAAATGGAATTATTTTTTATTTCATTTATTATTTTTTTATTTGTTTAGAATCACTTTTTCAATTCTAATTTTACCACAAAATCAATTTAAAACACTTTTCTAGAATTACAATTGTTTGCAAACACCCCCTGAGTGATAGCAGCTTCTCAGAATCAGATTTTAAGTGATTATAACAATCAGTTTTAAGAGTTGGTGTGTTGTATTTGCAAACACCACCTAAAGGTACAATTTAACTTTTTAGCCTTTATTTACTTTTTTCCGATATTATTTAAATATGCAATTTAATAATTAATATTTTTATGGTTGTTGATTTACTTTTTATATTAATTATTTAATAGGTTAAACATGTTCCACTTAATTAACTACATATATTATTTATTACTTCCCCAGTTTTTTTTTTTTTTTTAATTGATCTTTTAACTTTTTAATGATTTTTCGAATTAATTGATCTTTTAACTATTTTTCACTATTTCTATCAATTTTGCTCCTATGTGAATCCTAAAACATCTCTTACTTTTCAACTAGATTTCATCAAATCTTATCACTTGGGGTGTATTTAGAAAAAAAACACTTAAATTCGTTAATTCTTTCACTTTTAAAAGATCAATTAAATTGAAACAGAGGGAATAACAATTAGTTTATTAAAACTAATTCAAATTTATTTAATTTTTGAAATATTCTTCACACCATGCATCGCACAGGTACTATACTAGTTATCCAATAAAAAGAAAAAAAATTCAAAATGCTAAAACTAAAAAAAAGGTAAGAAATATTTTCGTCATTGATAATTCAATATTTATGTGAAAAATAAAATATTAGTAGCAGTAACCAGTAAGAATGCGATTTTAAAAATTCTATAGTATACCTTGAAATTAAAACTAGTACAACTCATAAAAAAAACAAATTCATTAAATTAATTGATAAATATATGTATAACTTGTTATTATATGAAAAATACATACTAGTAGACGGTAGTCACTCACGTGTAATAAATGTAGAAGTATGGAAAGATTTGATACTGTTGGGTTTGAAAAAAAAAGGAAAGAAATTGATTTGGATGCACATAAATCCGATCCAACGGTCGTAAATGAAATTAATCAACCCAACGGTCATAATGGACCGTCTTATTCCCACCGACATTTGTCAAATATAAACGCCCCCGCCATACTGGGGATGTCGAGATTCTGGGAACAGAGAAACCGCGGCTCTTCGAAGATGAAGAAGGCGGCTGATTGTTCGCCTCCGCCGCCGCCGCCGGCTTCTTCTGGATTAGATTAATTACTTAAGTTGATTTATTCTGTTTTATTCATTTTTCTTTTGTTCTCTCGCATGATTGATGGACTTGCTGGTGTTTACTGATTGATTTGTAGGATCTTGTTTTTTCTTCAACTTCTCGTGGGAAGAGAAAGGTGGTAATTTCAACTGATATAGCAGAGACATCCTTTGGAGGTAATAGACTTCTTATGGAGAACTTTTAGTCATAGACATCTAATTTGTAGCTGATCACTGTTTGTTTCCATTTCAATTCTCTTCTTAGGGTGTTGTCTCAGTGTTGATAATCCTTGTTGGCAGTCTTATCATTTATAAAAATCATCCAAGCATCCAGGCATGTACTTGTGCATTTTATCATGGGTCTGCATGCGGCTACGTGCGTGTTACTTACCTTCAATGGTCTGTTGACTTTAATGATTCTGAGTACTTTGACCCTATTTTCTGTAGCTGTTAAAGAAATTTACCTTCCACCCTCAAGAAAAGGTGTCGAAAAGAAAAAAGGAAAGAAAAAGAAACACCAAAGTAGACAATACATGACAATTTGGGTTTTCCTTTTGTTCACCTTAAACAGGCTCTACACTGAAGAATGCTTTATAAATGAGATGCCTGCTGACGGTATTGCAGAGATGCAGTAGTCAAACCTTGTTTCCTGTGTTATTCAGGTATGTATTTTTCTAAATTAATTGATAGCATAATTTTGTCTGAATTGTGAAAACTAGGTTGCATCTCACTCTTAAGAATTACATGCTCTTTTTATATTAGCATTGTGGGTAAGATGTAATTGCTGCGTTTTATAAACGTTTCATTGGTTCACTTGGCTATTTATCCCTATTATCATGACGTGTTTCAATTGTTGGTGTCATTGGTGTTTACTTCTCCGAGGCTCATTCTGTCTTATTTAGTTGTACTAAATGATTACCTCGTGGACTTCCAGTTTGGATTCAGACTCTTGTGGAAATCCTACCAATGACTTGATTGATATGTTGCAAGTACAGAAAGTCATTGTTGCTTGTACACATGCACATGCATATGTTACTTAGGACACCTCTGAAGATTTGTTTTATCTTTTGACATGTTTATATTATTTTGACTTTTAAGAAATTCAAACACTTGTTCTTACCTCTTTATGATAAATAATAAGTGATTTTCATTGATGAATTTATTTATAGCTTGTAAAAAAGAAATTATTACTGCCCTTTATCCTAGAATAATTAGGGGTCTGAATGATTATTTTGTATTCAAATCCTTCTTACCTCCTTATGATAAATAGTAAGGGATTTCCATTTATATTTATAGCTTGTTAATAAAAAAAATATAATTCTTATAAAAAATTATCTGCTATTTATCCCTAAAAAGATTAGTGGTCTAAAGTTGTGATTATTTTGCGTTTCGTTTGATAGTTAAAAGCTTTGGGAATAGACAACATTTTGGGAATTGGCCAGAAGCACTGATCAGAGCACTTGAAGTATTATATTCTCTTGCAGTTCTTGATGATGATGCAAAACTTACATCTCCTACCGGATTCCAAGTTGCTGAGATTCCATTAGTATGTTTCTGATACTCAAACTTCTTATATTTTTGTTATTGATATTTTATATTTTTCAGTTTGTAAAAATCATCTAGCCCTCGGAATAGGAGTCATACACCCAAAGTTTTAGGTGGGAAGATTGGGATGTTTTTGTGGCTGGATCCGGGGTTGAGGAAAAAACAGAAAATTTATTTATTTATCATGAAACAACTACATCCCTGGACAATTTTGAGATTTTCTGTTATGAAGTTTCTGGATAGAATAACATTGGATGATTGTTGTTTGCATGAAGCTTCAAATCAATCGAAGGGGAGAAAAAAATGGTTATGTTAAAATTGGTGATCATGGCCGTAGTTTGTGTTCTGCAATGCTGTGAGCGTCTGATATTTCCTGACAGTAGCATCTGGGTTGGAGCAAAATCTAATTACATTCGGAATTAGTAATTTGACCCCAAATTTGATTTCGTGAAATTGTCGATTCCTAAGGTGTGATGATTTTGTTAAATGCTTTTGGAGTTACTAGTAATCTGGTACATCTTAAGCCGATAGAAGATGGTTTGAAAAATTTGAGTAAAAGAAAGATGGTGTGGAATCTTTCTTTAATAGTTTGTACAATGGCTTTCTGACCCCTTATTTTCAAGTTGGCTGATGTTTGAGTTATCTTAATAGATTTAGTAATCTAGTGGTACTTTAATAACTGCAATGGGTGGAGTTCACATTTCCAGCCAGACGAAGAAAAAGGAGGGTAAATGAATTTTGGCTTCATATGAAACTGTTTAGAGTCCAAAATATCAAAATTTATTATGCGGTATATAGGGCTTCTGTAATCTGCATTTCAAATTCTTTTCCTGTTAAAGGGCCATGGCGCTACCATCAATTGGACTCTGATGAAATGAAATTTCCAAATAAAATGTATTGCATTATTTATAATTCCATGAATAAAGAGAACAACTATAAAATCCATTTCTTTTCTGGCTATCTGAATTAGTTCCCCCCTTCCAGGGGTTTCCCTTCACCAGGTCAATCTAAAATGTCATCTGTAGATACTGGAATCCCACGGTTTCTGCCCAATTTGTACTGTACCTGTAGTGATTAATTCTCAACATTTCTCTGAAGTCATGTGCTGCTCAAGTTGATTGCTCATGAATTTCATGTACTTCTTTGAGCTTTAACTCTTCATGCCCTTTAGTAGGTAATCCTATAAATATCAGAATAATCTGTGAAACATTTTTTTTGCTCCAGAATTTATTAATTGATAATGTTATGCTTTTGCTGTTTGCAGGCTGATCATGTTACCTTCTTAAATGTGTATAAAGGATTTGTTGAATCTGGTAGATCTTCAAACTAGTTTCACAAGAACCATGTAAATACCATGCCATGGTGAGCATTGCAACTGCTGTAGTAATATATTTTCAAGTTCTATATGTTTCTGTTTTAGATATTGGTTTGGTTCGTCTTCAGAAAAAAGTTAAAGAAATCTGACAGCAGCTGAGAAGAATTGCGCAACGTCTAGGCATAGCCTTAAAATCTTGTGAAGGTGATATACAGGTAGTTCGTAAGACATTCAGTTGATTACTTTGTGACCCTAAGTTTTCTTATCCACTCCATCTCCTTCTCCAAGATGCAAGTTCTTTTCTGTTCCATGTTTCGTTGGGTTTAGCAATTGCATCATCTAATTTTCTTAAATGTTATTGTTTCTCAATCTTAAATTGATTTAGAAGATGGCATTCTTTGCTTCATCGACTGAAAAATTCTTCATTTGTTTCAAAGCTTGCAACAGGATCTAAGAATGATTGCGAAAACATATGTTAATTAACTATAAATGACTATTATGCATTGAATAACAATCAAATTCCGAACATAACTTTTGTGTGCACGTAAATGCCATGACACAAGCGTTGATTTTGATGTACCTACTAATTCTAAACTACGCAGTCTCATTTTTCAGGAAATCTCATGTAAATATTCAATACTGAGAATATTGACAACAATAATATTAGTCTCATTTTTCAGGAAATCTCTTGTATATATATGCCTGTTGTTTGCGAGTCAATATAACGAGGTAAGTTATTGTCCGGTGTAATGCTCATCTAGTTTGTGTACTTCAATGTCCAGGTTGTTGTCTTCAGTGGGAATCCATGACTTGTTTGTGTTTTGGTGATGTCTGATGAATGGTCTTTTATTGTGGTAGTTTGATTTGTGTTACTTCCTTTCGATTGAGAGTGGTAGACTACAAATTCTTTTTCTTCTCCTTCTCTTTCTCCTTCCTTGTGCAATAGTTGAGGCATTTATATAAGTCTATCCCTCGTAGTCGTGATATTAACTTATTTAGTATTTAGTCTGTTTTGCATCAAGAGTTTCTGAAGAGATGGGTGTTAAACTAGGTGAAGAAATTGGTTACACAATTCGATTTGAAGATATTGCCAATACTGCGAGTATTCACCTCCTTCTCATCTTATATTTTTTCAATGGTGTATTTGTTCTTTTCATCTTATTCTGTCAATGCAATGTGCATTTTGTGTTTATTATGCGATCTCTCCTTTAATATTAGTTGTAGGTGGTGTTCACATGAAATGCAATATTGTAGATTCTTTTGTCATTTTTTTGGTCCGGAACAATTTAATCATGTGTTTGTTAATAAGTGCATTAATGATGATTAATCTTTCCTGGTACTGTGAACTAACAAGGATAAAATTTCTCACTAATGAAGTGTTGCTAAGGGAAATGATGGATGATCCTCTATCGAGCCAAGTATAGGTGTGTTTATGCTTTTACAAGATTCGTTTGTAAATTTCATGCATTTGGGGAGCCAAACAATCCTACTCTAATACAAATTGCAGTTGTATGAATGAACATGTGTGGTTAGAAGATGTGTGCGCCATTTTACATCCTCTCTTGTTTGTCCAAATGAATAAGTTGTATTTACTAGCTTTATTTAGACTTAATTTACATCAATAACTTGTGCTGACCTCCACTTTTTACACAGTGTGATCATGGTAGATGAAGCTCATGAGCATTCTCTTTCAACGGACATATTGTTAGTCTCTGAATAAGGTATCTTTTTGCTCCTGAAAATAGTGATGATATTTGTGGTACTTTTTCCTTTTCTTTTTACAGTATAAGTTATATTACTCTATTATGATCTTATATCTTCTTTGTAAACTGAAATATCGGGAAACAGATTTAACGGCGTCGACTTGAGCTTCGCCTTATCATCACATCAGCAACAATTGAAGAAAAGTCAATGGCTTCTTTCTTCAATACCAGGTCTTCAATCTATATTTCAATCTTTTCCTTTGTGCTACACTAACGTTCAGGACACGAAAAAGTGTATAATGTGTTTCTTAATATATATAACTTTCTTGGAATTTGTTGTTCCCTAAACAATCAGAAGTTTGCAGTTCAGTCTTTCATTTGTACAAGTTGCTTTCTTCATCAACTTGTTTCGGAGTCATATCTCTAACTCTATGGATGTTGTGGCTATAATGTTCATTCCATTGGCAACTAATCTGACTCAGCTGGTTTTGGTTTTGCAGCAACAGTTATCTCTAGCAATAAATGGGTCTGGTTAGGTCCGGAAAATGAGTTTCATGAGTTATACTAGCATTTTTTGAGGATATTATACATACAATTTTACCTCTACAATGGCATAAACTGTATGCCATAAACATAAATTGTGAATTGTAGCTGCTATGGATCAACCAGTCCATCATTTGTAGAGGTTTCTAGGCTTAAAATGGTTTTTTACGAGACTATTCAGTCTCTATGATTGAATGTTTTAACTTCTGCTGTATGTATTTCTGCTCCCTCGGAGATTAAACAGAGGGGTAATTATTATTTGGATTATGATGTGTTTTCTTGATTAGCAATTATTGAAATAAAGCTAAGTCATGGTAATGTGGTCTCCACTGAGGCCTTCATGGCTTGTGCACATTATTATTTTCGGATTACATGATGTCTGTCCCTGATTGGTAATTAATATTTGGATTATTATGTGTTTTCTTGACTGGCATTTATTGAAATAAAGCTAAGTCTTGGTAATGTGGTCTCCACTGAGGTCTCCATGTGGTTTGCTCATTTCATATTTCCAGTGTTTAGTGATTGTAACTACTCAAGTTTGCTAGGTACATGAGATTAATTATTTCTTTTTCGAACTTTGCGCTTATGCTTTATAAATTTGGTAAAAAGTAGTTGAAAGCTTCAAGTAAGACATGCTGAAGAACATGGACTAAGGAAAGATCCAGCAATTCTTTTTGTTGAGGTTCTGGATATTGGTCATCTCATTTTCAGATATGCTAGACTCGGGAATTTTTGGTGGTAGTACCTTATCATGGGATACTGTATATTTTTTCTCTGAACACGTAGGGTAGAGGATTCAGTGTGGACATTTTTTATGTTGAGGAGCCTGTTTCTGATTACATCCGAGCTGCAGTTTCAACGGTACTTCCTATTATTGATGAGGTATGTGAAAGCCTGTAACCATATAGCCTACTCTATGCAGTGTGATAATGACTTGGCTGTTATGTGATTCCCCACTTTTGTAAACATCTTGATGCTCAATTATCAAAGTTTTTTTTTTTTTTTTTTTTTTTTTGTTGACTAGGGGCACGACTGGGATTACTGCATGGTTTGGTAAATGTTGCCTTTGTCAAAATGTGCAAAAATTCTCGCAAACTTTTTTTTTTTTTGTGAAATTGAAGTTCTTGATATCTATTACGCTTATCAATAGTGTTTCGTATCGGTTATTTATGTTCATTATATATCATAATAAGTGTCCCTTTTGTGGCGATTTACCTGACTTTGCTGCTTATAATTGAATAGCATCTTGATTTTTTGAGGCCCTGACCAACTATCATCTTAATTTTTTATTATGATTATATTTTATCTTCTAAATGCCACCTCTGGTCTACTTTGCCGAGAAATCCAGCCTAGAGGCACAGTATAAAATACCGTGCATTAGATATTGGTAGCGCAATTACTGATCAAACCATGAAAGTCTTTTGCCGTACTATATGTTAATAAAAGCCTAAACTTCTTTTTCTATCCTAGTTGTGGTCCATCTTATTCTTATGTAGTTATGTTTGATTGCACATTAGCAGTTGTTGGGTGCAAGGGTTAGATTAATTACTTAAGTTGATTTATTCTGTTTTATTCATTTTTCTTTTGTTTTCTTGCACGATTGATGGTATTGCCTCTGTATACTGGACTTCCTCGTGCTGATCAGCTTATCTGTATTTTTCTTGTTAAGAAAAGGAAAACAAGTGAAGCCTCAGACTTCAAATATGTTATTATCAATCTTGATATTGGCGTGGTATTTACTGATTGATTTGTAGGGTCTTTTTTTTTTCTTCAACTCCTCGTGGGAAGAGAAAGGTGGTAATTTCAACAAATATAGCAGAGACATCCTTGACATTGGAGGTAATAGACTTCTTATGGAGAACTCTTAGTCATAGACATCAAATTTGTAGCTGATCACTGTTTGTTTCCTTTTCAATTCTCTTCTCAGGGTGTTGTCTCTGTCATTGACTGTGGCTTCTCAAAGCAACGATTCTATAATCCGGTATTTGTTCTCTTCTTGCCCCACGCATTTTTTTCTAAGTTGCTTGCTGGTGATACTGGTGAAGCTTGAAACTTATGACAATTGATTGTGATTATTTATGTTCAATTTCTCTAGTATTTTTTAGTGTTATTCATTTAATATGTAGCAACTTTAGGCTCATTTATAATACTGATAACAAATTTGTTGTGCATAGGATGACCAAATGCTAAAATAGAGTAATGCAGGATGTTGCAACAGTCACTTAAATGGAAACGGACCATGGTCCTTCCTTTTCTGTCCAATATGGATATAAAGAATAAGAAACATATGCAAAAAATTGTAAAGACATGGTAGTAAAGTATTAAATGGTCATCCGATCACAGATGATCCTGTTTTCGTTTCACTAGGGTAATTGATCAGGACTCTTAGAACTAACAAGAAATAGACATGAAGAACATTGAATGAGCATTTTTTAAGTTGAAGTCGGAAAATTGGTTAATTATGTTTAAACTGATTGGTCCTGCTGTTATCTGTATATATTGAATTTAACATACGATTAACTGAGTATAAACTTATGGATTTTTATTGAGTGTTCATATTGACTTCTTAATAGATAACAGATACTGAAAATTTGGTCGTGGCACCAATATCAAAGACTTCTGCTCGAGGAAGGGCTGGTAGGGCTGGCCGAATTCGGCCAGGAAAGTGGTACAGGTGCTGCCATAATCAAACTTTATGCAGGATATGTAATTTTGTACTCATGGATGAAATTATTGTCCTACGATTGTTATTTTGATTTCTGATAATATCACTATGAGTCGCTGTGATTTGCTGAAACCACCCATTATCAATATTACTTAAAATGCATCAAAAGAAAAACTATTTGATCTTTGGTGGGAGTAAGATTTTGGAGCTACTTTTGCACTTTTTGCTGTACTTAGGAAAAAACACTTTTTATGTGAACTATATTTGTAAACTATGAGATTGATGCATGGGGAGTTAGTGATTATACTTAAGGAAGGAGAAGGTGGAAACAGCAAAGAGAGAGTGGCATATAAATTGGGTGACCATTGGCCTTTTGAAAGCCAACAGAGCCTACTATATTCACTCCAGTGCTCAATTTACTATTAGAATTTCGATTTCTGTGATCAATTTTAGTTTGATTGAAGTCCATTCTCCACCTCCATGTCTACAATTTTATTTGAATGAAGTCGAAGTTCACTATCACATCCCCTAAATTTAATCCCTTGTTTTAGCCATCAAAAAAGAAGTGTTTGATGCATATGAGGCTAGTCGAGGTTGGATTCAAGAAGTGCAGCACGGTGACAAAATTTGAGTGGGTGGGTTTTGTCCTTGGGCTTGGTCTATCTGTTGCCATAAGATGATAAAACAATGGGGTAGGTCTACATGACTTGGATTTGACCAATCCGATTGCTGGCATTTAGTTAAAGGTCCTGTAGAATGATTTTTCTGCTTTTTCTGTATTGATCACGTGTTGAATGCTCTTACCTTTCTGAAGCTACTGATGTTTCTTGTGGGCACTGTTGATTATGGTCTACCAATCTCAATTCATGATGCAATTTGAGTAGTCACACCAGTGGATTATGATAAATTACAAACACACCTGATCATAGCCAAGTACTTCTGTCTGCATGTCATACCATCTACTCAGTATAACAGTACAGCTTTTAATCCATCTCTGTGTTGATAATCCTTGTTGGTATTCTTATCATTATATCAACCAAGCATCCATGTACTTGTGCATTTTATCATGGGTCTGCATGCTGCTATGTGTGTGTTACTTGCCTTCTTGGGAAGAAATGAAACCTCTTATGCCCCAAGGCACAAGCAGTTTAAACGTTGAGTTTGTGGGCACTTAGCTTGGAATTTCGCATATTAAATGCATCTCACCTCCTCCTATCTTAGTCTTGATAATTGAAGTATGTGCCTCTTGATAGTTCAAGTAACACGCTGCTTCTGCAATGGTTTAGAAAAAGAAAAAAGGAAAGAAAAAGAAACACCAAAGTAGACAATACATGACAATTCGGGTTTTCCTTTTGTTCACCTTAAACAGGCTCTACACTGAAGAATACTTTATAAATGAGATGCCTGCTGACGGTATTCCAGAGATGCAGCGGTCAAACCTTGTTTCCTGTGTTATCCAGGTATGTATTTTTGTAAACTAATTGATAGCATAATTTTGTCTGAATTGTGAAAACTGGGTTGCATCTCACTCTTAAGAATGACATGCTCTATTTAAATTAGCACTGTTGGTAAGATGTATTTTCTGCGTCTTATAAACGTTCATTGGTTCGCTTGGCTATTTATCCCTATTATCATGGCGTGTGCACGTAAATGTCATACACAAGCATTGATTTTGATATACCTACTAATTCTAAAGTAAGTAGTCTCATTTTTCAGGAAATCTCGTAAATATTCAATGCTGAGAATATTGACAACAATGGTATTAGTTGAAACTGTTGGCAAATTCAAATATAATACTCTAAAAATCATCAGCCAACAAGCATCCTTTTATTTGCAGAAATTTGTGTACCCGTCAATACAAAAATAGAATAAAGGAATCACTGTGGTTTATATTATTGGCTATTGTCATGGTACATGCAATAGCGTGGACTGTTTAGTTGGAGAGAAATAAGAGAATTTTCGAGAATCATGAAGAATCTACAAAGATTTTAGGGGTTTGGAGAAAAAGCTAAACCACTTTGTGAGTTTGCACTAATCTCAACTGAATTTGAAATGAAGGTATTTGGAATGTACAAATCTTCTAAGTAGGAGTGGATTTTGACCCACCACCAGATTGCTATAAAATCTAGTTCAAAATGAATGAATTTGAAATTGACTGTCAAATTGTTTCAATCCGAGTGGTGCCTAACTGGAATTCTATGCAAAGATTTGTAAATAATACAACATAAAAATGGTTCTGCATTGCATATGTGATTATTTTCCTCCTATGTTAGTTTTATTATAAGAGTATTGGTCTTGTCTTATTTTCCTCTTGGGCTTTGGATAGTGCAGGTAGTGAGGAAAGCAGTTACTGCTGGATTTTTTGTTAATGCTTGTCGCTTAGATGTAAGTGTTTCTCTTTTAATGCAAACATTTCCTACTTGTATATTTAAATTTTAAGTTTTAAATATTGCAATTATCTAAAAGTAGAGTTTTTCTTTTTCTTTCTCGGCAACTTAAATTTAAATTGCAGTTTAAGTAAATGTTCTGATTTTTTTATGCAAATTTGAAACTTTTGGATTATATTGCAATTTCTTGATTCGGTTGAGATTCAACTTTAAAAATTCTTCTATCTTTTTATAAATGATGTGACATTTTTGCCATACACGTGGACTTTGGTGATCAATGAATTTATCTATAATTCGATTTGCAATTATGAGTAAAAAAGTTGTATTATTTTGTTAAATTCTAATGTTAAGCTTAAAATGTAATTTCGAAAAAGGTAGTGATTTTTTCTCCAATTATGTTTTTTCTGTAACTTGTTTGATTCGATCTGATTGTGCTTGACTGCTTGTAAATTCTAAGCAAAATTTGAATTGGATCAAAAAAATGATGCTTGTGGATTTTACTCAATTCTTGTAATTTTTGTAGACATGAGTCGGCCATTTTCACCATGTCATATTACGAATGTTATCGAGGGTGAAATCATAACTAAAGATCGGGGATTAATGGATAAAAAGTTGTCGACTAACGTCAATATACATGTGAATATAATATACCAGCGATAATACATATATGCATCATTGAGGTTAAATCCAAGATCGTGAAAAGTATATCAATTTGATATATTTATCATAAAAAGGAGTTAAGTTATGGATCGAGATGGAAACATAAAGAAAAATAAAAGATTTTTTCATTTGTAGTTAAAATATCAACCCACTAATTCATACCTATCAATACATGTGTACGTTAGACAATAATTTATTAAAAATTTGACTTACAATTTTAATTTCAGTTTAAATTTATTCATACAGATTTTAATTACAATATTGAATAAATTATATTTATACGAAAACATCATAGACAAACATGTGTCTTGAGACTGTCATATTTAAATTTAAATCTAACAATTATTAATTTAAATTTAATATTTCATCTTAAATTATTTAAAGTGATTGGATTAAAGGTTATAATAGTATTACTTTTACATGTCATACTTGAAAAATAAATTCCAAACAAATGAGTTATTGTACTTTAGAATATTTGAAAAAGTTCTTAAAAATAGTAGGAACAACAAAAAGTTACCAAAATACAAATACCTCTAGATCTTCTCGTCCTTGTGCGCGCATACAACACATGCTCATTATGCGGGCATGTGATGTTCACCTGCTATTTTTGTATACATAAAATTAAGAATAGTATTTGAAATTTAAAATACAAAAATTGGGGTTCACTACTTATATATTATTGTATTTATTATATTATTAAGATTGACATTTTAAAAATAAATTAATTGATTACTTTACAATAAAAAATTATAATTTATAATGAATTTTTCAATTTTTTTTTTCTGCACAAACCTCATATAAGTCATTTTTAACCAAAATAACCAAACAAAGCACCTTATCCTTTCGAACCTAATATATTATAGAAAGAATTAAAAAGAAAATAGATTTAATATATTACACATACAAAGGTGATACCAAACGAAATAATTAATTGTTATTTCCAACAAGAGAAAAAATATTTCAGAATAGAAAAAAGGAAAAAATGAATCAATCACAAGTTGCCACATATAATCATCCATATATCAATTTTTTTCTTGAAATATAATATATATATGTTTAAATCACTTTTAATATATATTTCAAATCGACCTGAAATTGAACATGAATCGGATCCGATGACCCGAACTACCACCACTTTATAAAACTCATTTCTTTTAATGATTATAATCAAATCAATCTAAATTTGATTACACTTTCAAGAAATTTGTGTTTACCTAATCGCATTTGCAATATTTATTTCAAAATTTAAAAGAGTAATTTATCTTGAAAGGACTTTAAATATACATATTTATATTCATAATATCTATACTAATAATAAGAGGACAATCGTCCTTGAGTGGAAAGCAGCGGCAATTTCCCGTCCACAAACCGTTCAATTAGAGGAATATGGATAACACTCATAGTTTTTTCTCATGTTTTGAACATATAGTGGGCTTATTGAACAAAAGTAAGTGGATAACACCCATAGTTTCTCTCATGTTTTTACTTAGCTTTAACATTTTTATTTTTAGAGTCACACTTTAGCGCTGATTAGGTATCATATTAATTACACGTACTTAAAAGCATACTTCTCAAAATTTTATTAAATAATAAAAATTACACAGCAAAAATGTAATTAATTAGTGTGGAGCTCTTTTTTAGGAGGGAGGCAGAGCGGATTCGAATTCGTGACCTTCACCATAAATTGGTGACACGAGTCACTAGGCTGCGAGACATGAACAATTAATTAATTTGTAGTCATTATAGAGATCAATCATATTGTTTTAGATAAACGAAATCCATACTTAATACTAAAGAAGAGGTGCAATTATTTCGGTGTTGACACTTGTCGGCTAACGTGTCGCTCTCTCCTTTCATCCCCTAATTATTCAGTTTCTTTTTATTTTTTTTTATTTTACCCTTCTACGTGGGAAACGGTTTTTGATACGCAGAATCTTTGCTTCTAATTATAAATTAGAGGAGAACGGGTGATAATTCCTATAAATAAATTTAAAAAAAAAGACATTTTTGGCAACTACTTTTTTTTTTTTTTTTTCCTGTTAAAATTTGGTGAAGGCTGCAGTCTCCCTGGAACCTTGTGTTTCAAATGAGTAGCAGTTAAAGGAATTAGATGAAAAGAGGCAAATATGGGCTCCGTTCCTTATTTTTCAATTGCGCTCATATTTTTACATTGCATTATCTCTGCTCTTGGTCTCTCAATGGATTTCCGGCACAAATTAAAGTTGGAATCACAACCAACAAGAAAGACGAGGAGAATTGGAGAAAATTAGTTTCTTAATTTTTTTTTTTAACCCAAGACAGAACCTTATTGCAAAAGAGTGGTGGAGGAAAGAGTCGAATCGGCCAATGGATAAAGGGCTTTTATGTCCTATTTGGCCTTCAATGGGAAGAAAATGAAACACGAACAACCGTATTGGTCATAATAGGGGTCCGAATAGTAACATTTTCTATATATGCAGTATTTACATTTTTAAATTTGATCTATAAATATTTTATTTCGATTTTTATCATTCTTCTACATCTGCAAATTGGAGATTGTTCTATGTCATCTAAGAATAGATAGTAACGGGAATAATTCTTTTGCTGAAATTTGCAACGTATTTGATTCAGGTTAAGTTTATGTTAATGTGTGAAGGCGACAAGAAGTGGCTGAAGTCCCAAATATGAGATTCGGAAGTGGAGTTACAATGAATGCCATCTCCTACGGTATTTGTATAGTAAGTTAACAACTGCTAATCGACAAGTTGGTTGAGGAACTTTTGGTACAGTCATTTTGGTCAATCATAAATTGAAAAGGAATAAGTACGTATTAGAGAAGTTTTCGAAATGTATAGAGATTATCAACGTGTGGAAAATGTTAGTGTCTAGAGTATATGGTTCTGTTCTGATTCTCGAAACAGGGTTGTTTATTTACCAAATCATTTGCCTACTATATATTTCTAACTTGTATATGTATTTAGAGATTTTTTTTTTTTTTTTTTTTTTGGGGGGACAAAATGTTGCTCACTAAGTGGATTACATGGTATATTTCATGGAACTCCAATGTTTAGACTTTTCATTTTCTACTGGTTTTTTTAATAGATTAAGTTTTTTTTTCCCTCATATCTAAAGTGACTTGCTTTCTGCCATTTTATTTTCTTTCCTTCTATTTTATATTAATTGATCATAGGTATATAATGATAAGTCTAGGAGATGACTCATGAAAAAGAAACCGCAATTTGTTCCTTTCTCTTAGAACAAAATTATATTCAAATTGTGAAAACGTTTTTGATGTCATGTTTCTTTATGTGGTTGTTTGTGCTTATGGTTCATCGTGCTACTTCTTCTCCTAATTGTGAAAAAAAAAAAAAAATTGTTATCTTAAATCGTTGCATTTGTTAGTCACTATTATTTTTAAACTACTTTGCCACATTTTGCTTATGATGATATTGCATCTACTTTTGGGTTGAGATTTTTTTAGAATTGTAATAATCTTTCTAAATTTCGTGTTTAGGCTCTTTCATATTTTGTTCTGACATCAAAATTTTATGTATATGTATACGTGATGTCTATGGAAGTTTGCATGAATTTATCTTATTAAGCTTTTCGCCCCATAAAATTCAATATATAGTGTTCTAAAGCATAAAATGTATATAGGAGAGTGCAAACTTGAAGATGCCATTTTGTGAACCCTTGGTGCAAAGAGGCAACGACTATGAATTTGATCGGCTTTATGTCTTCTAGAACTTTTTGTAATTCAATTCATAATAATATTTAGTGCTTTAACTTTAATTCGCATTAGTACTATCTATTAATTACATAACTTTTTTGAGATGACAAAAGATTTTTTGTTCCAATTAATTTTTAGAGGAAAAAATCTCTCGTATTTTTTAAATTTTAATATACATAAACAAATAAAATAAGAATATTTTATTATAAGTTTGAATTTTTTATAGTTTAGTTTATGTTTGTATGGAATTTAGTATTGAACAAACTCTTTAAGGACAAAATGCATAAAACACATTTGGCCGAATTTGGTTTGATAATCGGATGGTCCGAGGATGGGCTGGGCGACCAATTCAGCAGTCAGAAAAAATATGGGTCGGACCCGATTTGTCAGCTGGCCGACCTGATCATTCTAACAGCTCTAATCCCCCCATATAAAATATATGAGGGAAGAATGCAACGATTACGTTTCGAATTGGAAATGGTTTTGTTAGAGAAATCAGTTTATTTACACTAAATAGATCTGCATTAATCATTTTAGATAATAAATTATCATTTCAAAGTATTATTTTAAAATTCTAATCATTTCTAATTCCCAATACATTAATCCTTCTAAAAATATTTAATCCTTAGGTGTATTAATGGAAAACAAAATCTATCGTATGTGGTATGATATATATAAATTTAAATTGTAAAATTTTGATCTGATTTTTATTGATAAATTTTTCAGTTATCACGCAACTTAATTTTTTTTAATTGAGAAAAACTATATTTAGATATTATGAAACAATTATAGATTTTTCAAACAATTTTAAGATTTTTACAAATTATTTTTCAAACTTTCAAGTACTTTTTCAATTTTTCTGAATTATTACAAAAAGATTAAAATAAATATTTTATAACTAAGTAAATTTGATACGCTCTCCCTTTCATTATAAGAGTCATGTTTGAAAATGTACTGTTTTTTATTTTGTCAATTTGATGAAACAATTGTTTGAAAAATCTTAAAATATTTCATAATATCGAAATATATTTTTTCTAATTGAAAAAATAGAAAATTGATAACCAAAATTACTTTTCAAACTTCTAGATAGTTTTTCAATTTTCCTGTATAATTAAAATAAAAATAATTATTTTATTAATAACTAGATAAATTCGATACTCTTTCCCTCCAAAAATAAAAAATCATATTTGAAATTATTTAATTTTTTTTGTCAGTTTGACGCATATACATCTCTTCAAAATCTTCAATACATACTAACATTACTTATTCAATTTTTTTTTTTAATTGACTTATCAAGCTTAAATAATCATCAATTTTTTTTATCTTATTTAAAATAAAAAAGAATTGGGTCCAAAATGTGTGTTCCAAAAGCTAAGCGGACTAAGGGTATTTGCAAATGATTGTGCTTTTAGAGAAGTGATTTGAATTGATTTTTGTAGAAAAATCAAAATTTGGTAGTGTGTGGAAATAAAGTGATTTTAAGCCAAAACCTTATAGAAGCTAAGAGGGTGTTTTCAAATTCATTATCAATATTAAAATCACTTTAATTTAAAGGAGCGTGCAAACTCCTATTTCATCACTCTAATTGATAGCAGCTTCTCAGAATCAGATTTTAAATGATTCTTATAATCAGTTTTAAGAGTTTTCACACACTCTAAAATTACTTTTGGATTGTCAAAAGTTTTAGATTGGTGTGTTGTATTTGCAAACACCACCGTACAATTTAACTTTTTAGCCTTTATTTACTTTTTCCAATATTATTTAAATATGCAATTTAATAATTAATATTTTTATGGTGTGTTGATTTACTTTTTATATTAATTATTTAATAGGTTAAATATGCTCCACTTAATTAACTACATATATTATTTATTACTTCCCCCTTTTCTTTTTAATTGATCTTTTAACTTCTTAATGATTTTTCGGATTAATTGATCTTTTAGCTATTTTTCACTATTTCCATCAATTTTGCTCCTATGTGAATCCTGAACTAACTCTTACTTTCCAACTAGATTTCATCAAATCTTATCACTTGGGGGTGTATTTAGAAAAAAACTTGAATTCTTAATTCTTTCACTTTAAAAGATCAATTAAATTGAAACAGAAGAAATAATAATTAGTTTATTAAAATTAACTCAAATTTATTTAATTTTTGAAATATTCTTCACACCATGCATCGCACGGGTGCTATACTAATTATCCAAGAAAAGAGAAAAAAAGTTCAAGTGCTAAAACTAAAAAAAGGAAAGAAGTATATTTTCGTCATAGATAATTTAATATTTATGTGAAAAATAAAATATTAGTAGCAGTATGTGATTTTAAAAGTTCTATAGTATACCTTGAAATTAAAACTAGTACAACTCATTAAAAAAACAAATCCATTAAATTAATTGGTACATATATGTATAACTTGTTTTTATATGAAAAATACATACTAGTAGTCACGTGTAGTAAATGTAGAAGTATGGAAAGATTTGATATTGTTGGGTTTCAAAAAAAAAGGAAAGAAATTAATTTGGATCCACATAAATCCGATCCAACGATCGTAAATGAAATTAATCAACCCAACGGTCATAATGGACCGACTTATTCCCACCGACATTTGTCAAATATAAACGCCCCCGCCATACTGGGGATGTCGAGATTCTGGGAACAGAGAAACCGCGGCTCTTCGAAGATGAAGAAGGCGGCTGATTGTTCGCCTCCGCCGCCGCCGCCGCCGCCGCTTCTTCTGGGTTAGATTAATTACTTAAGTTGATTTATTCTGTTTTATTCATTTTTCTTTTGTTTTCTCGCATGATTGATGGTATTCTGGACTTCCTCGTGTTGATCAGGTTATCTATATTTTTCTTGTTAAGAAAAGGAAAACAAGTGAAGCCTCAGACTTCAAATATATTATTATTAATCTTGATATTGACGCTGGTATTTACTGATTGATTTGTAGGATCTTTTTTTTTCTTCAACTCCTCGTGGGAAGAGAAAGGTGGTAATTTCAACTAATATAGCAGAGACATCCTTGACATTGGAGGTGATAGACTTCTTATGGAGAACTCTTAGTCATAGACATCAAATTTGTAGCTGATCACTGTTTGTTTCCTTTTCAATTCTCTTCTTAGTGTGTTGTCTCTGTCGCTGACTGTGGCTTCTCAAAGCAACGATTCTATATTCCGGTATTTGTTCTCTTCTTGCCCTACGCATTTTTTTCTAAGTTGCTTGCTGGTGATACTGGTGAAGCTTGAAACTTGTGACAATTGATTGTGATTATTTATGTTCAATTTCTCTAGTATTTCCGAGTGTTATTCATTTAGTATGTAGCAACTTTAGGCTCATTTATAATACTGATAACAAATTTGTTGTGCATGGGATGACCAAATGCTAAAATAGAGTAATGCAGGATGTTGCAACAGTCACTTAAATGGGAACCGGACCACAGTCCTTCCTTTTCTGTCCAATATGGAAATAAAGAATAAGAAACAGACGATTTTTTTTTTTATAAAGATATGGTAGTAAAAGTATTAAATGGTCATCCGATCACAGATGATCCTGTTTTCGTTTCACTAGGGTAATTGATCAGGACTCATAGAACTAACAAGAAATCGACACGAAGAACTTTGAATGGGCATTTTTTAAGTTGAAGTCGGAAAATTGGTTAATTATGTTTAAACTGATTGGTCCTGCCGTTATTTGTATATATTGAATTTAACATACCATTAACTGAGTATAAACTTATGGATTTTTATTGAGTGTTCATATTAACTTCTTAGTAGATAACAGATATTGAAAATTTGATCATGGGCACCAATATCAAAGGCTTCTGCTCGACGAAGGGCTGGTAGGGATGGCTGAGTTCGGCCAGGAAAGTTTTACAGGTGCTGCCATAATCAAACTTTATGCAGGATATGTAATTTTGTACTCATGGATGAAATAATTGTCCTCCAATTGTTATTTTGTATGGTGATAACATCACTATGAGGCCCTGTGATTTGCTGAAACCACCCATTATCAATATACTTAAAATGCAACAAAAGGAATATTATTTGATCTTTGGGGGGAGTAAGATTTTGGAGCTACTTTTGCACTTTTTGTTGTACTTAGGAAAATCACTTTTTATGTCAACTATATTTGTAAACTATGAGATTGATGGATGGGGAGTTAGTGATTATACACAAGGAAGGAGAAGGCGGAGACAGAAAAGAGAGACTGGAAGATAAATTGGGTGCCATATTTGGAATGTTGAGATTCTGGGAACAGAGAAACCGCGGCTCTTCGAAGATGAAGAAGGCGGCTGATTGCTCTACTCCGCCGCCGCATCTTCTGGGTGAGAAATTTTCTCATCTTTCTTATATTTTTCTTGTTAAGAAAAGGAAAACAAGTGAAGCCTCAGACTTCAAATATATTATTATTAATCTTTCTCCTTCTCCTTCTCCTTCTCCTTCTCCTTCTCCTTCCTTGTACAATAGTTGAGGCATTTATGTAAGTCTATCCCTCGTAGTCATGATATTAACTTATTTAGTATTCAGTCTGTTTTGCATCAAGAGTTTCTGAAGAGATGAGTGTTAAACTAGGCGAAGAAGTTGGTTACACAATTCGATTTGAAGATACTGCCAATACTGTGAGTATTCACCTCCTTCTCATCTTATATTTTGTCAATGGAGTATTCGTTCTTCTCATCTTATTTTGTTAATGCAAAATGCATTTTGTGTTTATTATGCGATCTCTCCTTTTATATTAGTTGTAGGTGGAATGCAATATTGTAGATTCTTTTGTCATTTTCCTGGTCCGGAACTATTTAATCATGTGTTTGGTAATAAGTGCATTAATGATGATTAATCTTTGCTGGTAATAGGAACTAACAAGGATAAAATTTCTCACTGATGGAGTGTTGCTAAGTGAAATGATGGATGATCCTCTATTGAGCCAAGTATAGGTGTGTTTATGCTTTTAAAAGATTCATGTGTAAATTTCATGCATTTTACATCCTCTCTTGTTTGTCCAAATGAATAAGTTGTATTTACTAGCTGTTTTCAGACTTAATTTACATCAATAACTTGTGGCGACCTCCACTTTTTACACAATGTGATCATGGTAGATGAAGCTCATAAGCGTTCTCTTTCAACGGAGATATTGTTAGGTTTCTGAAAATGGTATAGTTTTGCTCCTGAAAATAGTGATGATAGTTGTGGTGCTTTTCTTTTTCTTTTTACAGTATAAGTTATGTTACTCTATTATGATCTTATATCTTCGTTTTAAACTGAAATAGCGGGAAACAGATACAACGGCGTTGACCTGAGTCAATCAGAAGTTTGCTGCTCAGTTTTTTTTTCTGTACAAGGTGCTTTCTTCCCTCAACTTGTTTCGGAGTCATAGCTCTAACTCTACGATGTTGTGGCTATAATGTTCATTCCATAGGCAACTAATCTGACTCAGCTGGTTTTGGTTTTGAAGCAACAATTATCTCTAGCAATAAATGGGTCTGGTTAGGTCTGGAAAATGAGTTTCATGAGTTATACTAGCATTTCTTAAGGATATTATACTTACAATTTCACCTTTACAGTGGCATAAACTGTATACCATAAACATAAGTTGTGAATTGTAGCTGCTGTGCATTAACCAGTCCATCATTTTAGTGGTTTCTGGGCTTAAAATGGTGTCTGATTGACTTGATTAAGTATGTTTATAGACAAGCTAAGTTATTGATGTTAATTGCTATCTTAAATAAGTCAAATGTTGGAATCTGGACAATTTTGAGTCTGACTTAGTAGAGAACTTTGACTGTTCAATGCATAGATCTTTATATAAGTAAATATTATTGAGGATGAATGCTGAAGCACATTTTCTTGAATTTGTAGCTACGGGTGGATCTTATTGCTGATATCTGGATCCCTCTTTTTAACTTCTGCTGTATGTATTTCTGCTTCCTCGGAGATTAAACAGAGGTGTGAGCTTGTGCATATTATTATTTTCGGATTACGTGATGCCTTGCCCTGATTGGCAATTATTATTTGGATTATGATGTGTTTTCTTGATTGGCAATTATTGAAATAAAGCTTACTCATGGTAATGTGGTCTCCACTGAGGCCTCCATGGCTTGTGCACATTATTATTTTCGGATTACGTGATGTCTTTCCCTGATTCGTAATTATTATTTGGATTATTATGTGTTTTCTGGATTGGCAATTATTGAAATAAAGCTAAGTCATGGTAATGTGGTCTCCACTGAGGCCTCCATGTGGTTTTGCTTATTTCAAATTTCCAGTGTTCTGTGATTGTAACTACTCAAGTGTGCTATGTACATGAGATTAATTATTTCTTTTCCGAATTTTGTGCTTATGCTTTATTAATTTGGTAAAAAGTAGCCGAAACCTTCAAGGAAGAGATGCTGAAGAACACGGACTAACGAAAGATCCAGCAATTCTTTCTGTTGAGGTATTTGATATTGGTCATCTCATTTTCAGATATGCAAGACTTGGGAGTTTTTGGTGATAGTGACTTATCATGGGGTATATTTTTTCCTGAACATGTAGGGTAGAGGATTTAATGTGGAAATTTTTTATGTTGAGGAGCCTGTTTCTGATTACATCTGAGCTGCAGTTTCAACAGTACTATCTATTCATGATGAGGTATGTTAGAGCCTGTAACCACATAGCCTACTCTAATGACTTGGCTGTTATGTGATTCCCCACTTTGTAAACATCTTGATGCTTAATTATCAAAGTTATATTTTTGTTGACTGGGCACGATTGGGAATACTGCATGGTTTGGTAAATGTTGCATTTGTCAAAATGTGCACAAATTCTCCTAATGTTTTTTTGTGAAATGAAGTTCTTGATATCTATTACGCTACGCATGCAGACTTTGTTTGAGGTATAGGGCTAATAGTGTTTCATCTCGGTTATTTACGTTCACTAGATATCATAATAAGTATCCCTTTTGTGGCGATTTACCTGACTTTGCTGCTTAATGGACATTAATTGAATAGCATCTTGATTTTTATCTTTCCAGGAGCCAATGGGAGATATTCTTGTATTTCTTACGGTTCAAGATATATTGATGCTGCAATTCAGCTGCATACAGAAAGGCAAGGTAATTTTTGAGCAACAAGACTCAAATTTTCTGCGAGCAGTTGAGGCCCTGACCAACTATCATCTAAATTTCTTATTATGATTATTTTTTCTTCTAAATGCCACCTCAGGTCTACTTTACTGAGAAATCCAGCCTAGAGGCATGGTATAGAATACCGTGCATGAGATATTGGTAGTGCAATTACTGATCAAACCATGAAGTCATTGATTGATATGTTGCAAGTACAGAAAGTCATTGTTGCTTGTACACATGTACATGCATATGTTACTGAGGACACCTCCGAAGATTTGTTTTATCTTTTGACTTGTTTATATTATTGGACTTTTAGGAAATTCAAACACTTGTTCTTACCTCTTTATGATAAATAATAAGTGATTTTCATTGATGAATTTATTTATAGCTTGTAAAAAAAAATTATTACTGCCCTTTATCCTAGAATGATTAGGGGTCTGAATGATTATTTTGTATTCAAATCCTTCTTACCTCCTTATGATAAATAGTAAGGGATTTCCATTTATATTTATAGCTTGTTAATAAAAAAAATATAATTCTTATAAAAAATTATCTGCTATTTATCCCTAAAAAGATTAGTGGTCTAAAGTTGTGATTATTTTGCGTTTCTTTTGATACTTAAAAGCTTTGGGAATAGACAACATTTTGGGAATTGGCCGGAAGCACTGATCAGAGCACTTGAAGTATTATATTCTCTTGCAGTTCTTGATGATGACGCAAAACTTACATCTCCTACCGGATTCCAAGTTGCTGAGATTCCATTAGTATGTTTCTGATACTCAAACTTCTTATATTTTTGTTATTGATATTTTATAATTTTCAGTTTGTAAAAATCATCTAGCCCTCGGAATAGGAGTCATACACCCAAAGTTTTAGGTGGGAAGATTGGAATCTTTTTGTGGCTGGATCCAGGGTTGAGGAAGAAACAGAAAATTTATTTATTTATCATGAAACAACTACAGCCCTGGACAATTTTGAGATTTTCTGTTATGAAGTTTCTGGATAGAATAACATTGGATGATTGTTGTTTGCATGAAGCTTCAAATCAATCGAAGGGGAGAAAAAAATGGTTATGTTAAAATTAGTGATCATGGCTGTTTACTCTTCTTTGTTTGTCCTGTGGATGTTACTATTTAGTTGCTTGCTGCCTGTGATGTAGATTTCAGCAAATGATTTATACGACAACTGGATAATATAGATTGATGCAGAAGATGTTAAACTGTGTTAAATTTCAACTCTACTTTTAGTGTACGCGACTATTCATTTACTGGGTCCAATGATTTCAAATTATTTTAGCAGGATAAAGATTATGGATTTTACACAAAATCTAGTTTCCAAATTATTTTAGCGTGATAAAGATTATGGATTTTACCCAAAATCTCAGTTTCAGGAGTCAGAAGATTCTTATTATTGAAAAAGTAGTGAAATTGAGATCTAGACAAAGTTGCAATTTCTATTGTTTCGAACGAAGTTGAAGTGAACCAGCAGAGAAGTGGAGATGATGGAGCGGATCTGGTTTCTTGAGAAATTTGTAATTATTGAGGCCGTAGAATATTTATTATGTTGTTGGTAGTTTTGGAAAACTGTACCAATATTTTGTTTGACGGTAACTATCTAAGCTAATGACGGGTGTTCAAAAAAGAATTTCTTCAGCTTATGTATTAGGTGATTTCACTTCCTGTGGATGTAGAGTTAAAGCAGCTTAAGCCTTAAGGTGTCATCTTTGAACAATGTCAATATGTGATACTAAACCCGTATAGTTTTCCAGTTTTACAGCAACTGTGCTTGCTTGTAGGATCCAATGATTTCCAAAATGATTTTGGCTTCCAATGAGTATGGCTGTTCTGATAAAGTAAGTACTATTGCAGCAGTTCTCTCAATACTGGTGTTCATCTCTCTTTTACAACTTTTTTCAGTATGTCTTTCTGTAATCTGTAAGTACTTACTTTCTGGGATTGGTCTTTAGATCTTTGAAAACAATTGTCTTTTTACATGCATGCGGTTTTCAAATATGAAAGTCAGAGTCTAACATTTTCTTGTCTGTTGCTCCCTCTTTCTCTTTTCTGTTGTGCAGTCGATTTGGTTTTCTTTTTGGGGAGCACAAAAGGAATCGGATGAAGCAAAATTGAGATTTGTAGCTGCTGAGGTGATTTTTCTTTCTACTTTGGTCCACTATTTGCCATATATTGTTTGCACTCACTAGCTAATGTAACATATTTGACATGGCAAATGGAGTACTTTGTGTTCTGCAATGCTGTGAGCTTCTGAACTTTCCTGACAGTAGCATCTGGGTTGGAGTAAAATCTAATTACAGTCGGTATTAGTAATTTGACCCCAAATTTGATTTCGTGAAATTGATGATTCCTAAGGTGTGATGATTTTGCTTAATGCTTTTGGTGTTACTAGTAATCTGGTACATCTTAATTCGACAGAAGATGATTTGAAAAATTTGAGTAAAAGAAAGATGTTGAGGATTCTTTCTTTAATAGTTTCTACAATTGCTTTCTGACCCTTATTTTCAAGTTTGGCTGATGATTTGAGTTCTCTTAATAGATTTTGTAATCTAGTGGCATTTTAATAACGGCAATGGGTGGAGTTCATATTTCCAACCAGACGAAGAAAAAGGAGGGTAAATGAATTTTGGCTTCTGTGATCTGCATTCCAAGTTCTTTTCCTGTTAAAGGGCTATGGTGCTTCCATTAATTGGACTCTGATGAAATGGAATTTCCAATTAAAAAATATTGCATTATTTTTAATTCCATGAATAAAGTGAACAACTATAAAATCCATTTCTTTCCTGGCTATCTGTATGAGTCTGAATTAGTCCCCCTTCCAGGGGTTTCCTTTCACCAGGTCAATCTAAAACGTGTACATACCGGAATTCCAAGATTTCTTCCCAATTTGTACTGTACCTGCAGTGATTAATTCTCAACATCTCTCTGAAGTCATGTGCAACTCAAGTTGATTGCTCGTGAATTTTATGTACTTCTTTGAGCGGGTGATCATGTTACCTTCTTAAATGTGTATCAATTGTTGTTGAATCTGGTAGATCTTTTGAAGGTGATATGCAGGTAGTTCGTAAGACATTCGGTTGATTGCTGTCTGCAGGGTGATCATCTCCTTCTCCAAGATGCAAGTTCTTTTCTGTTTAACAAAGCCATATTCTTTTAAACACTCCATCCAAGTTTCGTTGGGTTTAGCAATTGCATCATCTAATTTTCTTAAATGTTATTGCTTCCCAATCTTAAATTGATATAGAAGTTGGCATTCTTTGCTTCTCAATCTAAGAATGATTGGGAAACATATATTATTTGATAGTACAACAATTAACTATAAATTCTGAACATAACTTTTGTGTGCACATAAATGCCATGACACAAGCATTGATTTTGATATACCTGCTAATTCTAAACTATAGTCTCATTTTTCAGGAAATATCATGCAAGTATTCAATGCTGAGAATATCGACAACAATAATATTAGTTGAAACTGTTGGCATATTCAGATATAATACTTTGAAAATCATCTGCCAACAATCATCATTTTGTTTGCAGTAATTTGTGTGCCCGCCAATACAAAAATAGAATAATGGAATCCTTGTTGTTTATATTATTGGCTATTGTTATGGTACATGCAATAGCGTGGACTGTTTGGTTGGAGAGAAATAAGAGAATTTTCGAGAATCAGGAAGAATCTATAGAGGAAGTGTGGGACAAAATTAAGTTCAGGATAGCTAATTAGATTTTAGGGGCTTTTATATGTTCGGTTGTGCTTAGGGATTTATGTATCATACTCTCATAGATTGATTATTTTGTACAAAATCATATGGGAAACCTCTTCCCATTGTAACTTTCACATTTTAGTCAATAAATTTTGTTTCTTATAAAAAAAAAAAAAAACAACAATTGACTATTGTTATGGATGATAAATTGAAGGAAATGTATGTGGGACATGTAACTAAATGACATTTATGTTTAGAAATCATATGATCATGTTATTATTAATGGATATTTAGATGTACTTCTTCTCAGTTACTACCTCCGTCCCACTCTAACTTTCCTACTTTCCTTTTTTGTTTGTCCCAACTTAATTTTCCACCCCATAAATGGCAAACTTCTCTCACAATCTCCACCCTCAAAATCTTCATCCTCAATCTCCACCTTTAAAAAAGTCAAAGATTCCACAAAATCTGTTTTTTCTTAACCTCCGTGCCCGGTCAAAGTAGGAAACTTAAGCCGGGACGGAGGGAGTATATGTTCCTGTGTTATTTTGGGAGTACTATATATATATATGTTTGGAGAAAAATCTGAATCACTTTGTGAGTTTGTACTAATCTCAACTGAATTAAGGTTGCATTTAAATCGAAGGACTTAAAATGAAGGTATTTGGAATGTACAAATCTTCTAAGTTGGAGTGGATTTTGACCCACCACCTGAATGCCATACAATCTAGTTCAAATTGAAATGAATTTGAAAATCACTGTCAAATTATTTCAATCGGAGTGGAGTTTTGACTGGAATTCTATGCAAAGATTTATAAATAATACAACATAAAAATGGTTCAGCGGTGCATATGTGATTCTTTTCACCCTCACCTCCCTATGTTAGTTTTATTACAAGAGTATTGGTTTTCTTATTTTCCTCCTAGGCTTTGGATAGTGCAGGTAGTGAGGAAAGTAGTTACCGTTGGATTTTTTGCTAATGCCATCCTACTTGTATTTTGAAAATTTAAGTTTTAAATATTGTAATTATTTAAAAGTAGACTTGTTCTTTTTCTTTTTCGGCAACTTAAATTTCAATTGCAATTTAAGTAAATGTTGCAAATTTGAAACTTTTGGATTATATTGTAATTTCTTGAAAAGGTTAGATTTTTTTACAATTTCTAAATTTCTTCTATCTTTTTGTAAATGATGTGACAAATAATGTGACATTTTTGCCAGACACATGGACTTTGGTGACTGAAGAATTTACCTGTAATTCGATTTGTAATTATGAGTAAAAGTTGTGTATTATTTTGTTAAATTCTAAAGTCAAGCTTAAAATGCAATTTCGAAAAAAGTAGTGATTTTTCCTCCCATTATGCTTTTTTTTTTTTAACTTGTATGATTCCAAGTTCCAACAGATTGTGCTCGACTGCTTGTGGATTCTACTCAAAATTGTCAAAAATTTATTAGGAAGATACAAAGTGGATCACAGTTATTACAACGTAATGTAAGGTTTCAAACTCAAGTTGTAAATCTATAAAAATTTAACTTCGAAGACCAAGTTGTAAACCTATAAGAATTTAACTTCGAAGACGGAACTGCTAGGTTACATTAACAATAATATTTTATTTTATAAGAAAATCTATGTACGCACACATATTTTTGTATTATAATTAAGCTAAACTACGACCGAAATATATTTTGCTATCTAATTTGACACCAACTCTCCATAAACTATTTTTTTTTCTAATATTGTTCACTCATATATATATATATATATATATATATATATATATATATATCGTTAGACGTTAGTTAGGCGGTGGACTGAGATCTAGCGATTAGTCGGGGTTTGGATGGAATTAATCGGGACATAGACGTAGTTAGACAGAGAGGAATCGGAAAATAAATCTAGGCAGCCAATGAAAACTTAGCGATAAACGAGAATTAATCGGAGTTAGTCGCGAATTTTTACCAATTAAGAGAGACTTAGACTCTGCCACCCTAAGAAATGAATTCAAGTTGTTTCCTTTGTCGTTGTTTGGTTATGTAATAATATAAGAGTAGGTTTTAGGTGCACCCAACACGCAAAAAGCTTATTGTGCACTCTTCAATTTAATTTGGGAATTAGATATATATTAATGGCTTCGTTTTGATTTTCAAAAATGTTGCTGGCCCAGCGGTCAAGCCCCTATGCGCGTGCGCAGAGGATCGAGTTCGAGCTTTAGCCAACGCGCGCAACTTTATTTCTTTCTCTTTATTTCTTTCTTTTAATTCAAATTAATATATATATATATATTAAGACATGTTTGTTGGCACATAAGAGACACTACCTTAGGTGGTAAAATCCCGAATTATTGGTTATTAGGGTACTGGTTTGAATCCCATCTTCTCCAATTTTTTTTATATATGTGCACTTTTTATATTATTTTAGACAATGTAATATATTATTTAAAAAAATTATATATTATTAAAAAAAAGTTATTGTATACCTGTAACATAACATATACTATTACGCAATATAACATATACTATTAAACAACAAAATATATTATTTAAAATTATACATGTAACTATAATATATATTATTACACAATATAACATATAATATTACGCAATATAACATTTACTATTGAACAACATAAAAAGAGGTAAAAGTAAAACGAAAGCAGGGTTCGAACGAAAGCGCCTGAACCTAACATGCGTGTGCCTCACCACTGCACCACATGCTGTTGTAAATCCATCCAAACAAGGCCCTTATATTTATCTTTAATTCCAAATTAAATAGGGGAGTGTACAATAGGTCTATTGTGTATTAGGTGCACACAAGTATTTGTCTTTTTTTTAGATGTCTTTTTAGCTTTTGTACTTTGTTTATAAATAGTTTTTCTTTTAGTTTTTCTTCTACATTTTTTCCAATAGTATCCCTATAATTACTCCTAAAAAAATTCTAATTACCTAACCTACCATATCTATATTCTCTAATTAAGGTTTATTTGTCTATTTTCCATATTTCTTAATTTCCTTATCCAAACCTAAAAGAACATCTAAAAAAAACGGAGGTAGTATAATATAATATTTAAATATGTGATCGTTTTATCCTAACAAAATATATATTTTTTAAAATATAGGATAAAATATAAATAAATTATAAGTAATGTAAACATAATTTTTTCGCACATCATATATGAATTTAATATAATTTACTTTGTATATATATATATATATATATATAACTTAACATTAAAGATAAATATTAAATATAAAAAAATCTTTTTCAAAATGATCATTTCTTATCTTTGAAATTCAAACACACATTTAGTGTGTCTGCATCATTCTCCACCTATATGCATAATAACTTTATTAATTATGAATGTTAAAACAAATATAAATATCTAATTAACAACTCATAATAAATAAATTGGATAATGTTATAAGAAATTTATTTTTCTTTAATTTTTTTTCATTTTACTTTAAATATTTAAATTATCTAAATAAAGTTTTAAATTCTAACTATAAATATTTACTTTTAAAAATATCTTATTTGCAAGTATTAGTACTTTACATGGTATTTTCCAATGTACAAAGAATAACAAATTAACAAAATAAAAATCAAAAGATATTCAATAGTTGGAAAAGCAAAATAAAACATCTGTTTTTTTTTTCTTTTCAATAGTTGGAATAACAAAATAAAACATATGAGTGCTCCAATATTTCTTAATACTTTCATATATATGTTAAAAAGTTTCAATTGAATTATACATTTATATTGTATATAGTAGATTCATTTAAATCTATGCACTAGTTAATGTATTTTTTTTTTTTGCTTAAGTTGCAAAATGTTGAAAAAAAAAGACTTAATTGTGATTGGTTAATGTGACCAAGTATTATATAGGTTGCTAAGTCTAAAAAACATATAGTTCAAATTGGTTAACCTTGCTTATTTAAAAGAAGTTTAGCTGCACCTTGTATAATATCATAGTATATGTTGCAAAGTGTAATTATTTATAGAAAAATAACATTAATATATCGAATAGAAAGTAATAAAAAAATTTCTAAGATTAATTATCATATATAAAATTATATATATGAGCGAAAGTCATAGTTTTGTGATTTATCAACAAGAATAGTTATTATATCAATTAAGCATTCAAATTTAATAATTTAATAAGTTGATTATAAATCAAATATCAATTATCGATTATAATTCGATAATGTATGTGTTCAATTATATATACAATGATTTTATCTCAATGTAATAAATGTAAAAAACTTGAGACAATTCATGTCAGATAAAACAAACTGATTAGTTGTGGTTTTAATGAAATAATCAAGTAAAATAATTTGTAAAAGAGAATTATTTGAATGATTTTTAATTGTAATCCGACCCAATACTATATTTGTTGTACAACCCACAATAAACACGGAAGTCTTACTCAAATAATCAACGAACAAATAATATAATATTTTAAATAGTATATCTTATATGTGTGTATATATATATATATATATATATATAATATGGATGTCAAATCAAACATCGTCAAGATATGATTAATTTGATATAGTATACATAATAAATAGATTATAAATGAAAAAAAAAAGATATTTGCAACTTTAGGAAGTAAAATAATTTTGATTCCTACCAAATGTGACAACAACTTATCAATCACATCCTAATATTTTAAGCTAACAAGTGTTACTTACAGAATTGTCACTCTTGTGCCTTATATATATTAATATTTTATTTCGATATATCATATGTAATGTAAAATTTAATACTTTTCTCTTTATGTCCTACTTTTATTTTATATTTATTTTTTTAATTTATTTAAATAATTTAGGTTGCAAAGAATAAATTTCATTAAAAGAAATAATTTCAACAAAATACACATTATTAAAATGTAAATAGGTAGTTAAAAATAATTTCAATAACTATGTTAATACATTATTATATATATGCTCAAAGCTTCTGTACTTTCGTGATAAAAAGATTTTTAGCAGGTTTGATGACATAATAAGTTGATTATAAAATAGATATTGATGGTTTTGTCTTTGATTTAATAGAGTAGGATTTTCATTATTTAAACAATGAGTCCTTTCCCTGCATGACTTAAATAAAAAAAGTATTTGAAAATTCATGTCAAATAAAATAAATTATTAGTTGTATTTTTATAAAAAATACTCATGTTTTTTTTATAAAGAAATTATTTTATTAATTTTAGTTGCAACTAAAACAAAAATATTATAGATCAATTCACAATAAACATCAATTCTAGCACAAATAATTAACCAACAAACAATCTGTTTATTCAAATCAAATATCTCATTATAATATATTTGATATGGATGTCAAATCGAAGATCGTGAAAAGATAAATAATTTGGTATATTATGCATAAAAGTCGGATTAAAAATGAAAAAGTTATTTGTATTTTAGAAAAATAAAAGAAAGTTATGAACTTACCAAACATAAGAAAAAATTGCTAATTATGGTCTAAATCTTTTGGAGGGAAAGTTAAAATGACATTAATAGATGAAGTAGTCTTTCCCAAAACGCCATAAATAAACTTTATGATGCGATTCTCAAAATATTCTCTTATTTTAATTAGAAAATCCGAAATCTAGATTTAGATCGATAGCCTATAAATTGGTGAAATCTTTTTTCTACATATAATCGCAATCAATATAATTCATCATAAAAACATAAAAACAAGTTCCATCTTAAATTTTTTAAAAATATGTAAGACTAAGTAAACTACTCCCTCCATTTCATAAAGAATGTCATTTTAGACACTCTAAAAAATTTCACAATAAATGTCACTTTACCAAAAAACTACAAATTTTCCAATATTATCTTAAATAACCTACTTAATTTAGTTGATTATTTCCTTATTTCACAAAACATACCAAATAAATACCAATCATTAATTTTTCAAAAAAGCTAAAATGATATTCTTTATGAAACGGAGGGAGTATTAAAGTCTATGTAATAAAAAAATAATGATATGTATTTCGAAATATTTAGTTAGGTTTTCTTATCAATTTAATTAATGATACAAAATTTAAGATTCTATAGCATATATAAGCCACTAGTTCCATATTATTGTTGTTTTAACTATTTTTGTGCTTGTTAATATATATTGAGTCCTTGTATCTTTATAACTCGAGCTATTGCATTTAGTGGTCACTTTATATGCTATAAGAGCTAATTAAAGAAAATTAAGTAGGATTTGTTTTTCCAAAGATTTTCCACAATTAATGCCTTGTACCTAGGAAATATCCTTATTAATTGATGGAGTAATTCATTAAGGCAATGTCTGGTTGGAGTTGGCCCAACCTCTCATCAGTTGGGTCAACCCAACCTCATGTTTCTTTGGACTGGTTTGGTCAAGTCGGGATATTAGGGCTTGGGGGACATGAAGTCATTTCCTCCTCACAAATCCCAACACTATTTTAATCATTCTCCAATCATTAATAACTATCTCTTACACATATCATATTAAATTTTACACTCCAACCACAATCCCAGCCACCCAACCAAACATCACTCTCTAACACCCCCAGCCACTAACTCCAGCCACTTCTCCCAATCCAACCACCCCAACCCCAATCAAAGATTGCCCCAGTATCCGACCGAACCTGAGCAGCAACGTTGTACAACGTGACATATATAGTTTCAGACAAAAAAGCAAACCGTAAAAGGAAAACAATTTATTTAACTCCCAATGATCAATTGAGTTGAATAGGATAGCTATGAATGGAATCAGCCCATACACCTTTCTGGGCCTCGCCAAGAATGGGCCTATTACATTCCCAAACGATACTATTGCATTTTGGCCCACTTCCCATGCCCAACTGCCACACCTTGTCACCCTTCTTAACTCTATCCTTGGCTTCAATGTAAGCAAGCTCATACCACAATGAGGATGAGGATTGATTGCCAAACCTGTGCAGCGTCATCAATGCAGCCTCCATATCCCTCTCCCCAAGCTTCAATCCCTTCCCTATCTCTCTGATCACCGGCCGCCCCGACGCCGGCAGGCAGAAATGCTGCACCACTCTCTTGAAATTCGGCACGTGTATTTCTGTCGACTTGTCCACATACTTCTTCCTCATGATGGAGAATGCATACAATATCATTTCTGTGTAGGGAAGGAGCCTTTTCCCCAGGATAGTGATGTTCGACCGCAGGGTTTCTCCGGCTACCTGCAGTTAACAATTAATTTGGTCAGCCAGTAGACTGTAAGAAAGAAAAGATTAAGTATAAATTATACATACCTGCAGCAAATCCCTGCGGAGGGTAACACCAGTGAGTCCATCAGAATCCTCTTCTCTAATAGCAGAGTAATAAGCCTTGTCATCAAAGGCCCTCTGTGTCCTCAAACTATGAAGCAGCCTATACTTTGCTGTTTTTCTTGCATCTTTGTTGTTGGAGAGTAGAATCGCAGCTGCCCCCATTCGGAAAAGACAGTTGAGGACCATCATTGTGTGTTCCTTGCCAGGGTACCATCCTGTGGACAGTATTTCAGTGCTGAGAATGAGCGCTTTGGAATTGTTGCGCGTTTTAAGTATGTTATACGCCATGTCGACGGCTAAGGCACTTGCACTGCAGCCCATCCCGCTGATTGTGAAGCTCTTAACGTCTTCTCTCATGGAGTATCTGTTGACTATGATGGAGGAGAGAGAGGGGGCAGGACAGAAGCCGCTGCAGTTGACGATGACGACGTCGATCTCGGAAGGTGACGTCTGGGTTTTGTGGAGGAGATCATCGACGACGGGGAAGAGGGCCATGTGGACTTCCTTAATGGCTTCTTCCTGCCCGGATTTTGGAGGGATGTAGTGGATGGCCGGGGGTAGATACGTCTGTTCGCCTTGCCCCGAATGGGAGAGCACTTTAGCCATGAAGGCTACGCTTTGTTGGTCTAAGAAATCAAGCATTTGGGCGTGTTCCAGGTAGGTTGACATGGGTACCCTACAGTGATTGGGAGGCTTTAGGCAGGAGAAATCAACTAGGTATAGTGGTGAAGGGGTTGAGATGTAGTAGTGTATTGCGATGCCCACGACTGAGGCTGCAAGAATATGGTAAATTAGGGGGGTTTGTTGCACGATCAATAGGGTCTCTACACAGAGAAAGAGGACAAGAAATGATAATTTCATCAATTCTGTAGAGACAGATACCATGCTGCTTTTGTTTGCCATGGTTGATATGATCTTGCAAGTGTGGGATTAATTTATGGGGGAGCAAAATGTTCTGGACTTTTCCCACTTGCTGTTTCTTATTTATACCGGTGCACTGCACCTCATAAATGTCTTTCATTTAAATCATCCTCATTAAATGCATGCTATATATATATTTGCAATATAACTTTCTTTTTACAGTTGGGCGTTAACTCCATCATCATCCTCAAGAAGATTTTGTTGAATTACGCACGCTGCTATTATTGCAGGCAAACGACTTTGACCACGGATCCTCCAAGTAAAAGTAGATCTGACACGTCAATACTCAATTTAATTGAATGTATGTCGAGTCAACACTTGTTGAGAGTTACGGCACTTATCTTCATCTTTCTAATTGAAATATGGGTTCAGAGACGTGCATATCAAGACATTAAGTGAAATGCAGATTATGCTTGTAAAAATAGAGAAGAATCTCCCCTTAATTTCGGTGTCACATAAAATAATACCGTTTCGATTCAACTTTCAAAATTATTATTCTTATCCACTTTTTAAGAAAATGTAACTTTATGTGTGAAAATGGTTGAGACATCATAATTAAGATGTAGATCCGAACCACGAATAATAAAAAGGAAAAATTGTGTGCGGTGGTGTTATGTTTTTTTAATTAACTTCCTGTTTCGCACCTTTTTATAACGAAATATAAAATTTAGCACAATTGCAATCCACAAAAAGGAAAAGAAAAATAAAGTAGGCACGTGTAACATTAAAACAAGCCCTCTATAAAAAAATATTAACAAAATCAATAAACCTGAGAAAGAAATAAAAAAAAAAAGGGAAAAAATAAATCGATGTTCACTACAAGAAAACGTGTTTTTAGCGGCGAAAATTTTCGTCGTAAACCAGTCGGATTTCGCCGCTAAATCGAGTTAGCGACAAAAAAATTTCGCCGCCAGAGCCGTCGCTATTTCAGCGTCGCTAACTTCGTTTGCGACGAAAGTTAGTACATCGCCGCAAATATTAGCGGCAAAAAAAAATAAGTTTGTCGCTGATAATAAAACTTATAAATAATATAAAAAAATATATATTAGCTGCAAATATATTATTTCGCCGTCAATTTTGCAGTGCAATTATAATATTTTCTCGCTAATTAATAAAATTATAAAATAATAATAATAAATATATTAGCCGCAAAATTTATATTTCGTCGCTAATGTTGTGGCGAAAATGTAAATAATTCGTCGCTAATTATTAGCTGCAAAATTATATTTTGAAGCCAAGTGTGCGGCGAAAATTTATACGTTTGTCACTAATTAATAAAATTATAAAATAATAATAATAAATATATTAGCAGCGAAAACTGTATTTCATCGCAAATTTTGCGGCGAACACGTAAAAATTCATCTCTAATTAATAGCTGCAAAATTATATTTCATAGCTAAGTGTGCGGCGAAACTTTAGACATTTGTCGCTAATTAATAAAATTGTGAAATAATAAAATAAATATAATATCCGTGAAAATTATATTTCATCGCTAATATTGCGGCGAAAATGTAAAAGTTCATCACTAATTATTAGCTGCGAAATTATCTTTTGTAGCTAAGTTTGCGGCGAAAATGTAAAATTTTGTCGCTAACTAACAAAATTAATAAAAAATATTAAAAAATATTAGCTACGAAAATTTGCAACGCATTATCGAGCCTCCTTGCTATTTCGAAGAATTAGCTAAAATGATATGCTCTTGAATCATATATAAAACCATCCTAAAATAAATATAATCAAAATAGCAATTCAAATTGTCAACAAATCCGGTACCACGAGTAGTGTTTCAAGTACTTAAACATAAAGTTTGTTCTAAAACACACACAAAAAAAAAAAAACACGGAATTACGTTCCTCATTCAAGCTCCTTCATCGACCACATGAACCTGAAGAAAAAAAATCATCACATCATGTATCCATTTAAATTTTGCTGCATATCATTGTAAAAACAAGCTAAAATTATTGTAATTTAAATTACTAAGAAAATAATTTTATCATTAATTTCGATATTTTAGTGATTTGCGATGACTTTCAAGTGATATGTCGCTAAATGTTAGCGGCAAAAATACATATTTTGCCGCTATTTGATATATAATAAATAGAAAATTAGATTTAACTATATATTTTTTAAAAACACATGTTTTGCGACAAAATATAATATATTGGCCGCTAAGTTTGCTGCGAATAGTGTACATGTCATCGCTAAATTAGCGACGAAATGTAGGTTTTCGTCGCGAAGTAAAAATAGCGACAAAATATTTCCAAACATCGCTAAACCTATAAATTCTCGTATGGATAAATAGCGACAACACATGTTTTTTCGCCGCAAATATTTTTTCTTATTAATTTCGTATGGATAAATAGCGGTGTATGGATAAATTTCGCCGCAAATATTTTTTATTTTGTTGGCTTCACACTAAAATTATTATAATTTAAATTACTAAGAAAATAATTTTATTATTAATTTCGATATTTTAGTGATTTGCGACGACTTTCAAGTGATATGTCGCTGAATGTTAGTGGCAAAATACATATTTTGCCGCTATTTAATATATAATAAATAGAAAATTAGATTTAACTATATATTTTTTAAAAACACATGTTTTGCGACAAAATATATATATTTGTTGCTAAGTTTGCTGCGAATAGTGTATTTTCATCGCTAAATTAGCGACGAAATGTAGGTGTTCGTCGCGAAGTAAAAATAGCGACAAAGTATTTCCAAACGTCGCTAAAGTTAGCGGCGTATGGATAAATTTTGCCGCTATTTATAATTTTAGCGGCGAATATGAATTTTGCAGCTAAAAATTCACCGCTATTTACGCGTTTTCTTGTAGTGTCATAAACAGTTTCAAACAAAAATTTGTCCAAAGATGACGAATGTTAGTATACTTGATGCATCTCAAAAGCAATAATCCTCCAATATTTTCTAAGTTGGCTAAGTCCATGTGTTTACTTACTGTAGTGTCATGGTGGAATTCACTCATCCTGAAACACGTCTTTGAGTAAGAAAGACTTCGGTCATTTGACTAATCATAAGAAGAGTGGTCGGATCACGAAGCACAAACTGGACCCTTTCCACTCCCGAGCGCAAGGGTCATGAGCACGAAGCGTGATCCAGGCTTCAGTCCCATAAGCATGAACTATTCTACTGCGAAGAATATGCTAGTCTATCGCGGGGAAGGTTCCGACCAAAAAGTAGCAAACTGACAGTAAGTACACTGACAACAGTTCTTCATCTGCCAAAAAGTTGGGGGACCACTAACATATCTCCAGTAGCCTTTAGTTTGAGGGAAGCTGACTAGGATTAGAACTGACATGGCATGCGCGAAATGACACTGTTACCCCTAGGCCTTAATCTGGTGAGTATAAAAAGCTTGATATTTCTTCCTCATCAAGGTATGACTCATATTTTCTCACTATTCACTTGCAAAATCACGTAAATTCAACTCAAACCTCTGATTGCTGACTTGAGCGTCGGAGGCTATTCGCCGGAGACCCTCTCTGGTGTTGGCTTTTGCAGGATCAGAATCGGATAATCGGTATACTCGAAGAACAAGACATCGTCCTCACCGAGTACTATCTTAGGTAGATTTTATTCTATGTAATGAGTGCCGGAGTTGTTTTGAAAAGGCACTACACTTACAAAGTCTATCTAAAAATCTCCTTATAATTCGGACTAGATCTTTGCGCTACACTATAATAAGTTGTCTTTTTTTTTTTTCCAATTCTTTTGACCTTAATCTTGCTTAACTCCACCTAAATTCCAATTAGATGATACTCCATATAAACGTTTAGAAGTTTTTTAGTACATTGCATACAAAAGTAATGTGACTAGATGATATCCACAGTCATAATTACATCAGTGCAGCTCACATTTTCCAAATATACAAAGTTACAAACATTGCCGTTCATTGATATATACCTACATACATCATGAGTGATGTTCAAAAAATGTGTGATGTTTTGGACTGTGAATAAAATGGTTCTCACTTATCTCTTGAACGGTAGGGGTACCAAGTTGTAGCATCTAACCATAATGAGTCAGAAACATCAATTTTAAGTACATCCGTTAGTCTTTTCAAAACAAGATAATAAGTTTTTAAAAAAAAAAATTCTCAAATAATAAATATTGATCACAACTACATTATTTAAAGTAGTATATCGTTATTTATAAGTCGTCCTAATAATTAGTCGTCAACTATCCTAAATGTTTCTAAAGAAAATGGCTATTAATGATTTAAATAATTTGTAGAAAATTTTGTAACAAGTCGTGATATAAACCTATTACTATTATTTTATAAAAGAACAATGTGTTACAAATTACATTTTTTTTTGGGACGACAAATAATTTTTTTATTGATCAAACAAGATTAGTTAATTGTACATTTAGAAAAAGGGAAGAACTCTTGTGCATCTGTTGTACGGATCTAATGGGTGAAAATGTATTACTAAGAATGCCTAAAGGTATTACATGTGATGAGTAAATGTATGAAGGTGAAAATGTATCACCATTTATGCTTAAAAAAATTACGCGTTCTGGATAAAGATATCACGAATTTTTAAGCAAAAATTGTGATACACAATCTAAATTGCGTGGTGCACCTGAATCATACCATGCAATTAATGTACATTAGACTTTGTCCTAGAAAAATCTCAAACTCAAGAATCCAAATAGAATTTGGATAAGCTTTTTCATTGCTCGTATTCCCACCGTTAAACCTTAACATTGAATGCAAGCTGCATCAACGCGTATATTTGTGAACCCACTATTTATTTGGTGTAGTACATGAACAATCACTGTACTGCTTTATTAGTCTGGCGGATTTATCTTGGAAATATATGGTTGTGTTTATGTATATACTAGTATTTCACCAGCACGATGCGCGATTTGTAATACTTCTAATAATATTATTAAGTAATGAATAGATATCTAAATAATTATAATCTTTTTGTACCTTTGGTTTCTTTTTATCTTGTTACCATTTTTTTTCTTTTGATTGCAAAATCACTTAATTCTTTTATCATCCTTTTCAAATTATTATTAATAATATCCTTTTTATCTTTATGTAATATGTTATTTCCAATCGAATTCACTTGGTTTTGATGGTAGAATTAGAAGCGTATTTTTTTCATTAATTGGATCAAGAAACTTTTACTCTTATCTAGGCCTCAAAATGACATCATTAAAGATATATCATATATTAATTCCACGTATATAGTTTGATTGTGGAAACATAAATTCTAATTTAGATTCAATGTGTTCATGATTGATGTTGAGGTTGAAGAAATGTGTTCCATTTTCAGTTTTGATATTGTTATCTATAAAAAATCATCTATAGTTTTTTTTGTTAGAGAAAACAAAAATATAAAAATCTAAATTAAGACATCTGCAATTACCCTCCTTCAACTTATTTGTATTTTGGTATATATCTTTATAATTTATTCTTCAAAGTTTAAGAATTTTATTGTGCAGTTGATCTGACAAATTACATCCTTCCAATTCTTTCCTTAAGTTATTATGACACGGTAACTATTTTATCTTCTGAAATTGCATTATGACAGGAACAAAGTTTTCCAAAGTCAATTATAAAAAAATTTGCTTGCAGAAAATCATTTTTATCCATTCATCTATAATTTGTTGCACCAACGAAATATTCTCACAAACATGTTTCTGTTAATCTTTATTTTGTTAAATATATACTTTAACTAATATATATATTTAAATTAGTCAATTTAAAACAAACGATAATTAAATATGATATCAATTAAAAAAAAAGATAATTAAATATTATACCTATACGGAACGATCTTATTTTCGTTATACTGAAGGGTCTTGAAGTGATCTTCCTCCAGATTATTAAAATCAAGTAAGTTATTTATGTTTTCTTTGTATTTTTGTTTATGCAATTATACTTGTGTTATTTATATTTTCTTTTTTATTGTACTTGCATATTTTTATTTAGATTGATATTCATATGTTAATATAGCATGTTACTCCCTCCGCCCCACCTTATCTTGCACACTTTCCTTAAACGATCGTCCCTCCTTATCTTGTACAGCCTAAAAAAGCAAAGTTATAACATAATCTGCACCCTCAATCCACATTTAAAAAGTCAACAAACAACCAAAAAATAACTTTTCTTAATAACCCTGCCGACCTTTCTTGTGCAAGATAAGTCAGGATGGAGAGAGTACGTATTATTTGACGTTGTACAATGAAGTGGTTTTTATCCGGAATTTACTATACTTTTTGTTATCATTTTAGTGTAGCCCAACATTTATATTAAGAAAATTTAATATATTATAAATATTGTACTTAGAAAATTATTTATAAAATAGTCCTAAAACTAAATGTTATCTCTCTTTACTAAAAGTATAATTATGTAATTATAAGAAAAATAATAATTAAGTAAGGGCAAAAGAATAAAAATAAAAAAGATAAACTAAAAATAAAAGAGAACAAAAAGGAAAATGATAGCATTTGATTGAATAGCCGACTAAAAACTTTGTTGCTCAACTATAACAATTAGCCAAAATATTGTGTAATTAAAGAGTAGGTTCATTTGGAATATTTTTATTACTAAAAGTGTGTTAGCATCATGTGTGTATTTTAGAATTACCACAAGTTAACATAACAAAAATAAAAAAAAATGATTATTTGTGGAATGTGTTCTCAAATTAAAACAAAACAAAAAAAGTTAAAAATTCAAAATTTGAAACCCCAACGTAGATTATTTGAAAAGTTAAAATAGAGTCTTGCTATTTCGCCAGATTCTGGCTAGGGATGTCAAAGGATAGGGTAGGATACTGTAAACCTTTCTCATACCCTACCCGCATATAAAATGTTCCGCTCATACCTTACCCTACTTGAATAAGAACTCCTCTTCCAAACTAGTCTTTTGTCGCTGTCGTGCGCAAGGTATGTCGCGTTCGGGACATGCTTCTTCAAACCAGCTTAATACATGCTCTTTTGTTGCGGCCGCGGGACATTCTTGTCGCGGTCGCGACACTTGGTCAGTGCAAAAACTCAGTTTCTGAGCATCTTTTGTCGCGGCCGTGACCAATAGTGGCGCGGTCGCGATGGTTCATTCCGGTCCAACTCTATTTTAGATCAGCTCAAATCGGTATTTTCTCTTCTTGATTTGTTCCTTTGTCCCACAGTCTTAAAATACGATTTTTCAACTTAAAAATACTTAAAACCTTTAGAACAAGTTAAAACATTTTATATGATGAATAAAAGTAACTCTCGACCAAATATGCATGTAAAGGCTATAAAATATGTTCCTAAATCGATCTAAATACATGCATAATTAACGTATATCATTGATCAAGGAAGATAAAATGTTAGATTGATCAATGAGATAATTATTGTTGGTACATGGGTTAACTTCAAAATGAAACATGTACAATGTGTGTTTTTTTATTTTGCAATGAAAGCTAAATATTTTTTTTTGATTACAACATATATTGCACGTTTTTTTGTATTTTTCAACCTCTGGCTATATATTTCGGCCTATATAGGCCATGGGCTCAGCAGCACATGCCAAAATGGCCAATAAAATGACGACATGTTGCCATCAATTAAAAAAAATTAAAAAAAAAATTCAAAAAATCTGTTTTTTTTTTTTTTTTAAATTTTCCTCCACTTTTTTTATTTTTTTCCAAGATTCATTATTAATTTATGTTTATTTTCCTCCAATATTCATTATTCTCGAAGAAACTAAAACCCTTCTTATCCCACCTCCTCAGCCTTACCGCCCACTATCGTTGCCTGCCGCTGCCCATCTTTAGAGTACTAATAATCAACCTTCTCCTCCGAAGGAATACTAAAGAAGTATGTTTCTATGTCCGTCAAAGTTGGACTGTAATTTTTGGTGGGCCGCATAGCCCGTTTTCTCAAAAAGGGTGGTTGCGTGTACTGGAGCTCCGATCTACATAGCTTTTTGTTTTGTCAACTGGTTTCCTTTTGCTTTTTTTGTATTCAAGGTGTTTGATGAACTGCTTATATGAATATGTAGATGTGGAATTGGCTGGGAATGCTATCACAGACAAGAAGAGCAGAATATCCCCAGGCATGTGTTGTTGGTCTTCAATTATTGTCTTCTCCAGGTCGGCTGCGGAGAAGAACGGGTGAACTTTTTAGGCTTCAACTATCCTAAGTGGTGGTCCAGGGATTATGTTTAGTTTTAGATTAGAATTCTCAAAATAATTTTCTGAAATAGTTTTTCTAATTTCTGAATTTTAAATGAATTTTTATAATTTTCAAATAATTTTTAGAAACAAGCTTTTTTACTTTATGAATTTTAAAATTATTTAGAGTTTTAAATCATTTTTATGTTTTAATAAATTAATTTAATTTTTTTAATAAGATGGCCACGTGTCACCATCTTATTGGCCCTTTTGGCATGTATTGAGCACATGGCCTGTATATGCCGGAACAAGAACAAAGAATACATTTAAGTATAAATAGTGATACCTCGCCCGGATTGCACCATGCAACTGGCGTACATGAGTCTTTGCCCATTTTTTGTCTCTATAATTTACATACCTAATAAGTATCAACCACCTTTTTTCAGAGTAAGTATTAGCTACCTTTTTACAATACAAGCACATGTTTTTTATTCTTCAAGTGATTCGTGCGGCTTTTTAGTTATGAAAGATCGAAACGCCAAAATATTTCACTGCTCCATTTCTCTTTCATTAATTTTCAAAATAAATATGTTGCTCTCATCATCCTTAATTCCTCTTATCTTGAATAAATTCTTCTTTAAGGGAACTCAAGTAGTCAACTTCTCTGGGTGGATTTTATCAAAGCTGTGACGAGAAAAATTAAGAAATTAACAATGTTTGATTTAATAAGTTATCAACGATTTGCTAATCTGCTATTTCAGATGTAGAAATATTGGGTTTCCAGATTCTATTGTGCTAAAACTTATATTTTATTTATTTTATATTATCAATATTTATTCATTTTGTTTAAATGCGAATCTTGTCTGTTTTAAAACGATTTATTATCTATTTATGTTGAAATAACAGGTAGAATAAGAAAATAAAAATTTAGATCGAAAAACGGAAGCAAAACAGTAAAAAATAAATATGAATGATAATTTTTTAACTTTTTAATGGTAAGGGTCTCATTTTCTTGTCTTGCCGATTTTGGTTAATTAAGAAATATGTGCATGCCCACGCACTATAGTACAATTTTTAGGGCCCGCTTGATTGAGGGTTTAGGGATAAAGAATGAGAATGAATGAAGAATCATTCCTGTTTATGGCGCTTGATACATAATAAATAAGTTAATCATTACCTAATTTTATTAACAATTTTCCCATCTCATTCTACAATATAATTGACCCGTCATTCATACCCATTACTATTATCATTAATGATTTGTAACCAAGCGGACCCTTAAGAACACTTCGGCAATTTGGAGCGACCGTGGAAAATAATTGTTAAATTAGTTACAGAGTTATTCCATAAAGTTTTCTTGTGTAGGTGAATTAATCTTGTTGAACATAATTTAATAATATTTCTACAACGATGTCTCACTATAATAAAAATAATATTTTAAAATATAAAAAAGGGTCTCAAACAATTAGTGTTTGTCATAACTTATGATAAGTGATATTAAATTATGAGTATTTGACATAATTTTATTATCGTCTCAATAATTCAGACGTAAATAACATATTTGTGAAAACAAAGTCGTATGTTTGGAAGCAAATTGTTAAGCATAGATTTTGGTTATAAGTTAGAAAAACAATAAAATCCTCATCGTTGAGTTTTTGTTGTTAAAAACACGTGATAATTCAGGCTTACAGGAGAATATTTAAAACTATTTTATTTTATATGCTTTAAGCAGGTTCACAAATAACTCAACTTTTATACTGTATTATTCTTTCAAGGATCACGAATTAGAAACCTCTGCAAATTCCAATTTTAAATGTCATACTGAAAACATATAAATACAAATATTAATTTTGTATTTAGAAATTAGTTGATGTCTTGTAGCTTAGATAACCTACATACACTTTATCAATAACCATTTAATTATTCATCACTACCTATTTTAATAATTATAGAAATTATTGTAAAGATATTATACCAACGGATAACTTACCTAAAATATAGCGGTACCAAATGCAGCACATCATTTAATTAGTAACTCAAACTTATAATTTTAATTTTTATGAAATGTTCATAAATTTTTTCTTTTCACTTTTCTTTAACACTATACCTATCACTAATTCTAAAGAAATCTCTAAAGCCTATCATATCTAATTGATACATTGGTTTGACCCAGATCAATGTGCCAACGTGGTTCAAGTGGGACTATAGTTTTTTTTTTTTTTTTTTTTTTTTTTTTTAAGACAATAAAAAATTGTCTCATATAATAAGTACTCCCTCCGTTTTTTTTAGATGTTCATTTAGCTTTTGTGTTTTATTTTTTTTTTAGATGTTCTTTTAGCTTTTTTTAACATAAATTTTTCAATACTACCCCCTTTTAATATCCCTACAAAATCTCCCATTATCTAATTTACCATATTTAATTTAATCTAGCAAGGACTTATTTCTCTATTTCCCCTATTCCTTAATTTGTTTATCCAAGTCTAAATGAACATCTAAAAAAAACCGGAGGGAGTATTTGTCACGACAAAAGTAATCTTAAAATGGTCTTAAATTATTTGTTGAGAGATTTGTGACAACAAGGGGTCACATATAACTAATTATTAGTGACAACAGTTGTGCTCTAAAGAATATTATATAAAAGACCTCATTTGTTGTAGTGTGGGTTGACCCAGTTAATAGAAGTGAGTAATTATAAGAAGTCCATTTTCCATAACAAGTACCTACTGCCCCCCACTATCACGTACAACTAAGTTACACGATACATGTTAGAAAGTGGGAGAGAACTATACTGTCAAAATACGGAACGATTTCCATAAGAAACACAGTGAGAAACAAATCCAAGCGATTTTTCAAGCCGCCTGCAGATGGCTCTTGGGCGTGATAGCGGTGGATTTTCACTTGCAATTTTCACCCCCACTAGGAGTACAAAACATTGAGAATCAGACCGTGGTTTAGCTCGTATACAATGTGGGGATCCGTTCCTCTGCAATATTCAATTACCCGGTTGATTTTTCAACAGCGGTATCAAAGCCACAAAGGTTAAAATTCAGTTTGCATTGGTGTTTTGATGAATTACATGATGATTTGTTAGGGTTAAATTCGTGCAGCAAATTAGAGGCTCAATTCCTTCTGCTTAATTTTTCTATTTTTGGCAATGCTAATGGTATAATTAGATACTACACATTAATAGGTTCTGTCTGCAACTTGAATTACAAAATTTCGTTAAGAAATGAATTTCATATAGTTTTCGAAGTTGGACATATGAATTTGAAAATTCTGACGAAAATTATTTTTTCACTCTGATTCGGGTTCAGTTTTAGTCCAGTTACAGTTATGTATTTTTATTGATATTGATATGCTTAGATTCCTTGCTGAAAGTGCTTTCCATTGACATGTTATGCACAATGCACAATTTTTTGATTTAAAACGAGTAAGATATATGCTTTTAAATTTGGACGAAAATGATATTTTCCTTGAAACTTATTCGGAAATCTGAAGATGTGCATGTTTTTTTAGAACCCGATTTAAGCATTGTTATTTTCTGATTTGACACATAAATATGATATTCTGGAATTAGTTTTTAATGGTGCTTCAATTTGATATATTGCATGTGGAAATCAAATTAGTATTGAGTGAAATAACGTGCTTATAAGATTAAAAATTATTCAAAATAATTACGGAGATACTCTTGATGAAGATCAAGAAAAACAAGGTTCTTCACTCTCTAAAAATATAATTTTTAATCTGAACACATAGTTAGGAGTGTTGGATCAAAAAATAAATTGCACCATCGAACTCATAATGGTCGAGATGGGGTGGAAGGGGGAGAGCTGTAGCCAGTGTGCAGACGGTCGGAAATGCAATAAAAATGGCTTATGCACGTCACTCAGCCGTTGATGTGAGCGCGCTTCATTTTGGTCAAACATGCCACATGCCATGTCTCATTAGCACACGTTGCAAGTACGATCGCCCCATGTGTGCCACATCAGCACACGTTAGTGAGCATCGTGAACGGCCATGTCGGACCACATCAGCACACGTGGGTGAGCACCATCGTACCACATGTGAAATGTCAGCCCGAGCCAACAAACGCGTATGACACCACGTTGCAACACGTAAGATACCACAACTAATGCGGTGTGGGCACGCGGCATAAGTGCGATGTCGGCTTCCTCAAACCGAACTGGCCTAGAAGTGATCTGCCTCCGGTCCACGCCCGGTCCAAGCCCGTCCACCATTGTTGATCGCAGTCGAGGCACTCGCTGGATAGCCACCAACCACCGTAGATAGTTTCCAGCCAATCATCGAACCGCCGTGGGACCACTGCGAATAATTTTCTGTCACCGGACCGCTGCCAAACCACCACCGAATCACTGCGGTAAGTCAGACCACCAAAAAACCATCGCCAACCGTCTTCGGCGCACGAAAGCACGTCTTGGCGTATGACGATACATTGATCGTGCGTGAGGGGGCGTGGTCATTCGTGAAGGCGCGTGGCAGCGCGTGTGAGTCTTCCACAACAAGTGTTCTTTTGTCGATCACCCTAAATGACTTACTTACAACAGAGTATCCTAAAATACTCCTTCATCTGATGTAGCGTCAAATGTATTTAGGTGTTCATTCATATTGCTCAACACAAAAGATCTACAACCAAAGATATGGAAGCAATAGATGTTAGGTGTTCTTCCATACCAAGCTCGTAAGGTTTCTTATCTTGATCCTTATTGATAAGACATCGATTTCGAGTATAGCATGTTATGTTTGTTTCCTCAACCCAAAATCATTTAGGTCATTGTGCTTCAGTAATCATGCATGGTCCTTGCAGCTTCTTCCAATGTTTTGTTTGTTCTTTCTGCAACACCATTTTTCTTGGGAGTTCTTACAGCTGAATATTCATGATGAATTCAATACCTCGATTTGATCGGATCTTGAAATGTTGAGGCCTTTCTCCTTCTAAATTCTCTTCATAAAGTCTAGAAGTTTTTGTTTAGTGTCTAATTTCTTGCCAAAAACACAGTCCAAGTGTATCTAGAGAAGTCATCCATTACTACTGTGAGTACTTCATCCCACTTAGACTTACTGGTTCAATTGGTCCAAAGATGTACATATTTTGTAGATTGAGAAATCTGTAAGATGATGATACACGTTGTAACCACCCGATTTTCATAAAATATTTTAATCTAAATAAGTAACAATAATAATAATAATAATTTTTTTTATTAAAAACAATACATAGTCAGGCCGTTAAAAAATACTAAATTCCCTAACTATGCAAAACTAAACTTATCTATCACATGGAGCATCGAATTAAATTAACAAAACATCTAATCACATTGAAACATTTATTAGCTAATAAGTTATCATGAGAATAATTTAAAACTAAATCATATAAGTAAAATTATCCCTAGACATGCCCCTAATTTTAATTTAAATAATCACAACCTAACATGCCACTTATAAGAAAAATATAAATAATAGTACATGACTTTAGCAATTAAGTACCAATTTTTTTTAACATAAATACCTAAGTTCTAAAACCCAACAAAATAATATTCAAATAAAAACCCATATCAAACTTTGAAATTTAAAACTTTGACTAATTGAATCATACACCATAAATAAATGCAAATAATAGATTATAATAGTTCAATTAAAATTAACTTCCATATGCCCTGGCTCCGTCTCACGTCAAAGCTTATCTGAAAAGATTAATATTAGGTTGGGGTGAGCTTCCTTCAACTCGTGGAGGATCACAATTTATAACAATTATAAACAAAATCAAAAGCATAAAATATACACAGTTATAACTTGTAACTTGAATAATATATTCAATAAATTGAATATAAACTTGTAATTGTAATCTATGTACTCACAGAACTTGAATTTATATATCCAATAAAATAAAATATAAAATTGAAACTTGATAATATAATGGATATATAAGCGGGCCCTGAGTTTAGCAATCGTGAGAAAATATAAGTTGATTAGGGGTTGTATGAAACGATTCTAAAAGGACAATTTGAAGGGATGTTGCTTTAAAGAAGAAATGGTGAAGGAAAAGTTAGGACTGAAGCCAACCCGTGAGCTGGAATGACTGTAACAAAGGCATATTATAGGGGGTCCTTACTTCCTTTCCCAATAATAAAACAACAAGAAATGGTCCTTGTATTTGTATCGTAGGATAAAAACTCCAATCCCAATGTCTGCATCCCTTTTGGCACGCTTTTACTTAAGCATCTTGCCCATTTTATTATTTATTAATATTAATTGGTTCCCCATGAATCCCCAATCATATAAGTATCCTCAAACCCAGTCTTAACATTGCTTCAGTATTGTTAATTAGTCTATAATGGGCGAAGCCAATAATTCCTTGTTCATTATTATCAGCTGGCTTTCCCTCCTCTTTGAAGTAGGCTTGTCAGTTAAAGTAGCAACTCCACCATTACCGATTCTTCCGTTGCCTTCATATTCCCAATTGAAATGGCAGCAAAGGGAGGTTATAATGTTCCTTCATTTCGGAGTGAATACATTCACAGATTCGGAGTGGGGTACCGGGGAGGAGAGGCCGGCTATATTCAACCCGACGGGGCTGGATGCTAAGCAGTGGGCGGACGCTGCAGCCCAAGCCGGTGTGTCATTGATGATTCTTACAGCCAAGCATCACGACGGCTTCTGCTTGTGGCCTTCCAGTTATACGGATCATTCTGTGATTGGAAGCCCGTGGAAGAATGGACATGGAGACGTCGTACAAGAATTTGTTAATGCAGCCAAGGCCCAGGGAATCGATGCGGGCCTCTACCTTTCACCATGGGACCGCCATGATCCTAGATATGGAAATGCCAAGCTCTACAACGAGTACTATTTGGCTCAGTTACAAGAACTTCTCAGTAGGTACGCTACCTCCTTGCTTCATTTCTACCTACTGACCGCACTAATTAAGACTGTAGACATCTGTTCTGTAACGTATATGATTTAGTTGTTAATTAATGTGGTGACTAGATATGGTGATATTAGAGAGATCTGGTTCGATGGAGCCAAGGGTGCAAACGCAGGAAACATGACTTACTACTTCAGTGATTGGTTTGGGATGGTGAAGGAATTACAGAGCTCTCTCAACATATTCTCCGACGCGGGTCCCGACATCCGATGGGTCGGAAACGAGAAAGGATACGCCGGCACCACCTGCTGGTCCACCATCAATTCCACTTCTCTTTCAATTGGGAATGATACCATTCTTGGGTACTTCACTTACCTTCATCATCTTCTTATTATCCATAAACTTAATTACCTATGCTACGTTTTTTTACTCTAATTATCTAAGCTAGTTTTCTTGTTAGAACACCTCTTTAGGCAGTTACTATTCCCCTAAAATATACTAAAATTTTCGAGTAAATTCACCATTTATCAAACTATTGATCCATCTAGTCGATTTTATTGATCTTTTGAGCCAAAATTTTCATATGATTGAGTCCATCCAAAATGTTGAACATCTTGGTGGACCCATTAAGCCGGACTAATTTTGCCACCTCCATTTAAATTCTTAAATTATATGCTCTCCTTCCAATAATATGCTAGTTTGGAAATCTTGAGTTCCTTTTCTTTATATTCTCTCTGTTTCAATTTTATAAATTAGAAATGGTGATAGAGCGAATGCGTGACAAAGAAACAAAGTACATGTTAAAATCTTAACAATAAGAGATTTATGTATATATAGTAAAGATTTGTGTATATATGTAAAATCTTCCCTGAAATAGTTTCAAATTTAAATTTTTTTGGCAATCTGCCATATAAAAAAATTGTAGGTGACATTTTAATAAAAATAAACTAAATTAGAAACCAAATAATAAAAATAAAATAAATTTTAAAGTAAATAAGTTATGGCAAATTCATATTTTTCATGACCTTAAATTTGACATCTACGTTGCATATTTTAAAATACGTTATATTAAAAAGTGCAACTATTTGTCAATTATATAGATTAAATTTATTTATGTAATATGAGTTGAATTATTTGATTGAGTCTGAAATAAAATAGAAGTTAAAACTATTAATAGAATTTTTTAAATACTTATTATATAATCTTTTTAAAATAGTTAAATTTTTTCATACTTTTTAAAATTTTATTTTTATTTTATGAACAATTCATAGTATCATTCCTATAATATTGAAATTGTTCAAAAATAGTAAAAACGAACCTTTTTTCAGTAAAGAAAAAAAGTGGAGGTGTGCTCACGCTAGGGATGTAAATAATTTATAGATCTGCTTAGTTTTTGTAGCCCTCTTATTTTGATTTTAATTATGTTAAATAAATTAATAACTTCTTTATTTTTGAATCCATTTCTTTTCATTGCAACAAACAAGAAAAAACATATTTTATCAGTATTTAATCTCATACTGATATTGAATATTTCGATATAATATATTGAATATAAAATAAATAATTGTTGGTCGGTTGATTATTGTGCTTAGAGTTGAATATTTATTGTGAGTTGACTTATTTATATTGCATATGAGTTGTAAATAAATAAATAAAAAATTATTAGTTAAATTAAAGTTATTAAGTTAATTAATATTCTTTATTTAACAAAATTAAGTTATTTAATTATATAATTCGATTATTTAATTTTAATTTTTTTATAAATATATTTTAAATTATGTATTGCACGACGAAAATTATAGTATTTGTAAATAGTGATAGCGGTAGTTTAAAAAAAGGAGTGGGAAACAAAAATGAAAAACCAAATATGTATAGGCATTTGATAAAGTTTAAAGTTGGAGGTGTTAGAAGTTTATATATGAACAGGTTGATGGCATAAATTGACAAATAGAATTAAACAATGTAAAATGATTGATGTTTGAGCCCCAAGATTTGTTGTCATTTTTATTTAACAAAAACATAAGGGCAAAAACTCGTATGTGACCGTTACACGGTCGTCACATGGTGTGACGGGAAAAAATATCACTTTTTGTGGTAAAAGTATCACGTTTATCTGTAAAAGTATCACATTTTTTTAACAAAAAAAGTATCACTTTTTTTTTTTTTCTGTAAAAGTATCATTTTTCCTATAAAAGTATCAATGTTTTCTGTAAAAGTGTATTCCGTCACACGTGTAAACCGTTCACATACAAGACTCACTCAAACATAAGTTGACATGCCAAGAGCTCAACAAACTCATAAAACAACAAAAAATGAAGTTAAAGTTAGTTTATGACAACAACATCATTCATTTTTGGATCTTCCAAATTGTGGATTGCACTTTGTGACCTAGCTAATAAAAGTGCTTTTCTTTTTCAACCATAATGGTGCAGTTATCTTAACACTGGTGATTCCAAAGGGACCAATTGGCTGCCAGCGGAATGTGATGTTTCCATCAGAGACGGTTGGTTTTGGCATAAATCACAAGCACCAAAAAAGCTAAGTAAACTACTCGAGATTTACTACAAATCCGTCGGAAGAAACTGCGTTCTACTACTCAACGTACCACCAAACACGACCGGTTTAATATCCCAATCTGATGTACAAAGATTGAGGCAATTTAGAGGAGCAATTGACACAATTTTCTCCTCAAATTTGGCTGAAAAATGCTTGGTTATAGCGAGTAGCCAACGTGGAGGTGAAACCGGAGGTTTTGGGCCGAAAAACGTGCTAGATGGAGACCATTTATGGACATATTGGGCTCCAAGTGAAAAAGAGAAAGAGGACTATTGGGTTGAATTCAAGGCAAGAAGTGGAAAGATTGCGTTTAATGTGATACGGATACAAGAAGCGATCGGGTTAGGACAGAGGGTCGAGAAACACGAAATTTACGTAGACGGGATTAAGGTTGCACAGGGAAGCACAATAGGGTACAAGAGACTTCACAGGTTGGAAAAGGGAGTTGTGCATGCAGTTAGTGTGAAAATCAAGATTGTTAAGGCAAAGGCAACACCTTTACTATCTTCTGTAGGGCTTCATTTTGATCCCTTTTGGGACCCAAAGTAAGGGGTAAATCACTTCACAAAGAGTCCACAATTAGCAATATTAATTAGGCCCATTGGAGACTTTGGAGTATTATATAATTCACTTATATGCTTGGTTCTTGATATTGTTCCAAATGCTAACATGGGATAATTGTTAAAACTACTTGGAGACTTGATCAGTTATTTAGGATTAAGATTTGTAAATTACAAATATCTCATAAATTGGATGAGATAGAGTTTGAGTTAAACTAATTGTAAGCTCTGAATTCACATTATGAGATGAACTTATGATGGTTCATAAAATATTATTATTTCAAAACTTTGGATACGATGATCAAAGATATATTGATTGTTGTCGATCCTTTCAACCATGCATTAATAGTTTTTCGATGTAAAAAAAATATTTTTGGATGGAAATTTTTGTCAGAATTTTACACATAAATTCAAAAGTAGGCAAACAAGATACGGGCAAGCCCACTATTAGTTCTTCTCTATTATGGAACGATGGTATAACACAACTTGACATTTGAAATATAATTTTAAAATTAGAAATTCACATTTGGAGATGACGTGTTTTATAATGTATGACAAAAAGTTACATTAGTTATACATTTTTCCTTAATCCAATTCTTGAATGATTTTATTTCATTAAGTAATAGGTGGATAAAATAAAAAAATAAAGGGCGAAATTCTTATATAGCCAATTGACTAGTGTGAACATGTTTTTTAGCCACCAATTTGAACCACATGTTTTTTTAGCCAAGTTAAGATTAATTAGAAAAAAATCACAAATAAGCACTTTTATTATCAGTATTCACCACAAGAAATTACAGAACAACGCCCCTAATACAACTGTTTTATATTGAAACAATTATCTATTTATGAATTATCCATTTTAAATATAATTGTTGTTTAGTGAAAAAACGCGCTGAACCACGACGATTTTACTGTAACGTTGTGATCTCCGTTGTTGTTTTGGGTGATTTTTTCTTTTTATTATTAAAATCGTTCTAAATAAAAGTGGTAAATGTTATTTTACTTTTATCCCAATGACGTTTTTACATGACTTCCAAAATTAAAATCCATCATAAACCTCCCAAATTGCAATCCCGTCTGAGAAACCTTTGCCGCTCAGTCAAGCCGTTTTCGGCCAGCCATCACAGCTCCGCCCTCGCCGCCAACCATCGTCGGTCCGTCCTCGCCACTAGCCATCGCCCTTCCTCCTGTTGTAAGCCTTTGATTTTATTACCCCTAGACATAGCCCGTGCCCGCTCTCGTGCCGACATCCTCCCTCCCGAGTACACTAGTTTACTTAGTTGCAATGCTTGAGTACCTTGCTATTGAGGTACTCAAATTTTATTTGATTTTACCATCTCAAATTTTAGCTCGATTTTGAACTTCCATTTTCCTGATTTTTGCTTTTTATTTTTCAAAATAGAGCTTGAATAACGTGATAGTTGGTCGGTGCTTTGGTTTAGGACATCTTTTCGGGTATGGTGTCGATTCGTTCACGTCTCCCTTCACCTAGAAGCCTATCAGGAGCTGTTCATTGTCCGTGCCTCCTTCTTATTGCACCGGCGATCACTCCCCGCCCTCGTCGGTCCCGGGCATCACATGTCCACCAGCTTCCGCCTGGTTCGTCCCCGAACCCCTAAAGTATTCATATGCTTGACCGTCGGCCTCGACTCCCATCATGCAACTCCAAAACAACCTGAAAATATTAATTATGGGGGGTAAGCTACCACTAGCCTCTAACAAGTCCATATAAAAAATACATGATTGATGCATAAACATGAACAACATTTAACTTACACATAACATACGTGTGCACAGGTTGCTCCGGATCACACCAACATAGCATATGTGTGCGTTGCCCCGGATCACACCAACATAACATATGTGTGCACAGGTTGCCCCGGATCACACCAACTTATAGGGATTGATCAATCAAACTTATAAATGCAACTTTGGTCTTGCATTCATAAACATATAATGCAACTTAGGTCTTGCATTTAATAAGATAACAGTTAATCACATAAATGGAACAAACATATCCAATCAATAAGGCAAGTAAGAACCCTCACCTGTAACGTGATGCGTGAATACACTTCGAGGATTTCATGTGGATGTGCTTATGCAGATTATGATCTTAATCCTTCGTGCTTCCATATTGTCGTCACCATAATACTAACATAATACATATTATTATCTTAGGTTAGACTTAGGAATAAATAAATAGGTATTTTAGAGCTTGGACATGATTTCAAAGAGGTGTGGAATTATTTTTAAAGAAAATAAAAGCTCTAATACTTATATATATATAGTGCGTAGTAGTGAATAAATATTTAATATCTCATAAAATAAACTACGAAAAAATCTAAAATTTTGAATGTATATATGAATACCATATTTAAATTTTATAAATTTATAAGAAGTAAAAATATGAATTTTTAATTTTTGAAACCGGAATAGTTGCAGCAGTAAATTCTACGTGACAATGGGAAAACCTTTATAAATCGAACATTAGTCAATGGATATCTTTGAAATTATACACTAATATAGAACACATGTACATGGAATACATATCCAAAAATTGGAATTTTTTAAGTACTTTAAATACATATTTTGAATTTTATAAAACAGAATAGAGAAGTTTTCAGATTCTGCACAGCCGTGATAAAATATTCATAATTAAATAATCACTTGATGGATCATTTTGAAATTAGTAAAGGATGTAAAATACGTACTATAGATCAACATATCCAAAAATCATAAGATTTGAAGACATAAATATATATATATTACGAATTTTTTAGATGGGAAAACAAAATATTTAAAATCTGGATCAGCGCAGATAGAAAATTATTACAAAATAAAATACGACTTATATGGAGTTGAAATTTTTACTGTAACTTGGGAACATGTCATGGAATAACATACTAAACATTGAAAACTAATAAATATAGATATGATTTTCGAATTTTATAAAGGAGATACCTGAAAATAGAGTGAAAGAGGAAAACGAGGTTCGGATGATGATGTCGGCTTCCCGAAGGCCCCTACCGTGTTTTGAACGAAAATTATAAGAAAATAGATGACTTGTGTTGTGATTTTGATTTATGACATGAATCTCTTATTTATAGATTATATATCTAGGGTTTATGACTCTTACTTAGTCTAGGAAAATATCTTTTTGTTCCCTAAGTAAAAATCATGGGTTTGGGCTTGACGAGTGCTTTGGGCTTATGTCCAAATTAAACATTTAGAACCTAATAACATAAATTTTACTTTTACCTTAAAATAAAATAAAAATTGACATAATTAATAATTAATAAAATAGAATAAATATCATAAGACAAAAATAAAATAATTAAATATGATAAATGATTAAATAATTCATGGGACGTTACAGGAACTATAATTGAGATTGAGAACAAATACAGTTTCTTTTATAGAGCCTATACGTATTTATATATAATTATATAGATATAGAATAAAATATATTAATACTATCTATATAAGAAAGTACAAATAAAACTTTTTCAGCTCACTTAATGATTCCAACAGGTACAAGATCCAGTTACACCTTAATGATGGAAAAGAAAAATGATTTGTTTGTTTGTTGTGATAAAGAAGGTGCTAGCGTCCTAGCCTCCTAGGAATGAGAGTTATGGAATTCAAGCAAAAGATGGTAAACTATATATAATTTATTTTCTGCATTAACTTTTTTTAATACGAGCCATTAATTGACATAATAATTATGTGCATAGGACTCTAACAAACAAACTGCTAGATGAAATGGAAAATCTAAGTGGATGCAAGGTATTGATTAAGATCAAGGTTCAGAAGGACGATGCAGTGAATCTTAATAAAGCATTTATTGTCCTTTAGATTTTCGATGATGCAGAAATTCTAGCACGATTTGAGGAATCTTACAAGAGTGCATAGGTGAAAAATTAGCCTAATATATAAAATATATGTTTTGATAGACATGTTAATAATCTATCATCTACTATATATGATTACCAGAAGAGGACAATATCTCTGCAGTTTACTCTTCAGAATCAGGGAATACTATGGTAAGTTACTATCATATTATGAATCGAGTAGTTTGACAACATTAGTTACTAATAATGATAAACCTAATTACTTGAAACTTCTATTTTCGAATATAATAGGAAGCAATCATGTGCAATGATGAGGTGAATACACCAGAAAAAACTAATGACGAGGAAGTTAATGATGATGAATTGTGAAAGCTACTCTTAGTGATGCAAGTCCATTGGCTACCACTACTGCGAATAAGAGCCAAAGAATGTGGTTGTCAAGCAGGAGAAACCTTGAAGGAGTCGTTTGGTTGGATCATTGTTATGAGATATTTCCTATTATTGTTTTGCTAAGGCAATTGTTTTAACGTAAGTTTGGACAAGTGTTTGTCCGTTTTGTGGGCAAATTTAATAAACTAATGTACTGTTCATAACAAAATTAAAATTATAAGTGAGAATTTTGTGTGTTTACCAAATTAAGTGAAGTCGTCTGTCGCACAGGCGACTTCACAAAAAATCTGACTGACCCTGTCAAAGTCGCCCTGGCTTCTATTAATCTTTTTTTTTTTTTTTTTTTAGATATCGCCTGTGGGAAAGGTGACAACAAAGTCGCTCCTGCTAAGGACGACTTTATTTATATTATTATTTTATTTTTTTTGCTGCAATGGTATTTATATAATGGTTATCATTGTTATTACTACATTTTGACTACCTTTATTATTATCATTGTTATTACTACATTTTGACTACTGTTGTCTTAATCATGGATTTAAATCTTTCTTTTTATTCATAAATCATAATCATGAATTTAAATCTTTCTTTTTATTCATAAATCATAATCATGGCTTTAAATCTAAGGCAAAAACTCGTATGTGACCGTCACACAGTGTGACAGGAAAAAGTATCACTTTTTGTGATAAAAGTATCACGTTTATCTGTAAAAGTATCATCTTTTTTTAACAAAAAAAAAGTATCACTTTTTGTAACAAAAGTATCACCTTTATCTGTAAAAGTATCAATGTAGTAAAAGTATGATTTTTTCTGTAAAAGTATCACTTTTTCCTGTAAAAGTATCAATGTTTTCTGTAAAAGTGTATTCCGTCACACGTGTGACCGTTCACACACAAGACTCTCTCTAAATCTAATTGATATTTTTTACTAAAAAAATAATATTTTTAGAATTGATTTGACCCGTTATACATAAAAATATCCACATATATAGTATTTTTAGGTCTTACTCAAGTGTATATTACATTTATAATTTCTGATCTTCAAATCACGTTTTAATTAATTAGTGCTAAACCAAGAAGCATAACAAATACTATCTCCGTCCGCGGTCTCACTCTAACTTGTTTACTTTCCTTTTCGATTTGTCCCAATTTAAATTTGTCAGTCCATAAATGATAAATTTCTCTCACAATCTCCACTCTCAAAATCTCCACCCTCAATCTTCAACTTTAAAAAAGTCAAAGATTCCACAAAATCTGTTTTTTCTTAACCTCCGTGCCTGATCAAAATAGGCAAGTTAGGCCGAAACGAAGGGAGTATTCAATATGAATCGAATATTCAATTTGTACACATTCTTGTATTGGACAACATCCATCAAACATATCTGATTCAAACCCGGAACTTCAATATCCGAGTTCTTCCTCCTTATCACGAATGCTTGGTTAATATAAACTTGTGTGTTGTAATTTATGTTTTTTTTTTTTTGTTCGAGTCACCTTGGGAGATGGAAAGATTTTTTCTTTATTTTCAAATTAGGAGAATTTTAAAATATATATATATATATATCAATCATCATGATATTATAAAAATAATAGAATATATATAATTAATAAAATGTTAAATAAAGGATTTCATAAGATCATTAATGCTGGGGCCATAGATGGTCCATTTTAAAGCTAGATTCTGAAAAGTAGGTAAGAAAGAAAAAAAACAGAAGACATTTGTTACATGTTAAAAGTTGATTGAGAAAAAAAACAAAAAAAACACTATAAATGATTGGCAGGGGCAACTTTGTGTACCGTATGTCGCCTCTCCCACAGGCGATATCTAAAAAAGAAAAAAGAAAAATTAATAAAAGTCGCCCCTGACAGGGGCGACTTTGACAGGGCCAGTCAGATTTTCTGTAAAGACAGACGACTTCACTTAGTTTGGTAAATACACAAAATTCCCACTTATAATTTTAATTTTGTTATGAACAGTACATTAGTTTATTAAATTTGCCCGTTTTGTGCCTTTATTCTATTTGGTTTTCAAATTTTTGTTTCATTACTAGACAATTTCTTTTATAATTTGATAAGCTAGATCCATTTTATTTGAAATTGTTTGACATTCTTTAACTACATTTTACCTATCATCTACTTCTATTATAAAAGTGTGAGTTGTTTCTTACAAAATTTGATTTGTCAATTATATCCTTAATGAATTTTAATTTTTAAGGTTAGGTTGGTAACTACATCTTTAAAGATTTATTTATAAACTATATCTTTGATTTTTTTTTTTATATAGTTAGACAAAATTTGATTTGCCTATTATATTATTAATGAATTTTAATTTTTAAGGTTAGTTTATTAACTATATTTTCAAAGTTTTATTTATTTGGTTAGAGCCCTATAGAGTTCATCTATCAATTCATAGATAGGATATCCTAAAAAAATTCATGGATATGATGTATAATTCATCTAATGGCATAAGTTGAACCTACATATTAATCGTATTCTCTCTCTCTCTCTATATATATATATATATATTAATAATATACATAACATTATTATTTTTATTTATTTTTATTTTTAAGTTTCTTTATAAATTTCCTATCTCTTTTATAATGAGATTCGTTTATATAATTGTAAAAAAAAAAAAAAAAAAACTAGCGAAAAAGAAAAAAACCATTAATTAGCAAGATTTTAAGGCTAATTTAGTAACTTTATTTTTTTAAGTTTTATTTATTTAGTAGGATTAATTTTATAATTGAAATTCATCTTTCAAGTCTCAACTTATGAAATTTTCTATCACATTTAATATTATATATAGTTTGAATGATGATATACGTTGAACCTAAATATTCATAATATATTATTATTTATTTGTGGTAAAATACATTATATTCTTTTTATTTGTTTATATTTTATTCGATTCTTCATAATTTTCTGATAATTTTTCTAATTGGTTTCTTCTATAATTAAAGAGAAAGGAGAAAGATTAATTAGCACAAATGTACTTATAATAAGTAAAATTATTTTAGTATATGATTCACAGGATATTGGATAATTGAAGTTACACAAAAGATAATTATGTATTTATAAGAAAATTATAGAAATTTAAACATATTATAGGACTTTAGTAACTTCAAAGTTTGATTTTTTTACTAGGATAATGAGTCCAAGACTTTTAATTTCGAGTAGTGGTACTTTAGAGTTATTTAGATATTAAATGTTTGCAAAACTATTAAGTTTTGGAGTTTTCATGGTGAAAAAAATACTAAAAGGTTTTACGATTAGCAACAACAAGAAAAAAATTATACACATAAAAATTAGAACAACTGAACAATAGTGAAAGCTCTTATTTATCATTTTTCATTTTAGAGATATTTTTTATTTTTAGTTTACTTTTTTTTTTTTAATTTAGGTACGTAGTTATAATATATAGACTCATTCTACTAACCATAACCAAAAAAAAAAAAAAAAAAAAAAAAAAATTGACAGGACAACTATAGTGTATCATATTCCTTTTATTTACTCTTAAATTTTGTTATTCGATCTTTCTCCTTTCTCTACAATTGTAAAAGAATTCAATTAGAAGAACTATATGAAATTTATGAAGAACCGAAGAAAGTATATTAAAAAATTAAAAATAATACAATATATATTACTAAAAAGGAATAAGAATATAAGATATTATGAATATTAAAGTACTTTAGTTTATGGTTCTCAAAATATTAAATAATTGAAATATATACAAAAAATATTGATATATTTATAAAAAAATATAGAAAATTAAGCATAGTTTAATAGGAGTTTAATAGCTCCAAACTTTGACTTCTTTGCTAGGATAATAACCACAAGAATCTTAACTGGCAATAGTGGTATACAATAAAGATATTTAGGTACTGAATGTTATATACGTTTTTGTGTTTTCATGGCGAAAAAGTACTAATAGATTTTAGGATTAGCAACAAGAAGAAAAAACAATATACATAAAAATTAGAACAATGAATAATATTGAAAGCTCTTATTGATTTAATTTATCATCTTTAATTTTTTGGAGATAATTTTTTAATTTAGGTACGGTACGTAGCTACTCCCTCTGTCCCAGCTAACTTTTCCTACTTTCCATTTCGGTCCGTCCCACTTAACTTTTCGCACCCTTAAAAAGGAAATTTTTCTCACAATCTCCACCCTCAAAATCTCCACACTCAATCTCCACCTTTAAAAAAGTCAAAGAAAAAGCAAAATCTGCTTTTTCTTAACCTCCGTGCCCGGTCAACTGTGAAAAGTTAGCTGGGACGGAGGGAGTATAACATATATATACTCATTCCAATAACTACAACAAAAAATATGTTGACAAGACAACGATAGTGTATAATATAATATTTAATTTACCAAAATATATGAATGACTCAAGATTAATGATACTTATATGATAAAATATTTAAAATATGTAAAATGTAATAGTTTAATATGATTTCAATAGTTAATAAGTTTAACTTCATAGTAGAATAATAGACACAAGATTGTTGACATATGATTGTACTTATATTTTTTTATTATATAAAAATGATTGAAATTTAAAGTAAAAAAAATTCATTAAAGAATTTTTGGAAAAAATAGATGAGATTGTCTATTTAAAAAATGTAAATATTATATGTCAGAACAATATGTAAATGATTCACAATGATTTATATTACTATGTATAAATTATTAAGAAATTCTTACATAGTATTTGGTCATAAATAAAACAGTCAAGTCTTATTATAAATATAAATTAGAACAATACTTATCTAATAGTAATAATTTATTTCTCGAAATTTAAATATTATAAATTTGCTACTTGCAATAATCTCCCTAAATTTCTAGATTATTGAAGTATCAATATTACAACATTGAGAAACAATAATAGAATTTATATAAGTTATTTAATGAAAAATAAAATTTGAATATATAACATTTAGACTAAAGTGTAAACTATTGAATTGATCAAGTGTTAAGCAAAGTAACTTAAACTTCATTATAATATAAACTTGAAGCAAGTATTAAAATCAAAGAATAAAATGACTTGCATGTGAAATTGCTAAGATTATATTTTAAAATTGACTTTTGAATGAGTGAAAAGACATGTCAGGAAATTGTGTGTGTTTATGTGTATATATACCACTTTATCAAAGTCCAACAATAAAAAATAATGTCAAAACAATTGAATAAGAACTATATGATGATAAAATGAATAGAAGTGAAAAAATGCATTGTGAAGAAAGATAACACAACCTTATGAATAGACTTTATTAGTAGTAGATATAACTTTATTAACATAATAAACAAAATTATAAAAAAAAAAAACTAGCGTAAAAATTATAAATATTAAAGGGTCTAAGTGAATTTTTATTATAAAAAAAAAAATTATAATAGACAAGTCTAGGTAATATTAAAACCAAAGGATAAACTAATATGATAGAGTCAGACATATTACACTATGAGAAAAGAATACAAAAACAAAAATTAAACATCTATATTATAGGTAGATGTACATACAAGTTAATTATTACAATGTAGTATTTCAAAATTTGGATTAAACTAGGCATACATTTAGCCTTACTGTTTAAATTTAGATTAAACTAGCAATATATATGTTTACAGGCTAAATTTTTTTGTTGAACATTACTAAATAAATATAAATCGAATTATTATGCTTGTAGGAAATGAGATTATATATTATATTTAATTTCAACGATTTAGAAGAATGAAATCGATGTACTTCATAAGTAACATTTATAAACATTACAACAAGGGAAAATAATAATTGATTTACGAATTTTATTGAAATAAAAAAGTATACGATAAAGTCATATATGTGTGTATGTATATATATATATGTGTGTATGTATATATATATATATATATATATATATATATATATATATATATATATATATATAAAAGATGAAAAAGATGGAGGAAAGCGGTAAAAGTAGATTATATATGAAATCAGTAAAAGACTTATATGAAGATATAAAAACTATAAATTCATCGGTAGTGATATTGTGTAAATTTAAAGGCAAAAACTTGGGTGCACCATGTGCACAATAACCTTATTGTGCATCGGTTTGGCCGCGGGCGCGACCAATTGTGACTAAAATGGAATTTGGGTTGTAGAGTTGGCGCGGGCGCGCAGTCTGGGCGCGGCCGCGCACAACTGTGACTCAAACATACTTTATGAAATTGTCAAACATACTTTATTCAAATATCAACCATACTTTATGCAAATATCAACAATAATGTATGTTGACACTCAAACATACTTTATGAAATTGTCAAACATACTTTATGAGTAAATCAACCATACCTTAAGTGCACTATATAAAATTGTGACTCAAACATTCTAACATAGGTATGGTTGATTTACTCATAAAGTATGTTTGATATCTGCATAAAGTATGTTTGATATTTGCATAAAGTATGTTTGACAATTTCATAAAGTATGTTTGAGTCACAATTTTAAAGTGAAATAGATTCAAGGCACAAAATTTCTAACATAGGTATGGTTGATTTACTCATAAAGTATGTTTGATATTTGTATGTTTGACAATCTCATAAAGTATGTTTGAGTCACAGTAGTGCGCGGCTGCGCAGTAGTAGTGCGCGGCCGCGCCCAGACTGCGCGGCCGCGACATTACGATGCACAATAATATTATTGTGCACATGGTGCACCCAAGACCCACTTAAATTTAAATATTGTTGGTCTATACAATGGATCGATTTTATTCAAATAAGCCTATAAGTTGAACATCATTTTCAATCACATACCTTACACACCTACATAAATATACTCACTAATGTAATACTTTTAATAGGTGATGTAATTTTAGTAGACCAAAGAAAATGTTATAAAATTGGAGAGAGACATAAAAATTACAAGGTTTATAATAATTGGAGTTTAGACCGAGGTGTGAAATTTTATTGTACTAATAAGAGAAATAATAAAATGGCAAACGTAAAAATTAGTGGACATGAATATTTGTAATTCTTTTAAAGAGTACGGTATACCCTAAATAAAAAATAATATTTGTATGCGTGATTTAAACATGTATATATAAGACTTTTAAATGGATGTGCAATGTTTGAAAAAATTAGGAGTATTTCACTATAACTAAATAAGGAATTAAAGACATTACAAATTAGTTAAAACATTTATTATATTTTATATAGATTATAGAATGTGTCTTGATTGAAGATTGTGAGACACTATGTATATAGTCAACCTTCTATAAAAAATATGATTTATTTTGTAATTATACTATAGTAGAATTTTTATTTTAAATCACATAATCTTTAAATTTCGACGTTGCATTGAGAAAATAATTAAAGACAAATGAAATAAGTAATCTTAAATCCATATGTAAATTATATTAAAGAGGGTTATAATTAATAATAATAATAATAAATTAGAAAATAACTTTCATAACAAAAGTTGGATGTTTGACCTTGATACTAAGTTGCTGGAAGTTTTTCCTCACATTAAAATATGTAAAGAATTTCATGTGCAAATGTATATTGAAATCAAAATTATTTAGGGAAAATTGGTAAAAATATCCCGTAAGTTTGCCATATTTAAGAAAATATCCTTTAAATTTGGCCATTTTTAAAAATGCCTCATAACTTACAAAAAATTGGTAAAATGCCCTGCAATCGGGTATAGCAGGTGACATAACCGGTCACAGGCTGATGTGGCATTAATTTTTTAATTTAAGAAGCTGATGTGGTGTTTTGTAGGGCTGGGCAACAATTTTTAAAAACCGCCCGAACCGCCCAAGCCGCACCGAATTGCACCGCCATACATGTTTTTTTAAGAAAAACCGTGGTTAATTATTTCAAGTAAAACCGCACCGCAAAGGCGGTGCAATTGAAAATTTGGTGCATAACCGCACCGACCAAACCGCCAAACCGCCGTGGTCACATAGTACTTACTAGTATAAGTTATAATATTCGACATACTATCACTAAATTATGTTATTCCACTTAATTAGTTATAATATTGTTTTCCAAGTTTTGAGTGGTGAATTATATAATTTCTATCCAAGTGAGAATTCGGGCTACTAGTTTTCATTTTTTGGACACTAAGTTTATTTTATTAGGTTGGTGTTTTGTGAAAATAAAATTGAATTTTGTTAACATTTACTTAAACCGCCAAACCTCCCTAAACCGCCCCGAACCGTTTCAAACCGTACAATTAATTTTCTTTGATAAACAGCGGTTGAAAATATAGATAAATAAGCGACCGCAAAAGGCAATGCAATTGAAATTTTGTGAAAAAAACCGTATAACCACACCGTGAGCACCCCTAGTGTTTTGTATGATGTGGTATTGATATTTGTTTATTTTTCTTTTGTCTTGTTATTACTTTTCTTTAAATTTATAAATAAGGATGATAAAAATAAAATATTGATACATAAAATTTAGAATTAAACTAACTATATATAAAATATATGAAAAGTAATTTTATAATGTTGAAAAAATTATTAAAAAATCAAATTTCAGAAAAAAAAAAAAGAAAAAAAAAAGAAGAGAAATTCTAAAAAAAAAATAATAGAAACCCACCCCCATCCCAAAACCCCCACCCACCCACCTCCCACACCACCCCCAACATTGTATCAAGTATACATATATAACATATATACATACATGTATATATATATACATATATATATATATATATAACACGCAGAAACCGTCGTCGTATCCACCAGCACCGCCGCCGCGCCACCGCCTTCTTCCCGCCGCCGCACCACTCCCTTCCTTCCCACCGCCGTCGCGCCACTGCCTTTCTGCCATAGCCGCCGCCGCACCACCGCCTTCCTCCCACCGTCGCCTTCCTTCTTCATTGTATCACCAGCACCGCCACCGCCGCCTCACCACTGCCTTCCTTCCCACCGCCGCCGCGCCACTGCCTTCCTGCCATCGTCGCCGCGCCACCGCCTTCCTCCCAACGCCGCCCCGCTACTCCCTTCCTTCCCTCCACAGCCTGCCTTCCTCTCACCCCGGCGGCGCCACTACCTCTCTCCCACCGCCGCGCCACTAAGGAGGATAAGAAAAGATCTGGAGACTTGGGGGTTGGGGTTCTGAAATTTCCTGTAGGGGTGGGGGGTGAGAGGTGTGGGTGCCCGAAGATTAATTATTATAAAATAAATAATTTTTTTTTAATATTTCACATTTTGTAATTATCCAAATAAGAATGTTATAACTACAATGACACATGTTTTTCTAACATAATGCAACATAAATTAAAAATGCCACGTAATATAGCCAAATCATCTCAAATAAGCCACATTAGCTGTCACCGGTTGTGTCACCTGCTATACCCGGTTGCAGGGCATTTTTGTCAATTTTTTGTAAGTTACGAGGCATTTTTAAAAATGGTCAAATTTAGAGGATATTTTCTTAAATATGGCAAACTTACGGGATATTTTTACCAATATTCCCAATTATTTATTAGGGAATTATAGAAAAGTACATTTGGCATAATATTTTGTGTGTATATAAACAAATAATTGACTTATGGATGTGTTGATGATATAATGAGACAATTAAAAATGTATTTTTCTTCAAATGCCAGTGATTTTGGGCAAAACATAATATATGCATCATTATTCCGTATATAATTTTTCAATCATCGTATAACTTTACTCAAGATATATTAATGATGATCGAGTCTGTGTATAATAAGAAGTAAACAATAATTTGAATAAATCAAACTTTACATGTATAATAGAAAATTTTGTAAGACTAAATATTTCTACAATATATCATGGTATGTCGTTTTTTACGAATCTTTTAACATTAATTATTATAACTGATTTATTAAGACTAAGGTTATTTAACTTTTCTATTTTTCTTTTGTGATTCTTTTAGTTTTTAGTTAATTCAAAATTATATTTGTTCAATGGATTAATTTTTATTACATTGAATAATCTACGAAGTTATGTATATATATTATAGTAATCACAATGTACAATTATTTTATGTTCAAATTAATTTTTTTATTAAATAATACTCCCTCCGTCCCGGTTAAAGCTTCCTACTTGCCTTATCGGTCCGTCCCACTTAAAGTTGCCAGCCCAAAAAAGGAAACTAATCCCCCAATCATCACCCTCAAAATCTCAACCACTCAATCTCCACCTTTAAAAAAGTCAAATAACTGCTTTTTCTTAACATCCGTGCCCGGTCAAAGTGGAAGCTTTAACCGGGACGGAGGGAGTAGTAAAATATCATAACCACGTGCAATGCACGTGCGTAGTGCTAGTACGAATAAATGTGTGTGTAGCCCATGTGAATTTGATACTATCAATTGGTAATTGGAAGTGGGTAAATACTTTTCCTATCACAATAATAATAATTTCTATTAATTACCAAACAATTACCTCAAAATAAATTGTTTTATGTTAAGTAAAAAAGATTATATTTATTCACACAAAAAATATTTGAGTACTCGAAAAACCCGACATTCAACTAATAAAATTATTATTAAAACACAAGGCGTTTATAAAGCGTGAATAAGTATCATGAATCAAGTAAATTATCAAGGATATTATGTTATGTATATTGTCATGATATTATCAAACTCTGTATTTCTGAAACAAATATAATTTGAAGTGTTATATGGTGTAAAAACTATATAAAAATTATATTAGAACTGTGAACTACAATGACATATTGTGAAGAAATCATTGGATAAACACACAATCCAAGGTTCTAACATGCATTCCTTATTGTGACAATGTAAGGGAATTGAAAAAGGAATAGAAAGCTATAAATACAAAATGATAATATTCTCTTCTTTTGTCGTTGAATATCAGAAAGACGTGCACCATAAAATTACAACAGACAATTTTGTGTAGAATGATTATGTGCTTGGGCGAAACCAGAAAATGGTAGATTGTAAATGTGTTGGGCGTTTCGGATCATGCCAATGTATTGAAACCAGTGAAGATATCAGAAATATACATGCCAATAGTCTTTATTTGGGTGATAATATGACTATCACTGTACTAGGTAACCGACTTTCATGACTGAATGGTTTTCACCCAGACTTTTATAAACATTTTGCAGTTGATTACGCAAACAATCTGGAAGAATCAGGATACAAATCCAAAAACAAAAAATACTACAATCACTATACAACCTAAATTTCAGTAATAAATGTCGGGTATTTTTCAGACCCAGAACTTCTCGAAAAAAAACTCGGAACCCGACCCGCCCACATCGGGTTTTTCGGGTCAGGTTTTAGTTAAATGTCGGGTTTTTCGAGTACCCGATTTTAAAACATGTTTTGGGCAATATTAGATCATACAACATGATCTGCTTCATCAATGGGTGGAAGGGTGAATAAAAGTATGAATACGAGAAATTCTTCGCCAGTATTTACATTAGATGGCCAGAAAAAGATGATTGTTGATGGTTGTTTTGATTTTAAACTTCAACTCATTGATAGAAGACATTAAGATGCAAGGACATATAATATGCCAATAGTCACGGAGGTTGCATCATTGGTAGTAGGGGATTTCGATCGAGCCATGGGGGACGAGGACATCATAGTTAAGACTAGGTATGGATAATTAAAGCGTATCAAGGAATTACTCGCTTCTTACCTTGGATTGAAATATCCATTTTTGTTTCATTAAGTGGAAGATGGATATAGAGAAGATATCTCTTTTCCTAAAGGGAGAGGTTCTGTTTTTTGGTGGCACGAGAGGAATGGAGAGTTATCATCAATTCTTTGTAGTCAAAGACTCACACAGTAGTTTATGATTGATATATACACGTTGATCGAGGCGTAAAGGTTGTTGTTTGTAAGAACTCGTCAGTCACATATACGTGATGAGATGTACAATGGTTTGCAGGATGCAATTATTCGTGGAGAAACAGACCTCAGTAAGATAGGATAGAGAATTGTTTAACCAGTTAGCTATACAGGTGGAGCTCTATATATGATTCAGAATTATTAGGATGCCATGGAAATATGCAGATGAGCAGATTATCCCGACTTTTTCATAACATTCACTTGCAATCCAAAATGGCCTGAGATTACTTGCTTTCTTGAACTGAGGAATCTTAAATCGGAAGATCGTCTTGATATACTAGTTCGAGTTTTCAAGATGAAATTGGATCTACTAATAAAGGATCTCAAATATAATAAAGATTTTAGCAAAATTATAGCAGGTAACATATTATGATTATATAAATGTTAATAATTTAAATTGATTACATCATTGAATCTAATACCCAGAATAATATGTTTTGATTCTAAAGTACAACATCTTTTTTCCTAGTTATATACACGGTTGAATTTCAAGAGAGAGGACCTCGCCATGTTGATATTGTTTTTTTCCTAGTGAAAGAAGACAATTATCCTACTGGAATGACATTGATAGAATTATTTTGCTGAAATCCCAAATGAGAAAGATGATCCAAAGTACTATGTTGTTGTATGAAATTTCATGATTCACGGTCCATCTGGGGCTTTAAAGCCAAATTTCCGGTGCATGGCAAACAAATCATGCACCAAACATTTCCCAAAGCAATTTGTGGATACAACAAATGTGGATAATGATGGTTGCCCTTTGTACAAGCGTCGAGATACGGGAATGACGACTTTGAAATGCGATATTCATCTGGACAACTGATTTGTCATTTGGCATAATCAGTATCTCTTACTAAGATATAGAGCACACTTAAATGTTGAATGGTGTAATCAGTCTCGATCAATGAAGTACCTATTCAAATATGTGAACAAAGATAATGATCGGATAACTGGTAGTTTTTACAAGATTGGAAAAGCAGATAGTGGTGAAAACACTCTCAACGAGATCGATATGGATAATGACTGCCGATACATCTCTCCATGTGAAGTTGCATGGATAATTTTCGGATATGAGATCCAATACAAAGAGCCTCCAGTTGAGAGACTGTCGTTCCATCTACCAAATCAACAACTTGTAGTCTTTTCAGAATCTAGATCGTTGAATTCTATCATTGATCGCCCAATTGTTCATGAAAGCATGTTTTTAGGATGGTTCAAAGCCAACATAGAGTATGAAAGTCTTTCAAAAGATCTCACATATGTTGAATTTCCTCAGAACTTTGTCTGGAAGCTAAAGGAATAGAAATGGAAGCCTAGGATGAGAGGATTTTAACTAGCAAGGCTCTACTACATACCTCTTGGAACAGGCGATGCATATTATATATGATGTCTTCTAAATGTGGTAAAGGGGTGCAAATGTTACGATGATGTTAAAAGAAATCCATAATGTACAATACAAAACATACGATGACGCTTGTTGTGCATTAGGTTTGTTGGACGATGATAGAGAGTACATCGATAAAGTTGTGAAGAGGAGCTTCTTGGCATCGACACAATCAGTGAGAGGTTTGTTTGCGACTCTACTTTCATCATGTTGCTTAAGCCGACTAGAAGTAGTTTGAGAATAGTGATGGACTTATTTTTCAGACGATATTTTATACAAACAGAGACAATTGATGAAGAATAAAGGTACTTTTGCAATTACAGAATTTATCTTATTATATATAGTCAGATATAGAAAAATTATGTACATATATAAATATACATATATATATATATATATATATATATTATTAGTATTATTTTTATTATTAGGTGCAAGATACAATATGTTTTTATTTATTTATTTCAGATTTAGTCCTAGAGGAGAAGGATATAAAAAAAATTGGAGATTGAGAAATTACTAAAAACATCGGGGCAAGAGATTGAGTGATTATCCACCGTTGTCCGTGCCTAATGTCGAGAGTTGTTTACTTATCAAAACAAATTCATTGTAGATGAGTTGCAGTATAATAAGGAGGAATTGCATAAGGAACATGAAGAGTTGATCCGGAAGATGAATAGTGACCAACTTCGTGTCTAAATGACAGTCATGGATGCGGTGGACGTTAGTAAAGGTGGTATCTTTTTTGTATATGGATACGAAGGAGATAGAAAAAAACGTTTATTTGGAGGACTCTTTCCGCAGTAATCGGTTAAAAGGGGAAATAGTGTTTAAATCAAGTGGCATTGCATCTCTCTTACTATCCAGTGGAGGAACATGCCATTCAAGATTTAAGATCCCGATTAATTTCAACGAGGATTCTATATGTTCTGTCAAGAAAGGAACTCCTCTAGAACTTTTTCTGAAGTGCCGGCTAATAATATGAGATGAAGCACCAATGATGCACAAACATTGCTACGAGATACTGGATAAGACTCTGAAGGATATAATGGAGTGCAATAATATGTTTGATGGAAAGACAGTTGTATTGGGAGGTGATTTCCCGAAAAATTTATCTGTTGTGCCCAAAGGTAGAAGATAAGACATCGTTAATGCAAGTGTCAACTCATCATATTTGTGGTCAAAATGTAAGGTATTGAGATTAACAAAAATATAAGGCTGCAAAATCTTGCTTCAGATGCTGAACGTAATGAATTGAAGAATTTTGCTATCAGATTGCGAGGATAGGAGATGGTACTCTAGGGGAGTCCCAGTGATGGTGTTGTGAATATTGAAATCTCGGATGACATATTACTTCAGACTTCAGACAATCTTATTGCAACTATAGTAGAGAGAACTTATCCAGATTCTGACTAGACATCTGATGACTCATCCTACTTAGAGGGTAGAGTAATCTTAGTACCAACACTTGATGAATGAACTCTATAAATGAGTATATGACGTCCAAAACTAAGCATGAGGGCAAGATATATTTGAGTTCTGATAGTCATTGCAAGTCGGATTCGGGGGTTGACTTATTGCAAGATGTACACACACCGAATTTTTTTAATACAATCAAGTGTTCTGGAGTACCTAATCATTAACTGAATCTGAAAGTGGGTACTCATGTAATGTGGTTGAGGAACATTGATCACTTGCTTGTTTGTGCAATGGAACACCAATGGTTTTTACTAAGATGGTTGATCACGTTCTGCAGGCATGTTTGTATTCGGAAAGTAATGTGGGTGATACCATTTTAATACCGAGAATGACTTTGATACCTTCTGATTCAAGATTGTCATTCAAGTTCTAGTGAAGACAATTTCCTCTTATTGTTTCTTATGCAATGACAATAAACAAGAGTCATGGTCTGTCACTCTCGCACATCGAACTCTTTTTGAAAAAACCGGTATTCCGCCATGACAACTATAAGTTGCGGTGTCTAGAGTAACCATCATAGAGGATTGAATTGAAATTTTTTAAGTTGTGGTGGAGACAGTAGATATAGTAGTAAAACTACGAATGCTGTGTATAAGGAGATATTTCAAAATTTATGAATCTATTGTTTTCCCTATAATGCTTTAACAAATCATTAATTTAAAACCTTCTATTCACTTAATTGATTTTCACTTGCTAAAATCATGTTAAATAACATCGCAAAAGATAACAAAAATTTTTAGTTTATCAAATTTTGACCAACTTTTTTTCATTATATATTATCAAATAAAAATATATTTGGGAAAATTGGTAAAAATATCCCGTAACTTTGCCCTAATTAAGAAAATATCCTTTATGTTTGGCACTTAATGAAAATGCCTTCTAACTTTCAAAAAAATGGTAAAAATGCCCCGTCACCGGGTACAGCCAGTTACCCTTCCGGTGACGGGCTTATGTGGCTTTTTTAATCTGATGTGGCACAGCAAAATTACACGTTGGTTACCAGTGTGTGAGTGTCAACTAGACATGTGCTTCACACATGACTAGTTAATGGACAACTAAAATCAATTTTCCCCTTTTCCAATTAACAAAAATATTACTCAATTATTAGGGCAAACCCCTTTCATTATCGCGACTGCAGAAACGCTACTCCCAAACCCCATAATCGCCGAAAATCGCTCAAATCCGTGGAAAAGTGAGGGATTTTCATCATGCATTTTAGAGATCCTAGCAAGAATGCTGACCCCTGCCCCGATTACGGTAAGTTTGGGATTAAATCTTCATTTTCCGTTGACATGATGTTCGATAATTTTGAGGATTTCAGTTTCGTTCGTTACTCGATTTGTTTGCGTTTGTCCGCGTGGGTAGTTTTGGGGTTTAGTTTTTTATGCTGGGGTGGGTATAAACTTAGGGATTCATGCTTATTTTGGAATTTTGCTGATGTTGAATGCTTATTATAATGTGGTAGTGGTTGTTCACAGGCTGTAAAGTTTATTTTCTGATGCTGTTGCTGTAATGGGGAACAACCTTTAATGGGTTTTAGTATATTTTTTGTTTTCTGTCTAGGTTTTTGTTGGATTTGCGTGGGTTAGCATAGCTATATCTGGTCCCCACATGATATAAATCTAAGGGGATGTGGTGTCATTTTCTGTATAGGTCCCAAATACTGAGAAGTTGCTGTCCTTTTTTTGTGTTGTAGTGCATATTGGTTGACCGACAACATTTAATTAACTATTTTTCATTTTTCATTGGTTGTTCACTTGAACAGGTCCCAATAGTCCCTTCCTCACCGTTTGCATTCACTATGGGGGTAATCCTGACAATTGGGCTGGGGCGTATATTGAGGGACAGCTCATCAAATTTGACCACTTAGATATTACTCGGTATACATTTTCCGAGATAAGAAGACTTGCTGCACACCTAGAAAACTCAGTTGATGCTCAGTTGTTTCATAGAGACGATAATGAGAAGGTTTTTAGAGAAATTGGTAGTGAGGAGGATTTGCGACTGATTTTTGAGGCTGCTAGAACTTGTGGGGAAGTGAACATCTACACTCTAAAATTTGAAGGTGTAAGCGGGGAAGCGGCACATACCTCACAAGATGTTCAAGTGGAGGAGCCAATTATTGATCTTGAAAAACAAACTGATGTAGAGGAGGGAAGTGTGCGGAAACAGGCTAGGACGTCTAGGAGGTTAGCTGCAAAAAGAGAGGCTATTAAGAGAGGAAAGAAACCGGTGGAATTAGTTGAAGAAGTGGATGATGATAGTGAGTGTAGAGATAGTGATTATGAATTGGAGGAAGATGCAAAATTTGGGCAAGACGACTTAGACTTTGAGAAGCATGTTGATAGGAATGTGGAGTGGATAGGGTGTAACATTGATGAGGCTGTTGGAGATGATGTAGACGAGTTACAGATTGATGGCTTTGGTGAAGAAGACGTGTGTGGTAGTGAAGACGAACTTAGGAGCATTCACAAGTCGGATGACGATAATCCTGACCGGGTCCATCCGACTTGGAGACCGGATTACAGTAGGAGCCCTAATCTACAACTAGGGATGGTGTTCAGTACGAAGAAGGAATTCCGGGACATGATAGACACACACGCCATCCTAGAGAACATGAACGTGAGATTTGTGAAAAGTGACAAAAGGAGGATTTATGCTGTGTGTGAGGATGAGAACTGTGAATTTAGGGTCAATGCATTACGAAGGGATGGAGAGCCTTCGCTTATTGTTACCACATGTATCCCCGCCCACTCTTGTGCACCATCACACACAGTGAGGAACATGAAATCACGGTGGTTAGCCGAAAGGTTTGGGTACGTGTTTCAAACCGATAAGAAGAGGAAGATTGGGGCTTTTAGGGAGGATGCCATCAAAGAAATTCGTTGCGATATATCACCGTGGCAAGCCTTCATGTGTAAACAGAGAACGGTTAAGAGTCTCGAGGGGAGAGCGGACGAGCCGTATAAGCTGTTGTGGGATTACGCAGCCGAGTTGAGGAGAACAAATCCCGGTTCAACAATAATTTTGAATGTTGATCAAACCGCCGAAGAAAACAAATTTTCTCGTTTTTACGTGTGTCTGTCCGCGCTGAAGGAGGGAATGCTTGGCGGCTGTCGGCCACTATTTGGGCTTGATGGGACCTTCTTGAAAGGCCCACATGGGGGAATAGTTTTAACCGCTGTTGGGGTAGACCCCAATAACAATAGCTTTCCGTTCGCCTATGTTGTTGTCAGTTGTGAAAATGGAGAAAATTGGTGTTGGTTCGTTGGGCAGCTTCGAATAGATCTGAAAATTGAAAAACCATGGGAATGGACTGTGATTAGTGATAAACAAAAGGGGCTGATCAAGGTGGTGGAAGAAGAACTACCAGGTGCTTCGCATCGTTTCTGTGTTAGACACATGCATCTTAACATGAGAAACTCCGGTTTTAGAGGACATCAATTCAAGGTTGCGGTGTGGAGAGCGGCCAAAGACTGGACCGTAGCTGATTCTGAGAGAAGGATGGATGAGCTCAAAAAAATGGATGTGGCAGCTTATAATTGGCTAAAGGCGAAACCACCGCATCAATGGAGTCGGTCCCATTTTGACCCCTACCCCCGATGCGACCTACTTATGAATAATATGTGTGAGAGTTTTAATAGTAAGATATTGAATGCAAGGGAGCTGCCGATCCCATCTATGCTTGAGCGAATTATGAATGTTCTAATGAAGCGGAGCACTGAAAATAGAGACATGGCCCGAAGATGGAAGGGAGTTCTATGTCCACGGATTCAGCAAGTATTGGATTTCAACACATCAAAGATTCCCGATTGCATGCCTATCAAAGCTGATGATAGCCATTATCAGATTCATGCTTTGATGGTAATCAATACGCCGTTGATTTGGACAACAAAACGTGTGCTTGCCGAAAGTGGGACCTCACTGGGATACCATGTAAACATGCGTTAACGGCCATTCACCGCCAAGGGCAAGATCCCATAGCCTATGTCGACAGATTAGATGCATTATTTTCGAAGAAAAAAATTCATTTAAATTCAATGTTAATTAATCGCTGACTCCTAAATTTTCCTGATTTTTGTATTGCTTGTAGATGCTATAGAGTTGCGACATACATGGCTGCTTATGGACATACAATTTTCCCAATTAACGGACGCCATGAATGGGCTCATGTTGATGCAATCCCACCGCTTCCTCCGAAAGCGGTAAGGCGTGTTGGAAGGCCTCCTAAGGCAAGGCGAAGAGAGCCTGATGAACCACAAGTGAAGCATGTAGCTAGGAGAGGACGACCCGTAAACCGGGATCCCCACCATAGGAAGAGAAACCAAACTACAATTAAATGTGGTCATTGCGGTGTGTCTGGTCACAACCGACGAAACTATCCTTTTGTAAGTTCTCATACTATTAAATTGGATTTGTTTTATCGAGTGTCTTCATCTATTCGTTTATTCTTTAATTTTTTTAAAAAAAAAAATAGGATGACACTCGTGAGACCGAAGAGGAAAGACTTAGGATACAAAAAATCCTACAAGACTGTGGTTTGGAGGATTTGGAAGAAGAAGGTGTTATTGACGAAATTTTTAAGGATGATGGTCATCATGTGGATCTGGAGGTAGTATATGGCAGCATATATTATTTTGTAGTTGGTTTTGCCTAATTGTATAACGGTAATGATTTAGAAAAATTAATGTTGAATCTTGCTCGAAAAAATAGGGTCAAAGTGGCTCACAACCGACTGCAAATGAGTCAGCTGTACCGGTTCAAGAAGAAGGGGATCCCGTTGATCTCCCAAATCTGGAGGTATAATATGGCAGCCATTACCAAATTTCTTATGCTATTTTTTTATGACAATCGGACTGTGGAATTTGAGGGATTTTCGGTATATTTGTGGTATCTTGTATGTTTAGGATCAGAATGCCGAGATTGAAACACAAGAGGGATTGATTAGTTAGCTGACCCAAATCAACGAGGAATTGGGTAGGATGGTAATACAATAATGCAATTTTATTCTTTAATTTGGTTTTGCATAATTGTGAAATGTCATTGATATGATAATTTTTATTACTATTTTGCATCATTAAAATAGGATGTAATTGACACAATCCCGGCTGAAAATGAGTCGGCCGCACTGGATGATGAGCCGAATCTGGAGATTCAGAACTGGGGGGGAGAAACAATACAAGCCGAGAATGTTCATCTTTACGAAATGAAGCGAATGGCGGCCGATTGTGGTTTTTCCAGATCCTCTTGGAGGAGAATTGCCAAGTGCTTGCAAACCAATGTGAAAGAAGTTGTATTTTGGAGGGACAAGTTGTTTTTGTGTAACATCTAAGGCATGGCTTTAGCTAGTAGATCTTTTTGTTGATGACAAGTTCTAGTTTTTTGTGATAATATTGTAAGGCAAACTCAGCCATGTTTAGGTACAATTCATATTATCTATTAATGATGCCATTAATGGCCATATTTAAACAGGTTGATGTTTATAATTGGTTACAATTTGATGATCCCATTACCATTTGCCATTGTGATTCTTAGGCATATATAATTTTATTTGTGAAAATTGTCACAGAATTGCATCTTATTTGTGTCGTGTGTGCATCTTATTTGGATGTTAGTTTATTTTGGTCAGTTTACAAAATCTTATTGCTATTGTGTTGGTAGTATTTGGACAATTTCATAAAATCTAACTGAAATCACCATATTGGAAGAGGATCCCATTGCATAAAATCTGACTACAATTATGTCGTACAGGAAGCACAATATTTGATGTCTGGTATATAACCTACGCGCCAATTAACTTCACTGGGACAAGCAATATGATACAATATAAAATGCTAAAACTCAATTCCATTAAACTGAAAATATCCATACGACAAGGGAAAATTCTGAAAATTCATTCCACAAAGATGGAACACCCTAAACATAATTTAACATTAAACACACCCAATAACCAGCCGAAGCCCTACATTCTTACATCCATAAGTGTATCATATAGGCCAACATGATCACAGCGCAGCTAGTCGACACTAATTTGATTATCTTGATCTTTCTTGCAATCTTGTCTATTTTTAGCTGCACAGCGTCGAGCTTCTCCGATATATCCTTCAAGTCGGAGTACAACTCCGCCGTTGCTGAACTGGTACCAACAATCGGTGTACCAACAGTCGGTGGGTCGACCCACTCAAAGAAAAGGCAGCCTCCTCTCTGCCAAATAACAGAAAAATGTAAGAACAAACCATGATCCGCAAACCGCATTTATTCAGCCCATAAACCTAACACATCAATTTTTATGAAGATATGGACATAACTTACGTTCCAATTACGGCAGCCAAGTAACCGTCGTCCTCGATTTTCAGGCTTCTTGGATGTCTGTAGAACTGACCTTAAACTGCAGACGCACAACATAAATCCGGCAGGTGATGTGGTGGAGTATGACATCTTCGAAGGCTCCAAAGCTTCTGCTGAAATTGGTCGAAGGCACAAGGTGAGAGAGAGAATACCCGCTTTGCTGTCAATTTTAACCTAATGTGATTTGGAATTGGGGGGAAAAGGGATACATATTCCCTCCTTTTTAGTAGTATACCCTAGACTAAATGGTATTATTTAATTAAAAGGAATATCTAGTGACCAACGTGTAATTTTGTTGTGCCACATCAGAAAAAAAAAAGCCACATAAGCCCGTCACCGGATGGGTAACTGGCTGTACCCGGTGACGGGGCATTTTTACCAATTTTTTGAAAGTTAGAAGGCATTTTCATTAAGTGCCAAACATAAAGGATATTTTCTTAATTAGGGCAAAGTTACGGGATATTTTTACCAATTTTCCCAATATATTTTTAGTAAAAAAGTATTCTTAATGTTAATACTGATTTACACTTTAAAAAAATAGCCCGTGCATCACATAGATGCATTAACTAGTTCATATTAACATTCTCAAAGTATTCATAACCATTTTTCAAAGGTTCCTAAACAATGAATATGTCCCTAAACTATCGACAAATAAAAAACCTTTGGTTGTGTTTGGATTGAGAGTTTTGAAATGAATGAATTTTAAAATCATTGAATTTAAAATCCACTCAAGTTAGAAGGGACTTGAAAGTCACTCAAGTCCTTAAAAAATAGCTCAAAATGAAATCATGAATTTAGAAATTCATGGTAATCCAAATAACAATATTGGATTTGAGATTAAGAATTGCAAATCTATCCTCAAATTGTTTCATCCAAATGCAATCTTAGGTTTTGTTTGAATTGAGAGAATCTTAATCCATGAATTTCAAATCCCTCCATTAAAACACAATCTTAAATGATTCAAGAATGTTTATATGAATGTTTTGAAGCTGGTTGAACAATGAAAAAATATTTTAGTTGAACATAGAAAAACGTCCAAACAACACTTTTTCAATACTTAGGAAGATTTGGTAGTTTATGAGTAATTTTAAGAGGTCAAAGTACATGTTACGAAATTGGCTTGGTATTTTGATTGTTGGTGTGGTGGTTAAAAGCAGAGCAAGGAATCACTACTCAATAATACATACCATTTCCGTATGAAACCATCATAAATGCCATTAGCTTATACAACTGTCAAACACAAATATACTGCTCGTTCAATTTTTAGAATCAATAAAATTAGGCTAATATACATCACTATCAATTTGAAACATACACCACCGTCCAACACACACATTCAGAAACAAATCAATCCACAGCTAACAAGTTTCATTTTGAAAGGTATTATTGTATCATATCATTGTGTAATAATAATAATAATAATAATAGTAATACAAATACAAAATAAGGAGTAAAAGAATCACATCTATACACGCTACTGCCCCTTCTCCTCGACTCACCAATTTTGACCCAGTATAGTAATAAAATTACAAAAAGAATAACATAACTAAGTAGCTCAATTTTCTTTAATTCCAATTTTACCCTCCTTTTGCTCCTGGACTCTTCTCAAAAACCCATCCACGGCCACGTCAAATGCATCCTTCATACCCTCCAATCCTTTATCAGAATTTGCATATACAATCCTTGGTATATATTCTATCACTTTTTCCCTCATTTTTTCCACCTTCTCTTCACTAATCTTTTCAAGTACACCTTTTATTGAGCTCCCATTTTTCACCGCATTCCGGTCTATGAAAACCGAGTAGCTCTCCGGTTCACCAGGAAAGAACCAATCGTACTGCAAGTAAGCCGTCCGGTGCCAAAAGAAAACCGGTATCGAACCGGCTATCATGCAGTCAAAAATCGAACGCCGGGTCAAACTATCACCCCTCGGTTGCAAGCAGAATTTGGACCCGAGAAAGGTTTCCAAGATGACCGAGCTGCCATTTATGCACTTGGAACCGCCGCAGTCAACCACCCGGCAAGAACCCGGTTCGGAGTAGCACTGGTTCAGCAGAAACCCCCTGAAATCGTCCTTTATGAACCCCCGTGTCCCTCCGGCGAAGCAGAACAGAGTGCGGCGCTCGCGGCTGCGGACGAAATCTTGCCACATTCTGACGTCGGCAACCGACCTGGGGTGGAATCCGGTGGGGTAGGGTACAGCGATGTCGAAGTAGTCCCAGGGGTGCTTCTCGATTAGCAAGCGCGTGATGTTACGCATCTTCGGCATGTAGATGCAGCTTGACCCCCATTCGGGGTTTTTAGAGCGGCGGAAATCCCATGTGATGCGGCCTAGAGTGATAAAGTGATCCCAACCGTTGGATTTTTTGAAAAAGGTCTGATCGCTCACCCAATTTAGCATCATCTTGCAGTGCCGATCGCGTTCTTCGGCCGTTGCAGTTTTGTTGAAAAGAACCTTCTCGATTGCGAGTCCAAGATAAAAAGGGATATAGAAGGCCGCAGCGGATTTCGGCTCTAGGGTTCTGCAACGGTGATTCAGCATCCGATTGTGGTAAATGAGCTCAAGCGAGAATTGATCTGTCCAAAACCACGCGCCGCTCACGTTCTGCGGTACGACTCTGGCGATCCCACCGGCTGTTTTTCCGAACCCCGAGTTGGAGAAGGCATCGCAGCGAGAATGCCATGGGTTCAAATCGTGGCAGTCTCTTACAATTTCAGTGTTGAATTCTGCTGGAAGGTTGTAAACATAGACTTTACCGTAGGGGCAATCCTGGTCGGTATTCAAAACCTCGACGACGGGGATGTCGCGGTGGAGGACAGCAGGGGGCCGGGGAGTGGTGGAAGAGAAAGAGAAGGGGAGGGAAGGAACGGAGAGTAAGAGGAGGAGGAGCTGGAGGAGGACGAGCAAGAGGAAGAACCATGTGCGGCGGTGATGGAAGGAGAGGTAGGGTTTGAGGGTAGTGAAGTAGGATGAGTGCTTGCGATCTAGAATGTCAGGGGTTTTGGGTTTAGAGGGAGGAGGCGAATCTGAAAGCGGAAGCATCAGAGAAGGGGCGGTGTGGGAGTGTCGGTGGCGGTGGAGGAAGAAGGATTGAGAGTGAAATGGTGGTTCTTGGAATTGAAAGTTGTAGTTGATGGCCAAATGTTGTGTGGACGCGTGCTATTTTGGATTACCACAAACAGACAGCTATTAAACTATGTATTTATCGGAACGAGACCCTGGTCTCCTCTGTTTTCCTTAATTAATTAAAAAAACTAAATCCCCTGACATTCCTCTAAATTAATTAAAAAAACTTAACATTTGATTTGAAGGGCAATCCTCGTTTGCGTATTTCTGCAGCCTAAATTTCAACTTCAATTAATTTAGAGGCGGATCTAGCACAGGCCAGTAGTGGGCTGAAGTCCAGTACAAAGATCCATGAACCCCTTTTTGTTTCTTTATAATTTCTTCATCCAGACCTAGCTCACCCCAACATTGCAGCAAAGCCCACTTCTAAATCTTATTTGTTGCGGGCCCACAAATTTTTGAGAAACCGAATTTCATGTTGTCCGCCACCAAAACTGAAGCATTAACTTAATAATTGTAACTGTGCTTTTGTATTTTGTCTTAATTTATTAAAATTAGTATATGAATTTTCGAAAAATTTGCAGTTGGAAAAATATTTATTTCGAAAAGAGATGAAAGAGAAAATTACAATCATTTCCAAACACTTTGTTAACTTATAAATTCCTTAAAAATTACATCTTATAATCTCTTGAAACAACTTATAAGATGTTGGAGCTCATAAGATGTTTAAAATAAGTTTAGTCAAACACCCTCTGAGTCACTTAGGCCAACATCAATCAATAAATGGACTTATTTGTTTTGGGCCAACACTTGGGCCACCAAAAACTATTTTGGAATACTTCAAGGAACAATTTTGGGCTGAAAATTTAACCAACCATTTTAATATATATACATATGGATTGAAATACCATAAATCGGGATTTAAAAGTTCTGTTCTAAAAATTCTCATCTAACTTCGATTATATCTCGTCTAAAAGCTACTTTAATTTTGGCAAAGCAAGATATTAATTAAATGATTATATCTCATTTAGGCATTACTTCAATTTTGGTTAAGCAAAATATTGATCAACTCTATTCCGTCTAGGCGCTATTTTAATTTGGCCAAAATATTAATTAAAAGATTATATCCTGTCTGAGTGCTACTTCAATTTTGGCAAAGCTAAATATTAGTTAAAAACTTCAATTGTAGCAAAGCAAAACTTTAAAAAATGGCCCATGCAGGTCTCGACGTTGCGACCTTATAGCACGACGCTCTAACTAACTGAGTTAATAGGCCATTAAATTATTATTTTTACCTTGTGTATTTTAATTTTTACTATAATTAATTGTACTGTCCAAAACACAACACAGTATTTTTAATCCAAACATTCATGTTTCTGATGTCCAAAACAAAATACTCCTTCCGTTTCAGCCTAATTTGAACAACTGTTCTGACTCGTATATTAAGAAAAAATTATTTTTTGTTTATTAGTTGACTTTTTCAAAGGTGTAGATTGAAGATGAAGATTTTAAGGGTACAGATTGTAATATTTCTTTTCATTTTGAGGATGTGTAAATAGGGTGAGACGATCGAAAAAAAAATGTGCTTTTCATTTTGAGGATGTGTAAATAGGGTGAGACGATCGAAAAAAAAGTGTGCGAATTAGGACGGGAGTAGTATTTTAATCCAAACATTTCACTTGTAATATTTAGACACTTATAATGTGGAGTGAGTCTTGTATATGAACGGTCACATGCGTGGCGGAATACACTTTTACAGAAAATATTGATACTTTTAGAGGAAAAAGTGATACTTTTACAGATAAATGTGATACTTTTTTTGTTAAAAAAAAGTGATACTTTTATCACAAAAAGTTATACTTTTTTCTGTCACACCGTGTGACGGTCTCATACGAGCTTTTGCCTATAATCTGATATGAGTAGGTACACTTCACCTTTGTGATCATATCAAGTACATTAAGACTATTCACTGTTTCTAGAAATCACTAAAAAAACAATGCTCTTTTTGTTACAGAAAGATTTGTTAAGAATTGAAGAACAAGTTACTACAACATAAATAAAACATGACATATATATGTCTATCATGCAAAACAAAATTTATTAACAACCTAACAGATCCTCTAGTAATCAAAGTACACTCGATTCTGCACCGGGTGATCGATTTTCGGCCCCTTCAACTCGAACCAGACTCGTCGGAAAACCTTGATGATCAGATCATGATATTCGTCGCGATTCAACGTAAGATAGCAAGCCAATAGCTGCTCCAGATCTTCTGCACGCCCTATTCCCTTCTCTCTGATCATCTCCACCATTGAATCCCTGAAATCCCTTTCTGGATCGAACGAGCTCTTCGCAACCGCACAGCTGTCGAACACGCTGCTTCCTTCTACAACCTTCTCCTTCTCCTTCTTCTTCGTCCTGCCTTTCTTCATCTCTTCAATGGCTCTGATTCTGCATTCTGTTCGTGGAGAATGCAATTTTGCCCCTCTGTTTATAGATTTCGATTTGATCTTTATTTCCTTAACTGGAAAGATAACTCTTTCTCCGGAATTCGAATTCTTCTCTTCCCGGAACTTTCTAGAAACTTCATCAGCTGCTGCATTATTCCGTTGTTTACATTTTTCTCCATGACTCGAATTCTTCTCTTCCCGGAACTTTCTAGAAACTTCACCATCTGCAGCATTATTCCGCTGTTTACATCTTTCTCCTGTTTTCAAATTTTTCTCTTCTCTGAACTTTCTAAAAACTTCATCAGCTGCAGCATTATTCCTCGTCTTCCTTATATCAGAAACCATCTGGTTAAAATTCCTGCACTCTTCTTGCTCAGTCGAGACCTCCAATTTTGCATCAAAATCCGGAACAGGTAGTTTAAAATCATAATCATAATCACGATCATTCCAGAGAGGATTGATTCCACCGGTGCTCCGCCTACCCTCGATTCGTTCTTCGCGGAACGAAAGCCTCCAGAAAGAGTCGTCTTCATCCATGCTGTAAAATCTGCAACCAGATGATTTCGGAGTTGGAAATTCGAATGCAGTTTTTGATTTGTTGTTCATCTCAGGTTTTAGCTTGGATTTGGAGAACCAGGAAACTGAAAAGACACGACTAATCATAGAAATGGGAGGGGAAGAAGAAGAAGGATTTGCAGATTTCTTTCTACCCCACTTCATTTTAGAAATATAAATTATGAATTATGTGATGAATGGTTGATGGAGAAAATTAAAGAGAGGGATGAATAATGGAGGGATTATGCAGTTGGAAGCGGTTGAATTATTAGAAAAGAAAAGCACGCCTTATATCTTGTGACCACTTCCCCACTTTATCCTACTTTATAGTTTGGTACTTACTTACCTTTTTAGGTTAGGTTTTATTTCTTCTTTGTTTTTTGTGGTGGGTTGGCTTCGACGAGTTGGTTCAGTATGATATATCGTATGAAATTATTTATTAAATTTGGGTATACCAAATTTTGTGTTATGGTATATACTTTACATACCGTTAACTTTGATATACCGAAATAATGAACCACTAAAAATATCAAAATGCAAATACCGTACTAAAATTTTTGTATTCTAAATTTTGTGTCAGTAATTGTATTTACCTTACTTACCGTTGACTTCGGTATTTTTTTGGTACAATGCTATATACCGAAATGCTAATTTTTTAATTCTCATACAGTTATCGTAACAAAACAACGATATAATTAAATTTTGATATTTAATTTTTTTTTTTAATATGATAAATACGATATTTGGCATTTTGATTATTTTTTCCCACTCCTAATTTTGGGGAAGGTGGACGAATCATTTTTTTTCTTTTATTATTTATAGTAGTTCAATTTTTAGACGACGGGTCCAATTGGGTCCGGCTAATCGCCCATTCACTGATTTTGTCTCATTTTTTTTTTTTTTTTTAGTGCCGATTAATGATGTTATTAGATATACTATTAGTACAAATTCTTGTGTTGCTAAGTAAGCAAGTTTTTAATCATGTTAGAAATAGAAAGTATTAAAAGTGTCCTACCTAGGACACTATAAAAAGATTATTAACACTGAATATGGACAACTGTAGTACGTCCTAAGTACTCCCTCCGTCCTGGCCTAATTTACCTATTTTGATTAGGCACGGAGGTTAAGAAAAAATAAACTTATGGAATCTTTAATTTTTTTTTTTAAGGTGGAGATTGATGGGGGAGATTCTAAAGGTGAAGATTGTGAGAAAAAATTGTCATTTATGAGGTGACAAGTTAAGTAAGGACAAACCTAAAAGGAAAATAGACAAATTAGAACGGAACGAAGATAATACATACTATATTAAGAATTGATGCTAACTCAATTGATATAACATTTTATAATCACGTAAAAAATCGAGATCGTTTCCCAATGACTACACTCCAATCAAGAATTGTTAAAAAAAAAAAAATACACACTACATTATTAAACCTTAAAAGTAGATGTTGTAACAATAATTAAAAGTATTTTTTTCATCAAAACAATGCATACAACTAGGGGAGAGAAGGGGCCTTGGCCCCTCCCAACTTTTTTCTTTATATGTATAAAAAAACATATACTATAAATTCTTTTTAATTCTTTATATTTTGGCATCCTCCAAATTGAGTGATCAAATGAATGATGGGCCATAAGCCAATTGTTTTTCAAATGAAAATAAAATTATTGTCCAACTTATATTACAATAATGTACTAACAAATGACTTTATTTCTTTTTTTCTTTACTAGTGTTCCAATTCCATTTTCTTTTTACATTAAGATGAACTTTCCCTCATTTCTTTCAAATTTTCAATGGTTCTAAGGTGATAGTCATATTTTCTGGCAAAAATTTATATGAGACCGTAACACGATCGTCACACAATGTGACGAAAAAAAAATATCATTTTTTGTAGTAAAAGTATCACGTTTATCTGTAAAAATATTACTTCTTTTGAACAAAAAAAGTAGTATCACTTCTATCTGTAAAAGTATCACTTATATATGTAATAGTATCACTTTTATCTGTAAAAGTATCATTTTTTCCCGTAAAAGTATCAATATTTCCTATAAAAATGTATTCCATCACACGTGAGACCGTCACACACAAAATTCACTCTATTTTTTTAGCTTTTCCTAATTTTAATTTTGATCTTTTTTTGCAACATTAATGTCGGCATTAAACTCAGGAGTCCATATATAATCTTTATTTTTTAAATTTGTTGACGCAATGATTGTAGTGATTTTATTGGTAGTTAATTTAATTTATCATTTTCTTGAAATAAACTAAAATATATTTATACAAATTGCGATATATATATATATATATCATATTTTTACGAAATAAATTTTCGTATCTATTATTTTATCATTTATTGAAAATAGCCTTTAAACAATAGTGTCCTCTAATGTTAGACTAACTCTACTTAGTTAGATGTTTTGTTTAATTACCAAAATTAACCAACACAATCTCTTTAAAAGTTTTTGGATTTGTTTCCATATTTTACAGGTTTTAAATAAGAAAAGTCAAACTAAAACATAAGCTTGAATAAGGAACGCAGATCGATGTATGAAAGCTTAAAGATCAGCGATCAATCTAGAAGCCATTGATCCATGCCTTAAATAAACGAATCTTAGGAAGACTTCCAGTTAGATCATGTTCTTTAGAGATCTTGCAATGTTCCATAATGGATGTTTGAACGTTCAAATAGTACGTGTTGATGAAGAAATCAAGATTCATACAAATTCAGTGCAAGATACATGTAGAGATACATTTGACATCATATGGTGAATCGATCAGACCTGAAGACCGAAGAAGGAAGGAGTATCTGATTCATATTCTCAGCGCCGGATCTTCCGTTAACGAAAAGGGTCCGTTGACACGGGCCCGAAAAATTACAACTTTTTAGGGGCCCAGGATGATTTTTTGTATATATACACATTATGTATAGGCTGATTGTCATATACAGTATACAATTATTAAGTGATCTAGCGGCTGAGTATTGCTCGTGAGCTTCTGCTTGTTTTTATGGTGTAAATTTATAATCTGTTGGGGACCTAGGGTGCCTATTGCTGGGACTGATGGTTGTTGGGCCTCATTTTTTTTAAGAATTCAATCCACAATGAATTCGATTGTTGAGCTCTGATCGACAATGAATTTAATCAATATAAATACATGATTGTTTATGTTTTTTCTTTCCTATTTGTACATTAAAGAAAAATAATTTAGAAGCCCATTGTAAAAACTCGACTCAAGTTCAAATATGACTAGGTACTGCCATGCATATTCTATTTAAGAATATCATCAAATTACCTTTTCTAATTTTATTTCAGTGTGGATTGGTAAGACCTCACATCTTAGTTCTTGAAAGTTCCTTACCCTACACTCGTAGGGATATAAATGAGCGGGTAGTTGGGTACATGTATGCCTTTTTCATGCTCGGGCGGATTACCGTCCCAATTCTTTTTTATAAATCTTTTTATATATATTTAGTATGAGTATTAATGTATATATATGTTAATATTTCTGTATTGATATAAAAAAAATCCCTTTTAAAATCAGTAGCAATTTTCTTTATATTAAAATCAGTGACAAATTTTTATATGTATTTATTATGCATATATGTAAATGTGTGGGATAACTTGTATAAAAAAAGTTGAAATATATCAAAATTTAGCGTATAATAGTAGTAAAAATGTAAATTAATTTAAAAAAATCGTTACGTATAGTTCTACTTATGCGATCACCTCCTGAAAGAAAAATCTTGCATTCGTCACTATCCATACCCTACAAAGTATACGGGTAATACCCGTTGGACAATCAGGTTGCTCGTGGGTAATCAGATAACCCAATCACTAAATTAAAAATAAATAAATAATATGACTATATATAATATTTAAAATGATACGATAAATCATATAAAATAGAAAATGTAATATTTTTATGCTATTTTTTGTATTTAATAGATATTATAAGCATAATATATTAGAGATATTACTAATTATATAATACGTAGGGTATATTTACTTATGACTTAACTCAATCCTCAGAGTCATGCTGACAATATATTTACATACATCACATCACTTTTTTTTTCCTTTATCATCTTTTACACTAAAAATAAACTTCAACTAATCCTCAACCAACAAAACCAAACATCCATTTATTTAACACAACATTCTCTTTCCACTTTATTTATCACAGCTTACAGTACTTCAACCTCCTACACAGCTATAATATATTTATGAGTGAGTCTTGTGTGTGAACGGTCACACGTGTGACGGAATACACTTTTACAGAAAACATTGATACTTTTACAGGAAAAAATGATACTTTTATTACATTGATACTTTTACAGATAAAGGTGATACTTTTGCTACAAAAAGTGATACTTTTTTTTGTTCAAAAAATGTGATACTTTTACAGATAAACGTGATACTTTTACCACAAAAAGTGATAATTTTTCCCGTCACACCGTGTGACGACCGTGTGACGATCACATACGAATTTTTGCCTATATTTATATAGAATTAGATTGTATAATTGAGTAGGCAAGCGGATAATGTATTATACACATCTCCCACTCGATTATCTAAAAAACTCCTACTCAATTACTAAATATTATGATCGGATACCCAAGCACATTACCAATTATTCATCGAGTAAAGTTATCCGCGAGTAAAATTAACCCGCGTTGCACCAGGTGTTATTGGCATGGGAAAAAAGCCATTTGGTCGCTTAGCACTCTTTCGGCAAATTTAACAAGTTGCAGTATTGGTCATGGTGGAATTAAATAAATAAGTGTGCTTTTTGGATAATTAAAATAGTAGGTGAAGTCGTCTGTGCCACATGCGACTTTACCAAAATCTGCAAACCACTATTCAATGTCGCCTGCGACTTCAAATTATTATTTTTTTATTTTTTATTTTTAAAACTCGTCTGTGGGAGAGGCGATTTTAGATTTTTTGTTTTTTTTTACCTTTGTTGCTTTTAAAAAAAAAATAAATAATAATAATAATAATAATAATAATAATAATAATAATAATAATAATAATAATAATAATAATAATAATAATAATAATAATAATAATAATAATAATAATAATAATAATAATAATAATAATAATAATAATAATAATAATAATAATAAACACGTAACAATTAGGGGTGTGCACGGTGCGTTTATTTATTTTTTTCGGGACAGTTCGGTTCAGAAATTTCGTACCTAACGGAAGTTCAGTTCGGATAATTGGATTTTTTTTTTTTTTATCTTTTGAATAATAAATACAAATTGAACATAATATATTGACGTCTAACTAATATAAATAAAACTATGTTAGTAAGTTGGATGTATATATATTATGTTCAATTTGTATTTATTATTCAAAAGATAAAATTAAAAAAAAAAAAAAACAACTCCAATTATCCGAACTGAACTTCCGTTAGATCCGAAATTTCTGAACCGAACTGCCCCCAAAAAAATAAATAACTGCACCGTGCACACCCCTAATTGTTACGTTTACTAACATAACTTTATTTATATTAATTAGACGTCAATATATTATGTTCAATTTGTATCTATTATTCAAAAGTTTAAAAAAAAAAAAAAAAAAAAGCTCCAATTATCCGAACTGAACTTCCGTTATGTCCGAAATTTCTGAACCGAACTATCCCGAAAAAATAAATAACTGCACCGTGCACACACCTAATTGTTACGTGTTTATTATTATTATTATTATTTAAAAGCAACAAAGGTAAAAACAGAAAACAAATTCTAAAATCGCTTCTCCTACAGGCGAGTTTAAAAAAGAAAAAAAAAATTTAGAAGTCGCCTCAATTATTCAAAAAACACACTTATTTATTTAATTCCACTGTGAACAACTTCTTAAATTTGCCCACTCTTTCAGTAGTTGTAGGGCTCGTTTGGTAAGCATGTTAGGATAACTCAAGATAGTTTAAGCTAAGATATGTATCGTAGATAAGAGGTGATTTGTATTGTAGGTATGTGTTTGGTAGATAAAATATAAGTACTAGATATCATAAAACAAGTGTTTGGTACCCAATATTATCACCAAGATTAAAGTCTTTTTTATTACAAAATTGCCCTTCAAAAGTTGAAAACCTTGAGCAATGCTGTTACAAGCTTACACCTCATTTCATCGTCATTTTCTCTGAATTTAACAAATCTTGGGTTGCAGAAACAAAGGCAACCCTCCGCTGTTATTAACGTCAGTTCGATTCAGATTCCGGCCGGACTTTCAAGCGAGCAGAGTTATATTACCTTGTTTATGGTGTTTGCAGGTCTTCAGTGTAGGTTATGCAGGCCTAATTTGGTGGCAAGGTTAAATCGAGACGAGAACGGAGAGGAGAGAGATAAACTATCAGACCACTATGTTGAATTTGGTGTAAAAAATGTTGGGGAAAAGCCAAATCTGATATTAGGAAATTTTTTCACCGAGTTATATTGGTATTTCGTATCTTAATCGTAGGCACTGTTCCACCCCCTATTACCCATCTTGGGTATTTGGCTGGATTGGTAACGTGAAGCTGAACAGTAATATATGGACGGGCCTTGGTTTATGCAGGGCCAATCTGTTTACTAATCATGGATACCAAACAGACATATAAGCCACGTTTAGTAACCAATCTAGGCCTTATCAGACTTACCAAACATGCCCGTACTGGATGGTAGTTTCACTTTCCTTGATTAAATTATTGATTCTATAATTGTTTGTAATGATCCAATTATGTTTCTGTACCACCTGTCTCTTCTCTTGTACCATATTATTGTTTTTACTTTTTAGCATTCAATTACTATCTAAATATAATAATTCAGAGCTCGAATCTTTATGTTTAATCAACTTAAAAGGGAATTAATACATGATTACTAGGTTAACAAATTATATATTTTTTTTATCAATTTAGATATTGAAATTCATAAATATAGGTCGACAATATTTTTATTTGTGTGTGTAAGTCTATAATAAGAACCTGAAATAATTAAACGTAACTAATTTGTCTTATGGTGAGATTATTTGTAAATAATACTCCCTTCGTCTGGGCTTATTTTGCACACTTTTCATTTTCGGTCGTCCCAACTTATTTTGTACACTCCTAAAATAGAAACTAATTCCCACAATCTCCATCCTCAAAATCTTAAACCTTCAATCTTCACATTGAAAAAGTCAAAGAAAAAGAAAAATCTTTTATATTCGTATTCGGTCAACTGTGCGAAATAAGCGGAGACGAAGGGAGTAATACTTTATCGGGAAAACAAATACGGGGCAATACTCCTACCTGAAAGTATTAATTTAGTTCGTACAAAATAATATATTTTCTGGAAAAATAGTACTTTTCTATGAAAAAAATAACTTTCTAAAAAAAAGTATAATTTCACATAAAAGTATTATTTTTCAATAAAATGATACTTTCTGAAAGAGTAAAAAATAAAATAATGCTCTTCGAATGTAATTATCGGTCTAACAGTGACGGTCTCACATGTGAGTGTCTAACTCTATGAATGCAAGTCAAAAACTCCAGTGTGCTTCGTAGGAAAATAAAAGAAAGACACAAATTACTTATTGATTACTTGTAATAATAGAAAATATGTTTCAAGTAATGTCCAAAAGATATTAGACGGAACGAAGGTCTAGCGTCTTGTCAGCCGCTTAGATTGGACTAGATAGTGTTTGGCTGGCTTATAAAATTTTTAAGAGAACTTATAAACTCCTTCAAAGTGTTTAGTAATATTTTTAAAATAAAATCGTATTTTACATCAAAATAAATTGTAAGTTGTTCTTAATGGTTAACTACTTAAAATTTTATTATTTTAATTACAAAAATATCATCATTAACAACTTATAAACTCCATCATCTTACTATAACCAAACGTTTCAATAACTTATTAGAAGTTAGAGCTTATAAGAAGTTTTAAATAACCTTAGCTTTACATGTACTAGGCGGGTTCTAGGAGTGGTTAAATAAAAAAAGTTAGAAAAAAATATAGACGGTTGAGGATAATCTATTGATTCGATTCAACGGGGCCTAATCAAAATTAGACGGGAATTTTTACTACAAAATTTTCAGGAGTGAGTCTTGTGCGTGACAGTCTTACGTGCGACGGAATACACTTTTACAGGAAAAAATAATACTTTTACGGATAAAAGTGATACTTTTACTACAAAAAAATTGGTACTTTTTTTTGTTAAGAAAAAGTAATATTTTTATCGATAAACGTGATACTAGACTGTAAAAAGTAATATTTTTTTCTCGTCACATCGTGTATAAATTTTTGCCCATTTTCAGGTATACCGGTACCTTAATTTCTCAATGATTTGATTATACTATTATTCGGTACTTGTTAGTTGTATGATTAACTCGCTGTCCCAACAAACAAGGTGGCCCATTAAATTACAACTTGGGCTTAGAGTAAATTAGTGCAATTAACCACTACCTTCTCTACTTAATGGTAATTAAGCTACGGAGGTAAGGATGTTAAAAGATTACCAAATCGGACAGAACACTTGCACGAACAATTCTCAACTGACCATTAAAATTCTTTTCGAAAAGTATATTATGATACTTCCTCAATCCCACAAAGATAGACTTATTTTTCATTTTCGTCTATTCCACAAAGATAGACTTGTTACTATATTCAACACATCATTTATTTCTCATTTCTATCTTTGCCCATATTTAATGTAACTTTTTACTAATAAAGTAAAATTTTAATGCCCTAATTGTAATAACTTCTTATTTCTTGGTCTATGTAAAAAAAACCTACAAGTCTATCTTTATGGAACGAATGCAATATTTTTATGGTATAATTATGGAGATTCCAAATATTCAAAGTAGAAACTGTGATAAATCATACCAAACTGTGATAATTATGGAGATTCCAAATATTCAAAGTTTAAAAAATTCAATAATATACATATAAAGATTATCCTTTATTCATTTGTTCTTGTGCATATTAAAGCTTGATTATTTGATCAATAGTTGAATTTTTATTATTCAATTCAGGAGATACAAATTTGATATAGGGATTACTCATATAACGAATGTATAAAACGACTAAGAGAAATTATTTGTATATTATTATATGAAATCAGATAAAAGTAATCATTGGAACTATTTTTCTAATTTCAATTATCTAGATAAATTTAGAATTATATATTTATAGTACATATAACACTGATTCTTGTAGGATAATGTTCATTGTTTTTTATAAGTTACTCCATACACTTGCGGAATAATCGAAAAAAATTCGGTGAATAACTAGAGCTTGTTAATTCTGATGGTTATTTTTCCTACCGGTTATTCCTTAGCAATGGAGCTAGTAAAATTAGTTCAATTTGAATGATCTGACAATAGGGCCGGATCATACTTTATAGATCCGAGATATAATTGGACCGTAATTGAAAATCTAGGTAAAAATGTGTATATGAGTTGGTTGACCTACAAATGTCCCGTTTAATGTGAGATCCACTGGATTGTGGAGCCTGATCAACTATTTCACGTCCCTCGATCACGACGATCCCATTATCAGACAATATTCGAGTTGAATGGACCTTTAGGGCGAAGATCTAGTTATGGTTATAAAGAACGCTCTGATTCGTTATATCTTTTACCACCAAAATATGAGTAATTTCCTGGCTTGATAGTATCCCTAGACATAGGCATTCTTGACGATTGGGGTTAACAACTTTGTGTTCTTTATTTTTCTTCCTATTAAATTTTAAATAATTGTACCCTAATTCCTAACAAGATTAGCCCAAACTCCTATATTACCCATTGGCCTGCTTGGGTTAGGATGGGCTGGCTCAGCCCAAGCATTTTGATGTCTCTAAATGTGTCTAGCTCGATTCACAGTTCGAGTGGCTCAAATTACCACCTTCAATAATGCGCTTATTAAAAGACACGTGAAGATTCATTTCGGCTTTTGCATATCTAGGGTATTTAATTAAATATTTACTTCTACAATATTCGTTAGCTTTGTTATTTAAGTATTTGTGTCTAGTTTTACATTAGTATTTGTGTCACGTTTCTCAAACAAATTAAAATAATGTTTAATGTATTTATATTTAATAAGATTGTACCACTTTCTTACCAACGCCCTTATGCAGTGTTACTACTTATTAGCTTTAAATGGTAAATATAAATGATTAATTACCAATAACATTAAGTAAAAATATATTAGTAAATGAATAATAAAACACTTCTACCTTTTTTCTTTTTCATTTATATAATATGACATTTATTTAGAAAAATTAATACATCTCTATTCTTTAGGTCTAGCAATTCGATCGGTTAGCCCGACCCAATTCATCGGGTCAACATCATATGTCGGGTCGGACTGAAATAAAATTCTATCGAACAAAAAATTATTAAGCCCAATTCAGACCATCCCCCTTAATATACTAAGATTTTTAAGCTGACCTGTGACCCGTTGAACTTTTAGTTCATTGGATCGTGTCTTTCGGACCCAATGATACTTAGAAGCTAGATTTCTATTATCCAACTCATTTAAAATTTTGAATAAATTGAATCGATTCGTTAAACCTGATCGATTTTATGAGCTCTATCTAGGATGGACGAAAAATAAATAAATAACTCTTTTGGAATGCATGGAGTGTGTGTGTGTGCATACATCATGCAATTTTCAGAAATTGATTCGGCAAGATTAGGTATAGAAAATTTGGCATTGTCACATTTTTGGACCACTAAAATGCACACGCTCTAAAAGCAACATATTTTCTACCATATTTAAATATCATGCAACTAGTATTTCTTGTCAGTTGTACTAATGAGTGTTTGCGCAATTCAGTCTGTCAGGAAATCGATCATACTACTGGTTCGGTTCGCAGTTTAATCGATTTGATAGATTCAATCAGCGATTTGATTATAAATAATAATTAATTAAATTTTAAAATTATATTAAATTTTCATAGAACATAACATATATTATATTAAAAAAGTGACATAAAAATTTAAAGGACCAGAAAATATATGTTTATAATAAACAAAGATATGAGACTGAACAAAATATCTAATATTGTTTAATTATTATTTTCTAAATAAAATTAAAAAAAATATAAAGTAGGAAACAATTTTTTCTAGTTCATCCAATCCGGTTTTGACCGGTGTAACATTATTTTCGTTTTTGTACCCATGTCGAAACGTATCAATAATCGGTTCACAGTTAAATCGATCGGTCCGACCCGATTGTACAAATAGTGGTATTAATAATTGGTTTGGCCCAACTAGTTTTATACTTAGAAAAACTACGGAAACAACAATTATTATTTTTAGAACAAGGAAACACAAATTATTCTTTTAAGTCTCATTTTTTTAGGGTTCGAACCTTGGCCTGTGCCGTAAATGGTGGGCGGACTCACTAGACTACCAACTCCTGGACAAGTCAGTCTTAATAAGTTTAAATCACAAAGTAATAAGGAGGGGGAAGGAAAAAAAGGAAAAACAAAAAACAAAAAAAAGAAATGGATGATGAGGAAGCTAAAAATATATAGAAAATATGGCTTTTTCTGTAAGTCCTTAGATTGTAAACTATATCGAAGTGCAAGTAATGTTGCCTGGTGAACGAGGATGACCAAATGCTAACTAAGTTGTGACCACACGTTATTGTATCGATCAGTAATGTGTCAAAATCACATTCCTAGGTTATAGATAAGAAAAGTAATGTGTCCCATTGATGTGGATTAGATCATTGTAAGTGTAATAAGAAATTTTGCGAATTAAATAAATAAATACAAAAATTCTTTATAAAATTGAATTTCTTTGGATCAAAGGGATAGAGTCTACAACTTGTAAGTTACAATTTCTATTTCTACTCTTCAAGATAATTTTCAGGTTTTGGACTATATTAATCAGCTTTGATCTTCTCTGCAATGATTATTTTTCAATATTATTGATCCGAGACTTCAAAGTCTTGATTTTAGGTTGATCAAATGGAGAAAATCTTATGAATTGAGGAACAATATTTTTTGGTCTTGAAATTTTTTGATGTGTTTCAATTTTTTATCCGTACCAGTTTTTATTTCATCAATTTATAATGTTAAATTCAAGGACCAAAATCTTGAATCAACCGTTATTTCTTGTCTTGAATAACGAATAACGTCGTTGAATCTCTTTAGTAATGCCTCTTCCTAGGACGTATTTGGATCTCCTTAAAACGCCTTGGAATGCTAGATATAATTTATATTGTGATGTGAATTTTGGTGGAAAATTGACTTGTATTTGTAGTTGTATGATGGAGAATCTTGACAGGTAGGGGAGTAAAATTGAGCAATTTGATTGGTTCTTCATGATATCATATCTATTAACCACCTTTGAGACAATTATCAAATTAATTATATTTAATTTGATAATTTTTGCAACATATTGACATATGGAGACTTGTGATTGATCTGCCATGATTTGATATATATTATCATCTCTTCAAATAATTACTAAATTAATATTGAGTAATTTAATAATATCTGCAAGATTTTGACATGTGATGGCTTCTAAGTGGATACAAAAGTTGTGTATCTACAAATGTGCTTTCGAGATTTGTCAACGAACAACATTTCTTGAAGCAAATGACTCTTAGAACTATTTCAAGAGCTTCTTCAAAGATATGGATAGTTTATACTCATATAAAGTAGCCTTTATTTGGATTTGATAGAAAGATTATACTCATATCAAGGAGGTCTTCATTTAGATATGAATTTAGATATAAAAATAAGTTTATACCTCATATCGAGGAGGTCTTCATTTGGATTTGGATTTGTTTATAATGTTATTGGGAGCTTTCTTTTGGATTTGCATAAGTAGATAGTTCATACTCATATCAAGGAGTTCTCTAATTTGGATTTGATTTGTAGATAGTTTATATTCGAACCAAGGAATTCCCCAATTCGGATTTGATTTGTAGAAGTTTATATATACTCGTATCAATAAGTTCTTTAATTTGGATTTAGTTTGTAGATAGTTTACAATCGTATCAAGAAATCCTTCAACTTAGATTTGATTTGTGGACATTTCAAACTCATTTCAAGAAGTCTTGATTTGAATTTGATTTGAGACTTTAGATAGTTTTACCTCGTATCAAGAGCATTTAAGATAGGTTAGGCTCATATCAAGGAACATCATTTGGTTTGAAATTTAGATAGGTTTGGCTCATATATGGGAGTATTGTAGATAGTTTAGGCTCATATTAAGGAGTGTCTAGACATTTTTATGCTTATACTAAGGAGCGTGCAGACAATTTAAGCTCATATCAAGGAGCATTGTTTGAGAATTTAGTTTTCTTTACTTGGAATATCTACAGAAGTTTTTCCCCCATTATCAATTTATTCTTCTTCTTCTTCTTCTTCTTCTTCTTCTTGAACTAGTGGATCATCAACTTCACTTGTACTCATGCTCAATTTCATATTATGAGCTCGTGTAGCAAATTCTTCAAAAGACTTTGGCTGAATTGCTTGAAGAATATAGTGAAGGCCCCATTGCATTCATTAAATGTATATCTCAATAGCAAAGGGTTCATACAGTTTATCTCTGGAGCTTAGACTTAAATTTCTCCAACGGTTACTGTAGTCTATGAGGGGCTCTAGTTTTAATTGACGTGAATTCGCAAGTTTGAACACGCCGACTATCCTTCAAGCCCTGTACAAGCGGCTGAGAAATTCTTTTTCCAATTGCTCCTAACTGTCTATTAAATTTCCCCCCAAGTTAGTATAGCAGTCAATTGTATTTCCTTTCAAGGAATGGACAAATACTTTCATATGTTCCGACATTGTTGCAGATTTGTATGAAGTGAATCATATGCTGCTTTAAGTTGCCTTTGCCATCAAATCGTCGAAACTTTGAGGATTGGTATCCGAAAGACATCTTCAAGCTATTAATTCTTGTAGTTTATGCATATGTATAAGTCGAGGATGACTTTGAGGTTCCATCCAACTTGTTGATAATTTCCACGACGAGATCCTTCAGTTAATCCGCATGATCGAATCATTTCATCTAGTGAGACTCTAGCATGGTTGAAGACTTTTCTTGTTGACGTAATTGTTGTTTGAAGGATTTCTTAGCTTCATCGTTATCTTCAACTTGTTTGACCATCAAGCGACTTGTATGAATTTCATCTTCTTTGTTCATCAACTTTGTGAACAGAGTGTCTCGAGTTTGAATATATTTGATAAGCTCTTCAATAGCTCATGCCATGCTGTCAATTTGTTCTTCTAAAGTCGTCATGGACTTCACTTCAAACTTCTCGAGATTTGAGAATTTGGTGAAGCGAATAGATGAGAAGTAGATATTGTCCCACATGGCAGACAAGAAAAATATAACAACAAATCTCGTGTATTTATTTAATAATCAGAAAAAAGATATACAAATTGAATTTATGGAGAGCATATAGATATAGTTTACTACTTGTGAGTTACAATCTCTATGTCTTCTCTGATTCTTCGCTTCAAGATAATATGTCCAGGTTCTGGAGTAGATTAATCAGTTTTGATCTTCTTCGGAACAAGTTTATTCTCAATAACGTTGATTTGTGACTTCAAAGACACAAATTCATATCAACGTAAAAATTCTCAAGAATTCTTGAGTTTTGGAACTTGAAGTACAAGAATTCTTGAGCCTTGAAACTTTTTTATGCGCTTTGATATTTTGGTCTACACCAGATTTGGTTTCTTCAATTTGTAACGTTAAATTTAAAGACCAAAGTTAAATCTTGAATCAAACGTTATATCTTGACTTGAATCGCGAAGAACGACTTTGAATCTCATTAGAAATGTCTTGGATCTTCCTAAAACGCTTTTAGATCTCCTTAGAACGTCTTGGAATGCTAGAGATAATTTCACTTTCTTCTTGAATTTATGTTGCGGTGTGAATTTTGGTGAAAAATTGATCCATGTTTAGAGTTGTAGATAAAAAATTCTAATAGATATGGAATTAAAATTAAGCAATTTGATTGGTATATCATATGTATTAAACACCTTTGCGATAATTATCAAATTAATTGTATTTAATTTGATCTATGTGCAACATATTGAAACTTCTGATTGATTAGATAATTATTAAATTAATTATATTTAATTTGATCATATATTTTTTTGGATAATTATTAAATTAATATTGTTTAATTTAATAATTTTTGTACGATTTTAACATGTGTTGGCCTCTAATTAGATATAAAATTTGTGCATCTATAATAAGTTTCATTTTAACAAAAGAGACAAAAATAAAATGAAAATCCATTATTTCAGTCCATAATTTTTTTTTTAGTACTTATTTCAGTCCATAGTCGTAAGTCAAAGGAGTGAATTAAAGATATGATGAAACACATCATATTTTCAATATTTAGTTGAGACATCCATTTCCATGATAATTAGTGAAGTACGAAGATACTTTTCGTTCTCAATCTCTACAAAAATAACAAACTAATAATAACAATAATGAATAAGTAAAGAGAGTACATATGTGAAATTAGAGATGGCAAAATCGACCTGGCTGGACTGGACCATAAGAATATAGGTCCGGAGTATCATCAGGTCCAATCAACATGATAGATTGGCTAAAAGTCCGACGGACCACATATTAATTTAAAAGTTGTAGTATACTTAAGAAGGATAAGATGGCTAGGCTCGATAATTTTAGACCCGATCAATTTTCAAACTGACCCATTGTAAAGAAGTGGCTTGATAGGTTACCGCTCAAATTGCAGTGAATGTGAAATGCACTCTATAGGTTTGTTGTAGGGAACAGTCTACCTTATCACAATAGACTTGGGAAAAAAAACTCTTGGTTAAGTGGTCATTATTACTCGGAATAAAAAATTGGTTTTTAGGGTATTCTATGAAATCTGAATTTTGTAGACGGAGTAAAACATTCCGTTTGATTAAGATTGAGCTTAGTAGATTTAAAGGATTGAATTTCAATAAAGTACACTCATTAACTCATTTAGTCAAATTTAGCCCAGCAATCCCAAATTTTAAGCAAACGGACCCTAATATTTTGAAAGTAATTTAAATTCATTTTCAAGTTAAAACTACTGCCTTCATATCAAAATAAGAGTAATATTTCTGAAAAGTACAATATATATATATAGTCAATTAAATGAAGAAATATCTTTTTACAGCCATAAACTCTCCCTACTTATTTAACTTCTTTTATTTGTTTGTCATAACATATTTAATTATATGTAACTTATATTGAAATTATTTTTTTACTTTGACTACCAACATTAGACACTAACTTTTAAAACAATACTCTTATTATAGTAAAAAATGTATTTTAAAAATATGATTCTTATTCTTATTTTGGAGCAAACGAACGTATCATTTTTTTCTTAAAAGATAATCTTGAGAAAACAATATTTCTATATTAGCTTTTAGCTATAAAATGAATCTTTTCTGAAAGGACGAAGGACGTACAATTATAGTTGACTTGGCAATAGGGTAGAACACGAGAATGGGGTAAGTCTCCATCCCCGCGTTGGCGAGTACATCCTATAAAACTAGAAGGGGCTCTTTTTTATCTCCATCCCCATGAAAATCATCCCCGATTAACATTAGTTCACGAGTTTTTTTCCTAATCCAATAATAAAAATTTACATACAAAAGAAACTATTAAATGATAGACATATATAAGATATTTATGTTATGGAAATAAGACTTTCTTTAAAATGTTTACCCAAATGTGTAGTAATACCCATACTAGATATCGCAACGTGGCCTTTTTATATGGAAAATATGGCCCAACTTCAAATAGGACAGTCCAAAAAAGATCATTAATTTTCAGACTTTATTTCTACCCTAAATGGGTGTTTGCGCTGGGGGATAATTGGATTGGGATATCTTCATTTGGATGTGACATGGATCATCCTCAACGTATTATATTTTACATCGGATGGTCCATCCCTCCATATCCACACCTTATTACCTATATCACCTTTTACAATTTCCAATACACATCATAACCTATTATAACCTTAAACTAAAATACCTTTTGGATGTCGTATCCATGGATGTGCCCCATCGAATATGGTACATGTCACTACATTCCAATTTAATTATCCCTTGAGTCTTTTAAGTGCTTGTTAGCTTTTAACTAGAAAAAAGGTTAGTTTGGAGTGTTCCTAAATACTCCCTCCGTCCCGCCCTAATTTGCACACTTTTCTTTTTCGGTCGTCCCACCCTATTTTGCACACTCCTAAAATGGAAAGGAATCTTATAATCTCCACCCTTAAAATTTCAACCCTCAATATCCATCTTTAAAAAAATCAAAGATTCCCAAAATCTATTTTTTCTTAATATGCGCGCCGGAGCAGGTGTGCAAATTAAGCCAGGACGGAGGAACTATAACTTTAATTTTAAAAGAAGTGATTTCAGGTCAAAAGTTGCTAGTTAGAATTTAATAATTTTCTCTAATTTTAAATCATTTTTTCCTCAAACATCACCTACTTCTTGCACAAATAGTTTTTCATGATGTCTAATTTCAATCGCTTTCTTAAAATGCAGAAGCAATTGCAAAGGTCTTCGAAGTATCCTCCCATATTTTTATTATATAAATGTCAGAATCTTTATTTTTTTGGGTATATCGTAAAAAAATGATTTGCACACAAGAACTAACTCGACATTCAAAAATGATTTAGGGTGTCCTAGGATTAGAGGTGGCAATTCGGGTGGCTCGATCTACTCCATCGGGCAAACGCCATATTCATTCCGTTTCAAAAATTTATCGGGCATAAAATTAATCAACCCATCCAATCCATTAAAACTTACTAAAATTTTGAGTTGGTTCGTAGTCCATTGGACTTTTGTCCCATCAAATCAGGTCTATCGAGCCCAATAATATGTCAGACTAAGATTTATATGGCTCAGGTCATGTAACATATCGGACAGACTAAATCGACCCATTAAATCTGATCAATTTTACCACCTCTACCTAAGATCTAGAGGACAATTGCTGGCAAAATCAGTTACCAGTGTGGTGGTTAGGACTGGGGAAAGTATATCTGTAGACTGTAGCTTAAGTTTTCAGACTAACTTTTTGTTGCTTCAACCATGATTTAGGCATTACTTTGATATCAAGAGTCCCAATTTTTTACTAATTGATTATATTTGTTACAAATTGCCTTTGTCCCTTTTTGCCGGTCAGAATATACACACACAAAATGGATAAGTAGTTCTCTTGTATACTGATTTTACGAATTTGATAGATTTTTGTGAAAAATTATTAGTGTTTATGTTGAAAGTAGAGGTGGGCTTTCTACAAGCAGGTTCAGTATCCGATTCGATCCGTGCGGATTTTTACCCGATCAGATCAGGTATTTTTTAGTGAATCCTGTATCTGGCTTTGGTCTGGTCGGATTTATGTCGAGTCCCCTATTTTAACAAAATCAACCATAATTCTAACAACTTTCAATAACTTAAAAAAAGTAAAAATAGATTCAACCATAGAAAAGTAAATTTGAGAAAAACTCCCGGATACTCAAAAGATCGGGTATTTTTATTGGATACCTGTTGCGTCGGATACCCAACCCGAAAATCCGCCCCAAGTCCACCCCTAATCGAAATGTATTCCATGTCCTGAAAGAAATGTCTTATGCTGAACGGTGATACCTTTCTTCATAATAAGTAATACCTTTCAGTATAAACAATGGTAAATTATTATGAATTCGTTCTTTAACTCGAATTTTACGAATCTAAGATCCATTAACCTGGCGTAAATGAGAATTTACTGAAAAGGGATATGGCACATGAAAAATTAGTTCAGTTGGCATTAAAATGGATGAAGTTCAATGATGATTTTTCTGGTGAAAAATATCATTTTGGATAGTGATGTTTTTTCAAACTTCAAACCTAACCAATTATAGGCAACAACTGTAAATACCAACTACATGGAGTTGCACACTTAATCCTCTATTATCCTATGGAAAAAACTACTAAAAAAGAAGCAATCTGCTCATGCTTTGGAAGGTGACCCGACAACATAAAAACATGGATACATCATCAATGGGACGACGTTTTTCGCGTCCTCAAATGGCTGTTGCTGCTCTCCTGGTTGTGATGTCCCTTTCCGGAGCTGTATGTGCTCGTACAAAAACCGAGCATGTATCAGCTGTTGGCGATTCAGGGATGAGACGGGACGGTCTAAGATTGGCGATAGAGTCATGGAATCAATGCAATGAAGTCGGAGAAGAAGCTCCTAACATGGGCAGCCCAAGATTGGCTGATTGCTTCGACGTATATAAAGCTTCTCCTCAACAAGGTCAGGTTTACTCTCTCTTCTCTCTCTTCCTCTCTCTCTCTCTCTGAGATTCTTCTCTCTGCAGGACAAAACCAGTGCTCACTCTGCGAACGGATGCCATACGTGCTCGTCCACAGAGTTACAGAAGACGAGAACAGATTAGGCGTGGGCCAGCGTTTCCTGGGAGTTCAACAAGATTCACTCACTAATGTTGATCTATATGCAGCTGAGAAGGAACTGTACTTAGGACATAAATGTCAAGTTGAAGACACGCCGAATCCATGGCAGTTTTGGATGATCATGCTCAAGAGTGGCAACATGGATACTTATGCAGGTAGATGCCCCAAAAATGGATACAAAGTCGCACCATACGGCCCTGATAGCCGATTCCCTTGCTTCGGTGAAGGCTGCATGAATCAACCGTTGATTTACCACAATTACACCAGGTTACAGGGGCGTAACGGGAACCTGCTCGAGGGACAGTTTTATGGGTCGTGGGATTTGGATGCTGATTTGAGCAAAGGCATGGAAGGAAGCAATGTTTCTTACCATTCTGTGACTTGGAAGAAGGACCTTGGAAAAGGTAGTTGGGTTTTTCACAACGTTTTACGCACCTCAATCAAGTATCCGTGGCTGATGCTTTATCTACGCGCAGACGCCACGTCTGGATTTTCCGGGGGGTACCACTACCCTACAAGAGGGATGCTAAAGATTGTAAGTTAATCACAAAAACTTGTGTGAGACTGTCATACGGTAAGACGGTCTGTAAAAGCAATACTTCTCCGATAGAAAGTAACACTTTTTCGAACGTCTTACACCATTATCTTGAAATAGTAACTAATTTCTCAAAACCTTCCAACCTGAATGCAGATACCAGAATCACCAGATTTTGTGGTGAGATTCACTCTGAATGTGATAAAGGGGGGTGGTCCAAACAGCCAATTCTACTTGATGGACATAGGTAGCTGCTGGAAGAACAACGGCCAGCCCTGCGACGGAGACGTAACATCAGACGTAACGCGTTACAGCGAAATGATACTGAATCCCGATACACCATCATGGTGCCGTCCAGACGATGTCAAGCTCTGCCCGCCGTACCACACGTTTCCCGGCGGGACTCGTGTTCACCGCAACGATACTGCTCGGTTTCCTTACGAGGCGTATCACATGTACTGTTCGCCTGGGAACACCGAGCACGCAGAAACACCTACTGTGATGTGTGATCCATACAGTAATCCTCAGGCACAGGAGATACTGCAGATCTTGCCTCACCCTGTGTGGGGTGATTATGGGTACCCTACAATGAAAGGGGAGGGCTGGATTGGAGACCCTAGGACTTGGGAGCTCGACGTCGGGGGGTTGTCGCAGTCCCTTTACTTTTACCAGGTTTGTATCACACCAAATACTATATACATCGTAAAATTATACGCATATATATACATATACTAACATATCAGAAGTTATCCTGATTTGCAGGATACAGGGACTGCACCGGCCAGAAGGCAATGGAGATCCATAAACTTGGGTACAGAAATCTACAAGGATCCAAATCAAGTAGCAGAATGGACAGTTAGTGATTTTGACATTCTTGTACCCAGAAAATACTAGGTTAAGCAAAATGGGAAATCCTACGGGTAGGGGTAGCGCTCCCACATCACTGGATGCACGACACTAGGGTAGAAAACTAACCTTTTTCACCTTTTTTGTCCGTGTGTCGTGCATCCATTGATGTGGGACACTATTCCTACAGGTTGGTAAGAAATTCCCAAAACAATATTCATTCTTACACAGATTGTCAGGATTCAGTTCCAAACACCACAAGAACACACAGTGACACACACTATTAGAAAGAAGCTGTATATATAATCATTCCTCAGCTTCATATTTCTTGTACAAAATGAGTGAAATGTGCAATACATTTTGTGACATAACATAAATATGTACCTAATATATGAATGGAAAAAATGTTGCAAGTATTACAGATAAAAGAAAAACTGTGTATACAACAGCATAAAATGTGCAGGTGAAAATAACTATAATACTGGCACAGAAATGGACACTGGCAGTGCAACATCACCAGCAAAACTTGTATCTCTAGGTACACCTGAGTTCCCAGCAAAGGCATAGCCTACGCCTAATCCACCGAAATGCAACAAGGAGGCATTTTCCGACCTCTGGTAGACTCTAGCAAGCGAAGCCGCTTTTCTTCTAGCTCGTTTCGTCCCTGTAAAGAGCAAGCTCTGTATTAATCCGGCCAGTGTCGGAGCCTTCACCACCCTCTCTTTAGTAGCCGCCCCACCACTTCTACATAGTTCAAGCAACGCGGCTACTGCATTTTCTTTACCCTTGGGGGTCCCACACCGCATCATTCCCATCAGGCCCGTCACCGCCCTTTCCTCCTTCCCAACTGCCTCTGCCCCTAACGGCTGCCGCACGATCAGAGCCAATGCACCGGCGGCTTCTTCGGATACACCTTCACATCCAAGTGCATCGACTAGTGCTGTCACGGCCCGTGATTCTATCATTCTTGCACAGGTTACGGTGTGTGTAGATAAGTTGAATAAAGCTGTGACTGCATCTTTTTTCCCTCTTGGTGTTCCCTCTCTCAAGAGTCCAGCTAAAGCTTCTATTGCCGACTCTTCTTCGGCTATTTGTTTCTTGTAGTCATGGACAGCTGAGAGACTGAACAGTGTAGCTGCTGCATTTTCTCGGGCCTCAGTCGTGAGCCCGTATCTCAGGACTCCAACAATGGCTGTCAAGCATCCCTCTACATCCATAATAAGGCTCTTGTTCTTATCGTATATAGACAAGTTCAGCATAGCAGTTACAGAATTCTCTTGTGCAAAAGCATCTGAAGACGCGAGCAGTTTTTCCAGGAGAGGAACAGCACCAGCCTCAGCTATGCAAGCCCGATTCTCTCGGCCTGTTTTCGCCAACAATCTAATCTCCATGGCAGCGACAGTCTTGGCTCTTGGCGTCCCATTTTCCAGCTGTTCAACAAGCAAATGGGCAATGGCTTTAGTAGCTTCCACAGCAGCCTTGCTTGGAAATCCAGCCACTGTGCTTTCAGAAGAATAATCCGAGTTTTCCGGTGGATCATACGGTATGTCACTAGCCATACACCATAGCATGATCAAATTTCTTAAAGCCCGATTTGGGACCAACTTAGTATGAATGAGCATCAGGCCCGTCTTCGGGCAAGTGCAGTCCCCTTCCTGCATCCATCTTTCAATCGATGAACGTTCGTACGTGTGCCCTGTGGATACCATCACCGGATCCTTCATCAAATCCAACGATATCGGGCAACAGAAATCTTTTGGGACTGCAATAAATGTGTCTCCAATCTCCTGCGTAATCAATCCTTTCTTTGCCTTCTTATGGTTCCACTTCCCCAGTTCACTTTCATCCTCGAATCTAAACAGCAAGAACCTGCAATAACGCATTACAGCCGCAAAACCGTAGAGAACCGAGGCTGTAGGCTCAATATCCCCATTATGATTCACAATCTGTTCCTCCAAAAACTCAATCTCAAACCTGCAACTTTCCACATCACAAATCCCCAACTTCTCCACAAAAAAGGCGTGCAATTCAGCCATCTCAGGAATCCTTCCATAGTCAAACTCATTCAAGAAATAGTACAACTTCAATCTCAACATATCATCATGCTTATCAATATACAATTTCGACTTTCTTGATTGTTTACATAACAATTCAATGTGTTCTTTAACATCTTCAGATAAATTCACTTCACTCAAAGGAAAAACATCCATAAGTGTGGATATCTCCTGATTCAAATCATGGAAATTACCCGAAATAGAATGGTTCTGAAGTAACAGCCACAATTTACTCGACCCTCGCACATAATCAATCAATATTTTAGACCTGTAAAGCAGGACGTACAACTCCTTCAAACACACAAACACTGTCGAAGAAGTTTGCAAGAATCCCACTTCAACGAAAGAATCCAGGAGTACAGAGATCACCTGAATTTTCCGAATTAAAGATCGTGAATTCTTCACCTGGAAAAATGGAGTCCTTTTATTTACCTCGCCTGAATATGACAACACCAGCTCCGCAGATATAGCACGCGAAGTCTCCAACACGGCGGCGTTACTTATATCCACCGGCGCCAGAAACGCCTCCGGTGACGGCGACCGCCGCCTCCTTAGAGACGAGAATATCGCCGCGGAAGCCATAATTTCCAAAAAAAAAAGAAACTGAAAAACGACACAGTAATTTCTACAAACACTTGGTGGGAGTTCAATGTACACGCGAAATTCAATACTCTGTATATGGTTTTGCCTTTACTATATAAAAATGAATGGATTCCGAATCCGCGTGGGAAGAAGAAGAGGAAAAAGGAAAGGGTACTGTACTATTGTTACTGTATATGTTTGATTAATGAGGGATTGACTGAATTTTTCTATACGGCAATTGTTTCCTTTTCCAATTTCCACGATTTTAATATTCCACTTGAAATTTCTCAGCAGGCTGCTCGAAAGTAACATTTATGAAAGTGGGGTTATCACCATTGATTTTCTATGCAACGCATTACAAAAGCTTGAAATGATGATGCAGGTCTGTGAGGGTATGATTAGAATGAGTTTTGTGGATATTCTTAAATCTTAACAAAAATTCTCAGAAAATTGCAGTGTGTTTGATTAATAATTACGGAGTTGACTAAGAAAAATTGAATCTTTAGAACAGTTTTAACCTTGTGTGATTGTCTATTCCGTTGGAATTTTCTAATTCCATGTGATTTATTTATTTCTTCCACTCGAATTTGTTTATCTAATTATTTTATATACTCGCCTAGTCCCGCCCCGCCCTGTCCTGTTCGACCCAAAAAAACAAACTGTGTTTAGAATAGGAGTGGGGAAAAATACGAAATGTCAAAATACCGCACATATCGTATCAAAATATTATCGAAAATACCGTGTACCGAATTTTGGGTACGGTATCACATTTTTAGTACAATAACGGTATGATAATCTAAAAATTTCAGTATTTTTTGTATATATCGGTATACCGAATTTTTTTTAATATTTTGGTAGTTCGGTATTTCGGTATACCAAATTTCTAACGGTACGGTATATCAAAATCAACGGTATGAATCGGTATATACCGATAACAATACAAAATTCGATACACCGAATTTTCGGTATGTCGAATATCGATATACCTAAATTTTCGGTACGGTGACGGTAAGGATTTTCGGCATACGGTACGATAACGATATGGGCGATTCGATACGGTATATCGTACCGAACCAGCTCTAGTTTAGAATAAATAAATATCTCAGTAGGTTTTCATATACTAGTTGCAAGTATCTTTAATCGTGTAATATGGACAATGTCTAGATTTTGTGAAAATGTATTAGTATTTGTGTTGAAATGTATTTACTTATTTTGAAAAAAAATTATCATTCTTAAAAGTGTTAATATTTATGTTGAAAGGTATTATTTGTTATGTTATAAAATAATGATACATTTTCATTCAATCATCATTTAACTCTCGAATTGCACTTATATGAGATCTATTATGAATTGCACTTATATGAGATCTATTATGTATTAGAATTAGTAATAAATAATGAATTGATATTTTAAACATTTTTATTCCACTTAAATACTTAGGGTTGAGCTAATTTTGATTCTAAATATTTTCATTTGTCATAGTCCCATTACTAGTGGCACTTGGGATCCACTAACAATGACAAAATGTTTTATATCTGAACAGGTAAATTACTGACTTGAATTACAAGATATTTAACCAATAATTTCTAGATTGCTTCAAGTAAACGCTTCAGATTATTTGATAATTTCAGGGGAACTTTTAGTTACTTTGGAATTTTATATCATACCTTTTCAATTTATAATTGATTACAATTTTTAACTAATACTATGTTGTGGTGTGTTAAAAAAAAAAATCCTTAAGATGTCGTCTCTCCAAACGGCTCTTATCGTTTCCTGACGTCAAGTAAAGTCAATCGATTCCCCTAAAGCACTTCTTGTTTTGTACTTATTTTTATTTTGTCCTTCATACACATTTTATGTTTTTTTATTGAAAATCGAAATTATGGATATCTTGGGTCAATTTGCTAATAATTATGTAGGAACACAAATACAAATATGAAGAGTTGAAGACCTAGTCCAAAAGTTATTGAGAAAGTTGGGCGAAGGTCTTGTCTCCAACAAAGAAGATCGAGTCTACCTCGCTTTAACAAGACGCCTATCGAACGTGTAGCAGTCACCAGCTAACGACCCCAACTGCAGAGAGTGGTGGTTAGTGGAGAGTGTTCTTCAAGCTACAAGTAGTTGCTTATAAATAAGATTTCAACTACCAACAGAAGACAAGAGTTTCATACGAGTAAAGATATTTGTCTGTCTGTTGAATTGTGTCGTCTAGAGGGTTTAGTCAACCGTCTATCCAACCTAACGTATTTTGTTTTTATAACATTCTGATTCCTCACGAATCTGAATCACTTTTCGTAAAATACTTGTTATGATAGTTTTAGTAGGTTATTTGGTACTCTAGATGTTGTTTAGTCGTCCATTGAGACATTATGATTCGTGTGGTGTAAATCGAAGTTTATCTCGATTTACTTTTAGAATCTTTTTGTAATTCACAAGTATATAGTGAGTTATTTTCGCCCTGAAAGCACCCCACAAGTGATTTAAGGCTTGTGGAAAAATTTTACTGTGTCTGTCATATTTTATTTTCGCTGTGCTATACTTTAGATTGGGTAAACCTGGAACCCACCTCTAGTTGTTTTGGACAAGGCACACTTTCAGTAAATTGTACAGATTTAACATTTTTTGATAAAAAGAATATTAGTGGTTATACTAATAGTATTAATTGTTATGAAGAAACGTATTATACATTTCAGTAAAAATAGTAATATAATTTCATAGATCTACTCTTTTAACTTGAATTGTACCCAAAAAATTAATACAATCATGACTAGTTTCGCAACCATTAATTGTGGCTTATTCTACTTTACCCACTTTTCACCATACACTTGAAAAGTATATGGAGATCTAATAAATATAATTATTTGATTTTCATACACTTTTTAAGTGTATGATAAATCATCCAAGTGGAATACTACCTACTTGAGTAGTATAAAATTTGCCATTAATGGGTCCAAAACTACATAATAGTGATTCCAAGAAAGGGGGAAAAAATGAAAACTAGGAAACTAAAAATTCCAAGTCAATGAAAAATAATAATGACACTAAAATGCAAAATTTGGGACCAAAAGTGAATATTTTTTCAAGAATATATGTATATATATATATATATGTTTTTTTTTTTTTAATTTTCTTTTGTTGATTTAGAGGTTCTATGTAGGGTTGTAAATGAATCGGGTCGAATCGAACGTACTATTATTTAAACTTGTTTGAAATATTATCGAGCTTCTAATATTATATTTGAGCTTATTTGATTATTGACTGAATCGAGCTTGAACGAGCTTTAACGGAGCTAAACACAAGCCAAGCTCTAATAGTTTGACATTTTTACACTTGTTGAAATATTTTTAACTTATCAAAAGCGACTCGAATTGAACTTTATATTTTATCTAACGTATAAATATGTTCAAGCTCAATTTAATATAGTTATTCAAACGAGTTTTTAACGAACAATCTCAATTCGAGTAGCTTGATTTGATTTTCAGTCGAATTCATAGGCCTGCAATTTCATTGATGGCCGACTTATACGAGAAATCTATAATGCGTTATTTATTTTGCATTATAAAGATTTTTTTATTTTATTTTCACATTTTTTACCGACATTCGAAACAAGATAAATTGAAGTAACCACACAGCAAAATAAACACCAATAATTTGTCACTGAAAATATGCATAACCATATGAGTGATAATGGTAAAATGCTTCAATATTTTAGTATAAGTTATTGGAGAAGTATCTATGAAATATTTTTAATTTCATTTAAAAAGAGGAGTGAAACTTATGTTCATATGTATCGATATTTTATGTAGAACGAGTCACACTAATTTTAAAGGTATCACTTTTTTTTTAAAAAGTACTCCTATCACTTAATTGACCACCAATATTATTCTCTCATAGAATTGTCAATAAAATATAAGTTTTAATGATACTTTTATTAGAAAGTATAAAGAGCTTGGAGTCCGCGAACTCCAAATTAGAAAAGCATAAAATATTTGGAATCATCTATTTTTCAGTGATCGACAGTTTCCCAAGGAAAATTGATACTCTTAAAAAAAATGCATATTTTTGTTCACAAAAACACATGAAGTATCACATTTTTCTGAAAATTATTATATCCTTTTTTTTCTTTTCAAAATTACCACTTTTATGGAAAAAAAATTACTTCAACCTTTTTTGGTTTTGAGCGAAAATTAATAGGGTTAAACTGAATTACCATGCACATGTTCAATACTCTCTCCGTCCCGGCTTAACCTGCCTAGGTTGATCGGGCACGGAGATTAAGAAAAAACAGATTTTGTGGAATCTTTGACTTTTTTAAAGGTGGAGATTGAGAATGGAGATTTTGAGGGTGGAGATTGTGAGAGAAATTTGTCATTTATGAGGTTGGCAGGTTAAGATAAGATAAACTAAAATGACAAGTTGAGCTGGGACGGAGGTAGTATAAGTTTTATTCTTTGAAAAGACATCAAAACCAGTTGGATTGAAAATAAAGCATAGGGATATATGTAATTTTCCATTTTGGTCCAACTTCAGACAAAGCATCAAACATCCCATAAGTAACAAATGCAGAAAACAAGAATTTATTTATCGACATTAAGTTGCACTATTTTTTTTCTAAAAATAGTGGGGGGTGGGGGTGGGGGTGGGGGGTTTGAAGCAGACTGTCCCTTTCGGAGATTCAAAGGTGCCGACCAAGGACAAGTGGGTATGGGTGGTCCAAACGCTTCAAGTCTAAACTAAGTTCAGTCTCCCCGTCGACTCTTTTACTTTTATTTTGTCATTATTACAACTTCTTTTACCCTTTAAATAAATAAAATATAATCAAAAGATCAGGTGAGTCCGACGCAATTTCACATATTGAACGCGTCAATATGAATAGGGATGTGCTTTCACGGGTTCCGACCAGTGCAGATTTTGTTCCATCGGGTCGGTATTTTCTAGTTCAACGGGTTATACACGAATTCGACCTGTGTCTCTGATTCGGGTTGTTTTTCGGGTACCTTATTTTGACACAATCAACAATAGTTCAGCAGATCTTTCGGTTTCAACAACCTTTAAAACAAAACGAATTAAATTTTAAAAAGTAGCTTTGAGAAAAATCCAACCCACCAGATCAAATACCGCAAGATAGGGATTTTTTGTGTACTCGATGTGGTGGTACTGACCTGCTAAGAGTGGGCTCAAGTTTTGAGTTTTTCAAGTCAGGTACCCGACAAAAATGCCGAACTTCAATCCGATCTTGCGGGTATCGGTCAGGTTAGGTTTCCTCAAAGTTACTTTTTTATAATTGATAATTGACTTTTTTCTTTTTTACTTATTTAAGGTTGTTAAAAGATGTGTAAGATAATGGTTGATTTTGGTAAAATAGAGTACCCGAAAAAATCCGACACGAACTAAACCCACCCCGACCTAAACATGGTACAAAATATCCGACCCGACAGGGAAAATCCGCATGGGTAGGGGCCGGTACCCAAATCAAAGGTAAAATGCCCGACCTGACAGCCTGAAATCCGCAAAACCCCGCCCTGAACCCCATATGAAGGAAAGATCTTTAGTCATTTCCATCCTAAAAGAAATTGATGATAGTAAGAGAGACTCACTGAACTTTCTAATTTATTAATATGGGACAATGCACGGGCGAACTCTTCCATCAATATTTCAAAATTCCAACAAATTGTAAACGAAAAATCTACCTTCTAAGATAATAGGAACAAATTGTTTTGACTCAGAGGAAAATACATGAAGAAAAATTAACAATTTGAATATTCATTGAGGAAAGCTGTAATCTTTCATATGATCTATTCTAATTTATTCATGATAACTGGGATTTTGATGAAAGACCTAAACAGCTTGTACACGAGAAAAAATAATCTAACCAACAGCACCGATGTCTAAATACGAGGTTGTCTTTAAAGGACAATCGAATATGGCGACTAGCATTACCTTTGCCTTGGAGATTTACCGGAGAGACACCGTCCACACGAGACGAATTTCAGCAAACTTTGTGGTTTCCTTGTTCGGATCTTCACCCGTAAAAGCTGCACATTAAGAAAATTTCTGAAAATGCATTCTGGAACATTACGAAACTTACAGTGAGATGAGGAATAAGCTAGGCTGGGCTGGGCTGAGCTAAGTAGCTAACTAATTGTAGACCTCATCAAATTTTATGCCCACCCAACCGGGCCGACGGGCTGGGCCGGGATTCGAGTTGCCACCTCTAAGTAGTTACAGTAATGAAATTGCACAAAATTTACAGGTGGGTGCTTGTAAGAAAATTACAAACTTCAAGAAGTTGTAGGCAATACCCTAAGGGGTCGTTGGGCTAAACACTGAGGGTTGTAGGCAAAAACTTATGTACGCCCTGTCTGACGGTAAGATAAATAGTTAACTTTCTTGACTGTGTTGATCATATTAGACAAGTTGACTACCAGTTTTACCGTAAAACAGGCATACAAGAAATCACCTCAATTTCGACTATAATAAAAACATAAATACACAAAGAACTTCAATCACCAATGCGTTTGCAGAATCGTGTTTTGTCAACTGGCCGACTTAGGTGTTTGGCTAAGCTTATAAGCTCTTCGAAACATCTTATAAGATGTTTGAGAGCTTATAAGCTCATGTAATGTGTTTGGCAAAATAAGATGTAAACATAAGCTCTTAGAGCTTATAAGCTCCAAAAAAAAAAAATAAGTTCCTCTAGTTCATCTTATTTTCTAAAATCTTGTGAGTTACACTCAAATTTCACATACTACACACACTACACTCATTTCACACACTATACACATTTTACACACACTACACTCATTTCACACACTATACACATTTCACACACTACACACACTTCACACACTTCATAGCTAAATCACTTTATTCAATTGCAAGTTTATAAGCTCTTTTATCCAAACACTATATTAACTTATAAGTTCTTAAGAAATTAGATCGTATAAGCTCTTTGAACAACTTATAATATGTTAGAGCTTATAAGATGTTTGAAATAAGCTTAGCTTAGCCAAACACCCTCTTAATCTTTCGTCGTGCATAGGTCTCATCTTTTATCGTTTTCTTAATTATTACTCCGTTTTGGAATTTCGCATGCGTATATTTATAAACATTTCGTACAAGCTTAAAAAACACGGGCAGCTACGCATAAATACGCAACTATAGTCTTGAAATGTTGCACACCTAAGGTGAGCACCTGATGATGTGTGAATAATGTAGCATGTGTCAAAAAGTGCCACATAAGCAGGAACTCACATTGGTGTTCACCGTAAGTGTGCAGCATATTAGAACTCCACAACTATAAATAATTTTCAAAATAAGAGGGTAATTGCCTATATTGTACCTTCCGTCGAGACACTTTTGGAGGGTTCCAACAAAACAATCTCCTCGATCTTGGTTCTAGTTTCCTGCAGAACGAAACAAATTATATCCTTCCCAGATATAGGTGATTTATTTGACCATATCAACTTATTTGTATTCTTTTTACTTTGACCGATAAAACAAGGCACTAACTTTTGAAACTAGACTTCGCTCTTGGGACAAAATTTTTTGTGAAACAAGACTATTCTTCTGGGACGGAGGGGGTATCATATAGAGGCTTTTCTATTAAACTCGTGAAACTAGACAACTAGGGAAGTGAAACGTACAGATTTTCTTGTTCCAGTTTCTCAGCAATTGAGACGGCTTTGCGCTTCGACCATCCACTATGTTGCGCACATCCCTCTGCGTGCTGAATCACGTGAGCAAGGGAAACCTTGCTTTTAACAATGCTAAGATTTTGATTTCTCTCACCTAACACAGTAGATATCTTCTGGGTAGACGTTGACCCCCCTGCATTTTCACGTTTGAACTGTTGAGCAGGAGAAGCTTCGATTTCAACAATCTCTCTCCTATTTACTCCGGAAGATGAAGTGTCTCGGTTTTGGGGTCTATTGATATCATCGTCCCTATTTCTGATGTCTGTGGTAGGTGGATACTGAGTTGCGGGTAACAGAATTGGACCCTTTCTTGATTCGCATCTGATCTCAACGGTCACTGGGGATCCAAGAACTGACTCAAATGCTTGCAAGATGTGCAATCTGAATTTTTCTGCCTTCGACTTTGTCAGCTGGGAGTTGAACAGAAGTTGCACAGTTGGGGCTGCCAAAAGGAAAAAAGAAAGAACTGTTCAAACATGCAAAGTCCGGAAATTGCAAGACGTGTTTCAAATCTGCAAAAACGAATATGGGGTCCACAACCAACAGTTTGTTTCAATACTTAGTTAAATTCATTTAAAGATGCATTATTAGGAAGCACATTAAGACAAGGTAACAATGACAAAAACTCGTAATCCTCAATGACTGAAGAGTCGAACCATCTCTTTAAGGAAGTCCTAGAAGAATCTTGTTGTATTGGTGCAAAAAGAACATTTCACAATGCTAGTACCAAGCCTCTTATCTTCCAATTAATATTTGTTTAACTACTGGTACCTATCCAACTCTGCATAGTGGGACGAAAAAGCTTCAGTTTATTCTTCTTGTTTGCTATTTATTCTCCGCCCAAAAATTATATATATAAACCTATAATTTGCAAAAGAGGCAAAGATGCAAGATTGCTCGTGTGAGAGTGATAAATGCTATCCTTACAATATCAGTTCAATCATTTTTCTGCGACGCCTATAGAAGTATTAGGAGAGAATGAGTATAGTTTGATGAATAGCTGATAAATGAAATGAACATAACAAGGATTACGAATACATTTTAACAATTCTTTAAAAATTTCCTATATTTAGATTTTAATGAAAAAGAAATTCATGGTTTCAAGTTAAGGAAAATACTTCATGGATTCCCCTCTCATGCAGACGCACACGTACATTTTTAGAAGAAAATAAGAAATGTGAAGACATTTTTGAAAGTTCAACCAACAACTTGTCTCATCTTTGTACTTGAAATCCGTCTACTTAGCAGCACAGTGCTTTTACAAATAGAAGTCATGGTATGATTACAAAAAAAGAAAACGAAACGAAGTAAAATTGCCTCTTTTGGTCCAGGTCATCAAGCCACACATTCCCAATCTAATTCACAGTATTGTTTCTCAGTCATTTTAGCAAGAGCCTAAAAAACGAAATATTATTGTAAGAAGCTAGTTCTGGGATCCACACAGGAAACAAAAGCGCCAGAGGAATGTTTAGAAACACCTAGTGTGTCGATTTCTATTATCACAACCTAAGAAACTCGGAAGCTAGAGCTACTATGCACTAGAACACTTTTAAGATATGAATATAATTCAAAAAAAGCTGTATAAAAAGTAAACATTATCTCAGCACCATCAATGGTACCTGCACCATAACTGACTGAGATCAGCTTCCCTTCCTGATACATGAACTCTCTTACGGTTTTAATCGGAATCTTTTCAAGCACTGCCAGCCAAACTTCCTCAATTTTGTCATGGGATACACCTTGCGATCTATCCTTATTTATTTGACTTCGATCATTTGGGACAATCTGCACAAGTTGAGATTTCGCCCCACCACCATCATGTTCACGATGATCATAATTAACTTTTCCAGAACCTCCAGCTTGGAAAGTAGACATATCAGCATTGCTTTTTCTGGGCCTTTCTCGTACAGAAGCATTGTTCAAGCCTAAGGGACTATGACTAAAGCTGGCTTCTGCAGAGGAATTCGGTAGCATATAATGCTGATCGGGAGCCAATTGCAGAAGTGCGGCGGTTAACCACGTGATCCTGTCGTTTGACACCCTCAGCTGTTTTTCTGCTTCCGACAATGTCTTCAGTGCTTGACGTAGTTTTTCCATATCTTCTTTGGATACTGTAAGAAACATAAATATTAGAAATGTAGAAGAAAATAAAATTGCATTTCCCAAAAAGTACACTTTAAAAGGAGGTAAAAAAAGGGAAGGAAATCGAAATGGAATGAACCCAGTATCAAAATATCAATAAACGGAAAACATGAGAAGGTTGAAAAGATACTGGACAAAAGAATTACATTCCCGTCGCCGAAAAAACTTCCTCCTAGGCCTTTCTTTCATGAGATCATAGCTTCCAGCAAGAATGTCAGTTATGACTGTTGCAAGCTGCGACATTAGTGCCAACGGCTCAACACCAGATTCCATGATATCTCTCAGATTCTTTACAGTGTTTACAGTGTCAGCAGATAACGCCAAATCAAGGAGATCAACTAACTTCTCATCTGAAACAAGCCCAACCTGGAAAACACAAAAAAATTGTGCATGTATTATATGCCAGTGGATTGCAGTGAAATATAAGAAGCCCACTGATGATAGTGTTAGTGGATGCAAAGGCATATGTGATCACGACGGTACGTAATTTATAAACAAACAACATAATACAATCAACGTGCTGTACGAGGAATGATGCAATGGCATAGACAGGATTGATATTGTGTTAAGGAAAGTACCAGTTCCTGCACGAGGCCTACAGATATTCTCTTCCCGAGCAAACTCAATTGCTCTAAAGTCATTTCAGCATCTCTCAGAGACCCGTCTGACCGCGATGCAATAAGCTTTAGGGCATCCTTATCAATTTCTAAATCCTCTTTGCCTGCTATCCACTGCAAAGTATATATTATGTCCGCGTCCTTTAACTTGGGGAAAAAGAATTTCTGGCACCTGGTAACTATTACATGAGGTAATGCATCAAGACTTGAGCAAACCAAAACAAAAACGACACGCCTAGGGGATCGATCAATGAACTTCAATATTGCACTCCAGCATTCAGCAGACATAGTATCACATTCGTCGAATATGAACACTCTGTATTGAGATTGACGCTGCAAAGTGGTCACACTTTCAAGAACTCCAATTATGCTTTCGAAGTCAATATTACTAACTGCGCCTATTTCCCTTACATTTCGGCTTTTCCCTGTGCTTTGTGCAATGCAAGAATTGCAAAACCCACAAGGCTTTGGATGTTCCAAAGACTGGCAATTCAAAGCCCGGGCAAATATACGGGCACACGAAGTCTTACCAGTTCCATGAGGCCCATAAAACAAATAGAGCAACCCAACCTTCTTTTTCGCAATAGCATTAGAGAGAGCTTGCACTACCAAGTTCTGGCCCACCAAATCTCTGAATGTTCTCGGCATGTACTTTTGGGTGAGATTTTGATGCCTTTCATTCCGATGCTTTCCAAATCTACGCTGCTCATGAGATCTACCTTCAGATGCGAGGTCAGAATCCGTTTCTTGCCTTAGCAGATTGCCAGCATAGAGGCCTAACTCTCCCGAGTAATCATGCAACCAAGCAGCACGATCAATGCTTCCCTGAGAACCAGAAGCATCAAGCAGTAGAGGTAATGCATCCGCATCGGATTTAGTAGATGAACTTGATGACGTGGCACGCATGTCGGCCATATCTATACCTCGAGAATTGGAACCACCTTTCTTTAACCTTGGATCAGATAGACCACAAGAAAGGCTCCGACCAGCCAAGTCAAGAAACGACTTCCCTCTGTGATGAATCCTTGACCAGTTCCAAGGAATACCACAGCCATTTCTAGGAACACCGCTCACATTCTGATCGTAGTGCTCTTGACCAAACGAATTTGAAGCCACCGACATTTCGTTTCGAGCCTCGGCATCTCTGGGAGCTATAGAAGGTCGACTTCTTCTTGTACCTCGGAACCTTCGCCTTTTCCCCCGGTTCGCACTACTCCTATGACGAATGCTTACTCCAGCTTCTTCAGCCATTTTTTCCATCCCGTTTCCATGATTACGTGACGACACTGCATCATCACTTTCAGCTGGGCCACTTTTTAACTGGTCCGAGAGGGTCTTAAGCTGCCTATCCTGTCTATAGCTCTCCTCTTTCAATTCAGAAATACGGTCCCCAACCAAATCATTTCCATCTCGTGGATACTCATCTTTCCGACGAACATCACCAAACCTTTCACTTGATTCTGCTCTCCTGACTCTTCTACGTTCACGAATCCCATCCCTGTTACTACGGTCACTCGCAGCCGGTGCTGTATCCTCGTTACGCCTGCCTACAGATCGTCTTCCATTGATCAAATCTTCTGTTTCTCCTCTTCTGAGAAGCGCATCAATCACAGAAGGAGATTGCCATGATGGGGGACTTGCCGAAGGGTCCTTAAGAGACCTCGATCTCTGAAGGACAGCGAGGTCCCTCATAAGGGCCCTATCAGCCAAGATGGGACTGTTCTTATGCATGTGGTTCTTCAGATGAATGCAGTTAGTCAAATGGATGTGATTGCGTAGATGATCACTAATATTTCCATTCACATCTTTAAGTATCCGATCACGAACTGCCCTGGTCATGATCACGACATAAATCGGTCGACCGGAAATATTCTTGAATTAGGCCAATACATCAGCAAACACTCAATGCTCTTAATAATCTATAACAGTCCAAAATCTTCTCCTCTATTACACCAGAGATGCAGTATAATCTATTCCAGGCAGTAATTATGCCCAAACTCAAGCAATTAAAGATTCTATCTCTACCCTATCAACACTAACATCTATGAAATCATTTTCTTACATTAAAAACAAAAAAAAAAAACACCTCTATTCAATGATGAAACCCCTGAAAAGCAAAATTTAAAGTACAAATCCAGCAAAACCTATGATTGGCCATCAGATAAATAGAGAGAAAGAACCAAAACCTACATAAATTACAACTCAAAAAACAAATTTTTCCAACTTCGAACTCAAACAGCCGCCCTTAACTCAAATACTTCTAACTGACACTCCATGCAATTTGTTTTTTTAACTAACTTGAAACTCTTATTCTACACATTCTAAATCTAGCATTATCGGTGAGGCATTTTATCAAACAGCAGGAAGGTGTTTCAAAAGGGTGGACAATCTGGGAGTTGATGGCATGAAATCTTTAATGACATGAAAAGGAGAGTTGAGAAGACTACATTCACCTGAATCTTGGAGTCATAAGCAACTATACACAACCGTTTTTTCTAAGCAAGCGACCCGTTACCATCATTAAGTGTACTCTCTCTCAGATCTCTTTCCCCATATCTGCACATGAAGTTCACGAGGGGGTATCTAGAAAACGATACAACACACCTCCAATTTGTTAAATTCAGATAATGTTAAATTATAAGAAATGTGTAGCGAGTTGTCTGTATTTGGGGAGGTGACACTGTTGGTGCTTTTGCAAGGTGAGATTTGGAGTGTGTATGAGGAGATAGAAAGAGAGAGGGGGGCCTAGAGATGAAAGAAATTGATGTGTGTCTGTATGGGGGTCGGCGTGGGGGTGGGGTGGGGGTGGTGACTGCTGACACGTGAGCTCACCCCTATGTTTTTAACGCCGGAATCCTCAGCAACCAAATTAGAGGGGTGTTAATTCGGATCTGGCCGTGTTCGATTTCGTCTTAAAATAATCGTCGGGTTGATTTTGATTTTTTCTCAGTTTATTTACATTGGGTTAGATCAAATCTCTCGGGTCTGTTGGATCGATTTGAGATCGTCAATCTTAAATTAAGGTAAAAACTTGTGTGAGCAAATCAATCATATTTTATGCGTTAGTAAATAAATCATACTGTATCAGTAAATCAACCATACTGATAGTGGTATACTGCATGAGTAAATCAACCATACTGTATGAGTAAATCATTCATATCTTAAGTGCAAATCAACCATATTTTATGAGTCAGTAAATCAACCATATTGTATGCGTAAATCAATCATACTGATAGATACTGTATGAGTAAATCAATCATACTGTATGAGTTAATCAACCATATCTTAAGTGCACGAAAAAATATTATATGAGTGGTTCACCATAGTACTATTGTACACCTGGTACACCAAACCCCACTCTTAAACTAAATGTACTCCTTCTCTTTTATGGCAGAGTCTTTGTATACCAAATACATGGTGCACTTTAAGTTGAGTATTACGACTTATATTTAAAAGTAATACATTTATTCAGAACAAATAATACATTTAATCATAAACATTAACATTTTTTCACTATGATACATTTATCGAAAACATATAATACATTTAGACATAAAATTAATGCATTTTGCCCATAATCCGTATTGCACGGGTTTAATAGGTATACAAGAAACATACTCCTCTTTTATTTATTTTATTCTATATAAGTTTTGTAACAATTAAAATTTTCTAGACATATATTCTTTTTAAAAAATTCTAGTTAAAACTTTATAACTTTATTTGTCATACTAATGCCCTAAATATGAGGCATTATTGATTGCAATTTCTTCCATTCTCTAGTGAGGACTCTAGATCATTTTCATTTTGATTAGAATGTAGGGACGCAATCAGCACTTTTACTGAGGACGACGAAATTATAAATTTTATGATTACTTGTGAAAGATTATAAAATTTAAGAATAACGAAATTCGTTATCCAACTATAATTACAATATAAATAATAGTTTCGTCGAAATTTGAGGGTGGCCTATCTCCGTCCCTCATTAGGAGTAAATCTGTCAATTACATATGTATATATATATGTTACATTATTCGCTTCTACATCACATCTTAGAATTGTTTTTACTGCATTTGATTTGATGTGGATTCCTCGTGGAGGTAAAACGACAAAAGGCTATATAAGGTACGGATTCTCCTCATACATGACATTTTATTTTATTTTTATTTGGATGCCATTATATGCAATCTCTCGGTATAATATCACTATCATATACTATGAATAGGAAGTAAAATTAGTAATGTTTTTATAAGAAAATCAATTATCTAAAAAATGCAAAATAAAATGGTACTCCATCATCCATAAAAGTCTTACTTAATATAATAACAAAACGTCCCAAAATAGCAAGCTAGTCATTTCCCGCCCAAAATCCCTAATATTTCTGGGGAAAAAAAAATTACTCCTAAAGCACCGATCTGTTTATAAAACACATTCTTTGTTCTGCCGCTCACCTTAATTTTTGCCAAAATTGAAAAGATTCAGTACTAGATATTAAGATCCAATCTAATCAACGAAAATATCCAGCTCAAACTGTCAACCATCTATTTGTATGGAAAGATGTTCTAAATAAACGAAAATATTCCGCCCAAATGATCAATCAACCTTCTATATAGAACGATGTACTAAATTAATCATATATATAAATATATATATATATATATATATATATCAAAATATGAAAAGACACTTGGGCTAAAGATCAATAATTATGTTTACTTTTATATGAACGAGTGTCGTTTATATGGAAAAATATGCTAATAATTAACGAGAATATTGTACATTACACACATCACTTCACTGATTATAAATTATAGTAGCATCCATAATATTTTTTTTTTCTGAAATTAGTAGCGATAATTATGCAATTGGTTTATGCGTAGGTAAAAAAAAAATATATATATATATATATATGTGTGTGTGTGAGTGTGTCTTGGAGGTCATAAACGACACACATTTTGTCGCTAGGTAGAATTCCGTTGACCTTTTAAATGTCTTAATATGTTTTGCTCAATTATAGTTGGGACTTTACATTTTTTAAGGAAAAATTTGTTGTGAAAAATATAACATTTTTTTAATCAAAATGTATGCGTAAGACTATGAGAAAGATAGATGAGATCCTTTATTCTAATTCATATTTTATCTTGTACATCACGATAATCATTACACATTGCGTGTATATACATCACTAACTAACACATGACGTGTGGTAGATATAATGAAATACTAGATGGAACACAAATTAGAATAGATGATTCAATCCGATGAGAAGAACGATTTTTTAAACCAAAAATTTAGTTAAATTGATTGAATATAAAAAAATGAAACATGTTTACTTAGTTTAATAAAATTTTGATTATATAATTAAAATAAAAATCATTAAACTAAAGAAATTAATATTGAAATCTGCAATGAAGATTATAACTTAAAGTGATTTATTATCTACTGTATAAAAAACTACAATCAATTAAGATTAATTATATCTTATTCACTAAATAAAAAACTACAATCAATATGTATTTTAGCATTCGATATGATTTTGATATTATAGAGTATAAACAATCTAATATGGAACTTAGTCAACTTACTATATAATTTCGATTTGGACATGTTTTCTTTATGCGAAAAGAAACTATCGAAAACATTAATTCAGTAAATATTCATCAAAATTACAGAACGCAAGTAAAATCATTCTGATGTGCAATAAATAACTTATGGTTTGAAACTAGTGTGTTTATTTACGGCTGAGGAGTGTTGGATTTAATTTGACTGTGACAATTAAAGAGTGTATTTTATCTGAATTTGAACTTTTAAATTTACGAAGTCAAACCTTAAGTAAACACACTTTAAATGCTGAGTAATATTTATTTTATTCCAGAACTATCGGTTAAATTAAATTAAAATAAAATGGATCTTTTTTTCTTTGAAATGCTTTATAAAACAATAAATGATTGAATTGAACGGGACCAAAAGTACGATCCATTCAAAATACCGTTGAAGCTGCTGTGGGGCCCCGCACTGAAAAGGGCAGATGGGACATTTGAGTCCCTTTCCAATTGAGTAATTCAATACCTCCAAGAATACGAACCAAATCTCGTATTATAGTCCCATTATTTTCGTATTTAGCAATTTGGACGTTTCATTTGATCGGGCCTAGTTCCTCGGATCAACATTACATATTATATATTTTGATAAAAAGAAATGGTATCCTAACTTTGAGGAACCCAAGTTTAATCCTTGAAATAAAAAAGACTGACGAGTTTTAGAGAGATTATTATTGTTAATCTAGGAGCAATTATAATTTCAATTAGGAGTTAATATTTTTTATTTATTGTGAATTAGTGGCTGTGGAAAGGGTAGAGAAAAGGAAGATTTGAAGTTGGTTTAAGGGCAAAAGGAGGAATTCATATTATTGTGGTTGTAAAGAGAAATATAGCGGTTGTTAATAGAATTATTCATATTTTAGTTGGGGTTAGGTTGAGTTGAAATTTATCGAGTCAAATATTTTTAAGTTCAGTCCAACTTATTTCTTAAATATCAAATATTTTTGGGTCGATCCATGACTCGTTGAACTTTTAGTCCATCGAGTCAAGCCTGTTGGGTCCGATTGTACTTCAGATCTACATTCTTATTACCAACTCATCTAAAATGTCGGATCGAACCGATTTTTTCAATTATGCATATAGGTTGTGTTTGAACAAGGTCGGAGGAGGTTGTCCGATAATTGATTGGGACAATTTGGTTGAAAATAATTTGGTTATATGTAAAAAATTATGGGTTGATCTATAGTATTTTGTTGTGAAAAATCTTAAGAAATATGTCATAGGTTATTATTGAATTACTGATGAATGATTAATGGGTCGGATTCAATTTCAAAAATAGATTAAATTCATGGATCCACGTCGAAGGTACCCGAATGAACTTTCAATACGTGTTTGACTAAAAAATAAAATAATTGACATTTATTTTGCACATTCAGCAACTCCCGACGATTAATACTTTTCTTGAAAAAATAATCCTTTACATTTTACAACTTTTCAAAAAAAAAAAAAAGCATTACCTTTTTTTGTAATATTAAAAAACACTTCTTTTTGTAAAATATATTGTAAAATACTTTAGTTTTTACTTTTTCCAACTACGCAAGGAGATTCACCAAAACAGTGGTTTCTCTTGAAGTTTTTTGTTGAGGGTATTCCATTGATTTCACCAGGATTATCCCGCCTACTACCGCTATTGCACTAACTCAAAATCACCATAATCAGTTTTCTCCTCTTTGCTAGAATCGCGTGAAACTTTTTTCCCGTCGACGTGCGACTTTCTAGGGACCTGCTGGTTTTTTTCGCTGGCCTTTTCTATAGTAGGCCTAGATTCCTTGTGGTTAGTGTGCTTTTAGTTTCTGTTTTGCCTTTTGTTCTAGATGGCGTATGTTGTTTTATGGTTTGGTATGGTAGTGGTTCCGATTATTTGCTTGTTGTACATGCAGTCACGAAACAGTGCATTCTTAGACATTGCGCTTATGGTACGTTTGTCAAATTCGGTTACATATTACTTGACACTTTTTTTTTTTTTTCTCTTCTGCCTATCCGTCTGTTTGGGACCTAATTTTACTAATTGGATCAAGGATCTTGTACTTATGGACATTGTTGTCTTTGATCGGAAAAAAATTAGATGATGATATATCAATTTGGGGTAAAAATTATGTACTCTTACATAAATTTAATGGCGAAAATTTATAAAATTTGATAAGAACATAACATATAGAAAGCACAAGAATTATTAGGTTTAATAAAAAAAATATTATGTTTTACTGAAAAGATATTGAATTTTTAAGAAAAGTTATTACTATTGAGCATCAAAGTAACAACTACTTTTTCACAATAACATTATCCTTTTTTCAGTACATTTTGCGATTGTAATATTTTTAAAATAATTCAATTGAATAATAGTTGAATACAATTTTTAGATTATAAATGGAAAACTTATAGAAATCATGTTGTTGAAAACTTATATAAACTTATAAGAACATACAATCTATTTGAAAAATTGCATGAATTATTGATTTTTTAAAAGAAAATTATATTTTTCTGAAAAAAATATTACTTTTCTGAAAATAAAAAATCATTTCGTCTGCTTATTGTGGATGCGAAAGTTTTATATTTCTCATAGGGTAAAAATTTAAATTTCGGTTGGATTGAGTCGACCTGTTATAAATATCTTGATTCATGCATTTGTAATACATGTGTTAGATCTTCGTGATCATACCATCCCAAAAGTAACTAGCATGCATGGATATTGCATTGCTATCAAATCACTCGTTTATCCCTTACAAATTTATTAATTTATAGTTTTTATTTAAATATTAATCTCAATATTTGATTTACTTAAAAATTATTAACTTTATAATTATTTAAATTTGACAAAAATAAAACTTAATAAAGAAATCCTTTAAGTTTTGGCAAAAACTTGTATGTGATCATCACACGGTGTGACGAGAAAAAGTATCACTTTTTGTGGTAAAAATATCACGTTTATCTGTAAAAGTATCTTTTTTTTTTTTTAACCAACAAAAATATCACTTTACTTTTTGTAGCAAAAGTATCACCTTTATCTGTAAAAGTATCAATGTAGTAAAAGTATCACTTTTATCTGTAAAAGTATCATTTTTTCCTGTAAAAGTATCAATTTATTCTATAAAAATGTAATCCGTCACACGTGTGACTGTCACACACAAGACTCACTAATTTTATAGCACTGAATCGATAACTAACTTTTTTACTCACTTCATTTAATTTACACAAAAATACTTTATTAAGTTGGCTCCCGCATCATATTTGCCTTTATCCCACACCATACGTACACGATATAATCATTATTTCGTGTTAACATACACGACGTGGTAGTTATATTGTATGTACACTACTAAACAAAGTTGTCTACGTATAAACATAGTAGACGACATATTGGAAGAAGTATGAGGTTGTCTTGGTAAAATAACTAAAACTATAATTATGTTTGAGTAGCTATAAACCTTTCATTTAATCAAAAGTTACTAATTTACCATATTTCCACAATTTGATCATGTCTTCCCAAAAAAGAATGAGGATATATTATAATTATAATCCAATAAAAAAATCGCCGCCAACAAGTGGAACTACAAAATGTCAAAAGAATACTACATGCGACACTCCTCAATGACGTCAAAGAATAAAAACAAGAGTCAGGTTTGGGTGCACCATGTGCAAATAGTGATATGATGCATCATTCATACAATAATTTTTCGTGCACTTAAAATATGGTTAATTTACTCGTACAGTATATCACTACCAGTATGGTTAATTTACTCATACAGTATAATTGATTTCCTGTCTCATAGAGTATGGTTGATTTTCACTTAAGGTATGTTGATTTACTCATATAATATGGTTGATTTACTGACTCATGAAGTATGATTGATTTGCTCATAAAGTATTGTGGTGCACAATAGCTTATTGTGCACCTTGTGCACACAAGTTTTTGCCATAAAAAAATTGTAAGTAAAATTAATTCTATCCAATTAGAAAAATTATTCTCAACCCAATTATAAAAGGAGGAGGTAGACAAAGAAAAAAGAATAGCACAGTTGCGAGCAGCTGCAAAACTATCAATTTGTGTTCAATGAGTCATATTTTTCCTACAAACTATGACAACTTGCATAACTACTAGTAAAAATAGAGAGGCTCGAATAACAATAAAAGAAATCCAGATCAATAGGAAAATGGGGATCGGAGGCCTTACAAGGCGTAGAAAAAGCAAGCAGACCAGAGGCTACACAAGATATGAGAGGCGCAATCTAGGATTGATTTAGAAATTTCTCTCAAGGGGTCGATTTTTTTAACTATATTATAAAGTATTGAGACGAAATTTTATACTTAAGGGAGATGAAATTCAACGAATTAAAGGGGATAAACTCATATATATAATGAATACTAATAAAAACTATAAGATAAATTTACATGTGATTTTTTTTTTGGAAGACGACCGCCACCCTCGCCCCTCCCTATAAGTTGAAGTCGGACTTATATATCATACGGGTTCAAGCTTATATATTAAGGGAAACAACTAAATTGTGACAAGGGTTAAAATAACATCTTCTTTTTTTAACTTTTATCATAATTTTATTTATTTTATAAAATTGTTATAATTTTGTATTCTTTTTATTCATCTATAATTTAATTAAACATTTTTACTCACCCCCATTCCCCTTCTTACATACGATAGGGTGTTGTTGTTGAGGAGCAACAGTATTTGGTTATTGGATACGTGTGTGTGCAAAATGACTACAAAAACAAATCAAAATAAGAAAATCAAAGTCTTTGTTGAACATAGTTTCCTCAAAACAAATTTATCCCTTCAGACAAGTGATAAAGCAAAAAACTGACTTCAATTTTTTAGGATACAACGCTGGAAATCGATAGTAAATTTAGCACGAACCAGGTACACGAAATGTATTACCAAAAATAATAGGAGGCCAAGGAATTTCATCGAGCAAAATACGAAGAGGAGGAGGTATCAATTGCTGAAATATTTCTATGTATCTCATTCCAATTTGTGTGTTTACAGTAGTTTGCAGCCTCCTACATAACTGTTCAAATCCGACTTTTGAAAAAATTATAAATGAAAAAATAAATTAATTTTATGAAGAAAAAGTGATTTTCAAAAATTGAAATGTGAACTTCAAAAGATTCCACAAACTAAAAACCAAAAGAACCGATTTAAGTTTGGGACAAGATTTCAAAATTAAACAGATTTTTTATGAAGGTGACAAAGAAATATGACAACCCAAATCTAGATAGATGCAAAATTCAACTATAAGGCGACCTCGGTGAACTATCAAAAATATCACGTTAGTCTCTTTGTCGGAAAGCCTTAAACTGAGGAGTCGTATGCAACGCATGAGTCAAATTCCACAGAATTAGTGATCGATGGTGACTGATGTCCTCAAATTGGTCATTTTTTCCATCATACATGACTAAAATTTAATTTATGTAACATAGATTATTTTTTCTAGGCAAATCCTATTATACAGGACTAAAATTTTTTTTTTCCCTAAAAATAATACATTGGGCATTTTATTTATCCAATTATACTGTAATTATTTAATTTAATTATTGATCATGTGTGTAGGGATGATCACGGTGCAGTTCGGGCGTTTTTTTTACACAACTTCAAACCAAATTGCCAAGTGCTATTTTTTACCGCGGTTTAGGACTAAAATCGAATATTTGGTTTTTTTTTTGCGATTTTGTGCGGTTCGATGCGGTTTTGGCTATTTCAATTCAGTTATTTTGAAGTATACTATATAAATATTTTTATTGGACCGATATTATTTCATAGCAAAAGATTTAAAATTGTAGAATATATAAATTAGAAATGGATGAGTTTGATTTATTCATTTTCTTCATGTATTTTTGAACACATTATATGATGTTATTTATAAATATTGATTGATTTTTTTAATCATTGAATAATAAACGTAACATTAGCAATAAGTATTATAATTTGTATTTAGTAATGTTTTTTCCTTAACAAAAATCATATACTAAACAATTATTTTAATATAAGATTTTGAGATAATTACTAAAAAACAATAAGGAATTTTATAGAAGGTTTCATGAAAATTCACTCTATAAACAATATCAAATATATGTATATATAGGCGAGCAATTTGGTGGAGTTTCAATGTAAAATCGTAATCAAACTATTTAGTGCGGTGTTATTTTGCCAAAAAAATTAAATCGTAATTTATATAATTATTTAATGAAAACGATTTGGTGCAGTTGTTTTGGACGATTTTCTAATTTTTAGGATCATAACCGTATATCATTGGATTCTCTCTAAGAAATTAAAATAGACAGCTTGAATTTGTCGCTTTGTGCCTTGATTGTCATGTGTTCCAAATTTCAAAAACTTTCTGCAGAGTATGTAATAAAATTATTTCAGCTTCAACTTCATAATCACAAAATAGTTAATATGTGGGACCTCTATTAGTTACTCTCCTCGTCCAGCTCAATTTTATACACTTTTCTTTTCGATTTGTTTCATTCAATTTTGTATATTTTTTAAAATAAAATTCCTCTTAAAATCCCAACCTTCATAATCTTCATTCTTGATCTCCATTTTTAAAAAAGTCAATCAAAAAGTAAAAGATGATTTTTTCTTATGTATCCGTCCCTACGTGCAAAACTGAACGGGACGGAGGGAGTATTTAAGATCTACTTATAATATTTGTCTAATCTTAAATTTATAATGAACACTTGTATAAACTTATGTACGTACAAAATGTTGGTGATGAATTTGGATAAGTTATGTACTATGAAAAGTAAAAATTTAAAGACGATCAATGAGAACCTAATGTCTGAACATAAAAAAAGAGATTAGTAGAACTAGAGAGATGTTTGTTTAAGCTTATAAGCACCTTAAGATGTTTGAGAGCTTATAAGCTTTTCAAATATATTTAGCAAAATAAGATGTTAAACAACTTATAAGATGTAAATATAAGTTCTTAGAGTTTCTAAGCTCCAAAAAAATTATTCCTCTAGTCCATCTTTTTTTTAAAAACAAAATTAAATTCCTAATTAAATGAATTCTAAGTTTAGTAAAACACCCTCTTAGTCGAAAATTTTTGCAAGAAACTTTTTTAATAGTTAAATCGCAGAATGATCCTACCGAAGTTATATATTAGTTGAAAATCCAGTTCTAGAGTGCGTTCATTTGAACTTTATTGGAACTCTTTTTTCTTTTATTTCTTCTTCTTGAGGGAATAAATCATCGGAACTTGAAAGCACTCTTTTGAAATATTCACAAAAAAGTAGGTCAAAAAGGAAAACAAAAAGAAACAAAAACCAAAAAGGAAATAATTTTTACCAATCCTGACTCAGCTCGATCAAAGGGCTAAATTATCCTCCGTCCCGACCTAACTTATTTATTTTACCGAGCATGAAATTTTTTATTTTTTTATAAAATTTTTGACATTTTTAAAGGTAGAGATTGTGAGAGAAATTTATCATTTATGGACTGATAAGTTAAGTTGGGACAAATCGAAAAGAAATGTAGATAATTTAGAGCATGACGGAGGCAGTATCTATATCTAGTTACATCAATTTTAGGATGACAATCTAATAAAAATATTACATAAATTTGTAGGTTATTACATTTTACTAAGGTCTGGCTCTATTGTAACTTTCTGTTAGTTGATAATTTAATCTCATCTCTATTTTTACTTATGGAGAAGTTTTAAAGTTGGTTTTTGAAATTACAAATATATGAAAGACGTGGAATTATGATATGTCTAATTAACTTATTATAAGTCAAAATATTATTAATTAAATCCAAATAGATGCATAATAAAAGTCAATAAACTTAGTTGTTTAACAAACCTTTTTACATTAAATTTATAAACCAACATTCACAAGTACAATTACATAACAAAAACATGAATTGAGTACAAAAATCGCGTGTGTGCTTAAGATTGGAGAGTGCTGAATCAAATTTGACTGAGCGAGTTAATGTGTGTGGTTTATTGAAAGTCATTTCCCTAAATTCGTTGAGGGAAACTATAAGCAAACACACTCGGTGCATTTCAATACAAATTATTTCATTAAATTATTTATTATAATTTGCTGGGGCAATAATTGGCAAAATTGATAATGCAAAGGGACAACACAATGTACAACTCTGCTGCATGTCTGAATTTATCAATGCACAAATTGATAGAGCCGTTGTGTATTTTACTATTTAACAAATTAATTTAGCTTTTTCCCCATTTAGCCTTTGTAGCCATGTGAATAAACATACGTACCTTCAATTATTTATTCACTTTCTTTTGATTCAATTATTTATTTATTTATTAGTTTTTTGAATTTTTATAAAATGATGCAAAGCTTTTATAATAATTCTAAGTCCTTACCAGCATTGTGTTTTTCCCCTTAGGTTATACTCTCTCGGTCCCTTTCAGTTTTACACGTAGGAACGGACACGTATATTAAGAAAATATTATTTTTGTCTTTTTGTTGACTTTTTCAAAAATGAAAATTAAGGGTGAAAATTTTGAGGGTGAAGATTATAAAATAAATTTCTTTTTTAAGTGTATGCAAAATTGAATGGGACGGATCGAAATAAAAATTGTGCAAAATTGAATAGGACGGAGAGAGTATTTATTATGGTTCGACTCGCTTGAGTGAAGATGTGCTGATCCAATCTTACGTGGTTCCATGACTTAATAATTGTGTTGGGTGATTCTAATTCTTCCACCATCCTAATAAAAAAGAAAAAAGAAAAAAAAGAAATTTCATCTCATAAACTTACTTTATAAATTCTAACGATCTCAAATAAACACAAGATTTAGGACTCATACAATTCAAGATTTCCACCAACAGATTTGCCTCCTACACCTAAGGCTGTTAACGAGCCGAGTAGATTTTTAAGTTGTTTGAGTAATATCTGTTAAAATTTGAAGTGAACCGAGCTCAAACTAAACATGTTAATTTGGTGTTCGTTAATGTTAACGAATTGTTCACGGAAATTAACAAACGCCAAATTTGTCAACATTTTATGTTCGTAAACTTGAATATTAGATATAATTCCAATTTTGCAAAAAAAACTTGAGTTTTATCTTTTCAACAATAAATTTATGAGCATTTTAAAGAAATGAATTACATAAATAATATAAAATTATTATTATTATTATTTTGTTAACGAGCCTAAAATATGTTTCCGAGTTGTTAACAAACGAGCCCTTTAATATCAAGCTATATTCGCTACTTAACGAACAAAAATAAATATGTTTAAACGCATCGTTAAACCGAACTTGAACAAACTTTTTACCGAACAGTTTATTTGCAAACAACCTTACTCACGCCTCTAAACTTAAATAAACATACCCTAATAAAACCTAAAGTCAATAATTTTGAAAAGCAGAGCATTACAGCTTATAGCTAAAAAGCTCAAAAGGGCCATAGTTATTATAAAACGCAATTAGGTAGCCTAAACACCTAAAACAAAAGCAAGGTTAACCTAATTAAGTAGTAATTACATGGGACTATAGAAAAGGTGATTAATTATTAGTTACATCCAAGAAAGATTTCTAGAACTAGTTGAGAACATCATACTTACTCACTTGAAAACCACAATCATGTCTGCTTCTAAGTGACAATGTTTTTTATATTTAATACAAACTAATCTTTTTCCTGTTAATTAATAATTACTTTTCACATATTCAGTCACATGGAAACTTTGCGGCCGCCGTCGCTTTTACAGCTTTAGAATTGATCGAATTGGTTCAAATTAGAACCGACAACATTGGTTCGAAAATGTGCAGGGCCATAGGAATATAGACACGAGGTCACCTCACGAATCCAATTCGATAGATTAAAAGTTGATCGACAAAATTTTAATATGTTTAAGACGAATATGTTGAATTGGACTCGATATTTTTTTGTTTGATGAAATTTTAGGCCAATTCTATTTGGCAAATATAGTGTTTACCTAATAGATTAAACCTGATCGCGTCGGATTGAGCTCCTAAATTGTAACCTCTAATTCGTAGTTACACACACATTAAAATTGTACTTAAAACAACATATATCATGTAGCAAAGATTGTGGATTGAGGTGACAGTTTAGATTGTATGACTTGGGATGGTATTGAGCATCTCGTTTCTACCCGAATTCTCCACCTCCCTAATTGAAAAACGTGAACCGAGGTTATGAAAAGTACAAAAAATAAAGGGCTAGGACACTTGTCATGAGCTGACGGACTCGTGCACTACCCAACCGATTAACGTAGAGTTAGCCCCAGGGTAGTTGGTTAAGACATTAGAAATTATAATTAAACCAAAATTGCTTAAATAATCTAAAAGTTGTAACATAATTTTAAATATAAAAAAATTCTTAACAAAAACTTGAAATTACTTGGAATATTGTTTAGAAAGGTAAGATATAAGCGAATAATCTGAAAGTTCATTCGAAAAATCTAGAAAGTTCTGAATATTTTTATATACATATATATTAATATTACACATTTATTTTCAGACTTTTCTTTAACTTTCTGAAACTTTCAAATATATTTCCTCAAAAAAAGAAAAAAGAAAAATGAATCTTTTAAATATATAAATTTCAGATTTACAGTAGCATTTCCAAAATTTTCAAGTAATTTATATTTTATTTCAGTTGTCAGTTAAATTAATTCTTCACTAACCACTTAATTCAGTTTCATCATTTAGTCCTTCCAATATGCGCATTTTGCTGTTCACTGATATTTCCAGTTAAGTCGACTGACTTCCAACTAGTTAAGGCTCGATTAAAACTCGATTCGATTAATAATCAAACAAGCTCAAATAATATATTAGAAACTCGATAATATTTCAAACGAATGTGAACAATATGTTCGGCTCGACACGATTCATTTACAATCCTAACTACAAGAGAAGAAATTATATACAACGTTGCACTCCAAAGGACAGTAGTAGGAGTGGGCATAAAACTACTGGAGCCTGAGGGATGCTCCTACGAGCATCCCTTCGGGACGAAATATGCTGACATGGATGACCTGGGTTCAGTATTAACCCATGGGCACGGGTACAGGTACACATAAACGGGTTCGTGCAACAAGTAACTTTTGAGGTACGGTAATTTGACACGCTAAACGCAACTTATAGGTAAGCACCATTGAGTCTGATGCAATTTCAATTTGGATATGCACTCATTATTCATTAACATAAAAGAATTCACCCAGATATAGATTCAATAATGATGGCTGTTACTTATCAAATCAAAGTTGAAGAGGAAATTCATCCTACCCGTTCAGGGAGAGACCCGACCTGGACCCATTTACAAACATGTACGTACAAAGTAGTTTTCAACTGTCTTGGGTGATCAGATTTGTCGGCTCACTCAAGACATATTTTGGTAACTCGTACTTGGCACCTGCAACAATGTCAACGTTTAGCAGCAGGTCATAGACATCGATTATTTTAGAGAAGAATCGAGAATCTAACCTCTCTCATCGTAGCAGCATGTTAGGTCGGGGTTTTGAACAATAACGCCAGCGCTTTCAACTATTGCTTGTGCAAGTGTCAAATCAGCTTCTGCTGCAGCTCTAAGTGCATCCCAGATCTCTAGGAAATCGACATAATAAAAACCCGATATTTTTGTTAAGTGTTTCAACATAAGTGAACTTATGAATGATTAAAAGCTCCATGAAGGCAAACTCCCTTCTATGCGTTCAAATATTTAAAGCTAATGCTATTAATTCTTACATGCACCATTGTGCCATTTTTAACGTTCGTTGTGCGAAAAAAAAAAAAAGAAAAGAAAACAGCAGCAGCAAATCAGCAGATTAGCAACGAAAATGATATAGGATAAGAACATCCAAACTAAACCCTTCATCCAAAGCTTAATCTCTTCGAGTACTGCAGAAAGGGATAAACAGAAACACTTGTGAAATCATACCTTTCCGACCACCGTAGTGTGGAGCAGTGTCCCAAAACTCCTCCCGCATCTGCGTTAATTGGGCTCTTGTTATTGGTTCTGAATGCTTCCATGCCTTGGGTTTCCTTATCTTCTTTAAATCTAGGAAAACAAAGATGAACAATTAGGATTAACAATGAAACAAACAGGATCAGTTTCAATTATTAATATTCAAAGAGAAAAAAAAAACCAAGGCCCAGAAAACATCTTCTCCATAAAGAAATGGAGTGAGCAACTTTTACTTTGAAGACTGTATGTCTATTAGACCAGTTTTCCGAATTTGGTACCAACTCATGTGACTTGCATCTGCTCTATAATAAAAACTTACCAAGTCTAATTGAACTTCTTACTCCTTATAATCAGGACATATAAAAATGACAAAGGCAGTTGTAACAGCCCAAAAAGATTACATTACAATTCCAGGTAAATTTTCCTCTATCGTGTAAGCACTAAGATGCTCAGTCAGAAAATGATGGCAGCATGTTAATCTCATACAGACTCCCTCCGTCCCAAATGTTCAGTCCACTTATGTTACGCACATAGATTAAGAACGCAAGCAAGATACAATATACTTCCTATAAGACCCTCGTTTAATAAGTATTGAGTTTGATATAATGATTTAAAGTAAGTATTTGACAAGGTTAAATATGTTAAAACGGAAGTATAAATTAGTCAACAATATAGAAACTGGTTTACATAATTGAGACATCCCCAAAAGTAAAAATGGACTATATATTTGGGATGGAGCGTAAGACTCGGTTATATTCTTACATAACCCAGGACTAGTTCTCTGAATCCAAATAATCCCTTTACTCTTAATACATTTAATCCTTGTGGACATTATTAGGCAGCAAGTGTGTGTTTATGTCTGTAGGTCCACAAGGAATATTGCAGCTAAGCTATGGAAGAAAATGAAATCCCCTGGTGTGTGTGTGTGTGTGTGTGTGTATGATGAGGGTTAGATGCATGAGTTTCGGTCAACTTCTTTTTCAAAAAAATTAAGTTGGGCACACTTTTTTCACTTGTTTAAGTTGTGTGCAGCCAAAAAAAAAAAAAAAAGAACACCCGGAGACGCATGTTTGATAGAAAGGGAACACAACTTGTGTGCTACTGAAGCTCTTATATGTCCTGAACTGACTGGGCAAGTAGAAGATATGGTTCTTCGCAAAGCCACATATGCTGGATTACACATATCTAATATCTCAATGATTTGAAGTAGAAGGATTATTGCCTCCAAACATTGAGTTCATCAAACCCAAATTCTCTTCTACCAAAGACTAGCTACATTATTCTATGTATAGACCACTTTAGACTGTTAATACCATGACTTTTCATACATAAACCCACCAATCTAGATAATTGGCAATCCATCTTGCAAACATTTCGCCCGATAACGATCGATAATCAACTTCGCCATTAAAATTTCACTACTAGTTAAATCAACTTTACTGCAAACGCCAAGAAACGAGACAAGGCAAAACTAATTCAAGAAACGCGAAGCCTCAGACTGTAACCATTTTCATCAAGTTTCCTTAGCAACAACATCCAAATTATACAAAATCTCTCTTACATTCTGTTTCCATGTACAAAACCAACTTTTCCACAATATATTGCTTAAAGAAGAACGCAAATGTGCGAAAAATCCTTATGCTAAAATCAAGAAAACTAGTCCGATCTCTGCCTAATTCTTCCCCTAATTTGATAGGCAAAAACAACCAAGAAACTAATAAACCAACAAATTAAACACAGGCGTTTAAGAATTTCTAAATCAGGTCCACAGGACAAGAGATCAAAACACAATCACATTAAAGTTGGAACAATTCATAAAACCAACAATAACGATAAACAAAGTAATTTCTCACACTTCAAAAAATCAAAATGATAATTACTTATTCAACAAAAACTTGCACATTCACAACAATCATGGATTACATACTTTGAACCTAAGTAGGGGAAACAGGAAATTACACAATTTTCACTACTGACAAAGAAGTAAATAGTTTCATGAAAACCTAATTAGAAGATAATCAATGATTGATGCATGAATTGAAGAACAGAAAGTCAAATCGAGTAAAAGTTTACCATTTCCTTTATCGCGCGATCCAGCGCAACCCATTGCACACGCAATCGAGAAATTCTGACCAGTCAAATCAAAGATTAAACTAAAAAACAATAGAGGGAGAGAGAAGAGAGAGTCGAATTGATCTCCCCTCTCTGATACTGTGTGAGTAAGTGTGTGTTGCGTAAGAATAAAGTATGGAGTAATACTGTAATATATATATTAGGGAATCTTGTCCCTTCTTCCAGGGAAGTCTGGTAGAGGACCAAAATTGGAGTCCATTATTTTTCAACCATCTGTAAAATTATTGGTAAAAGGTCCTGCTAATTTCTTTTTACAAATTACCTTTTTAGGGAAATATTTACACAATTCTACGGGATTTTTTTACTTTTTATTTTATAGAAATCATAGATATATTATTCACATGACCAACGCGTTATATGATTTGTTTGAACTATCCAAACAAAATCAAGAGGTCCCAAACAACAACCCCATAAAAATATCGTAGTCCAAAACTCTACGAGATTAAATATGCTAATAACAATATAAAAAATAGTTTGATTTTCGGGACAGGATTGATAAAATTGATAAATTAGAATATGATTACTACGTTGAAGAATGATAAATTGTAATAGTTATTTGTTTTGATTAATTGATTATCTTTTAAAAAGTGTCAGGATAAATAGTTAAATCTTTTTTTTTGTGATTGGATTTCTTTTCCGTAAATTCCACAAATGCCTAGATTTTCACAATAAGATGGATTCATTCAGCATGGTCTAAAGTGAGAGAGGCGAGGAGTAAAATATGTGTTATCCTTTGCACATATGTTGACTCATGGGGGCAATTTAGTCTGTTTATGGAAATAATTGGGAGCAAAAATGTTAATATTTAAACTTGGTGCTGTAGAGATTATATTTTAGGGAACTTGGTACTGTAGAGATTGATGGGACATGGGAGGCTCAGTTATCCGCGCACTTTGGACTGGATAATGGATCATTCATTTTGTAAATAAATCTGCATTTAGTATAGGGCCGAATTAGGGGTGTTCTTTGTTCATTCGGATAGATAATCGGATTTCGTGTTATTCAGATTTGAATTAATCGGGTTTGAAGATTTTAAAAACTCATCCGTAATCCAATCAGAAAGACTTTGGATATTCGGGTTAAAAGGATCGGATACCAAATTTTCCAAAATACCCAAGCCTACAACAAAACATATTTACAATTCCAAATACACCAAAGTGAACTACTTCTATCATTTATTAGTGTGGTGACTGATGTCACATAATACAATTTTGCAGTCACCATCTTATAATTAGATACAACTTCTAAATTCGAACAAAGTTAGAAATATGAAGTTGTTTTAATTTATAAGACAAAACAAAGAAGTTTCCAAGGAGCCAAAATACATGGAATTGGGTAATTGAGCATTTGGGCTACTTTAATTTGAGGTAATCTGTCAATCCAAGTCTATTGGGCCCGATTGCTTTTGAAATTATAAGGGTTTAATTTATGAGCTGTCTTTTTGGACCTAAGCTGAAAACGGGTGTAAATATTTTATATAAATAATCCTAATGAAATAAAAATAATATTATATATATATATATATATATATATATATATTCTTACTCGGGTTTCGGATAAAATCCGAATAAAAATCTAAGATCCGAATCCAATCCATTTAATTATTCGGGTGAACCCGTTTATCCGATCCGAATCCGAATTATATGAATTAATAATCCATATAACTAAATGGTCCGGATGAATTTTCGGATAATTCGAATGAATCCGAATAATGAACACCCATAGCCGGAATAAAGGAAACCAAGCGCATGATTAGATAGGATAATCAATCTTATCCAGTGTTATCCTGCAAAACAAACAAGGCCTTCGTTTACTTTGTTTGATTATGTTACTTTAAGACTATTTATCAAATGCAATCACATGTTTACTTTGTGTGATGTATGATGCATGATTTCATATAGGCCCAAGTTTTTACACTAAAATCCTGACAAGATTTAAGATATAGGATATGAATTCCACCTTCGCCCTTTGGGATTATTTGCCTGTCTTCTATTCATTATTGTAGTATTACATGTGGGCCCTTTTATCACGGGATGCAGTTCTTCCATTATTTGGGCCGTCGTATTCTCACGCAGCGGAACATTTCCTGTGCGGTCACAAAGACTTCCGTAGTCTTTGTCCGGCCTTCTACCTTCATCGAGTCTCATGATGACTCGTTGCTCGGTTATCGCACACCGTGCCTCGCATAAGCATTGGAACGCATCACTGCGCTGTGCCTTGCGCTATCACTCATCTATCCTCCATGATCACCTTTGCCTAGGCTGCTGGGTTGCACGCCTTGCATGTCTCGACCTTTGCCCACAACTAGCTAGCACACTAGCTACGCATCGCCGACCATCGCAGGTCCTATCGGCCTACTCGTGATGGCATCGAAGCACTCGTGCTTCTCCTCGATGCTGAGGGTCGCTCGCACGCCCACAACGCAACTCCTCATGCTCGTCACTCACTCGGAGTATCCTAGGTGTTGTACCTAAGGCCCCTCGTAAGTGCCTCGCCCGAGACGGGGAAACTTCACAAACCTTAGCTTAGATAATGTGCCATCAACACATATGCGCCCGACAGTGTTCTCCCGACACTTTTCCACAATTCTACCCGCAATACGGTGTTGCCACGCAACCGCATGTCTCAAGTTAACGGTCCCTCGCGGCATGCCTAGAACCCATATGTGATGCTTACGAGTCAGTTCACGAGGCCTCAAAACGTATGCCTTGATCACTCATTCGGCCTAGAGGCGGTCCCCGACACCCGATGGGAACCTAACTGTCCAGCAGTAACCTCGCAGCCTACAAGAGCGCCCAACGTGATAGTCCCACACCGCTCGACCGATTCCCAACTCGATCGAGAACTAAGAACATCCTTAGAATGCCCTTAGTTGACCCCTAGAGGTCCCTCTTACCCCTAGGGAGGTTGCACACTTCGTATCCGACAGCGCGGGGAGGACCGGCTGCTTGCCCACCATCGCTCAAATGAGCATGTCCCCCTTATAATACCCTTAAGGAAATAATCCCTATTTCCACCACTAGACATTAAATTTCGAAAGAGGTATGCATTTTGGTTCTCCCTCCTCCGGGCTCCAAATCTAACTCATGGAAGTTCTCCTTTGCATAACTCAATGGGATTAATTCATTAAGACTTTCTGCTCTGCGGCTTCCTCCAGCCCGCACACGTACTCGCTCGACAGCTCGCCTCCCGCTGCACACCTCGGCACTCTGCACGGATGCGCGTGTTTCTCGCGTCACGGATAACTTATCCAACCTAATCCCGAGATAATCTCGAGGCTTAGATGTTATCCCGTGACACCTTCTCCCTCTTCGATCTCTCTCTTTGCCAAGTAAAATGTCTATCCATTTTCTCCGGTCCTCCATCTCTCACTTCTTTATTAATACAATGCAGAGTAAATGGAATCCAATAGGATAAGGAATTGGAGCAAGTAGAATAAAATTATACCAGTTTCCACCCCTTCAAAATAAAAACAAAAAATTTACCACCACATGAAATTTCTTCACTTGGTAGTAACTTTTTCTTATAATAAAGATTTTATAAATAACTCAATCAGAATAGGTACTATCATAAGCTAACGAGCTATGTTTTCTGACTCACGTAATACGTGAATATAACTAGAGACCAACTCAGATTCCGTGTTGAGGAGAAAAGAGATAAAACCCTTTACAAAGATAAACTCTCGCTAATTCATCAACTCAATAACTTCTTCCTAACAAAGTCTAACAACGACACTTAAATAATAATCCTAACAAACCCTAGTGCTAAACATAAAATAAAGCTCAACATAACATAAACTAGAAAGCCCAAGCATAATAATCTAATTCAAATAAACTAAAAAGTCCAAACATAATAATCTAAGTAGAACTATTTTTCGACTCCAAAATACGCAAATAATTCAATTTATCCATGAATGTCAGGAGTCTCATCTCCATCATTTTCTCTAAGCTATCTTCGAGAAGTGACCTGCTAAGGCAATTTGATTCGTGTTCAATCATGAATCCTATAGTCCAACAAATTTTGATGATGAAATTTTTCACATTAATTGCGTTATTCGTTCTAGTTCCACTGAACATTATTGATATGTACTACCTCCGTCCCGACTAATCTTGCATTGGGTGGATTAATACAAGTATTAAAAAAAGTTGTTTTTTGGAATTTTGTTGACTTTTTAAATGTGAATTGAGGATGAAGATTGTGTTATAATTTTTCTTTTTAAGGGGTGTACAAGCTCATTTGGGACGGACAAAAATAGAAAGTGTGTAAGATTAATTAGGACGGAGGTAGTATGTGTTAATAATCTATGTATCACTAAAATATCTTCAACAATAAGTTAAGGTTATTTTTGTCATCTAGATTGAAAAGCTCGCTTGTATTAATTTTTTTTTACCAAATACTTCAACATCTATTTTTTACAATTAATTATTATTATAACAAAATAATGCTCATTTTGACTATCAAGCAATTTTCATACAACCACTTAATTAAGTAAATCATTTTTTAATTTTTTTTCTTTTTTTAAAACAGTTATTTGTACTTAGTTCCTCTATGCTCTTATACATCTGATTTTAGGGCAGTAGGAGTGCAGGACTATTATTCATCCAAACTAGTATTTCACTTGCATGATTTAAAATATTTTACTTACTAATACTCCTTCCGTCCCGATTAAATTTACACACTTATCTTATCGGTTCGTCACACTTAACTTTGCACATCCCTAAAATATAAATTAATTCCCACAATCTTTACTCTCAAAATCTTAACCCTCAATCTCTGCCTATAAAAAAAATCAAAGAAAAAGTAAAATCTATTTTTTCTTCAACCCTGCAAATTTAACCGGGACGGAGGTAGTATAAAATTTCAAAATCTTAATGTAATTTTGAATTACCTTATGATAAAATATCGTGTTGCTTGTTACTTTTTCATTGATAAATACAACAAGATAGTTTTTATAATAAAAATATTTGAGAATATGGGAGTTTTTATTAAAAGTAGGACAATATTAAACATCACTAACTTAACTCATCTAATTTAAAAAAATTGAAAACCCAACTAAATTATCATTGTTTGGGTTCTGATCCCTAGTCATTGACATAGGTTACAAAGTACTCGATCAAGTAAGCTACTATTAATACCCACTTAATTATTATTATGATATAAAAAAAGAAATTAAAATACACAAACATAACTAATAAAAATGCCAAAAGGACTCAAAGTTTGTTATAAGCACGATTGAAAGCCCAATTAATATTTTATATATATATATATATACCCTCGCCATCCCACTTAAATTTGCACACTTGTATTTTCCGTCCGTTCCACTTAACTTTGCACACTCCTAAAAAGGAAATTTTTCTCACAATCTCCACCCTCAAAATCTCCACTTTCAATCTACACATTTCATAAAGTCAACTTAAAAGCAAAAGTAATTTTTTCTTAATATTCGTGTCCGATCAACTCCATAAAATTAAGTGGGACAGACGGGGTATACAGTAAGAGCCTAGACAATGTATACATTTTTATCAAACTTTAGCCTATTGAGTGGCACCTCATGTAAATGAAAATATTCTATATAAATACATACTGTTATAGGAAATTATAATATATTATTTTTCTTTTGTACTTCTTTTTAGAAAAGAAATAATATAGATCAAAGCTACTAATCAATATACATATATATATCGTAAATTCTTGTAAAGGGCCCAACGACCTTTTGTCTAAGCCCCAGTCGGTGTACATAGGCCCAAATACTTAATCCACCATCAGTGGTCCATAGTACGGCTCGGGGAGGGGTGACTGGGTTCCTAGAAGGCTCGGTAATGATATAATAATCTAAAAGTTTTGGTATTTTAGTATAATAATCTAAAAGTTTCGTTATACATTGGTATATCAATTTTTTTCGTTATTTTGATAGTTTGGTATTTTTTGTATATATCAGTATATCAAAAAAAATTCGATATTTTAATAGTTCTATATCTTGGTATACCGAGTTTCTAATTTTTCGATATAGCATACTAAATTCAATAGTATAGACCAGTATATTACGATACCATACAAAATTTAATATATCGAAATTTGATGTTGTATTTAAATTTCGGCATACTAATTTTTTTTTTATAATAACGATATGAATTTTTTCGACATATCAAATTTTTTGATACGATTACCGTACCCAAGCACCCGTAATCTTGGGATGAAGTCTTTGGAGATTGGGGCTAAAGTCGTTCCAATATGGACTTCGACTTATTGGGTTCATTTATTTGTGGGTTATATGATTTGGGATAGGGGATTGGGCCTTGTTCATCTGACAGTCTTGTAGGAACATTTGTTACTGGGCCTGTGGAGTATTTAGCGGATTGGGCTTGATGGGCCTTTTGGAGTTGAAGGTGTACCAGATCAGTGGGCTAATCATTCGGCTTGTTGCAATGGGTCTCTGATGTTATTATTTTATTATTTTTATGGACTTTTTTTTTTTTACCTTGTATCCATTTTTATTTTTTATTTAGTTTGGTTTTTCTTGATAACTTGTTGCAACATCTTACTCCCTCCCTCCGTCCCAGTTAACTTATCACACCCATAAATGACAATCAAAGGTAACAATCTCCACCCTCATAATATCCACATTTAATCTTCATCTTTAAAAAAGTCAAATATTCCACAAAATCTACTTTTTCTTAACATCCGTGCCCGGTTAACTGAGACAAGTTAACCGGGACGGAGGGAGTAGTACTTATTGCACGTACTCATTTAACCCGGTAATTTTGCGTGTCAATTCATTAATTCATTTAACCTATATAAATTAAAAATCATATTCATGTGTATTTATTAATTGCCTTGAGATAAACTTGTGCATTTCAAACCAATACAATATCACCAAAAGTTTTAAAAGTGACTTCATAATCCATTGCACAAATTCAAACATAATAAAAATATCTTAATTGAGTAACGCTTGTGTGCATGTGATGTATAATAAGTTTATTACTATAATTTAACACATGGACTCCAAAAAATCGTTGAAATATGGTTTATAGAAAAATTGCGTCCGCGGACCAGGTCCAAGCGCGGGTCACGCCCTTTTTTTGAAAAAAAAATTTACTGCAATAACAAAATAAGTCTAAAAATAAATATACTCTAAACACAAAATAATTATACTGCAAGAACACGATAAATCTACTATAAAAACAATAAATCTACTCTAAACACAAAATTACTATACTACAAAAACATAATAAGTTTACTATAAGAACACAATAAGTCTACTATAAGAACACACAAAAAAACAAAATGATGCGGGTCACGCACAACCCGCGCACGAGTTTGAACCCGAATATACATTAAGTACTATTGTGCATCATATGCACCCAAGTTTTTGTCTATCTTAATTATAAACCACATGAAAAATATCTCATAACGTAGAACTCAAGAATAAGTCGTTAATTTTGACATAAATGACAATTAAAATAATAATTTCATTAACTGACTGCATAATTAAATAGTTAATAGAGGACCTACATTTAAGATTTTTAGTTTTATCACTTAATTTATTTGTTTTAGTTTAACTTTGCATATATCTTTTGATTTTTCTTCAATAATTCCATCTTAAACATAATATAAAATAAATCAATTACTTCTGTTAAAATTTATTAATGGGTTAAACGGTTCAAGCACGTTGACCCAAGTTCAACCTGTGTATTTCACGGATTTAATCCATTTAATCCATGGACCCATTATGTCTCGACTCAAACTCGCTCAAATCGGATTGAGTACATGTTACGTGCTAATCCTCAAATTGCATTTTCAAAATTCAAACCCTCTCTTTTTTCACGATTCTTTTTTTGAAGTCGGATAGACCTAAATCTCCGCATTAGTATGATATTATATTTTCCTTATTGTTTTGGATCTACACAAGTTTATTCTTGGACTTTCCCCAAAGGTCTCAGACTATCCATCCAGGAATTTAGGGGCATCAACAGTAGAGATGACAATTCGGACGGTCCAGTTCGATCGGATAAAAATTTGATTGTGTTTAGTCAGTTCGATCCAACTTATTTTCCTATAATTTATTAAGATGATCGTGCCGGCCCATGCTTGCCGCGCTTTTGACCTATCGCGTCGGGTCCGTCGGACCAAATAGTACTTTGAGCCAAGATTTCTATAGTCCAACCCATCTAAAATATCAGGACAGCTGGGTTGGCTAATGCACTATATTCTAACCTAGTAAACCGCAAGTGTTCGGTGCTACTGTAGCTAGTGGCAGCAATCTCGATCCCACAGAGACTGTTTCTATGTATAGCTTAGTACCATAATCTAAATATCTCTACCCTATCTAGACTCTCGAATAAGATATGGAGTTTAATAAATTCTAAAACCTAAATTGCATAAACTAATTTATTAAGAATTACTAGGAATCAAATTATAAGGGAAACTTAGATGGATGAAGACGTATTCTAGAGATTCGATTTCAGTTATTACTTCCTATGCGTGATTAATCTTTTATTCTAGATTTATAAACCAATTTTTATTGTTATTAGGCGGCGCTACTCTTAATTAGCCCTCCCCTCGAAGCCGCTAATGTGTAAATCAATTAAGGATAGTCACCCTCTCGAGGCAACTATCACATAAAAGACTCCCAAGGGTTTCCTAAGCCGATGCCTACGCAAATTTTCATCCCTCTCGTACGATTATTGGTACCTACGCTATATGCTCGTATGCCTATTTACAACCTCCTTCTCTCGAAGTCGAATTATTAAGCAATTAGAATTAACCAATTGACCTAATCAAATAATTCATAAAGTAAGAACAAAGCATAGATAATCAAATAAGAATGGCGTCTAGAATTAAACAAAAGTAATCAAAACATATTCGGTAAATAACCTACTCTCTAACTGTAGAACACAAATGTGTTTAGCTACTCATAACTAGACTTAAAAACCAAATAGATTCATAGACAAACATGCTGGAAATTAATTACAAAAAAACGAATTAACAACACCCGAATCTTTATCGTCGTCTAGTCACTCCTTGCTCTTCGATCTCGCCTTTAAAGTGTTTTTCAAGCCCTATATATAGATTGTGAAGGATTGTGGTTTAAACGAGCCTAAAACAGGCCAAAACGCGTAGAAATTGCCATTGGACGCGGCTGCATTTGCGAACGCGGCCGTGTTGGTCAGGTAAGTTTTCAGGTCTGACTTCCAAGTCATTTTTAGGGTCTTCCGGTCATTTTCTGGACTTGTCTCTTTCTGGTAAAGTTGTAGCCCTTTGAATCAGATTTCCAACGCCACTAATTGCACTCAATCGGAGATGTAGATCTCAAGATATGACCAAAATACTAGAGGTGTGTCAAGCTGATATAAAAACTTCTCTCTCGAAAGCACTTTTGACGCGGCTGTGTTGGGTTGTCAGCGTGTTTTTCACTTTCTAAGCCACTTTTGACACGGTCGCGACGACTTTCCTCGTTTAACTCCATTTTCATCCGTTTTTACCCTTATTTGACTTGTTTCTCATCGAACTTCTTTCAAATGGACTTTTTAACATTAAATCACGTGGACAACCTCAAAGCAAGTACAAACACGTCATCCGGCAATATAATATATTTAAGCATATTTCAGCCAATTACACATGAATTGAACCTAAATATAAACATACACGACGTGTATCATTGATCCATCGAGCCGGCCAAATTTGGCACCTCTAATCAATAGGGCCCCGGAAGTTCTTGTTTTCACAAAATTAATGGCTGCAGAAGTAATTTAATGTTGATAAGTTTGAATCACAGTTCAGTTAAAATCTATTGGTAGCTGTGGCCTTAAACCAGCTTTCAGGTACATGAGCACTCACTCTCATTCTCAAGTACTCAGCCCCTACATACAAACTATTAATGTCCCTTGTGAGAATTTGTTCATCGAGTACAGTAACGGCGTGAGTGATTAATATTATATTTTCTTTGTACTGGAACTATTTAGTGAGAAATATTATAAGAAATTTGAATTAGTTAGGGTTTGTGTTAGAAGTACCTTCTCAAAATGGGTTCGAATAAGTTAAAGTTGGTATTGAAGTATCTATCTGACAAGGGATTTCAAGATGGGTCCGAGAGAGCACGTTTAGTCTTGGTGATTTGTCGTGTTAGTCGGCTTCAATGGTCGTGTTAGTGTCGAACTAGTCAATGGTGTCGTCGGACATTGTTGATATAATATAAGTTAGGTGTTAGGGGATCGAATCTTTATAAAATCTATCGTTATACGTTACAAAATGCTAGAGGGATCCGATAGATTCATCCTTGTGTTTATTTTGATATTTGCTTGTCTATTTTATTTTCGTCAGTTTCTGTGTTACAACATAGAAAGTGCAGTTTAGAAACCTCACTAGTCTTAAATCAAGGAAATTATATGCTACTTTAAAAGGTAGACTGTGTTTGCTTTGGACTGAGGATAGTTGTGACACTATTGATTGTAGTCAAGTGGTTGGAGTAATAGTTCAGAAAGTGAAAAAATGGTGTTAGTTTGAATGATTGTAGAAGGGGTTGTAGTTTTAGATATAATATTTATTCATCCATTTCAAATTAACTGACGTTTTAAAATAAGAGAAGAATTAAGAATCTTATAAACTGACAAATATATCACTCAACTAATCTCTTTTCTCTCACCTATATTAATCCGTAAAATCACGGTCCCACTATTATCTTTCTCTTTTTCTCTCCCACAGTACTATAGAATGTAATATTAATGGTAAGTTAAACAAAACAAAAAGATATTTTAGAATGGTGATAGAGACAAAATTCGGAGAAATCATGAAAATGATCTAAAACGATAATTAATTTAAAATATCATTAACAAATTAAAACGTATATTAATTAAAACGGAGGGAGTAATTTTTAAAGGTGATGTGAATGTGTGTAAGATGTGAGAGAAAATATGATAAGGAATTAAAGTGACTTCAACCGTTTTAAGATAAACTTGTTAAACAAACACGAGTTTGGGTTGGGACACTCCCAAGCAAACACAGGTGTTACATACCACAAAATATGCGACATGCTTTTAGTATTTGATGTTTTAAAATTATGTCACTCAATTTTTTAAAAAAAATAAATTACATATAAATTATGTTCAGAAGAAAATAACAAAGTGCGCAACCCCAAAACATATAAATGGAGTCCACCTCATCAAATGTCCTTACGGTTATATTTATCTTGTTATTTTAACTTTTCCACTTGAGAAAAAAAAATCCTTCCCCCACAAATAATTATTTTATTTGTATCTGTAATCAGAATAAAATAAAACAGGAGTAGTAGAGAATTAATTTTCCCTGGGCAATCACTTATTTATATATAAAGAGAAGTTAGCTCCAATATAAAAAGACTGATTTTCCCGCTAAAATTACTTTTTAATTTGAGAAAGTATTTTTTTCCACTAATATTTTTTATTGAATCAATTAAACTAAGTTATATAAAATAAATATAAAAGTAAAAAAAATTAGTAAAATATATCTAATTAACAAAATCATAAATTTTCTAAATTTCTAATTCACTAATTAAAAACGGTAACAATTAAGGTTTATAGTCAACTTTCACATCACAATATGTGAAATTTTAAATTTTCTAAATCTCTATTGATATGATTAAGGTAACTAATCAATTATTTTGATATTTATGAATAACAACATATCTTTACTATTTATTTAAAAATATGCCAATAATAATTACAATTAAAAATTTTAAATGAAATTCTAAAGTTCCTAAATTTCTAGATCTCAATTTCTAATTATGGTATTTTTTTCAAAATGTCTATAGAAATTTATTGAATCTTGGGTTCCAAATTTATATTTCATTTCATTCTCCATAACATAATTTATCTTTTTTAATTACAATTTGAGAACATTCAATATTACGATGAAATGACCAACAATGATAATTAAAACTTTCTCATTATAAAGTTTATACATTGATTGATGATGTTCTTCGAAATTGAACAATGTGCTATTGTGAGGGACAACTACAAAAAAATATGAAAATAAGACTATTGAATATTGGTCAACACCGATTGTTACACACGGTTAGCCTCATCCATTATCAGTCCGATGCTTGAGTGATATAGGCAAGAACTTACTCTTCGAATTCTTACATGGTAACATATTTAATTTTTTTTTTTCCTGTTTTCTTTATACTAATTACTAGATTTTTGTTATCCATATATACATTATTTTTTTTGAAATTTAATTTTATATAGCACTCATATTGTCACATACATCTAGATTTCTTGATGAAGAACTGCTTACTCGTAACATTGAAGAAGAACTACTTACTCATAAACAATCAAATAGTTGTTAGATACCAAGAAAGTGAACTTTTACTTGAGCTATCAAACACAAAAATCCTATGTGCACATTGGCAAAGTCTATTGATGTTTCACGCGAACATGCCTCTACTTCTTCATATGTTTGGAAGAAGTTCTCTTGATAAGAAGAGTATCACTTTGGAAAGAGAATGATGGTTAAGGTGGCAAGATCAGTCAAGCTCAATGGGCTGGTGCCACCTGTCCCACGTATTAGACGAGCTAGGCCATATGAATCATGGGCTCGAAGTACCATCGGGTCCAACAAGCTCCACCAATAAGCCAATGGCAAGACTGGCCGCGGACAGACCCAAAAATATTCTTATAATTTAGGGGATGGGTTGGGTTAAACTCATTAACTTTCGGCCCAATAAAATTTTGAATCGATCTAGCCCGACATATGTTGAACTAACTTGAATTGCCATCTCTATTTAAAGGTTAACTGGATGATGCTTACTTATATTATTACAAAAGAAGTGTACTCCCTCCATCCCTGCTTATTTTGCACAGTTAATTGGGCTCGGATGTTAAGAAAATAGAATTTGTTTTTTCTTTGACTTTTTTAAAGGCGAAGATTGATGGTTGAGATTTTGAGGGTGAAGATTGTGGGAATTAGTTTCTATTTTAGGGGTGTGCAAAATAAGATGGGACGACCGAAAAACGAAAAGTGTACAAAATAAGTCGAGACAGAGGGAGTATAAAAAATTATATTTAATCTTGAAAATAAAACTTAATTGGAATAAAAAATTATAACTTTACACATTTATTCGTAATAAAATATATTAGATTTTAGTTGTCCGTGCATCGCATGAGAGCATTATATATAGTGTCAACTGCCAAGTTCAAATAGGTAATTAGAGTATAAGAGACAATAATTATGAAATATCATCAAATTCACTTTATACCTTCATCGTAAGAAAAAATGCCGACTAATCACACATCTTATGTATGCAGACACTATCCTTGAGGTACATAGAATCATTCCCTAAATCATTACCCATTTGATTTATTTTTTTATTTTTTTATTTATGACTTAGACATTTGTGCGGTTCAAATGAAATAATGTTGGAGAGTGGTAACACTGTGATATAGACTTTTTTTTAATCTCATGGCATTGCTTGAACCCTATTTTTCAGGCAATTTGTCTCTGACAAGGGACTATAGAAAAACTTTTGAGTGGGTATTTATTTTCTCATATAGAATCATGTCTCGTTTGTGTTATGTTCCATTTTACGCAGTAACGGTAAATATGGTAAAATTAAGTTGGTCAATCTAACATTTTCAATAAGTTAGGACATAGAAATTTTTGACGTGAAGTATCATCAGATTCAATACAAATCTGATAGACCAAAAACATGACCCATGAATCAAAATCTTAACAAGATGCGATCAACATAAAATTCTTAGTATAACAATAAATAAATAATTGAAAATATGAGTATTTCGGTTCAGTTCGGTCAACCAAATTTTTCTTTTGTGAAAAATCGAACCGAACCGAATTATAATCCGGTTCTAATATTTGGAACCGAACCAAACCGATTGTATATAAAACCAAATCACTCGGTTCGGATCGATTTTTCGATTTTACTCACCCCTAATTCCAGATATAACATTATTATGAGTCAACGGAACAACAAAAGTGCTTATACAGAAAAGCTAAATTAGTAAATATTAAATAACATTTTCCCTAAACTTTTGTAAGCTTAACCATTTTTACCCCCAAGCTTGATATATTACTTACTTGCATTGCATCGAAATACCTCGAGGCTATGTTTGTGAAAGACTGTTGAAAACACGTGATTTTAGAAAGACTACGATCAATATCATTAGGTAAGTGAGGTAATGGGAAATGAATGTGCCATATCCCATCCACATCGAACATGGTCCATTCGTTCGCCCAGTTTAGCACAAACATAACCTAAAAGTTCATTCTTAATAATTAATCTGGATACAAACTACGAGTATCAGTATGTTTGTTTATGGCATAACTTATAAGTTCATTCTTAATAATTAATCTGGATACAAACTATGGGTATCAGTATGTTTGTTTATGGTTTAACGCAGTAAATTTAGGGGACTAAATTCTAATAAAGCACATTTATTAACTCTCTCGATCAAGTTTGATCCAGCACTTTCCGACCTTATTATAAATATATATACCCTATATGTGTGATTGTGTGTGAATATGTAAATTTGATTATTACATATGCTACACATAGACATTAAATCAACCATGCATCAAGCAAACTGAATTCACACCCAGAGCTAGTAGTGAATAAAAATAAAAATAAAAATAATTAAAATTCTATTGTACATAAAATCACTAATATAATTATTAAATTTGGGGGACAATACCCACTTGGTACCCATATGTGCATCATAATACTTTGATTACATGCGAAGTGCACGCTACTTTAGTAGAGGATATACATGAACAAATTTTGGACCCAATTGCAAGTGTTTGCAAATAATTGTGCTTCTGAAAAAATGATTTAAATTGACTTTTATAGTAAAATCAGAGTTTGATAATGTTTAGAGAAATAGTTATTTTAAACTAACAGTCATCCAAAATCCGAGTCTTGATGGATTCTAAAATCAATTTTCATCACTTCTGGAAAGTGATTTTGGTGCTCAAACTTGATATTGCAAACACCCCTTCAAACTAAAATTACATTTTGAAAGATTTTAATCTTGGTATTGAGTTTGCAAACACTCCTCAATACATCAACTTTAGAGATTTTAATGGGTTAAAACCGAGAAATTCTTGCTCATTTATCGTACATTTAGTGGAATGCAGACAATGCATGTAGGGGTAGGGAGGAACTAAATGTGGAAATTCAGGAGCCCAACCCATAGCAATTCGGATTCCCTGTTACAATATGTATTTCACCCTCTGTTACACTCAATTCACTAGGTGACACATATTAATTTGTGACATCATACCATACACGTGTCGGTTAGTGAATGAGTGAAACGCAAGATGTAACACCAAAGTGTAACAGGTGATCTCATGGGAATCCATAGAACCAATACTATAACTTGCACGGGGTCTGGCTGGCCTAAAATTCGATCGGGGAAAATATTATTGAGTCCAATCATCTCATTCTCCTTAAATATATTAAAGTATTCAGAGATAGATTCTAATAATCTAATTCATTTAAAATGTCGAACGAACTAGACTAATCTATCCGATCGGGCCGATGTTGTTAGATTGAACTTCCCCGTTAAAACTGTGTTAACATAATGATCAGATTTGACATTATTGCGCCATATAAAAATACAAAATATTGTAAGTTTGTTCAACATGTATGAATTATCTTCATCGTGCCAAACTTGTTCATCGTGTCATACTCAGTGCCAAACTTTTGACGTTGATCTAACTTGGGTCAACAATCGAAATTAGGATAAACTGTTTGTGATTTGCTTGACATTGGACGTTTAATGTTTGATTAATAAAATTTGACCTAACCTGTAGAATAAACCGTTAGTCTTATTAAGGTGATCCCTAGCTAAGACTTTCTGATGCTTAAGTTGGATTAGTGTACAGGGAAATATTAGTACAACATGACCTGTGAAAAAATTTCGCAGGTCTATTAAACTTTTTTTAGAAAAAGTTTTAAATGTATAAATGCATTTTTTATGCCTAATAATGTTTTATTATCTTTAAGTAAATTATAAAATATAATGAAGAAATGAAAAGAGGGAGAGCATTTGATATAGGCTATTTTCCAGCATAAAATTAGGAATTCAAATCAATTAATATTTTTATAATTTAAAATTAATTTTGTTATAAAATTATATAATGGAGTACTCAAATATTACAAAATAAATCCAATTAAAAAATGGAAGACAACTAAAAAAAATGATTTGATATAGGCAAATTTTCCTAACATACTTTTAGGGATTCAAATTAATTGACATTTTAATAATACAAAATTATTTCTATTATTAGAATTCTATAAATTAAGAAGATTGAGAGAATGTCTATTGTCCTAATTAGTATATAAAGGGTTGACACTGTATAGATAATAGTAACAAATCAAGTTTGTGATATCAAGCTGCACAAATAATTTTGGCAATATACATCTTGAAGTCCTTAAAATATTGATGTTTGTTTTAAATAGTCCTTAAAGTATCATTTTGTTTTAATTGGTCCTTAAAGTTCTAGTTTTTTTATTCAATTGGTCCCCTGAAGTATTTTTTATTTTAATTAGTCCCTTATGTTTTGGAATTATTTCAATTAGTCCTTAAACTATTACAAAAATATATTTAAGGTCCCTAGAAGAAAAAAATATATAAAATATGTGAAATCCGATTTAATTCAAAATGATATTGTAGCATATCTTTTATTAAATAAATATTTTGTAATTTATCATTATGATGCTTTCCCCCTGAAACGAAGGTGAATTATACTAAAATATCGATTTGAATAAAACTCCAAGATTATATTTTTTCAAGAATTTCATCCAAACTTTGAGAAAATACTTTGTGCTACTTTATTTTAGTTAGAAACGTGCTAATTTGATCCAGATATTTTGAACTCTAACTATATTGAATTTAAAGTAAAATTGAACATTATCAACGAAATAACTTTAATTTTTTTAAATATTGTAAAGACCTTCAAACATAAAATTTCAAATCCTTTCGTTAATAATGTTCAGTTTTACATTAAATTCAAGATAGATAGAGTTCAAAATATCTCAACTAAATTATCACTAAAATTAAAGTACCACAAAGTATTTCTCAAAGTTTGGATAAAATTATTGAGAAATTATAATCTCGAACTTTTGTTCAAATCCTATTATAGTATAATTCACCTCGTTTGATGGTAAAGTATCATAAACAAATAACACAATATTTATTTAATAAAAGATATGTTATAATATTATTTTGAATTAAATCGACGATTTCACATATTTTATGTATCTTTTTTTCTTTTAGGGGGCCTTAAGATAGAATTTCATAATAGTTTAAGGATCAATTGAAATAGTTGTAAAACATAAGGGACCAATTGAAACAAAAAATACTTCAGGGACTAATTGATTTAAAAATTTATAACTTCAAGGACCAATTAAAACAAAATGATACTTTAAGGACCATTTAAAACAAACATTAATACTTTAAGGACTTTAAGATGTATAATGCCAATAATTTTCTAGAGGTTATTTATAGAGTTTTGTTGCATGTGTTCTTAACAGATAGTTAACATGTGGTACTCATAGACGGTTGATGAGGATCGACGCATTGCACCTGTTGTATAATTTTATATTCTTGTAAGCAATTAATAGTTATTTCGAGTCGATCTGCCAAGTTAAATCTGAACCCGATTAACTAGTTGATGGGCTAACATTTTATTAGACCTTGAAAATATATTTAAATTGGGCGGAGCCTTAATTGGGTATTTCATTAAAATACCCCTCAATTTATTTTCTCTAATATTAATTGGTTATTATTTTGGCTTGGCGTAAAATCAAAATGTTCACCAAACCTTAGAATAATAGTGTAGCAGACGCTGAATAATATGCGACAAGAGTAATTATGTATTTTCATTGTAAAAATTGGTGCTACACTTAAATCCCACGGTAAGTATAATGAACTTCCACTCTAATCAACAATTTGTTTGCATAATTAATACTAAAGGTTCACGAGACAAAGTTGAACAACTCAAGTGGCAGAACATCCATTACTTAGATATCTAATTCTGGATTCAAGTCACCGCGGGAATGGGAAGGTTGAGGATTTTTTCTTTATTTTTAGATTAGGATTTTTTTTTTTTTTTTTTTTTTTTTACAAAATACTAAGGGTTCACAATCACTACTAGAAGAAAAATAGGTTTTTAGATAATTAATAAAAATTGGTCTCAAGAAATAAATATTTATCACAATTTTATTATTAAAAGAATAATATGTAATCACTAATTAATCGTCTAAATAACTCAGTCGCAAATAATTTTATTTGATGTGACAAAAATTCTTCTCAAATGCGGAAGTACTTTTTACAACAATTAGTTGTCTCAAAAAATAATTTAAAAATAGCCATAAATTGTTTGTATAATATTTTATGACGACGACTCATCTCATCTAATTATTGATAGAGACAACGTTTATCGTCTCAAAAAATGATAAATAAAAAATATTTTTGTATGAGTATTAGTTTTTTACCCAAAAAAAATTCATTTTCACACAAAACTATCACAATACTATACGTATTTTAGCATAGTAATGCCACTTTAATAAAGCATAATACTTTTCTCGTTAAATGATAATACTACTGTTTAAATTTTTATGGGAATTGTTTATATCTCAGGTGATTGAGCACCTTATAATTCATGTAAATGTTCAAGGATCGAATCCCACCAACCCCACCTTTATAAGATTTTACTTTAAAAAAGTAAAAATAAATAAAATTGTTTAAATTCTTCTAATAGTATTTGTTTTATGTTAATTCTCTTAGCGTATGTTTTTGTGAGATTTTACTGTGTTGATGTTCCTTCTTGTTGTGTGGAACCTCCATATTCTGTGCACTTTTTACGCTTTGTACGGCCTTCGATTTATGGTCTCGCTTGGATCTTTTGAATTTGCTTTGTTGTTGCATAAATTACCCTAATTTCCCCAGTAATTGTGCATGATACATGATTTATTAAACAGAGCTAACAGTTTGCTGCACTTTAATCAGAGTTATCTTTTGATGGTCATATACAGTGGCGGATAAGGGGGCTACTACCCCCAACAATTATTTTATAATTTTTTTATATGTATTTTATATGAATATTTATATATGTGAATATTTATTGATATATAAAATTGTTCCCCAAAATAAATGATAATGTATATATGTGAATGTGAAATGTGTAGATATTGATATATAGAAAAAAATGAAATATATCAAAACTTAGTGTATATATAATAATAGTGAAAATGTATGTTATTTAAAAAAAATTATCGTAATATATATTTGTATTTATACGATCGCTCCTCAAAGTTTAAATCTTGTGTCCGTCACTGAAGTGTAGATAGCATGACATCTTTTTACTTTGTTCCCTTCATCATGATGAGTTGAGAGATTAATATTTTAGTTGTTACACTTACAAGTTCTTCTTTTTTCAAGTTATATGTAAATATCCAACCTTCTAAAAGAACTCAGATAATTAGATCTGTGTTCATCTAACACAATTTTTTTCTACAATTTTTATTTTATTTCAAATGGTGCATCTTCCTTAATATTACTAATTTGTGATATATGTGTGTACATGTACATATATAAATATATTGCGAATGTACTTATAAGATAACATTATTTTTACGTTACGTATTTAACAATTAAATACAAGCTGTGAAATCAATTTCTTCATTTTTCATTTTTTTCCTTTCAAAAGTTATCGATTTACGCTATTAGTAAATTAAAGTACTAGAATTAAGATGGAAATTACGCGTAATTCAGTTGGTAGAATATCTTGTAACCCGATAATTTACAAGGAATCAATTTTCATTAACCCCACCCCAATTGTAAATTGTACTAAAAAAATTAGAGAATTGTCCCCTGGTCTGTCAAAACTAGCTAATGGGGCTATTTAAGAATTTATTAAGATTTTGGGGAAGTTAATGATCTGTCGAACTTTTAGTTCATCGGATGTCGCCTATTGGGCTATTAGTACTTCAAAGTTGCATTTTTATTCGTTAGACTTTTAATCTATCAAATTGCACTTGTTGAACTTGTTAGTACTTCGAATCTAATTCATCGAAACTATCCGGCAGACTAGGCTGAACCATCGACCAACTCTCACTAAAACAAGATAAGAAATCACATTCCTAGGAAATCCTCTGTATTCAATGTTTGCAGACGGTGATAGGTTTGCAGATTTCACACCTTAAAGTCCACAAAATACGACTCTGGTTACTGATTGCTTATTAGCACCAGTAATACAGAAATCCTGCCAGACTTGGACAATTAAATACGAGTAATAATTAAAAAATTGATGAGAATTTGACTATTAAAACATTTTTTCTAACATAATAATAATAATAATACATGTATGAATAGAAATGTCTATCCTGGCTGATATAATTGTTGTAAAAGATATTGCATCAATTATTATAGAAAATTGAATCGGTCAAATCCCAAGCTTAACAAGTTTCCCGAGGAGGGAATTGCTTTCTATATGGGGATCCGAGGATCTGACCCGATTCGTATGAGTTATCCGATCAGATCAGGTATTTTTTTAGGTCATTGAGTAAAACATGTTAGATTTTCACAAGTACCCTATTTTAAAGAATCAATTATAATTTCACATATTTTTCAACAACCTTGAAGAAACAAAAAAATTCAATGATAGAAAAGTAGCTTTGAGAAAAATCCAACCTGGGCCAAATGATACCAGTCAGGGTGGGTACCTGCAAAATCGGATGGAAGATCGGGTATTTTCATCGTAAACGCAATCCGCAAAACTAGAAGCTCGAAATCTGATGCCACCCCAGCAGATACCCACAAAATCGGATGGAATATCGGGTATCCGATCCGAAAATCAAAAGCCCGATAACTTGACCCGTGCCCACCTCTATTTTTCGAGGATCAGGACACAACAAACTTAAATTAATTGGTCATAAGAGAAGTTACTATAAAATGATCTCCCTTTTTTTGAATCGATGAATGTGGGGTCATGTAGAAATCTAGGGGGTCCTCGATACAATTGTACGGTCTCATATATTGGAGCACGCTACACATAAAGAAAATCATTCTAAAATTAATTGGTACTCAGTACACTTATAAGGTGATATTTATTTTTCTTATTTATTAATGTGAGACGACTCACACGTGGTAAACTCTTCAATCAATATTTCAACGCGCCATATTATGTTTTCATTTTTTTTTTTTTTTTTCACTTTTTCCGTTTATTGAAGAGTTGGAACAGTCTACTAAAAAGAATATTTTAATAATTCTTTTCAATCTCTTTCAAATTACAAGAAACTTTGTTCTCAACTGACTTTCACATGCAATATAACAAAATAATCACTGTTTTATTTTATAATTCTTACTTTTGAGTTTTTGACATTCATACGACATATATAAAAGTGTGACATTGTATTTCAAAATGCAACTATCCATTATGGTTCGTGTTGGATTCCAATTGCAAATAAAAATTAATTAATTATTTTAATTAAAATATTTGTTAAATAATTTAATATTTTAAGATAATAAGGTTAATCAATTCATCTTACTTTTTATCTTAATTTTTTTCTATAAGTTTATCTATACATGTACCAATACTCACACATCCCAACTAAAGTAAAAGTGTTCTTTTTTTAATTGTTATATTTAATATTTATCTTACTTTTATTCTATTTTTTAAGAGAGAACCCGATATATACACAATACTTATAATTTTATGTCCTTGATAAAAAATGTCAAAAAAATTATTTTATTAGACATCCGATGACCATTTTGAATGATTAGATCATATATATTTAATTTAATTAAAATATTACTTTATACTCCATCCGTCCCTGCTCAATTTGTCTATCTTGATCGGACACGGAGGTTAAGAAAAAACAGATTTTGTGGAATCTTTGACTTTTTCAAAGGTGATGATTGAATGTGAAGATTTTGAGGGCGGAGTTTATAAAAGAAATTTATCGTTTATGAGCTGACAAATTAGATTGGGACAAGCGAAAAAAAAAATAGATAAATTAGAACAAGATCGAAGGAAGTACTTGCTATATAAAAATATAAAATTTATGGATACAAATTGAAATGCCTAAAATAATCATATGTCCAACTGGTATGAGGATTCCAAGTTGGTCATCGGATTCTTTAAGATCCATTACATTCCCTATTATTGTAATAATTAATTATTTTGATTCGAATTATTAATAGTACTATATACCGTAATGTTCTCTAGGTACATACTAGACTAGAAAATTATTAACCCCCCATGTGAATCTTCCATGAAGGATCCGATATCTAATTAATTTATACACAATAATTGAATATATTTAAAAATTAAAAGTTAAAAATCCGAATTAATTCTGTTTTTAAAATTTTCTCCTCTCACGTAAATGAATAAATAAATAAACACTAGACTATTAATGCATTAATTCTGTTTTTAAAATTTTCTCCTCTCCATTACATACCTTGTTTTTTTGTTTTTTTTTCCTCTCCTTATGTTCGCCTTTGTGAGATTTCTTTACACTTTTATGCGTCTTTCCACGTCTTGTGTGACCTCCGATCTCCTATGAATCTCTCGACTTTGAATGTTATTGTGATTGACAAGCATCCAAAACGAAATTTGATGGAGATTGATGATCTTGATTCAGAGTTCAAGATAGATGTTCGTGCTTTTTACGATTCGTTGCTTGTTGTGTTGTATCCACGAGGCAAGAATTATGTCTAAAGGAGGGGGACTACCGTTGTGCCCCTAAATATATGCATGAGCTTTAACGATAATCAACTCTATAAATAAAATTAGAAAAATATTAACAATTTGAATAAAATTAATAAATTGATTTAACTACAAATTAAAAAATAAAAATTAAGATAGAATAAATGAATTACATATTGGCAAAGATAATATTGTTAAGAGTGTCAATAGTAGACACATGGAGACAATGTCTGAAATGAGTTTTCCTTGATTTATGGATTTTAAAGCTCAAAAAATTGATTTTAGCCCTGGTTCAGAAGCCAGAAAAATTATTAGTGAAGAATTTAGACTTCCCAAATGGGAACCATTTAGAAATTGGTTTTTCGAAAATTTTAATAAAAAGGAAAAGCAAATTATACAAGAAAATTTTTATAAAAAATGTGAAGAAACTAATACTTTAATTTTATTTGTTCCATGGTTTATGTCTACTTATGTAGATCAATATATTTCTGTTTTAGAAAGAAATTATAGACTAATGAATGGACAAATCATTAATAATGGTTTTCCTCCTCAAGAACCCTTTCAAATAGAAAAAGATAGTAATATATGTAATTTCCTTGCTTTTTCAAAATTATTTGAAAATGATGTTTTACAAGTAACTTGTAGTCATATAAATTTATTAATTAAACAAAATAATTATATGAATTTATTTATTAATGTTTTAGGAGAGCATATACTCTCACTTCATAATAAGGTTGATAATGTAATTTCTTTAATAAATAATAAAAAAAGATAAAATGATTTCAAAAATTGATTTTGAAAAAGAGTTGATTGCTACTCCTAGTATACAACTTCCACCAGAGATAAAAGATTTTAAATTAGAATCTTTGACAGAATTAGAAAAATTATTAGAAGAAAAATTTTCAAAATTATCCTTGAATACTTTAGAAAATGATTTTCAAAAAGATTTTAAAAATAGATCTGATTATAAACAGATTATTAATGATCAGATCAACAAAATTGAAAAATGGGCTGATAAGCCTAATCAACGATTTTATTATTATAGAAGACCAACTCCTATGGATGTTCTTAATGAAGAACAAGAATATATTTTGAATAATAGCTATAGTGGAAGAAATATTTATGAATGGAATATTGATGGTTATACTGAAAAACAGATTTATAATACTGTTCATAGAATTCTTATGTATTCTACGGTTTGTAAGAATAATGGTAATACCGATAAAAATATTGCAAAAATGATTATTGCAGGTTTTACTGGCCAACTTAAAGGTTGGTGGGATCATTATTTAACCCAAGAAAATAGAGATTATATTCTCAACAATATAAAACAAGAAAATAATATTTCAGTTGAAAATGCAGTTTATACTTTAATTATTAATATTATAGAACATTTTACTGGCAGATATTCTGATAATAGTGAACATATTCGTACACTATTGCAAAATCTGAGGTGTAAAACACTTACAGATTTTAGATGGTATAAAGATACATTTTTAAGTAGAGTGATGGAACTCCCTGAGAGTAATAGCTCTCATTGGAAATCAAAATTTATTGATGGATTACCTTATTTATTTGCAGAAAGAGTAAGAAATAATTTAAGAGGTAATAATGTTCATGTTCCATATGATAGTTTTACTTATGGTAAATTAATTGGTACTTGTATTCAAGAAGGTTTAAATTTATGTAATGAAATAAAATTGAACAGACAAATAAAAAGACAAAATTTGTCTGAGAAAAAACAATTAGGTCAATTTTGTGAACAATTTGCCATGGATATGCCTAGTACTAGTAAAACTAGTAAGAATAAAAATAAATATGATAAAAATGATTTTCTTAAATATAGGAAAAGAAAAAAGGCTTCTAAAAGAAAAATAGAAAGACACGCTAATAGAAAGCAAGAAAGGGAAGAAAGGAAAAGACAAAGAAATAAATTAATTATATGCCATAAATGCCAAAAGGTTGGTCATTATGCAAGAAATTGTTGGGTAAAAAAGAAGATTAATAATCTTCAAATTGATGATAATATCAAGGATATAATATCCAAAATATTGTTAAAATCAGATGATTCAGAATCAGAATCGGTTACAAAATCTGAATTAGATTCAGAAATATCAGAAATATCTGATATTGAAAATCTAAAGGCTTTAGATCAAGAATCAGTAATATCTGATTCAGAATTATCAGATGCTAATGAATGCAAATGTCAGGATAATAAGCCTGATGAAACAGATGAAATTTATAGACTTTTATCTCAAATGAAAAATTTGGAGATAAATGTCTTAGATCATAATAATATTATGGATTTATTAAAATTAATAAAAGATCCTAATTTGAGATCTTCAATAATAGATCAAGTGGGTAATATCCCAAGTTCATCTAGTGATACTGGAAATAAACAAGATAATAATAATTCTATATATGTTTCAGATGAACCTTATCTTATGAGCAAGGTTTATCAAATGCTTAAAGAAAAACAGAAGGATAAAACTCCTACTTCTTTAAGTGATTTAAGTATTGAAATTGGTAATCTTAAAAAAGAAATTAAATTTCTTAAACAAAATAATAATGTTTTGGAAAAAAGAATTGATAAATTAGAAGGGAAAAATGAAATAATTATATCTGATAATAATGATGAAAGTTTTCTTAATAATATTGAAATGTTTATTTCACAAAAATGGTATGTAAAAATTACTCTTTTAATTGATGATTTTTATTCAAAAGAATTTATTGCACTCATTGATAGTGGTGCAGATTTAAATGTTGTACAAGAAGGATTAATTCCTACTAGATATTTCCAAAAAACAACACATTATTTATCCCATGCTGGTGGGCAAAAACTTGATATTAGTTTTAAACTACCAAAAGCTTATGTTTGTATTGATAAAAAATGTATTTGTACAAGTTTTTTACTTGTAAAAAACATTTCTAACCAAGTTATACTTGGATCCCCCTTTATAAATAAAATTTATCCTTTTACTAAAGTAGATAATAATGGTATTATTGGCACATATGAAAATGAGCCTATAGTACTAAATTTTATTACTAAACCTTTTACAAAAATATTACATAATATTTATGATAATATTAAAGCAAAAGAAAATCAGCTAAATTTCTTAAAACAAGAAATTAATATTCTATCTATAGAAGATAGTTTAAAAAATCCTAAATTACAGGATAAGATTAAGTTAATTCATAATCAAATGTGTATAGACATTTGTAATGATCTTCCAAATGCTTTTTGGAATAGGAAAAAACATATTGTTTCGCTTCCTTATGAAGATAGTTTTACAGAGGATAAAATTCCTACTAAAGCTAGACCTTGTCAGATGAATTCTGAATATTTAGAATTATGTAAAAATGAGATTAAATCTCTTTTAGAAAAAAATATCATTAAGCCATCTGAATCAGCTTGGTCTTGCACAGCTTTTTATGTTAATAAACATTCTGAACAAGAAAGAGGAGTACCTAGATTAGTTATAAATTATAAACCTCTTAATAAGGTTTTAAAATGGATTAGACATCCAATTCCAAACAAGAAGGATCTTCTTGATAGACTTTATAATGCTGTTATATTTTCAAAATTTGATTTAAAATCTGGATTTTGGCAGATTCAAATTAATCCTGCTGATAGGTATAAAACTGCCTTTAATGTTCCTTTTGGACATTATGAGTGGAATGTTATGCCATTTGGATTAAAAAATGCTCCTTCTGAATTTCAGAAAATAATGAATGATATTTTTACTCCTTATAGTGAGTTTATAATTGTAAATATTGATGATATTTTAGTATTTTCAAAAAATATTGAAATACATTTTAAACATTTAAATATATTTAAAAATTTAGTAATTCAAAATGGATTAGTTATTTCTAAACCGAAAATGATACTTTTCCAAACAAAAATAAAATTTTTAGGACATTTTATTGAAAAAGGTAATATTATACCTATTAATAGAAGTATTGAATTTACTTCAAAATTTCCTGATGAAATTACTGATAAAACTCAGTTGCAAAGATTTTTAGGGAGTCTAAATTATATCTCTCCTTACTATAAAAATCTTGTAGAAGATACCGCTATCTTATATGATAGATTAAAGAAAAATCCTATTCCCTGGAATAATAAGCATACAGATGCAGTGAGAAAAATAAAAAATAAGGTTAAATATTTACCTTGCTTATCATTAGCAAATCCCAAGTGGGAAAAAATTATTGAAACAGATGCCTCAGATATTGGTTTTGGAGGTATTTTAAAACAAATTGATCCTATTAATAAAAAAGATTATTTGATAAGATTTCATTCTGGTAAATGGGATAATAGTCAAAAGAATTACGCCACTATAGCCAAAGAAATTTTAGCTATAGTCAAATGTGTTTTAAAATTTCAAGATGATTTATATAATCAAAAATTTATTATTAAGACTGATTGCAAAGCAGCTAAATTTATGTTTAATAAAGATTTTAAACATGATGTTTCCAAACAAATGTTTGCTAGGTGGCAAGCTCATTTAGCCCCATTTGATTTTGATATTATATATAAAAAAGGAGAAGAAAATTCTCTTCCTGATTATTTAACTCGAGAATTTTTGACATAAATTTTTCAGGTATGTATTCTCGAGGAAGAGGATCTTTCCCTTATAGGGGAAGAGGCGGAAGAGGCCAAAATATTGTTTTGGCTCAACATGGCAAGCAGAAATTAATCTCTGCAAATATTGCGAATATTTCGCAAGAAATGACATATCAAGAGTATCTTCAATGGAAGAAAGATCAATCTTCTCAAAATGAAGAGAGTGCTAATAGTACTCCAGCTACTTATGCCAATATAGTAGAGACTGATGAGAAAAATCCTAATAAGGATTTTATTAAAAAAGAAAAAGAAAAAATGATATTTATAATCAGTAATACTGATTTAAAATGGGAAAATGATCCCTGGAAAATTTTAGAAAGATATCTTTCTAATCAAGGATCACCCTATGAGGTTTATAAATCTCGAAATTATTATGAGAATTTACTCATAAATAATGCATGTGAAATAACTCACATGACTAGTGGAAATAAAGATGAAGTTTATAACTTCTCAAAAATTATTATTAAACAACTAATTACAGTTGAAGAATGGGGAATTTCTCCATCAAGAGAAAAATCTTTCTCTTTCAACAATATTACTGTAAAATATAATTATTGGGATTATATCCAAGCTTTTGAAAAAGTATTCTTTTACAATAATGAAAAAAGAAAACATACTTGGTTGATTAAAGTATGTGATAAAGTTTATAACTCTGAAATACCAAATTGGTTTAAGAAATGGTGGAAAATATTTGGACCAACGGAAGAAATTCTTCCAGAATTATTAATTGAAGATTTTAATAATTGGAAATATGTGAGTCCCACATTGGAAAATATCACTAATAGTGATAAATTTTGTACATGGGAAGCTCCCATGCATTTCTTTATTGAATTTTCAATCCCATGGATATTCAAATGGGATATTAAGGTTGGTTATACTGATCAAATTCCTTGCTTAAAAAGAATCTTTTATACAAGATTTTGGGAAAAAATGATAAAATTAGATCCCAGTACTAAAACCTTATTTGGTGCTGATACTTTGGATAAAATCCAAAAGATAATAAAGGCTTATAGCCAAGAGAAAAAGAAAAATAAAGAAATAGCCACTAGAAATAATATTTCTAGAAAATTAATGAAAAATGTGGATAAATTATCCAAAGAAGAAATTGTTGAGTTATATCTCAAACAAATGAAAAAAGAATTATTGGATGATTTGGATGATGAAGAAGAGATGGTTTCTGTCCAGAGTAATACTTCATCAAAAGGAATGTCTATAAACATGCAAGATGCACAAGATCCAGCTGAAGATATTCTTTCAGAAGAACAAATGGCAAAATTCTTCCAAGAATTGGATAAAAAAGGAGAATCATCCTCCAAATAAAAATCGGAAGATATGGAGAAATGATGTGACAAAAGAATAGTATATGTCATTATTAAATAGTATCAAACAGTAAATTCACTGTTTATATGTCACTGTCAAACAGTGTAAAACACTGTTTATAAACAGTAAAAATACTGTTTATACTTTTAATAAATGTATGAAGTCCGTGTTTGATGTCCGAGGGCCTTGTATATATAGACCACTTAGTAGAAGAGGACTTCATCCATCAGTTTTCCTTTTCTCTTCTTTCTCTTGTAAACTTCTCTCTTGTAAAATATTTCGAAGAAATAAAATTATCACTCTTGTATTGGTGCAGCTCCAAAGTATTGTAAGTTCTTTAATTTATAGTTCTTTTAAATTATTTACAGAATTTATTTTGTTGAAGGATGAGCCTTATAGGCTAAATCCTTAGTGTTAAATTATGTCTGAACTAGATAAAGTTGTTCATTCCGTGACTTAATATTATAATGTACCAAAGTACATAACTATGTGATATAAACTCTTGAATCAATAAGTTAGGTTGAATCTGAGAGGTTGATTGATTATCTGGCCTATAATAAATAAGTCAGGAATCTGTTTGAACCCATGGTGTGCCCGCTTTTGCCGATGGAATGGCGTATAGGGTGTTTGGGGGTCATTTGATTTCCTGAATATTTATTATGGTTGACGGATTTTCAATTTGTAATATAATATATTCCTAAACTCAGATTTGTAATAAGATTCGTCTTCCTGACAACAAGATTCAAGATTGAGTGTCATATTGTACGAGATCAGGCCCGTAGGTCCGTGGTTGCGCGCACACACCAATTCTTTAGATTTGCCAATCTTTTAACGCCCACGTGCGCAATATGCATCTATTTCGCCAGCGTTTATTGTGCTCTCCATTAGATTGCTCTCTTAATAGAAAAAATGAGAATACGTGAACTAAATATCGTTGAATTTTACTACATATAAATGTTATATGTTATTTTTCAATATTATTTATAGAATACCATCAATATTTAAAAAAAGAAAATTTAATTGATACTAATATAAAATTTTAATTAACTTTTTTTATTAGCTCAAACTCAACATAATTTCCTCATATTAAATTTACAAATCTAACATAAATATTCAACCAATAAATAATTATATTTTCTGAATAATATATGTAATGTGCGTTGAATCAAAGATCATATGAAAAAAGGATAAATTTGATACATTATATGAAAAATATATAACAAACAAAATTTAAGGGAAAAATGGTAAAAGTGTCTTGAATGTTACCAATATTTATGAAAATAACCTTTAACTTTTTTAGTTTATGATAATACCTTGTATATTGTAAAAAAATTGGTGAAAATACCCTGTTACTTGCTATTGCAGGTAAATCAACAGGTCATATTGCTAATGTGTGCCCATGTGGCTTAATTTCTCTCATATATAATTTGATATACGCTTTTAACATTGTGATTTGAATTAAAAAAAAGTAATTTAAATGTTTGTTTATTATTACTAAAACTACAAAAAAAAAAAACTAAAAATTTATTAAGAAAAATCTATAAGTTAGTAATAAAATTGCTGTAAATATTAAATATTTTAAAAATCGATAATTATTTTATAAATCTAGATGGTAATTTAAAAAATTATGGAAAAATTAATTATTTTAAAACATTTTCATCAATTTTCTCAAAAAATTATTTGTATTTTAAATTTGAAAAACATTGCTTTTTTGTGATTTTTTCTTTTTTCCTTTTTTAAATTAGGAGAAATCTGAGTTATTGACAAGCTGTCACCTAAACTATTTTAATAGAAAATTGTCAAAAAAGAACGTAAATATGCAAACTGGTTATGGCATACGTACTTACTATTTGTAGACAATTCTCTTTTCATATCTATATATCTATATGTATATAAAAGTAAAATGAGGGGTATTGCTGTCATTTCCCTTTCCCTCCAAAACTTTTACACCATATAATTGGTAACTTTTTTTTATTTTTGGTAATTCATAACTTTTTTTTTTTTTTAAATGCAAATAGCTTTTTCATTTATAATCCGATTTTTATGCAAAATATACCAAATTATTCATCTTTTCACGATCTTCGATTTGACATCCATATCACATATATTATAATGAGATATTTGATTTGAATTAACGAATTGTTTGTTGGTTAATTATTTATGTTAAAGTCAATGTTTATGTGAATCGTAATAATATTTTGGTTTGAGTTGCAACTAAAATTTCTAAAATAATTTCTTTTATAAAAAAATTGAGTATTTCTTTTTATAAAATAAAACAAATCAATTTATTTTAACTTACGTGAATTTTCAAATATTTTTGTTATTTAAGTTATGCAGGGAGGAAAACCATTGTTTAAAGGGGGATTCTATTCACACCACTAAATCCTCTCTTCACACCACCTTTTTTTTGGAACAAAAATAGCCATTAATAAATAGACTAAAATATCCTTTTTTATCTCATTTTTTTTATTAAAAATAATTTATGTAGAAAAATAAGTTAAACTTCTCCCCATACAATTTAAATCTTAAATAAATAATAAATAATGTTTATTGAAACCCTAATTCATCAATTAATTACACAAAATCACATACAAACTCATAATTCCAAGAAGAAATCAATCATGGATGAAGAGAAACATAATGATACGACCGAGATAAGTCGTAACTATATTTTCATCTTCTTTAGTTCACGATTGTTTGTAAAACGCAGCGTTTTTCGAGATGAGATTTATGACTTGCGTTTATCATGATATATAAATGCATATGGTGGGTTATGACCGAACGATTGGAAGAATTCTGGCTGATACTTGCCGAACCATATTACCTTATTCGGTCAGTAATGACTGAACGTTTGTAAAAATTTAAGTTTACTTTGTAAAAAGCATTTTTTTTTTTCGAGATTTGAATTCTGAATTGCGTGATCATGATGTATAAATTTATACGGCGGGTTGTGACCGAATGGTTGTAAGAATTATGTCTGCTACTTGCCGATCTACATAATCTTGTTTGGTCATTACTGGCCGAACTATGGTAAAAAATTTAGTTAGTACTCATCGTGTAATAAACGAGAGTTAATAATGATCAGAATTATCGTTAGGTTTCGTACCTCCTTACGCGTTAATTCGGTGGATACATGCCGAACCGTCGTAATAATTTCGCTCAGTAGTGACCATAGTTTAAAAACTAACACGGCAGATTATGACCGAACGGTTGTAAGCAGTTTGGTCATTACTTGCCAAATTAAATTAACTTGTTTGGTCATTGCTGACCGACCTATTAAAAAAAAAATGTTAGAATTTTCGGTGATTTTCGTACATGAGTCACGTATTAATTCGTAGGATATCCGCCGAACCATTGTAACAATTTCGGCCAGTTACAATCATTGTACAACGCTTATATGGTGGCTTATGACCGAATGCTTGTAAGAAGTTTGGTCATGACCTGCCGAACTATATTATCTTGTTCGGTCATTGCTGGACGAACTGTTATAAAAAATTTGTTAGAATTGTGCGCGGTTTTCGTACGTTAGCAGCGTGTTAATTCGGTGTTTATCCGTTGAACCATTGTAATAAACTTTTGAAGACTGAAATGGGAGACGAAAAGCTCATAAGAATTCTGAGAAATGAGAGAAAGAACGTTGGTGTGCTGCCTTTTGTCTTTCAAAACATGTTTTTATTTAATTGATTTTAGTTTTTAATTACTAAGGGTACAAATGTCTCAAAATGTGGTATAGAAAGTAAAAAATATAAAAAATAAATATGTGATGTGGTGTAAAAAGAAATAGTGGTGTGGAGAGAGGATTTTGTGGTGTCAATAGAATTGGCCTTGTTTAAATAATGAAGCCCTTCTTTATTAAATCAAAGGCAAAAAAAATAATATCTATTTTATAGTCAACTTATTAAATCATCAAATAGGCTAATATATTTTTGTATCACGAAAGTACATAAGCTTTGAGTATATATAATTATATATTAAATTTTTTATTAAAATGATTTTTAATTACCTTATATATTTTTAATAATGAGTATTTTGTTAAAAATGACTTTTTTTAAGGAAATTTATTCTTTGCAGCCTAAATTATGACATTTGTTACATTTTGAAATCTTTTTTAATTTTTTGCTTTTACTAAAATTCAGTTATATGTTTTTACACTTTGTAAGCTAAATTATACTTGGACGCACTAATCAACATCAACTGTCTTTTTTACTCTTAACAATTTAAATTACTTTGTTCGCATTGATCAATTTCTATCTTCAATAAATAACTATTTATAAGAAAAATATAACATTTATACAAAAAATTTACAATACCAAATTAAATAAGAAAATATTCAAATTTTGAAGAACTCACATAATTTAATTTGTTATTCAAATTATTAAATAACTTTTGAATTTATTTTGTAAAAATAAGAATTTATTAAATGAAAAATATTTAAATATATTTCGAATTACCAAATGAAACGTTAAAAGATGCAAATAAAAATCTAACTTTACAAAGAGAAAATTATTTTTATATATATATATATATATATAATTAGAACTTGAAAGTTTATTTAGATAAATTAAAAAAATATAAAATAAAAGCAGAGACATAAAGAAAAAAATATTAAGTTTTATATTACATATGAAATATCCAAATAAAATATTATTATACCTTTTATTATATATTTCATGGTTATTTTAATTATTTATAGTTAGAATTTAAAAATAAAAAAATCTATATATTTAAATATATATATATATATATATTTGTCTATAAATAATTACACGTTGCATCCTAAACTATGATAGTATACAAGTTGCAACCAAATTTCTTTTAATAAGAAAAATTAACCAACTTGATTATGTCTTTTTTTTCACATTAACCAATTTCAATTATATCTTTTTTTCACATTTTGCAACCTAAATAATTTTTTTTTTACATTAATAAATGTGTATCTTTAAATAAACCTATAATTTACGATACAAATGTATGATTTAATTGAAACTTTTCAACATATCTATATATATATAAAAGTAAAATGGAGGGCATTTATGTCATTGTAACTTTCCCGCCTAAAATTTTTACAATAATTTGGTAAGTTTATGTTAATTTTGGTAAGTTCATAATCCTCTTTCAATTTTTTAAAATGCAAATAATTTTTTTTATTTCTAATTCATTTTTTATATATAATATATCAAATTAGTCGTCTTTTCACAGTGTTCAGTTTGACATACATATCACATATATTATAACGATATATTTGATTTGAATTTTTTTTTTTTTTTTTCCTTTTGGTTATTATTGGGGTCATATTTGAGTGTTTATTGTGAATTGGACTATACTGTTGGGTCTAGGCTGCAACTAAAAAGTGGTAAAATAATCCTCTGATAAAGAATATTAGTTAAATTTTTTTTAAAGTACAACGAATTAATTTATTTTATTTGACATTAATTTTTAATTTTTTTACTTATTTTATACCCGAAAAGAAAATAATTGTTTAAATAGTGAAACTTCTATTTTATTAAATTAAAGGCAAAAATTAATGTTTAATTTTTACAAATAATTTGTTAAATCATTACATTTGTTAATATATATATATATATGTATATATATATTAATAAGAAGTATGAAAGCTTTATGCATATGTATGTTTACATATCATTTACATTATTGAGATTATTTTTTGTTACTTCTTCATATTTTTATATAATGTATTTTGTTACAACTATTTTATTAAATAAGTTTACTCTTTGCAACCTAAGCAATTTTGTCTCATTAATTCATTTTTATCTTTAAATAAATATAATATATATAATAAAAACATATAATTTATTTGAAAAAATTACCATACCAAATAAAACTGAAAATATCCAAATATTTGAAAACTCGCATACTTTAAATAATCAATCTACTTTTGTATTTTATTTTGTTAATGCTAGGATTTACTAAAAAATAAGAAATATATGAGTACATCACCAAGTGAAATGTTATACGTTGCAAATGATAATCTGATTTTAGAAAGAAACAATTAATTATTTATAGTTATAACTTGGATATGATTTAGATATATTAAGAAATCTACACATATATAAAAACTACTCCCTTCGACCCAAAAAAAAAAAAGTGTCGCTTTAGACTTTTTTTTGGAAAACTAAGGATGAGTGAAAATGATAAATATATCCCTACACAATTTATTCATATGTTTTGTGGATTTTTTAAGAAAATATAGTCAATTAAATTAAATAGGTTGTTTATGGTAAGATTTGAAGAATTGCGTTTTTCTTTCTTTAGTTGCGAAAATGACATTTATTTGAACAATTTCAATTTCTCTAAAGCGGCATTTTTCAGACCGGAGGGAGTATAAGTGAGTTAAAATTATAAATTGTATTTTCCCACCAAAATATTTTGTGTTATTTATGGTTATTTGTATAAGTGCCAACTTTTTTATTGTTTGTTCATTTTTTTCCTTTTGACCTTCTTTCTAAGAAAATTCATTTTTCTCTTTTTTAAGTACCAGTAAATTTGTTTTTATCTTCATCACTTTTTATATATTATATATATAATTAATCATCTTTTTATGATCTCTAATTTTGACATGTATATCACATATTTAAAAGTGTGATATTATATTAAACAAATATACAGTTGTTTAGTGGTTGATGATTCACTTATTTGGTTAGATTTGAGTACTTATTGTGGATGTTTACCAACGTCATATTTAGGCTGCAAATATGAATTAGTTAAACAATCCTGTTAAAAATATATTTTATTTTATGTTTTAAATAATTTTATTTATTTATTTATTGTATTTACCTTTTATTCTATAAATTAATCTATATCTATACTAATATACATATAAATGTCTATGTGTGTGTATAATAAAATAAAATAAAATGGAGTCAAATACGTAAAAAAAATCATAGTTACGTTCAATTGCAAATCAAACATTTTCAAGGATTTTATTTATGTATGTATCCCTAAAGATAAGTTGTTATAGTGTCAACATTCTATCACTTTGTCTTTGTCAACAACTATTTTCTATTTTTTAAAAAGCTAGCAAGTTTTTTTTTTTTTTTTTAATCTGTTTTAAATATAATATATCAAATTAATAATCATTTCACCTTCTTTAAGTTGAATTATATTTGAAGTCTTTTGTGGATTAGACTATGTATATAGTGAATTATATTATATAAAAATAAATCAATTGACAAATTTTAACAGTCAAAATATGAGATTATTCAGAAAGAAAAATCTAATTTTCTTATAAATTATCAATGTACTTTATCACTATCTTATCTTTGTTTTAATAAGTTGTGTGTTATTATATTTGTATTTTTGTTTCAACAGATGCAATTAATTGGACTATTTGTGGTTATTCGCCATAGGTTAAGAATGATAAAGTATTTTTAAATTTTTAGAAAAAATTAAAAGTAAGTCTTTTTATTTGTTATATTTAATATTTATTTTAGTTATATCATTAATAATATTTTTTATTCATAAATAATAAGTATATATTTAATCTAAAAATTTTAGGGGAGAACTGAATATTTACACTATTTAAAATTTTACTATAATATAATTTAAACTTATACAATATTTACATTTTTAAATAATAAGTAATATTAAATTGAATTTAATTAAAATATTATTATACTAGCAAACTTCCGTGCATCGCACGGGAGTAATACTAGTATATGAAAGTATTAAGAAATATCGAAGAACTCATATGTTTTATTTTATTATTCCAACTATTGAATAACTTTTGAATTTTTTCTTGTTATTCTTCGTATATCTAAAATACTAAGTAAAGTATTAAAACTTGAAAATAAGATTTTTTAAAAGTAAATAGTTATAGTTAGAATTTAAAACTTTATTTAGATAAATTTAAATATTTAAAGTAAAATGAAAAAAAAAATAAAGAAAATTAAATTTCTTATAACATTATTCAATTTATTTTATTTAATAATATAAGTTTATATTTAGATATTTATGTTAGTTTCAACACTCATAATTAATTAAGATATAGGTGGGGAATGATACAGACACACTAAATGTGTGCTTGGATTTCAAAGATAAGAAATGATCATTTTTTTTTATATTTGATATTAATCTATTATATATATTTATATATACATACATATATATATATACATATATATATATATACGCGTACACACACCTATATATAAAGTAAGTTATAAATTAAATTCACATATAGCGTGCGAGAAACTTATATTTACATTACTTATAATTTTATTTATACATTTTAAAAAAAATTATTAGGATAAAACGATGACATATTTAAATATTAGATTATATCATATTTCGGGGTATTACTTTTTAAATAAACTTCCGTGCATCGCACGGGAGTATTACTAGTATATTTCATAACAAAATCCTCGAAACATAGTCATCTAAGAATTTTCTCGCTCAAATTCATTTACTATATTTGAAAAACATTATTTTGTATAAAACATTTAATTTGGTGAAAAAACAAGATGTATATATTTGCCTAAAATATATTTAAGCACAATTATCTCAAATCAATAATAATTCCTCTACAATCAACTTAACTTGTCCAAGTCTATAAAGGAAACACTCACGCAACTTTCCAGAAAAGAGAACTCATATCTCACATAATTTATTCCGCACAATAAATTTAATTTTTAATTGAAATCGACGTTAATCAAGTCATTGATTCAGCCAAATTTTGTGTCTACTTCCAAATTTTATTCTTTTTTAAATAATTTTATTTGCTGTGAAGATTAAGAAATCCAAAACAATTAGGGAAAGGGAGACGATATCAGCACCTACCGGAGTAGAAAGAGACCTTATGAGAGAATGTGACCAAAATTATGTGAGATAGATCAACATAATTCTCTAGAATTTAAAATGGAGACAGGGGCAAAAATATAGGAAAGGGAGTGGGGTGGAAGGATGTTTGTCGCTAAAAGCAAAATAACTAAATTTTTTTTTCTAAATTCTATGTATTATGTTTACTGTAACCATTTTTCTTTTATTTAAATTTATTTTCACTTAATGTGTCCTTTAATTGTTGCAGTACCAATTATGTATATAAAGAAAAATATTGTCAAAATAAAAAAATAGATTTAGTACAATTTTATCAAATAAACCCCTAATGATCTCTTTTAATATTTAATATTAATTTGAATTTTTTAAAATAAGTTTTCTTAATAATTTTTTTAAACATATGAAAAAATACAAATTAAATTATTTAGTAAATATTTTTCAAATTTAGTTTATAATTCAACAATTTATTTCTTTTTTTAAAAAAAAAAATAATCTAATTTTTCAGTATAATAAATTAAATTAGTCATCTATTGTCGATCTATAGTTTGACACTATCTTATATATATATCAAAATAAAGTGTATGATTAAACACAAATAATTGTTTGTTGGTTGACTATGTGAGGTAATTATAATGTGTGTGTGCTACAAATAAAAATTAATAAAACTAGCCCCCTAAAAAATAAAAATAATAAAATTAGATGTAGTGTTATTCGTACTTACTTTAAATTTCTTGAACATTATAATTGAAAAAATAAAAAAATTAGATTCTTTAGATAAATACAAATGTTTATTATAAAATTATAAATATGCATACAAACGCTCATCCTTTGTACGAGAGGATCAACATGACCTCTATGAACGTATGCCAGAGATATTCATACATAAGTAAAAATAAATATGAATATTCTGTAATTTACTCAAAATTATATGTTTTGAAATTTTAAGACTTTTCATTGACTCTTCTTTCATTAACATATAAAATTTCATCACTTCTTATATATTGATTGTAATATTTTATTACATTAAAATTATATAAACATATAAATTTTTTATTATTATTGATTTACATTTACAAACCATGCATTGCACGAGAATAATACTAATTAGTTAAGTTATAGATTGTAGTACATTTTTTCTCATCGGAGATTGAGCAAGAAAACAAATCATGCAAAAATTAAGAAGACATGTCTTGTGAAAAATGAAAATGTGAGTACCATTAATTTAATTAGTCAACCACAATCCATTATTATTTTTACAATTACCAACACAACTAATATTGCCATTACCACTACCATCGTTATACTTCTTGCTATTAGTACTCCTACTATTACTACTACTACTATTATTTTGATTGGGATCTGTTAACCTATCATTCATGTCCCACAGTTAAAATTTCGTCGCCTTGTACTTATGAGTACCAATTAAAAAATAACTCATATCATCAAAAGATGTAGTTTTGACGGGAAAATAACTAAATAAGTTGTATATGGAATGTGGGCAAGAGGATCCCAAACTATTGTTGTTGCTAATACTACTACTAGTTAGATATTTGTATTTACTAAAGACAACATAACAAATTAATATATAAAGGTTTCATCCTCAAATTATTAATGGTGTAATTGCATTTTCTAAAATGCTGACAATTCAATTGACGGACACATTAATTTGTCTTCACTATAGGTAGGGGAGCAAGATTATATGTTCACATCTCAGCTGATAACTTACACAATAATTATCCTTGAATTTTGATTAATATAATCAATTTATTTTATTAAATTTTAATACATACATATTTACATTGTCAAAGTGATTAGTAAGGATAGCTACTTATAAATTGATACTTATACTCAGTATAATTATATCAACATCCTTGATGGTAAAAAATATAATTAAATCGATCAAATCAAATCGAACCAATTCAATTTAATTCGAGAACTGTGTTCATATTAGTTTATAGATATTTTTAGATTATAATATTTTACAAACTAATTATTTAGTTTGCTTGTGGACTAAGAAAATAAAAAACCATTAATACCAATATAATATGTATGTATATGTTATATTATTGTAGATAAATATAAACAAAGAAGACTACTTTCCTCGTTCCGGAAGAAAATATATCAGTCTAGAAGAAAATATATGAACTTAGGCTAGGATTCTTTTCCTTTATCTAATTTGAGATTAAATTGATATTCATGATTTAATGTTGCTCTTTATCTAATTTCGAAGATTAAATTACTGTCCATTATTAACATCGAACCCTAATTATTCATAATTGATTAGAGTTCTTTTTTGTTTTATTCATGCATATGAATTATGTACTTTATGCTTTGTTTTATCATTTTGTTGAAATTACAAATGCATTATCCATGTTTTTAATGTTTTTCATGTTTTTTACTTTGGTTACAATTAATAGATTGAAGGATACTTTCGTTAGTTTCGCATTATCAATAATTAATTTTAATTTATTAATTAAATCGACTAAATCTATCGATTCGAATCGAATCCAGATAACTTTAATTAGATATTTTACTTTTTAGTTGGTTTGATTAAAATTTAAAATATTTAAAAACTGATCTTATAGGTTTACCTATTACACTCTAGTTAAACTTAATCAAACCGAACTATAAATGCCCCTAATCCCCGTACTAGTGTTAGAAGAAAGGTTAAAACCACTATCATGATTGTAACAGATGGCCCCCAATTACAAGTTACAGAATCGAGTCGATCGATATTTAAGATGAGTTAGTTTATAAAAAATTTGCCGTGAAATACAATCCAGTCCGAGTCAATGAATAAAAAATTCGACGAACCTCACAAACCGACCGATAATTTAGTACTCCCTCCGTTTCAGCTAACTTTTCACAGTTAATCAGGTACGGGGGTTAAGAAAAATAGATTTTGCTTTTTCTTTGACTTTTTTAAAGATGGAGATTATGAGAGAATTTTTTTTATTAAGAGTGTGAAATATTAAGTGGGACGGATCGAAATAAAAAATAGAAAAAATTAACTGGAATGAAGGAAGTATAATATATGAAGATAGATTGAATCAGACCCATTAATTTTAGGCCCGATCTAATTCGACCCAAAATAAAATATTAACCCAACTGAACTGGCCGGATCCGACCGTCCAAATTGCCACTCTACTCTCAAGAGTTCTTGAAATTTAATTCCAATTTATTAATCCGTTATATATGTTTCGTCTGCGCGCATGCACAAATGCTCTCTCTCTCTCTGTACAAGACACAGTCAAATAGGTCACTACTTTTGAAATTAAATCCACCTTTATTGCCCTTTTCCTTTTCTTTCTCCTCCGTAACACCCAATCTTCTATTTAATTTTTTTTCCACAAATCAAATCCAAATTCAGTTACTCCATTCGATTCCATGCCCTAATCAACGTAATCTCCATTCTCCCAAGTTCGTCCAGAATCAAAATGGATTCAAGAGCTCCAAACAGGAACAAAATATCCACAACATTCCAGAAGATTATTCAACCCAAAACATCTCGTTCAAAGTCAAACACTGGGTTCTGCATACCGATTTCACAGGAAAAACTCAGATGCTGCGAGTCGAAACAGTTCCAGAAGGACTCGGCAGAAGAAGCTATGGCGGAGTTGAAAGACAGAGCGTCAATCGAAGCTTTTATCGCGAAGGTGTTTGCTGCTGTTTCGGCTTTAAAAGCAGCTTATGCAGAGCTACAAATGGCGGAATATCCTTACGACGATGAGGTTATTAAGTTAGCCGATCAAGCTGTTGTTGATGAGCTGAAAACGATTTCGGAGCTCAAACGAAGATTCATGAAGAACCAGATTGATTCCTCCCCGCCGCACGTGACGTTCATGCTTGCGGAGATTCAAGAGCAGCAGTCGCTGATGAAGACCTACGAGATCACGATGAAGAAAATGCAGGGGGAAATTGATAACAGGGTGGGGAAAATCGTTCGTCTGCGGGAAAAGTTGAAGGAAATTGTTGACAACAATAAATCAATAGAGAAGAAGATGAATGAAAGCGGATCCTTCTCGGTTCTGGATTGTGTGAAATTTTCAGATTTGAATTTGAAAGACTTTGGCCTTGTTTTGCATTACGCGTTGAGATCAGTCAGGAATTTCGTCAAACATTTGGTGCGCGAAATGGAGTCTGCAAATTGGGATATTGACGCGGCAGTAAATGCTATTCAACCTGATATCAAATTCAGCAATGGAAATCATAAAGCGTTCGTGTTTGAATCGTTTGTTTGCAGAGAAATCTTCTCCGGATTCAGCGATCCAATTTTCGCAATCCAGAAAAGTGATCGAGAAAACCGGATTTTCTTCTCCGATCAGTTTAACCTAATGAGGTCAGTGAATGCGATGCATTATGTCAAACAGAATCCGAACTCTTTATTTGGGAAATTTTTGAAATCAAAGTACCTTCAATTTGTTCATCCGAAAATGGAATTTTCATTTTCTGGAAATTTAAACCAGAGGAAATTGGTGAATTCTGGAGAATTTCCAGAAACGGAATTTTTTAAAGTGTTTGCTGAAATGGGGAGGAGAGTTTGGCTCTTACACTGTTTGGCGTTTTCGTTTGATCAACAAGTTGGTATATTCCAAGTGAAACAAAACGCCAGATTTTCGGAACTGTACATGGAAAGTATCGTCGACGACGTTTTCGCGGCGGCGGCGGGGGATTTCCGAGTGGCGTTCACGGTGGTACCGGGGTTTCAGTTCAACCACACGGTGGTGCAAAGCCAGGTTTATTTATTCCCGGCGAAATCCCAGGGTAAAAGTTAGCAAGGGTAGAGAGGGCAAGTCACATCATTTACACTGTAGGGCAATGGTACACTACAGTGTAGTCCGCTCAACCTGAACGATAATGGTACAACATTTTCTACAACAATTATATAATTGTATGATATATGTATCCTATGATACTATTAAAACATCAACAATCATAACTTGTTATATATTTGTACAGTTGTTGTAGAAGGTGTTGCAACTGTCATTGCAAAAGATTCAAATTTTGATCTCCTACGTGAACCGATGGTTACTATCTTTGCGTGAAAGACGGGAAGTTCTTCACTATTCTACCGGTATTACTACATCTCACTTAAAGTACAATATATGTGCAGAAAAAATAGAAATTTATTATTTTCCATAGCACATGTATTGCAAATTTAATGAAATACAAGTAATATCGGTAAAGGTAGGGAAGAATTTCCCGTAATCTGGCGAAGTTGAGTTGTGGCGGCGGCGCGTGGGGAGGCGGCGCGTGGGGGAAATAATTTTTGGTCTGAGAAAATGAGGCAGGATTAGCGGGGAGCAGTGGGGCCCAGAATGAGGAAACCAACTGGATTTTGGAAGATAGCAATGAAGGTGTTATTGGGAGGTGCGAAGCGGCGGCCGCCGGAAAATTGTTAAATTAGTTCGACGGGGACAGTGGGTGCTGTCTGTAGCTAGGAACAACATAATTATAAATGTATTTTATTTATGGAGTATATCACTACTCATAATTTCCTCAATAAAATTTTTATATTTTTCGACTTAATTTTATTTTTTCTAATATATTGTACAAGTCTCCTATACAGATATTGGGTTGAGGTATTGCTTGTGTTTGAAGAAATGTATTATACTAACAATGAGTAATATCTTTTAGTCTAGCCTTTTTTTTTAAAAATGGTATGGATCTAATTAGAGTACAAGGGACATATTTCTAATATATTTCTTTGATCGGTTCTACAAAAGTTGTTATACTTTAAAAAAAAAATTGTCCTAGAAAAGTAGTCTTGTTTTGAAATCAATTTCTCGGTTTATTAATTAAAATAAACTATTAAAACCAATAATTTAATGTATAAGTTATTGAATAAGCTAAATTAACAAATAAAAGAAGTCATGGAAATAAAATTTATAATTATGTTGTATCTTCATTAAACTAACTAAAATATATATATTTCTTAACAAATATTTTTTATGGAATGGAGAAATGATAATTCTTTTGTTTTTACTAGTTGTTACACATCATCATTATACAAAATGCGTATTTTATGAGATGGCTAGGGATTGCTTTGAATATAAGAATTCGAAATGAGGGTTTTTGGAATAAAAATATAGTTCTATTCATCTTAGAAAGATATTACCTCCGTCCCGCTTCAACTTGTTTATTTGTCTCAACTTAACTTGTCATCCATAAATGGTAATCTCCACTATCAATCTCCACCTTTAAAAAATTCAAAGATTCTACAAAATTTATTTTTTTTAACCTTCGTGCCGAGTCAAAGTAGACAAGTTAGACCGGGACGAAGAGAATATATAGTCTATATTCAGAATTGACTCGATACATGTGGAATAATGTTATGTTGTTATTTAATATGGTAAATTAAAAGATGCTAAGTATAAAAAATAAATTCAATAAAATCTTTTAATAATGGTATAAATGATTAGAATATTGGAATGGAATGAAATTGAAAATTACGGTTTATGTATGTAATAATGTATGAGTAAAGACAGCAAAAACGTTGCACGACATAATCAAATGATACATCTGTTTAGTTGGTGTGTCTATTTTATATTAGATGAAACATGATTATGTCTTTCTTCAAACTGGTGTGAGTAGGTGTAATTATTCTGAGTGCAATTAAGATATTATGTTTTTAATATTTAATTAGTTGGTAAGGAAAAGTTCTTCGCAACTATAAAACCATATTTAAAGCTCGGAATATCAGGTAGCTAGAGGGAAGGAGCCTATTTTTGGTCAAAACGACTAAATTATTCGAGTCAAGTCGAGGACTCACAGATTCAAATTCAACAAAAATATTCGAAGTTCGTATCTGATTCAAGTTCGATCGAGTCCATTAAATTCAAATTTGGTTCTGTATATACTCGTTGAGCTCGAAAACGACTTCACTCGATTTATATAATTACGAAAAAGACTAAAAAATTATTATAAATGAAATGTTTATTGTACTACAAAGTGCTACTAAGAATTGAAATGGGACCTTAGAATTTCATTTGATTTATTTTAGAATTAACATATATTTATAATTATGTCAACTATACTAGGTAAGTTAGTAATTTAACACGAATTCGAATAAGCTCGTGAGCCTGTAGAGTCTGGTATCTCTAAGCTCGAACTTGGGACCTATTCAAGTCGCTTGAGCTCCCCCGAGTCAATTTTGATCGTCTTATGAGTCGATCCTACACGCTTAGATCAGTGTATGACGGCCCAAGTATGTTTTTACCCTATTTTCTAGTTTAGTGTGTTCCCTTGTAAATACAGTAACAGTGAGTATATAGGGCACACAGAAAGTTTATTTTCTTTGTAGAACGATGATGATTATTTATTCCGTTGTTATATTTAATTGTTCTATGGAGTAATAGATACTCCCTTCGTCCCGTCTTAAGTTTCCTACTTTGACCGGACACGGAGGTTAAGAAAAAATAATTTTTGTGGAATCTTTAATTTTTTTAAAGGTGGAGATTGAGGGTGGAGATTGTGAGAGAAATTTGTCATTTATGGACTGGAAAGTTAAGTTGGGACAAACCGAAACGGAAAATTGCAAAATTAGAATGGGACAAAGGTAGTATTTATTTTAGGGTTAGAAAGAAGATTGCTATTCGATTATGTGAAGATGAATTATTTTTATCAATATTATTTTTCTGCTATTTATTATTTATATGATTGCATATTGATTGTTGCATTATTAAACGGACCACTAATTTTGCACAAACACAAATTGACTGTTACAAGAATCGGAAGATGAGAACTGTTAACGGACAAACAACACATAACATAGTTAATCAATAAGATCTGGAGGCTGAGAGAGTAGCTGTGGGGATAATACTTAGAATTCGTTGGAAGTTGGATGCAACAGGTCAGATAGAAATATCGACCTATACATACAATCCACACCTCAATTATTCCGAAAAAGATTAAAATACAATAAGTAAAAACTCGTAATAATAGGAACATAACAATTGATAAAACATTCGTAGTGCTTAAATCAAAATCCTTAAATAAGCCATGATATATGAATACACCTGTAGTGCTTTGTGCTCATTTGCTCCTGTGTCTTTCTTATTTGTTTTAGTTTATTTAATTAGTTAGTTAATAATTCTATAATCATTTATCTAATTCCGTAGTCTAGATAAATTAGGGTGAGGTCATTGTAATACTTTCCGAAAGATTATACCCTATTTATGTAGAAAATGATATTACTTGTCACTGCATCGTGCACTTGCAGCTCTCTAGTAGAAAAAAAAGTCAATAATAAATTAGATTTATTTTAAGAAAAAATGTTAATATGGGAAAAAATATCTTAGGTTGAAAATCGTAAAAAAAGATAAAATCAAATTGTATAATGTTAAAAGTTACTACCTCCGTTCCGACTTAATTTGCCTATTCTGACCAGGCACGGAGGTTAATAAAAAACAGATTTTGTGGAATCTTTAACTTTTTCGAGGGAGGAGATTTTGAGGGTAGAGACTGTGAGGGAATTTTTTTTTTCTTTTTGAGCTAACAAAATTATTTGAGGCAAACAAAAAAGATAACTAGGCAAATTAAGCCGGGAATGAAGGGAGTAGTTGTTTAGGGCAAGTGTGAATGATTTATAATTTAGGTTCAAATGTGACCAAAATGTTACTTTGAGGTTAAAGAAACATCATATAATTTAGGTTGCAAAGTTCAATTTACTCAATGTATAAATATGCCTAGTACACTTTGGATTAATGATTTTAGGAGAAAAAGACCTTTTGGAGTTAATGGTAATGATTGGTATGAAGGGATTGAGTACTGTTAATGTTTTAGCGACGTCATATTATATATGTGCTATCCAATTGTTCAATTGTTGTAGAAAATCGTGCATTATTATGAGGAGAAAATTCCTTCTACAAACTATTAGTGACCCATTTTATAAAATATTCATAATTGATGTAAATTTATATTGGAAATCATAATTTCTTAAACTACTCTCATTTCCTAAAGCTTAGTCTTAACTGTCAACGTATCATTTTACACAATCTTAATATGTTGAATAAAACATACAACTACATATTAGGTTTAGTCTATCAATTTAATGAACTGCATAAAACGAGTTTGGATAGAGCTTTTTTAAGTAGCTTGAGTGGCTTGATTCGATAACATCATTAATAATGTGTATGTTCAATTTTAAGTTTAATATTTGTAATGTGCTTCTTTTTATTAAATTAGGCTCACTGTAAAGGTACATGAACCTATTTTCCTATTTAGAATATGATAAACATGATTCGAGAGTTTTATGTGTGTTGTATACAAACTGCTGTTAAGTTCACTAATTATACTTATAAATACCTACATCTGATTCATAACTTTGTATGTGGAGATAATAAAATATAATTTTCCTCCAAAATTATTATGTTTATTATCATATTCTCAATGATACAACAGTAATCACATATATATTTTTGGAAGAAGCTCAATGAATCGCAGAGTCTGTAAACTTTTTGGGTATGTTTGTTTACAGATTCTCTCGATCGGATGTGGGATTTGATAATTTAATTTAAATAATATTATTAATTATTTCTAAATTTTTAATACCTTTTGATCACTTTTTAATGGTCATCTGATAATATCTAATCAATTTTACCACGTTATTCTCCAAAACAAATACTCCATCCGTCCCGGCATAATTGGCCTACCTTGGCCGCACACGGAGATTAAGAAAAAACAGATTTTTTGGAATCTTTGATTTTTTAAAAGGTGGAGATTAAGAGTGGAGATTTTGAGGGTGGAGATTGTGAGAGAATTTGTATTTATGGGCTAGACCAATTAAATTGGAACAAAAAAAAAATAGTAGACCAATTAAACCGAGACGAATGAAGTATTAAATTTATAATTCATGCAATTAAATTTTTACATCCATATTTTCACGTTCTACTCAACCATAAATAAACATAGCGTTAATTTGTTGGCCATGATTGAAAATTGAGATTGAGCTTATAACTCTTGTTAGTTAACCTTTTCTCAAGCATTATGATTACCAAAAAAAAAAAAAGAATAATAACGAAATTACTAGATTTGAATCTACCGCAGAAATAGGTTAAAATAAGACACGTCAATAATTAATAGATTCATTCACTTTTGTGCTCCTCCATTCCGACTTATCCTACACAAAGAAGGTCAGCTTGGGTATTAAAAATAGTTGTTGTTTTGGTTATTTGTTGACTTTTCAAAGGTGGATTGAATGTGAAAATTTTGAGGGTAAAAATTATGTTATAATTTTCCTTTTTTAAGCTGTGCTAAGATGAGACGATCGTTTAAAGAAAATATGATGTAAGATCAGATGGGACAAGAGTATTAATTAATTAATGAATTAATTAATAGGAAAGGCAGCATGATTAATGAATGGAGTAGGCGACAAAACGTGTAAGTGGTATGAAACACGAAGTATGATTAATTAATTAATGTTGGAAATGGAGCATTCTGTTTGTCCATAACATAACCCACAAATTCAGACATCGAGACAACCATCATATGACCAAATGCTCTTCTTCACCTCTATGTTTATATTGTCTTCACCTCTCTCCCAAAATCAAAATTAAATACTAACTAATTAAATGTTGTCTTCACCTAAAAAGTGGTATACCTTAGTGACACTCATAAAAGATAAAAACCTGAATTTATGAGCTTCTCACACATTTTAAGGCTTGAAGTGGTCACTCGTCCAGTCATTCGACTGAGTGAAAATGTCTGGACTAGGGCGAGTTTGTTGGTTTGACTGCTTGATCGAGTGAGCTGATGACACTCAGATCGAGCCATTCTTTTAGATTGGCCACTGTTTTTAGTGCTCAGATGCTCAAACGAGTTAATGTTGATGCTCGATCGAGCTAGATTTTTTGGACATCACCTATTTTGCATCCTTTTGCCACTCGACCGAGTTAGTCATGACACTCAGTTGAGTCACTATCTCTGATTTCTTCCTCGATTTTCATACTTTTTATTTTATTTTATTATACCACCTGCAAAAAACTAAAACAAACCTAAAAGTAATATAAATATTAAAATAAATAAAACAAAAATTGCAATTACGGAATTGTCGGTTGCTTTTCAACTAGCGCTAACTTTTACATCTTTAGTTAGATGTCATTTTCTTAGAGCTAACCACTGTCTAAGTGAATTAAAATAGAAAAGTTATCATTTTTTACAAAAACTTAGATCTCATTTCATCCTTCAAAGGAAGCTTCCAATTATTTCTCACTTCTTTGACAACATAACATTCATTTTTCTTGCAGAGTGGGGCTCGGGTGCACCATGTGCACAATAGTGCACCACTCATACAGTATTTCTTCGTACACTTAAGGTATGGTTGATTTACTCATACAATATGATTGATTTACTCATACAATATATCACTACCAGTATGATTGATTTACTCATACAGTATGGTTAATTTACTGATCATAAAGTACGGTTGATTTGCACTTAAGTTATGGCTGATTTACTCATATAGTATTATTGATTTACTCATACTGTATACCACTATCAGTATGGTTGATTTACTCATACAATATGGTAGATTTACTGACTCATAAAGTATGATTGATTTACTCATACAGTATTGTGGTGCACAATAAGTTAATTGTGCTCATTGTGCACACAAGTTTACTTTCTCTCCTAACGTCTATCAGCGCTTTAAAAGTAGTCAAGAAAGGTCGACCCAACATAAAAGGGACATCAGTATTTCCTTGCAAGTCAACAATTAGGAAATCACTGGAGAGCTCAAATTTATCAACTTTGAGCAACACATCATCTACTACTCCATATGTGTATAACAATGATTATCAGCTAACTACATATTAGTAGAGGCTTGTTTTCCTACTCCTAATTGATGATACTTGTTGATCCCAAGTGGTAGAAGTTTAGAAGGGAGGCAATAAATCTCTAATTCGATTTTTTTTTTTTTTCAAATACGTTGAACAGATTGTTGTTTATTGTAAGAAACTAGTTCTTACAACAAATCTTGTATAGTAAGCAAATGAACAAAGCAGACTAGTCTTAAGTTACTTATAGTAAATCCATTTTCTTACAAATCAATGCAGTACGTTAGTAGTATGCCAGCAAAAATAATTAAAAGCAATAAGAAAACAGACACAAAAATCATAGTTTTTCGCAAGTGGGGGTAATCCCTCTACATCCACTCTTTCCTCACACAAGGAAATTCACTAAGCTGTTCACACAGTATAAACTTAGCTACGTCGAAGTCTAAGTCCAACTTAGTTTCTTATATTAGTTTTTGTCTATTATCGGAAGGCTACTCCTCTATTATATATGATTTCCTCATAACACCTAGTCTACTTTGAGTCCTGGATTCAAATGAAGACTCCTCGTTAATTCAAAAATCGCTTGTTAGATTGATTTAATGAATGTTTTCTTCAACTTCTGGTAGCTGCCACTAAACTTGAATATCAGTTGAGGTGTGGACAAACTTTCTTAATGAAAAGGATTAGTACAGAAACAAAGATTAACAACTAGCTTGACTTCATAATATTGGTGTAACTTGAATCCTCACTTGAGTACTTTGTTGCTTGCTTGCTATTTGCTCTTGCATACTTGGCACAACCACTTATAAGATTATCAAAGTGATGTGTGCTCTGAAGCTTTAAATCACAATGCTTGAGTGTTTGATGTGAAGTAATTTCATTTGTTCAATAATACGGTAGCATTTGCTCGTCCTCCATCTCCTTTTATTTATAGCTATTGGGACTTCTTCTCGTTGAAGAGTGAGAAAAATATTTTTGTTGACATTTAATGTCGTACAATTTTAAATCCATTTGTCCTTTATGCAGAGATTAGGTTAGAGTAGTTGCGGCTTGATGTTAGTGCCTGATGTGTTGCTTTTGGTTTCATCAGGTTACGTGTCCCCATGTAATTGGACATTCAGTACAAGATTTAAATCTTGTTTCTACTGGCTATATTTTTTTAATATTGAATCTCTGACTTTAACTATGACTTTTACACTGTTGACATCATTGTTGCTTGCTTGCTGGTTGGATCGTCCTTGCTGCAAGCAATGTTGTATGCTACTGAAGCATAAGTGACTTTATTGCATGCTCACTGCAGTCTCTAGTCCTTACTACTTACTTGGACTCCTTGCAGCTTGTAACCTTGATGTCTTTTGTTGTATGTTTGTTGTGACATTGCCCAAGTAGAACCAACTCTATCTGTTACAAATATTACAGAAATTGTGGGAGCATTAGTTTCTGCTTTGCATTGTAGTTTTATCATCATCAAAGTTAAACATAAATTTTCTAAAAATACGTTATCAAAAAAGCATCAAATTTATGCTTGATCCTAAATCATACACCACATTATCAAACTTAAAGTTGTCGATAGAGCAAGGGTAATTAAAAGCTCCCTGAACCAATCAATTTTGGCAATCTCTTCGGTTTAGGACGTACTTCTTTTTTAGACCTTGCCTTTTTCTTTTCATGTATCTTTTGTTTCTTCTTCTGTGCACTACTTGATATTCCTCTCGATATGTCCGGCTCTTTGGTTTTCTGTGGTGTACTATGCTCCATGACAACATTGCATTCTTCAATCACGTCAACTACTTCATGCTCTTTCAGCTTCTCTTTCCTTTCAAGTTCTTTTTTCAAGAACTTAGCCAAGTTTAACATTTCCTGCAAATGTTCAACAAAAGCAACGTTAAGAGCAATCTCCTTAAATAGTTCCGGATACTTAACAAATTGTTCATCAGGTTTTTTTCCTTTTTAAGTGCTAAAGGAAAAAGGTAAGTGAGGAATATATTTAGGGATTTCAGAGTTAGAAGTCGATTTTGTCTTCTCAGCCCCTGCCTCTGTCGACTCGTGAGCATCCTCTTTGGCATTGTTGTCCTCCTCTACATGCTCTTTCTCAACTGCTTGATCTTTATTAACTAGCATATTCGAGCTTTCATACTTGGTGTCACTCCTCAAGTAAATGACATTACATTGTTCTTTCGGATTTACCCCTTTTAATATTGGGACCCGATGACTTGAGCCAGTTGGCTTATCTGTGTCTGCAAAGATTTGATATCCGTCCCATTACTAACAAGACTCTTATTCACCTCTATTTTGCGAAATACTGAAATACTTATCCATATGGGTGAACTTCTCATTAGCCTTTGGCATAAAAGATGCAAGTATATCCTCTAAGCCCAACTTCTTCCTATTATTGATCATAGCATGTGAAATCGAGAATCCCGGTGGCGGTTGGAGCGCATGGTTCGATTTCTATAAGAGAAACTCAGATGATTCCTCATAGCCGGCTGGTAGTGATTTTGCTAATGAATTTCCCAAAAGTTGTTGAATTTCCATTAATTCATGTAGTTCACATCATTAATCACTTCCATGGAGGTTGCTAGTCTTGCACTTAAATCGGTCTGGATATTTGTAGTAGCTTGAGACAAGGTGTTAAGCTGCTTTGACAGTGCTGCAATGCTGCAATTTGAGCAGATAAGGAGGTAGTTGTTGGTGGTCATATATTCAAGGATGGTAAGGGTATCTTGTGCACCTATCGAAAATAGAGAATCACCAGGTACAACATATAAAATCACTCTCGTGGGCCCATGTAGCCCATCATAAAAATAACAGGTTCCATGTAGCCCATCATAAAAATAACAAATCTTCTCTTTCTCATCAAATCCATGTTGGGGACACTTCCGGAGTAAGTGTCCGAAACGTTCTCAAGCTTCACACAATGGCTCGGAGTCGAACTATCAGATGTGTTATCTCACCTTTCAATCGGAGCGTCTTGCTAGGAGAGAAATACTTCAACTGAAATCTTTGGCACAACTTATCCCAAGTAGAAACATTATCAAAAGACAACGAATTATACCAAAAATTTACTTTATCTTAGAAAGAAAACAAGAACAACCGAAGCTTAATATCATCATGAGACATTCCGTTTACTTTAATTGTATCATAGGGGTCTTCAGTTGCTCCTTCCCCAAACTTATTATGTTGGATTATGGAAATCAATGCCGGTTTGAGTTCAAAATTATTGGCATTGATGGGAGGTCTCACGATCCCTCTATAGTTCCGGTTGCGTAAGGGACGTAGGAAGTCCCTTATAGCCAGCTGATCCCTCGAAGTTGAGGTTGTGGCTGAAGATTTTGTTGAACTGGTGGATGGTTCTGTAGCTTCTCTTGTCGGTTTTGCAGGTTATCCATTTGTTGTTGTTGGGATTTTATAAGCCCCAGTAGCCTCTGCAACACCTGAGCCTGATTCGGTTCGTCTTCGGATATTTCACCATCTAGATTTCTCCTTGTTCAGAGTCTACAGGCAGTTGCTTCAATTTTTGAATCCAAAAGAGTTAAGTTCGTCGACCCCCTAGACCGCGTGTTTCATGAACCACCTGAAATCCACAAAGCCAGGGGAAAATATTTAAATAAAATAAAAAAAATTCAAAAATCAAAGTCTAAAGTAATCTGAATTATTTATCATGATAGAAATTGACGTTAGCTACGGATCCCTAGCAACGGCGTCAAAAACTTGTTCAATATTTTCTAACCTAGTACAACCACAAGTACACATACCTATAGCGAGCGTGAACAAGGTCGATCCCGCAAAGATCGGATCACTAACCCAATTAAATACTACGATTTAAATAATCTAACTCTATCTAGACAGTGAAATCTTAAGATTTGATTTGAAAACTGAAATTAAATTATTAATTCACTAAATTCCAGTAGACAATAGACGAATAAAGATTTCAACCAAATTAAGAGAATATATCCTAGGATTCGATTTCGACTACGACTTCCTTATGATTAATTACCTAAATAATTAGATCTTTAGACCTTATTCTAGCTTTTATTAGATGATCACAATACTACGTTAGACCTCCTCTTGAAGCGATTAACACGTAGACTACATATAGATAATCACCATCTCCGATCAATTATCATATACGTAGCTCCTAAACGCACACACGATCAGTGCATATGCAAATAACTTAAACATCTCGGTTATTATTGATTGTCTACGCTACGTGTTGTAAGCTTATCAACAAACCTCACCTCTCAGATGTCGATTTATCAAGCCTAATTAAGTCTAATGATTGATCAGATTATCAAACTAACAATTAAAACAAACACGTAGATTAAACTATAGAACAGGATCAAAATACTCAAAATACTAATCACAGAGTCATCGAGTCTACTTTCTAGTCCTATAATATACATAAAAACTAGTCACTCATGATTGCAATTGAAAACAAAGAACATTCAAAGATAAACAGATTGTATCAATCCAATAGCTAAATAAATATAAAACCAGCTTGATATCTTGACTTTGTCTCTCAAGTTTGATTATTCCTTCTTTGGCTTACTGTCTGCTGCAAAGGGTGAATTCTGATCTAAGGTATGAGAACTAATTTTCGAATCAATAGCTCTAGGTCCATTTTCATAGACGGGGATGAGATAGGGTGCTAATGAGTAGAACTTGGTACAAAAAATACTGAAAAAGCAAGGCCTAGTGCGCTACTCGACCGAGTGGATTAAATCCACTCTTTTCTGACCTCCTTCTAAATTAATTCAGAATGTTTTTCTCGACCGAGTGAGCTCATCTCACTCGACCGAGTGGGTGTCTCGGTACAATCAATTCCAACTTCAAAGCGATATTAGAAGGTCTTCCAGTCGATATTTGGTCTTGGCTACTTCAAATAATAGTGTAGGCTTTTGAGTTAGCTTTCCAATGCTATTGATTCACCTCATTTGGACATGTATATATTAAGATGTGAGCAAAATACAAGTGGTATGTTAGGATGGAATTTTGCGTTTTTGCCTCTTTTGTCATTTCACCTCGTGTCTTACTCGTTTCGTCTTCAAACTTTGTCCAAACGAACTTTTGATCCTATAATCACATATTTCTCTACAAAATGAGTACACATGTCACCGACACAAGATAACACAATCAACCAAACAATGCAATTTATACATGCAAATGCTACATATTTCATCATCTAAGTGCTGCAAGTATAAAGGACATGTGTCAGCTAACTCACCAAATATCTATTAATAGAAGGAGCTGACATGATTTATTTCAGATAAAGTTGAATTTATTACATCCTCAATTAAATGATAACTTGAGAAAAGAAAATATCTCACACAAGGAACACATTTTTCATGCAACAACCATCTGGTAATGTACGGCGATGTAAGATAGTTATGTAGGAGAAGATCCGAACATAAACTATGGATTGCAAACAAAGAAAAAATAATTGACGTATTGAAAAAAACAACTAGGATACAAGTTGCATACAAGACATTAACCCTTCCGTAAATGTATATATATATATAAACATATAGATCCGTTTTTGTATGTTTGTATTCTCTACCTCTATAGTAAGTCTTAATGTAGGTAGGAGAGACCAAGCGAAGTATAAAGAAAAGAGAGAGGATTATTTTTCACTTATTTTTTGGAGATCTACTAAGATCAGAAAATTTATAGAAGCACTTATGGGAGATTCAGTTATTTGATCGAGCTGAAATTTGGACAACACGTCACGATTTATCAATGTACAATTTGAACGGTAAAGATGTGATTTAAATGTAGATTGCTAGGAAAAAAAACATGAATATGAAGTACAAGTCCATGTTAAAATTGGTTCACTGAGAAATACAACATTAGGTTTCATCATGTGGTGTTTGAGATGGATACAAAGATTGTAACTGACACCCTTATTTCATGCATAATAGATGGCTCTAGGTTTGATTTGATTTGGTTCAGTTTTTCAAACGAAAATTAAATTGTGCTTCTAATTTTGTTGCTTATAATGCTCTCCATATCTACCGGTCTTTTCACCTTTATTTACGGATTTAATACAACATCTTTTTCGATACATTACACTAATCTTGTAACATAATTATTTTTTTATGTATTTGTAATGTCATGATATACACGAATCATGTGTAGAGTAAGATAGTAAAAGATGTACTATTTGGTGTAATATTATAACTCTTGCAAAGTTTCCTTTTACCTAAAAAAGAAGCATAAAAAATTGTCATTACTACATGCATATATATATATATGTATGTATGTATGTATATATACTATGGATATGGATTTTATTATAGGCATTATACATCTTAAGGTCCTTAAAGTATTAATATTTGTTTTAAATGATCCTTAAAGTATCATTTTGTTTTAATTGGTCCTTGAAGTTATAAATTTTTAAATCAATTAGTCCCTGAAATATTTTTTGTTTCAATTGGTCCCTTATGTTTTACAATTATTTCAATTGATCATTAAACTATTACGAAATTCTAGCTTAAGGCCCCCTAAAAGAAAAAAAAGATACATAAAATATGTGAAATCGCCGATTTAATTCAAAATAATATTATAACATATCGTTTATTAAATAAATATTGTGTATTTTTATTATGATACTTTTACCATCAAATGAGGTGAATTATACTATAATAGGATTTGAAGAAAAGTTCGAGATTATAATTTCTCAATAATTTTATTCAAACTTTGAGAAATACTTTGTGGTACTTTAATTTTAGTGATAATTTAGTTGAGATATTTTGAACTCTATCTATCTTGAATTTAATGTAAAACTAAACATTATTAACGAAAGGACTTTGAATTTTTATGTTTGAAGGTCTTTACAATATTTAAAAAAATTAAAGTTATTTCGTTGATAATGTTCAATTTTACTTTAAATTCAAGATATTTAGAGTTCAAAATATCTAGATCAAATTAGTACGTTTCTAACTAAAATAAAGTAGCACATAGTATTTTCTCAAAGTTTGGATGAAATTCTTGAAAAAATATAATCTCGGAGTTTTATTCAAATCGATATGTTTGTATAAATCACCTTCGTTTCAGGGGGAAAGCATCATAATGATAAATTACAAAATATTTATTTAATAAAAGATATGTTACAATATCATTTTGAATTAAATCGGTGATTTCACATATTTTATGTATTTTTTTCTTCTAGGGGCCTTAAATAGATTTTTGTAATAGTTTAAGGACCAATTGAAATAATTCCAAAACATAAGGGACTAATTAAAATAAAAAATACTTCAGGGACTAATTGAATAAAAAAATTAGAACTTTAAGGACCAATTAAAACAAAATGATACTTTAAGGACTATTTAAAACAAACATCAATACTTTAAGGACTTTAAGATGTATATTGCCTTTATTATATTTATCCAACTTATTTGGAATATACTACTTTTCATGGTAGATTTTAAGTCTTGAATCAACATTCTATCAGCTTTTGTTGTTCGGAAATGGGCCTAACTATACAATATTGCTTTCGTTTTTGGACTGAACAGGCGAAATCCTAGCTAGTCCAGTTAAGAAAAAGACAACTGGGCTTTATCTAAATTTTAAAGCCCAATACAATTCCGATGAACAATAATTAGGACCCCCTTAGGCCCATTCTGTTATTCAGCCCTTTGTTGCATGTGAGAATAAATGTGAAATGCGATTTCTGCTTCAAAATTTAATACTACCTCCTCTCCACTTAATTTTGCTCGATTGACCGAACACGAATGTTAAGAAAAATAGATTTTGAGGAATCTTTGACTTTTTCAAAGGTGAAGATTGTGAGAGTAATTTCATTTTTAAGGATGTGAAAAGTTAAGTGGAACGGATCGAAAGTAAAAATATGCAAGTTTAAGCGAAACGAAGGGAGTATCTTGTTTTACTAATCAAACAAGTTTTTTAATTCTCATAAGTACATGCAATTTAATAAGTCAAATAAAGTCATGCAAATAAGTAGTATTTCTTATTTTTATAAGGTATATCAAACTTCATCAAATTAGCCTAAATTTGAATAATATAACTTTGTGAAGCATGACTCTCATTTCGAAATTAATTTATCTCAATACACTAAAATTATTGTCTTCAAGTTTGATTGCTTAAATTATTGTTTTTCAGGGGTTTAAATTTATTAAATATTTTTTTTACATATATTTACTAATTTTAATATTTTAGAGGACCTTATTTATTTTATAGTCATACGTAAGAATTCATTTGACTCATTTTAAAATTTTAAGAAATTAAAAGAAAAAAGAAAATTGTTTCGGGCATAACTTAAATTTGTACAATATATTCAAATTTGACAAGTCGACGTTTTCACATAGTCCATTTAGTGTCTTTGACCAAATGCTTCGTTTTATTGGATGAATGTCCGATTTGACTGACGTGGCTTCATCTTTTTAGGCTGCAATTTTATTGTGCTGTCAACATTAGCTTCATTTACATTATTATGGAATCATGGAAAGGAGAGTATTTCCAATGTCTACCCAATTTTAAGGTTTATTTGGTGCCAAACAGGGCTCGATCTTCTGTTAGGCGGAAGAGTCTGCTCACTCAAACCCACAAAAAATTGAATAACACAATTGCTTTTAGTGAGTGAATTAGGAATTTGAGTATATAGGGTAGTCCCTGTCGAGGTTGAGAAAAGAAATAAGGTAGTAGGGTAGAGCACGTACCAAATATTTTATATGCAGATAGACCATGTGAAAAACTTACTCGTACCTTACCCAAACCTCTTACTAGAGTTGTCAATTCGGCTCGTCCAGCCTAACCCAACCTAGTCCAGCCCATCGGGCTACATTGTATGCCCGAACTTGACCTGGTGGATCCGACGACCATTGAGCTGGTAAATGTATAACCTAACCTAGCCCACGGGCCAACCCATCACCGAATTTTTTTTTTCAAACTAATGGTGTAATAAAAAAAAAAAAAACTTTAAACAACCAACAAATAAGTAATCAACAAAATGAGAAATTTAATTTAAAACTTGAGTTAAGAGAAGAATTAAAAAATATATTTAATTATTATTTACTCATTATTATTTAATTAAACTAAAAAATAATGAAATAAACTAATAAAGTACCTACGAGCTGATGTGGTGATGCTTCCAACCTGATACAGTGATGATGAATGCTAAAGACTTACTTAACTACTTAAGGGTTTGGATGGCAACAACGAATTTGGGAAAAAATTAAAGGGCAGATCACTCGCAGTCCATGGACTACAATGGACTGAAACCATCACTACAAGGAAAAGGGTCTTTTGAGACCACAAAAAAATGGTCTCAAATAATGAGTATTAGCCACAACTTAAGCAAAGTGGTCTCAAGTAATGAGTATTTGTCACAACTTATAAGTATTTGTCACAACTTTATTGTCGTCTCAATAACTCCGTCACAAATAATATATTTGTGACCACAAAAGTGGTCTCAAATGTGTCTCAAATATTTTTTGCAACAACTAGTTGTCTCTAAAAGTAGTCTTAAAGTTGTCTCAAATAATTTGTAGAGAGATTTGTGACAACAAGTGGTCACAAATAACTTATTATTAGTGACCACAATTGTGGTGTCAAAAAGTCTTATACAAAAGACTTCTTTTGTTGTAGTGCATGAACTACGTCAGGCTAATGGGTCGGGCCCATCGATCTCTTGAACCAACAATTTTAGAGTCTAATCCACCTAAAATGTTGGACGGGTCGAACCGATTTTGCTGGCTCCCCTTACTATACAACAAAAACCACCAATTACAAAGCTCAAATAATTAACACCCAACTGCAGTAATAAGCAATAATAAACACATGCTAAAATAATTAACAAATGAGCACTGCTAATCCTCATACTTACTAAATAACAATAATTAATTATCCCCACAAATCCTAATTCAGAAACAACAATAGACAATCATACCTAAAAACAGCAACTAACTTAACATACAAGTAAAACTTCTATAAATTAATATTACTGAGACCGGAAGAATTTATTAAGTAACATCTAATTATTATATATTCATTGAACTAATGTAATAAATATATTTATCATAATAATCAAATACATAATACCATAATTTTGACTGCAAATAAAATTTATTGTACAAAGTGAATGCGATTCACTTGCAACCATGTGTTCATGTACAACAACATAAAATAGCTAAATGTGTTGAATGTACAATAATTGGTAAAGAATTAAGTGTGTTGGTTTATTAGGCCCAATTCTAATAAGCCCAATTTGATCCCTAAGCCCAAACCCAAATTGGCAGCCCCACCTTTTCTTCTACCCCCCATCAGATTCATTCCCCCCTATTTGAGATTGTCTCTTTGATTTACGGGAAGTCAATTATTCCTCCTGGTTTTCTGCTCCATTCTTCTCTATAAGAATGGAGCACCCTCTTCTTTGTGAAGTGTGTAGCAGAATAAGAGTGATACACTTTTGTGTGTGTGTGAGTCTCTCTGCCACCATTAACGTCCCTTTCTTCGTCTACGTCTTCCTTGTTCCCTTTTGTGGGTCGGGTGGGTTGAGTGCTAGAGAAGAGTGTGGGAGTTACCGGGGTTAAGGGTTTGGATTTCTACTTTGTGTGGAAATCACCCATAGGGCTCCAAATTCGCTGCTGTCATTATTCGATCGGAAACGGGCTCAAGGTTTTTCTGAGCCATAGTCGAACCTCGACCACGGTTCGATTCCTAACAAAGTGAATGCATTTAATATTAATTGATTTATCATATCCATCATAAAAGGAAACTAAGTGATACATGTTTTGAAGTTTAGAGCTCAGAAGAAATTGTAGCAACCAACGTTGACTATAATATGGAGGATGATGACGAGGATGATACAGTACTGTTAGAACTAGTTACGAGGAAGGAAACACTTATAGCATCAAGAACGCTTCATAACTTTTTGGTGCAATTTGAGAATACAACACCAGAACTATTTGATGGGATAAAAAAAAATTAGAGAAGAGCTCCAAGTAGATTTGAGTTGTACCAAGAAGCAATAAACTATAGATTCTTATTTTACTAAATTGTCATAATTATTTTTTATAATTTGAAGAAATTATTAATTTATGATATCAATGGGACCAATAATTTATATAGAAGTCTTTTTAAAAATTATTATCTTATTATCTTATCAAAATTGGTCGATTTTTGAACTGGCCCGAGTAGGACCAGAGAAAATTATTATTTTAGAGAATTTATTAATCTATAGAGTTTTAATTTATAGAGGTTTTATTTTATTTAAATATACTGAAATAACATAAAATAGGGTTTCTAATTCACCTAAACCTTAGAAGAAACAAAATGAAAAAGGTCCCTTAAACACGTGGCAATCATACATTTGTAAATAATTTCGATTTTATAATCACATAAAATCCCTCAAACTACATTAGTGAGATGATTAACTTACTGTAATTCGGGCATAGCGTCCCAAATAGCTTATTTGGGGTTTATATTATTAAATGACCACAATAGCCCTTTCCGGACATGTGCATATCACGTGTTTGTAAGTTGATCGGAATTTTTCGACGGAGGTTGTAAAATGAAAATAAGTGGAGTGCAGGTTGTAATTGGAAAAACAAAAAGTTAAGGTTGCAGAGTAACATAACACACATTATAGGATGATTTCGTAATTAGCCCTTTTTATTTTGTGTGCAAAATTTACATTAGTGTAGGAGTTATGCATACTTATGGTATTATTAGTACAAACGAAATTTCAATAGAAAAATAAAATATAAATTAAATAAGAAACTTAAAAATAACTACCTCCGTTCCGTTCTAACTTGTCTATTTTTCTTTTCAGTTTGTCCCAACTTAACTTGTCCACCCATAAATAATAATTTTTCTTTTTCAAATCTCCACCTCAATATCTTCACCGCCAATCTCCACCTTTAAAAAAGTAAAAAATTTCACAAAATCTATTTTTTCTTAATTTCTGTATCCGATAAAAGTAGGCAAATTAAGCCAGAACGGAGGAAGAGGGAGTATTAATTAATTCAAACTAAAATAAAAATTGTTTTCCCACTTTAGAGAGACTTGATTGATTGGGATTTGCATGATATATAAGAATGAATGGTATAATTTAACTTTAATGCAAAAGATTATGGAGAACACTATCATAATGAATGGACTACTGGATTGTGACGCATTCAAACTAGAAGTCAAAGATTTCTTCAACTACCTTATACTCAAATTATTTTAATTTATTTTTCTTCTTAATGATGTAATGTTTACTCAATATCCCACCCAAGTTTTTTTACATGCATGGTAGAACCGAACAAAATCGCGATTAGGGTTGGGTACGAAGCTTGAAGATTATCAAAATCGAATGAATAATTGGATCGAGTTTCGAACTGAAAAAATAAGTTAATCATTTGATTTTTCCAGAATCGATTATTTTTTTGGTACGAACTTTGATATTTCTCAAATTCTCGAATTGAAAATTGTATTGAATGGTACTGAACTATACTTATACAGATTATTGAATAAAAATATAAATTATAAAGAAAAAGTACATTGTCCCTAAAATTAATTTAAAAAAGAAGTATTATAACATAATTATTTATTCCGAGAGGCAGGTTCTCTAACTTGGGTTGCAAACAAACAGAACTTTGCTAGCGAGCTTGTTTATTTGATAAACGAACAAAATTGAATTTGTTTTACAAATGAACAGTGCTTGGACATGAGTGGCTCGTTTATTAAAATGTATGATTATTTGATGTTAGCGAATAAAATAATTATTTATTCATGAGCACAAATATTTATTGATATAGTCAAACACATTCATAAATATATTCGTGAATATACTCAAATGCTTTCAGATACGATTCGACTATGCTCACGTTCGACTAAAATTAAATGAACAAAAAATAAAACACTTATAAATTCAGCTCGACTCCAATCCTAACCCAGCATTTTTTGTATAGTTTATCTTGTAAGTGTGAGGGTACTTAAGTAGTTTATTCCCAAACAGCAAAAGGTACATTAGATAGCGATCTAAAAGGCAAAGTTAGAAAAGAAAGTGCATGCAACTTCTAAAAAGTAGAATAGAAAATGAGAGATGCATTACAAAGTTAGGAAAAAGATGAATTAGTTGGTGTCACTCCATTTATCTCCTTCCACGTCGGATACATATTTGTATTATGTAATGATCACCAATCAACCAATCGGTTAGAATTAATCCTCTGTTACTAGAGGTGTCAATTCTAGTGGCTACAACACGATCGGACCAACCTCATATTTCGAATCGAGGTAGATCGTTCTAAAATTCTATTGGTAAAAATTATCGAGTCCGCCCAGCTTATTTCCCTTAAATATATTAAAATTTTCGGGTTTGTTGAGCTTGTAGCTCATTGGATAGGATTTTTTGGACCCCATGATACTTTGAATCTACATTCATATGGTCCAACGCCTCTAAAATGTCGGATGGGATAGATCGGCCCATCGAGCCGAGCTGATTTTGCTAGTTCTATCTATTACATTAGGTGTTTCATCTTTTATATATTACATTGAATTTAATACACGACATGTTAATTAGTGACATTATCTCGTACATGTGATTTTTGGTGAGCATGTGAAATACAAAAGAAAACACGATAATGTAACAAATGTTTTCATTTGATCAGCAAACATATTCTCTACAAATATTTTTATATCGACATTAATGAATTATTTTTCCTCCGATATATCCACAAATGAATTATAATTTGTGAAAAATTATTGGGTTGCTTCCTCTATTTCTCCGTTGTTATTTTTAAGTTGTTAGGATCAACATTTCATGCAACATCAATTTTTAATACAATATAACACTTTCACGTAGGACTAAGATTTTAATTATTATTATTATTATTTACAAATAATAAAATTAAACAAAAAGTTACAGAAAATAATTTTTTTAAATATTATATTTCAAATAAAATAAAATATTCTGTTGTTAAATTTATAAATTAGTTAAACAAGTACAGGCTGACCCGTGTTTAACCTATTTCTTTATCGTGTTTTTCATCATGCATTTACGCAAACCCGCTTAAAGTGAATCCGGTTCGTGCTGAGACCCATATTGCTATGACTATCGGTATGTTATATCGGATACAGTATTTGTCTTGCAACAACATTATTATTACTATAAATAACAAGGCAAGTGGACAATACCGTCCTTTTAAATAAAGTTCATTAAAAAAGTATCGGGTGTGTTTTCTTAAGGTTAGGGAATGTTGGGCCAAATTCGATCGAGGAAGTTAATGAATGTACTTTATTGAGATTCCATCGTCTAAATCTATTGAAATCAACCACAGACAAACGCACGTTTGCTGTATTTCGAAAGTCAATATATTACTTTATTATTGAAAATAAGTTCGTCTGTTTGTGTATTTTTCAACGAAACATATTATTCTTAGGATTATTGATTAGAAAGTCAAAAGAAGAGACAAGTCCAACATTCTATAAGTAGTAGGTCAATTACTTGTAGATTGGAACATTTGATTTTTGTTCAAGCGGCACGTGAATGATATTTCATGGAAAACGATATCATTTTTATGTTCCAAAAAAAATCATTTTTTATGAAAGTAGATTACTTTTTATTTAATGAAGATACAATATTTTTGAATTATAAATTTGTGTTTATATAATTTTCTTTTGTTTCTTGATTTGTCTTATTCAATTTTATCTAACTTATTCTTGGAATTAAAGACTTTTAAACTTTTACTATAACAAAAAAGATTCATTGTTTTTTGAAACAAAACTTCTTTTCTAAATCAAGTTTCAAATTATGATCAAAACCCTTATATTAGATTACTATAATGATGGAAAATCGTCGGGAAAGAAATTCAAATGTTAACTATCATTTTAGATGACTGATTTGTTATTGATGTTTTTTTTCTTACACTTAACTAGCATTTTCTTTATATTTTCTTTTCTAATATTAATCATACATGATAGTAACCAAATACAAGAGTAATTGGTAATTTAAAAAACAAATTTCAAAAAAAAATTTAAAAAAAAAATCAATACAAGAAAAATTCAAATTGTAGACGGAAATTAGTAACAGATAACATCGGCCACTAAATAAAGACGAAATATAAATATATTTGTGATAGAAAGTGGCAAAAGATCATTTGTATCCTATTAATGACGAAATAACAACGGAATAGGGATGAAAGTGGCAAATAATTTTATAATAGAGATGGCAACTCCGTCACTAAATTTAGAGACTAAATAAATCAGTCTCTAAATTTAGAGACAAGTATTATAGAGATCAAACATTATGTCTCAAATCCGTTACTACTTTAGTTTAGAAACGGATATCATGTAATTAGAGAGGAATTTTTTCGTCCCTGATTTGAATTTTTCTTATAGTGATCTGATCGAACATTGTTTTCACATTTTAAATATTACTCCCTCCATCCCAAGCTAATTGTCCTATCTTGGTCTGACACGAAGACTAAGAAAAAATAGATTTTATGGAATCTTTGATTTTTTCAAAGATGGAGATTGAGTGTAGAGATTTTGATGGTGGAGATTGTGGGAGAATTTGCCATTTATGGGGTAGGACAATTAGTTTGAGACAAACAAATAAGGTAAGTAGGACAATTAGGCCGGGACAGAGGGAGTATTTATTTTGGGACGAAAAAAGTACAATGTACATGCAGTCACGTGGGTGCACTTTCACATGGTAAAATTGTTGAAAACATTGAATTAGGCAGACCCTTGAAATTAATGCTTCAACACTAAACTAATGCTTTCATACATGTTCGGTATTGCTTGCTCCAACACCAACTTTCCACTTATATTAATTTCCTCGAAAATGATTTTTGTTGAAAGCAACTTCAAATGTTAATCGACTCACCTACCCATCGTCCAAAAATATTAATATATTCATCAATAAAAATATTAAGATTTATAGAAATTAATTATTTTTCTTTTCTGGAATGAACGTCTAATATTGACACATCAACGATAAATTCATTAATATATGTGCATGGCGCGTGGGTGGGCATATTGTTCAGAGAAATAAGTTTAGTATACAACATTGATGGAGCTCGTTTTGCAAAATAAAACGCTTAAAAGAGCCGACATCAGTGGAGCTTGTTTTGCAATATAAATGATTTAAAAGCAATGACAAGACTTCATAAATTTTTGTTGCAGTTCTAGAAATCAACTTAAAAAAATTTAGGTGCGGTAAAAAAAATTAGAGATGAGATTTAATTACATTTAAGGTTAAAAAAAGTTAGAACAAAGTCATATCTCAGTAGATTGTTTTAGTATGAAAATTTGCTTGTAATTTTATTAGATTATCGATCTATATTATCATAGGAACAATATATATTGCTATGAATATGAAAGAGTCTTTTCGAAGATATCATCTTATTATTTTATCGAAATATCATTTTAGCATAAAGGTTTCAAATTGAGACCGGAGAAATTTATTACATTAAATATATTATTAATTTATTGCATATTAATATTGAGAAGTTTTACCATAGTACATAGGAGTCACCAAGTAAACCGAATTTGTGGATTTTAGGGTATGTGGAGGGAAATGAATCAAAATTTGCTTGAAAATATACATAATTAAAAGTTGCAACGCAATATTAACGGATTGTCTTTCACTCGTTTGCCTACATCAGATTAAATACACTTTAATTTAGTCTACAATAAAAATGTCGAGTGCATTCGAGTATAAATACAACACAGAGAAACAAGACAAATTATACAAATATATCACAACATTTCACGATTTTAACAAATATAATACAAAGTTTCAATAATTGCTAATTGAATCACAACCTATCAAAATTTTAATAATTATAGTGTCCGTCTAATTGTCTGTTGAATTTCGTGTAGGTGGCTAATGGAAGTGCAAGTGAATTTTAAGAATTAGAAAAAAAAAAACAAAAAGTTAATGCCGACTCATATGTGACAACCTCCAGGGAACTAAAGCCACCTCGTGCTTCTTACTTCTCTCTCTCCAGACAGACCTTAGAGGGGACACTTCGAGCACTAGCCGTCGCTGTCAAGCCACCATACATGCCTGAATACAAAGAAGGACGACGAAGAAGCTAGACACGTAGGTTCTCGAGACTTCATAAGTCCAGGTGGGTCTCAATTAAGAGGTCAGTATCTTAGATACGATTTAACCGTGACATCTCTAAGTTGCTACTAAATTACCAGAAGTGACGAAAGGAAAGGCTAAACGTTGAAGAGGTGATGGTTTGTTGGGGTTTGCGTGTGTGCGCTTAAGATATAGAAGAAATGCAGGGCCGGGCCAATGTTTCAAGTGGCTCGGTGCGAAAAATAAAATGAGGCCCTTAAAATATTGGTTGGTAATATTGTACAAAAAAAAACTATAAAAGTAGTGCTAGAGAGGCAGGTGTGAAAAATAAAATGAGGTCCCTTAAAATATTGGTTGGTAATATTGTGTAAAAGTAGTGCTAGAGAGACAAAAAAAACTATAAAAGTAGCGCTAGAGAGGCAGATGTGAAAAATAAAATGAGGCCCCTTAAAATATTGGTTGGTAATATTGTATAAAAGTAGCGCTAGAGAGACAAAATAAAATGAGGCCCTTAAAATATTGGTTGGTAATATTGTACAAAAAAAACTATAAAAGTAGTGCTAGAGAGGCAGGTGTGAAAAATAAAATGAGGCCCCTTAAAATATTGGTTGGTAATATTGTATAAAAGTAGTGCTAGAGAGACAAAAAAAACTATAAAAGTAGCGCTAGAGAGGCAGATGTGAAAAATAAAATGAGGTCCCTTAAAATATTGGTTGGTAATATTGTATAAAAGTAGTGCTAGAGAGACAAAAAAAACTATAAAAGTAGTGCTAGAGAGGTAGATGTGAAAAATAAAATGAGACCCCTTAAAATATTGTAGACAAAAAAAATATAAAAGTAGCGCTAGAAGGCATATGTGAAAAATAAAATGAGACCTCTTAAAATATTGTATAAAAGTAGTGCTAGAGAGGCATCGAAATAGAGACCTCATCTAAATGCAAAAATTTCCCCTACCAAGACCAACCAAATAAACTACATCACATATTGATATAATTATTCATTTGTAATTGCTATATAACTTCTCTATACAGGTGTACATATATATACACTACTAAAAAAAATTCGGGGACCCGGAGCGGCGGCACCGCCTCGACCGCCCCAGGGCCGCTTCTGAAGAAATGTAAGGTGGATAGGGAAAGGAGGTTGGGGACACCTGTGGTGCACATATGAGTCGGCATTTAGGAAGAAGATGAAGATGGGAAATAGGTTCACTTATGAATTAGCATTGTGTTTTTTTGTTATTATTCTTAAATCGCCTTGTACTTCAGTTAGCCATCCAGACGAATTTTTCCAGAAAATCAGATGGAGACTATATTTGTTAAGATTTGAGTTCATACATGAACAGGGGAATTATAAATCAAAGCAATTAATATTAATTCACCAATTTTGATTAGTGATGGTCTATTGTTTTTTTAAACCTAGTCTATTGTTAAATGTGGAAATGCAATGCATATTTCAATCATGTTTTTGCCTTTTCTTTTTTAAAACACATTGATGATAATAAGGGAAAATCTACAAATAAATCTCAATATTTCACGATTATAACAAATATAGTATAATTTTTCAATAATTACTGTTAAATCACAACTACTATAAAAACTATAAAAATTAAAAATATTTAAAAACCGGATTGAGCAATTTTGTAGCATGAAATGGTTCTCACCCAAAAAAAAAAAAAAAGAGTTTGTTGCTGAGATGGAAAGTTTGATCCACTAGATTACAAGTGGAGATAAATTGTTGGAGCAGCAAATAATGTGTAATGTTATGGGCCCCCTAAAAATGCAATAATTAAATAAATAGTTTACAAAAACTCCAGACACCAAATACGTGGGAAAAAGTCGTTAATCCGCGTCCTTATCTTTTCCTCAACAACTCACACTCCCTATATTCTCAATAAAACATAATAATACAACAAACCAAATCAACATCCCTAGGCGCCACTTGGGTGACAGTGCTTGGGATTCATACCAGAAAAACTTAGTGTCCAGACGAAGTTTAGTCGAATTTTTTAAAAGAAGATTCCAACTCGCAGAATGCGGGACTGGGGTGACTTTTAGGTGCCCTGACCAAATAAAAAACTTGCGCCACAGGAAGCCAAAAATATACATGTTTGTGTGTGTATAAAACCATAAAGTGAGAACATATTTATTTCATCAAACAAATTCACAAAAATATTATTCCCTCCATCTCGCTCAGTTTTGCACACTTTCCTTTTCAATTCGTCGTATTCAGTTTTGCACATTCTTAAAAAGAAAAAATTTCAAACAATCTCCATCCTCAATTTCTATATTTAAAAAAGTCAATAAAAAAACAATATTTTTTTTTTAAATATACGTGTTCATCCCTACATGCAAAATTGAACGAGGCGAAGAAAGTATATCGAACACATAAAAACATCAAGAGAGGTAGAAGTAGATCAACTGTCACATTTGAGAACTATAAATGGAAAGGAATCATTAGAAACAACAAACCAACCATACTTTTCAAATTAATGTTAACAAATTTAAGTTGAAATATCAAACCTTCGATGTAAAATGAAATACGAAAGTAGAACATATCATCATCATCAATAGTTTAAAGATGAATGTATATTTTCATGGGAATCAAAATTACAAACATTTTGACCCAATATTGTAAAGAATAAATATATATTACAGATTAAAAAATAAAGTACTCGATACCTCTATTTGCTATATACTTACATGTGTACACTTTCTACCTTTCTACTCATCTAAAGGCCTTCAAATCCATGAACAACAAAATAATTCAAAATTGTCAAGGATAATCCAAATTAACTCTATATTTTAAGAAAAAGACTAAATTACGAAAAGGGTAAAATAATTTTTTAGTCCAAGAAGTTTCACCGTTTTTCATTTAAGGACATTATGTTTGGTCATTCTCATTTCAGTCTTTTAACTTTCAAGATTCAACAAATTCATCCTTTAACTTTTAAAATTCGACACATTAAACATTATCTTATGTAGATAGTGATGGGTCGAATTTAAAATTAAGGGACGAACTTTGTCAAATTTCAAAAGTTAAAGAACTAAAATGAAAATAACAAAGATAATATCTTTAAAGAAAATAGTGAAACATAATTGACTAAAAAAACTATTTACCCGTAGAATTATTGGCTAGTGGCCAGCGCCGGGACTGGGAACAGAGCGGAGAATCCGGTCGAGGGCGGCGAGGTGGCGGGCGATGAGCTTTTCGTCAATGGTGACTGTGTGGCCTTTCTTGCTCGGGGTGGAAGCGGGGACGGTGCCTTTGGGAAGCGCCGCCAGATACAGACTGCCGTCCAACGTCGGAGATTTGAGTTTCCGGCAAGTTGTGGAGGGGATTAAGGTGGAAAGCGTGAGTAATAGTAGGAAGAATAGTAGAGATTTTGGGGCCATTGATTTGGTAAGAAAGATCTTGAAGGAGAGAGAATTTAGTGAGAGAGATGAGAATGTGGAGAGAGAATTTGGGGGTGTGTTGGAGTGATATATAGAGAGAGATTAGTGGGAAAGTGTGGGGAGCTTGGCGCTCAAGTTAGTTGGGCCAAGTCAAATTTGAACTTCCTTTCTTTCTACATGTGTAATGTGAATGACCATAACTAGAGTTCGGGACGGTGCGGAATAGACTACTAAAATTTCAGCTCAACTTAATTTACTGTGGGAAAAATTGCTCATTCAGCTTGGGAATTGTGGAATCGTCGTACAATTAATTGCAATTTTGCTTTCGAATCAAAACTAGAATCGGTGTATATACGGTTCGATACCGACTCCTTCTATCTCCAAATAAAGAGCTGGTAGTTTGGATTTTTCTTTTTTTCTCTTTTCCTTTTTAATAGTTGAAAATTGTAACATGTAAATTTGAAAAATTGAAGTTGTAAATTTGTTTATTGATTATATTTTCTTTAATTAGATTAAAATTTAGTATTACCAATATTTAACGATCAGTTACACAATTTGTATTATCAATTATCAAATGTTGTGATTTCTTTATGATGATTTTTATTAATAAAGTGATATCTTAAATAAATTAAGAAAAGGAGGAAGGAGGAACCGACGATTTGTAATCGAACCAATAATTTTAATTTCGGTTTCAAATTGGAATCGTAATTATCTATCCTACGCTTCGATTTCGATTCTAACTATTATCAGAACCAAATGAACACCTCTAACTATGGATTACGAATTGGAACGGATCGAGCACCCTCTAAGTCACTCTTTCTAATATATATATATAGGGTTGATTACTCGATATTGGACCGCGGCAAAAAAATCATGAGTTTTATAGTCACGTCTAAGGCCCTAAATTTTATTGATTAAAATGTTTTAAGCAATATGGAGTCCACATCATATAGGATCAAATTAATTTTAGTAGCTTATGAAAGCCGCGTGGAAGCTGAGCTAAGCCGCCGGCCTTAGTTATTAAAACCGACCGTCGTCAAAGATTCCGAATAAACCTTGACGCTGACAGTTGATGAGCCGCCGTACTCCTCGGCTTAACAGAATCAGCTTACCTACCTCGGCTTCACACTTGATTCCAAGTGTAAGCTTAACTACCTCTATATCTTAATTATCATTAATCATTTTTCTTGTTAATACCAAACTGAATTATGATTGATTGTTTTCGTTAATCATCAAACTGCTCTACTTTTAAATAATGTACGCCTCCATATTAGGGATGATAATGGAGTCATGTATTCAAATTCTAACTCGCATCAGTCGAACCCGCTAAAGAGTTTAAGTGGATTTAAAACGGATAAATGGTTTTGCTAATTCCGTCCCATGTATCAAATATATAAATATTTTGAAATTTTATAAACACAAAAACTAAACAAACTGTTTAAAATAGTCAACACCCCCTTTCACCTCACCAATGATATTGTTTTCTAATATTGAATTTTTTAGGATATTGTGGATGAGTTATTAGATATTAATGTACTTACGATAACCCTATGTATCTTTATTTTTCTATTGAATGAGTAATGAATGTGATATTTTTGAGTTATTTGTCTTTATTTATAAATCAAGTTGTTTACTTAATGTTTACTTTAGGAATAATCTTTAAAATATTTAATATTTGATTTATTTCACTACATTTCGGGACGGATAAGTAATCTGGAGGGGATACTGAGGAGAATCGAATTACGAATTTAGAACTTCTTCTACAAGCTAATCTACGAATCTAGTAAAAATTCGCTCCATACCGGCCCATTATCATCCGTACTCAAATGACTAAATCAATTATTCTCTCTTTCGGCAATTTGGAGCTTATAAACGAAACTAAAACATTCTACTTATAACTAAATTACAAACTTAGACAAGTGTGTAGACATTTATGTAATTAATTAAAGAATGGAAGTTCGATACCCTTTATTTGTAATTAAATATAGGGTTAATTTCAAAATGCAACATGTACTATGCGCGATTTTATACTTTGCAACCTAAACTAAATATTTTTTCCGATCACAACCTGTATTGTACGTTTTTTTTCACTTTGCAACCTCCGGCTATATATTCCGGCATGTATAAGCCATGTGCCCAACACATGCCAAAAGAGCCAATAAGATTGTGACACGTGTCAATCTTATTTAAAATTTAAAAATAACTTATTAAAAATATAAAAATGATTAAAATGCCTAAATAAATTTTATATAAAAATTACAGAAACATTAAAATCAGAAAATAAAAATAAATTTAAAAAAAAAAAGAATTTTAATTTTTTTAAAATTCATTTAGAATTTAGAATATTAAAATTTTATATCTAAAATTATTTTAAAAATCCTAAAATTCATATAAATTAAAAAAAATCCTAAAAATTATTTTTAAAATTCTAAAATGCATTTGAAATCCAGAATATATAGAAGAAATATATTTTCAGGAAATTAAAAAAAAAGAAATTGAATTTATATTTTAAAAATAAAAATAAAATTACAGAAAAATATTAAAAAAATAGAAGATAATTTGAAAATATTATATAAAAAAGTTTCAGAAAACTAGAAAAAAGAAGAAATTTTTGAAATTTCTTATTTCAGAAAAAAAAAGAACTGATTTTAATTTTAAAAATCAAATAAGAAATCATTTTTTTTTTTTTCTGAAATAAGAAATTTCAAAATTTCTTCTTTTTTCTAGTTTTCTGAAACTTTTGTATATAATATTTTCAAATTATCTTCTATTTTTTTTACTATTTTTCTGTAATTTTATTTTTATTTTTAAAATATAAATTCAATTTCCTTTTTTTTTTAATTTCCTGAAAATATATTTCTTCTATATATTCTGGATTTCAAATGTATTTTAGAATTTTATTAATAATTTTCAAGATTTTTTTTATTTTTTTTAATTTTATATGAATTTAGGTTTTTTTAAATAATTTTAGATATAAATTTTTTATATTCTAAATTCGAAATGAATTTTAAAAAAATTAAAATTCTTCTTTTCTGAAATTTATTTTTATTTTCTGATTTTTTAATGTTTCTGAAATTCTTATATAAAATTTATTTAGGCATTTTAATCATTTTTATATTTTTAATAAGTTATTTTTAAATTTTTAAATAAGATTGACACATGTCGCAATCTTATTGGCTCTTTTGGCATGTGCTGGGCACATGGCTTATACATGCCGGAATATATAGCCGGAGGTTGCAAAGTGAAAAAAAGCGTACAATACAGGTTGTGATCGGAAAAAATATTTAGTTTAGGTTGCAAAGTATAAAATCGCGCATAGTACAGGTTGCATTTTGAAATTAACCCTTAAATATATTTCGTTATTCTTTTGTAGGGAGTGGATAATTTATAAGGATGACAACGGGGTGGATATGAGGCAGGTTTAGCATTTTTTAAAATCTAACTCGCATAGAAAAAGTTAGATTCGTACCCTGCTTCGTTATGCCTTCTCAGAAAATCCGACCCCCTGCTTCGCTTCACTAAGCCAATGGGTTTATCCGCCCCAACCCATCATGTTATTCTTTTTCTTTTTGCTAATACTAGTATATATCCCGTGCGATGCACGAAAGTCTATTTATATAGTACTCTCTCCGTCCTGGCCTAATTGTCCAATCTTAGCCAGGCACGGAGATTAAAAAAAATAGATTTTGTGGAATCTTTGACTTTTTCAAATGTGGAGATTAAAAGTAGAGATTTTGAGGGTAGAGATTGTGAGATAATTTGTCATTTATGGGCTTGGACAATTAGCTTGGGACAAACAAGTATGACAAGTTGGACAATTAGGTCGGGACGGAGGGAGTAATATTTAATAAAATATATATTATGTGATCCAGTCATCTAAATTGCAACCAAGTTTTAATCAAATAACTATTTTAACATTTTGAATTAGACATTAGACAGTCGTAAGCATTATAAGCATTAGATAAATTATTTTGCACAATAAAATTAAGGTAAATATTAAATGTAAAATCTATTTTTATAATCTATTCAATCTTGTTTGAAACTCACACATGTGGTCGGTGTATCACTTTTAATATATGGAATTTATGGTTCAAATTGAGGATCGTAAAAAAATAGAAAATTATTTATAAAAAAAACTAATAAAATGGTAACATCATAAACATACTTTTAGATTCAATATCTGAATAAAAGTCAAGTGATGTCCAGATTCAAAAGATAGCAGAAAAAATGAAAAGTACTTATAGTAGTTTTTAGCATCTATTTCAGTTTAGTAATTGAACAGAAAATACAGACTTTAATAAAACGTATATAGCCCATTTTTTATGTTGATGATGAGGTCGCTCGGAATAGTTTCTCTTTATTTTTTTCAACAAAATTGAGATAAGAAATTTAATAATATAATTGATCAATTATACTTTTTCAATAAAATAATCAATTATACTTGTAAGATTTTCTTTAGCTAACTTCTTTTATTTTTTTATACAAACCCTATAAAAATAATTCAACAACAATAAATATCAAATTTAATCCAAAATCGATAACAACAATCGTTTTCATTCTTTAAATATAATATCTTAGTTTATATATCTGATATGTATGTTCAACTAAAAATCATAAAAAAAATATTAATTTGATATATTATATGTAAAAATAAATTGGAAAAAAAAAGATTATTTATATTCTAAAATTTTGGAGAGAACTCTTAATTTATTTTATGTAAAATGAAACAAACCAATTGATTATATTTTTATAAATAAATTAATTAATATTTTTATAGTAAAAAACTATATAACTAATCTTAGTTTACAGACCAATAAATACTGACATTCAACAAATAATCAACCAAAAAATAATGTGACTTTTCATATTGAATGTTTCATTAGAATATGTGCGACATAAATATAAAACTAAAGTTCGTGAAAAGACCATTAAAATGATATATATATATATATATATATATATATATATAAAACATAAAAATGAGTTAGAAATGAAAAAAAAAAAGTTATTATTATTACTTTTTTTGAAAAATAGTTTGAATTATGATCCAAAATTTAGCCGGAAAAATAAAAATAACGAAATTAACCTTCTTATAGTGCACGCACACAGACACAGAGATTTTAGGCTTATCGAAACAAAAAGCTAACTTATAACGTAAAAAAATATTTTTTTCTTTGAAAATTAGATTCTCATTTGAAATTTTAACATTTCACTTGGGCTCCATTTGGATGGAGGGATTTGATTTGTCAGGGAATTTAAAATGAATAGATTTCAAAATCCTTAGATTTGAAATCCATGGACTTGAAATCCCTTGTTTGGATTTATGGTGGATTTGTGAAAGGATTTTGAAATCCAAAATTTTCAAATCCATTATTTGGCAAAATACTGATACAATATTTGTAAAATTCAACTTTTTTTTCTTTAAAGTTTAAACTAACAATTTATATTTTTTATTAAATAAAATAATATTTATCTACATCAAAATTAACCGAATAATTTTTTTCTAATTATATATATACACACATATATACATATTATGTATTTTATATCCCAAAAATTTATTGGGAGCATTTAATTAGAGATAAAAGGAAAAAAAGAATTAAAAAAATATTATGAGCATTTTATTGGAGAACGAGAGGAAGAGATAGCGATAGGGAGAAGAGAAGAAGAGAGAGAGCGAGGGAGGAGAGAGAGAGAGAGGACGAGAGAGATAGAGAGAGAGAGAGAGAGGACGAGAGAGATAGAGAGAGAGAGGGAGGGGGGGGGGGAGGAGAGAGAAGTGTGAGTCATGAGGGATTTGTAAATGACTACCTTTGTCAAAGGATTTGAAATCCACCCAAATATAGTGTAAAATGGAGAATTTCAAATCTTGGATTTGTAAATGGGTTGATTTAAAAATCTGGATTTTCAAATTCACTCATTTAGTATTTTTTCCAAACACATGGAGTGAATTTGACAATGGATTTATAAATCCATAGCACAAATCCCTCCATCCAAATGGAGCCTTGGTGATTTCAAATATACTCAAATAATTCTTATTTTTTAAAAAAAATCGAACACTAAAAAAATACAATCCAAAAGGTATTCAATAATAGGATAAGAAATTAAGATCTGCGAGTTCTTCAAAATATTTGAATATTGTTAAATTTTATTTGATGTTGTAATTTATTCAAATAAAATTTATATTTTTGTTAAATGGTATATTTATTTAAATATAATTTTTTTTGTTAGATTTAAAAAGACATAATTGATGTTAGTTAGTACGACAAATTATTGTATTGGTTGTAAAGTGTAAAAAATATATAGTTGAGGTTCGTTATGTAAAAAAATAAAAATAAAATTGTAAAATCTAGCAAATTGATGCTATAATTTAGATTGCAAATTGTAATTTTTTTAATTTTTTTTACATTATATAAAAATATGAATAAGTAATAAAATATTTTTTATTATAATTATGAAAAGACATTGTTATATAAAAAAAATTACATGCCCAAAGCTCCCGTATTTCCGCGACTAATCAAACAAACATTGTTATTATAAAAACATATAAGCAGATATAATAATTTAATAAACTGATTATAAAATTAGAATATTAACTTTTTACCTTTAATTTAATAAATTAGGAGTTTTCATTATTTAAAGAATGATTTTTCTCCAAGAGTAATTTAAATAAAGAAAATATTTGAAAGTTCATGTCGAATAAAATAAACCGATTAGGTGTATTTTTATAAAAAATCAATCAATATATATTTTTTTTTATCAAGGAATTATTTTACGCATTTTTAATTGCAACTTAACCTCAATATTATAGCCCAATTCATAATAAATACGCAAAGGTAATATAATAATTAACCAATGAACAATCTGTTATCAAGTATCTTTTTTTAATATATGTGATCTTCATGTCAAATTAAAGATCGTAAAAAGTTGAATAATTTGATATATTATGTCTGAAAAACGGATTAGAAATGAAAAAAATATTTATAATTAAGAAATTTATAAGAAAATTATGAACTTACCAATACTAATAAAAACTTACCAACTATAATCTTAAAGTTTAGGCGAGAAAACTAAAATTACTAAACTAACCTCCATTTTACTTTTATATATATATATAAATATAAATTTCTAAGATATACATAAATATTAAGTTTCAAAGTATATTCAAAGCAATTTATATGTTTATGAAATGAAGTCAACTTTAATTTGATTTGATATATTTATGGAATGAAACTCAATTTATTTTACTAAAAATCTTATCCAATAGCTTGACGGTAGTTTTTTATGCTCGAAGGACCATTATAATATATGTGATATGGATGTCAAATCGAAGATCGTGAAAAAATGAATAATTTAGTATATTGTGCATAAAAATCGGATTAAAAATGAAAAAGTTATTTGCATTTAAAAAAGAAAAAAAATAAAGTTATGAATTACCAAAAATAAGAAAAAGTTACCAATTATATGGTGTAAAAGTTTTGGATGGAAAGGTAATATAACATCAATACCCCCCATTTTACTTTTATATATATATAGATGTACAATATTGTTGTGACTAATTTTTAGTATAACGACTCTAGAACTGAATATAATATAAAATATATATTATTGAATAAAAAAATTATCCACCAAAATAACTAAATAAGTTCTCAAATTAAGTCAAACATAATAAAAAAGAAAAAAACAATAAAAATATATGAATACATTAGTAATAAAAATTAGTAGTAAACAGAATACATAACTATATATATAATATATTCGGGACGGGTTTAACAAAATTCACAATCTGTTTCGAACCCGGCAATATCCGTTTGATCGGATTTGAACTTGCTCCATAACTCATTTGACAGGACTTTTACACGCTCCACACAAAATGGATTTAGTGCAAATTCATATATCAACCCGATTCATGGTCATATAATTTATGACATATTTGGATAATTTAATTATTATATGTTGGTATTGTTTTGTAGGGAATGGATAATTTATGACGTATTTAATTAAAGTCAAAACCGGAGGTCCAACGAGATGTCAAGAAAAAGAATTTTTTTCCCGTGTTTGGGATCCACAAATATTTACACGTTTTCAACTTCTCACAATCACATGGGCCTGTCCAGTTTAGTTCATAGATACACTATAATTTTATTTTCTTTATTTATAACACGTATAACCGGCCTTGGAAATATTTTATGTTATATACTTTGCACCTATAACTATACCAATATAATTTTATGTTATACCCTCTCTGTTTCATTTAATTTTGCGGAACTGACGGGATATAAATGTTAAAAAAAGTTGTTTTTATTTTTAAGTTGACTTTATTAAAGCTGTAGATTAAGGGTAAAAATTTTGAGGATGGAGATTTTGAGGGTAAAGATTGTGAGAAATATTTGCTTTTTAAGGATGTGCAAAGTTAAGTGGGACGGACGAAAAAAGACAAGTATGCAAATTTAAGTGGGCCGGAGAGAGTATATTGATATAGGATCTTCAATTTTTTCTTAATTCAAAGCCTGGATTTTAAAATTTTCTCAATTAGGGGTCTAAATTTTGAATTTCGTTATCCGATATATGAAAGGTTCGGTACAATGTACCAATTATTCTAATATATTATGTATTGAGAATTTCAATCAACTCCATATTGAGTCTTCCGTGCGTTGAATGATGTTTCTTATTTTTCAAAACGTAAGTCATGAATTAAGAATAAAGTTCAAAATTTTAGTCCTACAATTAAAAAAAAATATATTAAAATTCAAGCCCTGAGTTAAGAACCTCCAAAATTCAAGCTTTTAATTAAGATATTTTTCAAAAATCAACTGAAATTCTAATGAAGGAATAGTTGAATTGTTGAAATGAAGTTTTAGGAAGATGCCATATTGGTTGCATGTGTATTTAATTTAACAAGTAGCTTCTTACACTTCTTTTAATAAAAACACAACGTCATGTTAAATAACAAAATATATTGAGTAGAAGTCAATGAGCATGCATGGTCGATTTTCTTCCTAAATTCATATGCTTTAGAATATTACTACCTCCTTCCCGCTCTAACTTGTCTACAATTTGTCTTAATTTAACTTGTCAGCCCATAAATGACAAATATCTCTTACAATCTTCACCTTTAAAAAAATCAAAGATTTCACAAGTTAAGCCGAGACGGAAAGAGTATTTAACTAGTGTTATATTTGCAAAAATATTTTATTTATATATGCAAATGAATTACACTTAGGTTTTTAAAATGTTATTTTACCAGGTCTCAACATGAACGATAAAATGTTACAATAAAGTTTAAGGTCAGAACAAAAAGAAAAAAATTGAGGAGAGATAACAACAAAATTAAACATATAGTAGCAGGCGCGTTTTTATAATTTATTAAAGATTAGACTTGTTCATATTCAAATAAATGAAAACTAAATAATGATGTCCACAAACGACGATGTATTTTCCTTATTAAGTAATGTTACTCGGTAGGAGTATATTTAATATTATTAGGGTTCAAATCAAACCAAGTTATGCGATACTTTATTCTAGATTATTCGTTAAAAGTTCGTTTGAACCAGTGACAGACTCAAGAATTTTATTGAGGGCCCTCCTTTGCAGAAGGATTTAGGAGTTCGTTTCACGATTTTTTTTTTTTTAATTGTACGATATAATTAGGAGACAATTTTTTTACCATGTAGGAAACAAACTAGAAGGCTAAACACAAACTCTTCTTAATTATATACCTAAAATATTGGAGAAAACACATTAAGAAATAAACATTGTTTTTTAAAATATAAAATGGAAGGCATTTCGGGCACTCTAAATATGTCCATGATCCTCAGTAACAAAAAAATTCTCGATTATCGTGATTCATTTGGATGAGACTAAGTGTGAAGTTCTTTACTTGCCACTACTTCTCGAGATTAAGAATCTCGTCTTGTTTTATAGGTAGGAAATTATATTGGATAAGTCGTAGTGAAAATTATGTTATCCATTATATAGCCACTTTTGCAGAGTCTTGTGATTTGGATCAGATGGTTTGCACTTGCCGCCATCGTTTTTCTATCAATAAGGGTTGACTGATTTCAGACTCATTAATGAAATTGTTAGATATAACGTTTCTATTCATTTCATTTCACTTTTTAAAATTCATATTTTGTTGCTTACACTTAAAAATACATCATTGATTATTATTGAATAACGATAGAAATTAATGATATAATTATATATTTTCATTTAATTAAGTTATATCAAAATTGACTAAAATACACATATGTAGTATATAATAGAAAATTTTCATGGGGCAAGGGGGAAATGTAAGTCCGCCCCTGGTTTGAACTATATTCAACTAAAGATATCAAACAATTTAATTTGAATATACTTTTTTGTTTTATAAAATTTAAATCTCGGTTCGAACTCGATAAGTGAAAATGTTATAACACGTGTAAAATATCAAACTACTCGAGCTCGACTCATGTTGGACTCGATAAAAGCTCGATTCAGTTAATAATCAAACAAATCTAAGTATAATAATAGAAGCTCAATAATATTTCAAACAAACTTGAATAACAACACGTTCAATTAAGCTCGACTCATTTACAACCCCATATCTGCATGCATACGCGTATAATTTAACATAGGTTACACATTGATTAAGGCAACAATATTAGTAGTTATGAAGTTGAAGAATACTATGGGGCCTAAAATTTGTCAATGGCACAAACAACCACATATAAATATCTATAACCAAAGAACATGCATCCCATCCTATGACATACTATAATATATATATTATATTAATTTTGTCACAACCTTCAAATGGTCCTGTTAAACTTTTATTTATTGTATATTAAGAAAAATAATAATAATAATAAGATTAAGTCAACGACCCTCTCACATAAGATAAGCATATCTCAGTTGAAAATGGAAGGTGACACAAATTAGATTAATACATTGAATCAAATCGAAATTAATAATAATAAGTCAGACTGAAAACTTTTGGTTTATTTCCAACATCTTTTTTCTAAATTTTATTTTGTAGTTGGAAAGGGTGCAGTATAAAAGTCCAGTTTTGTAACAAGAGCTAAGTGGAAAAGTTCTGATTGCATGGGAATCGAACCGAGCTTGTAGGTGTTCAATATGATTCATTTATTATTAAGCGCATTCGACCCGAGCAAGGGGTGATTAAGAGTTTTTTAGAGTTTTTTATTTTGTTCGTGCACTAAAATAACATGATTTTTTTAGACAATAAAAACTGATTTTAAATATTAATAATTTGTCATAGCTACTTAATTGAAGACAATATGTCGCTCTCATCTCAATAATTTGTTTATCAAATATTTTTTATGTTTACTAATTCTCTTTATTGTAGTCTAAACATGAACTGAAATCATTTTGTAGATGGGTTTTCTCACAATAAGTTACGTACCGTTGTATCCAAAAAACTTTTTTTTTTCTTTTTTTTTTCTTTTTTTTTTTTTTTTTTTTGTGTGTGTAGTGGCTATCGTGCCCGTGAACATCAAATAAACATGCATGCATATTCCAAAATCTCTATATAAATTAACAAATTAATCAATTAAATGATCAAATGAAATAATAGGTCATATTATAAGAATATTAGATTATATAGTAGAATATTGTTGTTTATTTATTTTTATTACAATTGTTATTAGTTGAGTTTTGAACGAGCTTGTTAGTAAGATATTAACAAACGAGTCGACCAATGTTCAAGTCATGTTCGTTTATGAAACGAGCCAACAACTTGTTCATTGAACCAAATAAATCGGTTAGTTGATCACCAAAGCTCAGTTCATTTACAATCCTATATGTATGAAAACTAATGATGGAAGGAGTAAAGGGATGTTCGCAAATCATTATTTGCAACTCCAAATCACTTTTGAATGCAAAAAATAGGTTTGATCTATTTACAACGTCACACTAAAAGTCAAACTTTACTTTCTCAAAAGCATTTAAAATCTTAAAACGAAATCCAGGCATATACAAGATTAATAATCTTTTAGTTCCATTATTCAAAATTAATCAAGAACTATTTTTGTTTTCCTTTAACATTTTTGTCATTTAATTAAAAATCAACGATAATATCAACATAGATAGATTCAAAGTATCACAATTTTTGTAATGAATAGTGTAAATAATAATCATAATATACAAAACGATTTTATAAATATAAATTTGATGTCCCATCTTGTCTCTCATAAACACACAAACATGCACACACACGTATATTAGTGCGTGTAAAAAGATAAGTTATATAAACAATATCATGTATATTTGAATTATTCAACGTGTCATATAATCGTTTGTCATATGTAACGAATATTAATTCATTTAACCATTAGGAAGAAGAACATAGAGAAAAAAGTGTATTACTTATGATTTAAGGCAAATTTTACGAGAATTGATTATAGCTCAGTTGATAAATCATGTTGCAACCAGATACTTGAAGAACTAAAAATGTCTGGCTACCAAATCCTAAGCAACTCTTGATCATCAATTAATTCAAGAACTTGTTCAGATGATAATTATCCATAAATGGTCATTATCGAGTAATATCGTCTCATCGTAAGACGAGTAGGCATCTTCAAAAAGTAGTTTTATATTTTTGAAAGAAAGTTATTTTTCTGAAATATTATCAATTTTTCATCTTATAAAAGTATCAATTTTTTGAAAAGCGATAATTCCAAATGAATAATTATTCTTTTCTCGAATAAAAAAAAAATTAGTTTCGATATATCACAATCTTACACAAGTTTTTATGGTCCGTAAATGCAAGAAGAATAACTACGCAATTTGACAATAAAACGTCTAGGAGGTGTAATTAGAGCTAGCAAAATCGACCTGGTCTCATGGACTAGCCCAACTTATTCGATATTGGGCTGTTGAAATTTAAGCCCGAAATACTATTAGGCTTAACATAGCTGATTTGATGGACCACTAGCCGAACAGAAAATCTTAGTAGTACCTCCTTTTTTTTTTTTTTTTTTTTTTTTAATTATCATTCTAACTTATTTGTTTTGTTCGTAAATAGTTGTCATTCTAACTTTTGTACCACTTCATTTACAATATTAACCCCGTAGCTATGAAAAGTATTAACAATATATAGAAATGATTACAAAAATGAAGAGATTTAAGGAAATTAGTCGAAGGTTGATTTGCCAACTCTTTAAGTTTCTTAATTTTCATTAGAAAAAAAAAAAAAAAAAAACGTAGGTTTTATATTTCAGAGAATGAGCTGAAATTGACACAATAATATGTGACCCGGTTAAATTTTGTGTTTGCCGGGCCACAACCCAATTCAATATAGAATATTGATCTAGTGAAATGAGTCGGGTTGAATCGAACCGTAGTCGTGTAAGTAAGGTCAGAAATCATATAGTAATTGATTAGATGAAAGTGGTATGGAAGTGAGTGAGTTGAAAGGGCTGAATTGTCGGCATGAAAGGGGCTTAGAGAGTTGAATTTGCCGGGAGGAGCATGTACACCTGGTCCATAGACCACTTCCCATGTCCTTAGATTAGGTGTCTGCCCTCAGACAATACTTAGCCGAAAGTGTATATATTGTCAATCAATTAATTACTTACATTTTAAGTTACATCTTAATTAGAAATGACATCATCCTCTGCCAAAGTTTGGACCCCGCGTCTTACTTAATCGGGTACTACTCAACTAAGTGATAAATAGAATCGTCAAATTGACTTGGTTCGATCGACATTTTAGATGGACTAAACCACAAACGTGTATGTTTGCAAGACCATGAAGCCAAACATGCACGATTTGATGGTTCAAACCCAATGAGCCACAACCAGACCCAAAAACGTTTGTATAGTTAAGGGAGTGGATTGGATTGAGCTGAGCTCAATAATTATTTGCCCAAACCGATACATGGTCCTGGGCTGAGCATGTCGGGCCGAATTATCATCTTTAGTGATAAAAGCATCCATATAAAAAGAGGGTGGAGATTAAATAAAATTTGACGATTATATTAATTCATTTATAAGTTGATGGTTAGATCACTAAATTAACTAGACACCAGTTAGATGGCATAAATTAGCCCGATTATCATATCAACAAGGACACACATGCATATAATGTGTGCCACTTGGCATACTATTTTATACGATAGTGGTTAACGTTGAAATATCACTACAACAAAGAAGGTAGAAAGGTATTTAATGGTTAATTTTCTCTTAATTTTCGTAAACGTTGAAATATCACTACATTTTCGTAAACGTTGAAATATCACTACAACAAAGAAGGTAGAAAGGTATTTAATGCTTAATTTTCGTAAACGTTGGAATATCACTATAACAAAAAAGGTAGAAAGCCATTTAATGGTTAATTTTCTCTTATTTTCGTAAACGTTGAAATATCACTACAACAAAGAAGGTAGAAAGGCATTTAATGGTTAATTTCTCCTATACAACAAACAAGTGTTATACATAATAATAAGTATATGTGATAACTTATCGTCACAAAACGTTTTATAAATTATTTGAGATTATTTTTAACCTCTTTTAAAGATAATTCGTTGTTTCACAACATATTTAATTTGCATTTGAGACGATTTTCGTTATCTCACATAGTATTATTTGTGTCGAATTATTGAGACGATAATTAATAACGATTAGTGCTCTAATAATATAGTCATAATAAATACTTCCTCCGTCCCAAGATAATTTGCAAACTTTCCTTTTCGGGGTGTCCCGAGATAATTTGCACACCCTTAAAAATGAAATTTCTCTTACAATCTCCACCCCCAATCTTCACATTTGAAAAAGTTAACTAAAAAGTAAAAAGTAGCTCTTTCTTATTCCACGTGCTGGGAGAGGTGTGCAAATTATCTCTGACCGGAGGAAGTAATTATTATTTGGGATAAGTTTTGTTGTCTCAATATACCATGTTTCTTGTAATATAAGGGTAGGCAAATCCATAGTAACAAAAGTCAACGAATTTTTAGTTTCCCCAATATTTATCACACATTTTTAAATAAAAGTTAAAATACTTTTTCAAAATATAGCAATATATACGAATATATCGCCAACAATATTCTTATAATTTCCGTGACATTGTCTTCACTACTTTTATTTTTATTCTTTATATTATATTTTTGTAATTTCAATTTCAAATACTTAAAATAAAATAGCAATTTAGAATTATACAATTGTCAAATAAAATAAATTATAAAGCATATTTATTAAATTGTTAATAGTAATACATGTAAACAATAAAAAAAATTACACAATTAATTGACTCAAAATTTTTTTTTAAGAAAAGAGAACATATTTAGTATTTTAATAATAAACAATCTATAAGAATTCAATCCATGTCATTCTAACAATAAATTAAAATATTTATAAAGTATTTTTATACGACTTGTGCTTGAAAAAATTCATATATGAACTTAAAATAAATAGTATAAAATCACAGTAATCAAATAATATTTATATTTTATAGTGCTTGATAACTTAAAAGAACTAACAAAAATAATAGTTAAACATGAGATATTAATAAAAATAAGAAAAAATATTATGATTATGAAAGTTTTACTTTAACATATTAAATCTGATTTATTCATGAAAAAATTATTAAATTTGGCCGATCCAACATTTTTTTCCCTTTTTTTCTGTTTTGTTCTCGAATAAAATTTAAATAAAAAAAATTATAGAGTCAAATAAAATTCGTATCCGAATTTTGTTACAGTGGGCAGAGCTAGGGGTGGGGAAAAATACCGAAATGCCGAAATACCGCACATACCGTATCGAAAAATTACCGAAAATACCGAAATTTTCGGTATACCGAATTTTCGGTATGGTATGATACCGTACCGGAAATTTTCGGTACGGTAACGGTATGATAATTTGAAATTTTCGGTATTTCGGTATATACCGAATACCGAAAAAAGTTCGGTATTTTCGGTATATATCGGTATACCGAATTTTTTTTCGGTATTTTGGTAGTTCAGTATTTCGGTATACCAAATTCCTAACGGTATACCGTAAATTTTCGGTGTACCGAAATTTCGGCATACCAAAATCAACGGTATGGATCGGTATATACCGATACCGATACACAATTCGGTATACCGAATTTTCGGTACGGTATCGGTATTTACCGATATCATACCGAATTTTCGGTATGCCGAATTTCGGTATACCGAAATTTTCGGTACGGTAACGATATGAATTTTCGGCGTACCGAAAATTTCGGTACGGTAACGATATGGGCAATTCGGTACGGTATACCACCCCTAGGCAGAGCCACTTTCTTTCTCATTTGCTTCATTTTCTCCGCATTTGAACTTAGAAGTCCAAGTTCCCTACAGTGAAACTACTGTGTATATTAAATAATGAATGCTTTGTATTATTTATTTTAAATAAAAACAAGTATGTTTGTTTACGGATTCTCATGTTCGGATGGATGACGTGAAAATTTAATTTAAATAATTTTATTAATTATTACCTAATTTTTTAATATAGTTTGATCACTTTTTATCGATCCTTTGATGACATCTTATCAATTTCATCACATTCTTTTTGGAAAATAAATAAATTTAGAATTTATATAGCTAAAATTTTCACGTTCAAATTTTTCGCTCCCCACTCAATTCATAAACAAAATACCGTTAAATTTAAAATATATCATAACACTTGGATTAACCTCATTTCTACTTTATTCTGGCTCGGCCCCTGCATAAGAAAATATATATATGCATTTCCAATTTATATATATATACACTTTATTCAAAATATTCTTTTATATGTTTGTGAACCGATATAATTAAATTCTGGGCTCAAGTCATGGGCTTTGTCGTTTAGTCTTTAAAACTCCCTGATTATTGAGACTTATATTGGGCCAGTTTCATGCGAAGCCCAATTTAGGATGGCTTCTTTATGATGGGCTGTCAAATAATATCTCTTGAAATTTCTAACATGTTATTAAAATCGCTTTTAAAGTACTCCCATGAAAAACAGAAAATGATTTGAATATTAATATTCCACATCTTTTTTTAGACCAAAAATAAAATACTAATACATAAGGGCAAAAACTTGTATGCACCCAACACACAATAGCACTATTGTGCACCTGCCGGTTTATTTCCAATTTTCGCTGGTTCAGATCGGTCCGAACCGGTCCAGCCCGGCCTGAACCAGTCTGTTTTAACCCTGAGTGAATGTTCAGTTTTTACCCTATTTTTGTTTGAAAATTTTACAGCCGCGCCTCCCCTTCTTCGTCTTCTTCGCTGCTTCTCGCCGTTTCTTTGCCGCGTTGGTTCGTGCTGCTTCTCGCCCCTTCATATTCCCCCCTTCGACTCATATTTTGTAGTTTTTCGAAGTTTAGGGCGTAGGTTTTCAGAGTTGTTCAGTGTTTGCGATTTCTGAGCCCACACTTGATTTTCGAAGTTTAGGGTTCATCTCAATGTACGTTATTTAGTATTTGTATGTTTCAGATTTTAGTCTCTTGTTTATGATTTGAATGCTCTAATTTTGAATCCCCTGTTTTTTGTTTTTCGAGTGTGCGATTCAGTCTGAAACTGGAGTGAAATCACAATTGGAGGACTCGCTAGCTTTGCTTAAGTGGAATCAAAGACGAATTCAGGTATAGTATAAATTCATTGAGAGTGGGTTATCTCCAAATTATTGAACGATATTCACCAGGATTTGTAAGCTGCATGAAACAGGACATTCAGTTAAATTCAATTAGACTGATGTATTATCTGCAAGTACTTCTATAAATCCATCAAATGAAAGCAAAACTGTTATACAGAACAATTAGACTTAGGTTTTAATTGTTGTTTGAAAAGCTGTTATACAGAACAATTATGCTACTGTGTTTTTTCATGGAAATACTATGGTATGCTACTACTTCTGTGTATGCTGCGTAATACTTGGAGAACATTATGCTTGTGTTGTCATTAATTTTGTTGATTTGAAGTTCCATTATTTAGACAATCGTAAGTATGGAGCTGATGATGTCTTCTTTGAAGCTGCAACATTATTGGTAAGACAATAGTTTTTTAATTTACTACAGTACATTATATAAAACATGGTAGTATATAATTTTCAGAGTTATAGTCTGTCTAGTTTCATGTGTTTTATTCTAATCCATTTCTATTTTATTTTTTTATAGCAATGTCATATTTCAAAATTGCTTGATCGAATTGGACATTCTAAAGCGAATGAAATTTTGAACTATGTGTTCGATAATGTGCAATTCAAGTGGCAAACAAAGAGGCATGATCAAGATTGTGCTATTTACATGATGCATCATATGATGAAGTTTGATGGTCATGTATATCATGAACCCAATTTGGTCAAGGTATTTCTCTATTTATTTTTTAAGTCATTCCTTTATTTTGTTTTGATGACTTTTGCTATTATTAATCTTATTTTATTTTTATTTTAGGCTGATGTCCGTCGTGCTTTGCGAGGTGAATTTTGCGTTAAGATTGTTCTATCACCACTAAATGAAAGAAAACAAGAACTTCTTCGAGATGTGCAAAAGTTTATCAATGGAAAGGCGGATATGAGTGCAAGAATTGCCCAAAAAAAGAAAAAATCTGCTGCTGAAAGAGGTAAAGCTGTTGCTAGGAATCCTCGAAATAAAAAGAAGACATTTAAAGGTAAAAAGAAAGGCGGGGAATGATGTGGATTGATTGGAGGCGGGCAAATTTTGTAATAGAACATATGTTTTCGTACAAGTTTGGATACGTTGTTGATATGTCTTGAATATGTGTATTTTGATGATGTTTTGGTACAATGTTGGATATGTTTTGCTATAGATTTTGGATATGTGAATTTTGGTATCATTTTGGATATGTTTTGGCATAGGTTTGCACATGTTTTGGTACAGTTACATGTACTGTAATATATGATATCACGCAAAATGATATGTACTATCAGGTTAAATGATGTATATCATGAGGCAAAATCAAATGTACTATCAGGCAAAATGAAATCGTTACTGGGGTTTCTGGCTCTTTACGTGTACTGTCAGATATTATAACATATACTATGTTTAAAAATTAAACACACTGTGAGGCTTCAAAAATAATTGATGAATAACAATAATGGTATTTGAAGAAAAGTTAGTATATTAAATAAATGAAGTCATTCTTGGACATATACTTTAAAAAAATGTAAGTATATTAAAAATATATTATCACGCAAAGTGATATCTACTATCAGGAAAAATGATGTATACTATCAGGCAAAATGATATGTACTGTAAGGCAAAATTTTGGTTATATTGAACAAATCTTTGATCGGGTTTTGATTCGTCGACTTTATCACTTTATCACTATGTAGCTCAATATCCATTGATTCTTTTACTTTTTCTGTTAAAAATCAGAAAATAAGCAACATTAACATATATAATGTTTACCATGCACAACATTGTTGTATAGTACAATATAATATTGAAAGTTTAATAAATGAGACGAGAACGGATAGAAACAAGATAATCCGAACTGCATATTCCAAGCATCATTTGCACAGTCTGTGAAAAAACATTGAGCAGATAACATATACTGTTATGCGAATAAAAGTATACTATTATTTATAATAAAGTATACTATGTCAGTCAGACATTAATTCATACTACCCTGTTTTGGGAACAGGGCGGGGGTTTTAGGTTCGTGGACTTGGTCGCGGCCACGAATTTGAGCCGCGACCGCGAGTCATTGCTTGGTATTAGGTTCGTGGACTTGGTCGCGGCCGCGAATATGAGTCGCGACCGCGACTCATTGCTTGGTATTAGGTTCGTGGACTTGGTCGCGGCCGCGAATATGAGTCGCGACCGCGAGTCATTGCTTGGTTTTAGGTTCGTGGACTTGGTCGCAGGCGCGAACCATTGTCGAACATACTATTTTCCTGATAGTATATATCATTTTGCCGGGTAGTATGTAAGATTTTGTCTGATAGTATATATCATTATATCTTTTACTTTTTCCGTCAAAAATCAGAAAATAAGCAACATTATACAATGTTTACCATGCACAAATTTTTTGTATAGTACAGTATAATAGCCTGATAGTATATATCATTATATCAAAACACCACCATTACTAATCAAAACTGAAATTTCTAAAAGCATAGTACAAAGTTAAAGTATATAATCCGAACTGCATATTCCAAGCATCAGAACCGAAGTATTAAGAAATCAATGCAACAAGCAAATTAAATCGAGAAATCAATCCAAAAATTTGAGAAATACTATTATCAAAATTTACAGAATCCATATACAAGTTTTATGCTATTCGCTTGATTCATGCTATTCACTTGTTCTTGTAGTTGGAATTCATATAGATGTTGCTGCCTCATAAAAAATTAATACAAACACAGAATTTCAATATGATATAGACGTACCTCAGTCTCATGTGCATAATTTGATTAAATGGAACACGAAATAGAGATAGAAGCAACATTATTCGCGTGTTCAGTCTCAGCTACTACAATCAAGGCAATGTGAAACGCAATTCAAAATGCAGAAGAATAAAGAGAATTGTGCAAATTTCTTATTGCTGATTTCGCGAGAAGCACTACAAGAAAAACTGCATTTAGTGAGAGGAAATTCCGTGGTTAAAGCCCCAAAAACCGTCATAAAAGACATTTAGTGACGGGATATATACCGTCACCGCCCCTGGCTACAGCTTCCGCCACTAAAGGTAAATAATGACGGGACACCAGTCCGTCACTAAAAAGTATTTAGTGACAGTAATAACCCGTCACTAAAAAGATGTATAATGACAGTCAATTCCCGTCACTAATTGCACTAATCCCCGTCACTAATAACTTAATTATAGACTAATTTTATAACTAAGTCACCCGTCACTAATAACACTAGTCATAGTAATATACCGTCACTATAGAGGTTATATAGTGACTGTCAATTCCCGTCACTAATAACACTAATAGACTCTCATTATAGAATAACATATTAAATAACTAACCCGTCACTGTTTTCCTCATTATACGCTTGATGTCCTCATTAAATATCAGTACATTTAAATACAATAATTTTTTTTTTTGTCCTATTAATATCGCACTATCCAAATAAGATTAATATGTAGAGGAGAGACAAACAAAAAAGACAACATAGAGGCCAAAACTCAAACAAATTAAATCATTTTTAATAAACAAGAATGTCTAACTAATAATGTCTCAACAGAGCAAAGCATTTCTAAAATGCTATTCCAAGTGTATACAAATTACAACTACACATAAAAATGAAAGCATTGCCAAAGTCTTTGACAAGACTTTTACTTCTAGTTTAGGACAATTGTTCTTTATTTATCAACGTCAAACGTTCTGAAGATCCTCTTTAAAAACTCTACAGCTTCACTTCTCAATTCTATACTCTGCAAGAACACAAGCATTTGGATGTATAAGCTATAAAAGAAGAATAGTTTAAGTGATGTGTAGAGGTACAGGATAAATCAATATGTCAATAATTGTACAATAAAACAAAAGTATATGTTAATTACGTAATGGCAAATGTCAACAATAAATAACATTAAATAGACTGCCATGCATTACCATGCATAAACTTCCTATATAAGAGATTGATAGCTGTGCATTGATCAGATTACCGAATGGAGTGTTAATTTATTATATCCTCTTGCTAATAACATATGTATGACCAGTCAACAATCTACTTAAGTCATAACAATTAAAATAAGTCTTCATATCTTAAAATAACATCAAAGAAAAATTCATTTTAAAACTCAAAATCGAAGAGCTACTAACACTAGTGGTCTGGAGACCTTTTACGAGGAATTGATATATAATCATCCTTCAGTTTTTATGCATCATTGTACCCAAAGTTTCTCAAAACAGACCATGTGTGCTCAGCTTTGCCGCTCTGTACGAAAAGGGAGTGAAGAAAAGAGAAGCCTTCTAAGGTAAGACCAAGTCCATTAACTCCTCCAGGCAACTTCTCTTGTACCACAGCCTTAACATCCACTTCTTGACCAGCAGTGGAATACTTCATCTGTTCACATGCAATCAAAGTTAGTCGTCGGAAAGACAAATGTTTTACGTGTAAAGGAGAAAGAAACAACCTGAAGTTCATCAAGCTCTTTATCATTGAGAGAAGAAAATCCGCTTTAGGGATCTCATGCATCTCAGTCTTAAAGTTTTGGCTTGTTCATCAAACAGTGCGGGAATTGGGTGAAGGACAGCTAACTGAGCAGAGTAGAACACGTCTAGAACCTACAAAAAATCAAAACTATGACAATCACATGCAAATACTTGTTTTTCCATTAACAAAACAAAGATTTAACCTTAATCGTTTTCATGGTAGAACATTCTATCCAGATCTCAATCTCCGGAAATTCTTGCACGAGTAGCATCATTTCAACATCCCAACTGTACTCTTCATCTCGGCTGTCTAACTTGCAACCAGCCACAATGACCGGTGCTCTTACCTAAAGTCATGTTTATCTCACATTTAGTGAGAGTATATTCTTACTCTCACTATTTTTCTGTCACTAAAAGTAGTTTTTCTTGTAGTGAAGATAGGTGCTGATTTTCCGATGCGGAGGCGCGAACTTCGCGAGGCGGCGGTGCAAACTGAGCAAGGCGGTGACGCGAACTGAACGAGGCAGCGGCGTGACGGAGGGAATGGGGAGAAGAATTTGCGGCCAGCTGAGGATAAGGAGAAGAAGTCGCGACTGGAGATGGAGGGAAAGGAGTATGGGCTTTTTTTTTTTACAGTTTTTTGCTTTAACCTAATGAGCTAATTTTTACCTAGTGGGTTAAATTGATGAGTGGGCCCTAACAAGTGCACAATAGTGTTATTGTGTGTTGGGTGCACACAAGACCCACTCATACATAAAAAGATTGTTGAATTTTATTACATAAACGAAAAAATGGAATCTTTCGCACAGCCTAGTCGTTTACATCCAACTTTTTCATATACATATGATATGACCACATAATCATACACATTACACAATACACACAACGTATACTACACATATACATACACACACACACATACACACACTCTTCACACACTACACACATTTCACACATTTAACACACACTTTACACACACCACACACACTTAATACCTTATCCCACTTCACTCGGATTAGATCTTCTACTACAAATGGTGCTACATCTTCTGTTGCAGTGACATAATACACTGACACATATACACAGTGACATCATCAATACATCACAAATGTACATATCTATTATATTTATATAATTGTAGTAGGAGATGTAGCACCATGTATAGTAGAAGATCCGAACCTCCACTTCACACAACTACACATACATTAAATACTCCCACAAGACATACTACATACACTATGTCAAATACTTCACACGCTAAACTCACATATTTTACACACATTTTGCACAACACATACTTCATACGCTATACACACATTAAATATCCACACAATACATACTTAACACACTTCATACACATTAGATACCCGCACAACATATACTAAACACATTTCTCACACACACACATACTTTACTCACACTTACACTACAAATACTTAATCATCATTCTCCTTTAAAGAATGAAACGAAAAAAGTTCAAACAATTAAATGCACTTATTTTAATTCAACATTCAAACAACGTATTTGGAATGAATGGATTTCTTTACACGAAGGATTATAAATCAAATCATCTGATTTTAAATCCATCAAACCAAATGCAACCTTACCTACATTATAAAGACAAAAAAATAGTTAAGACAGACAAACTTTCAAAAAGTAAGTGAGCCGAACTCTTATATATAAAGAGTACAAATAAAAATTATATATAAAATTATTATTTTTAGATTCCTTGTACTGTTGTACATGTAGGGTGAGACAGAAGATGCTGAAATAGTTTGCAGAGGCGCTGCAGCCAAGGAAATTCAGCAGCACATTTTCAAAATCATGACATTGCATGTCAACGGAGACGCCTAATTTGGTACTAGAGTTGGTAAAATTGGTGTGATCCAGTTTCGTTCGTTTCAATTTTAGACTGGTTTAGACATAGTAATTTAGGCTGAAAGTAATATCAGGCTCGATAGACTCAAATTAATGGGCTAAAAGTTCGACGGTCCACGAACCAACAAAAAAATCTTAGTATAGAGGGTTCAGTTGGGCTTAATAATTTTTTGGCCTGATTAAATTTTGAGTTAGCCCGTCATATTGTATTAACCCGGTGAGTTGAACCGGATTGCCCAAATTGCCATCTCTAATCGATAATAGTGGTATATTTCAAATTTAAAGGCAGGAGTGTCAAGTTAAATTATTTGGATTGATTTTGTTGATTGCAAAGTTGATTCAAGTTGTATTTTAAAATGTACGATTCTTAAATTTTAAAATAGTGAATTCATCTCGAATCAGTTTTGAGTTTCTCTTAATAAATGGAAGTTGGTTTTAAATCAAAATATCAAACCGCGTCAAGAGTTTGACGCTAGAAATGACAATTCGGGAGGTCCAACTCAGCCCGAGTTGGTTGGGTTGACGTCTTATATTAGGCAAGACTAAGCTGGAAAATAGTGAGACAGGTTCGAATCATCTTCCTAAAATGTACTAAATTTTCTAGGGTCAGCCTGCCATGTTCTCGGAGCATTGGCTCCGGGATATGGCCGGGCTGATATGGCCGGTTCTATTTGAGACCGTATTTAAACGTACAGTTGCATAATGCAGACTGTTACTGCCTAATTCAGTAAACACTGTCAGAATGTGTTTGTTATTCCTTTTTATGCTCCCTGCACTGCAATTCACAGGCTCTGCTACATTTAAGAAAAACTATCCTCATTTTATGTTTTAATAATAAATACAAACGTACATTTATACTTTTCCATAAGTTTAAGAGCCTGTTCCTTCATTTTCAGTTTTCAAACTCCTTGTTTTGACTCTAGGGGATCGGGTGTGCTTTCATCCAAACCGGCCTGTGCGGGTTTTGTTCGATCAGATCGGATATTTTTTAGTTCTGCGAATTTTAGGTTATACCTGAATCTCAACACATCTTTCTATTTTAAGTTGGGGGTTAGATTTTTCGGATATTCTAACGTTACCATAATCAACTATAATTATGCAAAATTTTCAACAACCTTAAGAAAATAAAAACAAATTTAATAACAAAAAAGTAGCTATGAGAAAAATTCGACCCATCAACCCGCAGGAGCGAATACCTGCAAGATCGAGTACTTGATGTGACAAGTACCCGATCCGAACACATCCTACTGGGGAATGAAGATACTTCCACTAATTGGTGTGCACATACCTACATGATTATAATCATTGGCCCGACATGATAACCTAGCTCGAACAGGACCCGAAGCTTTTGAGAAGAAAAATTAAAACTGACGTGATCCGACTTGACACTAACACACTCAAGTTTGGCCTAAATTTATTAATTTATTTTTAAAATGTAATAATTATTTTTTTTCAAATAAGAATTGATATATTTTGAAATAACCCAAAATTAATTAGAAATCTAGCAATGACCCAACCCGATGATATGTATTACCATCCGTACGTATGTATATACTATGGAATTTTCTGGAAAAAAAATGTGCTTATCATTTGACAAATTTAGCAAAGCGGATCTAGGATGTCATTCTAAGAGCAGCGAAGTCTTTTTTAACTACGTTATGAGTTATAGGGACGGAATTTTTGAACAAGGGGGACGAAGTTTAAAATTGTGTTTTTTACAATGTGAGTAGTTTTTTTCTTTATAGAATGTGTACATTACTAATCCAAATCCAATTCAAGTTGTTTTTCTAATTCCAAAAAGAAAGTGAGATTTTAACTAAAAGTAAGTTATTTATTTAATTAAATGATTGTAAAAAAAATTTAGGAAAAAAAAAACTAAAAAGAAATACTATTTTTTAAACTGATTATAGAAAAAAGGACTCTGCTAACTTGGCAGAAGAAAAAAACTTGTGTGTTTTTCTTTTTAGCTATTATATTCTAATTAAAATTACAAATATAATTGATAACTATCACAAGATGAAATTTTAATGTTAACTATCATTTTGAAGTGATCTAAAAACTGACTGAGTTTCAATTCATTTTTTAGGATTCTTAACGGTAAAATTTAAATTACCGCCTTTACAAATAAATCTTCATTAGTATTTCTTAAATACATTTATTAAAAAAATGAAATTTTAAGAAGAGAAAAAAATCTGCCCGAACAAATTCTGACCCGATATCTTGTTCCTAGAAAAGATTTAGAATAAAATTTGAGAATAGGGCGGGCCCAATATTTCTGAGAGGTAGGCACATTTATTTAAGACTAGGTATACTAACAGCAAATTCATATTGCAGTGACGCTGACAATTAACAACATACTAAACTTTATTGCATTTATTGCCCCTTCCTGCCTATCGTACATAGCTCAAAATTGCGCATTGCCTCGGGAAATTCTTTCAAGGGCTCAAAAATACCCAAACCTCGCTATACCGCACCTATCATATTGAAAAGACCGTAAATATTAAAATTTTAACAAACCAATATTTTATTTTGTATGAAAATTTATTGCGCGGTATCAGCAGACCGATCTTTATGTGAGACCAAATAGGCGGCCGTCTCAGCCTTCCAAATAAACTAGAATTTTAGGGCCCTCAAATGTCTATAATGTTAGTTAATGTGTAATGGTAAAATAGTCTGATTTTGTAGTTAATGTGTAGTGGTAAAGCAGTCTAATTTTATTTTGTAGGATGGAGGTTCGATCCTCTTGCTTTGTGTTTTTTTTTTCTCTTCTTGTTTTGGCTTTATTAATAGCTTCTAAGTTTATTGTCTTTTTTTGTTTTACTTTCTTAATTTGGAGTCATCTTCTTTTTAAAAGTTATGTGACGGATATTTAACATGATAGTATTTTTTTAGTATTATTAATTATTTAATTTATTCCGATTGTTTTAAATTTCATAATAAAATTAAGGGCCATTTTCTTACACTCGACTCATGTCACTAATTTGGTAGGATCTGCTCGTATCAGTATAAAAATGTTAAATTGGTATGGATTTTAGTATATACCAAAATAGTCGGTGATTACCACATGTTTATATTTTGTACAGTTTTTTTTTTCTTAAATAAGCATTTTCGGTATTTTTGGTAACTTCAGTGTAAGTAAAGTTCGATCTTTTTGGTATAATTTTTTTTTATATTTTCGGTATGAAAAAGAATTCGGTAAATCGATATGAAACGGTTATACCATTACCATATATACGCTTTGGTATACCGAGAATTTGCATGATTCGGTATGAATTGAATGTCATACCAGAATTTCGGTATTCCGCCGTCGATATGAATTTTGCTATAAATCGAAATTTTTGGTATGATATTCAGTATGTGTCAAAATTTTAGGTATGCTACGGAATATCACCCTAATTCTGCGCTACCCCACAATAATTTATTTTTTATATTTCGTCTTCTCTATAATAATAGTTTTATTTAGAAGTATACAACTTTTTATTTTTTTGTCGATTTAGTGAAGGTACAATTCTTCAAAAACTACCATTTTTCATTTACACGGCGTATATTATATTTTGATTAAACATATTCAACCATATAAATGATTGTTTGAAAAAAAAAACTTAGGCTTTTTAATTGAACTAAGAAAGCGATATATTGACATTTGAAATGACTCTTATTTCGAGACAAGATTTTTTTAAACAAAACTCATTTTGTGGGACGAAGCGCCTAATATATATCACATGTGCTGTAAGTCTGTAACGATGTTATTTATAAAACTAGTTGTTCATCCGTGCGATGCATAAATTGAATGTATAGCATGACAGTAATAAATGTGATTATTATATATTTGTAATAATATGCTAATATAACTACAAATTCGTTAAAGACAAAACAATGTCAGATATTTTAATATATATTTGTTCAGATGTTTCTTCAGTGGAGGACTAAACAATAATTAGCAATCAAATAATTAATTGGAACCATATAAATTAACATCGATAATATTTACTGATAAATTGAACTCAGGTATAAATGTACAAAATATGCAGTAAAAGAATTCTATACAATACAATTCCAATTGTTGGTTAATTTTTCCGCGAAATGCTACACCTAAAAATGCATAATGTTTAACATTCCCTTTTAATTTATGGGTAATTTTTTTTTTTAATTCATTAAATTTCATATTTTTTTTATTTAAGAACGTTATCTTTGACTATATCGATGTTGATCTTTTAACTTTCGAAATTCGATAAATTCGACATTACCTATCGTAGACGATGATATGACCAAATTGTCGAATTTTGAAAGTTAAAGGACCAAAATTAAAATGATAAAAATAATGAACCCAAATAGAAAAATGATGAAACTTAATAAACTAGAAAAACTATTACCACAATTTGCACACACTGACACACACCCACGCGGGTGTGTGTAACAAAACTACTTCTCAGAATCTCTTCGGAGAACACAAACACGCCTGCACAAATAACAGTGTAAATTCCATAAGCAAGCATTTCAAACATCATTCATTTTCACACACACACATACAGAGATAAACGTACATTAAACGAAAGGCGAGATCGTCGCAATCGGAGAGCGTTTTTGAGCTTAACCGCCATATCGTTGTCCGACGAAATCTCTCCTGGGGAATTCAGAAAGACATTTCGTCGAACAGGTGGCGACCAAAGGCCGCTTTGCGTGTAATCGAAGTTGAATTCGGAGACATCGTAGAATTTGGAGAGAAGTCTCTCGGATACAGATTTGGAGACCAGTTGAATCCTGTGTGAAGGGATTGGAAGGTGATCTGGTGAAGAAGATGAGGTTTCAGAGATGGACATTTTGTCGAATGGTTTTGTGTGCCTGATAGGTGTATGATAAAATGCCTCAGTGAAAAAGGTGTGGATTTGTGAGATTGTGGTGGGGTATTTGAGTATGAGATGACAGAAAACATATGTATAGAGACATAATGCATGATAAAGACCTGTATAAGTATTGGTGGCTGTGTGCAATGGACGTGGGAAGCATGATTTGGAATTTTGGAGAAGCCAATGTTTGGAAGAAATATATGGAGTATAATGGTGTTTTATATTGTATTTCATGTCCCACAAATTATTATTATAAAAAAGTTATGTACACATGTATTACAATGATACATGGCCTAGTCGGACCTTGTCATGTCTGGGCCTGAGTTGAAGTTTTGAAATAGGCCCCTGAATTTATATTTTTCTTCAATGTAAAAACTAAAAAAAATGAAGGTTAAATATCAACCAAGTTGAAAATGATTATTTAAATATAACCTGTCTCACAGTTTTACTGCAAAAGTATTAATTAGGTCCGTATATATGAAGTTACTTAACAGTATTAAACCTCAAATACTTTAGAAGATAACAATTTAAATAAAAAAAAAAATAATAATAATAATAGTTCAATAGTATTCTTTCCCAACTATTTTAAAAGATCGTAATTAAGGAAAAAAGAAAAGAAAAGAAAGGTTGTTTAATATTAATCATTTGCAACTGTTTGAAAATGCTATAATTTTAAAAGGAAAAGAAAAACAAAAATATTTTAAATGGCATAATTAAAAAAGAAAAAAAGAAGTCCAAAATCAGTCCCACCTTGTAAATGGCACAACACAGACCTAGCTGAAAAATGATCTAAAATAAATAAATCTCGAGGGAACATTTTGGCCATCAATCAAGTTAACTTAATTTTAGATACATAAAATTATTTTAGGGCACCTAAAAATTTATAATTTTTTTGGGCCTGAGTCGACCAACTCTTTGGCCTAACATTAGGTCCAGCTATGCAGTGAAAGACCAAAACAAATTGTCCAGGGCCAATCCACATATGTGCACGGGACAATACTGTTTGGAGATTCAAAAAAATTAGTACCATCACAAAGTTTGGTGCTTCCACAATTTAAGGATTGAAACCGAACTAAAACTTATAAAGATTCATACCGAATCGTCCAAACTCCAGGATTATTTGGTGTAGAATTTTTTTATCTAACAAATCTAGTGAGATGGTTTGGTTCAATACGACATACTTGGTTATTCAAAGACTTTTCAAGATTTTTAATATCAAAGTTAAAGATGGAAAACAAAAATCAAGATACTCTCATTATAGTTGCAACTCAAATTAAAATTTATGTTGGCATAAACATCAAGTCATTATACCTTTCGAGTAATGTCGTCCAACGTAGTAATGTATGAAAATTATGCACAAAACATATAAACAACTCTATGTTTGAAATTATTAATATATTTATATTTATATGGTTTTGTACGGTTTGGTACGATTCTCAATATGGATAACATTGAATATCCAGAACCATACCACAATCATTTTTGGTACAGTTCAGTTTGGAGAAAAGAAAAAATCAATGGTTCTTTTTCGACTCGGTGTGCTTTAGTTTCGATTTTCGGTACAGCTCGGTAAATTTCATGTTCCACGCACACCCCCTAACATGTAGATTTTGAAGTTTATTTTATGGGGTAATTTTTTAATAGGAAAAAATTCGAAACTAGTCTTGTATATTATAATTTTAATTTTGGTCTTGCATCTTCTTTGCAATGTCCAATTTAAGGACAAATTAAATCGCCGATCACTTAAGTCGCCGGAGATGAGCACGTGCTGCTCACATGAGGTCCAAAATTGGGGGAATTGTGTCACGTGTATTACTATGAGAGAGAGCGGCGGGATGGAGGGGCAGTTATAGTGAGCTCACAATGGCTTGTGCTTATAATTAATCAGGGCAAAAACAGAGTCAAATCAGCAAAACAAGTAGGCGAAAACAACATAGAACTCACTCCGATTACTGAAAAATATGAACATAGAACTCACTTCAATGCACCAATTAGATCCAGTAACACTCAAAACTCTAGTCGTCCCTTCCCCTTAAAATTGAGAGTCAGAATGCGCTGACGGCGATGGCGGTGAGACATTGGGGGCACCGGTGGCGATGGAAGGATTGTGCGCGCGTGTGCAGTGATGAAGAGGGTGAGTTTGCGATGAAAAATTCTAAATGTCCAACGGATATGCAAAATCAAAATTAGGAGATATAAAAAGTATTTAAAATAAACTATTAAATAAATTTCCAACGGTTTACCTCCGTTGGAAAAATGTGAATTCACAAAAGTTTTAAAAAATCTTAAAAAATATTAAAATATTTACCAACGGATGAAAAATCGATGGAAAGACTATAATTCCAACGGTTTTTCGGACAAAATTTTCCAACAATTGTTACTGGCATTGGAATATCCGTTGAAAAATTCCGACGGTTCATTTTACCGTTAAAAATGTCCAAAATTCCAACAGCTATATGTTCAGTTGGAATTTTCGTTGAAATTAGGTAATTTTCTTGTAGTGATTCTTGTATTGAATAAAATATAATATTTTGTATAAAAATGGTAATTATAATATAAAACATAATGTATAAGATTATTGTATATACACGTCATAACAGTACAATTTATATCATTACTTTAGTAATAGATTTTTGGATAGCAACCGAAATGTAAAAAATAGTATCAATGATCAATTTAATATTGACGACGTCTTATTTACTAAGGCAAATAATACCAAGTAGACCTAAGTTATAATTAAATTGATTCATAGGAGTAGACGTCGGCTCGATGAGCCATAGGAATCTTTGGTGATATATCATCAGATTTAATAGATCGAACCAATGCGTTACAACTTACAAGATATTTTAGGGAGTAGCATAGATTGAACTCACTAATTTTCAGTTTGGTAGAATTTTGTATTGGTTCGATTCAACATATGGTATTAGGTCGACGGATTAAGACGTCGAGCCATCGAATTGCCACCTCTCCATAAGATCGGTTTTGACCTTACAAAAGAAAAGAAAAAAAAAATTAGTAGACAAGACTAGTCATAAATAAAGCTAAGGACATTAATAAACATCCGGCATATCCATTAACAAGGTTCATCAGTAATTAATTGGTTAATTAATAAGATTCATTAATAATTATTTTTATTTTTATTTATTTAGTGGCAGAAAACCTAGCGGATAGATAAAGTTTTTTTCCTTATCATTAGTATTAATAAATTTAAGGTGAAACCAAAATTTATGGATGATGTGTAATGCATGTTATCGTGCTCGACTCCATAAAAAAATTCTCCTAATCTAGAAAAAAAAAAAGAATCATCCTCTTTTCCCTCCCAAAATAATTTAAATGCAGGACCAATAACCTAGACAGTAGATGCTCTTGTCACTTATCCAACTTCGTTGGTTCGACTCTATAAAGAAACCAACTAAATTCACAACTCGTTTCTTGGGAGTCCGTCGTATGCATAAACAAACCTTGCAAAAATTAAGGAGTCATATTTTACCAGTTAATTACCAAGATCTATGAAGAATATTGACTTAATTTTTTGACACAACGAAGCCATAATTCATTTTTATTACGTTGCAAAATGACGGAAAATTATGAACCTTAACTATATATAGAGAGCTCCTCTTTTTTATACAATATTTCCTCCGTCTTATAAAAAGAGTCATGTTTACAAGAAAAAGAAAAAATATTTCAAACTAAAAGTTATGTTTCAAAAGTCAATGTCTCGTTTTACTAGTTCAAATAAAAAGTTAATTTTTTTAATTTATACTCCCTCCGTCCCGGCTTATCTTGCACAGGAGAGATCGGTACAGGTATTAAGAAAAATATGTTTTTTGGTTGTTTGTTTACTTTTCAAATGTGGAGATTGGGGGTGGAGATGGAAGATGGAGATTTTGAGGGTAGAGATTACGTTATAACTTTCTTTTTTTAGACTGTGCAAGATAAAGTGGGACGATCGTTTAAGAAAAATGTGCAAAACAAGGTGGGACGGAGGAAGTAATTCCAATCAGAATTGGCGAACGAAGTATAAGATAACCCAAGAAAATAAGATTTTCTTTTTCCTTTTAACATTATGTTTAAGTGGTTTAAAGAAAAAAAAAATTCTGTTTAAACTTTAAATATTCCAACTTGGCCCGAAGTAAGGATCTAGACTTCAAATAAGCCATGTATAAAATCAGTTTGGTCTTTGAGCGTGATTTGGGGTTTACATGTCAACCAAATTTGTGAAATTGAGGTCCTGGGCCCTCCACCAAGGCATAGTAATTCAGACCGCCTAACGCAGCTCGACATAGCAATGTCATATAATGGGTTAGGCCAAAGTTTTATCAGACTTAAAAAATCATCTGACCTATCTCATTTATATATGTACAACAGTTTTTGAACTAGATCGTCGGTTTTTAGCTCATTGGGTCGATTTGTTTTGACTCAATCATACTTTGGGCCAAAAAATTATTGAATATCTCATAGATATCAGGCGGGTTGGGCCGGCTACCACCTCTCTCTCTCTACATCTAATGTTTTTGTTTTTTCAAATTAAATTAAAGAAATTGAAATTTCATCATCAGCACTAGAGGTGACAATTTGGCCCGTCCGGCCCAACCCATCGAGCCGAGACAATATGTCAGGCTGAGTAGGCTGAAATTTTATCATGCCAATAATTATTGAGTCTAGTCCAACCCATCTCCTTAAATATACAAAGATTTTTGGACGGTCTGTGCTTCATTAGACTGTTGGTCAATCGGGTCGGACAAATGGATCGAATAATCCTGCGGATCTAAACTTATATATTTCTGTTCATCTAAAATATTAGATAGGTTGGACCAGTCCATCGGACCGAGCCGATTTTTCCGGCTGTACACAGCTCAAATCCCAATAATTACAGAAAATTAAAAGTATGCAGAGAGAATGAGTTCATTCACTTAAAATTTAGTTGAACAAAACCCCACGTGCCAAAACAACTCAAACCATTCACTAAATATATTTAGTTAAAAAGAAAAAACCAGGTGTAAACATTATTTTCATTCGATAAGATAATGAGCTTAGGGTTCGGTAATAACAAAATATTAAGTGGGGTATAAAATCAAAGATCAAATCTTTATATTGTGTTTATTTATGGCAGGAGCAGGCTGGAGTACTCTAAATTGAGAGAAATAAAGTGGAAAGAGAATGTTGGATTAAATAAAATGGGTATTCAGTTTTGTTGATTGGAGATTAGGTTGAGTTTATTTTTAATGTAAAATGTGAGAAAATGTGATGTGATGTTTGTAATGTTAATCTCAGAAAATTACACACACACAAAAGCTGAATGCTTCGTTATCTTATTATCATAATTGCTTGGCTTTAAATAGCCCAAAGATGAAGACTCAGTCTTCTACAAAAACGTGAAAGAGAAATTACAGGAACTAACTGAAACAGAACTAAAAACTAGGACAACTTGATCACTGGAGTCTTCTCATGGAGAATCTCTTGAGATCAAAAGAATACTTTGAAGTGGTGAAAGATGGAGTCCCCGAACCAGCAAGTGAAGAAACGTTGTCTGAAGTACAGAAGAAAGTTCTTGCTGAGGCAAGATTGAAGGATCTCAAAGCGAAGAATTACCTCTTCTGCGCAATCGATAAATCTATTCTCAAAACGATCACCTTGAAGGAGACTTCCAAGCAGTTATGGGATTCAATGAAGACGAAATATCAAGGAAATTCAAGAGTGAAGCGTGCACAGCTACAAACGTTAAGGAGAAACTTTGAGCTGTTGGAGATGAAAAACGGAGAATCTATCTCTGATTATTTCTCAAGAGTGATGGTGGTGGCAAATGATATGAGGAACTATGGAGATGACATGCAAGATGTCAAGATCGTGGAGAAGATTCTGCGTACATTAACCGAGAACTTCAATTACGTTGTCTGTTCGATTGAGGAATCGAAAGACATTGATAATCTCTCGGTTGATGCATTGCAAAGCTCATTAGCGGTGCATGAGCAAAAGATGAGAAAACCAATTAATGGAGGAGAAGAACAGGTGCTGAAAGTCTCTTATGAAGATCGGAGTGGTAGAGGCAGAGGAAGAGGAATGGGACAAGGAAGAGGAAGAGGGAGAGGAAGGTCTTTCAACAAAGCAACGATAGAATGTTTCAAGTGTCATAAGCTTGGACATTTCCAATATGAGTGTCCAGACTGGGAAGGTAAAGCGAACTATGCTGAAGTAGATGGTGAAGAAGATGTATTGTTGATGGCTTGTACGGAGGTTAGTGAAGAAAAGGAAGAAGTCTGGTTTCTTGATTCGGGTTGTAGTAACCATATGTGTGGAGACAAGTCATGGTTCTCCATACTCGATGAAGGATTTCGTCACTCGGTGAAATTGGGGAACAACTCCTCTTTGACAGTCACAGGAAAGGGAAGTGTGAGCTTACGAGTTGATGGAAGATCTCACATCATCACCGATGTGTATCTTGTGCCTGAATTGACAAGTAATCTGATCAGCATAGGACAGCTAACCGAGAAAAGATGCGAAGTTTTGATGAAAAAAGGAGAATGCAAGATTTTTCATCCGGAGTTGGGGCTTATTATGCGGTCAGAGATGACGTCAAACAAGCTGTTCAAAATCATGGCAACCAAAAAGGTTATGAATGATGTATCCGAGTGTCTAAAAACCACCGCCACTGATGAATTCCAGCTCTGGCACCGGAGGTATGGGCATCTTAACTATAAGGGTCTGAGAACGCTGGAGTATCAGAATATGGTAAAGGGAATTCCACACCTTAAGACGACGGAGGAAGCTGCAAAATGTGCTAGTTGCTTGGTGGGGAAGCAACATCGAGAAAATATTCCAAAGAAGAGTGCGTGGCGGTCATCACGGAAATTACAACTGATACACTCAGACATATGCGGTCCAATCTCTCCGGCGTCTAACAGCGATAAGAAATACATCCTTACCTTTATCGATGACTACAGCAGAAAGGTTTGGATTTATTTCTTATCAAACAAATCTGAGACTTTTGTTTTGTTTAAAAAATTCAAGAGTCTCGTGGAGAGGGAAACTGGTGAAACATTGGTTTGTCTGAGAACAGACAGAGGAGGAGAGTACATGTCCAACGAATTCAAGCTGTTTTGTGAAGAGACGGGGATAAGTAGGCAGCTCACAACTGCGTTCACGCCACAGCAGAACGGAGTGGCTGAACGTAAGAATCGTACCATTATGAATATGGTGCGGTGCATTCTAAATGATAAAGGAGTTCCAAGAAGGTTCTGGCCTGAGGCAGCAAGATGGGTTGTTCATGTTTTAAATCGGAGTCCAACCTCTGCTTTGGAGAAAACGACACCGGAAGAGATGTGGAGTGGAGTGAAACCAACGGTGGATTACTTCAGGGTGTTCGGTTGTCTTTCCCATGTTCATGTTCCAGATCAAAGAAGGAAGAAGCTAGATGACAGGAGTATAACGTGTGTTTTAATTGGAGTAAACAGCGAATCGAAGGGGTATCGCTTATACAATCCAATTACAGAGAAAGTAATTACAAGTCGAGACGTCATTTTTGAAGAAGACAAGGGATGGAATTGGGAAAAGACTGTTGAAGGAAGTGATGATCAATTGATTTGGGAGGATTGCGAGTCCGATACGGCAGACGTAACTCACGATCTTTCTCCACCACAAGTTACGGAGGAGACGTCACAAGTTACGTCGGAGATGGAGACGTCCCAAATTTCTCCAGCTCCACGAATTCGAAGGCCACCCACATATTTACAAGATTATGTGACTGGTGAAGAACTATTTGAAGAAGAAGAGGAAGAAGATACAATCAATTTTGTCATGTTTGCTTCGATTGATGATCCAACCACATTTGATGAAGCCAAAGGAGATGATAAATGGATAAAAGCTATGGAGACAGAGCTGGAATCAATTGAAAGAAATGGAACGTGGTATCTTACGGAGTTACCAAAGGGAGCCAAGAGAATCGGAGTTAAATGGGTTTATAAAACCAAACTTAACGAGAAAGGAGAAGTGGACAAATACAAGGCTAGGCTTGTAGCGAAAGGTTATGCTCAACAACAAGGTGTGGACTACAATGAGGTGTTTGCTCCAGTAGCTCGGTGGGACACAATACGTATGATCTTAGCCCTGGCCGCTCAAGAAGGCTGGTGTGTTTTTCAATTGGATGTAAAGAGCGCTTTCTTACACGGTGAGCTTTCCGAAGATGTCTATGTGGAACAACCGCAAGGTTACATGAAAAGGGGAGAAGAACATAAAGTTTACAAGCTCAAAAAGGCTCTTTACGGCTTGAAGCAGGCACCCCGTGCATGGTATAGTAGAATCGAAGCATACTTTACCAAAGAAGGATTTCAGAGGTGCAAATATGAACACACACTGTTCGTAAAAGCCGGAGGATGTAACAAGATTCTCATTGTGTCTCTATATGTGGATGATTTGATCTTTACGGGAAATGATACTATAATGATTGAACAGTTTAAGTCATCCATGAAGGAAGAGTTTGATATGACTGATTTGGGAAGAATGAAATATTTTTTGGGAGTTGAGGTGATACAAGATGCAGATGGAATTTTCATTCATCAAAAGAAGTACGCTGAAGAAATCTTGGAGAGGTTTCATTTGCTGTGTGGAAATGAAGTGAAGAATCCGATTGTGCCAGGAACAAGACTTTCAAAAGAAGGAAGTGGAAATAAGGTGGATCCGACGTTATACAAGCAATTGATCGGGAGTTTGATGTACATCACATCAACGAGGCCAGACTTGATGTATGTAGTGTGCTTATTAAGCAAATACATGGCGGATCCCACTGAGCAACATATGCAGGCGGCGAAAAGAGTGCTACGTTATTTAAAAGGTACGTTGGGTTTCGGTGTATTTTACAAAAGAGGAGCTGTTGGTGAGCTAACTGTCTACACAGACAGTGATTATGCCGGAGATATTGATGATAGAAGGAGTACAAGTGGTTATGTGTTTATGTTGAGTGGAGGAGCTGTAGCTTGGGCATCAAAGAAGCAGCCGGTGGTAACGTTGTCAACAACAGAGGCTGAATTCGTTGCAGCAGCTTACTGTGCTTGTCAATGTGTTTGGATGAGAAGAATCTTGGAAGGTTTTGGATTAAAACAGTCAGGAACCTCTACGATTATGTGTGACAACAGTTCAGCTATTAAATTGTCAAAGAATCCTGTTCTTCATGGTCGAAGTAAACATATTGATGTCAGGTTTCATTTTTTGAGAGATTTAACTAAGGATGGTGTTGTTAAGCTAGTTCACTGTGGAACAAATGAACAGGTTGCAGACATTCTTACCAAGCCGTTGCGTTTGGAGGTTTTCGTTCGGCTAAGGGAGAAGCTTGGGGTGTGTGAAAGAGTAAACTGAAGGCTATCGCTTTTCAGTTTAGGAGAGGCATTGTTGGGTTTGATTTGGTCTTTGGTCAATTGCAAAGTGGGAATAAAGCTCCGATTGTTTAGGAGTCAATTAGTTGTCCCCGTCGAACTTGGGTATGCTCGGCTGCGCAAAGTTACTTGATTCACTCATTGGTTTATCCTCACTTTCACTCGTGTTTCCCCTCTCTCTTTGTTTGGCTTTGATACCAAATTTGTTAATCTCAGAAAATTACACACACACAAAAGCTGAATGCTTCGTTATCTTATTATCATAATTGCTTGGCTTTAAATAGCCCAAAGATGAAGACTCAGTCTTCTACAAAAACGTGAAAGAGAAATTACAGGAACTAACTGAAACAGAACTAAAAACTAGGACAACTAATTGACTCCTGAACAATCGGAGCTTTATTCCCACTTTGCAATTGACCAAAGACCAAATCAAACCCAACATGTAAATATATACTCATTTCATTTCAAAATAAGTGACTTTTAGCTTGTTAATGATTTTTTGTTAATGATTTTTCAAATTAAGTGGCGTTTTATATATTTTTCATGATTTCTTCCAACTTTTTCCCTATCACTATCCTAAAATTTTTTTGTCATGTGATATTCAACTTTGTCATGTGATCTAAAATTTTATTTGTTGTGTAAAACTTTTATATTAACAACCTAGAATTTTTTTAGTAATGACTTATTTAGCATAATAACAACCTTTTCTGTTATTCTTAAGTAATTGTTCATCTACTCATTCTGACCGTTGCTAACATATCACAGATCAGTATGTAGTTAATCTCAAGTCTTAATCATCACAAAATCATTTTAATATGGTTCATTAATTTAGAAATTTTAATTTAAAATATTAATACCTTATCGACACTTTTTTTTTTTTTTAACTTTTCGAAATAATTATACCTAATATTACTACATTCTTGGCCTAATTTGTACACCTGCTCCTATGCGTATATTAAGAAAAAAATATTTTTTACTTTTAGTAGAGTTTTCCAAAGATGAAGATTGAGGTGGAGATTTTGAGGGTAGAAATTGTAAAAAAAAATTTCATTTTGAGGGTGTGTAAAATAGAATGGACAATCGAAAAAGGAAAGCATACAAATCAAGACGGGAGGGAACGAGTACATATGTTACACAGTATTACTACTAAAGAAACAAAAGCCAACCTTGGCTACAAATTGGGCCACTGGCCCGTGGGTCAAAGCATGGGCCCAAAGAGCCTAAATAAGTTCAACAAATGGCAGCCCAAATGAATTCAGGAATAAATATTTTTGTAGGGCCTATAGGCCCACTTAGGATTTGGGCTAGCAGCCAATCTGTATTTACAAGATCCATAATTATAATCTAAACTAGTTAAATAAGATATGAAAATAAAATAGGGAAGAATTCATTTTTAGTCCAGTATGTAAGGCCTTGTCCAGTAAAAATTTTGTATGTTAGAAAATTTCAATTTTAGTCCTGTATGTTTCCAAAGTTGTCCATTTAAAGACACTGACCATCAGAAAATGACCAATTTGGCCACAATTAATCATGTGCGACGCACGTCACTAATAAATTTGAGAAAGATGAAGAAAGAAAAAAAAAAAAATAACGAAATGCACTTCATATGAAAATTAGGGGTTACCTTTTTCTTTTCTTTTTTGGTCGAGCTACTAGTAATTTAATGATTTGACATGTTATCTGGACAAATACTTGATACATAAGCATTAGCACTCAAAAGCCCTAAATTTATTAGTCTAATTTCGGCTAAATTGATTGTTGGTGATGGTTAATGTCCTTAAATTGGACAACTTTTGGAACATACAGGACTAAAATTGAAATTTTCTAACATACAGGACTTTTACTGGACAAGGCCTAATATAATGGACTAAAAATGACTTTTTTCCCAAATAAAATATACTACCTTCGTTTTTTTAGATGTTCATTTAGGTTTTGATAAGGAAATTAAGAAATATGGAAAATAGACAAATAAACCCTTAATTAGATTACATAGATATGGTAGGTTAGATAATTAGAGTTTCTTTAGGAGTAATTATAGGGTTACTATTGGAAAAAAAATATAAAAAAAAAAGTTAAAAGAATAACTATTTATAAATAAAGTACAAAAGCTAAAAAGACATCTAAAAAAAACGGAGGTAGTACATTTCAATTTCTATAGATTGCTGAATTAATTTACTGATAACATTTTTTTCTTAGAAACATGTCGTTTTTTATAAACCAAATTATAAGATTATATGGTTGAAGAGAATTTACTCTTGACCTGACCTCCAATAGAATAGGCTAGGAGTGTATTTGGCTAACGTATTTCAAACATCTTATATATTATAATTTTTTAAGAGTTTATAAGTTCATGAAGTGTTTAGATATTAAAGTATAAGGTTATAATTAATAAAAGAATTTAGCTATAAATTTTGCGGACGAATGTGAATACACCATCAAACACATCTTTTTATTAGTGTGGTCTTCAAGTCGTGTGTCTAGTGTGTGAATTTGTTCAATTTGTGTGAAGGAATGATGTTGTGTGTGTATTGAGCATGAAATGTCGGTATTGTGTGTATGTATGGAGTGTCTGTATGTACAATTTAAGTGTGACTTATAAGATTTTAAAGGAGTAAGAGGAACTAGAGCTTTTTTTTACGTTTAATAATATAAGTTATTTAATGTCTTATTTTGACAAACACATTTTATGAGCTTAAGTTTAACCGAACACTTTTTTAATTATCAACTAATTTTTTTATAATAATTTGTTTTTAAAAACTATCTACTCAATTAACTTTTCCAAAAGACAAAATCTAAACAATACTATAATTTTTTTTTAAAAAAGGTAAATATTTTGTCATTCATTCTTGTCTTATAAAGGCGACGTCACTTTCTCACCTTCTCCACTCCAAAATGAAAGTGACATTTACAATCTTCCAAAAAAATGTCACAGGTTGAGCATGCACTACATACGTAACACAAACTACAATTAATTAATTAATTAATTATTCAAAAATATTAAATATAAATCGGGTCGAGTCGGGTCATTTATTCTGGATAACCTCGAGAATAGTCTCACTCAAGATTGCAGCATCAATAGTATCTTCAACAATGGCTTCCATCCCAAAGAAGTGTTTGCAGGTAACCCTAGCTTCCAGAACATTCACATTCATCTTCTCAAAAGCTTCTAGAATCTTCACTAAGGTTTCTTCTTCTTTCTTGCATGTCACTATCACCATCATATATCCTGTCCTAATCTTCTCCACTTTCACCTCCTGTTTAATACATACATTATTCATATATATATATATGGCGAGGTGATCTCCTACAAGACAGTCTCTCGCTAAGTAAGACGGTTGGTAAATAGTGTAATTGAGTTGGTGGGATAAAATCACTTTTTATAACGCTCATTTGATTTTTCATTATTAAAGAAATTACTTGCATTTGAACCAATTTCTGCGTTGAGAGCAAATCGATCAAAAAGCTACATGACTGTCATGAGACATAACTTTTGGCTAATTTTAATTGACGTAGCACTGACACTACGTTTTCTTCGAACGAATAGTGTACGAGCGAAAATTATGAGACGAAAAGTGATTTCACACCATAGTCAGACACGCTTTCCTGGTAAATTTGCTCATCGACGACAGAAATAGATCTAAATGCAAGGAATTTCTTTAGTAATGGACGAAATTGAAAAAGCAACAACTTTTTTGAACAAAAAATTAATGAGCAAAAAGTGATTTTAGCCCGTTTTATTTAACACTACCGTCTTACAAGAGTTTTTGACATGTATTGCATCAGTTTCTAGAAAGAGAAAGAGAGAGAGGGTACGTACTTGGATATGGTCTATAAGATTTTGGTACTCCCTTTTAATGGCTTCAACTTGGAGCTTCAACTTGTAGATGTAAAGAAAAGCATCCATGATAATACAACTCTTTTTCACCTTCAAAAAATATGCAAAGTCAAATTAATTCAAATGTACATATTAAAAACATCAAACTAAATTATATATTATATATATATAATTCGAAAATATGAAAATATGATAAAAAAACTACAGATTTTGATTTGGTGAGAGTTCTCAAAATGTGAAGCTTTCTGCGCAATGCCATTCTCCTTTGCAACATTTTTTTGAGTGTGTGATTAATTTAGAAAATGTTTGTGGTTTTTATAGAGAATGAAAAAGTTAAAAAAGGAATGAAAGAAGATGGGCTTTTGGGGTCACGGAATGTTCTGACATTCATTTTGTCCTTATTCTTTAATTATTGTGTCTAATGTAATAAATTTCAAAAGCATTTTTATTACCACTCCTAATCACTATATCATGATTGCTACTCATCAGGCACCATATTTAAGACAATTTTTGTCCGACTAATTTTTGTTTAGATGATAATTCAGTTCTAACTAGTCGCTCAAGGGTTTTCCCCTAACAAATATCTATACTCAACTCAATTCCATCTAAACTTCGACTAAACGATATGTCCTAATATTTCAACATTGTTTAAAACCAACAAATATAATTTGAGACGACTTTTATCGTTTCAAATGCATTACCATTTATTGTTATAAAAGAATCACTAACAACAACTTTAAAATATTAATTGTTGAAAGCGTCATGACTATAATGACACTACTTTGGAACATTTATTTACAAGAATTGTCACTAAATTAGTGACAAATATTTCTAAATTTAATCACAAAGTTAATGACACTACTCATAAACACGTTACTAACTTTGTGACACTTATTTTAGATTGTGTGGCCTATTTAACAACGCTAATTCTTGGAAAAGCGTCATTCATTTAGTGACAATGAATAATTAGCGTCAACAAAGTAGTAAAGATCCATGTTGTAGATTTTCATATATGGCGACACATTGTTTAAAAGCATCATGATATATAATTTACCTATAAATAGCTTCTGTGTCACAAAAAAAATTGTGATTTTAAATTTAGCGACGCAATTCGCTACGCTTTTGCAAGCGTATGTAATTTTTGTCGTGATGCTAATTAGCGTCATAAAGTAACAAAAATTAGCATCACTATACACTGCTTTTCTTGTAGTGTTTGTTGTCTATAATAATAAAGTTGTGATAAATACTCATTATTGGGGACCGTGAAAATGGTCAAAACAATAAATACTCTTTCAACTAAATTAACTTATTTCAAATAATATGTGATTACTAATATGAAAGAACTATAGTTTATTCTTCATAATATTATCCTTTATAATTTACAACTCACGTGATGAAATTTTAATTTATTTATTTGTTTGTTTATGTAGGGGTAGGGGCATGGGCAAAAGGATCTAACCCTAAACATCATCCATACTGGTAGCTGTAAGGCTAATGAAAGAACATGCTATCTGAAGTTTAAAAAACCCAAAATTTTGTCTTTATTATTCATAAAAATTAATTAAAAAGGATATTTTCATCTTGTAACTATATATTATTACACGTGTCGATCATGTGATCATATTTTTTGCTTGATCTTTGAATATGTGGCATCAGAAGCTTACGTGGAAAAATTAGTCACGTGATCTGCACGTGCGTTTTTCCGGTCACATTGGCCATCGACTGTGAAATGACTAAATGGGGACAAGTTCTAGAGTTGCAGGACTAAATTAAATTTTAACTTTTTTAGAACTAAAATTATACGAGTGAAAAATTACTTTGAACGTGAATACAAATACACTAGCAAGTATAATAGAATACATGTTGACACGTGAGAAAAAAAACGATTAATTTTGAGGGTGTGTTTGCAAACATAATATATCAACTTAAAATTAATTTTAAAAATTTAAAAGTGATTTTGTAGTGTTTGGGGACTCTTAAAACTGATTGTCAAAACATATCAAATTTGATTCTGAGAAGCTGTGATCATTGAACTTTTATCAGCTTTTGGCTATAAAATCACTTTATTTCCATATACTACCAAATTTTAATTTTCTACAAAAATTAATTATAATCACTTCTCTAAAAGCACACATACAAATTGTATTTCACCGATGTCAACATATGCGGCATGTGGTCAAACTTCTTTGGATCCAAGGCAGGCTCGGGTAGAGTTGGCTATTCAACCCGTTCGACCTAATTCAGTCCAGCCCACTCTAATTTACGGACTATTTGGGTTGGGTCTAAATTTCCGGCAACATATGCATCATGTGGTCGAGCTTCTTTGGGCCAAGTGTTGAGCAACAAAAGAAATATACCATTCAAATAAAAAAAATCCAGAAATAATGGGTAAAATTGTTTAAAGTTCAGAATTGCTAAAATATTATTAGCTAAGACAAATAAAATAATAAAAAATAATTAAAAAAAGTAAATTTAACATTCCACAATATATGGAGGAAACCTTAAAAAAACCACACAAAAAAATCCTTAATGTGATGCTTTGACAAAAGAACACACGAAATTAAATGATAGTGCACGATTTCCCTATTTAGAATAGGAAGACAGATCAAAACTGCTACGAGTCAGGTCCATGTTTATGCAACATTGGGTGTGGTCAACCTCTTATGTCACCTAAAATTTTAAATTTAATGCTTGTGTTTGTTTTGTGTCGTCCTCAATGCATAACGTGATTCAATTTTAAATAAATATTCTCGAATACTTTTTCAATCAATAGTAATCCAACACTTCCAAAACACACCCTAAATCTGATCACCCTACCTTATCAGATAATAAAATTGTCGGAGTAAATAAATTTATACAATGTTTATGCACGACTGGATGTGACACATGATTATCAAAGTTGACAACATTGTACTATATTGAACACAAAATTATTGCGTACCTAATTATTAAAAATATATAATTTATATTCGGTGTGTTTATTTAAGGTTGGAGAATGGTGAAATACTGTTGATTGAGATAAATAAATTAATAAAAGAGTAGATGAAAAATAAATTTATTCTTCTACAATATATTGGGAGAGAACTTTTAACGAATATACCTAGTTTGATCTATGCCAAAAATGTTACTTTTTGGCCCTAGAAGATTTGATTCATTTAAAATTGTAAATTGTTCCCACTAAGATGCAACACATATGGACCATAATATAATAACATAAATCTTCCCACTAAGATTTGATTCATATTTTTCTTTTCTTTTTTCAATTACAGATGCTATTCTTTTGGTTTAAGATTCTAACGTGAATCACGCTCAATGGTATCACTGTTTTGTATAAAGGTATTATAATACCTTTATCCAGTTAATGTGAGTATTTAAGTATAAATTGTGATATCATCCCTGAATTGCAACGTGCAACTGATGTACATGAAACTTTGCCTCTCAATTTATGTAAAGTACTAAAGAAACGTTAGTTAATTATATTTAAAAAAGGACTTTTAGTTACAAAGCAGGCACAACATCGTGATTAGAGGTAGTAGAATCGATCTGGCTCAGCCGGTCTGATATTTTAAATGGTTGGGCCACAACAATTTTGACCCGAAGTACTAGTTTGTCTGACAGACCCAACCTAATAAGCTAAAAGCCTAAAGGACCAGGAGTCGGACCAATAAATCTAATATATTATAGGGTAGGCTGGATTGGACTGACTAATTTTACCCTAATCAAATTTTAGTTCGATCTATCCTAAAATATAGCGGTTTTCATGACTAACAAGTTCTTTTGTGGAGGGACAAAACCAAATTCATCAAACATCAATTGTAATCACTTGTTTTAATTAGAGCCGGCGAAATAGCCAAAGTTATTTGTCTGGGCCATATTTTTATAAGCCCGGAACAAAATATTGACCATCCGACTAATCCATAATCTATCGGGTGCAGCTGACAATTCGAGCGGTTCGATTAAGTTGGACCTATTCCGTCCGGCCAATATTATATTTTGGATTGATTTGGATTGGCTTAATTTTTTTGTTGGACCTAAAGCCCCCTAGGCCCCTACCTTCCCCTATATATTATTTATAATAATATTTTATATATTTTTAATTTATTACAATAATATATTCCATTTATGATTAATTTTTACTACAAATATATTTATATTTTTTTTATTGTTTTTGCCTGATTTTTTATGTTTGTTTATTCACCATAAGACTTATTTAATTATTTTTATAAATAAAATTTATATTTAATAATTATAGTTTATATTATATTATAATTTTAAAATCATTACACTTAAAAATAGTGCAATGACAATGAACATATCTAGAAAAAAAAAAGGGGGGGGGGGGGGGGGAGTTAAACCCTCGGGTTAGGGAAGCAAATACGGAGCGCACACCGCAAGAAAAAAAATCAAACTAGAGATTGAAAAATTCGTCTATAATTATATGATAGTCGTCTCTAAACTGAAGTAGTGATTGGCTTGAGACAAACTGTTTTGGTATCTATAATGTTCGTCCCTATAATTTTGAGACCGATTTATTTCGTCTTTAAATTTAGTGATCGAATTTTTGTCTCAATAATAAAATTAAAGATCAAATTATCTACAAAATAGAGACGGATTATGTTAATCTCTAATATGTGGTTGCTATTTCGACACTAATCGGATACTAACGTTTTTTTGTCATTTTCTGTCACTACTCTATTATATTCCGTTGTTATTTAGTGATCAGTATTATCCGCTACTAAATTTCATCTCTAATATGAAAATTTCTTGTAATAGCGATCGAATTTTTTGAGAAAAGAGGTTACAAATTTGATTCTTTTTATGCAGGACGGATTCCGAATGATACAACCCGCCACATACCCGCCCATTATCATGCATTGACGAACAATTGGTAAATAAAGAGCCAATCTATAAGATAAATATTGATGGAAGAGCAGTCCAACAAATAAAAAAGACGCGTCAACGTCACAAATAAATCCATAATAATAAGCTGAAAAGTAGCTGTATATATGTAGACCAAATCCAAATTATGGTGCCCCAATTGGCAGTTCTTAATTTGGAGTTTACAAATTGCAATTTTGCAGTGATATTTGTACGAACCGAATGGGGGACTACTGCAGAGAGAATGATGTATAAGCAGCTACCAGAATATATATATATTCACACAAAATATGTAAGCTTTATTACAGCCTAAGTATCACGAGCACTTCCTTCTACTCCTGTCACCCTGTCCTTTATTTGCTGCTGCTGCCTCGACTGCTTTATACTTTGTCCATTAGTGCTCACTCTGCTTTGGACTAACCTAATTTAATTAGACAAATTCTATACAAACCGACTATTAGAGCTGGAAAAATTAGTCTGATCGACGATCGCTTGGTTCGAATATTTTATGTGTTGGACTACAGAAATATAAGTTTGAAGTAACGTTAATAGAGCTAGTAATATCTGTTCGGTATAATCTATCCGACATTTTAGGTGGACTAGGCCACAGGGATATAGGCTGGAAGTATCATTAGACCCAACATGCCCGACTCGATGAGTTAAAAGCACGATGGACCACGAGCTGACAAAAAACTCTTAGAATATTTGAGGGGGATAGGCTGTGTTGGGCTGGATAATTATGGGCCCGATGAAATGTTTGCTCAACTAGGCTCTCTATATGATGTTGGCCCGATGGGTCTGGACCAACGGGGCAGAGTCGTCCAATTTGCCACCTCTAACCATCGGGTCCTACAGGTCCGTTTCAATGGGCTAAAAGCTTAATGGCCACGGGCCTATATGAAAATCTTAGTATATTTGAGGGCGATAAGTTCGATTGAGCTTGATAATTTTTCGCCCAATAAAATTCCGGACTGGATCGAACATAGGGTGTTGATCGGATTAACTGAGGCTGGATCAGACCGCTCGAATTGTCATCGCTACCGACTAGGTTGATTAGTCTTATTTCTCAAAAAAAAAAAAAAAGTCTTAATTGAGATAACTCTAATACGCTGATTACCTTTCATATCCAAGAATACTCTAATCTGGCAATCTCCAACCTTGTAAGTGGCTCTATATGTTGTTTGAGTCCCCTGCATTTCTCTTTGCGTTTTTCGTCTCCTTCTGACCGTCAAGATATATCAGTTGGTTGGAAAGGGAGGAAACCATCTTATTCTCCTCCCACATTAGGTCTTTGGGCACTTTTGTTCCAATCTCCTGATTTGAGATTTTGTGCACTTTTATTCCATATTCTTGTACGTATGACAATTTGTACTCTGTTTAATTTATGATTTGATCATATACAGGATAGGGACCGTGCCTTAATCCTTCACCTTGGATGTTTTCTTAAAGAAAACCTTGTAGGTGACCATTTAGGAGGTTGGGATGAACTGACCCGGATTGTTGGGCTAATGTTATATTAAAGATCTGGTTGGGTAGATTCAAAATGTTATGGGGCCAAAAGTTAGTGTACAATTTCAGTCGATTCTTCTAAAATATACTATAATTTTCGGGTCAGATTAATTTTATAACTAATGTATAAGAGATCTACTTCCAATATGCTGCACAATTTCTATTTCCAAGATAGAGCTTAATTAGGTTATTTTGCTTAATTGCCATACTGCAGCAGCAACACCGTTCATTATATGCCATCGCATCTTCCTTTTTTTTTTTTTTTTTCGTTAATTCAGAATTTCCCTTTCTTTTTTTGTCCCTTCACATATTTATTATTTTACATTTAACTTCTCAAAGTTTTTCTTTTAATTATAAATAATCTTAGCATTTTTTTTCCAATTTTTTACTGGTTTTTATTAAAATTGGCTACACTCAAATAATAATAAAAATTTCAGTAAATTCACGAAAAAAAAACAATTTTCATTTATATTATAAATTATAACACATATGCTATATTATAATATAGAAAACAAACTAAGGAAGAACATACAACCACACTACAAAGAAAATACCAAACTTAAGAAAAAAAAACTATTTTTTGCTTTTTATTTGATTGTAAAGATTGAGGGTGGAGATTGTGAGAAAAAATTTCTTTTTAAGGATATGCAAATTGATGTAGGATGTACCAATAAAAAAGAGTGTGTAAATTAGAGTGGAACGGAGGAAGTAATATTTGCAACAAAAAATGAAAAAGAAATGGATCTTTGTCAATATAGTAGTTAGGGATTTGAAAACACATGAAACTGATAAAAAATGTGATGGCGCCAGACCATTTAACCTCGAACCACAAAAAAAGTGGTCAATTTTCCTTTTCCCACAAAGATTTCTGAAATGATTGATTTCTTAAGAATAAAAGAAAAAAAGGAAATTGAAGAAAACAATAAATAAATCATGTTTATATTTAGGGAAAATGTGATAATTTATATTTAGTCTACAAACTAATACTATCTTCGTTTCAAAATAAGTGTCATTAAAAAAAACGATAAAAAAATTCAAAATAAATGTCGTTTTAACCAAAAAAAAAAATCATTATTCTTTCAATCTTACCCTAAACAACCTACTTAATTTAGTTTATTATTTCCTTATTCGACAAAACATATCAAATTAAATGAATTTTGAATGGATATATTTATTATTTTTATCAATCCTTAATATTTACAAAAAAATTATGACGACACTTATTTTGAAATGGAGGGAGTACATGTATAACTCAACGGGATCCTTAACTATTTTTGTTCTAGATAAACCATTTGAACCCTCAACTTCTAAATAGGAGACCCCTCAAATAGTAGAATAATTAAACAATTTTGAATAATATATTTGATAAATCTTAAGTACTTCAATTATAATATATTGAACTAACTTACTAAAATTAATTAAAGTTATTTAATATCTTAAACATAAAAAGTTAGTTTAAAATTTTTTTTATTCCTTACTTTATTTAAACAATTGGAGATCGATTATTCAGGTTTTTCTAGATCAATTAAATATACTTTAAAATTCTTTTATATTTTTTATCCAACAATTCTAAAATTTTATTCCGATAATTATTCTCTAACCAAGTCTGTTAAATACTAAAATCAGATTAACCTCCTGCATGATTGTTGATTTAAGTAGTTGATCATAGGGTGTGTTTACTTAAGACTTGATTCAGTAGATTTAGAGGCTCAAATTTTGATAAAACACACTTTTTAACTCTCTCAATCAAGTTTGGTCCAGCACTCCTTAGTCTTAAGTAAACACACTCATAGAGTCAAGTTACTCAATTCAATTTCATTTCAAAATTATAAACTCGTTCATATATAAATATAAGGGTTAATTGCAAAAAAAATTACGACTTTTATATTTTTCGCAATTTAATCATATCTTTTATTAGTTTGCAATTCAATCCATGACTTTTTTAAAATTTTGTAGGTCAATGCAGAACGAAACATTCAGATAAGATATTCATATCATTATTCCTAGAGCTCCAACATATCGCCACTATAGATGCACGGTAATCATAATATTTTGCATTTACTTACATGCACATAATTTATCATGTATCAAATTTATAAATTTAGCTCACAAGTGTTTTTAAATTCAAAGATCTGCGACGAATTTTCCCTTGGCTATGTGATGATGTATTCACCGAGGGAGCGGGTGTCGAGTTTCCAGTGTCAAACCATCAAAAGTTCATCGAAAAAATATGATCGTGCATAAAATTACAAAAATTGGAAATTTCATGTATTAAATTGATTTTTTAAGAAAATATGATTAAATTGCAAAAAAATGGTAAAAGTTATGCATGTTTTTAACAACTAGCAATTTATCACGTGCGTTGCACGTGATTTCAATATTTTATTGAAATATTATATTATTATGTAGTTTTTATAAATATTATTTCCAAATAATATATTTTCTACAATTAATTATATCATTGTTATTTAATTATAATATTTAAAATTATTTTAGATATTATAATTTTCATATATATTGTTAAAACAACATAATGAAAAGATTCAATAAAATCTTTTAAGCGCTAAATATTTATGTGATCAATCTATGAGTGTCATGATTTGATAGAAAAATTCATAACATATTCCTAATATTCTATAATTGGAAAGTAAAAATATCATAAAATAAAACTATAATACTTAAAAAAACTTATTAAAATAAAATAGATCCTTATACAAATAATATTGAGATCTCGATATATTATATGTAATTTTAGTTATATTCGAGGAATACATAAAAATCTAAAATTTTATTTTTTTATTCTCATGTTCACTTGATCTATTTTGTTTTTCTCAAGAAAATGGACAAATAGGCCTTCCAAATTTTAATTCTAACTCAAATCAATGCCTAAAACCATCATTTTGTCCAATAAACACCTAAACTTTTTCATTTTGGACCAACAAACACTTTTACTTTTTTTCTAACAAATTGACACATTCGTCAACATTTTAAGTTAACACCATCAGTTTCTATTATTTAGTGTTGTGGACCCAATTCCGTTTGCAAAATTAGCCCACCTATTAAGTTGGATTTCTCCGACTTCTTCAGCTCGGTCGCTGCCTTCTCTCCTCTTTCCTCCTTCGTGCTCTTCCTCATAGACCCATATATAAGTTATACACCATCTCCTACTTCTTTAATTGTGGGCCCTTCTCCCTGTTTCACCTTCTACAAATGGCTTTCCACCTTTGATCAAGATGAGAGTGATGAACTCTAGTACTCTTCTTCTAATGATACTACCGGTATCGGCTCAAAAGACGAAGTCTTTGACAATGGTATCTATTCCTTAAATTGTTTACCCCATTCAAATTGTTCCTTTTCTCCAAAACATATCACCACCTTCTACTTGAACCATTGCTAACTAAAAACTAATTAGGTTGAAGGGGATAAAATATGAAAAATAAATGATACACTTATTCTATAGGATACATATAATAAAAGTAGGATAAGTTGAGATTATAAATTAAAAAATAGTACATGGGTACCGTATGAGATTTATGCAACGTGGAATAATTAAAACAATCAAGAGTCTGTTCTTTATATGCTGGGACCTACATATTACCCATATTATATATGAGTCTAAAAAAATTAAAAGAACATGGATTGATACATACTCCCTCCATCCCAGTTAACTTGTCATACATTCCATTTCGGTCCGTCCCACATAGTTTGTCACACCCATAAATGGCAATTAAAGGCAACAATCTCCACCCTCAAAATATCCACTTTCAATCTCCAACTTAAAAAAAGTCAAATATTCCACAAAATCTATTTTTTCTTAACATTCGTGTCCGGTCAACTGTGACAAGTTAACCGAGACGTAGGGAGTATAACATATATGTATATAGGCATGTGTGAGACGTGTGTGTTGGAACAAATTATAGCATATATATAAAATAAAATAATATGAATAAATTGGTATAAAGGCTTGCCTTTGGCAATGTCCTAAAACATAATATTCAACCATTCTCTGATGTGCTGAAGACTACGGTGCTCTATCCTCAGGATTTAACTGTGTATTCTTCTTCAAATTTCGCACTCTAAAATTTAAGAAGTCAGAACTTTGTACTTTATGTGTCTCTCTGATGCGGTGTATCTCCGATTCATTTTCAGAATCTTTTTTGGCCACTCTATACTCTCTAATTTATAGAGACTTAAAATGATCCTCAAACAGACACGACTAACCTCGTAGAAAAGACACATCTGTTGGAAACCAGTTGTCTAATTTAATAGTCGCATCTCTTGGTTTGTTTTTTTTAAAAAGACATATTGGTCTAGTAAGCCAATTTTAAAACCAAACAATATATATATATATATATATATATATATATATATATGTGTATATATATATATATATTAGTTAATGTATGATTCAAACATAAAATATCCGACTGTGTGTATTTTTAAGGGATATGATTTGTTTTTGTAGTATATATTTGTCTATAGAAGAGATTTGAATGTTAATATATAAGATATAATAAAATCAAGATATCATGAAGGAAATTACATCACTAACCCTATACTAATTAATTTAAAAGGGACAAAATAGGCAAAACGAAAATTAGCTGAAACTTAAGGCTATATGATTCATTCAAACATAAAATATCCGACTGTGTGTGTTTTTAAGGGATATGATTTGTTTTTGTAGTATATATTTGTATATAGAAGAGATTTGAATGTTAATATATAAGACATAATAAAATCAAGATATTATGAAGGAAATTACATCACTAACCCTATACTAATTAATTTAAAAGGGACAAAATAGGCAAAACGAAAATTAGTTGAAACTTAAGTCACTTTTATATTAGTGTATAGATTAACCTTAAATATTAAAGTTGGGAATATTGGGTATAGTACTCCATAGACAATTTCGCAGTGTAAAATTAATGTTTGAATATAAATGAGTCAAATTTGGACAGAGAAAGTGATGTTAGAGAACATAAAAATTGAAATATCAGGAAAATTAGCAGACAGAAAGTGACCTAAATGCCCCCCTGTTTGTAGCTCATACAAAAAAACAAAACCTTACAAGGACCTGTGTAACTGCTAAATTCCTTTTTTGCCTAAGAAATATATTTATCACGACATATATGTCCTATCAAACTGCCATCGACAAGTACGGATTTTTTGTTTCTATGGTTGGCTTTTTTTAAGTTTTAATCATCTCCATTCAAATAAATTATCTATGATTCATTTTTTAATTAGGGCTGGCAATCTCCAGCACAATTAGAACGATTCTATGCGATCGAGCCTGGAAAATAGAATTAGGATTGTTCCCAAGTGGTTTTGGGTCAGAGAAGGGTTGGACCCGAATGACCCGCAAGAAAGAAAAAAAGTCGAGTGGGATTAACACGCATATCAACCTACAATCTTGTTTTTCTAAAAGTAAAATAAAATAAAAATAAAAGTATTTATAAAGTTATCAATTTTTGTAATATTTTTTGATATAAATTTATATTTGTGGACATGTGTAATGGTATTTTGTGTTTTTTGGCTTGTGGTTGTATGTCTACTTATTTTATTTTAATCGTTTGGGCATGGATATATGATTTGCAATGCGTTAAATGCAATTTAAAATTTTAAACATGAATACATTGTGACGTCTTAGGGTTTATAACAATCATTTTAGGTTTCTATGGAAAAACAGAAATAGATGAATTTTTTTTATATTCGGGATGGAAATAGGTTAGTAGGACAACCCGCAGCCTAAAAGTGTCAGATTCGAATTGCGAGTCTCTACCCGTTTAGATTGGCGGGTTGGATTTGAGTTGGAGAAAATTCGTAATAATCCGGTATTGACTCGACCCTTTTGACATACCCAATTAGATTTGTAATATTTGGCACTGTCTTATACTACCAATTGTCAATATTTCTTCACTTTTTTTTTAGGAAAATTCTATAATACACACCTAGTGCCGATACAACTGAAATTTTGACTGTTGGATTTTCGCCGTTTCAATCTTGAACTTTGAATTTTTTACCATAACATTTATCCTTTGAATTCTCACCACTGTAAATTTTTGTTGATGCATTGACTTGCGGGCACATATTTTTCTTCTTTCTTTTGTCTTTTAATTTAATAAATTGTTAACCCTACATAAATTATGGTTTACCACAATTCAAATAAATTAAAAGACGAAAAAAAAAAAAAAAAAAAAATTAGTGTGCCTGGCATGTGTTCTTCCCTGAATTGCGAAAAAACCCTAAAATTGTGTGAAACTGAATCTTCTCTTCCTTTTTCGATCGATGGTGGCGATAGGACTATGACTGTCGCTTCATAAATTCCTCATTATTAGAGTATATGGCCTCTTCGAGACCCAATTGCGCTTAGGCTGGTCAAATGGGTCATAGATGCAAAAGGCGATATAGGCGCGCCTAGGTGCTAGGCTCCGTCAATTCGTTCCGCTTTTATCCAAATCATCATCTCTAGACGTTTTTAGGGCTAGGCAGTTTCATTTTTTTATTTTTCATTTATTTATTTTATTGAAAACACCGCTTGAAGCAATTTATTAAATTAAAAAGATAAAACATAAAAGTTAAAATGCTTACTCTCTTCATTCCAATGGCAGAAAAAATGAAATAAAAGTTAAAACCCTCTCCCCCATAATTCGAGTTCGTCCGTCGCCTCTCTTTTCATTCCATCTTACATAATCAATTAACTATAAGAACCTTTGTAGTAAAATTTGGTTTACTTTAAGTATAACCTTTAAATTAGACATGTAAGAATTAAGTTTAAAAAAGAAAAAGAAAGGAGGAATTATCTAGGCACCGCCTAGGTGCTAGACGGCTCCAAACTGCTCCGCCTTCTGCTACCATGACCAACAAATGTTCTTTATTTGTAAGCACATTACTGCGTATTTTAATAGTATGTCAAAAATTATTTTATTGGATTATTCAGATTACTTTGCCTAAAAACCCTAGCCTCCTTCCTCCATCACCTCCATTTTCTGAACGTTTAGATTTCCTCCTTCTTCTTCCCTCATCCTTCAATGATAGGAGGATGGAGGAATATTTCTACCACATTATTGGTTATTTCTTGTAATTTTGTTTTGTTCTGTCTTTTTTTTTTTGTTTTTGAAAGCGAAGGCAGGTTTGCCATTGTGAGCTCCCCTTTGTACGTCTTTCCACGCTTTTTGCGGCTTTCGATCCGTTTTTTTAGATGGATCTTCCTGGTTTTCCAAACCTTATACAGCCTTCGGTTTCCTATGAATCTTTCGATTTTGAATGCTATTGTGATTGACAAGAGTCAGAGGCAAAGTTTGATGGAAATTTGAAAGGATTTTGATTCAAAGGCGGACCCAGTTTTATTATTTTTTTCGAGGTCTAAGGTAGCTATCGTGCTTTTTTCGATTCGTTGCTTGTTATGTATGTTGTCACGATGCAAGAATTATATCTTATTGCTATTTGGCTTCTTATGAATGATATTTAGCGTATGCTTTTGACGGATTAAATGTAGTTGGTCATAGGCTGGCCTTGCAACCATTGTTTACATAACACAACCCTTAGGTTATGAAGATTCTACTAAACCTAATCATGTTTGTAAACTTGTTAAAGCTCTATATGGGCATAAAAAATCTCCTAAAGCTTGGATGCCAAATTAAAATCATTTTTACTTAGAGTTGATTTTCTTATTTTTGTCTTGGACTCCTTCGAAATTGTTAATAATAAGTATCTGGGACTCTTCTTTGTTTTTCGAAATTGTTAATAATAAGTTAGCTTCTTATGTTTTCAGATATTCTACTTGCAAACCTATCTCTACTCGTCTTCCGTAACACCATACTGTTCCTAGAAGATAGTAGTCCTTTCTCCAATTCTACTTTATATCGTAACACTGTTGACGCCTTGTCATATTTACCAATGATTAGATCTGGTATAGCTTTTTCTGACAATAAACTTAGTCAATTCTTACATGCTTTAACTGATAATCATTGGCGTGCTTGTAAAACGTTTGTTACGATATTTGAAAGACACTTCTTTTTTAGGACTCTGTTGTAAATGTGTTTCGCATTTTGCCTTGAGGGTTTTGTCAATGCCGATTGGGTATGTTGTGTTGATGATAAACGATCCACTAGTGATTTTTGCATATTCTTAGGGCCCAATCTTATCACTTGGAGCTCTAAAAAACAAAATGTAGTGACTCATAGTAGCACCGAGTCCGAATACCAGACACTCGCGCTTGCTACTACTAAGGACTAACAATTCCTGTTGTTTATATCCTCTAGGGTGATAATACATGTGCAACCACCTTGGCCTCTAATCCCCTTTTTCATGATCGTACAAAGCATATCGAAATAAAGTGTAGACCGGTGAAATTAATGTTTGATATTTACCAACAGAAGACCAGATCGCAGATATTATAACCAATTATAATATTATATGTTATTCTAGTTCTATACCAAAAAGAATTAAGTTTTGTTCTTTCAACAATAAATTTATTTATTTTATTATTATTTATTTTATTATTATTACTTTATACGAGCCCAAATTATGTCCACGAGCCGTTCACGAACAAGTCCTTCGATTTTCAAGCTCGATTTGTTAATAAATGAACATAAATAAATGTGTTCAAACAAGCGCTAACTGAACTCGAACACAAGTTTTTTACCGAATGTTATGTTCGTTAACAGGCCTGTCTAGGGGTTTGCACGGATCGCGGAGATAATCCGATTTGCATCGAACCCCGGACCGAAAGCATCTGAATTGATAAATATCCCTTGACTATTTGGTTTTATTCGGACCGAACCAATCTGAAATTTTCTGTAGTAAGACCGAACACTTTCGGACAGAAAAAACGAAATAGAACCGAGTAGAAAAGTAACCAACTATATCTTTTTTTCATATATGATTTAATTCATTTCCTCAATATTAAATTTAATAAATTTTGACAGTGTATGTATAATACTAATAAAGTTTTAGGTATTCATAAAAGTTTTTAGTAACAAACAATAGAGTAATAAATTTATAATGAATAATTTTCAGATAAAATATAAATCTATTAACTACAGATATACCGATAAGTTAATACATCTATAATTTATATAAATAAATATATTACATGTTTAAATTTAACTCTACATTTCTTTAATCAAATCATTAAAGTTTATTATTATATCTAATATTTTATTATTTTCATATATAAAGGTCAAAATCATAAACATGTGTATGATAAATCTTATTGAAAGTGTATATTAATAGAGTTTTAAAAATGATAAATAATCGATAAAATGTCCAAAGATTTTATGATAGCTGATAACTTTATAATTTAGTGTTGTTCTTTTTTAGACGTGACACTACTCCTTAGTAGCTTGTAATTGGTTTTATAAGTTGCGTTTGAAATTTGTCTTAATATAAAACTTCTAAGTTATTTAATATTGCACTTTATTAAAGAATATGATATTATTGTAAATAAAACACTATAATTCTTTCGTGCATTTGTTAATAAAATTAAATGAAAAAACTCCAAAAAGCTCGCAATAATTAGATCGAATCAATCCAATCTCCAAAAAAAACTGAATCGATCAATGAAGCGATTCTGAAAATTTAATTTTGGGTTCGATTTTAAAAATTGCCGTATCTCTAAACCGTTTCGAACTGTGCTCCCTTGCCCCTATCTCTATGATAAGCAAGTCTTCCACAGTAATCACTAGCAGGCCTTGCTTTTAATATGGGCTTGTACGTATTGTATGTTTGCCACCAAACACATATTTAGGCCATAATAGCATAAACTACTCTCCTCATTCCATATTAATTAATGTTTTAAGATGTTTTTTTCTTTTTTAATTAATTGACGTTTTACATATTTTTCATCAATTCTATCAATTTTCTCCCTGGATTCAATCCTAAAATATCTCTATTTTTCAATCTATCAAAAATATTCTGAGTTGGTCAAATCTTTAGCTGATAATATATCTGTCAAAATATTTTGTCCTTAATTCTTCCCTTTCATTCTAAAACGTCAATTAATATGAAATTGAGGAAGTATTATTTTATCCGATTCTATATATGGTCTATTATCAACATGACCCTCCATATAAAAACAAATTATTTCTCTAATATTATGTGCCTCAATGCATCCCAATCAAGCCACTTAACCCCTTCTATCCTATAAAAAAAAGTTATATTTCGTGGAAGTACAATTTTTATTTTGTAAATTTAAAAACTATAGATCGTCATTATACGACTTCTCCTATCTATTAATTTAACTTATTACATCGTAGGTAATCTGTCCATGAAATAATATATTTTTCTTTAACTAATAAAATGAGACATAACATTTTTGAAACCAAACTCTTTAGTTTTTTGGACAAAAAGTAATAGTGAAATAAGACTTTTATTAAACAGAGGGAGTCAATTAACTGAAGAAACTTTTTCTTTTATTCGTTAATTTAACTTATTAAATTATATGTAATTTATTCATGAAATTAAAATTAATTTTATTTTTTTAATTGGACTTTTACGACGAAATAGTAACTTTTCATATAACAGAACAATTTTGTTTTCAGATGGAGGAAGTACCATTTTGGGAATTAAATAATTATAAAAGCTTTATAAAAATTACAATTAATCAGAGCAAATAAATTGGAAAATGCTGAGTTGGCCCAATCTCTAAGGGAAGCAATAGGGAAATAAAAAAAAATGTTTAATTTAATATTTTTTTCCATAAAAAATGGAAAATTTATTTGAAAAACAAAAGAAAATTCCGTTGCCGGGACTTGAACCCGGGTCTCTCGGGTGAGAGCCGAGTATCCTAACCACCTAGACTACAACGGATTTGTTCTTGATTTATGTGTATATATATTTAACACTAAATCAAATTCAGAAAATTAACTTTACGCTTCACTTGTTTAAACCACGTATAGAATCAGGGTGTTCGTCCAGACTGATAGTCGGGTTCTGAATTAATCGGTTCGGGTTAATTGATTTTGAAGACTCTGAAAAGTTATTCCTAAGCGATTTTAAAGATTTCGGCTATTTGAATTTTGGGTTTTGAATATTCGGAATAATCGATTAGGATATAAAATTATTTGAAAGTCTAAAGATTATAATAACGAACATATTTTCAGATATACTAAGATAGTGAAATGCTTCAATCCTTAAGAAAACCAAAAGAAAATAGAATGAATTCCATCATTTATAATTATAGTGTCCCATAAAATAATTTAGCAATCACCATTACATAATTAGATTTATCTTCGAACTTCTAACAAAATTATAGATATTAAGTTGAACTACTTCATTAAGCCAAAATAAAGAAGTTTTCATGGAGAGCTAAAAAATGGAAATTCTAACATCATGATCACCAATATCTAATATATATCAAAATTCTTATTCGTGTTTCAGATGAAATTCGAATAAAAAGAGTAAGATTTATGGCCGTACAATTTATCCACTTAAAAATTCAGATGAACCTCTTCAACTGATCCCTATAAGAAATATCCGTATTAATAATTCATATAACTACATGATTGACGTGGATTTTGAGTTATATGGATAAATCCAACTAATAAACACTGCTATATGGAATAGTGTATGTCATATACTTCTTGACAAGTGTTGATAGTTCAACTCTTATTCAATTATTTTGTAATAATAAGGAAGTGCAAAAATGATTATAAAAAGATAGGTTAAAAGGAACCTAAAAGAATAATAATCTTCTTCCTGTGGATAAGAGGTTTCAGTCCTGAGAAGTACTTGCAAAAAATCACGGGAGAAAATTTCAACGAAGAATTGTCCGATGCTAAAGTTAGTGGTCGGAAGTAAGAAATGGGTTGATAAAACAATAAAATGCAACAATGTCCCTTTGTTTTCAAAGGGTTGGTATTAAAATATTTATAATGATTTATTTTCGAGAGCAAGACGATAATTTTTTCTCGCATCCAACCCTAATCCGTACAATCCATAAAGCCCATTGGGTTAGTGGGCCAAAGTGACTTGGGCGATTTATCCTACCTCTTCGGCTTCTTCGCAATCGGGCCCATTTCTGGAAGGTCATCTCGTGGCCCTTCACTCTCCGCTCCCTAACTCCCCTAATTCAAATAGAATCATCTATCCTAGTCGGCTCTGAATCGGATGACCCGTCCTAGAAGGTGTTTTAACTGTGTTTCTTATCAGGGCAGCTTTGTTAGATCCGCCCACACCACCCCTATTTTAATAAAGTTTGCACCCGATTCGGATTCTATGTCCACTTTTACCACGCTTTATTAAGAAATTAAAATCCTACCACATAATATTTGAGTCGTGTATTCAAGAACAATGAAGCCATGAAAATGACATTATCCCTAAAATTTAAACAATGAAGCATAAACCTTTTGTATTTGAATATGAACAATCACTAATCCTAAATCAACTTACTTGGAAGAAATGTAAATCATTAAAGTTTTGGGGGTGAAAAGAGAGGTTTCCATGTGCTTCTAAACCATCTGATTAGCCCTATTTTCAGAGTTAGTGTAAGAGAGTCTTGATTTATTCTAGTAGAGTTGTTTTTTCTTTTCTTTTTTTTCTCCTCTTTTTTCTCTCTCCACATCCACACACAATACCATTGGAGGTGGTTATACGGTTCGAACTGCCGATTTTAATTATAGATCATCGATTTTTTTCTTGACGGTCACTTAATCACGATCATTCATCTCAAGCAACCATTTAACTCAATCGTCCACATGTTCCTTTTTTTGAAAAAAAAAAAAATAAATAACTGTAAGTCGACGGTTCAATTGTCGGTTAGAAACAAATAGATGAACCGCCAGACCGAAATCAAACCTTAATTTTGTGTGTTTCAGTTTTGAACCAAATCTAAGTCAACAATTTTTGAACTTATTTGAACCGGGCCGATCTATAGTTTTCGGAACCATTTGGGCATCTATGAATACAACAATTATATTAAGGGTGACAATCTCTGACCCGATCCGACAGACCCAATGAACCCAATACAAACCGACTAACTCAATTTTGACTAGAATCGATCCAAATTAGTATTTTTTCTTCTAATGTATTAAATGTTTCAAATCATTTTTAATATATAACCCGAATCGACCCGAAATCAAACACCACTCCGACCCGATGACCCTAATTTCCACCCCTTAAACTATATCGCTCTCCACTACAGAGATTATGTTGCTTATATATAATCTTTAACTTCGTATAAAATGATCCCAATATAGCCCAACCACTCCTGCATTACCAGTGATCACTCACATTATTATTACATCAAATAATTTTTTCTAGGATGAAAGCAAACTTTCATAAATCACCAGATAACCGCCTCTCCAATATGTTCCAGTGAAGTCAGGACATCTTCAGCGTAGCCAGATAACGCAAACTATAGTCACACAGCCGTGTTCTACTGTCCGGAAAGCATTTTCGCAACGGTATCCTGCAGCAAAGCAGTGGACTCTACAGCAGTTTTAGTCAGCCAACTGATGCCAACTTTGAGCCGGTGCTCATCCGTCGGCAATCTGATCAAGTAGGCTAGTTTTCTTGCTGCAGTTAAGTCGAAATCAGATACTCCACAGTCTGTACAATTCCTGATTGGGGTGGAGTTGCAGATAATTGACAATCTGAACATAGATGCAATAGCTAGTTCGTACCTGTGTGCCCCACTGGACCCTCCAACGTTAAACCCTCGACAAAACTTGCTGCAACGGCACCATCGTATCTCCCAAGACTCATCATCTCACCTAAATTTTGGAACCTGCAAGTATGTTCCTCTTTAGATCTATACGATGCAAGGTTAAATAAGCTTATATCGCGTCCAAAGAGAAATAATAACAACTAACCTAAAAGGTAGAAGAGGTCTGCCGTTTATTGCGGCCCACAGATTCCAGCCGGCGAAATCTGCCTGCTGAAATGCTACCTGATAGAAATATGGGAGCACATAAAGCACAATCACATCAGATATTAAACAAATAAAAAAGGAAAAATGAACAAATTTGTCCCTCAATTTATATCCCAAATTTAAATTGGACCTTAGACTGTTCTTTTGTCCAGATAGGCATTTGAACATTGTAAATAGTTTAAATAAACCGCTGAACTCTTAAATTTGAGAGAAATAAAACCTTCCTAAATATTAAATTAACTAAACCAATTTGAAAAAAGTTATTTAATAAATCTAAAAGTAACATTAGATAAAAAAATGTATATGAAAAATCAAGAAAAATGTTATAATTATTTAATAGAGTTCTAGGAACTATTTAAACAAAGTAAAGAGAAAAAATTACACCTGATCCACACGTTATTAAATGCTTTCTAAATTAATTAAGTTATTTTAGATCTATTTTAAGTTATTAAATACTTTTCATATTTTATGTTGTAATTCTCGATTTTTTAAATATTTTTTATTTAATTTGTTATTTTTTGTATTTATTAAATATTTTAAAAAATTTATTTAGTTATTCTAATATTTAAGAGGCTCCTATTTTATAAGTTCAGGGATGTATTTGTCCTATTTAAATCGTTCAAGTGCCCATTTGGACGAAAAATTAGTTCGGGATCTAATTTGAGGGCAAATTCTTCCAATAAAAATTGGAAAGTAATAAATTGAATGAATGGTACCTGTGCGGTGCCTGGAAGCAATTTCCCGCGCGTGTCCCTAACAGCAGCTGAATCGCCAACGGCAAATATACGAGGGTGGCCCTTAACTCGTAGGGTTTCATCTGTCTCTGCTTGTCCCCTACCATTAAGAGGGAGGGAAATTGGTTTATCATTCTGTTCGAGTTCAGGAAGCAGAGGTTTCGACCCAACAGTCCATAAAACTAAATCCGCTTTAACTTCTTGTGTGTTCTCCCCCCTTTCAACAGGCTGCAATTCTATTATAAGTCTTTCGTGATCAGCTTCAGTTGTAACATCAGAAGCTCTCTTTATACCGCGCACAAAATAACCCAACAAAAGCTCGACATTTCTGGATGAAAGAACCTGCAAGCAAGGTTGTTAGTTTCCAATGAAAAGATGGTTTAATTAGGTAAAGAAATGTGAATCCAGAATATATAGTTATTGAACTGCATTGACATTTTTAAGAGCTACGTTTTCCTACAGAGACAACAGAGCCATCTTCTGCTAATAACCGGATGCCCACAAGTTTACGACCATATGAAAGTACCGTTATCACTGCCCCCTTCCACCATCTGAGGTGCCTACCAATCATAAAGACTTCAAACTTTTTATTTGAAGAACTTTTTCACTTTTTTTGTTGAACTCATAATAAAAGTTTGAGAAGGAACATGACTTTACATCAAGAAAAGTGCTCTTGATAAGAGTAATGACACTATTTCATTAAATTCCGTCATGAATAATGATCTTTAATATTAGGTTTATCTTCACAAATATAGGTGTCCACCAATTCTTCTCACCCACCCACAAGAAATAATAATAATAAACTTGAATACCTAAACATATTACTAGAATAGACTTATTACGAAACGGTTAACATGAAAATAGAAAGATATGGTACCCTCATTGCTTCAAGCACAGCACAGCCCTGCTTAAAGCATATTGTAATTTTTTTCAATCCTTTCACTCAAACATCATGATCCCAAGATATATTCCTATTCCTATCAAAAGTTTGACACTCCGATAATTACAAAGAATGTTCGCGTCTATATTCCAGAGAATTTCTGAGATTTGTAAATTTGCATCGAGGAACTTCTCAAAATATTTGAAATTAAATAGCATGCATACAAATGATGAAATTGTTTGCTGGCGGTGAAACATAGTCACATGTTCCAGTTATTTCATGTTTTACTCCTTCTCCACTGACGAAGTATAATAATTTATCTCATAGTATAAATGTTGGTTATTGGTTATGATTCAGGTTCAGATTCATGATTCACGGTTCATGATTCATGATTCAGTTTAATTTTAGAGTCATAGGTTGGACAAATTAGTTCGTAAATTAATGGTTCAGAGATCAGGTTTCATGAGTTCAAATTAAGAAATGAAGATGGAAGAAGAAGAAGACCAAACTTTATTTTTATCCATTTCCGGCCTAATTGGTACATGCAATGTTATGTGGACCTTACTAGTGTCTGTGTGGGCGCGCACGTACAGTAAAAGGATTAACAAGTTTCACTCCTAAAGAACAAACCCCCACTTTCATCCTCCTTAAAATATTGCATTTCAGGTAGATCTATTACCACATGGTGATGTCTAAGACTCTAAGCTGCATTGCGGATCATTTGCAGAGATTGTCATTCCAGCAATTGTTTTTGTTAACATGGCGGAGGACACTAAGTGTACGAGCAAAAGGCCAACACATTGAAACGTGGGGCTAAATATCTAGATGCTACAACATGGGATCATGAAGCTATTTTCTTTAAAAATGAGAAACAATTGTGGATGCTGAAGATCCTCACAGAGGATACTAGTCCAATTCACAAACAGCGTAAAAGGTTATTATCACACATGACTTTGACTTACTTTTAGAGCAGATTCCCTGTTTCTAGGTGGAGCTGCAGGCAAGATTGTTTTTTCAACATTGATTGCTTGTACAGTTCCTCGACCTTGCAGTCTTTCAGATATTGTGGCAGCCAATTCGACACCAGAGTAACCACATCCCACGATAGCAACACGAATTGGAGACTCCCGGCCGAAGAACTTCCTTTCTAGGGCTTGTAGCTTCTCATTAACTCTCTGCATCACAGTATCATACAGAATTTTATTAGGAGTATCCAATATGGAAATTAGAGCCGGCACTTCAAATACTAACATGAGCATCGTCGAGGGTGGAAAATGGTAATGCATATTCCATTGCCCCTGGGACAACATCAAGTTTGGGTTCAGCTCCGAGTGCAAGTACCAACCTGGCTGCCCATATCAACAAGTATGAGAGCAGAAAACGACGTTAATGTAAAAGAAGCACCAATTTCAGTAGCATCCAGATAAACGCAGAACTGCAGGAATACAAGCCATATTCTACATAGTTCACATTGATAAAAATTGGTCAAGTATTCTGTATTCTCTTCCTTTTGAACAAGAAGCTGTCGGGGATCGGGGAGTAGAATAATCGGAAGCAAACTTAAGTAATATGAATACATATATGCGTAGATACGTGGGTTGAACAGCAACCATGTACAGAGTACACAATTGAACATGTGAAGCAGAACCATGCATCAGAGATCATTATGATAAAACTTTCCCTGAGCTAGTCAATCTCCTGAAGAGCTACATAATTAAACAACTTGTGATTGAGCTGTATGGAATATATAAACCAAATGGTTACTTTCAAAATTGAGAGGTCGATTAAGTTCTGGACAGATAAGTATCAGAAAGAAACAGTTGAACTAAGAGAAAATGAAGAGAGAATTGCAAAATGGAAGCAAATCAGCCAGGAATATGGGAATAAGTATTCCAATTTATGTGGCATTACATATCAAGTTTGAACCAATCAAGTATTCACAGGGCTGTAAATGGACAGAGTTTTCGTTGAACAGTTTGTGAAGAAGCTTGCTTATTTGAAAATACGAACTACTTTTTGAGCTCGTTTTATAAATGAACAGAGCTTGAAGATTGATTGGCTCGTTCATTACTAGCTTGTGAACAAGCTCGTTCTAACAACAACAATAATAAGAAGAAGAAAAACAATAATTTTCATACTACATATAATCTAATATTTTTATATTACATGCTATGCTAGTAAGTATTTGGTCAAACTCGTTTATTTGTATGGAAATTTAGGAAAATGTGTGTTTAATTGATATTCGTGAGTAGAGTAATTAGTTGTTCACAAGCACAAAAGTTCACGAACATGGTCAAATACGTTTGCGAACATGTTCACGAACACCTTCATGAACGAAATCAAACATCGCTCGTCTTGGCTCGAGTTCGATTAAAAATAAACGAATCAAACATGAACATCTACAAGTTCGACTCGTTACAGCCCTGGTACTCATCAAACATCTGATCACTCATGAACTTTGTTCAAGTTTTTTATTTTGAAAGCCATAAATAAGAAAATTGACAAGTAACATTCCAAAAATGGAACAATATAGTTGCCAGGAATCACATAAAATTTTACCAGTCATATTCAATAAGGAGACCACTTTGAAGATGCACGAATCCAGCAGATTGAGACGTGGGACCCGCATCCATTCCCAAATGATCACAAGGATGTAAAGACTGCACCCTGTCTTTGAAGAACTGCACAGCTGTGTGCGACAGCAACTCTGAGAAACGTGGAGCAATTTCCCATTCGTCTACTTCTGTACTTACAAAAGTTAGCACAACAACATCATCAAAGGAATTATGATTGGCTTGCTATGGAACTAGAGTGTGTTCACCAAATTAAATAAAAATATACCTCCCGAGAGGAGTTCATAGAGTAATGGCTTGAAGACAAAGCGCTCAGATTGATCAACAAGAACCACCTGCCGCATTATCAAATGAATTCAGTTTCTAGTCAACAGTTGTCTAAATGAAACATATGTACGAGGAACTAAACCCAAGTCCACAATCAAGTCAGTGCAGAAATGTGCATCTACATCTTTTCCCACCAGAATGCATTCAAATGGCACACTTTTCTTGTAAAATATATATTTGAAACAAGTTTTCTTTTCTTTGCACTCAGAAATAAAAATACATACAAAACAAATACCGATTCCTTTTGTTTCTCAGAATAGACCTCATTCTGGTTTTTGACTTCTCATAATTGTTGATTAGTTATGTGCTCCTTGTCTTATACATTGCATGTAATATGTATACAATAATATTTATTCGCGAAATATCTGCCACCAAATCAAAAAACATCTGGTGAAGCGTTCTTTCTTCTTCTGGTGCGTGTGAGTGCTTGTCGGCAAAAGGGCTCCTAGCATAGGCAACAGCGTATCCTCTAAAAGAGAAGCAACAACAATCCTTCTATCCTCTCAAAAATATGACCATTAGAAGACCACATATTTACGCTTAGTACTGTGAACATGTTCGAGTCTCATTTATTTTGATTCGTTAGAAACTTTCAAATGTTTGTGTTGGTGAAGGAGCCAATATTATACAAGAACAAGGGGGATGCAATGTACTCTAGCTAGTTAAAGCAGTAACGCTGTGCGACATTTGTATTTTGTATTACCCATAATCACCAGGTTCGTTTCCAAGAGGATCGTTCCTAGACATACAACGTAAAATTGTTGAATCACGGTACCTGTGGTCTCCTTCCATCGGGCCAATCAAGTGACTCCAATCTCAATACAGTGTACAGCCCTCCAAAACCACCACCTAATATGCACACCCTTGGTCTCTGTAATCATGAAATGTGTTCATTGTCACAAAACACCACAATTCAGTTGTTTACGCAGAAAACCCAACCAAAAGAAAACAAAAATAATAATAATAATATAGCTCTGGAAGAAGCTTCAAATCAGGCAAACGCCCCCATTAAATTGCATGATATTGATCAATATATAAGCATCAGGATTACATCCCAATGCTCAAAAACTATTAATAAGAAGTACTTTCTCTAATTCACACATGATTGAAAGGTGTCAAGAGATACAAATTAGCAACCACTCCACAACTTAAATGAAATCATAACTTTTCCAGTCTTGCAGTGATATATGCATACAGCCATACACTATTTGAATGAGCATAAATAAATCCTCATCGAGAAAGCAAAAGAATAATTTTCAATCTTTACTTTCATGAATTAGAAATTTGAAAGGTTATAGCTTGGGAAAAATTGTTTCGGAGTGTTTGGGAAAACAACTTCAGCTTTAATAAAAGTTAGTTTAGGCTAAAAGTTAAAAGTAGAAATAGTTTTCCTTTTCCAACTCTTTTGGTATTTTGGTAAGTAAATAGAAGTTTTTCTCTCACTCATAAGCTAAAAGCTGCTTAAGTAATCAAACATTCCAACTTTTATATTTGACCAAAATCACTTTTATTCTCAAACGCTACCTACTTTTGATTTTAAGCAATTTTACCACAATCTCTACTTTTAATCACTTCTTCAAAAGTTAAACAAAGTAAGACACCCCTAAGTATCAAACACTCCAACTTTTATATTTGATCAAAATTAGTTCTTTTCTCAAACACAACCTACTTTTGATTTTAAACAATTTTATCACAATCTCTATTTGTAATCAATTCTTCAAAAGTTAAGGCAAAGAAAAACACCCTATAATGACTCACCCTGAAGTCTATTTGCACATAACATTTCATCTTCCATTACAATGCCACCGATCAACTAAGGTAGGAAATCACATGAGCAATGTAAACTTGACTTGGTACAGGTAGCATAAGAGGCGGAAAATCGATTACACCAAGGATGAAAATTTTGGTTTTTAAGGAAATATGGTATTTCAATCTTACGGAAATTTCGGTGAAATATCGATACAAGGTGGAAATATCGGCACAATTTAAAAAAAAAAAAAATTGAAAAATATATTAAAAATCTGAAAATTTAAGATGATATTCTACAGATTGTTATAACTAATCTAACTTAAATACTCATGTTTAAGGACAAATTAGATACAAATGACATTTTTTACACCTAATTTATAAATATTAAATAATATAAACGATGTCTGATAATATGATACACATTATGAAGTATTTTTTTGCAACATTACTACTTGCTAGTACCAAAATGATGACCTATGAGACTCAAATGGAGTTGATGCTCATCTTTAATTATGCAATATTGGTCCTAATTTATTGCATTAGATTTTGAAGATAGTCATTCAGATGACACTCGTAAGATACAACATCTCTCTCAATAGTTATTTATTCCATAGATTGGATAGTGTGGATTGACCAAAAAAACATATTGTTGACCTCCATGTGCCATTTGAGGGAATGAAAACTCATCAAAGATGTTTTGATTAGTCCAATCAAACCTTGCACATCATGTCAACCAATTCAAAAACAAATTCAAAAAATTTCCGAAATTTCACCGCCGAAATTACGTGAGTGTTTACACTTTTTTGGCTTAAAAATATAAATTTGAGTATTTTTAAATACCTGATTTTGCTTTAACAGTGATTTAAAATAACTTATTTCAAGCAGTCCAGCCGGTCATCACATGTTTTTTCGCAATCACTCCCTACAACAAATTGCAATAGGAGACAATCAAAATCGAAATTTTGGAAATTTTAGAAATTTCAAATTTCCCCGAAATTCAACAAAAATCTATTAAAACCACTTTCATTTAGGTAAAATTTCCAGATATTTTCAATCCCTGATTACACCAAAGGTTCCACATCGTTAAAATGATAGCTAATTCCATGAGATAGATTGCAAAATGCAACTCAAACTTAGAGAGAGAGAGAATAAGGTTAACCTTGTTGGTGTCAGGCCATAAGTAAGTCGACGGTTGAGATTCACTCTCAACAGCTCCAGAGGCGCCATTGTATCCTCCGGTTGAGCTCGAGCCAACAATACGGATTCCTCGCGTTCCAGAGGAGTCGGAAAAAAACCTCGAATTGGTCAAACGTTTGAAAGAATGCCTCTGGAAAAGCTTAGGGCACCGGAATTGGCCGCCTGAAATTCGATACAGTTTATAAATTCAAATTAGATAAGGATGATGATGATGATGACACCAATGGAGAGTGAGAGAGCTTACAAATGGAAAGTGCAGAGGGGGTAAAAGAGGAGAGAGCGTGCGCCATTTCTGGTCGACGGCAGAGGTACGTCGGCGACGCTTAACGTGAATGTGGCTGTTTTAGTTCCACGACTGTCGACACAAAAACTGGACTCAGCAGTGGTACCTAACATATAACCCGAAATAAGTTGACATATATTTTGAAAATGGTTATAACTAACTTAAATATAAATTTATATTAAAATTATACATAAATTAATATATATTTATAAATATTAAATAATATAAATATTTATATTCTGAATTTTTTATGTAGTATTACTGATTATTAGCTCTGTTGTAAAATTCTCACTAGCTCCGATTAGTACCACCTAGGCGCTGGATTACTATTGACCGTATATATTTATTTTTGGATTATTCCCCACCTAACCACTGGTATGTCTGATTAGCACTATCTAGGTTCCGACTAGTGACTATTCACTATTCACCAGTCCCCGCCTAATTAGCGTCTAATGACTTATACAACCTTGATTATTAATATCAAAATGTTGACTTATAAAGTTCAACCAAAAAATCTCTTAAAATATACATAAGGAGACCTTCGTGAAGGCATAGATACACTTTATTTCAAATCTTTAAATTTCTGAAAAAATCTCAAAAATTTCATAAGGTGTGCCCGCACTTTATTCAAAATCTTCCGTTGTATAAGGAAAATAATTTAGTCATATTAACACTATAGAAAATAATAAAAACAAAGACAACATCAATAGCAAGCATATAAAAACTTGGGTTGCCCCAAAGTGCGCGATTATTAGAGCCATTATGCCCCGTTTAAATCTCCTAAGCTCAATCCACCCATGGAGGTTTGGCCTCCAAATTAACTGCCTACACAAAAGATGGAAAAATCGTAGCATGAGAAACATGTAATTCAACAAAAGAAACATTGTTCTTTAAAGATGGCGATGATACTAAGTAATGGATTACTTTGTACAAATTAGAATCAAACTCAAAGTTCTTCATGATTTATTATGATCTTTCAAGAGTTAAGCTCTTATTAAGTACTATTTTCGACATATCATCATCACTCAAATTAAAGGCTTCTTGTACGTTCTATAACATCCATAACGAAAATTGCACACACATCACTTAGATATCTCATAACCTCATCAATACTGAACTTGATAATCTCGTTATCGAATTTCATAGTGAATGTACCATCATGCACATCAATTTTAGTCTTTGATGTTTTTAAAAAAGGTCTCCCTAACAAAACCAAATAATGAGATGATTTATCTTTTTCATACTAACCACATAGAAGTCAGCAGGAAAAATCAATCCATTCCTTGTACCAACACATCATCTAAAACACCCCCAGGAGAAACATTAGATATATCAGCAAGTTGAATAATCACACCAGTTTCTATCAACGGACTCAACGATGAATAAATTGACAATGGCATGACATTAGTTGATGCTTCAAGGTCTAACATAGCTCTTTTAATTAGAACATTACAAACTTTGCAAGGGGTGGATAACATACATGGATCCTTGCATTTAGGAGGTAACTTTTTTTCTGCAGAATAGCTAGAACATTTTCTCCCATACTTACAAATTCATTACCTTTCAATTTTATCCTATTGGTGCACAAGTCTTTGAGAAATTTAGTCTATCGAGTTACTTGTTTAGTTGCATCAAGAAAATAAATGTTTACTCGACTTTACAAAAGGTATCAAATATATCTTTATCCTCTTCCTCCTTGGATTAGATAATCTAGAAGGGGAATGAGGACTAATGGAAATAACTTTTGGAGGCTTGGCATAAGTTTCTTGGATTGATCAGTTCGAGTATGTGAAATATCTACTTCCTTCTTAAATTCTTCCTCTAGGTTTCTCTTTCGAGATGGCGTGGAAAGTTATTTCAACTATTCGTCACTTCTCGAAGTAATTGGTTTTGCATAATGCTTTGGATTACAACAGTTTCAGATGACAATTTACCTTGATCGGGATTCCATTTTACTCATGGAAATTTCTAATAGAGTCACTTGATCTTCTAGCTTCTTGATGCTCGTCTCAGTCTCTTGCTAAAACTGTTGTGTATTGAGTGCAAGTTATTTAACAATTTCATCAAAAGATGTATAAAAACTTGAAGAAGATCTTTGTTGTGATTGAATAGGCTATTTGGGCAGGAAGTTTTGATACGGAGGTCTTTGACCATACCTGAATTTAGGATGATCCCTCCATCCAAGATTGTAAGAATTTGAATAACGATCATACTTCCTTTGTGGGTGGCTCTATAAATCCTCCATATTACATTTCTCATGAGGTTCATCTTGAAGTATTGGACACAAGGTAGTTGGGTGTCTCGGAGTAGCACAAATCCCACAAGCTCCGACCTGTTGTACATTTCATGTGGCCATTTGTTTGAACAAGAGAAGTTAGAGTTGCAATTTGATTTCAAGAGTAGAAATATTTACCTCATTCACTTTTCTGTAAGACATTTCCTACCTAAACTCAAATTGTTGAGAATTAGCAACCATGGTAGTGATCAAATACCTAGCCTCACCAGGAGTTTTGTTCAGTATAGCACCTTCATTGGCAGCACCCATCATTCTTCTTTCCATGGGAAGCAAACCTTCATAGAAGTATTGTATGAGAAGTTGCTCTGAAATCTCATGTTGTGGACAACTTGCACACAACTATTTGAATCCCTCTCAGTGCTCATGAAGTGTTTCAGAATCCTTTTATTTGATTCCACATATTTCTCTCCTGATACCTGCAGCTCTTGAAGCAGCGAAATATTTATCGAGAAATAATCTAACCATCCCCGTCCAAGTGGTTATAGAACCAGGTGGCAAGTAGAACAACCAACATTTCGTTGCATCGGCTAGAGAAAATGGGAAAGCAAGCAATTTGATTTGATCTTCAGTATTTCCTTGTGGCTTCGAACTTGAATAGACCACATGAAATTCCAAGAAATGTTTGTGAGGGCCCTTATTCTCAAGACCATGAGATCTAGGAAGCAAATGAATTAAGCTAGACATCATTTCAAAATCTACTTTCAAATATTGGTATTGAATGCAAATGAGTTGTTGGTTGATGTTTCATGGTGCAAACAGTTCCCTTATTCTCTTCATTGGCCATTTTTTGCTTAGTTTCTGAATCGCTTGAAAGATCAAGTGGTGATACTTCCGAAATTAATCTAGAAAATGAAGATGGTACGACTTGTTATCTCAATCAAGCTTCTTTCCTTAACCGTTTTGGTCTCTTTTCAATTTCAAGACCGTATTCGATGTCACCTATATTAGACGAATGAAACATCAAAGGAACAGGGAAAATAACTTAAAGATAAAGAAACAAATGAATACATCTATTTGACACTAAATCTCCGACAACTATGCCAAAAATTTGATGGTTGTCGAAACTAACAAGTTTAATATACTTGCTCTAAATTTACGATGATGATGAACAATGTCGAATTTATTGGGAATGATAATTAGTAATATTCTTTTGAAAACTGAAAATAAACAAATAACGATTATGGGCGTTTGAAGATTTGATTTTAGATAATAAACAATAACAACAACATACATTTATCATGGGTAAATGAATTTGACAGAGAATCCAACCAAAATATCATTTTTAGAATTGATTCACCGAATTTATCATCGATGCAATAACGATTCACTTAATTCAGTACTATATTGGTAGGACCTAACTCCCCTATCTCTCCCTACTAGTTTGATAATCAGGATATGATCTCTTATGATTTCTCTTGTCAACAAACAATTCTAGATACAATCATAGAATTTAATTTATCAACAACATCATGATGTTTGAGACCACCAGTTCATGCCAACAAACACACATGTGGGTTCATTTAGACTATATCGTATATCTCCACACAGACTGAAAACTATCTTTGTAATCAACTATGTTATTTATCACAAACATTAGAACAATTAAACAATTACGAATTTTGACCGCACTGTCGGGTGCAGTCAAATTAAATGATTTAATTCCCAACTATTCCTAACAGTAGCTAGAGCAAGTCAGGGTCGATCCCACAGAGAACAGGAATTAACTAAATAATCGTACTAACCAATTCTATATAAATACTAATAATATAACTAGAATAAGGGGGGGAGTTTTGATTAGAGTTAATTAACTAATGCAAATAACTAAAAACGAATTAACTAATGAATAAAAAGTATCCCGCCTTTAACCCAGTATCCCCCTAGCCTGAATATTCATGTAACTAATGCAACTACTTAACTAATTAGTTCTGAGACCCCTCCTCCAAGAATTAACAGGTACGCTTAGCTAACCCTTGTTACCCCTTAAGTATAATTAATCCTAAGAACTTAGCAATTAATCCTATCCAATTAAGTAGTTCTAGGAGACACTCGCTAGAACTATCGTAACTAGACGCATAGGGAATTAAGGCAACGGAGTAGGTATGGTGTTGTACTCACGAACGTGGTACAAGTGACCGCAACTTTGTGTTATCCTAGCGAGTAACCACTTTTTGCTACTTTTGGGCATAAATGCATAACAATTACGGATTATGAATTTATGACCTAGCGACAGCTATATGCCTATTACTAGGGTGATCAGTCCACATAACAAACATATAAAAGATAGAGTAATCCAATAACACAATGTAATCTCAGAACATAATTAAATTAAGCAATTACCGAATCAATTACATAAATAACAGTCTAGGGTTCAACATAGTTAAAGACGGGAAAATAAAGCTTAGCCGATCATAGCGATCGCTAAGAACAAACTACAAAAAGAAAACATTAAAACTAAAAAACTCTAAAACCCGAGTGCTAAATCTTGAGTCTTCGTGTTCTTCCGAATTTCCAAGTCCGCGCTCTTGAATCAGTGTCAAAGTCATTTTCGGACTTTTGGATCTTCTATTTATAGTCGAGGATGAATTAGGCTCAATTTGGGCCAGAAAAGGATTAATCTGCGCGTCTTGGGCTGGGCCATCGCCTGTCTCGGTCGAGAATTCCTGGCTCGGCCGAGCTCTCTATAAAAGTGGCTCGGCCGAGAAATTCTGGCTCGGTCGAGAATCTTCAACAGCCAATTTTTGGCATCTTCGCTGACCTTCAAGCTCGGCCGAGCTCCTTTGGCTCGGCCGAGACCAATTCCCAGCAACTTGGATCAATTTTCGCTCGGTTTTTTACATGCGACAATTGTTCTCGCATCCAGTTTAAGTCGAGTTCGACTTTTTGGTCTAATTTCACCTTAATGCTTCAAAACAAGTCAAACGACATCAATTTGTCCAATAATACCAATACGAGCAATACACGACTAATTATGCATGCAAATGTTCCTAACTAGACATTTTAATCGACCTATTATGCACGCATAATTACGTGTACCAAATTTAATGTTCTAATCGATAATATACAATTTTGATAATAAAACAATTGATCATATCATTCAATCCGCTAAAACAATAATAGCATCACACACAAAAGATATACAAATAGTGGAGAAATAAAAGAACAATATCACTAACTAGATTTCACAATTCTGAAAAAAAACTAGATCTTTGATAATCTTCTAGTGGAAATATGGAGTTCAGTCTTCCATGGAGGTTTGCAGTCAACTTTAGGAGAAGAGAGAAAAAAATTGTTGTCTATGTAGTTTTTGAACGACTGGGAGAATCATGTTATGTAGATCTTAAATATGTGTATCTCCCTTTAGCCTTATTCAAAATCTAACGCTAAGACTCTCAAAAGATATAACTAATAATAATTGCAAACATGTGGAGCGAGAAAAGTGGGTCGCCACTTTATAAAACCCTCGTCGCCGGACTTTTTAGTTAAGTGTGGCCATGCCTTATGCAAAATCATCTTCTGATAGCTTTACCAATCTTGAAGTCGTGCAAATCAACCAAATAGATACCCAAGAAGCTTCAATTCACCTACTTACCTTATATAACATACAAAACTCATGGATTAATCATGGACAGATCTAGAAATTTCTTCTAATGGGGACACATTTTTTTAACTATATTAAATAGTATTGAGACAAAATCTTATATTTAGGGGGAGGGGGCAAACTATGAAGAATTAAGGGGGGTGAACTCTTATATTTAAAGAGTATTAATAAAAATTATTAGATAAAATTACATAAAAAGAATTATTTTTTTTGGAAGTTCAATGGGGCGACCCACGATTGGGTATTAAAAGCACGAGAGAATTTTAAATATACACATTAAATATTGCATCTTATCGTCAGATAACAAATGAAGTCTAGCGATTAATTGACGCTTAGACGAGATAAACAAGATATGGACAAATGAAAAGGGGAGAAGTTGGGGAAATACGTAGATGGACAATGATAGTCTAGTGACTAGACGAAGCTTAATCGAAGTTAAACTGGGACCTTATAACAGTGGTACATAGTTGTATATGGAAAATGAGTTTTTCTTATTAAGTACCGGGTATTCTAGTCAATTCCACTTGGGTATTTTTTTACCAAAATTTTCTTATGAGGTAGATTGAGGATTTTTTATTTTTATTTTTATTTTTTTTATAATTGGTAGATTGAGGATTTAGTAGTATATTTTGCTGCTGCCTTCTTTAAGGTATTTAAAATTGAAGAGTTTAATGAGTAAATGTTAAATCTATAAACCGATTTAAAAACAAGCATGGCAGTAAAGGAACCGAACCAAGACGAGCTTTGTGTTGTTCGATAAATGTTTGCTAAATTTTAAAGTGAATCGAGCTTGAACGGGCCTGTTAATTTGATATTTGTTAATGTTCGTGAACATTAACGAACACTAAGGTCACGCTTGGTTGTAAATCATGTATGACAATGCTAATGGATATGAATGAGGGGTCAATCATACTATGGAATGAAATGGGAGGAATTGTTAATAAAAGGGGGTAATGATTAACTTATTTATTATGTACCAAGCACCATAAATGAAAATGAGTCCTTATACATTCTCATTCCTTACCCCTAAACCCCCACCAAACGGGCCCTAAGTTTGTTAATATTATATATTATTCTAGTTTTGCAAAAAAAAAAAAATATATTGGTTTCATTCTTTTAATAACAAATTCATGGACATTTTAAATAAATGAAATACATAAATAATACAATTTTTTTGTTATTATTTTACATGAGCCTAAAATATATTCACGAGTTGTTCAATGTTCAAGCTCTATTTGTTACTAAAGGAACGATATAATCGAACTCGAACATAAGCTTTTTACCGAACGTTATCTTCGTTAACCGCCCTAAAGACAACCTTACATAGGAGATCTCACTCAACTTGAAATATGCATCTACTGCTCAACTACCATTGGGCGTATCCAAATAACATTTTTCCAATGCAGATTCTTGTGGTCACTATACATTCCTTTGATAATGTGTGCTCATAAAATAAACAAAAATCTACAGAATAATTAAAGAATTTGAGTACCAATATAAACAAATTCCTTGACAGTTCACAGTTATCTTCTTTGTACCTCCACTTCCAGCTTCTCCATGACAATTTTAGAGTTTTTCATTCAAAAGGCATGATTTCCCCCTCCGTCAAAGCACTGCGATTGGTCTCTCTGAATCGATCAGGAAATCGTCTATCGTGGCGAGAGATTTCAGCTGGCGACCAAGAGAAGCAATCGTCTTTTGACACTCGGCGAATTTACCAGCAGCTACTGCCAATTCTTGATCCTGCATCAATTTTACGAGCACAAGGTCGCGTTTGGATTCAAGAATTTGATGCTGCTTTTGGAATTTCAAATGCAACCTATGTAAAATATTATATAAGAGTATTTATATCGACGAACCTGACTGATTCGGAACTCATCAACGATTGTTGATCTCTGAACTTGAGCATCTGATTTCATCTTTGATATTTCTGCCTCCAGTATGCGACACTTTCCAACAGTTTCTATCGAAATATATTTTTCTCTCTCATATTCTCTCTGTAAGTTATCAAGCTCTGCTTTGGCACGCTCAGCTTCATTTTGCGCGTCTCTCAGCTGAGTTTTCAGGTCGACTAACTTCATCTCCGATGACTTAAGCTGAATTTCCAAACTTACTTTCTCTCCTGTTATCTTGTTTACAGTATCCTCGTATTCTCTCTTTAACTTATCAACCTCTGCTTTCGTACACTCGACTTCATTCTGTGCGTATCTATTTCCATCATCAGCCAAAGCCAGCTTAGTTTTCAGGTCGGCTAACTTCATCTCCAATGCCTTGAGATGAATGTGCGATTCACTAAGAGCAATCTCCAAACTTACTTTCTCTCCTGTTTTCTTGTTTACCGTATCCTCGTATTCTCTCTCTAAATTCTCAAGCTCTTGTTTCGTACACTCGACTTCATTCTGCGCGTCTCTCTTTGCATCATTAGCCAATGCCAGCTGAGTTTTCATGTCTGCTAGCTTCATCTCCGATGCCTTGAGCTGAATTCGCGATTCACTGAGCGCAATCTCCAAGTTTACTTTCTCTCCAGTTATCTTGTTTACATTATTCTCAAGTTCTTTTCTCATCAGCGCCTCGTTGTCGCCCTCCTCGGGTAGAGCTGCAAGCCTCTCCATCTCAAGAAAATCGTCCATCAAATCATCAAACTCAACTGAAGGAACCATGAGACTACTACTACTTCTACTACTACTTCCTATCATTCTGAAATCTTTGATGATGTCATCTTTGCGGGCCCCAGCTTTCAGGCGGCGGCATTCTGCTTCAAGCTTGGCCACCATTTTTATGTGTTGTTTGCTAGCAGTTTCCGCAGCATGAGTGCTTAGTTCCAATTCCTCGGCTTTCGTCTGGAGCTTCAGCTGAAGGATAGAGTTGTCTTTTTCGGCAGATTCAAGTCGAGTACGGAGTGATTCCCACTCTTCTCTTGACTGTCTAAGCTGTCGCAAACACTCCTTAAGAGCTCCATCAAGATGTCCAACGCGCTCCTCTAGGATCGAATTTGTCTGTGTTAGAGTCTCGTTTTGTTTCTTCAGGACTGTTACTTCATTCTCAGCCCTTTCCCATCCTACAAAATTAGAGATTCATTTCCATAATCCATCTATTCATATCAAAAAAGAAAAAAACTACAAACATGTTGCTTTATGTATAAGTATCAGCATGGTAGTAGCAGATGTTATCACATTCTATAGTCTTTCTTCACAATGCTAAAAACAAAGCACATATAACAGAAAAGACTAATTTTATTGTAGCATTTTTTCTCATTGCATAAAGATACGTGACAGGAAAATGTTTGAATTAGGGGCCTGAATTTCTGAGGTTCTGAATTTAGGGGCTGAATTTTGAGTTTTTCTCAATGAGAGGCTTAGATTTTGAATTTTATTCTCAATCAAGGGCTTATATATTGAAAAAGACACATTACCCGATGTACGGAAAATCCAGTATGATATATCGAAAATCTCAATATATATTCAATATTGTAAATTTCAATCTACTCCGTACTAAATCTTCGTTACATCGGATAATGTGTCTTATTTTTTAAGACTGTAAGTCTTTAATTGAGAATAAAATTCAAAATCTAAGCTCATAATTAAGAGAAACAACTCAAAATTCAGCCCCCTAAAGACATTTTCGAAAATTTACGTCTTCTAGCGAAATTTTCTCCATATATCACTCACTATATTAAACCAACTAGCTATTAAAGTCCATATTCTGAATCCATGCCCCAACTCTTTTTTAACTGGTAGCGCACACGCGCGCACACACGTACGCACACGGGGTGTTACCTGAGACGGCTTCCTCGGCAACTTTAGCGTGTTGCTTAACCAAGTCTTCCTTGGCACGTACGTTAAGAAGAGCTTCAGTTAGTTTCTCGGAGAGAGTCTTTACAGTATCATCATCATCTGGTGCAGCTTTAGATGTGACTTCAGGGGATTGAACATTATGATTCGACACAGTCTGTAAACAATCAAACATTCATTTAGTGTATTGAACAGCCATGCAGATGATTTTGTCTTCTTTTTCTCCCAATTATATATAGCATGTCTTTTTTTATCTTTCTTGTTCTTCAGGTCATCTTCAGTCTTTTTTTATCTATCTTTCTTGTTCTCCGGTCTTTTCCCCTTCTTTTTGTTAGATAGGAAGCCCAGTTGAAAGGGCAGCATTAGTAAACATTTGTGTGCTCTCTTTTACCCGCAGGGATGAGTAAAATCGTAAATAAGTAGGGCATTACTCGAGTTAGGGTAACGGATAGGATATGAATTTGATGTCATATTCGACTATCAGATTCGTATACGCTATCTGTTTACCCGTTATATATAATGCATTAGCCATTTAGATATATGTAGATTTGATAAAATAAAGAAAGTCATTCTTAAGACTTTTAATTTTTTATGTAAGCAGCAAATTATCTACACTTACACTACAGACTAGAAAATAAATGAAATAGGAATAGAATTAAGGTGTTAGGGTTCGTTCATTTCATTGTCATTCTTTCTTGAATTAAATAATCTGTTAATTCTTTTCTCTTGATTTTTATAAGATATAGAGTCTGATTATAAGCAGGTACTCGACGGGTTTTATCCATACCTTATTTGAGATAAAAACTAGTAAGGGTAAAAAAATTATATACGGGTAGGATATGGAGAAGATTGCCTATATCCTACCTAAGCTTGTATCTTATCCTAGCCGTTGACATTTTTAATTTTATCATAATTTTAAACAATATTATCAAAATCAGGTCAAACCAAACGGTTCAACAGAAAATCGGTGCTTGGTCTAGTCTAAAATACTAAAAAATACCTTTTTTACGGTTAAACTATGTTGAACAAAAAATATCCGTTTTCGGTAAACTGGCCAACTAGAAAAATCGGTGGTTTTTTGCAATTCTTTAACAAAGTTTAGTCAAACACAATTCAAAATTGCAATTAAGTCTCGTAATAGCTGATTGGGTCTTAAGTTTCGGGAAAAATGCAAAATTTGGCTGGAAATCAGCACAAGTCATTATCTACGTCAGCTTATGAAAAAAAAAAAGGTTTACGAGTCATGACTTAATTAATTTTACGTGCAGCTCGTTGTTTCGAGTGCCTTCTTCCTTAGCCAAAACTTTGTGAATTTTGCAGACGGGAAGCAAGAATTGAATTCAAGCACCACATACGAGCTGCACGTGTTAATTTTCAGCAAAATTTTTATATTTTTGTTAAAATTAGGACTAAATTTACAAAATTATACGATATACCCTCTTCGTTCCAACTTATTTTGCATAGTTGATCGAATAAGGATGTTAAGAAAAAATAAATTTTGTTTTTTTTTTTTTTTTTGAGTTTTTAAAGGTGGAGATTGAGGATTGAGATTTTGAGGGTGAAGATTATGAAAAATAGTTTTTATTTTAGAAGCGTGCAAAATAAGGTGGAACGGTTGAAAACGGAAAGTGTGCACAATAAGGGGATGGAGGAAGTATTTTATTTTTATTAGCCTGAAATTGCAAATAGCGAATAGTCAGGGACTAGTTTTGCAAATTTACTCAAAAGTGATGCAGAAGCAACAGTAGAAGAGACATGTAGGGAGGGATTAAAGATGATATACAACATACAAGCACATGAAGATGGAGAGAGAGAGGATAGAGAAACCTGATCATCGGAGAATCTCTCAGATGAGACAGAGCCACAACTCTCCGTCGGACTTTTGTCAGAAGACTTTCGCCGCCATAGCCAACTCCGACGGTCCATCTAATTCCTCCTTCTTCAACATATGCATCAATGTATGTAAATTATACATACATTTACTCGGGAATCGAATAATTTAGCGAAAAGAAGTAAAAAACAATCAAGCGTCGCTTAGAATTCAATCCCTAACCAACCAACCAATCAATCGGCTGAAACGTTTACAAAACCCTCTCTCTGTACAGCAATACAATTACAACTACTCTGACAGGCACCTTTCGATTCCCCACCACTCTCTCTCTCCTCTCTAATGGAAAATGATGGGGAACACTGATAAAGCTTCAACTTTCCTATAAATATCCCTCAAAGGAAACCCCGGGCCCACATAAATCATTCACTTTTATCTTCTGAAAACGAGACCACTCAATTAACGCTCTAGAGAGAGAAAAAAAAAGGAAGAAAACAATACAGGGAACGACGGCCCGAAGAATGTTGAAATTATTGTGAGAGAAATGTTAATAATTATGGAGCTTGAGATGCTTGTGTGAATTATAATATTATATTGAATTTGGCGGAATTTTGGTGAATGATTTGGAGGGTTGCGGGAGGATAGAGACATGGGGGTTGAATTATTGATTGAGAGGGAAATTGTTTCTTTTTTCAAACTAAGATTGCGATATTCGCGCGCCTGTCTGTTGCGAGAGGTGGAGGATGAGTGGGACTCATAGGTGGCAAATTCGGACAGTCTCACATATCGAGCTTAAAGTTGGTAAATCGATCTCAATAGTCTGATATTTAGATGGGTTAGTCATAAAATGTATGCTTGAAATACCATCGAATTCAATAAATTTAACATGATGGACTAAAAATTCGACGAAACCGTTTAAAAATCTTAGGATATTTAAGGTGATAAGTTAGATTGAGTTCGATATTTTTGGCTCCATAAAGTTTCGGATCAATCCCACCCAACTCAACATATGATGTTGACCTGATCGGATCGGACCATCCGAATTACCACATCTACGGGCCAACACTATATATCGAGTTGGATTGAACCGACTTAAAATTCTATTGCGCGAAAATTTATCGAGCATAGTCACAGTCTATCCTCGTATATATTACGTCAGTTCGTGATCTATCGGGTCATAGACATTTAGATTTATGCTTCAAATGAATTACTTATCATACAAAAATATTTCAAATGCTAAAAATGTATTAGTATTTATAATTAAAGATATTGTTCGTTAAAAATAAAACTATTATAATACATTTACTTAGTAATCCCTTATTCGATTACACGGTACATCTAGCATATATAAGAGACTTACCCTTAATAAAATTGTTATTTAAAAAAAATTATAGATGACTGCCCAAGCGTTTATAATAATCAAATCACCAAAACTAAGCTAGCTTCTAGAAAGAAACAAACATGTATTGTTGGAGTTCCGACAAGACACACTTTCCGGCGAGAAATCGTTTTAGATTAAAAAACATCATCCCTTTATGTCAACTAAACATCTATCCTTATTTTCTGTTTATATTTTATTTCTTATATATCCTTTTTTTTTTTTTTATACCTAATTATCATGTATAAATCTTGAATTGAGGAATAATAAAAAAATATTTTAAAAATAGAAATAAAAAAAAATTATTTGGGCGGCTAGTTCGACTAGATACGTACCTAGGTCTACTAATTGCCGGACTAGCACGTCTAAACAAAAAAGCACATAAACTGTTGATCAGCACAAAACAGCTAACGACTAGTCGGCACCTAGGCTGATTTTTACATCATGGTGGCAACTAGGGATGGGCTTTCTACCCTGCGGTCCGGGTGCCCGACCCGCGCGGGTTTTACTTGATCGGGTCAATTTTTTGTCGATACCCTAATTTAACAAAATCAACCATTATCCTACACATATTTCAACAATCTTAAAGAAGCAAAAAGAATTAATTTTAAAAGAACCCGACCTGACCCGACCGGGTACCCGGGGGCGGATACTCGAAAAATTGAGTTGAAGATCGGACATTTTTATCGGTACCAGACCCGCAAATCTGAAACCCGACCCACCAACTTGAAACCCGACCGATCCCACCCTTCGGTGCAACAAGACGGGTATAGTTTTATGTACAAGTTTAAAATAATGTGTAAAGCCAGTCGTCACAATATATACTACATCAGGAAAGATGCACAACCCTCTTTTACTCAGCCCAATTTATATCAAAGTCCTTGAACTTCTGAAGCCACTTATGAGTATGTTGTGAATCATGAGTTTTTGCAGATGCCATGGTCTTGTCAAGGCCATTAGCCACCATAGACTCTACGGCCTTCTTTTGCTTGGCAAGTCGGTTCGGGTGCCTCACCTTGAGCGACAGAAGACGGGACACTTCGTGCAGCCCTCCCCATTTTTCCAGCGCGCGTGCAATGTCGTAACGACCTGATAGCAAAACTCCAGTAAGACGGATACATCTTTAACCCATATTCGACTATTTGACAATCTGTGAATGTAAGATCATCTTAGAAGAGATAATCTTGTTGATGATATATGCATCTATAATCATGTCTTCAAGTTTTGCCTTCTATATATAAAAAATAATACTCCCTCCGTCCCCGTCTTATTTTGCAAGTTTTCCTTTTTGGCCGTCCCACCCTATTTTGCACACTCTCAAAATGGAAAGAAATCTTGCAATCCCTACCCTTAAAATCTTCACCCTCAATCTCCACCTTTGGAAAAGCCAACTAAAAAACAAACAACAGTTTTTTCTTAATATACGCTCCGAAGCAGGTGTGCAAATTAGACCAGGACGGAGGGAGTATAACAACTTGAATGTGGTACACTAAAGGGAGTGTTTACAATTGTTTTTTCAAGTGCTTTTTAGAAGATGTTTTGAAGTGTTTGGAAAACAACTTTAGCTTTAATAAAAGTGATTTTAGGCAAAAGTATAAAATAGTTATTTTTTCCAATTTTTATGTAAATAAAATAGAAGTTTTTTTTTTTTCTCATAAGTTAAAAACTGCTTGAGTATCAAACATTCAGGTTTTATATTTAACCAAAATCAATTTTATTTTCAAACGCTACCTACTTTTGATTTTAAACAATTTTATAATAATCTCTACTTTCAATCACTTCCTTATATTTTAAAGCAAAAGAAAACACCCCCAAGTCAAGAAAAGTTATCCAACACAATCTTGTGCTTATATATATTTTAATTAAGAATATCCAGAAAATTCTACTGTAACGCTTGAATTTTAGAAAACGTCTCAGTTCGGGACCTGAATTTTGAGTTTTTCTCAATTTAGGGCCTAGATTTTGAATTTTATTTTTAATTCAGGGGCTTGCGTTTTGAAAATAAGACACATTATCCGATGTACGGAATTGTCAGTACGATATATGGAAAATTGCAATATACTTCGTACTAAAAGTTTCAATTTACTCCGTACTTAATCTTCCGTGCATCGAATAATGTTTCCTATTTTCCAAGACATAAGCCCTAAATTGAGAATAAAATCCAAAATCTATGCCCCTAATTAAGAAAAACTCAAAATTCAGGCCCTGAACTGAGAACTTCCAAAAATCAGACCTTCAACTGAAATTTTGTCGTTTAATACCTGCACGTTCAAATGATTTTCTGCTGGGCATATATGATTGATCCATACCCCAATTCCTTTGGAACCGTTTAATCTGAAGTTGATATTTCATTGCGTAAATTCGACGTAAAAGCAACAGCAGTGATAAGAGAATAAAACTGAATTAAGCACGAAAAAGGAGAGCAAGAAAGTGGTAACCTCCTCTTGCAAATTCTCGAGATTATCCCAGTAACCTTTCGGTTTACGCTGTTTGTACGCAAGGGACAGATTCATCAACGAGGCAATTCTCCTAAATCCACCCATGCGCGTGATTGCCTTCTCGATATCTACCCGCCCATGCTTCCGTAGTTGCTTTCTCATGGGCATAAATCCTTGCTGTCCATGCTCGGAGATGAAGTTTAAGAGCTCGGTTTTAAGAACTTCGATGTCCCTCTGTAACCCCGGAACCTTTGGTCTTTGTCTAGATGGTGAACTTGAGATGCAATCGTCGTCGTCATCATCATCGTCCGTACCAAAAATGACGGAGCTGCTATTGTTTGATAAGGCTGTTTGTCTCTCCCCAGAACTGTCAGTCTCTTGACGATTTTCTGACACCCGTTTTTCCATATAATCTCGAATAGCACACAAGTTTGAAGGGAGGTCCTCATAAATGACCTGCAATGTTGGAAGGTTTCTTGAAATATTATTCTTCAAAGGCAAGAGCAGAATAAGGGCATAATCTAACTAATTTCACCTTGGCCCAGCCCGATGGACTGTCCCAGCCCGCGTGACATTTTAGACGGGCTGGGACATATAAATAGTGGCCCGACATACTATCAGGCCCGGTAGGCCCGATCCAATGGGTTAAAAGCCCGACAGGCCGCAGGCCGGTCCGATTATATTAGTATATTGTAGGGCGATGAGTTTGGCTGGGCTGACTAATTTTAGGCTAGATAAAATTTTGGGTCAGTCAGACCCGGCCCGACATATTGCATTGGGTCAGGCCGGGCCGGGCCGGGAAGCCTGAATTGCCAAAATTGCCAAGAACAATATTGCATTACTGAATGCACAGGAAGAAAGCAGCTGAACATGTATGACCAAGATGAATGGTGGCAACGAATACAAACCTCTTCCATGATAGCTTCAGAAAGAAATGAGTTTTTATGCATTTTTGAGTCGACTGAATACTTCAACAGCGTGTGGTGACTACCTAGTTTCTCTAGAATCCATTTTCCTCGAAATGCATCAAAGTCTCCTTCAACCTGTTCAAATCTGATCTCTTGTTCAAGATGCTCGCACAAATCAAGGACAACACGTGCATGGAGAACCATATACAGTAGACCCTTGCATCCTTCCTGTGCTACGCACACATTTTTCCAGAATTTCAGAACTACTTTTATACAAACAAGATTGGCTACGCTTTTTGCTGAAGATGTAACACAACTGAAGGGTTAAAAGAAGATGTATATTAAGTTTGACGAACAAAAGTAACTCAAGTTAAAAGTAAACTAGAATGCTTTCTATGCTAAAATGTTTTCTGAAGTGGTTGCTTCTGTTGCATACAGTTAATAATAAAGACCTACCATTGGTAGGGGCACAACAGCTGGAGAAGATACAGAGCAAGAAACCAACTACGTACGGGTTTCTAGGCTAATAACCTGGGTTTTAGGCTGTTAGAGCCCTATCTAAATTAATTGATTCAGCCTTTTTGGTTCAAGCCCAAATATAACAAATGCAGCATATATGAAATATATCCAAAATTTTCTTTAGGCATAAACCCACATTTCGGAAATCAACTGTATGCAATCACTGTAGGTCATTCTTTGTAGCTGATCTCAGTTATTAGGTGTCACTTTTACTGTTCCAACAGTTAAAACTAAAAAGTAATCCAATTACAATCAAGGAAATGCGATTTGCATCTAGGGTGTGGTACTTTTTAAGCAAATGATTATGCATATAATAGATGATATAGCAATTCCATCAAGCTTTTCTGGTCAGGGATATCGTTGATTTTTTGCTTCTAATTTATCACTGGATTGACACGATAGAGATAATACAGAAAAGTAGGCCGAGCAATGTGTGATATTACCATAAAATTATTCATAGCTAGACGAGTTAATTATTTCTGGTGAAATGTCTACAAGGTAAATAAAACATTATAAATGATTACTGTCGATTCATCTATCTCAAGTATACATACGATCTAACAAGAAAAGATTGAATCTCATTTTAAATTAGCAATACATATGTCCTTGTTCTAGTCAAGGATCACTGCAATCTCATAACTAAAATACTAGAAAATGATAATCGTACCTGAAGAATGCGGACTTTATTGTTTTCTCGAGATAAAATCTTGCTGATAGCTAAGTTAGGAACTATCCTGCAGTAGTTTCAGAAAAGAATAAGAATTAAAGATGAGTAACATTTGTATAATTAAGAAACAGAAGAACTTCAAATCCCGGTTATGAGTTTTTACATTAGAATCTAAATATTAATTCATAAATACACGGCATCATAAATCGTCTCTCGCATCAACTTCCCACACTCATAAGCGAGCCTATTAAACCTAAAAAGAGCAGAATGCAGCAGCATCCGTCGTATTTGAACAAAGTTGACTAGATTTGAAAAGACCAACTCTGATGAAGAATGTGTTAAAAGGTTAAATAACAGAATTTCTTGATAACTTACTCAGGAAGACTTTCATAAGCTGTGAGAATGTTCCATACTTCACGAACAGGGGCTTTTACTGTTATGCTGGCAACAACGCATCTATGGACACCCCCATTTTCCTTCATCAGCAAAAAGGAATTCACCAGATGTACAACCGGCGCATAAATAACTTCAGGTTGAGTTAGGGATTCTAAACCAGTGGATTAAGATCTGTACCAGAGTTGATTTCAAGTCTACCAGAACCCTTAAAATTTAGTTTAAAATTGAAGTGATGATGGTTTTCAGATCCATATTAATCGATAAAACCACCAATTGATCCTAGGCAATGGATTTTAATTGAAACACAGCCTAAAGGGAAAAGCCAAGCAGTAGAACAGAGTGGAGCAATCACCTACCAATAAGCCATCAAATCTACGGAGGTGAACTTCATCCACCACACATGGTCTGTCAAGAGGACAACTTTTTCCGTAGATTCCCCAGTTACTGTTTGACTCTCCGGTAGATGGTAATAAAGGACCAAAGGTAGCTTTCACAAAATTTTCCTTATACGGTACTTTATTCTTCAATGCCATTGCATCTTCAGTTTCCATGCTCCCAAGAGAAAGAGGATGCAAAGATGATGTATCGAAGGAACTCTGAGAGACTGCATTCTGATTTCCTTGAAAGTTGCTCTCAGATCTGCATGCTAAAGCTTGAAGATTTACAGGAAGGTCTGATCTGATAATCCTCTCCAGAAATATTGCAGGGAAGTTGAATCTTGGTATAACATTCACTTCATATGCCAAAACTGTTGTGGGGGACCTGCAAAGTGGAAGAATTGGAATTAGAAACTAAAGAACTAGTTATGAAATTCCCTCGCAGTTCCAGCATAATAATATAACAGGGATTTTATCAATGACTAGTTTTAAGGTTATATGAGCATAAGAGAATTGTAGACCGGTAAAATTGTCTTTTCCATTTGTAGCAGTCAATATCAAAAACATAAAATGTTTAATTCCTGAATGAAGGAAAGGTACATGTCAACTTTTGTCGGAAACGAAAACAGAAACTGAGCTAAAATAGCTAATCAAAAGAACTTCCCCGTTGCTATGCAAGTCCATCTGGAGGTTAAATAATTACATCAATGTTTAACCAAAGTGAATCGTGTGGTGTTCAGTATAAAACACAAAAAAAAGGAAGAAAGAAGAAACAGGGCCATCTACCTGATAAATCAATACAAGTTGGTCGTTTGGCATCAGTAACATTATAAAAACTCACATAAAGAAATGCTACAATAGGACTAAATCCACAGCCAACAATGATGAAATATCACGATTGAACAGATTTTACTGACTTCCAATGATTTATTATTGGTATAGTAAACATCAAGAAGAGCACATCCTAGATGATCTGACCCCAAGTGATGATTGATCTATTTTCCATAAAAAGAAACAGTGCAATGTGTGCGCCTTCTTTTCCCTCATCATTATCAGATACTAAGGATTGAATGCATGGGAAGAAATAGTCACATGCGGATTAAAGCACTGACTTTCTGAGTGTAGCCTATTGAAACAAATTATATATGAAAAAAGTTCACTATATGAAAAACTTTCTATCGAAACCATCAATTATAATTATATGATCATATTGGATAACGACCATACCCTGTTTGGGACTTCACGGACCATTTGCCTTCAAACTTCTTGAAATCTCCGTCAACCATAGAGAAGCGAAGTTCACGATCGTTCGCCTGAATTACTAGAATAGGTAAACAAAAAGAACACATTCATGCGTAATTACAAACACCATGCCAGCATAATATCACAGAAGATAGTTGCATATACTTAGGTCATGAAATCTCTTATCCGTTTACCAAATCTTCACTCACATCAAGTTCTTACAAGTATATTAAAAGAAAAAGATGTTCAACATTGAATTCAAATTATTATTTGAATCATAATTACATACAGAGTTGAGAAGTTCTTGAAGATCCAACACAACACGAGCTTCTATATGCCAATACAACGCCCTTTGCAACCCTCTTTGCTCCAACCATATCCTCCCGGGATGTGGACAAGGAATTCTCCCACTGAAACATTTACTTCCCATCATCAGTTCACTATTACTAATTTGAATTCTTTCATCTTTCATGTAATCAAGCAAAACGTAATAAAATCCTAACCATAAATTCATCAAATTGCAACAAATTGCTCAGTTCAATTGCTGAGTTAATAACTAAAACTGCATCAGTTAATTGAACAATGTAGCAGAAAACAGAAACAATCCAAAAAAACTGTAATTAGTACTTCTAGATCATTAAATTTTTTTACCTGCTAACAAGATTAGGGACGAAATCAGCAAGCCTTTCATAGTCAGTGAGAGCATACCAAACGGATTCAACGTCAGCATTAACTGATATCTCAGCTCTAATTCTACGCTCCCTCCATGATATCACTTCCACTTCACACTTCACCTTTCTCTCTCCTAAAAGCACCTCCTTTTCACCCACTGCTTCCTTATTCTTGCTCTGGTTTCTGCTTTTAACCAGATTTTGATTCACATTAGTGAACTGACTAACCCTAGATTCCAATTTAGGCGTTTCTCCACTTGCAAACGAAGAAAACGCTACGCACGTATTCCCATTTAGTTTGTAGGAGTTCTTCAGAGTGAAGGTGAAACAATGTGATGAAGTGTAGGGCTTGGTGGTAATCATGGAGAACTATGTGTGTGTATGTCCAGAATTTTGATTTCTCTTCTTCAGATTTTACAAACATCAAAATAGATTCTGATTTAGTGATAGTAGTATCGGAAAACGACGTTCCAAACCATTTTTGAAGCAGATTTGAAGCAGAAGAAATGGAACTCACAGCGATTTGCAATTTTATCCCCACTGCCACTGCCACTGCATCATCAGGGTAGTGTTCAACTATCACTGATAGGCTGGTTTAGATTTTCCATATTTTGTTTGTTGGGTGAATATTTGAGTTATTAAATCTTGACCACCAATATTTGGGAGCTTACCGTTTCATTTGGCAGAGGAAATGAGTGGTCCTTTCTTTTCTTTTTTTGAGTAAAAGAGTGGTCCTTTCGATCGACTCTTGTATTTTCATCCAAGGACGAAAATTTTAATTTTTACAAAATTATTGATATTTTAATTTTATGATTTTTTTAGTGAAATATCCATATTAATGAAAATATGGGTACAGTTTCTAAAAAAATCTGAAAAATGTATTAGAAATTTAAAATTTAAGATTATATTTTACAAAATTGTTATAGCTAGGGAAAATTTTGATATAAATGAAAATGTTTACAACTAATTTATAAATATTAAATAATACTATAAGAGTAGGTCTTGGGTGCACCATGTGCACAATAGTGCTATGGTGCACCTGTTTGAGTGCCGCGGCCGCAACCAAGTGTCCCGGTCGCGACAAAGTGTCGCGGCCGCGTCAACATGCATTATTGTTGATATTTGCATAAAGTATGTTTGATATTTGCATAAAGTATGTTTTATGTTTGACAATTTCATAAAGTATGTTTGAGTCATAATTTTAAAGTGAAACAGATTCAAGACACAAAATCATAATGTAGTGCACTTAAGGTATGGTTGATTTACTCATAAAGTATGAGTGATATTTACATAAAGTATGTTTGACAATTTTATAAAGTATGGTTGAGCGTCAACATGCATTATTGTTGATATTTGCATAAAGTATGGTTGATATTTGAATAAAGTATGTTTGACAATTTCATAAAGTATGTTTGAGTCACAATTTTAAGGTGAAACAGATTTACAAAATCATAATATGGTGCACTTGAGGTATGGTTGATTTACTCAAAAAGTATGTTTGATATTTATATAAAGTATGTTTGACAATTTACTTCTATTATAAAAGTGTGAGTTGTTTCTTACAAAATTTGATTTGCCTATTATATCCTTAATGAATTTGAATTTTTAAGGTTAGTTTGGTAACTATATTTTAAAGTTTTATTTATAAACTGTATCTTTGAATCTTTTTTATATATAGTTAGACAAAATTTGATTTGCCTATTATATTATTAATTAATTTTAGTTTTTAAGGTTAGTTTATTAACTATATTCTCAAAGTTTTATTTATTTGGTTAGAGCCCTATATAGTTCATCTATCAATTCATAGATATGATACCCTAAAAAATTCATGGATATGATATGTAATTCATCTAATGGCATAAGTTAAACCTACATATTAATTATATTATATATATATATATTAATAATATATATAACATTATTATTTTTAAGTTTCTTTATAAATTTTTTATCTCTTTTATAATGAGATTCGTTTATATAATTGTAAAAAAAAAACTATATAAGAAGGAAAAAAACCATTAATTAGCAAAATTTTAAGGCTAATTTAGTAACTTTATTTTTTAAAGTTTTATTTATTTAGTAAGATTCATTTTATAATTGAAATTCATCTCTCAAGTCTCAACTTATGAAATTTTCTATCACATTTAATATAATATATTGTTCGACTGATGATATAAGCTGAACCTAAATATTCATAATATATTATTATTTATTGGTAAAAATACATTATATTCTTTTTATTTGTTTATATTTTATTCGATCCTTCATAAATTTCTAATAATTTTTCTAATTGGTTTCTTCTATAATTGAAGAGAAATGAGAAAGGCCGATTAGCACAAAGGTACATACAATAAGTAAAATTACTTTAGTATATGATTCTCAGGATATTGAATAATTGAAGTTACACAAAAGATATTTATGTATTTATAAGAAAATTATAGAAATTTAAACATATTATAGGACTTTAGTAACTTCAAAGTTTGACTTTTTTACTAGGATAATGATTCCAAGACTTTTAATTTCGAATAATGGTACTTTAGAGTTATTTAGATATTAAATGTTTGCAAAACTATTAAGTTTTGGTGTTCTCATGGTGAAAAAAATACTAAAAGGTTTTACGATTAGGAACAATAAGAAAAAAAATATACACATAAAAATTAGAACAATTGAATAATAGTGAAAGCTCTTATTTATCATTTTTCATTTTGGAGATATTTTTTATTTTTAGTTTACTTTTTATTTTTAATTTAGGTATGTAGTTATAATATATATATCCATTCTACTAACCATAACCAAAAAAAAAAAAAAGAATTGACAGGACAACTATAGTTTATCATATGTCTTTTATTTACTCTTAAATTTTGTGAATCGATCTTTCTTATTTCTCTACAATTGTAAAAGAATCCGATTAGAAGAACTATATGAAATTTATGAAGAACTGAAGAAAGTATATTAAAAAATTAAAAAATAATATAATGTATATTACTAAAAATGAATAAGAATATAAAATATTATGAATATTAAAGTACTTTAGTTTATGGTTCTCAAAATATTAAATAATTGAAATGTACACAAAAGATAGTTATATATGTATAAAAAATTATAGAAAATTAAGCATAGTTTAATAGGAGTTTAATAGCTCCAAACTTTGACTTCTTTGTTAGGAATTACAAGAATCTTAACTTGCAATAGTGTTATACAATAAACTGAATGTTATGTTAAGTTTTTTGTGTTTTCATGGCGAAAAAGTACTATTAGATTTTAGGATTAGCAACAAGAAGAAAAAACCATATACATAAAAATCAGAACAATGAATAATCTTGAAAACTCTTATTGATTTAATTTATATATCATCTTTAATTTTTTGGAGATAATTTTTTAGTTAATTTAATTTTTTTAATTTAGGTATGGTACATAGCTATAACATATATATACTCATTCCAATAACTACAATAAAAAATATGTTGACAAGACAACGATAGTGTATTATATAATATTTAATTTAGCACAATATATGAATGACTCAAGATTAATAATAATTATATGATAAAATATTTAAAATATGTTGTAATAGTTTAATATGATTTCAATAGTTATAAGTTTGGCGTCATAGTCGAATAATAGACACAAGATTGTTGACATATGATTGTACTTATATTTTTTTATTATATAAAAATGATTGAAAGTTAAATTAAAAAATGTCATTAATTTTTTTTTTTTTAAAAATAGATGAGATTAAATTAAATCTTTTAGTCTATTTAAAAAATGTAAACATTATACGTCAGAACAATATATAAATGATTCACAATGATTTATATTACTATGTATAAATTATTAACAAATTCTTACATAGTGTTTGGTCATAAATAAAACAGCCAACTCTTATTATAAATATAAATTAGAATAATACTTATCTAATAGTAACAATTTATTTGTCTAAATTTGAATATTATAAATTTGCTACTTGCAATAATCTCCTTAAATTTCTAAATTATTGAAGTATCAATATTACAACACTGGGGAACAAAAATAGAATTTATATAAATTATCTAATGAAAAATAAAATTTGAATATATAATATTTAGACTAAAGTGTAAACTATTGAATTGATCAAGTGTTAGAGCATAGTAACTTAAACTTCATTATAATATAAACTTGAAGCAAGTATTAAAATGACTTTGCATGTGAAATTGCTAAGATTATATTTTAAAATTGACTTTTGAGTAAGTAAAATGACATGTAAGAAAATTATATGTATTTTTGTATATATCACTTTATCAAAGTCCAACAATAGAAAATAATGTCAAAACAATTGAATAAGAACTATATGATGATAAAATGAATAGAAGTGAGAAAATGCATTGAAGTGAGAAAATGCATTGTGAAGAAAGATAACACAAACTTATGAATAGACTTTATTATTAGTAGATCTAACTTTATTAACATAATAAACAAAATTATAAAAAAAAAAAACTAGCGTAAAAATTATGAATATTAAAGAGTCTAAGTAAATTTTCATTATGAAAAAAATTATAATAGACGAGCCTAGGTAATATAATAGAAAAATCAAAGGATAAACTAATATGATAGAGTTAGACATATTATACTATGAGAAAAGTATACAAAAACAAAAATTAAATATCTATATTATAGGTAGATGTACATACAAGTTGATTATTACAACGTAGTATTTCAAAATTTGGATTAAACTAGGCATACATTTAGCCTTTGGTTTAAATTTAGATTAAACTAGCAATATATATGTTTACAAGCTAAATTTCTTTGTATGAGCATTACTAAGTAAATATAAATCGAATTATTATACTTGTAGGAAATGAGATTATATATTATATTTATTTTCAATGATTTAGAAGAATGAAATCGATATATTTCATAAGTAACATTTATAAACATTACAACAAGAAAAAATAATAATTGATTTACGAATTTTATTGAATTAAAAAAGTATACGATAAAGTCATTTATATATATATATATATATATATATATATATAAGATGAAAAAGATGGAGGAAAGCGATAAAAGTAGCTTATATATGAAATCAGTAAAAGAGATATACGAAGATATAAAAACTATAAATGCATCGGTTGTGATATTGTGTAAATTTAAGTACAATTGGTCTATACAATGGATCGATTTTATTCAAATAAGTCTATAAGTTAGAACATCATTTTTAATCACATACCTTACACACCTACATAAATATACTCACTGATGTAATACTTTTAATAATTGATGTAATTTTAGTAGACCAAAGAAAAAACTGTTATGTTAGAAAATTGGAGAGAGACATAAAAATCACAAGGTTTATAATAATTGGAGTTTAGAGCGAGGTGTGAAATTTTATTGTACTAATAAGAGAAATAATAAAATGGCAAACGAAAAAATTAGTGGATATGAATAGTTGCAATTCTTTTAAATATTTAAGATCTAACATTAAATAAATTATTAAATCAATAAAAATATTATATATATATATATATATATATTAAGCATATGTAATAACTTGATAGATTAATGTACTATGCTATATAAATTATAGGATACAATAAAGAATAAAAAAGAACGATAAAGAAATAATGAACTAAGTTGTACTGTGAATGATTCAATTGTACTATGTGAATAAGTATCACATAATTAAATTAAAACATGCTGAAAAATAAAGAAAGTGAAATGTGAATGTTAATATTAACTTGACAATAGATTAGAAAAATAATTACGTCGAATAAAGTACGGTACAGTCTAAATAAAAAATGAAATGAGAAAAATAAAATCGGAATGTGTGGTTTAATCATGTATATATAAGACTTTTAAATGTATGTGCAATATTTGAAAAATTAGGAGTATTTCACTATAACTAAATAAGGAATTAAAGACATTACAAATTAGGTAAAACATTTATTATATTTTATATAGATTGTAGCATGTGACTTAATTGAAGATTGTGAGACACTATTTATATAGCCAACCTTCCATAAAAAATATTATTTATTTTGTTATTATACTATAGTATAATTTTTATTTTAAATCACGCATAATTTTTAAATTTCGACGTTACATTGAGAAAATAATTAAAGAAAATTGGAATAAGCAATCTTAAATCAATAAGTAAATTACATTAAAGAGGGTTATACTTAATAATAATAAAAAATTAGAAAATAGCTTTCATGACAAAAGTTGAATGTTGGACCTTGATACTAAGTTGTTGGGAGTTTTTCCTCACATTAAAATACGTAAAGAATTTCATATGCAAATATATATTGAAATCGAAATTATTTATTAGAGAATTATAGAAAAATACGTTAGACCTAATATTTTGTGTGTATATAAACAAATAATTGACTTATGAATGTCAGTTGGTGATATAATGAGACAATTAAAAATGTGTTTTTCTTCAAATGTCAGTGATTTGGTGAAAAATATAAAAATATATGCCTCATTATTTCGTATATAGTTTTTCAATCATCGTATAACTTTATTCAAGATATATTAATGATGATCGAGTCTGTGTATAATAAGAAGTAAACATAGTTTGAATAAATCAAACTTTACATATATAATAGAAAATTTTGGAAGACTAAATATTTCTACAATATATCACGGTATGTCGTTTTTTACGAATCTATTAACATTAATTATTATAACTTATTTTATTAAGACTAAAGTTATTTAACTTTTCTATTTCTCTTTTGTGATTCTTTTAGTTCTTAGTTGATTCAAAATTATGTTTGTTCAATGAATTAATTTTTATTACATTGAATAATATACGAAATTATGTATATATATTACAGTGATCACAATGTACAATTATTCTATGTTTGAATTAATTCTTTTTATTAAATAATAGTAAAAAATTATAACCACGTGCAACGCACGTGCATAGTGCTAGTTTCATAAAGTATGTTTGAGCGCCAACAACATGCATTATTATTGATATTTGCATAAAGTATTTTTTATATTTGCATAAAGTATGTTTGATAATTTCATAAAGTATGTTTGAGTCACAATTTTAAAGTGAAATAGATTCAAGACACAAAATTCCTAACGTATATATGGTTGATTTACTCATAAAGTATGTTTGATATTTGCATAAAGTATGTTTGACAATTTCATAAAGTATGTTTGAGTCACAGTTGTGCACGGTCGCGACCAAATGTCGCGGCCGCGGCCGTGTTTGAGTCACAGTTGTGCGCGGTCGCGCCAACTCCACAGCCCAAATTCCCTTTTAGTCACAATTGGTCGCGCCCGCGACCAAATGTCGCACCCGCGCCCGAACCGATGCACAATAAGGTTATTGTGCACATGGTGCACCCAAGTTTTTGCCATAATATAAATGGTGTCTGATAATATGATACATAATCTGAAGTTTTTCAATACAACATTACTACTTGCTACTGCCAAAATGATGACCTATGAGGCTCAAATGAAGCTAATTCTCCATGTTTATGTTTGCAATGTCGGTATCAATTTATTAGATTAGAGTACTTTTGAAGATAGCCATTCAGATGACACTGGTAGATTTCAACGTCTCTCCCAATAGTTATTCCATGGATTGAAAAATCCAGATTGACGAAAAAAACATATTGTTGACTTCCATGTGCCATTAGAAGGAAATGAGAAATCAAATGTGCTTTGGTTAGTTCAGTCACGCTCTCGTAAATTCCTTGCAATTACAATTTACAACAATTTGTAATTGGAGACAACCTTTAAACTATCTGGCCGTTTTGCCGAAAATATCCAAAATTTTACGAACATTCGGTGAAATTTTCACAAAATCACAACAAATTGTACCTGGAGATAACTGAAAATCATAATTTTCGGAAATTTTACCGAAATTTTCTTTGAAATTCTGATAGAAATTTATTATATTTTAATTTCACTTCGGGTTAGCAAAAAAAGTGAAATTTCAGAAAAAATTTGCCGAAATTTCCGGATTTTTTCATCCATGCATTTATCTGAGGTGTCAATTCGCACTTCTCGATCCGGCTCAATCTAACTCATTGTGCCAATATCATATATTGGATTGGGTTGGAACGAAATTCTATCGAGCTAAAAATTAGTGGTAAAATTAGGTCTATCCTCATATGTATTACTCCCTCCGTCCCGAATGAACTTGCACAGGAAGGTCGGTACGCATATTAAGAAAAAGTTGTTTTTTGAGATTTTGTTGACTTTTCAAAGGTTGATTGAGGGTGGAGATTGTGTTAGAACTTTCCTTTTTAAGGGTGTGCAAGTTCATTTGGGACGGACGAAAAAGGAAAGTGTGCAAGTTCATTCGGGACGGAGGAAGTATAATTTTTGGGTAGGCCCATGGCTTGTTGGGCTTTTGGTTTATCCTCATAATATATTACTCACTTCGTCCTTAATGAACTTGCACACTTTTCAAATTCGATTGTCCCAAACAAGCTTGCACACTTCCTAATAAGGAAAGTTATAACACAATCTTCATCTCAAATTCTCCACCCTCAATTCACCTTTGAAAAGTCAACAAAATCCCCAAAAAGTAAATTTTCTTAATATTTGTGTCTACCCCCTATACAAGTTCATTTGGAACGAAGAGAGTATAATGAACTCACACGTATTTAATTTGGTGCAGTGACTGCACCGAATCTAAATCCAAACATCACGGGTACAGCAATTCCAATAAGAATATTATTTTCTCCACATCCAATAATAAGATTTCTAATTGTACATAATACAACATTAATGTTGCTCGTATTAACCAAGAGTCTCAGAAATATAGCTTAAGATTAGCAAATATAACTCCAGTATAGAGATTATGATGCGCTTATATATAATTTCTAACTTCATATAAAATTTTCCCGAACAGTTCAAATATTCAATCAAAATCTAACACGACCAAAAAAACATCATTCTCAGACAATAGAGAACCGTCTAACATATTTAACAAAAAAAAAAACCGTCTAACATATACAATCAGGTAAATTACACCAAACTCTCCGTGATTTCATATACAAAAATCTAACACGATGTTGTATATGTATGATATTTATATATAATAAGTGTCGCATTAAAGTCCATCGTGTATTTGCAATTCATTATATTTTATTAAAAATTAATTAGTAATTATATATATCAAAGAGGCGAAAAGAAATAAATAAAAAATAAAGAGGTGTGAGGAAAATATGTGATCTCTAAATAGTGTAAGTGATATGTGATTAAATAAATATGTGCATATTCATTGCAACAATTCATAGAAATATACCTCAGTGTTTTGAATGCGTACATTTAAAACAATTCTTCGAAAATTATATATACACCATACTAGATAAATCAAATTAATTGAACCAATCATCCGCACAAGTTCTTTTTGTTCTTACATATTATTATTATTTTTAAATAAGGGGCGTTTGTAATTACTTTATCCAAGTGTTTTTCAACTTATAATTTCAGAAAAACTGGTTTGGAGTGTTCCGGAAAACAGCATCAACTTTGACAAAAATAATTTTAGGCCAAAAGTTAAAAGTAGAAAATAGTTATTTTTTTCCAACTTTTTGGTATTTAGGTAAATAAATAAAAGTTTTTCTCACTCATAAGCTAAATATTGCTTAAGTATCAAACACTTCAGTTTTTATATTTGACAAAAATCAATTTTATTCGCAAACACTACATACTTCTATTTTTAAGCGATTTTACCACAATTTATAATTTTAACAACTTCTTCAAAAGTCAAAGCAAAGGAAAACACTTCATAAGCCTCGTGATTCCTGCTCCATGTAATTCCAGCAAGTCCAACTTTCGAATCACAAGTAAATAAACTTGTAACCTGGAGAGAAAATTCTTCAAAATCATTTGCACGGTAGTGAGAAGAATTTATAATAACATCTTTTAAGATATGTTTAATCTATATTAATCCTATCACCTACTACAACTATGTTCGAGAATTTCAACAAACAACACACAAGCCAATGCGGGCCTAAATAATCAAACTGTCGCGCAAAAAAAATAGAGAGAGAGAGGGAGAGAGTATTCTTTACAACAAATGGAGTTGAAAGACGAGTTTAGTGATGATTCAAAACATATTTACACGAAAGAACCATGGAAGGACGAAGGAAATAACCAGACAGGCCATTAAAAAGTTGCACAATGGCTGCCCGCGTAAGCACCTCCGGTTTTCACCCAGTGAGTCGATGCTCGTATCACCGAGTCGACTCTCGCTCCACTCTTCCATGAATCCAATATCACCAACACCTGTGATATTCTTCGCGATCTGACCACATATTTCACACAATCTGCAAGTATGATTGTGATTGTGTTAGGAATTGGGATGCAATTATAGAGAATTTAATAGAATCGAAAAAACAAAGAACATAGATTTGTTAGTCCAAAAATGACTGTATATGAGGCACTACAAAGTTAGAAAATATGTGATAATAAATACTCCCTCCGTCCCGGCTGAGTTTGCACACTTGAGCCGGCACGTATATTAAGAAAAACTATTTTTTACTTTTTGGTTGGCTTTTTTAAAGGTGGAGATTGAAAGTGGAGATTTTAAAGGTGGAAATTGTGACTTTCCTTTTTAAGAGTGTGCAAACTTAAGTGGGACGTCCCGAAAAGAAAAGTGTGCAAACTCAGCCGGGACGGAGGGAGTACAATGAATTGGAATATTATTTATAACAAAAATTCGGTCCTAAAACTAAAGGCATATTTTCAACTCGAATATTTCAGCTGGATCCCCGTGATCAGGGGACCGGTAAAGTAATCGCTCAGACTCCATAACTCAACAGATTGAAGCTAACCATATAACCAAACATGAGGAAATTTTATGGAGGACTGCATAATAAACGCAGAGCCTTTAAGCTAGAGGTGACAATTACAGTCCCAGAAGAGGAAATATTGACTAAAAGACTTGAATTTTGGAACATGAATATTAGAAGTTCTCAGTGTAGGGCTTAAATTTATGTTTTTCTCAATTAGGCACTACAAGAAATTTTCATGTTAGAGATGAAAATTAGTAACGGGTAATATCAGACACTAAATAAAAATGGAATAGAAATATAACGGTGACGGAAAGTGCCAAAAAAATCATTAGTCTCCGATTAGTAATGAAATAACAACCGAATAATAGAGATGGATATAATTTGTCTCTTTTCTGTAGTTATATTGGTCTCTAATTTCATAATAGAAACAGAAAATATGTCATTAAATTTAGAGACAGAATAAATCGGTCCTTAAATTTTAGAGACGAGTATTATAGATATCAAATAATTCATCTAAATTTCGTCACTACTTTATTTTAGAGACATATATCATGTGATTAGTTTCCGTCTCTAATTTATTATTTTCTTATAGTGAGGGGCCTAGATCTTGAATTTTATTCTTAAATCAAGACTTACGTCTTGAAAAATAAACAATACTATCTAATGTATGAAAGGCTCAATACGATATATCAAAATTTTCAATATACTCCGTATTAGATCTTCCTTATTGATAATGTTTATATTTTTCAAGATTTAGGCTCCTTAATTAAAAAAAAAAAAAAAAAAAAAAAACCTTAAAATTCAAAACATAAATTAAAAACTTTCAAAATTTAGAGTTCGAATTTAGACAATTTTTCAAAATTTTGGTTTCCACTTGAATTCCCCCCAAAAGGATTAGACCAAGCTCATACTGGACTAAAAAAGGGGTCCTAGATTTGGTGTTTCTAGACGGCCCAATAATTAATATTTTTCCTTTTTGGGACAGGTTTTTCCAGGCTAGAAAAATACTGGCAAGTTTCACACCTTGTGTGGGGGGCCAAGACAGGCGGCCCGATTTTTCAGTTCTCGGATGTTTTTAGTTGCTTAACTTTTGAAGAAGTGATTACGAAGATTGTGGTTTAAAATTAAGAGTAGGTAGTGTTTGAGAATAAAAGTGATTTTGGTCAAATATAAAAATTGGAGTGTTTGATACTTAAGCAAACTTTTAGCTTATTAATAAGAGAATTTTTTTTTATTTATTTACTAAAATACCAAAAAATTGAACAAACAATTATTTTATATTTTTAACGTCTGACGAAAAAATCATTTTTATTAAAAGCTAAAATTATTTTTCCAAACACTAATGCTGGATTTGACTTAAGGGAAACCCTGAGTTGGTAAAGCAAATGAGCACAGAAGTATAAGCATTGAAGATATCTGCAGAAGAGCAAAATGATCGAAAAACATAAGCACGAGAAACGCATGATCTAACTTTAGTTCACTGGATTCTAGAAATGTAATCAAATCGAGCTACTCGTGAACTATTCGTAGCTCGATTCAGCAAAAGTTCTATCGAGCTCGCTTGTGAGGCTGTTAAAATAAATAAGTCAACCTTAAGCTTGACAACATTCGATTCATTAACTCGAGAACAAGCTCGTGTGCATTAGTCCATAAAACCTGCACTAACATATTGAACCCTCATTCATTATTTTCTATAATACCTATAATTAGTATAGAATTATCTAACTGAAGTCCTTAATTAGAATGTAATTAATTATTTTAGCAATTATATTGTAATTTTAAGAATTTGTAATTTATTTTTAACAGATTAGAGATGAATAATAGATTTATACTTCATATTTCTTGAGCTTGTATGGACTCATTTAGATCCAAGTAAGCTCATGAGACATTAATATCGTCGATAAATTAAGCTCGATAGTTGACAAACCAAACTCAATCTCAAGTTCTTAGGTATTCGGGGTTGTGTTTGCAAATCATTATTTGTAGCTTAAAATCACTTTTAGATCTAAGAAGTGTTTTGTAATGTGTTTGCAAAATTACATTAGGAGCCAAAGTTTGCTTCTCAAAAGCACTTAAAATATGATTTTGAGAAGTTGTCAACACCAGCGTCTACCATTTTTTTTTATTTCCAAACACTACGGAGTACTGGGGGAGTTTTCCTTTGCTTTCACATTGAATAAGTGATTAAAAGTAGATTGTGGTAAAAAAAATTAAAATCAAAAGTAGGTAGCATTTGAGAACAAAATTGATTTTGATCCAAAATAAAAGTTGGAATGTTAAATACTTAAGCAACTTTTAGTTTATGAGTAAGAGAAAAAACTTCTATTTAGCTACCCAAATAACAAAAAGTTGAAAAAATAACTATTTGCTACTTTTAGCTTTTGGCCGAAAATCACATTAATTAAAGTTGAAGTAGCCGAAAAGTACTTGGAAATCCAATTGCAAATACCCTCTACCAAATTCTTATTTTTCTACAAAAATCAATTCAAATTACTTCTTTAAAATCACTATTTTTCGCAAATACCCCCTCGATTCAGTTCAATAGCTCATTTCATTTACATCCCTACCCAGTAAAACCATACCATCTATGGGCCTATGGCCTCCCTCATCTATTTACTTGTAATGATTTCTAAGCAATAACTTCTAAGCTCTATCGAAAGTGCAGAATCTTTAGGGTGCATTATGCATAGACTAAGGAAATGACCATGATAGACTAAAAAGAAGGGTTAATTAAAAAAAAAATCATGATATTTAGTTTAATTTTCAATTGCAATATAATATTTAAAACTTAGTAATTAATCACCAATTTTAAAGTTTTTCAATTACAATATCGAAATATTTTTTTAACACCTAATTGTGTTACCACCACTATCTGTAAATGTACTTTGACGAGACCAGTATTTACTCTTCATCAATTTTACAATCCGTCACTTTTACTGCCGGCATAATATAATAACTTTAGTCATTGATTCACTACTACTCATCACAAAATCGATTATAGATGTATGTAGCGGTGGTAATATAATTAGATTTAAAAAAATACATTTCATATTGTAATTTTAAAAAAAATATAGCAATTAATATTGTCAAATATTAAAGATCATATTGTAATTTTAGAAAAAAAAATGATAATTAATATTGCTAAATAAGGTCAGATTACAACCAAAAATGAGACCAAATATCCAGTTTTTTTGGTAATTAACCCGAAAAAGAACTGCAGTACAGAATCAAAATCAACCAAAGAAAGTATATTTAAGGAAATGAAGGTGATAATGAAGTTACCTATTTCCCTTGACCCTGAACCAGGCTTCGGCGCAATGCAAATGGGCAACTCCAAGCTCACCTTTACATCCACAACCAAGCTCCATCAACTCAATTGAATTTTTACCACTTTCCTTTGCATTCAAATGGCAGATTCTACAGATCCTCTGATTTTCCCCCAAATTATTGCTGCAGTTTATATCAATAACATGAGATTGCGACGCCAATTCATCTTCCCCCTCCACTTTCCCTTTCTCATCTTCCCCAACTGCCTGTTTCTGATTCGAATCAGCGATTTCAGTTGCTCCTGTGGAAATCGCAGTTTCTGAATCCCTACAATTATCACGGGAGCTGAATTTGTCCTCTCTTCGATCTATTTCTCCCGATTCGTGATCCATAACTGATTTTTCAAACAATAATCTAGGGCTCAATTACCTGAAAAACTGAGGTAGGAGATGAAGAAGTGGAAGGCGATGGAGTTCCATTAGGAGCAACAATAAGGTATGAGGAAAGTGTGAATCTGATCAGTATTTGGAAAACAAATTAGCAACTTCGTCAGCACCGCCGGTTGACAGTTGACTATGACTATAGAAGTAGATGATGGAGGGACCGTTTTCGGCTTTTCCATTAACGGTACGGCCAAATCCCGCCTGCAACCCCCAAGCCCCCTCTCTCTCTCTCTTGTGGCCTGCTTGAGGTGTCTGTCTTCAAGTGGGTTGTTAATGGACGGTTAAAAAGGTTGGTGTTTGAGCTCGATGTTGGAGCTTATTTATTTCCGTTAGTTTAATAACAAAGCTCTGTTATGAGTCACACGGGTCACTCATGTATTTTGTGGACACCATAACCTATCGCTTATCTTGGAAGTGAGATCAAAGCACGACAATGTCAAAAACACGACAATGCTAGAAGCACGACAGTGCGGAAGCACGTCACTGCAAGCAGGACACTGCAAGCACGACAGTGCGGAAGCACGTCACTGCAAGCAGGACACTGAAGCACGACAGTGCGGAAGCACGTCACTGCAAGCAGGACACTACAAGCACAACAGTGCGGAAGCACGTCACTGCAAGCAGGACACTGCAAGCACGACAATGCGGAAGCACGTCACTGCAAGCACGACGATGTTTTTGTAAAAAAATTCTATAAATAGGGCTCCTACGTTGAATGAAAGATTTACGGTTTCCTCAGAGAATCTCTACTTTCGATTACGTTCTATTTATGTTACGAATAATTTATGACAAGTTCGAGTATTTAATGATTCCTTTGTTTTTTATTAGTTTATTTAGTAATTCTTCATCTCGTGAATATAGTTTAGATTCGTATAAAATAATAATATTATTATTTTATCTTTAAAGTAACTTTTTACTTACGATTATATTATATTTAGGCGATAGAAAATTCGGTTATTTATATTGTTTTTTTATTTCTCCCCTCTTAGCTCTTTAGACCAATTAATCATGTCTAAACTCCAATTAAACGCTAAACGTTCGACCTTAATCTGCCGTCTAACTAGTGTGTAGCGTCTTTTAAAACATTGATGATGATGATAATAATAATTTTATATTAATTATGTCTGTCATTTATTTGAAATGCTCATGAATTTAGTGTTGAAAGAGTCGAATCCAATTTTTTCTTAAAACTAAAATAATATTTGATATTTGCTTTTACGAATCCAAAATGCTATTAAAATTAACATTTTTTTTATAGCGAATATTAACGAATACTAAATTAATTAGTTGGGTTTGAACTCCGCTCACTTTAAATTTTAAAAATATTCTCGAATAACCCATGGCTCAGTGCTGTATCAGCCCTAAGCTTTGTTTTTTTAATGAGTAATATTTTATTTTATTTAGGTTTCAGTTATTAATGTTTGTATTTTGTAACAAACTATCAAAAATCTGGTTTTTTGTCATCTTAGTTCTCAATATTTGTAGATTGTAACGAATTTATATTGGACTAAGTTTTAGGTGTGTTTGTTTTGGATTGTTATTAATTATTGAGGGGATTCAATTTCACTAAAGCATATTTATATATTCTCTACCAACAGGAATTCAGCACTCCACAGTTTTAAGCAAACAATCCTTTATTATTTTTTACACAAAATTTGTGTGTCACCGTCACACGTGTAACGGCCGTGTGTCAGGGAAGCAGTATCACTTTTTGTAGCAAAAATATCACTTTTAAGTATCATGTTTATTTGGAAAAAAATCGTTGTTTTCTCTAAAAGTGTATTTCGGCATACGTGAAATCGTTACCCACAAGACTCACCCTGTTTTTTATCTAAGTTTTGGACACAATTTCCTTATAAAAATTAGGTAGGAGATTTTTATGGCCAAGTTTATAGGTGGAATAGAACTTAATACAATTTAGAATAAGCACAAGTATTTAGGATAGGAACAAATTTATGGTTGGGGACCAGAATAAAGCTAAAAGCCAAATGTATTATTTTCATTATTTAATTGATACTATTATTATTATTATTATTATTATTATTATTATTATTATTATTATTATTATTATTATTATTACTACTACTACTACGGGTGACTCAAAATTTTCCGAAATTAGTTAACCTAAAATACACTCCCCCGGTAAAAAAATTAGTTTTAATATTAGGGACAAAATATTTAATACACTCTTAAAAATAAATGGAACAATTGTTTGAAGACATCCAAAATATACCGATGGTACAAAATTAAGATTGAATTCGGATTGTGGGTCTCATTTCCGTACCCACGGTAGGCACAATTAATGTGCCTATTAGATCTTTACATCAGCAGTAAGAACACTTAGAGGTGAGCATTCGGTTGGTTCAGTTAAATTTCAAATCGAATCGACAAGAACCGAACTCAGTTTTCTATATTTTTAAAATCGAACTGAACACATCTTCTTAATCGAATCGAACCTCGAATCGAAAAGAATCAAAAGTTTTCGATTTGGTTCGGTTATATTTTCGATTTAGGTTTCAAAGTTTTTAGTTTTTATTTTTAAATTTTTTATAGTAAAATATCTCGATTTTCATGATATTTTTTCTCTTAAATAGTCAAATTAAAGAAAAGGACCAAAACATAGGGATAAATATTAACTCTTATACATGTTAAATGTGAAAATTATATATATATATCAATTCAATCAAAAAATAATATACAATAAATATATAATTGAAAATATAAAATTAAATATGAGTACTTCATTTCGGTTCAGCCAACCGAATTCTTTTTGGTTCAAAATCGAATCGAATTATAAATCGGTTCTAATATTTAGAACCGAAGTGATTGTATATACAAAATCGAACCGAATCACTCGGTTTGGATCGGATATTTTTATTTTCGTTCGATTTTACTCACCCCTAGGCACATTAACTTATGTCCACTGCAGATAGGAAAACATTTATGTTTCATTTGTTAAAAATATTATAAGGGTGTGTTTGGTTGGGGTTGGGGCTGGGGCTTACTGTGAAACTATTGGTTGAAGTAAATTGTTTATGGTAAGTAGTTGGGAAAGAAAATGGGATGTTTTAGTTGGGTGATTGTAGAATTTGAGTATTAATATTTTATTATAAAATATGATGTAATTTATGTAAGATGTTGTTAGTTGGTGATTGTTTATTGATTAGTAGTATCAGAAATTAAAATTGATTGATAATGTATAGTATTATTTTTTAAGGTGAAAAGAACTTGATTGAAAGGGTTATGAATAATGTGTTGTAGACAAACACAACCAAACACACCCTAAAAGTTAATAATATACAAATAAAGAGTTTAACTTCGGTATTACTATGATATTAATATTAATATTACTGTGAGAAAAAAATATTTATGTATTTAAATATAAGGGACTCACTAAATTATATAATTTCATTTTATCTCACAATGGTACCGATACCACTGTAGTACCATAGAAACACCCACGAATAAAATATTGTATACTACTCCCTCCGTCCCGGCTTAACCTGCCTAGGTTGACCGGGCACGGAGATTAAGAAAAAGCAGATTTTGTGGAATCTTTGACTTTTTTAAAGGTGGAGATTGAGAGTGAAGATTTTGAGGGTGAAGATTGTGAGATAAATTTGCTATTTATGGGGTAGGCAGGTTAAGGTGGAACAAATTAAAATGGCAAGTAGGCAGGTTAAGCTGGGACGGATGTAGTATTTTATTAAAAAGAAAAGGAGGATGTGACAATTAATGCATACTTATTTAAATGCATCACTATTCTTGAAATATATTATTCTTACTATGTCTGGACAATAAATGCATCACTATTCTTGAAGTATATATGCTATATCTGGTACATTTAAGATTCAACAAATAACTTCCACATAAACAAAAAAAGAATGTGAACAGAACTAAAACTAGTAAAAAAATGTTAAATTATATCATCATGAGAAATGTGTGACTAAAGTATCATGAAAATAGCATGATTTCTTTTTTCTTGTTTTGGTTAATTATTGTTATTGATTATCATCAGGTGCACAGTTAGTAGAGTTGTGTGCCTTGGATGCATTAAAACTTTAATACTGTGTAGATTCATTTGGTAATAGGAATGACAATTTCTGACATAACCCGAAAAAAATTATGGTTTGGAATTGATCCCGAACGAGTTTGGGTCAGAAATGTGTCGTACTTGAACGACCCACAAGAAAAGTGGGTCGGATCAGGTGAACCATCAACTTACTTTTTTGAAAAAATAAAAGTCAGGATATTTATAAAGTTAGGCATATTTGTAATACTTTTTTGTGTTGGATTGTATTTATAATTTTAGATTTTATTTTTCAAATTGTCAATTTGTGTAGTGAACATGTGTAGTGTGTGTGTTTATGTTGTTGACTTGTAATGTATTATCTGCGTAGTCTATTTTCATCTGTTGGGCTATAAATATATGATTTGCAATGCGTTAAATGCAATTTGAAAATTTACAGTGTAATATTTTGACATTTTTAAATTTTAGGATTTATAACAATCATCTTTTTATTTTAAAAGTTAAAATGTAATATTGTGTATTACATATTTTTTTAATATATGTAAAACTTGGAAGTGAAGTATACTCTAGGGTGGGGCCACTTTTTCCAAGTGAAGTTTTAATGTTTTATAATTTGAAGTCAAAGCCAACTCAATATTGTAGCTAAAAATAAAAATAAAAACAAATATGTAAATATATAAATATAAATAAATTCCAAATCAAGTTGGGTCCTTGTAATAAATGCAACATGTAATTGCCAAATGGTAATGTCTAAAGTGACATTGGAAAGTACAAAGTAGGTATTTTATTTAATCCACCAGATGGTTTGATTTAACCTTTCTAAATTTGTTATTAATCATCTTTCATAAATGACCTATCTTTAATATTGTCCCTTTCTCATAATTCTATAATGTATAGTGTCCGGGTTTTAACGGTGTTTGACTAAATTTATATTTAAAATATTATAATTTTAACATTTTAGAAAAAATTGATAAAAATAGCATGTATATTTTTAATATTTATGAAATACTCTTTAATTTTTTAATTTATAATAATGCTCATGTTACAAAAAAAATGATTAAAGTGTCTTCTACGCGACCATCACAAGTACCTCAACTGGTCAGAGGTTGGCTTAGCATTTTATTAGTGACTTAGCTTTTTTATTTGGACGTGTCTTTGAAAATTTTAATTTTATTGTTGATTTTACTTAATTAACTGATTAAGTAAATAACATAATCTTCTTCCCCCAATCCGGCCCCATCTTTTACATTAGAAATTTTAATTATTCTGTTAGGTTTTAATTTTTCTTAATAATTTTCAAGTTCTAAAATTTTAGATTTTTATATATTATTACTAATTCTATAGAACTTTTTAATAGTTTTTAAGGTTTCAATTTTTTGTTTTAGTTTTAGTAATAATTTTCAATATCATTTAAATTACTTTCTCAATTTATTTTTTCATTTTTCTTTTTATATAACCCAAACCATAATGTTAAAAATATATATTGATGACATATTAGAAAAATGAAGTAATATGAACACTACATCGGTCACTTATTGTCACATCACTATATGACTAGTTGGTTACCAATAACAGGTAACAGGACATTTTACTAATTTTTTACAACATACATAACATTATCATAAACTAAAAAAGTTAAGTGTAGTTTCATGAATATTAGAAATATACATGGCATTTTCACAATTTTTCCCAATATTTTACAAGAATTTTAAAGTAAGCTGTAAAATCTTATTCCAAAAATAAGTTATTGAAAAGTTTGGTTGTAATAAGATGATGAAAACATGTTACTAATGATATTTTTATAATTAAAATAATATAATTTGTAGTACTTAATCAAGATAAGATCTTATTTGATAAATAAGTTGGACCCTTTTTATTTTTTTTAAAATAGATTATAAGATACTCCCTCCGTTCCAGCTCAATTTGTCTACCTTGATCGGGTACGGAGGTTAAAGAAAAAAAAACAGATTTTGTGAAATTTTTTACCTTTTCAAATGTGGAGATTTTGAGAATTTAGATTGTGAAAATTTGTCATTTATGAGTTGATAAATTAGATTGGGACCAACAAAAAAAAAGTAAACAAATTAAAGCGGGGACGGGGGAGTACAACTTATATAATCTACAACTTCTTTTGAGATTAAATAAGATCTTATTTTAAAAATACGGCTAAACACTTTAAATGAATTTATAGACAAAATTTAATCTCTCTTATTTGTGGATTTTAATTGCAATTCACTAAAATTTATTTGAACTGACATATTTAATTTTAACAATGTCTTTTTATTTTTGTATATGTAAATGTAAAGATTCTTGACCCTTGAAAGGTTCACAATGAATAGTAAATTACTATGAATATTCTTTTAGGCACTAATGCCAAATGAATAGATGAGAAGTTTACTATTAAATTAGAAATTGTAATTATTTATTTAGTGGAGTATGTTAAAATAAGTTTTTAACATGATTTAACATAAATATTTTGTTGGACTGAATATAGAGATGGATATGTAACTAATTATACGATAATATAACTAAAGTTCATATTGAACTCTTGTTGGAAATCCATATTCTAGTATACTTTACCTACGTTTTAGGCAATACTATATTAATAAAATATTAAATAATATTTCTTTAATAAAAAATATGTGATAATATCATTTTGAAGATAAATCAGTAATTTTATACTTTAGAAACTAGTTAAAATAAAAAATACTTTAAGAATTAATTGAAACAAAATTTTAAAACTTCAAGAGTAATTAAATAAAATGATACTTTAATGACCAAAATTAAAACGAATCTTAATACTTTATGAATTTTAAATATATATTGCCATATTTTCTTTGGAAAAAAAGAACAATATCACTCCATAGAGCAATAGGTAAACGACAAAATTATATATGTTCCTCCGTTTCTGACAAATATAAAAGTTGTACTAAGCACAGTGCAAATAAATGAATTTACAGTGTCTTCCAAAACAAATTGGACTGCTTAGGGTCTGTTTGGTTTAAGTCTGTTTGATTTCTCGATCCAATAAAATTGTGCCCCATTCTATTTCCCAATTACCCTAATAAATATTTGACAATCATTCAATCATTACTAATACGTTTATCTACAATACTATAATCTATACCATTAACATTCCTCGGCAAAGATGTAAGATTTATAGTACAATCTACTTTATATAATCTTAAATGAATATACAATTTCACTATTTATCATATTTCCTATATAATCTTAAAATAAATATATAATTTCACTATTTATCGTAATGTTTCATTCTACGATTTTAAAATTAGGATTTTCCGAACTAAAAATTTAATCCAAAGACACCCTAAACTTTTCAGATGACAGGAGTAAAAGCTCCAACCACTTTAATATTGAATTATTGGTTGAAATGGGCCCATGGCCCACAAGCTGATGACTAGTGCAAATCCACTTGTTTAATATGTTACAGGTGGAGGGCAGCCCGACCCAGTGGGGCGCAGCCCATCGAATCAACACCATGTGTTAGATTGAGTTGGGTGGTTCAAAATTTTATGGGACAAAAAATTATCAAGCATGGCCCATCCTATTCCTTTTGAATATAAGATTTTTGGGATGATCGTGACCCATCCAATTTTTTACCCATCAGGTTGGGCTTGTTGAACTCAATGGCACTTCAGCCCCAAATTCATATGGTCCAACCCATCCGAAAAATCGGCCAGGCTACGTCGACCTATCGTGTCAGGCTGATTTTGTCAGCTCTATCGTAAACTCCTTCCACCATATAATAAAGCGTTGTCATGTTTGAAAATGTACATTTTTAGTCCGATGAAAATACAACTCTCCAAAAACTATCAATACACATTCATAAGACTTATCTTAATTTTTTAGCTGACTCATTCAATCATATATAGCTAACATGTGAAATTAAAAAATTGTTTACTAAATAATAAAACAAAACATTAATTCTTGAAACATAACTCTTATTTTAGAAAAATAAAGATTTTGATACACAACTCTTCCAGCCATAACTTCTTTTCCAAATCTTATTTATGATTAAGATTCTACATGGACCCCCTTGCCTCATAGTCTCAAGTTCAAGCTTCATGACATCTGTGTTCGGGAAGGAGAGCTTCAAAGGACTAGTCCACTTTTCTTTATGAAAGATGAGTGTTCTTGGTTCTCGTGTTCGCCAACAGAATTTTCCCGTAATGCCCATGAATAGGTGCTCCGGGAAAAAGCGCAAACGAAAGACGTAGATAAGACTTTTGATGAGAGATTACTTTCCTAACTGGAAAGATGCAGAGTCTCAACTAGACTAGAACCCTATTTTTCTAGACGGAGCTTCCTCGGTTGCTTCGCCGATCAGGCTTTCTGCGGTTGAGTATTCTGGATTTTTTGCAAGGTTCAATGTAATTGCGATTGAGAAGGTTCATGAAACTAGGCGGCGATAAGACCGTTAACAAATAAGGGGATGAGCCACCCAGCTACATGATGGAACTCCCCTTGGCCAATCGTCACTCGACAGCATAGCCTAGATTTCTTGTAGGCAGAATGTGGAAATGCTAAGACCTCTCTATTCGTTGAAAGTGGCCTGAAACATTTTCTCAATTTGTTGAATTCTTTTAAGGCAACAACCATGCTTTCAGAGAAGTGGTGGGCAATAACTCAAAGTAGAACCAGACATTCCCGTTGTTCGCAAGGCAGCAAGCGGTCGTTGTTCCCACCATTTCCTCGCTATCTGCCCGAACATCATGACGGGCCTACCTCCACCCCAAGAGGAGCCGTATGAGGTGATGAGGTTTTTTAACAGAACTTCGATAGGCGAGAGGTGTAAGCACCTCTTCCAAATCATCATGCCCCCCTTTATCCCACCCGGTTCACTGGGTCGTTGGCCTACCAAGCACTTACCTGCTGCCCCTGCCGCCCTCCTTTCTTTATTTAAGCTCCGCGAGGTTCGAACGTTCCTTACTTAAGGGAATAAATGATACAAAGTGCCTTGGCGTGATCTTGAGAAGATCGATTGAGTCTTTTTGTGCGGCTTTAGTTACATAAAAAATGGCAATATTTTCGTTACTCATCATTTACATACTACCTCCGTCCCAACTTAACCTGCCTACTTGCCATTTTGGTTTGTCCCACCTTAACCTGCCAGCCCCATAAATGATAAATTTCTCTCACAATCTCCACCCTCAAAATCTCCATTCTCAATCTCCACCTTTAAAAAAGTCAAAGATTCCACAAAATCTGTTTTTTCTTAACCTCCGTGCCCGATCAACCTAGGCAGGTTAATCCGGAACGGAGGGAGTATATCTTTTCAAACATAATATACAAATGCCCAATTTTTAGAAAAAAATCAATTCTATAAATCCGAGCAAATTTTGAACTCTAACTACTGACATGAACATGAAAAATATGGCCTGCATAATTTAACTAGACAATAGCTTTAGCCCCTAAGTAAATGAAAATAGAGTTTCTCGGATAAATTTGGTTTCCATCAACCGATGAATTAACCCATCAATTACGAGCAACATATTTTCTGATCGTGATTTGAATTTTATATTATTTCATCTCTACAAATAATACTCCTTTGGTTTTAAAATAAGTGTCGTTTTATTATTTTTTTTGTAAAAATTAAGAATCGAAAGAAATGACAAATATATCCATACAGAATCCATTTAATTTAATATGTTTTGTGAAATAAAAAAAATAATCAATCAAATTAAATAACATGTTTAGGGTAAGATCGGAAGAATTATGACTTTTTTTTTTTTTTAAACGACACTTATCTTAAATTTATTTATCTTTTTTTAAACGGCACTTATTTTAAAATGGAGGGAGTAATTAATTAAACGTTCGTAAGTTTTTGTATATAAAACCTTTAATTGAAGTTAGGGACATACATGAGCTAAACTGTTCTTTGTTCGGAATAGTTCGTTGGCCTAAATATATCGAGCTTGAATCTAATTTCGAGTCGAACTCGAACCTGTTAGTATTTGGTTCGCAGGCTCACGAGCTTGTTCACGAACCAAGCTCAGCAAGATGGGCTCACGATATTAATATATAAAAAATATATATAATAACGCATTTAATTGGTGTTCATCATGAATTAAACAAAAGATCTCTAAGATCAAAGTTAATAGTCAATATCTATAGACTAGTTATGAATATTTAACAAATATTCGTGAGCTTAGTTATTACATATTTTACGAACTCGAGTTCGAAGCATATTCATTTAATATATTATCAAACCTTTACTGAACCGAACTCGAAGTATGCTCGTTTAATATGTTATCGAGCTTTTGCCGAACCGAGCTCGAACTGTTCCCGAGCTTAGTATTTACAAAACAAATCAAACTGGAACATGATATTATAAATTCGAACAAACTCGAGCCGAACTCAAACACACTGTAAAACTAAACGAGTCGAACTCGAACCTTGCACTGTTCGACTTGATTCGGTTCGTGTACATCCCAATTAAAGTATTTAATAACGCACGTCGTTGCATCTTACAAGGTAATTCAATATTTGTACATTGTTAAAAACATGTGGCTTATATAGGTAAACAAAACACCAGAATCAATTACAATAGAAAATCTCGTATATCTTGGGTAAAATCAGTCCAGTCAGAGATAGACCAATCCAGCTCGCCTGATATTTGAAAAGGTCGGGCCATAGAAATCTAGGCTCATAGAACCATCATGCCCAACAAGCCCAGCCCAATGAATCATAGACCGACCCAAAACTATTTCTATATTTGAGGGGGATGAACTGAACTGGGCACAATAATTATTGGTCCGATGAAATTTTGAGCAAGATTGAATTGTCACTCTAAATATGATATTGTTAAGGTAGACATTTTAAGGTTGGGTAACATGTATAAAAAAATTGACGTAGACATGTAATACTTTTCCAATGTCTGGATCCAAATGCATGGTGCACTTGATGCATAAGAGTTTTTCCCTTCAGAAATCTAGTACTCCCTCCATCTCACTTAAATTTGCATACTTTTCTTTTCGGTCCGTCCCACTTAACTTTGTACACCCTTAAAAAAGAAATTTCTCTCACAATCTCCACCATCAATCCTCACCTTTGAAAAAGTCAACGATCCCCCAAAATCTATTTTTTCTTAAATTCGTGTCCGATCAACCGTGCAAAATTAGCTGGGACGGAGGGAATAAAAAATTAAAGAGAATCCAGATAATCATTCCTAAAATCAAGGGCCCTACAGAAGTCTTTTTTGTATCTTGAGTCATTCAATTATCTTGTGATGGAAACTACAAGATATACAAATGATCAAGTGTTAGCCAGTTGTACACACCTTACACACCTTTACCTTACATCTCGTCTCCTTGCCTTATCCTCCCCCACCCCACCCCCCACCCCACGACCACCTAATAGAGACTAGAATACATACATATATGTGTGTGCGTGTAAATAAAGGCATGATAACAAACTAAAGCGATTGAGACCCATCAAGGAGAGATGACTTGTCAGCAATGGCATAAAAGGGTGATGCAAACACATGTTTTCTAGTACTTGGAAACTCTTAAAGAAATATGTCGTTCTAGATCCCTTATTTCCCAGCGAATTTCAATTTTGTGTACAATGGTGCCGTCATACAAATACATATACCAGTGCACCACTGAACAAAAACATGAAGGTGAAACACAGTGTGAAAGAAAGGACCGAATGTTAGAAGACAAGCAAGTGTAACACGTCTTTGTTCAGTTGAAAATGAAATGATTTAAACATTACGCACCACTGAAAAGAAATGCTACTTACTGAAAGGATATGGTAAGAGATTGTTTACCAAATTAAGATATGTACATTGAAGTAACATGAGGTCGGTTAAAGCCCACAGGAACACATCTTCCGCCATAAATACGATTGTCGTCACCATTCAACCGTCTTCTGTCTCTGCAAGATGATAGAAATGGAGCATCATCCAAAATATGATAGAAACGATTTAAGAAAAATATAGCGCTGGATTTGTTCATAAAGTGTCGTAATATCTGCCTCACCACCAACGGTTAGTTCTCAATAAGACTAGGGATGGGTTTGGGTCGTGTTTTTGCGGGTTTCAGGTTGTTGAGTCAGGTACCAGATGAAAAAAACCCGGTCTTGCAGGCTCCCGCAGCTATCTGACCGATCGGGTTTTCTCAAAACTACTTTTTTGGGATCTATTTTTGCTTCTTAAGGTTGTTGAAAAATCTGAAATTATGGTTGGATTTTGCTAAAATGGGGAACCCAAAGAAACCCAACGGACTAAAAAATTCTAACACAATCGGGTAAAACCCACACAGGTCGGGTACCTGAACCCGCCTCTTGAAAGCCCACCCCTAAATAAGGCATTAATGGTTTCTAGTAATAATTTTCTCAAATGTCTTCAAGATTATATCAAGAATTTAAAAGTGGAAAAAATCAGAAATGTAGGAAAAGCATACCCTTTATTGTTTCCATATTATCATCCTTAAAAACGCCGAGAGGGGAGCCATGTACAGACAGAAGCATCTCTCCATACCTCGGATGCCTCAAACTTTTTGGTGTTATCCCGACCGATAACTTATTGTTACTCACCTGCAATTACAATATCAACGAGAAACAAAATCAAAGCAGAAAACGGAGATCCATCAACCACTTATTTTCTCATGACGAGTAAAAAAAGGTTTGTGAGAAAGTAATGGCATCATATATATCTACAAGGTTTCAAATTCTCAACTAAATTAAACTTTCCACAGAGTAAAGGATTGTCCTGATTCAGAAATATAGCGTCCTTGCTTTGAGTTTCTTGATGGTAAATAATAGGTGGGAAACTGAGATGTCATCTTTGTATTGACTCCAACAGATGAAATTAGATTTAAACGGGATATCAAATATAAGATCTTACAGCAGAACTTATATCATGATTAGAGACTATGTAAAGCTACGTACATTTGGAGTCTGCAGGCTGTCTTTTTGCTCCAATACTTGAGTATCGGATGGCTCTTCGAGGACCTGAAAATTTTAGAATGTGGGTGAGTGAGAGCTGAAATGTGTAATAGACAGCAAATATAAAAAAATAAAGGACATACGAGTCGCCTGATCTGAAGTTTATCAGCACCGAGAAGGGTTGTTTTCACTGCCACAAAATGAACCAATGGCATTAGATTTAAATGCATCTGAGAACTTTCGAAACCATCAGATCATATTCCTGTGGACAAAAGATACCCTAATACCTGATTTATTTGAAAACTCAAAGCCACCCAAAGAAGGAACTCCCACAGAAAGATCAGGATAAGCTACTGACAACCGACGAAGAAGCGAAGCATGTAATGCTCTTTCATCACCATGGTTCACACCATCGTCTTTCCATTTCACTTCATATTGGCCATCATTCTGTATCTCTGCAATCAATAGGTTCGGAAAGTTCTCCTTGAAAAATTGCAGCACAGGAACTTCCAACTGATCTTTGCTGAAGTAGGAACGAAGTAACCGTAATGTAGTCAGGAGTTTTTCAATCTCCACATCCCGAAGAGCCCTGATTGCAGCACTTTGACGTTCAACTGATGAAAGAAATAATTCGAGTTCGTGATTGTGGATGATCACACATGCTTTTGAAGAAGAAAGGGTACTGCAGTATACTGACTTTTGTTAGCTTTCATGGATCATATCATAATTGTTCGTGGAGTACTGGCCAAAGTGTTATTTTTGTTGAATCTAGTTATCAGAATGTACATGCATTCCAACTCAACTACAAATATATCCGAAATGAACAATTTGTGAAGTTTTGCTTATAATACATTATTACTTCACCCTTGATTCAAACAAAAAATAATAACATAATATAGGATATGAAGAAAATAAATTTAATCACCCAGAATCATCGAAGAGTCTCACATTTCAGGAGAATGTGTACGGCACATTTAGGATCGCATCAATTCAAGCATGTTCAAACTCAAGAATGGTTTTGGATAACAAGAATTACGGAGCACTTATCGTTCATCACTTGAAGTCATACTGCACTATTGCTTAGTTCCAAAGGAATGCATCAAGTCCGGAGGAGGCAATGCATAACGAGTCAATGCATAATATCACATAAACATCTTTATAAGAAGTTTTACAGTTAGCCTAAGAGCATCAATTATCAAGATAATGATTTTACCTGCTGATCTACACTTTCAGTACAATTTTGGACATCAAGCAATTTAAACTAACACGCTAATGCATATAAGTAAAACATGCTATATATTGTATAGGTAAATTTAGTACCTTCATGGTCATTAAATGCGTCTTCGTCATGGCAATCGTTTTCAATGCTTTCTGGTTGTTTAGTAGGTTTTCTACCTTTTCGTTTGGCCATTAAAGTCGTTTACTCTCTGAAACTAAAATGAGAGAAAATGAAATAGCTACAGTAAGATTGTTAAAACAATGTATAGTGCATTTAAGAATACAAATATTATAATTTCCTTCATAATTCTTAATTTAAGCGCATGTGATTACATAAGAATACACAAAATCAAGAGAAAGTTAATCTAATGACAAGCAAATGTCCGTTCAACGCTATAACATAAATGAATTTGTATTCTATCATATTTTTTGACGTTTACCCAAAAAGATATGCAAGATTATGTTTCACCTACTAATTATTTGATCACTAGACATCAATTGAAAACAAAAAATGTTCATCAAACTCAAATCAGAAAGCAGCAATTTTTAACAAAAACGAATTCAGGTTCGGGTTCTATCATATTTTTTTACGTGGGTTGTTATTTGATTTATCCAAGAAATCAGGAAGAGGAGAGAAATTAGGTTCCACCTACTAATTATTTGATAACTAGGAAAACAACAAAATTTCCATCAAACTCAAAAAAGAAAGCAGCATTTCTTATAATGGAGGAACAATTTCTAGAATTTAAAAATTAATTTGCTAAAATTAACTAAAGATGAGCATAGTGGAGCTGGGAAGCAAGAGATAATTAAACTAGAAGAGAACAAGCGTGTGGTAAAATACGATATAATTCAAGTGCTCAATTTAAGCTCTAAACAGAAAGGAAGAAACAAAAACGGGCAAAGATGTTTCAGTATATGCTCATGGGTAAAACTCAACATAAAAACCTAGGAATTTTGGGGAAAATGAAACCTTGCAGGAGGAGCTATTGAATCAAGCACTGAGTATAAACTAAAAATAAAAATAGAAAAGTCGTGGCAGAGACCTGGGGACCTACAATGAAAGAGGATTGAACTCAAAAGTACAAAATACATCATCGTTAGCTCGTCTCCATTTTCGCATCCTTTCATGCTAATGTTTAGGGTCTGTTTGGACAATAGGCCCTGTTTACTTTTGGTGAATGCGATAACTCCCTTATCCCACCACAAAATGTTAATAAGTTGGGATAAGGTGACTTAATAAGTAATTTACCCGGTGTTTACGTTACTGGCACTCGGATTTGTCTTGGCATAACTTTTTATTCTATACTCTGTTTATTTTGTATTGTATGATGTGATAAGTTTGGAAATTAACAAGAACATCCTATTTTCGTGACTGTAGCTTCTTCCCTATTTTCATTTACTTGCATCTTGATGGCAAAATAGAGCCTTATTCAATAATATTGAGAATGAGATACAGAAATTTATAACTGCTTTGATTCTAAAGTGTAAACAAGCAATAAAGGAAGCAATTTTGGAAAAGTAGATAGAACATAATCACAACTAAAACACATTGAAAATTTAATGGATATCCACACTCCAAATATTCAGCAATGAACACCAAAATACCAATTGAATTGACTAGATGAAATTAAATTCTCTATTTTCCATAAAAAGTTCACTTTATTTGCTCCAAATGTCCTGAAACAGGCACCTTAGTTTTTCTTCACCAAAATTGAATTCACCGTTAGCCGGAAAGCGTAAACATAACTATCTACGCACGCGCACACCAAAAGTCCGAAACACACATATATAAAACTCAATCAAACCTTACTGCAAAAATAGGTTGTGGACTTTTAATTGTGTAAAATTTAAAAATATCTCACTTTTTGAATTATGAATAGCTTCAACAACAGATATACATATGTTTGATTCAGGAGCCCTGAAAAACACACAAATGTATCACTGCAAAATCAAACGAGTTCCAAAATCTGAAACCACTAGGGTTTAATCTTTGCTACGAAAGCAATAATTCACTGTTCCTATAGCCTTTATGCACAATATATTCCTACTTCCTGAGGATTTTTTTAACAAATTTCACATATGATAGGTATGTTGAATCAGTAATACAAGAGTGGCACGCAGCATTCATTCAGTTTGGCCATCAATTTCATCATCTAATAAGTTACTATTTAGTTGAAGTTTAAGTTTAACATCCTTCATGAACAGAGTGTTCTTACCTCAGGCGGCGACGCGACGGCGACGGCGACAGCGACAGCGACGGCGAGTGGCGACGGAGGGCTGAGGGCTTAGGAAGTGGGAGGGAAGGGGGTGGTCAGGATTTTCAATTTTGAAATTTTCCGATTTTGACAGTATGGCGGTGTTTGCCAAAGCTATTATTTAAGCTGTTTACCGTTTGAGGCTTTAAAGAAACCGAATATGATTTTCAATTTTGAATTTTTCCGATTTTGACAGTCTGACGGTGTTTGCCAAAGCTATTATTAAGCTTTTTACCGTTTGAGGCTTTAAAAAATCCGAAAAAGTTTTCATTTGCTTTAAATATAAAAGTTGAAGCATTTTATTTTACTTCTTATGATTTATAAATGAGAGAAAAGACTTAGGGGATATTTGCCATTTGGATTGGGCATGGTCCGTTCGTAACGTATTTCACTTTACACCGGATGCATCATCCTTTCACATCCACAACCTATTACCTACATCTCATTTTACAATTTCCAACACACTTTTTATAATTTTCAATACACCTTTTACAATTTTCAATGCACACTTTTTATAATTTTCAATACACCTTTTACAATTTCCAATGCACATCCTACCCTACTATACCCTTAAACTAAAATACCTTTTTGAATGTCCCATTCGTGGATGTTCCCCATCGGACGTGGCACATGCCACTACATCCCTAACCAAGTATCCCCTTAGGGAATAATTGGATTGAGATGTTTTCATGCGGATGTGGCATGGGTCATCTTCAACGTATTTTATTTTACATTGGATGACTCATCCCTCCACATCCGCATTACAATTTTTAATACACATCCTACCCTACTATACCCTTAAACTAAAATATTTTTTTGGATGTCCTATCCGTGGATGTGCCTTATGGAGTAGTACATGCCACTACTGCACTACATCCCAAATCAATTATCCCCTTATATTTGTTTACCAAAATACAAAAAATTGAAAAAAAATAAACTATTTTCTACTTTAACTTCTAATCTAAAATTACTTTTATTAAAACTGAAGTTGTTTTCTCAAATATTTCAAAAACGGTTTTCTCAAATTATGAGCTGAAAATCACTTGGAAAAAGCACTTTAGCCCTTGTTGTATACTGCGTCTAAATTTCTTAACCTTTACTCTTTTACCCTTTTACTTTTTTGTGCTAAGGATTTGTTTAGGATTGTACAAAATATAACCACTCCGACCAAACCAAACTCAAATCGATCTAATTCAATCCGAAATCGTGCTTTATATTAATTTGTGGATAGATATGGATTATAATATTTTATAATCCGAATAATTGGTTGGTTATGAATTAAGAAAATAAAAATCCGTTAAAATCAATCCGCACTGATATAAAATGTTTATATATAATTAATTATATAATTTTAAAAAATATATAAATGATACTACTTTCCTCAGTAAAAATAAATAATATACAATTTAAAGCACTTATCTGTACCCAAATTTGGTTGAAATCAAATAAAATCCCAGTTGATATTCGTCAACTCATGGAAGATATCGAGAAGTATGAGGAAGTTGCTGAAGGTAAAATATCTTTCTTTGTCAATTTGCAATATTCAGCAGAAGCACTTTTTCTCTATTTCACTATATTCTATTGTCTAATTTGTTTATTATTTTTTTATACTTACATATTTTTCAAGATTAGGGGGGTGAAATCATTTTTAGTCCCGTAACTTTTCACTTGTACAGTTTTGGTTCCAAAAAAGGTTAAAAATTTAATTTAGTCCTGTAACTTTGCAATTGGTTCGGTTTTGGTCCTTTTTTCGCCGCCGGTGATCAATTTGGCCGGAAAATTGCACATGCTGACCACCAGACTCATTTTTCCATCCAATTTTTAAATACCTGGCATTGACAAGTGACTTTGAAGTAAAAATAACATTAAAAATTAAAAAAATTAAAAGAAAGAGGGATTTTTTAATTTTATTAAATTTTCTAGTTTCTTATCATTTGTTGGTTCCACATATTAAAAATTCTACTGAAAAAATGAATCATGTGAATGATACATGCGATTTTACGATCAGATTGGTCACTATCGGAAAGAAAAGGGACTAAATCTGGACCAATTCCAAAGTTACAGGACTAAATTGAATTTTTAATTTTTTTTGGAACCAAAATTATACAAATGAAAAGTTACGGGACAAAAATGATTTTAGCCCCAAGATTATGAGGAAGCCAGTTTTTGCGGATGAAGGCATTTCGACACTCCATAATTATGAAAGAATCTATTTTATTATTATGCTATTTATTTATGTTTTATTTTATCATTTAGTTGAATTATGCATTAATTGTCTATGTTTTTTATGTTTTAATTTTAATTTCAACTAATGAATTGAAGGCTATTATTGTTATTTTGTACTATTAATTATTGATTTTTTAATGAACCGATCCAATCCAAATCGAATTCGATAATTTTGGTTTGAATATTTTTAGTTTTAGTTAGTTTGGTTAAGATTTGAGATATTTAGAAACCGACTTTGTTGGTTTGGCAATTAGATTTTGGTCTAAACTGATCAAACCGAACACCCCTAGATTTATTTATTGTTTTATGGTATTATAGTAAAAATTATAGAAAATAAGTGATTTTCCAATCAAAGCCTCTAACTTGTGATTATTGTTGTAAATCACTTTTATTTTAAACATTACACACCTTTACATATAAGTACATTTTCTAAATTTTATGATTTTAATTATTTTCTTAAAAGCAAACCAATTACAAATACTCTCTAAGACCGTGCTTGTCATTGCTGTAAAAAAAGTGTTTTTAGAGTTTTAGCTTTAAAAAAATTTGTCATGTGACCTTAGAGTATAATTTTTGTTGCTGTCATAAGAGGAACTTCTTGATCCGTTTGTAGATGGGTCCTCCTTGATAAAATTTCTGGATCAATCTCTGCTACAAAAGGTACGCATCAAATGCTCTTTAAACCCATGGTGCCTATTGAATATTGTTTCAAAAATAGAAATGTTTATCAAACTTACTTAGTTATCAAAATGATAAATAAATATATACTCTTTTCGTTCTATAAAAAGATACCGAATCAAACTATTTCTCGTCTCATTTTCCATTTGAAAAATCAAAGTTAGTTATTAATGAAAATTACTTTGACGCCCTTAAAAATGATGTTAATACTCTAATCCCTGAAAAAAAAAAATTGATGGATTTAATAAACTAATAAAGAGTAACACTGACAATCACGGTCTTATAAAGGGTTGTACTTTGTTTGTGGTTGCTTTTGCTTCTGGAAAAGTGATTAAAATTATAGATTTTATAAGAATAACTTATGTAAAAAGTAGGCAGTGTTTGCAAAAAAAATGATTTTCAATAAAAGTAGAAGTTGGAGTGTTTGCTATAAAATCATTTATGTCTTTTAAAAAATATCATATTATTTACAGAATTGCTATTGAGTGGAAGAAAATATTAAATTTATGCTTTTAGCTTTGAAATTGGAAGCACTTCTTTTAAAACATAAGTTGGATTTGCAAACACTACAAAATAGCTTTAGTCAAGTTATAAGCTGAAAATCACATCGAAAAAGCAAATGCAAACACCCCTAATTAAGGTGATCAAAGATTAAAAGTTGTACATCCATCAATTATGACTCTTTTTATGATACTAAGGGAGCAATAATTACCAAGATGTGAGGATTAAAATTGATAATAAACATATCCTCCCTTCGTCCTGGTCTAACTTTCCTTCTTTGATCCGGCACGGAGGTTAAGAAAAAACAAATTTTATGAAATCTTTGACTTTTTTAACAGTGAAGATTGAGGGTGAAGATTGTTAGAGAAATTTGTTATTTATGGGCTGATAAGTTAAGTTACGATAAACCTAATAGAAAAGTAGAAAAGTTATAGCAGGACGGAAGTAGTACAAATTACATGAAAATACTGGCCCAAAATTTCCAACTCAAATGCAAGCAAAATTAACTCAATAAAACTAAGGTACTAGACACATTTCAATGTAGTGAATATGACATTAATTCACCAAAATTCAATGAACATTTCTACAAAACTGCCTTCTATGGCTGAACAATCTTGAAGAAAATGTAGTATTATATACACTTACATTAGCCTCCTCTATTTCTCAAAAAACTGTTTTTCCTACCATTATCTGGGCCCTGAAAGCTCGATTGCTTCAATAACAAACGACGAATCCTCGCACGCTTCGTTAAAATTCAATGAGAAGCTAAATGTTCGACCCTGACATAAGTCCACACCGCCCTGCGCTTCTGGATGCTCCGTATGCCCGTTTATTTGTTCCAGAATCTTCAAGACTTGCGACATCTTAGGCCGGAGGTCTGGGTTCGACTGTGTGCATTCTAGCGCTAGGTCGACTGCCTTCTCTAGCTCGTCCGAGTTGAAGCACCCTCTTAGGTTTTTATCTACTAGCACTTGCAGTCTCTTCTCTCCATATAGAGTTCTAACCTGTGAAGTTAAAACCCATTGAGCAATGGGGAAAGAAATTCGAAACAAAATGCATATGTTTGGAACACAGGGATGAAAATTTTGGCGAAATTCGTCTCTAGCTGTAACAATCAGTTTAACATCATGTTAATTTTTCGAGATTTTAATGCATATTTTAGTATTTATAAAAAAAATTACCGAAATTTCGACCAATATTCCTACTGAAACAGAAATTTTATACGGGGATGAATATTTTATAACCTCTACTTTATCACGGGGATGAAAATTTCTATTTTTTCAGCACTTCGAAACAAAATTGATGGGGCAATATGTTTCAACAATATTTCACCATATTCACAGAAACATATAATATTGACAGAAACATGTTGCACCATCAATTTTGTTTCGAGGTGCTGTAAAAATTGAAATTTCTCAGAATCTTCGTCCCTGGTTATAACAATATGTAAAACATCATGTCAAATTTTCCAGATTTTAATGCATTTTTTAGTATTTTTAAAAAGGAATTACTGAAATTTTCACCGAAACCGAAATTTCAACCTATATTTCCTTAAAATTTAATCACCGAAATTTCGACCAATATTTCCTTAATATTAAATCACCGAAATCGAAATTTCATCCTTGCTTTTATATCATACATAAATGCATATTTTGTAACCTCGAATTTTACATAGGGATATTTTTTATCCCCTCGAAATTTGATTGTGCAATATGCTTCTATAAATTTGGTTAAATATTAATATATAAACGTATTGCACCGTCAATTTCGTTTCGAGGTGCTAAAAGTCGAAATTTCGCCAAAATTCCGTCCCTAACATCATGTTAAATTTTCCAGATTTTAATGCATTTCTTAGTATTTAAAAAAAATACAGAAATTTCCACCAAAATTGAAATTTCAACCAATATTTTCGTAAAATTAAATCACCGAAGTTTTCATCCTTGCTTTTACATCATGCATAAATGCATCAAAAAATTGACTTACCCAGTCGAGGATCATTCCTTTCTGGACGTGTTCGTTCGCAGCATCCAACGCCTTATTCCCCGTTATCAGCTCTAAAAGCAGTATGCCGAATCCAAACACGTCCGTTTTCTCGGACGATTGGCCCGTCGACAGATACTCCGGTGCAATGTGTCCTACAGTACCGCGAACTGCAGTTGTTACGTGTGAATCCCGAGGATCTAATAGCTTAGCTAGGCCAAAGTCGCCAACAACTGCTTCAAAACTTTCGTCAAGCAAAATGTTTGCAGCTTTGACGTCCCTGTGAATGATTTTCGGGTTACATTGTTCATGTAAGTATAGAAGACCACGCGATGCTCCAAGTGCGACGCGCATACGCTTGCTCCAATCCAGTGATGGATTCTCCTGGCCTGGATCTATGAATTAAATGTAGACGAAAGTAAATCTAGTCAGTCGTACACAAGTTCTTAACCATTCTTTTATGAGACATTCTTCTGTAAGACTGTCTTTCCATAAAACGGGTAGTCACAATAAAATAGAATCATTATTTTCCGAAAAAGTAATTTCGCCAAGTAAAAAAGTATCACTTTTTCTGGAAGGGTAATGCCTTCTGGTAATAGGTATTGTTTTTCCTGGAAAAGTACTTTTATGTTTATGACGATTCTTTTATGAGTCATTTTTTTGTAAGACCGTCTTCCCATAAAACGGGTAGTCACAATAAAAAAAAACATCATTATTTTCCAAAAAGTATCTTTTTTTCTCGAAAAAGTATTACTTATTTGCCCGGTCAAAAAGTATCAGTTTTTAAGGTAATGCTTTTCGGTAAAAGTATTGTTTTTCCCGGAAAAGTATTTTTATCTTTATGACGATTCTTTTATAAGACATTCTTTTGTAAGACCGTCTTCCCATAAAACGGGTAGTCACAATAAAAAAAACATCATTATTTTCCAAAAAGTAAATTTTTTGTTTTTCCGGGAAAAGTATTACTTGTTCGCGCAGTAAAAAGTACCAATGTTTTCTGGAAGGTAATGCTTTCTGGTAAAAGTATTGTTTTTCCGGAAAAGTACTTTTTATCTCCATAACAATTCTTTTACGAGGCATTCTCCTGTGTGTGTGAGAGAGAGAGATGGTGATACAACTAACCTCTCAGGCGATCAGCGACGCTCCCATTGGGCATATACGGATAAACAAGTAGTTTTTCGTCAGGAGTCATACAGAAGCCGTACAGACGTAAAAGGTTCCGATGCAAAGCCAAGCCGATCATCTCAACTTCGGTCTGAAACTGAACTTCCCCGGTGAACGTTGGGTCTTTGAGTCGCTTGACGGCGACCACCGTTTTATTAGGAAGCAGACCTTTGTAGACGACACCAAAGCCGCCTTGGCCCAGTATGTTTTTCGGGTTGAAGTTGTTCGTTGCTAATTGTAACTCACGTAAGGGGATCCTTTTCACGTGTCCAATGTCGAACTCGTGATCTTGCTGCACTGTAATGTGGAAATCAGATTAGTTTTGTTACCATGATTAAAGTAACAGCTTACTGGAAGAAATTTGGGAGCGATAATGAGGTACCGTATGATGCAAATAGAACACGAGATCGGTAGAAATGGACAAAGCACACGAGCAGGACGATAGAAACAACGAACGTGCAACTGACTATGGCTATAAGAGCGATCACCAGACGATGATGATTATGATGGCTAGCTTTTGGATACGGACTTGTTTCTGGAAGAAAAAAAGCGAGTTATGTATGATATAATATGAAACTTCTTTTTTTAAGAAGAAAAGAACTCGTAATTACCATTAACTGGTTTAGGAGCTGCAACACAAAGTCGCGAGTCAGACGAGCACAAAAAGACGTTCCCTGCAACACTGGATGAGAAAAGCTTTCACTTCGGATATGAAACGAGAATAGTATGAAATGCTCAAAACTGAAACTGAAAGGGTAAACCGTAAAATGAGTTTTAGAGGAAAAACCGGGTCGAGATGACAAAATCAGCATTATGCTATCCACGAACAGTACTAAAAAGTCGAATCAATGTCGAAGGGGGTGTTTTCTTTTACTTTACCTTTTGAAGAAGTGATTAAAAGTAGGGAATGTGGTAAAATTGCTTAAAATCAGAAGTAGGTAGTGTTTGATTATAAGATTGATTTTGGTAAATATAAAAGCTGGAGCGTTTGATAATTACTTTTATTCAAGCTGAAGCTGTTTTCTCAATCACTCCAAAACAACTTTTCGCAAGTTATAAGATGATAAGCACTTAAAAAAGCTTTTGCAAACATCCCCCAAGGACTAAAGCATATTTCAGTCTTGGATTTCTTCGATCGTATGCAGCATAATGTCGAGACAGTAGTTCTTTTGGAGCATGACGTAACATGAGACTACGTATAGTATAAAAACACGAGATATGGTCCATACAGAGAAGGGAAATTATCGATGAAACGAGAGAAAATGCTCGTAAAAACTTACCTATAGTCTTTAGCAAGTATCTTAGGGATGGGGCCGCTTAGATTATTAAACGATAAGTCCCTGCAAGAATATACATTTCGTTTTCATTAACATCAATTTGCAAGCCACTAATGTACGCCGGCCAGGGTTTTAGTAAGAAAACGTACAAGACGGAAAGACCTGTAAGGTTGGCTACATCTTGAGGAATTTGTCCAGACAACTTATTTTTGCTAAGCCTCCTGAAAATTAAGCATGCAGACGTAAGAGAATTTGGTTTTTTACAACTAGCAAATACGAATTGTTTTCTTACAAGTAACTGAGTCGAGTTAGGTGGCCTAGAGTGCTCGGAATTTCACCATTCAACTTGTTACCGGAAAGATCAAGTGTTTGTAATTCCGAAAGCTTTCCAATTTCGGCCGGAATCGCTCCAGACAACTTGTTGTTTTGTAATAACCTGTTGATGTATATCAGTTTGAAATTGTAAAGACAATTAGTTGATTGTAATTTCAGTCATATACAAAGCAAAGTTCACAATCAAGTCCGGTAACAATTTTACTTTCGCAGATTCGGTCCTATTTTCGAGGAAATTTGGAATTTGGCTGGAAATCGAAATGCGTGGCTCACATAGGGCGATTGAGGTAAATTTCCACCTCCAGGAATCACAAATTTTAGGAAGCAAAAATAGCATTCACAAACCGTGAGCCACACCTGAGATTAGTTGAGTCGGGAATTGAACTCCGCCAACGCACGTGAGCTGCACGTGTCAATTCCCCACCAAATTCCTGATTTTCCCAAAAGTTAGGACCAAACTCGCAATTTCAGTCATATGCAAAGCAAAACTAAGTCCTGTAACAATTTTACTTCTGCAGATTCGGTCCTGATTTGGGGGGAAGTTGAGAATTTGGCCGGGAATTCAAACGCTTGGCTCATGTACGCAATTGAGGTCAATTTCCACCCGAAGAAATCACAAATTTTAGGCCGCAAGAATGACATTCACAAACAATGAGCTACACGTGAGATTAGCCGGAAATTTAGCTCCTCCAACACACGTGAGCTGCACATGTCCATGCCCGACCAAATTCCCATTTTCCCAAAAGTTGGGACCAAATCCACGAAACTAAAATTGTTAACCTAATTGCGAGTGGGACAGAATGACGGTATTAACCTAAAATTGTCAAATTAACAGTTTCAAGCATTAGTTCTGCAACCACCCAAGAACTGGTGTAATAGCATTGAATCAAAATGACGGCTTACATTGTTCGAAGATGCGATAAATTCCCGATACTCGGTGAAAGCGTTCCAGATAATCCCATACTGGGCATCTCTCTGATCAAAATGAAAACAAATCAATCACCAACACACAACAAAAAAAAAAAAAGAAAGAATAGAAAGAAAAAAAAAACCTACTTACAGAGAAATAACAAAGCCTTGAAGAGAACAGCCAACCATGTACCAAGTACAAGGGTCAACAGAATTGATGTCCCATCCATCAAGAACTCCATTTTCATCTCTCATTTCTTTCTTCACTGACATCAGAGCAGCCACTGAAAATTCAAGAAACCCTTTTTTATAGTTCTCATTATGATTATTTTTTAATTCTCATTTTGATTCCACATTCAAGAAACCCACATTTAAATTTCTCATTTTGATTCCGAATTCAACAAACCCGTTTTTAAATTCTCCATTTTGATTCAAATTCAAGAAATCCTTTTCTAAACTTCTCATTTTGATTTCAAATTCAACAAACCCCATTTTAGTTTCTCATTTTGATTCCAAATTCAAGAAACCCTTTTTTAAAGTTCTCATTTTGATTCCAAATGCAGCAAACCCATTTTTAAATTTGTCATCTTGATTCCAAATCCAACAAACCCTTTTCTAAAGTTCTCATTTTGATTCCAAATTCAACAAACCCTTTTCTGAATTCTCATTTTGATTTCAAATTAAAAAAACCCACATTTTAATTTCTCATTTTGATTCTAAAACAACAAACCCTTTTCTAAAGTTCTTATTTATAAAACAACAAACCCTTTTCTAAAGTTCTTATTTTGATTCCAAACTCAACAAACCCACATTTTAATTTCTCATCATTTCAACAGGAATTGCATGTAAACGAAAACCATACAGATAAAACAGAATAAACACAAAAACACACACACACACACACACAATGCGTAACTCACCTTCAAAGTTGACACCCTTTGGAGAAAGAAGGCTGAAAGAACAACGAGCAGTAGACATCCACAAGATAACAAGTGCCAAAATCAACTCTACTTCTCTCATTAGATCTCCAAATTACAGAAATAAAATTTGCAGCTGTTATTTTTTTTCTTTGTTTGTGATATTTATCGTTTTTGATGCAGTGAGTGGGGTTAAGGATATGGGTTGGATGAAGAAGACAGGAAAAGGAAAGAAACAGCTATTTTGGTTCATTTCATTTCCCTGAGTTGCAGGTCTCTTCACTCTACCACCAAAACCCAGACATGCAAACTGTTCACACTTAGATGGGACATTATAAAAATAAAGAATATTTAAGACAAGCTTTTCTTTAGATTCTTAAACGTAAAAAATTTCCAACTTCTCTTTTTTTATAATTATATAGCCAAGATTCCAAAGTTACGTCTAATTAGTTAAAAAAAACGATTATGCCCGTTGATAAATTGGCCTTGTACAAAATGAATTGTTCCATATAATTCATGGACTTTGCCGCTCATGGAGGGAAAAAAAAACCATAATCTAATGGCAAGTTTCACATGATTTTTTGGCATTCCCGGCTAGTCTCGTTTTTTCATCATGTACTGATTTCTTCTTTATGTGAGTTGTGTCATTCTCAGACAGGTACGTCTGCGCTTGGTTTGTTTTTTTTTTTTTTTTTTTTGGGCAAAGTCCATCAAATTGATGGAGGGGTTAAGGCATGGACCCCCAACCTATATAACAGATCTCAAGTAAATCTTACAAAGAAAGGGATCGCTTGGTTTGTTTTATTGTCCACTTATTAAGTCTTTTAGAAATACAATTGTTTTTTGTATTCGTTGAAGAGACTTCGTGGTTTGTGTTTTGTGAATGGTTGTGATCGCATGCGTAATCTTTTTGGGGAGGATTTATTTTGATTGCAACTCCGGCAATTATTGGAAGTGGCGTTAGGGGGATGGTGGTAAATTTATTGTGCCTAAATGGGAATATATCGAAGAGACGTTGAAGGACTTTCAGACGACCTATGTAGCTTGGGAACCTAAGTGGGGTCATGATATGACGATGCGGTGGATTCTATGTTTAGATGTGGATGCGGTTTATAATTGTTAGAGATTAAAGCACGTAAATCACATATTCACGTATATGGGAATCGATATACCTCAAGTGAGTTGCAGCGGAACGTATTCGGTTGATTCCCCAAATTGATGGATCGTGCACTGATTCGTCTACAAGCCCGTCTGGACGAATACTATTAGAGCATTCGCCGTCTACTTCACACCCTAGACTCTTGGAGGACTCCGGTGATTCTCCAAGATGGAGAATTAGAGAGAAAAGGGAGAAATATATATTCTGTGGTACTGTTTTTCCGTAGTATACGAATACCAATATATTCGTATATATAATAGTATGGGAGAGATCTATCTCCTATTATGGATAAGATCTCCATCCCTATCGGGAATATATGTGATAAGATATTAAATATCTCATCAGATATATATCACAACTATATTGGGATCCATCAGATATGGATGCAACCAACATCTCCCACTCATACAAATCTGATCCGACTTATTCGAATCCGAAATACTCCACAATTCTCATCATCATATCTCTTCTTTCATACAGAGACTAAGGCGTGCGACCGAGCGAGAACATAATGGAACAAAAGTGAGGAGAGTTATATTAAGTTATCACCCAACTAACATAACTCATCAACTCAGGAGACTCGTTGTGTACCCCAAATTACGTGGTTGCACTAGACCAAACATCTCTGACCCCTCGTATTCATATAGAGCATGTTTGACCCCTTAACTTGTATCTATGCTCATGACTATGTCAAAACTAATTCGACTTAGTCGGCCGGCCTATGAGCCATAGTACACAAGTGCATTACCAGCTTAGTTTTTCCTTGGCCTCTAATGTAAATCTGCTTGGACTTGACAGCTTTCTTAGTCATGCTCCGACAGACCGTATCAACCATGGCCATTGAACACATGCCAAAGTAGCGTCATCAAGCTTACACTTCATGACAAAGTCCAAAGTCCCAAAGGGCACAAAAAACACTATAAGAGCTCACACAGTGACGAAGCAGGGATCTATTCGGTCACTCCTCTTACTAAGGTCGTCATTAAGCACACGTAGTATGAATACATGCTATGATGGAGCTCCCACTCAAATTTGGGCATGTCACGCTCTGAACATCATACGAGTCTTAGTCCAGTCGCTCTTCTAGCGTCTGACCTGCGGACCACTTAGGAATTTGTCTCCAACACAACTCTTAATGATTCGCGCACTCGGCTATTAAGAAGCTTTATGAAGTTAGGACTTTCTTCATAATCGATCAAGTATGATCTCATCTTGGCCTCTTGCCAAGGCGACTATGGGCAACAACCTTTTGTGTTGTTCCTTTCACGAAGGTGATCACTCAAGTGTTTGATCCGTCAGTCTCATCCTGCTCGCTTACCAAAGCGCCAGGGCGATTTCCCGTGTGAGTGGGATAATCCAAGCCTTGTGACATATCACATAATAGACACATTACTTCTAACATATAATAAGGGCACATTTTATTGATAAAATTTGTTCATACAGGCTAAAAGAATTTTAAATTCTACGAAGTCCCATACTCCTAACATGCCTTTGAAATACATCTCTACTCAAAGGCTTGGTGAAAGGATCATCTATCATTTCACCAGTGGGAACGTGCCTGAGAACCACTTGCCCCTGTGCAAATCACTTGTCCCCTTTAGATATCTAAGTATCCTTTTGACTGCAGCCCAGTGAGCGCGTCCAGGATTACTTTGATACCTACTCACCATCCCTACTGCAAAGCACAAGTCTGGTCGAGTACACATCATTACGTACATCAAACTTCCTACCACGCTTGCATAAGGAACCTTAGCCATGCTTTCTTTTTCATCATCTGTTTTTGGGCATAGCTCTTTGCTAAGAATACAATATTTTTCCATAGGCGTGTCAACGGGTTTAGCATTATGCATACGAAATCGCTCTAGAACTCTCTTAATATAAGTCTCTTGAGACAAAGTTAAGAGCCTCTTTGAGCGATCTCGGTGTATCTTAACACCAAGTATGTATTCTGCTTGTCCCATGTCTTTCATCTCAAAAGTAGATGATAGCCACTGCTGAGTGGCGACAATCATCTCCGTATCATTTTCCCGCCAGCAAAATGTCATCCACATATAATGAGAGAATTGTGAAATTCTTCTCATCCCTTTGGACACACACACAGTGATCTTCCTCAACCATCGTAAAGCCTATCAAAGTGATAGCTCGATGAAATCGAAGGTACCATTGTCTGGATGATTGTTTCAGTTCATAAATGGAACGTTTTAAGCGGCATACTTTGCGCTCTTGTCCCTTTACCTGAAAACCCTTAGGTTGATCCATATAGATATCATCACCCAGTTCTCCATTGAGAAATGCTGTCTTCACATTCATTTGGAACAGTTCCAAATCAAGATGGGCGACATTTGCTAAAATGAGACGGATAGAGGCAAACCTCACCACCGGGGAGAATGTCTCTTCATAGTCCACACCTTCTCTTTGGGTAAAGCCTTTCGCCACTAGGCGAGCCTTATACTTGTCTATCGAGCCATCTGCTTTTCGCTTGACTTTGAGAATCCACTTGTTCCCAATTGTCTTGCGTCCAGACGGTAGATCGACTAGCTCCCAAACTTGGTTCTTAGCCATCGAACTCATCTCTTCCTCCATAGCACTTATCCACTCTTTAGCATTTGGAGAAGTTGCAGCCTCTTCATAAGTGGCTGGCTCATCAACATCCATTGTTGCGCACATGAAAGATTCCCCTTCGAGTTCAAAACGTCTTCGGGGAACTGTTCCACGCTTGCTCCTGCGCAACTCTAGATCTTGAGAGTCTTCATGCAATGGAATTCTCCCACTGACTCTAAGATCGCTCTCATTATTCCCGTCGATTGCTGGATTTGGTTGTAAAACCGCATCCTCGCCAGGAATTCCAGCGTTGTCTTCGGGATCTTGTAACTCATAAAGTTTAAGATCTCCTTTAACTTCTCCAATTGTTGGAAATTCCTTCTCGAGGAAATTGACATCGCGCGACTCAATTTCTGTCGTTCCTCCGTCAGGGTGCTCACCATACATCACATAGCCTTTCGAGTGGTCACAGTATCTTATAAAGATATGTTTGACTGCTCTAGGACCAAGTTTCCCATGCTTATGGGAAGTATTATGAACAAACCCTGCCGATCCCCAAGGGCGCAAACCGTCTAAGTTGGGCTTTCTCTCATGCCACAACTCATACGGCGTCGAAGGAACTGACTTAGACGGCACACGGTTCAATATGTAGGCAGCAGTTAAGATTGCATCTCCCCAAAAAGATATTGGTAGATTTGCTTGCGCCATCATTGATCTGGCCATGTCCAGAAGTGTCCTATTCCTCCTCTCTGCAACACCATTTTGTTGCGGAGTGTAAGGAATTGGCAGTTGCCTTATGATCCCTTTTTCCTCACAGTATTGCCTGAACTGATCAGATAAGTATTCTCGCCCTCTATCAGTGCGTAAAGTTTTAAGTTTCCTATCTCTTTGGTTCTCAACCTCCGCTAAGAATCGCTTAAAGCAATCAAGCGCTTCCGAGCGGTGAGACAGGAGATACACTGAACAATAGCGCGAATAATCATCAATAAATGTGAGAAAATAGGATGCACTGTGTCGTGCCTTCACATTTACGGGTTCGCATATGTCCGAGTGAACTAACTCTAGAGGTTGAGTAGCTCTTTTTGCCTTTCCAAAAGGCTTCCGGCAGGCTTTTCCTGCCAGACATGGTTCGCACACAGGAAGGTTGACTTTAGCGAGATTGCCTAAAAGACCTTCTCGAGCTAACCTAGTCATCCTTTCACGCCCTATGTGTCCTAACCTTGCATGCCATTTATTTGAATCATTCAAAATATCAACAGATGAAGAAATAAAAGTAGTGCATTCAATAGATAAATCTAACATGAAAAATTCATTGTTCATATGTCCTACGCCATAAAGGTTGTTGCCGTGAAAAATAGATAACATGGTCTTTTCAAACAAGAAAGAAAAATCTTGACTCAAAAGTGCTGAAACTGAAAGTAAATTACATCGAATACTAGGCGCATAAAGCACATCACTAAGGAGCAGCTCGCGCCCAGTGCTAAGTTTGAGCTGGTATGCACCAACTCCCACCACCTCTTCTTGCGCGCCATTTCCCATAGCAATGTAGTGGCTGCCCGATGGTACTCGACGATAATCTACAAATCCTGCTCTATCTCTTGTCACGTGTTTGGTTGCTCCTGAGTCTACAATCCAACCATGAAGAGAATTAGCAACTAACACATGTGAACAGACAAATGAATCAGTAGAGCTAGGAGCGGGTCTTACCTTCTTTGGCTCAGTACAACTACGAGCAAAGTGACCCGTCTTTCCACAGTTATAGCAGGTGTCTTTCTTCTTTCCGCCCCTTTTTCCACGGTGACGCTTTTTAGCCTTTTCACCTTGTGGGCCCAAGTTTTGGTTTTTCGCGGTGCTTTGTCCTGCATTCTTTTGCTTTTTCCAACGGTTGTCTGTGTTAGGCTTGCGTTGCCCAACATGTGCGACGAAAGCAGCTGCTTGTGCTCTTTCCGCCTCTCGACGGTCAGCCTCGAGTCTAAGATGACTGGCGACGCTGTCAAAGGTCTGGATTTGCTCGTTGTGTGTGAGCACAAGTTTAACTTGTCCCCAAGTCTGCTCAGGTAGCGACCTTAGGACTGCCAAAACTTGTTGTTCGTTGGTGAGTTCATTTCCAGCATTTTGAAACTCTCGAATCATGTCTTTCATGATATCAAGATGCTGACCCATGGTGTGCTTAGGGTCAAGTACGTACTGATTGAATTTAAGGGTTAAAGCCCTTAGTCTCGTTGCCGAGGTAGTGCCGTACGTGACCTTTAAGCTGTCCCACAGCTCTTTAGCTGTAGCAAACGTCTCGAACTCACGAATCAGATGATCCTGCATGCAACTAAGCATAGTATAGCTTGCAGACCGATCTTGATTCGCCCACTTATTGTACGCGTCTAAATCGCGACGATATTGGGCATTTTGACCGTTCTCTGGCTCAACCGGCGCGGCCATAGTATCGGTGAGATGGTCAAGGACCTTCATATTATGTAGCAGAAATTTGATCTTATGGTGCCACATGGCATAGTTCTGGCCATCTAGTTTGCCAGAACCGTAAAGATCAGAAAAGGCTATTTGGGCATCCATTTCTGTTAATATTTGCGCAAACTATGTTAGAAGGCTGTCTATTTAATATTTTTATTCGAGTCCAAATAAAATTTTATTATTTCTCACAAGTGAATGGGATCGAAAATTCGCCGTATAGGCTCATAATCATCTCCCACTCAATTGAAGACGATAATAAAAAATTAAATGATCGCGAATAAAAAATTGTCCATCTCAATAACATTCATAAAAATAATAATAATAAAGTGAGATGTTAGTGACCTATGGTGGTAAATACGAAACAACAAAAATTACATGGCCTAAAATTGGCCCCTCTAATACATGTGCCCTAGTGAGAAACGAAAAATAAATAAATAAATAATTACAATTTTCGTTCCTACTACATGATTCTAAAAAAAATTACATCGTAATATCGTATAACCACCATTGTCATTAACCATCTCACACATACATCAAACATTTTATAACGTAATAAAAGAATACGCAAACAATTAAAACACATAATGCATGTTAGCGCAACAATATATTTATATATATATATATGTTACAGCCCCTTTTCCTGACCCAATTTAAAAAATTTGCCCCATTTTTTTTTTGTATAGATTATGGCATTTCTTTAAAAAATACAGGCCCGGAAAATAAATTTAGGAGCAGCCCTGCTGCTGCATTATTAACAAGGCCCAATTCATAAAACAGGCCCATTTGAATTCTGGCCCAGCTAGATTAGATAGCAGCCCATTTTCTGGAAAAACAAATTAATGACCAGGCCCAAACAAAATAGTTCAGCCCAAAAACATAGGAAAAACCCTAGTCCTACCCGCGCCATCGCCTCCTCCCGCCGCCGCCCGCCGGCGGCGGCGCGGCAGCAGGAGCAGCAAAGCATGGCAGCGACGCAGCGCGGGCAGCAGCAGGCGAAGCGACGCAGTCGCGCAGCCGCCGTCGCGAGCTCTCGCCTCCGGCGCGGAGGAGAAGCAGAGGTGCAGCGGAGCGCCGGCGCCGCGTGCAGCGGCGCTCAGGGCAGGGACGCAGCAGCGACAGCAGCGCCGCGTCAATCGCGGTCGCGCAACCCCGTCGTCGCGGTCGCACCGTCGTCGTCTGGGTCGCGCCGCGGGACTCCACACCCACCTTAATTTGTAGGGTTCACTGAATTCAAAAAGAAATTCCATCCTCTTCATGGATGAAAAGAAATAAAGAAGGTTGCGTTTGGTACTGATTTCAATTGGAAAAAAGAAAAAAAACGTTTTGTTCTTTTCCATTCATTCTCAACAGTTTTAGATTAATTCATTAAAAAACTGTTTCTAATGGAATAACGAATCGGAAACTAATAATTAACACAGGCGAGTACGAATCATTACTCGCTCGGATACCACTGTTAGAGATTAAAGCACGTAAATCACATATTCACGTATATGGAAATCGATATACCTCAAGTGAGTTGCAGCGGAACGTATTCGGTTGATTCCCCAAATTGATGGATCATACACTAATTCGTCTATAAGCCCGTCTGGACGAATACTACTAGAGCATTCGCCGTCTACTTCACACCCTAGACTCTTAGAGGACTCCGGTGATTCTCCAAGATGGAGAATTAGAGAGAAAAGGGAGAAATATATATTATGTGGTACTGTTTGTCCGTAGTATACGAATACCAGTATATTCGTATATATAATAGTATGGAAGAGATCTATCTCCTATTATGGATAAGATCTCCATCCCTATCGGGAATATATATGATAAGATATTAAATATCTCATCAGATATATATCCCAACTATATTGGGATCCATCAGATATGGATGCAACCAACAATAATGATCGATTGAGTTGGGGTTGGTTTGTTCTTCGGGATCATGATGGAGGGATTATTGCTGCAGGATGTCATCAGATTCGGGATCCGAGTAGTGTTTTGGGTTGTTGGTGCGCGATATTAAGTTGTTCCAACCCAATTTTTTCTTGAGTTTAGATCAAATGCCTATGAGGGCTAATTGTGTTGCTCATGGTCTAGCTCGTTTTCTTTTTCATTAGCCGATCCATGTATTTGGATGAGACCTAATTATCCAGATTGGTTAGTAGTCTGGTATTTACTTATTTACAATTATGAATAAGATTCTTTTAGCAAAAAAAATGTAAGTAAGAAAGACGACAACAACAAACAGTCGTCCAAATAGTTAATATTTATTTTTGTTAACATAAAATTTTAAGGGAAAAATAGTAAAACTACCCTTTAAATTTGGCATAACTAAGAAAATATTATTTAAGTCTGATACTTTTTAAAATTGCCCTTAAGTTTCAAAATACTAATAAACCTGTCACCAGCTATTACAAGTTATCCAACCAGTAATGAGTAGAGGTGAACTCCAGTGTCTAATGTGACAACGTCTTTGACGCATTTTTGCTCCAGAGAAAAAGGGAAAAGGCATAGTTTTAAATTAAAAATTGGATATAAAATAGGAAAATTGCCAAAGACAAATATGAAATGATTTAAATATATATGTATATATATATATATGATAATAAATTTATATAATATTTAAAAATTCATAGTTTTAAATTAAAATCTGAGAAATTATTTAATAAATCTTTAAGTTACTTGAAAAATGTTAAAATTATTTTATAAAAATATACATAATAATTCTAAATTATGATTTTTCTTAAAATTCTACGTAATATTTTTTAAAATCATTTTTTAAAGAATCTTACATCATTTTAATATCAAAATTCTATATATATGTTGGAAACAAATTTGATGTAATAAAAATATTTATATTAGTTAGACGTCAATATATTATGTCCAAATTGTATTTATTATTCAAAAGATAAAAACAATCTCCAATTATCTGAACTGAACCGAACCGAATTGAACCGTTCCGTTTATCTAAAATTCTAAGCAAACTATCCCAAAAAAAAAATAAAAATTAACCACATTGTACCGTCCCGATTTTTTGAATCGAATACTCATTTTTTAAATAACCAAAATTTGGTACGAATTTGAATATTTTCAAATATCTAATCCACACATTACCGTGCATACCTCTAATTGTTACGATGTTACTATTGTTGTTATTATTATTATTATTATTATTATTATTATTATTATTATTATTATTATTATTATTATTATTATTGTTGTTGTTGTTGTTATTATTATTATTACTGCTGCTACTACTACTACTATTATTATTATTATTAAACTACAACATATCACTAAAAAAAAAAAAACAAAGTCGAATACCATGAAGGCCACTATAAAAAAAGTAAAATAAGTTATTAATGTTGCCTCTACCGGAGGCGACTTTCATTTTAAAAAATAATAATAAAGGGAAAAAAAAATTGCCATAAACGACTTAACTTAATTTATTAATACGTTGGTGAACAGTGCAATCTTTAATTAAATTTGCCTAATTTTAGAAAGTGTAAAATTTAAAAATTATTTTCTTAATTATGTCAAACTTAAAGAGTATTTTTATCAATTTTCCATTTTTAATAGTAATCCAACACGATAATGATCCAATATATAATTTGCATTGTTGAAATATTTTTCAAGAAAAAATAGCTTGTCGATTATTTATCTTTTCTGTGTGCCTATGCTTTGATTATTGTCGTAACACAATTTAATCTTTTTGGGTTAAACAAGATAGTTTTTTTTTATTAATGTAACTTGTGCCATCCCAATACTATTAACATGCGATCATCATTGCACTTATATAATATACTGCCTCCATTTCGTTTTAACTTGACTACTTTTCTTTTCGTTCTGTCCTAACTTAATTTGTCAGCGTATAAATGACAAATTTCTCTTATAATCTCCATCCTTAATCTCCATTTTAAATAGAGTCAACGATTTCACAAAATCTATTTTTTCTTAACCTTCGTGTCCGAGTAAAATAGGCAAATTAGGCCAGAACAAAGGCAGTATGTATTACTTAAAAAATAAACACAAATTTGTGATCCCATGACACTTTGCGTAAAACAAATTAAAGAATGTCTCATAGAGATTGTTGTCAACAATAGCATTTGAGATTATTTAACAAATGCTCGTTTAATTCGATTTGATAAACATGACTAGTAAGTATAACTATGGTTTCCTTAATCGAGCATTAATTTTGAAATTTTGTATACGGTTTTTGCAAATACTTTATCATTAATATTTTTTAATACATCTATAAAGAAATAATTTAATAAAAAAATCTACCCGCACATGATTTTCCTTTCATTGTAATAAATTCTTAATGTTTAATAAGTTAACGATAGAGCAAAAATTTATGAAAATAAATGTGGAAAATCCAAGTCCGATCACTTCGATAATGAATAAACTTAAAATTTAATTTTAGATGTTAAAATAAATAAATAAACATTTTCAGCTTGATTTAATTCTTGAAGTAAAAATTTGGACCTCCAAGGCTCCATATAAGGGCATCTATAGTAACTACCATAAGTTGTTATATATGTATGGTATTTGTGAATCAGATGTAGTGTGCGTAGAGTGTGTATACTTTTTTGTTTTCAGTTAATAAGCTCTAAGAGCTTCTTTATACATCTTATAAGGGTTAATATTTTTTACCAAAATCATTTTTAAGAGTTTATAAACTCTCAAATATCTTATAAGATGTTTTGTTAAACTTATAAATTTACTCAAATACACTTTAAGCAAGAGGGGACACAAAACCGTCGAATTTCTCAAACTAGAATTTGGATCATCTAGAGTATTCCGTCACGAATTTTGGAGAGAGAGTAACATATTCACGTGACTTCCACATTTGTATTTTTCATTCCCAAATAAAATGTGTTACTCTCTTTCTAAGTATATGGTAGAGTATTTTAGAAGATCCAAATTCCTAAGAAGGTGTTTTCCTTGACTTACTTCTAGCGTTTGGTCTAAAATACTTTTGTTAAAATTGAAACTGTGTTTCTCAAACACTTCAAAACAACTTCACCCAAGTTATAAGTTGATAAACACTTAAAAAGTACTTAAGCAACTTTTAGCATATGAATGAGAGGAAAAATTTCTTTTTTATTTACTATTAGCCTTTACTTTTATTAAAAATAAAGTAATTTTTTCAAACACTCCAAAATATCGTTTCTTAAGTTATAAGTCAATAAAACACTTAAGAAGCTATTACAACACTCCCTAACTATTCGTATTAGTAAAAAGGATAAAGTCCACTGGAAAAATTAAGGGAAAAAGTACAAATCTGCCCCTTAATTTATATCCTAAGTTTAAATTGGACCCCAAATTTCTCTTTTTTTTTTTCCCCCAAGATAGACTTAAACTTTTTAAATAGATCAATTAAACCCCTTGAACTTTTAATTTCCAGACAAATAAAATCTGCCTAAATATTAAATTAATTAAATAAATTTGAAAAATGTTTAAAATCTAAAGGTAACACATTAAATAAAAAATATTGATAGAAAAGAAAAATATTAAAATTTGTTTAATAGAGCTTTAGGAAATCATTTAAATAAAGTAAAGAAAAAATTACCGAGTCCATACTTGATTAAATGTTTTCTAAATTAGTTAAATTATTTTAGATCTATTTTAAGTTACTATTCTTTAAATTTATGTTCTTAGTTTCTTGATTTTTCTTTTTGTTTAATTTGTTATTGTTTTGTATTTATTAAATAATTTTCATAATTTATTTTAGTTGTTCTGATATATAAGAGGGTCATATTTGTCATGAACTTATAAATTTATGGGTGTATTTGTCATACTTAAAAAGTTTAAGTGTCTATTTACACGAAAAACTAGTTTGAGATTTAATTTGAACTTGAGGTATGAGGGAGCGGTTTTCATTGCTTTTACTTTTAAAGAAATGATTAAAATTAGTATTTGTGTAAATATTACTTATACTTAAAAGTGAGTTGTGTTTGAAAATTAAGGGGGTGTTTGTGATTGCTTTTGTTATTGAAGAAGTGATTAAAATTAGAGATTTTATAAAAATCACTTATGTAAAAAGTAGGTAGTGTTTGCAAAAAAAGTAATTTTCAATAAAAGTAGAAGTTGGAGTATTTGCTATAGAATCACTTATATCTTTTAAAAAATATTACTCATTCCGTCCCGGCCTAATTATTCAACTTGCCATATTCGTTTGTCCCAAGCTAATTGTCGAAGCCCATAAATGACAAATTCTCTCACAATCTCCACCCTCAAAATCTCTACTTTTAATCTTCATCTTTGAAAAAATAAAGATTCCAGTCTGGCCAAGGTTGGACAATTAGGCCGGGACGGAGGGAGTATATTATTTACAAAATTGTCATTGAGTGGAGAAAAACATTAAATTTCTGTTTTTAACTTTTATATTGGAAGCACTTCTTTTAGAACAGAAGTTGGCTTTGCAAACATACAACATAACTTTTCTCAAGTTATAAGATGAAAATCACTTAGGAAAAACAAATACAAACACCCTCTGAGTGAGTTTGACCAAAACTTTACAATTTAAGTGTTCGACAAATAAGTACTTTTAGCCTCTTAAAAATATTATGTAGAAGAGATTAAGAGTGGAGATTTTGAGGGTGGAGATTGTGTTAGAACTTTCCTTTTTAAGGGTGTGCAAGTTCATTTGGGACGGACGAAAACGGAAAGTGTGCAAGTTTATTCGGAACGGAGGAGGAAGTACTAATTTATTTACCAGAAGCTATAAATTGTAAACATTCGAAATGTGCTTCAATTTAGAAAGAAGCTGAAAATTGATTAAATTAAGCTCTTGCAAACGTTGCCAAAATTCAGTGGTAAATACTACCTTTGTTCCGGCATAATTTGTTTACCTTGATCGGGTGCGCAGGTTAAGAAGAAAATAGATTAATTTTTGTTTTTTTCAAAGGTGAAAATTTTTAGGTAGAGTTTGTGAAATAAACTTATCATTTATGAACTGACAAATTATATAAGGATAAATTTTAAAAAAAAGTACACAAATTAGAACGGAAGGAAATCAGTATGTACGTTTTCCCAAAAATCATAACGAAAAATACAAAAAAGAGAAAAAGATTGGAGAAAGTGATTACCCTTGAGATTTGGGAAGTGTGGAGACTGTCCCCTTGTCTTCTCTTACAGGACAAGTCGAATATATTGAATGCGGTAGGCCACACCACCACTCATCAAAACCCACCGTCCGATCAATTCAAAATCAAATCCCAAATTTGCGCGGCTTGGAATTGCGCGCTCCTTGCTGGCGCAATAATTGCTGTCGCCGTTTTTGAATATTCGAAGACGACAACCTGCCTGCAGACGACGTCCGGGATGGCCGCCGCCGTTATTGCCCTTCACATTCACTATTTTAAACTCAATCCAACTATTCATTTCGCTTTAGGATCTATTCATTTCTTCCTATTTTCTACAAATCAAGGGGCTTTCGTCAGTAATTATGTTTCCAAGGTGTTTGCAACTGCTTTGAGTTTTTCAGCTTATAAATTTGAAAAAGTTGCTTAATTATATGAGAAAGCAACTTAAACTTTAATAAAAATGATTTTAAGCAAAAAGTAAAAAAAAGTGATTTTTTTTTTCAAAATTTTTAGTAGATAAATAGAAATTTTTCCTCACACTCATAAATTAAAAATTGTTTAAACATTGAACACTTCAACTTTTATATTTAACTAAAATCATTTTGATTCTCAAACTCTACCCACTTTTAATTTTAAAAAAAAGTCTACGATATCTATTTTTAGTCGCTTCTTAAAAAATTAAAGCAAAAAAAAAAAAAAAAAAAAAATTCTCCTATTTCAAACTATGTATACAAGGACTAGATTGTCCTCAATCATGGCAAGATTGTTGAAGTGCTAGGTACTAATTAGGCGATAAGCTAGAATCTAGACCGATGTGATCAAGACATAAGCATGGAAGAATTGAGAAAGACGTAAAAAATAGGAATCTAACACGTATAGCGGTCGTCTACGTTTATTCCCACTCCTCTCCACATAATCCTACTTAGATCGGATTAACTCCGCCAAAACTTCAATTTAAGTGCTAAATTCGACAGGCTCAATGTTTAACATCTTTAACACACTCGCACATAGGAGTATAATAATATTCAATAACGATGATTACCTGCCACGTATCCATTTCGTATGTATTGAAATACTTTTCTACCCATCGTGTAAACTAATTCATTTCATGTAAACAAAAATGGTCTAACCACCCCAAACTAATTTCATGTGTCAATTAGTAGGAAGCAGTCCAGCATACATAAATGACAGTAAAATAATAATAATAATAATTAAGTTGAGTAACGAAAGTTATTTAAGTGGAATATATTACTTCTCAAAATAAGCAACAATTTCTTTCACAGCATGTAAAAGGGCAGCTACAAGAAGAAGAAACAGAAACAGAAGACAAGCAGATAAATTTGGAAAAAAAAAAAAGAAGAAAAAAAAAAAAGACGAGAACCGAACCCACCATTTTGGTTCAGGCTGCTTCGTGGGGACAAAATATCTGTTCATACACTCGGTATCCTTGCCTGTACTTTCTTCTCAGTAACCAAACACGGTATACACAAAACGATCTTCCCCTTCCTTCAGGTATGCTGCTCAGACGAACGGGCAATTTCGTAGGAAAAGGTAAAAAAACAGCATGTATAGACACAATCTGAACCAGTCTGCAATGGCTTGCCCTCCTTCTGTTTCTAGTCCTCGTAGATCAGGAGACGCCGTTTGATCTCAGTTAGAGGTGATCTAGAACCTGTTTGGGCTCTTCAACCCATTAATAATCTAGAATTACTCGCTGCTATATGGTATATTTTACGTCATGCCCTCGTAGGATGGAAAGAACTGGAGGCCCATTTGTCTTTTCACGTGGTCTGGTATCAGCTTGTTGATGAGATCTGGAGAGGCACCAGACAGCTACCAACACAGAAACCAACATATAATGAGCAACACCCAAAATGAAAGTTGTAAATTTAGAAATTAAATAAATGTAGCACCTCCATTCACCATTTGCGACCAACTAGAGCAATGAAAGAAATTTGGATGAAATGTATCTTAGGTGTCATCAAAATTTGTACTTGTCAGATAGAGCGGTTGGGGGAGGAGATCTTTCATGAAACCATAGGATTAATTAATGTCCACGTTTATGAAGGCTTAAAATTTGATCAGTTGGATCGCTAGGTATGCTCAAAATTTGATCAGTTAGATCGCTAGGTAGGCTCAAAATTTCACCAGTTAATCCTTAGCTAGAAAGCAAATAAGTCGATTCAGGGTATGTCCTAAAGAAAGTCAAGCAAGTAACAACAAATAAATACAATTATCTTCTAGTTTGATTCAAATCTCCAATGATGACCTCTGATAACAAGGTAACCCTGTTTTGCAATTATATTATATATAATTTTTCATATTAACTTGGAATCCTTTCTCGCAGGACACCATACACGTTAATTTTTATACCACAGTATGCAAAAGCGAGAATATAGACACACCTCCTGTTTGAAGTTGAAAAGAGGTGGCAATGGGCGACCATTTGGTAATCGGGCATTAAGTTCTCGAAGCTCATCAAAGAAAGGATGTGCACATGCTTCAAGCTGCAACAAGAACCATCTTGTCAATCAAAGAATATTTATGAATTTTTTTCGGAAGAGCAAGCAAATCACACACAAAGTTGAGAATCAGATCATAAAACTTTTATCAATACAATATTGTGGCAATAAGCATGAATCAAGCTCTAAGCAATGGAAACTCACAGCAGTGCAACGGAGATTTGGTGAGTATTGCAGCAACCTGGAAGCAAGATCTATTGCTTCTGGAGGCATCCGTTTATGGAACACCTGAGAACAGCAAAGGGACCAATCCAGTCATTTTACAGAAAACAAAATGTATAGTATGCAAAGTTTGCATCGACAATCTTACAACCATATTTTAAGAGAGTAAGTAATACAATATTACCAAGAAGTAAATACGAATTCTATACATTAGTATGCACCATGCACACCGGAAATTTTTTTTACACACGTGCACTCTCTTAAACACGCACGCACTCATATACCAATATGCTATGAATAGGTCATATGAAGCTCACAATTCAGATATTTATAAAAACCACAATCAAGTTGAGAGACTAATGAATGCCACATCTTGATATGGGCAAAAAGATGGGTAAATAATAAAAAAGGGGCGTTCATTATTTCACTTCACCCTTGAAGCTCACCATCCCAGTTGTTAGTGAAAGAATGAAGCATTACCGTTGTCTAGTTTCCAGATTTTCCTTCCTAACTACCATTCTTTATGATTAGTCACAAAATATATGTCAATTATGGATACTTCAGACTAGCTTTTTCAGGTTGGAAAAGAGCAGGATATAAATTCAAATAAGATGAAGATTGAATCAGACTTCAAAAGTCGAAAGTATACCTTGTGCCAAGGGTGTGCCTTTATTTGTGGAAATCTAAAATCATTGTAGTTTGGATTCATACAACGAATTTCCTCTCGTGTGGGAGTTCCTAGCACCTGGAAGATAGAATACATAAAGTTTTAACAACTCAATATTCCACATCACCTCAAAAACAATCTCAAAAAGTTTACCTTAATGATTTCTACAAGCTGGCCAACGGCATTTTCCCCGGGGAACAAAGGCTGCAAATTGCCAATATGCATTATCATTAGATTCAATACATGTGAGTAAACACATAAAAGGTAAACAAATAAGTAAGTGACACTGCAAAAGCAAAATAATTAGGCTTCTCACTTGACCCAGAAGAAGTTCAGCCAGGACGCAACCAGCTGACCAGATATCAATTGAAGTAGTGTACTCCGTTGCACCAAAAATGAGTTCAGGAGCCCGATAATATCGTGAGCAGATGTATGATATGTTGGCTTCACCTCTCACCTATCCAGAATAAATATCATGTTATAAATTCGCTAGCAGACGGCAAAATAAATAATTAACAAGCAGCCAAATGTCACCAAAGATTTAAATAAATCAATTAAAGACATCAAAAGATATTGTTAGTAGCAGCACAACTTCAGTCAATTTAACTAAATCAACTTGGAAGTGCAAGCATAATTCCCATTTTATCATCACACTCCAAATGACAAAGAAATAGGCAATATAGAATGGTACTCAAAAGAAGAACACTTACTAATACTTTTGCACTTCCAAAATCGCATATCTTAACCTGATGTGTAACAGGATCAACCTACAGACAAAGAAGGTAATATCAACAAAAGACCACCTCTTCTACTCAGATTGCAAGTGCAAGAAGGTATTTAATTCCTACCAAAACATTTTGCGGCTTCAAGTCTCTGTGGCACACCCCAGCAACAGAATGCATGTACGCCAACCCTCTGAAAATCTGCAGAAGATATTGTTAGTATCATATTGGAACCAGAAAACATCGAGTTTAACACAGTTATTCGGGAATAAATTACTCACTTGGTAAGTATAAAGCTTCACATAGATGAGGGGCATTTTCTGGTTCGAGTCACTATAATGCTTCAGAACACGATAAATGTTCTCTGGGACATACTCCATAACTAGATTCAGAAAAAGCTCATTTTGGCTAGTAGTTGAAAAGAAACAGTGTTTTAAGGAGACAACATTTGGGTGATCCATTGTCCGCATTAACTGCAGTTCACGGTTTTTGTATCGTCTGTCTTGCAAAACCTTCTTTATAGCCACAGTCTCTCCAGTTTCAATGCATTTTGCCTGCCCATCGAAAACAAGTTATTGAAAAAACATGACAATAGGGAAGATGAAGCAACCACTAATGACAAATAGATATAAATACCTGAAACACTATGCCAAATGAGCCAGTCCCTACAACTCGCTCTGCCATGTAACTTACCGTCTGCATAATATGCAAATAAAGATATGAGATACAATTCAAAATATTTCCTTCTTCTCCACACTTCCCTACTTGCAGGAAAAGGAGACATGAGAACCCACTTCAATTCCTTCCCCAACAATACCTCCTCAAACTTCTATTTTATAAAATCCCATTAGGCTGCTGAAGATAGGCTTGATTTCAAGAACTAAGATGAAAAGATGTTCAAGATGGTTCTCCACAGTCTAAGTTAAGCTTGAACAAGCTCTATATACTCCAAAACACAAATTCACAGCGACGAAAATTAACTTAGTTCCATTGTATAGTTGCAGTCATTAGCCAAACTGGATGACCCCAACCATTTATTAGGTCAAAAGATGCACTTAAAGGGACAGCTTAAGCCAACAAACCAGAAAGCAGTTTCAGACCCTACTCATAGCATGAATGTATATACACATCAGTTGATTTCAGGCGCGGCTGCACACATTTGAAGCGTGTCGATAAAAGGAGAGACCTTAGCCACCTAGTGAGCTTCCATCCTAAAACCAATTGGTGATAAGAGGAGCCCGCTCACAAGGCTTATAAGGTGGTCTCTCTTCTAATATTTCTATACAACTCACATGTGAACCTCTTCATTCAATATTCCAACAACATTACATCAAAGACATGAGCATGCTCGTAGTTAGTAAGTAAGGAGAAATCACAACCCCAACACCCAAAAAAAAAGAAAAAGAAATAAAGAGTTTACCTGCTTAGGTTCCCCATTATTGCCCCCAATGGTGGTTGAAATTATGTGACCAGTAAGTGCACCATTACCATCCATTACAGGAGCAGACATCTCCTATAGAAAGTAAAATACAGCCATATAAAAACCACATCCAACATTGTCAAGAAACAAAGCATTAAAGCTACTGAAAAACACACGTATATCAGATCAAGCATCATAATTACCATCACTAAAGGAATTTCAGAAAATGATCAGGTGAGGATAAAGCAAAATCCACGATTTTACACCCCCCAACCCAAACCAAACCAGTAAGAACTTCAAATTTGAAAGATGAAAACATGTACGAAGACAGATAACCGGAGAGACGGAAAAAATAGTTAGCTAAGACATGGATCTACGCAACACCAGAAAACATCCCCAATCGAAGTCCGGAAAATTGAAGAATTCTCCATAAGCATGAGATCCATAACACAAATCTATCCTTTAATTCCGACACAGTTACGTTCCTATAACTCGTCCAGAATGTAAAAGGAAACATAATCAAACTCGTCCAAAATGTAAAAAGGAAACATAACCAAATCGTACATTTCATAATCGGAAATGTTTCCGCAAATACCAAACAACTACACAGGCAGACAAAAAATTTCCGATCGGTAAAAAAGTAGATCGGAGAATTCTCGCAATACGACCTCAATTTTCCAACGAAAACCTAAAAAATATTAAAAAAATTAAGAAGCTAGGGAAAACAAACATACCTTATCGTCCGCCATGGGGAGCGAAATTCCTGCAAGCAATCAAACGGAAGATATACGAAGAAAGTAAAGGAAATTTCAGCTGGAAAATCTGCGTAACATTTTCCTGATTATGATTTAAACCTCATAATTGTCGGTAGAGAAAAGGAAAAGAAAGAGTCATAGAGAGAGAAAGGGGGTAAGGTAGGGATGCTGGGTCCCATCAAGCAAACAGCATCCCATGTGATTACAGCTCTCCTCCTTTTTTTCTCTTTTTCTTTTCTGTGTGGAATGAATTTCGGAAAAGAAGACCTCATAATCGCCATTATTTACCAAGTTTTGCCTTTATTCAACTCTTCAAATTAAAACCGCACACAATTCTCTTTCTTCTCACTAGAGCTAATAAAATTGGTCGGATTTAATGGACTAATTCATTTGACCCAATATTTTAGCTCGATGGGTCAAAAATTCAACAGACCACGCAAATAGGTTGAACTCAATAATTAGCTCGATAAAATTTGTGTAATTTGTGTCTAGCTTGATAGGCTAGATCGGGCCGGACCGAATTACCCGAATTATCACATCTACTTTTTAATTACTCCATCGTATCACAATGTGATTCTTGTTGAAAATGTGCACTTTTTTTTTTCAATTATCCAACAACTATTAATTCTAATTTACATGACTTATTTTTTTTTATGGCTTATTCAATCATATCTGACTAATTTATAAGATCAAAAAATTTATTTTTTACTTGGAGACTTTAATTTTTTAAACAAATTATATTTTTGAGACAAAAATAAATTATACAAAAATTATTGTGGGACGAAGAGAGTATTAATATCCCTTAAAAATGCGACTTTTAATGCAAGACCCGATCATAAGTTGGCCAGAATGACTCAACCCAAATTATAAGGGCATTGAATTGCTACATCTATCGGTCGCAAAACCACTTTAAAGAAATTGGTGGTGTTATTTATAGTTTAATGTATTAAAGACACGTTTTTCTGAGATGGGGTATTGAAAATTATATCAATTGCTACTGAATATTTGTTTTGAAGTATTATGGCCCATGATAACATAGAGGCCAGGGTGTAACCGCATACATGGAAGATTGAGAACCCTCACATCCCTCCCAGCAGTCCTGTATTTTCCACTAGGGATGTGTTTATTTTGTTAGATAACTAGGATAATGCATTATTATTATCTCAACATATCTTATATTCAGATTGCAAGAAAGAAACACTCGGGGTATGTTTGGTTGGGATTGACCCAACCTCTTCCTATATTTATTTTCAGTTGACTCAATCACTACAAATCACCACAAATTTCAAATGTCACTTTAATCATAAAATTAATTATTATTAACAAACTCTTATACATATTACATCATATTTTAGAATTAAAAATTATATTCTACACAATAACTACTACCCCAATCACCCAAATAAACATCATTTTTCTACTGTTCCAGCCACTATCTCCAGCCAACAATACTCCGGTCATCTTCAGCCTCAGCCTCAGCCAAACATGCACCGGGGTGTTTCACTTTATCTGGGATAAATAACATTTTTGGCGGATAAAACATATGCAATCCCATTTCCTTAAATAGATATGCAGTACCCTGGTTACACAAACCTGAAAGTTCATTTCTAACCCTCAACAAAAAATTAAACATTCCGAAACATTCTAATCCTTAGGTCATATTATCTCGCAATCGCTGAAGGGAGGGAAATTGGAGCAGTGAACTCGTCATCAGGCAGACCGCCGATGGAGTGGGCGACGGCATGTGTTTTCCGTACCGCTGATTTACTACCTTAGAGGCTAGCAAGGTAAGTTCCTTAAATGCTAGTACCACAAATATGAGAGTGAATCCTTTTATCGCCCTTTATCGGATTTGTTTCCCCTGTTTTTTAGTTAAATTAGGGTTCGGTTCTTCCCAATTTTACTATGTGAAATTATCTAGAGAAATTTAGGGCAGTATTATTGTTTGATCTATTTATTTGTTGGTGTACGAGAAATATTGTACCGCTTAGGAGGTGTTTGTTTTAAGCTTAAGTGGGTCGGAGGAAACCCTACCATTGAATTCTAGAATTTAGAAATAAATGTGAGTAGTAAAAATGCATGTTTGTTTTAAGATTGTATAGAGATTGTACTGTAGATGTCAAATCAATGCCGGAAAAGGTTAGTGGATGTAATATTATATTGTAGATAGTGATGCACTATTATAGGTATGTTTTATGAGATATTGTATTGGATTAAGAAATTTGAATTTAAACCTCAAAACAAATAAGAATTGGGTATTTTAACATTTGAAATCCGTCCATGCTAAGTAGAAAACAAACATCCCCTTAGTGAATTGTTCTTCACTTTTGTGTACCGCTTAATGAGTGAAGCTTATGGTAGTCCCTTCTAGTGTTGTTATCGCATGAATTATGATTGCAATCCTTGGGGGAAATGCAAAATCTAGTCATACTCAGCATGTTTGTCAGTTAGCCAAACGTTGTTGTTGTACATTGTCTGATCCTTCTGTCCAAGTCTGTGCATGCTCTCTCACTCTCTCTCTCTGGTGTGTATGTTTGTGATGAAAGATCAGTCTTTACACTTGCCTGATAATTTATGGCCTTCTTTAATGATTTCAATTTCTAAATATATATTTTGCTAATAATGATGCAGTTGGAAACATACTAGTATGCATGTTTTGATGCCGCTGGATTTCGCTTAAATAATTTGTTATGGATCATCCACGTTCCTCTGGGGGAGGTGAGGACAATGTCGGAATTCCTGATGATTTGCGGTGTAAGCGGTCTGATGGGAAACAATGGAGATGCACTGCCATGTCCATGCCTGACAAGACCGTATGTGAAAAGCATTACATCCAGGCAAAGAAGAGGGCAGCAAATTCTGCAATGCGTGCAAGTATGAAGAAAGCCAAGAGGAAATCTATAGGTGAAAGTGATATCTACTTGGAGAGCAAGAGCGATGATATGGATCTACCACTCAGTTCCCAATTTGGAGATTTTTCTGGGTCCTCTGGGAAGAAGAAAAAGGAGAAATTATTGAAGCCCCAGGTTAGTTATTCACCTGAGATGCCAGCAGTGAGGAGTCTTTCTGGTCGAAGTTCTCTAAGGTCAACAGATGATCTTGATAGAGATGGCTCTGATTATGAAGACAGCAGAAGGTCTTATAGAACACCCGCATCTGCTGCAGATTCAGATCGAAGCAGATCACAAAAATTATTCGAGATCAGTCCTGTGACAGTGAGCAGGGTAACAATCTGACCAGTGTGAACTTCAATTAGTTTGCGTTATTTTTCTTTCATGGTCTTGAGGCAAATGTTTCTGTTTCTTTTGGATTGCCTACAAGAAGGGTCCCGTCTCAATGCTGGTTGGTTTAAAAAATAAAACTGTTTTATAAAAAAAATTATGAGTTCTAAGATGCAGCCATGATAGTAAATGATACAAATAAATGAGAAACTGCCATCCTCCTCCCATACTCAACAAGAAGCACACAAACACATAGTTAGAAGAATGACATGACCACACATGCTCAGAAACAGGTACGGAAACATATGTGATCCTCATATCGAGATATTATTATCGTAGGATGTAAACAGACAATTAGACTTCCATAGTAAGCCACTTGTTCTGTCAAAGTCTCGTATCAATGTGGTATAAGACAAATTTTGGAGAATAGAGATGTCAGTAACTTAAGATATTGAGAGTACTCCTCAACAAACCAACGGGCCAGGACCTGATGCGGACCTATTACAGAATCTGTTGTCTTCACTTGGGTGGAGTGGAGATGGGGCCATCTATCTTGGTTTATGCTGAAAAAACCAAATTTAATAAGGAAATATTTGGGGCTACCTTATGATTTAGTTGGTGGAGGTTGTGCTAGACCTATTAACTTGTAGTCTTTATTCTGCTGTATTCAACTAGTTTACTTATTACTCTTCCCTGATACCATTAGTGTTCTTTCTATAGGAGACATCTGATGGAAGCTCAGAGTCCTCTGGTGATACTGGGGGACATCCTTGTCATCAGTGTCGGAGCAATATCAGGGATAGAGTGATTTGGTGCCTTAAATGCGACAGAAGGGGATATTGTGACAACTGCATTTCCACATGGTGAATGAAATATCATGTCAAAGATATTTTTTGCTATTTTTCTTGCTCTTAAACTGGGAATGTGATGCATCATTTGTCAGGTATTCTGACATCACCGTAGAGGAAATTCAGAGGGTTTGTCCTGCATGCCGTGGTACCTGTAGTTGCAGGGTGTGCATGCGAGGGGATAACCTTATTAAAGTATCCATCTTTTCCCTGTTGTTTACCTGTTGGTATATATTTCCAATCTCTTTTGCTTGGTAATTTGATTAGGACTATTATGTTGTGACAAATTTTACTAATTTTTTGCTTGAAGGCAAGGATTAGGGAGATCCCTGCCAAAGACAAATTGCAGTACCTCTACTGCCTTTTATCTGCAGTGCTGCCAATTGTGAAACGGATCCATGCTGAACAGTGCTCTGAAGTGGAACTGGAGAAAAGGCTCAGAGGTATGATACTTTATGCTTTAGTAGCATATAGGTATTAAAATTTTCATGATTTTTATCTATTGCATTATGGAATACCTGTTATTAACTTTTAATATCTTTCAGGAAATGAAATAGATCTTGCTAGGACAAAATTAAATGCTGATGAGCAGATGTGTTGGTGAGTTTACCTAGATTCGGATTTGTTTTCATCCTTCTCCCTGGTTTTTGCATTAATGGAACTTTCATTTATTCTATTTGAGACAAAATACCTGGGTCCTGTGTGTTTATTTGGGTACATTAAGTTCTTGTAGTTTCAATTTTTTGAATTAGGCATGTAAATTTTGGATATTGTCCGTTTTTTTTCGTTTTATTATTCCAGTTGTTATCATCATCGTCATTATCATCTTAAATTATATTTTGAATTTGGTCCTTATACTTAATGACTTACACAAGGAACAATTTTTTAATGCAATATGGGAACATAGTTCCAACAGAATCGGGAGTACCAGAAACCAATTCAACAACAACAAAGAGAAAAAATACAAGTATGAGGACCCAATATTTACATATGAAAGTGCAAGGACCTAACTAGAAAAGAAAACTTAAAATTAGAGTGACCTGACTTTGCATTTTTCCTCTTTGATTTTTTCTCTTTCTTTGTCATTGTCCTTCATGTTCCCCAGGACATTGAGAACGTTAATGGCATATTTGCGCTTTAACTCCGTATGCTTCTCTTTCTTGTATCCTTCCTTAGCCAGTTGGCGCAGGATGAGCCTTTATTAAACATCTTTTGATAAAAAGTATGATGAATGAGGTTATTCCTCATTTCCTCTTTCCTTCAGTGATTTCTGCAGGATACCCATTATTGATTATCATCGGCATTGCACAAATTGCTCGTACGATCTGTGCCTTCGCTGCTGCAAAGATATAAGGGAAGCATCCAGACCTTCCTTAAATGAAGAGATCAATCATACTGCCAGGGGACTGGATGACAAAGGCAAATTAATGGTGTTTGAGCATGCAAGGTTATCAGATGTTCAGCTGAATTTGTTTGAACAATTTTCTGATTGGAAAATCAATCAGGATGGAAGTATTCAATGTCCCCCGAAGGCATATGGAGGCTGTGACTCCTCTATTTTGACTCTAAAGCGCATCTTCAAGATGAATTGGGTTGCCAAATTGGTGAAAAACGTTGAAGAAATGGTAAATGGGTGTCAGATAAATAATTCTGCTAATTTAGAGGAAACTGAAGTTAGTGTCACGCATTTCCAAGCTGCAGATAGAGAGAATAATAGCGATAACTTCTTGTACAATCCATCTTCCGAAGACCTGAAAATTGAAGGAATCAAAGACTTCAGAATGCACTGGGCCAGAGGGAAACCTGTTATTGTTAAGGAGGTTTGCGATGTTTCTGCAATGGCAATCTGGGATCCTTTGGTTATATGGAGAGGAATTAAAGAGACTGCAGAAGAGAAAATGAAAGATGCAAACAGAGTTGTGAAGGCTGTTAATTGCATTGACTGGACTGAGGTATGCAAATTATTGCCGTTATCTGCATTTGTTTTAATTTTACCTTAAAGTGCATCTGGGGCTGCATCATGTTCATATTCATATTCATATTAAGATGACTCCTTCGATATGTACTCTGTCTGGCTTGATGTAATTGCAGATTGATATTGCACTTGAAGAGTTTATGAAAGGATACTTTGATGGTAGAGTTGATGAAAATGGTCGGCCACAATTGTTAAAGTTGAAGGGTTGGCCTTCACCTAGTGCTTCAGAAGAGTTCTTGTTGTATCAGAGACCTGATTTCATTAGTAAACTTCCCCTGCTTGAGTTCATTCATTCCAAATGGGGTCTTCTAAATGTTGCAGCCAAACTGCCTCATTATTCCTTGCAAAATGATGTCGGACCGAAGATTTTTATTTCTTATGGAAATGTAGAAGAAATTGGTGAGGGTGATTCCAGGGATAATCTTCATGTCAACATGCGGGACATGGTCAAGACTAATACCCTTTCTCTAACATTGTTTTAGTTTTCACCCTGACATTATACATAACTATGGAAATTTCTCGTCATGCACTTTTCTTGGGTTTCTATCCAGTTTATTATTTGTACATGAGGTACCATCCATCTTATTGGTTTGGACATATAATCTAATTGTAAATGCGGAAACCGTATCAATTTTGCTATTTTCTGAGTTAACTGCAATTGTTGAACTTCAAATTCGTGTGAAGTATAATAGAACTGATTGGCTTGGCATTGATAAATCACTGAACATTTGCTATTTGACTCCCAGCTTGCCTTTTCTGTAGAAGAAGCTGATCAGTTATTTGTTTATCTTTTGTTCAACTCATACATGTTTAGAGGCCATACAAAGCTTGACAAAACTAAATGAAGCTCCTGTGTGATCAGGTATTCCTTTTGGTGCATGTTTTTGAATTGAAGCTAAAAGGTATGCAGACGAGAAAAATGGAGATGCCGGTGGCAAATTCTGATACACAGGAATTACATATAGATCCCGAAATTCAATTAAACATAGCTGGATTTCCAAACTTGTCTCCTGGTTCTGAGGCCAATGCATTTTCACATGACCCCGAAAAAATTGATGATAAAGGAATTGAAGGAAGTAGTATCATTGAAGAGAATGGTGGCAGTTATTCTGAGAATAAATCCACTGGGAAATATTTGGAAAAGGTCCAACCAGGAGCTCACTGGGATATTTTCCGTCGAGGGGACATACCGAAACTAATGGAATATATAAGCAAGCACTGGGCAGATCTAGGGAAAGTAGGCGACACCAATGATGGTTGCGTAAGTTAATTCTTGTTTTGGAATTATACAAAGATTTCAGGCATCATAAATTTATCTTTGTAGCTAAAACTGCCTTTCGAATATCAGGTATCTCAGTCCCTGTATGATGGGGTTGTATACTTGAATAGGTATCACAAAAGCAAGTTGAAGGAAGAATTTGGTATGTGCAATTTTCAGTTGTTGATGGTCTTCTTCAAATCTTTTTTTTGATAGTAAACAATTTTTGTTTTTCAATAAAGAAAGATAATTACAAAGGGATGAGTCATCCCGTGATGTATTACATGCTTCTACAACTATATTACAATGCTAAGATCTCTTTGGATATCAACAATGTAGAGACTGCTAAAATTCTTTTGAATTGAAATCCACCACGCCACCCTTAGCTTAAGATTTTCCTGTACTTCTTCTGTGGATTGATATGAGTGTATTCTTCAAATTAGTATTGCATGAGGGGCTGACCCACTTTGTAGATTGATATAAGCGGAATAATAAAGGGGATTTTTGAAGAATTATTTAAACAACTGGAAAATTACGAATAACAATTCCGGTAATTATCCTGTCAGACCAGATTGCTATGGTCTGACCAGCCGAATCCGAACAATAAAGTTCGCTCTAATTTATAGATCAACAGCTGCAACATTTATTCTTAAATCATGTCAGTCAAATCAACATTTACAATCAAGACAATGTTCAGAGAAACACAAAGGTCCTCTTCATCCTTCCCAAAAATGAAGGGAACACAAAATTAAAGTCCACATTGCAGAGTCTTGAGTATCTCCTGTTAGAGACCCTTTATTCCTGAAATAAGATCTTGTTTAGAAATTATAAATTTTATCGTACTAATTACACAATTGGCGCTAATAAGACATTAAAAGCTCCGCCATCTTATCTCATCAAGGCACTTAAAACGAATTATTTTTTATGATAAGGTAAAACATCTTATAATCCCTAAGAACATCTGAAGAGACGTTTTAAATAAGCTTAGCCAAACACCCTTAGTGTCTCAAAATCTGGAAATCGGTTAGGTATTTGTATCATGATTCTTTGGTGTAGTCAGTGGCACTTCCACATTGAGATTCCTCTAGTCTGCCTGAGACAACTAATGTGATGTAAAGTGCTCTAACTCATTGGTTTTGTATTTTCTTTTTCTTAGGAGTCGAGCCCTGGTCGTTCAAACAGCATCTGGGGGAAGCTGTTTTCGTTCCTGCTGGAAGTCCTTTTCAAGTGAGGCATCTTCAGGTGAGCCACTGACAATTAGCTCTTTGCAATCTAGCTGATTTTTGTGTGTGTTCACAAGCTGTAAGAATATTGATACATTTTTTATACATTTTCAAATGTTAACCCTGCAAATTGTGGGAATGTGCTTTGATGATGGTTCTCAAGTGTCCTAGTCGTCATTCTCAGTGACGGACCCAGGAATTTTGTCGAGGGGGGCCCAACTACAGTTAAATCTGTAAATTTATTTTACGGGGGCAAATTTTTTGAATTATACTTGATTGGGTGAAAATTTATATGCCAAATGAGGCACACTTTGAGGAGACTGAAAAACAAACTCTTATATATTAGGCTCTACTTTAAAAAATATCGAACACATTATATTAGAAAATAAAAATTTGGACAATAAAAAAAGTAGGACCACAACTTTGGGCCCCTTTAATTAGTCTAGAGTTTCAACAATATTCAACTCTAATCCTAGAAAGTACAAATATTGTTGATGAAATCAATAAATTGATTCAATTACAAAAATGAATAATCAAGATATAACGTTTGTAATCATTCATTCTATTTTATTAAAATCTATATCCCTATTGTTTACACTTAAAAAATACATCTGTTGATTATTATTAAACAATTATTCAAATTAAACAATATAATTATTATTTTTATTTAATTAAGTGGTATTAAAACTGACTAAAATAACCTATATAGTAATAAATTTGCCCTGGCCCCCATGTAAGTCCATCCCTGATCATTCTATCTGCATCTGATTTTTACCATTTACCTCTGGTTGCCGTCTCATTTATAGGAATACGCTGTATATACACATTGGGCCTCCTCAAACTTTATTTCTGTAATATCTTGGCTGAACCTAAGCGTCATTCTTTTCCTTTTTCCGTAGGTTTGCTAAGGCCATTCTCTTTTAGCTATATATTTTGATGTCATGAAGAGCTTATGCATGCAAACTGACTGCTACTTTCTCTATTCTATTTTTTCCAGTCCTCAGTCGAGTTGGGACTTGATTTTCTTTCTCCTGAAAGTCTGACTGAATCTGTAAGATTGTCTGAGGAAATTCGTGGACTTCCAAATGACCATGGCATGAAGCTTCAAATATTGGAGGTCAGATTTTCTAAATTTTCTTGCCCCTCCTAATCTCTGGTTTGCTGGATTGTTATTGACTGAAGTTTCCTTGGATGTCTACTGGGTGATTCAGGTTGGTAAAATATCATTATATGCAGCAAGTTCGGCAATTAAAGAAGTTCAAAAGTTGGTTCTTGATCCCAAGTAAGCCATACGCTGAGATCTATACACACGTCTTTCACGTTAGTGGCTATATTTTGTATAATAAATGAATGCAAATAGGTACTACTTTCCCATATGGGTTCGCCTAGTCCTCCACTGCACCACTAATGTCCTAGATGTGTTTCATTGAAAGTGATTGTGGAGTTCCACTTTGTGTATGTGTCTCGAAATAGTTACAATTTTGGTTTGGTCAAACAAATGTCAGTTCAACCATGATCTGGCCAATGAGTTGCGATTTTAGCGACGTGTCAAGTTATTTTGTGGATGTGGAAGATCACATACATCTATTTTTAAGAATGTCAATAACACATCAACTAATACTAATTAACCTTAGAGTTAGTTATCGTAAAATTTGCACTTAGTGAAGTGTACTTCTTGTTATCTACTGGCATTTGCATTGTTGTAACAGTTATTTGTGTGTGGATGTTTATGGATAGAAATACTGCATAGGGCATATTTTGCCTAGTGTAGTATAAATAAAACCTCTCGTACCTCCAAAATTCACTTATATGTGTCTTCCAATACATTGCACGTACAGACTAATTTTGTCCAACCTCGTAAATTGGCAATATTGCAACCAATTGGCCAGATCATGGGTAAAATGATAATTTTGAAAGAACTGGACTAAATACTAATATAGATTTTAAGATTTGTGGTTGTTTGAAATTGCTTGATACAGTTTTGTGGTTCCCCAATGATCACACCCTTTGTAATGCAGATCTGGGCCGGAACTTGGATTTGAGGATCCTAACTTGACTTCATTGGTGTCGACGAACTTAGAGAACATGATCAAGTGCAGACAGATTACATGTAGCTGACCTTCCTTGATGCTATTAATTCAAATGTTGAAGGTGCTGCAATATTCAGCCATTGCTGCCATTCGATCTGGCTGATGCGCTGTATTAGTTGATGAACATTTCAGAACTACTCGACGTGCAATGCTGCGGCCATACTGTCCCTTGCAATCCGTAGGCTTGTTTTCTTATAAGCATCGGAAACAAGAAAAATATGTGCACTTTTGGGTTGTATGGGGAAAAAGCAGAGGACTTGATAAGTTGGGGCTTTTTTCCATTTCTTGATTTGACGATGCATTGCGTTTTGCTTGGGTATGGGCAAAGTACTTGCAACTATTATGAAGGAGCCATACTGTAATATCTGAACATAAAAAAGGAAGTAGGTTCAATTTGTTCATCCGTTCCCTTTACAAGGAAAAGAATCATTACTATTCTTTAATACATACAACTGATCATAAATATTAAATATATTATGTTTATTGATTATTTAAATAGAATACCAACAATATTAATTGTTAAATATGTCACTATGCGTCGTTAGTTACCTATATCTATCTATTACTAATATAAAAGTGTGAATGTTTCGTCTTTTCTTGTGATGTCTATTATATTCTTATTAAGGATTAAAAATAAGGGTCGTTAAGTAATTTAAAATAATTTATGTTTTCCTTATTTGATTATAAGATATATATAGTATATATCTATTACTAATATAAAAGTATGAATTATTTCGTCCTATTTTAGGTTTCGTCTTTTCTTGTAATGCCTATTATATCCTTACTAAGTATTAAATTTAAGGGCAGTTAAGTAATTTAAAATAAATTATGTTTTCCTTACTTGATTATAAAAAGTAAAATATCCTTACTAAGAATTAAATTTAAGGGTAGTTAAGTAATTTAAAATAATTTATGTTTTCCTTACTTGATTATAAAAAGTAAGAGTCTTTTTATATTAAAAACTTCTCCTAAAAAACTCGGTGCTTAAATTATCCTTCTTCTATACTTTAAATACTTTGAATTTTGAAATGAAATCAATTTCGTATTAAAGTAGATTTAAATAACTTTCCAGTGATATGTTATTTGCATATATTTTAAACAATCGTACTATGTTATATAATTATTTAAGGTATGGAATAAAGAAAAAAATGAATTTATTGATTTGTTTTCAATCTTATCAATAACTATCATATTTTTATTGTTCATACTGTCAATTTTTTTTTTAAATAATAAATTTTATGAATAATCTTAAAACTTTTTATAATACACACTTTTAATTTTTATTATTCATATTAATATATACTATGATTTTTTTACATGTCAAATTCATGTAATTGAGCTTAACAACTAACATAATTTAAGCTCGTATACTTGCATATAATGTGATTATATATTAAAATTAATTTTATAGAATAAGTAGATGAAAAAGTTATATAGATCGGCAAATAAAAATATTGTCTTTTAACACTATTAATTTAAAATATAAGGTCATATTACAAAAATAAAAAGTCTAAAATATTGAATAAAAAAAAAATAGTGAGTGAATTTGTTGTGATAAATCTTATCATGCATAAATATAAATATAATTAAAAAATCTATATTTGAATACTCATGCTACTTCATTATAATTTGTAAATATCAAGTCATTGTAGTTTTTTAAACATAAAGTAATTTCATTAATGGTTGCTTGAATCGATCAACACTGATTGACATAAAAAGGGTGGTGCATGGGACAAACAATTATTTTGGCGCTATAAATTTCATTTTACGTTCTATCCAATACAATTTTCTTCCATGGAAGGCAGAGATTAGATATCTAATATCAGATAATAAATACATGCATAGGCACAGTCCGCATCACCTATCGACGTGAATATAGTAGTGCTAGAATCCCCAAGAATACAAAACTTGGGAACTCCAGTATCAGTGGTAAGTCGAACTACCTCACAAAGAGCAAGAACTTTAGCATACTTCATATCATTGATATTTATAAATTGGGCATCCTTGGAGCAAACATAAATACCAACAAATGAGGAGTTACGAGTAAATGATGTATCTCCCTCAAAGTATACATGAATAATGACATTTGGGGGGAAGAACAAACAATGAATCAAGGGTGCGACTGTGATGCTTAAGGGAAGTAATTAGCATCCCGAAAATCTTGGAAGGTCTGGGTTGCTGTTGCAAGCAATACTTGTGAGTATGTACGAACATCGCAGAAGACAATTTTATTTCGTCTAGATTAAATGGGCAAGGACAACAAAGTATTCTACTATATTTAAGTTATCGAGGATCACAATATCTTGAAACTACAAGTCGCGTGGATCCTGTCAGAATCGGAAGATAATTTCATAAATTTCAATTGCTTGCTTAATTAATGAGGAAACAAGGCACGTGAAGAAGAGATGCATTAAAGAGTGATCAAGTGGTGAACATAAAGAACAATGGGGCTCATAATGAAGATGATGACGAGCTAAGTTGTTGGATGAAGACATGAATTAGAGCAGCATCTTCAAAGAAAATGTAAGATACAGGCTGATAAGGTTTTAGATTCTCCTCCGAATAGGGTTCGGGCCATAACTACTAATCGAGAATGAGTGAGTGCCAGTAAGGTCTTCGGAAGAACCCATAATAAAATGATATGCGGATCAGACCGAAAAGTTACTACAATAGGAATAATCTAACATCCAACGGTCCGGAGAATGATGATTTTTCAAAGGAATAGCGAGAATCACATCAGCCTTCAATAGGTCAAAATTGGCCCGAACTAACAACTCATTCTAGAGTCCAAGATCTTAATCAATGATGGAGCTGACTCGGGCGTCTTACGGGAGGCCTGATGTAGCTGATCTAATGGTAAAACAGAGAGGCAAAGGAACTCATTTGTCATGGAAGAGTGTCTTTGTCGCGCCATTGCCTATGAGCCTTCGACAACCAAGAAGAATAACACGATGATCGCCATATTAATACTGTGCCATGTAAAGTTGGGCCGAGAACCAAGAGCAGCATGTAACACAGACGTTGTACTAGGACTGCATGATTTGGAAAAAGAGGCTGGATGTAGAAACTAAAGGGCGTCATGCTAGCTTAAGCAACATGACAAGGTTAAATGTTTTTAAATTGCAAAAACCTAGGCACCTTGAGATTTTCGTTTTTTGAGGACGTCCCAAGATTTCCATCGAATTTTCCTCGTGGACGAGCTACCCACCTCCCTCCCTCCCCCCACCCCATCAATAGGATTTTGCCAATTCTCCAAATTACTAAGAACATGGTTCGACAATTGGAAATAATACATCGCGTATGTGGATATTGTTTATATAATAGATATAATGTGCACTTCTTTATCCTTTTTTTCTTAATTGCTTCTCTTACCAACCATTAATGCACTTAATAATATGTTCTTTAATGCCTGCAAAATTCTGTTCTTTATTCCGGCTAACAATATAAAGAAACCGAGATATCTACCATTTGAAGCCACTCCAGCAATTCCAAATAATTAGCAGATTGAGTGACGAATCTGAGCTTGTGTATTAGGCCTAAAGGAATCCCTGATTTCTCAAAATTAATACATTCTCCTGAAACACTCTTGTAGAGAATGATAGCGAACTTAGTAAAATGTAAGAAAAAACATTAGCATAAATAGGTGGGAGGGGATCCCCCTAAAGAATTCCCCGATATAGCGTGAGTGAGCCAAAATTAATACCTTGATGAAGGAAGCTAAATTGCACAAATGACAAACAAGACAAAACAATGTCATAAAAACTCTTAGGAAATCCTCAAGCAAGAAGCATACGGTAGACGAAAGACCACTCAACTCTGTGAAAGGCTTTACTCATACCCACTTTAATAGACATGAGTCCATATTTCCCGAATTTCCTAAGTTTCATACAATTGTATGATTCATAAGAGATAAGAATATTATCCGTAATTAATTGACCCGGGATGAAGGTTGACTGAGATTCGAAGATTATAAAAGAGATGCAAGACTGTACCCAATTAGAGAGCACTTTAGTAGCTAACTTATAAATGACATTCCATAAATTAATCGGGCGGAAAATTAATACGCTTTGGTTTTTTAATTTTCAAAATAAGCACAATGTAAGTGATACTAACAGAAGGACTCAAAGAATTATGAGTAAGCATGTGCAAAAAAAAAAAATTAATAACATCTTTGCCAACAATATGCCAAATTTATTTAAAAAAATACAGGGCTCATAAAATCTCTCATTAAATTATGAACAATGACATTCCGGGGAAGAACAAGCAAGGGATAAGATGGTGGGGTTGTGACGTTTGAAGAAAGGAAATAGCATCCTGAAAATCTTGCATGCCCTGAGTTGTTATTGCAAGCAATACTCGTGAGTATGTATGAACATCAAAGAAGAAAAAAATGTTTTGTTGAAACCAGATTAAGTGGGCAAGGAAAACAAAGTATTATGCTATATTTAAGTCATCGAGGAGTAAAATCTCTTGAAACTACAAGTCGCGTATATGCTGTCAGAATCGGAAGATAGTTTCATAAATTCCAGCTGCTTGCTAACTTGATGAGGACAGGAGGCACATGAAGAAGAGATGCACTAAAGAGTGATAAGGTGAAGAACATAAAGAACAACGGGGTTCATGATGAAGATGATGACGAGCTAAGTCATTGGACGATGGCAAGAATTAGAGTAGCATCTCCAAAGAAAATGCAAGATACAGACTGATAATTTTAGTTTCTGAATTCTCCTCCAAATGAGGTTCGGGCCATAACTACTAATCAGGAAGGAGTAGGTGCCAATAAAATTTTTGAAAGAACCCATAATAAAATGATATGCGATCGAACCAAAACGTTACCAGAATGAAAATAATGTCACATCCAACGGTCCAAAGAATGGTGATTTTTTAGAGGAATAACGAGAATCACATCAGCATTCAATAGGTCAAAATTGGCCCAAATTAACATCCCATCGTAGAGTCCTAGATCCGAATCAATGATGGAGCTAACTGAGGCATCTTGCGGGAGGCCTGAAATAGCTGATCTGATGAGAAAATGGGGAGGCAAAGGAACCCATTTGTCATGGAAGAGGGTTGTTGTCTGGCCATTGCCCAATGAGCATTCGACAACCAAGAAGAATAACACGATGACCAGCCGTAATAAGGTGCTATGTAAACCTGAGATGAGAACCAAGAGTAGCATGAAACACAAAAGTGGAAGGGTAGTACTTGGACTTTATGATTCGGACAAAGAGGCTAGATGGAGAAACTAAAGGGTCCTATACTTGCTTAGACAACATGGCAAGGTTAAATGCTTTCAAATTGCAAAAGCCTAGGCCACCTTGAGATTTTCGTTGATTGAGGATGTCTCAAGACTTCCACCGAATTTTTCTCGTGGACGAGCTATCCCCCTATCCCCACCAATAAGATTTTACCTAATTCTCCAAATTAATAAGAACATGGTCTGGCAACTGGAAGCAAGACATTGAGTACATGGATATTGCTTATATTAATAGATTTAATGAACACTTCTTTACCTGCTTTACTTAATTGCTTTCCTGGGCAACCATTGACGCGCTTACTAACCCATTCTTTAATGCCTGCCAAAATATCTTATTTCTTCTGGCGAACAATAGAGACGAGCCGAGATATTTACCATGCGAATCCACTTCAGTAACTCCAAACAATTGGCAGATTGAATGAGAAATCTGAGCTTGTGTATTAGGCCTAAAAAAATCTCTGATTTCTTAAGATTAATACATTTGCCATGAAACACACTTGTAGAGATTGATAGCGAACTTAAGATGTTGGGTTTTTTTTTTTATAGTTACAGTACCAAATAGAAGTGTATCATCTGCACTAAAAGAGATGAGAAATAATGGGTGCAGTTCGGGAGATTTTTATCACATGGATGAACCGACAAATCTGTATATATTGTCAAATGCAAGAAAAAACTTCGGCACAAATAGACAATAGCGGGGTCACCCTGAAAAATGCTCCGCTGCGACGTGAGGGAGCCAAAATTTACGCTCACACATTTGTGAAAGTCAAGAATGTTACATAGACTTCAATAATTTTCTTAATCTTCTATATTTAAGAATATTTTAAGATGAAATTTATTTTATATTAAATTTTTATTGTAATAATAATAAAATTAGCTAAAGGGCAAACGTGAAAATAGGGAACATGAAAAATTACACCTAATTATTTTAAATATTTGAAATCTAACATTCAAGAAAATTACTAAATCGATAGAAATATCATAAATATACTTTAAGCATATATAATGACTGGTGAAATGTATTTATTACGCTATATAAAATTTTAAGGTACAATAAAGAAACAAATAAGAACTATAAAGAAATAATAAACTAAGTTGTAATATGTGAATGGTTAAAAAAATTGTACTATGTGAATCAGTATCAGATGATTAAATTAAAACATGCAGAAAAATAAAGATAGTAAAATGTGAATGTTAATATTAGCTTACAAGCATAGATTAGATAAAAATAAACAATAACTACACAAAAATAAAGTGTGGTATAGTCCAAATAAAAAATAAAATGGGAGAAACAAAATCAGCATGACTTAAGTACATGTAAATAGAAGATTTTTAAATGAATGTGCAGCAATGTGTGAAAAATTGGGAGTATTTCACTAAAACTAAATAGGGAAGTAAATTCATAAAAATAGTTGAAACGTTGAAAAATATATATTATATTAACATACAGATTGTAGCATGTATCTCGATTGAAGTTTATGAGACACTATGTATATAATCAACCCTCTATAAAAATATTATTTCTCTTATAAATATACTATAGCAGAATTTTTATTTTAAATCACACATAATTTTCAAACTTCAATGTCGAATTAAAGAAATAATTAAGAGAAATTGAAATAAGCAATCATAAATCAATAAATAAATTATACTAAAAGAAGTTATACTTCCTAATAATAAAAATAAAAAAACAATAATAATAACAGAAGTTGGATGTTGGACTATGATATAAGTTGTTGGAAGTTTTTCTCACATTAAAATATGTAATGACTTTATATGCAAATGTATGTTCAGATCAGAATTATCAATTAAGAAATTATAGAGAAAGTAGTTAGACCTAATATTAATTTGTGTGTGTATCTAACAAATTCTGAACTTATGAATGTTTTGATGATGTAATAAGACAAATGACTTTGTATCTTTTGTTCAATGAAAATCTATATATTCATTATTATACCGTTTTTCAGTAAACGCATAACTTTATTTCTAATATATTAATGATGCCGGAGTCTATCTATATTGAGAAGTAAACAAAAATTAGAATCTTTCATTTTTTTTTCTGGCGCTGAATAATCTAAGAAGTTTTGTATATATATTACCATGATTAATAATAACATTGAGTTTTATTAGAATGATCAACTAATATCACCACACAAAGTATAATTATTTTATGATCACATTAATTTTTTTATTAGATAATAGTAAAAGCAATAGTGATCACGTGCAACGCACGTGCGTATTACTAGTATAAAAAATGAGAGTATTTTTATTGCATATTATGAAAATTATCTGAATTTATCCCAGTATTTCATAATTTTAGGAGGGGGTCGAAACACTCGCATTCTTCAAAATATAATACGCAATATAGATATTATACACATTTTAGGCATAAAAATAGTGGAGTGGGAGGTGAGATGAGGAGGCCAGGTGGCATAAAAATAGTGGAGTGGGAGGTGGGATGAGGAGGCCAGGGGCAACCCACCCCAAGGGTAGGTTAGCCGCTACCAATATTATCTTGCCCGTCACATCGTGTGACGATCTCATGTAAGAATACTTTTTGCCCGTCACACTGTGTGACGATCTCATATAAGTTTTACTACAAAAAATAATATTTTTTGTCCGTCACACCGTGTGACGATCGTGTGACGGTCTCATGTAAATTTTTTGCTTATAAAAATACCCTAACTAATACTCCATCCGTCCCGAATAAACTGGGGATGGGTTTTGCCCTAATTTGGACACATGAATATCACGTGGTTTACTAACCTGGTGCTTAATATGCTACGTCTGGTTAGTTTTCGTCCAACTGGTATACACATCAGCAGTCCTTTGCCACGTCAAGAGGTAACCGGGATGGTTATAGGCAATTCCTGGTTGCAGGGCAATTTTATCAATAAATCTTAAATTATGGGACATTTTTTTAAATGGCCAAAGTTAATGAGTAATTTTTTAATTACCCCAAAGTTAAAGAACATTTTTATCAATTTTCCCAAACAAATATGTGGAAAACACTGGAGATCAATTGGTGAGTCTGATGGGGAAGTTTTGTGACCAAATTGCAAGTAAGTACATGTCAAAAAAACACGAGACCTTGTTCCTAGCTTTTAGGTGAGTACTAAGTTAAAGTCGTAATATGTAATTGTATTAAATGTATCTTAAATGTAAAAGGTAAACAAACTTTATTTTTTAAATGGTCCCACTCCCGCACCACCATCTTCCTCAGAAGAAGATTACAGTCAACATTTTCACTTCTTTTAATGACTACAATTTCGTAGTAAATTGGTAAGAAGAGAAAAAATAATTTCTAAAATAAATTCGAGGGGAGGGGGGAATTCCATTTCCGTCTTTGCTCTGGAATTTCAGCTGTTGTTTTGATGTCTCTGGAATTAAGAAGAGCCAAAAAACTTATGTACAACATTTCCGTGAATCTACTTATAAGCAACAGTAGATCCAGTTCAACCACATTAATTTTTGCTAAAAAGGTTCAAAAGATATTTTTTGTTAAAAAAATTATAATTTTTTCAGAAAAATGTGATACTTCATCTGTGTTTTTTTAACAAAAACACACATTTTCTTTAAAAATATAGGTTTTCTTGAAAGTGTATCACTTTTCCGCAAAAATAATTTGAATAACTTGAAACTGGGTAGACTCCAAATTATGTTTTTTTTTTTTATTTAGCGTATCTTTTGGAGTCGCGGACTCCAATCTTTTCATCTTTTCATTGAGCGCATTTTTTCAGGCCCGCTCGATAAGGTGGTGAAAAGTATCACTCAAGTGACAAAGATATCAGTAAAGTAAATACTTTATTGATAATTATATCAGAAAAAAGTAATACTTTTAGTCAATTAAGTAATATTTTTTCCCGAAAAAGTGATACTTCTAGAATTGGTTTGACCCATTGTATATAAAAATATCCATGTACATTACATAAGTCTTACTTCTAAAGTTGACACTTTATATAAGTGTATGATGAGATTTCTTGTCATTGTTACTGATAATGCACAATCCAGTAATCACCCAATCGAACAGTAATCAACAAGAACAAAATATAAAAACACAGAATTTACGTGGTTCGATCCGGAGATCTACGTCCACGGGGAGAAAACGACAATCGCCGAGGTGTTTCTTTTACTCGGATGTTGAGTTTACAGTGCGTGTTACAGAAAACAAAGTCCGAACCCTAATTCAGAGTTCTTTTCATCTATTTATACTACTAAACTCGAACCCTAACCAAATCCCTATAATCTTACCCCCCAAATCTGCATGGCAGTTGGGAAAAGATCATGGGCCTTGATTCACGGAACCGATTTGATTCGCTGAATCGAATGCGCGTTGTTGGGCCTGTTGGGCTTGGGCCTTCGCACTTGCTGGCGCGTTCGCTGAGCTGGTAAACGGGCCTCAGGGTTAACCCGGCCCGAAGTAACCGGGTCATCCCTATCAGATGCCCCCCCCCCCAGCCGAAGTGAGGAGGGAGCTTCGGTTGTCACCGGGATGGAATCGTAAGTAGGAGGAACCGTGGTCGTGGACGGGCCGAAGTGTTCATGGAGGACTAAGTCTATCCGCGTCCCTGGGCACTCCGCGGAACAGTCTGTAGACTCGGAGTCGAGCTGAGCCGAAGTGCACGGGGCAAGAAGCAAGAAGCGCGTTGGGAGTTTATAACAACCTGGCCGAGGTGAAGGTACGCCGGAGCGAGTTGTGTGGCTAAAATGGAGGGATCACCGGAGTGTGACAGTATAAACGAGGTGGAGAATACCCCGGGGTACAGGATTATGACTGAGGTGAAGAGGACACCGGAGTGGGGTAAGCTGGCCAAAATGAAAGGAACACCGGAGTGTGATTTTAATCTTCCTGGCGAAGAGTAAGGCTGATGTGATTGGCGGCGCCATAATGAGAGAGAGAGACGTGAAGTGACACGCTCTGCGAGTTCCAAGACAGCTGTTCCCCACGCGCCTCGGTAACTGCAAAGCGCGTGAGAAGCACGCATGAATCTCCATCACTGAATTTGAATAGGCTGCATCTGAGCCGTCGGTTTTTTGCATTTATATTAGGAATAACTGCACAGTAACTTTTCATCTTCTCCATTGTGATTCATCTGTTATAGAAAGCGGGAAAAAGAGGAACTTTGCGTTCGTGATTCATCAGAGATCAAAAATTTCTCAAATCCATCCTTTCGGATTCAAATCAAGTAAGTATGTCATCCTCTTCATCTTCTTCATCTTCTGCCCCATCTTCGGTCTCGATCAAAGTAGTAGGAGATTCGGACAAACCGTTAGATGTCCCCCCCCTATCATATATCTTTCCGGAGAAGGATGCGATTAGAACCATAGACAGAGTCGATGGTTTAGAGTGTAATACCAGGACGGTATCGTTTTACGAATGTCCGGCGGTTGATCTTGAGGTATCCTCCATAAGTTTACGGATGTCGCGGGGGCAACTTGAGAGGGAACTCCCATCATTTTATCTTCCTTTCGACCTCGATTACATGATTCCTACCCCCGAGGATAGGGCCTGTTGCCCACCGCAGGGGTTTATGACCGTATATATTGACTCCCTCCGAGTAGGGTTGAGACTGCCGCTGTGGGGCATAGTTGTAGAGTTGTTAAGATACTACGGCATTGCCCTCTGCCAGTTAGCGCCGAACGCGGTGAGGCAGTTGGTGGGATTCACAGTAGTTAGTAAGCAGGCCGGGATAGAGCCAACTGTAGAGCTTTTTAGGTTTTTCTACCAGCTGAAGAACTTCGGGAAGTCCAAGGGGTGGTATTCTTTTAGTCCCCGAGCCCGAGGAGGGTTTAAGGTCCAAAACCCGAGCAAAGTGGAGGGGTGGAAGGAGAGGTTCATATTTGTCAGGAATAAGATAGCTCTCCCGAAGTGGAGGAGTGACGAGGTGCAGGACTCCGCCCCTGTGGAGAATCCGGGGGCCGAAATGAGGCACATATTCCTGCAAGTGGGGACTTTCCAAACCCTCTGTTCCGAGGAGGAACTGGAGAAGGCTGGGCTTAGCCTATATTATTCGGGAAACGGAGATGCCGAAGAGGGTAGGAGTTCTTGTGTCCTGTTATTTAAGCTTACTGTTTGGCGCAGAATTAACCATTGATATATATGCAGTGGGACGCTTCTGAAAGCAACCGGCATCAGGGAGCCCCGCTAAGACTGAAGCGGCCACGAAGAAGGGGAAGGCCGCGGAAGTATCTTCCCGGGGGAAGATACCAACCGGTTCGCGACCGTCGGCTGGGTCGGAGGAAAGAGTGCCGTTGGCGGGGTCTCCGGCGTTGCCAAAGAAGAGGCCGGAGCCTACTGGGACGCCACAGGCCCCATCCAAGAGGCCCCGGACTGGGGAGAGCTCGCAGGTAACACTAAAAAACGTTGCTCATTACGCGAACTTACGCGAGGGGTATAACCGAGGTCTAATCCGTGTGCCGCATTGTGTTTAACTTTTCCAGGGAGAGCAGGTGATCCCCAGTATGCTGGGGTTTGACAGCACAGATGCCGAGAAGATTCTTCGGCTGGCCAAAGGGATAATTGAGGTCGGCCTGAAAAGCGAAATAGAGGCCAAGGAAGGGCTAGCCGCGACGGCGCGGGAGCTTCGCGCTAAAAATGACAAGCTGTCGTACGACTTGACCCAGGCACGCAAGAGGGCTGCCGTGGTTGAGTCCGAGGTCGCGTGTCTGCGCAGCGTAGAAACAGAGAATCATGGCCTCCGCGGAGAGCTGATGCAGCTGCGGGCAGTGATGGAGGCGAAGGAGGCAGCCGTGGTTGGAGGGCAGGGGGCCTTGCTGAGGGCCTTCGCCGAGAAGCTGTTACACTCCAGCACATTCCTTGATTTCCAGACAAGGTTTGTGGCAATAGGGGACAAAGCCACTCGGGCCATGGTGCTGGAAGAGGTGAAGGATGCGTATCCGGACGTGGACATCCATCGCCCAGAATTCGGGTATGATCCCGAGGCGGCGGCCGAGGTGGAGAAGGCCTATTACGCCGCGCTGGCGAAGCTACCGGAGTGGCCCTTGGTGAACGCGCTCGGGGGGAAGAGGCAGCTTCTGACTGCCGCAGAAGTTGCTAACTGCGTAGTGGACCAGGATGAAGAATTTTTGGCATTCAGCCGCGGTGAACTGGCCCCCGCTCCCCAAAACATTGAGCCTCCCCCCCAGATGGAGATCGAAGCCCCTGCCACGACTGAGGCCGCTGTAGCAGCCGAAGAGCGAGTTGCCGAAGCGGCTGAGGGCCAGCAAGAAGAGTTGCCCGAAGAGCCTGAGGCAACTGAGCGGGAGGTCAGTCGATCCCCGCAAATTTGAACTTGTAAATTTGTAGAAATGTTAGGGGTGATGTACTGTCTTGAACAATTGTACTTTGCTTTGTGAAATACAATCATCTTTTTCGATCTCTTGAACTTCTTGTCTTATTGCATGAGTACTTCGATATCTGCTGCCGTACTGATCGTAACTTCATACATGCTTGAGGGTAATTGATCTTGTCGTTGTCGTTGTCTGTCTAGAACACCGCGGAACTGCATGAGACGATAAAGAAGTTAATGGAGTCACTTGAGTGGTTCCGCGGAGAGAGGAACCGTCTGGAACTGCACGTAGTGCCCAAGTTGCAAAAGCAGATAGCCTCGGCGGAGAGGAAGGTGGTTGAGGCCAATGAAAGGGCCAAAGACTTCGAGATGCAGTATCGAACCACAGCAGCCGAAATGAGTCGTGTCCGTGTTCACCACAAGGAGTACGAGCGGATCCTGTCCGAGTTCGGTCTTCTAACTTTTGAAGAAGTAGAAGAGCGGACCGTTGAAATCCAAAGTGATATCGCGGCGCTGATGTCAAGGAGCTCGGTAGAATCCGCGGAGCTTGTGAGGAAAAGAGAAGTCCTGGAACTACTGCTCAGCATGTATGAAGGGCTAAAGGACCGAATCAGGCGGAGGCCTTCTGCTGAGGAGTTTATTGCGAGCACTAGTCAGGACCGAAGTACTCAGAGAGCTCCTCGGAAGGATAAGAAGACTAAAGGCCAGAAGAAGCCCTCCGAGCAGAGCAAAGGCATAGTTATTCGGGAGCCAGCCCCGATGACCACAATTGAAGAGCCCCCGGCGGTTGCTGAGGAGATAGTCGAGGAGCTGGCCCAGGAAATCGAAGTAATGGTCCCGGAGGAGTGGGACCCAGAGCAGTGGGTTCAGACACCGAGGCCGGCGTCACAACCCAGCAACCGGGCGCGGACCCGAGATGAAGCCCTGGGGCCCGTAACATAGAGAATAACTCAGTAAGTTACGCCAGCAAAGAATTTCATTCAATGATAAGTGCCGGGGCAAATTCAAAAGTACAAAGAAAAATAACAACTACAAAGGAAATTAAAAGAAAAATAGTGCTTGCGATGTGACCTTTACAGGTAGAAGCGTCTCAAGTTTGTGACGTGCCAACTTCGGGGGATGGGGGTCCCGTTGATTTGTTCAAGCTGATAAGATCCGGAGTCATGTACAGCAACGACTCGGTAGGGGCCTTCCCAAGAAGCATGCAGTTTGCCCTCGGGGGCAGCTTTGCTGGCCGAGTTAAGTCGAAGGACTAAGTCCTCGACATTGAACTGTGTACCTCGAACCCGGAGGTTGTAATACTGAGCAGCTCTCTGTTTGTACCTAGCCTGCTGAATGAACGATTGTTCTCGGCGATTCTCGAGCTCATCTAGATTTGCGCGAAGAGCCTCGTCATTATTATCCGGAACTAATGTGAGGAGGCGAGGACTCGGCACACTGATCTCTGCGGGGATAACGGCTTCGGAGCCATAAGTAAGGCTGTAAGGAGTCTCCCCGGTGGAGGTGTGCGGCGTTGTCCGAATGGCCCATAAGACTTGTGGAAGGTTTTCAGCCCAGAGTCCTTTGGCATTATCCAGGCGCTTTTTTATTCCTGTGAGAAGGGTCCGGTTGGTGACCTCAACCTGCCCGTTTGCTTGAGGGTGAGCTACCGAAGTGAAAATCTGTTTGATGTGGAGTTCTTCACACCATGAGCGGAATGGATCATTGGCAAACTGTTTACCGTTGTCCGAGATGATAGTGCTCGGGATGCCGAAGCGACAAACAATATTGCGCCATACAAACTTTAAAATGTTCTGTCCGGTGATAGCCGTAAGTGGTTCGGCTTCGACCCACTTAGTGAAGTAGTCTACGGCGACGACCAGGAATTTCAACCCTCCCGGAGCGACAGGGAAAGACCCAACAATATCAATGCCCCATTGGATGAACGGCCATGCTCCTTGGATTCCGGTGAGCTCGGTCTGTGGCAAATGCTTCACCCTGGAGTGTAGCTGACACTTGCTACATCTAGTCACTAAGTCGTGAGCATCGTTGAATAGGGTAGGCCAATAGTATCCCCAACGGAGAACTTTTTTTGCTAGAGTTCGGGAACCGATATGGCTTGCACAGGCCCCTTCATGAACCTCTCGCAGAACTTGAATAGCCTCGGCAGGGGCGAGGCACCGAAGATTCGGTTGTAGGTACGATTGTCGGTATAGAACTCCATTATGAAGGGAGTATTTGGGGGCTTTGAGCACAACTTGCCGAGCTCGTAGCTTGTCAGTGGGTAGAATCCCATCTTGGAGATACTGAATGATCGGAGTCATCCAGTTCGGATCACTGTTGGTCAGTACCGAGACTGTAGCCTCATGAATAGCTGGATGGGAAAGGTCTTCAACCTTGATATCCGGAGATATATTAGTTTGGACCACGGAGGCCAATTTGCTGAGTGTGTCTGCCCTGGAATTTTGAGCACGCGGGATTTTTCGGATAATAACTGTATCAAAAGTTGATATGAATTTGAGTGCTAGAGCGCGGTACCTGACCATTGTTTCTTCTTTGGCGACATAAGTCCCCTGAATTTGCTTAGACACGATCTCGGAGTCCGTGAAAAGCTCTAAGTGACGAACACCTAAAGATTGAGCGAGCCGGAGCCCGGCGAGGACTGCCTCGTATTCTGCTACATTGTTAGTCACCTTAAATTTGAATCGGATGACATATTTGACCTCGACCCCCTCGGGGTCGATGAGAAGCAGCCCGGCACCACTTCCTCGGACTGTGGATGCTCCATCTACAAATAGTTGCCACATCCGTGGTGGAGGAGCGGGTGTGACGTGGTGTGTTGTATCATTGTCTGCGGGGGACTCATGATTATCTGCCGGGGTTTCGGCCAGGAAGTCAGCAAGTGCTTGACCTTTAATTGCTCGGCGGGGGAGGAACTGGATATCATACTCACCTAACTCAATTGCCCACTTAGCGAGGCGCCCGGACACCTCGGGTTTCACAAGGATCTGGCGTATAGGGTGATTGGTTAGGACTCGTATTTCACGCCCCTGGAAGTATGGCCGAAGACGCCGAGCTGCCATAACAAGGGCCAAAGCGGTTTTTTCAAGTTCTGAATATCGCGTCTCGGCTCCATGGAGCACCCGGCTTGCAAAATATACGGGATATTGAACCCCCTCCACTTCGCGCACAAGAGCGGCGCTGACAGTTTCTTCGGCGGACGCCAGATATAAGTACAGTGGCTCTCCGGGGAGAGGAACTGACAGAGTAGGCAGCTGCTGTATATGCAGTTTCAAGGCTTCAAAAGCCTCGGTGCACTCTGGAGTCCACTCAAAGGACTTCGCTTGCCTCAGGATCTTGAAAAATGGGAGCTGACGCTCCGCTGCTTTCGATAAGAATCTGTTTAAAGCCGCTAGGCCACCTGTAAGGCGTTGAACTTCCCTGAATGTTTTTGGGGGCTGCAAATCTAATACATCACGGAGTTTAGCTGGATTGGCTTGCAAGCCGTTTTGTGAAACCATGTATCCGAGGAACTTCCCGGAGCCAACACCGAAAGTGCATTTTGCCGGATTGAGTCGCAAGTTATAGCGCCGCAGGGTGCGCAATGTTTCGGCGATATCCTGCACACATGAAGGATGGGAGGAGCTTTTGATGACCAAGTCATCGACGTAAACCTCAACATTGCGACCTATCTGGTCGTGGAAGACAAAGTCCATTAGGCGCTGATAGGTGGCCCCAGCATTCTTGAGCCCGAAGGGCAGTTTCTTGAAAGCGTAGCATCCAAAGGCAGTGATAAACGCCGTTTTGATAGCATCCTGTGGATCCATAAAGATCTGATGATAGCCTTTGTACAGGTCCAAGAAACAAAGTGCCACGTACCCCGTAATGGCTTCGGCCTTTTGATCGATGGAGGGCAGAGGATAGCAGTCCTTGGGACAGTGCTTATTAAGATCGGAAAAATCGACACACATCCGCCATGCCCCACTGCTTTTTGTTACCATTACTGGATTGGACAACCAGGAGGGGTAGAATACCTCGAACAAGATGTCCGCATCTAGGAGTTGTTTCACCTCAATTCGAATGGCTTCATTTCGCTCCGGAGCGAATTTCCTCTGCTTCTGTTGGATTGGCTTGACACTGGGATCGATATTCAGCTTGTGGGTAATCACCTCGGGAGAGACTCCGGGCATGTCCAGAGGAGACCATGCGAAAACATCAGAATACTCTCGCAGGGTCTGGATAATGGCCTGATGTAGCCATGGCACGTCCACGGCCCCTACTGTTACTGTCTGCTCCGGCTTAGACGGATCTAGCGGGATTTGAGCAGTGGCATCCCCCAATGGGGTACGGTCCCGAGGTTCCAGAACCTGTGATGTTACCTGAAGCTGCTGTTTGGGAGAAACCTTAGCAGTCTTCTTGAGCGCCACATACATGCACTCTTTTGAGACCCGTTGACTGCCACGGATGGTCACTTCACCATGCGAAGTGGGAAACTTTAGCGCGAGGTGATACGTGGAGCATATGGCTTTTGCCGGGGTGAGCCAATCTCGGCCCAATATCATGTTATATGGTGAGGGAGAATTCACCACATAAAAGTCCACAAAGATAGTTTTTATCTTCGGATAAGTCCCCAAAGACGCTGGAAGAGTAATGATACCTTCCGGCCGGACTTCACCCTGGGTGAATGTCTGTAATGGCCCGGGGGCCGGTCGAAGTTGGTCTCGGGAGATCCCCATCCTCTCAAAACAGTCCGCAAAGATGATGCTTACTGCAGCACCATTGTCCACGAAGACCCGTCGTATTGTTATATTGGCTACAGTCATGTCAATGACAATAGCGTCAGTGTGGGGTGTTATCTCTGGAACCGGATCCCTATCCGTGAAGCTGACAGTTTCGGACTGATGGAGGCGTTTGTGGCGTGGCTCCTCGGGAGGAGGACGTCGAGCCTCTGCCTTCAAGGCATGTCGTGAAGCCCCGGTGGGTAGGGCTCCATATATCACGTTTATCACGTGAGGGGGTGCGTTGTCCCCGGGTCCTCCCGGAGGAGGAGGTGGAAGTGGGAGACGTGACGGCTGGCGATTGCCAGAATCTTGTCGCGCGTAGTTACTGGGCCCCTGCCGATTATTCTGCCAATGTGGCCGATTTTGTTGATTATCTCGATCATGGTAACCTCCGCGGTGATGAGACGAGCCCCCATTGTGGTTTGCCCGAGGTTGGTCTCCGGTTCGCGCAACGTATTGCCGCAAAAACCCTTTCTTGAGGCATTCCTCAATCTCCTTGCCGAGTTCTCGGCACTCCTCTGTCTCATGTCCGTGATCTCGGTGGTATGCGCACCACTTTCCACGGTTCCTCTTTTCAGGAGGCGCTGTCATCCGCGGACAAGGTCGGAAATCGTTTTTGTGGAGTGAAAGAATTTCAGCCCGTGACTTCGTCAGTGGAGTCAATTGCGGAATTGCACTTCGGGATTCTGAATGCCCCGGTGTCAAGCGTGAAAATGCGCTAGTTCGCGTACTAGGACCAGTTTGTGCCTTGTCGGCCTGTCGCTTGATTGCGTGCTTCTCACGCTTCTGCCGTGTCTGTTCCTCGGCCTTAGCAAATTTGCACACTGTTTTGAACAGTGCTCGAGTTGTGACCGGGGTGTTCCGAGCTAACTCGGTGTGGAGTGCTCCAGGGCGGAGTCCATTCATGAAGGCGTTGATGGCCACATCGTCGGGGCAATTTCCCACCTTGAGACTTACCGCTGTGAAACGGTCCAGAAATTGAGTAACGGTTTCACCGTCCCGTTGTTCCATACTCATAACGTCGGCCAGAGTGGCCATGGGCTTCGCTCGGGCTTCGAACCTTGCCCAGAAGTGCTCGGCGAGTTCTCTGAATGAGGATATGCTGTCTCGCGGGAGAGAATCAAACCAGACCCGAGCTTCATCCTGTAAGTACTCCGGGAAAATCCTACAGTACTGAAGGGATGTGATGTTATCATGACTAAGCATACTGTGCCTAAAAGCGCCAAGAAAATTGGCCGGATCTCCCGTGCCGTTGTAAGGTGATATAGCTGGCCGTTTGAACCCTTCGGGAAGGGTGATGGCCATGATTTTGGAGGAGAACGGTGTGATAATCTCTCCATTGGCATCAAGGCCTAGGATTCTGTCCAGTTCAACGTTGCGTTGAACCCGCTCATACTCTTGGAGATCCTGAGCATGAGAGTCAGCGTAGCGAGCTTTTTTAGCCGCATTAAGTGGACGACGGCGATCCACATCAGCTGGTTCCTCATTGCGAGGTCGTGATCCGTTTGAACTCCCAAGGTCCTCGGAAGAACCAGGTCGTTCCCGTCGTCGATCCTGACGCCCGCGATAGCCCGGTTCCTGCTGTCCGCGCGGGCGAGGTGGAGGCACCCCAGGATTATCATTATGACTAACAGGTTCTGCGGCAGGCCCCGCTGGGCGTAGGCGATTAACTGCCCAATCTTGTAGGACATGCGCATGCTCCTGTAAGAAATCTTGGAGCAGTTCTGGGGTGATTTGAATGTTCACCGGTGGCTGAGCAACAGCAATATTAGGGTCTTGCTGATCTTGGGGGGGGTGGAGGGTTTTGATTACCCTGATGATTGGATGCACTCGCTTCCGGCAATTGCCTCGGCGGTGCTACTTGATCCACGGGTGGATCTTGATCGGAATGGTCTCCACGGCGGGCTTGATTCAAACGAGTCGTCACCATGATTCCTGAATGCAATGCGAACGTCAAAGATTACCGGTTAATGCGTTCAAAAAACTGCCTTGTCGTTCCCACAGATGGCGCCAATTTGATAATGCACAATCCAGTAATCACCCAATCGAACAGTAATCAACAAGAACAAAATATAAAAACACAGAATTTACGTGGTTCGATCCGGAGATCTACGTCCACGGGGAGAAAACGGCAATCGCCGAGGTGTTTCTTTTACTCGGATGTTGAGTTTACAGTGCGTGTTACAGAAAACAAAGTCCGAACCCTAATTCAGAGTTCTTTTCATCTATTTATACTACTAAACTCGAACCCTAACCAAATCCCTATAATCTTGCCCCCCAAATCTGCATGGCAGTTGGGAAAAGATCATGGGCCTTGATTCACGGAACCGATTTGATTCGCTGAATCGAATGCGTGTTGTTGGGCCTGTTGGGCTTGGGCCTTCGCACTTGCTGGCGCGTTCGCTGAGTTGGTAAACGGGCCTCAGGGTTAACCCGGCCCGAAGTAACCGGGTCATCCCTATCAGTTACGATATAGAATGATGCAATTTGATTGGTTATTCACAATTTAATGACACCTCATTGTTTCTGCTCAATGAGGAGATCTCATTTGATTTTACTAGCAACGTATTGATAATTCACTTCCATGTTGACAAATTAAAATTTAATTTTCATTATCAAGTAATAACGATTTGAACACTTGAAAATATCTAATTGGCCCATAAAATATATATTAGAATATTAATTATTTAACTATTTACCTTAGAATTAAAATTCCAAAATCAATAACAAATTTTAATTAATATCCGATATGATATTTTCTATGTGTTATTATTTGATTGAACACAGATTTTACGTGCCTACAATATATATGTATTTATTGTTGAACCCATTTACTTTCAAAGTAGAAAGTATATTTAATTTAATACCATGCTAGTGCATACTATGGTCATGACACTTATATACAACATAATTACATTATAATTATGACATATGATTAAAAATTAATGGGTCTGGTCCTACTTACTACTACCTCTTTTTTTAGTTGTCATTATAACTTATTTATTTTGTTTGTAAATAGTTGTCATTTTAATTTTTTTACTATTTTTCTTTTTACAATATTAACCCTATAGTTATGGAAAGTGTTAAAAATATATATAAATGGTTAAAAAAATCAAGGAATTTAAAGAAATTAGTTGAGGGTTGATTTGTCAACTCCTTAAATCCCTTAATTTTCTTATTCAAAGCTAGAATGGCAACTAAAAAAAACGGACGTAGTAGACATTTGTGCTTAAAACATTCTTACATCTTAACACCGTTGATCCAACACTTTTGTTATACATCACTCATGTAATAACTGTCTGCGTCTAACTTGGAAGTATTTGTTATTACCAAAATTTTACTATAATTACCTGAACTCTATTTATGGATTTCCATTCTGTTAGGTAAGAAATGAAGAACCCCTATTTCCTTGTATCATGTAGTTTCTCTTCTTTGGCCACTTTCTCACGTTAGAATTCTCTCTAACCTTGCCTTTGGTATAAGGGCAGGGCTTCTAACATCACAGATCATATTTTTGGATCTTGATCGATGATATATTTACTAAAATTCCCTACCTAACATGCTGTTTCAATTTGCAGCAACTAAACAATAATGGGTTAATTTGGTTCTAGGAGGAGTTTCCGTTTTGCTGCAATCGAACCCAAATTTTTTTTTAAAAAAATGGAGAAGAAAATGAACGTTTTGATGGGGAAATACGAGATAGGAAGAACGTTGGGGCAGGGAACATTTGCCAAAGTTCATCATGCTAGAAACCTGAAAACCGGGCAAAGTGTGGCGATCAAGATCATTGACAAAGAGAAGGTGATGAAGGTCGGGTTGATCGACCAGATCAAGCGCGAAATCTCCGTTATGCGGCTCGTGCAGCACCCCAATGTGGTGCAGCTCCACGAGGTTATGGCGAGCAAATCAAAGATATATTTCGCCATGGAATACGTTAAGGGCGGCGAGCTTTTCAACAAGGTGGCGAATGGGCGGCTCAAGGAGGACGCTGCCCGCAAATACTTCCAACAGCTCATCGCTGCTGTTGACTTTTGCCATAGTCGCGGTGTCTACCACAGAGATCTGAAGCCAGAGAATCTCCTCGTCGATGAACATGGGAATTTGAAAGTATCTGATTTTGGATTGAGTGCTTTGATTGATTCTAAGAGACAGGATGGTCTGCTGCATACGACGTGTGGGACTCCGGCCTATGTTGCACCCGAGGTTATCCATAAACGAGGATATGACGGCGTAAAGGCCGACATTTGGTCATGTGGGGTTATTCTTTTTGTGTTATTGGCTGGTTATCTTCCTTTTCATGATTCTAATCTCATGGAGATGTATAGGAAAATTAGCAGAGGAGATTTCAGGTGCCCACATTGGTTTCCACCCGAGGTTAAGAAGCTTCTATCAAGAATCCTCGATCCGAATCCTTGTACAAGAATAACCATTTCTAGGATCATGGAGAACTCGTGGTTTAGGAAAGGGTTTCGACAGATTCAATCGCCGGATCTTAATCTAAGCAGGGAAGAGGAGCAAGAGGATTCGCCACATAGCATTTTCGAGGTGGTTGATTCTGATTCTGAGTGTTGTGATTCGAAGAAAGACATTGTTCAAGCTGCATCCTCGACTAAGCCTCATTGTATGAACGCGTTTGACCTCATATCATTGTCCCCCGGATTTGATCTCTCAGGGTTGTTTGAGAATGATCGTTGTAAAACAAGGGGCCAAGCATGGTTCACTACACAGAAGCCACCATCGATGGTCGTATCCAAGCTCGAGGAACTGGCCACAACCGAGCATTTCAAAATCAAGAAAAAAGATGGATCCGTAATAATGCAAGGTAACCAAACCAAATATGCAATGGGAGATAAAAGAAATGCTATCTTAGTCTTTTTATACGTCAAAATGAGAATTCATAGGTATGTCTCGTTTTACTATTTAGGTACACAAGGGGGACGAAAAGGGCAGCTGACGATAGACGCGGAGATATTCGAGGTGGCGCCGTCGTTTCACATGGTGGAGGTGAAGAAAACGTCCGGCGATACATTGGAGTACGTCAAGTTTTGTGATCAAGAATTGAGGCCTTCACTCAAAGACATTGTGTCGAGTTGGGAATGGGGTGGGTAGAGAACACATGCATGTTTACTTAGATATAATTAATGATAGACAGAAACTTGAGCGTGGTCGCAAAAGTATCATTTTTTTCTTAGTAAAAATATTAATTTTATTTGTAAAAGTATTATTTTTTCAAGTACAAAATTATTAATACAAATTATTACTTTTAGTAGTCAAAGTATAACTTTCATTTGCAAAAGTCGACCCTATCCAATAGATACCCATTTGAGTCGGGTATCCCATCGAATGAAAGACCGAGTATCGGACACCTGGTGCATCGAGTATTCATATAAAAAACCCAAAATTCGAAACTCCAACCTGAGCCCAATCGTAGCTGTAAAGTTAGTTTGTCGGAGCAATTAGTTTTCACCGTCCTCCGTCTCACAAAAATATTCACATTTTCCCATAAATGTGTGTACTAAATGTTTTTTCCCTAACATATATGTACTTAATATTCACTCGAAAGGAAAAATTACAAACCTTGTCGATTAACCATATGAGATGGTATATTTATGCTTATTCTATTTAACTATGGTAATTTGTGCCCATAGTGTATTAAAATTGTGCAATTTATAAACTTTTGTCGCCGGAAATTAGTAAATGTCACGTATGGTCACGTGCACGACCGTCGACTCAAAGGTTGCAGCAGCCATGTGCTGTACTAGGACTGTCGACGAGGTAATAGCCATGGTGAACTCCGACGATGTAGAAGATGAAGCTGCTAAGGTTACACGAGCCAACGAGACGTTTTCAACTCGTGGACCTGAGTTCAATCTGTCTTCCCCCATTTTCGGCCTAACTTGGCAAACACATTTGGCATCGACAAAAGCTGTCAATTTGAATTGGTTCGTCGGGATTTTTAAAATAGCCATCCACGTGACCGTTCCCGTGTCATTTACTAATTTCCGGTAATAAAATGCATAAATTGCGCACCATGAGCACAAATTGACGGTTAAATACGATGGGCATAAATGTGTCATCCCCTATAGTCGATTGCAATTTTCCCTTCACAGAAACTATCATTTATATTTAATATTTTTTCATTAAATATATATCAAGGAATTCCAAATGTATAAATTGCATGTTCTAATCTTGATGAAACTTGGAATTTGACTATCTTGTAGAATAATGTAACGAGAAAGCTAAATAATACTACTCTTCACAGAAACTAGATCATACATTTAAGACATCAAGAAAAGAAAAAACCGACATTTATATTCATCTGAACCTCAATTCGAGATTGCTGCCAAGAAAGGCAGTTACATAGCTGCATAATACATCAAAATTTTATTGCAATAACAAAAGAAACTTAAGGTACGCTTGGTTGGAGATTTAGGGATAAATAATGGGAATGAATGAGGACTCTCTCCCATTTATGGTGCTTGGTACATAATAAATAAGTTAATTATTATCCTCTTTTATTAACAATTTTCCCCCATTTCATTTCATAGTATAATTGACTCATTCATACCTATTACCATTGTCACTGGAGATTTGAAATCAACCGGGCCCTAAATGTATCATGAAGCTCAAAAGATTAATTTGTTTTGCATTGATTAATATACTCTCGTAAATAATTAATAGAAAAGTATGTAATATTCAATACTTCAAAATAATCTATCTGATTACATCTACACAAGACAATCTTTTGCTTACCACTTCTATTTAAACTAAACAACTTTAAGTACCTTAAAATAGGGGTGGGCTTTCAACATGCGAGTTCGAGTACCCAACCCGATCCGTGCGGGTTTTACCGATCAGATCGGGTATTTTTTAGTTGATCAGGTAACGGGTTTAGATTGGATTGGGTTTTCAGGTACTCTATTTTACCAAAAACTATAGTTTTGCAGATATTTCAACAATCTCAAAGAAGCAAAAAAAATAAAAAATTCAATGCTAGAAAAGTAGCTTTGTGAAACCCGACCTTACCCACACGATGAGAGTTTTTTAATTGGGTGATGCTGTTGCCAGTACCTGACCCGAAAATCCGAAACTCACAAAAAACCCGACCCGACCCCGCACTTAAAAACCTGCTCGTAAGACTAAGTTTGTCTTAGTAGCAATAAAATATTTAGGAAACAGGAGCCTAAATCATAACCATAACATAATTAAATATAAAAGGAGACTCGTATAGATTGCCAAAGGACAAGAGAAAGTAAATTGACAACAAGAAACCCTTTATCATTACTTGATCAAGGAAGAATCACCCTTTCCACCAAACGTAAAGACATTTACAATCTTGGGTCAACCGCAAACCAGACAACGATACGCACATAAACCGAAAAGATCATCCAAATTGAGCTCAACATATAAAGCGAACGTTAAAAATAACAATAACCAAAGATAATATGATATTTATCGACACATGTGTTGCAAAAGGTGAATATAACCAACGCAGAGTCAGAGATTCATAGAAGGTCAGTACGTACCTTTACACGTTCAGCAACATGTTTGATTTGAACCTGAAATGCTAGGTGACTCGCATATCTAATACATCTATCAAGATCGTCAGATTAGTCAATATAATCAGAAGCCAAAAGCAGATTTAAGTTTACCTATCACGAATCTATATAATCGGAATCACTACACCATGTGAAAATTGAAAGTTATGCAGAATCATGTCCACGAAGGTAGATATCATTCCTTCTACTCAATGCAATTGTGAATTTTGCTACTTACTGAGCCATATATGAGTCTGTACAAAGCAAAGAGAAGCTACTTCTATGAACATATGCAAACGAAGTGATATTTGAGGTGAATAAAGAGAGGGAGATCCTATATTACTAGCTCCGTTGCAAAAATCCCTGACTAGTTCCGACTAGTCTCGCCTAGGCCACGACTAGTCGCTAGGCCCAACTAGCGCCTAGTGACTTCAACAATATTGATTAAATGATATAACTGAATGAACTTCAACCTGATACACATTGAACAGGGAATACTACAAATGGGCAGAAAAATATCAGATCAACTCTTACAGATAAAAAGCTTCCATGGAGAAATTGCCACCAGCATCGCCTATCGTGTAAATGCATACAAGATATCATATAATTCTCGAAACATAGAAACAACCCTACTTGAAAACTTCTGAAACGTTAAATGCAGACCAGATATCATATAATTCTTGTAACCTAGAAAAGGATTGCACTAAGATTATCTTTAAGACAATCTCAACGAAAAAAAGTTCCGATCAAGTGTTGGAATATTGTCTTGTCTCGAACCCATTCTAGTATATATAAAAAAGCACAAGATCTAGAGAAAAGACAGACAAGAAGAGAGTTCTTCTTCAACAGCTCCGAGGAATTACCATTTACATTTGGAAGTTGGAACATGTTGTGTATTAAAGCAAATACTACCATTTGTTTAATTCATCACAAGAAAGCCAATAGTTGAAAATGTTGTGTACCGAACGCCTATGTAAGGGTACAGATACATCTTCAAAGCCCTTAACTACCATAATGCATTCAATATATAATAAAGAGACAAAAATGTAGCATATAAAGACATTATAAGAAAACAGTCTTCGATTCATTCCATAAAGGACCTCACAGAATCTACAATTAACCAGAAAAAGAAAATCCAAAGAAACAGTGCTTCATCTAACTAGCAGAATGAGAGGCATATTCAGGAAACCAAGAAACATATATACGACAGAAGAAGCAGAGGACCGGAGGCCATACTTGTTCTTACTATTCAGTGTCGGAAGGCAAGTAAGACGAATTGACAGCATTTTCTGTCACAAGGCTTTGCAGTCCAGGCTTCAACTCACTATTACAAAACTCTTCATATTCTTGTCTATCCCCTCCCTTTTTCTTAATCTCAACCACTCTCAGTGATGGTGTTAATTCGAATATTTCGGCACCAATAGTTAAAGGCCCTTTGACACCTTCCCTTGATCCCTCCAGACTCACTCTACAATCCTTTTTCCTCACTGCAAAACTCACAACTTTAGCAATTTCCTCCAACTTTGATATGATCGCGGATACTGGTGCACCTGAAACGAATCTAGTCCCTCCATCTGATCCTTCGTCGAACAGCCCTGACAAATCAAAACCACGCGAAAAAGAAATGATGTCAAATGCATTTAAGCTAGCTGGTCTAGGTAGACCGGCGACCCGTCTCCTGCTCTGCAACTCGGACTCTGTTTCGGACAAGGAATGATCCGGATCAGATAAAGAAGCAAACTCGTCATTTAGACAAACATCTGCATTGCATAACTTATCATCCTCGATGTAGAATTTCACATGCTTGAACCCCTTCTTGAACCATTTCGTATTCATGATCTCAGGGATGGTGATCCGTGTTTCCGGATTAATGTCGAGCAAACGCGTAAGTAAACGAGTTAACTCAGGGGAAAACCAGCGGGGACACCGGAATTCGCCTTTGTGGATTTTCTTATACATAGCCATGACATTCTGATCGTGAAAAGGCAAGTAACCCGCCATTAAAACAAACAGAATCACTCCACAGCTCCAGATATCGACTTTCGCGGCATCGTATCCCTTCCTTGACAAAACCTCCGGCGCTACGTACGCCGGAGTTCCACAAAAGGTATGGAAAAGCCCATCCTGCTTAATCTGCTCAGATATAGCACTCAACCCGAAGTCGGAAACCTTAAGATTCCCATCTTCATCCAGCAGTATATTCTCCGGCTTCAAATCGCGGTGGTAAACGCCGCGTGCGTGGCAAAATGCCACAGCGGAAATCAATTGCTGGAAGTACTTCCGAGCAACTTCCTCCTTCAATCTCCCCTTCGCGACCTTACTGAACAGCTCACCACCCTTCACATACTCCATAACGAAGAAAATCTTCGATTTCGTCGCCATAACTTCGAACAATTGCACGATATTCGGATGGCGTACCCTCCTCAAAATCGAGATCTCACGCTTTATGTGAGCCATCAACCCTACCTTCAGGATTTTCTCCTTATCAGTGACCTTAATCGCCACGTTTTCCCCTGTTTTAACGTTTCGCGCGTGGTACACTTTCGCGAACGTTCCGACGCCGATGAGTTTCCCGATGTCGTATCGGCCTAATAGAAGCCCCTGCAATTCCTTCTGCTTCGGAGATTTTGCTGCGATTCCGGCGGCCGCCATGGATTTTCTTCAAATCTCCGGATCCTGATTTTCTAGGGTTCTTCTTCACCAAATCAAGCTGATTACGCAACTGATTTTCAAAACCTTCTTCACAAAATCAAGTCGATTACGCAGCTGATTTTCAAAACCTAGTTCTTCCTCACCAAATCAAGCCGATTACGCAACTGAAATTCAAAACCTACTACACCTTTATTCAACGAACTGGTTTTTCACGTTTGAGCTGGTGTTACAGTGATTGAGTTGTCGTTTTGCAGATTTGTGAGGTCTGCAGAGATAATTAAAAGCAGGAAATCTGCAGTGTAATTTAATAAAACAATGATTGAACGCGGCTAAGAATGATTGGTAGTGGAACAACCTCAAAATAAAAAGAATAAAATATTAGTTAACAGATGGAGTTAAAAAACACTTGGGTGTCTTCTACCCTAAAAAGTAAACTCGATATTAGTCATAATCAAATTAATGACATCGGCAAATTGTGCGGTTCATATTTATTGCTAACTTTCCTTCTTTTATTGCTTTTGTTTATTTTGCCTATATATAAATAAAACCTTATAATGTTACTCGGCTATTTCCTAGCGGGCCATAAGAATGACGAGGCCTAGTTGGTTTGTGCTCATTATCCATTGGGCCATGAGGTTCCAGCCCGACACAGCCGTACTCAGGTCCCTTACAAGGTTAGATTTGTCGGAAAAAGCACTTTTGGCCCTCTAAGGATAGGATCTGTCGGTTTATTCTGTCCTACCCATTTTGATAGTATTCAAGTGGATAATTCATCATACATTTTAAAAATGTATCGACATTTAATGACTAACTTTATTTTGATCTTTTACATTTTTTTTGGTGTATGGTGGATTACCCAAATGAACAGTACCCACTTGGATAGGATATAATTTATCGATTCTTTTTTTTATTTTGCTCTTCATGTCTACTTTTGACTTACAATTTGACACATTTAGCCCCCGTTAAGAAAACCGTTAATACTCCGTTAACTTAAGATTAGGGTGGGGTGGCGTATGAGCTATCTGTGGGCCTGCGGCTACAGATTATAGTGTTTGTGATGAATCACTAATCCATTGGTGAGGAACGTGATATCAATATTGCTTTTATTGATGATTTCTTTTCTTCATTAAATATGTGCCCGTCTTTTTCGAATGAGATTGGTGATGACGGTTATAATAGTCCACTAAATTTTAACAAGGAAACTGAGTGGTTTTTTGTGAAGGTTATCTAAGGTGATCGTGATGAACCACCAATGTCTTTTAAAAAGAATTGATTCATTTTTAAATGCAGTTTATGATTATTATCATACTCCTATCTTTTATTTGGACCTAACACAATAGAAATATGTCGAGTTTCTTTCTGGGGAAATTGGAAAGAGTGTTGTTCTTCGGTATATTTTTCCATTACCTCTTCCTTCATATGCGCAATCATGGGGCCATTTTCTATTGTTATTTTTCTTACGACTGAATGAGTTTGAGATTGTCTAGCACGTCTTCACACCACTATTGCCACAGCGCTTGTGATGAGTTCGAACTTGGTTCACCCTTGAATTGTCTTCAAGGAGAGGAGAATAGTATTGATAAAAATGTGACTTGATTGTATAATTTAAGCAACGATAATTCGCAATCTACAAGATATCTTAATGTAATGCGACCTCGTGGGGGACGATGCTTCGACCGTCGCCAAGTTGTCATACATGTACCAGCTCAACCGTATAAGGGGAAGGATCAGGTTGGTAATACACTTAGACTCTGTTTACTTTGGTAGATAATCCTAGGATAGCCGCATGTTATCTAGCTTTACCTAGTGTTTACTTTCGTGAAAATGGACTATCCTTCCGACCTAGGATATAATGCTAAAATTCGGATAATACTTTAGATAATAATCCAATACCCCCCCCCCCCCTCCCCCTCCCACTAGGATAGTTTACCTAATACTTGGAATAACATTAGGAAAATTACATTTCAATCCCTTACTACTCATTTCTTTTGAACTTAATTATTAAAGGACATTTAGGTAATATCACCCTTATCCAAACCTCCATGTATTACATAGTAAAAGGTGGATAAGGATAGTTAACAATTTATATATTATTATGTGAAATTACCTCGTTGACCTAGATAATCAACCTATCTTTGTTTGCCAAAGTAAAGGGAGTCTTATAGTGAAACTAGAACATGACTCTGTTGGTTCAAAATACGAAATGACGAGAAGAAATTTTAGTATATTGTTTCATTAGGTAGTAATTATGCTAAAATTAGCATTTTGTTATAAATTACAAGAGTGGTCCACATATTTTATGGACATTTTAGCCCATTACTTGAAAGTGAATCTAGAAGCGTGATAGTGCAGAAGCTCGACGATGCCAGAAGCACGACAGTACAGAAGCATGACGATGCTAGAAGCAAGACAATGTGAAAGCACAATAGCGCAGAAGCACTGTGATGTCAGAGGCACGACAGTGCATGAAGCATGACAATGCGAAAGCACAATAGCGCAAGAAGCACGGTAATGTAGAAGCACGATTGTGCATGAAGCATGACAATGCGGAAGCACGCAAGTGTAAGAATCACGACAATACAAGAAGCACGATAATGCAAAAAGCACGATAGTGAAAGAAGAACGACAATGCGAAAACACAATAATACGAGAAACACGACAATGCGGAAGCACAACAGTGCAAGAAATACGACAATGCAAGTATGACATTGCAAGAAACACGACAGTGCGGAGGCACGAATTATTTTATAAGTATGTCTCATACGTGGAATGAAAATAAGACGATTTCCTCTGAAATCTCTAATTTCCCTTATGTTGTAGTTCTATTACGAATATTTCATTACACATTCCATATTTTGTTTTTAATAAAATAGAAAACAAAATTTATTTCCAGTTAAACATTAAATAAACAACTATTTAATACAATGATGAACCACTTATATTTCATTATACACATATATAGATGTGTAAGTGAGCCGAGACAACTCGCGTGCTATTTGAAATCGAGTCACAAAAAAATCAAAATCGACCGGAGCGAGTCGAGCTCGAGCTACTCGAGTAGGTATCGAGTTCTAGCTCATTAATACTCGATAGGCTTGCGAGTTTAATCAAGCTTGTATTAAATCATTAGTTTAACCTTTAAAGTTAATAATATAATTAATTATAGATATATTCTAATTCTAAATTAAATAAGTTGAAACTCTAAGGCCTCCATTTGCAGTCCTTTGTAGTATAATTAACATTTTGAATTTTAGTGTACTTTTATACTTTTTAAATTTAAATTGTATTAATTGAGTCGAGTCAAGTCGATATGGAGCTCAATGAGTTTTTACTGAACCGAATTTGAATTTAAAAAAAAAAAAAAAACTCAATCGAATTTAAAATCAAGCTCGACTAAACTCGTTTACACCCGATAGATAGCAAACGGAAATGATATACCGGATAAAAATAGTTTGAGTTGAAAAATAGGTATAAAAGTTTTTTGAGGATGGATACAAAAGTTCACTTCTTTTCCAGAAGGGGTTCTTTTTCCATTCTCATCTCAACTAAATAAAAAATTAAAAACTCTTTTTCCATGTGAAACAAAAGCTTGCTAGTCGGTTTGTCTTTCACAATTATTATTTTTAGTTATAATTATTGAGTCTTCCTCCCAAATCATTTATTTATATTTTTGTTTTTATTGAAGCACAAATTTTCTGAAATTCAAGGATGGAGTCAGAATTTCGTAGGGGGGTCGGAATAATTTTTTCGAAATATTTATCAAAATTTTTAAAATTTAAAGGGAACGAAATTCATTTTTTAACTACATACATAATAATTTCGTCGAAAAATTTGAGGGGGACGATCACCGCATCCGTTGGCTCTGTTTCTGCTGAAATTGATTGTAGAATATACCGAGTACCACCATTGCTATAAAGATTCTTTTAATAAACAAAGTGAAAAATTTATTCGAATCTGAATTTATTGTCGCAACTTTACATAATTTCAGTTCATTCCACCTGCTAAAATAGACCGGTTGATCATTATTATTAATAATATAATAAGAGACATATATATTATATACATATAGTAATATCATGCAAAAATTAATACTCCAATTTTTTTTTCTCTTTTTCCCCAATTTGCTATACATAAATATTATAGTAATTTGGACTGAAATAAAAACCTGCTTAAATAATTTTTTACGATATAAAACTTTTTATTCATAAAAATAATTATTCAATTTATTTTATTTGGTTATCTAATTTTAATATATTCTATAAATAAATATATATATATCCTGAGTCGTATCGCACATGGTAAATGCAATTCTAGTATCATTAACATCCCTTGGTCCATGATTATTATGAATCATGGCAAAATTATCAAATTAGTGAGGATGTCATTTTTATTCTTATTAAATTTCAAAGTCAATTTTAATTAGTTAAAATGAAAAATTAAACCAAAAAAAAATTCAGTTTTGATGCTTTTGTGACGTAATTGTTACAGAAGCAGCCCCTCTCCCATACAAGATCACCTCTTAAACTGACGTGATTCATTTTGTATAGGGACGAACCTAAGTTATATGGTTAGGGAGGGCCGACAAGCAAAGAACTCCAACCAACATTCACATATACGTGATAATAAATATTAAATATATTATATTTATTATTTAAAACATTAATATTATTTATTATTAAATATCAAAATATATTACTAGTTATCTATATCTTAAAACTTAGAATATTTTTAATATATATTATGAAAATTATCTTAATTTATCATATTTTTTTATAATTTTGAAGAAGCTAAGTACACATATTACTAAAAATAAGTACGCAATATACATCTACATATTATATTAATTGGGTGCGCCACAATTTCATGGCAGATTCTTAGCTACACGGCTACACCAAGCTAATGTCTTTCTATTTGAGTATTTCTCTTCTACACTTAATTAAAATCCGCGTAATTTAAATTGTACAACTTTTTATGAAAATATATTAGTGTTTATACTAAAAGATATTATGAATGTGTATATTTAAGGTTCCTTAAAATATATTTGTAAAGACTGAATCTATTTTTTTACTTCGCTATTTACGTCAGTCAAACATACTTCAACACTTCACAACCTTAAACAAACACAACATATATGCTTTGAAAAAAGTTATCTTTCTGAAAATGTATTATTATTTATGCTGAAAATATATTATTGAAATATAATAATTTTTTTAAATAAATAATATTTTCAAGCATAAACTCGATGATGATCATGAAAATTTATTACCCGCTTGGCTGCAAATCATCAATAACAATGGTAATGAGTATGAATGAGAGGTCAATCATACTAGGGAATGAAGTGGAGCAAATAAAAGGGCTAATGATTAATTTATTTATTATGTACCAAGCAATAAAAATGTGAATGAATCCTCATTTTTCTCATTCCCTACCACTAAACTCCCAACCAAACAGACTCTTAGTGTTCTATTTCGTTTGGGAACGGACTCTTAGGGGATACTTGGTTTGGGATGTAGTGGCATGTACCACGTCCGATGGGAAACATTCACGGATGGAACATCCAAAAAGATATTTTAGTTTAAGGGTATAGTAGGGTAGGATGTGCATTGAAAATTGTAAAAGGTGTATTGGAAATTGTAAAATGTGTGTTGAAAATTGTAAAATGAGATGTAGGTAATAGGATGTGGATGTGGAGGGATGGTGCATCCAATGTAAAGTGAAGTACGTTACGAACGAGTTATGCCCAATTCGAATGACACCATATCAATCCAAATATCCCGTTAATGTTCTATTTCGTTTGGGAATTGTACGCATGAAATTGCCGTACACATGATTACAACCCTAAAAGTTTAGGGTGTACTTACTTAATATTGAGGAATGTAAGATAAATCGTATTGATAGAATTAATGAGTATGCTTTATTATTATTTGGTCTCCTAAATCTATCGAATTAATAAGTATGCTTTATTATGATTTGGTCCCTTAAATTTATTTTGAGAAACTTTAAAGCAAACGCACTCAGCCCCTGTTTGTTTATGGCTGTGGGTGGTTGGAGTACTGTGGGCTGTGGGGAATATAGTGGTATATGGAGGTTGGAGTAAATAAGTGAGTGTTTATTTATGTTGGTTGGAGATTGGGTAGTAAGGGTGATTATAATATAAAAGATGTTAAAGTTGATTTGATGTGTGTAAGAGTTAGTTAGTGAATAATTAATTATTGATTAAAGCGTGTAGTGGGAATTATATTTGATTGGTGATATGTGTAAGAGTTAATTAATGATTTGATGATGTGTGGAGATTGTGGACAATTTATTGCCCACAATCAATGAACAAACACACAATGGATTGGGCTCAATCCACAACCGATTGACCAAACCCTAAACAAACAGGGCCGAGTGTTCTATTTGGGAATTGTACGCATGAAATTGCCGCACACATGATTACAACCCACTTACATAAAGAAGAAAAAAGAAAAGGAAAAACTAGTTCCTACCATGATCGAGATCTCTCTTCTTCCCCCATTCCTGCATGCAAAGCCGGTGTTTCTTACTCGCCGCCAGAAACCCCACCGCCTGCTGCGGCGTAAGAATCCTTACAATCTCCTCCAGCGTATTCAACCTCAACCGATCCGCCGCTTCCAGAATCTCCGCCATCCCGCGGCCATGCTTATCCAGCGCCACCTCCACTCCGCTGCCGGACTCACAGCTCCGTCCCTTTGCCGTCACCACAATGGCCGCCAACGGATTATCCAACAGCTCCTCCTGCATCCCCGCCAACCTCGTCGACAGATTCCTCTCCTCTCTAATCGTCTTCCTCTGCAGCTCATCCACCATCGCCAACTGCCGCCCAGTCAATTCCCCCAAACTCGCCACTCGGACGCCTCGGAGGAACTCACTGAGTTGCGCCTCGATTTCGAGTCCACACAGCGCGTAAATGAGTCGGATGTAGGAGGAGGGGCGGCAGCCCCCGATCCACAGCACGGATCGCTCGAGTGAGGTGCACCAGGTCGGGGCGAAGTACGGGGAGACGTCGGTGCGGGCCATGAGGCTGCGCTTGCGCATGTAGTCGCGGAAGTGAGCCATGATTTTGTCGATTAAGCGAGTCAACTCGGCGGTGGTGGTGCAGCCATTGATGGCTTGGCTGAGTTCCGAGAGTTCCTGCTCTTGGAGAGACATCCATTCTTCGTAGACGCAGGTTTCTTTGGCTTGATCACTTGGTGCCGCCATGGGAGGGGAGATTTTTGCAGGAATTGAAGAGAAGCAGTTTCAATTTATGGGCAGTTATCCAAATGGATATTTTAGAAAAAGACAAGGTGATGTTAAATGTGATAGATACAGTGCGTATATCTATGTGGAAGAAGACAAAATCTTCATTCACAACACTTGCGGGGACATTTTTTTTCTGCCTCGTGCTGATCCTAACTTTTTTATTTTTCGGAATTTACTAGAATTCGCGGTCCGATCCGACCCGACTCATGGTTCTTCAGGTTGAGTTGGTTAAGTTAAAATTCTATCACGTTAAAAATTATTGAGCTTAGTTCAGCCCATTTCCTTGCATATATTAAGATTTTCGATTATTTATAGTGTTATATTTCGATATGTGAATGTATAGACGAAGATGTAGAAATTCAGACAAAGTCGAGGCTAGAGTTTGACTCTATATCCGTAAGACGAAATTGCCACGTACTCTAGTGCAATACGTTTAATAGCAAAACGCCTCCAAGATACAACGACTTTAAAACTTCAGACCGCTGCACTACGAGTCGGAAGTTATCGGCGAACATACTCGGATATTTGAAACTTTCGGACTCTACTAATGCAGAATTTAGAAAACTTTTGAATCTCAAAGAACTTGTGAATTCGAATGAATGAAATGAAATGTGGAGGGGCCTATTTATATATGTTGAAGAGTTGTGGTGCCTTTTTGGAAAGGCACCTCTTCACCCCGTGGTTGCACCCTTTGGACTGGACCCACCAGTTCGCTGGGCGGTCGCACCCGCAGGCTGACCCGCGCCCTGGCGGGCGACGGGTCGCACTGGTTCGACCCGCCCGGCCTGTTGGCGGGTCGGTCCGAACCGGTTCGGCCCACCGCCCAGTTCGGTCCGGTCCGATCCGAGTCGCCGACCCGGTTCGACCCATTGCCAGTCCGATCCGGTTCGAGCCGGCCAACAGTCCGGACCCGGTCCACGTCACCGCACCGCCTGACTCGAACCGCCACGAACCCGCGAGCCATTCGTCCGGACCACCTAGCCAAAACTTTAAGGCTCCTCCAGACGACGCGTACGTGCGAAGTGCAAAGTGCGCCTCTAAAGCGACTCAATGCGACATGTGCGACGTGCGCGTGCGGGCCCGGGCTCGGGCTCAGATGGTGCGAAGCACCATAAGGTCCACCATAGGGGAGCACACTTGATAACTACTTATCAAGTGCTCTACTAAATAAGGAGTATCCACTTACTCCAATTTTTCTATGTTGGACAAGTTCCCATAAGTTTCCTCCATAAACTCTTCAACTTCCAAGTTTAAGTTGCAACCTTTGACAATTAATATCTCATTCACCCGAAATTGGTTTTGAGCATATTAATACATTAAATTCATCTACTCGAAATGTAGATTATGAATTTGCAACTTGTTTCCATTTTTAACAAATGGATTGAATTAATTAAATTGGTCAATTTTGAGTTAAAACCTAAAATTCCAAATCAATTTCCACAATCCCCGACATGAATGATATTAATGCAATACACACCTAAGAAAGTCCCAACGAGTCGTCCCTTCATCAGGATAGGTAGCTTCAGGCTTTGAACCTTCCCTAGTGAGATGCCATCGGATTTACTCACTGCTCAGTGAACATGATGTCTTGAACAGTTTCTACTCCTTCAATCCCTGCTGCTCACGCCGAAAAACCGGCTAAATTTTCCGGAAATGATTTTAAGAGATGGCAGCAGAAAATGCTGTTCTACTTGACAACTCTCAGTCTTGCCCGGTTCTTGAGGGAAGATCCTCCTACTGTTGAAACAAGGGATAAAGAGGGAATGACTGCTTTGGACGCCTGGAACCACAGTGACTTCCTGTGTCGAAATTACATTCTGAATGGATTAGACGACTCACTTTACAATGTCTATTCCATTTTTAAAACCGCAAAAGAATTGTGGTTGTCTTTGGAGAAAAAATACAAAACGGAGGATGCCGGAATGAAGAAATTCATTGTCGGACGGTTCCTCGACTTCAAAATGGTGGACTCGAAGACGGTCATGGACCAAGTTCGAGAGTTGCAGTTGATCCTCCATGAGATTCATGTTGAAGGTATGCAACTATCTGAATCCTTTCAAGTAGCCGCATTCATAGAGAAGCTACCGCCTCAATGGAAGGATTTCAAAAATTATCTCAAGCACAAACGCAAGGAAATGGGGCTTGAGGACTTGATCGTGAGACTACGGATCGAGGAAGACAACCGAAAATCTGAAGTCAAAAACGACAAGAACCGTGGTGAGGCACGTGTGAATTTGGCGGAGTCCGGAAGTGGCAAGAAGAGAAAACGCGGTGCTGGCTCTAATAATCAACAGAAGACCTCGAACAAAAGATTCAAAGGTAACTGTTATAACTGTGATAAGCCCGGACACAAGTCGAGTGAATGTCGACAGCCAAAGAAAGCAAATCAAGGCCAAAAGAATTAGGCCAACCTTGCCGAGCACAAATCCTTGCCAGAAGAACTGTCTGAATTAGATCTGTCCGCCGTCGTGTTCGAGGCCAACTTGGTAGATAATCCAAGGGAGTGGTGGATCGACACAGGGGCTACCCATCATATCTGTTCAGACAAGGAACTGTTCTCCACTTACCAAGAGATCAATGGCAGAAAGCTCTTCATGGGAAACTCTGCAACGTCTACAGTGGTAGGATTGAAAAAAGTCGTGTTGAAGATGACGTTGGGAAAAGAAGTAACTCTCGTGGATGTGCTGCATGTCCCAGACATTCGCAAGAATTTAATCTCCGGATCTTTATTGAGTAAGGCCGGATTTAGGTTGGTTTTTGAAGCAAATAATTTTGTACTGACCAAATGTGGTCAATTTATTGGGAAAGACTATCTTGAAAAGAGCCTTTTCAAAATGAATGTAATGACTGTAAAGCGCGACATTAAGCGCAATATTAATATAAGTGAAGTTAATTACTTGCTTGAGTGTTCTAATTTATGGCATGGTAGATTAGGACATGTAAATCAAAATACACTTCGACGTTTAGTGAATTTAGATTTACTTCCTAGAATGGAATTTGATTCACAAAAGTGTGAGATTTGTGTGGAGGCAAAATTGGCCAAAACAGCATTCCATTCAGTTAATAGAAGTACTTCACCTCTAGAACTTGTTCATACTGATGTGTGTGACTTAAAGTTTGTGCAAACTAGAGGTGGTAAGAATTACTTCATTACGTTTATTGATGATTGCACAAGATACTGTTATGTATATCTTTTGAAATGCAAAGATAAAGCCATTGAGGCATCAAAAGTTATAAGAATGAAGTTGAAAATCAACTTAGCAAAAGAATCAAAGTGATTCGTAGTGATAGAGTTGGAGAATATGTAGCTCCATTTGAAGAATTTTGCCAACAAAACGGTATTATTCATCAAACTACAGCTCCATATTCACCTCAATCAAATGGCGTTGCAGAACGCAAGAACCGTACTCTAAAAGAGATGGTGAACGCTATGTTGATAAGTTCGGGCTTACCCCAGAACATGTGGGGGGAAGCAATCTTGTCTGCCAACTACATTCTTAACAAATTGCCACATAAGAAAAGGGACAAAACTCCGTACGAGTTGTGGAAAGGAAGAAAACCTTCCTACCATTACCTTAAAGTGTGGGGGTGCCTACCTAAGGTTGAAGTACCTAAGCCGAAACAAGTGAGAATAGGACCCAAAACTGTTGATTGCATTTTCATTGGATATGCGCATAACAGTAGTGCATATCGATTTCTGGTGCACAAATCAGACATTCCTGACATAAACGTGGGAATGACTATTGAGTCAAGGAACGTGGTGTTCTTTGAGAACATATTTCCTAAGAAGGAAAACACAGAAGTAAGTTCTCGTAAAAGAACTTATGAAATTGCAAATGGTTCGCCTGTTGAGGTTCATAAAGAACCTGAAGTTAATGATGAACCGAGACGTAGTAAAAGGGCCAGAAAGGAAAAGTCCTTTGGGCCGAATTTTCTATCATACATGATGGAAAGTGAACCCAGGACAATACATGAGGCATTGTCCAGTCCAGATGCTCCTCTCTGGAAAGAAGCAATAAACAGTGAAATCGAGTCCATCATGCAAAATCACACGTGGGAGATTGTAGATCTACCACCAGGCTGTAAACCACTTGGATGCAAGTGGATTCTAAAGAGGAAGTATAAAGCCGATGGATCAATTGATAAGTATAAGGCTAGATTGGTAGCCAAAGGGTTCAAACAAAGAGAAGGATACGACTTCTTTGATACGTATTCCCCAGTTACGAGGATCACTTCCATTGCTATTGCAGCTCTACATAACTTTGAGATACATCAAATGGATGTGAAGACGGCCTTCTTAAATGGGGAATTGGAGGAGGAGATATATATGGAGCAACCTGAAGGGTTTGTAGTTCCTGGCCAAGAAAAGAAGGTGTGTAAACTTGTTAGATCTTTGTACGGACTCAAACAAGCACCTCTAAAATGGCATGAAAAATTTGATAATGTGATGCTCTCTAATGGTTTTAAAATCAATGAGTGCGATAAGTGTGTCTATATAAAGGGCACTCCAGAAGATTATGTGATAGTGTGTCTAGTCGATGACATGCTTATTATGGGAAGTAATCATGATTCGATCATGAATACTAAAAACATGTTAAAACGAAATTTTGACATGAAAGACATGGGTCTAGTTGACGTCATTCTAGGGATGAAAATCTCTTGAACTTCTGATGAAATTTTCCTATCACAAACTCACTACGTTGAGAATGTGTTGAGGAAATTTGATGCTTATGACGTACCCCCGGCTAACACTCCTGTAGATGTTAATCTACACTTAGCCAAAAATAGAGGAGACCCAGTGCTGCAACTGAAATATGCAAGAATTATTGGAAGCCTGATGTACTTGACAAATGGTACGCGTCCGGATATAGCATATCAGTTAGCAAACTTAGTAGATTTACAAGTAATCCTAACAAGGATCACTGGAAAGCTCTGATGAGAGTTTTAAGGTATTTAAAACATACCATGAATCATGGAATTTTGTATACAAGATATCCAGCCGTATTGGAAGGATACATAGATGCAAACTGGATATCTGATACAAAAGATTCAAAATCCACCAGTGGTTATGTATTCACTATAGGTGGAGGAGTTGTGGCTTGGAAATCCTCTAAACAAACTTGCATAGCTCGTTCCACAATGGAATCGGAGTTCATTGCTTTAGACAAAGCTGGTGAAGAGGCAGAATGGCTTCGGAACTTCTTAGAGGATATTCCTGGTTGGTGCAAACTAGTGCCTCCCGTGATGATACACTGTGATAGCATGTCTGCTATAGGGAGGGCACAAAGCCACATGTACAATGGTAAGTCTCGACACATCCGGAGGAGACACAATACCGTTAGACATTTGATCTCAAGTGGGTAATCTCCATTGACTACGTAAAGTCAAAAGACAACATTGCGGATCCGCTGACTAAGGGCATTGGTCGAGATCAAATGTATAACGCGGTAAGGGAAATGGGGCTAAAACCCACACACTAAAGAGTGTTCATAGTGGTAACTCGTCCATGATGACTGGAGGATCCCAAGAACTTGGTTCAACGAGACAACTAAGCTTTGAAGCACTTAGTTTTGCACTTGAAAACAAATTTCAAGCTCATTCTCGATTCCGCTCAAGTGCCAATTATACCTATTTGGTACAAAACCTGATGACGTGTGGTGAGGGTAAGCTTAACAGCTTTTAATGATTCCTATACCTTCGTGGTAAGGTATTTCAGGGTATCTTTAATAGGAGATCACCTATATAAGTGTGAAGTGGGGCCGCTTCAAACTGACAAATGTAATATTTTTAGTACACACTTATGAATCCGAGATAAGGTCCATGGCCAAAATGGACAACAACGTGAGAACCAAAAGGATATTAGAGTCGTTACTTTGTGGTTGTCATTGTACTTGATTTACACAAAAGCTGATCAGTTCAAGACATCATATTCACTGAGCAGTGAGTAAATCCGATGGCATCTCACTAGGGAAGGTTCAAAGCCTGAAGCTACCTATCCTGATGATGGGACGGCTCGTTGGAACTTTCTTAGGTGTGCATTGCATTAATATCATTCATGTGGGGGATTGTTGGAAATAGATTTGGAATTTTGGGTTTTAACTCAAAATTGACCAATTTAATTAATTCAATCCATTTGTTAAAAATGGAAACAAGTTGCAAATTCATAATCTACACTTCGAGTAGATGAATTTAATGTATTAATATGCTCAAAACCAATTTCGGGTGAATGAGATATTAATTGTCAAAGGTTGCAACTTAAACTTGGAAGTTGAAGAGTTTATGGAGGAAACTTATGGGAACTTGTCCCACATAGAAAAATTGGAGTAAGTGGATACTCATTATTTAGTAGAGCACTTGATAAGTAGTTATCAGGTGTGCTCCCCTATGGTGGACCTTATGGTGGATCGAGGATGGTGCTTCGCACCATCTGAGCCCGGGCCCGGGCCCGCACGCGCACGTCGCACATGTCGCATTAAGTCGCTTTAGAGGCGCACTTTGCACTTCGCACGTACGCGTCGTCTGGAGGAGCCTTAAAGTTTTGGCTAGGTGGTTCGGATGAATGGCTCGCGGGTTCGTGGCGGTTCGAGTCAGGCGGTGCGGTGACGTGGACCAGGTCCGGACTATTGGCCGGCTCGAACCAGATCGGACTGGCAATGGGTCGAACCGGGTCGGCGGCTCGGACCGGACCGAACTGGGCGGTGGGCCGAACCGGTTCGGACCAACCCGCCAGCAGGCCGGGCGGGTCGAACCAGTGCGATCCGTCGCCCGCCAGGGCGCGGGTCAGCCTGCTGGTGCGACCGCCCAGCGAACTGGTGGGTCCAGTCCAAAGGGTGCAACCACGGGGTGAAGAGGTGCCTTTCCAAAAAGGCACCACAACTCTTCAACATATATAAATAGGCCCCTCCACATTTCATTTCATTCATTCGAATTCACAAGTTCTTTGAGATTCAAAAGTTTTCTAAATTCTGCATTAGTAGAGTCCGAAAGTTCCAAATATCCGAGTACGTTCGCCGATAACTTCCGACTCGTAGTGCAGCGGTCTGAAGTTTTAAAGTCGTTGTATTTTGAAGGCGTTTTGCTATTAAACGTATTGCACCAGAGTACGTGGCAATTACGTCTTACGGATATAGAGTCAAACTCTATCCTCGACTTTGTCTGAATTTCTACATCTTCGTCTATACATTCACATACCGAAATATAACATATAGTTCGTTCAGTTTTTAATCCATTAGATCGGGCCTCTTAGCCGAATGGTACTTTGGGTCACATTACTATGATTATATGATACAACCCATTTAAAAAGTCGGGGCTGCATCAATTCATCAGATCGAGCTAATATTGTCAGCTCTATTTTTTGTGTAGTTTCATAATCTCCCTTTCCAATGATGAGGATGAAGCATAGTTTTGGATAATTTTATGTATTCATTGATCTGACTAATTATTTTTGGTGATGGAGATATTAATATGATGTTAGAGCAAATATGAATTAAATTAATATTTTGGGCTAGATAGTATAGAAGTGAACTGAATTGAGAGTTAAAGATATACCTAGCACCAGATTCATTGTAGACGTTTGTTTAGAAACTTTTATTGGATTAAAACTTTGGCAAAAACTTGCATAGACGGTTATACGGTCGTCACACGGTACGATGAAAAAAAAAAATTAATTTTTTTGGTAAGTATTACTTTTATCTTTAAAAGTATCACAGTTTTTTAACCAAAAAAAAAAGTATCACTTTTTGTAGAAAAAATATCACTTTTATCAGTAAAAGTATCACTATAACAAAAGTATCACTTTTATCTGTGAATGTATTACTTTTTCCGGTAAAAGTGTATTATGTCACACATGAAATCATCACACTTAAGACTCACTCTAAAACTTTTATTTTCCTTTAATATTTATCTATATCTTTTTCTTATATAGCTAAGATTTAGAAGTTTGACTAAAATTATAAGTTTTTCAAAATAAGTTTAGTCAAAAACAAAAAATGCGCACTTAGGGCATGATTGATATGAAGGAATGATAGTGAGAATTGAATGTTTATTTTCATTTCTTTGATTGATATGAATTTGTGATGGGAATAATTATTCCCAAAAAATAGCTACTCCCATATCCATGAGATTAGTCATTCCTCCCACCCCACATGGTATTAGCTATTCCTAACAACAAGGAATGAAATTATTATTATTATTATTATTATTATTATTATTATTATTATTATTATTATTATTATTATTATTATTATTATTATTATTATTATTATTATTATTATTATTATTATTATTATTATTATTATTATTATTATTATTATTTATTTATTAATTAGCTTTTATTATTTGTATGATTATTTATTATTAATATTTTAAATAATTTATAATATTCTCAATTAACCATTCATTTATTAATTTATTGATCGACGATAATGATGTTCTCGTGGTTGTTGTTGATATTATCAATTAATTGAGTTTCACATGTGCACCGTGAAGGCAATTCTGCTGCAAATCACTTGGCTAATTTGGCAGTGAAGAGGGAATCGCATCTAGAATTTTGTAAAATTTTTGATTGTATAAGCTTGAGAGGCTCTCCCCAGCTATATGCATTGGTTATCCCAATTTTAGGTTTCCAAAATAGATTCGACTTGTTTATTTTGTATTCCCCTTTCTTTGTAAGATTTATTTGAGATCCGTTATATAGGTTGGGGGTCCATGCCTTAACTCCTCCATCAATCGATGGACTTTGCCCAAAAAAATAAAAAAAATGGATTACTATATTCACTGTTATTTCTAATTTATTTATTAATAATATATTTTCATAATTTATAATCAGTTTTAATTAATAATTATCAATTAATTATTTAGTAAATAATAATAGTAATTATTATTATTAATATTACTACCATTATTACTATTTAAATTATTACGATTATTATGATTATTATCATCATTATCAGTAATTGATAATTAATTAAATTATTAAATTAGTAACAATTATCGATGATGATGATGATGATGATAACAACAACAACAATAATAATAATAGGCAAAAATTTGAGTGCATATGATGTACAATAGTGCTCAATGTACACCCGGATTCAAAATCGCGTGTGGGTCGCGCGACCCGCATCAATTTTATTATTATTTTTTTATGTTCTTACAGTAGACTTATTGTGTTCTTACAGTAGATTTATTGTGTTCTTACGGTATAGTAATTTTGTGTTTAGAGTAGACTTATTGTTCTTACAGTAAACTTATCGTGTTCTTGCAGTATAATTATTTTGTATTTAGAGTAGACTTATTGTGTTCTTACAGTAGACTTATTGTATTCTTACAGTATTTTTTTTTTTTAAAAAAACAAGCGCGCCCCGCGTGCAGACCCGGTTCGCCGACGCGATTTTTTTATAAATCATATTTTAGCGATTTTTTGGAGTCTATTGTTAAATTGTAGAGCCTATTGTACATCACATGCACACAAGTGATGATGATGATGATGATGATGATGATCATAATAATAATAATAATAATAATAATAATAATAATTATTATTATAATAATAATAATAATAATAATAATAATAATAATAATAATAATAATAATAATAATAATAATAATAATAATAATAATAATAATAATAATAATAATAATAATATGTTATTAATATTACTGTTGTGGTATTTTATTAAGATAATTGATATTTCATTCCTTATCATTCTTGAGCATACCAATCATGTCGTTAGAGTTTATAAGTCCTTATATAGAGGTGGCAATTCGGGCAGCCCGGCCGGGTCTAGTCGGGCCAAGGGGTAGTTCGGGCTGGGTCGGGTCGGGGCCCCGATTTATTTCGGGCCTATAAATGCTTGGCCCGTCCTGACGGACCTCGGGTCATCGGGCCAAAAAGCCCACCAATGAGTTTTCTCATTTTCTTTTTTGTTACTTTAACCATGAAGTAGAATTATATATTGAGACGAACTTCGGTTTAATTCTCTTAAGAAAAAACTTGATGGGAAGATAATATATTACTATTCGTTGCAATATGGAATCATATCCATAGGCATGTCTCAAACCCCAGATATAACAATAATAACAATAATAATAATAATAATAATAATAATAATAATAATAATAATAATAATAATAATAATAATAATAATAATAATAATAATAATAATAAAAAGAATGGATGATGATATATAGTTATATACTATACGTCACAAGTTATTTAATTTTTGTGTACGTACTATACTACATGTTAATTAATTCTCCATTTCTCTCGACACATAATAATTAATGAGCACGCTTGCATCCAGTTCATTTTTTATCTTCGGCTAATAAAATTAAAGAAATAGAGTATTAAATTAGTCAAATGTTTTAATTTCTCGGTAAATAGATACATTTATACTCTGCTAGAAAAAGAAAAACTTGTTTCAAATATTACACAAGATATTACCTAATTCCTAAATTTTACTTATTCGATTAGTGAGGGAAAAAAAATCAATTCCATCAGGCCGGCCCGCGGACCTTCGGGTCGGGTCGGGCCCGCAAAAGAAAAGAGCTCATTTGGACCGGGCCAAAAAAACTCAAATTTTTTCGGGCCTCTAATATTCCAGCCCAGTCCGCTCTATATTTCGGGCTAAACGGGCCGGTCCATCGTGCCGGACCAGTTTTGCCAGCTCTATCCTTATAGTCCATCTTATTTATAAGTTTTTATAAGTTACACTCAAATTCCACATACAAGACACGTATACACAATTCACACACATTATACACACTTAATACATTTCACACACTTCACACATTAATTTAAATGTGTGTTTGATATAGACTTTCAATTTAGACCCCAAATACATTGTAAATCATTCAATTCAATTCAAGCCTATAAACTCTTTATCCAAACATTTTATTAACTTATAAGCTCTTAAGAAATTACATCTTATGAACTCTTTAAACAACTTGTAAGATATTGGAGATTATAAAGTGTTTTAAAGAAGCTTAGCCAGACAACCTCTTAGGTGGGATTATGAATCTAATATATTTTAAGGGATACAAAAACAGTGACGGAGCTAGGATTTTTAGTCAGGGTGGCCCAATTATAATGTTAAGATAAAATAATATATCAATTCTAAACTTTAAAATATAAAAACATATTATTTGTACAAAATTTAATAAAAATAAATATAGGTTACTACATTCACATACCTAGATAATCAACTATAAAATAAGAAGATTGAAAATAATTCTTACTCAATCCTTTTAACTAAAAATAAGAAATCATTACTCCATAATTTTAAATGTGGCTACTAATAGTAAAAAAGATGTATAAAAACTCAATATAGAAAGATAAGTAATGAAACATTAATTATAAAGAAATATTCCGGATACTTTTTCCTCTTAAACTTACTTAGAATAACTAATTCTATTTTCTAGAGGCTATGTCTATATATTTGGTAATTGTGCGCGTAAGTTGTGTATAAATATTAACTTAGCTAAATTCAAATAAGACATATTAATTTAATCTAATATAAAAGCTAGTTATTTTCTTAGGATGGAATTTTCACTTTTATCGGAGGGAACCGCAGCATGGGGAATGTCCGCGTCTAAAAAGAAGAAAAAGACTTGGAGGGAATATTTTTAAATTATAAAAATATCCCTATGAAATTATTAAAATTTGAGGGGGGCGAACGATTCCGTTGACCCCCCTCTGGCTCCGTCCTTGGATACAAACGCATATGGTTGATCATATTTTTTGAACACACACTTTCTCCCTACAAAATCACGCCACTCTTGCTTTCTTTTCTAATTTTCTTCTAGTTTATCTTTATATTTTCTTCTCCCATTTTTGTTGAACGCCTTGAATTTCACTGTTACCAATAATTAAGATTATTTTTTGATTTGAAGTTGACAATTTCAATTAGATTATTGTAAGGCTTCTGTGAATTATATATTTCTTTCTTAATATAAGTATTTATAGATTCAATCTTATTTACATAAGAATTATTTATTATTTTGAATTAACAACTCAATTTGTTATTCAATAATTATCACTATCGACAAATTTACGATCAATAATTATGATGAAAGATCGAATGTTAGCAGCAACATGCTGAATTTTTGGTGCTGTTATAATTATTTAAGTTAATTAAAGTTATACGCTCATTAATTATTGATAATTACATTTATCTGGATTATTAATAATTAAGTTTAAGCATTATATTAAACTGTACGGTGTATATATAGAAGAAGACAAAATCCTCATTCACAACATTTACGGAAACAATTTTTTTTGTGTTAGGAATCGAACCGTGGTCGAGGTTCGAGTATGGCTCAGAAAAACCTTGAGCCCGTTTCTGATCGATAATGACAGCAGCGAATTAGGAGACCCAATGGGTGATTTCTGCACAAAGAAGAAATCCAAACCCAATACCCCGGTAACACCCACACTCTCCTCTAACACTCAACCCACCCGACCCACAAAGGGAACAAGGAAGACGTAGACCAAGAAAAGGGTCGTTAATGGTGATAGAAACTCTCTCTCACACACAAAGTGTATCCCACAGATGTTTCTACTGCACATCTCACAAAGAGAAGGGGGGCTCCATTCTTATAAGGAAGAATGGAGCAGAAAACCATGGAGGATTAATTGACATTACGTAAATCAAAGAGACATACTCAATGAGGGGGAATGTATCTGGTGGGGGGAGAATGAAGGGGTGGGGCTCCCATTGGGTTTGGGCTGGGGATTAATTTGGGCTGCCCGAAATTGGGCCTAATAACCCAACATTTTGAGGCTGGTGCTGATCCCAGTTTTTTCTTTTTGGAATTTACTCAACTGATATGGTGTTCGACCGACGTTACTAATCTTAGTTTGGCGAATGCACGTATTTTGTATGTATGATAAATAAATATATGTTAACGGGTCCTTCTATAATACACTTGGTGTATTAATACACCTAATCATGACAACTCTTGGATCTTCTTAATGTAATCTTAGCCATTAAATTAGTTAACCACTTACCTATTCAATAGGTATCAAGATTCTAATGACTTAGACAAATAATGTTTTATTATTACTAGTAGTAGTATTTCATATTTTCCTTCTTAATTTTATATTCAATTAAATAATCATAGGATTTTAATAAACTATTTTCATTCATTTAATATTTTTACGATATTAATTATTTTGAAAGTTAAAAATATTTACTACACAGTTAATATTTACTTGAAAAATATTTTTATTTTGTAATTTTGATTAATTTAAATAAGTAAGGTATCAATTACTTTGAGAAGTATAAGTATTTATTATGTACTTTATATTTACTGAAATATATTTTTAATTTTGTAATTTAGTTAATTTGAATAAGATCTAGTTTACGGATTGAATAATTTTATACTCCCTCCGTTCCACAATAGATGATGTTTTAGCTCCTTAGTGATTTTCCAAAATACTTGATGTTTTACCTTTTTTCTATCATTTCTCTCAATTTTGCCCTTATGTGAATCTTAAAATATCTTTTATTTTTTAACCTCCTGATTTTATCAAATCTTATCACCACAAAATCTTCCCAATCTTTCTTCTTAATTACCGGTACTCTTTTTTCTTCTTCTTCTTTTTCATTCCGTCAATTTATTATACATCTTTTGCTTCTCTTTTTTCTAATAAATATTTCTGTCTTTTTTTCTTTTCCAAATCACCATGAATGCAGATATGAAGGCAGAAGATAGAGATTTAAAGACAGACACAAAGGCAGAAGATAGGGATTTAAAGGCATGTGCGGATATAGTTGTGAAGACGGAAGAGAAAGAACAAAAAATAATCAATCTGCAAGATGATTGCGGATTTGACTTAAACAAGTTTTACATTGATGAAGGAGAGCTCCATGTCAACCCAGAAATTCAGAAAGTGATTGTAACAATGCTGAGAATTTTTCTTCCGAAGTACTTTTAATTGTGGATTCATTGTTAGAAATTCTTGGCAATTGGAAAAAAATATGCATCAAGAAGATTTGATATCCACAATTTAATGTTATGTTTTGATGATTTTGATTGAAGTGAACTAGAATAATTTTTTATTTACCGTGTTTTTCATTTTCTACGATTTAATTTTTTATGATGCATATATGGCTTTTATTTTGTGTAAGATTCAGCAGCATACATTACTTTCCAACTTTAAAATATGGCAATCTCCTAGCATCTGCCAACAAAGTACAGGGACATACGTGTTGGGAATTTAAATGGTTTATACAATCTGATGCATATATGGCTTGCTGAAAAAAGTATACCATAATGATGTGAGAAAACTTGAGACTCTTTATTGGAAGAATTTTTGGGAAGGTTTCTTTCCCACATTTTTTTTGCTATGCATATTCTTTAAAAAATTGATACAGTATGAATTCATCACTAAGAGCAACAAAAGTTGATACGATGAATAAAAAATCACACAAAAAAACTTGTTTATTAGACAATAGAAATACTACTCTTACAATTTAAACTTGCGCTAACATAGTAATTACATTTTGAACAATGGCTAAATCACAAGTAATTGTTTTAGGAAGATGGCCTTCCTTTTCCAATCCAGTCTTATTTATATGTGGAATTTTGTACTTATTGGAGCCTCCAACTTTCATAATTTCTCGCATGCAGAGTTGCAAACTCAAGAAAACATGGTCAACTTTTCTTGTCGGGTATTCATCAAAAGACTTGCGAACTGCATTGATTAGATCTTCAACGGTCTTCGGACTCGTCTTATGTTGTAACGATTGAATGGCGCTAAAGAACCCAAGATCCAGAATATTTAAATCAGGAGAATTTGATGGTTGACATACTAATCTTATGTCAAAATCATTCTTTGTAGCGGCTGTTTGAAACTCAACATCATTTGAATTAACATGAGTCCTTGCATTATCTTGTTGAATGAAGATAGTGTTTCTTATATCCTCTCTTGGTGTTCGCCTATTTTATAACCTAACGCTCCGCAAGTGTACGGGTGCAAGTGTATATAACGGCAAGCAAGGTCGATCCCACAAGGACTGACTTAATGACTAGTTTGATACTCTAAATATCCTAAAACACTCCTAACTAGGCTCTCAATTGGGTTGATTTTAATATTGAACTCATCTTACTAAATTATTACTAAACACTTAAATTCAAGTATAAGAAAACAATTTATCAAATTTGCAAGATTGGAAGATATATTCTAGAGAATTGATTTCAGAAACTAAGTTTGACAATCTAATTATTCTAAACTAGCAATGATTACTATCGTTATTAGATGGCACTCATATATGTTAACTCTCCTTTCGAAGCAATTAACTTGTAGATTCGTTACCCCTAGCCACCCTTTCAAGTCGACTAGACCTAATGAACTCCCAATCGATCTTAGACCTATGCCTACGCATTTATCTCACCTCCTTTCAGAGCGCTCAACAACTACGCTATATGTTGTATTTCCATTCACAAATTCCTCCTTTCAAAGCCAACTTATGAATTATGTAGAAGTAGTTAAGTGATCAAATTAACTATTCATGAAAATAAATCACAACATATAGATAACGAATAACAATCATTAACTAGAATAGAAAACTTCGATTAATCAAACATCGTTAAAACCTACTTTCAAAACCCTAGAATAATAAAGAACTACTCACTCATGTTCATATTCATAACACAAATATGTTCATAGACAAACATGATTTGAAATAAAGAAATGAGACAATGAATAAGCACCCTAATCGTCGTCTTGATCTTGATTCTTCGATGTTGCTTTCCTCTTCAAAATATCTTCTAATGAGCTCTCCCTCTCTATTTCAGAGTTTTGGGACTTCCTTATATAGTTTAGGTCAAATTGGGGCCAAAATGGGCTTTAAAACGCGCAGACTCTGTTTTGGACCCGGAAAGCTGACTCGACCGAATCAGAATCGGCCTCGACCGAGTTGGGTAAACTCGACCGAGTTGTAATCGGCCTCGACCGAGTTGGAGTCTCTGACCAATTTTCACGTTTCTCTTCATTTCTCCCTCGACCGAGTTGTTAAACAACTCGACCGAGTCATACTTTCTGACCATGCTTCAACATCTTCTTGCTATTTCCGACTTTTCTTGCTCGTTTTCCACCCGAACCTTGCCCAAACGGACTTTTTGGCCTTTTTATACCTGAATAACACCACAACAAGCAGAAACACGTCATCTAGCTCAAGAGATGGAATTTAATCACTTTTCGCCCAAATACACATGCATATGTCCCATATTACAACCTTTAATTGACCTAAAATACATGTAAAACTAGCATGTATCAAAACCCCCAGACTTAACCATTGTTCGTTCCGAAGAATAAATGAAAAGCATAACATCACAATGATCATAAAATTTCAGGGCAATTAAATGACATTTTCGGTCTCAGAAATTCTCTTTTTGTTTTTCCTTTCAAAACCAACAACATAACATTTGAGCATTAATGACATGGCAGGTTTCAACTACTGTCGAGACATTAAACTTAAAACAGCAATCCTCACCGGATAAGTGTATCGCTCATCTCTCAAGTGTATGATATGGAAAGTATTTGCGCTCACATTGAATCACATACATCGTCTACCATATGCTTGCCTATTGTCTAAATTAGACCTCATACTTGACATGTGTGACAAAGAATCAATAGGTCTTTATTTTTTTTTTATTTTTTTTGTAATGTTGGCTTATAGTTAGGTGGGATACATTTAGATATAAGTGACTATTTATTGGACTAATCAAGCTATTCCTAACCCGACTACCCATCAACTTTGTTCACTCAATCTCAATCTTCAATTCTCAGAAAAACCAATTAATTTGGCTTCTTCACCTTACCACAACATTTATGCATCAATCAAGATTATTTATGCCACTTTCACTCAGGTACCACTTTGGGACTACCCGATCGAGTACCACATTTGGGACTACTCGTTCTTCTTTCACCTTCAAACACACATAGGCATATGTATATTCTCATTATTAACCCCTCCTCCAACTTTCTCTTTTCCATTTTTTTTTTTTTTTTTAGAGGGAATTTTTCTATTCCTTTCTCTTTTGCCTCCCCGAATCTCTTTTCACATCATCCCAAACATTCACTCCACCTTGATACTCTTACCCCTCTACCTTCCAATACACCTCCCTCTTACTCACTTAGTCCAATTGCTCGGGCCAAAGCTAAAAGAAAGGTATAAGCTTGTAATGTATGGCTTTGAAAAAGAAGGCTTTAAAGCTCAAAATGACTGACTAGGGATTTTTCACTTTTTGGGTACAAAAGATTATTTTTAAAGGCTAAAAAATAGGGCTTTTAGCAAAAGAATGCCTAATATCATTTTCTATGCCACATCATGTACTCGACCCATTCCTATAAAGACGCAAGGCAAGTTCTAGAGACTAAATACTATGTGATCAATCACTTCACACCGAAAGAATGATAAAATTACTCTATAGATAAGAGTACATATAAAGCTCAAAACCTCACAGGTTAATTTGTGATTATTGTTCAAGTCTAAGCCCAATTTTGTCTCCAACTGCCTATCATGCTCTGTTATGTGTTCTATCCTCATTTACTTCCAAAAAAAACAAATTTCATCATTGACAAATTATCATCTAATACCCTTTTTATGCTTATCAAGAACCAAGTTGACGACTTCTAAACAACGAAATTTAAAATTAACCTAAAATCACAATTAAAATGCAAAACATAAACTAACATTAACTAATACGACAGACCCTTTACCAACTAACTCAAGCAAGATGTAAAATACGATACACAACCAAGAACAATCATGACCTCAATAACACCGAATGAAATAACAACGAAAAAATAATAAAAGCGGCCAAGACGTAGCACTATCCACCCCCTCCCCCAAACTTGATTGAAACCAAGTTTGTGGGAAAAAGAGTGATGCGTCTTTGTGCCTTCTCACAGTGCTACTGAGGTGGAGGTGGTGGTGGTGGGTTAAAACCCCATGGCTGCCAGAACTGAGCCATTGCATCCAACTGCTGTTGTTGATAAGCTTGTCTCTGCTCATGTCTGATCCACCTCTCATCTTGTTGTAATCTCCAAGTGGTCTCCGTATTCCATCGATCATCCTGCTGAGCCCACCGTTCTTCTTGCCGTACTCGCCACTGTTTGTCTTCCTCAATCCTCTGATGCTGCTGTGTCATCAAATTGTTCAAAGATGTAATCAATGTAGGGAGCACTTGAGCCATGTTCTCTTGGCCTCCTTGGCCCGAGCCACTAGTTCCTTCACCTTGACTCTCAATTCGGTGCACAACTTGATAAAGTCGAGACTCATCAGGAGTAGGGTCAACTTCTTGTGCACGATGAGCTGGGGAGTGCATCTTCCAATTAGCTATATCCTCAAGCCCCTCAATCTTAGTTAGTTGGGCATTAGGAAGATGAAAGAACCCTCCTCGATTCTGCAACAGCAAATATTGATCCTCCGTTTTGCTCCAAAAAATCATCTTCAGCCTACAAACATCATCCAATGATATACCCCAGTCGCCGGGAACTCTCTCAGCTGAGTCATCATCAGAAACCACTTGAAAATGATTCGCTATAGGAGTAATAAGACCCCCAATCGAGATATCTCCCGTTTGTTTTACTGCTTGGCGATCGAACTGCTCCATCAGAATTTGGCTGAGATCAATCTTTCGTCCCGTTGCCACACACCATAAAAGAAACATCTCCTTTTGAGTCACAGTGCCCGTCTCAGGGCGAGCAAGCACCGTATAGGCAATTAAGCGATGTAAATACCGGAAAACAGGATTACGAATCCAAGACACCTTATTCCTCGATGGATCGCTCTTCATCCAAGGCACAAGTCCCGGGACTTCTACCATATGATTCCAGAACGTGTGCTCATTATATTCATCTGGCGGGGTGCAATCTCCGGTGTTTGGCAGCTTGTAGATGTCATTCAGTTCAGCTCGAGTAAGTGTGTAAGTCTTGTTGCGAAGCCGGAATGACATACTGCTCGGCTTTCTGTCTTGAGCAGAGGTAGGGTGTAGAACTAGAGTAGTGAGAAACTCTAATGTATCATTCCGATATGTGACCCGACCTCTTCCCAATAAGTTCTCCCAACCGACCCTCTTTATGAGCATCCATAAATTCTTGTGAATGCCAAAGTGGTTTTCCACGACAGAGATAGTAAATTTAGTAGGGATGATCTTTCTCCCAATGAGTTTCTTCCATCGCCTCTCTTCTTCAGGTGATTGTAGTCTGATGTTGTAAAATAGAGGATTATCAGGCGAGAATGCCGGTGGATTAGCCGAGGGTGGATTAGCCGAGGATGTTTCACCTGCAACCTTCCGTTTTCTTCCTTTAGGTGGCATAATGTACCCTATAAAACAACATTTTTCAATTAGTATCATAGTGCACACAAGCAACACCGACTCTCCTAGGCTTTATGACCGTTTGATTTATTCTCCGACTATGTTAATTGCAAAATTTCATCGAATTAACACACAAGAGATGTAAACATCAATATCACGATCAATACAAACTTCTCTGTTATTCTTCATCAACATAGAACATAATTGAACCAATTAAAGCCTAGTCTTTACCCAAGAATCACAATGTACGCAACGTATTCGATAAAATGCCACAATGACTCTTGCATGTGAATTAAAAGGAAATAGCTCTAATTCAATTCCCACAAGCATAACTACTCAACTATATGTGCAATTCACTCAAGTCCACTCATAATAAGTTTTCCCCAACAAAATTTGCTATACGGTTTCACTACAAGTGCACACATCAATGTCATGCTCAAAACTTATCAATGGCAACTACAATCCCAACTAATAAACACAATAACCATCCTTGATAAACAAACAAGTGCAAGTTAAGCATTCTTACCGGAAATTCTTAGATGCAAGACCCTTTTCGAAATTGAGCCCTAAGTGGAGGAGAGAGTCCCAATTTGTCTCTTTCACAAAGTCAAAATTGGGAAACTTTGAAGATTATGAAGTGGGTTTGTGAATTTCGTGTGTTTTTGAAGAAGATTAGAGAGAATTGGGGGGAGGAAATGGAGGGTTTCTTAGAGAGGAAGAAGAAGGAGGAGGTAAAAATTTGAAGGAAAAGGGGAAAAAAAAACGTGTTTAAGAAACTGTTACCTGCGCCTCGACCGAGTTACCTGTGACTCGGTCGAGTTAGTCTTTTCTGAAAATGGTCACGTTTTGCCCTGTCCTGCGCCTCGGTCGAGTTGGATTTGGCCTCGACCGAGTTCAACTTTCTGGAATTCTTGCATTTTTTCCGTCAAATTGGCCTCGGACGAGTTATTAATGCCTCGGCCGAGTTTTGGTAGACAACTCGGTCGAGTTATTTGGCCTCGACCGAGTTCAACTTTCTGGAATTCCTCTGTTTTTTTCTTCAAACTCGCCTCGGGCGAGTGTAATTTTGCCTCGGGTGAGTTGAACTCGCTGAATCTCCCCTGTTTTAGCCTTTTCTCCGTTTTTTACTCCTTTTTCTCGCATCTTTTCAAGTCTTTCCTTGCTTTTTCGATGACGTCGTATTTCCTATGCACACTAACAAACTAATTAAGACAACTCAAAACATAAATTTCAAAATACGAAAATTTAAAACAAACCAAAACATCGGGTTGCCTCCCGACAAGCGCTACTTTTATCGTCTTTAGCTCGACGACCTTTTGGATTTTTAGTTCAACTCGGTCAACCGTAATTCATCTACGGTTGCAATTTGACTCGGGTTGTAGTATTTCTTGATCCTCTGACCATTTACAAGGAATGTGCTTCCTTGTGCATCCATCAATTCCACTACTCCCGACTTTCGCACCTGCTTAATTGTGAACGGTCCAAGAGAACTTGTTCACCAACTTCAAAGTGTCGATTCTTTATCATTCTATCATGGATCCTTTTTGTGCGCTCCTTGTAGATGCTTGAGTTCTCAAATGCTTGTGTTCGGAATTCTTCCAATTCATTGAGTTTTAGAACTCGAGCTTGGCCCGCTGAATCAAAGTCGAAGTTGAGTTTCTTCACAGCCCAGTATGCACGATGCTCCCATTCAACCGGTAAATGACATGACTTTCCAAAGACCAATTGATATGGTGACATACCCAACGGCGTTTTGTACGCCGTTCTATACGCCCACAATGCGTCATCTAACTTCAAAGCCCAATCTTTACGGTTCCCACTAACCGATTTCTCCAAGATTTGCTTAATTTCTCGGTTGGCGAGCTCTGCTTGACCATTTGCTTGCGGGTGGTATGGAGTTGTGACACGATGTTTTACTCCATATTTAGCTAGCAGTGCAGCCAACCATTTGTTGCAGAAGTGCGAACCCCCATCACTCAGGAATGCTCTTGGTGCTCCATATCGTGTGATTACGTTCTTCTGAAGGAATTTGATCACCACTCGTGAGTCATTCGTTTGGGTTGGAATTGCTTCCACCCATCTCGAAACATAATCCACTGCAAGTAGAATATATTGGAACCCCTTTGATGAAGGGAAGGGCCCCATGAAGTCGATTCCCCAAACATCGAATAGTTCCACCTCAATTATATTCGTGAGAGGCATCTCGTGTTTTCTAGAGATACCCCCCGTCCTTTGGCAGCGATCACACTTCGTGATGAACTCGAAGCAATCTTTATGAATGGTTGGCCAGTAAAATCCGCTTTCTAAGACCTTCGCCGCAGTTTTCGCTGATGCAAAGTGGCCTCCACTTGGAGATGAGTGGCACTGAGTGATTATGTCTCCTACTTCAGCTTGGGGAACACACTTACGAAGTATGGTATCAGCGCACCTTCGGTAAAGAACAGGATCATCCCAAATATAAAACTTGATGTCATGAAAAAACTTCCTCTTCTTATGGGTTGTCAAATCCGGAGGTGAAATTCCACATGCTAAATAGTTCACAATATCCCCAAACCATGGTACCTCCTCCATTGTCAATATGTACTCATCCGGGAAACATTCATTGATATCTTCTTTCTGCCCCTTCTTGTCCTCTTCATTGGTGATCCGAGATAAATGGTCCGCAACTACGTTTTCACATCCTTTTCGGTCTCGAATCTCTACATCGAACTCTTGGAGTAAAAGAATCCATCGTATCAATCTCGGTTTGGAATCCTTCTTATCGAACAAGTATCTAATGGCTGCGTGATCAGTGTATACAATTGTTTTAGCTCCAATCAAGTACGACCGGAACTTATCAAATGCATATACCACGGCCAGCATCTCCTTCTCAGTGGTTGTATAGTTTGATTGAGCGGAATCAAGTGTTTTACTTGCATAGTAGATGATTCTGAATAGTTTGTCCCGCTTTTGCCCTAATGCAGCCCCTACGGCTATGTCACTGGCGTCGCACATCAACTCAAAGGGCTGCGACCAGTCAGGAGTGATCAGAATTGGAGCAGATACTAATGCCTTCTTCAATGTTTCAAATGCTTCCCTGCAAGAATCATCAAAAACAAACGCAACATCTTTTTCCAATAGACGGGATAAAGGCTTAGTAATTTTAGAGAAATCACGAATAAACCTTCTATAAAATCCCGCATGTCCAAGAAAACTCCTCACAGCTTTCTCATTTGCCGGAGGTGGTAATCGCTCAATGGCAACTACCTTCGCACGATCAACTTCTAACCCTGCAGGAGAGATTCTATGTCCTAACACGATACCATCCTTCACCATGAAGTGGCATTTCTCCCAATTCAACACAAGATTAGTCTCTTCACAACGTTGTAATACTAATGACAAATTATTAAGACAATGATCAAATGAGGAACCAAACACAGAGAAATCATCCATAAAAACTTCCATTATATTCTCTATGAGTCCACTAAATATTGCCATCATACAACGTTGAAATGTAGCAGGAGCATTGCATAAACCAAAGGGCATTCTACGAAACGCAAACACTCCATAAGGGCATACAAAGGCTGTTTTCTCTTGATCCTCAGGTGCTATCATGATTTGGTTATACCCAGAATACCCATCTAAGAAACAATAAAACTCATACCCTGCGAGTCTATCTAGCATTTGATCCAAAAAAGGTAAGGGAAAGTGATCCTTACGAGTTGCCGCATTTAATTTTCTATAATCAATGCAAACTCTCCACCCTGTAACTACCCTGGTAGCTATGACTTCATCATTATCACCTCTTACTACCGTCATTCCCCCTTTCTTAGGTACAACCTGAGTGGGACTAACCCACTTGCTATCCGATATAGGGAAAACTATCCCTGCATCTAGCCATTTAAGAACCTCTTTTCGTACTATTTCTTGCATCATAGGATTTAATCTACGCTGATTTTGAACACTGGGTTTATAGCTATCCTCCATCAAGATTTTATGCATACATATAGTCGGGCTAATCCCTTTTAAATCATGAATTGTCCATCCTATAGCCGACTTATGTTTCCTAAGCACTCTCAACAACTTTTCAGTTTCTGACTCAGTCAAAGAAGCAGAGATGATTACCAGTTGCTTTTTCTCTAGATCAAGAAATTCGTACCTCAGATGCTCCGGTAATGGTTTTAACTCAGGTCCACTGGCTTTCTCTTCAGGTGCTTCTTTCACGACTTCCTTAGTGATGTCTTCATGTTCTGCATCTTCCATCCTTTTTTCCTGCAAAGCGTTCAAAGCACTAACCCCATCTACAAGATCAAGATTAGTAGCATCTATGTCTTTCACAAAAAAAATTGAATTTGTGATACAATGCTTTAACACATCAGAATCGCTAAGTGTCAGAATGTCTTCATGCAATGTAGTATCTACCCTATCTATAGCACTACATGTTTCAACTTGATTAACCTCTTCATCATCATGCATTTTCATAGCCTTATAAATAGAGAATGTCAATTTGTCCTTATTTACTCTAAGTGTGAGTTCTCCTTTTTGGACATCAATTAAAGCACTGCCCGTTGCTAAAAACGGGCGACCTAGAATTAAAGGAACATCTTTATCCTCCCTCATATCTGACACGTCGGTTTCTAACCTAGTGTTCCGCAAGTGTACGGATGTAGGTGTAGTACTATTGTCAAGGTCGATCCCACAAGGAATAGGGTCTTTAGGTAGTTTGATACCTCAATATTCTAGGAATATCCTAACTAGACACTAATTCAGGGAAGATTAATTTTACTAACTACAATACTTAATTAACTCTAAATGAAAACTTGAATAAATACGAATAATTAACAATCACGGGAAAACAGCATCCTAGGGTATCGATTTCAGAATATTTATTCCAATGATGATTAAGATTAATTTATTGATTTTAACCGATCTAATGTTTATTAAGCGGCGCAATATTAACCTAACCCTCCTCTCGAAGTAATTAGATCGTTGATTAACTAAGACAATTACCCTCTCGAGTCAATTAATCCTAGCAACTCCAAATAGCTCATAAACCTATGCCTACACAGTCATAGACAACTGCGCTCTATATCGTACGTCTAATAACAAACCCCTTCTCTCGAAGCGGATTTGTTAAACGAATTTACTAAACCTAGATGGCCAGTCCAAATTTAGTTGTTAAAACAGATATAAAGATAAACATATCAAAGAACGGAACTCAATAAGTAAAACCATAAATCAAAACATTGTTATAAATAATTCCTACTTTCTAACCCTATGACACGAATAGCTTAGCTACTCATGCCTAGGCTCAATTCAATACAATGATTAAGACAAAACATTCTAAAGAATTAAACTAGGAAAAATTGCTAAACCCGAGTATCTCGTCCCGTTGCTCGAATCTCCGTCGTCGTCCAAGTCGTCTCGTGCCTTAAACTCGGATAATATGTGTATATCCCCTTTTGAGAGCACTTGAATCCTTTTTATAGAATTAGATAATCTCTCTTGAATTAAGAAATCAAATCTTCACTTAAAACCGGATTTTAACAATCGACAGCCCTTTTGACACGGCCGTGTTGCTTAAAATGACACGGCCGTGTTGCTTGCAAATTTCACTTTTCCAGCAACAATTTGACACGGCCGTGTTTTCCAGAAACAACAGCGTGTTGCAGAACACTTTTGACACGGCCGTGTTGCTCTGTGACGCGGCCGTGTCGGTTCTTGTCTCGTTTTGCTCCTGGACCGGTTCAGCCCGGTTTGGACCGATTCTTGAACAATTCGGACCGGTTTGGACCGGTTCTTGGACAATTCGGACCGGTTTGGACCGATTTTCACTACTTTGGGCCAATTTTTACTCTGTTTCAACTTGTTTTCTTGTCCGGTAGTCGTAAATCACAACTTTTTAGCCTAAAAATGCTCAAAATACCTTAAAACAAGTCAAGCACGTCAATTGATCACTTATATCATATTTCATACAATTTCCAACCATTTATGCATATAATTCCTATCAAATAATACCATACATCGACCTAATTACATGCAAAATCAACGTGCATCAAAATCCCCCAAACTTAAACTGTTGTTCGTCCCGAACACATTAATCCATGTACTTAGGGCGATTGGATGATAAATTAGTTTCAGAATAATTTTTTCAAAAGCCTAGACACCATAGTATAAACGAGCATGTGTGATAGTGCAAAAATCTACTACTTTCGAGACTTAAACTTTCAAAACTTTTGATCCTCACCAGGTAAGTGTTTCTCTCATCTCTCAAGTGTTTATGGCGAGAATTTGAAATTTCACTCAAATTGGACTATACGCTCGGTTTTACCATAAGCTTGCCAATTGTCTACATCAAATTCATTACATTAATATAAGTGACAAAGAATCAATTAGGACTTATATCTGGTTGTAGTGTTGGGTTAAGGTAAGGTGGGACACATTTGGATACAAGTGACTGTGTATTGGACTAATCAAGTTATATAAATATAATCCCACTACCCCTCAATACAAACACTCAATCTCACTCTTCCCGTCTCAGCAATTCACCCCTTAAGGTGATTTCTTCACCTTACAAAATACCGTACAACTAAAGTGATTTCCATTTCTACAGGTACCACATCTTGGGACTACCCGATTTTCCTTTTCACCTTCACATTCAGTTATTTATATCCTAGCCTCTCCTCAAGAATAACAAGATTTTTTTTTCCTTTTTTTTTTCGATTTTTTTTTTTTCGATTTTTTTTTTCAATTTTTTTTTTTTTCCGATTTTTTTTTCGATTTTTTTTTTTTTTTTTTTTTTTTTTTGGAGAGGCTATTTTTCCTTGGATTTTTCCTATCACTTTTCTCGTATTTCCTGCATTTTCCGAAAACATCCCTACTTCCCATTCCTTATCACACGTTCACCCAATTTTCTTCCAATTCTCCTCCCTCTAACTTGATTAATCCAATTAGGGCCAAAAGAGTTAAATCGAAAGGGTTCGGCTGACAGTGTTAGGTTATGAATAAATAAAGCTTCTCAGGCTCAAGTGGGCTAACTAGGGACACTTTTGCACAAAAATTTCGGGTAAAAAGGTTAGTTCAAAGCTCAATAATTGGGTACGAAACAAAAACTGCCTATATCACTTTCTAAGTCACATTACACTTTCGACCTATTCTTAATGCAGTCTCAAGGCAAGTTCTAGAAACCAAGACATATATCCAATCAAACTCACACCGAAAGAAAATATAGCACTTCATAAATAGAAGTCACTTTTTAGGCTCAATTTCTCACACGGGTCATTTTGATCAAAGTTCTTAGTTTACTCAATTTCGTTTCAAATTGCCTATCATGCTCAAATCTTGTGTCAATTTTCAAATCTATGCATAAAATCGTATCATCATTAACACTTTATCATCCATCTTTTCCCTAAATTTTCAACGACCTCCTTGAGTTTGCATACTTTTCCGTTCGACTCTAACAAAAAAACTAACTCTAAACTCAATTATGGACAAATTAAAACAAAGAACTGGAGTGCACACATCAATCAACACCAACTTTAACAAATATTTGGGCACACAGACCCAATACTCAAAATCAACTAAAAATCATAACACAGTTTTGCTAGCAATGGGCACACAGACCCCAAAATAAAGGTAACCAATCATAGCAAAGGGCTCACAGACCCATTAACTCACTTAACTACCAGTTCAACTCAACGCATCACTACATCATTAAAAATTTTCAATTGCACACCCAACTGACTAATAAGACCGTAAAGCAGAAAAAAAAACAGCAAAGAAAAACAGCAAAGCGCTAAACATAGCGGCCAAGACCTCCACAGTTCACCCCCTCCCCCAAACTTGGCTAGAAGCCAACGTTTGGAGGGAAAACTGGTACGCCTTGGTGCTAACTTACAACTCACTGAGGCGGAGGCGGGGGGTGGAACCCATATTGGCTCCAAAACTGTTGCATGGCCTCCCACTGACTCTGCTGTTGCTGTTGCCACACCCGGTCTTCGTCACTTCTTTGCAGCAGTGTGTTGAGTACTCCCCGTTGAGCGTGTAATTCCGAGTGGAGAGTCTGAAGTGATCCCCGGACCTCCGTGCGGTGCCTCTCCATCGAAGTTTGGAACGTCTGCATCGACTCGGTATGGAGACGAACATCTTCCCGCAAGGAGTTGATGATGCCAACCATATCGTCATTGAGCTCCGATGGGGAAGCAACTGTCGTAGATGCTCGTTTCTTCCGGGGCTATCTCGGAGTTTGGCTACTTTGCTCAACTGGTAGCCTAGATTGGAACACCTCGGAGTTCGGTGGTTGGGAGTGTTGGAGATGGTCTTCAGTGGCTAGCGACAAATTCGCTGTATCCTGGACTCCGGTAACTGCTGTCCCTAACTCATATGGTAGACGAAGGTAGGGCCCCGCATTTTGGTAAACATACGGGACAGTTCCATCCTCACCGAGGACCACCACTTGCATCAACTCGAGCAAGTCCCATGTAAATTGGACTTCCCCTCTTACCGGCTCCATCTCAGTTAAGTCTATGTCATCAAATGCAGCGGCAATGGGAGTGATCAATCCTCCAATCATAATGCTGTCCTTTTGTTTCCGGATGACATTTTCCAGGTGCTCCATCAATATCCGGGTGTAGTCCACCTTATACCCATGCAATATGTTCCACAACATATGCAATTCACTCTGTCGCACGGCTCCCACTTCACGCCGAGCAAAAAGCGTGTAGGCCAGCAACTTCTGTATATACCGGATGACTGGGCTCCGAATCCAAGAAGCTTTAGCGGCCTTGGAGATATACGGTTGGGCTTCTACAATTGGTGGTGCAGCCGTCAACAGTGCCCAAAACGAATGTGGGTCAAATACCTCCGGTGGGGTCACTCTTGCAAAAGTCGGGAAGCCATATATCGTGTCCAGCTCATCGTAAGTCAATTTTCGAACTTTTCCCATCAATTGGAACGTGATGCCGTCCGGACGGGTGGAGCGAAAAGAACTGGCTGCGATAATGTGGAACGTGCTCAAGAACTCGAGGGTGATCCGTCTGTATGTCTGCTGCGTCCTCATGAGCTGAAGTAATCCAACTCGGTTGAGCAAAACACGGACATTGTCATGAATGCCCATGGCCCGAGTCAAGTTATCACTGCCAAACCGTGTGGGAATGACAGTGCGATGTCTAAGCTCCTCAAACCGAGTCTTGTGTTCCACCTCCGTTAAAGAGAACCCGAAGAGGGTCTGACTGTCATTTGGGTTGACAGCCGGGGTGTCTTCAACCATGACCTGCTTGCCTCTGCTACGACTAGATTGTCCTTTTGGTGGTGCCATTTTCTAGAATCCTGTGCACATACTCAACAACACACAAATCAATAGGGCCATAATCCTTAGTTTAGCCCAAACATAGACGAAAATGGAATATGCTAACATATGTAACAAGATATTCATAGGCTAGTGATACCCGAGCCATGTATGCGTTTTATACCCCCTAACCTATGCCCAACTCCTACCCACTTCACTTGGGAGATCGTGAAATAATGGAACCTCGAATTTTTTTGCAACTGGAGCATGCATCATAATTCCATTAAATCGTACAATATGAAGGAATGTTAAAAGGAGTAGGAATCAAGTGACATAACATCAATGAAAACCATGCACATAACCTGTTTGCTAATATGCCTCAATGAGTCCAACACATGAATTTCAATCTCGGGGTGCTCGTTCCATGTTAACCTCAACAATTTCATCTAATTCTAGCAACAATCACAGCAATTTATACTTATTACGTAACCCCATTCACTATTCGCACAAGTGCATACCCAAATTACATTATTTAACACATAGGTATTACAATACTCACTTGAATCATGAAATTAATTCATCCCCAATACTAATGATGCATCAAAATTGAATGGGAAACAAACTAGTAAGGGTTAGCATCACTTACCGGAGAAATTTAGTCGGAGACAACCCAATTCGGAATGTGCCCTAGGTCCTTGGAAGTGGGTCGAAATTTTGACTTTTGTGGAGATAGTGAGTGAGATGGAGTGTGTGATTGTGTTTGAATTGGATTATGGGTGAATTTGAGTGTGTTTGTGTGTGAATTGGTGAAGTGTGAGTGAATGTGTGTGTTCTTCGTGCGTGTAGTGAAAGAGAAGAGAAGGGGGAATTTTTAAACCTGAATTCGCGTTTATGAACTGGCTGACTGAGTGACACGACCGTGTTGTAATTTGACACGGCCGTGTTGTATTTGAACCAAATTTGTATTTCTGAGGCGCTTTTGACACGGCCGTGTTCAGTATGTAACACGGCCGTGTTTCATTCCAGTGTGTTTTGCTTGTTTGAGCCCTATTTTGACACGGCCGTGTTAAGCATGTGACACGGCCGTGTTGGAGTTGAACCAAAATTGGTTTTCTGAGGCGTTATTGACACGGCCGTGTTCAGTATGTAACACGGCCGTGTTGCATTCCAGTAGGTTTTTCCCTTTTCACTCCAGTTTTGACACGGCCGTGTTCCGTGTGTAACACGGCCGTGTTGCTCTGTTTTCTTTCCACTCGCCAGTTTTCGTCCTTTCAAACCCCCGTTTCTTGCACTACTTGTCCGTCTTGAGTCCTAATATCGAACATGAAACAAAAAAAACATAAAATTACCAAAAACTAAAAAAAAATTTAAAACAATGCCAAAAATACTAAATATCGGGTTGCCTCCCGACAAGCGCTTGTTTTACGTCTCAAGCTTGACGACCTTTTGCTCTACTTTGCTTCTTTTAACCGCACTTCATGGACGGTGTGAATTTGGTCGAACTTGTAGTATTTCTTTATGCGTTGTCCATTCACGAGAAATGTGCTCCCGTCTTGATTCAACAGCTCCACTACCCCCGATACTCGGACAGTTTTGATTGTGAATGGCCCGGACCATCGAGATTTCAGCTTGCTCGGAAAAAGTCGTAGACGAGAATTGAACAAGAGAACCTGCTCCCCAGCTTTAAATACGCGATTCGTGATCATTCGGTCGTGGAACTTCTTGACACGTTCTTTGTACAAGCTAGAGTTTTCGAAAGCTTGTTGTCTAAACTCCTCCAATTCGTTGAGCTTTAAGAGTCGCTCTTTTCCAGCAGCTTCGAAGTCGAAATTGAGCTTCTTGACTGCCCAATACGCTCTATGCTCCAATTCGACCGGTAGATGACATGCCTTCCCAAACACCAATTGATACGGCGACAGCCCCAATGGAGTCTTATATGCCGTCCTATATGCCCATAGCGCATCATCTAACTTCATCGCCCAATCTTTCCGGTTCCCATTTACCGACTTCTCCAGTATCTGTTTGATTTCTCGGTTCGCTAGTTCCACTTGGCCATTGGCCTGAGGATGATACGGAGTGGTCACCCGATGTTTGACCCCATACTTAGCCAATAATGCAGCCATCCATCTATTACAAAAGTGAGATCCCCCATCACTAATTAAGGCTCTTGGAGTGCCATACCTTGTCAAGATGTTCTTTTGGAGGAATTTGAGCACCACCTTGGCGTCGTTTGTTTGGGTCGGAACAGCTTCCACCCATCTCGAAACATACTCCACAGCTACCAAGATGTATTGGAACCCACTTGAAGACGGAAAAGGTCCCATAAAATCTATTCCCCATACATCGAACAACTCAACTTCAAGGATTGAGGTAAGAGGCATCTCGTGCTTCCGTGTGATTCCTCCGGTCCTTTGACACTTATCACATTGCAGAATGAAGGCATGACAGTCTTTGTGGATTGTTGGCCATTAGAAGCCACTTTGAAGCACCTTCGCTGCTGTTCGTGCTGATGCAAAATGTCCCCCAGTTGGGGATGAGTGACAATGTGTTATGATCTCTTTCACTTCCTCGTGAGGAACACATCGTCTAATGATTGTATCCGCACACCTCCTATAGAGATAGGGATCATCCCATATGTAGAACTTCACATCATGGAAAAATTTCTTCTTCTTATGATGAGGGAAGTCCGGAACGATCCCACTCGCTATAAAATTGGCGATGTCACTATACCATGGCCCATTCTCCACAACCATCACGTGCTCGTCTGGAAAGATATCGCTAATGGCCGTTTGTTGACCCTTTGCATCTGCTTCATTCTCAATGCGAGACAAGTGATCAGCTACCACGTTTTCGCAGCCCTTCCTGTCTTTGATCTCCAAGTCGAATTCTTGTAGAAGTAGTATCCATCTGATTAGTCTTGGCTTGGAGTCCTGTTTGGCAAACAAATACTTAAGAGCAGTATGATCAGTATACACTATTGTTTTAGCTTGTACAAGATATGCACGAAATTTATCACAAGCATAAACAACAGCTAACAGTTCTTTTTCCGTGGTGGTATAATTTGCTTGAGCGGGGTCGAGAGTTTTGCTGGCATAGTATATGACCCGAAAAATCTTCTCCCGCTTTTGGCCCAATGCAGCTCCCACCGCCATGTTGCTCGCATCACACATAACCTCGAATGGTTGTGACCAGTCAGGTGTAATCAGTATTGGAGCCGTGATCAATGCCTTCTTCAGAGTCTCAAAAGCCTGTATGCATGCATCATCGAAAACAAAAGAAGTCTCTTTTTCTAACAAACGAGATAAAGGTTTAGCTATCTTAGAAAAATCTTTTATGAACCTTCTATAAAACCCCGCATGTCCTAAAAAGCTTCTAACCCCTTTTTCATTCGTAGGAGGTGGTAATCTCTCTATTGCCACTACCTTAGCCCTATCGACTTCTAATCCTTGTGCGGAAATTTTATGTCCTAAGACTATCCCATCTTTTACCATGAAATGACACTTTTCCCAGTTAAGGACTAGATTGGTTTCTTCACACCTGTTAAGCACCTGAGCTAAGTTATCTAGACAGTTATCGAAAGACGAACCAAATACAGAGAAATCATCCATAAAGACTTCCATAATATTTTCTATCAAACCCCCAAAGATTGCCATCATACACCTTTGAAACGTAGCAGGGGCATTACAGAGCCCAAATGGCATTCTACGAAAAGCAAAGACACCATAAGGACATACAAAAGCAGTTTTTTCTTGGTCCTCCGGGGCAATTACAATCTGATTGTACCCAGAATAACCATCAAGAAAACAATAATACTCATATCCTGCTAACCTATCAAGCATTTGATCTAGAAAGGGAAGGGGAAAATGGTCTTTACGAGTGGCTGCATTAAGTTTCCTATAGTCTATACATACACGCCAGCCCGTGATTACTCTAGTGGCTATGACCTCATCAAGATCACCCTTAACTACAGTCATCTCCCCCTTCTTTGGCACAACCTGCGTTGGACTTACCCACTTACTATCAGAAATAGGAAAAATGATCCCAGCGTCTAACCACTTAAGTACTTCTTTCCTAACTACTTCTTGCATCATTGGGTTAAGCCTACGTTGGTTTTGAACAGAGGGTTTATACTCATCTTCCATCAAAATCTTATGCATGCAAATCGTAGGACTAATTCCTTTCAAGTCAGCTATTGACCATCCTATAGCAGATTTATACTTCCTCAATACACGCAACAGCTTATCAGTTTCAACATCAGTAAGGGAAGAGGAGATTATTACCGGATATTTGTGCTCATTATCTAGAAATTCATACCGCAGATGATCAGGCAATGGTTTTAGCTCCGGACATCCATCGCCCCCTTTTTTCTCTTCTTCAACCGCCTTCTTGTTTATGTTTCCTTGAGTCGAGCTCCCCTTAGGAGCATCCTGCAAGGCATTCAATGCACTAACACTTTCGGCAAGATCAAGGTCAGTAGGGTCATGGCGATTAACATTATAAATAGAATTGGAAATGCATGTTTCAAGGGGATCACTATCACTTGGGGAGGTTAGTTTCCTATAAAATGCAGCTTCAATTGTACGAACAAAACTACATGTTTCTAATTGAGATTCATCCTCCCTATCATGATGTTGTAGAGCTTTATAGATTGAAAAAGTAACTTGCTCTTTATCTACCCTTAATGTTAACTCTCCTTTTTGGACATCTATCAATGCTTTTCCCGTTGCTAGAAACGGGCGACCTAAAATCAAAGGGACATCTTTATCTTCTACCATATCTAAAACCACAAAATCCACAGGTATTATAAATTTCCCAACTTTTAACAACACATCCTCTACAATCCCTTTTGGCCAAGTCATAGACCGATCAGCCATTTGTAAAGAAATTGTAGTGGGTTTCAAAGTACCTGGACTCAATTTTTCAAAAATAGATAATGGCATCAAGTTAATACTAGCCCCCAAATCACACAGTGCCTTATCAAATGTAATAGTACCTATTTGACATGCAATAGTAAAACTACCTGGATCTTTTCGCTTGAGCGGTAGCTTCCTTTGGATCACAGCACTGCATTCTTCAGTCAGGTTGACTGTCTCGTATTCTTCCCACTTCTTCTTCTTTGAGATCACTTCCTTCAGAAATTTAGCGTAGTTCGGCATCTGCTGCAGTGCTTCAACGAAAGGGATGTTAATTTGGATCCTCTTCAGCACATCCAAGAACTTCGCGAACTGCTCATCGATCTTCTTCTTCCTTAAGGCTTGTGGGAATGGGACATCCGGGACATAAGATGGGATGTCTGCTTTGATTTCTTGGCCTTCGCTTTGCTTTACTGCTTTCTTCTTGCCCGATTGCTCGTGTTTCTCTTCCATTTGTTCTTTCTCCACCACTTTATCTGCATCAACCGGCAGCTGGGGTCCCTCGTACTCAGTACCACTCCTCAACTGAATGGCTTGGCATTGCTCTCTTGGGTTCACCACCGTATCACTCGGAAATTGGCCCTGCTTGTGTTGGGCCCCGACAATCTTGATCAACTGGCTCATATTGGAAGACAACTCCCCAATACTTACTTGAGTCTGTACCATCGTATTCTCTAACCTCTTGATGTCTGCCCCTTGCCCAGTTATATGTTTGTTTAGCTCAATAAATTTTCCTTCTACTTTCTTCTCCAATTGAGCTAACTTCTCATCATACTTGTCAAACTGTGATTGGGCAATCTCTTCTTGTGATGGCTTCTTACCGTCATGTATCATACCGTTTGTAACAGCAAACCCAGGCGGTGGATTGAGTGTGTTCTTCGAATTCCCATATGAGAAGTTTTGTTGATTCCGATTTTGTGGGTACTGATTGTACCTAGGCTGGTTGTTTTGGAAGTTGTTGAAGTTCCTTTGGTTTAGAAAATTAACTTCTTCAACTTCTTCTTGACCCCCTGTTTGTTGTGCTAACGTCAGACTAGTTAGCATATTGACTTGACTCGTCAGGACTGTCAGCTGTGATGTGAGTTTGTCCAGCGGCTCATTGCTGACCGTCTCCACTTCCATAACATTCACCACCCTCCGTGGCTGGTTTCTCTCGTTTGGCCACTGATAACTTGTTCTAGCCATAGCATCCAAAATCGAGAATGCTATCTTCACCGATGTCTCCATCAAGCTACCACCTGCAGCTGCGTCCACTTGGTTTCTGGTTGGAGCGAGTAAGCCATTATAAAACTTACATATTTGCTGCTTTTTCGTAAACCCATGTTGAGGGCAACTCCGGATAAGATCCCGGAATCGCTCCCAAGCTTCTCCAAACGGTTCTTGATCCAGCTGTTTGAATTGATTAATTTGATTCTGTAAATCGAGCATCTTGCTCGGTGGAAAGTACTTCAATAGGAACGAAGTGCTCAACTCTTCCCAGCTGATGATATCTTCCAAGGAATTGAACCATTGGAGGGCTCTATCCTTCAACGAAAAAGGAAACAATCGCAGCTTAACCTGCTCGTGTGGCACATGGTTTATTTTGATTGTGTCCGCCAATCTGCGGAACTTTATCAGGTGAGCGTTCGGATCCTCCATTGCACTTCCTCCATACTGGTTCTGCTGCACTATGTTGATCAGTGCAGGCTTCAGCTCGAAACTATTGGCATTCAGAGGCGGGGGTCGTACTCCTCCTGACTGTTGATTAGGATTCGGCCTTAAACAGTCACTAATAGGTGTATCGTCTTCTTCTCCCGCATCTGGCTCTATTGGAATCTGTCCGTGCTGTTGTGGCAACTGTTGCTGCTGTACAGGTATCTGCTGCTGTATAGTAGTGACGCGATCGTCCAATCGTGCTAAGGCTGTTAGCACTCTATTTAATGCTTCATCATTCGGTTGCTGCGGTGGGTTCTCCATCTCAGACCTTCTATTGCGGTGTCTACGAGCTGTCGCTTCAATCTCTGGATCGAAAGGAAGAAGAGTCTCTTTTCCTTTTGATCTGGTGTGCATGCGATGCCTGATAACACCAAAAACAGCAAATACCGTGTAATACAAAAATTAACAAAAAATAAAAAACGAAAATTAAAATTAAAATTACGAAAAACAAATAAAATCTAGTCTAATTTCCTCCTATTTTTCAAGGTAAAAACTAAGCGCTAAATCCTATTCCCCGGCAACGGCGCCAAAAACTTGACACGTCGGTTTCTAACCTAGTGTTCCGCAAGTGTACGGATGTAGGTGTAGTACTATTGTCAAGGTCGATCCCACAAGGAATAGGGGTCTTTAGGTAGTTTGATACCTCAATATTCTAGGAATATCCTAACTAGACACTAATTCAGGGAAGATTAATTTTACTAACTACAATACTTAATTAACTCTAAATGAAAACTTGAATAAATACGAATAATTAACAATCACGGGAAAACAGCATCCTAGGGTATCGATTTCAGAATATTTATTCCAATGATGATTAAGATTAATTTATTGATTTTAACCGATCTAATGTTTATTAAGCGGCGCAATATTAACCTAACCCTCCTCTCGAAGTAATTAGATCGTTGATTAACTAAGACAATTACCCTCTCGAGTCAATTAATCCTAGCAACTCCAAATAGCTCATAAACCTATGCCTACACAGTCATAGACAACTGCGCTCTATATCGTACGTCTAATAACAAACCCCTTCTCTCGAAGCGGATTTGTTAAACGAATTTACTAAACCTAGATGGCCAGTCCAAATTTAGTTGTTAAAACAGATATAAAGATAAACATATCAAAGAACGGAACTCAATAAGTAAAACCATAAATCAAAACATTGTTATAAATAATTCCTACTTTCTAACCCTATGACACGAATAGCTTAGCTACTCATGCCTAGGCTCAATTCAATACAATGATTAAGACAAAACATTCTAAAGAATTAAACTAGGAAAAATTGCTAAACCCGAGTATCTCGTCCCGTTGCTCGAATCTCCGTCGTCGTCCAAGTCGTCTCGTGCCTTAAACTCGGATAATATGTGTATATCCCCTTTTGAGAGCACTTGAATCCTTTTTATAGAATTAGATAATCTCTCTTGAATTAAGAAATCAAATCTTCACTTAAAACCGGATTTTAACAATCGACAGCCCTTTTGACACGGCCGTGTTGCTTAAAATGACACGGCCGTGTTGCTTGCAAATTTCACTTTTCCAGCAACAATTTGACACGGCCGTGTTGCTTTGTGACATGGCCGTGTTCCATTCCAGAAACAACAGCGTGTTGCAGAACACTTTTGACACGGCCGTGTTGCTCTGTGACGCGGCCGTGTCGGTTCTTGTCTCGTTTTGCTCCTGGACCGGTTCAGCCCGGTTTGGACCGATTCTTGAACAATTCGGACCGGTTTGGACCGGTTCTTGGACAATTCGGACCGGTTTGGACCGATTTTCACTACTTTGGGCCGATTTTTACTCTGTTTCAACTTGTTTTCTTGTCCGGTAGTCGTAAATCACAACTTTTTAGCCTAAAAATGCTCAAAATACCTTAAAACAAGTCAAGCACGTCAATTGATCACTTATATCATATTTCATACAATTTCCAACCATTTATGCATATAATTCCTATCAAATAATACCATACATCGACCTAATTACATGCAAAATCAACGTGCATCAATATCTAAGACCACAAAATCTGCAGGAAATATGAATTTATCTACTTGCACAAGAACATCTTCTACTATTCCCCTAGGATAAGTCAAAGATCTATTAGCCATTTGAAGTGCAATTGTGGTAGGTTTAAATGTGCCTATTCCTAGTTTTTCAAAAATAGAAAAGGGCATAAGATTAATGCTAGCTCCTAAATCACAAAGTGCTCTTTCAAATGTGTCATTACCTATTTTGCAAGCAATTGTAAAGCTACCTGGATCTTTCTGCTTCAATGGCAGCTTCCTTTGAATCACTGCGCTGCACTCCTCAGATAGGTTGACAGTCTCATAATCCTCTAGCTTTCGTTTCTTTGATATCACTTCCTTGAGAAATTTTGCATAATTGGGCATTTGTTGAAGTGCATCCACGAATGGAATATTGATTTGAATCTTTTTGAAAATGTCCAAGAACTTAGCGAACTGATCGTCCACTTTCTTTCTTCTCAGTGCTTGAGGGTATGGAATGGGAGGAACATATTTAGAGCCACCTTCAAATGTAATCCCCCGCTCTATCACGTTCTCCGCTTCTTTGCCTTTTTCCTCCGGCTCAGCTTGTTCCTCCAAGTGCTCTTTCTCAACGACTTTGCCTTCCACCACCGGCTTCTTTGGTCCTTCATATTCAGTGCCACTCCTCAACTGAATGGCTTGACAATGTTCCCTTGGATTAACCACTGTATCACTAGGAAACTGCCCTTTCTTATGCTGAGCTGCTGTTGCTTTAATCAAATGCTGGATGTCCGATGCCACACTTTTCAATTCTGCACCCATGCCTGCTATATTTTTACTCAGCTCAATATGCTTCCCTTCCATTTTCTTCTCCAGCTGCGCTAACTTCTCCTCAAATTGTGCTGCTTGTGCTTCTCTTAACTCTTCCGGAGTTGGGTTTTGTCCATCATGTATGATTCCATTTGTGAACCCTGGTGGAGGAGTAAGGGTGTTCTTCGAGTTTCCATAAGTCAAGTTGGAATAATTCCGATTCCCTTGTGGATATTTGTTACCTTGTGAATATTGGTTATACCTTGGTTGATTACCTTGGTAATTATTGAAATTCCGCTGATTCACAAAGTTCACATCTTCCATTTCTTCTTGGGCTAGTTGCGGCTGTGATTGCTCAGAATGTTGTGCTAACGTCAGATTAGTTAGCAAGTTCATTTGGGTCGTCAAAGCTGAAATCTGAGAAGCCAAATTCTGATTTGATTCCACTTCAACTACACCAGCAACTCTCATCGGCTGATTATGCTCGTTCGGCCATTGATAACTGGTTCTAGACATAGCATCTAGAATAGCAAACGCCGCATTCACACTCTTCTCCATCAAACTCCCTCCTGACGCAGCGTCTACGTGATCTCTAGTTGGTGCAAGCAAGCCATTGTAAAACTTACAGATTTGTTGCTTCCTGGTGAACCCATGCTGAGGACAGCTTCGGATTAAATCTTTGAATCTTTCCCATGCTTCACCCAGTGGCTCCTGATCCAACTGTCTGAACTGTGTGATTTTGTTCTGCAATTCTAGCATCTTGCTGGGTGGGAAGTACTTCAATAAGAATCTTTCACTTAATTCATCCCACTCAGTGATTTCCTCTAACGAATTAAACCATTGCAGAGCTCTATCCTTTAAGGAAAAAGGAAAGAGCCTCATCTTCACTTGCTCATGCGGTACATGGTTGATTTTTATCGTATCAGCTTGTCTCCGAAACTTCGTTAAATGAGTGTTCGGATCTTCTAAAGCAGTACCGCCATACTGATTTTGTTGCACAATATTGATGAGCGCTGGTTTGAGCTCAAAACTGTGTGCATTGAGCGGTGGCGGTTGTACTCCTCCAGGATTCTGATTAGGCAGAGGACGAAGGCAGTCACTTATTGGGGAAGTGTTCTCATTATTGTTCTCTTTGTTATTCTGATTTCTTCCTGGAAGAACTGGATTCTGTGGAGGTTGTTGTTGTTGGATATTTGTGACTCTGTCATCCAAATTGGTCAGTGCCATCAGGATGCGGTTCATAACCTCCTCTTGGTTTGGTAGATTTTCCATCTCAATCGGTCGATTTCTCCTTGCTCCGTGTCTTCGAGCTGTAGCTTCAATTTCTAGATCACACGGAATAAGATGTTCTTTTCCCTTAGACCTGGTATGCATGCACAATCCCTGAAAACACTAACAAGAAAATACCCACGTAAAATTGAAATAGATAAAAATAAAAATAAAAACAGAAATCAAATGTGCAAAAATAAATTGTTGCCTAGTCTAGTCTTGTTCTAGTTATCAGAATAAAAACTAAAACACTAAACTCAGTCCCCGGCAACGGCGCCAAAAACTTGTTCGCCTATTTTATAACCTAACGCTCCGCAAGTGTACGGGTGCAAGTGTATATAACGGCAAGCAAGGTCGATCCCACAAGGACTGACTTAATGACTAGTTTGATACTCTAAATATCCTAAAACACTCCTAACTAGGCTCTCAATTGGGTTGATTTTAATATTGAACTCATCTTACTAAATTATTACTAAACACTTAAATTCAAGTATAAGAAAACAATTTATCAAATTTGCAAGATTGGAAGATATATTCTAGAGAATTGATTTCAGAATTAACTAAGTTTGACAATCTAATTATTCTAAACTAGCAATGATTACTATCGTTATTAGATGGCACTCATATATGTTAACTCTCCTTTCGAAGCAATTAACTTGTAGATTCGTTACCCCTAGCCACCCTTTCAAGTCGACTAGACCTAATGAACTCCCAATCGATCTTAGACCTATGCCTACGCATTTATCTCACCTCCTTTCAGAGCGCTCAACAACTACGCTATATGTTGTATTTCCATTCACAAATTCCTCCTTTCAAAGCCAACTTATGAATTATGTAGAAGTAGTTAAGTGATCAAATTAACTATTCATGAAAATAAATCACAACATATAGATAACGAATAACAATCATTAACTAGAATAGAAAACTTCGATTAATCAAACATCGTTAAAACCTACTTTCAAAACCCTAGAATAATAAAGAACTACTCACTCATGTTCATATTCATAACACAAATATGTTCATAGACAAACATGATTTGAAATAAAGAAATGAGACAATGAATAAGCACCCTAATCGTCGTCTTGATCTTGATTCTTCGATGTTGCTTTCCTCTTCAAAATATCTTCTAATGAGCTCTCCCTCTCTATTTCAGAGTTTTGGGACTTCCTTATATAGTTTAGGTCAAATTGGGGCCAAAATGGGCTTTAAAACGCGCAGACTCTGTTTTGGACCCGGAAAGCTGACTCGACCGAGTCAGAATCGGCCTCGACCGAGTTGGGTAAACTCGACCGAGTTGTAATCGGCCTCGACCGAGTTGGAGTCTCTGACCAATTTTCACGTTTCTCTTCATTTCTCCCTCGACCGAGTTGTTAAACAACTCGACCGAGTCATACTTTCTGGCCATGCTTCAACATCTTCTTGCTATTTCCGACTTTTCTTGCTCGTTTTCCACCCGAACCTTGCCCAAACGGACTTTTTGGCCTTTTTATACCTGAATAACACCACAACAAGCAGAAACACGTCATCTAGCTCAAGAGATGGAATTTAATCACTTTTCGCCCAAATACACATGCATATGTCCCATATTACAACCTTTAATTGACCTAAAATACATGTAAAACTAGCATGTATCACTTGGCCACACCTCTTGAATTTTAGGTAGAACCCTTTCAATTAAATATGCCTTTATTGTCTCTCTTTTGACTGAGGTAATCGGTTTGATCTCCAAAGTCCCTGCATCTCTATTTCTACTACTTCTCTGAGCCGGCTGCAATGTGACAAAAGGGAACACCCCTATTTTTCCAGAAAATACTTCATTTCCTTCGTCGTCAAATCTTGGGCGTGCCATTGCAACTAGAAACATTACCTTTCCAATATAATTTTTACTCTGGCAAGTGCGCAAAGGCTCTTCTTCATCCGGAAGCAAGTAATAAGTTTCACATTTTTTTGTCATATAAAACCATTTTTCATCGATATGAACCATATTATACATACCAACAAACTTTGGCTCACGGGACAAACTATTTTGTTCTAGCATTGACATGCAAAATTCTAAACGAGCTCTTTTATGTTCTTCTTTTAGATATGGCTTGATGGAGTTTGAGTGGCGCCGAAGAAGACCCTATTTCAAAGATCTGTGTAATGTCGTCTTACTCATTTCTAACTTATTAGCAATTGATGCCAAAGTTGTTCGTTCACGCAAGGGGACTGCAGCCACTCGATTAAGATCAACTTGAACTCTTTTACGTCCACAATTTCCCTTTCTATGGCACACTTTAACTGATGTCCCATCTGGAGTTTCTTTTGCTCTTTTCCATATTCGCTGAACTGTTTGTATAGATACTGAAAATATGGTTGACACCTCTTTTGTTGTATCTCGTTTCAGCTTTCCATTGACACTTCTTGACAATAAAGCATTGTAAATTCTCCATCTTTCTCCATTAGACAACATTTGCTTCTTTTTTGAAAATCAAAATCTTCCGGATTTTCTGTAATTTACCCAATACAAATATAAAGAAAAATTGAAATAGAAAAGTAAAAATAGCTATTCTCATTTACTTGACGGATCATCTAAACCAAAAATTAATTTACATTGATGCTTTAATAGTAATGATTATTTACACTTCAATTATTAAGTTGAAAGTCAACAATAGTTGCTCTTATTTAATTCAATAATTTTTCAAGAGCATATCAGAAGCATAATTAATTAAATACTCCACAATCCTCTCTGTCTCATTCGCAAATCCCACATAATCAATTTCTCTCTCTCTACATTGTTTCCGGTTGTGATTTCAGGAGGAAATGAACAGAGAGAAGATTTATTAGTTCCGAATTCAAAGGCCGTAATGAAGAGAGGGAAGAATTAATTGTTCTGAATTCAAAGGATATGAACAGAAAAAAGGCGATGGAAGACGACATACTTTCAGGCATAATTTCATTAAACATTATTATAATCTTAAGGCTCAAAGGATGAATTAAATTGTCTGGTTTAAGTTTATGAACAGAAAAGCATAAAGATGAAAAATCAAATTTTACTACCCGAACTCGCAGCGGGATCATCTTCATCTTCATCTTCTTCTTGTAGCTGATCAACTTCTAATGATGGTGTAACTGCCACTGGTGTAGAACCCTCGATCTCCACATCTGAGTACACTGGAGTAGAATTTAAGTCAAATAAGAATTCTTCTTCATTGCTTCCATTTGCACTATTTGTGGCCATGAATATGATTGTTCTTTGATAATCCGTTGATTATCACAACGTATAAGCAATAAATAAGCTGTAGAAAATTTTAATTTTGGCTCCATAAAAGAATTTGATTTTTTTTAACTCGCTCCAAATTTGAATTTTGAAAGAATGAAGAACAAATTTGATTATTTTTCACTCTGGCTCCAAATTTAAATTTTGGAAGAGTGAAAGAAAAAAATTGTTCCGTGTTTATGCAGAGAAGAGAGAGAAAAAGGAGAGAGAGGAGATAATAAGCGTGAATTGTGAGAGAAGAACGGATTTTAGAGATTGATGTGAGAGAAAAAGGAAATTACCTGGGGGTATAATTGGCAATATATTTGTTTCTTAATTCTTTTCTTTTTTTCTAAAACATCATCTATTGTGGAACGGAGGGAGTACATATATTTCTTTTATAAAGAAAAAGGTATATTTTAATTTACAATATCTTAGATTTTACTTTATCATTATGGAGTTATTAAATACTCCCTCCGTCCCGCTCAGTTTTGCACACTGAGCTGGGCACGGAGGTTAAGAAAAGTCTACTTTTTACTTTTGCTTTTACTGTTCAAGGTTGTTTAAGTGAAAAATCAGGGAGGAGATTAATACACTAAACTTTCCCCCTCTTTTAACCTGTTTCAGCTCCAAATTAAATGTTAAAATCTGAATGAAACAATAAAATAATTTTACTACCAGCACAACTGATCCAACAGACAAGGGACATCAATAAGAAACCGGCTCAACAGATCACAGGCAAACCACATCAATGAGTTCCCACAATAACAGATCAAGCAATATCAGTTCGTATCCAGCCAACAGTTCTCGATTATAAGCAAAGACAGTGAGCAATTTAGGGTAGAATCAGAATTTCACATCATTTAACCCTAAACTACCAACACAATCATGCTTAGACAACCAAACACCCTTAAAATAGATAAGGTTAGACACGTAGACCTGAATATCGCCGGAACCCACACTCCGAGACACTGCATGTAGTGACTGTTCAGCTCTTCAGCCGTAAACCACTCGCACGGCGGAGCCACAACAGGTGTCAACTCGAGATTCGTTTCTGGAACATGAGTGAAATCCAGATCTGGGCTGGATTCTCGCCCAGAAACTGAAAATGGGCATAGATCGGCTTCACTGAACTCAGTTTCGCACACGAACGATTCTTCAGAATCCGGGACATAACCTTCAATCTCCGGAGAATCGTCCATCAAAACCTTGAAACAAGGAAGAGGAAACAGTTTTCGTAAGGATGGACCAAAGAACGACTGAATCCGGAGTTGGGATTGTGGAATAAAGCGTGAATCATTTAGGGTGAAGATGGGAAGGATGAACTGCGGCTGTAACGGGAAGAACAAGAGAGAAATGATGCCTTGAGTAAAATTAGGGTTCAAGAGATGTGAGTAAAAAACGGGCTGAATGAAAAAATGGGCTGGGTAATGCTAAATTGGGGTGGGGGGGGGGGGGGTTTATGGGCTAATTAGATTGGGTTTCTAATTATGGCTTAGCCCAACTCTTAAATATATTTAGCACCCAATTAGCAAAAAAAATCTGAATTCATTAATGGCATTTATGTAAATAACTCAGAAAATAATTTGCCATTTTTGGAGTGTGCAAAACTGAGTGGGACGGACGAAAATGGAAAGTGTGCAAAACTGAGCGGGACGGAGGGAGTAGTTGTTAACTTTTAAATATAAATTTCAGATTCATATAATATTTTTTTAAGTTCTTATGTGAAAATTTCAAAATTTTTTTTCTAATATTTTCTTATGGTAAGATAATCTAAATTATTTCCACAGTTTATTTTCTAGATATAACTTCTGATCTTAACAAAAGTTATCAATCTTGTTCCAAATTTGTCGTTAGAATTATTTCACTTCGTAGCATCTTGGTCTGCCGTTTCAGAATATTTTAGAATAAATTTATATATTTTACCTTATAATATTTCAAATTAAGTCAATTACATAAATCAGCTTGTACTATACTCATTTGTTACTTTGGAACCTAAACTTTTATTTTTACCAATTACAACTTGTACTCCATTTCTTTTACAAAATTGCAACCTCTAATGATAATTTCCGGCAAGAAAAAAAAATTATAAAGTTATTCTCTTAAAATCTAAAATTATTTCTAAACTCTGAAAATTAATTTAAAATGTCTTAAAATAAACTTAAAATCCTTAGAACTATTTTTAAAAATTTTAATTTTATTTAAAAAGTTTAAATTTTTTTATAAAAATATATATAAATAAATTAAAAATCAGAAAAAAATATTTTTTTTAAAAAGATAATTAATTCTCTTACATAAACTCTACATCTGTTAATATTGACATGTTTGACATGTTACCAATAACATATTAACATATATCCACGATAAGTGTAGATACTATTCCATAACTTATTGTCATGCTTCAATTTTATTTGTATTACAATTGAATTAATTAAACATCATCTAACATCTATCAACTCCTACTCTTTTTTTTTTTTAACTAACGATAACTGAATCATCTACATAGTGTTTGTTAATAATTTTACGTAGTCGACCTAAAAAATAAAAAAGAATTATAATATCATATCATTTTTGTATTCTTCCTTCAATTTAATACAATATACTGATACAATATTGTCAAGTTTAAAAGAAGTATTATTAATTTTTTTAGAGACAAGAAGTATTATTAATATTAATATTATATAAAGCTAGATTGTTTTGACACAATATGGATTTATAAGTTTACTCATAAATATTTTATATTTTATAAATAACCTATAAACTCGTAACTCGTAATGAGATGACATATTTTTATTATATATACGAAACTAAATTAATTATTTTAAAAAATAAAATTGTATATTAGTTATTAATTATTATTTATGAAATATTTTTTTCATGGTTGGAATTGTAAGAAAATATCAATATTAATCCATTATTAGATCTATGAAGAAATTAGGTAAATGTGTTATGGATCCTACACAATTGATTAAAAAGAATTAAAAAATTACTTGTTGCTAACCTCCTATAGTAGGTAAAAGACATAGGTGTATTAATACACTAGGTGTAATATAAGCGAGATTCTAGAGGATCTCGCAGGCCTATCTGTAGAAAACTTTCAAAAGCATTGTCATGCTTCTTGCACTGTCGTGCTTCTGTATTGTCGTACTTTTTGAATTGTTCTGATTGTAGGAATGTAAATGATCGGGTAGGGTACAGGTATGCTTCTCCCATACTCTATTCTATTTAATTCGGGTACGAGTATGAATAATACCCGTTGGATAATCGAGTAACCAGCGAATAATCGAGTTACCCGATTAATATATAAAAAATATATAAATAATATGTAATATGTATATATATCATATATTATGTGATACAATAAATCACATATAACATATATAATATGTAAATGTAACATTATATGTTATTTTATATATTCAATCATATATTATAAACATAATATATTAGATATAATGTTAATTATATAATTTATAACATATATAATAATACATATTTATGTAATTGGGTACACGAATAGGGTAATCAGGTAGGGTAAATGGGTAATATGTTAAACCTGTATCCTACCCTACCCGATCGAAAAAATATTGCGTTCGGGCGATACCCGACCCTATTACCAGTTTATCCGTCGGGTAGGGTTACCCGCGGGTAAAATTGACATCCCTACCTGATTGTTGTATTGTTGTGCTTCTTGGATTGCAGTGCTTCTTGCACCTTCGTGTTTCTTGGATTATCGTGTTTCCACAATTCGCGCTTCTTGGATTGCTGCGCTTTTGCATTGTCGTGCTTTTGATATTACCATAATTCGTGCTTCTAACTCATTTTTAGGTAATGAGCTAAGATGTCCACAAAATATATATATAACACTCTTGTGATTTATAACATATAGAAATTTTATTTGTCCTTGAACAACTTATTTTACTTTTTGAATTTAACTAATTTAATTATATGTAACTAATTTGTAAAATATATTTGGACTCATTCAATTATATATATAATACTTAATTCACATAATTAAAAAATGATTTGTTAGATTATATGTAACTAATTTGTAAAACATATTTGGACTTATTCAATTATATATATAATAATTAATTCACATAATAAAAAAATGATTTGTGATTAGAATAATAAAACCAGATATTCAATTTAAAGATAATAAAATAAATTTAATAAATATATTCCAAATAATCTAATTATTTTTATTTTATAAATGTTGTTATTTGATTAATATTTGTATCTCAATCCAAATATTATTAAATCTAAGATCAAATTTTAATACTACCGCCGTTCCATATTAATTGTCATTTTAGATAAAATAAAAGAATCCTCAGCAAATATTAAGGAATAAAGATTTGACAAAATAAAATAACCATGATAGGTTGAAAAGTTGATATATTCTAGGATTAAGCATGAGGAGAAAATTGATAGAATTTGTGAAAAATATCAAAAACGTCAATTAATTTGAAAAGGCAAGAAGTAGCTAGAATGACAATTAATATGAAACGGAAGTAAAACAAGGTTGGAAAAAAATAGGAGAAAACACGTGTCACCACCTAAATTTTTCACATAATTATAAAAGAAAACGAAAAAAATCTCAAAAAAGAATATAAAAAAGGAGAGAAAAAGCGAGAAAACTAACCGCCATTTTATGAGCGTGGAAGTTACACAAACTTGCCAATCAGGGTTTTATATATATTTTTCCTTTTTCTTTTTCTTTTATTCCAACCGAGATTTCAAATGATTATAATTTTTTCGTCCCAACATATCTTTTTATGAAAAATATATTACTTAATCCCCCTTCTGAGATCTTTAATCTAACAATCATAATTCATATAAATAATTAATATATTAATTTTAAGAATAAAATATCTTTATAAGATTGATTAATTTTAAAAATGAAAGAGATTATTTACTTTAGGCAGAATGTCAGTTGAAAACCTGAATTTTGAGAAATGTTTTAATTAGGAGCCTAATTTTGAGATTTTTAATTCAGGGTCTGAATTTTGATTTTTTCTCATTAGGGCTTAGATTTTACGCCTTGAAAAATAAAAAATATTATTCGATGTACATAGGAGTGGCAATGGGCGGGTTGGGTTTTGGCATCCTCCGTCCCCGTTCCGTGAAGGATCGGGGTGGGATCAGGTCGGGGTCAATCGGAGGTCAACCAGGGTCGGGGCGGTGTCGAGTAACCCCGTCAAATTAATTTATACTTAAAATAATATTTTAATTTATAATTTTTATACATTAACTAATTATTATGTATATTTATATTAATTTTTATTTTTTATATTTAACAATACACTAAAAATTTATACAATATTACTAAATAAGATAGATTTTTCACATAATAATAACTTTTTTATATACATATTTAATATAAATATATAGAAAATATGTACTTTATTTAGAGAATCGGGGCGAGGCGGGGGGATTCAAACCCGTCCCCGCCCCGTTGTCATGGTCGGGGTGGGGTCGGATAACCCGTTCAGGTTCGGGGCATATTGTCATCCCTGGATGTACAGTTGATTCAGTATGTAGTAGATTGAATTTCTCAATACGGGTAATATCAAAATGTTCGATATGTCGTATTGAACCTTCCATACGTTGGATAATGTGTATTCTTTTTTAAGGTGCGCGTAAGCTCTGAATTAAGAATAAAATACAAAATATAGGTCCTAATTGAGAAAATAAAAAACTCAAAATTCAAGCTATGAATTGAGACATTTTAAAAAATATGGAATAAAGATTTGTATGGGTTTGAATTTGTTTTTCCTTATGTATGTTGGATTGAAATAGTTGATTAAATTATTACATAAATTTATAGTTCAATCTTAAAATGTTAAATATTTTTTTATATAAGAGTATTTTACTATTTAATTAGTATTAAAAAGATAAATTTATTGTTTGACTTAATATGTTCAAGTGAGCTAAACTATTTGTTTTGAGCTATATATATATATATATATAAATATATATATTGAGGGTTTGTATTAGGTAGTAAAATTCACTTTTGAAATGTAGTGGAATAAAATATTTGTTAGAGATGACTTTTGATAAAATTAATACAGTATAACTTAAAAAAGGTATATTTGAAGTTTCAGATAGATTTAAGTAAAACAAAAAAAAAAAAAAAAAAAAAAAAAAAAAAAAAAAAAATCTAGATCGATTACATATTAAAAATTATATTCAATATTTGACTTAATAAACCTAAAGATTATAAATATAAACGAAAATAAATAAAATGTACACACTCATGCACAAACTTTATTAAAAATTATTGAATGATGTTTTATATTTTATAAATTTTGTCTGCAAAAGACTGAAAAATGTAAACACAAACATGCAGACGAGTTAAAACCTAAAATCGTGTATCAATTACACACATAATATATAAAAAAAAATCTTGAATCGCATATGTACGTAGTATGTTTGTACCAAGAACTCTTATTTTATTATAGCATACCATAGAAGTTATATGATATTTACTTATACATTTTATAATATTATTAATGTTATAAAAGATATTTATCTCATACATCATATGGGTGGATAATTAGTAAATATTTAAAGTATAGTTCTATTCTATTCCGATCATGAAAATAGAACATTTTTCGCAGTCATTTATTTTCGGTCAGTTTTTCCACCGTTTCAATTTGGGTCGTTCGAAATGGTGCCTAAATGGCCAGCATTCTCGAGGTGTACGGAATGACTTGATTTTTTTTTTTGTGTGTATTTTAATTTTTTCTTTTAAATTTTACACACAGACACACATAAAAAAACGAATGGTCCACACATAACCAATCTTTTGCGTGGTTATCCCATTTTTATACTTCGAATTTAGTGTAGTCTAAACTCTAGAGATCCAAATCAATAATGATTGAACAAAACTTATATTAACATTTGATCTGGAAAAATTCATATGATATTTATTCAATATAATAAGTTCCAGCAATATTTTAATTTAAAGTATATTAGGACATATGATAATACATAAGTACATACATATAGTTCAAAACGAAATGTCGAAATGCTCCAACACTAAAATATCTCTTTCCAGTAAAAAGTTCGAAATAACCCCCGGAATGGCATTAATAACTTTGAATGTTAAAGCCTACACTAATACCCAAATCCAACGCAAATACTAATACCTAACAAAAATATATAAATATAATAACTCAATAAAAAAATAAGATAATAATTGAAACATAAAAATATCAAATTAAAATAACTTTGCAGTGTAATTTTTAGAATTCCTCTGACTTTTTTTTCACCACATATCAATTGGAATTTAATTAGAGTTGAATTTCACTTAGATCTTCTCCGAATTTGGATGTTTGACTTAACAACATTAATTCGAGAAAATGACATCTTAATTTTAAATTAAATATTATTAATTGAGGAACTCCGTAAAGAATGTTTTGAATATCGTTAGATCCACCAAGAACCACTTAGGATCCTCTAGTCCACTTTTATCATATTTCATTCGTGTTCCACTCTAAAATCGAGCCAATTATAATTTTTTTTTTTCAATTTATGAATTTAAAGTTCATTATTTAGGTTCAGGATTCAGGATTCATGTTTAGATTTCATGTTTAAAGTTTAGGGTTCAACTTTTTTGGATTAGGGTATATTTTCTATTGTAAACTTACGATGTCACGGTTTATGATTCATGATTTAATGGTTTAGTGTTTATAATTCAATAGATAATAGTTTAGGGTTCATGACTCATGTGTTCGTGGTTCACAATTTATGTTGTATGGTTCGATTTTAAAGTGAAATAGAGTTGGGACAGGATAATTGTGGGGTAGAGGATCCTTTCCCACCCAGAACAGATTGGAGAGCGTTTGCATACCAATCTCTTTATTTTGCGTGATATTCTGTTTCATACTTGATTTATTCCCGCATGTTTATTGATATTGTCAAATGTGCCTATTTGTGTACATATTCATAAATAAGATAAATATTTTAATACGACAAACTAACAAATTTATAAATTATAACATGATAAATAATGAAAGAAAGATCTTATCCAACTTAATTCTTTTTCCTTTTTTTTTTTAAACCGGGCCCACTTTCATTGCATGTATAAAGCGAACAAATAATATTTCGATTTCCTAGGTCATTACTTTCTTGTCGAGACCGCCCACTAAATGCTTGGTTGGGGCTGAGGTAACTGTAGTATTGCTAACGAAAATAGTGATTAGAGTTAGTGGTTGAAGGAGTAAAAAAGTTAATGTTTGTTTGGATGATTGAATAGTAATTCTAACGTGGAATATAATTTTTAATTGAAATATGATGTAATGTGTGAGAGTTTGTTAATAATGACTAATTTAATAATTAAAATGATATTGAAATTTGTGATGATTTGTGGTGGTTGAACAAATCCAACCAAACAAACATAAAAAGGTAAATTCAAATCCAGCTCAAATTTTCGATGCCACGTGGCAAAAAATCTCCAAATTTTGGCCAGCACGTGTCCGACACGTGTATTTTTGGGCTTAAATTTGAATTTTGGGACGAAAATTGGATAATCTCAGGACATATGGGACGAAATTAGAAAAACAGAAAGTTGTAGGATATATAGTGGACATATGATTTTTTTCCGACGCCACGTGGCAGAAAACCCCCAAATTTTGACCGACACGTGTCTGTCACATGCATTTTCCGGCGAAATTTTGAATTTTAGGATGAAAATCGGATAATCTAAAAAGAAGGGTTCAGTCCAACTCATTAGGGCCAACCCCAAACAAACATAATCTGCCTTGTTTCTTTTCAATACTAGTGTATTTTGATTTAATTTCCTAGGTCAAAAACTGTAACCTGGGTATGTTAACTTAAAGTTGGGAAGTAGAATTGTGACGAAATTTGGAGATTATTGAAATCGAAATGAATAAGTCTTGAATCGAAAAATTCATTTGACTTTTGCTAAATCGAATTGAATCGATTTTTTTTTTTTTGTACAAATTTGAATATTTCTCAATTTTTCAAATTGAAACTCGTATTGAACCGTACCGAAACATACTAAACTATGCTGAACCGAATAACCAAATAAAATAATAATTTATTAATTTAGAAACATATTATCCCTAACAAATTAATTTAAATAACAATTAAAAAGTAAATTATTCGTAATTTTATAGTTAGTTATATGTAACATAAATAATTAAAATAAATATTATATTTAATTATTATATAATTTCAAAACACAAGTTAGTAAGTTAGAAATAAATTTTATGTAATGAAATTATTTATATTAGTTAGACGTCAATATGTTATGTTGAATTTGAATTTATTATTTAAAAATCTGAAATTTTGATTCAAACTATTCCGAACAAAATAAATAATCATACCATACCGTTCTTAATTTTTGGATCGATAATGGATACTCATTTTTTAAATAATCGAATTTTAATTTGAATCTAAATACTTTTAAATATTCGATCAACACCATACCGTGCACATTCCCATTAAAAAATGCTGAATCAACTCACTCAAAAGAATTTCTGAATATGCTTTATTGAAATTTGATCCCTCGATATACCCACTATATTCATAAACAAATTTCATCTGAAAAGGAATCATCAAAAGTAATTTATGATGGCGTGTTTCATTACCCTTGCTTCTATTTGTGAGCCTTACTGCATACAGTTTTCCAAATTTGAAAAGTTAATTCCCAGTCGCTCTCTCCTCTATACATATTGATTTTCTATATCCATTGTAGAGGTTAGATTCCATAAACTGAGAAACATAAGTATTAAGACTGAATGGGAAGAGTCTGCTAAAAGTTCGAAATTGAGTCTGCTGAAAGTTCGAAATTGAGTCTGCTGAATAGGATTGTACTCACCAAATATGAAACGCTGTTGAAATTTAATTTTGAGTTAATCATCGTTGTTTTCCATGCCGGCCGGAGCAGCGTCTACCAACCATCCTCTACCCTCAACCATCCTCTGAGTACAGGGAGGATAGGCTTAGAAGAGAAACTTTGTTTTGGTTTTGAGAAATAGTTTCTGTAGCTTTAATAGAAAAAAATTAATAAACTGAAAAAAATGGCGGAATGTGTTGAGGCGGTGGCGGGAGAGTTGGTCAGACAAAATAAATTGGGATTTGGAGCCGAAATGGTTCAGGGGTGGTTGGGGTATTTCAGTTTTCAGTTTATGTTTTTTATTTTTACAATGTGGCAGGGCTCATTAAAATATTCAATCTACTCTCTGCTTTGAAATATAAGTTGAATTTTCTATTAAATAAATAACTATACCGTAGGGCGGCCCTGAGCCAGTGTCGGAAAGGCAACTGGCCAGGGTCTAGAACTTTCGGGGGCCAAATTTTTTCCGTTTGATATTAGCATATTCCTTGTCTTTTTTTTTTTAATGTATTTTGACGTACATAATATTTGAGTAGATGGGAATGACCAAATGAGTTGGAAAGAAGAATGTTAGGCGAGCTGACATTGTCCAACTCTCGAATGCTCCTCCCCCAATCGGTCGAGGCATTTCGTAGATGGTGTTCAAAGTTGGATCGTTCAAGATCTTTCTCGATTTCCTCACGAAGAGGAATGTCCAAACCTGCAAAGTCCACGATCACAAAAATACAGTAGCCGGTCAATGTTAGAATTAATGATCAGCCGACTTCGGATGCTCTCCGCGCCATGCGTAAAGTAGCAACGGTTCTTTGGTCAGACAAAATCGAGTTGGAAGATCCACCACCTTAGACCGATTCTCATTCAGGCTGAGTTTGATTATTGATCACGCTCTGCATAGCGTTTTTTGCTAGCCTGTTATCATTTCATTATTAAATTATGTTGCGTTTTTTTTTTTTTTTTTCTCTGAACTATTTTTGTTACTCTTTATTTTCTTTTTTCATTTTATAAAAGCATCTATTAAGCTAATCTGTTGAACTTGGCTTGCTTAATAAATGTATACACTTATCATTTATGAGACATTTTGTATCCTTAATTTTTGCTTAATGGAAAGGAATTCCCCTTCTTGATAAGGGTGAGCACGGGTCTCGGAGATTATCCGGTTCGCATCGAAATTCAAACCGAAAGCACTCCGGACCGAAAAGAACCGTTGACTTTTTGACTTTATCCGAACCGAACCAATCCGACATTTTTTTTACAAAACCGAACCGTTCCGAACCGAGGAATCGAAATCAGAACCGAGTAGAACCGAAATCTGTATATAAATAAACATATTTAATATTTTTTCATTATAATTATATAATTGAATTATATAAAATATATTATATATATATATATATATGTATTATAAGTTTTCTTTTAATAACTTCAAGAAACTCTAATCGACTAATTCCGCATCACTCTCTTGCCCCGCTCACTCTCTCGCTCTATCATTCACACTCGCGCCTCACTCTCTCGCCTCACTGTGATAATATTTTTCTATGTTGATACACGTTTGCTTTGTTTCTATATATTGGAGAGTGAAACTGATCCACTAGAGGTAATTTTGGTTTAATTGCTTTGTATTTAATAGTTTAAATACAAGTTTACATGATTACTTTGAATCTGTAAATGTAAGTTTGACTTTGAAAAGTGTGCATTGGGTTTGTCTCACTAATAGTTGATGTAAACTTAGAGAGGTATATGAAATAATATTTGTGTATTTTGTTGTCATACTAGCATTATTTATGGGATCACGTAATTTCTGTGCATATTTATTTCCATAGCATAATGACTTAAACAATTATTCCTCTTGCTTTTGTTAGGTGTCAATGGGATCACGGACCGGAAGAATAAGTTGAGGATGAAAGTTGAAGACAAAAGTTGAAGATGAAAGTTAATGTAAAGCTTTTGATTAAGAAGTGGAAATATTGAGACGTTAATGGTTATTGTTTTTGAGCTATTATGTAATATGTGAAGTTTATTTTGCTTAATTTGACTCCTAGACTTGTATTCACATATGAACTATGTTATGTTGGTCAATTTTAATGTCTTTTATTGAACTATATGTTGTTTTATCATTTGATATGACTAGTATTACTCCCGTGCGATGCACGGAAGTTTTATTTAAAATAGTTTAATTAAACTAAATATTATACTCCCTCCGTCCCAGCTAAATTTACGTGGTGACCCGACACGGATGTTAAGAAAAAACAGATTTTGGAGAATCTTTGACTTTTTCAAAGGTGGAGATTGTGAGAGAAATTTTCTTTTTAAGGTGTGCAAAATTAAGTGGGACGGATCGAAAAAGAAAGTATGCAAATTTAGCTGGGATGGACGGAGTATAATTTAATATAAAAAAAATGTGACTGTTTTATCCTAATAAAATAAATATTTATGATTAAACATAAATAAAATTATAAGTAATATAAATGTAAGTTTCTCCCACGTTATATATAAATTAAATATAAATTATTGTATGTATATTATAGATTAATACTAATAAAATATTAAACATAAAAAAATATATATTTTTCAAATGACTTTTTCTTATCTCTAAAATCCAAACACGTATCTAGTATGCTTACACAAATAGCTTAATTATTTATGAATGTTCAAACACACATGAATATATAAATATCAACTCATATTATTAAATAAAATAAATTGAATAATGTTATAAAACAATTAGTTTCCTTTAATCTTGCCATTTTATATTAGACATTTTAATTTATTTAAATATAGCTTCAAATTCTAACTATTACTTAACTTTAGAAAAAATCTCATTTGCGAGTTTTAATACTTGACTTGATGATTTAAGCTATACGAAATTAATAAAATAATAAAATAAAATTCAAAAGTTATTCAATATTTTCAACAACAAAATAAAACTTATGAGTTCTTCTACATTTCTTAATATTTCATATATATGGTGATATTTTTCAATAAACTACACATTTATATTGTAAATAGTTGATTTAGTTAAAGATACACATTGATTAGTGTAACAAAAAGAAAATCTTAGGTTGCAAAATGTGGGGAAAAAAAAGACATAGTTGAGATGGTTAATGTGACCAAGTATTAATTTTTTAGGTTGCAAAGTCTTAAAAGATATATAGTTCAGGTTAGTTAATTTTGCGTATTTAAAAGAAGTTTAGGTTGCAAAGTTTAATTCTTTATTTAAAAATAATATTAATAAATGTAAAATATGAAGAAGAAAAATCAAGATTATCATATATATTCGCAAAAGCCGTAGTTTAGTGATTAATCATACAAAAAATATTATTATAACAAATAGATATGAGCAAATTTAATGATTCAATAAGCTGATTATAAATCAAATATTAAATTTCACTTTAATTCACTAAAAGTACGTGTCAATTATATATACATTTATTTTTCTCTCAATATAATAAATAAAGAAAAGTTGAGAAAATTCGGGTTAGATGAATAAATTGATTAGTTATAGTTTTAATTAGTAATCAAGTAAAATTAATTTTAAAGGAGAATTATTTAACTGGTTTTTAGTTGTATTCTAGACCAATACTATATAGTACAACCACAATAAACACTGAAATCTAACTCAAATAATTAACGAACAAATAATATAATATTTAATTCGAGTATCTTAATTAATTTTAATATCGTCAAAAGAGGTTTTTGATATCTTATACATAATAATTAAATTAGAAATGAAAAAAAAAAACTATTTGCAACTTTAAAATCTAAAAATAATTTCCCCTACACTGACTTATTTATATATTTTTAATTTATGAAAATATTATTTAAACTCTAACTATAAATAATTAAAAATAATCATTAAATATATTATAAAAGACGCTAATATTTTATTTGGATATTTCATATGTAATGTATACTTTTTCTTTATGCTCTTACCTTTATTTTATATTTTTTAATTTATCCAAATAAATTTTCAAGCTCTAATTATAAATACCAAAAAAAATTCTTTCAAATTTTGTATTCTTATTTGCAGTTTTTAACATTTCACTCTGTGCTTTTAAATACACTTAAAAACTTCTTATTTTCAATAAATTCTTGCTTTAGTAAAATAAGATCTAATCATTATTTAATAATTCGAATACCAAATTAAAGTCTGCGAGTTCTTCATAATATTTGAATATTTTCATATTTTATTTGGTAGTGTAATTTATTTATATAAATGATATATATTTCTTATAAATAGTTAATTTATTTCAAGAAAAAAACTGATCAATGCAAACAAAATTACTTAGGTTGTTAAGAGTAAAAAAACATAGTTGAGGTTAGTTGGTGTGACATAGTATTGTGTAGGTTACAAAATGTAAAAATATATAGTTGAGGTTTAGTTTGACCAAAAAAAAAAAGTTGAGGTTTAATTAACGTAAAATATCAAAGTGTAACAAAAGTCATAATTTAGGTTGCAAAGGGTAATGTTTCTCAGAAAATCAATTTTAACAAAATATACACTATAAAAATATCAATAAGTAATTAAAAATAATTTCAATAACAATTTTAGTACATAATTATACATATACTCAAAGCTCCGTACTTTTGTGATAAAATAAATATATCAGTAAATAAAATGATTATAAAATAGATATTAGTTTTGGCCTTTGATTTAGTAAAACATGAATTTCATTATTTAAACAATGATTTTTCTTCCCGTGTAACTTAGATAACGAAAATATTTCAAAAAATTCGTGTTAGATAAAATAAAATAATTAGTTGTATTTTCGTAAAGAAATACTCAATTAGTATTTTATAAGAAAATTATTTTACTAATGCTTAGTTGCAACTCAAGCCAACATATTTTAGTCCAATTTACAATTAACACTCAAATCTAGAATAAATAATTTACCAACAAATAATTTATTTTCTTAAATCAAATATTTCATTATAATATATGCGATATGGATGTCAAACTGAAGATCATGAAAAGATGAATAATTTGATATATTATGCATAAAAAAATGGATTATAAATAAAAAAGTTATTTGTATTTAAAAAAAAAAAAAAATGAAAGAAAGTTATCAACTTAGCAAAAATAACAAAAGATTACCAATTATGGCTTAAAATTTAGGAGGGAAAAGTAAAATTACATAAATACCCTCCATTTTACTTTTATATATATATAGATATAGATATAGTCATGTTTTAGGGAAATACTATTATTTTGAGTGAAAAACTCCGAATCTCCGAACCGAACCGATCCGCTCCATTGGACCCGAATCTCCGAACCAAATCGACCCGATTTTTGGTTCGGTTCGGTCCCGGATATTTATTTTTTCGGTTCGATTCCGGAGCCAAAAAATTCGGAGATCTTCGAATTTCGGATCGGTTCTGGAGCAACCCAGATCTCCGATCCGCTCCGACCCGTGCTCACCCCTACTTCTTGATATGAATGGTTATTTATAAGCTTAAGGGGGCGTTTACGTGGGTTGATGGGTTTAGCTCTTAATACATCCATCCAAACTAATATGAGCATTCAGCTCGATTCGACTCATTTACAACCCTAATCATAACATCTTTCTTCAATTCCTTATAAACACCATAAAAAGGTCGCCATTTGGAAAGTATTTCCTTTTTCTTTTTTAATAAAATTTGAAAATTACGACTAACATAACAATTTAGGGAGCCAAAGTATGCTAGGCTTTAGGTAGACGACTTGAGCATATTTGTTAATGTTGGCACATGACTGACATATTATATTTAATACTCCTTCCGTTTAAAAAAAAATGTAATTTTAACTATTTTTTGAGAAATTAAGGATTGGTTATAATTAGTATGTTTTATGAAATAAGGAAATAATCAATTAAATTAAGTAAGTTGTTTAAGATAATATTGGAAGAATTGTAATTTTTTTGCTAAAATAACACTTATTGTGAAATTTTTCAAAGTGTCTAAAAAGACATTTATTTTAAAACGGAGGAAGTAGTTTTTTTTTTTTTTCGAGCCCTAATCTTACATGTATAGTAGACAAAGTCTAGGCTATGATCTGTTTTAAGGCCTACTATACTATAAATGTATTATAATCTTGCTTATTGAGCTTAAACATGATCTACTTTTAAGGCCTACAATACTATCATCTAGTATGAAATTCATGTGGTACTATTCTACGAAAATAGTGCATCTAATTTCCCTGAAACAAAAAAAAAAACAAAACAATACATCTGATGTACTTTGTTTAAATCGGACAATGAAATTAAGACACTTGATTGAATTACATACACTATATAGGCTTCAAAGTAGGTCGGTTTGATTGGCCCAAAAGACTTATTTAATGGTCCAAACCTACTCTATAAAACTAAATAAGCCTAAAAAATGACTAAACCCGATCTATTTGTTAAATAGACCCAACAAATTCAGATTGAATGTAGGTTAGGCCATAAGTTCCTATCGATAGCCTGATTTATTTCCATCAATACTAAAGATCAATAACCACAAAACGATGATGATTTTGAGTAATCACAATAAATTAAAGAAATTATATATAGCCCAATAAAACTTACAAATAGAGAACGGTATTATACATTCATACAAACAAAACATAAGTGTGTGGGCAATATACCCTTAAAGGTCCATAAACTATTAAAATATGTTTCAACTAGTCCTTAAAGTATCATTTTATATTAGTTAATTCCTGAAGTTTTAATTTTTTTAATTTTAATTAGTCCTTAAAGTACTTTTTATTTTAACTAATTCCTAATATTTTAAAATTATTTTAATTAGTCCTTAAACTCTTAAAATAATCTATCTTAAGGCCTCTAGAAGAAAAAAACATAAAATATTTGAATTAACCGATTTACTTCAAACTAATATTATAACATATATATCATTAAAGAAATATTGTGTGATATTTCATTATGATATTATTACCATAAATAAACGTAAATTAAACGAGAATATGGATCTGGACAAAAGTTCGGGATGAAATTTTTTTCAGGAAATTCATCCAATGTCGAAAATACTTTTATTTTTAATTTTAGGTGGAAATATGTTATATATTTTGGACTATGTGCATTATGAGACTTGAAGTAAAATCAAACATTTTTCACAAAAAGACTTTGAGACCTTTTAAAAACAAAAACTAACGCTTATTGATTATTAAAACATGACTCTTATTTTGGGATAGAAAAGTCTAAGACTCTTTTTTTGAATGGAGTGAGTATGTTTCGTTTCATAACAACTCTTTTAAATAGTATTTGTGTAAAGTGTATTTGAATGACGTTTATTTTAAATTTGAGTAACTTACATTTAATTTATTCTTTGGAAAAAGGGTCGTCTCGCCCCAAGATGAGGTAGGCATGGGTATTCAGGTACCCTCTCGCCGTGCTTCATTGTCATTACTACATGTAATCATTCGGGAAGAATTTTAAATTCTAACTAAAAAAAAGAAATTAAATTCGAACAATTAAAAATATAAATGGTAAAATTATAAAAGAAAAAAGATAAGTAATTAGTATTGGAACATTAAATTACATGACAAATTTTGTAATTTTCCCCTTTTAAGGAGAAGTCCACTAAACTTAGCAAAATAGATGTTTAAACGAAAAAAAATAAAGGGCTTTCCGAGGCGATGGATACATATGCATAAATATTGGCAACCCCAAATCAACTAATAATATTGAAATTGCTAAGATACTCAAACTAGTGGAACTAAAAAACCAATGTTGTATATGTACATATACATACACGTAAAATTAGAGTGGATTTTCTATTAGAATTGCTATTTCATCCGGGCAATGTTCGGTTGAAATTGGCCCAAACTCAAATATGTTGGGTCAACCTCCTAGTATGTTTGGTCAAGAGGTTGTCCCAACCCCTTTATATTTAAGGTTGGGGCCCTCTTTTCCATTTAGGCTCACTGTTACTCTCTCCATTAGATCATCTGATACATTTTGGTGTTACATCTTATATTTTACTACATTCAATAAACGACACGTGTATGGTATAATGTCACAAATTAGTTTGTGTCACTTAGTGAATTGAGTGTAACAGAGAATGAAACACCTATTGTAACAAAGAATTCGAATTAATTTCTCTCTCTCACAAGCACACACACTACCGTTTCTCTTGGCCATAACCACCATCACTCTCATTCCCCTTCTTACAATTTCTCTCTCTTTTTTAATTATTGCCAAACTTCATCTCTCTTCTTTTGCTTTACGTTTTTCTTCTAGAATTCTTTTGCTTTATTTCGCTAATTTGATGGCTGATGTAAAATGGGGACCCATTTCTGTCTGGCTCTCTTCTATAAATACCGCCGCCGCACGGCACGCACCGCCGCAACTGCTATCTTCACCATCACCGCACTGCCACCTGAAAATATTCTGGGTATTCCCTTCTTCTAAAATCTGAGAAGAATTTCCGTGGGATGAAGAAGAAAGAGAGAAGAGAGATGAGAGAGAGAAATTCTTTTTTAAGGGAAGACTGAAAGAAATTCTTGTATAACAGAAATGAAGATTTTGAATCTTGAATCCTTTGAACTTTGAGAAGCTGGCGTCACTTACTAGAAAGAATCAAAAAGAGAAAAGATTAGCATCTGGGTGGGGCTTGTTTTGGGTTGAGTTTAGAGGGATTGATCTTGGGTTTAGTTTTAAGGAGTTGTTAGTGAAAAATGATGAAATTTGGAAATGATTAAATAACAATTTAAATAGGGTCTGGTTGCTTTAGACTTGGCTCAGTAGATTTAGAGGATCGAATCTCAATAAAGCACACTTATTAATTCCTTCAGTCAGATTTGGCCCAGCACTTCTCAGTCTTAAGCAAACGGATAAGCTTATTATGAAATAGATTACTGTATGAGTAAATCAACCATACTATATTAATCAATAAATTAATCATACTGATAGTGGTATAATGTATGAGTAAATCAACCATATCTTAAGTGCACGAAAAGATATTGTATGAATGATGCACCATAGTTCTATTATGCAGATGGCACACCCAAGTCCCGCTCCATCACATACAAATAGCTTTTAGTGGTTAGGGATGGTAATGGTTGGGTTCATACCCGAACTCGCATTGGTCAACCCGCTAAAATCCCGGTCAAAAGGATTTTAGTGGATTTGAAGCAGGTAAAGAGTCCTACTAGACCCGTCTCTAACCCGACATGTATATGTTAAATATATAAATATTTTTATAATTTTATAATTACATAACACCAAACAAGCATTTAAAATAGTCCACATCCTCTCTCATCTCGAGCTGACAAAACTGGCCCGCTCGTTTAGCTCGAAATATAGAGCAGGTTGGGCCGGAATATTAGAGGCTCGAAAAAATTTGGACTTTTTTGACCCCGCCGAACGGGCTTTTCTTTTGGTGGACCGGCCCGAAGACCCGCGGGCCGGCTCGATCGAATTGATTTTTTTTTCCCTCACTAATCGAATAAGAAAATTTTAGGAATTAGGTAATATTTCTGTACTATTTGAAACAATTTTTTTTTTCTAGCCGAGCATAAATGTATTTATTTACCGATAAATTAAAACATTTGACTAATTTAATACTCTATTTCTTCAATTTTATTAGCCGACGATGGAAAATAAATTGAATCCAAACATGCTCATTAATTATTTTATGTCGAGAAAATAAGAATTGATTAACACGTAGTATAAAATGTACACAAAAAGTAAATAACTTGTGTCGTGTAGTATATAACTATATATCATCATCCATTCCTTTTTTTTTTTAATATATTATTATTATTATTATTATTATTATTATTATTATTATTATTATTATTATTATTATTATTATTATTATTATTATTATTATACCTGGGGTTTGAGAAATGCCTATAGATATGATTTCATATTGCAACGAATAGTTATATGCTATCTATCTTTTCTTAAGAGAATTAAACTGAAGTTCACCTCAATAAATAATTAAAGTTACAAAAAATAAAAGAAAAAAACTCATTGGTGGACCTTTTTAGCCCGATGGTCCGAGGTTCGTCGGGCTCAGCCTAGCATTTCTAGGTCCGAAATAAATCGAACCCGGCCATAACTACCCCTTGGCCCGACTCAGCCGGGTCGCCCGAATTGCCATCTCTACTCTCATCTAGGTGATAATGTTTTATTTTAAGATTAATTACTTCTAGGATATTTTGCATGATTTATTATTTGTTTATGTACGCCTTAAATATGCTTATTGTTATATTAAATGACCAATGAATGTGACTATTTTGAGTTATTCAACTCCATGTGTCTGCATTTATAAATTATCTCGTTATTTGATATTTTATTTTTGAATCACTTGTTATAATATTTAATATTTTATTTTATTTTATTGCACTTTAGAGCCGGATGGCGGGTTACGTATTTATGATTTCTTTTACGCCACGGATTATGAATTTTTAAATATCTACCCTATTATTATTTCTAATAATAATTATTCTATAATATAAAATAAAATATAAATTGGAATACACGATCTCATCCGCTCGTAAAATGAGCGACGATACATAATACTCATTGACCTAAAATTTGAAATCATATTTGGCGCTGATGTTTGTGGTAACGTACACGCATTCCGTGTCACGTGACACGTTCCACCGATTCATCGCCAAGTGTTACAGATCATACATGCACACACATATATGTATTAATATATATCATGAAACACCAATTAATTACACCTATACATGCACATATACACACTCAAATTAGAATCTAATAATTAATTTACAGAAAAATGAGAAGCCAAGTCGAAGAGAAGTTCTCAGAATTCTACATAAAATGGATGAAGCAGCTGGAAGATCTCCATCATCTTCTTCTAGAAGTTTCCAAAGCCCATACTCATCAGGACGCGGCCTGCCAAGCAATGGTCCATAAACTCACGGCCCACCACAAAGAATACTACAAGTTCAAATGGGCCGCGGCCCATGACGACATCTTGGCCTTTTTTGGTGCTCCTGTTTGGTTGAGCCCACTTGAGAATGCCCATCTCTGGATCACCGGCTGGAAGCCTTCCACCGCGTTGAGACTCGTTCACTCACTGAGTCAGGCCCCCTTGACGGAGGAGCAGGTCCTTTGCCAACCTCAAATTTTAATAATTTTTATAGTTATATTTGTAGTTTGGGTAAATAATTTTTTTAGACCATTATGTTTCTTTATTTTATATTTAAGGACAATTTTTTTGTCATTTCGATTTTGTCCAACTTTTGAAATTGAATAAATTGATCATCTAACTTTCGAAACTCAATAAATTGATAATTTAACTTTCGAAATTCGATAATTTGAACATTAACTACCATTGCAGTGACATGATCAATTTGTCGAATTTTAAAAGTTAAAGGATTGTTTTATCAAATTTTAAAAGCTAAAGGACTAAAATGAAAATGACACAAAATAATGTCCCAAAATAAAAAAATTCTGAAATTATGGACTGAAAAACTATGTATGCTTATAATTTTATACATATATTTGCTAAAAATATAGCTATTTTAAATAATTATTTAAGTTCTGATTTGTTATGTTTGGCTATTTGTATCAAATACATACATAAATAAAAATTATTTATTTGTTAGTAATAAGTTAAGATATTTCTACATAAAAAGGCATGAAGAAAGTTTAAGAACACGTTTATTCTTAAAATTCACAAATAATTATTTTATAGTTACTGGATTATTAGTTGTTATATTTAACATTATAGAATAATAATCTTATTTAGCTAAAAGTTAGTAACAATGTTTGTTTTAATTATTTATCTGATACATTATTGATTATTTGATTACGCGAACTTAGTATAATTTTATAATATATGCATAATTTTAGCTTGTATCATTTTGTGGGTCCGTATGCAGGTGAGGAAGGTTGAGGTGTTGAGAGCGAAGATAAAGGTGGAGGAGGAGAGGGTGGAGAGGGAGATGGAGAGGCAGCAGGTGGCAATGGCCGATCGGAAAATGGTGGAGCTGGTGAGACTGGAGAAGCGAGTCAAGAAGGGCGGCAACTCGGCGGCTGTGAGCCAGGTGAACGGGTTGGTGGAGGAGGCGGTGCGAGGTTGGTTGGGTGGGTTGGAGAAGGTGATGAAAATGGCGGATTGTGTGAGGTTGAGAACCCTAAAGGGGTTGCTGGATATTTTGAGTCCCATGCAAAGTGTGGATTTCTTGGCTTCTAAGTCGATGCTTCAAATTACGCTTCGGAATTTCAATAATTCTCATGTTGGATTTTAGATTCGTGCAGTTAGGATTAAATGGAAGGATTTATGACAACTTGTCTATAACTTGAATTGTACGGATCAAAGATCCGTTCAACGGTTGTAAAAAAAAAAACTGAACTATTCTGAGAAATTGATGGCTTATCATAATGAGTATTTTGAGATTAAAGTGAATCTCAAGAATCGAAGTGTGATCTGATGTTTCATCTTGTATTTCAGTATTACAAATACGAGGTATTATTATTAGGCTAAAATCATTTTTTCATTTCATAACTTTTTACTCGTTAAATTTTTTGTCCCAAGATTTGTTTCTTTTTCATTTCATCTCATCATCAAAAAAAATTTGTCACAGAACTTTATGCACGTTTGATTTTCATCCTAAAACAATATTGTCGGTTCCATGTTAATTAAATCAACCGAAAGTTATTGTCACGTAGCAATCACGTGCATTTTATCGACCGATTTATTCATCGATAGCAGAAATTGATCCAAATACGAGTAATTTCTTTAAGGGCCTAGGAACAATATTTCAGCAATTGCAATTTTACTTGCTGGAATTAGATAGCTGCACATATGAGATCATTTCATTTCCAGTGATTGTTATTATGTCAGAATAATGAACTACACGTAAGAGAATCTATAAACATAACTGTGACAAGATCACCACATTGTATCATTGGCAACACAATACAAACTCTCTTTTATAGTTATCATGGCTCATACCTCCAACATTGATTTACATAAGCAGCAATCCAGAAGTGCAATCACTGAAATATCTGGACATCTCACACGTTGTCCCAAGGTGACAAAAGAATTATACAAAAGAATGAAATAATATGAAGAATAAGAGATATATAGCATAACAAATGAAAGAACAGTAGCAAATCAAGCCGTCTCAGCCGATAAAATCTCCAGCTCCGCCCACCAAAGCGGAGATAGCCTCGGCGCTGCAGCTTCAGGTGATATATCGATGGCTCGTCTCAGAATCTCTACGACTTCCTTCATACAAGGCCTTTTCATTGCATCTTGCTCAGTGCAGCTCTGGATTGCATCACAGATCACCTCAAGCTGGTTCTCGTTAAAGGACTTCTTCAGTGTAGGATCGATCAAGCTGCTGAACTTCCTATCGTTCAAGAACGGCGCAGCCTGAAAATGGTTCAACTTGAGCTTATTAAATTGTCAAATGTTTTACAGTTTCTATCTCTTGAAAGAGTCCCGTTTCAAAAACCAGTGTTTCTTTTCATTAGTCACAGTAAAAATTAAAACTTTTGCTTTCCCGAGTAAGGTAATATGGTTAAATAAGTCAATCAACTAAACGAAAATTTATGAATAATAAACCATTATTTTTAGAAAGTTGTTACTTCACTTATTTGAAAAAAACTCAAAATTCATGTGACATACGAAGTAAATGTTTTACCCAAGTCATGCGGTAGAACTGAAGAGAGGTGTAACCGAATTGTGAATCGAGTCAAAAGAGCCCAATAATAACCGACTCAATTTGCTAATGAGGCTTATCAAGCATTGCGAGCCTAGGGTGTTTTACTGCTTCATCCTGAATTTAATAATTTATTCATTATTACTACATATTCTTTATCAAGTATTCCAGCTGTCCTTATCGAACTGTATAGGGTTCATTGAGTTTTCCATTGACTCGACCTCGAGTTTATTGAGTTTGCAAGCGAGTCAAGCTCGAGTTCCTCCCACAAGCTTGGGCTTGAGCTCGAGTTTGAAACTCTGGCCCAACTCAGCTCGATTTCACAAAAAAGTACAAAAAACGAACGCATTCAAGTCCAGTAAATACATTACATACCCAATCAATGAGAGAGCCTTGCTCTTCTGAGTAAGGAAGCTTGCCAGAGATCGTTTCGAGCAACAAAATTCCGAAACTGTATACATTACTTTCCACGTCACCAGGTGGTGGGAGTTTGAATTTCTCCGAATCAATTTCCGTGTTCTTCGAATTGATTACGATTTCTTTCCAAAAATAGTAGTCCGAGATCTGAAAATGTGGAATATATTTCCATTGAAAGTGGAATCAGCAACACTATTGATATTATCATTAGTATTGAATAAACAATACTTGAGATCGCTTACTTTAGCAGCATAATCATCAGTTAGAATTATATCTGTGGAAGTTAAGCTGAAAGGTGGGATTGGTGGATTCATTTCATGCATGTGTTGAAGACAATACGCCGTTCCCATAATTATCCGTACTCTTGCATTCCAGTCAAGGTGCTCCACTTCTTGAACTGAATAAACAAACGGATTCACCATTTTTAAAATAACAATTATATGAATGTACTACGAAATAATAACAGAAAACACTCTAGAAATATGAGAGCATGAATTTTGTCTCAATAAGAAAAGTTACCATGAAGATGCTCGAAAAGGTTTCCATTCGGAGCATACTCGAAAACCATCATCCTTGTGAATGGCTCCTCCTCCTCACAGAAACCAATGAGATTAACGAAATTCTTGTGGTTCAACCTTGATAAGGAAGCAATCTACGTGGCAACAAGCGAGACAACAAGATGAGGATAGTTTCCTAATGAAGATGCTAATTTTTATAAATAAAATAACAGCTTTTGCCAAGAATTACAGGCCAACCTTGTTCCTGTATACCAATTCCGAACGTTTGGACCATTTTTTTAGATCAGTTAAGGCAGTTGATGCAACGGCAATCTCAACCCCACTAGATAGAGTTCCCTTGTACACTGTGGCTGAATTTTCATCAGTAATAATAATATTGCTGAAGTCCTCACACGCAATTTCCAGCTCGTCTCTGTTCAGCTTAGGAACCCCTACAAGAGAAGCATGTTTATTTACATTTTCAGAAAACATGCTGAAATAAATTTTTGAAAATAAAAAATCAACAAAGCTCTTCATAGTACCATCGGCATCCAATTCTTAGGAGAGTAATTTATGTTACATTTGGAATATATTTTGAAATACATATAGCTCATTAAATAGTTGATGGCCTAATAGCCAAAAAATCCAATACTTATGTTGTTTTTGCTAATTTTTTAAAATTGTCAATTTAGTCATGATTTACTTATAAGGGGCAGGGCAACTTTGATTAATTTATCAGGAAGGAAATTATCTAACATGTGTATTGACATGGAACGCCGTATTTTTTTTTCAGGAGTATATAAGGTGCTTTAGAGATGCTACATCAGGTAGACTACATCTAAAAAGATTATCCACCACTCGTAAATACATAAATACACACTTATCTATGAGAACATGTATAGACGGAAAGTGGATACACTACTCGTCTAAACAAGATGTACTGTAGATCTTTAAAATTTAATCTATTTGTCAGTTGTCACAACAATACAGCCGTTCGCTGTCAATCTTGTCAAATTCAGCAAGACTTTCGCTCAATCGAATTCACAGCTAAATTGACAATTTTAAAAAGATTGTATTCCTTTAATCCATATTTCATCAGAACACTGATTATAGAAAGAAGAACGCAAAAAGTAAAACATTTCAAATGCTCAACTAGCATGCTGATATCTTCATATGTGGAACCCTGACATTTCCAATTTCAACATAGGGAAAGCATACCTGTAACAAAAGCTTTCTGCAACTGCCCACTCAACCCAGTCTTCCAAGGACGAATTGTCTTAACAGCTCTGCTTCTACAGACGACAATCATGGCTGCAGCAACAATTAGCGAGAAAGCTAGAACTAACAATACAATCCAACCGTCCGACTTTCCTCTAACATCCGGTGGAGTAGCACCAGGATTCCTAGTGCTTATTCCATGTTGTTCAGGTGAAGTCGGTGAGGGTAGAGAAGCTGGTGATGGTACAGAAGGTGACGGCTTCTTTGTACTTGGAATGGCCGGAAATGACCCGCTACTTCTGCTTGGAATAGCAACATTAGGGTCCAATGGGACGGGTATCTGAACATCAGGAGGGATGGCAATGAGATTACTTGACTGTTCAGCTAGTACTCGACGCAGACTGCTTGACCTATTGTCTGCATTCCGGACGACAGCCAAATCAGGTAAATCTGGAAACACAATGACTATTGCAGTTGGAACTCCACATAGCCACTTTTGAAACAAAAAGGTCTTTTTCAGCCACAACTTAGGTTTCATCTTTTTGTAGGCAAGAGAAATATCTTTTCACTAATTAAGCCCTTCATGGTTTTGGAGGGTCCAGGGTGCGTGGAATGCTTGGTTTCTATAATATGGGCGGATATAGGTGGTATGGACAGGGGTAAAGGTGCCCCCCAAAAAAAATAGCTACAAAAGAATGAAACCTGAGTTGTATCTGAAAAGTTTTTTTCTTTGTTCTTATAACTCTTTACTTCTAAAAGTGACTAGGGAAAGAATTTGTGGAAAAGCACAATGTCATACATACCTGATAAATTAGTGTCGATGACAATCTCATCAGGCTGATTACGAGACGATTTACTTCCAAACTTGTACCTTGATGAAAGACAACGCTTTCTCAATAAGATTCCATAACAGAGAAGGCAGAATAAAAACCAGTAGAACTGTACACAACTTACAATCACTTACAGAGGGAACAGATTGAGGTAATGAATTATGGTCCCTTTAAGTGGTCCCTGGAAGGAATTTGATTTCTGTGATTGTTTTAAAGCGCTCTGCCAAATGCTGTTAAAAAAATGCATATTAGGAAGACAAAAAGAAACATGGCAATTGATATATGCTTCTCATTGTTGGGGGAATCCACAGAGAAATACAAGATACACGATTCTTCCAAAAGATTGGTGACGAAAATCTAATAATTAGAACCAAAACTGGGAAGCATGATCGAGAAGCAAAGAACATCTCACCAGTGCCCAAGCTTTCGATTCCCACAGCCAATTCCAGCATTGGCAGTTGTAAGAGTTCCATCACAACGCAAATCAGTAAGCAAACTAAGCTTTCCAACCTCCACTGGAATTCGTCCATCAAATCTATTATTAGAGAGCAACCTAGAGCAATGTACAGGAATAAGCTTTCTATAGCTTGGAGAGGCATAAACATGTATTAGACAGAAGCTTATACATACAAACGTTTTAGCGAGCGCAATCGTCCTAATTCAGTGGGAACTGTTCCAGTGAACTTGTTGTTCCTCAAGTCCAAAACTTCCAGTGAAGTTAGATGTCCAATCTCTTGTGGAATGGTGCCAGAAAGATGGTTCCTTGATAGGTCACTTTCAAAATAATCAAGAAAAATATATTAACCGAGGTTGTTACCAATTTTCTAAGAATAAAAAAGAATACAATGAAATGTACAGTTTCAATGTCTAATTTATACACACACACACCCCCTGACATAGACATAGAAAGTTGAGGAAAGAGAGGAAGACAGCAGGAATTTTGTCTATTCGTAATGGAAATTATTCCATATTCATTCAAACAGTGAGAATAGAGCTAGTAACATACTATTTTTTATTAAATGAAAAATTAAAAATACATTAAAAATAGATAAAAACATACTATTTTTGATAAGGTGTTATCTAAGCAGCCCTTGTCAACGTCTTTATGATACTTGCACTCCAAATTATTTACGTAGATTCAGGGCATTTCATATTTATTTAATTCTAAAACGTCAATTTCAGGATCTATCTACTAAAAAAAAGATGAATGCAACTTCCAGGCATGAAACTATTTGAGTCGACAAGGGGGAAAACCATGTACGTCAACTAGAACTATTTGAATGTATAAGTTGGTATATTCTACTTTGACAAGACAAATGTTCAGGTCCCGACTAGTACTTTGGTTATGTCAGTGGCAGGTCAGGCTGCCAAATACGCATGAAAAGAGCAGCCCAATAGAACAAGTTGCCACAAGATCATACCACCAACTGTAGAATCACTTCTTTATTGGAGATTCTTTAATTTATAGTTTTATACTTGCAAGATAAAGTAGCTCGTGCAGCAATCAATGGCTTCCCAAAACATCAAGACAGCCAAGTTGACACAAGATCATACCACAAACTGTAGAATTACTTCTTTATTGGAGATGATTTAATTTCTAGTTTTCTACATTCATTATAAAGTAGCTCCTGCAGCAATCAATGGCTTCCAAAAAACATCAAGATGGAAGAAGTTGCCGCAAGATCATACCACAAACTGTAGAATCACTTGTTTATTGGAGATTCTTTAATTTCAAGTTTTCTACTTTCAAGATAAAGGAGCTCGTGCAGCAATCACGGGCTTCCCAAATACATCAAGATGTTCTCTCTCTCTCTCCCCCCTACTTTTTTGGCCTTTGCGCTTCCTTGGAGAAACATACATGTAATAACTCAAATGATATAATTACATCTGATTCTTTCTTCTGTGTTAGATTTTCAGAAGAAATAGATATCCCACGGTACCAGTTTAACACTTCATAAATATTGAAGAACGAGTTCTAATGTCAAACATGCGTAAACAAAGTTGATACTCACAGAACTCTTAATCGGGAGAGTTTTCCAAGCTCTGGCACCAGTTCTCCCTTCAAATCTCGTCCATTGAGATTTCTACACAACACAAAGATTTGAGTTTAACATGTAAACTTGAAATAACAAACTCTTAGATCAACATCAACATCATCGTAAGATTTGACATTGGACAAATACAGAATCCCAGCGGCAAGTAAATCAAGATGCAGCACTTTTCAATAGTTAAAGTTATCAATGAGAACCTCCGAACATCCAAAGTTGCAGAGGGACTTACAGGGTATACACATTACCATCCAGACAACGAACACCTGACCAATCACAATAGTTACAGTGCTTTGGATTCCAAGTCGCTAAAGCTCCAGAAGGGTCAAACTTCACCTTATCTCGAAATTGCAACAATGCTTGTCCTGAAATTCCAGTTTTAACATGTCAACACAACATTCTAAACACATGATTTGAGGGAACTGAAATCATAAAGCAGTGACGGAGCCAAGGGCTGGGGGGTGGAGGCCCCCTCAAAATTTTCACCGACCTATGGTACACACACACACAATGTAATTATGGTTAAAAGGTGAACTCGCCCAACCTCAATTTTTATAAACTTCGATAATTATCTAAAACAACAAAACTTTGCCCCCTAATCGAAAATCCTGGCCCCGTCCGTGCAACCATTAGAGAGAGAGATTTTTACCTTCTGAATTGGAAGAACTGCAACCATGACCACACGAAACAAGAACAAAAATGGTGAAACAGAGCAACAGGGCGTCGTAAGCGGTCCAACTACCGCTCATTGCTTGCTGAACCATTCGTGGCGGAGGTTGAGGGAGTTCCCTCTGCCAACAGCCAGGATTCTATGCAGCCAAATGCACAAAATCGCCAGCTTTTCGAGTGCAATACCGAACCTCCGAGCAATTAGAACACAATCTTACACCCAGGCCAACAGATTTTCGTCGCCTCAATAAATCAATAACAAAATGCATACAGAAACTCACAAAAGTACCTATAAAAAAACTAAATAACAAATCAAAGAATCTAGGTCAGCCTGTTTTAAGCCATGTATAAAATCGGGGTCTCTCATCTTTAACTACTTTTTTTAGGCCTACAGTACCTCCGTTTCAAAAACTGCACAACCTATTCGTCGCCACCTGAAAATGCACAAGTATTACAGAATCAACGGCATTGGTTTTTCAATAGGAACGAAATTTTGAATTCCACAAAATATTCTAAAAGAATAACCCCCGAAACAAGCAAAAGGAGATGAAATCATGAAATGCGAAGACATGCAGGGCAAAAACTCACCAGATAATCCCTAAACAATTATTTTCAAGGAAATGCGAAATTGGTTCGGTAAAACCTAAGTATTTTCAGCGGCAGATACGGATCCAATATCAATTAGTACAATATAATTGTTTATCATAAAAATTCAAAAACTATGATAAAGGAGATGAAATGAAAAGGCATGCAGAGCAAAAACTCACCACGGAGGGTAGAAATGGCGGTAATGTTGAATATTACGATGTAGGGTAGAAAAAACAGAAACAACGATGAATTCGTGGGTGATTTTTGATTGACTGCCCTTTTCAGGATGATCTCAGAGGTTGAAGCTCTCTTCGACCATCTCTGTCAAAGAGCAGGGAAGTGGGGAAAATCTTTCTCTCTCTTCTTTTCTCTCTCTAAAAAATCAAAAGTTTGTTTTTGTTCGCTCCCTCTCTATTACCCAACCAGTCAGTCCCCCCCACCTCCAATAAACTCTTTATTTTCATTTTTCTATTTTTATTTGAAAAATAAATTCTAGAAAATTAGTTAAGGATTAAAAAATAAGTGAAATCCGATTAACCGGCGGCAAGTTTCTCCGGCGAGGTTTAATGGGTGGTAATGCTGGGCCCGCATCCGAAGTATTCGGACGGCAATACATCCGTTGACTGGGTGTCTGGGTCCCACCAACTGCGTGCGTGCCTCTAAGCCTCTCTCCAACCTTTTTGTCGTGTTCACTATATCTTAATTTAAAATTTCAACTAGTTGTTTTAAATTTTTTTCTCCTAATTTAAGAAAAAATAAAAAAACCTTCCCCTCATTCTACTTGAATCCAGGACTAAAGGCAAAAACTTATATGAAACCGTCACACGATATGACGAGAAAAAAATATATCACTTTTTGTAGTAAAAATATCACGTTTATTTGTAAAAGTATATCTTTTTGGAACAAAAAAAAGTATCACTTTTTATAGCAAAAATATCACCTTCACTATAGTAAAAATATCACTTTTATCTGTAAAAATATCATTTTTTCTGTAAAAGTATCAATTTTTCCTGTAAAAATGTATTTCATCACATGTGAAATCGTCACACACAAGATTCACTCTAATCAGTAAGTGCTCAATGCAAGGTACGAATATTTTTTTATTTTTTTTTTCTAGGTTTTCTTTTCGTATAATATTAGTGAATGTAAATGTTAGAAGAAAATGTAGATGACCCATGCACGGTGTAAAGAGGTGCTAAGGAAAGGGGGCAATGTGGAGGAACTTATAGACTTTGAAGCCCGAATGCAGATGTGTACTAATGCACTTCAAAGTTTTGATGACAAGGAATTTGGTAACATCAATAAGAGAATAAATAAGTTGACAAGGAAGATTGAAAGATTACATAAAAGATTCAAGTCAACTTTTATTTTTCATGAAATCAAGAGGCTTGGACATGAGCTTGAATCGAAACTCAAGCTTGAGGAAATTATGTGGTTTCAGCGTAGTCGAGCACTTTGGTTGAGAGACGACATGAATACAAAATACTTTCATTCCAAAGCCTCAAATCGTAAAAGAAGAAATACCATTGAAAGTATTAAGCACAAAGACAGTCGTTGGGTGCGGAAGAGGGATGAGGTGATAGGGGTTCTTCGAAGATTTTATATCGATTTATTCACCACTTGCGGGCCATCTGATATGGATAAAGTACTGACCTGTACTGAGCTAAAGATAACACCTGCTATGAACGCTCTGCAAGCATTACCATATACTACAAAAGAGTTACAGAAAGCTCTAAGGCAAATGCACAGTACTAAAGCGTCGTGACCTGATAGTATGCCCTCCTCTCTTCTTTTAAAACATTAGCATATCGTTGGTCATTCTGTTATATCTAGTTGTCTTGTATTATGAATCACTACAAAGAACTTGAATAGTTGCTTGTATAAATAAAATGAAAATAAAGTGTGTACAAAAAATAGTAGCAAAACCCAAAACGCTCTATGAGTAGGCTAATACAATAACCGAGAAACGCGGCACAGCGCGTATATATAAGTCCAATATCGAAACTACCACAAGCCGGTAGTAGACTAAAAAAGTCTAAAAGATCTAAGACGCTAAAAGTGGGGGAGTAACCACTGAATGGAACCAAGCGCCGTGAGTGTGAGGCCAAACACTCATACAAGGGAGTGAGATCTATGCAGGGCCGGACCTAGGCATGTTCGGACCTGAGTCAAGTTTCTAGATTGGGCCCCTTTTTTTTTTTTTTTCTTTTCTTCAACGTACAACTATGAAAGAAAACACATAAAAATGAAGCATTTATAAAGTTAGAGTAAAGTAAATTAAAGTTAAAATATTAAATTAACAATCTATGAATTATTTATTTATTTTATGACTATGAATAAAAGAATTGGACATATACACACATATTGAGTTCATTCTCAAAAACCAAAATAAATAAATTAATTAATTAATTGAGTTGGGATTTCAAGTCCTCATTCCACTTACAAGTAATAATTGACAATTAACTTTGTAAAACGACAATCACAATCAATCATACCCTTAAAAAAAAAAAAAAGTAAAAACAATCAAAACCAATCATAAATTATTATTAAAAAAACAATGAATAGTAAAATATAATTACCTTGTCTTTCTATGGTTGTAGACTAGGGTTTGAAATTGAAGAATCCTCCAATTTGTAAAGACAAATTTTCTTGATGATGATACTAATTCCCTCTCCTCTTTTCTGTTTTTTTTTTTTTCTCGGTGAAGTGCTGCCCTAATATATAGACAAATATAGTCAGGTCGTGGGCTTGCCTATCAGGGGCCCAGCCTGCCTAATATATAGACAAATATAGTCAGGTCGTGGGCTTGCCTATCAAGGGCCCAGCCGCGACTTGCAGGCTTAACAAGGCATTACAACAGAAAACAAGTAAAATTGGCAAAAGCCAGAATTGAACCCGGGTCCAGCAGGCTTAACAAGGCATTACAACAGAAAACAAGTAAAATGACAAATATAGTCAGGTCGTGGGCTTGCCTATCAAGGGCCCAGCCGCGACTTGCAAGCTTAACAAGGCATTATAACAGAAAACAAGTAAAATTGGCAAAAGCCAGAATTGAACCCAGGTCCAGCCGCGACTTGCAGGCTTAACAAGGCATTACAACAGAAAACAAGTAAAATTGGCAAAAACCAGAATTGAACCCGGGTCTGTAGAGCTAAAACAGAGATACCCAACCGCTAGACCACAAACCAATTATTGAATACATACAGCAAATATTAGATATATTACTTGTGTCTGTATATATACATAATGTAAAATTTATTTCGGACCCCTAAAAAATTGTAATTTTTTCGGGCCTGAGTCGACGGACTCTTCCGACTAACGGAAGGTCTGGCCCTGGATCTGTGGTCCGGGAACAGCTTCCGGAACGCAAACGACATGTATAGCAGGGAATGCTATGCTGGAACAAGCAACACCAGTTGAAGGTGGCAGAGCAATGAGTGTCGTGGAGGTTCCGTCCAGGGGCGATAGAACTGCCGGACGTGCAACACCAGTGAGACACCTAAGAACCTGAGTTCCAAATGCTGTGAAGCATGTAAGAATCTTCCCAGTGTGGGAAAGACTCTACTGGCCTCATTAAAACCCACTACCGGAAAAAATCAATAGTGGAAAAAAGAGTACCAGCATAGGCCAAAAAGGCCAATGTCCGTCAAATCCGTAATCCGTCAATACATAATTAAACCAAAGCAGGTGCCTGCACAAGAAGACGAGGGAGGGAGGGTAAAAATAAAAAGCTGAGAGTCACTCCAAAGCATCCACAGAATTTGCAAAAACATCAGCAGAATCTGCAAAAACACTGGGGAGGGGAACATCAGAAGATTAATGTACACGATAATACTGAGTATAGAAATCGCGAAAAGAAATATCAGAAACATGTGGAGGTAGGGGATTCCACCAAGTAAAAGGCGTCCGGAGATTAGAGAGGGCATCAGCAGCCTGATTCCCTTCTCTGTATATGTGCGAAACCTTAAACGTGATATCTCCTAAAGTATGCAAAGCTCGAATCCAACGTGCACGTAGTCGCCATGGTACATCTAGAGATCGGGACTGAAATGCTTGTACTACGTACATGGAATCAGACTCGAGCCAAAGCTTATGCCAACCACGTTCCATAGCTAGCTCAATAGCATAAATAGCCGGCTGGAGCTCCGCTTCAAAAGCAAAACCATAGTCGAATGAGACAGAGAAACCTCCTAAAGTGAAACCTCTGCAATTCCGAAAGATGCCTCCCCCAAAAGTGAGGCCAGGTGCCCCTTCTGCACTACCATCCGTGTTAACCTTGATCCACAGGAGAGGGGGGAGTCCAAATGACCGTCCTAACAATTTGGGGCTTAGCCGGAACACCACGCACACCTAACCGAGTCAAAATGCTGAGCTCTCGAACCGTGTTGTGCATGTGTCCCGAAATCATGGAGGCAGATTCCCGAATGCAAGAAAGAATGACAGAGACAGCCTGTGTATGGTTAGCCTCCTTATCATAAAAAACGGACATGTTCCTAGTCCCCCAAATAGCAGTGACAAAAGCAACTCTATAGAGCGCTGTGACTTGGGAGCTGAACTGTACCTGCATAGCCTATAAGAGCAAACTATGGAAACCTTCGTGAAAAACAAGAGATATATCAAAAGCCCAACATAGTTTAGAAAGAATAGCAAGAGAGAAAGAACAACTAGAAAAAATGTGATCAGCTGTCTCCCCTGATGTATGGCAAAGGGCGCATATGGAAGGACCCTGAATACGGTGTGACTGAATAATCTCCCAAGAAGGAAGTCGATGATGGATCGCACGCCAAATCGTATAAGATCGACAGGGAGGGATAAAGGAAGCCCAGATCCATTTCCCCAAGAAGTGGCCGGAAAGGAGGTTCGAAAATAATTATATGCTAGAGTCGAGGTCACAGTGCTGTAGGAGAACGGGTCCAAACCCTATGATCTGGTGTAGAAGGAGAGATGACCGTAGCAACGATGTCCTTAGCGATAAGAGGATGATTCTGAACGAAAAGGCCATCCAACTGCCAGACCCCATCAATGTGATAATCTGAAATCAAATGCTGAAAATGTAAACGGGCCTCCAAAGGCATGCCAATCCGATCGGCAATGGTGTAACCGAGCCAAATGTCAAGCCAAAATCTAACCGAAGTGTTTGGTCCCACAATCCACTGAGATTCCGATAGGAGCTGTCTGATGAAAGGTCTAGTGGAGCAAAAAATGGAGGAGCGGAGATGAGATGTCTTTAGAGTACCAGAGGCAGAAAACCAATGAGCATGAAGAAAATTCATGCCAGTGTCAGTAGAAGTAAAAAAATCCCAGGAAAATTTGAGCAGAAAAGCCGCATTAGCTTTGTGAATCGAGTGAATACCCAAACCACCTTCAGCTTTCGGCAGACAAACACGTTTCAAAGAGATGTTTAATTTACCACCTTGAGCCGTGTTACCCGTCCAGATGAAATTGCGCATGGCCTTCTCAACATCAGCAAGGAGGGACAAAGGCTAACTATACACCATCATCGAGTGAACGAAAGAACTAGAGATCACATAATTCACCAGGCAAGCCCGGCCAGCCATCGAGAGTGAAGAACCAACCCAGTTGGAGAACTTGGCGCGAATGGAGTCCGCCAAAGGTTGAAAGTAAGCCAGCCTTGGTGCTCCAACAAAGATAGGAACCCCAAGGTACTGCATCGGCAAAGAGCCTTCACTCATATTCGAGACACGGAGGACTCGCCGCTTGATGTTAGTGGCCTCCTTCGCTCCAAAGAAAACTCTAGACTTATCAGTGCTAACGATTTGACCCGAGAGCCTACCATAAAGCTTGAGAATTCGACGCAGCGTCCTCACATTAGACAAATCCGCATTGCAGAAGATGAGGATATCATCTGCATAGAACAAAAAGGGGGGACAGGGTACCCCCATCATAGCCATAGCCGGACGAATAGACTGCTTATTATGGCAATCAAATGAGCCTACCCAAAAACTCTTCAGCTAGACAGAAAAGCAGAGGGGATAGCGGGTCTCCCTGCCTAACACCGAGGGAACAAGCAAAGTATCCAACATGAGAACCATTGATCAGAATGGAAAGCCTGGCAGAGAGCAGAATAGTAGAGACACGATTGTGTTAATCCTGAAAGTAAAAAAAACCAGAGTCACCCAAAGATTTTCATCCTATTAGTTTATGCAACGTCATCATTCGTGTAATTACAAAAGTTATTGCCAATAGGATGAAATCTACTTTATCTGGTGTGATATATGAATCCCAAAGTGCTTTTATTCCCGAGAGATCAATAATTGATAATGCTATGGTGGCCTTTGAGTCATTTCATTATATGAAGAAAAAAAAAGTTATAGAAAGGGATGCCTGGCCTTAAAAGTGGACATGAGATTCCTTGAAGTTGTTTTAGAAAAAAATAGGATTTTCTAATGTTTGGACTGACTTAGTGATGCGCTGTGTGACCCTTGTATCATATTCTATGCTAGTTAATGGACGCCCTACCGAGCCCTTCACTCCTCAAAAGGGACTTCGTCGGGGTGATGCATTATTACTATATTTATTTCTATGTTGTGCAGAGGGTTTCTCGACATTATTACGAAGGGTGGAGGGTAAGAGGGCAGATCACAGATATTAAAGTAGTGAGATGAGCACCTTCGGTGTCTCACTTGTTCTTTATGGATGATAGTTTTCTATTCTTTCAATCAATCGAGAATCAATGTATAAAGTTCGAGAGATTACTATTGATTATGAAAAGGCATCGGGGTAAATGATTAATTTGGAGAAATCGGAGTTAGTGTGTAGTGCTAATGAAACCGAACAAAGAGGTTTCGTTGTTGGTGTGCAATCTGTGGAGTCCTATTCCAAATATCTTAGTCTACCGTCCTTGATTGGTCGGTCAAAGAAGCAGGTTTTTGGTACTATTCTAGATAGGGTCCTAAGCAGACTGAAGGGGTGGAAAAAAAATCGATGAATAAAGTTGGACGGGAGGTTTTACTTAAGAATGTGATACAAGAAATACCAACTTACACAATAAGGCCACTGCTCAGTTTTATTGGGGGTCTAGCACGGAAACAAAAAAACAACATTGGATAGGGTTGGGTAAGACGGTTAAGTCCAATGAAGTTGGTGGATTGGGATTTAGAGATCTTTGCTCTTTCAATCCAGTAATACTTGGTAAAAAAATTTGGCGATTGATCACAAGCCGAATTCTTTTGTGGAACGCATTCTCAAAGCAAAGTACTATCCAAGGGAGACAATTGATACTGCAAGGCTTGTAAATAAACCGAGCTATTTGTGGTGTAGTATTTTGGAATCAAGGGATCTTATCCAACAAGGTAGAGGGTTAGAAACGGAAAGTTGGTGCTGGGGGATAAATGGGTTTTAGACGAAGGGTCTCGGACGATGAGCCGAATGAAGCAAAGGGTTTGAGAGGAGCTAAAAGTTTCTTTCTTTATTAATGAGCAATGTGGTGCATGGGATACTAACCCGCTGCATCATTTTTTTTGGATGAGAAGGTTCAAAAAATTGTGCAAACTCCATTATGATTGAATATCGAATGATCGTCGAATTCGGCGTTTTACCAAAAGCGGAAAGTATAGTGTACGGACGGCGTACCACACTTTGCCCAATCTCACTTCACTCGAAATGTGAATGATGCTCCAACCTCAAGTTTTCTGAATTGAGCTTGGATCAGAACTTGGAGTATTGACACAATGCCAAAACTAAACCATTTTTTTGTGGCAAAGATGTGTGGATACGCTACCTACGAGAGAGAGGCATTCTCGAAGAGGAGTGATGGACGAGCCAACTTGTTATTATGTGGCATGGAATAGGAATCTGATTTGCATCTCTTCACTAAATGCACAAAATTCTTAATGTGTGGTATAGAGCTCATTTGCACCTGATGTTGCCAATGGAGGATCCAAATTTGTTCCACAACTGGTTTTGGGGAGAGGCACATCGGTTGCGAGAAGAAGGAACACAAATGTTAACCATGTTGTTGTGGTCCATCTGGACTGCAAGGAATAAATTTTATATAGAGAACGAGTCATTGATTGCGGTTGATTATTCAGCGAGCAACTAATACCTTTTGGGAATGAGAATCACGACCTTCCGATCACGATGCTGCTTCTGTTCGAACTGAAAGAGGAGGACAGTGGCATAAACCACTTGCTGGGTTCATAAAGATAAATGTTGTGGGGCAGTTTTTGGGGATGGTATTGTTGGAATGGGTTGCATGGCAATGGACGTTGATGGAAGGGTGGTTATGGCAGCCTGTTGCAGAGTGAAGAGGTTTGGCGATGCAGCAGTAACGGAAGCAATGGCAGTAAGATTCGCCCTTCAGGATGCCTAAACGTGTGGGATTCGAAACATTATCGTCGAGAGGGATTGTCTCCAACTTATTAGCTTGATTAATAGCAGTCAGAATGAAGACAATTACATCTCGCTTATTGTTGTTGATATCACAATTCTAGCTCCTCTAGTGAGTTGCACTAAATTTGATCATATTGCAAGGGAAAGAATAAGGTGGCTCACACACTTGCACATCTTTGTAATCATGTTTGTGAGGGAATAGTGTGGCTTGATGAGTACCCACGTGAGATTGAACAATTTGTTCTCCTGGACAATGGGTAATTGCCCATTTGTCTATTATTAATATATTACTTTCAAATCTTAAAAAAAAGGAAAAAAGTTAAAAAAAAAAACAAAAAAAAACTATGTAGATAGCTAGTTTCGTGGTATAGGCGTGTCTAATAGAATTGGCGAGTAGATGTGTGACAAATAGTAAGAATACAATTTAAATTAAATTACTTTATTTTCTTTTGTGTTCTACACTGTTATCCTATAAGATAAAAATAATATCCCATGAGATAGCCAGGGCAAAATTATTTATAAATCGTCTTGCCATAGAGTAAACATCTTTGTTTTATGGGTATGGATTGACGACCTATTTTTTAGTAATATTAGCTGATAAAGGCAGCGAGAAGATAATTGTGAAAATGTCAAAATTAATTTCACAATTACTTTGAAAATCAAATTCAATACACAAATTGTCTTTTATGCCATTATTTATTTTGGAATATTTGGAATTAAAGATTAATTCCATCAAATATTGAGTAAGTATTTTGAATACTGAACTATTTTGGATCTTGTGTACAACGAGCCATTAGTTTACAAGCAGTATTTATTTATTTATTTTTTTTTGGAGGAAAGGTAACCAAGCACTCTAGTTACAAGTGCATTATGACATTTATTGACATTTTCTTCCTCTCCCGCGAGTGCTTAGGAAGAAGGTATGATCCCTAATTTTCCTCCCTTCCACCACTCTCTTTCCTCCCATCTATTCCCAAACACAACAATTCTTTTAATTTCTTTTCTATCTTAAAAAATTCCAGATTTCTTTGTTTGAAGTTTATGGGACGACAATAGACATGGATTTAGATAATATGGAGGATGAGAATTTCTTCGACTCATGTGAAAGATTATCCTCAGTGGTCCACCTGGATTTGGGGTCTGGATCATCAGACGATGAGGGCGAGTTCTTCGAGGCGAGTCGAATGTCTTTTGTATCGGCATCCATTAAACGCATTTATTCCATTGCACCAACGACCACCTCATCTTCTCCTGCATCCATAATGTTGCCAAGCTACGACATGTGGATAGCCGAACCAGGTGATGTCAGCGAGCGACGTAAGCGTCTCTTACAGGGCATGGGCTTGGCCAGCAACAAAGACCTCCTCAGGCTCGCCACTTCCAAGGTTGTCCGGGCCATCTCCATCAAGATCGACTCCGACCCTGACCCCCACCCCCCTCCCCCTCCAGAAAAAGAATCAAAATCAAAATCAGAAGAGCCTCATCCTCAGCCTCAGCCTACGGCCCGACGTCCGTCTTTAAGAGCGATTGTGCTCGTTAGATCGAGATCAGACGGTGACATAGATGTTTTCTCCAACAAAACTAAACAACGTAAAGAAGAAATCATCGGTCCTATATCTAAAAATAAGCTTACGAGGACATTATCGGGCCAACTTGTACCCACCACAGGTACATGTCAGTACGCTGTCAAATTATTCCCCCCGGAAAATGAAAAGAACGCCCCAAGCAATAGTGTGGCCCAGTGTGTTATCACGGACGATGCATTTGGTTCCTTCTTCTTGATTAAGAATTTGGACACTGGGAATGACTTTATCGTAAAAGAGTTTAACGAACAGGGGATGTGGAACAAGCTGAACGATGTTCAGACAGGAAAACAGCTTACAATGGAGGAATTCGAAAAGTCGGTTGGATATTCGCCGGTTGTAAAGGAACTAATGCGGAGAGTGTCCAGAAATGTTCGTATGGATAGTAAAAGAGCTCGTCATAATTCACAGCTGTCAAAAGGTTTCAGAAATAGTACGAGGAAGGGCAGTGCCCTCTTAAAGAGTATAAAAGGGGCAGCAAGTGGATTACTGGTAGAGAAAGAAGGAGAAGAAGAGAATTGTGCTTCAAAAAAAACTGCTAAATGTATTATGTCGCAATGGATTGAAGCTCATCAACATGGGAAATCCTACAAAGAAATAACAGCATTACATTTGTGTCAAGAAATTAAAGCACATGAGGGCTCGATTTGGACGATGAGGTTCAGTTCCGATTGTCGGTTTCTTGCAAGTGCTGGAGAAGATAGGATGGTTCATGTGTGGGAAGTTCATGAATGTGAGGTTATGCCGCCAAAGGCGGGTGATGATTCTGCTGGTTCTGCAGATAGTGAAGCTGTTGATCATCGTATAGAGATATCGCCTATGCCGTCTGAAATGAGGAGGAAGGGGAGAAAGAGTGGGAAGGGGGAACCGTTGCCTAATTATGTAAAGTTGCCGGGGACAGTGTTCACACTTTCAGGAAAACCGTTATGTACTTTTGAAGGGCACAAGGATGAAGTCCTGGATTTGTCATGGTCAAAATCTCAGGTTAGCTTAATAACCAGCGTGTATGACCTTTTTCTTCTTTGATTATTGTTTATAACAACCAAACATACTAGCTAGTAGGTTTTCAATTGGAAAACATTTAATAAGTTATGGTTGTGTATATTGAATCAGTGGTTGCTCTCATCTTCTATGGACAAGACAGTAAGGATGTGGGACCTAGAAACAAAGAGTTGTTTGAAGACATTTGCACATAAGGACTATGGTGAGACACTGGCTAGGTAGCTAATTACAGTATTTTCAGGTGAACATACTTGTGATGAATGAATATTCGTATGATATGGGTGCAGTGACTTGCATACAATTCAATCCAGTGGCTGAAAATTTCTTTATCAGTGGTTCACTTGATGGAAAGGTTCGGATTTGGAGCATATCCGACCATCGAGTTGCTGACTGGACTGATGTTCATGAAATGGTTACTGCTGCTTCCTACACCCCTGATGGCCAGGTAGCTTGAATGATCAGTTCCAACAAAATAACCTTTTAATTTGCCTCACTTTTTGCAACAACTGTACTAATTATCAGTGATTTCAATTCAGGGTGCTATCGTTGGTACTCAAGAAGGGAGCTGTAGAATGTACAGCACTGATGGTAATAAAAACATGCTACATTCGTTGCATTGCATACATTGTGATTGACGCTTATTACTGTATACTTGTTGCAAGCCAGATTCGAGGCTAGAGCATCGCATGGATATCCAGAAGAAGAAAAAGTCTCAATCCAAAAAGTTCCCAGCATTTCAATCTCAAGCCAAAAAACTCCCAGGTTTTCAATCTCCAGCTCCAACTGGGAAAATAACTGGTTTTCAGGTATATTTGTTGTTCAAAATCCAGCCCCAGGCCTCAGCCAAAAGTGTAGTTATCTCATATTTTGCTTCCTCACAGTTTGCTCCCTGGGATCAATCTCAACTGCTTATTACTTCTGCCGATTCTCGAATCGGAATCTACAATGGCTCGGACCTCATCCAAAAGTTTAAAGGTACCGTATCATATATAAATCATGTCCTCTAATTTAGACATCCCGAGCAGTTCCAATAGAAGAATTTATTCATTTAACTTATAAGTTACCTGCATTGCATTAATCACATTGATACAGGATTTAGAAATACAAGCAGCCAAATTTCAGCTTCATTCAGCCCAGATGGAAAACATATAATCAGCGCCAGCGAAGATTCGCAGGTGTACATCTGGAAGGTCGAAGATTCAAAGATTCCAGGTTCGAGTAAGAAAAAGACGACGACGGTCACAGTCCAGGGACATGAGCACTTCCAATGTAAAGACGTATCCGTCGCCATTACATGGCCTGGAAATAGCAAAATAGAGCCACCAGTAGTGGACTTTCATTCCAAAAAGCAAGCAAAACACCGTTCCAATGCTCCTCCTCTACCACCAACACCACCACCGCCGCCGCCGCCGCCGCCAAATGAAGAAGCCGATCCACTTCCCAAGAAAGAAAACGAAAGTTGTACGGATGAGGCTCCTGTCGAGTCTGTTAGTGATGGAGAATCCATTTCTTCTTCTTCTTCTTCTGCCACTACTAGTACTAGTGGTGGTGGTGGTCATACCATCCAGGCGACTATATGGGGGATGGTAATAGTAACGGCAACTTTGGAAGGTGAGATTAGGGTTTATCACAACTTTGGGCTTCCTCTAAAGGTTGCTCGTCAACTCTTCTGAGATGAAATTGTATACAAAAAAACTAGCTGCCTTTACGGGGAAAGATGATTGAGTTATTATTAGTTAAGGAGATTTTTGTATTTACGTGCTGATTTTTTTAATTTTAGATTATTTTATTCAAATAAGATGTACTACAAAATAGATATTTATTTTTTTAATTGTTTTTCTTTTTTAATAGTGTAATATATAATACACATTATATTAGAGTAATATATATATATATATATATATATATATATATATATATATATGAATGACTATGGTGCAATTTTTTATTATTTCTTTTGTTAACTTTAATATTCTATTATTTATAATTCTCTTAGATTTTATATAATACATATTATTATTCTTACTTGTATAATATTAAAAAATATCTAACATATAAAAAATATTATTTAAGTTGTGTAAAGAAAATAATTTATGTTTTTTACGTTGACATTTCACTAAAACTCTTCCGTCTTTGACTTTAACTATAGTTAGATATAAAGTATACTAGTAATGATATATGACCTCAAATTTTATCTTTTCTATTATCGTGTTTGTATTCCATTTAAAAGTTTTATTTTTTATAAGAATTATTAATGAGTTTTTTTCTTAAAATATATTAGAATCTAACCAAATATAATACTCTTACCTATCCTTTTATTTTATTATATTAAAAATTAATTTTTATTGTAAGAAAAGCGTAAAAGTAAAGAACACAAAAGAGGAGCAGAATAATTAGGAAATTCTCATTCATCAGATCCATATATATATGGTGCCAAATAACAGGGTTTCACAAATCTACAAATATAAGTGAATACCTAGATTGCCCTTCATAAGTTACTTTTGACGAAGGCACATTAATTGTGTTTTTCCTTCAACGCTCCCCCTTATGCCAAGTCAAAAGAGAATTGGTGCATAACTTGTTGCCTCGTTAAAAACCTTGTCAAGTAACAGAACCCAGTGGGAAAAATAAACATTGGTCGAAGGAAAAAAGAGTGCAACGCACCTTTGTTGAGACTCCCCCTGAAGTCTACATCTCTCCCTTGATACGTACATCTATCAAGAGAGTTTTGAAAATCTCTTCCTCCTCAATTTTACATAAATCATGAGGATAGTACGTGGTTGCGGTTATAGAAAAGCGTTGGCGGTAAATGTTTGGTCTCGTCACCTTTGATGTGTAGCATATCCATCTGTTTGTTGCAATAACTTCATCTTCATAACTTCGGGTAGACTCTTCAGTTGTATAGTGTAACAACCCGATTTTCATAAAGTAATGTAATCTTAATTAAATTTAAATAAATCAAATCATGGAAACTTTTTTCTTCTATCTATCTATATATATATATATACACACACATATATATAAAAGTCAATTCTTAGTTGGGCCGTTAAGGGGACACATAAACACACAAATACCAATCTTCTTATCACATGTAGCAGCGGAATAATACTAGCATCCTCAAATTATAACTGAAACGTTTATTAACTAATAAATTATCATGAAATATTACTTATATATAATCAAATAGGAAAAATTATTTCTAAACATGCTTCTAACAAAACTATTGTAAAACTAACAAACTTCCATTTTATAGTTTCATATTAACCTAAAGATTATAAGAGAATAAATCATGCATAGCAGCGGAACTTACTAAACACATACGACACAGTATCACAAATAAATTATATTTCTAATCTCCTCAAAGCTAACATCAATAATCCATGAAATACTTCAATGATCAACTTATAAATAACTATTTATATAACAAGCTTAAGTATTATTCCATGCTTCAAGATAAATATATAAAACTGCTCCTAATCATGCAACTAGTGAGATAGGCTTCCCCATTAAACTCACAACATAGAAAATAATTTCGAATCCATGTCAAAGATTTCATTTGATTTATAACTTGATAACAACACTCCTTAAAAATTAATTAGTCAAATAACATAGACAAGTAACAACACATTATCATTTAAATAGTCGACTCGGAATGTAGATGCAATTACTCTATTGTTTGTAGCACTCAGTAGTCTCGTCTCCTTCCTACTTAAGCATGCATGGCTCTATCTTGATCTCCAATTAATATATGGGATTTGGAATTTTGGAATTTAGGGTTTGGTTGATGATTTAGGAAATTTTGAAAATAGATTTGAAAGAAATAGAGAACTTCTAAGAATGGATTTGCTGCGCAGCAGCAGATAAATAGTTTATTTTTCATAAACGGTAAGAGATAAAACTTTGAAAATTTTACAGAAGGAAATAAAATTTCTTGAAAGTATCATACTAAAATTTCATGATTTTACAAGAAGTTTAACTATGGGTTTTGAATTTTTGAAACCAAATAAGTCGAAACAGTAAATTCTGCACAGCGATGGAAAAACATTAATAACTCGAACAATACTGAAGGGATCACTTTGAAAATTTACAGAATAATAGAAGACAATATATGTTATACATATAAAAAAATAATAATTTTTCAAGATGTATAAATATGTTTTTCGAATTTCTCAAATCAGAAAGCAGAATATTTCAGATCATGTGTAGACATAATAGAAAGATTATATAAAATAAAATATAAGTTGGATGGATTTGAAACTTTTATATAAAATATATAACATACTGGGGAACAACATATTCAAAAATAATAATATTTGAAGACATATAAATATATATCACGAATTTTCTAGATGGAATAACATAATATTTACAATCTGAATCAGCAGAGATAGAAAATTTATATAAAATGAAATACGACTCATATGGAGTTAAATTTTTTACTGTAACTTGAGAACATATCATGGAATAACATAATAAAAATTCATCGAAAAATAATATGTATTGGCATGAATTTCGAATTTTTCAAAGAAGATACCTTGAAAATAGAGTGCAAGAGGAAAATGAGGTTGAGTGCTCTCGGAAGGGCTTCTAGGGCTTATGCACGAAATTCTTAAGAAAAATAGATGATTTGGATTACGATTTTGATTTATGACATGAATTCCTTATTTATAGATTATATTTCTAGGTTTAGAATTCCTATTTCTTGTTTCCTAAGTAAAAATCATCATGGGCTAACTTGGGCTTGACTAATGCATTGGGCTAGGATCCAAATTAAATATTTAAAAGTCTAATAACATGAAATATAATTTTAGCCATAGCTTAAAATAATTTCCATAGTTTACGAAAAATAAATATTTCTCATTGGACAAAAATAAATATTGAAATATAATAATAATTAAATAATTTATGGGGCGTTACATATAGTTCAAGTCACTAATACTTTGACCATATATGAACTTCGTTAGATATCATCCATGAGTAATGTGATGAAGTAGATTGAGTAATTGTGATTTGTTGATCTTCAAGTTTTTGCCATGTTCCTTATGGTAATACATAACCGGTTAAGTAATGACCTTTACATCCACTAAGATAACCAACATCTAAACCAACCAAAGTAGTATTTAGTATTTCATAGTAGGGGGTAGCTTCAACATTTACTTAGGAGTTACATATTCTTTTAGGAAAAATTGGTAAAAATGTCCCGTAAGTTTGTCCTAACTAAGAAAATATCCTTTAAGTTTGGTACTTTTTTAAAATGCCTTCTAGCTTACAAAAAATTAATAAAAATGCCTCGTGACCGGCTACCACAGGTTACCCATCAGGTCATCCATGAGTTGGCTTTTTTTGCTTATGTGGCACTTAATTTTTTTTTTTTTCCTGCTTAGTCACTTATTAGGATGATAAAGAAATTAAATATATATATATATATATATATATAATTTAAGATTTAAGGCACTTCTAAAAATTAATTTTGACATTTATAAATTAATTTTAAAAATTTTCAAGTTACTTTAAGATTTACTAAAATAATTTTACTGATTTTAAAGATAAAATAAAAAAATTTAATTTAACATTAGAGATTTTAGTAATCATATATCTATCTATATTTTTGTTTTTAATCATTCTATAATTTATTTTGAATATTTTATATATTTACAATCTAGATTAATTCAAAATAATGTATTAAAGATTTATTAAAATAATTTTTTAGATTAGGATTTAAAACTATGAATTTTCAAATATTATATAAATTTAATTTTCATTTATATCTAAATTTTAATATTATATTAATTTATATATATATATATTCTTTTATTTTTTTATTTCTTTACCATCCTAATAAGTGACTTAGCTAGAAAAACGCAAAAAAAAATAAAAAAATTAAGTGCCACATAAGCAAAAAGCAGCCAGCTCATGGATGACCTGATGGGTAACCTGCAGTAGCCGGTCACGGGGCATTTTTATCAATTTTTGTAAGTTAGGAGGCATTTTTAAAAAGTGTCAAACTTAAAGGATATTTTCTTAATTAGGGAAAACTTACGGGATATTTTTACCAATTTTTCCTATTCTTTTATCATCCTTTTATCTCTATATGTGAGAGAATTTACATTCCCTTTAGAGTTTACAATCTGAACATAAATTTTTCCGATGTTTAAGCTCTTATACGACCGCACTTGCATTTTGATCATATAAATTTATAAGAATGTTTTTTTAAAAATAAAATTTAAAACAAAAAAAGTAAAATAAATAAAATTAGATGTTTCTTATATAAACTCTTAAACTTTTTGCTACACTATTTATTATATAGTTAGAACATAGAAGGTTTCATTTTTTTTTTTAAAAAATTCTCTTAATCTAAGAAATAAAGAAAAAACTTTCCCCTCACCTAATCTAAAAAGTAAAGAAAAAACTTTCCCCTCCCCCCATGGTGATTCGAACCCAGGACCAAAAAGCCTAGATAGTAGATACTTTACCACTTGAGTTATCCAACTTCATCATAGAAAGTTTCATTCTACATTTTGATCTTCCTAGCATGTGTCATCCAAGCATGACAATATAAATCTTGAGAGTTCTCCAAGTCAACAATATTTGCTAAAATTCAAAAGTTGTGCACTTGTCAACTCAAAAATATATACATACTATTTTCATTTGCGAGCAATTCAACAACCATTCAATAAAAAAACAAAAAAAAAGCACAAAAATATAATAAATACTCTAATTTCTTATTTTTCCTAAATTGTCAGTTCTTGCAAATTCTCCAAAATATTTTGCACCGCTACCACATATATACATATATATATAGGTATACACCATCGAATAGCATTACACCACACATTTGATAAATGAATATCATCTTTTATCTATTTAAAGTAATTTTGAATAATGATATTGACAATATTCGATCATATTAAAAAGAAAATCGAACAGGCCCGACCTGACTTTTGTGGGACTCAAGGCATATCAAAGAACGACACCCTAAACATAAGGACAAAAAAAAAAAGAGAAAAAACTCCAACGTTTGTTTTCAAAAGATAAAAAAACCAATGTTAGGGATTTTTTTTTTTTTTCTCTGATTCATATTTGTATTTTCTTTACCTAAAAGCATTAACGATTGTATATGCTATACTCAATTACTATTACATATATAAAAGTTCTGTTTTTTCTAAAGACCCAATTCTATTGCTAAATAAATAAATAAATAAAAAAGTGTTCACATAATCGTATATCATTAGTACACGCAGAAATTGAAAAAACAACGCACAGAAACAAATATAAAAATTAGCCTCCTAAATTTTGGGTCCCTGGACAGTCGCCCCTCGAGCTCTTGCTCAGGCTTCCCTTGAATCCAAACAAAAATTTATTTAAGTAACTTTGCTCACCCGATTTTTTCTTTTTATCAATTGATTTGAATACGCACACATGTATATACTTATATGACATTGATTGATGGTGTCTAAACTTAAAATAATTTTTCAAGCGCAAAAGCTTATAACGGTACACTGAAATTTTTTTATGGTATTTTTTGATACGATAATGAAATGATAATAAAAAAGTTTCAGTATTTTAATATATAACGATATATCGAAAAAAAATCGATATTTTCAATATATAACCATATACCGAAATATTTTCGGTATTTTGATAGTTTGGTATTTCAGTATATATCGGTATATCAAACTTCTAACGGTATATCGAAATTTCGGTATACCAAAATTAACGGTATGAATCGATATATACTGAATTTCTGTAGGGCATCGGTATTTACCGGTATTGTTCCGAATTTTTGGTACTATAACGGTATACGAAAAATTTCGGTATACGGTATGAGTCGGTATGTTGGGTACAGTATGCCACCTCTATATTTGACCAAGTGCATTTAACTTGGTACAATATTAACTACAACTATTTCACTTAAAAAAAAGGAATTTCAACTATCAATTTTGGTCTGTCATTTTGTTTGGATGAGAACTGATCATTTCTAGTGATCATTCTTCAATAAATTATAGGTGTGCTAACATGTCGCACTTTATATATATATTAAATCGTTTGATTATCTTTTGGATATATAGGAACTCAAAAATTCGAGTATTCCACAAAGTCGATCTTCTAGCTGATGTATCCATTCCTAATTATGTATTCACTCAAACTGATGTATAACTACTGCTTAACTTGCTTTAATTCAACAAATGCAATTTGTGATTTAAAATCGATTCATTTGGGAAATATAAAACCATCGAGCAATTTAATACATAATATTTCTAAATGAAGATCTCTATAGAGATATGTTGTAATCAAAACTGTGTTGCGTTTTCATATTATGGAAACTTATAAGTAGTAGAATGTGGAGATAAATATTTTTAATTCGATAAGTATGAATACGTAACGTCCTAATCGATTAAGTTTTTGCAATTTAAGTCTGGTAACTCAATAATTGAGCAATTTCAATCTATTTTTATCAGAAAATAAAAACTTTGTAGAAGAAAGCTTAAATAGTGGATCGTTGTCCATTTGGTTATAAACATGGTGAGATCTAAAAGACTGAAAATGTGACTAGAAGCTTACTAGGATCATTATTTCCATCTCACTACATATTATTAGGAAAAAGAAAAAAATTAAATCCAGAAAATATTAAATAAAAGAATAGACTAAACTAAACCTAAACTAAATTAAACTAAACCTAAATTAAACTAAACTAAACTAAATTAAACTAAAATAATTTATGAAAATTCCTGGAATACAAAAACGTTTTAAATTATTCCAGAAACTAAAAAATACAGAATTTTTATGAAGAAAAATATCCGGAAAAGAATTTCATAATTTTTTTATGTTTTTCCCTGGAATTTTGAAATTTTATTTTAGAATTCTTCTTTTTGAAAAATTTTACCACCTTTTTACCTTTTTCTTTTCTTTTTTTCTTTCTTTCTGTTTATTCGAGAGATTCTCCTAACTTTCTCTATAAGTGACAGTTAATCGACTTTTAGTGGAGATTGATGATTTTATGACAAGGTTGACAAGGAAGATACTACAACATAAATGAGCTAATGTAACATCCAAAAAGTGTTACATATATACCAAAATATGTTACTATAGACTTTATGTAACACTTTATTGGTGTTACATTTGCCGGTGCTACCTAAAGTCTAATGTAACACTTTTGATGATCTTTAGTAACACTTTTAATAAGTGTTACATTAGATTTTAAATTGTAACACTTTACGGTAACACTAAAAAAATGTTACACATAACCCCCTTTATGTAACACTTTTAATTGAAGAAAAAAATAAAAAAATTGTCATTGCTGGGTTTCGAACCCAGGTTGCTAGATTGCAGGAGTTTAAGTGCAAAGTCTTAACCACTAGGCTACAATAACATTTTAGTTTTTTTTTGTAAGAAAAACAATATATACACAAGATTTTATTGTAACATCAATAAAATACACTCAAAATTAAGTTTTCATCAAACTACAATCTAACTTAATTTTATTTAGATTATTCATATCAATTTGACACAATATTTCCATTTTTTTGTTCATTTTCACCCACTTATATATATATATATATACATATATATAACTTATTTTATATCACATTAATTTTATGCATCTAGTTATTGTATATAAATCTTAAGACATTATCATTAATTTTAATTACCATAATTTTATGTATTAAGACACCTTCATTGTTGTTTTTTATAGATTTTAAATAAAAAAATAACATGAAGATACATGACCAAATGTCCCAAAACTAGGTTCTCACACTTAAGAAATGTATTCAAATTCTTAAAGCTACAAGTCTATTTTGTAATTGTTTAGTAAAACCACAAATAAGTCACAAATAAAATTTAATTTATTCTTAACGAATAAGTAAATCTTTAGGTGCTCTAATAAATTGTTATTTTTGTAGGTACGAGTCGATCATTTTCACCACTTATGTTACAGGTATTCTGTTGTGATAATTAAGATGTAACACATGAGACAAATAAAAATAAAAGTCACATAAGAAAAATAATCCACAAATATTTAATTAGTTTAAAATAAAATAAATAATTTTATTATTTACAATTGTTACTTATTTATAAGTGTTACATAAAAGTGCTACTTATTCAAAAGTGTTGCGTAAAAAGTGTTACTTATTTAAAAGTGCTACCTAATAGTGTTACAATTTAAAAGTGTTACGTTCAAAGCGTTACATATTCTAAAAGTGTTACACGAAAGTGTTACATATTCGCAGATGTTACAAAAGTGTTACATAAAAGTGTTACATATTCATAAGTGTTACAAAAGTGTTACATAAAAGTCAAAATTTTAAAAGTGTTACAAACGAAATGTTACATAAAGTCATTTATGTTGCAGTAACAAGTGAAAACCTTGCACCAAATAACCCCATAAAAGAGATCAACATATATCCCAAGAATCAAGGTTGACAAAGGAGTTAATTTCGAACTTACCTTTTGAAAGAAGATTTGCAAAGAAGCAAGATGGAAAGATAATCAAGGCTGACTCGTGTTTAATGTGTTTCCGAAGACGTGATTTGTAACTAGAAAAAAATGAGATTATTGTAATCATGAGAGAGAGAGAGAGAGAGAGAGAGAGTAATTTGTTCGGAAAATTCAGGAGAATCTTGTCAAATGGGTCGGGAGATCTCGTTGTGCAGTGGAAGAAATTCCGGTGCATCAAGTCCGATTGGAGGATCAGGAGGTCAGACAAGTAGTTTGGGGGAGTATGTACGGAATTTGCATCTTAGGAAGGAATCTTAAAGTTTGTAAATCAAAAGATTTACATCTACACAACATTTTCTCTAATAAAAGAGATTTGAGTGGAGGAAGGATTCTTCCTCGAAATTTTAGTTATATTCTTGTTACTAATGTCCCATTTATGTTCTTATTTCACAAGAACTTTCACAAGAACTTTCAATACATTCTCTGTTTGTTTTCTCCCAATAACTTATCTAATCTATACTATATAATATAACAAAATCCGCCAAGAATAGTAATATCAACATTTTCCCGCCCAAAACAACACTGCTAATTCTGGAAAACTTCAATATTAGTTGCATTAATTAATTAAGCCTTATGTGTGATATAATTTGTTGCATTAATTGATATTACCTTATATATGTTAAAACATTCAAACCATTTAATTCCGGAATTGCATTTAAAGTTGGTAATAAGTTACAATTGATTTACACGCTCGCAACATAATTTTTTCAACTCAAACTCAAGACAGTATATCATATTATAATTTCCAAATATTGTGATTGATAAATATTCATGTTTTGGGCTCGGTAATGAAGCCCAATTGATTTTTCTCCAGGAAGGTGTTTTTCTCCAGGAGCCATTGTATTTCAGTCTGTTTAGTTTTGAGTGTCAGAGTTTAATAATAAACCTCTCGGTAGTAAAAAAATGAATCCTCAAAAATATCATAAGTAGCTAAGAACAAAATAATTAAAAAGATATAATTGAATGTTTCTTGCTCTTGAATTCTTGAATTCTTCCTTGAATCCCTTACTTGACACTCCAAATTATGACAGAAGATGTATAAAATTTTATCTTTAGATCCCCCTTTATAGTTGGAGAATTAAGATATGAGTTGAAGGGTGAAAATCCTAAAAAAATTAGGAAAAAACGCATGTAAGACTCGACTCATATCGCATGGGCCGTGTAATGGGTTGGGTGACCCAAAGCTGCATTCTTCTCCAACTTCAATGTCGTCATATTTGGAGGTCTTATGGTTAGAATTTGGAAACAACTACCTATACTTAATATATTAACAAAATCCACTGAAATTAGTAACTTTGAAGTTTTCCCGCTCAAAATCTATTACCAATTCTGGAAATCACAATTTTTTATATATAAATTCAACCCAATATAAAACACAATTATTGGCAATAACTTGCCATATATTAGCCTAAATAAATATGATAAAGCTATTTGGGCTGATTTTGTCTGGGCCGAAAAAAATATTTTTTCTTAAAATTATTTTCTTTTTATAAATTATTGACTATTATTAATGAAAAATTATTTATGAAGATGGTAACTAATTTTTAACATTACAAATATATCATCTGTCAATCGTATATTGCAATTCCAGCCCCAATCATCAACATGACTTCTATGGAAGGATGCTAGAGATATTCATACATTAAGAAAAATAAATATTCACTCTAATATATATTTTAGTCTTTAATATTTTTCACTGCACTCTTTTTCCATTAACATATAATTTTTTATATCTTATTATTTATTGATTGTAATATTTTATTATATTAAAATTATATAAAAATCTAAAAAATATTAATTTATTCATTTGCACTTACAAACCGTGCATCGCACGGGGATACTACTAGTTATACTATATAAGAACATCTCACACGAGAATAAGTTCTTATATTTCACTTTCAATAAAATAAAAAATTCTAGAAAAGAAGAGAGAGACTATATGTTGCACACCTAGGATAAACGTTATTTAAGTGTCAATATTTTTTATATGTGCTACATTATTGACACATAACAGATGTTTATATTTATTGGTCAGTACATTTATATATATATGTATATATATTATCCAAGTATAATTGTTTTAGGACTCCCTCAATAAAAGATATTCATGTTGAGAAATTCACTCAAACAAGTTTCTCTACCTCCTTTAGCCCAACTTCACATAAATAATTCTATTTGATTATACAAGCTAGATATTACATTTCCTTTATTTAGATGGCAAATAAACGCTCTCTAATATAATATATGGGGTAAATAGTTTTTTTAGTTTATTAAATTTTACTATTTTTTATTTAAGAATATTATTTTAGATCATTTTGATTTTAGTTATTTATTTTTTAAAATTTGATAAATTTGACAAATAGGATATTATCTGTCATAGACGGTGTGGAATTTCAAAAGTGAGATGACAAATTTATCGAATTTTTAAAGTTAAAGGACCAAAATTAAAATAAACAAAGACAATGTTCTTAAATAAAAAATGGTGAAACTTAATAGCTAACTATTTGCCCATACATATACAGTACTAGAAATTTTTGTATAAAAGATGTAATTTAGCAACGGTAACAATGGTCATTAAATAGAAAACGAAAATAGAAATAGAACAGTGACGAAAAGTGATAAAAAATACTTTTTATATCATTAATATCCAATTAGTGTCGCAATGACAATCAGATATTAGAGGGACATAATCCATCTCTATTTGTTGGTAGTTTGGTCTCTAATTTTATAATAGAGATGTAAGTACCGTCACTAAATTACAGAAGGAAAAGACCATTCTCCAAAATTTAGAGACGAGCATTTTGGAGATCAACCCTTTTGTCTCAAGTACATCACTATTTCAGTTTAGAGACAAATATTATATAATTAGAGACGGAGTTTTTTGTCCCTATTTTAATTTTTTTGTGTAATAATATTAATTATTCATGATTTATGTCTACTCTAGAGGATAATTCTCTAGCCATGAAACTAAAGCATGAACCACACAGCAGCCTTTATTGCTTATTTCCATGAAAACTATGGATCCTGCAAAAACAAAATTTAAGAGCTTTAAAATGAATTAGAAGTAAGTAAAGGGAGGAATGTGCAATAAATGTAACTAAAGGCATCATGATCTCATGATATTTTAATATTCTATTATCATGAATAGGGTAAATAATCTTCTAGTCCATTAAGTCTCATCGTTTTTTTTTTTTTATTTAAGGACATTATCTTTAGTCATTTCGATTTTGATCCTTTAATTTTTAAAATTTAATAAATTGGTCCTTTAACTTTCGAAATTTGTCAAATTCGTCTTATCACCACCTATAACAGGTAATGTCCAATTTATCGAATTCATTCAATTTCAAAAGTTAAATGACCAATTTGTTGAATTTAGAAAGCTAAAGGACCAAAGGTAATGTCCTTACATAAAAAATGGTAAAACTCAATGGACTAAAAATACTATTCACCTTAAAAATATATGTACAATTACATAAATTTCCCAAAAAAAATAGGGGTTACAGACTTACAACGCTCCTCCCCCTCGACTAGCAATTCGGATTTTCTACAACAGGCACCTCCCCTGCATGTTTGTGAAAGTTCACGTCATATTTCTTAGAAAGCCAAACTTTTTCACACGCTATCTTTTATAATGGTTTATACATATTAGTGTTACATGTCATCGTGTATTAAATGACATCACCAGCATATACAGGTCAAACATATATTGAAAATATTGAAATATGATAATGTCACTAATTCTCATATACACTAGGTGTACGTATCTTAAATTCGTGCAAACCAGGTAAAGGATTGATCCATAAAATGTATCACTGTTTACAGTGAAAGATATTACTTATTAGAAATGTATTACTTTTCAACATCATACATTTTCTCAATAAGTATTATCTTCCTGCAACATAAATATTAATGCATTTTCAGCATTACAGAAGTCTTCATAACATAAAATAACTTTCAGCATAAACACTAATACATTTTTATGAAAAATTGTCCATGAAATTGACCCGAATTACACGGATCTAGAAATTCCCGGTGAGACCCGCAAGTTCAAAGAACCACTAGGCTATAATTGAAACTACAAGAAAACTGTCAAATTTCAATAAAAAAAATTCTAAGGGAATAAGAATTCGTTGGACTTCTATAATATTCCAACGGACATTACAGCATCCGTTGGAATAAAAGATGGAAAATTATCTAACACATATATATATAGATATGTGTGTGTATTCCAATAATAATTCCAACGAAAATTGTTGTTGGAATGTGTTTTCCGTCGAAAAATAATTGTTAGAATTTTAAAATTTCAACTGCCACTTTCCCAACGACATAAACCGTTGGAATCCTAAATTGGAACGGAAAATAACTTAACTCCAACGTTTTTTTGTTGCGTTATAATTTGCCTTTTTTTTTTTTTTTTTTTTTGGGGTAGTGTGAGGCAAGCAACTGAAGTTAGTTAAGAGTTATTTGACTTAAGGGATTTTTCATAAATGACCTAGTCAAAATATGACTTATCAAGAATGACCTTACTTATTCTAAATAATAAAATATAGCTTCTTTTTTACACAACCCATGTTTTGACATATTAAACAACCCAAATGTTTAAACAACTACCGAGTTGTTTAAACAACTAATGAGTTGTTTACGAAGTGGTTTATACAACTAGGTTATTTGATAAAAAAAACAACTCTGGTGCTTTAAAACAATCCGGTTGTTTAAACCCAAAACAACCATGTTGTTTTAAACAACTCAGTCATTTTAAATACAAATCTACCATATTATTTGCACAACTTGAAGAATGAAAAAAAAAAATTATCATATAAGTATAAAGTCACAGCTTCAAATCTTAAAAAAATATAATATTTATAAATTGAAAAACAAAATAAAGTATGCTATGAAAGAAAATAAGAACAAACACCCATCTACAAAATAATCCAAACATGAATGATGATGGAGTTATGAAAAAAAAGAAGAAGATAAATGGAGAACTAAGAGAGTTGAGAGAAAAAATGAGAGAAAGTAAGAAGAGAAGAGAAAAGAGTGAATACATAGGAGGAGAAAGAGGGAGAAATCAATTCTCTTTCAAATTTGAATTTCAAAATCTGAAAATATTATTTTTCTTTTTTTAAATTAAGTCAAACATGAGGAAGACCATTTTTTTATTATAAGTCGGGTTATCCGGCCATATTTGATATATACCACTTTGCCTTAATCAAACAAATCAGTGCAAGCTCGACCAAAACTCACAAATTATACCAGTGCGAGTTTGAGGATCCATCACGGTCTAAGACAATTTATCACAATTTTTATGATATTATCTCTTTTGGACCATCCGTAAGGATCTGTTTTCTATGTCTTACTTAAAAAAATCTCATACTAATGGAGAAGTATGTCCATACTATATATTTGGAAAATTGCACTTTTAGTCTTATAAGATAGGGTCAGTTACAATTTCAGTTCCATCCAGATAGCCATTTATAATTTAAGTCTCATAAATTTTCACAGTGGGCAATTTTAGCCATTTTTTCACGAGAAAATCATAATTTCGCGGCAAATACCATGTAACTGTCACGCGAGTTCCCAATATAGAGATCCCGCTTCATGGGTGGTGATGTGTCGCAATCTGAACTAACTTACTATTGACTGGGCTTGAAAAAATACATCATACAATTTTTTATTCAATAAATACACTTAGAGAATACCTCATAGGATTAATTGGGAGATCCCATTTTGTAAACTACTCGAGCGTCGCGTGATGTTTTTCGGCGAAATTATAACTTCTTGGAGGAAAAAAATTGAAATTGCACAATTTTTTAATTATGAGACTAAAATTGCGAAAGGTTATTTAAATGGAACTAAAATTACAAGTACCCTAATTTATGGGACTAAAATTGTAATTTTACCATGGTAAGATGCTACTCAAGTTGCCCCCACATCTTTTCTTGCACTATATATCCATCAGATTAATTGCTAGTCATGCATTGTCCTAAAGGGAGATCTATCCAACATTCTATAGAGTTATGGCTGGATTTAAATAGGCCTCCAACTTACCTTGTTAATTTAGGCACTTCAAAAGCCCAAACCTATATCAGTCGGAAGGTCTTTAAGATGCTATACTGAAAGATATCATCATGTACCTTGTTCATCGTAGATTTATATAAATATATATGAATGTGTGTGTAAATATGTGTATTTAAATAGTAGATGAATTACATGGTGCACATCTTTTGATGTAGCAATGAACAAACTATCGGTCAGATTATCCACAAATATGGACTTTTCCAAAATGATTAATAGCACCATAAATTGTCATACCCCTTTACTTTCATATCTAGCTTTATTTGTTTCGAGAAAATATTGCTTCATCCGTCTCATAAAAAGAGTCGTGTTTAATGATATACAATTTTTTTTTTATCAACTTAATCAAAATACAACTCTTTATAAGTGAGTGATTGTCAGTTTTATCATTTGTTAATTTTATTAAATTCATTTGATGACATCAAAGTATTAACAGAATTTATAAGGACATAAAGTAATTTCCTTTGATAACTAACGGGAAAAAATCATTTTTGGTCATGTATATTAGGTCTTGTCTATTAAAAATCCTGTATGTTATAAAATTTCGATTTTAGTCCTATATGTTTCAAAAGTTGTTCAATTTAAGGACACTGACAATCAGAAACGGCCAATTTGGCCACAATTAATCACATGCGACATACAGGACTAATAAATTTGAGAAAGATTAAAAAAGAAAGAAAAATAAAATAAAAAATAACAAGAAATGCACCTCATACGGAAATTAGGGTTTACATTTTTCTTTTCTTTTCTGGGCGAACTACTAAAGTAATTTAATGATTTGACATGTTATCTGGACAAATACTTAACACATAAGCTTAAGCACTCAAAAGCCCTAAATTTATTAGTCTAAGTCCGGCTAAATTGGTCGTTGGTGATGGTCAATGTCCTTAAATTGAACAACTTTTGGAACATACAGGACTAAAATTGAAATTTTCTAACATATAGGACTTTTACTAGACAAGACCTAACACACTGGACTAAAAATAAAATTTTCCCGATAACTAACTCTAACTCTTTAAACATGACTTTTTGTGTGACAAAAAATAATTTTAATACATAACTCTTTATGAGAATGAGGGAATACGACTTATTGTCTCAAAACAACATTTTTTACATTATATATATCAGTGACTATGTTGAAAAAGAAAAATGGTCCAATATAGCAATTTATCCTTACACTGAAATAGAGTAGTTGTACAGTCTGACATAGGAAGCAAAACAGTGATATATCTGGTTGTATATATGAAAATGATGATAAATAAATATTTTACAGATTATAGGACTTAGTACTGTCAGCCCAATGTAAAACCAATCCATGAAATAAATTTAAGATGTTTGTTGTCTGTCGGAAAGGAAACGAAGAATTATTTGTGTCTGGAATTTTCTTTCATGCAGACAATATCATAACCAGAATGACCATTTCATGGGACCGCAAAGACCAAAAACTAGTTAAAAAATGGGGAATACTTTGTCTCAATTTTCTATCACCAGTGTTTTGCATTATTTGAAGAGAGAGATTTAGAGAGAGGAGAGAGGGGTGTGTTACAACACTCATAGTTGTCTTGTACACTAATTGCATGGATCTTAGATTCGTATAATTCGAGTTATGGATAATTTTTCATAAAGATGTATTGGTGTTTATATCCAAAGATATTACTCCCTCCGTCCCACCTTATCTTGCACACTTTCCTTAAACGACTGTCCCACCTTATCTTGCACAGCCTAAAAAAGGAAAGTTATAACATAATCTCCACCCTCAAAATTTTCACCCTCAATCTCCACCCTCAATTTACCTTTGAAAAGTCAACAAACAACCAAAAAGCAACTTTTCTAAATCCTCGTGCCGACCCCCCTGTGTAAGATAAGTCGGGACGGAGGGAGTATTTGTTTTAAAAAAATGTATCGTACTAGAAATGTATTAGGGTTTTCGGTTAAATAGATTCTTTGTTATGAAAAAAGTTATTATGCAAAATGTAATACCTTTATTTGAGAGAAAGGATATATGTTAGAACAGTAATTAATATTGTGGAAGTCGCTAAGCGCAGTGGCAGATTTTTCTATATATTTAGTAGGAAAATTTATGTAAATATGTAAATAAATGGATACAGTTATATATGTGGGGTATTGATATATATATAAAAACTTGGAATTTATCAAAATTTAGCCTATATTTGTCATTTATGGATGTACATACCCTACTATGGGAGCACGTGCCCCCACAATTTTTTTTTTTTTTGGTTTTATTATTAATTTTTAGATTAATCCACTAACTAGGTTAAAAAAGTAATATTGTGCCCCCGTACTTAATCTTTTTTTTATATTATATATGTCAGATATTAAGTGTCCTCCTTATATATTAGTTGTGCCCCTGTCATAGAAGTTTTCTGAACTCCTCATTGAAATTAGTAGTTACAATGTATGTTATTTTAAAAAACTTATAATTGCGTATATTTGTATTTATGCGAACTCACCCTCGAAGTTAAAATTCAGCGGCCGCCTTTGGCTAGGCACTAGTTTGACGGTAGACTAGGAGCTAGCGATTAGTCGGGACCTAATTCGGACTGATCAGTGTATAGCCGTGTTTAGGCAGGGAGGAATCGAGAAAAAGACTTAGGCAGTCAATGAGTGTCTATAGTTTGAGTGAGAATTAGTCGGAGTTAGTAGGAAATTTTTCCAACAAAGTTAAAATTTAATATAGATTTAAAGTTTCACCCAATGGTCGCCCTCGTTCTCCTAAAATGCCTACAGAGATTAGGGTTTGGGGATTCTGGATCTAGGGTTTCTCCATTTGTACAGTATTAATTCTCGAATATAATATATATATATGTATTTATATTCTGTTGTTCTTTTAGTCATGTGGTCCAGGGTTTTGTTGTAGCTTCATTTATTCCTCACAGATTTTGTGTAAACACTCGTGCAGATTCAACTGTTTTAATTCCTATTTTTCAGACAGAACTGAATTTCATGATATTACCAGAATCTAAGTGCAAAAACAGATAATTACCAGATATTTCCTCAAGCTGAAGGAAGACTCATCATCATCTTCTTCTTCTTTTTCTTCTTCTTATATGGAATCCCCCTCGCCTTCGCCTGACACTCCTTCACTTCCCTTAGATAAACCCGAATCGCGCCATTGCCGAAGGGGTTCGTCTCCCCTGACCCTCCGTGCTCCTCGTACGCCGCTCTCAGCCGTCCGATTAACGCGTCGAGGCTGCCCCACGCCTGCTTCAACGGGCAGGCGCACGGAGCCGGAGGGTCAGGCTGCCCGAAGAAGAGGCAACCATGCAAGTGAACCTTTTTTTAGATAATAAAAATATTATTAAATTGCTGAATTCAGTAGCATCGATTGGGGAAAATTACAATTTTTAGTTCGCACTTGCAAATTTTAGTATTTTACAATTTAAGTCTAAAAAAAACCTTAGTAATTTAATCATTTTTTGTCAAAAAATCCAAGATCTGCCGGGAAAAATTCACATGAGTTCAAAGATTAAGGATCTCCGCCCTTTTTTGGTTGAGGTGACACAATCTGATTGAGTAAGATATGTAATTAATTTGATAATCCTAGACATTAAGATATTGTTTCAGATTGCGCCACTTCAGTCGCAAGATACTGGTTTAGATTGCGCCACTTCAATTACGGACAGACTGAGATCCCTAATTTTGTACTCACATGACGTGCTTTATAAAGCATACTTTAGGTTTTCCGGCGAAAACAAACAAAAAATGCGCATTTTTTTAACTGATGAGACTTAAATTGTAAAACACTATTCGGATGGTACTGAAGTTGCAGGTAACCATAACTTATAGAACTAAAAATACAATTTTTCTGCACTAATTAACAAGAAGAAACAGTCGAAACAATATAGGAACCTTAGTCTTTCCGAACTGGTCGAGGTACCGGAGGAATTCGAGGACATGGTTGCAGTTGCAGTGAGATAATGAAACCGGAGGGCTCTGGTTTTTGAGGTACTGTCCGAAGGTGTTCCAGTCTCTTCTCTTCTGAGACTCGTACCGGCTGAGCGTCGGCGACCGTAGCGGCGGAGTGGTGGCGGAGCCTCCGGCAGAAGAATGATTCATGCTTAATTTGGCAATTGGAAAAGAGGAGTGGAGAGAGAAAGATAAGAAATTGGTACAGATTGGTTCTGTGACGGAAGATGAAAATCAGAGGTTAGAGGTTTTATTGAGGGGACATGGTATGGCCCCTTGGGAGAACTTTGTTGTAATAACAATAATTATTGATGTTTGTAGTAGAATAATTAATATTTATTGAATACTTCTGTCCTTTTTGGAAGAAAAAAAGTTATTCCAAACCTCCAATAGAAATGATCTTTTAAGAGAATAAAAAAGGTTCAAGTATTTGTCAAAATTTATGAGAAGTAGTCTCAAATAATGAGTATTTGTCACAACTTTATTGTCGTCTCAATCTCTCGGACGCAAATAATATATTTATGACGATAAAAGTGGTTTTAAATGCACTTATATTTTTTTTTGCAAAAACTAGTCGTCTCTTAAAGTAGTATTTTAATGTTCTAAAATAATTTGTAGAGAAATTCGTGACAAAAAATGGTCACAAATAACTTATTATCGATGTCCACAATTGCGATTTCAAAAAAGTTATGCAAAAGACCTCTTTTACTGTAGTGAAATCTAGCTATAGACAAAGAAGCTACCTGATATCCCATGATTTCCGGCTACTTAAACGATCGGCGACGGATTTTGTTCTTAAATACAAAAAGTACAATATATAAATGACTAGTGGGAAAAATTCATTTTTAGTCCAGTATATTAGGCCTTGTCCAGTAAAAGTCTTGTATGTTAGAAAATTTCAATTTTAGTCCTGTATGTTTCCAAAGTTATCCAATTTAAGGACACTGACCATCAGAAATGGCCAATTTGACCACAATTAATCACGTGCGACGCACGTCACCAATAAATTCGAGAAAGATGAAGAAAGAAAGAAAAATAAAATAAAAAATACAATGAAATGCACCTCATATGAAAATTAGGGGTTACCTTTTTCTTTTCTTGTTTGGCCAAGATACTAAAGTAATTTAATGATTTGACATGTTATCTCGACAAATACTTGATACATAAGCATTAGCACTCAAAAGCCCTAAATTTATTAGTCTAATTCTGGCTAAATTGGTCGTTGGTGATGGTTAGTGTCCTTAAATTGGACAATTTTTGGAACATACAGGACTAAATTTGAAATTTTCTAACTTACAGGACTTTTACTGGACAAGGCCTAACATACTGGACTAAAAATGCATTTTTCTCAATGACTAGTATTAAAATTGTGAAATATACATAACTAGTTTTGTAAAGACCTTAACATACATGACTAGTTTTATTTGTTCTCTTTAAAGTTTCGTCTCTAGTTGACTTCTTGTTGGTTCCTTAGTCTCTTAGAGTCAATCTTATGACGACGAATCTTTTGTAAGCCCCTGGCGACATTGTTGTAGCCTCGGTCCAATTATGGTGACAGTAATCAATCTTTCTTAGAGCATTTCCAACCTAAACATAAAAAAATTGTGAGATTTTTACACCAAAATGATAGTTTTTTGTGTTTACGATCTCGAAATCAACTCTATCCACTAAATTACAGTTTAATCTTTAGAGGCAGACACTCCTAACATGACCTCAACCAAATCATTCAATCTTCTAGTGACACCACATTATCCAACATCTTCTCTATAAACACATGTAACTCTCTCTCACTCTAATGTTTTTCAAACCAATAATTGGTATCCTTGTCATCTAATAGAGGCCACCAAAATTTATCAATCATTAGATAAAAAAATCATATCCCTTTCACCCACTACTTAAGAACCCTAGTACTTCAAATACTCAATTATGATATGTTCTTCTTCAACATAATCTAAGATTATTACCTTTCCCCATAGTATTTATCACTTGGCTTATGTTCAAATCTTCCATCGTAGTGCACTACAAGAGTAACGGAACTTGATTCAGGGTCTGAAAAATATGAAGAGGGAGAGCAAAAAATAGTTAATATTTTATCCTTCTTTACCATTTATCAATTTCCAACAGACCTACCACATTCCATAAAAAAAAGTAGGGGACCTTTTCGATGCAATGTGGTAACCTTTTCGATTGAAAAAAAATAGAGCTTTGTATTTATATTAACTAAATCAAAGGATTAGGGTACACTTAATAAATATTTTAATCTAATAATCGTGATTAGCATAAAAAGAAGGGAACCTATAAATAAAGCATAAAGAAACTAATACTTATGATAAAATGGAGATGGGAGGTTCAAATAAGTTTCCTTCATTTGCATAAGCATCTTCACAAGCTTCTTCTAAGATTTTCGTGATCTATATCATATTTAGGGTTCTAACATTTGGAGTGCAATTCTAAGTTAATTTTCTTTTTTTTGCCCATTAGTCTTCCATTTTATCCCCAGTAGAAGCGCCACATTGGGTTTAAATTGGCCGTTCATGTGACTTCACGTGTCATTTACTAATTTTCGACCAAAAAATAGGCATAAATAACTCAATTTCAATACATTGTGGACACAAATTGTCAGGGTTAAATATGATGGATATAAATGTTCCACCTCCTCCCTGCAAATGGATCCACTCCGTGTAATTAATGGGTAGGTTTTGCAATTTTCCCTAGTACTTATGAATCTTCTTATGTGGAAAGTTTCACTCAAACATTGACATCACTTCAAATTTTCTTGTAATTTGAGAAATAAACTTCTAAATTCTAGATGCAAGAAAAAAAATTATATGTGACATTCAACTAGCTAGATTCACATGTCAAGAAGAAAACAAAGGTTATAAGTTGGCATATATACTTAAATAGAACGTCATGAATTTTTTTATAAATAAGCTTCACTAAATTATTAATATATGTTGTCGATGAGACCCTAGAGTAATTTTGGATTTTTGAAAGAAATATTATTTTATTATTTTATCAAAATTATTAAATTTGTCTTTGGAATTGCCAGAGAAAATTACTATTAATCAATCCCGGGCTCTCTCCATGAAATCACATGTTCCATTTATCTTGTGTTTCACAATGCTTATCAAATGATACGTGTATTAAATAATGTCACCAATTAACACGTATCGTATATTCAAGATTGTGTAATAGAAGATGAAAAATGTAGTGTAACATAGTTACAGACTCCCAGGATAAGAGTAATATTTTCAATAGTATAATAGTTTATCTTCGGTCAATTGGATAAGTGTACAACTTTTTGAAAATCAAAAGTTATTACTTATATGACCCGTTTATTTGTTGATTTAAACTATTGGATCACATGTAACTTTTTCGTAAAATTTGATACTCCCTCCGTCCCGCTTTTCGTTTCCTCCGTCTCAAGCATAGTTACACACTTCTTAATAAAGAAAGTTATAATACAATCTTCACCCTCAAAATCTTCATCATCAATCTCCACCATCAATCCACCTTTGAAAAGTCAACAAAGTGAGAAAATTGCAATATTGGTCCACTATCTTTCACCTACTTGCAATTTCAGTCCTCTTTGTTGAGCGATTTGCACATTTAGTTTTATAACTCAAGTTTTTTTGCAAATTCAGGACAAATTTAACCGAAATCTGTTTAAGTGGCCGGAGTTAGGCACGTGAGTGGCACATGACTATCGAAATTGGGGATCTCCGTTCATTATATCCACGTGGCTCAGTTTAATCCCTTTAATTATTTATTACCCAATCTTTTCCACATCATATTTTAAATATTACAACTAGAATTTAATTTTTTCCACCTCACCCATTTCTCAAATCAAACCTGAAACCAGCCCCCTCGGGAAACCCGAATCTGAAAATCTCATTCCCCTCCTCCAAATAGCTTTGTAAATCCTAGCTTCTTTACCTAATTGAAGAACGAAATCTGCTTGCCTTCTCTTTCTTTCATTTTCTCTGACTTTCCCTCCTCCCAAAATGAAGATCTCGTCCATCTTGGTGATATAACTACTAGTTCCACTTACTGACACTCACAATTCAAAGATCTAAAGCTCTCCCTAATTCCCATGGCGCCTGCCTATCCCAAATCCGGCGATGCGAGTATTGATCGCGTGAACACGGAGCTGTTTATTCTGACGTACGGTGCTATCGTGCTCGAGCTGCTTACCGATCTGGAGGAGGTGAAAAACAGCTGAAGTAATTGCTATTGAGGTTGGATTCAAAATGTTCCTAGGGGTAAATGCATCTGTCAATAACGGGAATCTGCATTCTGATTTTAGAGGATATCCTTTGGTAAGAGGAGAATGAGATTTTTGGATTCGGGTTGGGGGGAGCTGGGTTCAGGTTTTGATTTGAGATATGGGTGAGGTGGAAAAAGTTAAATACTAGTTGTAATATTTAAAGTATGATGCGGAAAAGATTGGGTAGTAAGTAATTAAAGGGATCAGATTGAGCCACGTGGATATAAAGAATGGAGATCCCCAATTTCAATAGTCATGTGCCACTCACGTGCTTAACTCTGACCACTTAAAAAGATTCCAGTCAAATTTGTCCTGAAATCGCGAAAAAACTTGAGTTATAGGACTAAATGTGCAAATCGCTCAACGGAGAAGACTGAAATTGCAAGTAGGTGAAAGATAGTGGACCAATATTGCAATTTTCCCATTGTATATTAGGTCTTGTCTAAAAAAAATTATGTATGCTAGAAAATTTTAATTTTATTGCTATATGTTTTAAAAGTTCTCCAATTTAAGGACAATCACCATCGTCGATGAATAATTTGGACGAAATTAGACGAATTCGAGTGTCGATGCTTATGTGTCAAGTATTTGTCCGGATGGCATGTCACATCATTAAATTACTTTAGTAGCTAGCCAAAAGAAAAAAAGGAAAACTTAAACCCTAATTTACGTATGAGGTGTATTTTAAATAAATTTTTCATTTTATTTTTCTTTGTTTCTTCATCTTTCCCAAATTTATTAGTCACGTGCATCACACGTGACTAAATTCGGCCAAATTGATCGTCGGCGATGGTCAGTATTCTTAAATTGAACAACTTTAACATGCAGGACTAAAATTGAAATTTTCTAACATACAAAATTTTTACACAAAGTCCAATACACAGTACTAAAAATGAATTTTCCTCATTCTACACTACACGAAGGGCATTGTACTTTGTGGGTGAATTTTTATCTACACTTGGTGTAATACACTTTTTATATTTTAGTCTACATATCAACATATATCAACGTGTGTGATTATGTTACCTGTGCGGTGAATAACACACATTCATAAAGAGAGACACATGTAAACGTGGTCCATCTTTGTACAGCCTCACACCACACCAATAAGACAAAAAATGTCTTGTTAAATATTTTTAAGACCTAATAAATATTTGTGATCACTTGTTATCATAAATCTTCTACTTTTTTTGTCCCGGCTGAGTTTGTACACTTTCCTTTTTCGGACGTCCCATCTAAATTTGCACACCCTTAAAAAAAAAAGTTTTCTCACAATCTTTACCCTTAAAATCTCCACTTTCAATCTCCACCTTTAAAAAAGTCAACAGAAAAACAAAAAATAGTTTTTCTTAATATACGTGCCGCCTCAAGTGTGCAAACTCAGCCGGGACGAAGGGAGTACAATTTATTTAAGATTACTTTTAGAGATAAATAGTTATTGCAAAAAGTATTTGAGACGTATTTGAGACAGTTTTTGTCAATCTCAAATATATTATATGAGATCGAGTTACTGAGACGACTAATTAATAACAACATATTGTGACTAATAATAAAGCTGTGATAAAGTGTTAGATTTGTTGCAGTTAGAACTTCCAATTCAAATTTGTAAGCACTTTTGAAAATAGTCTTGAATGGTGATAGTTCTAATTGGTTAAAGATGTAGTGATTTTCCAACTCAACTCGTACTATGTAAGCTTCTAGATCCAGCAGAAATTAATATTGGTTTGGACTAATTTAAGGTCATAAACACAATTAACAATTATAGCCAAGTTATTAAATGACTCGAAATTCAAAAATGTTACTCCCTCCGTCCTGGTTTAATTGGCCTATCTTTCGTTTTAGTTTGTTCCAATTAATCTAATTGACCAGTTCATAAATGGCAAATTTATCGCACAATCTTCACCCGCAAAATCTCCACCCTTAATCTCCATATTTGAAAAAGCCAAAGATTCAACAAAATCTATTTTTTTTAATCTCTGTGCCCGGCCAAAGTAGGCCAATTAAACCGGAATGAAGGGAGTATTTTCTAATTACATTTTAGGTCAAGGGAGTAAATTCTCTCTCCCTCCCCTTTTATATATTTTAATTTACAAGTTGTGTTTTTTTAGAATAAAATATTATTAAATCGATAGAATCAGTCAGTAACGGTTGACAGGAAGAAACAATCAAAACAATATCTATATATATATATATAAAAACAAAATGAATTTATACTACTTTTGGAAAAAAAAGTGTTTTTCCCGCCCATTTATCATTACTTATTTGGGAAAGAAAACATGTAAAAACAATGAAATCGTACTGATTTGATGATCCCTTAAAATAGCCGACAAAATCTCTTTTATTTGATAATTTGTTACAATTTTATACATTAGTTTGAGAACAAAATCAATTTCCCCCTATAAAATATATGGTTGAGATTTTCACTCTTTATTGATATCGAAAGAGTATCAATTTTAATTAAAAATGAATTAATTTATATCTATATCTATATATATATATATAAAATAACAAAATGTATTGTTTCCACAATTTAAAAAAAAAATCCCGCTCATTTTACATACGTAATTGGGAAACAAAAAATTGTGCAAAACAGAACAATCTAATTTAATTAGCAACCTGTTTGATGTATCTGGAGAAATCTCTTAATTTTAACAAATTAATCTTTTTATACATTTAACCTAAAACATAATTAATTTTATTCCAAAATAAATTTGTTGAGATATTCTCTCTATTTTAAAAACTAAAAAAATCAATTCATAATATAGTAACTACAATGTGTCTACATTCATCTATATTGTTAAACAAATCATTTTCTTAAAAAAAAAAATCTGTATAGGTTTGTTAGCAAAAAAATAGGGGTTTTGAGAACACATTCAAACCCCAACAATATCAAAAGATTCTAAATAATTATAATTGCACATAATTAGGGTGCAAAAAACTAACATCAAACCCTAGCTGTTAGTTTAAATACTAGATCATTTTTTTTCCCTAAAACACACTTCCATAACTCCATATACTCTCGGTCGAATCGACCCGAATCCTATCGCTACTCTTCTTGCTTCCATCCGACAAAGTCTTTGGTTAATCATTATTAGAAGAATGCGATGGTTCACCATGCTCGCGAGAAGTAACACGAGTAGAAGATATGAGTGCAGGAGGTCTTTCATCAGCTTTGAGGCACGAATTTGCAGGTGCTGATGTGGCATCTGGACGAGGCTCGGAAGAAGCTTTAGCCCAAACAATCTATTTTTATTTCCTTTCCTTTAGAGCTTTCTGGACTAAGAATGTTGTGATCACTGTACATGTATATTTAGTTATTTACATGTATATATAGTTTTATTTTAATCTTTTCTAATTGAATTAATAATAGATGTTAGATTATAAATTTTTCTTCTCGACACCAATAAATTGAGGATGATCGAGTTCAAATTGAGACTCAATCTTTCAGTTTTCCAGTCATCAAACTCGAGCATATACATTGATTCGATTACATTTCTATATAATAGCATAAAAAACTAACATGCATCACATTTTTATTCATTCCATTTTCTCTTCAGTTGATATGGTTCTACAAATTTTATGCACTTCTCTTTCTTCAACAATTTCTTTTTCCCTTATGAGCTATCAAGTTGTTTTCAGAAAAACCTTCCTATCAAGTTAGAATAAAATTTTCAGACTACAATAAGGGTAAGAAAACCAAGGGCTAAATAAATTACCACTAAACTATACAAATTAAAAAAAAAAAAAAGAATTAGAAAGATGTATATGTGAGTTTATCAACAGAACTGTAACCTCTCTAACTAATCCTCCGGGTTAATAATTTATATGCTTTAGAGGATTTAATAATTTATACTATTATATATAGTGATACCAAAGGATTCCACAATATAGAAAAAGAAAGAAGAAATTTCAGAATAGTGACTAGGAGCCAGGGTGAGTACCGTGCGTAGCGGTTTGGAAATTCGAAATTTTTCGGAACTAAACTAAAATTCAAAAATATCCGGAGATTTCTAATAAAATCTCCAGAATCACTCCACCTATCAGTTCCTTCTGCAGATGGGATCTATTTACTTCGAGTAATCGGTGATTTTTGAATTTTTAATTTAAAATAAATATTGTTATTTGAAAAAACTACATGAAATGATTATTGTATTTCTGTATCTAAGATAAAACTATATTCTCTATAAAAAAGATTGTACAATAGTATCTTAAAATATAGTATCTAAGTTATATCTTACAACAACTCCTAAACCTAAGCTTATAAAAATAAACTTTACAAGTTAGTAAAGTAAACGACTCATCTAAAAAGGAATAACACTAAATTATAAAGTTGTTAGCTTTGGTTAATAAACCTCTTTTTCGTATACCTTACAATAAAATTTGCCTCATACATGAGTTTTCGTTCTCTTTTAGTTATAAATAACTTAAAATGACTAGCTATGGTGAAATCATAATTAACTTAAAAAGAAATATGAGATTTCACCAAAAAAATGGAGAACCGGAAGTGTTAGAGTTCATGTTTATGAATTCTACCTTTATATATTTTAATAATATTAGATTATAATAAATTTTATTGGCAAATTTGACTAAAAAGTATGTTAAATTTAAACATATTATTTATGATCTATTACTTTATATAAACTACAAACATATTTACTATCTATATTCTATATTTTATATCTATATATATAATAACAAATGACATATTTTTTTTTTATAAATCATTTTATCGCCAATATGGTTTGCCAATTTGGGAAATAAAAATCACCAGGAAAAAAAAAAGATTTCCCTCCATTTTTTCCGCCCAAACACTAGGGAAGTTTTAGATTTTGACTAGATTTCTTGGAAACAATGACATATCCACTTTTTTGCAGCACTTTAACATTCTAAGTTAATAAAAAGTTATGACGGTTTCAAACAAAAAATAAAAAGATATAAACTTCAAATCTTTTCCAATTAATGCATGAGATAACTAAAATATATGTTTGGATGTGAAATAACATATCATGATTCTATTTACTAGACAAAATTAGCTTAATAGTGAGAACGCAAGTGATTTTCTTTTTGTGTGGAGTACGCAAATGATATTTTGATCAAGATGCACAAACAATATAAAATAACGGTTAATTTTACTCTACTCCCGTGAGTAATATCCGTATACACTATGAACCATTGGATTAGTCCATGTGTAGATGTGAATCAAAGTAATATTAACCTTTGATTTTATCTCTACACATGCATCAATCCAATGATGTATGAAGTATGCATGTAAAATTTATATTACTATAGATACGTACAATCAATTAAAACGTCTTCCCACGCATTGCGTGGGTACCTATCTAGTATAGAAATATAAAACAATTTAAGCATATAATTGCTAGATCTAAACATATATAAATCTAAACTCAATAAATTAAACAAATCACTATTTCGCTAGACAAAACACGTACCAAAATATTTAATTTCGGATTTATCACTAATCTTCAAAAGAAAACCCCAAGAAATGAGCAATTCAATGTTGAAATGTTCAATAATAATTGAATCTTCAAAATGAACATCGCGAAAAATGGATCTTCTATTATTTCGAAAATTAATACTCTCATTTATTGGGGGAGACGAAAACTCCTATAAATGGAGGCGGAAAAAAAAATTCAAGTTGAACCTTCCTTTGTTCTTGTATATAGGGGTGGTTCGGTACGGTATACCGTATCGAATCGCCCATACCGTTACCGTAACGAAAATTTCGGTACGCCGAAAATCATACCGTTACCGTACCGAAATTTTCGGTATACCGAATTTTGTATCGGTATCGGTATATACCGATCCATACCGTTGATTTTGATATACCGAAATTTCGATATACTGAATATTTACGGTATACCGTTAGAAATTTGGTATACCGAAATATCGAACTACCAAAATACCGAAAAAATTTCGGTATACCGACATATACCGAAAATACCAAACTTTTTTCGGTATTTCGGTATATACCGAAATTTTTAGATTATCATACCGTTACCGTACCGAAAATTTCCGGTACGGTATGATACCGTACCGAAAATTCGTATACCAAAAATTTCGGTATTTTCGGTAATTTTTCGATACGGTACGAACGATATTTTGACATTTTGGTATTTTTCCCCACCCCTACTTGTATAGGAAAAGATGAGGGAAGAGCGTGACAATTAGGGGTAGAGTTAGAATTTAGATAGATATTTTTTTCTTTTTTAAATGATTGCTCTTTTAGTATAGCTGGTATGCATTCCAAGTTGTGTTTTAATTAACTTGCTCTTAACCAAATCTACAAGTTTCAAAATATAATTTTTATTCCTTTCTTAATTTAACAGATGATTTGAGAAAATAATTTCGACGGTTTAGATCCAGCCATTTATAAACTTTCTTAGTCAAGTTTGATCCAGCACTCTTAACCTTAAACAAACAAACCCTGGGTGTTTAGAGAGATATTTTTATGTCATTTCATCTCAGAAAAACATCATCACAAATGTTTACAGCTGAAATTAATAGTGAACAGTAGAAAATTCTTATCTCTTTTAACCAATGTAACATGGACACGTGTTCTAGTGATTATGTTAATATAACCACCTCCTTCTACTCCTTTTCTTAAGCTGCTGCTGAGCTGGATATTCATTATGCTTACAGACTGTAAGGGGGGTGAAGAGGGGTCTTACCTATAACTCTGAGTGTAATGAGTTGTTTTGTATTGCTAGAAAATATTCATTTTATTAACCACAGTAAATTTTCATAGTATTAATACAATGTTCTGGAAAACTGAAATAGAAATGAACAAAACAAAAATCGAGACGTGGAAGACCACTGTTCTTAGGACAAATTACTTCCTGCTAGTGTTCACGGAATGAAGTAATAGACCCCAAAGATATAACAGTTTACGTCCTTTTCTGTAGTAGCACCACTAACAGAAAAGGCTCCGACGAACTTAGATGTTCGAGACTGAACTGGAGCTGAAAAAAGAATGCAGAAAAGAGAGAATGATTTCAGGTGAAAAGTGTGATTTCAGGTGAAAAGTGTGTTTTGTTTGCATGCAGGAAACATGTATTTATAGGCTGCTGCTGGGGAACATCAGAATTAAATCTTAATTGTTGGCTGTTACAGGCTTGGCTTAGTAACGGCCCAATTTATTCACTCCTTAACAGCCCATAATGTTGGATGTTACAGGTTTGAATTTAAATTCAAACTCATCCACATTTTGGGCTCCTGAAGCTCATCCGACAAGCCCAACTGATTTTGGGCTTCCAAAAAGTTACTTGGGCCTCAGCAAGCCCAAGCCCAGGCCCCAGCCCGAGTGGGCGTGGCTGTGCCGAGCGAGCGTGTGGGCTTCCTTTGGATTCCCTCACATGTGTAATTGATACACCTTAGTAATGAGCTTTCATATATATATACTAATTTAAGGAGCTCTTAAATTAATGTGGGATAATAACTCCTCTTAGTTATTAATCCTACATTTAATACATAATCAAGTGGTAAACTTTGTGTATTAATTTCTCACTCACCACATATTGGTTTTGAGAAAATAAAAATCCTACGATTATCTACTCTTTGCATAGATTAATCGTGTGAAGTTTAATTCCTACAAAATTAAACTTCCGACCACTTAATTATATCATTAAAGTGTCTTATCCACACTTTAATTATTACTAATTTCCAACACATAGTAGATATAAAAATATCAGTCACTAAATAATACGAAATAGAAATAAAGTAGTGACAGAAAGTGATAAAAACTTCTTTTATATCATAATATTCGGTTAGTAACGAAATAATAACCGAATATTAGAGACTGACATAATTCGTCTCTATTATGTGGGTAATTTTATCTCTGATTTTATAACAGAGACAAAATTCTATCACTAAATCTAGAGATAAATAATCGATCTCTAAATTTTGAAGACCGAACATTTTAGTGACCAACTATTCCATGTCAAAATATGTCATGTGAATAGATTTTTCTTCGTCTCTAATTTGAGGCGATATCAAATGTTTAGTATTCGCTCGACGATGATGTGAATAAAACAAGAAAACTAGAAATAGAAAATGATTGGTTTGAGATATTTAATTGTTGGAATTTACAGAGGACCTTAAGATTTTTGTCACTCTTAGAAAGATAAATTTTACTATAATTATATTGAAGGTCATCCAAAAACTTATAATTTTTGAATAAGTGGATCTTATTTTTCAAAAAATCTCGACGTACAAGATTTTAAAAAGAAAAAAGAAATATTTGATCTAACCTAAACATACGGATTGACAGAAGTAAAAGAAACATGCGTTGAACAATGCACAACATCATCATAATCTCTAGACATATGAAAATTTGTATAAAAATATCATACACGAGCCTCTTAATCGCATCCACAATAACTCCACAATAATTCAAATAACTCACTTGCTTCGTGATTGCATACATAACAAGTAAAAAATTCGTAAAGCCGCTAACCTTTATAGCCGAAAAATTCATAAAAAATTGGAGATCGGAGGCCGCATAATGCTTAAAAGACCAGGAAAATCCGTCTTAAAATACAGATCAGATGCCGCACAAGGCGTGGAAAGACACACAAAGACAATGAAAAATCTTATGAAGATAAATCTGCGGAGAGAAAAAAATAGATAAAAAACCAAACGAAACAAACCAAAATTAAAATAAATAATCAATAGTGTGTTAGAAGTAAATAACTAAGTTGCCTTTTAATTTGTATTTAATTTTTTCATGTTGAAAATACACATGTACATTGCGAAAAAATAAATTTTAGTGAATTTAACACCAAAAAAACTGGTGTAGTATATTCAGAAATCATAATTGGTGGGTAGTATAATGCAATAAACCCTTCAAAATAAAACAACTAATCCACTTCCAATGATGAAGCCACTTATTACAATATGTCATGTAGAGCATGGATTTTACTTTGTACTCTCGACGTCCCAGCATAATTTGAACACCTGCTCCAGTACGTATATTAAGAAAAAATTATTTTTTGTTTTTTAATTGATTTTTTTAAAGATGAAGATTGAGGGTGGAGATTGTAAGATTTCTTTTCATTTTGATCATATGCAAAATATAATGGGACGGTTGAAAAAGAAAAATGTGCAAACTAGCGCGGGACGGAGGGGGTATACTTTTGTAATAACAAAGGATAAATGATACGAGGTGGTTCAATAGTAACCGGAAAATATGTCCTAGAATTTAAGAACCATAGCTCAAAACTCTCATAAATAAGGGCCGAACCTAATAACGTCCGGACCTGAACCAAATTTTCAAAATAAGTCCCAAAAGTACATTTTCCCCCACCGTACAAAATGAATACACTACAAGAAAAAAATATATATATCTCTAATCAAATGAAATCTGTCTCTATGTAAAGTAGTGACAGACTTGAGACGAAATGTTTAGTCTCTATAATTCTCGTCTCTAAAGTTTAGAGATCGATTTATTCCGTCTCTAAATTTCGTGACGGAATCTCCATCTTTATTATGAAATTAGAGACCAAATTACCTCCAGAATAGAGACGGATTATGTATGTCTCTAATATTCTGTTTGCTATTTCGTCACTAATCGGATACTAATGATTTTTTGTCACTTTCTATCAATATTCTAATTCTATTTTATTTTATTCAGGGACTAATATTATTCGTTTCTAATTTCCATCTTTAATTTGAAATTTTTAGTGTTACGACCAAAATAATAACATTGAAGCATTATTATATTCTTTAAATATTTATATTATCATACAAAATAGCAAAAAGAACGTTAAATTGTATATCATCGTAACATGGTTTCATTATTTATATAACAGTTGATTATTTTTGGTTTTCATTTTGATTTTGTATGGCAATTAACAGCGACAATTATTCTTCCCGTTTCATAATTAGAGATTTTTCTAAATGGTTTCTAATTTCAAAATAAGAGTCCAGTTCCAAAAGTTATGTGTTGTTACATTTGTCTGAATAAAAAGTTAAAATGTTTAACTTCTCAAATTGGTTACATATTATTGAATAAGTCAAATGAAAAATAAAATAAATCGATCGTTTTTAGAGACTATAAATTGACCAGAATTAAAAAGCATGGTATTTTCAAATCGGATCATCCCTCAAAATATTTATTAAAAAAAAACGTGCTAAAGCCCAAATGTATCGATAGAGTAAACCCACATAGTTGCAATCTTTGCTATACAGTGGCCATTGCCCTTCACTATATTTAGTGAAATGTTGGACTTCCTCCATTTTGTAATAGTCCAAATTTGACACCGTTGCATGGTGGTGGCAACTTTGGGCCCGCGCAACTAGGGGTTGGTTCGAGCGGGCTTTGGGTTGTAGGGTCGGGTGCTGTCATATCAAGTACCCGATTAAAAAACTCGTTTTTCTACTTGATCTTGCAGGTACCCATTTTCGAGGACATCCGATTCAGCAGGTCGGGATGGATTTTTTCAGAAAAAATTGAGATTGAATTTATCTTTACTTCTTTAATGTTGTTGAAATATCTGAAAAAGCATAATTAATTTTGTTAACATAGGGTATCAGAATAAATCACAGCACAACTTAAAAACGAGATACGTGAATTGGTTCAGGTACAATTGGAAATCAATCGAACTAGAAAATAATGATCCGATCGGGTAAATCCTGCACAAATCGGATCGAATAGCTGAACTGAAAGCCCATCCCTACGTGCAACCCTTGCTCACACCCTAAGAAGCTTGTTGGGCCGGGCATGCAACACATTGGGCCACCTCATAAACTCTTAACACCTGTTTGGCAATTGGCACTCACTTGCATGTCCATTATCCCTTTCAAAAAGCACATATGTGAAGTCTAGATGTGGCAATCAGGTCGGTCCGCCCCCATTAGGCCCCGACAATCAGACCAATATTTTATGTTAGATTGAATTGAATTGACTTAAAATTTTATGGGCCAAATGTTATCGAGCTTAATGCAGTCTATCCTCTTAAATATATTAAGAGTTTTGGACGATTCGTGATCATCGAACTTTTAGCCCATCGAATTAAGCATGCTGGACCTAATGATACTTTGAACTACATTCTTATAGCGAGAAGCCAAGCTCAAACGCGTAATTCGTTCCATACCCGAACGAACAATAGAAATAAAGGTTATCAAGAGCCCCTTTGCCATTCCCAAATTCATCTGATTTGTAGTAAGGGATTTTGTGAATTCCTGTTTTGGTGGTGCGGATCCAGGATTTAAATATGGAATGGGATGAAACATAAAAATTTATATATGTACATTGAAGAGTTGTTAGAGTTCAATGAAGTTGCAACTTGTTGTAACCATTAAAAGGTGAAATTAAGAAGATAGAGTTTATAGATTTTTTTTGGGATAGGAAATTACCAATTAACAGATAAAAAATAATTTGACATGATTTTGAGTATAAGTTGTTTATTTAAATGTGGTTAGAGATTAAAATATAAACAATAAAATTAAATAGGGTGAATTTAGTTAAAATTTAGAGTGGATAACAAAAAATAATTAAACTTATACTATTAAAAAATAAGGGTCTAAAATTTTGTACTGGGTTGGATCCCGACAATGCATGACACAATGCTTTTGTTCCATCCCCACTTGCAATGTCAACCTTTAACATTCAAATATATTTAGGGATGACAAAATCTCTGTGGGATCCGCAGTTGTTGGGTATGTGATTCTCTAATGATAGCGGAGGTGAGAGAGGGGATGGGGATTCCCAGTTTTCCTAAGCGGGGCGGTATGAAAACGGGATCCATACTCCCCGCCCCGTCCTCACTTCTGTCTCATCTCGGCTTAATTAAAATTAGATTTCTCCATTTCTCAATACTTAATTATTTAGTATAACATATGTCATTTTGTAATATGTATCCATATATCAGCATCCACTGTAACCAGAGGTAACATAATCGATCCAGCCTAATATTTTATATAAGTTGACTCATATCTGAAGTGTCATCGTGTTCGATAGACTGATTTGATGGGCCAATAGCTCAACGGATAACCACGTGATAGTGTATTTTTAGGAGGTCCAGCGAGCTTCGCTCTTCTTTTTTTCTCTGACTGAATTTTGGTCCTGTCAAATCAGAACCGATACATGGCATTGGCCCGTAGACTCGAATCAGACTGGACCATTCGAAATGTCACCTTTAAAGAGTACCAAACATAGATGATAAGGAGAAAAGAGAGGGCATCCTGGATTCCTGGGAAGCAAAATCCAGTAAAAGCACCACTGTCTTGAATCTCTTGATGTATACGACTTCTCATTATTTATCTTTTGTCTTTTAATTTTTTTAATAAATGTATATTGAGATCAGTGTTTTTTTCTTTGTATTATTGACGTGGCGCACACAGTAGCTTAATGGAGGTAAACATTAATGTTGATTATTATATCAAAAACCAAAAAAAAATATTGTAATAGCGGACCTATATATAGCAAAATATGTGGATGTGTGAAATTCGGACGTGCAAATTTTATAACGTGTGAATTCAAATGATAGCGTAAATTTTGTGTTCATTTTAAAATGAAATATGATATAACTTATAAAAAAGTGCAATCACCATACTGGAACTAAAGAGGGGGAAAGTAATGGAAAAAGACAATAGAATAAGCTTGGATTTAAGTAGATTAAAGAATCCTAATTTTGAGTTACAGTCCAAACACATATTTTCCTTCATTTAAACGGACAAATTCATAAACAAACATTCATAACAAATTAGGGTAACGCGTATAAGTCAATCTAAAGCATAAAATAACAAAAGAACATTCATTAAATGTGGTTGGACTAAGCTGCTCGAAAATAAATAAAGTAGAGTGACATATTTCACATGAATAACAAACATGAGGTTTGCATATGACATTTTTAGATACGAAAATAAACAAGAACATATATGTCCCATCAAAAATAAAAAATCACATTTGAAAATATAAAACTTTATATTTTCAGTCAATTGTGATGAATGTGCATCTCTCTAAAGATCATCAATACACCACTCGCACTGTTTATTTTAATTTTTTAGTTAACTTATTTAATCATATCTAACTAACATGTGGAATTTGAAAGAAAAAAAAATGCTTCAACTAATAAAACAAGACGCTGATTTTGAAATAGAATTCTTGTTTCGAAAAAACAAAAAAAAAAAAAAACCATGATACATGACTCTCGTTTTATTAGATGGGAGAGCAAAAAGCCTCTTATATGAAGTAGCAAAAATGTAATAGCATCATAATCAGTGACGGAACTAGGATTTTTTAATGAGTGGGGTGCGATAATTTTTAGAAATATTTATCAAAGTTTTTGAAATTTAAGAGGGCGAAATATTTTTTTGAGAAATTTATCGTAGTTTTTGAAATTTGAGGTGACGAAATTCGTTATTTAACAATAATTACACTGTATATATATACACAGTAATTTTTCCGAAAATTTTGAGGAAGCGACCGCCGCGGCCAACCCACCTTGCCTCGAGTCTCTAATCATAGCAATAAAAGTTGACTTCGTATTATTTCTTCCATTGATTGCATTCATCGATGCATACATAATGTGCTTAAAGTACAAAACTGTTATTTCCAAATTTTAATTTCCGTGTATTACCGGATAATGCAAGGAATATATAAATATCAATTTCCTCACTTCTTTTGCAGCAATATATAAAAAAAAGTTCAACTTTGATATCACTGTGGTACAGATACTATTGTGAGAGAATAATACATATGTATTTAAATATGAGGTACCCACTAAATTATAATTTCATTTTTATCTCATAATGGTCGGTACCACTATGGTACCATAGAATCACCCAAAAATATAATGGTATGTGATAATTTAGTTTTGACTCAAATGTTGTCATATGACTCAGAAATAGGGCCCCTACTCTATTATTTCCTTGTAATAAGGATTCTTGTTTGAAAAAAGGATTCCCACAGCCAACAGACAATATTCTTATTTTTTTAAGAAAAATAAATAAATATATATATATATATATATATATTTTATTATTATTATACAGCATTTTCCAACTAAGAACAAGACGAAAAATCCAAATTAAACTGAAACTTACCAATATATCATATATCGGTATTTAGACGAAAATCACAACAAATTTATCGACGTTAAAATTTGTCCAGATATCTTCAATATATCGCCGAAATATTTATTGGATGAGCTCTATCAAATTCTTTATAGTCTTGAGGATGATGAAGATGTCTATGACTTCATGAGAAAAGAAAAAATTAAATGATTTGAAGAATCCAATCCAAACAAAATAAAAAATGTACGGACACATGCTTTTTAAAGAATTATTTGTAATCATGTAATGCTGAATTATTTCATTATTTGGAACATATATTATTTCCCTCTTTTATTTTATTTTGTTTAAAGATCATTCAAGACCAAGATACTACTTCAGTGGGCCAGGTGAATGAAAACAAACAAATAAAATGAAAATCCACATGGACCATAACAGCCCAATATCCTCTTTTTTACTTTTTTTTTCGTTGCACTAGATGACTCAGGACCGGTCTGATCCGAGGTCTAGTAACGCCTGAGAATTTTGAGATTGACCGAATGTCAATATCTCTTATATTCTAAAAAAAAGTGGCATTTTTTCAACTACTTTAACAAGTGTCATTCTCTTAGAAATTTTGACAAATAAAATATATTTTAATATTTAATTATCTATTTTCTATTTTCTTTAGATTAAAGTTGATATTATTACAACTAATGATTCATATTTCTCGGTTTTCAATAATTGTGGTTTGAAATTTTAAAATATGTCAATATTTAAACATTCTATATTGTTTCATTTCCCTATATATGTTCATTAAATAATTGCAGATAATTACAATTACGGTTGTCGATAGTGTTATTAAAAGTTAAGAGTATGTGTTTTCAAAATTTGGTATTTCAAATTATGATATATAAGCATTCCAATAATCTCTGAAAATCTAAAAATTGAATTTGCAATTTTGATATATCAGCAGGATTATTAAAATTTCACATATTTATTTTTTTATTATATTCTTTTTGAAACGTAATATTTTTAATAAAAAAATGGGTAGGTATTTTCATAACATAACATATATAGTATTATTTCCTATAATATAATATAACGTGTATAATATTGAGTAGTTCCTATTATATGGACACAATATATAGAGACCTTCTGTACTTTATTATTTTTATTCCTTTTTGTGTTTTTTTTTCCTTTATTTATAATTTATTTTATATTATTATATTAAATATATAGTCATATTTAAGAGTCTGTTAAATGGACCGCAATGTGTAGAGATATTCTAAACAATTTATTTATAATTTATTTTATCTTATTATTTAAAAAAATACACGTGTATTTAAGAGCCACAAGATATATGGAGACATTCCATACAAAAACAAATATATATATACATATACATAAACGAGATTCTCATAATTTTTTTTACATATGTCAACTACTTAATTCTCTAATTGTACTCGTATTCTTGATATAAAATTTACATCACTAATTCTCTTAAATATTGCCTAAATGATTTGCGGGATTTACCACTGTGAACATCTACTATTTCAACCGCATTGCATAGTTCTAAAGAAACAAGTTCTTCAGTTTATTCTCAGGTAGATTTGTTAGTCAATATTTGTTTCCTTTCACTTTGGTTGAGATTCATTATAATTCCTACTACTATAGTTAATTTAAATTTCTTCATTACAAATATTCTTTTGCAACAAATACCTTTTGCAACTTTTCACTATATATATACTTAAAATTAACAATATGCTTCTTCAAAAAATAAATTTATATATTACTCCCTCCGTCCCGGCTTAAGTTTCCTACTTTGACCGGGCACGGAGATTAAGAAAAAACAGATTTTGTGGAATCTTTGACTTTTTTAAAGGTGGAGATTCTGAGGGTGGAGATTGTGGGAGAAATTTGTCATTTATGGGTTGGAAAGTTAAGTTGGGACAAATCGAAAAGGAAAGTAGGAAAGTTAGAGTGGGACGGAGGTAGTAGTAACCTATTCACTATTCTATAAACAAAAAATATATTTAACAGACCCATTAAATTTTTTCACAAGTAATGTACTAGCTAATTATGCAAAAAAAAGAACCCCGAATTAATCCTAAGTGTAGACTCTCTGATGCTTAAGGTTGAGAATAGGTGTAAAAAGTGCTCGGTGTGCTCTTTTTACTTATTCTAACCATATCTTGGCCGAGATTTATCTGTAGGGAACTTTAGACCCTGATCTTTAACCGATTCTTTGAATAATATCTCTCAAGGTTATCAGACTAAGAGTCGTTGGATAAAAATCTCATATTGACCCATTGGATTCTCCTCTATTTCTCCTTAATATGTTCTCTTGTAATACAATATCATAATTTTACATTGTCACGTGTTCATATATGTAATGGAGAAATTATTCCTTATTAGTAATAATACTCCCTCCGTTCCGTTCCGTTTTAATTTGCATACTTTCCTTTTTCGGTCGTTCCACTCTATTTTGCACACTCCTAAAATGAAAAGGAATCTTATAATCTCCACCTTTAAAATCTCCTTCCTCTATCTCCACCTTTAAAAATGTTAAAGATTCTACAAAATCTGTTTTTTTTAATATGCGCACCGGAGCAGATGTGCAAATTAAGTCAGGACGGAGGGAGTATGAATTTATACGTGCATACATGTGTGCATGGAAAATTGTACACAAAATATACAGTTGGGTAAAATTATGTGATTTTAGAATTAAGGGTGATTGGTTGGTCAATATTGACCTACAATTTCATTATTATTATTTCTCAATTTCAGGATTTTAAAAGTTTTGAGTCCTTTCAATCCACCTAAAGCTAATCCAAACATATCCTTAGGAGTTAATGACAATATGGAGTATTTATTATGACCAACACGTATCTGTCACATATGCATAAATTTACAGTTGGAATCCTCTATTCCAAATCATATTTCATAATTTTCATTAATTGTCACTTGTATACTTATGATGTTAAGAGCAATGCATTTTCTCGAAAGAAAGGTTTAGTGTTAGGAGCTGCTAGGTGTGTGAAACGAATGCCACTTTTTTAGATGTCAACATTTTCTTAATTTCATTTGGGTCGGATAAATAGGACTCCACAAATTTAGCTATTTTTTAAAGTTAGATTTGACTCACAATAATTAGAGTTGGCAAAATCGAGTCAGCCGAACTCGTCCGACAATTTAAATGGATTGGGCTATAGGAATGTAGGACTGAAATACCATTGGTCTCACAAGCCTAATCTGATAAGCTAAACACCAGACAACCTTGGGGCGGCCCAAAAATAATAGTAGATTTAAGAAGAATAGACTGAATCGGACTTAATAATTACTAGTCCAATGAAATTTCAGGCCTGCCAATATGATCAGATATATAATATTGGCCAAATGAACTAAACTGATCGAAGTAGATCGTCGAAATTGTCACATCTATCGACAATGTGGGACCAACTCTACATGTGGATCCACAATGCAAAATGGGTTTTGTTTTTGAGTTATGAGCTAATTAAATGCAGTAGTCAGAGGTGACAACTTCCCCTCATTAATATTGGAATACCACTAAGACAAAAAAATAAAAAAAAAGGAAGTTGGTAAAATTAATGACAAGATTCGAAACAGCAAGTGATGGACCTCCAAACCAAACAGTCAAAAAGTCAACTCCGCTGACTGACACACTGAAACTGTATTAATAAAAAAAAAAAATTATTGGTAAAATAAATTATTACACAAAATTGTAATTAGATCTGGTAATCTAGTACATGTGATGGATATACCAAACAAGAGGAAGAGACACAAAATCTGAATTATCCTTTGAGAAATTGATAGTTTATTTATTTAAAAGGGGCAGAGATCTTGTAATGAACTACTGAGGCGGTGATTAAGACAAGTATAAATATAATATTGGTTGAGTCATCTGATTCTAATTGTTGAGGTCATTGCTTCTTATGGCCGATTTGGTTGCAAATCATCAATGACAATGATAATGAGTATGAATAATAGGTTAATCATATTAAGGAATGAAAATATGAAATGGGAGGAATCGTTAATAAAAAAGAGTAATGATTAACTTATTTATTATGTACCAGCATCATAAATGGAAATAAGTTCTCATTTCATTCTCATTCCTTACCCCTAAAATCCCAAACAAGCGGGCCCTTAGTTGTTACTGTAATGAATTATAAGTGGAACTGGTAAAATTGAACCAGTTCGATTGAATAGTCTAGCTTAGTCCGTTCGACATCTTGGATAATTGGGTTAAAGAAATTCAAGTTCAAAGTGCTATGGGGCCGACTCGAGGAACCAAAAGCTCAACGGGCCATGGTTCGTAGAGCTAGCAAAATCAACCCAGCTCGATGGATCAGTTCAGTGCGCCCGATATTTTAGGTGGATTAGGTCATAGAAATCTAGCTTCGGATGACCAATTAGCCCCCCGACCCAATCCATCGGGCCAAAAGTCTGAGTGGTCACAGTCTGGCCCGAAATTCTTTTATATTTTAAAAGGGATGGGTTGAACTCGGCTTAATAATTATTGACCCGACATAATTTTGGTCGGGCCAGATTCGACATATGATTTTGGTCTGATGGGCTAGACCGGGCAAGTTGACTGCCACCTCTCGACCCGTCTGAAGATTTTAGTATACTTAAAGGATTGAATTGTGTTGGGTTCGACAAAATTTGACCCGATGAAATTTTAACTCTGTCCAACCTAATCGACAGATAATATTAACCGAATATACGGAATTGGATAAAACAGGACCACTCAAATTGCCACCTAGCTATAAAATAAGTAGCAAGGTGGTTGGGAAGGATGATACTCATTTTGGGAAGCGGTGATTTTTAGTAGTAACAATGGTTTTTCTTAGATTGGCAGAGTCCCTTTCTTTAATAAATAAATAAATGTTTTGCATTGAGATATACAACATGGAGTAGGTTATCTAATATAGAAAAAAAAAGATATAATTATGATATAGATTGCAAATTAAATTAACTTTTCTTAAAATATTATGCACATTATTTCTGTGCAGCTGTTACCAATTAGTCATTCCAATTATAATTAGTATAATAAATAGGACTGTGCATTTAAAAAAGAAAAATTCTAACAATAACACTATGTAATAGTGAATGAATTGGATAATGATACAGAATTTCCATTCATCCTATTTGAGGTGGATTTGAAAGATTGAAACTTGCTGATGGCTACTTTAGCTCGATAAGTAAAAAAAAGACTACAAATTTAAATATATGCTGATATTTTTTAATTATCTACGAATATTTATAAATGTTCCCTCAATTATTATAATAGCGGTAGAGGTTCCTTAGTTATTGAATATAAATTTATATAGTTCCCACAATTATTATAATAGTAGCTGTCTCTCAGTTATTGTATATGAATTTGTATATGTCTCTACGTGTTGAAATGTGATGGAAATTTGTCTGCATGAAGCAACAATGACGCGACAAACCAAAACAATGTCATATTTCCGACTTAGCAGCTGACGTGTCACTTTCAATTACGTATCATTAATACCCCAAACTCATTAATAAACATCGGAGCGTGTAACAAAATAAGACGGAAGAACCTATACAAATTCATATTCAATAACTGAAGGACTTCAACCATTATTATAATAATTGAGGGAGCATTATGAATTTCACGATAGTTGAGGAATCTAAACATGCATTTTGCCTAAAAAAATTTATAAAAATTTTGTTCAAGATTCACGGTTTAGTTTCATGATCCATAATGCATGTTCACGGTTTCATAAGTTCATGATATAGAGTTTAAACTTTTTAATTAGGTTCTTTATTTATTTCATGGTTCATGGGTATGGTTCATGAATTATGGATTTACGATTCACATTTTATATTTCACGGATTCGGGCCTTATGATTTACGGAGTTCAACGTTCATGATTTATGGTATAGGTTTTTAATTTTTGGGTGGAATACAGACAGTGAAACAAATAATTTGATCCAAATTTTCTTAGATTGGCAGCGTTCCTTTTTTCCCTAGTAAATGTTGAATTTGTAATATTTAGATCATGTCAATTCAAACACAAGTTAGATATCTTTCTCATAGCTATGATCTTTGTAAATTATTATTATTATTGTCAAATTAAAAAACTCAAAATCTCCAAAATTCTGATTCCAAATCGATCCAGCTCGTTAAATCTGGATATTTAATTCGAACTACTTAAAACATAAATATATCCAGGAAAAAGTGGACCGATTTTATAAAATTCTATATTAAAATATCCAGACATTTCTAAACTTTTATTTGGCTTCATCTCCGAACTACTCCCAACCATATTCACCCCTAAAAAACACAATTCATGTTGGCCGATGACAAAAAATGATCTAGGTTGCACAACGTAAAATAACAATAAAAAAAGAAATTAATGTAATTGTAGTTTAGATTGCAAAGCTAATTTTCCTTAGATATTATGCATATTATTTGTTTTTGGATCTGATCCAGTGAGTCATTCCAATTATTATTGGTATAATAAAAAATAAATAGGACTTTGTCTGTTCAAAAAGAAAACAAGTAGAGTTAATGGTTAACAAAAATTATATGTTATTCAGTCGGACACTATTTGACCTGGTCGTAAATAGAGTCAAATAAAAGTAAGTCACCAATTTTAATTTACTTATTAAGTGAATGATTGGATTAGCTAGTTAAGCACTATCCGACTGAGTAGTGTAGAATCAGCCGTATTCGTTAATTGGATAACGATGAACTGAATTTCATTCACCATATTTAAATCTCTTTTCTAAAAGTCTCTGTCTAACTTTAATTATACCCCGTTTAGGTGTTAGACCGTTCTCGACCGTTTATATTTTTTTCCTTAACTCCGACTAGACTCGATTAAACTCTAATTAAGCGCTAGACCTTAATCTATCATCCGATTAACGCGTCTTTTAAAACACTTAAACACACTAAAACTTGTAGGTGGCTCTCTAAGCTCAATCTCTCAAACTCTTTTTTGAGATTATCTTTTCGAATAATTAATGTACTGTAGTACATGTTCTCATAAAGTAAGAATATTTACTATTGAAAAAGTAATTATCTTTTACTTACTTGATATAAAATTAATTTTGTACCAGTCAAACTTACTTAACAAGATTAGTCCTTAAACGGCTAAATAAATTTATTTTCGAAAATTTTACTACCTCCATCCCAAACTAAATTTGCACGATTGACCCGCCACGAATATTAAGAAAAAATAAATTTTGGAAAATCTTTGACTTTTTCAAAGGTGGAGATTGAGGATGAAGATTGTAAGAGGATTTTTTTTTTAAGGTGTGCAAATTTAAGTGGGACGAACCAAAAATGAAAGTGTGCATATTTAGCTGGGACGGAGGGAGTAATTTTTAAACCTAATTAATTTTTATCTTAAAGATCTTCCAACGAATTCATACCAAGAAAGATTTTAAATAATTTATTATTCAATATTAGTTTTTTTTCTTAAAAAAACATAAAATAAACAAAAAGCACGAGGCAATATGCTACTTGCAATAATTGTCCTGCTCAGGTTTGGTTGGCCATTGCAGACCAGAAAGGAGAAACAAATTGCTTCCTTTCTTTTTCCAATTTTTTATTATTAGTAGTAAAAAAAGTTTTTTAAGGAAAGAATATTAGTATTAGTTGTTAAAAAGCACATATAAATAAATTACTAGTAGTACTTAGAGTTCGACGCAACAAGTGTTTGATAAAAAGCTCGTGTTAGAATTTAGTTACTGCAATTTCAAGCTCGTTTATTCCTGTTCGTTTAATAAAGGAACATAATTTATGACTCGTGAATATATTTTAATCTCGTATAAAATAATAAAAAATATTATTGTTATTTATTATTATCATAACATCATAAATGATGTAGCTTATTTATTTTGAAAACCCTATGAATTTTTATCGAAATAATAAAACTCGAATTTTCTTTTATGAACTATAATACTGTAAATATTCGTAGTCACGAACACAAATGTTAATAAACTTAACGTTCGTTAATACATTCGTTAACGAACATCAAACTAACAGACTCGTTTGAACACGATTTATTACAAAATTTAGTATATATTACAAATTAACAAGCTCATTCAAACTTTATTTAATAAAATATAATAAATATTATTTAAATAATTTAAAGCTCGACTCGTCTCGATTCGTCAAGCGCAATAAAATAAAATAAACAAATTTATGATTCCCTAACTACTCTAGTTTAAATGAGGAGCGGCGTGACGAATCCTTCACGGCGGAATTAATAAATTACCGAAATTGCCGAGATATCATGGGAACCACACCTGCTCTTCCATGGGCATTTCCGGTATTCTATTCAGTGAAGTTGAATACATTCATATCCTAAAGCCTATTTCCGTCATTTCATCTGCTGCTGTTATCAATGGCTTGCAGAGTTGGCAATGTCGTCTTCTCCCTGCTAATTTAGTGCTCTCTCTCTCTCTCTCTCACACACACACACACACACAAAACTGCAGTTGTATCGATATCACTCTCTAGGCAGTTAGGCTGCCGTAATCCCCTACCTAATTGTTTCTCTCTCTAGCTCGGTAAAAACCTTTTCATCTCTCATTCTCATCATTCCTTCATTTAATTCACCAACATTCATTTCGCATTTACTTTCTTTCCATGGTAGTAGTTGAGTCTAAACTCCTGGTCAGAGAATTCTGAAGAGTATTGGAATTTGAAGCAAAACGATGCCGTTAGTGAGGGCGGAGGTAAGGAATGAGTACGCGCTTGGAGCACCGGAGCTGTACAGAGAGGCCAGAAAAGAAGATCCGAAAGAGATCCTTGAAGGAGTTGCTGTCGCTGGACTCATTGGATTACTACGTCAGCTCGGCGATCTCGCTGAGTATGTTTCTTCCTTCATAGAAATTTTAATTTCTATTTATTTAAACCAATTTTGAAGTTTGGAGTTACGTTGGGGGTTTAATGTCGTGTAACTGCGAAATTTTTGTAGTTCAGCTCACTATATGGTGTAGGTTGCAGAAACTGATGCTAGGTAGTGCATAGTAAATTTTGTGTGAGAGAAATTGTTTGAATTTGTCAATGAGTTCTTATTATGCATAATTTTTAGTGTTCTAGTGAAGTCAGTTGAATGAGGAGAGAAAGTAATTGTCCATTTTCTTTGGTGTTATAGTGTGACTAGTATCTGGTAGTTTATGCTAAATTTGGAAAACATAGAACAATCAGAGGTCTTAGAGAATATTTAGGTTACAATTTAAGTGCACGATGAGTTCAAAGATTGGTCCTCACATCTTATATGAAATTAGGCATGTATGCATTTGCATCAGCATTTACAGAAACCCCTGAGAAATGATGAGTATGGTACATGTGCTGCAGCAAATGCAATAATTGTGTATAAGCTTTTACCATCAAGAATTAAGAAACTATGAATTGAAACGGCATCTTTGCTTGTGGTAGATTTGCAGCAGAAGTTTTTCATGGGTTGCAGGAAGAAGTAACGAGAACATCTTCTAGAAGCCATAAGTTGATGGGTCGTGTTCAAAGGATTGAAGCAGCACTGTCTCCGCTTGAGAAGGCTTTACTGGCACAACGGAGCCACTTACACTTCGCCTACACTGCTGGTACTCTAGAGACTCTAGTTTTGACTTTTTTTTCAATTCCTAGGTGTTCTATATGTGGTTGTGGAAGCTACATATCTGCGCTCTTGGCCTATGAACAGTTACTCTTGGCATATCTTCCTCTTGTAAGAAAATCTTTTTGCAGGTTCCAATTGGCACACACGAATTCGGGGTGAACAAAATCATTTTATATACAGTGATTTGCCACCATTCATCATGGATGCATATGAAGACTGTCGCCGCCCTCCATCCCTGCATCTGCTTGATAAGTATGGGCAACTCCTAAAAATATGTGTGTACTGATTTCTATTCTTGGCCATGCAAATACGTCATTACTTTTCTGTTGTAGGTTTGATCCTGGTGGCCCTGGATCTTGCTTGAAAAGGTATTCAGATCCAACTTTCTTCAAGAGAGCGTCAGTGGCAGCTGGTGAAGCTAGTACTGACAAAATTTTAAAAGACAAGAAGGGCCGCAAGATTAAGGTAACATGCCTTAAAACATCTTAAGAAGGCATGAATTATTGTGAGAATGTGACGCATTGAAATCTGATATGTATCTATAAAGTTGCAGTTACTAATTGATCCTCCATTGCTAGTTCTAGTTAAGTTGCTCATTGGTAGATTTTCCAGAAGTAAGATAAGGAATATATATATATATATATATGTATATGTGTGTCAGTATCTTATGCTAGTTGTTTTCTAAAGCTTCCAACGATTCATTAAAATTCCCAGATAAGAAGAGAATGATGCATGCTTCAGTCATAATTGTCATTGTTTGTTATGGGGTGCGCAGCTTTGCAGCTAATTCATGCTAGATTACCCCTGTATCTGGGAAATGTTAATGGGTTAAATGTGCATTCAGATGGATGGTAATCCACATCTTATGTCAGTCTGAAACTTGCATAGCTAACAGTTACCAGTCAACTGACATAGTCATGGTCTACCTTTCTATTTGCATGCTCATGTTAGGAGGATTACGAAGGAAAAATGAGAAGTTTATTGATTATCATTTATCGTTTGTTTAAAATTTCACCTAATGAAAACAAATGGAAGAACCTATATTAGAATTACTATGTTACATTGATCCCCAACCCCTGCCCAAGTAAAAAAATCCGAGTTGCTGAGATTTGCTGAACTTTGAGCAGAAAAGGAGGTCATGGCCCAGGAGTGGAAAAGTATCAAGAGATGCATCGTTTTCTTATAACAGCAGCAGGTAAATGCTAGTTATCATTTATGCTTATCCTGAGCTGAAATTGTAATAGAAGTGATGGCAGGAAAATGGTGGTCAAAGCATGGAGTGAATATACGATATGTTATATATAAAGCGAACATCTGTTGTTGTCCATGATGATGACTAAGTTTGTGATATTTGTACATTACAGAATGAAGTTCACTCGGCTAAATATTGGTGGGCATAGTTCCCCTTCTCAAACAGCATCCACCTATGATGCTACTACGCTAAGATCAGATTTGGGTGAGCAATCAAATTTGGATTTGAGAAATGGGTCAAGCTACATTGAAGGTGATTTCCGTCCAAGTTACTCAGTGGAACCTGAAGAACAAGAGTCTAGAGAATCCATTGAGCAATCAAATTTGGATTTGAGAAATAGGCCAAGCTACAATGAAGGTGATTTCCGTCCAAGTTACTCGGTGGAACCTGAAGAACAAGAGTCTAGAGAATCCATTTCTTCTGTAAAGAGGCACGAGTCTGATTTCTTGGATTACAATTTCCTTCAGGGAAGAATTACGGATGCACACGATGACATTCAGATAAATATATCACATGGGCAAGCTGGATGTAGTTCATCTTCTGTCACTTTAGATGAAAAGAGAGAAACTCCAGAACCTACCAATGTATCAGAAGAGCAAGCTCTATGCAGTTCATCTTCTGTCTCCTGGGATGTAAAGAGAGGAACACTTGAGCCTTCACCACAAGGTTCTGATAACGATGGCATGACGCAGGATGTTAATTATAATAGAAATGTCGAATCATTTTCTCCGAATTTGAACCTAGAATTTTCCAGTGGCCATGGTCTTGATTTTGGAAATTCTGACAAAATGGATGTTCAGCCTTGTAATGAAGCTGTTCAAGATCCAAAATTTGGTGATGTCTGTCTTGATGAGATAGAAAGCGAAACTGATAATTTTATGGATGCACTAAATACCATCGAGTCAGAGTGTGAAGCTGATATTGACTGCACAAAAAAGCAAGAGGCAGAGCATTACTCTAAATTGGAGGAAAGAGGACTAGAAAATGGAGTACTTGAGCAGGAAAAAGGTGTAGAAAATGGAGTGTTTGAGCCCATACGACCTAATTCAGAATGCCAATCTTCAAGTTCTGAGTCTAATGTTTTGGCCAGCAGTCCTTTGATCAATGGTAGTCGTGGGCATAGTCCCATGTCAATGTCTCCAAAATCCCCTTATGTGACTAACTGTTTTATCAATGGAGTAGCAGCCAAGGATTTTGAGTCACCTCAGAGGGCTGGAGATTCAATGAGTCCAAGCAGTCCACGGCGCATTGAGTCTAATGACAATGGTAACTTTGATGCTGGGAATTACGTAAGATCTGTTTCATCAACTATATTATCTGATTTCAGAGGTGATAGGCCAGGAATACCAATTACTGATGAAAGAACGATCAGTTCTGATAATCATGAACAGGCACCAGAAACTTCTAGTGTCACTTCAGTTACATTCTGGACTAATGGTGGCTTGCTAGGACTCCAGCCGTCGAAACCGCCAGATTGCAGTGCACGGAATGCTCTGTCTCATGATCCTCAGTATAAAGATGGAAACACTAGCTCGTCTATTCAGAATTTTACTCTAAGCCATAACGATTCAGGGAAACAAGATCAAACAGGAAACTTCAAAAATATTGAAGAAGAATATGATGTTGATAGCTCTAAGTGCCATGAATACCAAGAAAGCAGCGCATCATTTAGAAAGGCATCTTGGAAAATTTCACCAGCTGATTTAGATATCAATCTCGGAAAATTAGTCAGTTCACATAATCAAAATAATGCCAATTCTACTGGACCAAACATAAGAGGATCTGGAAATTTTCTGCCCGTCAATTCACCCTTTGAAGCTGACAGGAAGCATCAAGAGAATGGCAGAAGTCCATTGCAATCGTTTGAAATCAGCAATAGATTGCTTTCAACTGTATCTGAGAAAAAACTATTGCCTGGTGGAGATGGAAACACCTATAATGCTGGATATAAAAATGTTAATGGTTCTGAGCAGAACAATCGTCCAAGTGTTGGATATCGAACATTTTCAGGACGAAGTAAAGATCTCTTTCGTGGTGAATCTCCTATATCGTCCCCTTCTTCATCACCTCCTCTTCAGCACATGAAAATATCGTTCCAGCCAATTGATGGGTTGGAGAGTTCGAAGCTGAAATTGAAATTCCCCGACCGGAACACCAATAATGAAAATGGCATTGATATATTCCCTTCATTTCAGCTGGTCCCAGAGACATCCGTTGCTCGGTACAATATTGGTTTGGACTCCGATGCCGATACATTCTATAGATCATCACCGTCGTTATCGGATGATTGTCACAGCAATCAGTCCGAATCAAATTCTGAGCAGTGGGAGTCAAGCGAATCTCCCACTAGCAAGGACCATGATTTATACGATGCTCTCCGCCGAATCTCTTTGACAGAATCAGTTTCAACTCTTCCAGAAAACGGAAGGACAAACCATGGGGATATCCATGGCAACATTGGTCTTCAATTTCCTTTTCCTGAAAATGGGGTGCAATATTCTGAATCTTGTTGTTCGTTTGATCTCCAAAGTTTAGGTACCTTAAATCACTCGTTCAGGAAAGAGATGAAAAAAGATATCAATCCAAAGGATCTTTTGGAGCCTCAACTTGCAACTTCTCCTGTTCCACCTCCTCTTCCTCCTGTCCAATGGCTAAGTGCTACAGAAGACAAGTGCAGGCCGATGCCTGAACCCTCTCATTATGCAGTTGATCATACGTGTTCAGCATCAACCATTTCTCAGCCTAAACCAGCCCCCTTCAGTGAAGATCGAATTGATACCACAAATATGCAGATAAGCAAGGTTTCATATCTTGATCTTCTTCTTTTTTAAGAAAAAAATTAGTTGAATTTACACCTCGTCACTTACGGTCAAGCTATTTATGTGCTCAGCAATCCCGATCAGACAAGTCAAATCGACCAAGAGAAGCTTTTCAGGCCAAGAGCATAGATGAAACTGACTTCCTGCACCAAATTAGAACAAAAGTAAGTTGCTGCTGAGCAGTTATTCAAATTCCACAACTTCACTAAATTTGCCTTGTGAATTAGATCCTTGCATGCGTATTTGGATATAAATACAATTTAGTGATTGCATACTGTTCTCCAATACTTGCTACCTTGTAAGGTTATCAGCTAAATCAAAAATCATCTTGGCTGGCCCTCTTATATTTATTTTACATTCGCTGTATTTTGCCGATTTTGATGAACTGAATATCCCTGCTCATTCTATTTATGGTCGCATGAAATGATTCCTTTTTCTTTGAACTACTTACTTTTGGCACTGACTTTTGTTCCCCTCCCCCCCTCACGGCATTTTCCGGGTGGCCGTAGTCATTTAGTCTGAGACCGATTGGGACTACAAAACCAACTGTGCCATCAGGGGCCTCTCCCACTGTCCAAGTCACTGCAATTCTGGAGAAGGCCAATGCGATTCGCCAGGTCTCTCTCTCTCTCTCTCTCTCAAACTAAAAGTAAAAGAGCTGTTCCATTCATAACCTCTACTTGCCTTCGCCTTTATCCGTATTCACCATGTTCGTCTGTTCCCGGTAGGCTGTTGGAAGTGATGCTGACGATGATGGGACCTGGAGCGACACTTGAATAATCTCAAGACGAAGTTTTGATGTTCGAAATCAGCGAATAATTGTGAATATTCTGTTTGTGTAATTATGTGTAGGTCGTTTTTGTATCAAATTGTTTAGTGAAAATTAGGTGAATGTAAATGTTCATTTTCATGAGTCAGGTTTTCTGTTTCATCTCTTTCAGCATCATTAGACATAAGCTCCCTTGAGAAGCCATTTTTTGTGCAAGTCAACTGTATCTAATAATTTTGTTCGTTTTCTCCAAGCATAGGTGCTTTGATAGCTTTGATCTTTTCAATCTTGTAATATGTAGTTTTTAGAATCTTTGTGCCTGTACTCCACTAGATGCATGATATATGGACGCAAAAACTATCTTTTTCGATTTTTTTCTCCCAAGTGTTGTGCATTTACTGCAGAACATGCATTACTAGTGAAAGCATTAATATATTTACCATTTTAGCTTGGGGGGAGTGTGGATCGTGAATTTTTTGGGGCGGAAGTTGGACGTGGGGTTGGGTTGGGTTGGAGGGGGTGTATTGGGCTTAATCTAATTAGATTAGTTAGGTTTTATTAGGTTAGTTAATATAATTAGGTTGGGGAAGAAGGGGTGTATTGGGCTTAATATAGTTAGATTAGTTGGGCTTTATTAGGTTAGTTAATAAAATTAGGTTAATTTGTGGTGAAGGTAATATTGTTAGATTTGTATTTTAGAATGCTAAACTTGAGTATGTTTGGTTAGAATTGACCGAAACTTAAATGGGTTGATCCAATTCCAATCAATGTTTGTTTAAGGGGTTGTGGGCCTTTCGACCCACTAGCTTCTCTCTCCGCAGCTCATTTGTCCCTCATTTCTTTAACTGCGAGGAAGAAAAAATTGAAACTGATAATTACACCACCTTTCACCTTTGACCTGATTAAGTTACAAAATATATCTCGATTAAGGGTTGCTTAGTTGGGAGTTTAGGGGTAAATGAAGACTTATTTTTATTTATGGTGCTTGGTACATGATAAATAAGTTAATCATTATCCCATTTTTTTAATAATTTCCCCCATTTTATTCATGATTGATCCCGCATTTATAGCCGTTGCCATTGATGATTGCAAATCAAGCGGACCCTAAATATACCCCTCTAAGACGTGACCGACAAGGTCTGGAATCTCCGTCCAGAATCGGGAGGCTGATCCGCTAGCGACGAGGACCGAAGCGATGGCGGCCAATTTGAACTCTTGTTGCTCCGTCGCGCTTGTGTCATTTTGGGGCGAGGTGTCTTTTGAGGAGTAATGCGGGAACGGGGTGTGAGTATGTGATATAGGAGAATTGAGGATTGAGGATTGAGGATTGAGGATTGAGAATTGAAGAATGCATGACTTTAGTTTAGGCACTTGGAGAGAGAAAGAGCAGAGACAGTGGTTAGTGGAGAAGAAAAGAATTGCTCTAGGGAAGAAAAGAATTGAGCAAGGTGTGTAGATTTGGATATTAACCATATACTCCATCCGTTTTAAATTAAGTGTCATTTTAATATTTTTTTAAAAAATTAAGAATTGATAAAAATAACAAATATATTCATATAAAATTCATTAATTTGGTATATTTTGAAAAACAAGAAAATAATCAACTAAATTAAATAGGTTGTTTAAGGTAAGATTGTAAGAATTATGATTTTTTTGTTGAAACGGCATTTATTTTGAAATTTTTCATCTTCTCTTAAACGATATTTATTTTGAAACGGAGGGAGTAATATATTTATTTGTTTTTTTCTTCGAAAACCACAAAATTGCCATCAATCTAATCTTCAACAAAGCCATTTTTGTCAATAATATTTCAAATAAAAAGAATCATTAATAACTATTAATTTAATTCTATAAATAAACTTTTCTAAAATAAAAAATATTTTTAATTATTAAACCAACTATCAATAACAACCTTTTACACGCATTATTACATCACATTTTACAGTGAAATAACATATCATACGCTACAACCACTTCCCCAACCAACCTAAACTAACATCACATTTTCACTTCCCCAGCCACCTCTCCCAATTAACAGTTTCTCAGCCATCCCCAGCCCTAACCAAACACTCCCTTATTACTTTTTTTTTTTTAAAAAAAAAACATGTAATAAGATTGCTTAAAAAAATTTAAATTCAAATGGACATTTTAAGGATAAACAATTAATATTAGTTTAATGAAAATAACAACTTCAATTAATAGCAAACGTTTAATATTCACTGTTGTTTCAAGTGTATTAAGAAAACAGTAATTTTTTAATCAATTTAAATAGACTCTTAACTCTTAATATTAAGTTTGGCACTATATGAGAGTAGCATCGTTTCCTTCTTTTTTTTTTTCTTTTTTTTTTTCTTTTTATATTTTATTTATGTGTGTATAGTTTTTGTTATAAAATTTAGTATCCTATTCAATGCAAATAAATAAATAATAAACAATAAATAATGCAATCAACTAATATTGATTTATCAAGATTTTTGAACAATTTCTGTAATCTTGTACTCCCTCCGTCCCACTTAAATTTGCATACTTTTCTTTTCGATCCGTCCTACTTAATTTTACATATCACAATCTTCACCCTTCAAAATCTCCATCGTCAATCTTCACCTTTGAAAAAATCAGAGATTTCCCAAAATCTATTTTTTTTTTAACATTCGTGTCCGATCAACCGTGCAAAATTAGTTGGGACGGAGGGAGTATTATGCAATCTTTGACGATATTTTATAGACAACATATTTTTTAATTTTGTCACTTCAATCAAGAAGAACCGAATGAATTAAATATTTTTTTCTTTTCATTTTTAATCTCAAAACCATCACTAGGATGGAGGGATTAAGGCAAGATCCCTACCTATATCATAACAACATTAACATTATAAGAATTTAGGACAATATTCAAGTCATCTCTACAGAAATTATTATGCAGGAAATCTAAAATTTGGTATATCCAAACCATCTAAGCAGGAACCCCCTAAGACTATTACAATTATCGAGGTTTTTCCATTCTTTATTGTTTCTGTGTCTGATCGCCAAGTTAGCGAGATGATCAGCGGCGCGATTCCCTTAACGGTGGATGTGCGAGATTCTCAAATGGAGTGTTCTTGGGAGCCTCGCAAAATTTGCTAACAGATTTTGATACTTCCATGAACCCACATAATTTCTCCGAAGCATCTTTATAACAGCAAGAATGAAACTAAATATGAACGATTAATCCTAGTCTATTTTGGTGGTGTCGATTAATGAATAATATTAATGTAAATATCGATAAATATCAAGAAAATATTAGTGATATGTAGGAAATATGGTGAAAACGCCGGATGATATTGAGATATGTCAATAAAACTGATAACTTTTAAATTATAGTATTGACTAAAAATTCTATAGATGTAGAATATGATGTGCGTCGAACTTATAAGACTTATAATATTTTTAGTTTTAGTAAGACAATTTTATATTAACTATTTTTAAGTATTTTACGACACTATATATTACTAGCAGTATTTCCGTGCGATGCACGGTTTGTAAATGTTAATGAATAAATAATAAGAAATATATGTGTGTATATAATTTTGATATAATAAAATATTACAATCAATATATAATAAGGATGAAAAGTTATATGTTAATGAAAGAAGAGTCAATGAAAAGTATTACAAATTAAAATATTTAAATTTGAGTAAGTTACAAAATATTCATATTTGTATTTCTTAATGTATGAATATCTCTAGGATCTATGTATGAAGGTCATGTTGACAATCTTGTACAAATGATGAGTGTACATATATGTATATTTATAATTTTATAATAAACCTTTATATTTATATATTTATCCAAAGTATCTAATTTTATTTTTATTTTTCCAATTATAATGTTCAAGAAATTTTCAAAAGCTTTTAGTGAGTACCAATAACACTACATTCTAATTTTATTAATTTTTATTTGTATTACAAACACACTAATAATTAACCCACATAATCAACCAATAAACAACTATTGATCTTTAATTTAATTCATTTATACAATATAGTGTCAAACTGTAGATCGATAATAGATGACTAATTTAATTTATTATACAGAAAAATCACATTGAAATGAAACAAATATATTTCAAAAAATTATAATTTTTTTTTGAAGAAAAATAAAATGTTGAAATTATAAACTGAAATTATAAAATATTTAAATTCAATTTTTGTATGATTAGAAAAATTAATAAAAATGGAAACAAAATTCTAATTAAGGTATTTCCAAATAAATTTTTTTATACAAAAAATAATGTTTTCCAAATGAAATGCTTCATAGCAAAAATAATGTTTATACAAAAAGTAGTATTTTTCAGAAATGACAAAGGAATTTGAACGGAAAAATTTCGAGATTACTATTTTGGGTGAATTTTTTTATTATATATATAGATGGGGTGACATGTCACAACGACAAAGATGAAAATGTTTTTGATATCCATTGAATTCAGTAAAACACCTAAACTATTGAGTTTGATATTTAATTTGGTGGATTACGGCGAAAAAATGCGAGGAATCGATTAAATATTCTAGATATTGGGAAATTTCGATATAATTGACAACTTCGAATTTTACCGTACTTTTATAATAAGCAATATGTTGTTTGTTGATTACTAAGCTTGGAATTTAATATACATTGTGGGTGGAACTAGCATATCGGATTTCAATACTCACATATATATGGGTAGAAGTACTGCACATTCTCAAATTAGTGCGGCAACATTATATTGATCAGGCCGATATATCCATATATCGATATGCCAATTTTAATCCTATCGAATAATAGAAATATTAAATTTGTATTAGTAAATATAGTGAATATTACGTTAAAGTTATTGAGATTCATAAACTATCAATATTAATATAGTAAATATGGGGTTATAATTAGAAACGTCAGAAATCTATGAAATATAATAAATATCGGAAAATACCAAAGGTGTCATTATATATGAGAAAATATAATCATAATACTAAGACTATAAAAAATATTTGCATAGTATACTATAATGTAACACGTTACAATTGTCAAAGATGCACCTTCGATATTCATGAATATGTCCCTGATATATTTGTTGCTTATCAAAATACATGGGGGATAAATGATATTTTTCGTATATCGATTTAGATCACCTCGAATAATAAAAATATCAAATTAGTATCAGTAAATATTGGAGATATTCGATGAAATTTATTGGGATACCTAAACTAGAATATGGCAAAATATCTGTATAATTGATAAAGTTCAATTTTAACATTGATTATAGTTTATAGATGAAGAATATATAAGGCTATTGTAGATTTTCAAATATTTTATTAAGTCTATAAAATATTCACAAATTTTCAGTGGTCTAAGACAATATTCTACTAGGTAACATATTGCAATAAGATGAAAATATCTCTGATATTCATGAATATATCTCCAAAAATACCAAAAGAAAATCACTAAATATGATAAAATATTGTGAAAATACCAAAGAACATGAGAAGATAACCATATAATTAAGTGATAACGTTTGACTTTAACGTTTTGATTATAATTCTATAGACGTAGAATATATTAACTTACTACTCATGAGAATATTGTAAAATTTCAAATTTTTATTAAGATTGTTATATTCACAATTTTCAAAGTTTTTTTCGTTACTTACCATGTTATGTATCGAGACATGGTACACATAAATAATTTATTTGTTGGCTTATTGGTATGAGTATCATATGTATATCAAACATATCATGATAAATAATTAGTAGTTTTTAATAAATTAAGAGTGCGTACAAAAAATGATTATTTTTTAAGGGTGAGTAGAAGATAATCAAACCCAAGAAATTCATATGTACCTATATTTGATTCATTTCGGTTCGTTCTGGGGTAGATAATCGGTTCGGATCATTTTAAAAATTTTGAACCGGTTCGTGTCGGTTAGTTTAAGTTCCTATCCTTAAAAAAATCGATTGATGGAACACAACTGAAATAATCAAATTTATTTTGGCCTCTTATTTAATCTATCAATTTTAGAGGAAAATTAAATGTTTGCTACATGTGTGTATTAGGTGTAATTAGTGACTACCAATCTAATCTCCTTATTTATCGTGAGTTTTCTATTTTAACTAGAATTATAATTAAGATATTTAATGATATCATGCAATAATTAATCTCCTCATTTATTGAGAGGTTTTTTTCGTAAAGTAAAATATTTATTATGATATTTAATGATTCTCATCAATCAATCAGTGTGTTTATTTAAAGCTGAAGAGTGTTGAAGTACTGTTGTAGATCTGACGTAAATAATGTGGTAAAAATTAAAAAAAAGTGAAAAGTAGGTTGAGTTATTCCCCAATATATTGGGACAAAGCTTTACCAAATTCCACAATCAATAACTCAACTAAAATAACAAATAAAAACTATTAAATTTTTACTTTTAGATCCCTTTAAATATAATTAACAAGTTAAAAGAACTACATGTCATGGTTACCTATTTTCTTAAGCAAATGTGTTGTATTCTTTTTACGTGAATTACGTGCACGATCCAACTACTCAATCAATCTCATCTTTTAATTTTTAATCCAAAAATTAAATTTTAGTAGCTATCCATAGGGTTAAAAAAAAAAAAAAAAACCATTAAAACCATGTCTATGTATATAAACTTCAGTTACTTCACCTTTCACATTTGGCGGATGAGATGTACTTAAGTATATGATGGTCCTAGAAAAATTTAGGGTCCATCACTTGACTCAATAGATTTAGAGGACCGAATCCCAATAAATTACACTCATTAACTCTCTCAGTTAGATTTGATCAAGCACTCTCCAATTTTAAGCAAACGAACCCTCAGATAAAGATATACAATATTACACATTCAGTTTTAAAAACATGCTTGAATTTTTTTATTTAACCTGATATTTGATTGTAGAAAGTATGAAGAGCCCTTGAAAATATTTGTATTTTTTTATTTAAATATTATATTTATTTAAACTTAGAATTTTATGGACTTTCATTTCTCAATACAATTTGCTGATATTTATTGATAAATATGATTTTAGATTTTCTTTTTGCGCTTCGAATACCATCCTCGTCGAATTCTCTAGTTAGAAAATATGGGTCGGGAATAGGAATTTTTCGATCGGTGAGGGGGTACCTTAAAGTTCATCTTTTAGCCGAAATAAGATTTTGAAATAACATCATAATAAATCTACAACAATCAACAAAAATAAAAAAAATATATTTTTTTTAAAATAAAGTAACAATATGCAGACTCGGACAGGGAGGGAAGTATAAATCTCATCCCCACTAAAAAGAAACAAAGAAAATCACATTCCACTCTCGGTTTCCAATTTTATCGGGAATTTCCTGACCCACTAATATCGAATTTTCACAGAGAATTTTCCACCCCTATGTGTAGTATTACAACAATATATATATGTATAATTTGATATGTTGCATCTATAATGAATATAGCGTAAGTACACATCGCTAATAATATAATATATACAGTATAAAAAATTACCACATAAATAGATGCTCACGAAGACGCCCACCGTACAACATATCAAAATACACACTCTGTATATAATTTTCTCCTTTCAATGTTCCAATTCCTAAAAGATTCTAGAAGTCTTGTAATTGACCAGCTGTCATCAAGGGACCTAGAATGTGAATAACTATTTTTTAATATTTACTCCATATAATATAATATTATTAATATTGATAACAAAAAATTAAATAAGATACAGACGGGAGACTTTCCTTTGTTCTCTTCACTTAAATATAGGAATTTGATGATTACCCACATAAGCAAGCAACATGTTTTTCAACACAGCGTCTGCAATTAATGAGTGAGTCTTTTGTGGGTGAACGGTCATACATGTGACGGAATATATTTTTATATAAAATATTAATATTTTTACAGAAAAAAATAATATTTTTGCTACATTGATACTTTTACAGATAAATGTGATATTTTTACTACAAAAAGTGATACTTTCTTTTTTCAAAAAAGGTGATACTTTTATAGATAAACGTGATACTTTTACCACAAAAAGTAATTCGTTTTTTCGCCACACCGTGTGACTGTCACATACGAATTTTTGCCTTAATATAAAGATATTTTTCTGGTATATTCACTTGAGCACCTCATTGTTCGCTAACGCCACTCCGGCTACATAGCTTATGGACTATGTTGTCCTTGGGTTAATGACAAAAAATTATATCAAACTATCAACGTTGCATATAGAATGCCAAATTAATTTTTTAGCGTCAATATATACATATTATACGCATTTTGTAAATAAATCATTAAACTCATTTTTTATCGAATTTCTACTCGTCACTTTTTTTTAAGGATTTCTTTCCATTAATCCAAATACAAAATGTAGAAAACTAATATTTTATTGACACACTTTTAATAATGTACAACGTGAATTAAATACAAGTACACGAACTTTCTAGATGTTACAAACGATAAACAAAGATACAAAAGAATCTTATATACAAGAAAACCAAATAATGCTCTCAGCTATGAAGATCCATGGGCCGAGATATCACAATCTCTAGATTTGGCTTAATTATTATTTACATCTCTAATACAAAATTGTATGCACAAAAAAAAAAAAGGGTTAAAATTTATCACATACAAATCACCTGCAGAAATCCTATGAAAATGGCCGAAAAATGAATTTGATTGTTTATTTACGAAACACTTATAGTTTGTATGAAATGAGTTATCTCTAAAAACCTATTAGAGGGAAAGTATCCCCATCTTTTGGAGGTTTTGAACTTTTGATATATTCAAAATAAATAAAACGAGTTAATTTTTAAAACCTAGCAGCAATACATTGTGTAGAAAGAGAGAAACTGAGTTCTTTACATATGTTCCACAACTCGTGCCGCAACTCATCTCCTCCATTTGTATGTTTTTGTATCGTTTGACCTGTAAACTTATAATTGGCTTTAGTCAATTAATACAGAAGTTCTAACTTCTAGGTCTAATTTAATTTCATGAATTGTACTCCCTTCGTCCCGGTTGAACTTTCCTACTTTGACCGGGCACGAAAGTTAAGAAAAAACAGATTTTGTGAAATCTTTAATCTTTTAAACGTGGAGATTTTGGGGGTGGAGATTGTGCGAGAAATTTGTCATTTATGGACTGTAAAGTTAAGTTGGGACAAACCGAAAAAAAAGTAGAAAAGTTAAAGAAGGACGGATGTAGTATTTTGTAAGCCCGGATTTGTAGTAGCTTATTCATGTTTATATGAATTTTTCGTGTTGGAACAAAAAAATTCAAGGAAGAATGCATAAAATACATTGCGCCAAAATTGGCCTGATAATCCGGTGGACCGAGGACAGACTGGGTTGGACAAGCATTTTTAGCCCGAATTTTTTTTTTTATCCGCTAACCCGATCGAACTGGGCTAATTCAATCCGACCATTTTGACAGTCCTACTGTTGTCGTAATATAAATGCAATTCGATAAATTGTTTATGGAAGCTTTTTCGATTTTGAACCTCAAAAATGAATTAACTAATAAAATGATACGCAAAACACGACTTTTATTTTGGAACAAAGATTTTTTAATTATTGATGACAAGTGTTCTAAATTTATCATACAGATTGGGGGTTGTTCTACGATACCAATATGACATAAGTATCAATGAAGACAGAGATGGCATCTTATGCAATTTTAGTGGACCCTTCTGAAATAACGTGTTAATAATATATATTGTTTCTATTATTTATTAAATGACTAGATTTAATTGTTCCTCAAGTTTTTGGCAACCTTTTGACTCCACCCATTCACTAAAATTTTACACGAAATTTTGTAATGGATAATATCGATCACTAAATAAAAATGAAATAGAAATAAAATAGTGAAGAAAAGTAGTAAAAAATTATTAGTATTCAATTAGTGACGAAATAGCAACCGAATATTAGATACTGATATATTTTATAGGTAATTTAGTCTCCAATTTCATAATAGAGACATAAATTGACAGAATAAGCCGGTCTCTAAATCTTAGAGATAAACATTATAGAGACATCACATTTCGTTTTATATTCGTCACTACCTTAATTTAAAAACGGATATGATATAATTAGAGATGATTTTTTCCGTCCCTAGTTTAAAATTTTCTTGCAGTGATTTAATTTTCTCACTCTTTCTCATCATTTGAATAAAATAATCCAAAATACCTTCATAGAAAATGAAAGAAAAATCTTGATCCCGTTTAGGGTTTGTAACATTGGATGGGTTGGAGAACTACCAAAAAACGATTAATTATTAGAGTTTTGAGAGAATAATTTAATCGTACCCGGTTGTCGATTCACGGTTGGATCGACGTCGCCAAGTGTCTTCTCGAGACAGATGTTAATGCACATGATTGATGAAATGTTAATAATTTGATTTTACGATTGAGAACAAGATTCAAAGAAGATATGTAATTCAAAGATGAAATGTAACGAGAAAAATAAGGAGACCCCATATCATTTATGAACTCATTTTAAATAAATATTTCTATTTTTTTTCTTTTTGAGTATATATCTTGGCAAAAATGGGTCCATTAAATTTGCCTATGTCCACTTATCTGCGATACAAGTTACTCAACTAGTTCAGCTACAATAAGTTTTCTCTCGAGTTTTTGGGGGTATTTTGAAATTATTTTTTCTAAGTGCTTTCCAACTTATAGTTTGAGAAAATTTATTTTGGAGTATTTGATAATTTTTTTTCCCTTTTTCTGGCCAAAATTAAAAGTAGAAAATTACTGATTTTTCTAACTTTTTCGTATTTTGGTAAATAAATAGAAGTTTTTATCTCTCATTCATAAGTTAAAAGCTACTTAAGTATCAAACAATCCAATTTTCATATTTGAACAAAATCACTTTTATTGTTAAACACTACATGCTTTTAATTTTTTGTAATTTTACCACAGTCTTTACGTTTAATCACTTTTTCAAAAGTTAACGAATGAAAACTCCCCCTTAATTTGCATTTAAAGAATAATTATTTGATTGTATATGTTGATAGTGGTCAATTAGCAAAAGAAGGATTACTTTAGGCCGTAAGCATATAAATAAATAATTGTATCTTTATTGTCTTTTTTAATAAATTGGTCATTTAAAGAGAAGTTAAAGATCTAAAGCATAAAGTGATTGCATATCTTTCCAACTAAACCATGAAAATTGGTGTTTGTCGAAAAAGAAAGGTGTTGGAAAATGGAAATTTCTCTACTTTTCATTTAGTCTTTAAAAGGCAACTTTATTAAAGTTAAAAGTCTCTTAATTAAATTGAAACCCACCCGGATCGCAACAACAACAGTAATATTTCTAATGTGTTGGAAAAGGGATTTTTTTTTTTTTTTTTTTTTTTTATAAAAAGCAAATATATATATGGGTATGTTTACTTAAGACTGGAGAATGTTGGCCAAATTTGGCTGAGGAAGTTAATGGGTGTGCTTTATCGGGATTTAAACCCTTAAATTTATTGAGCCAAGTCTTAAGTAAACACACCATATATATATATATATGTGTATATATATATATAATAATATGAAAGAGTTTTAGAAAAATTACTAGAACACTGTTAAGTTATTGTTTGGAATATAACATTATAACGTATATGCAAAATTTATATGCATCGTATGTATGTGATAGGGGTTTGGGGATGTCAATTAAAATTCTACATTGATTAAATACGAGAAAGATTATAAGCATATTCGACTGAGCATGTTTTTTCACTGGTATGAGATCTCTTTCGGGTAAGGCACAAAAGTAAATTCGTGTAACTTTAGCTTAATGCGGACAATATCACACCAATTACCCGTCAGATCCATACAAGTGGTAATGATCTTTAACCATGTGGTTAGCAATTCTGGTGCCTGAAAAGAGTATGGATGATCTTTAACAAGGTGGTTCGGATGCTTGAGAAAGTGTGGATGATCTTTAATCACGTGGTTCGAATCCATGTACCATGTGGTTAACAATCCTGGTTCCCAACGAGAGTATGAATGATCTTTAATAATGTGGTTCGGATCCTTGTGCCCGTACAGAGTATGGATGATTTTTAATCAATGTGTTTTGAATCCCTTTTGCTTGAAGAACAAACCGATTGCCACATAATCAGATGAGTTTTGGTACAAGTTGTATGTATGTAAGACTTGGATAATTACATTGGGTGGCTGACTCGGAGGTTCAACTTGGGCTCGGGATGAGTTTGTTACAAGGTGTATGCAAGACTTGGCCTATCACATTGGGTAGCTGACTCGCTGGGCCTTGTCCTTTGTTTTGGGGGGGTGGGGATTGTTAGGGCTTTGGGGTGTCAATCAAAGTCTCACATCGGTTAAATACGGGATGATCTTTAGCCATGTGCTTCAAATCTTTGGTATTTGAAGAACAAGCCGATTCAGTTTCGATCCACATAATCGAGATGAGTTTGGTACAAGCTGTATGCAAGGCGTGGACAATCACATTGGATGACTGACTCGGTGGTCCAACTTGGGCTCGAAATAAGTTTGGTACAAGGTATACGCAAGACGGATAATCACATTGGGTGGCTGACTCGGTGGTCCTTTGTTTGTGGGGAGAGGAGGAAGGGATTGTTAGGACTCTGAATCAAAGCCTCGTATTAATTAAATACGTGAAAGATCATGGGGAGGTTTTTTATTACCCAAAAAAAATCAGTGCAGCCGGCCAAAAGCGGACAAAAGTCTTACAGGCAATGACGGATACATGATTTTAACTTCGCTGAGGAAGGGGGACAATCGCATAAATACAAGTGCACATCACCTTATATGAATATATATATATATATATATATATATATATATATATATATAAAACATACAATTTTTTACTATTAGTATACGCTAAATTTCAATATATTTCAACTTTTCTATGTTAATTACCACATATTTACACACACACATATATATTTAAATAACATAAATTTTAGCTATTAGTATACGCTAAGTTTCAATATATTTAAACTTTTTCTATATTAATATCCACACATTTATATATATATATATATATATATATAATAAGTGCATATAAAAAATTTAATATTGATTTGGGGGGAAGAAAATTTTCTATATCAGTATATTCACATTTATAAATAAATATTCATATTAAATATATATGAAAAAAAATATTAGGGGGAGGGGGCTGCCCCTACTTGTCCCCTTTATCGCTTCTACCGATCGATAGGTCACGAATCGATTCAATTTTTTTAGCATACTATAGGATATGAGATGCACTGAGTTGATTAATTTTTAATTTAATAAATTTAAAGTGGTCAAACATAACTTAACTCATAACATCAGCCTGATATAGTAAGCTGGGCCGGATGACCCGAATTACCACTCGTTGGCAAACTCGTAATTAGGTGGTGAAAAGGATAAGTGAGGCGTAGAAATACAGTATAGTCTGCTATAACAACAGCTTCATAGTTAAGAATTAAAAGCACATGAGAATGATATGTCAACACAAAAAAGATGATGTTTGTATTATAAAAATAAGGAAATGGATAATAATGTTAATAAAATGAAAAGACCTTTTTAGCTTTATCCCTTTAATCGATCTTTATCTTTATGCTCTACTTTTGTACTCAACCTACCTGGATATGGCCCCACTAACTAAACAAGATTGTGACGTGGACAAAAAGTTCAGCACGACCTTTTCAATCCACACCCAATTTTGCTGCTGGCGGCTCCCTCTTCCTTCATATTTATACGATTTTGTACGAAGTTGGATAACTCAAGTGTAGAGCATTTATTATCTAAATCTTTGATTTTGGGTTCGAGTCATCTTGAAGAAAAATGGAAGAGTTTTTTATTTATTCTTAGATAGGAGAAGAAAAGAAATTTAATTTTTTTTTTTATACAATTTCTAAGTTTTATAAGACGTTAGATGCTAATCGTACGATGAATTAAGATGTAGTATTTAATTGAGGGTCTAGATGAGATTAATGGAGTTTCAGTAAAGTTAAGCAAAGAGGAGTTAGAAAAAAAAAATAGACGATCAAAGATCATTTAGCTTCTAAACGAGGTATAATCGAAGATAGACGAGGACTTTTAGAATAGAGTATAATTCCTGAATTTTTTTCGATTTATTACGTGAAAAATTACGATATTTTAAATAATTAACATAAATTTTCAAATATAATATAAAACGTAAGAGAAATATCAATTGCACTTTACATCCTTGTTTTTCTTTAGCTTGACACTATCATTTTCTAATAAAGAAAAGCTAATGAGCATTTGCTCAAGTGATAAGGAGGGAGCACTTAAAAGCTTCATGTCCTCCCTGAAGATCAGGTGTCTAGTCCCCCGAGCCACATATCAAATTGAACAATTAGCATAGGGGTGCGAATCTAGGTGGGAACCTGAGGTCAAAGGCATATCACACTGATCAAGAGTGTTTTCTCGATAACTAATCAGACACAAGCTTAGAATCTTGCAGTTTGTAAGATCGCAGGATAACTTTTGCTAATAAAAAATTAAAAAATACTTGAAAAAAGCAATGAAAAACACCCTTTTAAGAGAAAAATATATTACTTCCTTCGTCTTATAAAAAATGTATAGACGTATAACTTTTTATTTTTGGTCTCTGTAACCTTTTATAAATGGGTGATTGTTAGTTTTACCTTTTATTAATCATCAATATCCTAATGACATCAGGTATAAACAGAACTTTATAAGAGTATCAAAGTGATTTCTATTGATAACTAACTTAAATTTTTCATATAGAACTCTTTTTATGTGATAATTGATAGTTTTGATATAGAACTCTTTTTACGAGACAAAGGAAGTACTAAAATAATTAACATCTTAAATATATGTGTGTACTGCTTCATTTTGAATTATCTATCTCAATTATGATGATCTAATTATGTCGTATGTATAAAACGATGTTATTTAATTTAATCATAAAAACTTATAATAATATAATTTATGTGTGACACAGTTGGAACACCATCATTGAAATAGAGAATCCGAACTTGAACAAGTCCAGATGTCTTGTTTATCCCAAAACTACCCACAGACTATCTCCGTCAAGATCAACCATGCACTTTTTCTTCCATGTCGTAAATCATTGCATCAAGTTATAAAGTTCCCTACCCCCCAACCCACCCACTCCACCCCCCCCCCCCCCTTCCCCTTTTCACTTTTATGAAGCATATATCCACACCACTATATATTTCATTTCCAAACACTCCTCTTCCCCAACCATAAACATTCCTTCAAGCTCTAATTTGCTCTTATATTCATAACATGGCTGAGGTCCAAAACACTCCCTCATCATCCCCAATCAAGTTATTTGGTGCTACAATCTCATCCAACGCCCACGGCCACGACCACAACCACGACCACGACCAACCCGATCCCAAGCGGCCAGACAAGATCATCCCATGCCCTAGATGCAAAAGCATGGAGACCAAATTTTGCTACTTCAACAATTACAACGTTAATCAACCTCGACACTTCTGTAAGGGCTGCCAGCGCTACTGGACCGCCGGCGGCGCACTCCGCAATGTACCGGTCGGCGCCGGCCGCCGCAAAGCGAAGCCTCCGTGCCGCCCGGCGTTCTCGGAGGGCTACCAGCAGCTCGATTTTGAGGCTGTTGTGGGGGAGTGGCAGGCGGTGGAGCACCTTTTTCCGGCGAAGAGGAGGAGATGCGGGTCGAATAGTCAAAGCTGTTAATAATGTTCGGGTTTGTCGTGTACTGTTAATTAAGGGAAATAAATTTAGATAAATATATTTTAAAACTATTTCTAGTTGCTTAAGTTCTTGCTGTGTAAACAGCTGCCTTGGTTGATAATTTAGTATTTCTATCATTTTTAATTTTAATATGCTGTTCATATTAAAATAAAAAAATCATATACTCGTTCGTCTGAAAAGGCTGTCCCTCTCGAAGTGAGGAGGTCTCTTGTGCACTGTAATTCGAGTAACAAAAATATATTAATATTTATATTTAAAAATATTTTATATTTTGAGTAAATGTATTATGATGAAAAGAATTAATATTTAGACCTAGAATAAGTAATACTTTTAGACATAAATAATTATGCTATTTGGAATTACACCGTACAATTGATGTACATGAGATTTTATCAAGTTTCACACATGTGTAAATTACTTCAATATTCTTATTTAATATGGTGAAAAGTAAATTGTACTCCCTCCGTCCCGAGATAATTTGCACACCCTTCCCGACACGTGAAATAAGGAAGAACTGTTTTTTACTTTTTAATTAACATTCTCAAAGATGAAGATTAAGGATGGAGATTTTAAGGGTGGAAATTGTAAAAGAAATTTCCTTTTTAATTGTGTGTAAATTATCTTGGGACACCCCGAAAAGGAAAATGTGCAAATTATCTCGGAATGGAGGAAGTATATAAATGGTGATTTCAATAATTTATTTAGCTAATATTAGGAAAATAAGCATTAATATACTTTTAGAAATAAAAAGGAAACTTTTTAAAAAAGATATCTTAAGAAAAAAATGGACTATCTTATTTGGTATAAAGGACACATTTTAAGATAAGGCAGGGTAAGCAGTCTTATCTAATTTGTTATGGGCCCATCACATTGATTTTTTATTTATTTTTATTAACACTAATAATGTAGAATTCAGGACTTAGATTGCAGCATGGGATTTATTTATTATTGCATTTGTCATTTATTATTTCCGTCCCGCTCTAACTTGCCTTTTTTTTTTTCCGATTTGTCTTAATTTAACTTGTCAGTCCATAAATGACAAATTTCTCTCACAATCTCCACCATCAAAATCTCCACCCTCAATCTCCACCTTTAAAAAAATTAAAAATTCCACAAAACTTTTTTTTCTTATCTTCGTGCCCGATCAAAATACGCAAGTTAGAGCAGAATAGAGGGAATATCATGTTTCAAAAGGTACCATTTTTTACTTTTCACTTTTTGCTAATTTTGACGAAGATACAATTAATGGAAACAATTAATTTAGGGTTATAAAATCTTTGAGAATTATTTGTGCAATTGTAGATTTTGTTTTTTCAAATTTGTAAAATAAGATATTAACTTTGAAATAAGACTTTCTTATGGAACGTAATTATATGTGCATTACTCGTAAAGGAAAAACATAATTATATGACCGCCACCATCTAGTGTCCTTAAATTAGAATTTTTTTGAAATATAGTGGACTAAAATTAAAATTTCAAAACATACAAAATTTTTTCTGGACAAACCTTAACATACAGAACTAAAAAAGATTTTTTCTCTTGCTCATAAAGATAAGTAGTGTATAAAGTTTTAGAGTGGCCTTAAAAAGTTTTGAGAGTGCTTTGTCGACTTCTTTTATTTTTTAAGACGACAATTATTGTATGGGAAACTGTATTTCTAGGAATGTACCGCGCACATCCTCGTATGAAATTGCTATACATATACAATAAAATCTCCATAAATTAATAATCTCTCTACGTCAATAAGTTTCTGATTTCGACTTGGGCCCCTTTAGTAAATTAATAATTTTGATAAACTATTAAGGTAATAATTTTTTTGAAGACCCATATATAAATATGATCCCATCAACATCATAAATTAATAATCTCTAAATATTACAAAGATAACTATGATAATTTAGGAAAACATGAATTTATTATTATTTGTTTTTTATTGAAATTTTAATCAAAACAAATTTCATCTCTAACTTTTCATATGACATCCAAAAGCTCTTGTATATATTTGATTAATTTATAAATTATTAATAAATACATCTATTAATTAATATAGTATTAATTTATCAATTAATTAATACCTTTCGAAACTAATGAATTTTCACAGTCTTGACAATTTTAATTTAGGGAAATTCTATTGTAACTTAAACCCCCTCTTGTTGGCATCATTGTGTATGCTTTTGCTATAGCAATTTAAAGATGGGTGAACACACCCTACCGATAGAAAGGTAAAATATATAAATTTATTATAATGTGTTATTTCGGTTTTAAAAAAAAAAGTGTTACATTAAACTTTTTACAAAAATAATGATAATAAAAAGTATAAATATATCACTACATGATTCATTTAATTGAGATTTTTTATGAAATAAGAAAATATAGTCAACTAAATTAAGTAGTTGATCATAGTATGATTGGAAGAATCGTGATTTTTTTTTCTATTGATAAATATTTTATTCGTTATACTAAAATCTTGAAAACTAATACTGATTAAATTTTTTCCAAAATTTTATTTATTTTTTCTATTAATTTATATAATTTTGAACGTTGTATTTGTCCTATTTTAATGTTTTATACATTGCCAGTTGGATCAATTAATTAAAGGATAATATTTATTGACTGTGTTGTTTCAATAATGCCGATTAAATTAAAAATGCAATTATATTATTTTAGTGGAATATAATATAATATAATTACAAATCAGTATAATAAGTTAAGAGTTGATGAAGTCATTATTAATTTATTGAAACTTATTTTAATTGGGTCCAACCAGGTGCTTTCGATGGCTCAATTTGAACTGGAATAATGCAATTAATTTGGATTTATTACAATATTATGGAAAATGGAGATATACAATATCTTATATACTTTGTTACTTAGGGAGAAAAAATTGTGATGTATATTAGTTTATATATCGGATACATATTCAATTCTCCCACAATATGCAATCTATATATAGTCCGGTGGAGATGTCCATATATTATTGTAGTGTAGTACGTGAGAACACCTATTTACATATTTGGAACGAGACTAGCAGCCAAAGCACGCCAGCACAAAGATATTCGATAAAGCACGCTATTAATATTGTGAATCGAACATCGACCCTATAATGATGCATCCGATCACCAATATTTAATATTATTACATCGATTTTACAACAATGTATTATTGTCAATATCTAATATTTTAAATCGAATAGTAATCATTATCGATATTTAATATTGTGAATCGAATAGGAATATTGATTCTAACATTGCGGACTCTAATAATATGTGTAACAACAAAGCTAACATGTAATAAACATATTAATATGTGATAAAATCCATTAAACTGGGTACACCTGGAACGGTAGGGAAGCATAAACAAAGCATGTGACATGAACACTTGGGAATAGGATCTGATCCGACAGATGAAAAGGATTTCTAGAACAAGAATCAAATGCTATAAAAGGCTGCTTTCTAAGTATAATATATGTTGCAAGAATATATGAATGCGCTGTAGGAACGGCTGCATATCATTCAGCTTATATATTTCCAGCATATCTGCATATAAATTGGTTGCTTTATGGATATGTGGGTCGGGATGTAAACGAATTGAGTTGAGTCAAGTGTACTGTTATTTAAGTTTGTTTGAAATATTATTATCAAGTTTCTTTTATTATGTTCGAACTTGTTTCATTATTAATTGAATCGAGTTTAATTGAGACGAACACGAGTCGAACTCGAGTATTTGACATTCTCATACTTATTTTAACGTTTTTACTTATCGATCTCGAGTAGAACTTTAAATTTTACCAAATGTAAAAGTATATTTAATTTGCAGAGACAGGCCGCTGCAACCCCCTCAAATTTTCCAGACGGAACTATCACGTATACACATATGACGTATAATTATGGTTAAATAACGAATTTCGTTACTCTCAAATTTTAATTTTTTTTTTATATATCCTAAAAAACTAGGAAAAATTAGTAGATATGTCATGTATGTTTCCACTATTTAGGAATATAACCTTTAATTTTTTGACTTTATGATAATGCACTTTATGTTATAAAAAATTTGGTAAAAATACCCTATGAGCGGCAACTACAAGTACCCCAACAAATCAGAGATTGATTTGTCATTTTTTTCTTTGTAGCATGACTTTGAACATTCTATTTTCATTGTTGATTATGCTTAATAAACTGATTTTAATACATTTTAAAAAATACATAAAATGACTAATAAAAGATTAAATAGAAAAAGAATAAAAGAACTTCTTCTTCTTCCTGTATCCTCAACCGAGCCCCACCCCGCCCCTCATAACCCCCTTGTTGGGTGGCCTTGAATTAAAAAAATGGAAATGCAGTGATGAAGTTGTGACCTTGATTCGGGACTTCTTTCCTTAAATGGGTTGCTTGTTTTGTTGCAATGTGAGTGTTGTTTGATTTAATTTTGTCGTTATTTTCTTGTCTTAAGCCCAAGAACCAAATGCCCCACGATTTAAGACTGTCCGATAAAGAACGAGAACGAGATCCCTCTACACGAAATCGGTAGACCGCCGTAAGGAAGGACCGCACACTCCAAGGCTGCCATTTATATATTTAGAATGCCAAGATGAAAGGCGACCGCATAGGATTTCGATCGCCAATACGATCAAGACCGCACCCGCGAAATGATTACTCCCACAAGCCACATGAGGGAAACGAATGGAGCCCAACTCAGCTATGCTAGGCCAGGTGGCAGACATGTGTCAGTCAGACATGCCACCTGGCTGCCATGCGTTGCTCGTACAAGAGCACCTCAACCTCTATTAATCTCCCCGTGCATTTATCAACATTCCATGGTAATCTCGAGTGAAAAATGCAATATATACAATAGAGAAAAGAGTTGTTCAAGAAAAAATTATCTTATCGCAACAATCATTTTACTAAGTTGAATCTATCTCAAAACAACTTTTCAGATCGATCTCTCGTTACAGCTTACACCGTCGATCGCTTCAAATTGTGGATAAGTGATCCTCTCAATATAGCCACTAAATCCTGGTTTTCGCTAATAAATCGGATTTTATATTCCACTTAAAGATCGCGTGTTCACACTGTTTATGAGAGATTTATACGTAGAATTACTTTTGGATATTTTAAAATTTGTAGATGTAGGTGTTCAACATAATATTTCTTAGACAAGTATTAAAAAGTGAAAGGCAGTGATTCTGATTTTGTATTTGCGGTGGCGGATGGAGGTGTGTAAAGCGGGGAAGGAGAGAAGTGTGAGGGGTATCAGGGTGGACAGAGATGATGGAGTTTGCACAGATCTGGGTAGATCTAGGCAACAATTATTGAGTTTTTAAAAATAATTTTATATCCTAAATTATTTTTAGACTTAAGAATAATTACATAGTTTTCAAAGGATTTTTAGATTTTTAAAATGATTTTTCTGATTCTTTCGAAAAACCTCATTTTTATAAATTAATTTTAACATTTTTTATATACTATTAAGATTTCTAAATAATTTCTCATATTTTAAAAATTAACTTATAAATAAAAATGTGAATTTTTATTTAAAACTAAGTTTTTTTATATATTATGTATGAAGTTATTATATATATTAAATTATTTCATAATATTTTTTTGTATTTTTTATATATTTTATAATTCATATTATAATTTAAAATAGTATACTAATAATACCCACATCAGCTCATGACCGTCACATTACCCTTTAACCAGGTGACTAACTGGTTATCGCCAGTCATAGGACATTTTTACCAACTTTTTGTAACACACAGGACATTATCATAAAGTCAAAAAGTTAGAGGTTATTTTCCTAAATAATGGAACATACATGAAATTTTATCAATTTTCCCAAAAATTATTTTCTCCCTGATAAAATGTGGTTTTTGCATTGTTTTAGAGCATGAATTGAACACTTTTTTTTTTTTTTTTTGTTAAACATATGTTGTCTTTTCTTGTTTTAAGCTCGATGACTTTGTTTTGGAAAGTTATATCTTAATAATTTGTAGGCTTTCGGCATAAAACAAAAAGATAAATACCCCGTAGAAGTTGGTCTTATATTTTTGGAGTTTTACAGGGCAGTTTTTGGAGAATGAGTATAAGATATCATGTGGATGTTCAAATCACGTGATTCTTAATTTGTTGGAAAACTAAAAGGGAGAACTACAACTTTCATGTGAATAATATTTTCCAATTCTTTGTTCAAATTAGCAGAAAATTCCAAGAAAATTGGAGTTGTGCAGAAACTTTACAGTTTGTGACGTGACACATTTTCAGTATTTGCTCATATCTCGAGCTATACATGTTCAATAGAGGTGAAACAAGTAGTATTGAAAAACCGATTCAAAGGTCTAGTATATTATCAGAAATAGCCAACGCCAAATTCCAACTGAAAATTTTCCAAAAATGACTTTAGAGTTGGACAATAAGTCAGTTCTAAACCACACAACCCATTTCGTGATCCACATGACTTACATCGGCCAAATTCGCGATGTTTTTCCTCCTTTAGAGGACTTTCGATCCTCAATCATATTTTCACTCTTCAACTATAAAAAGGACTTCAGACAATCATATTAGAGAGTCATATATCATTTTTCCACACCCTAATATTTGGAGCAATTGAGGGAACATCGAGGAGCCATCAAGAGCAAGACTACGACTACTCTTTGGTTTATTATTTTTTTTTTTTTGGGAACATAAATCTTGTTAGTTTGCTTTCTGTTTTTCACTTATGATGTCAACTGTAGATTTATTTATTTTAGAGTTAGAAAGTATTTGAGTCTTTTTATACTACAGAAATTGCGAATTTGGTCCCACAGGATACGAGACTGCATCATTTTGATCCCAAATCTGGCAAAGGTGAACCCAATTTTTTTTGTTGCACTTGTGGTCCCAACATTACGTTTTCCGTTATTTTTCTTGATTTTTTTGTCCCAAATATTTTTGCACTTTTAGTTCCGCTTTCTGTGGTAACAATTTGTTGGGAAAACAAGTAATTGGAGGGAAAATTGCCCCTTTTGGAGCCAAAACCTGCCATTCTACTCCTGGTCGAGGAATCAAGTGATCTGAATTATATTACATTATGAGACAATAAAAGGTAATCTCAAATAATAAGTATTTATCATTAACTTTATTATTAGAGACAATATGTTATAATTAATTAGTCGTCTCAATAACTCGATCGCAAATAATATTAATTGAGACTATTTTTGTGTATTAAGCACAATAAAGTAGTTTCTCTTTTCTCTTCTCAACTAACTAACTCTTGCACACATCACATCACGTTTCTCACCTTTTATAATATAAATAAATCCCAACTCAATCTTCAACCAACAAAACCAAACACTCATTTATTTAGCTCAACCTACTCTTTTTACTTTATTTCTCTTAGCCTACAGTACTCTAACTTCTTCCAGCAATAAACAAACACAACCTAAGAGTAATACTGAATTACGTGTACAACATTTACTGACAACATTCATTGTCTCGAAAAATGGTCGACAAAAGATATTTTTTGTTGTACTTTTATATGATTTTAAAACACAAGAAAAATACTCCCTTCGTTTCGAAAATAATGTCATATTCGTGAATATGAAAATTTTCAATAGAAAAGTTATTTTAGCACAAAAATCACAATTCTTCTAATCTTATCCTAAACAACCTACTTAATTTAGTTAATTATATTTCCTTATTCCATAAAACATATATAAGTAAATGAATTGTGTGGCGATATATTTATCATTTTTTTTCATTCTTAATTTTTTCAAAAAAGACTGACTTAGTCATTTCTTTTTAAACAGAAAAAGTATCACATCTATGCCATGCATGAAATAAAAATTCCTAAAATTGAAAGACTGAAATGATAAAATGGCATAAATCCGAACACTTTATTATCTTCCAAGATACAAGCATGAGAGAGGACAACACCTACAACCCTCAACTAAACAAGTACCTTGCAACACAATCTATCCACTCAATTAAACTTCTAACCATAAAAAAAAAAAAAAAAAAATTATCAACTAAGATGGGCTTTTTAATTGAATCAAAAAAGCCCATCAACTCAAACAACAAAATGAAAAGCAAGCAAATTAATATGGTAAGATTTAAAACTCATTAGGGTTGAGTTCAAGCTCCTTAAAGAGCTGCTTGCAACCCGGGTCAGCTTTCTTCTTGGTGAACCCTAATGGATTCGCATGGCGGACATTGTCGTGGAAGCCGCTGTTCTTGGTGACGGTGACTTTTGAGGTTGGCTCAATCGCCCACCCTTCGTTCGGGATCTCACTGCAGTCGTCTCTGCTGCTCTTCACCAGCGACACTGCGCACTCCTCCGCGCCGTGATCCCCTTCCACCACTATCTTGTAGTGTCCAGTCTCGTCTGTCACACCTTCCAATGTGTATGTTATGTTCGTCGGGTCCTCCCCTCTGCATTCTAGCCGCACCGTCGCCCCTACATTCAAAGATTATGTAGTAATATTCACACATTAAAGATGAGGTGACAATGCATATTATCAATTAACATACCTGACATGGCTTCACTGAGTTTGTTGATAAAATTGGTGCGGCAGACTTCGCAGTAAACATCCCCCTCGACGATGAACTCAGGGGCGGCAGAGTCGGCGATACTGGCTGCCGACAGCAAGCAGAAGGCGGCAGCGGTGAAGAGAAGGCCGATTTTCGTTAAACTTGCCATTGTGGGATCTGTGTGGTTGTTTTTTGTCTTTGATTTTTTGTGGTTAATATGATGCAGTGATGATGTTTGGGGTGGAAGGAAGGTATATATATGGGGTGGTAGTTGGTTTTGTGAGGTTGAATTTTTAGTAATTGATCCAAAAAACACTCTCCCACACACATTCAAATACTTTTTTTTGAAATGCATTTTGGCCTCAAGCATAATCGAAGTTTCAGGCAATAATATCGGTAAATTTTGTCTAATTTAGCCAAATATAGGTAATTTGAAAAATGAGTGGGACTTGGGTGCACCACTCATACAATATATTTTTTTTCATGCAGTTAAGGTATGGTTGAGTTACTTATACAATATAGTTGATTTATTCATACAATATTGATTTACTCGTACAGTATACCACTATTAGTATGGTTGATTTACTAACTGATACAATATAGTTAATTTACTCATATATTATTATGGTGTATAATAAACTTATTGTGCACATAAATTTTTGCTTTGAAAAATACAACATGATACTGTCATAGGTGTTGCAAATCATATATATATATATATATATATGGAAAATAGGTTTTTTTTTGTCCGTCGTACCTATTTCGATTTATATCCTTCTTGGCTTTTCTTTTTAATTTGTTTTTCTTTTTTAAAATTCAATAAATTGGTCCGATGACCATCTATAGTTGGGAAGACTTCCGGTAATTGCTGACATTGCGTGGCAAACAATATCATTTCCGTGTCATTTATTTTGGGAGGAAAAATATGAAAAATTCTAAATAATATATAAAAAGTTCAGAAAATAAAAGTAAAAGTTCAAAAATAATATTCTGTAATTTTTTATTTTAATTAAAATAAAACTGAAATTGTATAAGGGGAAAATAAACATTAGCTAGTGGAGCCCCGCGGGGAACGGCACCACCGGAGCAAAAATTTTCCCCGTCCCCACTCCATTGGAGGAAGAAAATAGGGAATCTCCGCCAAGTTCGGAGGGGATGCCAGTGGAAAATGGGGATTTCCCTCCCCACTGCCAAGGACGGAGCCAGAGGGGGGTCGTCAACGGGGTCGTTGGGCCCCCCTCAAATTTTAATAATTTCGTAGGAGTATTTTTGTAATTTAAAAATATTTACTGTATTTCGATAAAAATAAAAATATCATCCTAAGAAAATAACTAGGTTTTATATTAGACTAAATTAGTATGTCTTATTTGAATTTAGCTACGTTAGTATTTATACACAACTTACGCGCACAATTATCAAATACATAAACATAGCCTCTAGAAAATAGAATTAGTCATTTCTAAGTAATTTTTTTTTTTTTTTTTTTTTTTTTTTTTTTTTTTTTTTACGAGCATTTCTACTAAAAACACTAAATGTAATATATTAAACATATAGGAAGAAGTACCCGAAACTATTTGTAATTTTTCTTTATAATTAATGTTTTATTACTTATCTTTCTATACTGAGTTTTTTTACATGCATCTTTTTTTACTACTAGTAGCCACATCTAAACTTATGGAGTAATGATTTTTTATTTATACTTATTTAAGAAAAGAAAAATCTAACCAATCGAAATTTACAAATTTTCAGAGATGTTTATAATAGTTTAACAAATAAATAGAGAATCAACGACTTAAATATAAGACAAATAATCAACCAAATTTATTTTGCATTTTTTAGAAATGATTTTTGGGTTTTAATAATAGTAATAGTCGTTGGTTGGAAAACTATCAAACAAAAAAATTAATTAACAACTCACGGTGGTTAATATACTTATTAGCATTATTGAAAACCAACGATGTGAATGTATCAACAAATATGCTGAATATATACTAATCTTACTTAATAATAAAGGGGAACCCAGTGACGGACCCAGAAATTTAGGTGAGGGGGGCCCACTTATAAACCGATTTAGGAGTTCGTCTTACAAAATAATTTTTTTTAACTATGCTCATGTGGCAAATATTTACCAAATTGGGACAGAGTTTGAGTAGGCTAAAAATTAAATTATTTTATATAATTAGCCCATAAACTTAAAATATTGGATAAATTATATGATAATATCTTAGAAATTAAAGGAGGAATACCGTTGTGCGCCCCTAAATATAATCAAATGTATAAATAAAACTAGAAAAGTATTAACAATTTAGATAAGATTGATAAATTAAGTTAATCACAAAAAAAAATAAAAAAAATCAAGATATAATGTTTCAATATTCATGATATTTTCTAACATCTTTATTTCTATTGCCTATACATGATAAACATTCATCTTCTTCAAGTTAAACAATTGAATTATTTATATTTATTTAATTAAGTTATATTAAAGTCGACTAAAATACACATATATGATAACACATTATAACGGAATCAGGGGAAACACACATATATAATAGCACAAACACACATATATAATAGCACATTATGACGGGGCCAAGGGGGGCACGGTCCGTCTATGGGGGAACCCTCTATAAGTAGCAAGTCATGGTTTTCCCGCCCAAAAGCACATACTAAATGTAGTAAATACATATTTAGGTAATTAGTTCGCTGATTAGTCTAGCGATTTTCTTAAATATGGTATGTGTATCGCGTAGCATTTTTTAATTATGGTATTTATATCGAGTATCATTTAATCAGATTCTGATTTTGTTGATTGGAATAATCATTATTCTATTTATGCTAAATCTAAGAAATAAGGTAAATGACATGTATTGATTAATACAATTTGTCGTAAATGTAAGGAATATAAATGTTCAAATATAATAGATAGAACAATTATATAATTCCCTAAAACTGAGGACCCCAATCCAGCTTCCAATTGCCCAATCTGATTTTCATGTTGCTATAATTAATATGGCAACTGAATTAATAAACGATATTAATAGCTTCCAGTCAAATCAACCAAATCTAATAAATCAGAATTATGCATGTACCCAACATATCTAACTCCTCAATCTATTTAAGTTCAGTTCATGTTCATCGGCCGATTCAAATGCACGTTCAAAGCTCGTGCTTCGTTATATAGCATATTCGCAATTGGGAAAATTGAATCAGATCTAGACATATTCATCTCTATTGAAGTCCTAGAAGTTTTTTTTTGTCAGAGGGATCTATATCGTTTTTTATCCCCCGGGGTTTTGTAATGTGTACAACCCGTCAAAACAATCAGAGTTTATTGTAATAAAATAAATTCCTTTTTTCATTTTTCTTTTTTGTTGTTTGCTTAGTCATATAACTTTATATTTTTGTTGTTGTAATGGAGATGTTATAATCCAAGCTATATGAATTCTTATTGAGATGCTCTTCTGCAAGTTTCTCACTCAGTAAAATACCTAATGTTGGAACTGGAATATCAGTACCTTGCCAAGTTTTTTCCTTCACTGTTGAATCTGTTATAACCAACTCATCGGACCAATACTAAATTTCAATATATGTTGAATATGTTGTACTCAACACTCATTTATGTTTTTTTAAGAGATGGATGCTCTTTTAGCGCGACATCGGGAGGTTTTTTTGTCAAGGATGTTAGATCTGCAGTAAGAGTTAAATATTGTGTATTAGTAGCAATATTCCTCCAGATTTTCTTATCTAGAATAAAAAAGATTTTAAATTTAGGCTAATGCAACATTTTGTTAGTTTATGATGGTAGTACTCACAATTTTTGTTGAGTAAGAAATTTAGATTGAGTCATTATATTTGTTATTTTGACTGAATTTTCAAGAGGTGCATTATGGAATAACAAATACTAATTTCATGAGTGCAAGTATGCTTCAGGTTATTTTGCCCACTTATTTGTTTGTGTGTAGAAATGCTAGCTAGGGGTAAGTGAACATAAACACAGTCATCCATCGATTTCCTTCATATAGTTGAACATTTCTTTCAGTAATTTGTAAGTATATAATTCACAAGGCACCTATATTATAATATTGAAAACCTTTAGCATCTCATGTTCTAATGCTTATAAATTAGTATTTAAAATATACAGTGAGAAGAATTTATTCATCTTTAAGGATGTGATGTTTTAGTCAGAGGTAAGAAGTTACAGTAGGATTATGTCAAACCATATCATTCTTCTGAAGGAAAAATGTTTAAGAGAGTTAAAGAGAGAGAGCTAAAAAATTAAACAAAGTAGGTCTCTAGAGAAAGAACTAGCAAAAGCAAATCTCTATATTCTACATTCCCTACGGGCGAATGTTGTTCATCTCTTATGCCTTTTTTCTTTATGAAAAATACAAATATTGTCTTTGAATTTGAAAAACAAAAAGTAGTTTATATTTACTATTCCAAAGATGTTGTGACATTATATTAGAAAAATAGTTAAATATACGCATAGTATGATATTAATATATATTTTTACGGAAAAAGTAAATTTTTTTTCTGAAAAATAACGTAAACAGAAAAATAATACCCCCTCTGTCCCATCATATTTTGCACATATAAAGGAGCACGTATATTAAGAAAAAGCTATTTTTTGCTTTTTATTTGACTTTTTCAAATGTGGAGATTTTAAGAGTGGAGATTATAAGAGAAAAATTTCTTTTTCAGAGTGTGCAAATTGATGTAGGACGTACCAAAAATGAAACTATTACAAATTAAGGTGGGACGGTGGGAGTATAACTTTTTGGAAAAATAATATTTGATAAATATTTCTAAAAATGAATGTTCTTTAAAAAAATATTAATTCAACTTTTGTGTGCAGCTTAAAAACAATACAAGAAATTCAAATCACTTGCACACAAAAATATAACCTAATAATCAATAAATAGTTGCTTATAAAAATAAAATGAAAGGTTAATATGATAAATTATAATAAATAATGGAAAGGAAGAAATGGATAAAAATATTTGTTTGTTAATTTTTTGAATTTTGTTTAATAATTTTAAATTAATCATAAACTGCCACTATAAATCAAATTATATAAAATTTGCCGGAAAAGAAAAAAAGAATAACTTAGAACTAATTTTGTCATAATTTTACTATATGTACTCATGTCTCTTATTATAGTAATGAATTAGTCTATCTATTTTTAACAGGTAAAATGGATAGAAAAATTTCTTAAATTCTACTTATAGATCGTTTTTTATTATATAATAAGATGAGTTGTTTACTTAATTTGATAATGATGAGCCATACTTTCTATAAGAAAACCACTCACATATGGCCTTTTTGTACTTGATGAATTAGTTTTTCAAATTTTTTTAAAAAGAAATCAATATAGTAATGGGTAATATGCAAGTCAACAAACTGGTGCTAACGATCTCAAATCTATCTGTGCCCGTGACATCCATTTACGAGACACATTTATGATATCTCGAGTGGTAATTTCTTTTCCGTATATTTTCTCAATTGGGCAACACTTGATGTTAAGTCCATAAAATGAATGCATGACATCCTTAGAAAATAGTGAATGCAAAATATATTTATGTTAACTTACTAGATGATCTAAAAATATGGAAGTTCTCAAATGGAATTATTCTGGTAGGTCTAATCATGAGTTGTAATCGATAATTGGAACTCATGTTATGTTGTTGATGGTGAATATTAATTATTCACTAGGGTTGTGCAACTGTACATAGATGATTATAATGATATATGACGAATCTTTTGTAGAAACAAATCTTTTGGTAGAATACAGTAGAATTGATTAAGTTTTGGTCCTTTGATTGTTATTGAATTTTCCCCCTTTCATCAAAGTTTGCCTTTTGAATTTCAAATAATGCATATTATACACAATGTGTGAGAAAAAAAAAAAAAAGATTCAATGCTCAAGTAGTTCTGAAGAAACACATGTTTAGCCATAGTCAACTTTATGTTATGATTTCCAGAGTGACTTATCGAATTGGATCGATGATATTAATTTATGATAGTAATGAAGCACATTATACGTAGTTCAACTACCAACATGTCGGCTTTATGTTATGGTTACCAAAGTGACTAATTGAAAGGGAATTTGTGATAGTATTTTTACATTTGTGATATAAGGTTTAATTTCTATTTAGTACTATGAATATACAACCTTTTCAATTATTTTGTATTAACCATTTTATATCACATGAAGTTATTTTTTATGATTACAACAATCACTTATACTAAATAACCACATTATGATCATTTATTAAATCATCACATAATAAATGACATTTTATCTATATATAACCAATACCTACATACCGTGCATCGCACGGGTGTATTACTAGTTGATTTACATCAACATCAATTAGTATACTTAAATTATGCCTAAAATGTATTGATTTCGGATAAATTTTGGAAAGTTGCGTGAATGTATTTATAGACTCGGACAATTTATATTGAATGTGGGAGAGTTAATATTGAATGAGATAATGGTGACTTATTATATTTTAGGAAATATACGGCTGAATTATCTCCAATTAGAACGTAATTCATTTTTGTCAAGATTTATCTACCAAAAATAATTTTTCCATAAATGGTTAGGGATTTGTGCGGGAAAATTTTAATATTTCTATTTTGGGACGATTTTGTTGTTATATATATATAGAATAGAATATATAGATATAGATTTCATTAATATAAATCTTTTTTCTTCTAATTATTTGATAGTTAATTTTTTTATTTTTAAATCTCTGTGCTTATTTTGATTACGAGTACTCACAATTTCAAGAGCATTATATATAAGTAATCCCTACATTATGCTCCGGGATTTTAGCCTAAAATTTATGTTTTCTTAAGTTTTTTTTCCTCTTTTGTCGCATTTATTAGAATTTACTAACATGCCTCCAAAGAAAAAAAAAAAAAAAACATTAACTTCATTTTTTAAATTTTGAATTTGTAGGGTACAAGAAATATTGAGGAAAAAGATTATTGTTGTAATGTGAAGCAGCATGCCGCACACATCTACCTCTTAATGTTATATTTTTTATTATTTACTATAAATTTGTTCATTGTTAGGAGTAAATGTTAGAATTATTTGAAAGCATGCTATACATATATAAGGAAAAAATCATGGACATATAATGAAATAAGTATCTCCATGAGGCTTTTTGGAAGTAAGTCCAAAAACAAAGTCATTGGGGCTCAGCCCAAAGCGAACAATATCATACTAATAAGGAGATGCAGGCTCAGTTATAACTCAACAAGTGGTATCAGAGCTACGGTCCCAATAAAAATCGATGTGGTCGAAATCCTCGAAGTGCCAAACAAAGCAACAAGAGGCGACATGCGATTCAACTTGCGAGATGAATGGGCTTTTAGGGCTACAACCCAACTTGGGTTCTAAATAACCCTCTGATTCATTATATTTGTTTATCAATCGAAATTAGTAAATCTCCTGGCTTGGTAGTGCACCTAGACGTAGTGATTCTTGACAAATTGGACTACAAACTTTGTGTTTTTTATTCTTCGTTCTATTATATTCTCAATTAATTGCGCTCTAATTCGTAACAATACACTTTTTGTAAGCTCTGTCATTGACTTTTATTGATAAAATTTGCAAAGTATTGAGAATTTATAGTATACACCTAACAAGTCATATTTTATTTTTGTCATAATATTGAATAAATTTGATTAGGTTGTTGAAGATCTATTGCAGAACAATATTTTCTACTTTATTTTCTCTGTTTTGAATAAGTCTGATGTTCAACATCTTGAGTCTTTCAAAGTGTTATGACTCCAAATAGTGCAATATATAAGTGGGTAAAAATTAGCTTAGGTAAGACATACCACACTTTATGTACTGTTAATAGACATTTACAAAATATTGAATAATTTTATATGATACAACTAAAAAGTTTTATTTTTATTTATACCGTAATTTTATCATATTATTACCGTAATTTACAACTAATGTATTGATACAACTATAATGTGAACCGTTGAATTTCTTATTTTTAATCTTAACCAATGAATTATTATTCAAATATGACGTGTAACCTTTTGAGTTGGCCACCATCTAAAAATGTTAGAAAATTGTAAGTCTATCAACTTAAGCACAACGCCCAACAAAGCGGCAGATTCAATACTTCCTTATAAATTGGCTTCCTCAATTAATTTGTTGCATCTCCTTTATAACAATTTCCAAGAAACTTTGTGAAGTTTATTAATTCCTCCGTCCCGAATGAACTTGCACTGGTCTCCCAGTATACATATTAAGAAAAGTTATTTTGTGTTAAATGTTGACTTAGTCAAATTTATTTTTACCTTTATCTGATAATATATTTTTAATTATGTGATTAATGTGGAATAAAGATGTAAAGTTTTATTTCCTAAAATGAAAAGTGTGTAAAATGAGTGGGACACCTCAATTATATGCAAGTTCATTCGGGATGGAGGGAGTTTAAAAAAAAAAAATCAGAAAATGGGAAATGAGCAATGTTATGAGAGAGTGAGCTTACCGTTTTGAGAAAATGAGAAGTGTTGGAACTCGGAACATGTCTACATAATTTTTTATTTACGAAGGATTCATTTTTTTGAAATCTCATTTTTCTTTTCTTTGGAATAAATTAAAAATCAAATTTCAACTTTTGAGTAGGTCTTAATTTATTTTCATTTACGAGAGGCTCCCAAACTTGAAATAATTAATCAAGAAAATTGAGCAACTCCAATGTCATTGTTTCTTTCGAAATTAGGCAAAGTCTGATGTACATCAGTTGCACGGTGTAGTTCGGATTCGACATCATTATTTATGTTTAAAAATATTACTTGTTTTGGGTAAAGATACATTTATAAATAATTAGAGTTATCTTATTCCTACACACACTTCATACACATATTTTACACATAAGACGCTTGACATGCCATACACATTAAATACCTGCACAACTCAACACAACACACACAACCTAGACGACGTATATGCACACATCTCACACACTAAAACACACTTTCATTAGCATCATTTTTCAAAAAAATTAATTTTTTTAAACAATTCAAATCCACTAATTTAAATCTAAACATCCAAACAACAAAATTAAATTGAGCAAATTTTCTAATAGAGCGAATGTTATATCATTACATGCTAGTAGTACAATATATAATATATCACATGCAACCCACATAAATATATCAACTACTAATTAATAAGAAAATTATATTACTCCTTAATTTTTTACATAAACTAAAATTACGACTACAAAAATTTGATTGTTGTATCTACTAATTATTGAGTAAATAGTCTTTTTGCCCATGAAGTTTACTATTTTTCATTTAATGACGTTGTTTTTATTCATTTCGATTTTGGTCATTTAGCTTTCAAAGAATTAATTAGTCGGCTAGCTTTCAAAATTTAATAAATTCCACAAATTGAATATTATCTATCACAGGCGATGACATGACCAATTTGTCAAATTCTAAAGTTAAAGGATAATTTTATCAAATTGCAAAAATAAAAAATGGTGAAATTTAATGAGCTTAAAATATTTTCCCTATATATTTATTAATTATAAACAGATTAAGAAATATATTCTACTCCTCCACGGCTCCACCCATGGCAGCGTGGGCGCAGGCATGGGCGTCGCAGAGGATAACAAAATGATTGACATATGGGTCTCAACTTCTGTCCATTTCAACTTCCCCAAAATCCCGATACACATCTCCGTGACTCAATTCTTCCAGAAAAGCTTCTATAAATAGAAATTCCCGATACAAATGGCGTCATCGTCGCCATTGTTTTATTGTCACTCTCCTCAATTTCTTTCCGTTCGGAACACGAATTGTAGCTACAACAACAATCCCCCTTCCAGTTCATGCTCTCCTTCCCCTCATTCTTCCTACCCTAATAATTGGTTTCGTCCGAATCGAGCAGCCTTTTCCGGTAATTATGCTGCGCATTTCACGGTTTTTTTCTTTTTTGGTAGAATCATTTGTGTGGTTACTTATCTTGTGTTTTGGTTGTGGAATTTCATTATTTGCAGAGTAATACACGGTATGTTGATGTAAAATCATGTTTGAATATATTATTCTAAAATTGTTGCAATTATCACGCCAACTGGCCACTGCTGTTGAAGTGTCTATACCATCGTGTTGTTTGACCACTTTCTGGAAAGAAAAAGAAGACAAAAAGTTAAGAAAAGGATCTCTGAAGTATTAATGTGATGACTTCTTAGTAGTTACTTATTTGTCTTCTCAATAGTAACAATATTGGTAGATTTAGGTAGTTGAAAACCGAAGATTTAGATAATACAATCAACAAGAATAGATGTCAAAATAAATGTCCTTATTGACTTTCAAGAATTACTATGTTAGCAGAATTTAGGGATGTAGGTATTTGAGAATCTGTAGGTTATCTTTATTATGTGTATCTGTGAACCTCTATGCTCCTGGCTTCTCCCAATTTTCAATCAAGTGGCTGATAATTTCTACTCAACCCTCCTATCAAACGGTATTCGGTAGACTGGTTGTGATATCATTAATCCTAGACTAAAACTTAATATGTAACTTGACTTTCAAGATCTATTGTTTTAGTAGCTTCGTTGCTCCATGTGTCTTTGCTGTTGGAAAGCACATAGATATAATTCATAAGTTTTCGATATAGAGGGGTTATTTTCACCTTGCAGGTTTAAGGAATATTTGGATGAATCAAAACTCTACCGCTCAAGCCATGAGTTCATCCCGCGGAAGTGTTGATTCACCGAGAGGCATTGTCGGTACGGAGGATAAACCCGATCATCTTCTTGTTCTTGTCCATGGCATCTTGGCAAGGTACATATATTCTTAATAGTATGATTATGGGTGGTTTAGAATGGATGAATTAGTGATACAATTGATATTGGTAGAAAGTAGACTCCGGTGACAGTAGATATGTTCTCATTTAGCCTTAACTCTTTCTTTGATTCATTTTCCTCACTCGTGGTCGTTTGATTTTCATTATGGAGCTTATGCAAATTGAGCTCGGCTTAGGAAAACGGTGTCAATCAGTGAAGCGTTGTGCTGTATACCATGAATGGATGGAGTCTGTATTATGGGTGTCTGTTTGTTATTTTGGTATCTTAGTGTTTCACTTCTAAATTTCTAACAATAAGGTCTAGTTTACGAAGAACTTGTGACCTTAATTTTGCAAGAAATTTTATTAACCCTTTTGTGGAGTTCTGTCAAGAGTGAAAAATAGTTTCTTGGTTTTGAATTCTTTAAGGTGTTTGATAATGTGTGGAAGCTGCAAAGGTTTCTATTGACTGCTAATGCATTTAGATATGCTGATCTGAGTACTTCTATGCTTCACAGTACAATTTAAGGTTCTGGACGACGATCAACTTAAAGTTATTTAGAATTAATAATGGGCTTTCCTGCGTATAGGGTGAGTAGTAAGTCACTAAGTTGAATCCTTAAAGATCCTTAGTGCCTCGTTTGTATCCATGTAACTATTGTTGCCTTAAGAATCTCACTTTCCTCTGTAATGGAGTTTCCTTTCCAGAGTGTTATCAATATCTTGTTCATGGAGGTGCTTAAGGAGAGGATTATAGTACTCGGGCCTTGCCAAATGTGTTCAAGTATTAACTTTATACAGTAGTCGATTTATGAGAACCTTCTTCTTTTTCCCACTGGGAGAAAGTTTGATTCTGGGTAATAAGTTGGAATCAAAATATTCAAAATAGTACACTACTAGAATTCTCTTTCGAGTAATGTCTTGCAGAATGCCCTTTCCTTTAGCCAAGATCATCACATAGAACGTTCTCATGTTCTTTGCTAGATGTGGTTCCATAACTTATAAGCAAAAAATATGAGATGTAATTCACATTATTCCCATCATTTCATATAACCGTTTAATCATTGACTGAAGTTCCCAACCATTGCAGCCCAAGTGACTGGACATATTTTGAGGCGGAGTTGAAGAGACGACTTGGCAAGAAGTTTTTGATTTACGGTATGTTGTTTAGGCACAATGGAAATATTATCTTTTCTTACACGAGGTCCAAGTTAGACATTCTGCTTAAATTTATTATTATCCTGTTTTCTTCTAGTAGATAATTTCTGATGGGGTAGTTCTTGATAGGCTGTTACCTTTTGTTCCTTATGTACCCTTCGGGAATCTTTCATCTTGGGAGTTCCTTCATTTTTTTTCTTTTTTCCTCTCCCTTTTCTGGTGAGTTGGTAGGTGAGTAAGTATAACTCCGAATGATAAATGATTAAATGATAAACGACAAATGAAGTTGTTCAATAGAAACGGTAGGCATCTGCTTTGAGTTCAATGAAAACACACTGGTGGATATGATTCTTGGACTACTTTTCCCTTCATTCATACGAAAAAATCGCAGATTCATTTTCTTTTTTCTTGTAAAATGTATTATAAGTTAACAATTGAGCTGTGCAAGTATTTAAAACTTGCTTATTACGTGCAGCCAGTTCATGTAATATGTACACTAAGACTTTCACGGGAATTGATGGTGCTGGAAAACGACTGGCTGATGAAGTAAGTTTAGAGAGGGAGACATCGTGCTTGTCTTATTATTGCAGCTGTAGCTTAGTCTAGGATCATGGATGTGTTTTTTCTCCTTCACTAGTTTTTATTTTTTCGAGAGTTGCCATTTTCGTTTTTTCTTTCAGTTAGTCTTTTCATAATTTTCCCAATAAACAGGTCATGCAGGTTGTGAAGAACAAAGAGAGCCTAAAAAAGATATCCTTTTTGGCCCATTCGCTTGGTGGGCTATTTGCGAGATACGCAGTTGCTGTACTATATTCGCCCACTGAATCTTCTATTCATTCTGACGTTCAAGCTGCCTCGAAATTCGAAACTTCAAATAAAGGTTTGATTGCGGGGTTGGAAGCAATTAACTTCATCACCCTGGCGACTCCTCATCTTGGAGTGAGAGGAAATAAGCAGGTAATATTTTGATGTGCTCATGATTTTTTAATTTATATTTCAATCATGTATCTTGTAACGGAGTGATGAAAAATGTGCACCGGTTTTTGAATGGATTAGCTTCCTTTCCTTCTCGGTGTTTCTTTCTTGGAGAAACTCGCTGCTCCAATTGCTCCCGTTTTCACTGGTCGAACTGGGAGTCAGCTCTTCCTCACAGATGGCAAAGCTAGTAAACCCCCTCTCTTGTTAAGAATGGCGTCAGATTGTGAAGAAGGAAAATTTATGTGAGTATTTTTACTGTGTTACTTTTTTAAGGGTAATTACAGAAACTACCCCTGAGGTTTGACCTTTTATTTATTAAAAAAAAAAAAAGAAAGGCGAAGAAAACCAAAGATAAGCTTGTAAATTACAAATACCTCCTTGACGTTTGCATTGACAAATTTCAACAATTGATAGGGGTATTTGTAAGAATAAATACAAATCTCAATGGGTGTTTCGAAGTTCTGTTTCTCTCATTTTTGGTTTTTTGTTTTTGTTTTTGTTTTAGTTTTTTTTAAATCTTGTGGAAATAGGTGAAAACTCAAGATTGTTTTTTTTTTTTTTTCTTTTTTGTAAAGTACCTTTTTTTTTATTTGGAGCTTACTATGGTGAACTGTTTTTACAGATCTGCTCTCGGGGCTTTCCGATGTCGGGTTCTCTATGCTAATGTCTCATATGACCGTATCCTGATGAACACCGAATGAGTTCTCTAATATTCTTCTGTATGTTGTTTTTGTTCTTGAACTTCTTAACAAACATAAAGATATGGTTGGCTGGCGCACATCGTCCATACGACGAGAAAAGGAGCTTTCCAAGGTATATTCTAATTTAGGAACTAGTTGCCAATAAATAAACAAATAATAATAATAACAGATTTACATGCAGACACTTGTTTATATAAGTTCCAAGGTAATTTTTCAGTTAGGAATTATTCCCTCTGTCCTACCTTATCTTGCACACTTTCCTTAAACGGTCGTCCCACCTTATCTTGCACAGCCTAAAAAACGAAATTTATAACATAATCTCCACCCCCAAAATCTCCACCCTCAATCCACCTTTGAAAAGTCAACAAACAACCAAAAAACAACTTTTCTTAATACTCGTGCCGACTCCCCCTGTGCAAGATAAGCCGGGACGGAGGGAGTACTATTTTGAGATTGTGCACATCTTATAAGTATCAAATTATCTGGTGTGTAATGAGTTCAGAAAACTAGCGAGGTATTGCAGTAAAGATAGATATAGAACTGAAAGTAATAAATATATAAAATATTGAGAAACTTTTCTGCCAGCTTGACTTGATAAAAATCACTCTTAGCTGCATAAATTAGGTTGAAGATACTTCAGCTAGATCTAGTATCTGTCCAAAGGCTAACTCAAAAGACAGAAAAAAATACTACCTTGTCTGTTTTCTGCAGGGAGGGAGCTTGGGGCCGAGCTGGGGACAGCGGTGTCCCCTCAAATTTTCCACGAAACTATTATGTATATACACACACACAATGTAATTGTAGTTAGCGAACAGACTTTACCACCCTTAAATTTCAAAAACTTCTATAGATATTGCAAAAAAATATTTCGCCCCTCTTGATAAGAAATTCCAGTTCCGTCCCTATTTTCTGGCGCTCTGTCACTCTCACTCACACGACGTCTGAATTTAAACGTGTGCAGCCACCTACCCGGTCTTTGGATGGCTACAAACACGTAGTTGATGTGGAGTATTGCCCGCCCGTATTGTCAGAGACTCCCCAGTTCCCACCAAAAGCAGCCAAAGCAAAGGAGGCTGCTCAAAACAAACCTAGCATACAGAATACGGTTGAATATCACGAAATTATGGAAGGTATTTGTGTCATGGTGATTATAGCAGTTTGCTCTCTGCTAATACTGATTATCGTCTCTTTTTCTCCAATAGAGGAAATGATCCATGGTTTACAGCGATTAGGGTGGAAGAAAGTGGACGTTAGCTTCCACTCGGCGTTCTGGCCCTTCTTCGCACATAACAATATCCATGTAAGAGAAAGTGATCACCATTTCTTATAATATAGGCATTTGGCATATAGAAGATGAAGATGCCACAGAAAGGGCACCTTCATCTTTTTATATGCCAAAACGGTCACATTGGTTTCCTTTGCTTCTGGGAATATTCAGAGTGTAGAAAGGGCATCTTCATCTTCTATATAAAACGGTCACATTGGTTTCCTTTGCTTCTGGGAATATTCAGAAATAGTCTAGTCAAAGACCATTAAATCATAAATTGCCCTACTTATGTGAAACAATCATAAATAACCTCTTTTTTACACAACTCAGTTGTTTAACAATTAACATTTTAAACAGTTGAGTTGTGTAACAACTAGGTTATTTGATTACAAAACAACTCTATTGCTTAAACAACTAAGTTGTTTAAAACACAACACAATCGTATTGGCTTTTACAACTCTGTTGCTTTGCACAATTTAAAAAATGAAAAAAAAAATCAACATATAATTATATCAATTACAATAATATTGAGTGAAAACAAATTAAAGTATGTTATAAAAAAAGCAAGAAGAAACATATACCTTAAAAAATAATTTGAAGATGGAACATATTAGAGAAAGAAAAAGGAGAAATGAAAATAGAAGTAGAAAAAAATGAGAGGAAGAGAGAGCACGGAAGGAAAAACGAGAGAAAGAGAGAGCACGGAAGAAAAAACGAGAGAAATAGGGAACAAATAGAAAAAGGGGGGAGTGAATCTTTTGAATTAAAAATTTTCAAATTTATTTTACGTTTTACCTTTTATTTTAATATGGTCAAATTGAAAAATGCCTTGTGATAATTTTCCGAGTCAAAAGGTCATATTTGATATATACCACTTCTTTTTATATCCCGTGATATTTTGCAACAGGTAAAAAATGAATGGTTCCATAACGCAGGAGCTGGTGTGGTTGCTCATGCTGCAGATACAATAAAGCAGCAAGAGAGACAACAAGATCATCGTTCCACCTTCATTGCTGCTAGTTTATAGATCTCTGTAACGCCATATGCTCTTCCATCCCGGTTCGGATCTTCTACAATAATTGGTGCAACATCTCCTACAACAGTTGCACCAATACATAACACATAAGCATTGGTGATGTATTGCTTATGTCATATTGTACACTTGTCATATATTAACACATGTGATGTAGAAGATGTTGTATCTATTGTTGTAGAAGATCCTATGTGCTTCCCTACATGCTCTTTTTTCTTTTTTCTTTTCCAGTATTTGTTACAATAGCAACTTAAATCAGTCAATACGAGCCATATAACAAACCTGAGTTGGAAAGAAACTCCCCACCCCTGTTTCTTGCATTCTTGAGGCTGGATCCTTTTGGTTATTCAAGTGCTTGGTACTTGCTACAACCACCTTAGCAGGTTAGCCTTTTTCGAGTTTCGTTGTAATCGTTCTACCTTATAAGAGCATCTCTAGTGGGGGTACAATTTATAATTTGTAGCCACCTACTAGGTACAATTTCACCAGAGGTACAAATATAAGAGAGAGAGATCAGGTATAAATATTTGTATCCAAGGAGAGTGAAAATGGGAGTGAGGAGGGGAGGAGATTGTTACGCAACTGCTGGAAAAAATGCCTGATCTGCGAGTGCATGTGGGTGAGTGCTGCGCCGTGTCCGCCCGCACGGCAGCATATGTCCCATGCCTTCTTTGTAATTAATTGTATGGGCGAAAATTGTAAATAAGATTTTAGTAAATTGAAGATATGAAAATAAAATGGGTGGTTTGAATGTGGGACACCCAAACAGTATAATTTGTATTTCGGATGATTTGGGAGAAATAGGTAGAAATGTAGTAGGTTATTAACTTTTGATGTGACAGTAATTTGTACATACGCTACTAGAGATGCCCTAATAAAAGTTCTTTTTTGCACAGAGATAAATACAATAACCCCATTGTACATCCCAGTTAGAGCATATATAAGAGATCTACCTTGACCAAACTCCGATTGTATCGTTCAATTTTCCTTGGTGATGCATTTGGATAAAATTTTGTGAAAGATGTTCAATGGCAAGCTTGGAAGAAGATGAAACACCAAAATGACGGAGAAAAAAATGAATCCTTCTAACAGATTCTGAAAGAAAGATACCAATCAGGAGATCGAGAAGCCAGCCTCTTAGGAGAATTAGCTGGAGAATTATTTGAATTAAACAAGAACAATAAAATCACATAATCCACAATAACATAATTGAAATAATTGTCCTCGAATCAAAGAAAACACCTTAGCCATGCCAGTTGGAATCTATGATCTCCCATAAAATTAAGTCTAGCAATTCTTGTTGAATGAAGAAGAAAAGAAAAGGTAAAAATTGTAGCAAAGTAACGTGAATTATTTGAAAGAGCACACAGAGAGAGAGCGCGTATTGAAAAACTTGGTACTAATATTGCACGCGTCTTCCTCCTATTGTTCCATGCAAATTCTTTTTGCTGCTAATCAAATCTTAATCAAATAAAAAAAAAAATCTTGAAAGAAAAATATCTAGATAATTACAAAAAATGAGTGAGTTTTTATGGGAATAAAACTCTTAACATGCCCCTTTAATTAAATTTGATAACTTGACTCATCATTAGTCCTTCTCCATTTCGGTCCAATTCTCCATATTTGAGCCAAAACTTCAATTTTGATCCCTTTTTTGTTCCAAGCCCAAATCAAATCTTCCTCCAACCAAAGAGAGGTAATTAGTTCAATTAAAATATAAAAGTGAACTAATAATTGAAGAATATGGATATAAAATACGAAATAATAAACACACATCAACTCTACAATAATTGCTTTTGAGATGAACGGTGAACATGTAATATGTGTCTATTTATAATCATCATGATAACATTTATATATATATATATATATATATATATCACATGTTGACAATGTTGCAATAGAGTATAGAATAATATTTGGAATAAGTGATCTCATCCGCAAAACAGAGTTAAATATCAATAGAAAACAAAAAAATTTAAATTGCTAAGTAGATGAGATCCTCTATTTCATTCTGTATTTTATCTTTTATTCAAAAATAATCACTACAAATCATTTGTATGATGATTTTATTAATTAACACATAACGTGTGTTAAATTCAATTTAAAATAGAGAATTCAATTCGATTCGTGAGTGCCCGTAATAGTAAGACTATTCATCAATCACAACCCGTAGAGCCTGCAACATAACATCCAAACTGAAAGAAACAATATGTACTCAAGTACAAAATTGTACTTAGGACATTACAAAGTTGATCATGTTGTTCTCTCCGTTCAATTATTTCCCCGAAACACATCCACTTCTATAAATAGAAACCCTCCAAAACCCTAATAAACATTCTCATCAATCTATCAGCGTTTACGTACAATGGCAGAACGCGAAGGAGCAATCATCAAATCGGGCCACGAAGAGGGCCTAAAGATGGCTACCGCGCTTCTGCACGAATTCGAACTGCCAGCTGGCCTTCTGCCATTGGCTGATGTGATAGAAGTCGGATTCGTGCAGAGCACGGGGTACATGTGGATCCAACAGAAGAAGAAAGTCGAGCATAACTTCAAGGCGATCAGCAAACTCGTTAGCTACGACACTAACATAACGGGATTGGTCGAGAAGAAGAGGATCAAGAAGCTCAAAGGAGTGAAGGCGAAAGAGCTGATGTTGTGGCCGCCGGTAAGTGAGATTATCGTGGCGGATCCGCCCACCGGAAAGATCCATTTTAAGAGCCTCGCCGGCATCACCAAGACTTTTCCGGTGGAGGCATTTGCTGCCGGCCAGTGATGACAAAATATGTGTGTGATATTATAATATTATTATAGTATTATAATATCATTCTTTGAGTTTTTCTTTTTTGTTTGGAATATGTTGAATTTGATCTGTAGACGAATAAACTGTTTTTCCTATGTTGTTTTTAATAGAAGATGGAATATGAGAAATGGAGCTATGAATTAAATATTGGTTTTGGATGTTTTTCTTTTCCTTCATTGTTTTAAATGGGTTAATTACGTTAAATTTATGATATTTTTCATTAATTATCATTTCTATTCCACTGATATATTCATTTAATTTTAATTTGTATTCTCTTGTCATTAGAACTTGAAAATTAATCTTGTTCTTTTGTAAGAGAAATCACATGGGCGGCAACGAAAATTGGTTATACAGCATGTATTTTCAGGACGTGAATGTTCTGGGTGCGCAATAATATCCTATTATCCTAGAAGTCGTTTCAGGATTCTGTGTTGGTCTACTTTATATTTTATTGGAGAATAGTTGATATTTTCATCATTAGATTTTATGGCTTACGGCAATTTCATCTTTACAATCATTACTTTTGTTGTCTCTATTACATTTTCATAAAATCGCATAATAAAGAACAACCTGCTACAAACTTATTTTAGTTTTTTATTTAGACTTTTTGAAACCAAGAAATCAAATCTTTTATTCAAGTTTTGTTCTATGTTATGCTTCGTTCCTTAAGAAAGCATCACTAGATCGCTAAGCAAATATTTTGTGATATAGAACAGAGCAACTAATGAATCTTTAATTTCATTTGGAAAACTCCAAGATATTTATATAAACAAATGGTGATTATTAATTGAAATACCAAGAAATTTAAAGCACCAAAATTTTAATTTTCATTAAATCTAAAACAACAAATTTCACTGAATTCTCCTTAAACATGTTTTGCACGACAAATTTTGTTCCATTTTACTTTCAGATATAGTGCATTTTTCTCGTATGAAAGTCTATCAAATTATATAATTTTTGTAAACCTAATATCTTTGAGTAATTTTTCCCATGCAGTCTTCTAAACAAATCTTTTCTTCTAAACAAATCTTTTGCAGTTGATCAGGCAGTTCTGATGAGCACTTCAAAAACTCGGCTCCATTGTTTTTTAACATCTTTGACAAAAAATAAGTAACTTGGTTGGTTTCTCGGTAGACGAAGAAAAATCCAGTTGTAGGAAGTTGGCTGCCTCACGTATGATATCAGAAAACACAAGGCATTCGTACGGACAATCACCATATCCTCGAAGAATGAATATTGCAATTTTGGAGTCTGACTGAATCTCCATATGTGTCACTTTTAGATTCTTGGTCATCCTCCTAACATCTCGATCTTCAACACGATAACCCCGTAATCGACTTCCTCATTCTTTAACATCAAATAATTCTTGCCAAAACACTTGGCACCCACCGCAATAAAAAGACCATACTGATCACGAACTATCACTCCATATCCACCGCTATCGTTAAAACTTTGAAAAGAACCAAAATCCGACCGGGGGACGTTTCCATTGCAAGAGTTTGGGTCGTCGAAAGGAACCACAAGTAAGCTGCGTACCATTTTCAAAGAATCCGAACTAGTAAGTTGAGGTATAAATTCCATCACGAAATGAAAGTATGAGTTTTATGTATATAACTACGCACATTATAAACATTTCACACACTTTACACACATTACACTCATTTTATAATTCTTTTTAGATTTTTATACGAATCGGTATCTAAAATAAGATTTTTGTTTTGTTTGCGATTGAGAATCCAACATACCAGACTTGTCTTAAATCCCTTTGATTGCAGTTAGCATCATTTATTTCCTAATTCTATTTTGAATAGCAACGTTATCTACTTTAACAAACAATACACATATCTACATTTTTAAAATTTACTAGTAAGGTGCACGTGCTCCGCACATGAAACATATAATTTTACGAAATATTGTCTTATAATAAATAAAGTACAAATTATTGATTATGCATATTAATTAACTTTTTTTAAAAAATAAATAAATTTAGAGTTAAAATATAATTATGTATTTTAGTAGTTTCATTTTGACTTTATATGAATTAAAATGTAGAGTTAAAATATACTTATGCATTTTGGTAGTTTCATTTTGACTTTACATGAATTATTAAACTATTGTTTATTACAATAATTTTCTTCTCGTATGAAGACTTAATAATATAGTCTCCATACGAGGAGAAACTAACATTGGATAAAATTGTGGATATGTATTTATGTTCACAATTTAGTATCATTATTTTCTTACGAAATAAAGTTAATAAAATAAAAATTACTGATTGTGAATATTATTATTTTTTTTGTTAAAAATAAATTAATTTAGAGTTAAAATATAGTTATGTATTTTAGTAGTTTCATTTTGACTTTATATGAATTAATAAACTATTGTTTATTACAATAGTTTTATTTTAACTTTATATGAATTAAAATTTAGAGTTAAAATATAGTTATGTATTTTGGTAGTTTATTTTGACTTTATATGAATTAATAAACTATTGTTTATTACAATAATTTTCTTCTCGTATGAAAACTTATTGTCTTACGAAATAAAGTAAAGATTACCGATTGTGCATATTAAGTTATTTTTTTTTGTTAAAAATAAATAAATTTAGAGTTAAAATATAGTTATGTATTTTAGTAGTTTCATTTTGACTTTATATGAATTAATAAACTATTGTTTATTACAATAGTTTCATTTTAACTTTATATGAATTAAAATTTAGAGTTAAAATATAGTTATGTATTTTGGTAGTTTCATTTTGACTTTAAATGAATTGATAAACTATTATTTATTACAATAATTTCCTTCTCGTATGGAGACTTAATAATATAATTTCATATGAGGAGAAACTAAGGGTCCGTTTGCTTAAGACTGGAGAGTGTTTGGCCAAACCTGACTGAGGAAGTTAATGAATATGCTTTATGGGGATTCGCCCCTCTAAATCTACTGAGCACAATCATAAACAAACTTAAAAATAACATTTGATAAAAGTATGGACATTTTTTTATGTTCACAATTTAGCATCACTATTGTTGTTATTAGGATGGCCAAGAATCTAAAAGTGACACATGTGGAGATTCAGTCAGACTCCAAAATTGCAATATCCATTCTTCGAGCATATGGTGACTGTCCGGACGAATGCCTTGATGTGTTTTCTGATATCATACGTGAGGCAGCCAACTTCCTACAACTGGATTTTTTCTTCGTCTACCGAGAAACCAACCAACCTGCTGATTTTTTGTGAAAGATGTTAAAAAATTAGGTTTACAAAAATTGTATAGTTTGATAGACTTTCATACGAGAAAAGTGCACTATATCGGAAAGAAAAGTAGAGCAAATTTGTTTTGATACAAAATGTAATATATGTCTAAGGAGAATTCAGTGAAATATTTTATTTTAGATTTAAGGAAAATGTAATTTTTTGTGCTTTAGATTTTCTTTTGATTTTATTTATTTTATGTTGTTTAAGTTATTGTATCAAGATTTTTGGCGTCTCGTTTGTGATGGTTTCGTAATTTTGTGTGTAGGTAGCTAATTGTTGTACTTTGGTGAGCTCTAGTATTTATGAATGGCAAAGTATTTTGTTATGCATCAGAATACTTAGATAATCATAACATATTTCTCCGAGTGTGCGTGTAAGAGTGTATGTTTATGAGTGTGTATATGTGAAGATGCATGGGGTATTGTAGGAAGACGAGTTGTGTGTATAATGTATGTGCGGTAAATTAAAGGAGATCTGATGCAGATTTTAACATGAAGATAATATTTCAATTAAAATAGTGGAGGTGTTAATGTATGTTTTGTGCATGGGACGGACGAAAACGGAAATTACAAATCTGAACGGGACGGAGGAAGTATAGAACTAGTAATGCTTCTATGTGATGCACGATTTATAAATATAGTATAAATATATAATGAAAATATATATCCTAATATAGTAAAACATAGTTAAAATAGTATATCAATAAACAATAAAAAGATGAAAAATTATGTGTTTGCTTCATTTTTTTATTTTTTTTAATGATTTTTAAGAGATTTGGATGATAAATTTGAGAATAAATTGCTTATAATATGAAACTGAAATTGAGTAATTTTATGTACTATGCTAACTATTGTATTTTTACGTAAAACAATTAATAATAGGGTATGTCAACCATTAAGAGGTTATGTGTACAAATCATTTTTTTTATAAATCTTCCCAAGTTCAACATATAACATTACCATTATATTCAATAAAATTAAAACTTTACAAAAATTAATTTCAATAAAATAAGTTACAAATAACACGTGCGTATTTGAGGTTCCCCCTAAATATATTTTATTTACATCAAGTACAATCTATACAAATGTCCTTGTCAAAAACATAAAAATAAATATATTCACTAATAATAGGCGGCAGTTATTGCCACTACAAAAAGTTTTTTACACACCACATTTTCTATGCACACCATACACATAATTATTTAATTTCTATAATTTCTTTAGACACCGCAAAAATGTCTAATCTTACCCTTCTCCTTTAAAATTTAAAAGTAAAAAATAAAATGAAAAGAGAAGAAGAAGAAGAAGAAGAAGAAGAAGAAGAAGAAGAAGATTGACGTTATCTGTTGATTACCTATCCATGGTGAAAATGAAAATAATTGATTCCTCATTACAATTTCGAGTGAGCACGAATTCTAGGGTTTGTGAATTCATCCGAAGTTCGTTTCGCCTATTCACCATTTCGTGCGAATTTCTATTACTTGATCAGGTTGTTGCAAATTTGCAATTATCTTTATTACTTATTTCTCTCGCTGAAAATACAAAATATAAATGATACAAGAGAAAGTAATCAGATAGAGGCCTGTGGGGAATATTTAATTTTAATAAAATTATTTGCAAGAAATCAAGTCAAAGGAAATAGAAAAATAATAATGTGACAACTTTGAAAAAGAACCGAGGTAGGATGTTTTGTACTTGCAAGCATGAAATCCAAATAAAATTTGGCCAAAGCTCGTGATCTGCTGAATCCCCACTGCTGCTTTTCTCATTTTTTTTTTTTTTTCTCTTTTTATGTCTGAAATTATCTGTACAAAGAAGAAAGCAAAGTCCTTTAAACAAAACAGAAAAAATGAACTCTAACATACTGATAAGATTTCCTATATTTCAATGCAGAAAATAGTGCAGAAATATCAAAGATGAGAAAACAATCTGATGATTTCTTCTTTTTTCTTTTCTTTCTCTCACAATCTCTACCCTCAATCTCCATCTTTAAAAAAGTCAAAGATTTCACAAAATCTGTTTTTTCTTAACCTCCGTGCCCGATCAGAGTAGGCAAATTAAGCCGGAACGGAGGTAGTATGACATTAAAAACAGATGTGGAATGTAAAAATTATTTACGCTTGACAAAGAATTGAATTTTTTTCTAAAAAAAATGAAATAGTATTTTTTGTGTAGGAAATTACCGGATTTTATTTTGTTGATATAGTTCTTAGAAACTAGAAATTGACAGAATTACTATTTATAGTCGGTTCTACTTTTAAAATATTATATCTATACTAATATTAATATTAATATACATAAATTTATTTTTTACTTTTTCCAAAAGCAAAAATTGTAAATTACAAAATAATTTTTTTTTATTAAAAATATCTAAATTATTTTATATTAAGTCAAAATCTAATATAAACGGCCAACCTATAAGAAGACTCAAATTTAAGTTTAATAATAAAAAATGATTAATTACGTGAAAATTCACGACCTTTATATCAAATATCAATTACAACATTATCTTTTAGACGTAATATAGAAATACACTACCTTTTAATATTTTTCAATTTGATTCACAGGGACTAAATTAGGTCCCAAATCGCTGATATGGAACCCGAAATTCTTTATACAATTTTTTTATTTCTTATTTCTTAAAATCTGTCCGGACAAAACGACATCGTTTCATATAAAAAAAAAATTAAAAAAAGAAAAAGGCATAAAACCGAACTTGAATTCAAGATTTAAAACACGAAGAATTAAAAAAAAATAACTGAAGAAGCATCCCACGAATGTAATTGTCCCCAATCATTTGAGTCAATCACCACAATAACTCTTCCAACCCACAGAAGAAATAGATCTTGAGTAGTAATTTATTTTCACCCCTCTCAAACGACAAGTGAGAATCTTTAGGGTGAGCACAGATCCCGTCTTAATTTAACGTCAAGAGAGCGGATGAAATTTAATGATTTTTTCACAGTCGGACTTGAATAACCATGTTCTGAGTTGCTTGAATTTGATGAAGACGTCATTGCTAGCTTAAGTCGCGACTATTTCTAACTCTTCAGACTTTTTTAACCCACGTGGATGTGTTAGATTTGATTTTAGGTTGGTGATTTTATTTGATAAAGTCGTGACTTCAATTTATGTTTTATGTTTTTGTTTTTAAATTTTAGTATGAAACGACGTCGTTTCGTCCTTGCAAATTTAAAAATATAAAATAATTTTTTTTGTGTATTCCACGTGAAACTCGAAATTTTTACTTCGGGCACTATGTCATCAATCCGGGCTCTAATTTAGCGAAAAATTAAAAGATGGTGTATTTTTATCTAAATAGTTAATATTTTTCTAATTATATTTATACAGTTGATTATATTTAGGGGGCGCACAACGGTAGTCTTCCTTTAATTTTCGAAGATATTATTTTTTAATATAATTTATCCAATATTTTAAGTTTACGGCCTAGTTATATAAAATAATTTGATTTCCAGCCTATTCAGTATATGCTCCCTATTTGGTAAAAAAATACCACATGAGCATAGTTCAAAAAATGCATGAGACAAAATCCTAGATTCGTCTATAAATAGATCTCCTTCACCTAAATTTCTAGGTCCATCGTTGTGTGTGTCCAACTGAAAAATTATGAAAAATCTAAACTCTTAGGTATGTTATGGGCGTGTGTGCATATGCGTCTACAGTGGCTAGTTTTATGTATATTGTAGGGATCAAAAGTAGATTGCAGCGATTCTTTGATTTTATTGTTTTGATTAATCTAGACATTCGTCCTGTGTTTTTATTTATGTATCTGTTCAGTTTACGAATTTGATAATCTAGTCGATTATTAAATTTAACTAGATGTTCGCACGGGGTGAGTACTTTTCAGTAATAATAAATTATCAGCCTATATATTATTTGAGTATATAAAATCAGGGGTTTATATTTTTTATCCAATTATCTTTCTTTCTCCTTCCACGTGGTTTTTAATTTTAGTAATATCTTCTATTATCACAAATTTAAACTACCAGTTAGATTTTCATAAATTTTTACTATTCAATTTTTTTATATTTTTACTTTTGATATATTTATATATTTCATTATCACAAATAGAAACTACCAATTATATTTTCATAAACTTTGTTAATTCAATGATTTGAATGCATGATATGATGATATGATGATGTTGAATATTTTAAGTAAATTTTAAATACAAACTGAAAATTTAATTCATTTCCCTCCCTATTATTTCAGTGTGTATTACACAGGTTGTAATAGTTACATATGCCTTTAAGGATAAAACAATGTCAAATATTTTTAATAATTACCGTTTGAAAATTACTTATATTAAATAATATAATATTAGTATAAGAAGCTACAAATAAATTAGTTACTTAAGTATGAGTGGTAAACTATATTATCATGTTATATTGATCAAATAAAAAATAATTGACTTGTTATTTTTGTAGATAACATAAATTTTCTTTTCACAAAAATAAAATAAAATAATAAGCAAACTATTTCAATCAACAAATCACTTTAGCAAATATATCTAAGCTTTTTTCTATTGTAAAGTATAAATCGAACAAAATTTTATTTTTTTATGATTTTTTTCTAAACCAAATGATTTAAACTATCCAAGATTATTAAGATTAATAAAGGTAAAATTAAAGTAAATAATTTTAATCTTCTAAAAAATTTCAATCAGTTAAAAAACATATCATTTTTGGAATTATTTCACATTTTAATTTTACAAAGAAATGTTTAAATCAAAATATATCATTTTTTGGAAAATCAAAATATATTTATTAACATCCTAAAATGTATTTTAGACTTAAAAATAAAAGAATTTAATTAGAATATATGCATTATGGATGTTAAATCGAAGATCGTCAAAAGAGGAATAATTTGATATATTTCTTATGAAAAATCGACTTGAGACGAAAAAATTATAAGAACTTAGAATTTCGAAGGAAAAAAGATAAAAAAAAGAAAAGGAAAAAAAATTGGCTAGAGGATAACCCACAAAAAATAAACAAAACAAAAATTCGATGAAAATTTGTGAAAGCGACATGCGTTTTCTCCTATTTTCATGTAACCTTCTTTTAGTATTAAAAGTTGATTAAGCTTAATAAAATCGTTGTTTGAGAGGGGCGGTTTGTTAATAGGCTTACGACACATAGCGTAGATATTAAATAATGACCGAGAGGAGTGAGATATTTGCGTAGGCTCTGATCTGTTGAACTTTTAGGAGTTGCATATACACTAGTTAGTTGAAGACAATAATTATTTACACGTAATCTACACGTTGGCATCATCCAAGAGGATGGTTAACTAGATCAGTGATCGTCTAATAAAAACTAGAATTCGATTTAAAAGGTCTAGATAACCAGGGCTAAGTAACCACAGGGGAGTTGTAATTGAAATCGAATCCTAGGATATATTCTCTTAAATTGATTTTTCTTCAGGCGTGTGTTCACTATTACCAATTTAGTTAATTAGTCTTTTTATTTAAGTTTTCAAATACATATCTCTTTATTCTATTGTCTAGACAAAATTAGATTATTACGATTACAGTACTTAATAGGCTTGAAACTTCCAATCTTTGTGGGATCGACCTTACTCACTACTAGCTATAGCTGCACCGTACACTTACAGTCACACTAGAGTTAAGTTTTAGTGTTGTCAAGTTTTTGTGCACCTTCCCCTTTCAGTTGATCGCTAGGCGCCATGCGCGACCCATAGGTTGCAGTTCCCTCTCCCCTCCCTCCAAAAATTATACTTCCTCCATTCCATATTAATTGACGTTTTAGGATGAAAGGAAAGAACTAAGGATGAAATATTTTGACAGATATACCCTCGCTAAAGATTTGATCAAATCAAAATATCTCCGATAAATTAAAAAATAAAGATATTTTAGGATTGAATTCAGAGAAAAAATTTATAGAATTGATGAAAAATATATAAAACGTCAATTAATTAAAACGTCCTAAAACATCAATTAATATGAAACGGAGGGAGTACCATTTTTATATAAATGACTTAATAATTAACGTAATGCGCTGATAGCAAAATTGGTAGGTTTGTGTGCGCCAAAGTGGTTAGGTTGCAATCAAACCTCACGACTATAATTACTATTTGTATTTAATTCAAGTAGCTAAGTGAACACTTGGAACATTTGTTTTCCATCAACTAAACACCTCAACCCAGCTTACACATACATAGCATGTATTTACGTTAACATCTTAGTAATCATCTTATGTTCGTTTTAAGAATGTACGGTTAGTTATTATATACATAAAACATTATTTAATTAATTTATTTCTCTTTAAATTAAGTGAAAATATAAATTAATATTGTCTCTTTATACCAATTTTTTTCATCAAGTGGAAAATCATAACCTAATTTTCTATTGAACAAGAAAAATGTTCAATGTGAAATCACTGATGGAATTGAAAGAAAATCAAAGTACACGAACATTGAAAAATGGTTTTAAAATATTTCAATATGCAAAAAATTAAGAAATTGTTTCCAAATTTAATAATAAAAAATATTCCCTGTTGGTTTATTAGGCCCAATTCTGATAAGCCCAATTAAATCCCCAAGCCCAAACCCAATGGCAGCCCCACCTCTTCCCTTTCCCCCCACCAGATACATTCCCCCTATTTGAGATTGTCTCTTTGATTTACGGGATGTCAATTACTCCTCCTGGTTTTCTGCTCCATTCTTCCATATAAGAATGGAGCACCCCCTCTTTGTGTATGGGTGCAGTAGAAATATCTGTGGGATACACTTTGTGTGTGAGAGAGTTTCTACCACCATTGACGACCCTTTTCTTCGTCTACGTCTTCCTTGTTCCCTTTGTGGGTCGGGTGGGTTGAGTTAGAGGAGAGTGTGGGTGTTACTGGGGTTTGGGTTTGGATTTCTCCTTAGTGTAGAAATCACCCATTGGGTCTCCAAATTCGCTGCTGTCATTATCGATCGGAAACGGGCTCAAGGTTTTTCTGAGCCATACTCGAACCTAGACCACGGTTCGATTCCTAACAGTGGTATCAGAGCCACGGTTGTCAAAACCGTGGTCTCTTCAGTGTGCAAAATTCAGCTGCCCAGCCCCCTTGGCTGTCCTCCCGTCGCGCCTTTGCCCGACGTGAGCCGAGTTCCTCTCCAGTTTAGGTAAGTCGGGTTCTCCTCCCGGTGAGGACCCGCTCGGGTAAATTGGCTTGATCCCTAAGCTACCGTTTGGGAACGGATAGGTCTTTTACTGCTTTCGTAGCTGCCGTTTGTGAACAGATAGGATTGACTGTACGTGCTGGTAGCTTAGGATTATCTTTGTGATTAATTGCTTCCGCTTTCATTCTGATCTTTGTGATTTGTGATTTGTCTTTGCACTTTGTGTGTTTGCATTTCCTGTTTTCTTCCTGGAGGATATCAAGTGACCCCCTGCTCCACTGATTAATCAGTGTTGAGAACTGGGAAATCCTTGATTGTTCTATCCTCTTAAAATCTGTGTGATTTTGTGATGGGTCCTATGTCTGTTTTTAGTCTGGCTCCGTTTGACGGACGTTCAGACTTTTGCATTTGGCAACAGAAAATGAGGGGTATTCTTGTACAACAGCGTGTGTACAAGTGTATCAGCTTGCAATTTTCTGAGTCTGATTCTGACGAGAAAAAGGCTGAAATGGATGAGCTTGCGTACTCATCCATTATCCTTAACCTTTCTGACTCGGTGTTAAGAAAGGTTAGTGATCAGAGTACTGCCAAAGGGTTGTGGGAAAAATTGCAAGAATTATATACAGAGACTTCATTGCCTAGTAAAATGTTTTTGCTTGAAAAATTTTTCCGGTTCAAACTTGATTTGAATAAAGACATAGAAGAAAATCTTGATGTTTTTACAAAACTGGTTCAAGATATTAAGAAAACGGGTGATAAAAACATTGATGACTACTCTCCGATTGTGCTCTTAAATGCCATCCCTGATACATATAGTGATGTAAAATCTGCTATTAAATATGGTAGAGATCAGGTTAGCCTTGAAACTGTGATAAGTGGCTTAAAAAGCAAGGAGATGGATTTAAGAACTAATTCGGGTAGGGAAAATCATGGTGAGGTTATGCATGTGAGAGGGAGAGATAAAGACAAAAATGGTCAATCTCACAATAACCTGAAAAAGAAGAAAGAAAACCGCAATTGGTCTAAGTCTAGGCCCAAAAAGTGTTATAACTGCGGTGAAACTGGTCATTTTATAAAAGAATGTCCTGAGAAACAGAAAGAACAAGCTAATAAGGTTTCGGGGGATGAGACAAACGGTGTTGTCTTTTCGGTAACCGAGTCTGACCCTGCTCTTTTCGAGGTGGAGCAATCAGATTTATCTGTTTTTTGACTGTGTGTCATGTTTCTTGACTGTGTGTCATTCTTGACTGTGTGTCATGTTTCTTGACTGTATGTCATGTTTCTTGACTATGTGTCATGTTTCTTGTATCTGTTTTTTGACCTTGTGTCATTATGGACTTTGTGTCACCCTTGACTGAGTGTCATTGACTGTGTGTCATTCCCTTGACTGAGTGTCATTCCCTTGACTGAGTGTCATTCCCTTTGACTGAGTGTCATTCCCTTGACTGAGTGTCATTCCCTTTGACTGTGTGTCATTCCCTTGACTGAGTGTCATTCCCTTGACTGAGTGTCATTCCCTTGACTGAGTGTCATTCCCTTTGACTGAGTGTCATTCCCTTTGACTGAGTGTCATTACCCATCGACTGTGTGTCATACCCATCGACTGTGTGTCATTCTCGACTGTGTGTCATGTTCATCGACTATGTGTCATTCGACCTTTGTGCTTTGTGCATGTTGACTTTGTGTCTATCCTATGCTTTGTGCATGTTGACTTTGTGTCTATCCTATGCTTTGTGCATTAGACGTTGTGTCTATCTTATGCTTTGTGCACTAGTCTTTGTGTCTGTTACATGCTTTGTGCATTTTTTGACTTTGTGTCTATTCCATGCTTTGTGTGCATTGACTTTGTGTCTCCTCCTTGCATTGACTTTGTGTCACATTCGACTTAGTGTCGATTGACTTTATGTCTTTCCCTTGGTGAAAATAACATGCTTTGTGCTTGTTATCTCCTGTACTTTGTGTACAGGAGTTTGGCGATGATGATTCCTCCGTTTCCGTGATTGATCGACAGCGTAAGTGAATTGGGCCCAAGGTGGAGATTGTTGGTTTATTAGGCCCAATTCTGATAAGCCCAATTAAATCCCCAAGCCCAAACCCAATGGCAGCCCCACCTCTTCCCTTTCCCCCCACCAGATACATTCCCCCTATTTGAGATTGTCTCTTTGATTTACGGGATGTCAATTACTCCTCCTGGTTTTCTGCTCCATTCTTCCCTATAAGAATGGAGCACCCCTTCTTTGTGTATGGGTGCAGTAGAAATATCTGTGGGATACACTTTGTGTGTGAGAGAGTTTCTACCACCATTGACGACCCTTTTCTTCGTCTACGTCTTCCTTGTTCCCTTTGTGGGTCGGGTGGGTTGAGTGTTAGAGGAGAGTGTGGGTGTTACCGGGGTTTGGGTTTGGATTTCTCCTTAGTGTAGAAATCACCCATTGGGTCTCCAAATTCGCTGCTGTCATTATCGATCGGAAACGGGCTCAAGGTTTTTCTGAGCCATACTCGAACCTAGACCACGGTTCGATTCCTAACATTCCCTCCGTCCCGCTCTAATTTGCCTATTTTCCTTTTCGGTTTGTCCCAATTTAATTTGTCAACCTATAAATAGCAAATTTCTCTCACAATCTTCACCTTTGAAAAAGTCAAAGATTCCACAAAATCTATTTTTTCTTAACCTCCGTGCCCGACCAAGGTAGACAAATTAGACCGGGATGGAGGGAGTAAATGTTAATGTAAGTTTGGCTTGTTTTCCATGAATTACATTAAATGAAACGTTAGAGGATCCAAAAGTTTAATCCCTAGATGAATCTAAATTTGGTTCAATTGATCAAACATCATATTTAAAACCTAATCTATATCTATATAATAATAAAATCCACCTAAAATAGTAATCTACAAATTTTCCCGCCCAAATTCCTTTGACATTTCTGGAAAACACTATTTTTGGTATAAACATTATTTTTGGTATGAAGCATTTCATTTCGAAAACATTATTTTTGGTATAAAGCATATTATTTGGAAATAGCTTAATTTGAATTTTATTTTCTTTTTTAATTATTTTCTTAATCATATAATAAAATAAAAATTGAATTGTTTAGTAAATGTTTTATAATTTCACTTTATAATTACAACCTTTATTTTTCTTCAAAAAAATAATATAATTTTTGGAATTTTCTTTTATTTCATGTCTAATGTGATTTTTCTGTATAATTAATAAATTAAATTAGTCATCTATTATCGATCTATAGTTTGACACCATATTGTATAAATATATTAAATTAAAGATAAACAATTGTTTGTTGGTCGATTATGTGGGTTAATTATTAGTGTGTTTATGATACAAATAAAAATTAATAAAATTAGAATGTAGTGTTATTGATACTCACTAAAAGCTTTTGAATCTTTCTTGAACATTATATTTGATAAAATAAAATTTTTTTATACTTTGGATAAATATAAACATTTTCATAAAATTATAAATATACATATATACACTCATCATTTGTACAATATGGTCAACATATGACCTCCATACATGGATCCTAGAGATATTCATATATTAAGGAAAAACAAATATAAATATTTTGTAACTTACTCAAATTTATATATTTTAATTTTTAATGTTTTTCATTTTCATTAACATATAACTTTTAATCTCTTATCATATATTGACTGCAGTATTTTATTATATTAAAATTATATAAATATATAAAATATTATTATATATTCATTTATATTTACAAACCGTGCATCGCACGGGGATACTGCTAGTATTTAATATTTCATAATCCAAAATATTTTTTTAAAAGTAATAATAGGTTATAATAGGTTAAATTCATAGGTGCATCGATCCTAGATGCACTATAAAATTCTTCTTTTTTAAGTGGGGTCAGGGTATCAGGATCCGAAAATGCCTCTTTCTATTCCATTCCCAAGCTTCTATTCTACCAACTTGTTAGGTTTGAATGTGAAATTTGGTAAAGTTTAGTCTGCATAATACAAGATGAACACAGAGAGTAATTCTATTTAGTCTCTTTTTCCTTTCTGTATTTCCAATTTCATTTGGAAAAAAATTGGATTAAGTTAACAGAGTAATGGCCGAAAAGTTTACCCGAGAGGGTGTTTGACTAAGCTTATAAGCCCATTAAAACATCTTGGGAGGGTATGTAATTGCTTTTCTCAGGTGCGTTTCAGCTTTTAGCTTGTGAAATCTTATTTTGGAGTGTTTGGAAAAATAACTTTAGTTTAGTATAAGTGATTTTAGGTCAAAAGCTAAAAGCAGAAAATTGTTGTTTTTTCCAACTTTTGATATTTTCATAAATAAATAGAAGTTTTTTCTCTCACTCATAAACTAAAAGTTGCTTAAGTATCAAACACTCCAGTTTTTACATTTGTCCAAAATCACTTTTATTCTCAAGCACTACCTACTTTTGATTTTAAGCAATTTTATTATAATATCTACATTTAATCACTTCTTCAAAAGTTAAAGCAACGGTAAACACCCCCTTATAAGATGTCTAAGAACTTATAAGTTCTTGAAACGTGTTTGACAAAATAAGTTGAAAAATAAGATGATAAACAACTTATAAAATGTAAAAACAAGCTCTTAAAATATATAAGCTCCAAAAAGTAGGTTTATGTAGTCCATCTTATATTTTAAGATCTTATAAGTTATACATAAATTTCACACACATTGTGCATCGCACACACACTTTACATATTTCTTCCACACGCACTATACACACCACACATACTCTATGCTAGCCAAAATGTGTTGATATACAGTGGCTTTCAAATTATGAATTAGCTACATGATAATCAACTCACGGTTTGCTTGCATTTATCATGGTTAACTAATTTATGCAGACCAAGATTAGACACCATATTATTGTTCCGTAAGAAAAGGCACAAATACAAGCAGAAGCAGAATTTTTATAAGCTTACCAGAGACCCCATGTTCATTTGGACACTTACATACATGATACATAATGTTATAGTTACATATAAGGAAACTAAATAGAGAACGCTCCACATGTTGCAATCCACCTAGAGATATGTATTAGTAACAAATAATCATTGATTCAAATTGCATTTAAGAATATCCAGTGGCACTCTTTGGGCTAAAACCAATTGACCAGTACATGAGCACTACATCAAAGGCTCAAGAGTGGTGCAGACAGGAAGAAACTAAAGAAAAGGAAATCAAGCGAAGATGAAAACCATAATTGCTTATTGAGATATGCTTACAGCTTGTGAATCACAATGACGAAGCTGACTCCATAATGGACTCGTGAACAGTCTGAGAAGAGCAGGCTATTTCTGATTTGCAACTATGATTCCAGTGTCCAGATAAAGGCATCGAACCACTGAAAAGTCCAGAGGATTCCCATCATCCGACACTACACCTCCAGCTTCTGCAATATCAAACAGCCAACGTGATGTGACGAAATTGGAATGTTGAAAAGATTATCATTGCATATGAAGGTTTAGAATGCGGATATATACTTATTTGGCTCTGTTTTGCACCTGCCTATCCTTCAGATAATTCCATTGTCACTAACCAAAAGATCAAGTTATCAGTTTTGCAACCGGTTGCACCTCTTATTGCATCTGCATAAATTTTAGCAATTTTATAATTTTCTAGCTAAACGCAATTGCAAATTCACTAACCAAAAGATCAGATATCAGTTTTGCAACCGGTTGCACCTCTTATTTCACCTGCATAAATTTTAGCAATTTTATGATTTACTGGCTAAATGCGATTGCAAAAGTTTAACTAAGAACACGTATCTTAAAAGTCAAGAAGAAACTTTATTTCACCAAAAAAAAGGAAGAAACTTTATAATTTATTATTATTTTTTACAAATTAAAAATCCTCATAAGAGTCCCCGAAAATGATGAGCCCCCTAGTCTCCGCCAACACTAAAAAAGGAAGTCAAGTCAGCAAGACTAAACAAAGTCAAGAATCAATCTCAGTAAACGCTCTATGGAGCCTAAAAGTCTTCTAAGGATTTTGGCTGCCTTCACTTCTGGGCTACACTTATTATTTGCCAATCTTGCAGCATTTCTTACCATAGATGACTCTGTTGGTCTTCTGTATTGCTTTCATCTTCCTTGGGTTTCGCTCTCAAGCCCAGAATAACATCACCTGCAACTCTAACGATTTCAATGCTCTCATAGCTTTTGCTCAGCGCCTCGAATCAGGAATCGATGGGTGGAGCTTTAATTCATCTTCTTCACCCAATTGCTGTAATTGGGCCGGGATCACTTGCCGTTCCAATCCTAGTAGGGTGGTTAAGCTGGAGCTTGGAAGGAAAAGGATTCTGGGACATATCTCGGAATCTCTGGGCAATTTGGACCACCTTAAAACCCTAAATCTCTCCCACAATTTCCTCAAAGGCCCCATTCCTCACTCACTCCTGCATTTGCCTCAGTTGGAAATCATGGACTTGAGCTATAATGACATCTCAGGATGGTTTCCGAACAGCGTAAACTTGCCATCAATCAGAGTTGTCAAGGTTTCGGGGAATTCAATCACGGGTTCTGTTCCTGTGGGGATTTGCACCAACTCCAGCAGGATCACAGTTATGGACATAGCGGACAATCTTTTCAATGGGACTCTTCCAACGGGACTTGGGAAGTGTACTTCCATGGAGGAACTTGATTTTGCCAGAAATTCAATCTCTGGTAATTTGCCTGAAGCTCTGTTTCTGTTACAGAATTTAAGGAAACTGTTTCTGCAGGAGAATAAGATTTCTGGGCAGCTAAAAAGCCTCATTGGTAACCTCTCCAATCTTGTTCATATCGATTTATCTTCAAATGCATTTTCAGGAAATCTCCCTGATGTTTTCGAAAGGTTAGTGCAGTTGAAATATCTCTCTGCTCATTCTAATAGATTCACTGGAACAATACCAAAATCATTGGCTAATTCACCAACTATTGTTTTACTTACCTTGAAAAACAATTATCTAAGTGGTACCATAGATCTCAATTGTTCAGCAATGGTCAATCTTGCTACGCTCAATCTAGCTATTAATCAGTTCCATGGTGAAATCCCTAAAACTCTTCCAGCCTGTCCAAAATTGAGCTCCATCAGTTTTACAAGGATAAACTTCTCTGGTCAGCTCCCTGAGACCTTCAGGAATTTTCAGTCTCTTTCTTCCTTGTCGCTCTCCAACTCCACCATTTCCAACCTTACTGCCGCTCTACAAATTCTACAACACTGCAGAAACTTGACAACACTAATTCTTTCCATGAGTTTTCGCGGTGAAATAATGCCAAATAATCCGAATCTCCAATTCACTGCGCTGAAAACCCTAGCTATCCCCAATAGCAGGCTAACTGGCCATATTCCTCACTGGTTGAATCGGTGCATCAACTTGCAACTGCTAGATCTATCATGGAACCACTTGGAAGGTTCGATTCCCCCTTGGTTTGGTAACTTTTCGTCACTGTTTTATTTGGATGTATCAAAAAACTCCTTAACCGGAAACATTCCCAAAGAACTTACTCACATGCAAAGCCTCATCAATGGTAATTTGTCAATGGCGGAGTCTTCCTCGTTCCCTTTCCAGATTGAACGAAGAAAGCAGAGTGTGTCGGGCATTTACAAACGAGCTGTCAGCTTTCCCCCAACATTGGCACTCAGTAACAATCACCTTACCGGGCAAATCTGGCCCGAGTTTGGCAATCTGAAAGAACTCCATGTTTTGGATCTAAAATGCAATAACTTATCAGGATCCATTCCGAGCAGTCTGTCACTCATGACAAACCTGGAGACGTTGGATCTGTCTTACAATAATCTGAGTGGAACCATACCAGTTTCGTTGAGTCAACTCACCTTTCTATCAAAATTCAATGTGGCTCACAATGCTCTCGTCGGTGCAATACCGATTGGAGGTCAGTTTTCGACTTTCCCGAATTCGAGCTTTGAAGGTAATCCAGATCTCTGTGGGTGGATCAGTTCTAACCCTAATTGTACTCATGGCTTTCACAAACCAAATGACAATACTGGTTCAGAATCTGAGTTTCTGTTGAGCTATAGCGATTATATAGCAGTGGGTGCTGGATTTGGTGTAGGACTTGGCTTCACAATGTTAATCCAATGCCTGCGCTCCTCTAAATGAGTTGAATCAAGTCGAACGTATTGTTATTCAAATTAATTTGAAATCTTATCGAGCTTCTAATAGTATGTTTGAGGTTTTTTTATTGTTATCGAGTTGAACTCGAGTAGTTTGAATTTCATATGACGGAGCCTCATTTACCCAAATCAAGAAAAAAGGCGGAGCTTCATTTACCCATCTTTCCTTTGCTATACATGAGTTAACCCGTCACACGAAATAGGGTCCGTGTAATCGCCACATACAAGTGTTTATCTTCAAACGAATTATTTCAAGAGTATCAAATAGATTGATATAGTTTACAGTTCAACCTATCTTACACGTAGTTGTTTCCATTATTAGTTATTTCTGAAACGTATGACATGTATTGTTATACATTACTAGTAATACTGCCGTAATCTTGAATGCATATAAAACTTATGGTTTATTACCAAATGCAACTTGAGGTATACTCGTTTTTCAATTTACAACCCATTTTAAAATAGGTTTTTGATTGTAACCCGAGGTAGTCGCGTTTTACCGATTACAACCTAAACACGTTGTTTTACCAAATTACGGCGACTTATTGAGTGTGTTAATGTTCAAATCAGGTCACGTGATTTCCATATGCCATATATTAGCAACCAATTTAAGAATTTGTCCTAAATCTCTAAATCAATTCGGCGGCCAAGTTGAGAGAGAAGAAACACCAAAAATTCACACTTACAATCCTTCAAAAAAATCAAAAAAACTTGGAGTTAGGACTTCAAATTGAGGGTCGAAGAGTGAAGATGGGTTGGAAGATCAGGCTGAAGGAAGCTTCAGGGGAGTTCCCAGCCTACGGTATGAAGCAGAAAACAATAAACTACCTAGTATATCCCAGTCCAAACTCCATGATTCTTCTTCCTAATCCGGAAATGGAATCTATCAGCGAAGACATTTCTTCCTTGCTATCAATTGTGATAACATCCAGTTTTGTGCAAAACAGCGAGAGAAATGATGCGAAAATTAGAGATTTAGCCCATAAACTTGAAGCTCTAATCAAATCTCATACATCACATTAATTTATAAGCAATTGTATGGCTTTGATTTTCTCAAGAGCTGAGGAAAACAAAGGCGAACTTTGTTCCTTCACTAAAATTTTGAAGGCCGAGAAATGGTGCAATGGTGATGGCACGCAACCGAGCAACTCTTTCCCTAGGGAAAGCCCACAACCAAGCAGCTCTTTCCCCTCATGAATTCTCCTTCACCAGAACACCTCTCTTTTATTTTTGTAGAAGAAAATAAAAAAATTATCGTTGCCTTGTCTAATGATTTGAAGAGTGAGAAGGTGAGAATAGACAAATCACGCATTAAAACGTGTGTTCTATTAAACGCACTCAATAAGTCGTCGGATTTTAGTAAAAAAACGCGTTTAGGTTGTAACCTATAAAATTCGACTATCTCGAGTTACAATCGGGGATTTTTTTTTAAATGGGTTGTAAGTAGAAAAAAACAGGTATACCTCATGTTGCATTTGATAATAAATCCTAAAATTTAATATACTCTTATTAGGTATAGTTGTCCACAATGTGATTATTATGCATTTGTACTAATATACTAATATAATTATATATCTATATCTATATATATATAAAAACAAAATGAATTTATACCTCAATTGGAAAGAAGACGTTTTCCCGCCCATTTTCACATTCCATTTTTAGCAATAAAATTCGCGAAATCTGTATATATTATAACACGTTGAAAAATCCGAAGTTTGAGGAAATCTGTTAGTATTTTAAATGTTATTCTGAAAGATAATCTCATTTCTGTTATAGCAAATCTCATTGTTGAGATATTTACTATACTCTGAATATTTTATAAAATCAATTCAAAATCCGATTTACCGATTTGTCTAAAAGAATAGTACATAGTATTCGGCAACTTATACATGATGTTAAAAACCGAATATATTTGATTTCCACGAAAATAGGGATATTGATAGCAAAGTTAACCCTAGAATTTCCCATTTAAATACTAGAACAAACACGTAGCAAATCAATCATTTCATCGATCAAAATCAAACTACTCTATCGTCTTTTCAGCATTGCGAATTAATTGCGTGTTGAACCGATGAGAACAGTGTTGAAGATGTTGAACCAACTTTATGCGATGAATCCTCAGAAAATGCTTGACTTCTTCACAAGGCTATGAGAACGGTGTTGAAGGTGTTGAACCAACTTTATGGGATGAATCCTCCGCAATATCGATGGTTTATGATTGAGTTTCTCCAATTTACAACTTTTGTCAATAATAAGCATCATTGGATATATATCATCTCTATTTTCGTCGGGTGTGATTATTGTTATGTGGCGTGCAGTTATATTTCATTAAATGAGCTTGGATATGGAAAAAAGTTCATAGGCAGGTAATATCCGCAAACTACAATTTGTATTGAAATAGGTACTAAACTAGCTTTTTCATTTCATTGATGATTTCGATTGCGTTTTTCATCACACTTTGTACCTTTGGTCTTGATCAATTGCATCATATATGACAATTAGGCTTGCACATGGACTGCAACTTCATTAATATAATCCCTTAATGGTGAGATTTTTTTTGGCGGTAATTAATTGGTGAAAAAATTAGGGTTGTATTGACATTGTCTTCTTATTATAAAAAATGAATTCTTAATTTTTTATGTTTTTTTTTTCTGGTAACCTTTTGCAGAACAGAGACCCTCTTAGCGGAACAGAGGGTTAGACAAATTCTACACCCTCTTAGCGGATCTTCGATAAAATATAAGATCTTAAGGCTCCGGATATCTCCTTCGTCCGCCAGTCTCTCAGACAAAGTGAAACCGATCGTGGTCAAGGTTAAGGAGAAAAAAGCGAGAAAAGAATAACAAGACTTTTACCGAACAGCGCAGCTTCAAGAGCACTCAATCTTACTCAATCTTATTCAACGGACCATAAAAAACGAGCTTCAACTTGAGACTGGTGTTACCTTCAATGGCAGAATTTGCAACTGCCTCCGGTGATTGGCCTTTGCATTTTTAATGAATATTATCATTTCCCTTTTTTTATGATGAATCAATTGGTTTCCGATTATAATTCTATTCTATTTAAATTATTTTATGAAAAACTTTGTGTGGAAGGGAAACGAAATTGAACAAGCTACCCAGTCACTTCGGATTTCAAATTCACAATTTGTTAGAGGTGCAAATATTTTCAAAAGAACATGAAATTACTTTGTATAATAAAAGCGTATAATAAAAGCAATCATGTTTTGAGTTTTTGTTATCAATATTGATGAGTTGTTATCCTGTCTTATTAATAAAAAAAACTATCAGATTATATATTGTGAAATTATTTGCAATCATGTTCTTTTTGTTATTCATTATTTTTGTTTTATTTAATAACAATAAACAATCATATTCTAAATCATAATCCGTCTCAACATGCTAATATATAATATATAATTGAATAATTGTTTAGAAAGTGCATACATCTATTGAATTTTACAAATAATAAATATAAAAATAAAAAATAAAATCAACTATACTCTTGAACTAATTTATTTATTTATTTAAAGACCTTTTACGTTAACCTTTCAAAATATATATATATATATATATATATATATATATATATACGTATATGTATTTCTGTATGTATGTGTCAGATTACAATATCAATACATGTTTACTGTATGTATGTGTCAGATTACAATATCAATACATGTTTAAGGTAACACAAATAATTTATTCTGAAGAATATAAATATTAATATGAATTTTTATTCTTTTTTATTTACATAATATAAAAAATCAATAAATATTTTTAATGAGTTTTTATATTAATGACATCTGCAAAATAATTAGATATAATAAATGTTATATGATATATTTTCAGTTGTTAATATCAATGTTATATATGATATTAATAATTAATATAAATTTATGGGAACTTATAACAAATATAATTCCAATCTTTACAAAATAAAGTATTGCGTGATATGGAAGAATAGATGAGACTTTCAGTGTTGTGGAATAATTGTTATGAGAAGTGTAAAAGAAATTAGTATATAAGGTGGCTATAATGGAAGAATAGATGAGACTTTTAGTGTTGTGAAATAATTGTTATGAGAAGTGTAAAAGAAATTAGTATATAAGGTGGCTATAAGTTGGAACAGAAGATTTGATTCTGATACTCATTCTGATCTTTTTAATATACTCCCTCCATTTCATAAAGAATGTTATTTTAGACATTCTGAAAAATTTCATAATAATTGTCACTTTACCAAAAAAAACTACAATTCTTCAAATATTATCTTAAACAACTTACTTAATTTAGTTTATTATTTTCTTATTTCATGAAACATACCAATTAAATGTCAATCCTTAATTTCTCCAAAATTAACTAAAATAACATTCTTTATAAAACGGAGAGAGTATATGACATAATATAGTGTTTAATCCCATTAAATATTTATAAATTAATTTTTAATATAGATTATCTAAAAGTTGGTGATAAACGTGTACAATATTATTTGTTGGCGAACTATCATTTGTTTTAGTTGTAGATTTTCTTTTTCGTTTTCTCTTTCAAAGAAGCTTTAATTTAATTTAGATCGATATGGAGAATTTAAAATAATTTTAGCAATAGCCCCAAATCTACATAGTTATTATACTCACTAAAAGTCGGAACTGTTTTGACATTCTAAAGTTAAGCGTAATATTCAATGTAGGAAATATTTTCTATTAAGTATCATAATTTAGTTATTTAGTACTATTAAAGTTAATTTGAAAAAGAAAAAAAGTTGCTTATATTGAGTTTTATTAATATTTTATAAATATAATTTATCATATTTATAATTAAAATATTGTTATAAAATGTTCTATGAAATAGTAATTTATGAACTTGATAAACGTTAAGGCAAAAATTAACATATTAAAATTTATCACAAGCGAGAAAAACAAAAATAATCAAATAAAAACTTATTTTATTTTAAGAGTTGGCCATATATTTTAATTTATGGCTGGCCCACTGGCCTACCGTTTTTTACTTCGATAAATTAGGAAAAATTATTTCCTTGACTAATCAATATGGTAAATTGAATCAAATTTCAATTTTTTCGAAAGTTAGATATGTCTCCCTAAAAATATGGAATAACATAATCTATTTAATTAACTGATCAATTTGTTCCCTCTGTTTCGAAAAACTCCAGAATGGCTTCGCCTATCAGTTCAGTTCCTTCAACATATCTGGATCTATTCAGTCCAGTTTAGTTCCTTCGACAGATCGGATCTATTCGGTCTGAGTATTGTGTGTTTTTCGTAGTTTTAGTTTAATTTTAAATTTAAAGCAAATATTGATATCTGAAAAAATGCAAGAAATAATTATAGTATTGCAGTATCTAAAATAATACCATATTCTCTATAAAAGATAGTGCAATAGTATGAAGTAACTTATAAGTTATATCTTTCTCCTAAAAAAAACTTATAAGTTATAACTTAAAACAAGTCCTAAACCTAAGCTTATAAAAATAAATTTTATAAGTTAGTATAGTAGATGCCTCATCTAAAAGGGAATAACATTAATTTATAAAGTTGTTAACTTTCGTTAATAAACCTCTTCTTCATATACCTTTAAGTAAAATTTGCCTCATACAAGGATTTTTGTTCTCTTAAGTTCTGAATAGCTGCAAATAATATCACGAAGATGAGCTAGCGAATAAGTAAACTTACTTCTAATTCTGAGCGCAGTATGTGTTAGAATTCATGTTTATGAATTCTACCTTTATATATGTGAATAATTAAATACTCCCTCCGTCCCCGAATGAAATTGCACATTTTCTATTTTAGTCCGACCCAAGCAATTTGCACACTTTCTTAACAAGGAAATAAATTTCACAAATTCTATCCCATAATACACCTTTATTAATCAAATAAAGCACAAAAATAGGTTTGAAAAGTCAACATAACTCAAAAAACAAATTTTATTAATATGTGTATCCACTTACCAGTGCAAATTCATTCGGAACAAAGGGAGTATTAGATTATAATAAATTTTATTACTTCATATAAATTACAAACATGTTAACTAATCAATATCTATAAATATTTAATTAAAATATAACTGTACTTTATAGACTTTTTGTATAAAAAAGACATCGTATCTACATATAGCAAACGAAACCTCAATTATAATATCTCCCAATTTACAAAAAAAATATTGTTAAGTCTACTTTCCACCTTCCATTTTGCATCACATCAATAATCTGAGTATTCACAAAATGCTTTGTCAATATTTCGAACAATGAGTCAAACTTCAACTAAATATTACCGTAGTGATCAAAACGTCTATATCAAGATTTCAATCAAAATTAATATACTTGATCAATTGTTTTCTTTATAAAAATCATCATATCTATATATAGATAATGGACATCAAACAATTCAACAATAAACATTATTATTGGTATAAAAATTAAATATAAAGAACAAGACACTTTGTATCTTAAATATATACTACTATATAGAGTTATACTTTAATATTGAAAACAAATAAATCATATTCATAGTAACATAAACATCGCTAACTCGCAAAATATAAAATATTTATATTTTTTAATGAATATGTTTTCAAAGAACAATTCCCAAGGTAGGATGTACTTGAGTTCGGAGACTCCGTGTAGATCAGATTCGAATGTAGATCTTTTGAATGATCTTCGCACTTCAGAATTTCTGAAGTCAGTCAAGCTAAACCTAAACATCGGTATACCAATTATGTTGTTGCGAAACATAGATCATTCACTTGATTTATGCAGTGGTACTTGACTGGTGATTACAATACTTGGTGATAACGTGGTTGAGACAAATGTTATATTAGAGTATAATGATGGTGTAAAGATTCTCATCCCTCGACTTTAGGTGACTCCTTCAGATAAGAGAATGCATTTTTCGATTGCAATGAGACAATTTTCCTTTACCGTTTCTTATGCAATCACTATAAACAAAAGTAGGGGCAATCACTTAACCATGTTGGTTTATTCTTGAAGAAATGCATCTTTTGTCACGGTAAGTTGTATGATGTTGTTTCCCGCATCACGAATTGAAATTACTTGAAGATTTTAATATATGACGTAAATCCGGAAAGAAAGACTACAAAAAATGTTGTCTATATATATGGAAAATTTTCAAAATTTGTAAACGTTATGTTTATTTTTGTCTAACATTAAATGTTAATATAGATTGTTGATTTATTTATATTATCTTAATTTTTTCGGACCATCATAGTATATATTATGTGAATAAAGATAACTTTATATATTTTCGGGTCATCGAATATCATATTTTACTTTTATGTATGTATCCAATATCAACGAAATTTTGTATTATAATTAGATTAAATATTAGTGTGTAAAAATACTTCCCGTGCATCGCACGGGCAAATACTAGTATATATAAAAACAAAATGAATTTATACTAAAATTGGAAAGAATGTGTTTTCCCGCCCATTTATCATTACTATTTTGGCAAAGAAAACAGGTAAATCTTAATTGATCTAATTACGCATTATAATATCTGAGAAAATCTCTTATATTCAGTTTTATACCAAAGAATATATGGTTGAGACATGAACCCACCTTTTTTTTTTTGGTATACAGTTGCTTAACTATATGGAAAGAATGAGAAAGTCAAACTATGAATCACGCTTACTAATTTAAATATTTAAATTATGATTGTGATAATTCAATTCAAAATTTATAGTTGTTACATTTAGCTAATCAATTCAATAACAACCGTATCCCACAGATTCAATTTTCCATTATAATCTACTCAAATAGAATTGAAATATATAAATTATTATCATAATTAAGCTATTCAAATTTGAAAGTTGTTACATTAGTTAATCAATCCGATCACAACCATATCCTACAGATTTACTTTTCAATTATAATCTACTTGAATAATAGAAATTGTCACAAAGAAGTCTAAATACATTAATACATTAAGAACAATATGTAAACAAATCAACAAAATTGATTTAGCCGCCGAGCCAAATACCCTAAATCTGTCTTTCCTTTCGTTTTGATGTTCTATAAATTCGTCACACAAACATGCAGTCACCTGCAACACTTCAACTGCAGCATTATTTCTAGGTTCATTTTTAATTACTCTGCTTTGTTTATCACTTATTTCTTTGTTGGATTGGAAAAATATACCTGATCTATGTTACAAACCAGTTTGTCATGGAAAATTCATTTTTCATTTTTTTTTCTGTACATTCTCATTTTGACTGTTCTCAATTACTCTGCTTTCTTTGCCGCATCTTTCTTGGCTGGACCAAAAAATGTAGCTGACCTACGTTTCCAAATCAAGTTGTACACACTTCAAATCAAGGCGGGTTCTGCTCCAAGTTTACGTACTACTCTTTTTCTCAATCATATCTTTCGTTTCTTTTGTTATCCAGGCCAAAGATACCTTGCACTAAAATTATGATGACATGTACAACTATTGTGGAAGTGTAAAATACCTACTACTGCACACAACTTTATATCAACGACGATATTTAGGAGATTAACGAGTATAAGAAAATGTGAGTATTCTACATTTTCTGCAATATTGATATGGAATTGTAGCGGTATAGCACCCTTTTAATATATGAATATTCTGAGGAAAATAACAAAATATGTTGCTCAAAATCTATATGTTAATGAATAATGATGAAAAAGAAAGTTGTCGATATCATATTCACGGTGCATATTTAATGAAACTAACAAAAAAAAAAATCCATATTAATGAAACCTTGATTATACTTTGATACGTTGAGTCTACTCATATAATGAATCAATTACTTATAATTTATCTTTCTAGCTATAGATACCTTCTATTAGATCAACGATTTTTATGCCTATAAAACATCAAACCCTAACCATACTACAATGTATATATATTGTTATATCACTTGACAAAATCAATCACATCCTCTACATCACAACACCATGACAATCAACTTAGTGCAGAAACTCGGAAACAATTAAGCAGATAAAAATAATAGAATTATGTCTCTCATCAAGTCACACAGAACGAAACATTAACATAGAAAGTAAAAAACAAGACGATTATACATAGAATACAAGTATTGCATTGCACCGAGTCAAAGAGGTGTTGCAAGAGCCACAATTGTTACAAGCACATCTAGAGAATTGATTCTACATAAGGGATATACAAAATGCTCATGGAGCTAAAAAAAAGGTATGTCATTTTTTAAAACCATGTTCTCCTTTTTTGAATTTGGGATACTATTAGTATTAACTATTAATTTCATTATTTTAGATCTGTTCGTTTTCCCATGGTTTATATATCATGTTGAGAGGAATATGTAATTTTGTCAGATTAATAAACTATATTACACATTACGAAAAATTCGATTGGAGTTACTAGCACTGAAATTGTATTATTGCCTTAGGACCATTAGACCTTTGATTATTTGAGTATCTGTATTGGATACAAAGAAAAGTTAAGGGTATAACAGATGAAAATAATTGTGCAGTTTATATCTAATTGTCTGATGAGATGATGGAACATACATTAGATCCTAGACTCACCACATTGGAAATATGTTGGGACATTCAGAATCAAACTCATTATAGACCTATTGGCGTTCATCAATCATCATTGTTTTTTGCCATAGCTAATTCATCTTAATCGCCTTATAGTGGATTTTTAACATCATCTTTGGTATCCGCAAGAAGACGTAAGATATTAGTTATACAATTGATAATTAATGTTAAATTGGAATAAATTAAATGGTCATTTTAGTATTTAGATAAGTAAGAACGTTAGAATCTATATATCTATATATATATAAAAGTAAAATGAGGGTTATTATTGTAAATTATTTTTTTCCGCCTAAAATATATCTTTAATGCATTCTTAATTTCTTCTGAGGCATTAATTATATTGTTTTCTTCAAATTAATACAATATTAAGTATTACCTTCATTAATGAATGAATATATACTTTATTAAATTAAAAGTAAAAGTTAATGTATAATTTAATGATTGACTAATTAAATTATTGTATTTACTAAGATTAATTTGTTATAATTAATCATGGGACTGACTTCACGTATATTTATATATAATAATTAATCTTGAAATTATTTTTTATTAGATATTCATATTTTCTATTTATTAATATTATTTCTTTATAAATAATAATTACACTTTGCAATCTAAACTATGAGATTTTACATGTGCTACAATCTATATTTCTATTTTAAAAAAAAAAATTAACATGCTTGAGCTAACTAGGTTTTGTAGAGTTCTTAATATAAATAATATTTTGTCGCATTTTTTCATATTTTGCAACCCAAGCAAAATATACAGACATATATATATATATATATATATATATATATATATATATATATATATATATATATTAATTGTATCTTTAAATAAAGTTCAACATATACATATATTACTCAGATATATTGAAGAATTCATATGCTTTATTTTGTTAGTTCAACAATCGAATAATAATTGAATTTTATTTTATTAATATCAAGATTTATTTAAAATCTAAAAAGTATTTGAGTATATTAAACAACCATATAAAATATTAAGACGTATAATTAATTTTTCTTAAAATAAAGTAAATAGTTATAGTTAAAATTTTAAAAATTATTTGGATAAATCAAAATATTAAAAAAAATTGAAAAAATTAAAAGAAAACACTAATTTTCTTATAATACAATTCATTTTATTTTATTTGATATATTTTGGTGTTTCATGTGATATTTATGTATTTGTGTTTGTTTTAATATTCATTTTCAATTAAGCTATTGCGGTGTTCGCATAGGTTAAGGTGGATACACACACGCACACAGTAAATATATATTTGGATTTCAATATTAGGAGATATTCATTCTTAAAAGTAGATATAATTTAGTTTTTACATTTAATAATTTATCTTAACGTGAATTTATAAAATATTATATTTATAAAATGTAAGTTATATTAAATCCATATATCACTTGGGAGAAATTGATATTTACATTATTTATATTATGAGTTTATATTATTTTGCAACATGTAGTATGCGTGTTTTTCAATTTCTTTTTTTTTTTCAATCACAACTTGAACTATACGTTTTTTCACGTTTGCAGCCTCTACCAGCAATTTAAGTGCAAAAAATAAAAGAATATTAGAAAATATTTAAATTACATAAATTGTTAAAAAATCTAAAAAATAATTTTTAAATTCTAAACTTCATTTAAAATACCATAAAATTAACTTAAACATGTTGAAAATATATTAAAAATTTGAGTTTTTTTCTATAAAAAAGTTCAAATCAAATCATTTTAAGTAAGAAAAATAAAATGTTATTTTTTTTAAATCATAAAATTATTATAAATTTTTGAAATTATCTTTTAAACTCTAAAAATTTATTTAAACAATTTGAAAGTTATCTTGAAAAATTATTTTAAAATCTCTTAAATTTCATTTAAGACATGTGGAAGTATCTATGAAAAGTCTAATTTTATGATATAAGTATCTTTTTAATTATTTTTTTGCAAAAATAAATTCTTTTAAAAATATTTAAATTATTTGAAGTAATATCAAAATTATTCGATCTTTTCTTTTATGAAAATTTATTTTTTATTAAAATAATATGTACTTTTTTTCAGTTTAGTTTATGATATTTTAAATATTATTTTAGAATTTAAAAATAAATATTGTATTTTCTAAGCATTTTTATTATTTTTAAATAGTTTCTTTTCTCTCCGAAAATAAACTATTTGAAAGTTCAGTTGATCGTAAAAAAGAAAATATAATTATTCAGATATTCATTTAGTTAGAATATAATAATTCTATTTTTTTATATTAGATAATATTATATTTAATTGAATAAAATAATTACTTTTCCAATAAATTTCCGTGCATCGCACGGGAGCAATACTAGTTCGTATAAGGACGAAACAATGTCAAATGCTTTTACCATATTTGTTTGGAAACCATTCAAATTAGTAATATTAACATAAGATCCAAGTATTAATTCATTAAATATAGGGGTGTTAAATTGTATTATTGTGACGTATTCAATTGGCATTATTGTTGCAACATAATCAATAAATATTACGCCTGGTTGATTTATCAACAGTCTTCTATTAAAGTAGGTAGGTATCTAACAGGTGAAAATTAGTAAAACATGAACATCTATATGCACACAAGCATCTACTTGTCTCTATCATTTTATGATCTCTTCCTTTTTTGCATATGGCATCGCCACTCCTGTTGGCAGTATCCACTTATACAGAACTTAATTTGAAAGGTCAAACCTACTTATCACCATTTTATTTACTTCAGTCAACAGTACTTCAGCACTCTCAATTTTAAACAAACTCACCCATAGTGTTGCTTCCTTACTCAACGTTAACACATATTAATGTGCTTACTAATTAATGTTTCAAAATTATATAAAATGTAGTTAATTATTCAAAATGCTAATGAATAAATCATAAATTCAAAACACGTGTTCGTCAATCACTCGGCAAAAACAAATAGAACAAAAGATTTAATGTGAGAAAGTTCATCACAACTAAACAACGTAATTCATTCATTAAAAATCTGAAAATAAAAATATAAATGAAATTTTAACGTAAGTAAAAATATGAATCGAAATGCAATTCAACACTGTGTACAGAGACGCCTACTTAGCATAAGATCCATCTTGATAAAACTATCGAACCTTCACTAAAAAAAACCCTAGTTCCGAAATGGCTCATTCCCAAAACTCCTCATAATTCATGTTAAATTATATATACACCTCATGTTCTAGTATTTGGTCAAATGATATATGTATGTGATTGATTTAATTTTTAATCATGATTATTATCTGTTTTTCACATCAACATCTAGTGAATAATAATTAATTTATTATATGACCATTTTATTTTGTAAAATAATGAGCTTAGTCAATTTTATTCTATAACTGATAACTGATAAATCAATTGCACATTTATCAGTTTCAAAAATAATTTAATTTATTGATTGAATTCAAGACACGTCACTACTTGTTAATGGGCCGGCACGTGTAAAACTTGCATTAACCTATTTTCTTTATAAACCCACAAAAAGTAAGGCTTAATGATGAAGTGAATTAGCCCAACCAATATCATCAAGTAATAGTACAGTTACTGGGCCAAGCCCATTGCCTTAGTAGAAATAAAATTATTAAAAATAATATTATTTTTACAAAATAATTTTCATCAACCTAATATATAATTAATATATATAATTATTGAAAAAATTATATTCCAATGTCGACAATTCTAAACTCATCAAGATAGAGATCATAGAATATTAATTTTATTACATAATTGAGAAAGTGGAACCCTAGGTTAAAACAAAAATGTTGATATTATAATACAAATTTATTATAATAAAAAAAACAATAAAAATCTAAAATAAATTGTTATTGTACGTATGTAGGTGAAAGTACGAATTCTAATATCATCATACATACCTTTTCCTCATAAAAATAAAACAAAACAATGTACAAATAAATATTAAATTGTAATAGCCAACATAGATGATATACATAAATATGCCATTTATATACATATATAAATAAATTATTTAATTTAATCTTGTTTTTATTTAGTTTATTTTATTTTGAGTTGAAGATGGAGTGTGGGCACTGAAACCCTGATATTCATCATTAATTGGTGAGGCGATGCTACTAAATTATCAAGGTCTGGGCAATCTTATTTTTACTTATTGTGTAGGTCTCGTGTATACCCGTTCCACATATCTTAACTCCGTGCTATTTGGATCATGGATATTAATGTGTCATGCTAAAAATGTATTAGTGTTTTATGTTGAAATGTACTACCTCCGTTTTATTAAGAAGTTCTTTTTTATTTTGTAAGATGTTTTTAATAGTTGTCTTTTTAACTTTTTCTCCCTATTTCTTCCGGTATTAACCGTTGTTATTTGGAAAGAGATGTAATACAAAGTAAATCATGTGTAATTTTAGAAATTTGAGAAAATATAGAAAAATTAAATGAGGACTTGTCTGCCGATTTGACACATTCCTTAATTTTCTAATCTCGAGCTTTCTTTAATCGACGAAGAGGAAAGGCTCTGTCGCCCCGCCGCTAGCAGAAGCTAAGCGCTTTAAAAGAACAACTACAAAAATGGAGTTAGTATATATTGTTGTTTTGGTAAATGTATTGTAATAATATTAACCCATAACGAAAAATATCTTTTAGTATAAATAGTGATATTATATCCGAATTACACAGTACGTCCGGTAAATAAGACTTTATCCTACTTAACAATACATGTACTAGGTGTATAACAATAACGTAACTATAAAAATACATGGAATATATCAAATGAAATATTCTCTCCGTCCCAAACATTTCAAAGGTCATTATATTACTTTATTAGTTATAATAAAGAAAAATTATTTTTAATTTCATAAATAAATTAATATTATTAAATAAGCCAAATAAATATGTTGGTATCTTGTTTAGGCGGAGGTGGTATGGGATTGAATCCAAATTAACTTTTTACTTTTTTTTTTTTTTCTTTTTTTTTTTTTTTTGAAAGGAAAGTAAATTCATTGATTAGCTGGAATCAGCCAGCACTGATTGACAAAGAAAAGAGGGAATCGAGTCCCAAATAGCGAAAGATAAATTACAAGATTTCGCATAAGAAGCGACAGAATGAGCCACCGTATTCTCAAGTCTACTAACCCAATATAAAACACGAGAGGGATAAGATGCAAGCAAAAATTTAATATCCGAAAGAATGGGGGCGCAAGCAACTGAGCAGTCAGTGTCCCCCAGAGGGGCCAAGATGGCTGTACTACAATCTCCAAAAAACTGAACGTCTTGTAAGCCTTTTTCTGCAGCGATAGACAAGGCTTCACGAAGGGCAATGAATTCAGCTAGTTCAGGGTCCGAAATACCCGGAAACGACTTTGTTTGAGCAAGGAGGAATACACCAGCAGGATTACAAATGAACACCCCCACAAACGCAATACTCCGAGCGGAAGAGATGGCCGCGTCAAAATAAATCTTAGGACCAGCAGCAGCAGGCGGTAAGCAACGCAACGGATCAGTAACAAATCGAGATTCAGGGCGCATGTTAGCGTTGCGAAAATCTTGAAGAAGACGGGAAGCAAGTATAACCAATAATGAAGAATCGGCAGTTGTATTACCAAAAATGAGGCTGTTCCGGTGATACCATAGGTGGTTGGCAAGGACTACCGCATATTCAGTAACATGATTGTCCCCGGAGAGTACAAGAGCCTGGAACCAGAGGTCGGCACATGGTTGAGCGAATTGCAAAATGAAAGGACGCAGACCTGCTGATTCCCAAACATGGGAGGAGAAAGGGCAGTAGAAAAATAGATGGAGGGTAGACGGATCCGGCGCATGGCAGGACGGACAGGTAGTTGTTGATGGTAGATGGCGGGAGTTGAGATTATCGCAAGTAGGCAGGGAATTGGTGCAGCAACGCCATATGAAGTGAAGGATACGACTTGGTAGATTAAGACTCCAAAGCCTTTTCCACAACGGATTAATACCAGCACTAGGAGATGGAAAAATCGGGCAGCCAAATACTTCAGGTGTGGAATCCATGATGAAGTTATATGACGATTTAACCGTGAACTTTCCGGACCGATGATGATGCCAGATCCAGCGATCTGAAGCTAGTCGATTACCAAGAGCGAGAGAGAGAATGGTGGAGGCTTCTGCTGGAGTAAAGATAGAGCGGATAAGCTGAACATCCCAGCCACCCGAAGTGTTATCACGCAATTCCGAAACCGTTGCATCGAAAGGAAGAATGGAGCATGGGCTTTGAACCCTGTAATCAGGTGACGTAGGCAACCAACGATCATACCAAATCCGCGTCTGAGATCCAGAGCAGATGAGTCTCCGAGCACCCATTTCGATAACTCGTCTACCTTCAATTATACTCCTCCATGTGAACGATGGAGAACCACCAAGCGGTGCAGACAGAAAATCTGAATTCGGGTAATATTTTGCCTTAAAGAGCCGAGCCACAAGAGAGGAAGGTTGTGTAAGAAGACGCCATGCTTGTTTGCTTAGCATGGCTATATTGAATGCCTTCCATTTTCGAAAACCAAGTCCACCATTCTTTTTGCTGCTAGTCATTCTGTTCCAAGAGACCCATCTCATCTTTCGAGAGCCATTCCCATCTCCCCACCAAAAAGCGCACATTTGGCGCTCAATGTCGTTTAGCACTCCGTCCGGAATTCGGAAGCATGTCATAGTAAAAGTTGGGATAGATTGAAGGACTGCCTTGATTAAGATCTCCTTGCCACCTTTACTGAGTTGCTTTTCCTTCCAGCCTGAAATACGATTCCAAACCTTGTCCTTCAAATTTGCAAAAATTTCGGATTTATTTTGCCCAACCACTGATGGAAGACCCAAATATTTGGCATGTGAATCCACCTGAGGAATACCAAAAATGGCACAAATGGAAGAAACCATAGCTGCTGGAGTATTCTGGCTGAAGTAAATTCCCGATTTGTCAAAATTAATTTTCTGCCCGGAGACTGATTCATAAAGCTGGATTGCGTATTTTAGAAACTGAGCCTCTTCCATGGTAGCATTTTCGAAAAGTAACGTGTCATCCGCGAAAAATAAATGCGAGATAGGAGGAGCCGAACGAGCAATCTTTACCCCGCTGATGTTTTGGCAAAGTTGCAAATCCTGCAAAAAACATGAAAACACTTCCGCGCAAATAATAAAGAGGTAGGGGGACAACGGGTCCCCCTGTCTGATACCCCGTTCTGGTGTAAGCTCACCAAAACTGGACCCATTCAGCAGAAAACTAAACCCAACAGAGGAGATACACGAAAAAATGCGATCACAAAAAGTACGAGGGAACCCCATAGCCAACATGACGCGATAAATAAAAGACCACTCTACTCGGTCAAAGGCTTTACTCATGTCTAATTTGATAGACATTAAACCCGAGCTACCCGACCGTCTGCGTTTCATATAGTGATGCATTTCATGAGCAATAAGAATATTATCAGTGATGAGGCGACCAGGTATAAATGCAGACTGAGAATCAGAAATGAGCAAAGGTAGACATGGTCGAATCCTATTGGCTAAAACCTTAGCAGCAAGCTTGTAAACAACATTACAGAGGCTGATGGGCCTAAATTGGGTAATAAGATCCGGTTTTTTAACCTTAGGCAAAAGAACAATAAAAGTATGGTTGACCTGTTTGGGGAAACTGTTAGTAGATAACATGTGAAGCACAAATTTGGTAACATCATTACCCACAATATGCCAAAATTTCTGGAAAAAAACAGGACTCATACCATCTGGGCCAGGTGATTTGAAGGGGTGCATTTCCTTGAGTGCCTTGACAACTTCATCCCCGGTGAAAGGACGAAGAAGATTGGATTGCATTTCCGGAGTAGCCTTCAAGCGCACGCGACTAAGGGCTTGGTGGATAGAGGTTGGGTCGGGCTGAGATGTGGAGAATAATTCGCCAAAATAGGAGGATATAAGATGTTCAATTTGATTTTGCTCAGACAACTCGGTCCCGGAAGCATCTTTGAGAGATGTAATTTGATTCAACTCATGGCGGGCGCTTGCATGAGAATGGAAGAATGAAGTATTACGATCACCTTCACGATGCCAATGTTGTTTGGCACGCTGTTTCCAAAACAAGTGTTCTTTATCCAAAAGAGATTCAAGCAGGGTCTTAAGGACAGTAATTTCAGCATGTACTTCAGGTGTGATTGTGTGTTTTCGGAGCTCCTCAAGTTTTGATTTTGTAAGCTTAATATCATCCGAGAGTTTGGAGGTCGACTTGCCTCCCCAATGAAGAAGACCAAGTGTACAAGAATCAATCTTATCAGGCACTCCCAAGTTATTGGACGACCATGCATTCTTAATAATGGTTTCACAATCAGCAGATTTGATCCAATGGGCTTCAAAACGAAAAGGCCGAGGACGAGGTGTATATGGAGTTGCTGGGATGCGACGATTAATAAGGATAAGGAGAATGGAGTGGTCGGAAGAGTGGGTTGGGATATTACGAACAGTAGTGGAGGAGAAGATGTTTCGCCATTCAGAATTGATGCAACCTCGATCTAGCCTGCCACGTTGCGTAAAGGGGTGGACTGAGCCCCGCAACCAAGTGAATTTGTCCCCGTAATATCCTAAGTCAGTGAGATCGCAATGGGCAAGAGCCTCTCTGAAATTATCCATCTGCCATTGTGCACGAGGCGCAATCCCTTGAAACTCATTGGAAGTCAGAACCTCATTAAAGTCGCCTGCACAAAGCCAAGGTAAAGATGGGGACGCATACAGATTGCAAAAAGATTGCCAAGAAACCCGGCGGAGAGAAACGTCAGGTTCTCCATAGTAGCCTGTGAAACGACATGGTTGATTGTCAACAAGAATGACAACGTCAATATGTCTATCCGAAAGAGAACACAAGTGAACATCAGTAGATTTATTCCATAGCAAAGCAAGGCCACCAGAACGGCCATTAGACGGGACTGAAATGCCGAACCAATTCAACTGTTGTTTCAGATTCTCAATATATGAAGTGCAGCTCTTGGTTTCACAGAGGAAAACAAGAGAGGGAGACTTAGTGCGAATAAACTCGTGTAATTCCCGAACTGTGCGGGGGTTCCCAAGCCCCCGACAGTTCCAGCTTAGGAGATTCATTGCTGTCGGCGGGACTGGGCTGCCTGGCCAGTCGTCGCCGATGAAACTAGTTGCCGAAGAGTCTCGAGAGGGATAAACGATGAACTGGGAGGGATAGGGGGAGAACTAGTTGCAGGTGAAGTAGTAATCTTAAGTTTTTTGGAGGGAGAGAAATCAAGAGGAGCAGTAGAGGTTGGCATAAGTTTGCGCTTCGGGTTAGCAGAAGGAGCAAGGATCATGTGGGTATCTGGTGAATCAGTGGTATTGTGTTGGCGAGGTGGGCGTTGATGTCGTTTGAATTTTCGGGAAGATGTATTGGATATGGTGGCGTTTTTTATAGGAACAGAGATGAGGAAGGGACTGGAGGGAAGAGGGACAGATGATCGGGAGTGAGTTGGGGAAGTGCATGGATCAGAAGTATCTGGGTTATTGAGATCAGAAGTAGAGTGAGGTGATGATGGTAATAGATTAATGGAGGGTAATGTATTAGAGGAGGTTGATAGATTAATGAAGGGAGGTTTTGGATTGAGGGGGGCTCTCGGAGCGTGTGGGGATGAGGGATCAGAAGAGATGGGAATATTTGTGGAAAGGTTAACAACTGGGGGATTGACAGTCGGCTTAGAGAAGGCTGGGGTGGCCGCAAGAGCCTTATGAGCAATAGCAGGATTAGAGGATTGAGGGAGAGGAGTAGCAGCAGATTTAGGGTGTTGATGGTGATGAGGAGGGGAGGAGCTGTGAGGTGAGGGGGCAGATTTGGATGGGAAAGGGCTGGAGTTTAGGGGGGCTCTGAGCCAGGATCCATAGGGAGAAGCAGACGGTGCTGAATCAGTATGAAGTGGTTTTGAAGAGCAATCAGCATCAATGTGTCCAAAGCAACCACAATAATAACAAAAAACTGGCAATCTTTCGTATTGTAATAAGCAGCGGATAGCAGAACCATCATGGATGATGGTAACAATTCTTTTCAGAGGAATGGTGGTGTCAATATCGACACGGATACGTAAAAATTTCCCAATCAAAGATCCATCCCGATCATGATCAACTGAGATAAACGTACCAATTTTGTTACCAATAATTTGGGCCGAGTCGAAATTCATTAGGCCAAGAGGAATTCCAGAAACGTGAACCCAAAATGGAAAGTACTTGAATTCCAAATTATCCACAACGACTGAAGGGTCGACAGTTCTCAAAATCATCAAATATCTTCCAAAAAACCATGAAGCCCCGTGAAGAATTCGAGAAACATCATTCTCAGATCCAAAGATGAACAAAAATATGTTTTCACCCACCGATTTAATGGAAAGAGAGCTGGCCTGCCATAAAGGACGAAACACTTCATCCATTTGTTTAACAGTGAGGTTGCGGGGCGATAACACCTTGCCCAAAAGAGAGACCGATTTGTTGAGAATCGGAGTAGGAGTGTCGGCTGTCGTGGCCTGTGCTTCAGAGGGTGTAAGGGTTAAATTCGAATAGAGTTTGGCAAGAGAGTCCGCCATGGAGGAAAGGAAAGAGACGGGGTCGCGCACAGAGACTTTTTAGAAGACTTTTTATTTCACTTGTACCGAATTGAAATTAGGTAGGGCTGAATTGATTAGGTGCTCACTTGTGAATGTCATTTACATGTGACTTGTCTACTAATATTTAATTGAACTTTTTTTAGTACACAAGTAATTTTCAATGATTTATTTGGTTCCCTTAATATCTTTATAATTTCTAATTAAAATATGGTGGACTTCTCAAGATTTGATAATGGAAAAATGGAATCCCCCTCCTTCGCGGGGAACCAATCTGACGGGGCCGATTTGTTTCCCCGTAAGATGGAGATGGGAAGATATTGTCCCGTTAATGGAAACGCGACGGGATGAAAAATGCACCTTCTGCCCCGTTTTTCGGTAGAACTAGATAATATTATTTTAATTTTGTATATATTATATATTTATTTAAGAAAAATATATTTTATTAAAATATAGTTTTGCGGGTCAGTGACGGGGAATCCCACAAACGTGGAGACGGGGACTTCCCCCCACCTTCCCCCCCCCCCCCCCTCCCCACCCCCCGCCATCAGAGCTGGTCTAATGTCTCAAAGGGTCTGTTGCGAAACAAAAAATGGGCTAAAATATTGATATCATTTTTTCGAAAATAATTTTTACCATATAAAACAAGACATCACTTGCAAAAATATTAAAATAAATGGAACCCCTTAAAATATTAATATTTACTTTCGAAAATAATTTTCATCTACTAAACAATATATAAAACATAACTTGTAACTAATGAAAAATATAAAATATATTATTTTTTCGCAAACATTTTTCATTAACTAGACAATATATAAAATAAAAAATATAAATTATAACTAAAGAAAAACGTAAAATAAAATTTGTGTGTGTTGTATGATTGTATCTTCTCCTTTCCAAGGAAGAATAAAAAAATGGGTTAGATAAGGATTAAACTCGCAACTTGAGCAAACAAATAAAAGCTTCATTCTTGTTCGTCTACCATTACTCTACACTGCAAGTTAACATAATATTGTACTCCCTCCGTCCCAGCTAACTTTGCATACTTTCCTTTTCGGTCCATCCCACCTAACTTTGCACACCCTTAAAAAGGAAATCTCTCTCACGATCTCCACCATCGAAATCTCCACCTTTAAAAAAGTCAAAGATTCCCCAGAATCTGCTTTTCCTTAACATCCGTGTCAGGTCAACCGTGCAAAGTTAGCTGGGACGGAGGTAGTATCTCAAAAGTATATATTATATTTAAAAATCGAGGGTCTGGCCCGCTGGGGCCCGGGTACGACGGCGCCGCCTTGGACCGCCAAAGCTTGTTGTCAGGCCTAGACTCCCATACATGATCCGACACATATATAATGGATATATAAATTAAGAGTAGGTCTTGGGTGCACCTAACACAATAAGCTTATTGTGCACTTCTCAATTTAATTTGGTAATTAGATATATATTAAGGCCTGCATTTGGATATACAAAAATAAACTATCACGTGCGCGTGCTGAGGTCTCGAGTTTGAGCCTCAGCCAGCACGCTTTATTCGTATTTCTTTTATACATATTAATAATATATATATATATATATATATATATATATATATTAAGGCATGTTTGTTGGACATAAGAGGTACTAGCCTAGGTGGTAAAATCTTGTATTGCCACTTATTAGGGCATGAGTTTGAATCCCATCTTTTTCAATTTGTTTCTATATATGTGCACTTTTTATATTATTTTAGACAATATAATATATTATTTAAAAAAATTATATATTATTAAAAAAATGTGTATGTCTGTAATATAACATATACTGTTACGCAATATAACACATACAATTAAACAAAAACATAAAAAAAGTTAAAAACATATAATTATAATATATACTATTACGCTATATAACATATACTCCCTCCGTCCCGGCCCAATAAGGAAAGTAGGCAAAGGGAGTACTAAACAACACGAAAGCAGGGTCTAAACCCTAGACCTCTGCGTGCATCAGACCTTCTAGACGCAAACTAAGGGGGTGTTTGCAAACCCAACAACACCCCCAAAATCAATTTTCAAAATCACTTTTCACAATCAGTTATGTTTGCAAACTCATGTTATTTTTTCAGAATCAATTATATGAAGCACTTTTAAGCTGCTTTTGAGAATCAATGAGAGAGCAGCTTCTGTGAATCAATTCTTAAAATCACTTTTTTTCCAAACACTACCAAATTTTTATTTTACTACAACAATCAATTTTAATCACTTTTTCACAATCAGTTTTGTTTGCAAACACCCCCTAAATCCATTGCACCACATGGTGCTGTTGTGAATTTATCCAAACAAGGCACTTATATATATTCTTAATTTTAAATTAAATAAGAGAGTGCACAATAAATTTATTGTGTGTTGGATGCACACAAATTTTTGTCATAAATTAATGTTCATTGGTAGACTTATGATGAATTCCGTTAGTTAGACGGTTACATATGTTACAATATATATTTGTTATGCAAGAATAGTAGGGTATAGTTGTTACTGGATAACCAACGTGCATTTGAAGAAAAAAAAAGTTGAAATAAATAATGAAGAAAAGTTTGAATTACATACTTGTTCCAACGTCACTTATTTGAATATTTTATGTATAAATATATATTAAGTATCTTATTTAAGACAACTAATACATTAGGTTTGATTTTAACTAAGAAGTTAATGTGTAGAGACAGATGGTGGAGTGAATCTAGACGACAATGGGTTTGAAAGTCGGGCCATTGATAACCAATCATTTAGTCAGCCCTAAAATAATTGGAAGCTTAAGTCTTGCAGTGATGTGACTTGTTGGCAGTAGGTAACCAACCACAATTAATGCTAAAATTATTTTAGGGCTAAAATTATTTTATGGTTAATTACACAAAAATATAATAATCTTTTAGTTAATTATTAATTACAAATTAGAAGTGTGTATGAAACTCGGTATTTATTGAATTATACTGGAAATCGAACTAAAAGTATACCAAGGAAAAAGAACCGTTGACTTTTGATTTTTTCCGAGTTAAACGGTACCCAAAAAATATTATGGTATATATGATTCGGAATATTCAGCACTACCTCCGTTCCGGCTAATGTTGCACTGGAAGGATTGACACAAGTATTAAGAAAAGTTATTTTTTGGATTTTGTTGATTTTTTAAAGGTAAATTGAGGGTGGAGATTGTGTTATAACTTTCCTTTTTAAGGGGTGTGCAAGTTTACCTAGACGGACGAAAACGGAAAGTTTGAAAGATTAGTTGGGACGAAGGTAGTATTATCTATACCGAGAACCGTGCCAAATTGTAAACTGTCTCATACCAATAACCAAGATTACAAAAATATATAAATATATTAATCATTTCATATATAGAGTAGTTTACAAATTTTGTGCATAATTTCATATGTTACTACTTCTAGACGACTTCACTAAAAATGTTTACTTATAACTTGATATTGTTAAAAGTACTCCTTTTAACAATAATTTAATACCGTTGTATGTTCAACAATAAACAACAGCTTTAACAATATACAAAACTGTTGTCTATTGAATTATAAACTACGGTTTTGAGCTGTTATTTTTTCCTAAATATTGGTGTATATTTGACAACGGTGATAACCGTTGTCGTTAGGTGGAAAATCGTTGTCGTTAGCTGTAAGACAACGGAGAGAAACTGTTGTCTTTGTAGTGAAAACACCAAAAGAAATTGTAGTCTTGCATTGAAAGACAACGGTGTTTGGTGTTGTGTCTATCGCTGGAGATGTTGTTTAGAAGCATATTTTCACATGAAACGCTCAATAGTCACAAAATCATAAACTTTCAAATATGAAAATAAATACAAAATATATATCAATGTGTTCATCAACATTAAATTATTATAATACAATCCTAAATGTTGAACTACATAGGTCCTAAAATTAAACCAACACTAACTCCTATTTACTCAAACAGCTCCAACATCTACAATTAAAGATTCCCCCAAGATTGTGGTCAATGTGTTTATCAGCTTTCTCCGTCAGACAAATGAAATGTTAGCTCTGTTCATCCCAAGATACTAGTTATAACCTTTTAATCAGATAAGATCATGAAGCAAGGTAGTTCCTGTGAACAATTTTACCACCTGTGAGAATACATACAATATACTCCCTTCGTCCCGGCCTAATTATCCTACCTTGGTCGGATACGAAGGTTACAGATTTTGTGGAATCTTTGATATTTTCAAAGGTGGAGATTGAGAGTGAAGATTTTGAGGGTGGAGATTGTGAGAGAAATTTGTCATCATGGGCTGACGAATCGGGACAAAGCGAAAAAGAAAGTAGACAAATTAGAGTGGGACGGAGGTAAGTCGGAAACACTCCAAAAATCAAGAAAAGAGAAAATAAATGGATCAATTCCAACTCAGAGTAAGTTCAAAGAAAGCGAATTAATAAAAACTACAACAAACTAACAAGGCTCTTTACATGCATAATGCATAAACTAATGCTAAAACCACTTTATGATTTTGCAATGAAAATGACAACTATCTTAGACAAGTATAAGCAGAAGAACTTGATCTGATATTAAAAATCTTGAAAAACATCTGAATAATCGAGTATAGCGTGTTGAATCAAACCGTCTCATCAGATTCATTAGATTTGAAATACTGTACTGAACTGTCCTGAATTTTATGACGGTTCGATACGGATTTTAATAAGTTTTGGTTCGGTTCCGATCCTTAGATTTTGAAAGTACCAAACTTTGAGACGATACTGAATTTTTTAAATCCCTTGACCGTATTGTCCCGTGCACATCTCTAGTTACAAGCATAACTAGGAAATTGCAAATCGATGGACCTTCCTTACCTCCACAGACCCTGTATCAATCACATCTCTTGCAAAATGCAATCTGACATCTATGTGCTTGGATCTTTCATGGAAAGCTTGATGTTTCACTAGATGTAAAGCACTTTGATTGTCACAATATATAGTAACACAGGCCTGCTTAATCCCTAGATCCTTCAGAATGCCTTTTAACCACATAGCTTCCTTGATTGCCTCTGTCAAAGCCATGTATTCAGCTTCTGTAGTAGACAAAGCCACCACTGATTGTTGCACACTTTTCCAGCTAATTGCAATACCATATAATGTGAACACATAGCCTGTGATTGACTTTCTGGTGTCAATATTTCCAGCAAAATCAGCATCTGCAAATCCTTCTAAAGGAATAGCTAATTTTTCCTGCTTCTGAAACTTCAACCCCAGACTTGTTGTTCCTTTTAAGTATCTAAACACCTGCTTCAAAGCCTCCCAGTGCGCCTTTCCTGGATTTGACATATATCTTCTGACTAGGGACACACAATATGCTAAATCTGGCCTGCTGCATATCATCCCATACATCAGACTTCCAATTCCACTAGCATAAGGCACACTTCTCATGTAGACTCTTCTTCTGCTGACTTAGGACTCTGCTCCTTTGTTAATCTGAGTTGTTGACTTACTGGAATACTCATTGTCTTGGCCTCATGCATTTGAAACCTCTCCACCACTTTCTAAAGATACTGCTTCTGAGACAACCATAAACATCCAACAGCTTTGTCTCTAATTATGTTCATACCCAGAATCTTCTTAGCTTCTCCTAAGTCTTTCATATCAAATTCAGAGCTCAACTTCTGCTTAAGCTGATGTATTTTGTGAGTCCTCTTGCTTGCAATGAGCATGTCATCCACATATAACAACAAGTATACAGGATCAGCACTTAAACTTTTATCAAAATAAACACAACTGTCATACAAACTTCTGACAAAACCAGCTTTTAACATAAACTCATTGAACTTCTTATTCTACTGCCTTGGGCTTTGCTTCAATACATATAATGACTTTTTGAGGAAACATACTTTTTCTTCATTTCCTGGAACCACAAATCCCTCTGGCTGCTTCATATAAATGTTCTCAACTAAGTCTCCATGTAAGAAAGTTGTTTTTACATCCAGCTGTTGTAACTCCATGTCCTCTTGTGTTACTATAGACAAAAGTAATCTGATGGAACAGTGCTTTACCACAGGAGAGAAAACATCATTGAAGTCAATGCCTTCCCTCTGAGTAAAGCCCCTTGCTACCAGTCTTGCCTTATACCTTATCTTATCTGAGACCCCAGCTTCAACCTCTTCTTGTAAATCCATTTGGAACTTACCAGCTTTTGTCCCTTTGGTTTATCCACCAATTTCCAGGTGCCATTTCTCTCCAAAGACTCCATTTCTTCCATCATTGCACTGATCCAGTGTTCACTTTCATCACTACTGATTGCTTCTTTGATGTTCTGTGATTCATGATTTTCTATGTCTTCAGCAACACTCAGTGCATAATGTACAGTTCCAGATGTCAACTTATCCGGCCAATTTTACATGTGATCGTATGTATACCAAAAAAATAAAAATAATTGATAAATAATAGTTTAGCTACCAATCAAAGAATTTTAAAATACACACAAGTAATCATAATAGTTTGGGTGATTTAGCATCCAAACTGCTTGTTAAATGTAATTTTGACATCACCATTTTTTAAGGGAATTTTGACATCACATTAGAAACATAGGAAGTTGATCCTCCCTCTGTCCCGATCTAATTTACCTATTTTAATCGGATACGAAGATTAAGAGAAAATAATTTTTGTGGAATCTTTAATTTTTTAAAGGTGGAAATTGAGGGTGGAGATTGTGAGAAAAGTAGACAAGTTAGAGTGGGACGGAGTTAGTAATTAAAAAGGGATACAATTGTGTCACTTTTATCAATTTTATTTTGTTAATATCTTAAATTATATATTCGGGGAAAATGTTGGATATAATGTGTAAGTGTTGGTTGTGTAGGCGGCAATCTTTTACTCGGAATATTAACTATAATTCCAGTCGTAAAATTATTATATGTTCATTATTTATTTTACTAAATTATAAAAATCGTGTTGAAATTATAATTTTGTTAAAGTAAATGATTTGTTTTAATAAACCATTTTTTTAACTTATTTGTTAACCTCAATATTGTGCACAAGGCAAAGTCTTTTATACATCTGGCACACAGTGTAATTCGAGTAAGATATTACTCCATATAAATTATACTTAAAAGTATTATTCGTTTTGGATAAAGTTTATAATATTTTTACCAGCACATGTAGTACATTTAAACATAAATATTAACACATTTTTAGCATAATACATTTCTTCGGAACAAGTGATTCTTTTAAGCATAAACATTACTGGTCCATTTGGCTAGAGGGATTTGAGGTGGATTTGGAAATCCATCATCAAATCCACCTAACTTGTTTGACAAAAAAAAATAAAAATCAAATCAAGGGATTTTAAATCCCTTCTAAATTTCTAATTCATTTTGGATGAATTTCAATCCATCCAACAACCTAATCATTTGTAAATTCATCATATCTCTCTTATATGTATAATCATATTATCACACACATTTCAAACACTACACACACACAACACTGCTACACGCACGCGCGCGCGCACACACACACACACTTCACACACTACACACACATCCTACATGCACATACTACACACACTACAAGCGCATACTACACGCACACACTACACACATATTACGTGCACACACACTTCACACACACTACAAACACTTTCTTTATCATCGTCATTTCAAAAATGTTAAAAAAAAGAATTGAAAAATGAAAAATTTATATTATTCAAATCCACTCATTTGAGTTTAAACATCCAAATAAAAAATCTAAAGTAAATTTAAAATGAATAAATTTTCAAATACAAAAAATTAGAAATCAAATCATTTACTTTCCAAATCCTTCCATCCAAACATTTCCTAATATATTTTCATAAGAAAATGTTCCATTTGCACGGATTACTAGCGCATGAAAGATCTTCTCTATGTACTCAGTCCAAATATTTACCGCAATTTAATGATAATGATTGTTTAGGTGCGATTTTGTTCTTTCCTTGCACCTAAATGCCACCTCTCCTTCTCTTTTACCTCATGGAAAGGACTATTTTATTTTTTCATACATATCTTTAAAGTTATTGAATACATAAAATAATGAAGAGGCCAATCTTCAAAATATATTACCTTTTTTTTTTTTTTTTTTGGTTAAGACCAAATGGTGTTTCTTAGAGATCCTAAAAGGGTCATTGGCCCCTTTGGCTCCTAGAATGCTGGGGGATGGGGGTTTAATCTTATCAACCCCGGTTGGAAAAAATTTCGACTAATCTCAGGTATTCCCGGCATGAGTGTAAGATTTTCATCGGTCGTTTATTTATTTATATTCTGATTTCTCCTCGTCTAACCACACCTCTCAGTCTTGCCTTGATCCCAATTAATTCATAGACTCTAATCTACTGTCTGACTAACGTCTAACGACTTTTACACCATTGATCAACCCAGATAAATTTAAATCATTTAGATCCAAATCGATTAACTAAGGTTTTAATAGGTTAGCCCGCTTAGAGTTATAGTTATGGCTGTGGTAGATCACATATTTTCTTTTTTATTTGAAGCATTAAACTTTTTTTAGAAAAAAAATCATTAAATTGCTGGAATCAATCAATACTGATTGATAAAAAATACATCCAAAACAATATTAATAGATTTGGAACAACTGAAACACAAAAGTACTACATCTAAACCTATACAAGTCTAAATCTAACAAGTCACTTTGCATTGGACAAACGCGTACCGAAATACTTGATCTCGATCTCGAATTTGTTATTAATTTTCAAATGAAAGCCCCAAAAAATGAAAAAAAATCAATATTGAAATGTTTAATAACGACTGAATCTTCAAAATTGACACAAGGAGACACCACGAATAACAGAGCTTGAAACTAATATTTTCGTTTATTGTGGGAAGACAAAAACTCCCTTGGAGAAGACAAATTAAAAAAAAAAAAAAAAAAAAACAAAAAACAAATTAAAAATCGATGGTGAAACCTAGATGACTATGAAAAGTCATATAATTAGCTAATTATTGCAAGTAGTCAAAAACATGACGTGGAGGAGGATGATTCTATAACTTTCAACTCCTATTTATGTGCTTATGTTCTTAAGCTCGAAAAGGTTCATCTGCAACCTGGGCTTATTTGCAACTCCTTTATCTCTGATCACTGAATTCTCTAAAATCGAATATATTTTGAAATGCAGGAATTCATTACCGTGAAGAAGGAGGAAAAGATGTGGATTTCTCACTAAGAGTGTGTTCATCTCTTGGTTCAATTAGCCACCAACAAAACCTAACGGTGGTGTTTCTTCCCTGTTCGACAACAATGATGCCATTGCTAACATTCATATCTTCTTCTGTTGCCGCTCTCAAATATCGATCTAAAATGCTCGCTTTTTGGTTTGCCCTCGCCACTCGCCCTCCTGGCCTCGACCCTTGATTTTATTTTATTTTCAATTTCCTCCGTTTGCTCTGATAAACACGCACACTCGGTGGATTATCAGTTTTTGTTCCTTGAAATAGTTTGGGGAGTGATTTAACCCATGAAACATGCGGTATTAGTAGGCATGCTTTGTGGTAATGTCTAATTGAATATTAGGTTCCGGAGTTTTTAATTATGATCGTTGAAGCTGCGTCACACAATTAGAAAATTGGATTGTTAGTTTGTAACATGTATTGCGAGAATCCGTATCCGTATAGCTTAAACTTTGAGTCGGATTGGGGGAAGTTAGTGAATCAATCGTCGAATTCGACTAGGGTTATAGAAAATTGGGGGAGATTATCGAAGAACGTTAATGAATCCCTAGTGTTGGATGGTGATAAAGGAGAGTTAGTGAAGGCTACAGGGAGAAAGGGGAAGAGAGATGAGGTTTCAGAGGCAAAGACAATGGCAGCATTGAAGAGTCATAGTGAGGCAGAGAGGAGGAGGAGAGAGAGAATCAATGCACATTTCGATAGCCTCCGAACTCTTGTACCGAATAATGAAAAGGTCAGTTGGTGTTCTTGGTTTGCTTTTATAAGATATTAACATTCGGCTTAATGATTATTGTTTTTTATTAGTATTATGTTTGTGCTTGAAATAACTGAATTTCTATGGAGTTTTGGGGGTCATTGTAGTAGAGCAGGATTTTACATATTTTGTATGTGTTGTCTGTGAACTCTCTTTTGCTGCGGGGTGTGTGTGCGCGTGTGTGTGTTCTTGTGTTGATACACATTTTTAGGCTTTCTTGAAGTGTGTGATCATCTTGACCTTCGGGTTTAGCGAAGTGAGGCTTCTACAATCAAAATGTCAAAGTAGAAAAGAGATCAGATTCATGTATCAGGGGTGTATACATGGGTGCGTGCTCTTCACAATTTTAGGTTTTCTTAAAGTGTGATGATCTTGACTTTCGGGAAGTGAGGCTATTCTGTTATCAAAATGTCAAAGTAGTGCTGTTAACTAAAATATGCTAAAGTTGGTCACTATCTTCATCTTCTGAAGTTTTATTATATATTACCTCATTTTCAAATGTTAGAATATTTGTGATATGATAATGAGTGGACGGTGGGCTAACTACTGCAGATCTGAGGTAAATTGTTTTTTAGTTTAATCTCGCTATCAGTCATTTTCCAATTGCCATAGTATAGTTTATTCTTTTGTATGACCATTAAACAGCAAAATTCGTTTTCATGCTGAAGTAAGGTGGTGTAACATTGATGTATGAATTGTATAATAAACAAAGGACAAGTTAAAAGTAATCTATCTAGCAATAGGTTGCCATCGCTTTGTATCCTCCGTTGCAAAAAATTGACTAGATTGTGATAGCCTCCTTCGTTATATTTTAGATGCAAAGATTGAACACACAAGGATTTTGTGTTGTCACCTTTGAATTTCTCTGATTTGAATTTTCGTTGAATTACAGCCAGATATGTTAGCATGTTTATGCCATTAAGTGATAATGTTGTGATTTGTGAAACAACTGTTTTCTTCCTGTGCGAAATTGGATATGATAGTTTTGTCAGCTAATTGAATTACAAAAGATGTAAAGACTTATGATTCTTTCTGTCGAGCGAAGAATTTCTAGTGATTTAAATTGTGTCAAAATTGGATATAGCCAAGTTCAATAAAGAAAAGGTGAATATAGCCGTGTTGTCATTTGAAAAGAACTCCATATTTACGGGGAAGATGATTTCCAAAATGTGCTATATCTTGTCTGAAATCTGAAACTAGACATCCTACAAGAACATGATTTTTATATCGCTTCTTTACCTGTTACACCCATGGTTTATCAGAAGAGAGGAAAGAAGAAGACGGGCAAGTCTGAGATGCCCGGGTTGTTGCAATTTCCTTAGTATTCTTATTTTAATTATGGTCTTAAGTTATTTTAATTCTGTTAAGAGTTGTCCCTTGGGCTTTTGTGACTATAAATATTTTCGCCGTAAGTTTTATTAGCAGTTTTATGACATTGATTATTGAACCAATTTAGACGTGGGACGAGAGATTGCTCTAGTTGGTTCTTGTTTTGCACGTTACCTTGATTGTTCTTGTCTATTTCACTCCAACATTACCTTTTATTGTTGGTTGATAGATGGACAAAGCCACATTACTAGCTGAAGTTATCAACATAGTAAAACAACTGAAGACTACGGCAAAACAATCCGCTGAAGGCCTCCTCATCCCAATGGACACAAATGAAGTAAATGTCGAAACACTCGAGAATAGTGGCTCTTTCTTGCTAAAGGCTTCACTTTGCTGTGACTACTGGCCTGATTTGTTGCCTGATGTAAGGCAAGCTATGGGTAATCTTCCGGTTCGAATTCTGAAGTCCGAGATATCTACCTTGGGGAGCAGAGTGAAGATCGTTTTCTTGATCAGCACAAATGAAAAGAACATTGAGGGTGATGTTCGTGTGGCGTTGGGCGATATTCTTGACAGGGTCTCTGCATCATCAGAGTATGCTCAGGAAATATTTGTCCCACGTAAAAGGCATCGGGTTTCGTGTCTCGAATCTTCGGAAGCAGCTGTTTAATCTGGAACAAAAAATGTGGGAAGAGTAGACATCTGGATGTGATTTTGTGATTCTGGGTTTTATACAAAATAACAGATGTAGTTGATGCTCGGTAATTGTAGTATATTTGTTATACTCCCTCCCTCCCAAATGAACTTGCACATGGGGTAGGTACAGATATTAAGAAAAATTATTTTTTGGGGATTTTGTTGACTTTTCAAAGGTGGATTGAAGATGGAAATTGTATTATAATTTTCCTTATTAGGACGTGTGCAAGTTTGTCTGGGACGATCGAATTCGAAAAGTATACAAGTTCATTCGGGACGGAGGGAATATAATGTATGTGTGTTTTTGGTGTTTGTGTTTTGTGTAGGAAAATAAAGTTGAATGAACATGTTCATTGAAGAACTTTGGGGTGTTTTGCTACCCCGTTTGATGATTCGATTGATTGGATTTAGAGTACACTTTTTTTTAGATAATAAAATATCTTTAAATCGGTGATTGATAAGAAGAAACAATCAATACAACATATAGAAATATGAAATAATTTAAGTACAAAATTACATAATCTAAACATATACTCAGTAAATTATTATTGTGATGGATAAAACACGTACCAAAAGTGTGGTTGTAAGACCCAGAAATAAGCAAATTAAACTTGAAATGATTAATGGTGATTGAATCTTTAAAATAAACATATTAAAGTTAAAATGTTTAATGATGATCGAACATTCCTGCTTATTAAGAGGAGTAAAAGAATTTGGATTTGGAGTTTGGTTTTATGGATATTAGGTGTAGTTGACAACAATAGAAAAAAATTAAAAAAAATAGTAAAATGTTATAATTTTATTAAGTAAGCAAATTAGCACCAGTGGTCTAGTGGTAGAATAGTACCCTGCCACGGTACAGACCCGGGTTCGATTCCCGGCTGGTGCATATTAACTTTTGGCCCTGCACAACAAAAAAAGATTTTGCATAAACCTTCTTATAGCTGTTGTATGTATAAAAAGTAGTACACAATATAACATTTATAAATAGTACATTTCAACTTTTTCCGCTCAAAGTAATATACTAAACGTGAAAATTATTTTACAAGACAAAAAATTTGGTGACTTTAATTATTTGGCTAAATATGTTTATGTCGTTGTTATATGACAAATATTCTTGCAAATCAATTCTATAATCATAAATCTTTCGTGATTCTTGTGATATTCCATTCAAATTGCCTTAAATTTAGTAGCTTTCTAAAACATTTATCAATGATTTGTTGTGACGGCGGCGATTGATTTGTCAGAGTTCTCGTTTTCTGGAGATAATAACATGGTAAATAACAATTAGTGCAGCATAATTAGGAAATTAACATATGTGAGTGCATTGAATAGGAGGCTATTTAGTGTGCTTTTAAGTAGTATCGCGTCCTGAATTTAAATCGCAGTGTAACAACTCATTTCAAATTATTACATGGAACCCGATCTCGATATGTTAGTATTCGTCGAGGTTCTTAATGGTTATTTTAGTAAATGGGATCCGAATCATTTGGACCTCCCAAAGTACGCTGTTGTGTCTAGCACTTCAAAACATGAAAGTTTTATTGTAATGGGATGGAATATTCAGGTGAGGATTCGAGATTTGTACTTCGATCTTGAATACGAATAATTAAAGTAGGGGGTGAGGGATAATTTTGTTGAACATGTTGTATATCTATGGAACATCGTTCGAATACAAATGTTAAAAGGTGAATTTGTTGTGGAAGATAACGAGCCGTCGTTCTCTTGAGATATACAAAATATATATCTCTCACATTATGAATAAGTTTGTTAGGATTAGTTAAAATCTTTAAACTTTTGGTGTGTATTACAATATTAAACCGAACTAGTAGTATCCCCGTGCGATGCACGATTTGTAAGTGTAAATGAATAAATTAATATTTTTATATAATTTTAATATAATAAAATATTATAATCAATAAATAATAAGATATGAAAAATTATATGTTAATGAAAAAAGAGTGCAGTGAAAGTTTTAAAAACTAAAATATATATTAGTATGGATATTTATTTTTCGTAATATATGAATATCTCCAGCATCCTTCCATAGAAGTCATGTTGATGATTAGGACTGGAATTACAATATGCGGTTGATAGGGGATATATTTGTAATGTTAAAAATTTAATTACCGTCTTAATAAATAATTTTTCATTAATAATACCCAATAAATTTATTTAAAAAAGTTAATTTTAAGAAAATATTTTTTTTCGGCCCGGGCGGAATCAGCCCAAATAGCTTTATAATATTTATTTTAGGCTAATATATAACAAGTTATTGACAATAATTATATTTTATATTGGGGTTGAATTTTATATATAAAAAATTGTTATATCCAAAATTAGTAATAAATTTTGGATGGGAAAACTTCAAAGTTACTAATTTGGGCGGATTTTGTTATTATATTAAGTATAGATGGTAAATGTGGAATGAGATATCTACCATATGAGATTTATAAAAAAATCCGAATGGTAAATAAATGAGTGTGTGGTTATTGAATAAACAGATTGCTACATTCCGAGGTGTTGGCTTCCAAATATTATAAATTAAAAATAAATGTAAATTCATTTATTTGATATGTTCGTCAAATTATAGATATTTATATTAATGTTCGTGTGTTATATTTTAACAAAAAAAATTGACGTTAAATTAATTGATATTTTCTATCTTGTGTTGTTTAAAGCTGCTTATTTTATTTATTCGGATCAAAGAGTAATTGGTACTACTTGACCAGCTATTATTTTTTTATGGATGACATATTTCGAGTTAAATTTATCCGATTGTACAACCACAGCCCATTTGACTTTTATAGAAAAAAATTGAATCGAATATAACATGCCATGTTTTACTTTGGAATATACTTAGAGGTGGCAAAATCGGTCCGACCCGACGGACCGACCCAGTCGGCCAGATATTTTAGATGAACTGGGCTATGTAAATCTAGATCAAAGTACTATTTGGGTCGACGAGTTACGCCCAACCCAACCCGGACCGCCCTAATTGTTACCTCTAAATATACTTTATATGATTTATTTTTGTATAGTTCTACCTCGCCGTTTAAGAAATTTTAGATTTCATTTTATTAGTTTAATTTATTAATAAGATTTTTACACTATTGATATGTTTTTGTATTATGTTTTTTCAACCTATAATTGTTTAAATTAATATTTTGGTACACATGCTTTTTTTAATTAATATTTTAGTGTACCATTCGATTAGGTTCTAAACACTTCATATAAATCTGTTATAATTGTTGACACTCATAAATAAAATGCAATCAATATTATTATGCATGACACCTTTTTAGTAGATCAGTAACTATTCATATATCCAATACTTTTCTTTTTTTTAATGAGGTCAATTGGCAACACTTAATCTTGCTATTTGTTAATATTTTTTTATAAATATGTGACTATGATTTGTTTTGTTGTTCTTTTGACTTTGTTCAATTAGCTGGCCTTGACATATTAATGTTTTCAAATTTTCACAACAATATTGTTTCATCAGACATCCCCGAAGTATTTTCCCAAAAAGCTCCTACAAAGGCAAACAATATGTGTGTATGCCACGTGTTTGGGATGTTTCAAAAAATAATTTCTCAAAATTTTCAGTTAGCCCTCTTATGATGTGACCAATGGTAAATGTTGTGCATTTTTTTAAATTGAATTGGTTATACACTACAAGAAAACGCGTTTTTAGCGGCGAAAATTTTCGTCGCAAAGCAGTTGGATTTCGCCGCTAAACCAAGTTAGCGACCAAAATATTTCGCCGCAAGGTCCGTCGCTATTTCAGCGTCGCTAATTTTGTTTGCGACGAAACTTTGTACATCGCCGCAAATATTAGCGGCAAAACAAATAAGTTTGTCGCTAATAATAAAACTTATAAATAATATGAAAAAATATATATTAGCTGCAAATGTTTCATTTCGCCGCCAATTTTGCGGTGCAATTATAACATTTTGTCGCTAACTAATAAAATTATAAAATAATAATAATAAATATATTAGCCGCGAAAATTAGATTTCGTCGCTAATTTTGCGGCAAAAATGTAATATTTCGTCGCTAATGATTAGCTGCGAAATTATATTTCGAAGCCAAGTGTGCGGCGAAAATTATATTTCGTCGCAAAATTTGCGGCGAAAACGTAAAAATTCATCGCTAATTATTAGCCGCGAAATTATATTTCGTAGCTAAGTGTGTGGCGAAAATTATCTTTTGTAGCTAAGTTTGCTGCGAAAATTTTAAATTTTGTCGCTAATTATTAGCTGCGAAATTATCTTTTGTAGCTAAGTTTGCTGCGAAAATTTTAAATTTTGTCGCTAATTAATAAAATTAATAAAAAATATTAAAAAAATATTAGTTAAGAAAATTATAAAATAACACGAAAAAATTGCTAGCTAAAAAATTTATGCACAACTAGTTTAAAGCATATTAATACTTTCATCCCTAGTTTGGAGAAATATTTACAACGCATTATTGAGTCTCCTTGCTATTTCAAAGAATTAGCTAAAATGATATGCTGTCAAATCATTTACAAAACGACTCTAAAATAAATTAATCAAATAACAATTCAAAATGTCAACAAATTCCGTACCACGAGTATTGTTTCAAGTACTTAAACATGAAGTTTGTTCTAAAACACGAAAAAAAAAAGGAATTACGTTCCTCATTCAAGCTCCTTCATCGACCACATGAACCTAAAGAAAAATAATCATTACATCATATAATAAATTTTGCTGCATATCATAGTAAAAACAAGATACATAAAACAATAAACTACATTACTATCATCAATACGTCAAAAATAATACCACAAAAATAATATTGCACCACAATAAAATTATTATCAATCTTGGATGTATTCCACATTTTGTGTGACTTAATGAAAATATCAAATATAAACTTTAGGAACACTACAAACCAAAAATTTCACAAACAAAATTAATAGAGCCCCTCAACCCATCAATAACGAGCATTTTTGCCTAAAACTTATGTAAAGATTATAAGACCCGAAAGCTCCCTAAAATCTATTTTGAAAGGTCTAGACTAAATACAATGATATGAAATAATCTATAATATCATTTTGTTATTCTCCCGTAATCATCGTCCATTAACAGATAATAATTTCATACTTATATATACGTTCAAGTGTCATAAGATGCTTCAAAAATGAAATAGGGGGCACAGAGAGAGCGCAATATGCTTCAAAAATAAAAGTGAGTAAACTTACTTTAACACTAAAGTGGCGGGGTAGATGACGACATCGCACCCAGCAGAGACTGAACTTCAGTAGGGGCTATTTTCTGAAATATCTGCATTGTCATTCTTTGATAAGCCTCCATGTTTTCCTTAAGGCTTTTGATATCTTCTTGTGCTGATTGCAAGGAGGCTCGAGTGCTTTCTAGTTCACCTTGAGTAGATTGAAGCTCCTTTCTAAGTTTAGCATTGGCTACCCTTCGAGAACTGTCATCACAAGAAGTGGGGATAGGCTTAGGTCCATGTCCAAGTCCCGGTATGTATCCAGACCTCTTGCCTAGAACTTCATCACAAACTAGTTCAGAGATCTCTATGTCATCTGGCAGTAGATTCTCATCATCAGTTATGCTACAAGAGAATGCTTCTTTCATCTCGTTAAAACGTTGCACCAATTTGTTCTAAAAAGTATATATATATAGGGAGAGTTAGCTAACAACAAAATAATACCTTAATAAAATTTATAATTAAATGCTACAAGTTACATACATATATTGCTTCAGCACCCTCAGCCCATCCATTTTTCTCAGTCCAGTGTGTTTTTTTGTACAGTTCAATACGATTAACTCGTTTTGGCCCTTCTCAATAACATAATAATTATTACTTGATCATTTGCGGTATAAAGAAGGAAATGTGATATACACTTACAGCTTCATAACTAAATCGCACAAATGACTTTGAGCCTCCACGATGATTGATTTTCAATGAAGCTCGATTATCAGCATTCTTTTTGGAGACATCCTGCAAGACATAAAAATTAAATAATCAATTTTATTTTCTTTTCTTCCTCATAATATGATAAATCATATATGCACTTGGTGAACTAGAATCAATCTACTTAAGTGAAAAAGCAAGTGCAATTACAACTTAGACTTCCTTTCATATTTCTACACGCAACACCATTATATACATACTTCAACCTCCTCAGAGACAAAAATGCAATTAAATTACATGGAAATTGAAATAGTACCTTAAACTTTTCATCTTCGAATAAAGTGCACAAATATATCCAATCTTCTTCGCTTCCATGAAATTTCTTTTGTATTTTCTCTATTCGCATCTCCCAAGGTAAATGCAACAGTTTTTTGTACTTATTGTGCATTTTTGTCCTATTGTCACTGTAAATTTTTCCCATCCATGTCTCTATTTCTTTCATAACTGAATCAGGTCCTGAGCCCACGTCCACATCGAAAAAATTCTACAAAAGAAATTGTTACAGCTGAAGTTTCATATATCAAACTAATTAATCATATTAAATCTGACCAATTACATTTCAAACTAAAAGAAATCAATAAAACTAGACAACAAGTATCGTACTAAAGGAAAACGATAATATTTAAAAAAACTTTTATTGCTAAATTATTTAACTAACCTGTAACCGATCAAACATAGGTATCTTTTGTTCCTCAGTTACCTTCTTCCACCGTCTTATCTGTAGGGGGGCAAATATTTTGACAACAAGTCCTAATTCAGTTGTAAACATGGCTGCATAAGTACCAATTGGCCGACCATCACATTTGCGGAATGTAATGGGTAACTTTCCTTTTTCTTGTACCAAGCGCCTCAACAGTGCATTGTGTCCTGCCCTACTGTCAATTTCTACTTGGAACACGATACCACATTTATAGGTCATCATACAATCTAAGTTGGAACCTTAAAGATAAACTAATACAAAAACGAAACAGTGGACAAACCATTAGAATGAACTTCATTATCCATCTACTCATCAACGACATCCTCTGGTGATGGTTGGATTTCCATTCTCTTAGGCGGCATACCTATATTTAGAAATGACAAACAAGACATGATATATGTATATGAAGGCATTACGTGACACAACTTGAGGCAAACAATAACTACAAGAAATATACACATAGTAAACATGAAGGTTAATGACACAATTAAAGTAATATTAAACACGTGAATGAAGTACGTCTCACAAAATTAAATTTTACAAGAAAAAAAAAAAGAAAATTACATATAATAGATATGAACTAGTCACTATCTTCATCAGATTGAAGTAGAGGCTCGTCTTCATCATTAAGAACTTCAATATCTTCTTCTTCTTCATTTAAAATATCTTCTATGCTCTCAGATATTTGCATTTGTGTATCTGCTAGTTGTACATATTGAGGTTCAACATCTGTTCTTGTTAATTTTGAAGGATGAAAATCTTCAGACACAATTAAATTGTTCTCATTAGATGAGATTTCCTGATTAGGCTCATTGTTTGCACTAGATTGACAAGGTCCATCTGTATTCTCACCATCGATCTCCATTGATTCAAATATTCCACGATGTTGTACCTTCTCAACAACTTTCCAACTAGCCCCACGCTTTATATCATCCAAATAGTACACCTGATGTGCTTGAGTAGCCAAAATAAATGGATCATCCTCATACCATGTCTTAGATGTATCTATGCATGTAACACCAAACTCTTGTAAAACTGATTTCTTTTTTGGATTACATTGGAACCAATCGCACCAGAATAACTGTGACTTGTATCCAAAATTGTAATATATTTCAACCACCTCATTTAAAACTCCAAAGAAATCTAAATTTTCCCCATCATCTGATGACGGTACACTAACCCCACTATTTTGAGTTGTTCGTCGAGAATCACGAGATTTAGTATGGTACCTAACACCATTTACTACACAAGCATCATAAAGTTGAACTTCGAAATCAGGTCCAAGTGATAAAGAATATAGCTCATTTGTTGCCTCGGGAGTATTTATAGATTTTAATTTAATCATTTTCTCTCGAAACCAACTAGGAAATTCCTTCTCTTGCGCCTGAATAATGGAATTGGATTCACCTCTTTCGGAGAGTATTTCAAAGTGTTCACTACATAAAATATGTGAGTAAATTAAAAATACAAGATAATATAAATAGAGAAATAAAGAGGTCAGAGTCACTTACTTCCTATAGCTCTCCACTTCTCTACAATTATTAAGAATATACCAATGTGCTTTATTCCGTAGGTTAGATGACAACATATGTTTCCTAGAAGCGCTCAACACTCTAACTTGTTGTGAAAAGACACTTAATGAACACTTGTTAAGTTCATCGACGTCTTGGTTACGATGTGGTCTTGTAAATCTGGTTTCTATCTGGTTCAGGTACATAGAGGAGAATGTTAATGCTTCATTAACAATATATGCTTCTAACTTTGCGTTTTCTTTTTCTTTCTCTTTTAGGTTAATTTGATAAGATATAATTTTCTAAGAATCATTAACTCACATTTTTATGATGTATTTTATTTTTCTACTTAACTTATTCATTTATATATATGTTATTAATTTGTAAAATAAATTTTTTTTTTATTGAATTAATAAAATGAGATATTAACTTTTAAAATAAAACTTTTATATATAATGGTCTTGTATGTTAGGGTCCTTCTATAATACGCCTGATATATTAATACACTTGAAATTTTGACATTGGATTTAGTTCCTCTTAATAATGGCTATTGCATCAACATTTTGTAAACTACTAGTTGTCGTCTATACTAGTTAAAAAATTCACCTGACAAAATCTTATAACATGTTTGTCCGGTGAATTCAACTACTGTGAGAAATAAACATTATCAGACCAGATTACTGATGAATCTTGATGCAAGATTTGAGAGATGGATTGAATTCAAAGATCTAAATTATAGATTTGATAGCATTATCAGACTTAAATATTGGATAGCAGCAACCTCGTTTAAGAGAAAGAAAAAGTTTAACAAAAAATTGACCATGAATTCTTTAATCTTTCCACTCAATAATTTATTGTATAACTAAAAATTATAGAAAGAGGGACCCACCAAATATTGTTTAACTTGAAGAACCTGCTAAAATTTATTTAACTTTTGTAGTATATTTAAGTTAGTGTTTGGCCCCTTCAATCTTTCCTCTCTCTCTATTCACACACAATAAGCAGACACACACTCAAAATAAGTGCTTCTTACTTCCTCTATCTCTCATCTCTCTGTCATGCAACTTAATTTATTTTCATTATGAATCAACTCTCTGACCTCACAATAATTATCATCAATTGTAAATTAAATCTTCCTTGTCAACATTAATGGTGGCGGTTCTACAGACCTATAAGTTGGTGAATATATCTATATTATATCTACAGAGGCACAAACTCTTGATTGGCTGTATAGCCAAAAGTATTAGACAATCTAAATCCATCTCTGCTAATCTGCAAACCAGATTTATACACAACAACAGTAGACAAAAATTGATATACAAAATAACCACTAATCAAAAGTTGACATCATAATATCAATATCTCTTTAACAATGGTAGAAATAGGTACCTCAGTTTTTCCAAAAATTGTTGAAGATCGAACCACTAGTTGTTACCGTCTTCCCCTGCCGCTGTTGTTATCGCCTTAGAAATTGCAGATAGGGTTTTAAGAGGGGGAAAATTTAGATGTGCTTCTAATCCGCGAAAAGAATTGCTGAAGATCAAACCCTTGTTCTTACCGTCGTCTCCTGCGCTGTTTACCGCTGTTGTTACCGCGGATAGGGTTTAAGAGGGAGAAAGTTTTGATCAGGGTTTTCGCGCAAGATAGCGCTCAAATCAGATTCCAAATTGAATAAAGTTTGCGGTGAAAACTTTGTAATGGGTCGCTAATTTAACTATAGTATAAAATTAAAAAAAGAAAAAGAAAGAGAAGTTCCTTAATTTAAAGGATGTGTACTACAGGTTTGAAATCACGAGATTTGGTTTGGAATATTATATGTTGTTTTATAGGATTAGGATTAGGATTATGGGGGTATCAAATTTATTTCATTAGTTATACACATGTTAGCTGTATCAAATTTATTTGAGAACACAATTATCTTCAATAAGGGATTATTTAGTATCATACATTGACATGCTTATAAAAATTAATTTAGAACATATATAAACTTGTATCACAATTTTCTATTATTTATTATCTAAATAAATACAAATATAAATCATGTGTAACAACGGGGACACAAGTCATAATGCTCATTTTGCAAATCAGCAACTAAGTTATCACGAAATAATTTTTTATTAGTTAAATTATAGAAACATATTATTAATAAACATGTCACGAATAAAATTATTAAGATAAACCTCGCACCTCCAACAAAAATATAATTTAATCATCACATCTAATCTTGCTTATAATATAATTAATTAACAACACATAATATAACATTGACCGTATGGAAGAAGACCCACATAATATAACATTGATCGTATGGAAGGTCTATAACATTGACCGTATGGAAGGCGACCCACATAATATAACATTGACCGTATGGAAGGAGACCCATACGAGTGTACTTTAATTTATCCTATTAAGTATAAGTGTTTGTGTGTGTGAATAAACAAACATACCTGATGTACAAGCCTATATAAAATGCAAATCAAATCAAGGTACAATCAAGTCATAGTACATATTACTTATTTTATTTCAATAAGAGATCATATAATACTTCACTTATGCATTGTCACATAATATTTGAAACCTAGGTAGACATTCAAGCAAGTAATTTATGCAAATATCACATATTTCGCAGATAATTAAATAAATAGTCATGTAACTTTGTTAATATTTTACATATTAATCTAGTCATAACAAGCAATTTCAATACCTCCACATAAATTTCAAGTAGCTACGTATAAATGGTAAATTATTTACTAAAATTTTGGTGATTATCATATGTAAAATTATATATATATATATATATATATATATATATATATATATATACATATTATCATGTATTACATTTTAAATTAATTTTAGAATTTTAAAATATCATCGATAATTTAGTGAAATAAAATTATTTGCATCAAATAGTTATAAGTTATGATCACATTAGTAACTATAAAAAAGAAGCCTATACGCACCACTAATATTAGCAACGAAGTAAGAAATTTCGTAGCAAATTATACAGTTAGCGATGCAATATGCCTTTGTCTCTAAAATTATTAGAATTTAAATATGCCAAAAATATCTTTTTCATTTATTTAATTTGATACTTTAGTAATTTGCGACGAATATTAAGTTATGTATCGTTAAATGTTAGCGGTAAAAATGGACAATTAGCCGTAATTTGTTATATAATTTAGAAAAATTAGAATTAACTATATAAGCAATAGAAAAATAGATTTAATTATATATTTTTTTAAAAAACACATATTTTGCGACAAAATATAATATATTTTGCCGCTAATTTTTGCTGCGAAAATTATATTTTCATCGCTAAATTAGCGATGAAATGTAGGTTTTCGCCGCGAACTAAAAATAGCGACAAAATAGTTCCAAACGTCGCTAAAGTTAGCGGCGTATAGATAAATTTCACCGTAAATAATTTTTTTTTGGCGGTTTCACCCTAAAATTATTATAATTTAAATTATTAAGAAAATAATTCTATTTATTAATTATGTAATTTTAGTGATTTGTGACGACTTTCAAGTAATATGTCGCTAAGTGTTGGCAGCAAAAGAACATATTTTGCAGCTATTTGATATATAAGTAATAGGAAACTATTTTTTACTATACATTTTTTTAGAAAACACATATTTTGCGACAAAATATAATATATTTGCCGCTAATTTTGCTGCGAAAATTGTATTTTCATCGCTAAATTAGCGACGACATGTAGGTTTTCGTCGCGAATTTAAAATAGCGACAAAACAGTTCCAAACGTCGCTAAAATTAGCGGCATATGGACAAATTTCGCAGCAAACAATTTTTTTTTGGCGGTTTCACACTAAAATTATTATAATTTAAATTATTAAGAAAATAATTTTATTTATTAATTATGATATTTTAGTGATTTGCGACGACTTTCAAGTAATATGTCGCTAAGTGTTAGCGGCAAAAGAACATATTTTGCAGCTATTTGATATATAAGTAATAGGAAACTATATTTTACTATATATATTTTTTAGAAAACACATGTTTCGCGACAAAATATAATATATTTGCCGCTAATTTTGCTGCAAATATTGTATTTTCATCGCTAAATTAGCGACGAAATGTAGGTTTTCGTCGCGAAGTAAAAAATAGCGACAAAAGAGTTCCAAACGTCGCTAATGTTAGCAGTGTATGGACAAATTTCGCCGCAAACAATTTTTTTTGACGATTTTTTACTAAAATTATTATAATTTAAATTATTAAGAAAATAATTTTATTTATTAATTATGATATTTTAGTTATTTGCGACGCTTTCAAGTAATATGTCGCTAAGTGTTAGCGGCAAAAATAGATATTCTGCCGCTATTTGATATATAATTAATAGGAAATTAGATTTAACTAAATATTTTTTTAAAAATACATGTTTTGCGACAAAGTATAATATATTTGTCGCTGACTTTGCTGCGAATAGTGTATTTTCATCGCTAAAGTAGCGACGAAATGTAGGTTTTCGTCGCTAAGTAAAAATAGCGACAAAAAAGTTCCAAACGTCGCTAAAGTTAGCGGCGAACCATGAAATTTTGCCGCTATTTATAATTTTAGCGGCGAATATGAATTTTGCGGCAAAATTTTCGCCACTATTTACGCGTTTTCTTGTAGTGATATTATAAACGTAAACGAGCAAAGAAAAAGGGAATTGCGGAGACCATAATCCGACCTCACGCAAAATTGAAAAAGACAAGTAATAAAATCCTTCCATGCCATAGGCTAACAGGTAAGGAAAAGCAGATAGAAAATTGTAACATACCACTAATCCAAAATCAAAACTGTAATGAAAAACCAGTATAGTCAATATGAATTTTTTTTAGAAAAAGCTCATAGAACTTACCCTTTTTCGTTAATCCAATAATTTGTATACTTTGTCTTATACAATGTTCTTTTAATTTATTTTTATTAGTTACAGGACGTATTAGATGCCCTAACAACAATCTTAGAACGACAACATCCTAAAAAAATTAGTTATCTGCAAAGTACTTCATCTAACAATCAAGTTATTTATGAGATTATTGATTTGACTGGAGACGAGTCAAACAGAAACATGTTGATTCCATTGTGAATTGGACCGTAGAAGAACATGATGAAAAAAATGTCAATCAAATTGACAGTGATTTTGATGAGGATTTATATGCTGAATTTGATGAAACGTGTCAAGGAGAAAGTTATTATTTGTAAGTTTTTTTTAGAAAAAATACTATAATTGTTTTTTGTATGCAATATAAAGACGCAATGTATTTCTGAATTCATTTATCAATTTCTTTAAAATCTTCCATATTTATAACTTCCTAAATGGAACTAGTATTTTTTCGAATATGCAAAAGTATACAAAAAGTTTCTTAATTGTATTTCACTGTAGTTACTATGTTGGAAGTTATTCATTTATTGCTCACAATGACATAAATTTTTTCAAACTACGATGGAATTTTATCGTTATATTCAAGAAATACATCATAATCGCGTATCACACGGGTGTATTACTAGTTTTACACAAACTAGATGTCCTCCCGTGCGATGCACGGGATAAACTATTGAACATTTTATTTAATTAATAATATGTGATTAAATTTTAATATTGTTGTAAAAGCATTATAACATACATACAGTGTATACACACAATATTACTTGATGTATTTAATTTAAGTAAATATTAACATTTTTTTTTTATGTATAGGAATATGAGTCTTAAACTTAATTTCATAAAAAGTAAATTAAATTATTTTTATTATACATCAACTTCTATTAAAAACATATAACCCACAATTTTCACTAATATAATTTTTATGCGATTGGGCATTAATGTAAATCTAACAAATTCTTGCCATTTTACTATTTGTCATAAAAACAAACTAATTATGGAACTCAAATAATTATTAAAATATAAAATTGTGAAAAGAAACTAAAAATTCTATGTTTCTGGAATACTCTCACACTTTTTATATGAAAATATTTAATTATCTAAATATATCATAATTAACCTTGCAGAAAGTATTTTAGATTTTGATTAATTAATTTATATATCTATATGGATATCTAATTGAAGGTCGTAAAATAAGGACTAATTTGATATATTTTTCATTAAAAACAAAATTGATACAAAAAAATTATAATTATTTAAGCTTTTAGATTAAAAATAAGAAGAATGAAGAGAGAGGAATTTTTTTATTTGTAGATAATAACATATGATGGAATAACTTTCAATGTAGAAAAAGATAAAATAGAAAATTGTCTTGCTAATATAAAAAGTGCAAAAAAAAGAAAAATGACCGACAACCGCAAAAAAATAAAAATAACTGCCACATGTTAAAAGAAAAAAGGTGGAGATAAAAAATGAAAAAAAAAAAAAAAGCCGTAGAAATACTCTGGAGATGACACATATCCAAGATATCCTGCTTTTATATTAAATGGGGATAAGCTAGATTGTATGTATTTGAATGAGGAGAGTTAGGGAAGGTATCTTGTGCACCAGTTTAGGTCCGTGCAATCCGGATTATAGGTCAAAGGATATTACTATTATGCCTAAAAGATATTACATGTGGTGAGTAAAGGTATCATGGTGAAATAGTATCACGATTTATGCTTAAAGGTATTACATGTTATTGTGTAATACCTTTACCCAGAATATGTAATACCTTTAAGCATGAATCGTGATACTCAATTCGGATTGCATCGTGCAATTAGTGTACATGAGACTTTTTCGAAAATTTATAGGACATGTTAAAGTAGAAGCGAATAATATTTTTATTATTTTATTTTTTGGGAAATGATATATACGTGTAGATGGTCGATAAGATATACCATACCGAATTATCCATATTGTTAATATACTAAAATTTATGGTACATAAAAAATCCATGCCTCATGCATACTGAAAATTCAACATGGTATATATAAATTCCCCCGTACTCCGTTTATAAAAAATCCATGGCCGGTATCGAAAATTTGGCTATACCGAAAATTTGACACGATATTAATAAATTCTCATATTGTGCCGAATTTTCGTTATACTGAATTTATGTTGATATCGGAATGTATCGTACAATTTTGATATACCAAAATATCAAACCACCAAAATACTAAAAGAATTTCAGTATACTGGTATATGCCAAAAAGATTTCGGTTTACTCGTATATACTAAATAACGAACTACCAAAATATTTCAGTATACCAATGTACATAGAAATACCGAACTTTTCATTATATACTAAAATACTAAAAAATTTGAATTATTATGGTCTTATCGTACTGAAAATTTATGTATAAGTAATTTTTAATTCTCATAATAATTTTTATTTGAATAATTTTTTAATGCGATATGTGCAGTATTTTTATTTGTACTAGGATAGGATAGGGGAAAAAAAAAAAAAATATGAAAGGGGATAAAGAGAAGGAAAATTGGAGAAGGGGATTTTCCGGTGGAGAGCGGTAATGTCGATTATGGCGGACACTTGCTTGGGACCCCCGCCTGCCTCTACTTCCCATTCCTATATAAATACCGCAAGTCAAATTCCGTTTGCGCTCTCTCTGCCATTTTCTTCACACTCCAGAAATCCCTCTTTCATGGCGCCCTTTAGAAATACCACTCGCCTCTCTCACTGTTCTTCTGCTTCCACTTCCACAAATACTCACCCTTCTTTGCTTGTTTTCTCCGGTATGTTCGTATTCACGTGATAACTTATGGTTTCTTTTCTTTTTCATGGAGGGTTTTCAGAGTGTTGAATAGAGTAAAATTGGGATATGAGGCGTGGATGTTGTATCTATACATTTCCTTGTTTGGATGATTGGATCCAAGGGTAATGAGTTTCCATTGTTATTCTATGATGATGATGTGTAATTATTGTGCCATACTCAAATTCCAAGGGGAAACTCATTAATTAGTTTCTATTTTTGTTCTCTTTTTCTTGCTTAAATTTGATTTTGTGGATTTGTTATTTAAATCTTGATTCAAGACGTGATGTTGCAGAACAATTTTTCTTTGGTCACTGCCATGCATATAATTTCAAGAGACCATTAAGGACAATTTTAGCATGAAGCAAATCATAATATCCTTGGCTACTGTCTAGATTTTGAAGTAAAAATAAGAGCAAATGCACCAATTGGAATCTAATTAGGTATGCCATGCAGTCTTTTATTATTCATGCAGCGATGCAAAAATTATGAATTAAGTTTGTACTATTTTGCAATACATATAGTGCTATATATCTCACACTTTCGGGAGTTTAGACTACTTTATCTCTGGTTTCCTCTACTATGATCCAGCTTGCAATAGATGCCTTTTAATGTGGGAAATATTACAATGAGAGAATATTAGCTTTTGCATTTTAGTCAATGACTCAAGAACGGCAAATACGCAAGTGATAGTTGACTGTGTTGGTTATATCTTTGGATGAATGATGCGCTTATCTTGTGAGGAACATATGTGGATGATTTCTAGTGATATCTTTGGTTAAAATTGTGGCACTCTATGTCTAGTTTTAAGTAATATTTGTATGAAACGGAAGCACTTTATCCTTTCTGGGGTACTATCTTACGGGTTTGCAGTGCTGCAGGTGGAACTGCCTTTAATGGTGTAGTGGAAGAGCTTCAAAAGTTAACAACTCGTGTGGCTCATGTTCTCCCCGTTTCTGATGATGGAGGGAGCACAGCTGAGATTGTTCGTGTTCTTGGTGTGTTTTGTCAACTCAGTATTTTTACTTCATTCTTGTCTGGTTTCTTGCAATCGTGTAAGTTGATGGGTTCTTGGACAGGTTGAAGATGTTTTGTCTGGCATTTGATGAATAATGTTGCTGATAGAATACTCATAGCAAGAATGTTTTTTTACTATCTGAATCCAAATAAGTGTTATGAGTCGTTATATGTATAACTTTACATTGTTTCATTTTGGGAATGTGGTAGGTTTACGGAATCGTGTCATGTGACGATATTATTTACGATGGTATCTGAATTTTGACATAGTGTACTCTCGAGTTTCTTGTTCTGTATTTCCTTATTTGATTGATCACTTTGCAGGTGGTCCAGCTGTTGGAGACATTCGATCTAGATGCTTGAGACTATCTGATCCAAGTACTAATGAGGCTCTTGCAGTGCGTACATTGCTGGGTCATCGATTGCCGCGTGAAGCACAAAAGGCAAAATATGAGTGGTAGTAAGAGCAATATTGCTTTAATAACCCCATTGCTCTAGTGTCTTTTCGCCCTCTTTATCAACTGCCATACTCAAAGTCTCAGTGCTTTCCTTAATTGTATTATTTTTTAAATCTGTAATTATGTAATTTTCTCTAGTAAGTTACTGTGTGCTTGGAGTAACAAGTGCTGGCTTGCTAAGTTGAGGATTCAACAGGTACGATATTGTGGAAGGGAACCATTCTCTGTGGACAGGTGTCTCAAAACCATACAGGGAAACAATTCGAGCATTTCTGGTTTATTTCCAGGAGCAGGTCTGTGTATTTATCCTGGCTGTTGCTTTTATTATCAATTGTTGGTCAAAATCTGGCATTTGTACTGCAGGCAACATTTTCTTTGAAACCCCATATAACTTTTCACTGCTCACTGGCCACTTTCCTTTGTGATATGCTTACTTATCCAAGAAGCATTATATGATCGTCACTTATGTGCTTTGATGAGACTCCATGCTTATTTGCGGCAAGATCAGTATTTTCTAGTTGGCAAAAGTTTCTAAGACCATTTGTCTATTTTTAAGACTTGGTATTTCTTGGTTTGTTGGGATTTGTATGCCTGATTTTGTCTTTACTCTTGTAATAGTTTTGCATGGTGGGTGGTCAGTTAAAATGTGTTAGTCCCGGAGCTAGCACAAGTTCTGAATGTGTGCATTTTATGGGTTGACACCTTTTGTTTTGGTTTTGTTTTGATTTTGTCTGTTTGTTCTGCCCGCTCCCCTCCCTCGTCTTTTCCTGTTTTGGCATGTTCTGAACTATTTCAATACCTCACAGGAAGAAAGTTCCCACCACCATCCTTCCCATTTCTGCATTTTGTGGTACATACTTATCATAGACATGACTTTAACTATACTTTGCAGATCCTCAGGCGGTCGGATGAATTATTCTGTTTCAGTAATGGAAGGTACTCAGTTTTTTTGGAAGTCTTGAGTTTGGTGTTTTTGTAGAGTTTAGAATAGGTTACTACTTCGGTTCTAGTGATAGATAGAGTTTCTTGTGAATTTTTCACTGAGGGCGCATCTGGGTCACAGAATTAGAGGAAGGGCAAGGTTATCTCAAGTTTTAAGTTCAGAATAAACTAGCGTGTCATTTATGTCATAACTTTGTGCTGCGTGCATGTAAGTACTTTAGTTTCTTGGTGTAACACTCTTTGTATTTATATAAACCATATTACATTCCTTGTGATATGACAACTTAAGTGTTGTCTCTTGAAAATGGAGCGAGCATGAGAAAAAAATTCATATTGGAAATCAGGCTTTTCCAGAGAAGCTTGACTTAGGAACTCAACTGAAGGGAGAATTGGCCTCTGAAACACGTGCATATTGGTTCGACCATGTTATTGGGAAGGTTTTCAAAATTGTAGGATGTTTGCCGCCGGACCTGTCGTTTCAGATTAAAAGCAAGCCTGTTTTTACCCCCCTTCATGCTAAACTATCTATCATTTACTCTGTTAACATTACTTATTCTTTCTGATCTTCGTAATATCCCTTTTATCGCCTGGTTTCTCTCTGAATATTTATTACCTAAGAACTTGATTGCTTGTCTCAAAAAAAATCAAGTGACTATTAATTTGTCCTCATCTCATTTGCAGCATTGGGAATTTTTTCTTTGCTGGAGCTCGGATATTCTTTCGATCTTTAGATGCTGCAATATTTTTGTTTTCACGTGTCTCACAAATACCCACTGAAAGCCTGGTCCTTCCAGTAATATCTACGAACGATAGGCTTACCTTGGGGTGTGAATTATTGGTATGAATATCTTTACCTATTTCCAAAACACAAATTGTGCAATATGAATTTGACAATAATAAAAGATGCATGTTTTCTCACTGTAGAAATCTTGCCGTTGTTATATTGTTTGCCATTCCCATATCTTATAATATGTCAGTATCCTATCTAGCATGCGAGTATGTATGCCAGCTACCTGACATCGGAACAGGCTAACAGTGTAGTGGTGGAACGTAACACTCAGTGGTTGTGATAGGTGGTATTTGTAGCACAATGCTGAGTGCTCAAGGTTTCTCTCATAATTTTTATCTCTCAATTTGTAATTAACTTCACAGATGTGGAAAATGTTTCTTCGAATAAATGAAGCTGTACGTTGGAAAATATGAAAATGGTGTATGATCTTATGATTTCCGGAGTTACTTTTCTGGTTGATTTCTATGATGGAACTGTAATATGGAACATCATGCCATGTGGGAATTTTTTTTGTTTTCTAAATGGAGCCGTAATGTCAAGTATGTGAAATTTTAGAACACACTTTTCTGGTTGATTTTTAGGATGGAACTATAATACGGGGGCAAAATGAAATATCCCATCCAACCAACGGGTCTATGGGGCCCATAAATAAGGTAAATATGCACAAACACTTTTTTCTTCTGTTCTGATTGATAGTTCTACGTTATGAATCTATAACCCTATTTAAAAATTTTGGTTTTTGAATGAACCTAGTTAGAAAGAGAATAAGGCCTTGAAGAATTTGTTGACCTTAAGAAAAGATGATGTTTGGGGCAAAATGTGATACTTTTGACATGAGGGATGTTTTTAATCAAGCTACAAGTTCCTTCAAGAGAATATGTTTGCTGAAGGAGCCTAATTATTTTGAGCCTCTTAATTGTTTTTCATCAACCAATTCGTTATCAATGGTTATATATTCTTAATCCCGCTGTCCCTTAAGATAATCTACTTTTCCTTTCTCATCCTTCCCAAAATTATAGCCCCCTTTTCTGTTTTAGAAAGTATATTAAATGCATTTCAGTGAGAAACCTTTACTTAATGTTCTTTGGATTAACTATTCATATTTACCATCTATTTAATAAGGGTATAGTAGGAAATTTTTAAGTTACTAAAAACATGTCTTAATTGTTTGAAGCTTACCAAGGGACTATCTATGTGGGATGGAGGGAGTACTTTAAAGATAAGAACTTTTGTGTCTGACATAGTCACGTAATCTTGCTTGCCTACAGTAATGTTTGTTGAACTTTTGATGCATTTCTAATGAAGAAAGTTTATATTACAGAGTAACTCTTCAGTTCCGACTCTTCCTTCAAAAATAAAGCGGGTCTTTTACATGTCCAGTGAAGGCAGAAATTTATTGCATGAGGTAATGATGCTCTCTTGATTCAAATGTACCATTTGTGACATGTTTCTCGAAAATCTTTTATTGAATAGGTGAGTGATTTTTTAAGGTAGCTGTTTTCAATATTTTTTCTCCAAATCTCTTGATATTTTCAGTTTTTCGCCGTCATTTCAATTCCAGCTATAAAACTACTCCTCAATTCATTCCCGTGCTCTTAGCTTATGTTATTGAAGCATTATTTATTGACTTAAGATGGTGGTATCGTGCTGCATATATCTCACCCCCCACATATCCAGACCTAAACCTTGGAAAACCTGTCATCTTTATGGCATAGTATCGTATTCTATTCAAATATTTAGAATTTATTAGTTATAACATGATTTTTTTGGAACTGAATGTTCCCAGTTTGGATATTCTCAACCTCCTTATCTGGTTCTCAATATTTTTTTTTCTTTTGCAGGTCTTTCCTTCTGTAAATCCAACCGTCTTAGAGCAGTTGAAGAGTGTCGACTGCATTATCTTTGGCATGGGTTCACTATTTACTTCCATATGCCCTTCTCTGGTAACTATGAAACAAATCAAATGTTCATCTTTTGAAAATAAACTTTCTACATCTAGACATAACATTCTGCCAGTATTGGTTCAGTTGGTTCTTCTTTATCTCAAAATATGTCACTATAGCACTCAGAACTATCAATATGGGTCGTTGGTGAATCTGCAAAATAATCGTCTCCATTCTGTTCTGGACTAACTCGTTAGTTTCCCGATGTGAAATATAATTTGATTGTTTTCCTGTTGACTTTATATTTCAAATTTTCAGTGTGGAAAGTTGAGGAACTCATTCTTCATCTTTTTTGTTTTTGGTTTTTTTTCTTTCGGGAGAGCACATTTCCATTATCAGACTCCTTATTGCTTTTCAGGTGTTACTTGGAATTGGGGAAATGATTTCTGAACGATCATGTCCTAAGGTAATAAATTTAATGGAGGGGTACAGTCTTACAATGGTTAATGCTTGGTAATATCTATGTCATATATCCATTGTGTCTCTTGATTAATATGATGTAATCTTTTTACTTTCTGTATGCATGCAATGGGTTTATTTTTTCTTTCTCTTCCTTTTTTTAGCTTATTGCCCATGTATATATGATGGTTTTATTTTTCTTTCACTTCTTATACTTTATATTTTTCCATGTCTTGTTCAGTTTTTAATGCCTTCTTCTATCAGGTTCTTCTCTTGAATGGTACACATGATAGAGAAACTAGTGGCTTTACAGCTTCCTGCTTTGTGACATCTATAACTGATGCTTTGAACCGAACATATGGAAATCCTCCTAACTGTCTTCAGAATCCTGTAAGTCCTTTCGGGATATATTAGATGGTTTGGTAGGTGCTCTATGGAATGTGGTAAAGTTTGGGTAGGACAATTATTTAAAACATTTCGCACATTTAGGACAACAAGTCCTTAATGCACGTTATTTTTTTTATTGATGTCATAAATTGCCAGCTCGGATGTGGTGTTCATATTCGTCTTTTGACCAAATTTTAAAATTCTATTTTATTGTCTTAAGCTGCTAGCCCAAGTATATGGTTGATTAGTCGTAAGAAGAGATTCATGGTCACATAATTTCTGTGTTGAGACAAATTCTCTTATTTTCCCCTCGTTGTGTCCTTGGTTTACCAGCTATATAGTGCAGTATCCGAAAACTTCAAATTTCTTAATCCCAATCCATTCATGTAGAACTTAGTGTACTTTGCAAAACGAGAAGTTTGATTTTTAGCATCTTATTACTTACTGACAAGTGCAGTACCATTGATGAACCTAAAATGCTTTTCATTTCATTATGCAGCCTAATCAATACATCAACACGATCTTTGTGCCGAAAGATTGTCAGATTCCTGTTGATATTGACCGTCTGGCAGCCCAGGGGATCTTTCATGTGGTATGCTTGTTTTTTATTTGAAGTTATGTATATTACTTACAAATCTTTGTAAATATCAACTGAAAGCTCCTTAGCAGTCTCTGCAACCTACAATTTGCTCATTATTTTGAAAGAGTACTAACTCCTTTTTATATGCCTCCGCCCCCCAACCCCACACGCACGCATTCACGCACACACACACTGAGAACTTAATTTTTCCAATAGTGAATTGTTTCAGAATTCTTAAATGGTTCTGGAAGACCTGTGCTACAACAAAGAGAAACAAGAGAATAGGGAAAACTTTGTATAGGGTATATTGCAGCGCCTGTGGGGATAATAATGGTGGCCATGTCACCCCCTATGATGATGTATATGTGAAATCCAACCTTTTCTGAATATGTATTTTGAGAAATATTAACCAAAATAAACATATCACACATAAGTTTCTATGATTCAATTTATTTGCTCTTCTCCCAGATTATGTGATGCACGACCTCTTGGGTTGATTTAAGTTAATAATCTTGAATTTTGTAGGTCACCGTTGAGTCAGTACGCGATGAAACAGCTGGCATAATAATTTACGATCCAAGATCTTTAATACAATCTCTGTCTGATCTACTGACTGGAGACAGGACGAAGAATGCTGCTGGAATTTGAACAATTCACTTTGAGATTTTTACGTCTAAAAGAGACCATATGCATGCATGGATCATTATACCCTTTAGCATCTTCGCTCCTCTTCTGCTCACGAGGTACGTACATATCAGTATCTCAACCTTATATCTTTTCTTACACAATGATTGATTGGAAAATATTGGACTATGCAATGAGCAGAGATGCTGTGAATTGGATTGGCAGGTATTAGGGGTTTGATGATCTGCCCAATTGTTGGTGTACCAATTTCTATTGTATAGGTATTCTTACAGGGAAACTTCCTACATCTGTTCAGTAAATTGGAAACCAATAAATGTAGTGTTGTATCTTTTCTTAGGAACAATAGAATGCAGGATGTACCGTAAAATTGTTGCCATATTGTTGTTGTATCATTGTAGGATGAGCTAATGAGATGATTAACTAGAACTTGGATACGAACCTAAAAGATACACATGCCACACACTAAAATGCTGATTTCTGTATTGTACTGCATATATAGCATGGTTTATGAAATGAAATACGAGATAGGATAAAGGGTTTCTGGAACCTGGGATTTCCGGATAATATCATCTCTGTGTCCCCTCTCTAGATCTCTGATTGTCTCTCAGGGTTCCGGTTCTTTTTGAATTACCTCGGTAGTTTAAATTGACCTTTTGCCTAATGCGTCACTCAATATATTTTCTGTATTAAGTCTGCATTGCTCTTGCTAACAAACCAATATCCAGTTCTACTCCAGTGGAACCGATCTTGCTAACGGTGTCACTGGAGTAGGCTTTGGTAAAACAAGTGGCGGATGTATTTGGCCGAAAACAGTTGTGTGCGTATTATTAACAAAGGTTAATAAAGTTTGGCAGCTTTTACAGTGGTAAGGAACAAAGGTTAGCAATGAAAAATAAAGCAGGTCTTATGTATTTGAATATACTTATGTGTATATATTATTTCTTTGTACCAAGAAACTCTGTAGAGAAAGGAATGTTGTGCAAAGATTTCAATTTAATTGCATTTTATATCCTTCCGGACCTTAAAAAGAAATAATATGGTGCATATAAAATGTATACCGTTTCATTGGCGTTTGTCTTGTAGTCGTAAGGACGGCAATATGCTCCGAACTTGAACGGGTTATCCAAATCCAGCGGTGATTCCCCGTCCTGGCCATGACAACGAGACGGGGACAGGTTTGAGTGCTCCCGCCCTGACTATTCACGTCCCACCCCGATTCTCTACATAAAGTATATACATTCATTATCCTTATATTAAAAATATAAAAAAAATAATTATTTTATGAAAATATATTATTTTAATAATGGTGGATAGATTTTCAGTGTATTGTTAAATATAATGCATTAAATTTAATATAACTATATATAATAATGAATCAAAGTATAAAAAATATGAATTAAATTATTTAATGTAATAAATAATTTGACGGGAATACCTGATCTTGGTTGACCTCCAATTAACTCCGTCTCAATCCCACCTCGATGTTTCTCGAGGTGGCGACGACGAAGTCAAAACCTGCCTCGATTCGACCTATTATCACTCCACTTGTCGAGGTGGCGACGACGAAGTCAAAACCTGCCTCGATTCGACCTATTATCACTCCACTTTTCCCTCGCAATCCATTTTTCACGAACAATATATCAAATTAATTCTCTTTTCACAATCTTAACTTAGACATCCATAGCACAAATATATAAAACATTAATTTTAAGTGTAAAATATATTTTGTTTTGGAATGTGAACAATTCTATTCTATAAAAATGGTAAAAACGACATAAATTTATTGGTATACATCTCCAAGTGACTTTACTTACGATAAAGTCACATGTGCACGAGTTGCACAATCCTAATTATCATAGCATGGAGATTTCCAATTCTATTCATCTATAAATCATACGTATAGCGAAATCAAAATTTATACACTAATATAAAAGTGTCTTAAGTTTCATTCAATTTACGTTTGACCTATTTTAAGTTTAAATATTCTAAGAACAACATTGTAATTTTATACCATATCCTAATTATTATATTAAAACCTAATTCTAATTCGAATTTTCTTCTAATTATATATCCTAATTATTTCACAAATCATATTGAGATTAGCAACAATTTACCAAAAAGTTGATCCCCTTATAACTCTCCTCAAGAAACATATATATACGCGCGCACAACAGACACATATATATATCATCTTGTGTGTATACAAATATATACACACGTGACAATATTTTTTGGTCGATTTTTAAATTATTTTTTTTTTATTATTTTTCACGTAAGCTTTTGGTGCCACATATTTAAAAATCAAATGGAAAATATGGATACGTGATCGGCGGTGCAATTTTCCGGCCAAATTATTCAATGGTGGCAAAAAATGATGAAATGCGGATTTTTTTTTTTTTAAAGTTATGGGACTAAATTGAATTTATGACTTTTTTTTTTTAATTAAAATTGTACGAGTGAAAAGAGACAAAAATAATTTTAACCACTCCTTGCTTGCAGACTATATATGCAGTATAATATTTAATTTGACGTGAACAATTACTTATATAGTTAATCTTATTATTTAACACTAACACTTAAGATCTCCGTACCATATTTATTTAATTCCATGATTGTAGTAGCGAATATACTCAAACACCTTCTTGAAGAAAATAGCCGAAGTCATCCTCCTATGCACTCTATTTTCCAAAATGCCCCCTAAATCTTAATTATTATTTTCAAATAGATAATTCAAGTATTAATATTTCTATCGAATTAAGAACTAATAGAATTTAAAAAGTCCCTCCTCGACCATGTTCTTTTCCAGTACACTTACGGACAATAGCAGATACATATCAAATTTATTTTCCTTATAATCCATATTGATTAATTACTTCTAATCCTAATAGGATTCAACCCAAATCAACGTAAAAAGGCATAAAGAACAATTAAATTGGCGCACTATTCAAGTTTTGTGCTCGAAATCAAGCTTTGCAAGAGACAATCTCCCCTGATATGTGATTTGAAACTTTTATATGAGTTTTGCACTCATTTACATATACCGATAGTCATTGTTCAACCAATTTTATTTTCAAGTCTTCAAAAATTCAGAAACTAAGGTACGAAAATTACCTAATTTATCGTTTTTTTGTTTTTCTCTTGGTTCAGTAATCTTGTGATGTCATTTTTACTGAATTTATAATTCACCTTATAGTTATTAATTTCAATGGTACGTGCATGTATTGTATGTCCTACCGAAAGAAAATATGTAATTATGTTGACTAATTATGGTACGGATTGTGTCTGATTTGACGTGTGAATCTTGACTATATGTATGTGTGTATATGTTGTTCATTTGGTATTGTATCATGTACGTATATATAATATAGTGCATCTATATTCACATGTTGATGAAAAACAAGATAATCATCATTGATGTTTGTATGTACATAGGTGAAAAGGTAATGAGAGAGAGTAAGTCAAAATTATATATATAAAACATATATATAGAGAGGGGGGGGGGGGGGAGAGAGATAGAGAGAACACGATCCATCACTAATATTATAATATTATCGTCGTACCATAATGTAATTTTGTTTATTGATTTTACAGGTTCCAATTCATAAAAGTAGAGGTGCTTATTCGGTGTTGGTTCCCGGTTCCGATACCCAAGAATGGTGGAACCGGAACCGCACCGGATAACTACGACGGTTCCGATGCGGTTAGAACCGGCGATGGTTCGGCAGTTCCGACGATTTTTCATTTTTTTTTAAATGTGATCCATATTTTTTTTTTTGAAAAATTGGATACGAACATAAAAAAAATTAATGATACAAAAATATAAACCTTCATTTATTGTTAAATTTAAACATTACAAATTTATAAAATTAAAATTTACAAGATACAACAATCACACAACTTCAAATTAACTTTAGGAAATTAAATTACACTAACACTAAAATTAAAACTTACAACTTTCAACGTCGAAATAATTATTAAAAATTTGGAAATGAAAAAGGGAAACAAAAGATTGGACTTGAGTTTTATTTTAAGTTAAAATTAGGAACTAATTTCTAACTTAGTATGAAATTGCCTACATATCAATCACCTTCCGGTGTTTAGGTGAGTGAATCAAAACTCACGTAGTTCTCTTACCTTACTTACCTTTCGGATTTGAGGTTGGTTTTCGTCGGACGGAGCTCAATCACTTCCATAGTTGCCGCCTTGGGAGACATCGGAGTCGCTGGTTGAACATTCGTAGGGAAGGTAATCACCTTCTTCGTCTTCATCGAAGTCTTCTTCTTGTTGTCTTTTGTCGACATTCGTCCAATTTTTCAGCAAGAGTTGATTTTCATAATCCCGACGGTTAATCTTGATCTTCGGGCGTCCAAAGTGTAGTCCCCAACACTAAATGCTTGTTCCATGGAGACGGTTGAAGCGGGAGTAGCAAGAACCTACTTTGCAATTAGGGGTATGATTGAAAATGCCCTTGATTTTTTTGCCCACCACTTCAAAAGCAAGTTGGTTTGAGTGAAATCGAGCTCTTCAAAGGTGGTGTAAAAATATCTTTCAACCTCCCTGTAGGGGTTGCTTGATGAAGATCCTCTTGCTTTTTTAATGACCTCTCTTCGTATAAATGTTTGGGGCGTTCTTAGAAGAAACGCTTTGGGAATATGCAGTGGGTTTAGAAGTAGTATAATCACTAGATTCACTGGTGTCATTAAGCCGACTTGAATTCTCTACTCTCGAAATGTATCAAATAAAATTTGCTTCACATTAGCAACAATAAGTGCGACATTTGGAGGAGGATCATTATCCGGATACAGTGCTTCATATTACATTTTTAATGATTAAACTAGGCCATCTTCTTTGATCCTAGGATCTAACATTTTAGCAATAAAAAATAAGCCGGGGATTTCAAAAAAATATTTTATCCATTTTTCTCTCATCAGTGCAATTGAGCCACTTAAAAGCGGATCATCTTTGTAATAAAAAAAGACAAGTACTACTGTGCAACAATGATTAACGACAAGGGGTGAAGTCGGGTAATAATAACCGGAAAGTGCTTTTGTCGACTCTTCAATTTTTTTTTAATAATGAAATCAAATTTGCACAAGCATCTCATTGTTGAGGAAATAAAATAATATCATTTGTTGGGTTTAGTACATAAAAATCACATAAAACCTCTTTGTAATTATATGAATCATTCAACATTTTGTACATGGAATTCCAATGATGAGGCACATCATATGATTTTTTTTGGGTTCATGTCTTTGGTTTTTGCAAAATTTGGCCCATTTTTTTTAACAAAGTAGGATGTCGCATAATGCAAGAAATGACGTTCCGAATAGGCGCAATATGACTTTTAAAAACTTCTAAACCATCTTGAACGCAAAGGCTTAAACAATGACACATGCATCGAACATGACAAAATCTACCTCTACTAGAAGGTTGGCAATAGTTGATTAACACGGGTAATGAGTCCTTGTTGGCACTAGCATTGTCAAAAGAAATTGAAAATATTTTTTGTGACAAACCATACTCTTGAAGAATTGTGATAATTTTTAGTGCAATATTTTGTGCGGTGTGGGTGGTATCAAATTCTCTTATATGCAATCAAACGTTTTTGCATTGTCCATGAATCATCAATTCAGTGACAAGTAATTCCCATGTAATGATGTTCTCTCCAATGATCACTCCAAACATCCGAACATATTGAAACTTTTTGTGCTAGTGAAGCAAACGTGTTTATCAAAGTAATTTTATACTCCCCAACGATTTTAGCAATATCTCGTATAAGTGTGCTTCGTGAAACTTTTCTAGCTTGAGGGTTGTAACCTAATCTTTCAAAATCCTCGAAAAAATCATTGTCGGCAAAGTTAAAAGAGAGGTGTTGAGCACAAATAAATTTTGCTAATTGACGATGTGCGTTTACTTCACTATAACGTAAGTGAGAGTTAAATTCCGTACCTTGCGAGGTACCGGTCATACCTCGCAATTGAGTTTGTCTTAGACCAATTCCGACCTTGTCGAGGTGGTGGTTGTTGAGATGTTTGGTGTAGGTGACATATCTGCCACCGGACCTCATTGTATAGGGCGTCCCACAATAGTTGCAAGTGACCGAATATTGTTTTGGGTTCTCCGTGCCCGGAATGTGCTTTCTTTGGAAGTGATACTTAAATATTACACTCTTGGATTCAAAGCCTTCATCCGAATCTCCTCTAACTACACAACCCGTTTGGGTAGATATCGACGAACCGCCACCTCTACCTCTTGGTATGGACCTCCACCTCTACTCTCTTGGGATGAATGTTCTTTGCCGAAATCGATGAAGTGGGTGGCCGCATTAGCACCTTTAATATTAAGAAAAAAAAAATTAGAATTAAACTTGTAAAATACTTCAATTAAAAAAAATTAGATAAAAGTAAATATTTACCTAGAGCATCGACAAGTTCCATATCAAGTGGAAGGTTGTCCAAGTTGATGAGATCCTCCTCATCAAGGTCGAAGAATCGTAGGTGGTGGTGGGAGTGAAGAAGACAAACCAACATGTTGACCCCTTCGTTGGTCGGATCCCCGACGAGAAGAATTTGATCCGGCTCTACCACTTGACTTTTTTTTTTAAGTAGGAAATAAATATAAATTAAAGTAGGAAAGAAATCTAAATTGAAGTAGGAAATAAATCTAAATTGAAGTAGTGAACTACAATTTTTTTTTTCTTTTTTCGAGGATATTGCACTAAAAACTTGAATTAGAAACACAATTGAAGATGAAGATTGTAGAGAACTAAAATGCTAGATTGCAAGCGAGTAAGAATAAGAACAAAGAGAGAGAGATGAGATTGAGGTGTGGAAAAAAATGAGAGTGGAAATGGGTATTTATAGAGGCTTTTAGGTTAGAAATATTTAAAAAAAATAAAAAATCATAATTTTGGCTTAAAAAGGCCGCCCAAATTTGAATCCAACGGCTAGTTGATCGTGACCGTTGATTTCCAACAGCCACTTGATCCTAGCCATTGAAAAAGAATTGAAAAAAAGTTTCAAACCACCGGTTCTCGGTTTCAGTTTGGAATCGGCGATTCCGCGCCTAATGGACAACTAATCTTGGTTGTTGATTTGCATCGGCCACTAAATCTGGGCCGTTCATTTTAAATGGATTAAAATTAAAAAAAGTAATAATATACAGAACCGGTGGATAAACCGTCAATTTCGATCAAGGTTACGGTTTGGCGGTTCTAACCGAAGGGTAAACCGTTGGTTTGCGATTCTAATATGAGGAACCGGAATTGAACCTCTCACCCCCAGTCCAGGTTATGGTTTGGAACCGGAATCGCGATCAACGGTTTTGGAACCGTTGACCGACGGTTCGAACCGAGACGGTTCGACGATTCCGGTTCGTTTTGAGCACCTCTACATAAAAGTAAATATATGAGAAGATATGACAAAAAGTGAAGGACAAACATTACAGGAAATAGCCAATCAAAAGTCAATGATTGGTCTCACAAAGATTACATAAAATGAATTCAGAGGTAATCAATTAAAATATAAAAATATTAGAAAATTATAATTAAGTTGAAATATATTTTCATATTAGGCGAATAGTTAATATATTCAATTTTGTGCAGGTCATGCACCATACATGATTCATTGGGTACATGCAAATTATCAATGATTCAAAGGATAAAAAGTGCAAAGGAGAAAACACTTGAAGATTTCATAAAACAAAAGGAAGGGTTGACAAAGGTAAACAAAAAATATTAGTAGTCAAAAAAATATAGCAAGAAAAATAAAATCAAAATATGCATAACTGTGTATTTTAATATTGGTTAAAAACATATATTAAGAAAAATGCTAAAAAAAAAACCATTCAAATAAATTGAGAAATCATCGAACTTATTATTGGTTATGTTCATAGGATACCTTCTACTATTTCGACGGAATGGTTGAAGGTGTTGAAAATAAGCAAAATATGGTATCCCTCCTGCAAAATTTACACTGGCTTGGTTCACAAAAGTGAGACCACTGCAATATGCAACAAGTGTAACGATGAGCCATCGGAAACAATACCAAGTTACAAATATGTCTATAATGTAATCTTCGTGATACTATCATAATGTTGTACACACTAACATTAAATGATATTTAATACTCCCTGTGTCCCAGCTTAACCTGCTTACTTGCCATTTCGTTTCGTCCCATCTTAACCTGTCAGCCCATAAATTGCAAAAAAGTTAATATTTTTGTTCCCTACTTTTTCATTTTATTACTAAAATGCCATTAAATTTTCAGCCTTAATAAACTAAAGTTATTAATCTAATCTAATTAACCTAAACCTATCATTATCACTAATTAAACTTACCCAGCCCATTACCCCACCCTCCCAACTAACCCTAAATCACTCACAAATCACTCCGCCTCTCTCTCTCTCTCATCCTCCTTCGATCCTTCCCCCCCTCTCTCTCTCTCTCAAGAAATCCTAAAATTTCTTCCATCTCTCAATCCCCCGACTCCATAATTACTCTCTCATCTATACTAAATCCGTTTGGATCTTTATAGATCGCTGCTCGATCTATGTGATTGCCGTGGTATTATGTCCCGTCGTCGCCTTTCGCCGTTTCTGGATGGTTACTGGATCTTGAATCCTGGTATGACGATGGAGGACAGGAATCTTTTGGATCTGGATTCTTCTGAGTCGGAAGGGGGTTCTTGTGGGATTCCGAGGAGTCCTTCGTTACCGAAAGTGAGCTCGATGTGCCCGGGAATGCTCTCCCATCTGGGATTGAGGGATCCCCCTGCAGATCTCCGATCTTGGATGATCTTGAGCTATTCCGGTTCTTCTACTGATTTTTGGCGATCTTATTGCATGTTTGATTTGTTGGCTGTTCTGTTGGGATTTTTATCGTTGGATATGAGTATTAGGGCCTGTGTGCCACTTATCTTGTTTGCTATGCCATTTGTTTTTATGATAAATCTGCTGGGTGTGTGGGCCTTTAACCTTGATAGTTCTGGAGCCATTGAATATGTTGCTGATATTTTCTGAGCCCGTGTGCCAATTATTTGATTTTTGGTGCAATTTGTGATATATTTGGGAGTGTGGGCCTTTAACCTTGATAATTCTGGAGCTATTGAATATGTTGCTGATATTTTCTGGATCCGTGTGCCAATTATCTGATTTTTGGTGCAATTTGTGATATGGAATTGATATTTGGACGTGTGGGGCTATTATCTTGCTTATTCTGCAATTTAAGTCTATTTCTGGATGGTTGCAGTTCCTGATTGTGCTATTTAGAGTTGTTGTTGTATCTGAATGTGCGGATTCTGGTTAGTTCAATTATACATGATGCCATTTTGGGCCTGTGTGCCTATTAAAGCCACTATTCTGACTGTTTTTTTGTGATACTGATTAGTGGCTTGAATTGATCAGTTTTACATATGTTAATTGGATGTAGTAGCTTCACATATTCAGTTTTGAATATGTTCCTAAAATGGTCACAATGATGAAATCTTTCTGACGAACAACTTGTACAAAAGAAAAAATTTAATCATGATGCAAGTTCAAGTCTGTGGTAGACTGTCTGATGTTGCAAATGCGTGCTATGATTGAGGCTTTTTTGTTGTTTGGACAAGGTTATTGGATGCAGTAGCATTACATGGTTTTTTTTTTTTTTTTTTTTTTTTTTTTTTTTTTGTCATTCAATTTTGTGACTTTTACATGGTCCCAATGATGAAATTCTCCTGAGGGAACCCAAACCACCAAAAAAAAAAAAACACAAACTGATGTGTTTAATTCGAAGTCTGCCCAACAGCGTTTTGTTGATGCAATTTTGTGTTCCGATTGAGTATAATTGATGTTTTAACCTGAAAATTGGATGTGGTGGCTTGAATTGGACAGTTCAGTTTCAATTAATTCTGCCATTCAATTTTTTGGGGGCTTTAGAATGATCCCTATGATGATTTTTTTCTGAGGGAACACTTAAAAAAAAAAAAAAAAGGGATTTCCATAAGTTTAATGCTTCCAATATTATCAACTGTTTACAGTTTAAGCAAAATGACCACATCATGTGTGTTTACACTGTAAACAATTTACCAAAATATTTTGTGACTACTAAACCTACTTTACATATACCCTAAGTCACTTAGAATGGTCCCAAGTCATAATCTTCTATTGCACCTTGAGTATTTATATCATTCACTTGAAGTGATATGAAAATGTTGTTTAACTTTGGATGCTCAAGTTCTTCAAAGGATTGAAGAACATTTGCAACCAAGTCATCAACATTATAGCTTCGGTTTTCAATCTGCAATGATTGAATTGCTCTAAAATACCCTAAATCTAACACATTGGTGTCGGGGGAGTTTGGGGGTTGACAAACAAGCTTGATGTCAAACTCATCTTCTGTTGCAGCCCTCCTAAAATCTGCATCTATGTTTAGCAAATGCAGTCTCGCATTATCTTGTTGAATGATGATTTATTTGCTTGCGTTTCTTGGCCATTTTTCCTTTATAGCTGGTGGTATCTAGTTTCGCCATGTGATGAAAAAAAGAGAGCAAACAATTCACCATAAAATGTGTTAGTAATGTCACCAAATTAGCCCACATGTAAAAAATAAACATAAAGGCTGTTTTAGGAGACTTACTACGCACATTCAATAAATGATGAATAATTTTCTGATATTGTGTGCATTTACCTGCTGTAAAAAGCAGTTTTTTATGACTTCTTTGTTTATGGAGTCTATTGGTTTAGTAACCATTGCACCCTTTGGCCTATTTGCTGAATTTCTGATGGTTGGAACTTGTTGTGTTAATAGGGAAATGCCTATTTTCCCATCAAACAGCAACTCCCCTTCGGCTGTATAATACGGTCTTGCAATAAACATTACTTTTGGAATAAATCGCTTACTCTTACAAGCACGGTAGTGATCATCTTCAGAGGGCAGTTTGTAAGCCCTTTCACTTGCTCGTTGCATGTAGAACCATTTTTCGTCGATATGGATGACATTGTGCATGCTTTCGAAGCTGATGTTGTTGTTGATGATCTCTTTGTGTAAAAAACTGAGGCTGTATTTGATTCTTTGAAGCTTATTTGCATCTGTCAAAGCTGGTTTAGTTGCATTTGTGTGTGCTTTGAGGCTGCCAGCCTTTATCCATCTTCCAATTTTTGATTTACTAACCTCAAGTTCCTTAGCTAATATCCTCACAGTGCCTCTTTTTGAGAAAGGGGTGGCTTTAATGGTTTCTTCGTCCAACTTTAAGAGTTATGATGAAGGTGGTCTTGGCCTCACCTGCGGAAAAGAAATGGGTAGCCCCTCTGAAAATTGTTTCCGTGCAGTTTGCCAAATGGAACGGACCGTTCGGACAGAAACTCCAAATTATGTGGCAACTTCTAGAGTGACGCCGTCGTTGAGCTTGCCATTACAGTTGTTTCTGAGAAAATGTTGTGCAATTAGAAGTCGATCTGACGAAGTTATATTTTTGCCTTTTTTGTTCCCTCCCATATTTTGGTCTAATTGATGCTGTAATTTTTTGTTTGAGGAACTGTTAGCAGCATTCAATCCTGGTACTTATAGCTGAATTAGGCAGCAATACTGATTTTAAGTTTGAATTTTTTTGGTTGAATTCCACTGATAGTTTATGGTGGAAAAATGTAAACAATTTGATTTCAGTGGGAAAATTCGCCACAGAATAACTGCTGTTTTTTGCTATTTATACTTAATTTATGTTTTTTTTCTTTTTTTTTTTAATATTTCCAGGTCTTTTTATTTTTGAACAGGAAATTAATTTTCAGATTAATAAAAATGGAGGGAAGTGTTAACACACTAATCCCTCCACTTAAAAAAGTCCAAGAAGCAAAAAAGTCAGCATTTTCACTCAATCAACTGCTTTTTCTTAACCTCCGTTCCCGGTCAACCTAGGTAGGTTAAGCCGGGACGGAGGGAGTATAATACATATATATAATAAAATTCATAGAAAATGTAATAAATTACATTTTCTACAATGCAAGAATAACAATGTTTGATAAGATAACATCAGTATATGTTGGAACCTCAGCACAAGAGTACATTAAATTCATAGAAAATGTAATAAATTACTTTGCAATAGCCAACACTAATAGGTTCGTACGTTGAAAAATGCAATCTTGCTAAGTTTAATCTAATACAGGGACAAGATGAATCCAAATACTACAAAAAACTAATCTTACAAAATGCAAATGATGTGGGGTTCTTGATCGCACAAAATCAAAATACTAAAGTTGTTGAAGAAAGATTGGAAGCATTAGCAGAGACAATCGAAATGATAGAGCCCATAGAGCAGAAAGAAGAGAAAGAGAAATATGCAACTACAACAATATTTGAGGATAAACTTCAAAATTGAAAGGGAAGAAAAGAAGAAGAACGACAATGAAAAAACAAGAGGATGAAGAAACTGCAAGAATTGAAGAGAAGAAGAAATGACGGGACACAAAAACAAAAGTAGAAGGCTACATTCAGATTAGAAGCGATGATGGTCATAGAAGAAAAACTAAAGGGGAAAAAATGAAACTTCATTTTTGGAGGATAAAACTGCAGAAGTTGAAGGAAGAAAACAAGAACAAAATCAAAGAAAAAACACGAACTAACTATCACAATGGAAGAGAAGGAGAAATGGAGAAACACAAAATGAAAAATAGAAGACAACATTCAAATTTAGAGCGATGATGAGCAAACACTCAAAACAATGTTTTAACAAATCACAACAAAAAAAGGTCTCGGTAACAAGGAAGATAAATAAGGATAAAAAATAGAAACAGTGCATCCGTAAAAAGAAGGAATTACGTCATTTCAAAATAATTTCCAAGATAAATAAGTTTTTTTCTTTGTTTTTTCTTTTTCTTTTTATTTAAAATAGATGAATAGTTTCATATAAACAAATTTGAAGCAATTCATTTATACGTATAAGACAAATTTGTGATGTTACTTATATTTATTATTAATTAATTTAGTAAATGGGTTGAAGATCTTACTCTGCATACTATGTTTGGATTTTTACTCAAATTAACACTGTAACAATTACATTATTTTTGGACAAAAATTATGGATTTTTTTTCTTTTCAAAATAGGTTACTATTCAGATATGATTAGTTTCACTTAGTTATACGGAAAAGAAATGAACTCGTGATAACATTGTGATTCTCTTACACAATTCTCCAAGAAAATGATTTATTTTCCCTTGTTGAAAACATTTCGAAATTGCTAAAATAAAAAAAAAAAAATACAAAAACAAGTGCCAAAATAAAAAAAAAATAATACTAGGTGCCCACGTGTCAAATTCTAGTTCTTAAAAGTATCACTTTTTCTACTTTTACTCAGAACAAAAGATACATTTAAGCGAAAACATTAATATATTTTCTCCATGATACATTTACCCAGACTTTCATGATTTTCTATTAAAAGAAGCTACACCTTCAATCAAATGGAGACCAAATATTTTTTTAATCTTTTTATTTGTTTATTTATTTTTTAAAGGAACCAACGTGAATATGGATTTCAAAAGCTTTTATTTTGTTTGTTTTTCCTTTTTGTATTCTTATTCTTTTATGAATCCAAAACCAAAAATAAGTATTGTTTTCATGTTAAATACTTCTACCTTTTACAAAACAAGTCATTTTAGAATTTTTGGTAAAAAACTTAAGAATTTAGGAATTGACAAAAACACCCCACACAATTTATATTTATTCTCTTAATTTCCATTTTTAGGTAAAGAGAATAGGAGATGAAAGATGATGAACTTACAAATAGAGATATTAAATAATTTCGATAATGATAATATTATGAGATTTGTACATAAATTTGTATGAATTTATTTAAGGGGAATATTGAAAGAAATATGGATAATTTACTAGAATGACTTGTGTTTTTGGTAAAAAATATTTTCTTTAAAATGACTTGTTTTTGTGCGCGGAGAGAGTAATTATTAGGTTTTGTTTATTTCTTTATATAACATAGTATTTCTCACATGAAAATTTATTAATTACTTTTAAAAATATAAATTCACCCTATCATGGGACAACATCATTTTTTACCTATGTGAACAACACAAATGATTCAATTAATTACAAGTATTCAAACCAACACATATCTAACTAAACATAATACGTTAAAAATTACTAATATAAATTAATTAATAAAAATATATTAATTAATTTTATTATATTTTTTCCTTATATATTCACATAAGCTCATATATTTTTTTATTCAGAATTATATATTCTACAACATATATACGTTCACCATAAATCGTCTTATCTATCAACTGTAAAATCTAACAAAAATATTCAAATTATTTTAAATAATTACTACCCCCTCTATATATATTTTATTCAGAATATACAATTATTTATTGAACGATCCCGTGCAATGCACATTTTGTAAACATTGAATGAGCATACCAAAATTGAAAGATTATTTATATGACTGAAAATATAATAAAAGATGAAAATTAATATGTAATAAGAGATAGAACATTGTTTATACTTTTTGTCAAGCGAATACAAATATTAATAACTACATAGACCAATGTTAAGTATTAGTAAGTTATGAAATATATTAATAGTCTTTTATTCACTAAATGGGGCAGAAGGTTTTTAGCATACCAAAATTTGCACTTAAATGTAAGAGGAAATAATACTATTGTTATATTTAGATATTTTCATATATATATATATATATATATATATATATACATAAAACTACTTTCCTCACCTAAGAACTTAGGAAAGAATTTGATCAAAATTTTCAAATTTCAATTTCCAAAAATAAGCGAATGAAGTTTTTATTAGTTTTTTTCTTTTATTAGTTCTTTTACTCGCTAAATGAGGCGAAAGATTATCAACATGCTATATGTTGTAGTTAAATAGTCAGAAGAAATAATAATAATAATAATAATAATAATAATAATAATAATAATAATAATAATAATAATAATAATAATAATAATATTTATTATTATTGACGATTTTCCTATTTTTCATATATTGATAGATATTATATATATATATATATATACATGTATATAAATGTAATTATTTTTTACAATATTTTAATTTAACATCTCTAATTAGTTTAACTTCTTCAAATAAATTATATTCATTTATGTATTTCTCAACTTTCAGGTGCATAATTTATATATTTAAAATGATAGTTGATAATAAATATTCACTATTTTATAGATAATTTATAGATAGAAAGTCACTTTTTGTGTGGATATATCATGAATGATTAAGAAATTCCAAGGTAATGTAAAATATTGGTATTAAAGTTAGTATCTTTAAAAAAATAATTAATATGAATATTATGTGTTAAGAGTGGGCTAAAAATTAACTAAATACATGTTCGTAAAGTTATCAATTGTAAAAAAATCAATAAAAAAATGTTGTCAGTCTTGAAGCTAATTTTAGCGGGAAATTATATATTTTTTTTATTTTGACATACAACATACCTCTATTTTCTTAATTAGTATTTTATCATATGTATATACATATTTATATATAAATTATAAATTATTTTAGTTTAGTCCTTAATTAATCTAAAGTTTTTCAATGTAAATAAATAAGAGTCAAAGCAAGAGAAATGAAAACAAAAAGGAAAAGAATGTATTGGTTACAAGTTTAGCAAGTAGCAAGTTACCATATTCAATTTGCCAAGATTAAAAGGACATGATCTAATGGTTATTATCATAAATTGTATCAATGCAATGGTTGTATTATAGAAGGACCCTTAAATATTACCTATTACAACTTGCAATAGCAAGTTAAAAAATAATTGTATCAATACAAGGGTTGTATTCTAGAATTTCTCATATATATATATACACATATTAGCTTGGGGGCGGGTAGGGTGGGGATTTGGGGGTGGAGTTAGATTATTTGGGTTTATTAGTTTATTATTGTTAGGTTAGTTAGTGAGGATAGTATTGTAAATTGGTATTAGATTTGTATTCTTAAAGGTTAAAATTGTACTGGTAAAAGTGATAAAAATAGGTATTCAGAACTTTCACTAAATACAAATTCTCTTTTTCCAACTTGTACAAAAAGAGACCTGAATTCGTTGATTTTGTTGTTTCTTTTTAAGTTTTCCCGCGTAAATTGGATGCATTAGTGAATATAGTTATTTGACAGGTTATATCAGATGATATTTTTATTTTTTTAATTTTTTAATTTTTGGAAGGGATATAGTATCGAAACTTCGAAAGGGAATTGAAAGAAGGAAACTTAGAGATATGGCGGTTTCTTCACTAATGTTAGTTATGGCGGACAATTGCTTGGGGCGCACGCCTACCTCAACTTCCCAGTCCTATATAAATAACCGCAAATCAAATTCCATTTGCGCGCTCTCTCTCTCTCATCGTGTCTCTCTGGTATTTTCTCCACATAGCAGTTTTCCTGAAATCCCTCTTTCATGGCGACCTCTGGAGATAGCAGTCATCCCTCTTGCATGCCGACCTCTGGAGATAGCAGCCATCCCTCTCAGAGTTCTGCTTCAACTTCCACAAATACTCACCCTTCTTTGCTTGTCTTTTCTGGTATGTTCATACTCGGCGTGGGTTTTCAGAAAGGTTGAATTGGGATATGAGGTGCATGGATGTTATTTCTTTTGTTTCGATTCAAGGTTAATGAATTTCCTTTGTTATTCAGTGGTGATCTATAACTATTAAGCCATACTCGAATTGGAATGAGGATAACTCATTAACTAGTTTTTATTTTCTTGGTTAAATTTGATTTTGCGGATTTGTTATTTGAATCTTGATTCAATATCGTGATTTCACTTCTGGAGCAATCATGGAAGTCGCGGAACACAATTTCTTTGGTCACTGTCATGCATATAGTTCAAGAAAACATTAACGACATTTTCAAGATATCATAATTTCCTTGGTCACTGTCTAGATTTTGAAGTAAAAATAGGAGCAACTTGGTAAACTGGAATCTAATATCCATCTAGTTACACGTGCAGTCTTTTATGTTTCCTGAAGCGATGCAAACCTATGAATTCAGTTTGTAGTGTTTTGCATTACATAGAGTGCTATAATTCTCACACTTTTGCATTGAAGTCAAGAATGGTTAGATGCATAATTGATAGTTGACTGTATTGGTTATATCTTTGGATGAATGGCCGGCATAGCTTGTGAGAAACATTTGTGGATTGTTTCTAGTGATATCTTTGGAATAACTTGTACTGAACTCAGGTGTAACATTCTATGTCTAGTTTTGTGTAGTATTTGTGTGAAATGGACACATTTCATCCGTTCCAGGGTACTATCTTACAGTTTTGCAATGCTGTAGGTGGAAATGCCTTTAATGATGCTGCGGAAGAGCTTCAGGAGTTAACAACTCGAGTGGCTCATGTTCTCCCTGTTTCTGATAATGGAGGGAGCAGTGCTGAGATTATTCGTGTTCTTGGTGTGTTTTATCAACTCAGTATTTTTACGTCGTTCTTGTCTGGTTTCTTGAGATCGTGTAAGGTGATTGGTTCTTGCTAAGGTTGAAGATGTTTTGTCTGGCATTTGATGAATATTGTTGCTATAAGAGCACGAATGTTTTTAACCATCTGAATCCAAATATGATTTATGACTAATTATATTTATAACTTTACGTTACTTCATTTTGGGAATGTGGTAGATTTTTCGAAATCGTGTCATGTGACAATATTATTTATGATGGTACTGAATTATGACATAGTTTGGTCTTGAGTTCCTTGTTCCTAATACCTTATTTGATTGGATCATTTTGCAGGTGGTCCATCTGTTGGAGACATTCGGTCTAGATGCTTGAGACTATCTGATCCAAGTACTAGGGAGGCTCGTGCAGTGCGGAGACTGCTGGGCCATCGGTTGGCGTTTAAAGCACAAAAGGCAAAATATGAATGGTAATAAGAGTAATATTGCTTTACTAACCCCCTGCTCTAGTGGTTTTTCTCCCTCTTTATCAACTGCCTGGCCTCAAAGGCTCAGTGCTTTCCTTTTTCTTTTCTTTCTTCTTTTTTAATCTGTAATCATGTATTTTTCTCTAGTAAGTTACCATGTAACAAGTTGTAGCTTGCTAAGTTGAGGATTCAACAGGTACAATATTCTGGAATGGAACCATTCTCTGTGGACTGGTGTCTCAAAACCATACAGGGAAACAATTCGATCTTTTCTGGTTTTTTTTCAGGATCAGGTCTGTACGTTTATCCTGACTTGCTTTTAAGACCAAGATCAATATATTCTAGCTGGCAGAAGTTTTTAAGACCATTTATCTATTTTTAAGACTAGGTATACTTGGTTTGTTATGATTTGTATGCTTGATTTTGTCTCTACTCTTGGAATAGTTTTACCTGGTGGGTGATTATTTACAAATGTGGTAGTCTCAGAGCCCAAGTTCTGAATGTGCATAAATAATAAATTACATGAAAGTTCTCTTCAAATGTTGCCCCTTAAACAATATTCTGCTCGGTGATTACAGTTTTGTGCCATTTCTGGTTTGATTTGGTTTTGATTTTATTTTTATTTTTATTTTATGTTCTTTTTCCTTTGTGGCATGTTACAAACTATTTGAATACCCTACAGGAAGAAAGTTCTAACACCATCACTCCTATTTCTGCATTTGTGGTATATACTTACCTTAGACATGTCTAAAACTATACCTTGCAGATCCTCAGGCGGTCAGATGCACAATTCAATTTTAGTAATGGAAGGTACTCAGTTATTTCTGAAAGTCTCGAGTTTGGTATTTTTCTTGAGTTTAGAATATTTTGTTTACTACTTATCTCAAGTTTTAAGCTAGATACATCCAGAATAAACTAGCATGTCATGTATGTCATATATGTGTTTTGTGTGCATAGTTTATGTAAACCATATTACGTTCCTTGTGAGAAATTTTTTCCTAATGGAAATCAGGCCTTTTTCCCATAAACTTGACTTGTGAACTCAACTGAAGGGACAATTGGCATCTGTAACACGTGCATCTTGGTTCGACCATATTACTGGGAATGTTTTCGAAATTTTGGGTTGTTTGCCACTGGATACTGTCATGTCAGATTAAGAGTGAATCTGTAGTTTCTTTCCCCCAATCATGCTAAACTATATATTTCGTACTCTGTTAACACTACTTTTCTTTCTGGTTTACTTCATAATATCCTTCTATCTCCTGGTTTCTCTCTGGATATTTATTACTTAAGAACTTGGTTGCTTGTCTCCAAAAAAACTTGAATTTGTCCTTATCTCATTTGCAGCATTGGGAATTTTTTCTTTGCTGGAGCTCAGATATTCTTTCAATCGTTAGATGCTGCAATATTTTTGTTTTCACGTGTCTCAAGAATACCCACTGAGAGCCTGGTCCTTCCTGTAATATCCACAAACGATACGCTTACCTTGGGGTGTGAATTATTGGTATGAATATCTTTACTTATTTCTGAAAAACGAATGTGCCATATGAATTTGATAAAAATTGATGGTAAAGTTGTGTGGTGGATTGATGAAAACTTTGACCTTTCTCTCGATCTGCCTCAAACTCCTGCACATGTTCTTGCATAATTCAGAGGCTCTCCGAGCAATCCGCACATATGTCAAACAATCTAATACTTGGTCTAACCAATACCGAGATATTATGCACACCTATGTGCAACGTCAAGCCCTTTGTTGATGCACTTGGCCAACAGGTTCTATGTTCTAAAGTACTAAGCCTAAGTTCCAACTCTTGACATGAATATTTACCTATGGTCTGGCATGACTCCGTGAATTGCCTAACACTGTCAACAACTGCCTGTAAGACCAGTCTATACACAGCACATCTTGAGCCACAATTGCGTAATTCACAGTTGGCACATGAGACTGCTTGCCTTGGTGTCATGGTAACGGATTGCAGGGAGGGGGGAGGGGGGAGGTGATAGGCTTTGCATGCAACAGTGGGCACTGATGGCACACGATAGAAGCATTAACACTGTGGGGGATCAGATTATTGTTCCAACGACACATTTATTGAGATACATGGATTAGTCTCAAGACTCTCAACCTTTTACAATCAAGAGGTCTCATTGCCTTTTAATGTCTACTGCAGCAAAAATCTATTTGCCCCGCTTGTTATGAGGAGAACATATGTGTGTTTGAGCGTGAACAACTCTTCCCTTTGCAATTGGGCACAAACTAGCCAAAGCCTTGGGAGTAGGGTGAGCCGGCACTAGATAACTCAAAGGGGTGCTCTCCCTGACTAGGTCATGAGGCTGTGAGAGTGTGCGCGTGCAGGCTGTGAGGATAATGAGATACCTCTAGCCAATTTAGTGATGTTGCTGCAAGCCTGCAATCACCTTTTACATTTGGTTGTCGGATGACTATTGGGAGCGAGTCTAGCTAGTAATATGAAGGCATGCATCGGGGGGAGGGGGGGGGGGGGGGTGTTCCAAAGCATCATGTACATTGATTTCAGGATGATGGCACATCTAATGAAAGGACTTCAGGGTGACACATCTATGTAGGACCCTTTTGACTTTTGATTTCAAGTTCTAACTCCCTTTGCATTATCTGACATCCACGGATTCACTAAGTACTCAAAACCTTCAATAACCTAAAGTCCTAAGCCCTGTTCTATTATGCCATTTCTTGCTCGTATCCGTATCACACAAAAATACTTAGCCAAATGATGTTGCGCCATAACTGCGTCAGTATCCATCTAGCATGCAGTATGCCATGCCAGCTACCTGAATGGGAATGATGTTGTGATAGGTGGTATTGGTAGCATGACACTGAGCTGGTGGCTCAGGGTTGCTCTCATAGTTATAATCCCTGAATTTCTAATTATCTTCATATCTGTGAAAAATGTTTCTTTAAAGAAATGGAGCTGTATCGTAGAAAATGTGAAACTGTTTTATGATCTGATGATTTCCCGAGTTATGTCTACTTTTCGGGTTGATTTCTATAATAGAGTCGTAATATGGAATTCTTTCTTTGACTAAATGGAGTTGTAATGTCAAGTATGTGAAATTGTGGAACGATCTTATGATTTCCCAAGTTATTTTTTCTGGTTGATTTGTAGGATGGAACTATAATACGGGGGCAACATAAAATATGCAATCTAACCGTGTCTACGGGGCCCACAGATAAGGTACATATGTAAAAGCACTTTTCTCTTCTGTTCTGATTGATAATATTTCACCATCTTTTCTTCGATGAACTTGGTTAGAAAGGGGATGAGATCCTTGAAGAATTTATTGACCTTAAGAAAATGTTAAAGATGTTTGGGGCAAAGTGTGATGCTTTTGACATGAGGGATGTATTTAATACAAGCAAAAAGTTTCTTCAAGATAATATGTTTGCTGTGCGAGCCTAATTATTTTGAGCCTCTTAATTATTTTCTTCGCAAACCAATGATGTTTTCAATGCTTATATTCTACTCACTTAAAGATAACCCACTTTTCCTTTTTTGTCCGTCCCAAAGTTATAGTCAGCTTTCCTTGTTAAAAAGTATATTAAATGCTTTTTGGTAAGAAACCTTTACTTAATGTTCTTTGGATTAAATATTCCCATTTACCATCTATTTAATAAGGGTATAAAGGAGATTTCTGAGACATTAAAAACATGTCTTAATTTGTTTGAAGCTAATAAGGGGACTATCTTTGTGGGACGGAGGGAGTACTTTAAAGATAAGAACCTTTGTGTGTGACATAGTCAATTAATCTTGCTTGCCTACATTATGTTAGTTGAACTCTTGATGAATTTTCATTGAAGTAAGTCTGTATTACAGAGTATATCAGTTCCGAGTCCTCCACGAATTAGGCGGGTCTTTTACATGTCCAGTGAAGACAGCAATGTAATTCCTGAGGTAATGATGTTCTCTTGATTTTCAAATTTACCATTCATGACATGTTTCATGAAAGTCTATTGAATAAACTATCTTATGAATAACTGCGTGCGGTAAATCAGTGACATTTCTCTTTTTAACTTTCTAGTTTGTATGGGCTTTGTATTTAGTTCGCCATCATGATTATAGCAATTACTGGTCCATTTTTTCATTTTATTTTTTTATCTGTAAGATCATAAAGTTTATTTTTCAACTTGTAGCTGAATCACTGATTTCTTAAATTTTAATTGTTGTAAAGTTTCTAACCGTTTCTTGATAACTATTGGAATACCTTCTTACACCACCCAAACCCCGGGCCTTTCCAGACTTTTTCTAGTTCTAGAACATCTGGTATAGATGCTTCTCAGTTTTGTCAGCGTACTGCATGCTTTCGGAAGTTCTTAAAAGTTTTGTTCATTGTTGTGAGTGGTACATATTTTGCTGTTAAGAAAGTGAGGTAGCTGATATAATATTTTTTTCTCCAAATTTCTTGAACTAGAATTTTTTCCGCCTTCATTTCACTTCCAACTAGTTACAGTCTACTCCGCAATTCATGGTCGTGCTCTTAGCTTATGTTATTGAAGGATTACTCATTGACTTAAGGTAGCAAATGATGTGATATCGTGCTGCATGTGTCTCACCCCTCACATACCCAGACTTAAACCTTGGAAAGCCTGTCATCGTTATGGCAGAGTATCATAAACTTGTGTTTCTATTTCAAATAGGATTCATTAGTTACAATTTGATTGTTTAGGGAACTGGATTGTTCCACTTTGGATATTTTATCGACTCCTTATCTGGTTCTCGATATGTTTTTTCTTTTGCAGGTCTTTCCTTCCGTTAATCCAACCGTCTTAGAGAAGTTGAACAGTGTCGACTGCATTATCTATGGCATGGGTTCACTATTTACTTCCATATGCCCTTCTCTGGTAACTATGAAACAAATCAAATGTTCACCGTTTGCAAATAAACTTTCTACATCTAGACTTAACATTACTCTGTCCGTATTGGTTCTTCTTTATTTCAAAATAATTTCCATGAAATGTCAATATGTAACACTTAGACTGTCATTATGGGCCCTCGGTGAATACACAAAATAATCCTTTCCGTCCGTTCTGACTTGTTGGATTCCCGATGTGAATATAATCTGATTGTTTCCCTTTGGACTTTATATTTCAAATTTTCAGAGTGGAAATGTTTCTTTTGGAGAACTTATTTCCATTATCTGACTCCTTATTGCTTTTCAGGTTTTGCATGGAATTGGGGAATTGATTTCTTCACGATCATGTCCTAAGGTAATAAATTTAAGGGAGGTGTACAATCTTAACGTGGTTAATGCTTGGTAATAACTTGGTTATATATTTCCAATTATGTACAGTTATTAATGCCTTTTTCTTTCAGGTTCTTCTCTTGAATGGTAAAAATGAGATAGAAACTACAGGCTTTACAGCTTCGTGCTTTGTGACATCTATTACTGATGCTTTGAACCGAACACATGGAGATCCTCAGAACTGTCTTCAGAATCTTGTAAGTCCTTTCGAGATATATTTAGTTTGGTGCTCTATGGAATATTTAGTTAGAGATAAGGAAAGAGAAGAAAATAAGCCTTATCCGCACAGATGTGAATGGATGGGAGAAGTTGCAATTGAAATTTTAGGAATTAACTACAGGGCTTTGACAATTAAGGACACCATATATTTTGGTAGGACAATTATTTAAAACATTTCGGTGCATGCTATAATTTTTAGATAATATCGTAAACTGTTTATCACTTGATTGGCTTGTTTCTACTGTTAAGTTATGCTTGATTATAGTTAGATGAACTCATCAAAAGGCTTTCGTTTCATTATGCAGCCTAATCAATACATCAGCACGGTCTTTGTACCGAAAGATTGTCAGATTCTTGTCTCTATTGATTCTCTGGCAGCCCAGGGGATATCTCACGTGGTATGCACGCCTTCTATTCGAAGTTATGTATATCACTTGACAAACTTTGTATCCAAATGTCAACTGAAAGCTCATTACCAATTTCTGCAACCTACAAATTTCTCATTATTTAGAAAGAGAAACACACACAAACACATATTTGAGAAACACATATTTTAGGAATTCTGAAATTGTCTGTGTTATGACAAAGAGAAACAAGAGAAAAGGGAATATTGCAGTTTTCAAACAGTTGCTCCTGTATGGGGATAATAATGTCAACCCCCATGATGACGTGTTTATGTGAAATCCAACCTTTTCCAAACACCGAAATACTAACCAAAAGAAACATAAATTTCATTGTTCAATTTATTTGCTCTTCTCTGCACGGCCTTTCGTATTGATTTATCTTGAATTTTGTAGGTGATAGTTCAGTCAGTACGCGATCGTGAAACAGGCGGCATGATTTACGATCCAAGATCTTTAATACAATCTTTGTCTGATCTGTTGATTTACGATCCAACATCTTTAGTACAACCTTTGTCTGATCTGTCGACTGGAGACAAGGCGAATGATGCTGCTGGAATTTGAGATTTCTTACGTCTCTTGGCATTGGATCATACGTACATATTTCAACCGATATGCTGAATGATAAATGTAGTATTGTAGCTTCTCTTAGGAACAATAGAATGCAGGATATAGAGTGAAATTGTTTCCATATTATACTGGGTTCATTGGTTCTTGCTGTGTTCTGGGTACTCTTGCTTCAATGGAAATATACAACTTGTGTTTTGTGTTGATGTTATACTGCATATATACCGTAGTTTATACACGATATTAGAAAACTGGTTTTTGGAACCTGAAATTTCCAGATAATATCGTTTGTGAGTCTTCTCTCTTTATTTATAACTCATTAAATTTCTTAATACAACTCATTAATTTAATAAATTAAAATACTATCAAAGCATAATTATTAAAAAAAAATACATAATGCAAAAAATAAAATAAAATCCTTCTACTTGTCATCGTCAACAAATTCCTTCTCTTACTAAGTTTCTCAAAATTCATAAACTGATTTTCGATTGACAATAATCTAATTTTATAGTAATGAAAAATCAATTGACAAAGCATTTTCGATGTCTCCTAAATCATCACAACCGTTCAAAATTGACCGATAATGACTATGCCGTTAAACTTTGATCATTGACACCCATCACAAATAACATTTAACAGAGTCTACAATATTGTATCGATACTTATTTACATTTTGGAGCGATTAAAAACGAATGAAAAAGAAAAGAATTTTATTTCTTCTCTTTATCACAAATGACCAAGAAAGTGAAATTAAACCAAAATCATGTCATTGTGAGATATGAAGAGTTGTAAATGAGTCGAGTCGAGCTGAAAGTACTGCTGTTCAAGTTTGTTTGAAATGTTATCGAGCTTCTAATATTAAATTTAAGCTTGTTTGATATTATTGGTAGAATCGAGCTCGAACAAGCTTTAATCGAGCCGAATACAAGTTGGGTTTGAGTAATTTGACATTTTTACACTTGTTTTTTTGACCTTTTTAACTTATCGAGCTTGAGTCCGAGTCGAGCTTTATATTTTATCAAACGTAAAAGTACGTTCATGTTTGGTTGATATCTTTAAATAAACATAATTCAAACGAGTTTTTAACGAAAGATCACAAATCAAATATCGAGTAACTTAATTTGATTTTCGACCCTAGATATGAAGGTCAAAATGTCCCTTTTTATCTATCCCCTCACTATCTTGGTGTTCTGAGTACACTTGAAGGCCATGGAACAGGAATACTTTCGATCTCCATGAATATTTAAGATTTCTGTATCAAAATCCAAAACTAAAGTTACGACAATTCTTAAAAAACCTACTTAATTTAGTTGATTATTTTCTTATTTCACAAAATATACTAATTAAATATTATTAATTTTTAATTTTTAAAAAAATAATTAAAATAACATTCTTTTTAAAACGGAAGAGTATAATACTATAAACTTTAATCCTGCTAAATTATCTCGAGATAGCTACACAGTCCTTATCATAATAAAGCTACCAAATTAGCCATGATGTATTTTTAGTGTCTCAATTCAATGAATTACACCTCGATATTTTTCTCGAAATGTAGATTGATAATCAAACGTTTTCTCGAAATGAAGATTATATTTATCGAGTGTTACGGGGTACACATAATATTACGGTAAATAATACTCCTTTCGTTTTAAAATAAGTGCCGTTTTAATTTTTTTTGTAAAATTAAGTATTGATAAAAATGACAAATATATATATATATATATACAAAATCCATTTAAATTGGTATGTTTTATGGAATAAGAAAATAATCAACTAAAATAAGGAGGTTGTTTTGAGTAACATTGGAAGAATTATAGTTTTTTTTGTCAAAACGACACTTATTCTGAATTTTTTTATCTTCTCCTATATGACACTTATTTTGAAACGAAGGGAATATTGGACAATAAATGGCCGACATAGCCGTTGTATGTGTAATATGCACTGCATAAAATTCTACCCATAGAAGAACAGTAATAAAGATCCAAATTTTCCCAATTTATGACTTTTTATTTATGGACATCCCGAGTCTTTTTTCTAAGAAAAAAATATTAGTCCCTTCCTTTCATAAAGAATGTCATTTTAGCTATTTTTTGAGAAATTAAGGATTGATATTTGATTGGTATGTGTTGTGAAATAAAGAAATAATAAACTAAATTAAGTAGGTTGTTTAAGTTAATATTGGAAGAATTGTAGTTTTTATGGTAAAAAGTGACATTTATTGTGAAATTTTTCAAAGTGTTTAGAATGACATTCTTTATGAAACGAAGGGAGTATTAAATCGCTGAAATCAGTCAGGACTGATTGATAAAAGGAAACAACAAAAAAAACATAAACAGATGTAAAACGATTGAAGTACAATACTAGATATAAACTTATACATATATAAATCTAATAAATTAAACAAATTTCTATTGCGTTGGACAAATCGCATATCAAAATACTCGATCTCGGTTTTATTACTGATCTTCTGATGAAAGCTCCAAGAAATTAATAAATTAATGTTGAAGAAAACAAAACGAAATTCGAAGGTGAATATTCCTCCCCCTTTCATGAAAAAGATGAGGAAAGAAGACGACGATTAGATTTAGGGTTAAAAGAAAGTAGTCTAGATCCATAAAATAAGAATGGACATAAGTGATTACGACAATTTTCCAAAATGGAGTGCATTAAACTCAACAAAATCTGGAATACAATTAATAAAATACTCCCTCCGCCGGTTCAATTTGCCTACTTTGGTCGGTCACGGAAGTAAAAAAAAAAATTAGATTTTGTGAAATCTTTGACTTTTTTAAATGTGAAGATTTTGAGGATGGAGATTGTGAGAGAAATTTGTCATTTATGGGCTGACAAATTAAATTGGGACAAATCGAAAAGAAAAGTAGGTAAATTAGAGCGGGACGGAGGGAGTAATAATTTCATGTCTCAATTTAAAACAAAATACTCTCCATATATGATAATCAAATACTCCCTCCGTTTCATAAAGAATGTCATTTTAGACACTCTAAAAAATTTCACAATAAATGTCACTTTACCAAAAAACTAAAATTCTTCAAATATTATCTTAAACAACCTACTTAATTTAGTTGATTATTTCCTTATTTCACAAAACATACCAATTAAATACAAACCCTTAATTTCTCCAAAATTAGCTAAAATGATATTCTTTATGGAACGGTGGGAGTAATTGGAAAACAAAATCTGGTCAAAATTTTATAAACATTAATCACAACAATCCCTTTTTTCTGAATTCAGATTATTGCATGAAAATATTTCTGTATATAAAGATGCAACACCAATGGGGTTATGCTAACTGAAAATGGGATTTAAACACCAAAACTTGTTCAATATTATTCTGTTTTTTATTATTGGTTCTGCAAATTCAGAAATAATATTTCAGAATATAAGTAGTTATGGTGAATTAGCACAGGGATGTGACTTGTTTGGAGGAGAATGGGTTTTTGAATCTTCATTGAAACCATTGTATGACTCATCAAGCTGCCCTTTTATAGATTCTGAATTTGATTGCCTCAAATTTGGCCGCCCAGACAAACAGTACCTTGAGTACTCATGGAAGCCAAGCTCTTGCAATTTACCCAGGTCAGTCAATTTTACTATTTTTAGTCACGTAAAATCAATTTTTGTCACATTATTTTTTCACTCGTTCGATTTTTATTATAAATTTGTTGTTTCTTTAATTTCGTTGCATAATTGAAGAAATTACTCGTATTTTGTTCTTTTTTTTTTTTTATATAAATCGAGACGAATCAAGTTGATCTCGAGCTCTTCGATTTTATATCGAACCAAGCTTAAGTATTTTGATTGAGTTCGAGTTTATCAATATTCGACTTGACTCAACTCATTTACATTCTATCTCGTCTATAATTTTTTGTATAACTTGGTGACCAATTAATATTCAAACTTTTTGTGTTGATAGATTCGACGGCATAGATCTTTTGAGGCGATGGAAGGGAAAGAAGATAATGTTTGTAGGAGATTCACTAAGTTTGAACCAGTGGAATTCATTAGCATGTATGCTCCACGCTGCCGATCCTAAAGCTAAGACCGTCTTCGTGCGTCAAAGCCCCATTTCTTACATCACTTTCCAGGTCAGCTTACTTCCAATTAAAGTCGGTAAAATTGGCCCAGTACAATGCTTCAGTCCACCTCGTCTGACGTTTTAAATGAGCTGAACCACAAGAATCTAGGTTCAAAGTATCACCAGGCCCAACAAGCCTGACTCAAGGGACTAAAAGCTTGATAGGTCACGCCCAACCCGAAAATCTTAATATATTTAAGGGGATGGAATGGTCTGAGCTCAATAGTTTTTGGTCCGATAAAATTTTGGACTGGCTCAACTCGGTTTGACATATAGTGTTGGCCCGGCCTGTCAGGCCAACACTATATATCGGGTCGGGTTGGGCAAGTCCAAAATGTTACCCAACTTAAAATTATTGAACCTAGAACAACTCATCCTCCTTATATATACTAAATTTTCGAGCCGGTTCATCACTCGTCGGGTTTTTAGTTCTAATCCCATTAAACCTAAATTTTTATAATTTAGGCTTAGACTCCCAATTTATTTAAAATGTCGGACGAACCTGATCAATTTTACTAGTTCTAATCCGATTAATCGGTTGGTCGAATAATAATAGAAGAATAAAATATGAAACATTATCTAATTTGCAGGATTACGGAGTGACAATATATTTGTACACAAGCCATTATTTGGTAGATGTTGTCCATGAAGCAAGAGGCAATGTTTTGAAACTGGACTCAATTGAACAAGGAAATGCATGGAAAGGGATGGATATGCTGATATTCAATACATGGCATTGGTGGACCCACACTGGATCAGAAGCCCAGGGCTGGGACTTTATCCAGTATGGTTCCACCATAACCAAAGATATGAACCGTGTGGAAGCGTTTAATCGGGGCTTAGATACCTGGGCTAAGTGGGTCGATCAAAATGTCGATCCTTCCAAGACCAAGGTCTTCTATCAAGGACTTTCTCCCACTCACTATCAGTAAGTACTTGTATAGTTTATAGTGATGATATCATACCGTTGGCCTCTGATAGACCCTCAATTTATGTATTAGTATTTCCTCTGTTCCATATATATAGGATTGAAAAAAATTATTAGAAGGCCTGAATTTTGAAAAATGTCATAATTCGTGATCTGAATTTGGGATATCCTCAATTGGGGGCCTGAATCTTAAGTTTTTAGGGCCTATATATGTGGACGAAGGGAGTATAACATTGTCTACTTTAGAACAACCCCGCTCAAATTTAATTTAGACTTCATTCTAAAAGACGTATCAATACAGATTTATATTTTCTTATATTCTCATGATATTTTCCTTGTATGCTCGTGGTAAATAGAGGTAGAGAATGGGGATCAAACTCGACCTGTATGGGGGAGCAAGAGCCGATTAAAGGACCATCAACACAAGTTCGAGCATCAGCAGTGAATAATGTGGTGACCAAAGTGTTGAGTACGATGAAGAAGCCAGTTTATCTGCTTGATATTACAGCTCTGTCGGAGCTAAGAAAAGATGGTCACCCCTCCAAATATGGAAGAGATCACAGTGGAAGTGATTGCAGCCATTGGTGCATTCCTGGATTGCCTGATACATGGAACCAACTTCTCTATGCAGCACTTATTTAATTGTATCACATCCCTATCTATTGTCTTCCATATTTTGGTGTTATCGTTTACTAGTTCTAGATTTTTACCCGTGCAATGCACGGGGTAATAAGATTTTTTCCATAATATGTGAGAGACATACAATGATATATGTCAAATAATGTTTGTTTTTTGTGATAATGTGGATAGTAATGCTCGAAAATATGAAATAAATCTCGTAGATTCAACTTCAACCTCATATCATTGGTGAGGAACATTATGAAGCTGCACAAAGAGTTGAACAAATTTTACAACGTTATAGGTAGCTTCAGGACATTATAACTATCCTTGGGTTGGACAAATTGTGCGAGGATGATTGTTTAATTGTATCAATAGCGAGAAAAATTGAACATTTCTTGTCACAACCCTTTTTGTAACCTAAGTATATATCGATTCCCAAGGAAATATAGATACTTGGAACCAACTTCTCCATGCAAAACTCGTTTAACCAACACAATGCTATCTATTTTGTTTCATATTGTACTCATACAGTGCATTTGTAGAATAAAGTACAGGGCTAATGTTTGTTCTTGAATTTCCTTATCTGGCGGACGTAACGATCTAATTCAAATAATTTTATTAATTATTATTTAACTTTTTATGTTTGTATACCTTTTAATGAGGATTTAACAGCATCTTATTAATTTTTCCACATAATATTTCAAACAAAAATTATAGGTGTGTTTGATAACCGTTGGGCCCAGTCCATTGAGGATGGGTCTGAGTTTCATGTATTTTGGTTAATTGATGTTCTTCCAACCTATTGAAATATTAGGATTGGGACTCCTTTCAGAAACAACGCCACTTCTTTATTCTTCCTCTCTCTCTTCAGCTACCAGACAAGACGTATTATAAAAATTGAAACTTTTAATTATTTTAAAGATTATCTATTTGTAATATTTGATTACTTAAAATTTTATCCTCCTAAAAAACTTTAAATGTTGAATGATGTTTTATCATATTATTCTTATAAATTTATATACTTATCACTAATAACATCAACCTACCCTTTGGGATGGTGGCCCTGGCCCCCTCATCGTACCTCTCACCCTATTATTTTTATCTCTTAAACATATATTTTGTGTATTTATTTTGTTAAGTGTGTCATTTGGCCCCCTCAAAATTATCAAATACTAGGATAAATTTAGATGAATGTACAATAAAAATACTCTAAATTTTAATATATAGGTACCTAATGGCACCTTTCAACATATTTAATAGTAAATAGTGTTGATATTATATTTAATGATATTTAATATTTATTATTACGTGTATAATAATATTGATTGGTGGTTCTTTATTTGTCGACCATCCTAATTTTTTGGTCTGGATCTGCCTTTGTTCATAACTAAAGCAATATGTGACCAACCGAAAATACTAAGCTAATTATATAATAAAATATTTTATGGCAAGGTTATGTATATTTGTAACTCATCCTTTCTCGTTCTGTTTGTATCAAATGCATTCTTCAATTTTCCTAAAGTGTCAGTTATGTGTTTTTATATATATGTCCAATTTCAAAGGAAATAAAATTAATTTTTATTTTCCTTAATTTATTTTTCCGAGTACATAATTTGATTATTTTTCTTAATTAAGGTTGGAGACAGCAAACTTCAGTAATGAGTTTTATATTGTATAATTTCCCTTTTCTTCCTTGTATACATCCCATTTCAAAATAATACAAAATTAAGTCTATTTTCCTATATACATAGGAAAATTGCAAAAGTTGTCCTTTACCTATGGGGGTTGGTACATTTATACCACTCATGTTTAGCTATAATAATTTAGGTTTATCATGTACCGAAATTACGCAATTTATGTCCATTTCTCGCCAAAAATCACTAAAATGCATGTGAGTAGCACGTGCATGGTAATCTCGGCGAGAAAATTCTAAATGGCTGCCTAGGTGGATTCCACATGTATTTGGGAGGTGCCAACTAGGATAAGCTAATGAGCAACTCTTGTAAAACCTAAATAATTTTATATAAAAAATCAGAAAAAAAAATAAATATAAAAAGTCAGACAATTTTTTTTTAAATTTCTAGAATTCATTTAGTATTCAGAAAATGAAAGAAAATTTAATTTTGGAAATTATTTAAAAACTTCTAAAATTTATTAAAAATTAAAAAAGCTAAAGTAAAAATAAAAATAAGAAAATCTAAATTTAATTAAATCCAGAAAATAAAAAAAATAAAAACTTTCTGAAAATTATAAAATTTATTTAAAACTCTTAAAATTATTTCTTAAAATTTAAAAAATTCAGAAAAATCTTAAAATTATATAAAATTCAGAAAATTAAAAATTATAACAAATAGAAAATATATTTTCCAAAAAAAATAAAATATAAAAATAAAATATAAAAGAAAATTATTAAAAAAAAATTAAATTAATTTAAAATACATAGAACTATATCTGAAATAATTTTGTTCATGTTTCTGGGTGAAATTCTCCAAAATTGGAGAACTTACCAAATCCTCCATTGGAGAACTTGAGTTCACTACCCTTTGAAGAACAAAAAGCTTCAAATACTTTATTGGAGAATAGAAAGCTTCGAATCGCTAACCAAAATTGTCGAATCAAAGGTTAGGTTCACTACCCTTCACATCCACACCATTTTAGCAATCTGGCAGATCAGAGGTTGATTGTGGCATCGATAGATCTGAGGTTTAACTTTTCAGTTATGAGGTTGATGGTGGCGTCAGTAGATATTATGTTTAATTTTGAGAAACAAATTTTCAAATCTGAGGTTGATGGTGGCGTTGATAAATCTGCACTGGATGGTGACAATGGTAAATATGGTGTCGCCTTGAATGGTGAGCCTTTAGAAATCGTGGGGAAGAGGAATGCTCGGATCAAGGCACCAAATGAAACTGTTTTCCAGTTAAAATATGTGAGACATATTCCTAGATTGAAGAGGAATTTATTTTCTGTTGGCCAGCTTGATAAAGAAGGATACGTTGAGACTTTTGGCTGTAATATGTGGAAGATATCCAAAGGAGCCATGGTGGTGGCTCGAGGCAATAACGAGGGAACATTGTATATGACATGCAACACCCAGGATAGCATTGCTCTTGCAGGTTCAAAGAACGATGCAAATTTGTGGCATTGTCGTCTTGGCCACATGAGTGAGAAGGGGATGAAAGTGTTGTGTTCGAAGGGTAAGCTGACGGGCCTCATGAATGTTGAAATTGAGTTATGTGAGGATTGTGTATTCGAAAAATAGAAAATGGTGAGTTTTTGAAAGGAGGCAAAACCTTGAAGAAACAAAAGTTGGAGTTGGTCCACGACGACTTGTGAGGTCCAGCACGATAACATCTCTTGGTGGAGTGTCATATTACATGACTCTCCTTAACGACTCTAAGGAAAAGGTATGAGTTTATTTTCTAAAAAATAAGTCTGATGCATTTGATGTTTTCTGGAAGTGGAAGACTCTTGTAGAAAATGAGACGGGCCTTAAAGTGAAGTGTTTGAGATTTGATAATGGTGGAAAGTATGAGCTTCATGAGTTCTAAGAATTTTGTGCAGCGAATGAAATTCGCATGAGAAAATTGTGAGAGAAACCTCTCAGCAAAACGGTGTTGCAGAACGTAGTAATAGAACCTTGTGCGAACGTGCTAGAAGCATGAGATTGAAGTGTGGGCAGCCGAAAATGTTTTGGGCAGTTGTAGTTAGCACTACAGGTTACTTGATAAACAGAGGACCCTCAACTCCCTTGAAAAATTGCATACCATAAAAAGGTTGGACTGTTAAGGAGGTAAATCTGTCTTTCCTTCGAGTATCTGGTTGTGCTTTATATATTAATATTGATGCTGCTGGTAGAAGTAAGTTGGATGCTAAATCTGTAAAATGTACATTCATAGGATATGGTGGTGATGAATTTGTCTATCGATTTTGGGATGAAAAGAATCGTAAGATAATTCATAGTCGAGATGTCATATTTAATGAACGTATTTTGTACAAAGACAGGTTGGATACATCTGAATATGTTGGTTCTGAGAAACAGGTCATCGAGTTAGACACTTCGAACTCAGGTGGAAACAAGGTAGATCATGACGATCAAGTGGTTGTTGATTGAGAACCACATATACACCACAATCAACAATTCCGCTGCGAAGGTCCACAAGAATATGTGGACCACCTAATAGGTATTCTCCCTCCCTTTATTACTTGTTGTTGACTGATGGTGGTGAGCCTAAATGTCACGCAGAGGTTACATGTAGTGAGCAGATGAGCAATTGGAAACTTGTGATCAATGATGAGATGAATTCATTGAAGGCTAACGAAACTTGGGAACTAGTTAAGCTCCCAAAAGGGAAAAAAGGCTCGAATAACAAGTGGGTCTACAGAATCAAAGAGGAGGCGAATGGAAGCAAGCGATACAAGACAAGATTGATTGTGAAATGGTTTGAGTAGAAATATGGTATTGAATATACCGTATTTTTACTTCTTTGTGAAATTAACTACCATTCGGTTAGTTTTGAGTCTGGTGTTTGTAGAGAACTTGATGTTAGAGCAGATGAATGTGAAAACAGTCTTTTGGGTCATGGTGACTTAGAAGAAACTATTTACATGGAGCAACTACAAGGATACTTGTCAGGAGGGAACTGTAAGCTTGTTTGCAAATTGAAGAAGAGCTTGTGTGATCTGAAACAAGCTTCATTATAGTGGTACAAGAAGTTTGATGGATTCGGTTGCCCACACTTCAATCTCATGCTTCTAGCACGTTCACACAAGTGTCCTTTTGGGTAGCCATTTTAAGCTATCCAACAAGGATTCACCTAGTAGTGAAGAGGAGCGAGCCCACATGAAGAAATCTCTATATGCTTCAGCATTGGCAGCCTAATGTATGCTATGGTATGTACAAGACCCCACATAGCACATGCGGTTGGAGTAGTTAGTCAGTTTATGGGTAATCCGGGTAAGCAGTATTGGGAGGCAGTAAAGTGGATCCTCAAGTACTTGAGAGGTATTACAGAGAGAGAGCCTTATGGTTGAAGGCAAAAGTGTTGAAGTGGCAGGGTATGTCGATGCAGATTTAATATCAAGTGATCTTGACAAAAGGAGAAATACAATCGAGTATGTGTTTACTCTTGGTGGTGTAGCAATTTCTTGGACTTCTAAGTTGCAGAAAATCGTAGCACAATCCACTGCAGAAAGCATGCTATGTAGCAGGTGACAGAGGTTAGTAAAGAGATGTTATGGTTGCAGAATATCTTGTGTGAATTGGGGAAGGAGCAAAATGTTAGTATTCTCCACACTAATAGTCAGAGTGTTATTCACTTAGTCAAAAATACAACTTTTCGCTCGAAAACGAAACACATTGAGTTGAGGTACCATTACATTTGTTTCCTCATGGAGAAGAATAACTCTTTCAACTAATGAAGATTTAAGGAAGTGAGGAACCCTACTGATATGTTGACTAAGGTTGTGACCTTAGAGAAGTTGAAACTATGGAAGGCTTCAACTGGCCTTGGAAACTGAGATGAAGACGTGACACTACTACCAGCGAGAGGTATGCATGAGATGGAGGAGACTGTTGGGTTATGAAGTCTGATTGACCGCTTCATTGTGTTTGCTATCACCAAAAAAATTAGTAAATCTCTTGGCATGGTAGTACCCTCAGACGTAGTCATTCTTAACAAACTGATTAACAAATTTGTGTCTTTTATTTTTCATCCTATTAAATTCTCAATTAATTGTGCACTATTCCTAACGAAATTCGAATAGGAAAATCACAGACGAAGAATGCTTTGGATTACAAAGTCCAATTATGTTGGTACAATACCCAAAAGAAACGCAACATAAGAGTTCATCGTTATAAGACTCCTTTGGATGCTATGGGTAGATTGCAAGTATAGCACTAATTCTATGTTATCCAGTTGGAAAGTGCGCGACAGGATGATCCAGTAATCCACTTAAAAAGTTAGATTAATGGCTAACTGTTATTTGATCTTAATTCATTTTTTCAGGTGGGAGGTTGGATCAGCCAATCGGAAAATGACTGACTGGGTAACATAGAATTTCGATAGATATAGGGAGAATAACAATGGTCTACCCATAGGGCTGCAAACCATTCAAGCCAAGTGGAGCTTGTTGTGTTCATGTGTTGTTCATATATTTTTAATCGAACTTGAGCCGAGCCGAACCGTATTTGAGAGTGTTTGATTATGTCCACAAATATTTTTAAATAAACACACATTTTCATAAATCTTCATACAAATAAATAAATTTAACCAAATGCTCATTATAATTAAAGATAATATAAGAATATTATTACTGTTATTATTTAATTGAATTTTGAACAAATTATTTGCGAGCTTTTAATAAACGAGTCAATCATATTTAAGTTCAGTTCGTTTATGAAATGAGCTCGATAACTTTAAATAGACGAGGTCGTTAACGAATTGTTGGTTTGCCTTTATCTACCCCCATTCTAAGCATTATTTTTTTCATTTTCTTCAAGACAATGGCATTTTTTTTGGGTTAAAAAATGAGCGTGACCGATGAATTTTACTTTTGCTCATGGTTAGTTCTATTCATTTTGAACTTAGTCCATGTTTGAATTAGTATTCAGGAAAACACACGCAGAATAACGAGAGAGAAAAAAGAATACCGCTACTGATTAATATAACGATGATTTGGTAGTAGAAATTTATCGTAGCTCAATTGGTAGAGTATATTGTAACTCAGTTATGATTTAATTTTTATCGATCTCACTCTAATTAGGACTTGTACTAAAAAAACGATGATTTGCTAGTGGTATGTTTTAATATTCGGATTTGAATCTGTACCGGATCCAGTACTCTCTCTCTCGCGTGTTATCTCACACACACACAACACTCTGACACACGCTACACACTTTCTATCTCTCTCTCACACACCCACTTTTCCACTAGATCACACCACGAGATCAAAATCCCTAATATTCTCTTGATCACAACACATTTCAATCGAGGTTTAAATTAGTGACATCATTTAATACATCGTAACTGAACCACGGTCCAAAAGAGATGTCACAAATTTTTGTTTATTGATTTTAGAATTTGAATAAATATATTATAACGCAAGATAACAGTATTCACAAATCTTTACAACAACAATAGGTAGCAGCATTTCTGAAGCTAAGTTAGCTACAGATCAGCAAGAAGCAGAGGAAGACCTGCACAATAATCTGTGTTGGTGTTGAGTTTGGCAGGATTGAGCTTCATTCCGCAGCTCTTGAAACGCTTTCATCGTTTCCACGTCAAAACCACCTGCAAACTGTTATATCCAACCGCAAAATTCAGTATATAATGATTGCAAATGAAATATAGAGTATGAGATCAAGAGTAGGTTTCTTGTACACCAATTGTACGGTCTTAGATTCGTGCATTTCAATTCATGGGTAGTTTTTCATGAATATATTAGGGTTTATGGAAATGTATTACTTTTTCAGAACTAACACGCCAACTCGACACGCATCGAACCTGCTTTAAGCGGGTTGGGATAGAGGGTTCATGTATTAAATGGATCGAACCCGCAAGCTAAAAAAATGTATTAAACGCAGGTCAACATGTTTTAACCGAATTACTCCATATACACATTTAAATAAATAAATAAATAAAAGATATTTTACTTTTACTGTTAAGGTACAATTATAAAAAGAATTCAAAATAACGCAAGTCATGGATTTGCCTCTTGACAGGCGAAATTAGCGGGTTAGGTATTAGTTCTGATTTCTTTACACGTTTAATAAATAGATTGGGTTTGAGTTCGGAGAATTTACCCACGACCTGCTAAACCCAACCCATACTGTCATCCCTCGTGTTTATGTTAAAATGTATTACTTTGTTCTGAAAAAATCCTTTCAATATAATCTTTTCACGAATTCGTCCTTTAACCCGAATTGCACGGATGGTGCACATGAAATAGAGAATGCAGGTAGCAAACCTGGTGTACTCGGAAAGCAAACTTGACGCCTTGGACGATAAGCTCTTCTTCTTCGGGACCACCCGCCACCATTTCTAGCTCGGCCAATACTCTCTTCATGTACTTCATTGCCAGTTTTACAGATGCCAGTTTTATCTGTCATTATTAATCATAACAACTTTTATGTCACTCCATTTTTATATACCATAACAAAATTGTACAGGTTTACAGTAACATCTAGGCCAAATGGGAACAATAAAACAATTAAAAAAAAATAAGATTCCCAGCTACCTTGCAACAACGTTAAAAAATACTGAAAATGCAGACAGTGAAACGCAGAGTTCATCTGAGACCAGAGACTTAACATGTCAGATTGCACGTGTGGACTATATTAAATGACCCTAAAAATCTCTCTCACCCGTTTTGTCATTTAGCTATCATGTTTTTAACCATGGTTCCCAAATATCACAGTTCCATGAAGTTGGATATTTTCTAATCCTCCAATTAAGATGCAACTCAGATTATGTGACGCAGAGGTGGCAATTTGGGCCGTCTTACCTAAACCCTCTGACCCAGTGCAGTATTGTTGGTCGGGTCTACCAAAAAATGCTAAATTCGGTCCGGTCCAGTCCATCCCCATAAATAATAGTTGAGTATGGAAACAGGGGTACAACTCTATCCCAATTTTAGCCCACAAACTAACTACAGTGATTAAGAGGATGGGATTTAGTTACCTGCGTGACATAACCGGTATCAAGCATCCAATCCAACGGAATCTGATGCAACTTATATCGCTTTGTAGCTGATTCCCTCATTCTTGATAAATTATAAGCACCATGCTCCAATCTGAAATTTGTATTAATTTCTCATTAATTATTATTATAAACTTGAAAAAGAAAAGGTTTAACTTGATTTCAACAATATTCATACTTCTCAAACAGAGACTGCATTTTCTTGAGAGCAGGACCACAGGGCTGCCTGGGATCATCGCGAAACGACGACACTTCAGATTCGAGCTTCTTTAGATCAGAGTATCCAAATGCAGCTTCTCTCAACGCATCTGCCTTCTGTTCCGGCCAATCGAAGTGCTTCAACACTGCCCTCTCATCCACCTTTCACCATTTTTTATATCATTGTTAGCAATGAAGTAATCATACATAACTAACACTAAGGCAGTGTTTGCCAAAGCTCTGTTTTCAGATTGTGGCAGTTTGCAACATTCAGCTGCTGCCGAATTTAATCAGAAATAACCAGCTGTAGATAGCACCTTGGCCCTTGCTTTTGATATTCTTGAAAATATTTTCAAGTTCCCTTTTACGTTATTAGGGATTTCTTTGCTTTGAAAAAGTGATTCAAATAAGAGATTTTAAAAAAACTACTTACATGTAAAAGTGGGTAATTTTGATAGAAAAAGAACTTATTTTCTATAATTTTACTATAATACCCCGATTAGAACCACAAACAAATCCTTAGCACAAAAAATTAGAGGTTAAAATGTAAAGGGAATTTTAAATTATTGTCAAAAGCAAGGGACAAGGTACTTTCAGTTTTTAGCTTATTTCTGATTAAATTCAGCAGAAGCTGAATCCACTTTTTAACTTATTTCTGATTTCTGATTAAATTAAGCAGAAGCTGAATGTTGCAAACACCACTTTCTGATTCTTTTAAGTCAATCTGAAAACAGCCTAATAATAGCTAATCTTTTGTCCTGAGGATTTGTTTGTTGTTTTAATGAGGGTATTATAGTAAATTACAGTAAATAAGTGATTTTCTATCAGACACTACCCACTTTTAAATATAAGTATTTTTTTCTGAAATCTCTTATTTTAATCACTTCTTTAAAAGCAAAGTAATCCAACCTTCCCCCCTAAGGGAGTATTTGTAATTGCTCTACTTTCGGAGAAATGATTGAAATAAGTGATTGTAAAAAGTAACAATATTTAGCTTGTAGTTTCTGGCCGAAATTAGTTTTAAATTAAGCAAGTTATGATTAGCAAACACTTCGCAACTTCTTTAAGCTAAAAACTCAAAAGTACTTATTATAAGCATTTGCAAACCCACATATTAGTTCTTGACTAATTAGAAAAACTGAATAATTAAAAATAAAAAAGTCGGTTTAGAAAAAAAGTAGTACCAGGTAGGAGAGCTCATCGTCAAGCCATTTAACAAAGGGGACAACATCTTCAATGTCGGTGAAAGCAGCGCCTTCAACTTCCTTAATCAAGAATCTGATGAAGTCTCCCTGTGTTTCTACGTCGGTCTTAATCTGCAATTAAGACAACGGTTTTTACGAACGTTGTAATAAATTGTAATAAAATAGTCCACATGCTCGCATTCAATTTACACCGTTCGGGATTACAAATCTGGATTCAGAATTAAATCCTGTCTTTATCTTCCTTGCAACAATTGCACGAGTTCAGCAAACACAACGGGACCAGTCGATGTCCGTGACAGAGAGGGTGTTTGTAAACACAATTAAGCTACTGAAATCACTTTTGAAAATCACTTCTAATTGAAGCACTTAAGGGGGTGTTTGCAAACAAAACTGATTGTGCAGAAGTGATTAAAATTGATTATTGTAGTAAAATAAAAATTTGGTAGTGTTTGGAAAAAAAATGATTTTAAGAATTGATTCACAGAAGCTGCTCTCTCATTGATTCTCAAAAGCAGCTTAAAAGTGCTTCACATAATTGATTCTGGAAAAGTAACATAAGTTTGCAAACATAACTGATTGTGAAAAGTGATTTTGAAAATTGATTTTGGGGGTGTTGTTGGGTTTGCAAACATTACAAGCAATACATTTTAGCTTGCAGCTTCTTTTTCAAATCAACTTAAATTTATGCCAACGCTGTCGTTTGCAAACACCTCCTAAAAATTAATTTTGAGAAGTTAAGATGTGTTTGCAATTGTTTCTACTTTTAAAGAAGTGATTAAAATAGGTGATTCTGAAAAGTAATAATTTTTACGTTCAAAATCAGTTTATTTACAAACACTCTTTTCAGTTTATTTTAAGTTAAACGTTCCAAATCACTTAATTTAAGCATTTGCAAACACCCCCTAAGAAGATTTAGATTTTGAGAAGATGATTGTAAAAGTTACTGTATTTTCAGATACTATCAAATTCTGATTTGACTATAAAAATGAATTCAAGGTGTGTTTTTCAATGCTTTAACTTTTGAAAAAGTGATTAAAAATAAAAATTGTTATAAAACTGTTTAAAAACAATAGTAAATAGTGTTTGAAAATAAAATTAATTTGACTAAATATATATACGGAGTGCTTTATACTCAAGCAACTTTTTATTTTATGGGTGAAAAAAAATCTATTTATTTAACAAAATATCACACCTTGAAAAAAACACAACTCTTATTTATTTTTTACATTTTGAATTAAAATTACTTTTACTAAAGTAGGAACTGTTTTTTTCAAACACGACAGTTTTTCTTAAATTATAAGTTAATGAGCAGTTGAAAAAAACTTTTCCAGACAATGCACAAATCACTTTTATAAAAACACATTTTATTTTGTAAATTAGATAAATACCCTAGAGTGGCGTAAACTCAGGGGCAGTAACAGTAAAATAATCCCATAAACAGGACCAAAGAAGGAAATGTAAACTTACCGCTAGTAAATGAGAAGAACGGTTCTCAATTTCTCCAATCATATCCTTGGCCGCAGCTCCGGCCGTCGGCCCACCGCCGGAATCTCGCCGGCAAATCGAGTCCCGCCGCATTAGCGAGTGGTAAAACTCGACAACCTCTGGAACTCTCCTCACCTTCGCCGGCTCCGGCTTTGCTTTCAGCCCCTTCGGAGGCGGGGGAGGTGGAGGCGGCGGCGCAGCCGCCTTCGGAGGTGCCGCATTTTTCAGAGACGGAGGAGGAGGTGGGGGCGGAGGCGGAATGTTGGAAATTTCAGCTAATGCACGGTCAGCTGAATCAGATAACGATGAAGACGAGGATGACGAGGGCCGCGGAGGCGGCTTTGGAACGCGCGGAGCTCGCGATCGTATCGCCATTAACGTGTCTGGAATTTCTTCGGAATCGCATCGGGAATGTCTACCACTCTCTACCACCACCGCACCATTACATTTAACCTCATTCCTCACATTAACATTTTCAGTACTCACATTAACATTTTCAGTACTGTTTTGAGTTTGAGTGAGGCATTTTCTCAGACATTTTGCAGACAAACCAGATTTCTGGTAATTATTAGTAACATCAATAAGTTTGGGGCCTGACGAAGAAGATGATACCTCTTCCTGCTCTTGTTGCCTCTCTGTAACAGCTCTTTTAATGTCGGATAATTCATCCTGCATATACTTGATCTTCTCTTCGTATTTACGGTTCTGTTTCGTCAATTCCATATGTAAAACTTCATTCTCATTCCTCAGCCTCTCATTCTCCACTTCCAAACACTCCATCTTCTTTCTAGAACGTTCGATTTCACAATCCTTATTCTCAATCTCCTTCTCCAAAACCGGAACAATCGCAACCGTCTCCTTCAACAATTTCTGCTCCAACAGCTCCGTCTTCAACCGCGATTCGCGTTCGCGCAATTCCTCAACCAGGTGGAGGAGCTCCGCCACATCCGGCGGCCGCGGCTGCACCTGCGCGGAGGATCGCGGGAAATAACGGGAGAAGGCGGCGCCGGATGTCTTCGGTACTTGCTTCGGCGTCGGCGGTTTGGGGGAAGCGTCTGGTTTTGGCCTGGTGGTGGCTGGGGATTTCTGTAATCCCATTGCTGTTTTAACTTTTCCGGCGGCCATTGGTGGTGATGATAATTTGGAATGGGGTTGAAATCTGGATGGAGAAAGACGGCACTACATAGGTCGCTGTCTTTGTGAGTGTGTTGGTTTAAGAGAGAGAGAGGGTGGGGGTCTGTCCGTGAAGAGAAGGGAAGAGAGGTTATTTGAGTAAGCTGATAAATGTTTAAAAAAACAGTTAAAAAAAGAAAGAAAAAAAGAGAGAGAGAGAGAGAGGTTATTTGAGTGAGTAACGGGTATCGAGGAACGGTCTTCTTTTCTTGGATCCTGTCTGGTCTGGTAATAAATTTATAAAAATAGGTTAAAATTCAAATTTCAACTCTACCACGCGCTGACTGGACTGGACTGTCCTATACGACATTCTACATTAAAAATTTCATCATATCTATATAATTTTTTTCATGAACCAACAACTAACACAATTACTGATTCCGTCTAAAAGGATCGTAACGTTCCATTCGATCATAAAAACAAAAAGTTTTGGTAATCATTCTGTTCCGATTAACTTCTTGATCGTTTTAGTACGGAATAACCCCATTGGCACTAAAAACTCGAAATTCCCGCGATGTGCAGATTGACTTGACACTATAGTATATTCCTATAGTTATTAATTTTATTGCGTTTTAGTGTTTCATTTCGACCATAAAATGAAAGTTTTTCTAACCATTCCGTCTCGACTAACTTCTCAATCGTTTCAACCAGAAACAACTGAAATGGGACCAAATGATCAAAATTCCCCCGATGTCTGAAATTACTTAGAAAGAAATATTTATATATATATATAAATTTAATATTTTTGTTTATAATTTCACACATATATAGTAAAAAAAGATGTCCAAAGCATTATAATAGATTACAATAATTAATATTTTAGGTGATTTGTGCGATTTTCTATATTTCGGCTAAATGTAGTATTTAAACTTCAGAGAACAAAATTATTAACGATGATCTGAGCCAAGCTTACAAATCACCGTATAATATAAAATGATTTATATGATATTTAATCAACTTATAAAAAAAATAGCAATATTTTAACGTCTGTTAAAGGTATACTATCTCCCTTTTTTTAGATGTTCTTTTAGACTTAGATAAAAAAATTAAGGGATACAAAGAATGGACAAATAAACCCCTCTTTAAATTTCCCTCTCCCCTTAAATCTCTTAATTTTCTTCAAGTTTCCTTTCTATTTCCCCTTAAATCCCTTAATTTTTTCCAAGTTTACTTACTATTGTTATTTAATTACATGGTAGGTTAATAAGAGTTTTTTTAGGAATAGTCAAAGGGGTAGTATTGAAAAAATTATGAAAAATAAAATTAAATGAACATCTAATAGAGTAGTAAACAAAACATAAAAGTTAAAAAATATCTAAAAGAAACGGAAGTAGTATAAATATTATCCATATATATAGAGGCGGCCCTGAGCTTGTGCGGGAAAAGCAACAGTCCAGGGTCTAAAATTTTAGGTGGCCCAATTTTTTTACATGTGCAGTATATTCTTTATTTTTCTTGATGTGCATGACCCAACATTTGTAAATGTGGCTCAAACGTTTTAGGTATACAGTATATATTCCTTATTTTTTTAAGTACGACACTTAATTAATATTGTACATGTTATCGATAGTGAAGCAGCTTACCAATATTTTCAAATAAGATCAAGTTAACAATAATAATTAGTGCCGATTTTATATTAATTGTTGTACATTTATAAAGAATGAGTAATGAATATTTCTATCTTTCTTTCATACATATTTTTTTTATTGTGTAATGCTATGTTAATCTCAATGGTAATGTTTTAATCGTTACTCTTACGTTTGCATTATGCATACACATTTTTTTCTTTGTCTATGGACCTATTTTTCGTTGTCCTCATATTATTATGACCGACCCTACATATATATATATATGTAAACGAAGCATCGAGATATTACGATACCAAAATATCTAAATACGGTAAAAGTATAACTATTTTTTTGTTCTTTTCAATTTTCTTCTCTCTAAAATATTCACAGGAATAGTAAAGTGAAAACACATGACCAGATGCTTTTCAAGTGCTGGTATGTATACCATATTAACATGACAGTTGAATATTAGTAACGGCAGTTTTAGGTTAGCAATTAATTAAAACGATACCATATTATTTTATATATGGTACAGACAGTTTAAGCATGTGCTTTTAAACAATTAATATAGGAATATGGATTTTAAACAATTATGACCTTACCCAATTCATTTGTTGAAGAATAGAGAGGATTCATTTTTGGTATGATTAATTATACTCATTCCGGTTTAAAATAAGTGTTGTTTAAGAAAAGATAATTTTTTTCAAAAGAAATATGGTTTTAACAAAAAAATCATAATTCTTCCATTCTTATCCTAAATAACCTACTTAATTTAGTTGATTATTTACTTATTTCAGAAGACATACTAAATTAAATAGATTTATATGAATATATTTACCATTTTTATCAATCTTTAAATTTTTACGAAAATAGTTAAAATGACATTTATTTTGAAACGGATGGAGTATATAGAGAGAGAGAGAGGAGATTATTGTAAAATAAACATGTGGCCAATTATAACTTTTCACATAATTATAATATTTTTTAATTAGTGTAAGATCTAACGACTTTGATTGTACCCAAAGTTTTTCAAGAATCATCTTCATTATAACAAATCTTGGAGTTGAAGAAACAAAATGTGTTTTTCTCTATAATTGTAAATTAGGAAGATGTTTTTTGGTATAATAAAACCTAAGAAGAACCCTAATTTACTCAATGAACCCATTTTTAAGAACGAGTTTTTTTCAAATTAAAAAATACAGAAATAGAACCATAGGTTTTATGTTTATATGCTTACTTGCTTTGTAAGTTTATAAATAAATCATGATTAAAATATGAATCGAGTTTGAGTAATTTAATCTTCTGATGACTGTTTCTTTTTCTTTTATACTTATCTCTATCTACTTTTGTCGGGCAATTTATTATATCGAAACAAAATCCGAATATTTTTTGACTAAATTAGAGGGCTAAGTACTCCATAAACACTTTTTATTTGTCGTTTTGAACTATAGTTTGTAGAAGTTGGAATTGTAGTTTTACCTGCTTATTTGTTATTTAGCAAAAAGACAACTTTATTTCAAAGATTAGTCCTAATCTTATCCCAACAAAACCCAAAGTCTTAATTTTTAAATAATAACTTCAATTTATTGATTGGCTATCATTACCAATATCTTTAGATTGCCTTAATTATACTACGTCCACCTCCGTTTTCTTTTTAGTTGTCATTTTAACTTATTTATTTTGTTTGTAAATAGTTGTCATTCTAATTTTTTAATCATTTTTTTTACAATATTAACCTTATAGTTATGGAAAATATTAACAATATATAGAATAAAGTGTTAACAATATATAAAAATGATTGAGAAAATCAAGGGATCTAAGAAAATTAGTTGATGATTAATTTGTCAACTCCTTAAATTCCTTAAATTTTTTATCCAAAATTAAAATGACAAATAAGAAAAAATGAAGATAGTATGATTTTCTTTTTCCTTACCTTAATAATTTTAAAATTATACTGCTATTTGCCCATTCCTATAAGCTGTCAGTTATTCCGACAAAATCTAAAGCAACAAATGAAGGGGACTTGTTTAGTTCTATTCTACCTTAATGATGCACTTTATTTACACACGCGGTCGGAGACTCTTCCGTCCCACAAATATAAGCTTAATTTTCATTTTAGTCCGAGCAATAAAAATAGATCCCTTAAGCAGTTACTATATTAATCACATTATTAATTGTTTATTTCCATATTTACTCCTAATTAATTTTCTTGTTATTTTTAACACTAGATGATAAACTATTGAACATTTTATTTAATTAATAATATGTGATTAAATTTTAATGTTGTTGTAAAAGCATTATAACATACATACATTGTATACACACAATATTATTTGATGTACTTAACTTAAGTACATATTGACATTTATTTTTTGATGTAGGGGAATATGAGTCCTAAACTTAGTTTCACAAAAAGTACATTAAATTATTTTTATTATGCATCAACTTCTATTAAAAACATATAACCCACATTTTTCACTAATATAATTTTTATGCGAATGGGCATTAATGTAATCTAACAAATTCTTGCCATTTTACTATTTGTCATAAAAACAAACAAATTCTGGAACTCAAATAATTATTAAAATATAAAATTGTGCAAAGAAACTAAAAATTATATGTTTCTGAAATGCTCTCACACTTTTTATATGAAAATATTTAATTATCTAAATACATCATAATTAACCTTGCAAAAAGTATTTTAGATTTAAATTAATTAATTTATATATCTATCTGGATATTTAATTGAAGGTCGTAAAATAAGGACTAATTTGATATATTTTTCATTAAAAATAAAATTGATACAAAAAAATCATAATTATTTAAGATTTTAGATTAAAAAATAAGAAGAATGAAGAGAGAGAATTTTTTTTATTTGTCTATAAGAACATATGATGGAATAACTTTCAATATAAACAAAAAAAAAAAAGATAAAATAGAAAATTGTCTTGCTGATATAAAAAGTGCAAAAAGAAAAAAAAAATGACCGACAACCGCAAACAAATAAAAATAACTGCCACATGTTAAAAAAGAAAAAGAAAAAGGGTGGAGATAAAACATGGAAAAAAGAAAAAAGAAAAAGGTCCTAGAAATACTCTAGAGATGACACATATGCAAAATATCCTGTTTTTATATTAAAGAGGGATAAGCTAAATATAGATAAATAGTACTCCCTCCGTTTCATAAAGAATGTCATTTTAGCTATTTTTTGAGAAATTAAAGATTGGTATTTAATTGGTATGTTTTGTGAAATAAGGAAATAATAAACTAAATTAAGTAGGTTGTTTAAGTTAATATTGGAAGAATTGTAGTTTTTATGGTAAAGTGACATTTATTGTGAAAAATTTTAAAGTGTCTAAAATGACATTCTTTATGAAACGAAGAGAATAAATAATATGTAGGGGTGTAAAAAATAGAGTTCAAATCGATGTTTTACTTATATTTTTCACATCAGCTAAATATAGAGTTCAAATCAATGCACGAGTATTTCAACCGTAAGACTGTTTTTTATGGACGGAGGGAGTAATTACTTTTGTATAAATATAGATGATCAATAAATAATATGTAAGAGTATTTCTTAATTTATATGAAAATAACCGTAGGTCTATTTTGTGGACGGAGTAATTACTTTTGTACAAAAAAATAAACAAATAAACTTATATCGGAAAAACACCGAAGCTTATTGAATCTCATTTTTGGGAGAGTGATAGGCACGCGCAAGTTTGTTCTGTAAAAACTTGACTGGTGTTTTCTGTTTTTAATTTGGCGGTACGAAATTAAATTAAATTAATGTTATAAAAAGAAAAAAGATATTCTTACAGCATTTAAAGTTGGAAAAGTTTCAAGGCATGTCGTAACGGTCGGATTGTCAAAGTTAAATGATGAGTAAATATTCGCGGGTGCTTAGCGAGCGAGGCTAATTTGTTTGAATTAAATTGTTTTCTGCTTTCCAAAAAGACACTTCCAAATCTATGCTATTATTTTATTTAATCATGATTAAGATTCAGGATTAGGTTCTTTTAACTAGTATTTTTATAATCGGATCGATAAACGAACTGACTATACTACCAATTATACTATATTATTGTATTTTTACAAAACATAATATATATTGTATTTAAGAATACAATAAAGTTTTGAATGATCATAATATATATATATATATGTAATAAATAAAGATATAAGATTTAAAAATATTTTATATTGTGCAATTCCCAAACAATTTTTTTTAAAAAAAATTAAAGTAGGAAACAGTTTTCAGTTTAACAAATCCAGTTTTATCTGACTTTTAGTAATTTTAACTAATTTTGGCCAGTTTTGATCAGTTTAACTTTATTTACGAATTTGCACCCATACCGAACTCGTGTCCAGGGTCGGACCTAATCATTTTCGGGTTCGAGTCGAGGTTTTTCAGAATGGACCCTAAATTATAATTTTTTTAATGGACAAACAGAAAAGAAACATATAAAAAAAATGAAGCATTTTCATAATGCTAAAAATATTTATATCAAAACCTATAAAAAAAAAATACACAAACAAGTTGAAAATAAATATCTAAATACAATTCGCCTAACAGATTTGACGGCACAAGTATTAACCAAGGGGTCAAGCAATAATTTATATATATATCTATTACTAATATAAAAGTGTGAATGTTTCGTCTTTTCTTGTGATGTCTATTATATCCTTATTAAGGATTAAAAATAAGGGTCGTTAAGTAATTTAAAATAATTTATGTTTTCCTTATTTGATTATAAGATATATATAGTATATATCTATTACTAATATAAAAGTATGAATTATTTCGTCCTATTTTAGGTTTCGTCTTTTCTTGTAATGCCTATTATATCCTTACTAAGTATTAAATTTAAGGGCAGTTAAGTAATTTAAAATAAATTATGTTTTCCTTACTTGATTATAAAAAGTAAAATATCCTTACTAAGAATTAAATTTAAGGGTAGTTAAGTAATTTAAAATAATTTATGTTTTCCTTACTTGATTATAAAAAGTAAGAGTCTTTTTATATTAAAAACTTCTCCTAAAAAACTCGGTGCTTAAATTATCCTTCTTCTATACTTTAAATACTTTGAATTTTGAAATGAAATCAATTTCGTATTAAAGTAGATTTAAATAACTTTCCAGTGATATGTTATTTGCATATATTTTAAACAATCGTACTATGTTATATAATTATTTAAGGTATGGAATAAAGAAAAAATTGAATTTATTGATTTGTTTTCAATCTTATCAATAACTATCATATTTTTATTGTTCATACTGTCAATTTTTTTTTTAAATAATAAATTTTATGAATAATCTTAAAACTTTTTATAATACACACTTTTAATTTTTATTATTCATATTAATATATACTATGATTTTTTTACATGTCAAATTCATGTAATTGAGCTTAACAACTAACATAATTTAAGCTCGTATACTTGCATATAATGTGATTATATATTAAAATTAATTTTATAGAATAAGTAGATGAAAAAGTTATATAGATCGGCAAATAAAAATATTGTCTTTTAACACTATTAATTTAAGATATAAGGTCATATTACAAAAATAAAAAGTCTAAAATATTGAATAAAAAAAAAAATAGTGAGTGAATTTGTTGTGATAAATCTTATCATGCATAAATATAAATATAATTAAAAAATCTATATTTGAATACTCATGCTACTTCATTATAATTTGTAAATATCAAGTCATTGTAGTTTTTTAAACATAAAGTAATTTCATTAATGGTTGCTTGAATCGATCAACACTGATTGACATAAAAAGGGTGGTGCATGGGACAAACAATTATTTTGGCGCTATAAATTTCATTTTACGTTCTATCCAATACAATTTTCTTCCATGGAAGGCAGAGATTAGATGTCTAATATCAGATAATAAATACATGCATAGGCACAGTCCGCATCACCTATCGACGTGAATATAGTAGTGCTAGAATCCCCAAGAATACAAAACTTGGGAACTCCAGTATCAGTGGTAAGTCGAACTACCTCACAAAGAGCAAGAACTTTAGCATACTTCATATCATTGATATTTATAAATTGGGCATCCTTGAAGCAAACATAAATACCAACAAATGAGGAGTTACGAGTAAATGATGTATCTCCCTCAAAGTATACATGAATAATGACATTTGGGGGGAAGAACAAACAATGAATCAAGGGTGCGACTGTGATGCTTAAGGGAAGTAATTAGCATCCCGAAAATCTTGGAAGGTCTGGGTTGCTGTTGCAAGCAATACTTGTGAGTATGTACGAACATCGCAGAAGACAATTTTATTTCGTCTAGATTAAATGGGCAAGGACAACAAAGTATTCTACTATATTTAAGTTATCGAGGATCACAATATCTTGAAACTACAAGTCGCGTGGATCCTGTCAGAATCGGAAGATAATTTCATAAATTTCAATTGCTTGCTTAATTAATGAGGAAACAAGGCACGTGAAGAAGAGATGCATTAAAGAGTGATCAAGTGGTGAACATAAAGAACAATGGGGCTCATAATGAAGATGATGACGAGCTAAGTTGTTGGATGAAGACATGAATTAAAGCAGCATCTTCAAAGAAAATGTAAGATACAGGCTGATAAGGTTTTAGATTCTCCTCCGAATAGGGTTCGGGCCATAACTACTAATCGAGAATGAGTGAGTGCCAGTAAGGTCTTCGGAAGAACCCATAATAAAATGATATGCGGATCAGACCGAAAAGTTACTACAATAGGAATAATCTAACATCCAACGGTCCGGAGAATGATGATTTTTCAAAGGAATAGCGAGAATCACATCAGCCTTCAATAGGTCAAAATTGGCCCGAACTAACAGCTCATTCTAGAGTCCAAGATCTTAATCAATGATGGAGCTGACTCGGGCGTCTTACAGGAGGCCTGACGTAGCTGATCTAATGGTAAAACAGGGAGGCAAAGGAACTCATTTGTCATGGAAGAGTGTCTTTGTCGCGCCATTGCCTATGAGCCTTCGACAACCAAGAAGAATAACACGATGATCGCCATATTAATACTGTGTCATGTAAAGTTGGGCCGAGAACCAAGAGCAGCATGTAACCAAGGATGAAAATCTCGTGAGAAATCGGCGAAATCTCGCCGATTTCTCGCGAAAATCAAGTCACCGAGACGATATTGAGCTGTAATCAGTTTTTGTCATTTTATCGCCGAGATCTCGCGATAAATCGCGAGAATCTCGGCGAAAATCGCTGCTGAAATCTCGCACCTCTTGTTCTGCCAGTTTGTGGCGAGAAATCGGCGCGATATCTCGCCGGTTTCTCGCCAAAATATCGTCAATCTCGCCTCAGCAAAATTTTTTAAATTTTGCCCGGACTTGGATTCGAACTTGAGACCTCTTGAACAAGGCTCCAAGCTTTAACCACTAGACCAAGTCAACAACTTATTATTATATCTACATAGAATTTATATAACCTATTTAGTAAAACCTACTTACAATAATATGTACCATAATTAGTTATTAAAATGAAAATTAGAAAAATAAAAACTAAGTATAAAATAATAATTGGGCATTTCTGTAAATATTTTGTTTTCTTTATAATCTTATGATGAAAAAATGTTGTAATATTTAAATTTGTTATAACAATTTTAAAAATATTATGTTAAATTAGAGTTAAAAATTGATATATTTCCTAATTTATTTGTGTTTAATTTTTAATTAGTGTTGCCTTTGTATAAAAATGGTTATTGGTCAATCAAGAAATTTTTTATATATTGTAAATATTCTCAATGCTTTTAACTTACATAATGCTGAAATAATTTTAATAAAGACTTTAATTTTCTTACATAAATAGATAATATTTTTTAAATCAAAAAAGAAAACAAGAAATCAAACTTTGTTTACAATACATTTTAGATAATAACTAAAAATTCATGTTAAATATTCTAAGAGAAAAGGATAAATCGAACGTATGTATTGTTTTTTATTTACCAACTAGTTGTATATGCGTGAATTGGGCTCAATTTTTAGATTAAATATTTGGATTTAAGTAGGTTTATAACAATCTATAAAATATCGTGATAAATTAAGTATTTTAATATATTTTTCGGCATTTTTAAAAAAAATTCACCCATATTCCGATATTAATCGATATCTCACCGATATCTCCGTAAATTGAAAGACCGATATCTCCACGAATACCGATATTTTCGTCCTTGCATGTAACACAGACGTTGTACTAGGACTGCATGATTTGGAAAAAGAGGCTGGATGTAGAAACTAAAGGGCGTCATGCTAGCTTAAGCAACATGGCAAGGTTAAATGTTTTTAAATTGCAAAAACCTAGGCACCTTGAGATTTTCGTTTTTTGAGGACGTCCCAAGATTTCCATCGAATTTTCCTCGTGGACGAGCTACCCACCTCCCTCCCTCCCCCCACCCCATCAATAAGATTTTGCCAATTCTCCAAATTACTAAGAACATAGTTCGACAATTGGAAATAATACATCGCGTATGTGGATATTGTTTATATAATAGATATAATGTGCACTTCTTTATCCTTTTTTTTCTTAATTGCTTCTCTTACCAACCATTAATGCACTTAATAATATGTTCTTTAATGCCTGCAAAATTCTGTTCTTTATTCCGGCTAACAATATAAAGAAACCGAGATATCTACCATTTGAAGCCACTCCAGCAATTCCAAATAATTAGCAGATTGAGTGACGAATCTGAGCTTGTGTATTAGGCCTAAAGGAATCCCTGATTTCTCAAAATTAATACATTCTCCTGAAACACTCTTGTAGAGAATGATAGCGAACTTAGTAAAATGTAAGAAAAAACATTAGCATAAATAGGTGGGAGGGGATCCCCCTAAAGAAATCCCCGATATAGCGTGAGTGAGCCAAAATTAATACCTTGATGAAGGAAGCTAAATTGCACAAATGGCAAACAAGACAAAACAATGTCATAAAAACTCTTAGGAAATCCTCAAGCAAGAAGCATACGGTAGACGAAAGACCACTCAACTCTGTGAAAGGCTTTACTCATACCCACTTTAATAGACATGAGTCCATATTTCCCGAATTTCCTAAGTTTCATACAATTGTATGATTCATAAGAGATAAGAATATTATCCGTAATTAATTGACCCGGGATGAAGGTTGACTGAGATTCGAAGATTATAAAAGAGATGCAAGACTGTACCCAATTAGAGAGCACTTTAGTAGCTAACTTATAAATGACATTCCATAAATTAATCGGGCGGAAAATTAATACGCTTTGGTTTTTTAATTTTCAAAATAAGCACAATGTAAGTGATACTAACAGAAGGACTCAAAGAATTATGAGTAAGCATGTGCAAAAAAAAAAAAAATTAATAACATCTTTGCCAACAATATGCCAAATTTATTTAAAAAAATACAGGGCTCATAAAATCTCTCATTAAATTATGAACAATGACATTCCGGGGAAGAACAAGCAAGGGATAAGATGGTGGGGTTGTGACGTTTGAAGAAAGGAAATAGCATCCTGAAAATCTTGCATGCCCTGAGTTGTTATTGCAAGCAATACTCGTGAGTATGAATGGACATCAAAGAAGAAAAAAATGTTTTGTTGAAACCAGATTAAGTGGGCAAGGAAAACAAAGTATTATGCTATATTTAAGTCATCGAGGAGTAAAATCTCTTGAAACTACAAGTCGCGTATATGCTGTCAGAATCGGAAGATAGTTTCATAAATTCCAGCTGCTTGCTAACTTGATGAGGACAGGAGGCACATGAAGAAGAGATGCACTAAAGAGTGATAAGGTGAAGAACATAAAGAACAACGGGGTTCATGATGAAGATGATGACGAGCTAAGTCATTGGACGATGGCAAGAATTAGAGTAGCATCTCCAAAGAAAATGCAAGATACAGGCTGATAATTTTAGTTTCTGAATTCTCCTCCAAATGAGGTTCGGGCCATAACTACTAATCAGGAAGGAGTAGGTGCCAATAAAATTTTTGAAAGAACCCATAATAAAATGATATGCGATCGAACCAAAACGTTACCAGAATGAAAATAATGTCACATCCAACGGTCCAAAGAATGGTGATTTTTTAGAGGAATAACGAGAATCACATCAGCATTCAATAGGTCAAAATTGGCCCAAATTAACATCCCATCGTAGAGTCCTAGATCCGAATCAATGATGGAGTTAACTGAGGCATCTTGCGGGAGGCCTGAAATAGCTGATCTGATGAGAAAATGGGGAGGCAAAGGAACCCATTTGTCATGGAAGAGGGTTGTTGTCTGGCCATTGCCCAATGAGCATTCGACAACCAAGAAGAATAACACGATGACCAGCCGTAATAAGGTGCTATGTAAACCTGAGATGAGAACCAAGAGTAGCATGAAACACAAAAGTGGAAGGGTAGTACTTGGACTTTATGATTCGGACAAAGAGGCTAGATGGAGAAACTAAAGGGTCCTATGCTTGCTTAGACAACATGGCAAGGTTAAATGCTTTCAAATTGCAAAAGCCTAGGCCACCTTGAGATTTTCGTTGATTGAGGATGTCTCAAGACTTCCACCGAATTTTTCTCGTGGACGAGCTATCCCCCTATCCCCACCAATAAGATTTTACCTAATTCTCCAAATTAATAAGAACATGGTCTGGCAACTGGAAGCAAGACATTGAGTACATGGATATTGCTTATATTAATAGATTTAATGAACACTTCTTTACCTGCTTTACTTAATTGCTTTCCTTGGCAACTATTGACGCGCTTACTAACCCATTCTTTAATGCCTGCCAAAATATCTTATTTCTTCTGGCGAACAATAGAGACGAGCCGAGATATTTACCATGCGAATCCACTTCAGTAACTCCAAACAATTGGCAGATTGAATGAGAAATCTGAGCTTGTGTATTAGGCCTAAAAAAATCTCTGATTTCTTAAGATTAATACATTTGCCATGAAACACACTTGTAGAGATTGATAGCGAACTTAAGATGTTGGGTTTTTTTTTTTATAGTTACAGTACCAAATAGAAGTGTATCATCTGCACTAAAAGAGATGAGAAATAATGGGTGCAGTTCGGGAGATTTTTATCACATGGATGAACCGACAAATCTGTATATATTGTCAAATGCAAGAAAAAACTTCGGCACAAATAGACAATAGCGGGGTCACCCTGAAAAATGCTCCGCTGCGACGTGAGGGAGCCAAAATTTACGCTCACACATTTGTGAAAGTCAAGAATGTTACATAGACTTCAATAATTTTCTTAATCTTCTATATTTAAGAATATTTTAAGATGAAATTTGTTTTATATTAAATTTTTATTGTAATAATAATAAAATTAGCTAAAGGGCAAACGTGAAAATAGGGAACATGAAAAATTACACCTAATTATTTTAAATATTTGAAATCTAACATTCAAGAAAATTACTAAATCGATAGAAATATCATAAATATACTTTAAGCATATATAATGACTGGTGAAATGTATTTATTACGCTATATAAAATTTTAAGGTACAATAAAGAAACAAATAAGAACTATAAAGAAATAATAAACTAAGTTGTAATATGTGAATGGTTAAAAAAATTGTACTATGTGAATCAGTATCAGATGATTAAATTAAAACATGCAGAAAAATAAAGATAGTAAAATGTGAATGTTAATATTAGCTTACAAGCATAGATTAGATAAAAATAAACAATAACTACACAAAAATAAAGTGTGGTATAGTCCAAATAAAAAATAAAATGGGAGAAACAAAATCAGCATGACTTAAGTACATGTAAATAGAAGATTTTTAAATGAATGTGCAGCAATGTGTGAAAAATTGGGAGTATTTCACTAAAACTAAATAGGGAAGTAAATTCATAAAAATAGTTGAAACGTTGAAAAATATATATTATATTAACATACAGATTGTAGCATGTATCTCGATTGAAGTTTATGAGACACTATGTATATAATCAACCCTCTATAAAAAATATTATTTCTCTTATAAATATACTATAGCAGAATTTTTATTTTAAATCACACATAATTTTCAAACTTCAATGTCGAATTAAAGAAATAATTAAGAGAAATTGAAATAAGCAATCATAAATCAATAAATAAATTATACTAAAAGAAGTTATACTTCCTAATAATAAAAATAAAAAAATAATAATAATAACAGAAGTTGGATGTTGGACTATGATATAAGTTGTTGGAAGTTTTTCTCACATTAAAATATGTAATGACTTTATATGCAAATGTATGTTCAGATCAGAATTATCAATTAAGAAATTATAGAGAAAGTAGTTAGACCTAATATTAATTTGTGTGTGTATCTAACAAATTCTGAACTTATGAATGTTAATTGATGATGTAATAAGACAAATGACTTTGTATCTTTTGTTCAATGAAAATCTATATATTCATTATTATACCGTTTTTCAGTAAACGCATAACTTTATTTCTAATATATTAATGATGCCGGAGTCTATCTATATTGAGAAGTAAACAAAAATTAGAATCTTTCATTTTTTTTTCTGGCGCTGAATAATCTAAGAAGTTTTGTATATATATTACCATGATTAATAATAACATTGAGTTTTATTAGAATGATCAACTAATATCACCACACAAAGTATAATTATTTTATGATCACATTAATTTTTTTATTAGATAATAGTAAAAGCAATAGTGATCACGTGCAACGCACGTGCGTATTACTAGTATATATATGTATGTATATATATATCAATCAGCATATTCATGTGGGTGCAAGACTCCAAATCATAATCAAATTGAAATATATATTTAAAATTAACTTGAGACCCATGAAAATTGAAGCAGGTCCTGCTGCCAAGGAAATATTATAATAAAATTGACGCCCACAAGGCAGCCCAGGCGCCCCAGGCTCAGCAAGACTCCAAATCATAATCAAATTGAAATATATATTTAAAATTAACTCGAGACCGATGAAGGCTGAAGCAGACCCTGCTGCCAAGGAAATATTATAATAAAATTGACGCCCACAAGGCAGCCCAGGCGCCCCATGCTCAACAGTTTACAGCAAAAAAAAGGCAATGACTTGAGCGGGATTCGAATCCGCGTTTGCACAACCCACCTATTATTAGCTTACCGCTAGACCACTTAAGTCTTTCATGTAATATTCTAACTAGATTAATATATATAATATGTGTATATATATAAATATATGTAAAAAATATTTCGGGCCCCTAAAAAATTGTAATTTTTTGGGCCCGAGTCGACGAACTCTTCCGCCTAACGGAAGGTCCAGCCCTGCTCGTGCCTGCTTCACGGTTGACCAAACGGACCGATCCGATTCCACAAGCATTGATTTTAACTACTATATTGAGGGAAAAGTATATCATGTCACATAATTTCTTTGTGGGTAGATTATAAAAAAATACTCCATCCATCCCGACTTAATTTGTCTACTTGCCCTTTTAGTTTGTTTCAAATAACTTTGTCAACCCAAAAAATGAAATTTCTCTCAAAATTTCTACTCTTAAAATCTCCATCATCAATCTCCACCTTTGAAAAAATCAAAGATTCCACAAAATATGATTTTTCTTAACTTTCGTGTTCGATCATAGTAGGCAAATTAAACCTGATCGGAGGAAGTATCATATTTAACCTAATTTTTAATTATAGTATAATTTTTAAAATTTAACAATTTTGATCACCAATTATACTTCTTTTCAATTATAACATAAATTATATATTTTTGACATTTAAATGTATCTTTACGTCTATTATTAAATGCGCCATGACGGAACTTTCAAAATATCCCCCAATCAGTTTCTCAATTCGGTGTTGTCAATCCTATATATCAATGATTTAAGGTGTAATATCCCTAACTTGAATCTTCAATTGACTATAATTTTTATTGTGGTGAAAACATAAGTGATGTGTAGGGTGATATCATCAAGGTGCATTTAATAAAGGTGGTAGCAACATAATTAGATGTTAAGAAATATGTTCGAGACGAAGTTGGATAACTCAAGTGACAGAGCATCTACTACCTAGGTCTTTGATTCTGCGTTCGAGTCACCGTGAAGGAGGAAAGGATTTTTTCTTTGTTTTTAGATTAGGAGAAAAAAATTAAAAAAAATATGTTCGATATTATAATATAAAGAAATTCATAGTTGGTGACATTATAAAACTCATATTGAAATTGTGAATTAGACAAAATATCCTGATTTTTTAAATGAATCTTTGCATGTTTATTATCTTTTGTTTTCTATACATCACTAACGCCAACTTTAACCCATAAAATTTCATTTTGACTAACTTTTGCCATTTGTTGATTATTGAAAGAGTATCAACAAAATAAAAATAAAAACAAAAATAAGAAGCTATTACTATAGAATATGGTTTTATTTGTAACTAATGATTTTCTAATTAAGAATATATATATGTATATATATAATTAATCTAATGTTTTTATTTTTTAAATAAATTTAAACTAATATGTTTATCTGATATTCCGTTTGAATCATTTTTTTAATTATTAGATTAAGTTAGATCCAGAGATAGATTAGGGCACGGGCTGACGACGACAGTAACCCCCTAAAAAATTTCAGTAAAATTAACATATATTTACATATACAATGTAGTTATAATTAAATAACATAATCCGTCATCCTCAAATTCCAAAAGATTTGATAAATATTTCAATAAAAACTCGCCCCCTCTAATAGAAAAATTGAAGGGTGTTCTTCCCCACATTTTTTTCTTTTGGCAGCTGATTTCTGTTTTTAGCTTTATAAAAGCTATTTGGAATGTTTGTGGGTTACTACTTATGCTTAAAAAAACAAATTATGTCCACAAGCAGCAAGCTACTTAGAAGGTGTTTCCAGGTAATTGTGTTTCTAAAAAAATGATTTAAGTTGATTTTATAGCAAATTAAATTTTGGTAGTGTTTTGGGAAAATAAAATTATTCTGAATAAATAAATAAAATAGAAAGTAGTCCATTTATTTGTAAAAAGCCAAGAGCAGCCAAAATTCGGGGTTGTGGGGATTCTCAAAGATACTTCTAGGAATTGATTGGAGTGACCAAATATGAGATTGCAAACACCAATGCAAATTAAAAGTGCTTATTGAAAGTGATTTTAAATGTGAACATTGGGTTGCAAACACCCTCTTAATCTTTTCTTTTCTCTTTTCAAAATCAGTTTTACAACAAACACTATCTACTTTTACTTATAAGTAATTTTTTCCACAATTTCCAATTTAATTATTTTTTAAAATTAAAAAAAAAGGCACTCTAAGAAGTTTTGTTCAATATTTAGGCTTCTAATGAAGTGCACATGAATAATAATAATAATAATAATAATAATAATAAAAAACATCTTGAAGAGCACATGAATCAAATTTAGTAAAATGTAAGGAGTCGTCACCAACTTGTAGGCCTTATATGGTAATCTAATAATGAAATATCAATGTACTATTATTAGTAGTAATTAAGGTGGGGCTGCACCTATGTACAGATTAGTACATGTGATATATCACTTTCACCACAACACTGTCTGCCCTAAATGCTCGCTGTTTATTTGTATTTAATTTAATTTCAAAACAAATCAAAACTAAAACGAAAATAAAACTAAGAGTAAATAGTCTTTTATTCCAATAATTTCGTCATATTTATTTAAGGATTGTTGGTCCCAAATGGTAGAGATTTAGAGGGGGTGAATAAACATCCAACTCGATTTTCTATTGTTCAAATACTTTGAGCAGAAGATTGTTGCTTACTACAAAAAAACTGGTTCTTGCAAAAAAGCTAGTACATTAAGTTCACTTAGACACTAGGCACAAAAGAGATTATATAGAAGTGGCTTACATTAAGCAAAGCTCAAAGGAGTTTTACGTGTAGCGAAAATATGCTTAAACGTTTTTTTACAAATCTATGTAGTATATAAGTAGTATGCCAACAACAATATAAAAGTGGCCCAATATTTATAGTGGTTTGGAGGTGGGGTAATCCTTCTATCCTCACACAGTGAGAAAATTCACTAAGCAGTTTACACACAGTGCAACTTAGCTACTCCGAATTCTAAGTCCAACATAACTCCTTACAATATTTTTTGCATATCCTCGGAAGGTTATTCCTCTATTGTACAGAAATTTCTCGGAACACAAGTCAACTTTAAATCTTTGATTCAAATGAAGACTCCCTGTTTTAAAAACCTTTCGTGAGCTTGGTTTAATGAAAGTTTTTCTTCACTTCTGGTAACTGTATCTAAACTTTAATACATGCGATGCGGGCAAACTTCTGGTTTGAGAAGGATTAGGACCGAAGTAAAGCTTGAGAGCTAGCTTGACTTGAGAGTTGTTGCAGCTTTTGATCTTCACTAGATTGCTTATTGCTTGTTATATTGCTCTTGTATACTTTGCATAAACACTCATATGATTATCAAAGTGTATGCTTTGAAAATTTATTTGAATAAGAATGTTGAGTGCTTGGTGCTACGTAATTTTGAATGCTTTAGTTTCGATAGCCTCTACTTCGTCCTGCATCTCCTTCTATTTATAGCAGTTGAGATTTCTTCTCGTGAAGAGAGATAATTAATCTCATTGAAATTTAATGCTCCTTGTACGGCAAATAGCCGTTTGAACTTTCTCGCAAAAGTAGGTCAGAGTGGTTGCAGCTTGGTGTCAGTGTTTTGTCAAGTGGCGTGTCCCACGCTATTGGATAGTACGTATAAGGTTTTAAACTTGTCTCCACTGGCTATATATTTGAATTCGAATTTCCTGACTTTTGACCTTGACTTTGACACTGTTGACATGACTCATGTTTGCTTGCTGGTTGTACATTCCTTATTACAAGCAATGTTATAGCTGGATTGGTATACACAACCTTATTGTGTGCTCACTGCAGTCTCTTTCCTTGCTACGATAGCGAACTTGTTGCTTCAAGTAACCTTGATCAACTTGCTGCTTGCTTGCTGTGACTGCTGTCTAAGTAGAACTAGTTATATCTATTACAAAGACTTACAACATTTACGGGGGTACTAGCTCCTACCTTACAAGAGATTTTGCCATAAACAAAACTAAACATAAATTTCTTGACAAAGACAATATCTTTTGGTTGTTTCGATAATTAATCATGTCATCGCCTGCGGTAGGTAATGTCTAGTTTGTTGAATTTATCGAATTTCGAAAGTTAAATGACCCATTTATTGAATTTCGAAAGTTAAACGAGACCAAAATTAAAATGACCAAAAATAATGTTCTTGAATAAAAAAATAGTAAAACTTGATGGACTAAAAAACTATCTACCTTAAACATAAAAGGAAGATCGTTGAAAAGTCTTTCTTGATGATGTGTCTGATATTTTTGAATTATCTTTAAATCTTTTTTAAGGACGTGAGTTGTGCCTTTGTGGGGAGTTATATTTCACAATTTATTTTCCTACACCAATCAAAATCTTTCTCTCTCCATTTTTTTAAAACCGAACTTTTAAAACTTTATAATTTACGTATCAACTTTATTTTTTATGAAAATTAAACATCTATATTGCATATATAAATTAAATAGTACATTTTAAATATAAAATATTTTTTGTTTGGTTAAATGTAATATATAAAGGAATTACATAAAAAATGCGAGAGTATTATACTTTAACAATCCTTTATATTAATAGTTTATTACTTTTCAGAATATTTCATTTTGATGAAAATTAGTACAATAACATAAATTTATCGGACTTACATTAACGCCTAATTGCATAAATAATCATATTACTATAAATTATGGAGTATATGTTTTCAATGAAATTTGATGCATAATTTAATCAACTATTTTTAGATTAGATTAAGACTCGTATTGTTTATATAAAGAACTAGTAGTATCCCCGTGCGATGCACGGTTTGTAAGTGCAAATGAATAAATTAATATTTTTTATATTTTTATATAATTTTAATAATAAGATATAAAAAATTATATGTTAATGAAAAAATAGTGCAGTAAAAAGTATTAAAGACTAAAATATATATTAGAATGAATATTTATTTTTCTTAATGTATGAATATCTTTAGCATCATTTTATAGAAGTCATGTTGATGATTGGGGCTGGAATTGCAATATGCGATTGACAGAGGATATATTTGTAATGTTAAAAATTAGTTACCGTCTTCATAAATAATTTTTCATTAATAATAGTCAATAATTTATAAAAAGAAAATAATTTTAAGAAAATATATTTTCTTCGGCCCAGACAAAATCAGCCCAAATAGCTTTATCATATTTATTTAGGCTAATATATGGTAAGTTATTGCCAATAATTGTGTTTTATATTGGGTTGAATTTTATATACCAAAAATTGTGATTTCCAGAATTGGTAATAGATTTTGAGCGGGAAAACTTCAAAGTTACTGATTTCAGTGGATTTTGTTATTATATTAAGTATAGATAGTTGTTTCCAAATTCTAACCATAAGACCTTCAAATATGACCACATTGAAGTTGGAGAAGAATGCAGCTTTGGGTCACCCAACCCATTACACGGCCCATGCGATATGAGTCGAGTCTTACATGCATTTTTTCCTATTTTTTTTTAGGATTTTCACCCTTCAACTCATATCTTAATTCTCCAACTATAAAGGGGGACCTAAAGATAAAATTTTATACATCTTCTGTCATAATTTGGAGTGTCAAGCAAGGGATTCAAGGAAGAGTTCAAGAATTCAAGAGCAAGAAACATTCAGTTATATCTTTTTAATTGTTTTGTTCTTAGCTACTTATGATATTTTTGAGGATTCATTTTTTTACTACCGAGAGGTTTATTATTAAACTCTGACACTCAAAACTACACAGATTGAAATACAATGGTTCCTGGAGAAAAACACCTTCCTGGAGAAAAATCAATTGGGCTTCATTACCGAGTCCAGAACATGAATATTTATCAATCACAATATTTGGAAATTATAATATGATATATTGTCTTGAGTTTGAGTTGAAAATGTTATGTTGCGGGATTTGTGTAAATCAATTGTAACTTATTACCAACTTTAAATGCAATTCTGGAATTAAATGGTTTGAATGTTTTAACATATATAAGGTAATATCAATTAATGCAGCAAATTATATCATACATAAGACTTAATTAATTAATGCAGCTAATATTGAAGTTTTCCAGAATTAGCAGTGTTGTTTTGGGCGGGAAAATGTTGATATTACTATTTTTGGCGGATTTTGTTATATTATATAGTATAGATGGGAAGTTTACTTAATTTTAATATAGTAACTTACTTATATGTTGTAATATTATATAACAATATCAAAATTTAATTATAATTTATTAATGCAATATAATATTCTATCCCGTGTACATCTAGTTTACCCCATTAAGATGCGGCTTCTCCTTGCAAGAATCATATTTGCTCAATTAAGCCAATTCCGGAATCTATTTTATCACTTCTCTCTCCGGTGTGTATATATATATATATATATATGATAAATATTTAAATTAATCTGTACTTTGCAAGTTTTTAGATTTCATTATCTAAATTTTGTTATTTGATCGATTGCAACCTGAAGTTCACGAATTGTACAAGTTGCAATCTCCGTCGAATTTTTCCAGCCAAATATCAAACACGTGACAATCACATGTCATATTGAGAGGATATTTGCTATTTCTATGATTTGTTGAGACATATTTACATGTCAAACACGTGACAATTATTTTGCTATTGCCAAGTTGCAACCTGCGTCGAATTGCGAATCTTTCTCAACAAATCATGAAAATAGAAAAAGACTCCCCTAATTTGGCATATGATTGTCACGTGTTTGATATTCGGCCGAAAAAACTCAACGAAGATTGCAACTTGTACAATTCGTAAACTTCGAATTACAATTGATCAAAAAATAAAATTTAAGTATTAAAATTTAAAAACTCGCAAATTACATATTGATTAAAATATTTAACTATCTGTATATATATATCTTCGTAAACTGGAATTAGTAGATAATCATCAGGAATACAATGAGCTCAACCTATTAACACTCAATAATCAAGCAAAAGGGTACTGTGGTCTTTATGCACATAATCATGGCTATTAAATGACATCCCTAGTTTGTCTGTAACAAAAACACAAAAAACGACAGATATTTCTACATTCTTTGGATATTATTCATTAAACCCTTATTAAGAACATCCCTAATTTGTCTGTAAATCTTTGTAATTTATGTTAGAAAATATGATTCGTCATTTATGAAATTTTTGCATACCGGCCCTATGTTGAGTTTTTAAGGAGGAAAGAATTTGTTGATTTTTTTTTTTTTTTGGTTTTCTTTTTTGGGTTGTAGTTTAGTTTAGTTTTTTTTTTAGGGAGATATACGTAATCACCTACAATTTTATCTTTTATCAAAAAGTTCATATGATTATTTTTTATTTGTAGCTTAAATCAAATAGTCTAATTCACTATCTATCTCTGTTCTAAAAGTCCCTCTGTGATTTAATGAGAATGGATAAGAGGCTCGTCAGTCTAAATCTTTTCCCCGACTTTTTTCATTTAGTCCCTCTTAAACCTTGTTTAACTTTGCGTACGTTCCGATTAGCCCTAAACCCCATCTACTGCTCGACTACTGCATAACGTCATTTAGACCATTGCTATTTACTCGATTCTCATTTAATTAATCAAAAAAATTACACATTATGAATATAATATTTTATTTTAACATGTGCCATGTGTGTACCAAATTCAACATGTTAAAAGTAGGAATACTTTGCAGCATTATTCATAAATAACAAATTATGAATGAGACAGTTATCCGTCTTCTAGTTGTTGCCAAATGTGTCCAGATTACAAAATATTTTACCAACTAAAGTACAATCAATTCCTCATCTTTATATCGTGTATTGAAACTTCGAGAAACATTCCTTTCAAATATATATCTTATTAATTATCTTAAATCATTCAAATACTAACTCCTTTTCGTATTAATATGGGATCAAGATCCTCAGCTAAACAGATGTCCACCAAAACAACATCGTTTAACTCTCCAACACAAAACGACGTGGTATTGATGTCCAACACTATATGCTGGAACATCCGGGTCCATTTCGTTTGATGTGGTCTTGAAAGAGGTCCATGTACACAGTTTATGTGTTGCAAGACAAAAACCTACGTAGCGATTGCATACAAGAGGCAAAACCAACTAGTTTGTGACATTGGTTAAAATTTGTCTTTTCTATGTAAAAGTTGTTATTATGACTGTATCATGCTAACAAATATATGCTTTTCCGTAATTTTGGACCTTCAAAGCTACGTTGGGAGACTTTTGGTCGGCCCAATATTAATGTTAATTTTTCACAATGTAAAAAAGTGCTTCTATATTCTCGCACATTAATTCTTATCTACATCACATGTACAAATTTTAATTTCGTACAATTTAAGTTAAAAGGCGAATTCATTAGAAAGTGCATATGTTTATACTGAAGGTATTATTTAGCAAGTTATTACATTACAACATAATGCTTTTTTCCAGAACAAGTAATATATTTTAGCATAGGTATTAATATCTTTTCATGAAAAAATTTATGATTTGAATTGCACGGACCTAAGGAGAGCAGTTGGTGTATAAAAGATCTATTCATTGACGAAAATTGAAATGTGATATTGGTATATATATATATATATATATATATATGATATTTATCTATTTATTTATTTTGCCCTCCCTAAATTGATATTTATTGTAATTAAATTTACCATCTGCATGTTTATATATGTATAGGGTCCAATATATTGTTATGTTGGCCCACTTATTAATTGGCCTACTACAACTACTATATTTTACCTTTTAATTTTTACCTATAAGATATCTATAAGATTTGACCTTTTGAACTTCTCTATATATAAATATTTGAAAGAAATAATTTAAAAATAATAATAAATAACACACACGATTCAAGAAACCTACCCGTTTATTTCACAGACTATGTTAAGAACGTTCAGATGTTCTATTGGTTCCTAAAATTGTTCAGATGTTTTAGTGCTTTAGATGTTTACCTTTTCCCATGCTTCAGATGTTTACTTTTTACCATGGTAAGATCGTTTAGATGGTTTACTGCTTTGTTTAAGTTTATCATGTGTGTTTTTAGTTGGGTTGGGGGATCGGCAAATAGTGTGGTTCATGGCTTTGCCAGATTCTCTTTTAATTCGAGTATCGGTTTGATTTCCCACCAATATGTTTCCCATCATCTTCGAGATATTGTTATGCACTTATGGTTAAAGCTCGCAAAATCGTTTCAGTCTAACTTATTTGACATTTTAAATAGGTTGGATCATAGGAATATGGGCCCAAAGTACCATTGGATCTAATAGGCCCTAAGTACCATCGGTCTAAAACCCGATGAACAATTGACCGGTACAGAAATCTTAGTATATTTAAGGGAGGTAGGTTGGACAGACTCGATAATTTTTTTCCCGGTAAAATTTTGGATAAACCCGATATATAGTGTTGTCCCGATGTGCTAGACCCAACAGAACCGGACTGCTTAAATTGCCAACCACGTCTACTTATCCATGTAATTCAAAGTCCTTTTTGTCTTAAATAATGTTTAACTATAATGTTATTCTCAACTTATTCTATAGTACCACCGTGTCACTGATGTCCCTGTAAAGTAAAACTAACATTATATAAGATTTAGTGGGATGGATTCTTTTTTTTTTTTTTTTTTTTTAAGCAATTGAAATCACTTGCATTAAATCTGCAGGAATTTAGCTAGTTCCACACAAGGTCCGAAAAGTTTGATGGGAATTGAAGCTTTTTTATTAGGAAGATCAAGTTCTTTTAATTTTATTTTTATAAGTATATTAGAGATGATCCAAACGTTAAAACTGAATATTTTAGCATCCAATTGTTGTAACAATATAGTGGAATCGAAGTTGTACTCTTAACTATATCAATTGATTTGAAGTCTAGTATGAAGTAACATGGTACTCTCTCATAGTCCTATAATGAGTCACATCTTTCGAATATTACAACTTTTTATTTAGTTAGATAAATATATAACTCTAAAAAATTATTAATTCGCACTTATATTTCTCATTTATTTTTTAAACCTGGCTTTTTCAGTCATATGCAACTCAAACATTACTTAAAATGTTCAAATTTTGATCTGCACTAATTATATGCGACAATGACTTTTGAAACATGATTTTCGTTAAGAGACAAAATGTAAAAACATGACTCTCATGATGAGACGAAGTGAGAAGTACAGTGAAACAAAACATTATTTTTTCAAACATAAGTCTCATTTAGAAAAAAAATAAAAATAAATTATGACTCTTATTATGAGATAATAGTGGAGTACAGGTGACAAAATTGATCCGGCATGCCCGATATTTAAGATGAACTAGGCCATATGAGTTTTGATCCAAAGAGTCATCGGGCCAATAGAACCGACCCAATGGGCCAAAAGCCCGTTATACCACAGACCATCTCGAAAATCATAGTAATTTGTAGAAAGATGATCTTCACTCAATAACTTTTGACTCGAATTTTTGAGCTGATCCGACCTAACTCGACATTTAATGTTGGCTCAATGAATCGAATTGGGTTGAATCGGGTCGACTGAATTGTCACCCGTTGGAGGAGGTGAGGGGCATGAAAGGAATGTGAGGGATGGAGGAGGTTATTAATAAATGATTTGTAATGGAATGTGGTCCTTTGAAAGGTCCAATACATGCAACAACTATATCTTTTGGTTATTTATTAGCTTCTTTTATGATAGAGGTGGCCACAGTTTGGTCAACTATTCGAATTGTATGGGTTATTCATTTATGATCTGGGTTGGCCCATGTAATTTATGAATATCGTAGTGTGGCCCAATAAAGGCCCATTTCCTGACCAAGATGCATATGTAACCGTTCGGTGAAGTTGGGGCCTATGTCGTATCTCGGGGGTAGTAAGTGCTTTTCTCTAAGTACTTTTTAGTTTATAGAAAAACAATTTCAACTTTAGTAAAAGTAATTTAAAGTTAAAAGTTAAAAGTAGAAAATAATTATTTTTTTAAACTTTTTAGTATTTTTGTACATAAGTTGAAGTTTTTTCTCTCGTTCATAAGCTAAAAGTTGTTTAATTATCCAACACTCCTATTTTTATATTTGACCTAAATCAATTTTATTCTCAAAACTCTAACTATTTTTTATTTAAAGTAATTTTACCACAATCTCTATTTTCAATCATTTTTTCAAAAGTTAAAGCAAAGGAAAACACCCTCTTAGTAATGGTGTGGACAGAAGTAAAAAGTTATATATTGAGAAGTGGTTACAGTTCAATGAAGTAGCAACTTACTATAAAATTTAAAGGAAAAAAAAATATTAGTAATTGAATCTACATAGAAATTTTTTTTATTAATTGAAAATTTAATAGAACAATTAATAGATGAGTTTGATACAAAATTATTGAATATGATTTTGAGCATGGATTATTTATTTATATGTGTTTTACAAACTAGGGTATAAATAATAAAATTATGGTGGACTTGGTTAAATTTAGAGCGAAGAACAAATTGAAATAATAAAACTTGTACGATTAAAAATGGGGTTCTACAAATTTCTCAACGTTGTTTTGTTGTTTTAGAAAAGTTAATGAAGATCTATTAGATGATAATTGACCTTTAATTTGATGAGAAATTTATCCTTTTTGGTTAAGTTTTTTTATAGTCTTGAGTGATCAAGATCGAGTATACATCGCTCTGCGGATTTTGATAATCCAATAGCATAGCTTCAACCCATTCTGCACTTTCAAAAAAAAAAGAAAAAAAAAAAAATGACAAACAGATCAACTACGTATGAGTGGTAATATGAATTGGGTCTGTGTTAATAGGTTCAATTGTAGTGGGTTCGTGGATAAATTTTTCAAATCCAAACCAACCCATTTATTAACCGTATCAAGAAACCACAACTTGTACCCAATTCACTAATTTTGCGTATCAATCCATGAACCCGAATAGAACACTCATAAATTATAAAAGATATTTATGCGTTTTTAATATTTGTGAGTTGTAAAAATTGCATATTATGGAAATGTCTAGAACAATTTTTGGTGGCGACTATTCGCGATCCACATAATTTCTTAACGTAGCCCACTTCTTAATGCAGCCCACTTTTATTTAGAAAATGGATAAAAAGTTCTTAACATAGTCCACTTAATGTCAATTTTACCTTTAATTAATTTTTTAGATTATTTGAAATAAAATGTTTTTGTAATAAATTTAAATCTAATCACTAATAATTTGTAAAATTAAATTAATATTAAGCAATATTCAATTTTCATTTAGTCTTCATCGCCCTTACGTTTTCCTGCAGAAGTTCAGGCCTTATATTCATCCTGCAATTCAACATTAATTCTGCAATTCTGTTCAATGATCGTACTCACACAGTTAATCTAGACTTATATATATTCTAGTTACCGATTGTCTTCATCGCACAACCAATAGCGTCGATGTACAGCGGGCGCGTCCATTTTTATATTTATCAGTCCGCCCTTCGTCAAATTCTTTCAGTATCATTTTCAATTCATTGAAAATAGCGAGATAAGAAATACATAATAACCAATAAAAATAGGTAAAACAAGATTACATTGTTTATATCAACTGATTCTTTATTATTAATTAACTCCTCCATAGATGAAATCTTAAACTGTGGTTACAGTTATGAAGAACTAAATACACCTTAAACTAGGGATGACGAAAGAAAGAAAAATTAGATTTATTTTTTTAATGTTATGCTCTATTATTTTAAATTGTTTAGGTTTTATTATCATTAAGGATAGTTTTGTCATTTTATAACAGTATTTTAATTTATTAAATTAGTGGATCATGTTAAGAAATTTAGTGGGCTGTAAAATAGTCGTCGCCTTAACAATTTAATGAAAAAGCACGATATAAGTGACAGTCAAAATTAAATTTTCTTGGTTGATGTGATTTAGTTTAGATAAGACCCCTATTTACAATTTAAAACATGAAAACAAAGAATGTTATAGCGGATTGTAGTTCTCACTTTCGACAAACACAAAGTCTACTTTACTATTGTCCAGACTCGAATCATGATTTATTGAGTTATTTCTTCCAAATTTACTTGTGATATGTTTGCATTGAGAAAACAAGAATTAGAATACAAATTTAGATAAAGAGAAACATACTGTGTCAAACTCTAAGTGTTGCACATTTTTCTCCAAATAACCAATCGCTATTGCATCAAAGCTTCAACAAATTCAAGTGTCATTATACTACGATATTGATCAAGAATTCTACCACCGATACTAAAAGTTGATTCGGATTTAGATTTAAGATTCTTAAATCTTTATCACTTTATATGTTCTTTTACGTTAAACTTTTTCAAAGTTATGTTTATAATCTATACTTAATATGATAACAAAATTCGCCGAACTTAGTAACTTTGAAGTTTTTCCACCCAAAATCTATTACTAATTCTGAAAATCACAATTTTTGGTACATAAAATTCAACCCCAATATAAAACACAATTATTGACAATAACTTTCCTTATATTAGCCTAAAATAAATAGGATAAAGCTATTTGGGCAGATTCTGCCCCTGCCCAAAAAAAACATATTTTCTTAAAATTAATTTTTTTTATAAATTTATTGAATATTATTAATGAAAAATTATTTATGAAGACGGTAACTGAATTTTTAACATTACAAATATATCCTCTGTCAACCGCATATTGCAATTTCAGCTCCAATTATCAACATGACTTCTGTAGAAGGCTACTAGAGATATTCATACATTAAAAAGAATATATATTTATACTAATATATATTTTAGTCTTTAATACTTTTCACTGCACTCGTTTTTCTTAACATATAATTTTTCATATCTTATTATTTATTGATTGTAATATTTTACTATAATAAAATTATATAAAAATATAAAAAACTATTCATTTATTCATTTATATTTATAAACCGTGCATTGCACGGAAATACTATTAGTTATAACTTAAAATAAAAATTATAAATGCTTTTTTAATATATTAATAGATTAATCGGGTTGGCCCATGTCAACCCATTCGTTTAGCCGGATTCAACTCATTTATCTCATGAATCCTCTACTCAAATATCGCTCTTGGTTAATTAATTTATCACGGTTTCCTTTTTAAGATTTTCTTTCCAGCAAATATTTGAAGTTTCAGAAACAGCACATCCGACTATTTTGACAATTTTTAATTTAGTTAACTCTTATTCCAAATTCAATATTGACACAAACTCATTTTGCCTATGGGATTTAGATATAAATATACTTATAGAATCAACTCATTTTACAATTTCACACAAGTATCGTATAAACGTACATTGTGTCATTTAAAAAGACATGTACCATGTGCTAGTCATTTTTGTGGTTGATTACAAAAAAAAATTACCAAATTTTGGTTACTTATAAACCGTAACATAACCACTTGAACTATAATATAGAAATGCATCATCTTTATTATTATTTTCAATTTATTGCTAAATTTCGACTCCAATTTTTAGTATTAAGCCCAAATTTTAGATTTTAATGTGCCAAATTGCATATGAGAAATTGTAAGAATTATTTTAACCTCTAATTAAATGAAAATGACCTTATTTTTATTAATTAAACTTGATCATTATACATTATTATTTTTATTTAATTAGGAGTTTAAAAATATCATATGATTACACACCTACAGTTGGAACAACCAAGATTTCGGACTTCACATCAACCATTAAAGCAAAAACACTAGCTTGAATGCGTCAAATTGAAAATATGTAGAGCTAATGTATTTTTATATATGTTATGTTTAAAAAATCATATTACCAACAAAAATTGACCAAAATGTCGTGAAATTTGATGTAATCATTTTTGTCACCGTCTTCATTTTGTAATTTTAGCTTAGAATAGAAAAATTATGAAGCAATGGAAATGAACAAATACATCATTAATTAATTTCTCTCTTCAAATTCTAAATTTTCTCCAATTTTTGCGTCATATCATCTCTCTGCTAAATTATATAGGAATAGTACTGAAAAAACATATAGGTATGTTCTTGTGTGCCTAACTAGATGGGGCCCACCAATCATGAAGGCATGTTTGGTTTGGGTAGATGTTAATCATTCTGTCCATTCAACTGATCGTTACTTTCATGACATGCAACAGGTAACTTATCATACTCAACCCTAGTACAAATTACATTTTTTATTTTTCACATTGTAGTACACATTCTCAATGTGTCGAGCTAAATGTGTTTAAGACACCTACACTACGATCAACATCTCCAAGAGTCTATAATCTGTTAGACAGAATTTCAGTAATGTCTGAATTTAAAAAAAAAATCTCAATTAAGGACTTGGATTTTAGAGGTATTTAATTTAGAATCTGAATTTTGAGCTTTTCCTCAATTTGAAACCTAAATTTTAAATTTTATTTTCATGAGTTATATCTTGAAAAATAAGAAGCATTATTTGAGGTACGAAAAATTTAGTATAGAGTAAAGTGATTTTTTTAATACAGAATACATTGAAACTTTTAATATGGAATACATTGAAATTATCGATATATTATACTGAACCTTCCGTATATCGAATAATTAATCTTATTTTTCAAGAAGCAAGCTTGAATTGAGAATAAATTCAAAATCTACACTAATAATAAAAAAAAAAAAATATTCAGGCCCCAAAATTAAAACCTCCTAAAATAGAAGCTTCGAATTGAGACATTTTTTAAAATGCAGGTACCGAAAATATATGAGAAAAGAAGTTTATACAGACCGCGAAAAGAACAAGAAAAAGTGAAGAATCTAAAAAGGAACTGCCCAGAAAAGTTACAAGAACAATAACAGGATATGGATAATATATTGTTCACTCCACTTTATTCAATCCATCACTACTGAACCAATATATTCTACAATAGCTTTAACAATGAAGAAAATGATATACAGAGACGAGAAAAATCAACAATCCGATTGAAAAAATTGTAAATTAAATTAATATCCGAGAAATCAATGAACCTGGAAATAAGTTCTAACAAGGAATCTGCTCAGTAAACCACTTCATGACGGAGAACGGAGCCTTGATCAACGACAGTGCTAATTCTACTATCACTGTCACGCATATGCAACACGGACACAGGCAACTCAGCAATATTCTGCAATTAAACATCGATCCGTAAATTAATCATCACTGAGTTTAAAAAAGCCCTAGAAATTGGGGATTCTAGAGAGAGAGAGAGATCAGTACCCGACGATCCAGATTACGATACCGACGAGGGAAAGGAGAAGCGCGACGAAGGCGAAGGGAAGGCCTAACAGGAAGCCCAAGGGGCGACATCTACAGTCATCATCACAGCAGCAAGACATCTCTGCGATCTTCTTCTTGTTCTCGAAAGTTTCTGAAGAAATTTGGTTTTGAAGTGTAGAAAAACGGTAGTTATGAAGTTTCTAAGAAGGAAAAGTATGGTGGGGCCCAGCACCAGATAAGACGTGTAGAGATCAAGCTGGCACTAATAAGCGCTTCTTGATTTCTCCGGCCAATCGTTTTTGACTTCTAGTCAACTCTAAGACTTAGGGCATCCACAATGCACAAGTAAATCCTACCTGACACATCACCGTCACGTCACTGCCACGTCAAAAGTTTAAACTCCACTCAAATGCTACCTATTTCCCCCAATACAATTCAGGTCCAATTAACACTATTTGAGGGTCCCACCATAAAATCACTCTATTTATTTTCCCATCTTCAATTTAATTAAATCCTATTTACAATTTTAACATATATAATTAATCCATTTAATATTTATAATTTATAGATAAAAATTTATTATCGACTTTTTTTAAAAAAAAAAAAATTCAGAAAAAAAAAATTAATTCCGAATTTAATAATGCGCCCACGATCTTATTTAACTAATTTCTTGCCCACGATCTTCCAGCTATTATATATGTGATTTGCAAAACAAATTTAAAGAAATAGTGGGAGAAAATTAGAGATATTGGTGAAAAAATGAATATTTTTACATGTATTTATAAAGAAGATTTTTTTTGAAAATTTTTGCCAACGACCGGGAATAATAAATTTGGCCGTTGACAATAGTAAATTATGTTCCCATGCTCACACAACACAAATAAATACAAAAATAACTAAATGAAAAGCTGAATAAAAAAAAAAAAAAAAAAAACAATGAAATCTGGAATTTTTAAAGAAACTGGGGGACAAGAGTAATGGCGCGGGCCCCACCGCCCCACTCACTTCAGGGGCGCGTGGAGGCCACGCGCCAAGCCTGCTGTGTATTTTGCGCGAGTGCGTCACACTCTTCCCTCACCAGAGGTGCCCCGCCCCACCCCCTTCCCCCTCACCCTTCTAGGTTCATTTATTTGGACTCATTTGAATTAAATGCAATGCTACTCCCTTCCCCCAATGGTATGCTACCCCAAATCAACCCCAAATTAATTCAAAAGCAACCCCCATTGTGGGTGCTCTTAAGAGGTGTTAATTTGGACGGCCTAGATTATCGGACCAATATTAGATAGAGTTGGATTAAGTCGGCACAAAGTTTTATCGACTCAAAAATTATTGACCCGAGTTCACTTTCTTTAAATATATTAAGTTTTCTCGGTTGGCTATGATACGTCGGGCTTTTAGTTCATTGAATCGCATATGTTGAGTCCGATGGGACATTAAGCCTAAACTTCTATGATCCGACTCATCTAAAATGTCAGATGGATTGAGTCGCACAGATTTTATCAACTCTACTAAGATCATATACAATTTCAAATCGTAATTACACAGTTTTGATCGACTACGTAACTCACGAAATGTGCCCGTTCACGAAAAAAAAAAATTGGCAATATATAACAGCCACGTGTATCCTATTAAATGATTCTCACATGATGAGAAAAAAATAAATAGAGAAAGAAAAATGAAAACAAAATTGGGGAAGAGAACCTACAGATACCCGACCCGATTCTCCACCGTCACAATTTGGTGGCACCTCTACAACCCTGCCACCATTATTGAACATATCATTTCACAATTCTCTACCGTCATAATTCATTTGCATTTTGGTTGCTCTTATTTTCTGGGTTTGGTTGTTTTTCTTTCACTACAACATAAATGGACTAATGTAACACCCAAAAAGTGTTACATATATACTAAAATATGTTACTATAGACTTTAGGTAACACTTTATTGGTATTACATTTGCCGGTGCTACCTAAAGTATAATGTAACACTTTTGATGATCTTTAGTAACACTTTTAATAAGTGTTACATTAGATTTTAAATTGTAACACTTTATGGTAACACTATAACCCCCTTTATGTAACACTTTTAATTGAAAGAAAAAATTAAAAATTTGTCATTGTTGGGTTTCGAACCCAGGTTGCTAGATTGCAGGAGCTTAAGCTCAAAGTCTTAACCACTAGACTACAATAACTTTTTTAGTTATTATTTTAAGAAAAACAATATATACACAAGATTTTATTATACCATCAATAAAATACACTCAAAATTAAGTTTTCATCAAACTACAATCTAACTTAATTTTATTTACGTTATTCATATCAATTTGACACAATATTTCCACTATTTTTTTTTTTCATTTTCATCCACTCATATATATATATATATATTTATATATATAACTTATTTTATATCACATTAATTTTATACATCTAGTTATTGTATATAAATCTTAAGACATTATCATTAATTTTAATTACCATAATTTTATGTATTAAGACACCTTAATTGTTGTGTTTCATAGATTTTAAATAAAAAAATAAACTTACAAATATGAAGAGACATGACCAAATGTCCCAAGTCTAGGCTCTCACACTTAAAAAAATGTATTCAAATTCTTAAAGGCTAAAGCTACAAGTCTATTTTGTAATTGTTTAGTAAAAATATAATGTGTGTATATCTATATACATACACACAATTAAGTCACAAATAAAATTTAATTTATTTTTGATAACGAATAAGTAAATCTTTAGGTGCTCTAATGAATTGTTATTTTTGTAGGTCTGAGTTGATCGCTTTCACCACTTATGTTACAGATATTCTGTTGTGATAAGTAAAATGTAACACATTAGACAAATAAAAATTAAAGTCACATAAGAAAAATAATCCACAAATATTTAATTAGTTAAAATAAAATAAATAATTTTATTATTTACAAGTGTTACTTATTTATAAGTGTTACATAAAAGTGTTACTTATTCAAAAGTGTTGCGTAAAAAGTACTGTTACTTATTGGAAAGTGTTACCTAAATGCGTTACAATTTAAAAGTGTTACGTTCAAAGCGTTACATATTCTAAAAGTGTTACATGAAAGTGTTACATATTCGCAGATGTTACAAAAGTGTTACATGAAAGTGATACATATTTCTAAGTGTTACAAAAGTGTTACATAAAAGTCAAAATTTTAAAAGTGTTACAAACGAAGTGTTACATAAAGCTATTTATGTTGTAGTGTTTTTCGATCGTAAAAATGTTTGTCAAAAGAGGAGTCGGAGGCGGCAGTGTATACATGTGGTGTTACTGAGGGATCAGATTGGATAGTGACGATGATGCAAGAAAGATGGTAATTTTGACATCGTTATGTGCCATAATTCTACCTGGTGAAGAGCGTGGCGTCAAAAGACGGGTGTAGAGGCGACGTGGTGGTGGGCGGCAGAATTACATGTCTGAGGAGGGTTTTCTCTATATCGGGTCTTATACGATGCTGGAAGAACAAAAGTTTTAATTAATTTCTTTTTCTAATTTTTTAGTCTGAAAAAATGATGCCACGTATTGAGATGTGATTGACATCTATAGGTCTTGCGGACAGTTGCGTCTTTGATTTGCGTACTCGAACAAAATTTCGTAATTACACTCAACTTTTTATTAAATTTATGTTCTTTCTATCGTATATATGTTGACAGAATATTTAAAAAAATTAAGAAAGTTATTACTCCTTCATCCTTTTTAAATCAAACGACGTTTTGGAATGTAGGGAAATAATTAAAAATCTTATAAATTGACAACATATCCTTGAGCTAATCACCTTTCTCTTATGGTGTCGCATACTAATCCCTAAATCCATGTTCCAGTAATTATTCTTCCACCCTTCTTTCTCGTAGATATGATACTATAGAGTTAAATATTAATTGTAGGTTGAAAAGCAAGAAATATTTTAGAATTGTGATAGAGATAAAATTGGAAAAAATATTAATTTAAAATATCATCAACAAGTTAAAATGGCAATGAATTTGAAATAGAAAGAATATAATCTAATGTCACCTTAAAAGCAGAAGATATATATAAAATTTGGAGATTAAGTTCTTGCGGAAACCCTAGCCGCACTACTGTGCGCTTTTCCACATCATCGTACGTCACCTCGGCCTTGTTGTGGAAAATTCTTCTCCGTCCTGCTGTTTTCATTCTTTTAGTTTCTATTTTGTTTATTTTCTCTGTTGCGTTGTTGTTTTGTTCATATTCTTACTTTCTAAATTTTGCACTGCTACGATGGGGAGTTCATCGGCTAATGTTTTAGCTAAGTTCACTATTACTTCTTACAAAGAAGGACTATTTGACCTTGTGGTTTCAAAGGCAGTGAATTTTGCTCTTATTCAGATTTCAGAGAGATTGAGTTACATGACAAACGTGCTGCAGGGAAATTTCATAAAGAAATAATAAAGGTTAGCATTATTCCTGATATTTCTAATTCGGCAGTTACTTTGATTTGGATTACTTGGTGTGCATGGGGCATGAGAATCACTACACGCACACGCACATGCAGTAATTAATATTCAATCATTGTTGATAAAAATGACTCATGAGTCATGCTAGAGATAACATCCAAAAGATTTACAGCGTGCTTCTTTGTTAGAGTTTCGTATTTGCATTTTGTCTTATTAAAACAATTCTCTTTCATTCAAAATAAAAAATGAATAAGTCAAATTTCTACTTTATTAAATATGAATATATTAATGTAGAAACTGGATGGTGACATTAAAAAAACAAATTCCTAATTTATTATTGTACAAGCACATGCATTATTTTCCTTGTGACATGTCACATGAGGGACCTCAGAATATTTCTTACTCTGTATTTTCAGGAACCATTTGTTGGTTTAATGGATTTTTTAATTGCTTGAATTTTTCCTTTTTTATTTTCTGAGATTTTTTATTTTTATTTTTTGGTATTTTCTAGAACTTTATATAATATTTGGGAATTTTTCTTTTCTTTCTTATTTCTGTTAGGAATTTATCCTACCCACGATCCCTAAACGACTAGATAATCGGATAAAGAACACAATAACAATAGCAAACAACAAGACAACGATTTGATTACCCAGTTCGTTACGAAGTGTAACTACGTCTGGGGGCAATACCAAGCCAAGATATTTTGCTAAGAGATGAAATTTCGGGGTTACAAAGAACAACTACACAAGTTGGACACCAAAATGACCTCTAAAAAGGCGCTGAAAAATAAGGCGGTTTAAGAATCTCGGCCGAGATCAGTCCCTGTCTCGGCCGAGATTACTTCTCCAGACAAAAGCTAAAGTAAGTCGGTGTTAACGTCTCGGCCGAGATCATTCTCTGTCTCGGCCGAGATGAGTCTCCAGAGCAAACTTCCAGTTCTGCCTGCCTTCACGTCTCGGCCGAGATCATTCTCTGTCTCGGCCGAGATGACTCTCCAGGGCAAACTTCCAGTTTTGCCTGCCTTCATGTCTCGGCCGAGATCATTCTCTGTCTCGGCCGAGATGACTCTTCAGCCCGTCTCGGCCGAGATCCTTACCCGTCTCGGCCGAGATTACCTTCCAGCGAGAAACACCCCTGTTCCCCTGCGTTTGGCTCCACAACTCAACAATCTCCCACTTGGAGACTAAAACACCTTCAAAGCAAATTTCTTCCTTCCCGTTTCCTACTTGGGATCACCATCTCCTCTTCTTCTTCACGTTTCGAGGCCAATTGAAGTTATGCACAACTTCAATTTCTCTAAGGTTACAACCTTAGTAAACATGTCGGCTGGATTCTCACTCCCGAGAATCTTCTCAAGTCGCAAGGCTTTCTTCTCAAGTAAGTGTCGGATGAAGTGATACTTTAACTCAACATGCTTAGTTCTTGAATGAAATGCCGGATTACTCGCCAAGAATATTGCACTCTGACTATCACTGTAGAGTACACTATTTCCGTGCTCCTTTCCAAGTTCACCCAAGAAACTTTGCAACCACACCATCTCCTTACTTGCCTCCGTCACGGCAACGTACTCCGCCTCCGTGGTGGATAGTGCAACCACCTTTTGCAACTTAGATGTCCAAGAAATTGCCGTACCACCATAAGTAAATACATATCCGGTCGTACTCTTTCTTCCATCAAGATCGTTTGATGCTAGGTCCGCATCAACGTAGCCAACTAACTCAGAATTTCTTCCGTCAAAGCACAAAGCTTTACTTGTGGTACCTCGCAAGTACCTTAGAATCCACTTTACTGCTTCCCAATGCTGTTTGCCCGGATCACCCATGAACCGGCTCACTACTCCCACTGCATGCGCAATATCCGGACGAGTACAAACTATGGCGTACATGATACTCCCAATTGCCGATGCATATGGTACATCCTTCATTTGAGTACGCTCCTCCTTGGTACTCGGCGACTCCTTCTTCGACAGCTTAAAGTGCCCCCCCAAGGGAACATTGACCGGCTTCGAAACCTCCATGTTAAATCTTTCAAGGACCTTCTCGATATAGTCCGCCTGCGAAAGATACAACAAATTTGCCGCCTTTCTCTCGATCCTCATACCCAAAATCTGTTTCGCTTCTCCAAGGTCTTTCATGGAGAACCTTTCAGACAATTGCTTCTTCAGTCTCTCCAACTCCCTTGGATTTGCTCCTACAATCAACATATCATCAACGTATAGTAGTAGGATGAGATAGCTATTGTCAAACCTTTTGTAGTAACAGCAATGATCAGCATGGCATCTATGGTATCCAATCTCCAACATGAAATTGTCGAACTTCATGTACCACTGCTTCGGAGCTTGCTTCAACCCATACAAGCTCTTCTTCAACTTGCACACAAGACTTTCCTTTCCGTCTACCACGAACCCCTCCGGCTGTACCATGTACAACTCCTCCGCCAAATCACCATGAAGGAAAGCCGTCTTCACATCCATCTGATGCAACAGTAGATTCTCCGCAACCACCATGCTCAACACCATGCGAATCGTTGTCAACTTCACAACAGGAGTGAACACATCCGCATAGTCAATACCATACCGTTGCTCGAATCCTTTCACGACTAACCTAGCTTTGTAGCGTTTGCTACCATCGGCCTCATTCTTGATTCTGTAGACCCACTTGCTGTGCAACGCCTTCTTGCCCTTGGGAAGCTTGGACAGTTCCCAAGTGCCATTCACACGAAGTGATGCCATTTCATCTTCCATGGCAGCCATCCAACTTCGTTTATCAACAACCTGCTTTGCCTCTGCAAAGCTCTCAGGTTCACCACCATCAGTCAACAATAAGTAAAAGTTAGAGGGTGAATACTTATTTGGTGGCCTTCGATCTCTAACTGGTCTTTGAGGTGGTGGTGGTGTACTTGGTTCGTCATCATGAACCTCCTCATCGACCGGACTCTCTTTTCTCCCACTCGAGTCTAGATCGGGTAACTCAACAGTGCGGAGCTTTCCACTATCAACGCCCAAATCCTTCATTCTATCCTTGTACATAACCTGTTCATTGAATATCACATCTCGGCTGCGAATTACTTTTCGGCTTTGCTCATCCCATAGCCTATAGCCGAACTCATCGCCGCCATACCCAACAAACGTACACTTCACGGACTTGGCATCTAGCTTATTTCTTCCAACAGAATCAAAAGAGCGTAAGCAACACAACCGAAAATACGCAGGTAAGATAGATTTACCTCCTTTCCAGTCCACTCCTCCTCGGGTATCCGATTATCCAAGGGAACCGATGGACCTCGGTTGATCAGGAATGCAGCTGTGCTCACCAAGGTTGTCAAACTCGCGATTTTAAGTAGAATCGGTGGTGTGTCAGTAAAATCGGATCGTAAAATCGAATCGTAAAATCGTAAGATTCTACTACCTATACAAAATAACCATATATTTAAATTATTCTAAATATATTTTAATTACAACAAGTTTTGAATAGATATTACTTATAAAATATACATATATTATATAAACATTTAATCAAAGAGAAAAGAAATACAATATGGAGAAATGTTTTAGGCATCATGATTCATATATATATTTAGTAAATCATTTTTAAATTGTAATTATGGATACTATAATTTTAAGAGAAAATTAACAAATAACTTTAGTGAAATTAATTACTACATAAAAGATATAAGATATATTTTTATGAAGTTTAGATTTTAATTTAGAACTTGATAATTAGAAAAAAAATTCAGCAAATTGGCTCTCTTTGAGTATAAATTGATCTAGAAAAGTTTTAAAAACCCAATTTTAAATTGGTATAAATTCTACAATTCATATTATATGTTTTTTAATTGGTAAAATAGAGTAAAAAACAGTATGTTATAAAATTGTTAAACTCATACACAAAATCGTAAAATCGTAAAACTCGTAAAATCGCATGAGCAAACTCGAGAGTTTACTTCGATTTCATCAGATTTCGATTTTATCACGAGTTAACTCGTTTAGGGAGAAATAACTCGTAAACTCGTAGAATCGTAAGAGTTGACTCGAGATTTTGACAACTATGGTGCTCACTGCATCCGCCCAGAATGACTGAGGCAGTCCGCTCTTCAGTCTCATGCATCTCGCTCGTTCATTTGGAGTTATGTTCATCCTCTCGGCCACACCATTCTGCTGGGGCGTTCCACGTACAGTCTTCTCTGTACGAATCCCATTCTCAGCACAATACTCCTTGAACTCCTTGAGTTCATATTCACCACCATTGTCGGAACGCAGGCACTTCACCTTCAACCCCGTCTCCGTCTCAACCAAGGCCTTCCACCTTTTGAAAACGTCAAATGCATTAGACTTATTTTTAAGAAAATAAATCCATACCTTGCGGGTTGAATCGTCGATGAACGTCATGTAGTACATCGATCCTCCGATGGACGCCACCGGAGCTGGTCCCCATAGATCGCTATGGACCAACTCTAGCTTCTCCTTCTTCAGGGTCCTGCCTGTCCTCGAGAAACTCACTCTCCTTTGTTTCCCGAAGACACAATCTTCACATATACCAACCTCCACGGTTTGTAGACCAGGCAGTTTACCTTTCGAACACATGACTTTCATCCCTTTTTCGCTCATGTGGCCCAGCCGACAGTGCCACAAATCTACATCACCATTACCACTCGCAAGATCAAGGGAATCCTGCGAGTTACTGGTCATGTACAGCGTTCCTTCCTTCTTACCACGAGCAACAACCATAGCTCCCTTGGTAATCTTCCAGTTGCTACAGCCAAACGTCACTACGTAACCTTCCCTGTCAAGCTGTCCAACTGAAAGCAAGTTCCTCTTTAATCCAGGGATATGTCTCACTCCATTCAACATCAGTTTTGAGCCATTTGTTGTCTCAACCTTTACGTCTCCTTTACCCACGATTTTCAGGGGTTCATCATCTGCCAGATACACCTGTCCAAAATCGCCAGAAACATAATTTTGCATAATACTGAAGTTACCGCATGAATGGAATGATGCGCCGGAATCCAAGACCCAAGACTCCATGGGACTGCACACACTTAAGACCAATGCATCGCCATCATCCTCATCCGTGGCTGCATTTACTGTCTTCCTGTCTGCCTGACCCCCCTTGTTCTTCTTCGGCGTCTTGCACTGGTATTTGAAGTGACCAACCTCGTCACAATTCCAGCACTTCTTCGTCTGACTCTTCCCTCTGGATTTTGACCTCCCCCTAGACTGCCTTCCCTCTTGTCTGCCTCTGTTCTCGGTATTCAGTGCTGACCCTGAGGACGATCCTGATCCTGATTCGTTTCTCCGAATCTCTTCCCCGATCATCAAGTCCCTCACCCTGTCATACTTCAGCTTAGCGTCTGTGGCGCTAACGGCTGTCACTGTACCGGCCCAACTGTTTGGCAGAGAAGATAGCATTATTAGGGCCCGAATCTCATCATCAAACTTTATATCCACCGAGTCCAACTGTGAGGTTAGCATGTTGAACTCATTCAAGTGTTTCCTTACTGGTGTTCCCTCTGTCATCCTCAGATTAAACAACCGTCTAATCAGATGAACCTTGTTTGCCGTCGATGGCTTTTGATACATCTCCTCCAAGGTTTTCAGCATCTCCCGAGTAGACTTCGCGCCTGTGGTATGGTAGGCCACTTCCTTGGACAGCGACAGACGCACCGCGCTCATCGCTTTCCTGTCCAATAGCTCCCACTCCTCCGTAGACATCTTCTCGGGCATCTCCTTTGAGGGGCTGGTGCAAATCCTTACCGTAAAGGTAATCTTCAATTTGCATCTTCCAGAATCCGTAATCAGACCCATCGAATCTCTCCACCGTAATCTTTCCGTCGTTCATCGTGAATCCTTCAGGAAACTAACCCGAAGCTCTGATACCAGTTGTTAGGAATTTATCCTACCCACGATCCCTAAACGACTAGATAATCGGATAAAGAACACAATAACAATAGCAAACAACAAGACAACGATTTGATTACCCAGTTCGTTACGAAGTGTAACTACGTCTGGGGGCAATACCAAGCCAGGATATTTTGCTAAGAGATGAAATTTTGGGGTTACAAAGAACAACTACACAAGTTGGACACCAAAATGACCTCTAAAAAGGCGCTGAAAAATAAGGCGGTTTAAGAATCTCGGCCGAGATCAGTCCCTGTCTCGGCCGAGATTACTTCTCCAGACAAAAGCTAAAGTAAGTCGGTGTTAACGTCTCGGCCGAGATCATTCTCTGTCTCGGCCGAGATGAGTCTCCAGAGCAAACTTCCAGTTCTGCCTGCCTTCACGTCTCGGCCGAGATCATTCTCTGTCTCGGCCGAGATGACTCTCCAGGGCAAACTTCCAGTTTTGCCTGCCTTCATGTCTCGGCCGAGATCATTCTCTGTCTCGGCCGAGATGACTCTTCAGCCCGTCTCGGCCGAGATCCTTACCCGTCTCGGCCGAGATTACCTTCCAGCGAGAAACACCCCTGTTCCCCTGCGTTTGGCTCCACAACTCAACAATTTCTTGGTATATTTTGCATTTTTCTAAAAAAATTATATTTCCTTCATAGTTTTAGCTTAACACCACTTTGTATGATTGTATCTAGATGTTGTTATTTTATATGATTTATTTTCTTTTTTTTTTTTTACGAAAAGAAGAAAATAAATTATATAAAGTAACAACATCTGTTGCATTGTTATTTTGAAAATTTAGTATTATTTTCGCTGAAAACGAAGGTTGTAGAAAAAATTAAATGAATAATCGAAATTTCCACTATTGTCTCATTTTCTGGATGGGAACTCTCATCCCCGGTCTACATTGTTTAAATGAAAAGTTATGTAAGAATGGTACCCGAGATAAAATTATAATGTTCAAGTTAATCTAAACTCCGTCCATTGTCACCCTTAAAAATCATATTTTCACCTATCGTTTGATTTTCCATTATCAAAAAATTAAAAAGAAAAGAGAAAAAAAAAAAAAAAAAAAACGAGAATCAAGGCTATCTCGATGAAAGTTATTTGATGAATAAAGAAATAAATGAAAACAATACACTATTTTAAAGTGAAACAAATATATACTAAAAAATCCATGGGCAAACTATTCATGCATTTTATTAATACAACCATGATCCACCACATGCACATATGCTTTATGTGCTGCTAATTAAATTAACAAAATAATTTCCTTTAAAAAATTAATTTGGACTCTTTTAACAATGCAATTTGTTTATTAGTTTAAGTTATACATCTGATTTTCTTTCTTTATCCTCTTATAGTTTTCAAAGAGAGGAAAATATGAATTACTCCCGCCGATTTATAATAAGAGGCATGTTTAAAAATAAATAATTTATTATATTTTAACTAATTTAATGAGAAGACAATTTTTCAAAAATCATCCGCATACACTTACATGTCTTATTTTATTTTTTATTTGATTTATTAACCATATCTAATTAATTTATTAAATTAAATTTTTTAATTTTTTTACTCGAACAAGCAAAACAAAACATTTTGAAAAGTAAATAGTATTTTGAGAGAGAGAAGTTTTTCAAATGGAATTCTTGAGGGGTACTATTTCACATGATCGTGAGTACACTTCTCAACTTGAACAATTAGGGTTTATTTGGTAGTCATTACTACAACTTTTCACTAAAATGAGGTCAGATAGTATTCTATCGTTATATTTATGTTATTAATTTTAGTGATGGACTCAAAAATTGAATTGAGGAGGTCCCATTTATAGAATCGATGTAGGAGTTCATCTCACATGGTAATACTTTTTTTTTTTATTTATTTTTACTATGCTCTAAGGGTATGTGACAATTTTTTACTAAATAAGGGACAAATTCTGAGTATGCTAGAAATCAAATTCTTTTATATTTGGTTCTAAACATAAAATATTGGATAAATTATATTAAAAATAATATTTTATAAAATTTAAAAGGTGGACTATGTTGTGCGCCACCTATATATGTCCATGGGCCTCAATAATAAATAACTCTATAAATAAAAATAGAAAAGTAATAACAATTTAGATAAGATCAATAAATTTTTTTAACTATAAAAAGAAAAAAAAGTAATCAAGATATAATGTTTTTATATTCATTATATAATATCTTTATCTTTATTGCTTATACATAATAATACATTCATCTAATTCAAGTTAAACAATAAACTTATTAATTTTATTTAATTAAGTTATATTAAAATAGACTAAAATACACATATGTAATAATACATTATGGCGGGGCTAGGAGGGCCAAGTGCCCCCCTTCAGTGCGCATCCGTCAATGATCAATCTACCCAAATTGATTATATAACTATTACGACCTGCACAATAACTTTAATAAGATATTTTCATCTCTAAAACAAGTGAATTTTAAGGACATAAATGCATCTTTCTTTCTCAATCTTGGATTAACTAGACTGTTGCATGGGGTATCAACCAGATAAATATATGTAATGCTAAAGTTTATGATATATAATACTATTAACCCTAAATTTGCTAAACTATCTACTCATAACTATTCACCTTTTTAATAAGGCTACCAAATAAGTCCTTAATGCATTAAGTTTAGTCTCTCAATTATAACTCAACACACAAAAAAAAAAAAAAAAAAAAAAATATCTATATATTAATATTAATATAAAAGTGCCTTAAGTTTTAACCAATTTACGTTTGACCTATTTTACTCATTTTAAGTTTAATTTTTTTTAATGCCATATTGTAATTATTAATGTTTACTAATTAATATATTCTGATCTTAATTCTAATCCTAATCGGCACCTACAACACCGATAACCTCTGTCAGTTTTGAAATCGGAAAAGCCCAATTATTGGCAGCACAAATATGCTAATAATAAGGTGATTAATCCTTCATTCTCAATCCAATGGAAGTCTAATACATTTGATTATAATTTTATTTCTCCTAATCTAAGAAACAAAGAAAAAACCCTCCCCTCCCCCATGGTGACTCGAACCCAGGACCAAAGATCTAGATAGTAGATGCTCTGCCACTTGAGCTATCCAACTTCGTCTCATACATTTGATTAGATAGAGACTTCTTTATCACCCTCCAAATAATAAATTGGAATTTACAATTTTAAAAATATAGATTCGCAAATCACTTCTCCTAATAACAATCAATACACTCTTCAACAAAAAATTAGCACACTAATTTGTCTATTTTTTTTATTTAATCTATTTCTTTTTATTTTCAATTGGGCAGTTTTAGAGTGAAACTAAGTGTGGTTTATAATTCCTTGATTACAATGTTTTCCTAATTCTAATCACATATCCCAATTATATATCAAGTATTGTACATATTATAATTTATCCTAATTACATATCAAGCATCTTACATATCTTAATTATTATATTCCGAACCTAATTCTAATCATAATTATACTCTAATCGTATATTCCAATTATATATCAAATATCGTGGATGGAAGTTTTCAAAGAGAGGTTCAACACAAAAGTATCCTGGACAAATCAAGGAAGAAATCCAATATCAATCACTTATTGAACGAAATTTTATGGAGAGCAATCTCGATTTTTGGCTAACTAACCCCTGAGAAATCAAGAAATGAATTCAATCTCAAATTGCTTATTAAACAAGATTTCTTGAGAGCATTCTTGATATTTGGCTAACTCCGGAGAATCTCAAATCGTTTATTGGACGGAATTTTTTAGATAACGTTCTCGATTTTTGCTAACCCCGGACAAATTAAGAAACGAATTGAATTGTCATTCTCGATGTTTTACTAACCCCAGAGAAATCAAGAAATGAATCACATCGCTTATTGAACGAGATTTCTTGGATAACAGTCTCGATATTTTGCTAATTCTGGATAATCAAGAAACGAATTGAATGGGTTGGTCTATAAAAAATTAAGAGACGTGTGCGACTTGATCGTGTCGAGATGTTCGTCTATACTAATTTCTACATTAAAAATTTCAATTTTTAAAGTATACGTGTTCACTTATAAATTACATACTGCGATTAAATATCTGTAACTTTATACTTTCTTACAGTAAAGCAACTTTTGTTCTTTATGAAATTATCTGAATTTGATGGACACCAGTCTGCTAAAATAATTTTAGAACTGGTAAGAAAGGTGTAAGAATTGTCCATCTATTAAATAGAGATGCTGGTGGTCATCATAAATCCTTGGTAGGAACAAATTAAGTCTTTTAAGTTATCTCTTAGACTTTACGATAGTTATGCGAACACCTATTTAGTTTTTTGTGGAGTTTATTTTTTTTTTCTTTTTCTTTTCTCTAAATGAATTTTAATATCTATTTGATTACTTATTTTTTCAGTTTAGTCTTTCTAAGGAAGTGCAACAGTTTAACATTGAAGATGTTTTTATTGCTGAAAACACATGAAAAACAGCCAAATTTTAGTAATAAGACATTCATCTCTTCATGGAAATTCCTTGCTAATCAAACGGGTAAGCCACTTTTCATTTTTAAAAGAAAAATAGTGTATTAAAGTGAATATGTCTAATGTATTTATAACTCTAATATATCTATTAGAAATTTATATTGTTTTAGGAACAAGAATATATGAATCCAAATGCATAGAAAAAATGAAATGGAAAAAATTCAAAGTGCATTTATTATGGTTCTGCAAGATTTGAGTAGGAACCCCCCAACTTTTGCTGTGATAATGGAAAGATTCAACTTTTCTCTATTGAAATTTATGGTGAATTATACGATTTGTTTACTTCAAATTCAAAAGAGGGGTTGAATTCAGAAAAAAAATAAAATTAGATTGTACAGTTATATATTCTCTTTTACTTCATTTGGAGTTAAATATGATAGATAACTCACCTCTGGACAACGTGGAGTTTATAAATTTAGAGCACAAGGCATATCACAATTTTTAGGAATTGAAAGCAATTAAAGATTGTCCAGAATATTTTCAATTGAATTTTGTTGACACGCATAAAGAGGTTGAAAATAGGCTTAATGTGTTGCAAAATTCGTTTTTGTCGGAAGAACTTGTGAAGAAACTCATACGAATCGTTGAAGTAAATCAATACTCAAGAACTTTTTCAAAGATTAGTACAATGAAAATTTTTTAGTATGGATTTAATTAATTTTAATAATTTTTTCAAAAGATGTCAAGTTAGATGTCAAGTTAAATTAATTAAAATAATACAAGTCTTTGTTTATATATATATATATATATATATAATTTAGTATATAATTTATTTTGATATTGCCCACAGAGATAGGATAGGAAAAAAGCTGTGAGAATAATAATTTGTTCACTGTAAATCTGGTGATGTTTGGTTCCACTCTATATAATGAATTTGTACAACAATATTACAGAAAATCAAGGGATATAATTTCCCAAGATAAGTACAACAAGAAGACTATCTTATTTTTACACTCAATTTAATCTTCAATAATAATTTACAATTGATCTGGTATATCTTCTCTATTGCTCCCCCTCCCCCCCCAAGCGAAGTGTGGGATTAATATCAACACAGAGCTTGGAACGAAGAAACTCAAACAAGGGGCGAGGCAAACTTTTGGTAAAGATGTACGCAAGTTGGAGATGGGAAGGAACAAAACTAGTCTCCAGTTATTCGCAGCTACTAGCTCACAAATGAAGTGACAATCGATATCGATATGCTTTGCGCGCTTGTGGTGGTACTGCCCCGGGTTCTTCCTCTAGTAATTTTCGTCCCTCCTCCTTCCCTGATCCGCCGACATCTGGAGATTCCCCTAGTTTCAATTCTTCCCGTGGCAACTTTAATGGCCACGGTCGTGGACAGTCTGGTGGGCCGCCATCCAACTCCGGCAGTGGTGGCCCTCGTCGTTCCCTTCGTTGTCAAATCTGTCAAGGACTCCACTATGCTAATCATTGCCCGGACCGCTACACTCGTCCGTCCGACACCGCCAACCTTGTTCAAGCTTTCGATGAGCACTGTTCGGTCACTCCGTCCACCCTTGACTGGTACGTTGATTCTGGTGCAACCGCTCACATGACATCTTCCACTTCGACTTTAGACTCCTTCGAACCTTATTCGGGTAATTCTACCGTCACAGTTGGTAATAGTGACTCTTTAAATATTTCTCATTCTGGTTACAGTTTTATTAATCCTCGTTTACCTCTGTTAGATATTCTCGTTGTTCCTCATTTAACTAAAAATCTTTTATCCATCAGTAAACTAACCACAGACTTGCCTGTTGATGTTATTTTCACTAATCAGTCTTTTGTGATACAAACTCGGGGAACAAAACAAATTCTGGCAAAGGGTCGGTGTAAAGATGGTTTGTATTTACTTGATAGTGGTTCTACTGCTCTTGTTGCTGCTTTACATTCTCGTACTTTAAAATCATCGTTTGAGTTATGACATTCTCGCTTGGGACATACGTCTTTTTCTGTTATTAGGTCATTTGGCTGTCAATTCTGTTTTGCCCAGACCTGAGTTATGCTCTTCTTGTCAGTTGGCCAAAAGCAAGCATTTGCCTTTTTTATTCAATAATAAACGTGTTGTTCATGTTTTAGACTTAGTTAATTGTGACTTAAGGGGCCCTGCCCCAATTGCTTCGTCTACCGGTTTTAAGTACTATGTTGTGTTTGTGGATGATTTTTCTCGTTTCCCTTGGCTTTATCCGTTACGTGCGAAATTTGAATTTTTTTGATATTTTACAACGTTTTTCGTCTCTTGTTATGAATCAATTTAATACTACTATAAAAGTTTTCCAGAGTGATGTGGCACTGAATTTTCTAATAAACGTGTTATTGATACCATGTGAGAATAATAATTTGTTCACTGTAAATCTGGTGATGTTTGGTTCCACCCTATATAATGAAGGACTTCTATTAGAACCCACACGCAGCCGCGGATTTGTACAACAATATTACAGAAAATCAAGGGATAGAATTTCCCAAGATAAGTACAGCAAGAAGGCTATCCCATTTTTACACTCAATTTAATCTACAATAATAATTTACAATTGATCTGGTATATCTTCTCTATTAAAAGCCAAACAGGGATATGAACTAATTATCCCGTACTATCTCATACCGACTCTTAAAGACTCTCAACCACCACTAATCCACCGACACGAGACTAATATTTGTACAAAATAATACTACATACTCTCATATTAATAATCCTGTATAAAAAAAAATATTGTCCAAAAATTAGAGTTCCTGTTTTAAAATTCAATATATTATTAGGCCAAGTGAATTAAGAACTTTTGATTTCATCAATAATTATGTATGACTGAATAAGTTAAATTAATAGAATAACATAAGTACCATAAGTAAAAGTTAATGATTTTCTGATAGTTGTACCTTCTTTAAATAGAAAAAAAAAAATTGTATGTTTTTAAATATGACTTATGTTTTGGGGGGGGGGGTGAGGGAGGTGGTGGGGTTGAAATGATTTCTTTTTATAGACAACTAAGTTGTCTTCTTTTTATTGGTTAAGCTGGTTTAGTTGATTCGGGAAGTTATATGCTACCTCATGAGGTAGTACATTAATCCATTTGATGCGTGTCACATGGCATATGGGTAAAAATCAATAGTTATATTTTTCCTGATTTTAACTATTTTGTCACATGTCATACATCTAATGGGATTAAAACACTACCTCTAGACATAACATGGAATTTCCCAGTTGACCCTTGTGTACTTTTACTATATATCCACGGAAATAGGGTAGAAAAAATCATACTTAATACTATTAAAGTTCACAAATAAGGATTCTAGACTTTTTATTTCCGTTAACATTTCACCTATTAAATCTTATTATAATGTTAAATTTTGTGGAGGATGTACTATTTCTTCCATTTCGCACTATTTAATTATTACGTTGATGATCTAATTCTCACTTGTAGTGATAATCTGTTTTTATCTCATATTGTTTGTAATCTAGCTGTTCAATTTTTTTATAAAAGATCTTGGTGGCTTATCCTACTTTCTTGGCATTGAGGTTCTTCGCATCTCGTCCTCTTGTTTTCTGTCTCAACACAAGTATGTTACGGATATTTTGACACGTCACAATATGCTTGAGTCGGAATCGGTTAAAATGCCACTAGCATCGGGTGTCAAACTTTCACTTCGCGATGGTAGTGGCCCACATGATGTTTCCTCCTGTAGACATGTTCTTGGCAATCTTCAATATCTTCTTTTCACATGACCTGATATTGCCTTTGTTGTCAACAAAATATTTCAGTTCATGCATGTCCCAACCGAGATTAATGCAGTCCGTCAAATGTCTTTCATTACCTCATTGGAACTTGACATTATGCTCTTTCTCTACATCGTGACGGTCCTCTCACTCTTCATTGTTTCAGTAATCCTGACTGGGCTGGTAACTATGATGATAGTACTTCTACCGGAGCTTTCATCATATTTCCTGAGTCTAATCCCATTTTTTGGAGCTCCTGTAAGTAGAAAATTGTTGCTTGGTCATCAACCGAAGCTAATACAGAGTCATTGATGTTGTTGCTGAGTTGATCCTCTCTGAGTTGGCTATCTCTCCCAATCCTTCTCCACCTGCTCTATATTGTGACAACATTGTTGCTACATATCTTTGCTCCAACCCAGTGTTTAACTCTCGTATGATGCACGCTAGTGAAAGTAGAGATTCTCAAAGAAAATCGTATATTTTTCATTCAACATAAGAACCATATTTATAGAAATTTTACTAAAGCATTGTCGTGTTTCGTTCCTCGTCATGCTTTCACATCGTCGTGCTTCTTGCATTGTCATGCTTCCACGACGTTGTGCCTCTTGCATTGTCGTGCTTGTGAATTGTGGTGCTTTTGAATTTTTGTGCTTGGGCATTGTCATGCTTCTTGTCGTGCTTCTGTATTATCGTGCTTATTGCATAGTCGGACATTCGCATTGTCGTGCTTCTGGTATTGTCGTGCTTTCGCACTATCGAAAATCTTGCATTGTCGTGCTTTTGACTTTGTCGTACTTCTGTACTACTGTAAGTCTTGCATTGTTGTGCTTTCATATTGTCGTCTTTCCAGCGCTGTCGTGCTTCTGTATCACTTTCCAGCGTTGTCGTGCTTTTGTGTCTACAAAATACACGAGCTACTCTTATAATTCACAACAATCGTATTCCATTATATTGTTGTTATTTTTTTTCCTTTATTAAATTCTTTTTTATATTTTTATAATTATTTTTATATTTTTTAGAAATATAAAGTAAAAAAAAAAAATTAAAAAAATACAAATAGTGATGTGCCTGGTCAATTATACTGAGTTTTCAAAATCCATAAACTTAGTATAGTAAATGGCGAACTTTAAAACATAATATAGTAAACTGCTAAATGACCTAAATTTGGGGTGGATTTTAATTTTTTAGGGTCCGATTTTGGTTTGTGCCTCCACAATTTTTGAACCACTTGTTTGTAATCGAAACCGACGGTTCTAATTGGTTGGGCATCTCTGATGGTCGGTAATGTTTAATTTATTAAATTATAAAAATTATAATAAAATGTTTAAAGATAATGTCCTTAAACTTTAATGACATTAATGTCTGATTTATTAAATTAAAATAAAATGATCAGAATAATGTCCTTAATAAAAGGGGCCAAACTTAATGCCAAAACACTATTTAAACTAACTTCCCTAAAAGCAAAATTAGTGAATATTATCATTTACCATCTCAATTTCGTGTGTTTTTATAGTTTATTATATAATTTTTTGTTGTTGTAAATATGTCATCTCGAATAAATCTTAATCATGAATTGATGTCCAAATGTCCATTTATTGATGACTAATATTTTATTCAAATGATAATTTGCAATAAAATTATAAGTTTATATAAATTACAAAAGAGAAAATGGGTTATAGGACAAAGTGCAAAAACAGGGAAGGTAAAATTAAGATGGTAAAATGTAATATTCCAACAAAATTATTTGCTCACAACGGAGAGTCCCTGCAGCTTTTCAACAGTGATGAACAATCTCCATGTTGGAACTTCACCTCACCATGAAGTAAGCAGTTTGATTTGCTTACCTGTCCTCCATATACACATTCACGACACACATTCACCACATACCGTTTATTAATTTTTTTATTCCCGAGTTTGGCAGTTACCTAAACTTCACCGCTATCAAACATTCACCTCCTGTTTCTAGAACTTCTGATTAAATTGGTGTGCAATTACAGTACAGATTATTTCTTTAGAAGCTGCAATTCTTTGATCGGTAAAATGAGACCACGGATTTTTCTCTTCGGAGACTCCATTACTGAAGAGTCGTTTGCAGACGGTGGCTGGGGTTCTAGTCTCGCAAATCACTTCTCTCGTACGGTAAGTAGTGTGTTTTCGTTCACATACTACTGTGTGTTGACTTTGTTTTTGATGATTTGAGGCGGAAATGTTTTTTTACATACTACTGTTTGTTGAGTTTTTTGTTGAATTGATTTGGTTTTCGTGATGCTTTTGATGATTTGAGGCGGATGTGGTGTTGAGAGGGTATAGCGGGTACAACACAAGATGGGCGTTAAAGGTGAAAGACAAGGTGTTTCCGCCGCGGGAGGACGGTGGCGATCCGGTGGCGGTGACGGTGTTTTTTGGTGCGAACGACGCGGCTATTCTGGACAGATGCTGTGGGTTTCAGCACGTGCCTGTTGATGAGTACAAGCAGAATCTCCATGCCATTGTTTCATTTCTCAAGGTATTATTGCTGCAACAAAATTAAGCGATACAATTGATTTAGAATTTGAAGTCTGTTGGTTTTTTAATTCTGATGTCATTGCAAATTTGGTACATTCTTTAGTCAAATAAATTGCAAAAATTGAAATATGGTTTCAAATAGAATATATTCAGATTCTCTGCCACTGAAAATTTAAGTATTATCCTTTAAAAAATAGAGAGAGACATGAAAGAGAAAAACAAAGGAGTGAACTTCTATAAAATGTGGTCCTCATAGTATTTCATTTTCATTATGTCATTGGTGAACTGAAATATGGGATATAGGATCAATTCATTGTTTGCTTGATACAAATAGTTAATTCTGTTTTTCATTTTTTTATTGGTCCCATTTTCGTGGGCGATGGACTACGTACTTCCTCTGAATAAGAAACATACAACTCTAGAAATTTGGAACATTTAATTTTTTGAGCCACCAGTAAATTTGAAACTGGCCTCTATGGAACTAATATATAAGGCGTTCTGATGCATCATTGCTACTATAAGTTAACATCGTGTTTCGTGAGAGATTTGAATAGGCTGCGACAGAAAGACACAAATATCATCAGTTGGCAAGGCTGAAAATCTTGTTTCTTTGGCTGACATCAATTTGTTAGTGGTTGTGCACATATGACTGTGAAACGGAATGGTACTTTCTGTAAGAAAATATCTTGCAATACACAGGTTAAATTTCTGAGAGATCATTGGAAAGTTCGATTTTCTGTTACATAATCTGTAGTATGTTTCACTTGCAATTTTTTTTCATATATATCATGTATTCCTCTTGCCACAAAGTTCTGATTCGTACGTCTGTTTGTGGCAGAATCGATGGCCTTCGACTTGTGTTATCCTTATCACACCTCCACCCATTGATGAAGCTGCACGTCTCCAGTTAATATACTACTCCTTTACGTTTTTTTGGTTGTTTTTATATTTTCTTTCTTCCCTTCAATGTAGACATGATTCTCATGTGATTCGATTCGAAACAGCATAACATTTTTTGGCACATAAAAATGTACAGGGAACCTAACGTTGGGAACTTATCATCTGGTCAACCAGAGAGGACAAATGAGGCTGCTGGTAGCTATGCGAAACAATGTGTTACCATTGCGTCTGAATGTGGAGTTCCGGCGATAGATCTTTGGACAAAAATGCAGCAGATTCCAGGATGGGAGAAGGCTTATTTAAGGTACTCTCTTTGGTTTCTTCAGCTTTTTTGTGTAAACTAATCTAATTCTCTTATATGGTTTACGTTCTTTCATCTTCGACTCATAGAACTCCTGAATCATCTTTAATCGAATTCAAATCACGAATCGAATAAAAAATATTTTATTTGTACACCTGCACTCTGTAATGAAGTGACAAAATAAAAGAAAAACGGAACTAGAGATACATAAATAAGTAGGTACGCTGGTAGAGAAGTCGAACATGTTTCCTGTAGTAAAACTGATTCGTTAACTTTTATCGTATTCTAAAATATAAGCCAAGTTATGTATTTTTGGTTTTGTGAAATGCAGAGATGGTTTGCATCTAACCCCGGACGGAAATAAGGTTGTATTCGAGGAAGTGATAACCCAGCTTAGGTTAAATGGAATTAGTCTGGAGACCCTACCTGCTGATCTTCCTCTCTTAGCCGAGCTTGATCCCAACGACCCCCTCAAATCTTTCGATTGCTAATTACTAAAGCTTTAGTAGAGATGCAGGATGCCTTGTTATACTGTTCTATTCGAGAAACCTGTAAAACACGTCCAGCTATTTTTGGCTGGTTTTATATCTTTTTACTTTTACAATCCGTCTTTTATCTTTGTAGTTGCGCGATTTAGTCCAATTTCACCAGGATATTGAATTTCCAGAGGGTTGTACTTTTTAGTGACTTCTTTGTTGATTGAAGCTGAAAATAGTGGGTTTAATGTATTGTAATTAAAAACAAAAACCGCCATCGTCAATATCCTTTCTTTTTCTCTGCAGCAGTTACAAAAAAAAAAAATCAGAAATGGCTTTCTTGCTCTTGTATCTTTAGAGAGCATCTTTAATGGCCGACGGTTTTTACCATCGGTCATGTTCTGCCCGTATTTAATTTTCGTCAGTCTTGCTTTTCCTGTCCGTTAGGATTTTTCCTGCCATGAGATTTTGCTCATCAACGACTTCTGCCGACCAGTCTGGTCTTTCCGCTGCTTACCGTTCGTTGATGCATTTTTAGTTTTTCTTTCATTTCTTTTCTAGATGGCTTCTGTTGTGTAGTTGTTCGGTTTCGTAGTTTTGTTTTAAGGATTCCTTGATTGCGTGCTTCTTCGAAAACATATCACGTAGAGGCGTTTTTTTTGTTTTTCTTTCTCTTCTGCGTATGGTCTGTTTGGATGAAGCAGGATATTATTGCTTGGATCGAGAGTCTTGTGCTTATGATCTTTATTTAAATATTAGAATTCTTACCTATTCTACCGATTTTACCTAAATTCACATAGATTAATTAATATATATATATATAATGAATTAATGTTCATGATAATATTCTCCAAATATAAAACTTATTCTTCTTCATCGTTTCTTATTCTTCACCGTGTTCCTCTTTTTTTGGTTCTGCCAAAATCATTCCATCCATTCCTGTTCTGCAAAAATTGATCGAATTTTTCATTTTCTCTCCCAAAAAATTTAAAACCGGTGCTGCAAGTTACCGATATACGGTTCGTCAGTCGGCAGCACGCAGAATCAAGTAGCCATGAAAGATATCGTGTACTGCTTTCGTTGTGAGTTCCTAGAGTTTTTGTCATATTGTCTGTAATTGAAGTTTTTGTTTTTGTTTTGGAGTAATTGATTATGTGCATTGGGCAGCTTGGTGTTGGATGATTGGGATAATCTTGGTTTCTTGAAGAAACAGCTAAGGCCGTGTTTATTTATGAATTTATAAGTTTGAAACGATCTCATTCAAATAATTTTATTAATTATTAATGATTTTTTTAATATATTTTAATCACTTTTAATGCATTATTAATTTTATTATATTTTATCTTAGTTTCGTCACACTAAGGAAAAACAACGAGTCAAATAATAGACATTGTTTTCTAAAATAATATATATACACATATATATACATTAAAATTTAAAATCACTGATCCATTTTCGTTTTTGCTGCTTTTTTACTCTTATTCCTCGAAGAATTCGACCAAAATATTATTTCCACGAATTCTTAATATTTAGGAAGAAAATTGATTTCACTCGTAGGCAGTGGTGTTAATTACATTTTCTCAAACACATGGTAATTGAATTTATCATCAATTTTTAGAATTCAAAATTTATCAAGAATAAATCTTAGAACCAATTATATAATACTAAAAATAAAATAAATACTAACTAAATCGAAGGCCCATAATAGAAAGTTAAATAAACTTGAAACACCCACGTATAAATTATTGTGTAATCAATGTTAATAGTAGGGGTAGCAAACAGGTCGGGTTGCAGGTTCGCGGGTCGGGTTGAGACCTGCTTATTTTAAAATATGCAATGTAGATGTCAAATTAATTAAAAGTCATAAAAAACATGAATTTGCTATACTTTACATTAAAATGGAAAAAGAGCCGAAAATTAGGTTCTTTGTAATTTATTTTAATTTTATTGTTTGCTATTTAAACTGATTTTATTTTTATTGTAAAATGAATCAATAAAAATTGTCACACATAACTTTTTATATTGCAAATTGTGAACAAAATTTAAAAATTGTCTCACATAACTTTGGGTTTCACGTCTTTCGGGTCGGGTAATCGATAAAAAACACATGATCTTCCGCCCCAATCTTGCAGATACCCACACACATGGGTACTCAATGCTAATGGTATTCGTTGGGTCGGGTTTATCTCAAAGTTACTTTTTTAATGATTGATTTTTTTTTTTTTTTTGTTTATTTAAGGTTGTTGAAATATTTTTATAGTTTCAATTGATTTTGTTAAAGTAGAAGTATCCGAGAAAAATTAAATCGAACCAATCTGGCTAAACAATAACTCGATACTCGATCGAGTAAAACCTGCACGGAAGGGGTATCTAATTAAACCCCCATATAGAAAGCCTACTCCTAACTGTATAGACATCATTTTCATTTATTCAACTATTGTCTGTGTTCTATTGAAACTAGTACATTACTCGTGCGATGCACGATTATAAGATGTTTTAATATATATGAGAATGTACCTTTACTTGTAATTGATTTCAGTTTAAGCGTTTCATGTAATACATGTTTGTTGACATATACAAAAATAAAGTGATTGAACAACATATATAAATATAAGGGTTATTAATTACAAAAAAACATTGCAATAATGATGTAAGATTTTCTTATTTAAACAAATGTAAAAAAATATGTATACATATATACATTTCTAAACGCCTTTTTGTACACAACTTTTGATGTTTTATTACAGTTTTTATTTTCATCATTACAAGTCAATACCTTCAATCCACGACAATTCGTGACCCGTGAATTGCAACGTATAATCGTATAATTGACTATGACTGAATAGAGGCTTTTTTAGGAACAATCCAACATGAGCCAAAGATTGTTGACTTTTATAATTTGTCATGGCAAAAAAATATGTTAGAATTGTAAGAAATGTATATGTCACGCTCCTTAAATCTTAATGAGTGTCATATACAACAACAAAAAAAAGAAAGACGAACATGTCTTATTTAAAAAAGGGAATATTATAAATTTAACTCCACCTAACAAAAAATGTAATAAAAAATTTCTTTTATCAAATAAATAATAATTGATTGTTCTGACTTAAATAAATGTTTAAAACTAAATAAAAACATATTAGAATTTATTTACCAAAACTACAAAAACTTAAATTATTTTTGTAGAAACAAATGTGCTGCTACAGTTTTAATATATGAAATCCATTATAATTATAAGCACTCCTATCATAAAACATGCCATAACTCATAAAACTTAGATTACCGATCTTTCACATGTGTCCAATCATATTTTCACCATTTCTCGAGTGACCAAAACTTCAACATTTCAACAAATCTACAACTAAGCAGCCATTGCTGCCACGGAAAATGAGTGGCCAACTCCTGCTTTAACTACGAGCATCGTCGTCGTAGTGGAAATGCAACGATTTTGTCCAAAATTTCTAAGATGTATCAAACGATTGCAACCAAAATATGCACTGATCTTACCTAAATTTAAAACCCTAACTCAATTTTCAAAATACGTCCATCATTACAAATAAAGACAAATGATGTAAATATTTTAAACTATTTTAGAACTATTTTCTTTTATAATAAAAAATGTTTGTCAAATATTATTTATAATTGTTTGGATCTACTTCACGTCCCAAATGTATTGTAATTATAAATACATACAAAGCATTTTTTAAATTTTACTACTTAAATGCATGAATTATAATTTTAATAAAAAATGCATCTCCAAAATATACCTATTAACCTAGTAAACAAAAAGTTACCATAAATTAAGAGTAACACTCAACCCCTCTTCCCACTCCAAAACCACCACTCAAGTCGTGGCCATCAAATCGACGGCGACGAAGATCAAAAAAATTTCAGCCCTCAACTTATTCCACATGCCACCGTCTAGGATGGATTCCAACCTTGTTGCGGCGCCATATCTGTTTAAGCGCACTGCCAGAAACTGTTGATCCCGACGCGCATCGATCAGTTCCGACACGATCGGTGCCAACACTGCTGACCTTCGCCGCAGCCTCAATTTCTCAGCTCCCTCTTATTGGTGGTATTCTCCTTCATTCCATTTTTTATTGAACAACATATATGATTGTCCTCTAACAGAGATATAATCCAAAATTTTGTCTCTAAATGCAGAAAATTAGTTAAATCGAAACTGTCGCCTATGTTAATAGTACGCGTCGAAAAAAGTCGATCATGAATCCGACACCATCGATCGTGGCTGACGAAACGATACCATCTGTTTAAAAAATGTTCGCCTAATTAGATGCACAAATAGGCAGCCGCCGGAGATAATCGTTGCCAATTTATGAAAATTTCTTAGATTCTGATATAATTGATTATGGATTCTAGGTAAAATAAATAATTTATTAACCCTAAAGATAGATATATGTTTTTATAATATATGCAAAACTTAGTTAATTTATGTTATTACCATATGAATATGTAAGTAATTGGATAATTTGTGTTGATTAATTGTCATATGCATTCCTTCATATTTTTAGAAGTTATTACCAAAGGGAGCTTTCAAATTCATTATATTAATATGCATGTGATTGGATAATTTATGTTGATTGATTGCCATATGCAATTTTTTCCATATTTTTCCCGTATTTTTTATTGCGGATTTGATTCGAATATTCATTACTATATATATGCAAGTGATTAGATAATTTATGTTGATTGATTGTGGATTTTGATTTAAATGATTCATTACCATATGCTAATTAATTGAACAAAAATAATTATACATATCAAAAATAATTATTTCCAAAAATGAGTTTGAGATTTGGGCGGAAATTTTTTAAAATTTCTATATTAGAACAATTTTGTTTTTATATATAAGAAGATGTGATCATGCAATAATATTGCAGTGAAATATATCATCTTTTTTGCTCCATCTCACCGTTAGAATAACCTTGACTAAACTAGAATTGAATCGTGATCAACAGTCCGGTTAATAGTTTGCCCAATTTTAGTTTTAAATCAAAACCATAATCCGTATACCAATATCCTTTTTCACACGGTTCTTCACTCTCGGAACTCAATCTCAATCTCTCGCCCTATTTGAAAATCTCAATTCTCGATAATTATAATAAATCTAGTTTGTACTATAATTTTGTAATTCTCGATAATCATAATTAATTTAGTTTGTATTATAATTTTGTAACTTAGTCACTTGCAACGTTTAATTTAGTATTAATATACGACACATAGAAGGGATATATCCACATCATATGTAATTGATCAGAAATTTGGAAATCTAATTTTTTTGTAGCAACATTTTCAATTTCCCATGACCCAAATACTAAATTGCAAAAACATCCATGATTTAAAATAGGAAATTTTATTTTTAGTAGGAATAGAATACAAACAGTGACATGCATAGGGAGTCAGTTCTTCACAGCCAAAGCAATACTCCCTAAATTTGATTAGTATTAGGAGAATTTTATCATATTTCTATCGACATCACTTGCATTCTACTGATTCACAAAAGGTGCGCAAAAAGTTAATATTTTTATTATTTTTATCCATATATCTTATATCCAGTGGAATATAGGTTTTTTTTTTTTTTTTTTTATCCATATATCTTTCTATTTGATTAGTATTAGTTCATTGTTTGCTCGATCACAAATCATTAATTATGTTTTTTCCTTTCTGCATTTATCCTGTTTTCGCAGGCCATGCACTATGTCGATTCCTCCGAATAAGAAAAAAAACAACTCTAGAAATTTGGAACATAAATTTTTTTGAACCACCAGAAAATTTGAAATTGGCCTCCATGGAACTACTTCCTTTATCCCGTTCAAATTTGCACATTTTCATTTTCCATCCGTCTCATTCAGATTTACACATTTTAAATTTCTTAAATAATCTCCACCCTCAAAGTCTCCATCTTCAATCTCCACCTTTGAAAAAGTCAATTAAAAAGCAAAAACATAGCTTTTCTTAACCTCCGTGCCCGTTCCTATGTGCAAATTTGAGCGGGACGGAGGTAGTAGTATATATGGCGTTGTGATGCATCTTTGCTACTAACCCTCCGTCCCAGCTAATTTTGCATGGGTTGATGGGACACCGATATTAAGAAAAAACAGATTTTGGAGAATCTTTGATTTTTTCAAAGGTGGAGATTGAGGATGGAGAATGTAAGAGAAATTTATTTTTTAAGAGTGTGCAAATTTAGGTGATACGGATGGAAAATAAAAATATGCAAATTTAAGTGGGATGGAAGGAGTATAAGTTAACGTGGCTTTTTGTGAGAGATTTGTATAAGCCGCGACATAAAGACACAATCCTGACATAAATAGTAATATCATCAGTTGGAAAGATCTATATTTTCTGTTACATCATGTGCAGTATGTTTGACTTTGCAATTTTTTGTTCATATTCGTCTTTACATAATCCTCGTACTTGTGTTTGTGGCAGAGTCGACGGGTGTTCACACCTCCTTCTTTAGCTTTTTTATTACTTTTCCTCTCTGACGGCTCTATTCACCCCTTCTTGCTCTTTTTATTTTATTAACATTTTAAATTATTTTGTTCGAGGATAACTACTAAAATATAAAAAATAAATAAATAAATAATATATGATATCTTTAACTTATATATAAGTATACATATTATTCAATATACAAAATAACTTATTTTATATTAAGAGGTATCACGATTTAGATTTAAAGGCATTACATGTTATGAGTAATGAAATAATAGTACTTTTACCCAGAATATGTGATAACTTTAAGCATAAATCGTGATACCCACTCTAAATTGCATCGTGCAACTGGTGCACATGAGATTTTACTATATTTGGGTAGGCACATAAGGTAAACATATAATATATCGTACCCTACCCTATCTAGCCAGTAAAATATCAGGTTTAGGTAATATTCGATCTTATTATCCGCTACGAAATTGACAGCTCTATCTCCAATATTGTTCAGAGATACGAATGTCAATTTTCATCCGCAGGTAGAGATGTAAACTTACAAACCAAATACTTATGATTTCATTCTTGAATCGAAATTCAAATATATTTATAGTTGTATTCGATTCGAATATTGAGTATCCGATTCGTTTATATATAATATATATATTTTAAAAAATTATAAAATACATATAATACTAAATACATTTATATATTATATATTTATATAGCTATATGTTTAAAATAAACTTATATATAATATATTATTAAAAGTTGTAATTGAAAAAATTGTATATTTAAAAAAAATCTAAAAATAAAAATGAACTTTTAGAATCTCAAATCTTATTGAATAATTTCGAATATTTTTCATGAATCGTATCGAATCACCTTGTACAATTCGATTAATTTTCAATTCGAATTCGAGTTTATATTTGCGAATTCAAATCGAATTTCTTAATATTCGGTTCAATTCGATTCATTTACATCCCTACGCGCAGATAGAATTAGCCTACAAATGACAAATTATTATTAATAGTTTAGTGGTTAGATAAGGTTTGTTTACATCCCTACCCGCAATATATATTATGCTTATAATATATTATTTTGGTATATATGATAACACATAATATAATATTTACATATTATATATGCAATATACTCCGTCCGTCCCTAATGAACTTGCACACTTTTCCTTTTCGTCCGTCTCAAGCAAACTTGCACATCTTAAAAAAGGAAAGTTATAATACAATCTCTACCCTCAAAATCTCCACCATCACCCTCAATCAACCTTTGAAAAGTCAATAAAATCCCAAAAAATAACTTTTTCTTAATATGGGTGCCGACACCCCTATGCAAGTTCATTCGAGACGGAGGAAGTATTATTTATTGTATCACATTATATATATCGTATATATATTATATTATTTATTTGTATATTAATCGAGTCATTCAATTACCTGCGGGCAGCATAAACAAATATATTAAATAAACAAAATGAAAAGAAAATAATGTCAATAAATTAATAAGAAAAGAATATGGGTGAACCATGCTAGTTGAAAAAGGAAACTAATAGCAAATGAAAAGAAAAAAAGAAAAAGGTAAAAGGGAATGCTTACTGCAGTGCAGTTTATGAACTAATGCACTGAATCCCTATCCATTGAGGAAGCTGCACGTCTCCAGTTAATACAGTACTATTCCTTTTATGTTCTTTTTCTTTGTCCTTTATTCCCATGTGATTCAATTGGAAACATCATAATCAGTTTTGGCCCTTTTTGTGTGGAACTTATCATCTGGCCAACAAAGAGGACAAATCAGGCGGCTGCCAGCTATGCAAAACAAGAGGAAATACTCTTGCAGGTCCTGTCAGTGGATTGTAACCTACTTTTTTACTTACTTAACTTTTTTCCTGATGAAATGCCCTCATAATTCAAATCTCGTGTACCATATATTGCTGTATCTCGTGTAAATCTCGTGTAGCATAGTGTAATGAATCTCGTGTAACTATAGTAATTATGCTTGTGTACAATTTTCGGAATCTCGTGTAACCCTCGTGTAATCCTCGTGTAACTAGTAAGTCTCGTGTAACACTCATGTAAAAAATAATCTCGTGTAAGTTGTAATCTCGTGTAACCTCGTGTAACACTCATGTACAGAAAAATCTCGTGTAAGTTGTAACTTTTGTAACTTCGTGTAATCTCGTGTAACACTCATGTACAAAAAAATCTCGTGTAATCTCGTGTAATCTCGTGTAACACTCATGTACAGAAAAATCTCGTGTAAGTTGTAATCTCGTGTAATCTCATGTAACACTCATGTACAGAAAAATCTCGTGTAAGTTGTAACTTCGTGTAATCTCGTGATTAAACCACGCATTCCGATTTTATTTTTCTCATTTCATTTTTTATTTAAACTATACTGTACTTTATTCGACGTAATTATTTTTCTAATCTATTGTCAAGTTAATATTAACATTCACATTTCACTTTTCTTTATTTTTCAGCATGTTTTAATTTAATTATGTGATACTTATTCACATAGTACAATTGAATCATTCATAGTACAACTTGGTTCATTATTTCTTTATCGTTTAGTTTATTTTTTTATTGTACCCTATAATTTATATAGCATAGTACATTCATCTATCAAGTTATTACATATGCTTAAAATATAAATAAATATATATATATATATATAATATTTTTCTCAATTTAATAATTTGTTTAATGTTAGATCTTAAATATTTAAAAGAATTGCAACTATTCATGTCCACTAATTTTTTCGTTTGCCATTTTATTATTTCTCAATAAAATTTCACACCTCGGTCTAAACTCCAATTATTATAAACCTTGTGATTTTTATGTCTCTCTCCAATTTTCTACCATAACAGTTTTTCTTTGGTCTACTAAAATTACATCAACTATTAAAAGTATTACATCTGTGAGTATATATTTATGTAGATGTGTAAGGTATGTGATTAAAAATTATGTTCAACTTATAGACTTATTTGAATAAAATCGATCCATTGTATAGACCAATAGTACTTAAATTTACACAATATCACTACCAATGCATTTATAGTTTTTATATCTTCGTATATCTCTATTACTGATTTCATATATAAGCTACTTTTATCGTTTTCCTCCATCTTTTTCATCTTATATATATATATATATATACATATATATACATATATAAATGACTTTATCGTATACTTTTTAAATTCAATAAAATTCGTAAATCAATTATTATTTTCTCTTGTTGTAATGTTTATAAAGGTTACTTATGAAATATATCGATTTCATTCTTCTAAATCATTGAAAATAAATATAATATATAATCTCATTTCCTACAAGTATAATAATTCGATTTATATTTACTTAGTAATGCTCATACAAAGAAATTTAGCTTGTTAACATATATATTGCTAGTTTAATTTAAATTTAAATAGTAAGGCTAAATGTATGCCTAGTTTAATCCAAATTTTGAAATACTACATTGTAATAATTAACTTGTATGTACATCTACCTATAATATAGATATTTAATTTTTGTTTTTGCATACCTTTCTCATAGTATAATATGTCTAACTCTATCATATTAATTTATCCTTTGATTTTTCTATTATATTATCTAGACTCGTCTATTATAATTTTTTTCATAATGAAAATTTACTTAGACCCTTTAATATTCATAATTTTTACGCTAGTTTTTTTTTATAATTTTGTTTATTATGTTAATAAAGTTATATCTACTAATAATAAAGTCTACTCATAAGTTTGTGTTATCTTTCTTCACAATTCATTTTCTCACTTCTATTCATTTTATCATCATATAGTTCTTATTCAATTGTTTTGACATTATTTTCTATTGTTGGACTTTGATAAAGTGGTATACACAAAAATACATACAATTTTCTAACATGTCCTTTTACTTACTCAAAAGTCAATTTTAAAATATAACTTAGCAATTTCACATGCAAAGTCATTTTATTCTTTCATTTTAGTACTTGCTTCAAGTATATATTATAATGAAGTTTAAATACTATGCTCTAACACTTGATCAATTCAATAGTTTACACTTTAGTCTAAATATTACATATTCAAATCTTATTTTTCATTAGATAACTTATATAACTTCTATTATTGTTTCCCATTGTTATAATATTGATACTTCAATAATTTAGAAATTTAGGGAGATTATTGCAAGTAGCAAATTTATAATATTCAAATTTAGACAAATAAATTGTTACTATTAGATAAGTATTATTCTAATTTATATTTATAATAAGAGTTGACTGTTTTATTTATGACCAAACACTATATAAGAATTTGTTAATAATTTATACATAGTAATATAAATCATTGTGAATCATTTACATATTGTTCTGACATATAACGTTTACATTTTTTAGACTAAAAGATTTAATTTAATTTCATCTATTTTTTCCAAAAATTCTTTAATGACATTTGTTTAATTTAACTTTCAATCATTTTTATATAATAAAAAAATATAAGTACGATCATATGTCAACAATCTTGTGTCTATTATTCGACTATGAAGTCAAACTTATAACTATTGAAATCATATTAAACTATTACATTTTACAAATTTTAAATATTTTATCATATAAGTATTATTAATCTTGAGTCATTCATATATTGTGACAAATTAAATATTATATAATACACTATCGTGGTCTTGTCAACATATATTTTGTTGTAGTTATTGGAATGAGTATATATATGTTATAGCTATGTACCATACCTAAATTAAAAAAAAAAAGTAAACTAAAAACTTATCTCCAAAAAATTAAAGATAATAAATTAAATCAATAAGAGTTTTCAATATTATTCATTGTTCTGATTTTTATGTATATGATTTTTTCTTCTTGTTGCTAATCCTAAAATCTAATAGTACTTTTTCGCCATGAATACACAAAAAACTTAATATAACATTTAGTACCTAAATATCTTTATTGTATACCACTATTGCAAGTTAAGATTCTTGTGCTAATCATCCTAACAAAGAAGTCAAAGTTTGGAGCTATTAAACTCTTATTAAACTATGCTTAATTTTCTATAATTTTTTATACATATATAAATATCTTTTGTGTACATTTAAATTATTTAATATTTTGAGAACCATAAACTAAAGTACTTTAATATTCATAATATCTTATATTCTTATTCCTTTTTAGTATTATACATTATATTATTTTTTAATTTTTTAATATATTTTTTTCAGTTCTTCATAAATTTCATATAGTTCTTCTAATTGGATCTTTTACAATTGTAGAGAAATGAGAAAGATCGAATCACAGAATTTAAGATCAAATAAAAGGACTATATACACTATAGTTGTCCTGTCAATTCCTTATTTTTTTTTTTTTTTTTATGGTTAGTAGAATTGGTATATATATTATAACTACGTACCTAAATTAAAAAGAAAAAAGTAAACTAAAAAAAAAATATCTCCAAAATGAAAAATGATAAATAAGAGCTTTCACTATTATTCAATTGTTCTAATTTTTATGTGTATAGTTTTTTTTCTTATTGTTGCTAATCGTAAAACCTTTTAGTATTTTTTTCACCATGAAAACACAAAAACTTAATAGTTTTGTAAACATTTAATATCTAAATAACTCTAAAGTACCATTATTCGAAATTAAAAGTCTTGGAATCATTATCCTAGTTAAAAAGTCAAACTTTGAAGTTACTAAAGTCCTATAATATGTTTAAATTTCTATAATTTTCTTATAAATACATAAATATCTTTTGTGTAACTTCAATTATTCAATATCCTAAGAATCATATACTAAAGTAATTTTACTTATTGTAAGTACCTTTGTGCTAATCGGCCTTTCTCATTTCTCTTCAATTATAGAAGAAACCAATTAGAAAAATTATTAGAAATTTATGAAGGATCGAATAAAATATAAACATAAAAAGAATATAATGTATTTTTACCACAAATAAATAATAATATATTATGAATATTTAGGTTCAGCTTATATCATCAGTCGAACTATATATTATATTAAATGTGATAGAAAATTTCATAAGTTGAGACTTGAGAGATGAATTTCAATTATAAAATGAATCTTACTAAATAAATAAAACTTTAAAAAATAAAGTTACTAAATTAGCCTTAAAATTTTGCTAATTAATGGTTTTTTTTCTTTTTCTATAGTTTTTTTTTTTTTTTTGACAATTATATAAACGAATCTCATTATAAAAGAGATAAGAAATTTATAAAGAAACTTAATAATAATAATAATAATAATAATATATTATTAAAAATAAAAAAAAATATATAGAATATGATCAATATGTAGGTTTAACTTATGCCAATAGATGAATTATGGCCATGTTTGTTTAGGGTTGGGTCAATCGGTTGTGGATTGAGCCCAACCCACTAAGTGTTTGTCAATTGGTTGTGAGCAATAAATTGCCCACAATCTCCACACACATCATCAAATCACTAACTAACTCTTACACACATCATCAATCAAACATCACTCCCCATACACACTTTAATCAATAATCAATCATTCACTAACTAATTCTTACACACATCAAATCAACTTTAACACCTTTTATATTATAATTACCCCACAACTCAATCTCCAACCAACATAAACAAACACTCACTTATTTACCTCAACCTTTATATTCCACTATATTCCCCACAGCCTACAGTACTCCAGCCACTCACAGCCATAAACAAACAGGGCCTATATATCATATCCATGAATTTTTTAGGGTATCATATCTATGAATTGATAGATGAATTATACAGGGCTCTAACCAAATAAATAAAACTTTGAGAATATAGTTAATAAACTAACCTTAAAACTAAAATTCATTAATAATATAATAGGCAAATCAAATTTTGTCTAACTATATATAAAAAAATTCAAAGATATAGTTTATAAATAAAACTTTAAAATATAGTTACCAAACTAACCTTAAAAATTCAAATTCATTAAGGATATAATAGGCAAATCAAATTTTGTAAGAAACAACTCACACTTTTATAATAGAAGTAGATTGGTGCGCAATTGCAGCACAGATCACTTCTTCAGAAGCTGCAATTCATTGATAGGTAAAATGAGGCCACGGATTTTTCTCTTTGGAGACTCCATTACTGAAGAGTCGTTTGCAGACGGTGGCTGGGGTTCTAGTCTCGCAAACCACTTCTCTCGTACGGTAAGTAGTGTGTTTTCGTTCACATACTACTGTTTGTTTTTATTATTAATTTTTTTTTGAAGATACATACTACTGTGTGTTGAATTGATTTGGTTTTTGTGATGTTTTTGATGATTTGAGGCGGATGTGGTGGTGAGAGGGTATAGCGGGTACAACACAAGATGGGCGTTAAAGGTGAAAGCAAGGTGTTTCCCCCGCGGGAGGACAGTGGCGATACGCTGGCGGTGACGGTGTTTTTTGGTGCGAATGACGCGACTATACTGGACAGACGCAGTGGGTTTCAGCACGTGCCTGTTGATGAGTACAAGCAGAATCTCCACGCCATTGTTTCATTTCTCAAGGTATTATTGCTCCAACAAAATTAAGCTATACAATTGATTTAGAATTTGAAGTCTGTTGGTTTTTGAATTCTGATGCTGACATTGCAAATTTGGTAGATTTTTTTAATATACTCAGATTCTCTGCCACAGAAAATTTAAGTATTATCCTTAAAAAAATTGAGAGAGAAAAACAATGGAGTGAACTTCTATAAAATGTGGTCCTCAATAGTATTTCATTTTCATTATATCATTGGTGAACTGATATATGGGAAATAGGATCAATTCATTGTTTGCTTGATAACAAATAGTTAATTCTGTTTTTCATTTTGATCCGTTTTCGTAGGCCATGGACTATACATTCCTCTGAATAAGAAATATACAACTCTAGAAATTTGGAACATTGAATTTTTCGAGCCACCAGTAAATTTGAAATCGGCCTCTGTGGAACTAATATATAAGGCGTTCTGATGCATCATTGCTACTATCATCGCGTTTTGTGAGAGATTTGAATAGGCTGCGACAGAAAATCTTGTTTCTTTGGCTGACATCAATTTGTTGGTGGTTGTGCACATATGAACATCTGTGAAATGGGATGGTACTTTCTGTAAGAAAATATCTTGCAATTCACAGGTTAAATTTATGAGATCATTGGAAAGATCGATTTTCTGTTACATAATCTGTAGTATGTTTCACTTGCAAATTTTTTTCATATATATCATGTATTCCTCTTGCCACAAAGTTCTGATTCGTACGTCTGTTTGTGGCAGAGTCGGTGGCCTTCGACTTGTGTTATCCTCATCACACCTCCACCCATTGATGAAGCTGCACGTCTCCAGTTAATATACTACTCCGATACGTTTTCTTTTGGTTGTTTTTATATTTTCTTTCTTCCCTTCAATATAGACATGGTTCTCTTGTGATTCAATTCGAAACAGCATAACAATTTTTGGCACATAAAAATCAACAGGGAAGCTTACCGTCGGAACTTATCATCTAGTCAACCAGAGAGGACAAATGAGGCTGCTGGTACGTACGCCAAACAATGTGTTACCGTTGCGTCTGAATGTGGAGTTCCGGCAATAGATCTTTGGACAAAAATGCAGCAGATTCCAGGATGGGAGAATGCTTATTTAAGGTACTCCAACATGTTTCCAGTTGATTTTTATCGTATTCTAAAATATAAGTTAAGTTATGTATATTTGGTTTTGTGAAATGCAGAGATGGTTTGCATCTAACTCCGGACGGAAATAAGGTTGTATTCGAGGAAGTGATAACCCAGCTTAGGATAAACGGAATTAGTCTGGAGACCCTACCTGCTGATCTTCCTCTCTTAGCCGAGCTTGATCCCAACGAACCCCTCAAATCTTTCGATTGCTAATCACGAAAGCTTTAGTAGAGATGCAGGATGCCATGTTATACTGTTCTGTTCGAGAAAACTGTAAAACACGTCCTGTAATTCTTGGCTGGTTTTATATCTTTTTACTTTTAAAATGTGTCTTTTATCTTTTAATTGCGCGATTTAGTCCAATTTCAACTGGATATTAAATTTCCAAGGGTTGTACATTTTTAGTGACTTCTATGTTAATTGAATCTAAAAATAGTTGAAATTATATAGCGCGATTAGAAAGATATAGGCCAAAATTGTAGTAGTAACAAGATACTGGACTGAGTTTTCCGGACAACCCAAAGTTGCACAACAGCACTATACAAATTTTCATGTTATGATCCATTTCTCCTGATGAATAGTTTGTATACTTTGGGTTTCGTGTCTTTCGGGTGGGGTGACTGATAAAAACACCTGATCTTCCACCCGGATCTTGCAGATACCCCACCCATACGGTACTCGATGTTGATGGTATTTGTTGGATCGGGTTTATATCAAAGTTACTTTTCCAATGATTGAATCGTTTTTTGTTTCTTTGGCATCGTCTAATTGGGAAGTGAAATTACTAAATATCCCAAAAATTTGATTGTTTTTATTATTATTTTTAATCTTTTTAATTTTTATTTTAGTTTGATTTGACGTATTTATCACTTTCATTTTTAAGTTGTCCTTTAATTTGAACTCGTTATTTATTGTAGCCTTTTTAATGAATAATATTTATTAGTTTAATCTTTCTTGTTTAGATTCATCTACATTAATGTTAGAAGTAATGTAAAATTTGGACGACTGTCATTGTACACGCCAACTTTGGTAAAATTTCTAACAACAACGTTAAGAATTAACTCATTTTGATGATCTAATATATCGAATATTACTAAAATAAATTATACTTAACAAAAAACGTAAATAATCTTCGCGATGAAAGCAATTTATTATTTCTTTCATGATTTTAATTTTAATAAAGTTACTCAGAAAAATTATCAAACTTGTTATATATTGCAAAAATTTGATTATATAATTTATTTTAAATTTTAATGCAAGAAAAAGTATTTTTTATCTCCATAAAAAATGATCCGGATAAAAATTGTAAATACTTGAAATGTTAGGGGGTAAACTAGTCAAAATCTAAATTAACCTCTATTTTAATATGTTGAAGCAAACATTATACTACATATTAACATGGCATATCATAGAATATATTATTGCATATCAAACAGTAAATTGATACGTAATACTGTATACTAGATACTAGGTTTATGTATCACACATTATCTCATCAAGTGAAACAAACGAGCTCTTAGAGTACAAAGAAGTCGTGTTTGATGCATCTGTCAGGGATGACTTTTTTTCCAGTTTCAGTTGCCACCAGGGCGGAGCTATTACCGGCCCGTACCGGGCTCAGCTCAGTGCAAAATTTGTGGAATCTTAATTTTAAATGTATAATTTTTATTATTTTTATTATTTAGTACTCTAAATTTTAATTAAGCCCACCCCATTTAAGTCGCAGCTTCACCGAACGCTGATAAATTTTTAATATCTCAGCCCATTCGATTTATAAATCCTGGATCCGCCCCTGGTTGCCCCCAATATTCGGAATTCCTATACAACGATTTGGACATGAGTTATACTTGTACATGAGTTACTTTAGATCGTGCCACATGTTACAATTGGACGGAGATTCTCACGTGACACACATGTCTTGTTTTTCTTGCGAATTTTATAAGTTATAATATCTTATAAATTGTTTCAAGATTTTATAGAATATACATTTTTAAGAGCTTATAAATTGATAAAGTATTTGGATAAAAACATTTATAATCTTGCAATCGATTTGAGTGATATAGCTATGATCTTGAAGGCTAACTTGAAAGTCACTATTAAATAAACTTATTGATTAGTATGTGAAGTGTATGTAAAATTTATGTGTGTATTGTGTGTGACATGTGTGTAGTATGTCTGTATATGTAGAGTATGTGTACGTGAGTGTAGTATGTGAAATTTGAGTGGAACTAGTAAGATTTAAAAAATAAGATGAAATAGAAGAACTTATTGTTTGGAGCTTATAAACTTCAGGAGCTTATTTTTACATTTTATAAATTATTTAGCATCTTATTTTGCCAAAGACATTTCAAGAATTTATATAACGGTTTTTTAATTAATAAGTTCTATTATAAATAAAAAAGAAATGAAAACAAATAAAGACAAGGAAAAATATGGAGATCACAATCCAACCTCTCACAACATCGAACAAGTTGACAGGTAAGAGAAAACAGATAGAAAACTGTTATATATCACTATACAAAGTTAAAATTGTCATGAGAAACCAACATAGTCAAAGAAAGATGACAATATTGTTGTCAAATGAGAAGCTAGATGGGATGTCATTAGCAAAACGATGATGGTAGCGCCATCAAATAAGAAGTCAGATGAAATTATCATCGCGTAACGAGGAATGTAATGTTGTTAAATAAGAAGCGAGATTGAATTGTGATCAAGGAAGGAGGATGGTACAAAAGTCATATGAGAAACGAATGGCAATGTCATTAGCGAAGCAAGGTCGATATTGCTATGATATGAAAAATCGGATATAATTACCATCACACAAAGCGACACGACACTTTCATCATATAAGAAGCCCAACTCTTCTGTCTCCATACAATATTTTACTAAATAAAAAGAAATATTCCACTAATTCTTTTTGTCGTTTCTGACTGCATTTTTTGTTACGTAATTTTGTCTTTATTATACGTTATTAATTGTTAAATCCGGCGTGCTTTGAGCCTTAATTTCTCCATGACGTAGCCAATTTCCTACTTCCGCTGTCTCGTTTTAATTTGCCTATTTTCTTTTTCGATTTGTTTCAATTTAATTTGTCAACGCATAAATGACAAATTTCTCTCACAATATCCACTGTCAATATCTCCATATTCAATCTTCTTTATTTGAAAAAGTTAAAGATTCCACAAAATTTATTTTTTCTTAACCTCTGTACCCAACCAAGATAGATAAATTGGATCGAAACGGAAGAAGTATCTACTAAGTTTCTTAATACAATCACTTCAATAAATTAAAATATAATTATAGAAAAAGAAAAATAAGAAAAATCAGATAATCTCCTTGTTTATTCCCTGAGCTCCACCATTGTATTGAGCCACCGTAGCTGCCCAAGAAATCTTGCACCTTTTCCTCTTTTCTTCCCCTCTATACCGAGAAATTTTCTACGAATCCATTCCCCTTTTCCCTTTGTTGATTGAAAAATACATCAGACTGTATAATTATTATTGTTTATAAATTATAAGTACACGCAATAGTATATCAATGTACTAATCTTCTTTTAGATTATTAATTTTCTCAAATTTTCTTTATTTTGGGAGAAAAATTAATGAAGATATAACTTAACACATTTAAAAACACAAGTTAATATTGAATTTATAATTAACTTATTAAATTATTAAATTTGCTAATATTTATTTGTTATAATAATATATTTTGTTTGGTTAATCACAAGACTACGACTTTCGTTCATATATATATATATGATAATTAACCTTAAAATTATTTTGAATACTTTTTCATAATTTTCATACTATAATTATGAAAAGATTGGAAGATCCGTAGATTTATTAATATTTTTTATATAAAGAATTACACTTTGAAATATAAACCATGATTTTATGCGTGTTAGAATCTAAATTTCTTCAAAACAAGGAAAATTAATCAATCTAAACTATGTCTCTTTTCTTTTTTTTTTGCAACCTAAGCAAATCTTTTACATTAATCAAAGTGTATCTTTAAATAAATATATTATTTACAATACAAATATATAATTTGTTTAAACATATATATGAAAATATTAAGAAATGTTGAAGAGCACCCATATGTTTTATTTTATTATTACAACTATTGAAAACTTTTGAATTTTATTTTGTTAATTTTAGTATATCTGAAATTACCAAGTACTCCCTCCGTCCCGGCTTATCTTGCACAGGGGGGGTCGGCACAGATATTAAGAAAAGTTGCTTTTTGGTTGTTTGTTGACTTTTCAAAGGTGATTTGAAGGTGGAGATTGAAAGTGAAGATTTTGAGGGTGGAGATTATGTTATAACTTTCCTTTTTTAGGCTGTGCAAGATAAGGTGGGACGGCCGTTTAAGGAAAGTGTGCAAGATAAGGTGGGACGGAGGGAGTAACATATTAAAACTCTCAAATGGATTTTTATTTAAAGTTAAATAGTTATAGTCAAAGCTTTATTTAGATAAATTAAAATATTTAAAACAAAATGAAAAAATAAAAGAAAATTAATTTCTTATAACGTTATGAAATTTATTTTATTTGATAATATGAGTTGATATTTATATACTTACGAATGTTTTAACATTTCATAACTAATTAAGCTATTTGTGTCAAGAATGATACAAACACACTAAGGCTATACTTGCTTCGGTTTGGGTCGAACTTGCAAATGTTGGCCCAAACTCAAATGTATGTTTGTTTGACTGGTTGCGTAAATCTCCCCAACCCCTTCTACATTAATCATTCAATCATAATTTTAACAATATTTTAATCATTAAACTAATCATCCATTAACAATCTGTTACATACATTACATCACCTTTTACAATTAATTAATATATTCAACACTACAATTACTCAGACAATCAATCAATTACAATTCCAATAATTCTTTAATTATTAAATCAATCATTAATTAACAATTTCTGACAAACATGACATCACCTCTTACAATTAATTAATATATCCAACACTACAACCATTTTCACAATCACCCAAATAAATATTGTGCATGTTTGGTTGTGGTTGGGGCCCCTTGATAAGCCCTGGAATGGAACCCAATAGTGACTACTTGATGAAATTTATAGAATATGCAGAAAACACATATCAAACATAATGAATGAAACAAGCAGAAATGATGGCAACCATAATATCTAGTTTCATTGAATGAACTTCATAAATGAAGAACTGAAGAAGTGCGGCTGCTAGCTTGTTACAAAATGAGCTACAGATTGTTGTGTTTATATATGACACACCACTAAAAAACCTAGCTGATAAATCACTAAAAAACAGAAGACATTAATGTGTGCTTATAAGAAGCAACACTAGCATAATACTTTCTAAGCTAGAATGCTTTATTACCAGATATGGTAATAAGCATCAACAGCTAGCTTGACTAGTCTAATCAAAAGGGATTAAGCAAAATACACGCATTAATGACTTAATGCATATTATAATCCAGTGTGCATTAAGATATCAATCCATGCAATGTCTATAATCCAACACTCCCCCCTCAAGCTGGATGTGTGGATGAACACAGTCCAAGCTTGGAGAGAAGTCCAGCGAATGGTCCGGGAGGCAGCTGTTTGGTGAAGATATCTGCCAATTGATCCTTGGAAGATAATGACTGGAAAGTGAGAAATCCATCCTTGAATTGATTGCGTACAACATGACAGTCAATGTCCAAATGCTTTGTACGTTCATGAAAGACTGGGTTTTCAGCTATGTGGACAGCAGCTTGATTGTCACATCCAAGAAGCAGTGGTTTTGGCACCTCAATCTGCAGGTCTGAGGAAATATAATTCAACCACATCAATTCACAAGTGGTGGAAGCCATGGCCCTATACTCAGCCTCTACTGAACTTCTAGAAACAGTGGTTTGTTTCTTAGATTTCCAGGAGATAAGGCATCTTCCCAGATAGACACAATAACCAGTAACAGATTTCCTGGTGTCTTCGCATGCACCCCAATCAGAATCACAGAAGGCTTGAATAGATAATTCACCTGTTTTTGGATAAAAAAGACCAAAATTGGAAGTGCCCTTCAGATATCTGAGCAGGTGTAAGGCAGCAGTCCAGTGAGAGCTTCTAGGTGAACTGACAAACTGACTTAACTGCTGTGTAGCAAATGTTAAGTCTGGCCTTGTGAGATTCAGATACAATAGCCTTCCTATTAACCTTCTGTAGGATTCAGTGTCTGCAAAAGGCAATCCATCTGAATTATTGAGCTTCTGACCATAAGGAAGTGGTGTAGAAGTGGGCTTAGAGTTGTCCAATCCTACATCATTGATAATGTCCAGAATGTACTTTCTTTGGCAAAGGAAAGTACCTGTGTCATTCTTACTCAATTCCATGCCAAGGAAATAAGTAGCCTCCCCCAGGCCCTTGATGCTAAAGCTAGTATCCATGAACTCCTTTACAACATGTAAAAGATCAAGATTATTCCCAGTGATCAGAACATCATCAACATAGACTAATAAAGCTAGAAAATCATCATCTCTAGTCAATGTGAACAAGCAATGGTCATGTGCAGATTGTGTGAAACCAAAATGAAGCAATTTGGTGCATAATTCTGCATTCCACTGTCTAGAGGCTTGTTTAAGTCCATATAGACTTTTCTTAAGTCTACATACCTGTCCAGGACCAGCCTTGGTGTATCCATCAGGTGGTTGTAGGTATACCTCTCTATCCAGAAATCCATGTAAGAAGGCATTGTTGATGTTATGTGATGCAATGGCCACCCTTTCATAGTGGCAAGTGCTATGAGATATCCCACAGTCACTGGCTTGGCAACTGGAGAGAAACTTTCTTCATAATCCTCTCCCAGAATCTGATTATACCCCTTTGCAACCAACCTTGCTTTATATCTTTCAATTAGACCATCTGGTTTGAGCTTGACCTTGTAAACCCATTTGCTACCAATGGGTTTCTTCCCTGCAGGTAAATCTGTTATTTCCCAAGTATCATTAGCTTCTAGGGCATCAAGTTCTTGATCCATAGCCTCCCTCCATTCTGGATAGGTGATAGCTTCCTTGTAGCTCTTAGGTTCTGGTACAATCAGGTGATTTGCATGAAAAGCTGCATGAGATTGTGGATGCTTGAACATGGATGTTACAAAGTCCTGCAGATGAGCTGGTTTTTGTATTTGCCTAGTGCTTCTTCTGAGTGGTGGTGGGTCTGTATTCAGTTGATCTGCTGCTGCCTCTGCTTCAGGTTCTTGTCTGGTATTTCTTCTTGCTGGTGCAGTATCTGTATGAATCTGATCTCTCTGAGTTAGTCTGGCACTCCTTCTGAGTGGTGTTGGGCTTGCATGAATCTCATCTGCTTCTCTTTCTGATTCAATTGACTCCTCTGAGGGATCAGTTGTGGTAAATGGAACAGGTACAGCTAAAGGATTTAAGATAGGTGTTGAAGAGCTTTCTTCATCATTCAAAAATGACAGTGGCATTGGAGATGATTCTGTCTTGTTATCAAAATCAGGATCAGCATATGGATAAGTATTCTCAAGGAAGATACGATCTCTTGAAGTAATCACTTGCTTGCTAGCAATGTGATAGACTCTGTAAGCCTTTTGGTGAGGGGCATATCCCAAGAAAATGCACTTCTTGGCTCTTTGATCAAATTTATTCTTGTGTGGACTTGTATCAGTGGCATATGCAAGACAACCAAAGGGCTTCATCATTGCATATGTTGGTATTCTCTGAAACATTACTGCAAATGAGACTTGCCAGTTTAAGACTCTTGTGGGTAATCTGTTTATGATGTGTGTGGCAGTGAGGATGGAGTATGGCCACAAATAGTGTGGGATTGAAGACTCCTTCATCAAGGCTCTGGCCATTTCAAGCAAATGCCTGTGTTTTCTCTCCACCACTCCATTTTGTTGTGGAGTATAGACACAGCTCCTCTGGTGTATTATCCCCTGGTCCTTGAGAAACTGCTGGCAATCTCCACTTAAAAACTCTGCTCCATTATCTGTTTTAACCATCTTCACTGTTTTCTCAAGTTGTCTTGTGATCATGTGGATGAATTCCTTAAGTGAGCTCACTGCTTGCTTCTTGCTTGCCATAAGATTCACCCAGGTCATCCTACTATAATCATCCACAATAGTCAGAAAGTAGGAAGTGTTGGTGATGCTGGGTTGACTATATGGTCCCCAGATATCCACATGCAGAAGTTCTAGCACCCTGGTGGTGCTAATTGAACTGATAGGAAAACTGAGCCTGTTTTGCTTGGAGATATGGCAGATTTCACAATGCTTATGCGTTTCCAGAACAGGTGGAGTGCACATGTGCTCCAGGAAGTGCAGATGCTGCATAGAAGCTGGTGATGCATGTCCCAGTCTTCTATGCCAAGTTTTGAACAGCTTGTTATAGTGTTCCGCATTTGCTGCATATGCTGCTAAAGCCTCCTCTGAGTATGCTGGCTTGGCAATATATAGCTTTCCAACAAGATGTCCAGTGAGAATGATGCTTCCATCTCTTGCACTTTTGACAGTGCAAGATTCATGATCAAATACAGCCTTTGCTCCTGTGTCCATTGTCAATTGGGATATGGATAACAGGTTGCAAGTGAAGCTTGGCACAAGAAATACCTCTGTCAGTGTGAATTTGTCTGATAAGGAAACACTTCCACACTGCTCCACCTTTCTTTCTGTTCCATCTGGCAAAGTTACCATAGCTGTGTGCTGTATAGGTCTAAGATTGCTCATCAGTGTTGGATCATTGCACATGTGCCTGCTGGCACCTGTGTCAATGATCCATGCCCCATCATCAACTCCATCTATTAATGTGAAAGCAAAAAATGAGCTTCCAACATGAGTATTATTTGCATTCTTCACCCTTGAATTCTCTGTTTGCTGTTTCAGTTCTGATTGATTCAGAATCCTTGCTACTTCCCTTTGTACAATGGCTGATATATCTGGAGACTTGTTGTGGCTTTCAATGTAATGCTCATTTGCTGTCACATCCTCTCCAGTTATGTCAGCTGAGTGAGCATAATTTCCCTGATTTCCCTTCCACCAATCTGGATATCCTTTCAACTGGAAGCAGTTGGAAATCACATGTCCATGGTTTCCACAATGATCACAAAGTAGCTTCGCCTTTTCTTCCTTTGTTAATCTGATGTTGCCTCTTCCTCTACCATTAGAATGTCCTCCTCTGCTATTTGAGCCAAAATGCGCCAGTCTGCTTGGTGATCCTCTACCACCATTGTTGAACTTCACATTCATAGCTGAGCTATCCATCAGTTCATTTCCAGATATATGTACATTCCTTTGTTTCTCAATTCTTAAAATCATTGAGTATGCTTTATCCACACTTGGAAGTGGATCCATCAGCAGGATTTGACTCCTAATGGGATCATATGACTCATTTAATCCCATTAGGAACTGAATCAACTTTCCAGACATGTCAAATTCCTCCCATCCTTTAGCAGCTCCACAAGAACAGGCTCCACAGGTGCACATTGGCAAGGATCTGAGCATAGATAGCTCATTCCACAGCTTATGTAAGCTGTTATAGTAAACAGCCATTGATTGGTTCCCTTGGGTCAAGTTGCATATCTCCTTCTGGACATGAAACAGCTGGGGTCCATTGCTGTCTCCAAATCTGTTGGTGACTGTCTCCCACAGATCTTTTGCACTCTTAGCATAAAGAAACGTTTCTGATATTTCCTTGGACAAGAATTTAATAGCCATGCTCTAACCATGCCATCCACTCTTTCCCACTGCTCTTTAAGTCTAATATCAGTGGGCATGGTAATGCTTCCATTTATGAACCCTATCTTGTTTTTAGCTAAGAGAGCTATTTGTACAGATTTACTCCATGGTAAGCAGTTACTTCCATTTAGTTTTGTAGATACTAGGGACATACCAGGGTGATCCGAGCCATGAAGGCTCAATGGATCATTATCAAGGCAAATATTTGCAGTTTGAGCTGTGGCAGACTCTGATGTAGTAATAGCTCTTTCAGTTCCTTCAGATCTGAGTTGTGGCCACTCTTCTTGTGGTAAATGCCAAGCACTTCCGGTTGATGACATATATATGGATCAACGCTGCTCTGGTACCATGATGAAATTTATAGAATATGCAGAAAACACATATCAAACATAATGAATGAAACAAGCAGAAATGATGGCAACCATAATATCTAGTTTCATTGAATGAACTTCATAAATGAAGAACTGAAGAAGTGCGGCTGCTAGCTTGTTACAAAATGAGCTACAGATTGTTGTGTTTATATATGACACACAACACTAAAAAACCTAGCTGATAAATCACTAAAAAACAGAAGACATTAATGTGTGCTTATAAGAAGCAACACTAGCATAATACTTTCTAAGCTAGAATGCTTTATTACCAAATATGGTAATAAGCATCAACAGCTAGCTTGACTAGTCTAATCAAAAGGGATTAAGCAAAATACACGCATTAATGACTTAATGCATACTATAATCCAGTGTGCATTAAGATATCAATCCATGCAATGTCTATAATCCAACACTACTGTTGGCTGAAGATAGTGGATGAGAGAGTAAAAAAATGGTGTTTATTTGGGTGGTTGGGGCAGTGGTTATAGTGTAGGATATAATTTTTAATTGTAAAATATGATGTAATGTGTGTAAGAGTTTGTTAATAATGATTAATTTTATGATTAAAGTGGTATTGAAATTTGTGATAGTTTATAATAATTGGGTCAATCCATGTAAACAAACATAGGAAGAGATTGAGCCAACCTATCAGAAATATGATGAATTGGATCGACCCGAACCAAACGTAGCCATTGTCTCTTTACATCCCTAACCACTTTACCCAACCATTATATTATAACCAAAAGTGAAGCTGATTGGAGAGGAGAAAAATAATATCTTAAGGGCTCATTTGGTAGCAATGATAAGGCCTGATAATATAAGATAACATGACTAATCGGTCGTTTGGTAGCGACGATAACATCTACCGGGTAATGCAAGGGGCCGGGTATTATGGCCTTATTAGCCCATATATACAATCAGGGGTATTGGACCTAATTTTATATCTTGGTTACTGTAGCATTAAGTTAGCAGCCCAATTTTCAGAATACAAACCCAACCCACGTGAATATACCTCGTCACTTTCACCACATCAAAACCCTAGTTTCTCTTGGGACGAAAAATCTCATCGCCGCTGCCGTCCGGTTCTGTGTCCTCTTGCACGGTTGATTCTCGTCTCCACAGGTTTAGGTGAGTCAGATTCGTACTCAATCTGATTTTCGCTGACTTAGTTCCATTGTTTCATCTAAAACTGACTTTGGGCTACTTTTTTTTTTTTTTTTGCTTGAATTTGTTATCACCTGCTCGCATCTCAAATTTCATTCACGAAACTGAATATACGAAGCTTGCGCAAGGGACAGCAAATCAAGGTATTCTGTCTTAATTTATTTTTTCAAGATATATTTCAATTTTTAATTTTAAGATTCTGTTTTGAGCCCTAAATTCTAATTTTCCCTAATTTTAAGGTGTTGTCGTTCAGTTGTTCAGAGGAGGGTTAGGGTTAGTAACTGTTTGCAAGCTTGGACTTCTGGAATACGCTCGCGTTGTAGGTACATTTTCGAAACTTTGCCCTGGGCTTCCTCAGCCGAATTCACATTTGGTTGAATTTAAATAAATCATGGAAAAAATAATAATGGCCCATTTGAGTAATATCTGTCAATCAGAGTAACCGAACCCAATTTGGCTTTACTGAAATTTTACGAAATCATGGATTTTGTCATTTCTACGGGTGTTTGCAAGCAATAGTGCTTTTAGAAAAGAAATTTTAATTGATTTTAGCAAACACCCTTGAGAGTTGGCTGAACAGGTGTTAACTTTGGTGGTGTGAAGAATATGTATTCATGAATTCAATTTTGATTATTTGTGTTTGATAGTAACCTTGTGTAGTTAAATTGATGGATTTGTTTAGCGGTTGAACTTGCTGAAGGCAGTATGTTTTAGTGATTTGGAAAAACTATTATGTCATGAATTAGCCGAAACAATAACTTTGTGCTGTTTGAATGTTAATGAACCTACTGTACTCGGTTTGCCGAATCTGATGATTGCTATTTGGTGATGTTTCCAAAATATTGATATATTTTATTGTAACAATACCTACAAGTCAGTTTAGTATAGGTGCTCAATTGTGCACCTAATTAAAAATGACAAGCTTTCACAAAAAAAGGAATAAGTTAATGGCTAGCTTTCTCTTTAATATAATAGTTTCTCTTTGTAAGGAAAATGCAGGTTCAGTGACTTAATTCTTAAGCTTTGAAAAAGTGAACCACCCCCTGATTAATTACAATACTAGTTTGTGTTTTATGTTCCTAACCTTTTGGGTGATAAGTTAGATTCCACAAAGAGAATGCTTTCTAATTGCTTATGTTCTTTAAAAAAACAGCTAACATGACTCGCCTCGTCCGGAAAAAAATTGTTGTTTATTTGCTCCTACAAGAGGTGCTGCAGGATACTCTCATTGCACTGCTCTTAATTTTGGAAATATTTAAGAAAAAAAAACGGTGGTAGGAGACGACAAAATTTACCACGTGAGGCCTATAGCATGTTCGGTCGCATACCGGAGCAAGTTATGCACCTAACTAGAATGGTGAAGCTTAGGGATACTAGTTGCGTCGATAACACTAGGATGGATTTGAACACTTTTGCTCGGTTGTGCTACCTACTTAGGGAGTTGGGTGGTTTAATTGACAATCGGTATGTTAGTGTGGAGGAGCAAGTAGCGATGTTTTTAAATTGCTTAGGTCATCACAAGAAGAACTGTGTCATGAAATTCGACTTCATACGGTCCGGGCAGACCGTGTCACACTACATTCACCTTGTCTTGAAAGCGGTTCTGAAATTGCATCATTTATTTCTGGTGAATCCGACCGCAGTCCCAGACGACTGCACTAACCCTAGGTGGAAATGGTTTAAGGTAAATTCTCTAAACATAACTAATTTGTAGTTTATAAGAATGGTTTTAGATACTAAGCACGTAAGGCCTAAATTTGGAATTGTCTGGTTTTTGGTTTGATTAAAATACATCAACAAAGGGGTGTTTAGGAGCCCTTGACGGAACCTACATACCCGTGCATGTCAAAACGAGCGATAAACCACGTTACAGAACAAGGAAATGAGAAATTTGCACAAACGTGTTAGCCGTTTGTGATCGTGACATGCAGTTTACCTATGTTTTGCCGGGTTGGGAGGGATCCGCTGCCGATGGTCGAATTTTGAGAAATGCAATAAATAGACCCCACGGGCTGAAAATACCGCATGGTAAGTATGAGTGTTTATACTAAATTATAGGCTTCCTTATACAAACATAAATTTACCCAAAAAAAAAAAAAAAAAAGGAATTGAGTAATAATCTGTTTGAAATGACAGGTCAATACTATCTTTGTGACAACGGGTATGCAAACAGTGATGGATTTCTAACCACATACTGGGGTTATCGGTACCACTTAAAAGAATGGAATAATGCACCTTCCCAACCTCAAAATTTTCAAGAGCATTTCAATATGAGACACACTAGGGAGAGGAACGTAATCGAGCGGGCCTTTGGTATCATGAAAATGCGCTGGGGAATCTTTCGGAGTACTACTTACTATCCGATTAAGGTTCAAATCAGACTAATAATGGCTAGCTTTCTACTCCATAATTTCATTCGTAGAGAGATGCCCAATGACCCAATCGAGGCCTTACTTGATAATCAACCTGATGGCTTTGACGACGATCATGACGATCATATTGATACAACCAAAGCATCGCCCGAGTCTGCTGCGTGGCGCGATGACATGGCTCAAGCGATGTGGAATGATTGGTCGGCTAGGTGATAGGATATATGTGAACATGTTTACATGGTTAAGCAAGACAAAATTGTATTGGTTTTTCTAGATTACTGTTTGAATATGTAAAGGATTTGAACATTTGTACTTCATGTTATTAACTTGCAATTAATTACTAGTTTGACCATGGATTTTAATTTTTCTTATTTGACTAAATTCTAGCTCAATGAGGACGGCATCATGTATGAATTGTAATTTTGATACAAATTATTTTTGCTGCCCATAATTCTTGCACTTATCCTTTCAAGTAGCAATTTTTGCATTGGTATGCTATCGATGTTGTTTTGAATTGACAGGATGGAAAGCGGTGCTAGTAGCAACGGAAGGAGGGGCGGTAGGGCTGTACGAGGCAGTCGGGGTGGGCGAAGCACTGAAAAAAGGGATCGAAGAGCTTGGAGTCCGAGGGAGGAGGCTGTTTTGGTGGATGCTCTTCGAGGGTTGATTGCGGTACCAAGCTCGAGGCTGCAATTAGACGTGTCTTCCCCGCGACTGATATCAAGGGATATCCGCATATCAATTCTAAGCTCACGGGCTGGAAGAGGTTCCACGGTCTAGTTCAAGGAGCAATGACTACGACCGACGTTGGTTGGAACAAAACAACTGGGATGTTGGAATGCACAGACGAGCAATGGGAACTAGTTGTCCAGGTTATACCCGTTCTTATAAATTCTTGGATTTTATTTTATATTTGGTATCTTACTGGTTTGACACGTTCACAATTTAAGGGAAGAACGTGTTTACGGTGATTAAATATTGTGAAATGGCTCCCAGAAGATAAATTTTGTCAAAAGGTTGAATTGGTTAACTTAGAGTAGCATAGTGGTGTTTGATTAGGTGATCTAATAAATCACAAGATGATTGGTGACAACGCATTTTAATTTAATAAAGAAGAAAAGGGGTATATCTATTGTGATGATGTCTGAGTGTGTAATTCCATTCATCTGATTTTGATTATTTCTGTTGGTAGTGGCATTAAGGTCAGATCACTTGATTGACGTATTTCTGAGAAATCAATCTGCTTGAGATGGTTTTTTTTTTTTTATACACAATGAGTCAGGGCTTACGAGTTGCCTCTTTATTTTATTTTTCTGCAGAACGACCCTCAAATTAAAAATATGCGTCACAAAGAGTTTACCCTATATAAGACCTGGACTGAGATATTTGGGAAAGACAGAGCCACCGGAGAGGGCGCTGAGGATGTGATGGAGGCGGTAAACGAGCTAATAAACGAGGCTGATCTAGGACAAGATAATGAAAATTTCGACTCTGAGATGGGCGATGACTACAACGCTGAAAATGAGGGAGTGTTTGAGAACGAAGCACCTAGTGTTTGCCAAACTGAGAAGGAAGCTGCAGTTCCAAGGACTTTCGGGCACAAACGAAAAAAGTCAGATGGGATAGATAGCTTATGTGAGTTAGTGGGACGGATCGCCAAGAACTCGGAAGATAATATGGGTAAGATCGCCCGTTTCATTGGTTATGAATTAGAACTGGGAGAGAAAAGGGAGAAAATATTTGGTATGGTGCAAAACATAGTTGAACTTTCACTCGACGAACAAATGGATTTGTCCGAGATACTAGCGAAAGAGGCTGATTTTTTGGAAATGTTCTCTGGACTTCCTTCCGAACACAAAGCCAGGTTTGTTAGAAGATTGATCGAGAAGCAGAAGAAGCTGTGAAAACTCTTGCATGTATAAGGGTTTTATCTTTTTGCTTTTGTGATTTAGAACCTTTATGACTGGTGTTTTTGTGAAAATTTGTCTAACCCGCAGCAGCTGTGACGAAGGGTCGCAGGCCTTTCAAGACTAGTAACATCTTAGCACATATTAGACATTTTGGTGTTAAAGCAGCTGTGATGGTGCATTAATGATAGGGTCCCTTCCTAAAACTGTTGTTTCACTTTTGTTGATACTTTAATTAAGTCCGGGTATATTTATTGTTACTTAACTCTTCTGATGTCTTCATTTACATGATGTGACAAAAGTGTTGCGTGTAAGTTTATTGCGTTTGGCAGCAAGATAATTAAAATCATTTAAAGCTACCAACCGTGTTATTAATAGGTAGTAGTTGGGACTTATTAATTCCAGTATATGCAATGCAAAAGGTCCCACTATTTAAATTGTAATGTTGCTTGTGTCTTCTACCCATTCCTTCCAGTAACTTAAAGCACGTAACAGTCTTTTCTTTTTTACCTAGAATGTTTAACCAAAATATTGAGATCCAGAGCCACTATCTATATCAGAATGGGTGGACTGAGGGGATGGACAGTTGTTTAATTGATCGACTATTGGTGGAGAAATCGTTAGGGCATTGGTTTCCGACGTTAAGAGGCAACTACCATTCGCTGCAAATGGTTCTAGCTGATGTGCAGGACAACGCATGGTGGAATCCATCTTGGGACGAAATGAAGGCGCGTGAAGCCTTTCTGAAGAAACGATACATGACATTCAAGACCGTGGTTGAAGACCACGGGACTACGTGGATTTCGTCTTGTAACAAAGTGTATGCGGAGCAGTCTGTTTGGGAGAGGTTATTCAAGGTAAATCTAGATCATGTCTTACAAGAATTTACAACTATGTTACATCATGAATTCGAGAGGACGTCAACCCTGAAATAATATAAGCTCATACCCCCTAAATTTTCGTATATTAACTGCTGATTATCCAAACTTCTGAGTTAACTTGTGAACCTAATTTTTCGCCTTTTTATTTTTTTCTTTAGAAGTGTATATCTAACGTTCTAGTGATGGTCTAGTATTTGATTTCTGTTGATATTAACCAATTCCTGAACATAACTCCAATTGCAGAAAGCCCAGTTCGCAACAGCCTATTATTATCGAGGGGAGCCTCAGTGGTCGAAGCTCCAGATACTCTTTGCAAATTTACACACAGAGACGGAAAATGCCTTGGAGAAGGAAATCATTAACATTTCAGATTCCACCAACAACACGCTTGTGATTGTTTCGCCTGAGTCGGAAGAGGTCGTGTCCCCACTGCTCCGCGTGCAAAAGCCCCCGATGTGTAAGAGACTTTTCAATGATGACATGGCAGACGTTCCACCCACTGTTGCGAACTACACCCCCAATCGATTTCCCCTCGCAAATGCATTTCCACCTAAACCGATTAGCATGACAAAACCGTATAATGTTCCAAGTGGTGAAAGCTCTTGTGCATCTTCTAGCCCCGTGAAGTGGTTCTCATTCCACCAGGACCACTGAAATCTGAAATTTCTGAGCGGACATGAAATTGACGGATCGAAGAACTAATCGCATCAACATTGACTCAATCAAGTGGCACGCAGTTTTCTAATTCTCGCTTTCTTTGTATTAGCTTTCACTCTTCTTATCCTTTTTTTTTTTTCCGGTTAAGTGTAGTATCCAATGTAGTGACACTGATGAAGTTTCAATTGAGATCAGTGTTTTTAAAATGCATTCCACCCATTGGTGCATAATATTCATGGTATCAGTAAGTTGGAAGGCTTTTTTCTTTTCCAAAAAAAAGGTCAAAATGCAATTATTTATGGAATATTTGTAATCCTAATTTTTTAAAACTAAAATCCAACCACAATTGACTTGACTTCAACCCATATGAGATGTATCAGATTGTGGGATTTGTTTATTTGTGAGACTACGCCAACCTAAACCTAATAATACAAATCCATCAAACAAAGCATTACAATTACATAACATAATTATGGCAGAAAATAACGACCACATGTAAATTCAATTGTTCAAAAAAGAAAATTAATATTGATATGATAGTCATAGCATTATCTCAACTCCGAAGCCGACATAATTGATTAACATTGCCTATCGAGTGGAAAACCGGCCTAAGGTTCATCACGAACAAGACCAAAAGCACACAACAAGGAATGAGGACCTTCAGCTTACGTTGCCGTGATCGCAGTTCATCATTTGCAGATCGAAGTTGTAGCGACTGAATTCTGTAGAAATCTAGCTTCTGAAAGAGTTCCCGTTCTTTGTCGATGTGAAACTGAACCGTCTTTCGGAGTTTCTTCTCGGAATTCGCAAGTTCAACAGTTGTAACTTCCAAGTCATCAACCACATCCTCATACTCTTGTAATTTAAGCTCTAGATTAGGAATTGTCTCCGCACACCCCAAGCAACACGTTTCGTCCGCCCATTCAAAACTTTTGCAATGATTTTCCTGTTCCAACAAACATAACAACAAGTATAGCACCATGAGGTCCAAGCTAAATCAATTTCAACCACAACCACATTTGAATAGCCGACATAAGAATAAAGGAATCAAAATTGCGTCAAGATTTATATATACAACGCTCACCACATGCCCGGGGCAGCGTATGAATCGGCGACCACGAGTATCCCCCCTGGTTGAAATGTAAATCCGTAGCTCCATCCCGCATGAACATTTTTGTAATTTGCCGATTTCATAGTCTACAGACCAATATTCAAGCATAAAAGACAGGAAATTCACATATGCAGATTATATTTGGTCTATCTAATTTTGACTAACTTATTATCTATTTGTTTGCAAAAATCATCAACCTAAATTTACGAAATTGAAATACTACCTATTATAGCTCAAAAATAATTTCGGCACATTACTATTGGTCTTCGATTCCCTATATTTCCAGCAAAAAAAAATATATATATATTAACAGCTCTTGAAATAACAATTGGTACCGTACAGTTGTTAGGGCTATGGACTTCCATGGCGGAAAACAAGAGTGATATGGTTGTATAGAAGCTGAATACACAACCCCTGGAAAGCGAATTTTGGGGATCGGGGAGGGAGAGAAGCGTTAGAAACGGCTAACCCAAACCCACAAGAAAATCACCCAAAAATATTTGATTTCAAGATTTAAACGAAAACCAAATTGAAGAGAAAGTTGTGATAATTTTAAGTGTGAAATCATACCTTTAACTTGCCCAGACATTTTCGGTTCGTTACCTACCTCTGGCAAGATTTGGAAGCAATCACTTTAAAAGAACGGCGACGAAGAAACGGGCTGAGGTTTCAGACTTCTCTTCGCGACGGTAAACTTGGGAAGAAGGCTGGGTAAGATTGTGAATTGTTATGGGTTTCCAAAAGGGCAAAATAGTACAACTAATGGATTTTTGGCTCTAATATGGGGTCTAATATTTCCTATCAAACAAGTGATATGCTATATATCTATGACACTATATAATCTATCAAATGCAAGATATGATAGGTTATACAATATGGAGGTGTTAACCTATCTCATGATAGCTTCCACCCTGTGAACTAATAATTGCTACCAAATGAGCCCTAAAAGTGGAGGAATACTTAAAACCACATAATTGAAGTGAAAGTTCAATGATAGATGTTATCATTCTTGGTGACATTTAAAATTAAACGCCATTGATGCCATCGGTGGCAGAGATGTATTTCAAAACTCCCTTATTATTGAAAAGAACATGACCCCCCAGTTTTAATATTACTCTGCCATCTTTAAATTAAAATAGAAAACGTCAACTGCCATTGATGGCTATGGCGACTAAATTAATCTTAGGGTATGTTTGCTTGGGGTTGGCCCAACCCGTGATCGGTTGGGCCAACCCACTTGATGTTTGTTTTAAAGGGGCTTGGCTCAAACATCACTCTCGATGGAAATATAATGTAATGTATTGAAAATGAAAATCCGTATTCAGAATCACAAGTAATTTCCAAATCTTATATGTTGAAATCAATCTTCTTCCAATTTAGAGAGAGAGATGGCTTATGCTGCTGTGATTTCTCTGAAGAACACGATCCACCACTTTCTTAATTCTTGTCGTTTTTCTGTTTCACCATCCAGTCGAGAAATTCTAGAATGGGAAGAAGCAGAGGCGACGATCTGGCTACGAATTCTGAAGATATTGGACGAGGGTGACGATGACGACGGTATCCGCAGCGACAAGAGGATAGATGCTTTGGATGAAATAGTCAGAGAGGCCGTAAATAAAATTGAAGATGTATTGGAATTCCATGCATCAGATCAGTACTACGCCTACGCCGGCAGCAGCGGTGTGATTCCTATAGATCTAGAGCAAGTAGGGGAAGATATGCTTCCCTTATACGAGACGGTTAAGAAGATGGCGGAGGAGTACATTACAGAGTTGAAAAAAGAAGAAGAAGAAGACGAAGACGAGGATGAAGAGGAAGGTGTCTGGTCGTCATCAAGTATTGATTTCGGTGTAGAGATGGTTGGGCTTTCGGATAAATATGCCGAAATCAAAGATTATCTGCTTGATCGAACGAGGCCAGATGATTTTGTAGTCTACCCAATACGTGGGGTGGTAGGTAGTGGTAGAACGGCAATAGCCAAGAGACCTTTTGATGACTCAAGCGAATTATTCAACTGCAATGCGTGGGTGAGCGTAGGCCCAAATTACCAATACAAGAAAATTTTGATGCAAATTCTGGTGCAGATAAATGTGACTGCAGATGTTGGTGATGTGGATGAGGATCGTGTGTACACAAGCTTGAAGGGTCGGAGATACATGATTGTGTTGGATGATGTACAGGACCAATGGATACTGGATTCCATGATTAGATGTTTCCCGGAGCAAAACAATGGAAGCCTAGTGATATACACTACCAGCCTAGAGGCACTGAACTCGACGCACGATTATCATTATTATCGGATTGTGCCAAACAACGAATACATGGTTCTCGATGGTCTTGGCATGCCATTGGGCTATGTCAATGACTCAACACCTCCAGAAATTGAGGAAGTTGTATTGAAGATTGCCATGAATACTGAAGGACATTCGATTCTTGTGTGCAAGGCTATATGCTCCTTATGGAAAGCCGACACAACTCCAGCATACTTGAATGAGCTAGCAGCAGACAAAAACAATCCCATTTTTGTTACTGATGATGAACTATCAGAGGTAATTAAAATATCATCATGAATCTAATAATGTATTATACCATATATATCTCTTGTAATTAATCTCATGTGTTTGCCTGCACACAGACATGTAAAATCAAAGAAGAATTGCAACAGTTGGACAACTCGCTTGTGGATGTGGATGAGAAAAATTTCCTTCATTCGTTATTGAAATCACTTGACTTCTCTGACAGCGTTAAAGACATCAAGACGATATTGTTCCCAAAAAGGTTCTTCCCTAAAGTGAAAATTGTCTCCTTCTATGGAATGGCAGGCATCGGTAAGTCTGCTTTTGTTAAGAAAATCTTTGCAGAGCCATCGATTATTCACAATACAGATCATCGTGTATGGATAACTTTAGGCCCAAAATATAACTCAGAAGAAATCTTGGTTGATATTCTAACTCAAATATATCCTGACATTCATAAAAGGCGTATGATAGAAGATGCGGGATTTGTTGAGGTTTTGTGTGCAAAGTTATCACTTAAGAAATGTCTGATAGTGTTAGATGACGTATGGAACCAAAAGCCTGTGCATTACTTAAAGAAATTGTTCATGGATATGAAAGGAAAAGTGTTAATCACAACTAGGCTATTGAAAGTAACACAATTCGAACAATCTGATAAAGTTTACAAAATGCGCTTTCTAGATGTAGAGGAAAGTTGGTGTCTGTTTTGTCGTAAGGTTTTTGGTGATGGGATGTGTCCTCCAGAGCTAGAGAAAATTGGAAGGAAGATTTCTGAAAACTGTGAAGGCCTTCCTCTTTTAATCCTCACGGTTGCTGATCTCTTAGCCAAAGTCGAGAGAACACCAGAGCATTGGTATAAGGTAGCGCAGAAGAAAAATTCACTCTTTTCAAATGCACAAAAAAAATTATCCAAGATACTACTTCCAAGCTACAAGAGCTTACCTCAATATTTGAAAGCGCTCTTTCTCTACATGGGAGTTTTCCCTCACAGCTATCAGATTCCTGTCTCCAAGCTCAACCATTTGTTGAATGCTGAACTGTTCCTTGAACAAGATTCATGCCAAAGGGTAGACGATTTTGTTGCGGAATGTTTATTGGAGCTTGAAAATAGAAGTCTTATAATGTTGTGCCAGAAGGGCTCTAATTTTAGAGCTAAGACTTACCGTCTCCATTCCGTGTTTTGGTATCTAGCAACTACTGAAGCTTCGAAGAGTACCTTTTTTCAGGTGTTGAATAGTTATATTGATGATCCGGTAAAAAATACAAATTGTCATCGTAGATTGTGTATCCATAATAACAGTTTATTGGGCATCAAAGATGTTTGTATCTCAATCGCCTCTAATTCAAGTGCACATTCATTGCTATGTACCGGTCCACCTCATAAATATCAAGTCCCAATATATTTTGGTTTGAGGTTGCTACGGGTAATGGATGCCCACACAATTCGTCTCTATGAGTTTCAGAATGAGTTGTTGAAACTAATTCATCTAAGGTACCTTTCTCTCATCTGTTACGGGAAGCTCCCTGCTTCCATATCTAGACTTTGGAGCCTTCAGTACTTAATTGTTGGCCGACATTTGAGCATCAAATCCTGTGGAGATTCTTTGTATTTGCCTACCGAAATTTGGGATCTCAAGGAATTGAGACATCTTCAGATAATGGGAGGATGCCTACCGAATCCCGAGTGTGGTGCTACTTTACGAAACCTCGTAGCACTCTTAGACGTGAGTGCTCAAAGTTGTACCAAAAGGGTTCTTAAAAATATTCCAAACCTAAAGAAGTTAGGGATTGAGATTGAGGTTGAACCTGGTAGTGATGGTAATGCGTTCAATTGCTTAAATCGTATTTCGCGTCTTCGTAAACTGGAATCACTTAAATGTGTCGTTATGAATCCTGAGCTCAGGTCAAAGATCAATATTCCACCTCCTCCTCTTTCAATGTTTCCCGTGGGCCTCAAAAAGTTGACTTTGAGTGGGCTTTGTTACCCCTCGGAGTACATGACCATAATTGGAATGTCAAACAATCTTGAAGTACTCAAATTAAGGTGCTATGCATTTCAAGGACCAAAGTGGGAATCACCTTACGGTTTCCTCCGCAAAGTTAAATTCTTATCAATTGAAGATACTGACTTAGAGCACTGGGGAGTAGAGTTCGGCTCCATTTCCTATCTTAAGCATCTTAGTGTCAAAAACTGCTACAAATTGAAAAATCTTCCACTTACTCTCTCTAGTACAATTGAAAAGATTGAAATAGTTGATTGCAATCCTTTGGTTGTTCCTTGGGCAAAGAAAATGAAAGAAGTGATGGGTCCAGGAAGAAGCTGCTACTCGACACTTTTACAAATCCAATCTTCATGGGATACTGATCGCCTCAAGCAGTGACATGCATGCCATCTGGGTTCATAAGGTCAGTCTTTTTTTCCTTTTTTAATTTCTATGATAATCACTCTTTATGTTATGACATAGAATTTAAAAGAGGTGAGCAAGCTTTATTTTAATCTGGGTGATTTTTTTAAAATTTGAAGGGTTTTTCTGTCTCATTTATGTGGTTCAACTAAAAAGTAATAAAAAATGTAAAAACCCAACAGGAAAATATTAGGATTATGATTTCAATTAGACTAATTTTCACTTGTCTTTAGATTAACCTTTTTATGGTTTAAACTGAATCAATTATCCATGTTAGTTCCTGCTTGATTTCTGCTAGACTGATCCATCAATAAACGAGTGGGTGTAGTACATTAATATTTGTTTCAATGATGGGATTTGTGGTTTGCTTATATTTTATAATATTTCATCAAGAATATGTCACTGCTACTGGTAATATTTCTTACCTAGCTCAAGATTTTGAATGCTTTACAAATATCATGTTTCCTTAGGAAACAAGAAATATATTGTTTCGGTGTAAACTAATCTAATTCTCGTCTATGGTTTAAGTTCTTTTCGATTCATAGAACTCCTGAACTTGCATTTCCACTTTTCATTATACTGTCAAGACAGGCTTTTGAGACTTAAACATGCTCTAGTAGAGAAGTCGAACATGTTTCCTGTAGTAAACTGATTCGTTAACTTTTAACGTATTCCAAAGTAGAAGGCGAAGGACCTGTTGCTTACTATAAGCTCTGTAGTGAAAAATGTACCCTGGTGATGGAATTTTTCGTTTTGTGAAATGCAGAGATGGTTTGCATCTAATTCCGGTTGGAAATAAGGTTGTATTTGAGGAAGTAATAGGCCAGCTTAGGATAATTGTGGACAGATGTGGATTTCAGCATGTGCCTGTTGATGGGTACAAGCAGAGTCTCCACGCCATAGTTTCAATCCTCAAGGTATTATTTGAGAAATTCTGTTTTTATTTGATTTGAGTTTTGAATTCTGTGATACACATTAGTCATATATCCTAAAGAGAGAGAGTGGAGTGGTGAACTGAAAATATAGGTTATAGGATCAGTTCATTGTTTGCTCGATCACAAATCATTAATTCTGTTTTTGCATTTATCCTGTTTCCGCAGGCCATGCACTATGTAGATTCCTCCGAATAAGGAAAAAAACAACTCTAGAAATTTGGAACATTAAATTTTTCGAGCCACCGGTAAATTTGAAATTGGCCTCTATGGAACTTGTATATATGGCGTTGTGATGCATCTTTGCTACTATAAGTTAACGTGGCGTTTTGTGAGAGATTTGTATAAGCTGCGACATAAAGACACAATCTTGACTGATATCTTTTTTGATCTGTGAAATGGAATGTTAATTTCTGTAAGAAAATATCTTGCAATTCATAGGCTAATTCATGATATCATTGGAAAGATCTATATTTTCTGTTACATAATCTATAGTATGTTTCACTTGCAATTTTTGTTCATATATATCACGTATTCCTCTTTACATAATCCTCGTACTTCAGTTTGTGGCAGAGTCCATGGCCTTAAACTGTGTTATCCTCGTCACACCTCCACCCATTGATGAAGTTGCACGTCTCCAGTCAATACAGTACTATTCCTTCTATGTTCTTTTGCTTTTTCCTTTCTTCCCTTCAATATAGACATGATTCCCGTGTGATTCAATTGGAAACAGCATAACGTTTTTTTGCTTGTAAAAATCTACAGGGACCCTTATGTTGGGAACTTATCATCTGGTCTACGAAAGAGGACAAATGAGGCTGCTGGTAGCTACGGAAAACAATGTGTTACCGTTGCATCTGAATGTGGAGTTCTGGGTGCAGATCTTTGGACAAAAATGCAGCAGATTCCAGGATGGCAGAAGGCTTATTTAAGGTACTCTCTTTGGTTTCTTTAGCTTTTGGTGTAAACTAATCTTATTCTCGTATATGGTTTACGTTCTTTCATCTTTGACTCATAGAACTCCTGAACTTGCACTTCCACTTCTCATTATACGGTTGCCAAGACAATCTCCATCATAAGTAGATGTACAAGAAATACACATTTTTTTGTTTCTTTCTCGTGCCCTCTGCAGTTACAAATTTATTAACTTTTGCCACAAATGTTTTGCCTTGACTCCTAGTACTTATGTTTTGTTTCATTTTACTACCCTTTTGTAGTGTTACCCCTGCACTTTGTAATAAAGTGACAAAACAGAAAAAGAAAAAAACAGAACTAGAAATAGATAAAGAAATAAATAAGTATGGGGGGGCACAAAAGTAGAAACTTCCAATGAGCAAAGTACATGCTTCCTGTAGTAAACTGGGACTTCAGTTATGTTCTCGTTTCCAACTTTCAGTTTTTAGTATTTTTAGCGTTGTTTAATTTTTTTTATTTGATATGACTTTATAAAGGTGATTGATGTTATAATAAATGTGACTAGTTATTGAGTATTATAGTTATTAAGATAGTAGTAAATGGTAGATTTCATTAAATGATGATGATTAAATAGTCTATGAATTGTGGCTCATATTGAATACTAGTGATTGATATATATTGTATTATGTGTAAATGAATACGTAGTGGTAGGACCTAATATAAATATTCAATGTAGATGTAATGATTGATTTGGAAAAAATATGTAAAATAAAACTGATAAAACAAACATGATTCAGGTGTTTAGCATAGTAAAACACGGAAAAGATACCTTCCAATATGTATTCTAAAATATAAGCTGAAGGACCTATTACTTACTTTTCGTAGTTCTGTAGTGAAAATTAATTGTACCGTAGTGATGGAATTTTTCGTCCCATGAAATGCAGAGATGGTTTGCATCTAACACCGGATGGAAATAAGGGTGTATTCGAGGAAGTGATAATCCAACTTAGGATGAACGGTATAAATCTGGAGACGTTACCCGCTGATCTTCCTCTCAAAAAATACAGTTGGGATCCTCTATTTCAAACCGTGTTTCATCTTAAATTCCATAATTTCCATTAACTGCCACGTGAATATTTATGATATCATCCTATTCATATAGCATGTAGTAAATGTTCTGGAATACAAGATGAAACACGGTTTGGAATAGAAGATCTCATCCGCGAAAGATGCCCTCAAGTCTTTCGATAAATAATCACGAGAGCTTTAGTAGTGCCTTGTTGTATTGTTCTGTTCGAGAAAATTTTAAAACACGTCCTGTAATTTTTGGTTGGTTTCTGAACTTGTTGTATATCTTTTACTTTTACAAATCCGTCCTTTATCTTTCTAAATTGTGCGAATTTAGTCCAATTTTACCGGGATATTGAATGATCCCCAATGTATAATTTTGTATTTTTAGTGACTTTTGTTGATTGAGTCTGAAAATAGTGGAAATTGAACATGAATTATCGGGCGTGAAATTCAATTTTCAGGTGATAAAAGACTAAATGGCGCGATTAGAAAGATACATGCTGAAGCTGTATTAGTAACACGATACTGGACGAGTTTTTTAGACAACCCAAAGTTACATGACGTATTTTGCAAATTTTGCAATTATGTTCCATTTCTCCTCATAAATAGTGATTGAGTATCCATCAATGGATTGAGAGCAACTCAAATAAAACATACCCCGAGGTGTTTCATCCATCTTCTATTACATTGAATTTTATACATGACACTATTAAATAAAATGATAATGCAACAAACTTACTTTCTCATTCCTCAGTAAGAGGATGATTGAATTGGGATGTTCCCATCCGCATGTGTCATGAACCATGTTCAACGTATTTCATTTTACACCGGATGACTCATCCTTCCACATCTATACCATATTACCTACATCACCTTTTACAATTTTCAACACATCTTTTACAATTTTCAATACACATCCAATCATACTATATCCTTGAACTAAAATATATTTTTGGATATCTCATCCATGAATGTACCCCATCGAACGTGGTATATGTCACTATATCCCAATCCAATCATCCCCTAAGAATTTATATCCACAATACATTAGCATCGACTTGTAGTCAATCACTGTATCTATTCTAGAAGGCATCTGGTGCCAGGTCACAACTCACATGCACTTACAACACTTATAAACAAATGTACATATTTACAATTTTAACGCCCATACACTAATACACACATTAATTAGTGGTGTTATCTAATATATGTGTTGTTTCATGAGGATAATGAAATATAAAATGAATTACAATAATATTTATAAATAGTTAGATTTTAGCATTTTTCTTATATTTCTTCGAATACGTTGAAAAGAAATAAGATAAAGAAAAGAATAGTATAATTTTAGAAATTTGAGGAAATAGAAAAAAATTAATTGAAGACTTAACTGTCCACTTTATACACTCCTTAATTTTCTAACCCTAAGCTAAACGAACAATGAAAAAAAGTGGAAGTAATATTTGGTATTTCTTTTAGGATTTAAATCTTTTTAATTCTAGAATGTTGCATAGCTATCTTTTACTTGATTGATAGTAGTTACATAGGTATCGAGAGTTTTATTTAGTTCTCAAAAAGTAATATTAAAGTGAGTAAAAAAAAGAAAAATTAGGGTCGTCATAAATTACAAATAGTTATTAAGTCATTTGAAATTTAAAACAACGTTATGACAAGTAACACATGTTGGTTGTAATAAAACGACATAAAGTATTACTTTGTTCTAGTTTATTTTATGCAATAATTATAATAAAAAATATCGAACACATACGATGCACGTGCTTGTTTTCAGTATATATATATTTCTTAGTTCTGAAGATATTTTAGTACAAGGAAATGAAAAGGCCGATTATCTGGTATATTTCATTTTGGGACATCAAAATCATGATGATTTTGTTACATGACGTGAGGCAGGTTTGAAAATTGAATTTTTAGGGGTAATATTTATGGCTAAATGTATTACGTATTTTCGATAAAAGTATCATGATGAAGATGTATTAATATTAATATTAAGATCTCATTTGCATAGAGAATTTGTGCCATGGATTTATAAATTCATTGTTACTTCATGTGTTTGGATAAAATACTAAATGAGTAGATTTGTAAATTCAGATTTTTAAATCAACCCAATTATAAATCAAAGATTTGAGATTCACCATTTTACACTACATTTTGGAGGATTTCAAATCCTTTGACAGAGATAGTCATTTACAAATCTCTCTGCACTCACACCTCTCTCTCCCCTCACCCTCCCTGTCTCTCTCCTCCCCCTCTCTTTCCTCTCTCTCTCTCTCTCTCTCCTCCCCCGCTCTCTTTCTTCTTCTCTTCTCCCTATTACTTTCTCTTTTTGTTTTGCCTTTTATTCTCCAATAAAATGCTCTCAATATTTTTTTATTCTTTTTTCTTTTATCTCCAATGAAATGTTCCCAATGATTTTTTGAGATATAAAATATATAAAATGTATATATTTTATATTATTGAAAAAAAATATGTTCGGTTAATTTAGATGTAGATATATATTTTTTTATTTAATAAAAAATATAAATTGTTAGTTTAAATTTTAAAGAAAAAAAATTGAATTTTTCAAGTGTTGTATCAGTTTTTTGTCAAACAATGTATTTGAAAATTTTGGATTTAAAAATTCTTTCATAAATCCACCATAACTTCAAATAAGATATTTTAAGTCCATCTATTTCAAATCTAAGAATTTTAAAATCTATTCATTTTAAATCCGTTAACATATTAAATTCTTCCATCCAAAAACAACATAAGGTTAGTGTCTTTATTATAGGTGATTAATTGTCAAATCCGGTGTGCTTTCAGTCTTAATTTCCACACGACTCTGAAATATTCCAACATATCAGGTCGGCCCTCGCTATAAGAACCAGTAAAGCTTTACCCAAAAATAGTAATAAATAACCTTACACTAACCTATAATAAAGACACTAACCTTATGTCCTTTTTGGATCGAAGAAATTAATATGATAACGGATTTAAAACGAATAGATTTTAAAATTTTTATATTTGAAATTTATGAACTTAAAATACTTTATTTAAAGTTATGATGAATTTGTGAAAGGATTTTCAAATTAAAATTTTCAAATTCTTTGTTTGACAAAAAATTAATACAATATTTATAAAATTCTATTTTTTTATCCGTAAACTCATAATATAATAATTTTTATTAAATAAAATAATATTTATCTAAATTAATCGAACATAATTTTTCCAAATATATATACGCATAAACTTTACTTATGACTATCGTTTATGTACGCCATAAATTGAAATCATTTGATGCAATCATGCGGAGTGACCAACAATATCCAATATAGATTTTGACAATGAATTTATAAATTCGTAGTAGAAATCCCTTCATCCGAATGAGGTCTTAAATAAACTATTAGTCGATGCTGACAAAATACAGCCAGAAATGAGAAAAGAATAATACATATATTTCTTTTTACTCAACAAAATTAGGGATGACAATTTTATATGACCCGCACAATCTGACTCGACCGAATAAAAAAATGAGGGTTATGATTGATCTTAAACGGGTTGAGGTCAGAAACAGGTCAAGTCCGAATAACCCGCAACAAAAACTGTTTGGATCATGTCAACCTGCAACCTATTTTTCTTTTAAAAGTAAAAACAAAAATAAAAATAAGATCATTTATAAAGTTAGACAAAGTTAGACACATATATTTGTAATACTTATTGGTGATGGATTGTTATTTATAAATTTAAATTTTATTTTCAATTTCCTAATTGATTTGTGGACATGCATAATATAAATGTTGTGTTGTTGACTTTTAGTCTATTGAATCGAGTCTGTTGAATATGATAATACTTCGACCCTAAATATATGACGCAATTCATCTAAATTAAATATTGGACGGGGTTGGCCCAATTTCACCGACTCTACCCATGTTATGAATAGCACTGACCTTTTTGTATTTTAGTCATAAAAATAAAATTCACTATTTTAAGTCTTGGATGTTATTGGAATTTAGGTTTTGGGTCATCGGAAATTAGAAATAATTGGATTTCTTAATTTCTCGTCAATTACACATGATGTGGCCGTATATTGATACTCCCTCCGTCCCGGTTGAGTTTGCACACTTTTCTTTTCGGGACGTCTCATCTAAGTTTGCACATCCTTAAAAAAGAAAGTTTTCTCACGATCTCCACCCTTAAAATCTTCACTTTCAATCTCTACCTTTTAACAAGTCAACCAAAAAGTAAAAATTGTTTTTCTTAACATACGTGCCGGCTCAAGTGTGCAAACTCAGCTGGGACGGAGGGAGTACTAAATTAAACGTTACAACAAATTACAAAATTAGAGATTTTATGAATAATGATATAAATAGTATTGGAAGAATTAAATAAAATTGCAAATAGTTTTAGGGAATATATTGTCATTAAGGATATTTTTGCTTTTTCATTATACTTAAAAATATTTTATAAAATCTAAAATTGCATCTAAGTCTATATTTTGATTATTAATTGTTATAACAAACACTAATAAGATATATTCTGAACAATTTCGACCTGTTGGAATTTTTCTGAGTCGTGTGGAAATTAAGACTCAAAGTACACCGGATCTGACAATTAATAACATACTCCATTCGCCCCAGCTTAACTTATTTAGTTGATTGGGAACGGAGGTTAAGAAAAAAAATAGATTTTGTGGAATCTTTAATTTTTTTAAAGGTGAAAATTCTGTGAGAAATTTGTCATTTATGAACTGATAAATTAAATTGAGACAGAAGACAAATTAAATTGAAATGGAGGGAGTATAATAAAGACACAATTACATAACAACCTTAAATAAATCATTACCCAATCCTGACAAAAGAATACAGCAGAAACGAGAAAAAGAATAGTGCAAATATTTCTTTTTATTCAATAAAATATTGTTTGGAGACCAAGACTTTGGCGCATCTTAAATCCTCGATGCACTAATTATACCAATTTAAAATTCGTGCAATTTAGATCACGACCAGATTTTAACTTTGATAATTATTTCCCAAGATGCTGAAATGAATTGCTTGCCTTACGAAATTTAATTGTATGAAAAAAATAGTTTTCAATTTAATACGAGGCGTAAGTTGAAGAATTTGTTAAGAGGTATGTGCTGTTGCAAATTTATCATTCTTATATATTGACAAGATATCTTTTTAATTCGATCAAATAACATATTAGCCATGTGTAATTCCAACATTTGGTAAGATTTCTTTTAAAAGAAAAATGCTATGATTTTTTTACGGGTACACAATGCCATGAGATCATCTGTTACATTTTGATGTTACATTTTGTGTTTCATTATATTCATTAATCGACACGTGTATAGTATGATGTCACAAATTAATATGTGTCACGTAGTGAATTGAGTGTAATAAAAGATGAAACACCTACTATAACAGAGAATTCGAATTGATACAATATCGAAACAAAATGCGCGTAATTAAAGGACTGATGGATGGATGATTAAACATTTAAACTGAGTACTAATATATGTATGTATTTGATCATCGTTTACTAATAATAATCCTATAAAAATATTCAATTAAATTAGGTTCATTATGTTGACCGTAATTTAAGCTAATATAATCAATTAAATTAGGTTGATTTAGTCCATTGTAACTTAAGGTTACAAAATCAATCTTTTACCCATATCTCCCTAATATAAATATCTCACGCATTCCAACTAAACCTCATCTCACATTCTTTATTCAATACCCCGTTTCAAGAAGAATGTCATTTTAGTTATTTTTAAAAAAAATTAAGAATTGATATTTAATTGTTACATTTTGTGAAATACGGAAATAATTAATTAAATTAAGTAGAATTTTTAAGATAATATTGGAAGAATTGTAGTTTTTTGGTAAAGCGATACTTATTGTGAAAATTTTTAAAGTGTCTAAAATGATTTTTTTTTTAAACTGAGGGAGTATCATTTTTTTTTTCATTAGTCAATGTAAATTGTCCAGTACAAGATTTTCAATCCAATCAGAAAAATCAAGAGCTATTCAAAGAAAAAACGAGCAAGCTATGTGCCAACAAGTTGACATATGTTCTATGCTAAAAACAATCCGATAACATTAAATAAATGCTAAATATTACCTGTAAAAAGACCAGTGGCGTTAAAATCTTTTCCTTGCCCCTTGCTCTATGGCTGCAGGAAGCAAAAGATTTGGATGTAGAACCCAGACAAAAGCGAACTTGACGATCGGAGCAAAAAATCGGTGGAGAAAGAGCAAAAAAGATCGGAAAAAGACGTACATAGACGCGACAAAATTTCATGCTAAAACCCTAGTGAGAGACATGATGGACTTTCATTATTTTAGAGACTGAAAAAAACAAAAAACAAAAAACAAAATAAAATTAAAGATGAAATCTTCTCCTATCCTCCTGTGAAATTAGATATAGTAGTATACCTTCACCTAACTTATTAAATTTGATATTTATATAGTAACAACGTTGTCCAAATTGTGCATCCGAGGAATGTATCGTCATATTAATTAAACTTTTAAAACCCTTATTCAAATTAAAATTTTATATTAAAATATATTGATGTCCGAGGAATTTATGAGTTTCATAAACAAGGATAGTATTGTTTATCAAACTCATAATTATTCTTTTTCAAATTAAACTTTAATTTCAAAATAAACTAATATGAGTTGAAAACCCCATAAAAAGTATTTGGAGCTCATAAAAAACATGTTTTGTAAGAAAAATATTCAACGCAAAATTAATAAAAGTATTAATATTTAAAGATAGAAAATAGCTTCCGTGCATCGCACCGGTATGACACCATAATGTTGGGAAATTACGAACAATACAAATAATAACAAACGATAAACGAGAACCATCGACAAAGTCAAAACAAAGACACCAAATTTAACGTGGTTCGCTAACAACTTGTTAGCTACGTCCACGGCCAAACGAGAGGAACCAATCAATATCAAAAGAGTGCTTACAACATAGGACAAAGACAAACTTGACCCTAGGTCAACTATCCAACTCTTCATCCTAACAAATGGAGATAAACTCGAGTATCAATCAATTGATACTCGACCAAAACCAAACTCTCCACACTCTATGACCAAACGACTCTAAACCCGAAAATAGAGTCCCAAATCATAAGACAACCTCTCTCTTGTCTCTCAAATCAAATTCAATGACTGATCAAACAATCAATTCAATCAATTGACTGACCAATACAAATTCCAAAGATAATAGGCCTATTTATAAGCCCCAAAACCTAATCCTAGACACAAAAGGAATCTAACTGGGCCCAGGCTCGCGCTGGCCCATCTTCTGCGCCGTCAAGCCTGCCTCGACCGCGGCAATCGCTCTGCCTAACTAGACTCGGCCGAGGCGAGGAGGACCATCTTCTGTGCCATCTCGCCGCGGCCGAGACCTTCCGTCGCAGCCGTGTCCTCCGACGCGCCCAATTCCAACGACGTCCAAATCCAAGCCTCCACCTCGATGTAAACGTCGATTCAAACCAAATCAGATTCAAGGCACAAATTCCTAACATATAATATGCTAATTAAAAAGATTTTGGACTTAATTAATTGATTTCTCTAAACAAGATTGAGTTTATTTCCAGTAGTATGGCACCATAATATGCTAATTAAGAAGGTGTTTTAGCTGTGTTTATAAGTTATTTTAAAACATTTTACAAAAGTGTGACAAAATAAAAGAACTTATAAGATCTAAAATAATTTCCAAGCGCTTATAAGCTGCATAAAATATGAGTTTATCTACTATATCTTATTTTTTAAGGAATCTTATAAGCAATATTCAATTTACTAAAAACACCCATATCGTCTTTCCAATATAGTTCAGTTTATAGTGGAGGTCGGGCCCCCTCCGAGGGTTGGGGTGCCGGGGGTCGAGGCCCCGTGTGAGTGGTTGGGAGTAAATATGAGGATGGGGTAGGGGTGCCTGGTTGGGGCGGGAAATAATTAAAAATAATAATGTATTTTTTGTGATTACAGTGAAAATAGTTTATAATGTGAACGACTGAAATCACATTTTAAAAGAGCTTATAAGTTAAATTAGTCAAACACTTTGGCAACTTATAGGCTCTTTAAACATTACAATTTACAAGCTCTAAGGACATCTTATAAGATGTTGATGCTTATATAATATTTATAATAAGCTCGGTTAAACACCTCTAAATTCATTTCTATTCATCAATTCAATCATGTTGTTCTTCGAGAATAATTGGACTACTCTCTTCATTCTACAAAAGAGACACTTATTTTTTATTTTAGTCCGTCCCACAAAAATAGACCACTTACTATATTAAACTCTTTATGAGTTGTTGATTTCCATATTTACCCTCAATATCAACCAAATATATTTGGTGTAGCAGAATAAAAGGAAAATATAGACAAAGTTTAATGTTGTAACTGTATTAACTTTTATTCTTAATTTGTGCGAAAATAATTGTAAACCTATCTCGGAATTAAGGCGTATATGAAAAGCTTAATTATGGAAGTAAATTTCTTGATAGCATTTAATTTATCACACCATAGACCATAGTAGGACAAACCTACCCTAAATATAATATGGTATATGAAAAGCTTAATTATGGAAGTAAATTTCTTGATAGCATTTAATTTATCACACCATAGACCATAGTAGGACAAACCTACCCTAAATATAATATGGTATATGTTTAGCTATATGTAATTCTGTTTACTTGTATTTTTCATTTATTTGTTTATGTTCACAAAATATTCTCAATGCCTACCAGATGAATTCCAGTTTGGATTCCGATTCCGTTCATTTTTTTTTCTATAATATTTTTTCTTAATAAATATAAATTAATTTGTACAAATTCAATATCTTGGTATCTTATTACATGACAATTCAAATTAATTATGAGATGGTTAAGTTTATGTCATGTCTCCTCCATGAGATCATCTGTTACATTTGATGTTACATCTTCTATTTCACCATATTCACCAACCGACACGTGTTCATAGAACCTGTAATTTCAGAACCGTGCCCACTACTTCACGTAAGAAAAATCTTGTAAACCAGAACATCAAATATAGTAACTACTTTATTTCGGGAAAATAATATAGTCATGTATTGAAATATTGTGTCCATGTGATATACAATAGGATTATTGTACATATTTACAATTTAACACATGGACTAAAAAAAACTGCTGAAATATGATTTATAAAATAATTGCGTCTGCGAACCAGGTCCGTGCGCGGGTCGTGCCTTTTTTCTAAAAAACAAATTATACTGCAAGAACACAATAAATCTACTGTAAAAACACAATAAGTCTACTCTAAACACAAAATAACTACACTGCAAGAACACGATAAGTCTACTGTAAGAACAATAAGTCTACTCTAAACACAAAGTTACTATACTACAAGAACATAATAAGTCTACTGTAAGAATACAATAAGTCTACTATAAGAACACAAAAAAAAAAAAAAAAAATGATGCAGGTCATGCGCGACCCGCGCGCAATTCTGGGTGTACATTAAATACTATTGTGCATCATATGCACCCAAGTTTTTGCCATAAATATATAGATAATTAAAATTGAAATGATGGAATATACAAGATTAATTTTGTAGAGATCTTAACATACTATTTTTAATTTTTTCCCATTATATTTTTTCCATATATATAAATTAAGATAGTCCTGCAGACTTTCTCTAGAGTTAGAAGGATAGAGAGTTGCAACTTGTTATATTAAATGTTACTGCAGAAAAGTCCATAGAAAATAATTAAGCAACTTTGATGGCAGCGGTCGCGCCTCGTTCCAGACGCACTGTCTAGGGCTCCTCCAGTGCCGAGCTCCAGCTTCCGGCCGACCACCCTTGACCTTGGCCGAGTTCACGCTCAACGGGTTTAGCAACTTGGACTACTATGACCTCTCGGTTATAGACGGGTTCAATGCTCCGATGGGGTTCAGCCCCACGACTGCTGGGTGCGCGTCCCTCCGGTGCACGAATCGCCAGTGCCACCAGTAGGGACGGATCTAGGAACCGGTCGTAAGGGGTGCGAGTGTGTTTTATAACTATGTTATATAGCGTAGGGGCGATATTTTTGAATCAAGGGGGGCGAAGTTTGAAAGAGTAAGGGGGGCGAACTCTTGTATATTAAGAGTATTAATGAAAATTATCAGATAAAATTACATGTAAAAAAAATAAATTAGAAGTCCAAGGGGGGCGACCGCCGCCCCCCCCTAAATCCGTCACTGCTTACCAGTTCCATAATGATCTGAAGACGAGGACTTGCCGTGCCGATGGCAACTTTAGAATTGTCTTCTGCCCATGAATAATCACTAGACGGATTTTGATATGATGTACAACTACGATGAGTAACTCGTGAACACTTGCTAGTGTATTTATGATGTAGCATATATAAAAAATTCACACAAGTAAATATTCATAAAGTGGCTCATGATAGTTGTCCAGCATATCAAATCCTAATCAGTTACTAATGTAATAATATTGGGGATTTGGGGTCATAGACCTTGATCATGATCAACTCTCCGACTAGTTGGAGAATACTCCAATTATTAATAATGAAATTATACAATAATGCATAAATCTTGTGGCTGCTATGGTCAAATGTGATATGTATTTGATGTCATACTGTTAGCAGGTTGTCACATCTACGTTATCTACGATGCTGGAAAATGGTAATACAGATGTGGCGAGTGCAGCCGTCTGTGGTGCACTTGCAATAATCTACTAAAGATATTAAATTCAAGGCAAAATCTCGTACGTGACCGTCACACAGTGTGACAGGAAAAAATATCACTTTTTATGGTAAAAGTATCATGTTTATCTGTAAAAAGTATCACATTTTTTGAACAAAAAAAAGTATCACTTTTTGTAGCATAAGTATCACTTTTATCTGTAAAAGTATCAATATAGTAAAAGTATCACTTTTTCTTGTAAAAGTATCAATGTTTTCTGTAAAAGTGTATTCCGTCACATGTGTGACCGTTCACACACAAGACTCACTCTAAATTCAAAGGGAAAATCACTATACGCATGCAAAATCTTAAAAGATTTTTTTTTTTTTTTTTTTTACAGTTTTACTTTTTATCTCCCAATATACCCACTTTAATAATGTACTACCTATTGTACCCTTAATGAATACTAAATTTATTGGTTGTGAGGCAAAACACGGGCTTATAATAAAGAAGGATAAAATTAGATAAAGTGGGTATCTTGGGAGATAAAATAAAAGTGTCAAAATAGATTTTTAAAGATGTTGCAGGGGCACAACTGAATATTATCACTTAAATTAGGTTGTAATAGAGGCGGTTTGTAATCCACCTCTCAACAGTGTTTGAATATTTAGAGGAATACCTATGACTGATTCCCGAAAAGAATCCGTGAGCTAGGTGCAAATTTCCTCTCCTTTGCCGCTTCTTCTACGTGCCTACAAAACAGAGCCGGGGGGTGCCCCGGCGAAAACCCTCCGACGCTCAAGTCAGTGCTCTGCTCGAAGATTGATATTCAAGCAAGAAGAATAGTGAGTTAAGAGTGTGTAACCTTTTTGAAGATGAATGAACTCCTATTTATACTTACTGTTTACTAGGGCAAAGGGCCAAAATGTCATTTTGGGTTGCCCAATAAAATCGTGCCAACTGTCCCTCTGTACCCGGCGGCGGTGTCAGAGGGTACAGTACTTTTTTCAGTACGACCCACAGTTGTCTGTACCTTTAGCTCCAGTTGTCTGTACTTGTTGTCGGAGTTTGGGGAGCGCATATCTTGGTCCCTAAGTAACCAATGCAGGCCCCTCCATCTACAGGGCTCCGGTCCTGCTCCAGCGCTTCTCACTGGTGCACCTGGAGGATCACATTGAATCCTTCCGTTCAGGGCCAATGACCCAACTGAGGGGTCATCAGAACTGAATCCCCTCCGCCAGGGCTGGTACCAACAATAGTCACGCCATGACACCTCAACCCTGCAGGGCTGAACCATACCGGGTCGGCACATGAGACTCATCCCTGCAGGGGTGACACAACTCTGTCGTGCTCCCAAGGCACCAGAGCTGGCGGGATCTCAAGTCCTTAGGTCAAGGGCACTGTCTTTGACCCGTATCCTCAGTGGCCAGATTCCCGTGCAAGGGTAAAGTATATCTCCCCTATCAACTCCTCCCCCCTACTCTGGATAGTTTAGGAGCAAACTAATTCAGAGTAAGTCTTTCCTCAGCTCTGGAGAAGAGACACTTGACTGAGGAGATATGGCTCCATTCCTTTACCAATTTTTCCCGCCCAAAATATTTCAAATTTGTGATGGGGTGATCTCAGCAGTCCACGTGTCCTGCCCTTTGGACTTCCGCTGATCGTTACCCGTACACGTGTCGAGCTCTGGCATAGTCGGTTATTTTTTTGGGTTTTACCCCTTCTATAAATACCCCCATTTGCTTCACTTTACAAACTTTTACCCTCCTTTACTGTTTACTTCCGGCGATCTTCAAGTGCTTTCAGAGATTTCCGGCGATCTTCAAGCTACTCCTTCTTTCGATCTTTGTTTTTCTTCAAAACTATCCAGGTATTCTCTCTCTCTCCCTGGATTTTGCGTTTATTCTTCATATCCTAGTCTTTTTCCTGGAATTTTCTTTTTGAAAACACATGTCTTCGTCCAAATCTTCACCCACCTCTGAGGATTCTTCCTCTCGTATTCATTCGGAGCAGGAGTCTGCTGAGCAGTCCTCTGCTTCTACTTCTGGCTCTTCTAATAGTGAAACAACCCTTTCTGCACCGCTAGGGAGAGGGTTAGGTCAAAGCTCCTCCCTCTTGCAACCTTCCAGAGCTGAGACGAGCTCCCATGCCTTAGTCCCATATACCACCATAGATAGCCCCTCCTCCAGCTCTGATACTGAAGGGGGGATTCCCCTTCGCCGTAGTAGGCATATAAATAATGTTCCTGCCGCGCAGAGACAAGATTGGGACTTAGTGACTAGGGCCTCCACCTTCTCTGAGGAGGATATGACTTTCCTTAGGGACCACCATGCCCTGCACCGCCAATTTCTCTTTGACATCCCCGGTCCTGATGAGCGACCAAACTGGCTTTCTCCTCCCTCCATGGCTCTCTGGAGAGCTCACATAGATGCAGGGCTGAGATTCCCTGTTCACTCCTACATTGTCGGGGTGTGCAGCCGCCTTAGGATCCCTGTTTGCCAAATCAACCCTTCATCTCTGAGAATTCTGATATCCTTTTACATTTTGATGAGGGCTAACGGAGGTCAGTGTACCCCTGAATACTTCCTGGCTTGTCATGATTTCAAAAAAGGGGGTGGTGTTTTCTTCTACTTCAGCTCCAGACCTAGTGGCCCTGCACATTTTGTAGGAAAACCCTCCAGCTGTGACGGAAATTGGAAACCCCGTTGGGCTGTAGTTACCCCTCGCCTTGCAGGCTGGCCCTTCCCCTGCGAATGGGTAAACTCTGCACCTTGCTACTCTCGTCCCTCCATCACCTGCATCTCTGAGGAGGACAGGGAAGTCATGAGAAAGTTGAACTCCCACGTCAGGAGGAAAAGATCTCACTTCCCCGTAATATCCTTCCTTAGAGATGATGCAGTGCCGGCAAAGTATGGCCTCTTGGGGAATGAGGATAAACCCGTTACAGCCCCTGGTAATTATCAGCTCTGGGCATTCCCAGCTCTGTTCCCATGTTATCTTCTAAATAATTATTTTCTGTGCGCAGATATAGATTTCAACTTTCTGTTGGCTGAAGACGAGGGGGCTGCGGTTCATGATCAACCCTCTGGAGGAACGGAGGATGATACATCTGATGCTCTCCAGATTATAGAGCAGGATCCAACTCTTCCCTCTGCAACTCTGACCCCCACTCCTGCCCGCTCTGGGCAGAAAGGCACTGCTAAGGGCAAGAGTGTTAGTTCCTCCACCGCGTCAGCGACTCAGGCACCCTCCAAGGATAAGGGGAAGAGACCAGCCCCTTCCAGCGCTGAGCTCCCTCCTTCCAAGAAGTCCAAACAGGGCAAGTCTGGCAGCTCTGATAAGGCCGCGGATAAGCATCGTGGCAAAGGCAGGGGAGACGTTCGCAGAGCTGCGAACGACTATTACACCCTGAATTTGCCCAAAGGGTTCCTGGCACTCTCCAAGGCTCAGTGCACTACCTTCCTGAAGGAGATCCCCACGGTAGAGGACAATGCGACCATGAGCGCTGACAGCGACGAGCGCAATGACGAGATCATGGATCAGCACCTCGTCCAGGTGCTTAAGGGCTTTGGACTTCTACTTATTCATCTGTCTCTTATCTTTTATGAAATATTCACCTCCCTCTTGTTAATGTAGTTCCTGGCCTACTATGGCCGTCACAGAAGCCGCACAAGCTCCTCAGCGGTGAAGGACCTCAGAGCTGATTTCGACAAGTCTCAGGAGCAATTGACCAAGCTCACGGAAGACTACTCAGTGCCGAAGCTTGATCAGACAGAGCTGCAGAGACACAACACCGTTCTCACTACTGAGAACGAGAAACTGAAAACCGAGCTCGCCGCTGCAGAGGCCAATCACCGAGAGGCCTTAAGAGATCTGAGGGGGAGAGAAGCCGAAGCTTTGTCTCAAGGCAGAGCTGAGGGGATCGAGCAGTGCCGTCGGCACCTACTTACCAGTGCGCTGGGCCAGTCCTTTTTGAAGGAGCTGCAGCAGAAGCTCATTGAAGACTATCGGAACAGCTCTGCTTATATCCGCGATATGGCTCCCTGAGGGGTTTTATCCGTGCGGCATTCAATGCCGCTGCTGCTGACGCCCAAGCCAAGGGCTTTGAAGGGGAGCTACCTTTTGACTTGTCAAAGATCACCCCAACACTGCAGCTCCCAGTCAGCTTCAAAGGTGATCCCTCTCAACAACCTACCGCTCCCTGGTGGATCCCTGCCATCCGCGCCGCTGCATCCCTTGTGACTGCCGAGGATGTAGAGCCGACAGCGTTGAGGGAGGCAAAAGAACCTTTCGTTGACCTCTTCAGTGCACCGGAAGATGCCTCCGTTCCCCCTGCACCGCCGACGACAGGACCATCTTCTTCGACTGTCCCAGTGCCGGCATCAGGCGCTGGTCAGCGCAGGGATGATGCAGAGGAGGAAGACTCAGAAGCTGAAGATTCGCCCTGAATGCCTTAGTATATTTTTCCTTATTTTGTAATAGATCAGGGCTTGGACTTTTTGTAAATCTCCTTATATCTTAATGAAATCAACTTTCTTTCTTTTGCAATGCCTTCACACACACATTTTTTTTTTTTTTTAAACACTGGGCTTCATTCCAGAGCTGGTGCACGCCGAAACGCGCGGCGTTCTCCCCCCTGAGTTCGCTTCAGGGCATCTGAAGGGAAATTGTTCCAGAGCTGTTGTGCGCCGAAACGCGCATCGTTCTCCCCCCTGAGTTCGCTTCAGGGCATCTGAAGGGAAATCATTCCAGAGCTGCTGTGCGCCGAAACGCGCAGCGTTCTCCCCCCTGAGGACTCAGCTCTGGGGCCAAGGGCGAGGTTCTTTCTCAAACCCTCGGCTTGCATCATTTTGAGCCAGGGCTGGGACACCCCAATGCCCTGAGGACTCAGCTCTGGGGCCAAGGGCGAGGTTCTTTCTCAAACCCTCGGCTTGCATCATTTTGAGCCAGGGCTGGGACACCCCCATGCCCTGAGGACTCATCTCTTGTGGGGCGCTCGTTGAGCCAATGCCCCTTAAGGTTATTTTCCTGTTTAAGTAACACATTCATGACTTTCCACTGGTGGAGAGGCCCTGATAACTTGGACCCTCCTCTTTCATTAATCCGGGAAGATTTTACAACTTTGGTTTCTCTCCCTTAATTAAAAATATTAAAACATCCTGCCTTCAACTATACATAGTACTTTTTTAGGTTACTCACGTTCCAGGGCCTCAACACCGGCCTTCCTTCTTAACATACTCCACCAAATGCCCCTCCTTTATAAGTTTTTCTATCACATCTTTTAAATGACGACACTTGTCCGTCTCATGGCCGTAGTCGTTATGGTATCGACAATACGTCTCCGATCTCGGGTGCTTGGGGCCCGTATATGTAGTGGCAGGGTACTTGAACTCCGGGATCTCCGCTGCTATCTCCAACAGCTCCAAAGGTCTCAGAGTTAATGGGGTGTAATTCTCGAAGCGGGGCCCCCCCGCAGACCTGCTCTTCTCCCCTGGCTTACGCTCTTTCTCCATCGTCTCCCTTTTCCTTTCCACTGCCTTTTCCTCCCTCTTTCGACCACTGCGGGCCTCCTCCAAATTGATGTACTTGTCCGCTCTCTCCAGGAGCTCGTCAAAGGTTCGTGGCGTGCTCTTTGCCAAAGATCGGAAAAAGTCTCCATCCACCAGGCCTTGTGCCAATGCATTAATTTTAACCTCTGAGGTGGCGGATGGCACCTCCAGAGCTGCAGCGTTAAACCTTCCCACATATTTCCTGAGGCTCTCTGATTGACCCTGTTTCAGACTCATCAATGTCAGGGCCGACTTTTGTTGCCTCCTTGCACTGGCAAATTGATGTACAAACAAGGAACTCAACTCTCCGAAAGAAGTCACCGATCCCGCTGGTAGCTGGCTGAACCACTGTTGAGCAGATTTGGTCAGCGTTGTCAGAAAAACCCTACACTTCACCCCCTCAGTGTATTGGTGCAGCAGAGCCCCGTTCTCAAACCTCAGCAGGTGGTCGTGTGGATCTGCAGTCCCATCATATTCATACGACAGCGTTTTAAAGTTTGGGGGCAGCGGGTCTGCCAAAATTTCCTCTGTGAACGGAGAGCACACAGCTCTGAATGGCCTGCGAGTACCCCCATCCCTACTTCTTCGCAACTCCTCCATCTCCCTGCGCAGGTCCTGCAGCTGCTGATTCACTGTATTCACAGTATCTGCGTAACTTGCGTCATAATCATTTGTCTCCTCCACCTCCCTTGGAGGTGCCACCCTTCCCCCTGGCGGTGCTCGTTGCAGCATCGGGGCTCTACGCTCCTCCATGGCTGGTTGCCGGCCAGCCTGAGGGGAGAGTGCCCTCCTAGTCGAATTTACCTCCGTTTGCGCCACGTCTTCCACAGGGATAGGCCTTCTGGCCGTGCCTTGGACCTGCTCCCTATTCTCCACGGGAGCGAGGGCAGGTGATGGCCCTGAGAGTCCCCCCCGTTGGCCAATGCGCTGTTAATGGCCATTTTTATCAGGTAATTGAGATGCTCCGTTGTCATTGTCACAGTTGTGCCCCCCGGTGGAGGGGGCAAGGTGACTCCACTTCGGCCCTCCGTAGCCGGGGTGGTGCCCACAGTAGCACCCATCGGAGTGTTCCCTGGAGGGGTAAACCCAATCCCCTCAGGGAGACTTCTCTCTGTAGCCTCTCCTTCGAATGCAGCTGTCAAATCCCGTGTAGTGCTATCTGCAGCCATGCTCTATGAATGATTTAGCAAACAGTAAATTAACAATTTTACGATTCCCACGGGAAGTCCCGAACTCCCTCAGAGGTGATAAACGGTTTTTAGTTGAAAGGAACGACGGTAAGCCTCACGCCTTGAACCCAAAGTTTCCCACAGACGGCGCCAGTTTATAGAGGCGGTTTGTAATCCACCTCTCAACAGTGTTTGAATATTCAGAGGAATACCTATGACTGATTCCCGAAAAGAATCCGTGAGCTAGGTGCAAATTTCCTCTCCTTTGCCGCTTCTTCCACGTGCCTACAAAACAGAGCCGGGGGGTGCCCCGGCGAAAACCCTCCGACGCTCAAGTCAGTGCTCTGCTCGAAGATTGATATTCAAGCAAGAAGAATAGTGAGTTAAGAGTGTGTAACCTTTTTGAAGATGAATGAACTCCTATTTATACTTACTGTTTACTAGGGCAAAGGGCCAAAATGTCATTTTGGGTTGCCCAATAAAATCGTGCCAACTGTCCCTCTGTACCCGGCGGCGGTGTCAGAGGGTACAGTACTTTTTTCAGTACGACCCACAGTTGTCTGTACCTTTAGCTCCAGTTGTCTGTACTTGTTGTCGGAGTTTGGGGAGCGCATATCTTGGTCCCTAAGTAACCAATGCAGGCCCCTCCATCTACAGGGCTCCGGTCCTGCTCCAGCGCTTCTCACTGGTGCACCTGGAGGATCACATTGAATCCTTCCGTTCAGGGCCAATGACCCAACTGAGGGGTCATCAGAACTGAATCCCCTCCGCCAGGGCTGGTACCAACAATAGTCACGCCATGACACCTCAACCCTGCAGGGCTGAACCATACCGGGTCGGCACATGAGACTCATCCCTGCAGGGGTGACACAGCTCTGTCGTACTCCCAAGGCACCAGAGCTGGCGGGATCTCAAGTCCTTAGGTCAAGGGCACTGTCTTTGACCCGTATCCTCAGTGGCCAGATTCCCGTGCAAGGGTAAAGTATATTTCTCCCCTATCAGGTTGGATGTACAAATTCGAACAATATTGAATTATAAAAGAAAAAATAAATAAATGATTCACTTTAAAATTATAGATAAATCACATAACGAGTTCTTGCAATTTGCGTAGTAATATGTTTGCTAAGAGTATGAACTGACTTCTTTTGAGTGATTATATTTCTTCGAATGGATTTGCCAATCGCCGAAGATTTCCAGCAATTTTAATGAAATGTTTCCTTTTTAAGAAAAATATGGATGATATTTACAATATCAAAAGTGTTGCTTTATATTTATTCTAAAATGAAAAGTGATCCCGATCCTTACAATAAGAGAAGAACTACTATGGATAAAAATTTATTTGTGACGGTCACATGCATATCATTTTGTAGGAAAAACGAGGGTGGTGGCAAACAGAAATGACAACAAGAACCGAGGCCTGTGCAAAATAGTATCCTTCGAACATATCACCCACTTCCACTCGGTGCTAAGAGACTCGTGGACGTCCGTTTTCCAGGATACAATGATTAATGACAGTAAACTTTCTAGCACATAAATTTACTGTACGGGGAATTGAAATTGTGCCTGAATTGTATCACCGAGGCAGGAGGGCCAAAGATATTGCTGGGAAAAACTGGAAGGGAAAAGCAAAGTGCTAGAAATTTTCGTAGGCGTTGCCCCTGGAGGGGTTCCGTCCATTAGTTCTTTCTCAAAGCGTGGTGGAGGGGATAGGTCGCAAGGCATAGCATTTCCCGTCATACTATCAAGGATTTATACAAACAACTATTTCTATGGAAACAAAATATCCAAAACCTCTCACTAACTCCAAACCTTCTCATATAATCGAATGAGGACATGGGGACGACACAGAATCAATGAGAAGGACAGGGCTAGGAAACCTCTCATGCCCTAAACACAAAAGTTCCCACAGATGACGCCGGTTGATATGGACGATATGGAATCAACCCTCAATGAGTTAAAACATGAATCGTATTGAATTATACCTATCAAGGAGTCCAAGAATTGCTAAAGGATCAGGTTGGACATCCGCATCGAATGCACGCTTGTTTTTGCAAAATAGAGTTGGGAAGTCCCGGCGAAAATCCTTCGACGCTCTAGTCAGTATTCAACTCAACCAAATGGAGATGAAAATCAATTTGGCAGTGAGAAGGAAAGAAAGTGTGTAATCTTTTCAAATTGAATAAGGAATTTATAATTATCGTTACCTTTAGGACAATGTAGACCTACCTTCTCCTACCACATGTACAAAACGATCATGTATTAGGCGGCGGTGTCAGAAGGTATCGTCCTCTCCTGCAAAAAGGGAGGCAATTATATACTATGTGTCAGAGGAGGGATTGCCTAGTTTGTCTCCCACTAGGGCTATAAACGAGCCAAGCTTGTAGGTGTTCATGTTTGGTTCGTTTATTTTTAATCAAACTCAAGCTGAGCTATAAGTGGTGTTTAAGAATGTTTGATTTTGTTTATGAACGTGTTCATTAACGTGTTTGACCATGTTTGTGAACATTTGACTTGTGAACAATTAATTACTCTACTCACAAATATCAAATAAACACACATTTCCCTAAAAAATTACTTACAAATAAACGAATTTAACCAAATACTTACTAACATAACATGTAATATAAGAATATTAGAAACATGTGGTATGAAAGTTGTTTTTCTTATTATTATTATTCGTACTATTATTAAGTCGGTCTCGAATGAGCTTGTTCACGAGCTATTAATGAACGAGTCAATCAATGTTCAAGCTCTGTTCATTATAAAATGAGCTCAAAATATTATTCATTTATTCAAATAAGCAAGCTTGTTCGCGAACAATTCAATGAAAGCTCTGTTCAATTACGACCTTATCCCCCACGCCTAACGGCCATACATAGCCTGAGTTGCTACCAATCTAATTAAGGCTAAATTCCACCCCAAACATCATATTTACCTATCGAGTTTCTATTTGCCCAACGATGTTGCTGCAGAGCCGAAGGAACGCAAGAAAATGAGGCCTTCGGAAGGTTGGATCGCTCTCAGCTCTGAATTATCAAATGCTCACTTATCCCCTATTACATTTTATAATTAAAAAAGTAACTTGTAAAATTTATAAAGAAAATTAAATTAAATTAAATTACAAAAAGAAAAAAAAATCGGAGAACTGACGTTTGAGACTAAAACGGATACCGGAATCATAACCATAAATGTGGCATTTTGATTTATGTTCATCTTTATATTCAGACAGATAGATCATCTCCTACAAAACTATCCTACATCTTTTTTTATGTCACTGGATGGTCTTCGTATGAATATTTGCTTACTCATTTAATTGATGATGACTTTAATTTAATTTACTGCTCAAATTAACTTAGTCAACTCGTTCCCTTGATATATGTTTATGAGTCAACGAATGTTTTCATGTGACGACCATTCGATGATATAGGATAGAATGTAGGATGATTATATAGGAGAAACCTCAAATCAATATTCACGGAATCGGTAGTTTCGGAACGATGCTCATACTAATTTCACATAAGAAAAGTCTAGGTAACAGGAACATCAAATATCGAAATTCTTTTTCCTTTTCCTTTTGAATTTTGATACGTCAAGCAACTAAAGAGATAGTCATGCAGACTTTTCTTTAGAGCTAGAAGAGTAGAGCATTGCAACAACTTGAGAAAAGTCCATAGAAAATAATTAAACCCCACAGATTATCTCTATTGATGAATCATCATATGGAAAATTCTATCCTTTGAATTGTCTAACAAATATTGGGAAATAAACCTTATAAATATACACAATCCACAAGTTATTGAAAACACAAAAAATACTTAGAATATGACTACTTTTGCCAAAAGCCTCCCCTTTTGTGCCCTTATTCTTGCATTCATATCTTATTCTGCCCATGCAGCCACTTTCAATATCCAAAACCGTTGCGGCTACACCGTCTGGCCTGCTGCCTCGATAGGCGGTGGCAGACGGCTCGACCCAGGCCAGAGCTGGTCCCTATTTGTGCCTGCAGGTACTAGTGCGGCCACCATTTGGGGCCGGACTGGCTGCAACTTTGATGGGAGTGGTAGCGGCTCGTGCCAAACGGGTGACTGCGTAGGGGGGCTGAACTGCCGAGCTCCATCATCCGGCCGACCACCATTGACCTTGGCCGAGTTCACGCTCAACGGGTTTAGCAACTTGGACTTCTACGACATTTCGGTTATAGATGGGTTCAATATTCCGATGGAGTTCAGCCCCACGACTGGCGGCTGCACGAACCTCCGGTGCCTGGACAGGCAATGCCCTGATGCTTACCAATTCCCTGCTGATAATACTAAGACTAAGTCTTGCCGGGCTGGTGGTGACTTTAGGGTTGTCTTCTGCCCATGAATAATTAATTACTGGGCAAAATCTGATATGATGCACAACTGCCGTGAATAATTCTTGAACATCTATTGATGCGTTAATAAATGTTCGTAAAGATATTTTCGATAATTGTGCAACGTATCAATTGTCTTCGGTAGACATATATACTAATGTAATAAAATTGTGTAATAAAGTTGGGGATTTGGGGTCATAGACCTAGATCATGACCAACTTTCCTACTTGTTGGAGAATATTCCAATTTTTAATAATGAAATTAAACAATTATGCATAATTGAATATGTATTGTTGACGTTGAAATTTAGAATAATTGGTTCACCTCGGTACCATTGCACCACTACAATTTTATCTTTCTCTAGCAAGAATTATAAATTATCGTTAGATAATTTTATGTGCACCGTACATTATCGCGTTAAAACATGAAATATCAATTATATTATATACTTAGAAATTAATTTAATTAAATTTTCAAGACATGCGTAGTATTTTTTTATTGATATTCAATTAGTTTCCACTTGTCGCCATTTCATTGAACACGAAATTTATATATCTACAATATAAAAATGGATATCAAATTAATGACCACTAAAAGAAAATCAATTGTAATATCATACATTAAAATTTCAAAATGAATTTACATTTCAATAATTTAGATTAAAAGACGAAAAAACATGTATAGAGAGATTAACTTGCACACTACCATTGGTAGTGGGACATACTTTCATTCTTTTGGCCAACAATAGAAAATGTGTCTTACAATAACTCACAATCTTATACTTTTATATGATACTAGCACTACGCACGTGCGATGTACATGGTTATAATTTTTTTTTATTATTTAACAAAAGAATTAATTTGAACGTAAAATAATTGTACATTGTGATCACTGTAAAATATATACACAACTTCGTAGATTATTCAATGTAATAAAAATTAATCCATTGAACAAAAATAATTTTGAATCAACTAATAATTATAAGAATCACAAAAGAGAAATAGAAAAGTTAAATAACCTTAGTCTTAATAAAACAAGTTATAATAATTAACGTTAAAAGATTCATAAAAAACGACATACCATGATATAAAGTAGAAATATTTAGTCTTACAAATTTTCTATTATACAGCGACTTGATCATCATTAATATATCTTGAATAAAGTTATACGATGATTGGAAAACTATATACGTAATAATGAGGCATATATTCTTATGTTTTGCACCAAATCATTGGCATTTGAAGAAAAACACATTTTAAATTGTTTCATTACATCATCAACTAACATTCATAAGTTAATTATTTTGTTATATAGACACAAAATATCAGGCCTATCGTACTTTTCTATAATTCTCTATTAAATAGTTTCGATTTCAACATACATTTGCACATGAAATTCTTTACATATTTTAATGTGAGGAAAAACTTTCAACAACTTAGTATCAAGGTCCAACGTCCAACTTATGTTATGAATTTTATTTTCTAATTTTTTTATTATTATTAAGTATAACCATCTTTAATATAATTTACTTATCGATTTAAGATTGCTTATTTCAGTTTCCCTTAATTATTTTCTCAATACAATGTCGAAATTTAAAAATTATGTGTGATGTAAAATAAAAATCCTACTATAGTATAATTACAAAATAAATAACATTTTTTATGGAAGGTTGACTATATATATAGTGTCTCACAATCTTCAATTAAGACACATGCTACAATCTATATAACATATAATAAATGGTTTAACTAATTTGTAATGTGTTTAATTCCTTATTTAGTTATAGTGAAATACTCCTAATTTTTCAAACATTGGACATCCATATAAAAGTCTTATATATACATATTTAAACCACGCATTTCGATTTTATTTCTCTCATTTTATTTTTTATTTAGACTATACAGTACTCTATTCGACTTAATTATTTTTTATCTAATCTATTGTCAAGTTAATATTAACATTCAAATTTCACTGTCTTTATTTTTCAATATGTTTTAATTTAATTATGTGATTCTCATTCACATAGTACAATTTTTCATTCACAGTACAACTTAGTTCATTATTTCTTTATAGTTCTTTTTTTTATTTCTTAATTGTACCTTATAATTTATATACCATAGTAAATTCATTTATCAAGTTATTACATATGCTTAAAATATATATATATATATATATATTGATTTAATAACTTGTTTAATGTTAGATCGTAAATATTTAAAAGAATCTGGGCAATTATTCATGTCCACTAATTTTTACGTATGCCATTTTATCATTTCTATTTTAGTACAATAAAATTTCACACATCGATCAAAACTCCAATTATTATAAACCTTGTTATTTTTATGTTTCTCCCCAGTTTTCTAACATAACAATTTTTTCTTTGGTCTACTAAAATTACATCATCTATTAAAAGTATTACATTAGTGAGTATGTTTGTGTAGGTATGTGACCGCACTGTCGGGTGCAGTCAAATAAGATGATTTATTTCCTAACCTTCTTTCCTAATAGTAGGTAGAGTAAGTCAGGGTCGATCCCTCAGGGAACAGGAACTAATTGTATTATTGTACTAACCAATTTATATAACTAACTATAATATAAATATAATAAGGGGGAGTTTTGATTTGATTTAATTAACTAACGCAAATAACTAAAAATGATTAAACTAGTGAATAAAGAGTATCCCGCCTTTAACCCAGTATCCCCCTAGCCTGAATATTCATGTAACTAATGCAACTACTTAACTAATTAGTTCTGAGACCCCTACTCCAAGAATTAACAGGTACGCTTAGCTAACCCTTGTTACCCCTTAAGTATAATTAATCCTAAGAACTTAGCAATTAATCCTATCCAATTAAGTAGTCCTAGGAGATGCTCGCTAGAACAATCGTAATTAGACGCATAGGGAATTAAGGCAATGGAGTAGGTACGGTGTTGTACTCACGAACGTGGTACAAGTGACCGCGACTTTGTGTTATCCTAGCGAGTAACCACTTTTTGCTACTTTTGGGCACAAACGCATAACAATTACGGATTATGAATTTATGACCTAGCGACAGCTATATGCCTATTACTAGGGTGATCAGTCCACATAACAAACATATAAAAGATAGAGTAATCCAATAACACAATGTAATCTCAGAACATAACTCAATTAAGCAATTACCGAATCAATTACATAAATAACAGTCTAGGGTTCAACATAGTTAAAGACGGGAAAATAAAGCTTAGCCGATCATAGCGATCGCTAAGAACAAACTAATAAAAGAAAACATAAAACTATAAAACCCGAGTTGCTGAATCTTGAGTCTTCGTGTTCTTCAAAATTTCCACGTCCGAGCTCTCAAATCAATGTAAAAGTTCCTCCTTGATGTCTAGAGCCTTGAGATATTTATAGGAGTACATCTCTAGGAAAAAGAGGGATAAAACCTAATTGGAATAGGAAAATAAAAAAACGTTTTTGAGCTTGTGGGCCAAGTAATGGGCCGACACTGCATTCCTTTTCCAACTTCAAAGCTGTTTTTGAGGGTCTTATGACCATTTTTAGGTTTTTCTTCTTTCATGCAAAGTTGTAGCTATTCGAATCAGCTTTCCAACGCCACCAATTTCACCTAAATCGGAGTTGTAGATCTCAAGATATGGTCGAAATACTAGAGGTGTGTCAATCTGTCTCGGCCGAGAATAACTGTCTCGGCCGAGACTCTTCTACAGCCTGAAATTCGACTTCTCTGACCTTCTAGCTCGGCCGAGCTTCTCTGGCTCGGCCGAGACTGATTCCCAGCAGCTTTTGGGGCCATTTTTCTTGGTTTTTGACTTGTGGGACTTGTTCTCAACATCCATTATTAGTCGAGTTCGACTTTTTGGTCTAAATTCACCCAAATAACTTCAAAACAAGTCACAAACGTCAAATTGCCCAATAATACAAATACGAGCAATACACGATCAATTACGCATGCAAATGCCACTAAATAGACACTTAACTCGACTTATTATACATGCATAAACACGATTCCCAAATTCCCCCAAACTTAAACCTTTGTTCGTCCTGAACAATGCAAAACAAAGAAGAAACACAAAAGACACGTGTTAAAGGTGATTTAAGTGGCAAACATAGTTTCAAACCCATTTTTATATAGCAAGACAATATGATAATCCGAGCATATCCAACATAGCAACTTAGAATACTTTCGAGACTCGATACTTTCAACAAGTGATCCTTACTGGTTAAGTGTATCACTCATCTCTCAAGTGTATAAGGTAAAAATAATTCACTCACATTGGACTACATGCAATGCCTACTATATGCTTGCCCATTATCTAAATCAGACCTCGTACTTGACATGTGTGATATAGGATCAAAAAGGTCTTTATTCAGGTTGTAATGTAGGCTTAAGGTAAGGTGGGAAATATTTGGATACAAGTGACTAATCGTTGGACTAATCGAGTTTTTTCTACTCAACCACCCCTCAAAACAATCACTCAATCCTCACTCTCCAATTTCAGCAAACCTTCCCGCAAGAAAGTTTCTTCACCCCTAAAAAAATACTTACAATAACCTAAGTGCTTTTTCACACTTCACTTGGGTACCACAATTTTGGGACTACCCAATTTTTCATAAACTCAAGCAATTAAGCACTTTTAGACTCCTAACCTCTCCTTTAAACAAAAAGAATAACACTTATGTACAACGAACTCTTTCTTTTCTTTTCTTTTCTTTTTCTTTTTTTTTCCTTTTTTTTTCTTTTCTTTTTTTTTCATATGAATAACTATTCAAACAATGACCAATACATCACACTTTACACCCCCTCCCCCAAACTTGGTTGAAAACCCACGTTTGTAGGGAAAAGAGTGGGATGAATTGGTTCTAAACATATAACACTTAGGAGAGGTTAGTTTAAGCTTGATTCTTTCACCTATCATTTGCATTCCCCTTTTTCCTTCCACATTCTCCATCTTTACCCAAATTAATTCCCAACTACCTTCCAATCCTCCTCCCTCATACTCACTCTTAGTCCAAATGGGCCAAAGGTTTTATATGAAAATGATGTGGCTTGTAACATAGGGCGATCAAAGAAAAAGCTATAAAGCGCAACTGGGCTACAACGGAAAATTTAATTGGTGAAAAGGAAGACAATGAAAGGCTGAATAATAGGTTAAAAATAAAAAACCGCCTAATATCATATCCTACATCACAGCATGTTCGACATATTCACGATAGAGACTCCGGGCAAGTTCTAGAGACGACTACATATAACCAATGAATGCACACCGAAAGAATGTAAATATTACTCCAAAGATGGGAGTACAAAATTTGGCTCAAAAACTCACAGGGTTATAATTGATCACAAGTCTCAAGTACAAGCTCAATTTTATCTTCATTACATGTCATGCTCTATCATACGTCATTTTTCAAATTTTAAGCAAGAATCATGATCATCATTAACTAGTTACACACTTATCAATTTCTCATATCTTGCCTTAAAAACACGCAGTTACAAACAAGGTACAATCTCGGGTTGACTCAATCCTAGACTCAACTAAAATGAAAAATACATAACAACTAAACACGACCCAACTCACAAAGACAGTGGCTCACAGGCCAGACGATCAACCAAGTAATTGGCTCACAGACCATACAACTATGGCTCACAGGCCAACACTCAATAAATAAACAAGAAACTCGCAGCTAGCACAAAGCAAGAAAATATATGAAAATAAAGCTCAAAGCTCAAAAGGCTTAAAAGCGGCCAAATCGTCCCACTAACACCCCCTCTCCCAAACTTGGTTAAAAACCACAGTTTGTGGGAAAAGAAGGGTACGATTTGGTGCTTACTCACAGTGCTACTACTAAAATGGTGGTTGGAAGCTATGCTTGCTCCATTATTTGGCTATCGCGCCCCACCGGATGTCCTTGTTATATCCATCCTGCTCCACCACTTCATTGATTTCGAGTAATGTTAGTTCCTACATACTTTTCAAAAACAAGAATAAAATGCATCAAACTGAAAAAATAAAAATGCATTAAATAAAATAAAAATACGATAAACATCGGGTTGCCTCCCGACAAGCGCCTTTGTTTTACGTCGTTGGCTCGACTCAAGACTTCCCTTTTAGAAAATACCCCAAGGTGGTTTGCGGGCTGGTCTTGATGATTGTGGCTCCTCCACTACCGTATGAGTTTTCATTCTGACCCGTTTCCTTCTCAGGTATGCACTTGGAGCCATGTTCAAATTGTACCCGCACTTTAATTCTTTTTCACAGACTGTCTGTAACACACTAGGTGACCCAGTGTGTGTCATGAACTCAAAATATGGCAGGGTACTGGATAATTCAGTGTGCGTCTTCAATACACTGTCTGTCAGCACATTTGATGACCCAGTCTGTATCTCGCCTCCAATGTGCGTATGTTCAGCCTGACTTTCAATGCTCTCTTCATTCTGCAGCACTTGTACGGGCTTTTCATCCTCTCTAGGCTGTTCTTCGCTCCTCAAAATCACGGCATGTTCGTTCATTAGATTTTCCTTGGGTTGGGATGCCAATTTTTCTCTTTCTTGATTTTCTAACCTGCATACCACGGTAACCAATTGACTAATTTGAGTCTCAAGGTTTCTTATTCTCAACCGTGTCTCTTCCTGAAATTGCGGAGTGTTAGAAGCCAAGATTTTCACCATATCTTCCAATGACATATTGGAACTTTGTTCCATCATGACATCAAAAGAAACAGTAACAGTCCTGCAGAAAGTAGCACTTCGACAAGCACGTAGGATGACCCAAAGATTACGAATAGTAATGAAAATAAATAATACTAATTAACAGAAGAAAATATGTATCTAAAATAGTAGAGAATATGGTTAACACAAGAAACACAATTAATTTCAACCGTTCCCCGGCAACGGCGCCAAAATTTGACCGCACTGTCGGGTGTAGTCAAATAAGATGATTTATTTCCTAACCTTCTTTCCTAATAGTAGGTAGAGTAAGTCAGAGTCGATCCCTCAGGGAACAGGAACTAATTGTATTATTGTACTAACCAATTTATATAACTAACTATAATATAAATATAATAAGGGGGAGTTTTGATTTGATTTAATTAACTAACGCAAATAACTAAAAATGATTAAACTAGTGAATAAAGAGTATCCCGCCTTTAACCCAGTATTCCCCTAGCCTGAATATTCATGTAACTAATGCAACTACTTAACTAATTAGTTCTGAGACCCCTACTCCAAGAATTAACAGGTACGCTTAGCTAACCCTTGTTACCCCTTAAGTATAATTAATCCTAAGAACTTAGCAATTAATCCTATCCAATTAAGTAGTCCTAGGAGATGCTCGCTAGAACAATCGTAATTAGACGCATAGGGAATTAAGGCAACGGAGTAGGTACGGTGTTGTACTCACGAACGTGGTACAAGTGACCGCGACTTTGTGTTATCCTAGCGAGTAACCACTTTTTGCTACTTTTGGGCACAAACGCATAACAATTACGGATTATGAATTTATGACCTAGCGACAGCTATATGCCTATTACTAGGGTGATCAGTCCACATAACAAACATATAAAAGATAGAGTAATCCAATAACACAATGTAATCTCAGAACATAACTCAATTAAGCAATTACCGAATCAATTACATAAATAACAGTCTAGGGTTCAACATAGTTAAAGACGGGAAAATAAAGCTTAGCCGATCATAGCGATCGCTAAGAACAAACTAATAAAAGAAAACATAAAACTATAAAACTATAAAACCCGAGTTGTTGAATCTTGAGTCTTCGTGTTCTTCAAAATTCCCACGTCCGAGCTCTCGAATCAATGTAAAAGTTCCTCCTTGATGTCTAGAGCCTTGAGATATTTATAGGAGTACATCTCTAGGAAAAAGAGGGATAAAACCTAATTGGAATAGGAAAATAAGTCTAAAAAACGTTTTTGAGCTTGTGGGCCAAGTAATGGGCCGACACTGCATTCCTTTTCCAACTTCAAAGCTGTTTTTGAGGGTCTTATGACCATTTTTTGGTTTTTCTTCTTTCATGCAAAGTTGTATCTCTTCGAATCAGCTTTCCAACGCCACCAATTGCACCTAAATCGGAGTTGTAGATCTCAAGATATGGCCGAAATACTAGAGGTGTGTCAATCTGTCTCGGCCGAGAATAACTGTCTCGGCCGAGACTCTTCTACAGCCTGAAATTCGACTTCTCTGACCTTCTAGCTCGGCCGAGCTTCTCTGGCTCGGCCGAGACTGATTCCCAGCAGCTTTTGGGGCCATTTTCTTGGTTTTTGACTTGTGGGACTTGTTCTCAACATCCATTATTAGTCGAGTTCAACTTTTTGGTCTAAATTCACCCAAATAACTTCAAAACAAGTCACAAACGTCAAATTGCCCAATAATACAAATACGAGCAATACACGATCAATTACGCATGCAAATGCCACTAAATAGACACTTAACTCGACTTATTATGCATGCATAAACACGATTACCAGTATGTAAGGTATGTGAGTAAAAATGATGTTCAGCTTATAGATTTATTTGAATAAAATCAATCCATTGTATAGGCCAATAGCATTTAAATTTACACAATATCACTACCGATGCATTTATAGTTTTATATCTTCATATATATTTTTTCCTGATTTCATATATAAGCTACTTTTACCACTTTTCTCCATTTATATATATATATATATATATATATGACTTTATCGTATACTTTTTGAATTCAATAAAATTCGCAAATCAATTATTATTTTCTCTTGTTGTAATGTTTATAAATGTTACTTATGAAGTATAGGATTTCATTCTTCTACTCATTTCCTACAAGCATAATAATTCGATTTATATTTACTTAGTAATGCTCATACAAAGAAATTTAGCGTGTAAACATATATATTGCTAGTTTAATCTAAATTTAAACAGTAAGGCTAAATGTATCCCTAGTTTAGTCCAAATTTTGAAATACTACATTGTAATAATTAACCTGTATGGACATCTAACTATATATATATATCTATATATATATATATATAATTTTGTTTTTTGTATTCTTCTCTCATCTACTTCTATTATTAAAGTGTGAGTTGTTTCTTACCAAATTTGATTTGCCTATTATATCCTTAATGCATTTTAATTTTTAAGGTTAGTTTGGTAACTATATCTTAAAGTTTATTTATAAACTATATCTTTGAATTTTTATTTTTATGGTTAGACAAAATTTGATTTGCCTATTATATCATTAATGAATTTTAGTTTTTAATGTTAGTTTATTAACTAGATTTTCAAAGTTTTATTTATTTGGTTAGAATTCTATATAGTTCATCTATCAATTCGTGGAGATGATATCCTAAAAAATTTCACGGATATGATATATAATTCATCTAATGGTTTAGTTGAACCTACATATTAATCATATTCTCTATTTTTCTTTATTTTTAATAATATACATAACATTATTATTTTTATTTTTAAGTTTGTTTTTAAATTTCTTATCTCTTTTATAATGAGATTATTTTATATAATTATCAAAAAAAAAAAAAAACTGTAGAAAAAAGAAAAAAAATCATTAATTAGTAAATTTTTAACGTTAATTTAGTAACTTTATTTTTAAAAGTTTTATTTATTTAGTAAGATCCATTTTATAATAAAAATTCATCTCTCAAGTTTCAACTTATGATTTATTTTTTTTATCACATTTCATAAAATATATAATTCAACTGATGACATAAGTTGAACTTAAATATTAATAATACCTTATATTATTATTCCTTGGTAGTAAAATACATTATATTATTTCTTTTATTTGTTTATATTTTATTCGATTCTTCATAAATTTCTGATAATTTTTCTAATTGGTTTCTTCTATTATATTTGAAGAGAAAGGAGAAAGACCAATTAGCACAAATGTACTTACAATAAGTAAAATTACTTTAGTATATGATTCTCATGATATTGAATAATTGAAGTTACACAAAAGATATTTATGTATTTATAAGAAAATTACAGAAATTTAAACATATTGTAGGACTTTAGTAACTCCAAAGTTTGACTTTTTTACTAGGATAATGATTCCAAGACTTTTAATTTCAAATAGTAGTACTTTAGAGTTATTTAGATAATAAATGTTTGCAAAACTATCAAGTTTTGGTGTTTTCATTGTGAAAATAATAATAAAAGGTTTTACGATTAGCAAAAACAAGACAAAAAAAACTATACACATAAATAGAGAAAGCTCTTATTTACCCTTTTTCATTTTAACAGATATATTTTTTTATTTTTTGTTTACTTTTTCTTTTAATTTAGGTACGTAGTTATAATATATATATACTCATTCTATTAACCTTAACCAAAAGTAATAAAAAATAAAAATAAAAATAAAAAATTGACAAGATAACTGTAGTGTATCATATTCCTTTTATTTACTCTTAAATTTTTGTGAATCGATCTTTCTCCTTTCTCTACAATTGTAAAACAATCCAATTAGAAGAACTATATGAAATTTTTATGAAGAACTGAAGAAAGTATACAAAAAAAAAATAATAATAATAATATAATGTATATTACTAAAAAGGAATAAGAATATAAGATATTATGAATATTAAAGTCTTTAGTTTATGATTCTCAAAATATTAAATAATTGAAATGTACACAAAAGATATTTATATATATGTATAAAAATTATAGAAAATTAAACATAGTTTAGTAGTTTAATAGCTCCAAACTTTGACTTCTTTGTTAGGTTAATGGCCACAAGAATCTTAACTTGCAATAGTGGTATACCATAAAGGTATTTAGGTATTGAATGTTATATTAAATTTTTGTGTTTTCATGGCTAAAAAGTACTAATAGATTTTTAGTTTACTTTTTTTAATTTAGGTATAGTGCGTAGCTATAACATCTATGCTCATTTAAATAACTACAACAAAACAACGATAGTGGATTATATAATATTTAATTTACCACAATATATGAATGACTCAAGATTAATGATACTGACATGATAAAATATTTAAAATATGTAAAATGTAATAGTTTAATATGATTTCAATAGTTATAAGTTTGACTTCATAGTCGAATAATAGACACAAGATTGTTGACATACGATCGTACTTATATTTTTTTATTATATAAAAATGATTGAAAGTTAAATTTAAAAAAAATGACATTAAAGAATTTTTTGGAAAAAAATGGATGAGATTAAATTAAATCTTTTAGTCTATTTAAAAAATGTAAACATTATATGTCAGAACAATATGTAAATGATTCACTATAATTTATATTACTATGTATAAATTATTGACAAATTCTTACATAGTGTTTGGTAATAAATTAAATAGCCAACTCTTATTATAAATATGAATTAGAATAATACTTATCTAATAGTAACAATTTATTTGTCTAAATTTGAATATTATAAATTTGCTACTTGCAATAATCTCCCTAATTTTCTAAATTATTGAAATATCATTATTAAAACATTGAGAAACAATAATAGAATTTATATAAGTTATCTAATGAAAAATAAAATTTGAATATAGAATATTTAGACTTAAAGTGTAAACTATTGAATTGATCAAGTGTTAGAGCTTAATGCGAATAGTAACTTAAACTTCATTATAATATAAACTTGAAGCTAGTACTGAAATCAAAGAATAAAATGACTTGCATGTGAAATCGTTGAGATTATATTTTAAAATTAACTTTTGAGTGAGTTAAAAGACATGATAGAAAATTGTATGTTTTTTTGTGTATACCACTTTATTAAAGTCCAGCAATAGAAAATAATATCAAAACAATTGAATAAGAACTATATGATGATAAAATGAATAGAAGTGAGAAATGCATTGTGAAGAAAGATAATACAAACTTATGAATAGACATTATTATTAGTAGATATAACTTTAATAACATCATGAACAAAATTATCAAAAAACTATCATAAAAATTATAAATATTAAAGGGTCTACGTGAATTTTCATTATAAAGAAAAATATAATAGACGAGTTTAGGTAATATAATAGAAAAATCAAAGAATAAGCTAATGTGATAGAGTCAGATATACTATACTATGAGAAAAGAATACAAAACAATATATATATATATATATATATATATATATATATATATTTAGATGTCCATATAAGTTAATTATTACAATGTTGTATTTCAAAATTTGGAGTAAACTAGGGATACATTTAGTCTTACTGTGTATATTTAGATTAAACTAGCTCTCTCTCTCTCTCTCCCTCTCTCTCTCTCTCTCTCTCTCTATATATATATATATATATATATATATATATGTTTACACACTAAATTTTTTTGTATGAGCATTACTAAGTAAATATAAATCGAATTATTATGATTGTAGGAAATGAGTAGAAAAATGAAATCGATATACTTTATAAGTAATATTTATAAACATTACAACAAGAGAAAATAATAATTAATTTACGAATTTTATTGAATTCAAAAAGTATATGATAAAGTCATATATATATATAAAAGATGAAAAAAATGGAGGGAAGTGGTAAAAGTAGCTTATATATGAAATCAGTAAAAGATATATATGAAGATATAAAAACTATAAATGCATCGGTAAGTCCAGCTTCGGTACCACCACTGCGAGAGAAGAATACATAGTATTTAAATATGAGGGACCCACTAAATTATATAATTTCATATTTATCTTACAGTGGTACCATAGAATCACCCATAAGTTGAACATCATTTTTAATCACATACCTTACACACCTACAAACATACTCACTAATGTAATACTTTCAATAGGTGATGTAATTTTAGAAGACCAAAGAAAAACTGTTATATTAGAAAATTAAAGAGAGACATAAATATAACAAGGTTTATAATAATTGGAGTTTAGATCGAGGTGTGAAATTTTATTGTATACTAATAATATAAATAATAAAATGGCAAACGTAAAAATTGGTGGACATGAATAGTTGCATCAAATTCATTTAAATATTATCTAACATTAAACAAATTATTAAATCAATAAAAATATTATATATATATATATATATATATATATTTAAGCATATGTAATAACTTGATAAATGAACTTACTATGCTATATAATTTATAGGGTACAATAAAGAATAAAAAAGAACTATAAAGAAATAATGAACTAAGTTGTACTGTGAATGATTCAAAAATTGTACTATATGAATGAGTATCACAAAATTAATTTAAATATGCTGAAAAATAAAGACAACGAAATGTGAATGTTAAATATTAACTTGACAATAGATTAGATAAAAAATACTTACGTCGAATAGAGTACTGTATAGTCTAAATAAAGAATAAAATGAGAGAAATAAAATCGGAATGCGTAGTTTAAACATGTATCTATAAGACTTTTAAATGGATGTGCAATGTTTGAAAAATTAGGGGCATTTCACTATAACTAAATAAGGAATTAAAGACATTACAAATTAGTTAAAACATTTATTATATTTTATATAGATTGTAGTATGTGTCTTGAAAGAAGATTGAGAGACACTATGTATATAGTCAATCTTCCATAAAAAATATTTTTTATTTTGTAATTATACTATAGTAGGATTTTTATTTAAATCACACATAATTTTTAAATTTCGACGTTGCGTTGAAAAAATAATTAAGGAAAATTGAATTAAGCAATCTTAAATCGATAAGTAAATTATATTAAAGAGGGTTATACTTAATAATAATAGAAAAAATAGAAAATAACATTCATAACAAAAGTTGGATGTTGGACATTGATATTAAATTGCTGGAAGTTTTTCCTCACATTAAAATATGTAAAAAAATTCATGTGCAAATGTATGTTGAAATCGAAATTATTTATTAGAGAATTATAGAAAAGTACGTTAGGCCTAATATTTTGTGTTATACAAATAATTAACTTATGGATGTCAGTTGATGATGTAATGAGACAATTAAAAATGTGTTTTTCTTCAAATGCCAGTGATTTGGTGCAAAACATAAAAATATATGCCTCATATTACGTATATAGTTTTCCAATCATCGTATAACTTTATTCAAGATATATTAATGATGATCAAGTCTCTGTATAATAAGAAGTAAACAATAGTTTGAATAAATCAAATTTTACATGTTTAGAAAATTTTGTAAGACTAAATATGTCTACACTATATCATGGTATGTCGTTTTTTACGAATTTTTTAACGTTAATTATTATAACTTGTTTATTAAGACTAAGGTTATTTAAATTTTCTATTTCTCTTTTGTGATTTTTTTAGTTTTTAGTTGATTCAAATTCATGTTTGTTCAATGAATAAATTTTTATTACATTGAATAATTTACGAGGTTATGTATATATATTACAGTGATCACAATGTACAATTATTTTACGTTCAAATTAATTTTTTTTATTAAATAATAGTAAAAAATTATAACCACGTGCAACGCACGTGCGTAGTGCTAGTAGTATAATATATCTGACTCTATCACATTAGTTTATTCTTTGATTTTTCTATTATATTACCTAAATTCGTCTATTATAGTTTTCTTTATAACGAAAATTCACTTAGACCCTTTAGTATTTATAATTTTTACGTTAGTTTTTTTATACTTAAGCCCGGCATATATATTCTTCATTGCGCCTTCTAATTTCTTATTCCGCCTAATTTATATTCCATGGTCAAAATGTTAACTGGTCAACACAAAGTACTACACTCCCATTATAAATATTACACGTGGATTGACTAATATAGTTTTATTTTTTAACAATTCCTTAAAAGAAATATAAATTACATATTCAACTTTATACGTTTTAAACTGTCACAAGATTGAATCAAATAATAAACTATTATTTGATATTTACGTACTAATATTATTTCGATTTACTTCTATATCCTACTTTAATTGTTAATTTTATTTTTACCGCGTAACTTTTATACTTTAATTTGATAGGTTGTACTTTATAAGTTTTAAACTTGCATTTTTTTTAAATTACTAATAAATTTTTCATTTATATTCCATTCTTTTGCAAGATATATCATTTTAGTGTCATTTTCACGATTCTTAATTTGACATCCATATCATATACTTCCTCCGTCCCAAGTTAATTATCCTACCTTGGCCTGACACGGAGACTAAGAAAGAATAGATTTTGTGGAATTTTTTACTTTTTCAAAGGTGGAGATTGAATGTGGAGATTTTGATGTTGGAGATTGTGGGAGATTTTGTCATTTATGGAGTAGGACAATTAGCTTGGGAACAATTAGGCCGGGACGGAGGGAGTATATTATAATGCATTGAAAAGCTATACTACCTCCATCCCAGTTAAATTTGTCTACTTGTCTTATCAGTCCGTCCCAGTTAACTTTGCAACTTCATAAATGAAAACTAATTCCCACAATCTTCACCTTCAAAATCTCAATCCTCAATCTCCACCTTTAAAAAAGTCAAAGGAAAATCAAAATCTATTTTTTCTTAACATCCGTGTCCGATCAGAGTTGCAAATTTAACCGAGATGGAGGGAGTATTATTTTTTGGTTCGATTTATGTATTAAATATTTTTACAATCTTCAAATATAAAATTAGTTAATCTTTTTTTAAAAAAAGTATATTAATTAATTGATTTATTTATAAAAATATGATTAATAAATTTATTTCATTTTATATAATTTTTATAATATATTGCATATATAAACCACGGTGAAGTAATTATGTAATTAATAATTTTTGGCAGAAATTTTGGATCATAATTGGCACGGAAAAAAAGTACAAATGGTCCCATAACTTTTTACTACTCGGATGTAGTCCCATAAGTTATTGTTTTTTCGATTTAGTCTCACATCTCTCAATTTTTGTCCAATTTTAACCAAATATTGTCGGCGCAATTTTGAGAATTCCGGCGACTTATGACACGTGTCGCCGGATTTCCAAGGTGGAATATTTTTTTTTATTTTTTTTATTAGGAGACCACATCAGCAAATTATTTACCATGTCAACTTATATTTTTCTTTTGCCTGAATTGAATTAAACTCCAAAAATACAAATGCAAAATAAGAAAAAATATCTTATTGATCTAACCCTTAAATCAAAATCTGCACCCCTTCTTCTTTTTCAGTTCGCGTTCTTTTACAAGAAAAAGCCCTAACTTTTCTCTTCCAATCTTTTCTATTTGAAAGTCGTAGCTTCAACTCCCCCAAAATTGGAGAACACACGAAGACAAAGAACCATGTCCGAATCTAGGAATAGCTCGTTGTAGATAAATAAATTTTGTGTCCAATCAAATGGCGACACGTGGAAATCAATTAAATATCAATAAAAAATGTACTATCCATGTCTTGGGAATTTAATTAAATTTATTCCTAAGTTATAGTATAATTGATATTTAATTTGGGTCAAAATAAATTATCTACCAACATTTCGGTAAGATGGCCCAATCAAATCAACAAAGGCCCAATCAAGTCAAAAGGGCCTAATCCAACAAGAAGGCCCAACCAAATCAAGTCAAGTTAAGCCAGGCCCAACCAAATCAGGCCTAGCCCAACCGAAATCAGGCCTAGCCCGACCAAATCGGGCCAAGTCAGGCCAGGCCCAACCAAATCAGGCCTAGCCCAATCAATTCAGGTCAAGTCTAGCCAGACCCAACCAAATCAGGCCTAGCCCAACCAAATCAGGCCCAAGCCCATCAAATCAAAGGCGGCCAATCAAATGGCGCCACATTGCAAATGAAATATGGAAAGAGCTCTCCCCTACACCTATAAAAGGAGGCCTCTCTTCATTCAAAAAAGGACAAGTGTAGAGCTCCAAGAATTGGAAGAACTCCAAGAAATTCAGAAGACTCAAAGTTCTCGAAGATTCGAAGACATTCTTCAAGATTCGAATACGTTCTTCATCAAATTCATCGAGAAGTAGCGTTCAATTCGTAATCAAGCTGGTCGGCCTTCGGACAACGTTATTGAAAAACAACAAAAGCGGCGGAGAAAATCAAGAAGCGGATTTTACTCCAAAATTCCAAATTCGAAGAAAACATTCGAAGAGAAGAATCAGAGGATTGAAGAATAGAGAGTGTTACCCATAAAGTTACTCATTTTGATCCAATTGGAATTAATTTGTACAATTTTTTGTGTTTGATAATTCAATTCACAAAATTTGTTGTTACACTCGCTAAATAGGATTGTGTGCGATTGTTGTGAAGTAATGTTCAATATCATCAAGTGAGCTATACTTTGTAATATATTTTGTTGGGAATGTGGAACCGGGATCAGGGAGTGAAGAACCGGAGGAATAAATTGGGTTTTAGCATCAAGAGTACAAGCTGTTCAGAATAAACCGGGTTCGAGGCAGTTGAAGATAACCGTCATTTGTGACGGAGCAGTTGCAGAATTGTGACGAAGAAAATCGTCACATTTGTCCGGTAGCTGAGCTCAACTTCTTTCAGTTAGAACTTCCTGTACAGTTGCATTCGAGCTTCAATCCATATATCATTGGAAAGCTCTCATTGAGGAGAACATCACTACGTCGAGTAATTTCCCTGTTCTTTAGATTAGAGAGAGTATTTAGAGATTGAGTGATTCGTGCCCTAATTTGCATCAGAATTGGGCATTTCATTTCTTGAGTGTATTCTCTGTAATTGATTGGATTTCTTAGTGGATTGAGGTGTGTCTTGCCTCCGTGGATGTAGTTCATCTTGAACGAACCACGTTAAATTGGTGTTTGATTCATTTTCAGTTCCTGTTCTGCGCAAGTCCAATTCGGCCACAACTCTGGCCGAACTGCATGTGTGATTTCAAATTGTTTTTTGTGCGAATTCCAGATTTCTTGGTGTTGTGTGTTCAAGAGTTGATTTCACTAACAAGTGGCGCCGTCTGTGGGAAACAACTCTCACAGCTTGAAGAAGGGAAGGAATGGCTGGCATGAAGATGGACTTTGAGAAGTTTACAGGGAGAAATGACTTCACATTGTGGAAGATCAAGATGAATGCAGTTTTGGTTCACAATAGCCTTGATTTTGCTTTGATACCTCTTGATTCGTGGGAAGAAAGTGAGAAACCCAAGTTTGCATCAGTAGATAAGAAGGCCCTCAGTCTTATCTTTCTGTGTTTGGGTGATAAACCGTTAAGAGAGGTCTCAAGATGCAAGATTTCCTCAGAAGCATGGAAGAGATTGGAAGATCTGTATCAATCTAAGTCAGTTTCCAACAAGCTGTTCTTGAAGCAGAAGATGTTGGCCTTCAAAATCACTGAAGATAAGGTAATTTCTGATCAACTTGATGAGTTTATTAAGATGGTTGAGGAATTGGAAGACCTGGATGTGAAATTGGAGGAGGATGATAAAGCATTGATGGTGTTAAACATTCTTCCAAAATCCATGGAAAGCTTTAAGGATGTTTTGATGTATGGGAGAGATGAGCAGCTGTCTTATGATGGGATAGTGAAGGCTCTGAGGTCTAAATGCTTCCAGACTCAAGGTGATAAAGGCATGGTGCAATCAGGAGAAGGTTTGAATGTTAAATTCAAGAAACCTTGGCAAGGGAGGAAGGGACAGAATGCTAAGGATCCCAAGGCAGGAGACTCTAATCCAAAGAAGGGGAATGAATGGGTTGAGAAGAGGAAATGCTTCAAGTGCAAGCAGCCTGGTCACTTGAAGAAGGATTGTCCAAAAAGAAACAAGAAAGGTGGAAATCAAGGGGCAGAAGCTGCTGCCATTGACCATCAAGAAGATCCTCCAGAGGTATTAAATGTTACTGAATCAAGAATGGTGAAGGAATGGGTCTTGGACACAGGCTGCTCCTTTCATATGTGTCCACATCAGTCATGGTTTGATGAACTGAAGAGAGAAGATGGTGGAAATGTTCTCCTGGGAAATGACCAATCATGCAAGGTCAAAGGAGTTGGATCAGTAAGCATAAGGATGTTTGATGGTGTGGTCAGAATCATCTCAAATGTAAGATATGTTCCTGGCCTCAAAAGAAATCTTCTATCTCTTGGTTCTTTGGTAACTAGTGGTTGTCAGTTTAGCTCAGTGGATGGTTTCTTGCATATCACAAAACATGATAAAGTGGTGATTAAAGGTAGACAGCATAATGGGTTGTTTATCTTGATTGGTTCACCTGTTGTTGGGAGTGTTGATATGGCCTTGAGCAGTTCTGAGCTTGTTAAATGGCACAAGAGGCTTGGACACATAGGAGAGAAAGGGTTGAAGGAGTTGTCAAGAAGTGGTGTAATTGGAAACATGGGAAACCAAAACCTGGAGTTTTGTGATCAGTGTGCTTTGGGCAAGTCCAAGAAGCTGCCCTATGGAAAGGGTGTTCACACAACTCAGGAGCCATTAGATTATGTCCACTCTGACATATGGGGTCCTGCAAGGACAGAGACTCATGGTGGAGCAAGGTATTTCATGTCTTTGATTGATGATTACAGTAGAAAGGTGTGGATCATGTTGATGAAGAATAAGAGTGATGCTTTTCATAAGTTCAAAACATGGTTGATTCAACTGGAAAATGTTAAAGGGAAGAAGCTGAAGCACCTTAGGACTGATAATGGATTGGAATACCTCTCTACTGAGTTCACAAAATTCTGTGAAGAAAGAGGAATCAAGAGACATAGGACTGTCCCAATGAATCCTCAACAGAATGGGGTTGCTGAGAGGCTTAATAGGACTCTTCTTGAAAGAGTAAGGTGTAGGATGCTGGGTTGCCAAAGGTATTTTGGGGTGAAACAATTGCTACAGCATGTTATCTCATTAACAGGTCACCCTCATCAGTGATTGGGTTCAAAACACCTGAAGAGGTGTGGAGTGGACAGAAACCAAGTTATGAAGGTTTAAGGGTGTTTGGGTGTCTTGCTTTTGTCCATGTCAAGCAAGACAAGCTAGATGCAAGAGCTCTAAGATGTGTATTTCTTGGATATCCAGATGGAATAAAGGGCTACAGATTGTGGTGTCTAGAAAAGGGAAATCAGAAGATAATCACAAGCAGAGATGTAAAGTTTAATGAGAATGTGATGGCTTATACTTCAACAGGCTCTAAGGAAGAATTTGATGGTGCTAAAGAGACAGAAGAGATATCAATTAAGGTGGAGCATCCTGCTGAAGATGATCACACACCTCAACCACAAGGAAATCTACAAGATAGTGATTCATCATCTGAAGAAGAAGAACAAGTTGGACCTTCACAAAATGTTAGAGAATACAGCATTGGAAGGGACAGGCCTAGAAGAACAATCAACAGACCTGATTTCTATGGTCAAGCAGGGAGTGTTTACTATGCCTTGAGTGTTGCTGAAGACCTGGAATCACAAGAGCCTAGTAGTTTTAAAGAAGCACTAGACTGTGAAGAAGGTGAACACTGGATTCAGGCAATGATTGAAGAGATGGAGTCTCTGGAAAAGAATGAGACCTGGATATTGGTGGATAAACCAAGAGGTCAGAAACTTGTGAGTTCTAAATGGATATACAAGAAGAAACTAGAGACTGCAGGATCCAAACAGGTGAGGTTTAAAGCAAGATTGGTGGCTAGGGGCTTTACACAAAGGGAAGGGATTGATTTTAATGAAGTCTTCTCTCCAGTAGTAAAGCATTGCTCAATCAGGTTGCTTTTATCAAAGGTTACTCAAGAGGACATGGAATTACAGCAACTGAATGTGAAGACAGCATTCTTACATGGAGAACTCATTGAGAAGATATATATGAAACAGCCAGAAGGCTTTGTTGTTCCTGAACAAGAAGACAAAGTTTTTCTGCTGAAGAAGTCACTATATGGACTCAAACAAAGTCCAAGACAGTGGAATAAGAGATTCAATGACTTCATGATCAGTGTTGGTTTTGTAAGAAGTCTGTATGATAGTTGTGTTTACTTCAACAAGGATTCAAAGCAAGATAAAGTCTTTCTTCTGTTGTATGTGGATGATATGCTAATTGCCAGCAGGAACAAGAAGAGGGTACAATGGCTGAAGGACAGACTTAACACTGAATTTGACATGAAAGATCTGGGAGATGCCAAGAAGATATTGGGCATGGACATTCTAAGGAACAGAGAAGCTGGAGTGCTTTGGTTATCTCAGAGACAATATCTACATAAGGTTTTGGAGAGGTTTCATATGCATGAAGCCAAACCTCTCTCCACTCCAGTTAATCTACAAAAGAAACTCTCCAAAGAACAATGCCCAAAGACTGAAGAAGAAGTCATACATATGAGCAATATCCCTTATGCAAGTGGAGTTGGAAGTCTTATGTATGGAATGATTTGTAGTAGGCCTGACTTGGCCTATGTTGTGTCTTTAGTAAGCAGGTTCATGTCAAACCCAGGAGTAGAGCATTGGGAAGCTTTGAAACATGTGATGAGGTATTTGAAGGGTTCAGTGAACTTGTCACTGAAGTTTGAGAAGAAAGTGGATGGAAGCACTGTTGCATTGGAGGGATTTGCTGATTCTGATTTTGCAGCAAACATAGACACAAGGAAATCTATTTCTGGATTTGTGTTTACCTTATTTGGAATAGCCATCAGCTGGAGAAGTGCACAGCAGTCAGTTGTAGCACTGTCAATAACAGAAGCAGAATATATCTCTCTCACTGAAGCTATCAAAGAAGCAATCTGGCTTAAAGGGATTCTGAAAGATTTGGACATCAAGCAAAAGTGTGTGGCAATTTACTGTGATAATCAAAGTGCTTTACACCTTGTGAAACACCAAGCATTTCATGAAAGGTCAAAACACATTGATGTTAAGTTGCATTTTGCTAGAGACATCATTGATTCTGGTTCTGTGGAAGTGAAGAAGGTAAACACATTGCATAATCCTACTAATTTTCTTACTAAGGGTGTACCTGGGAACAAAGTGGAGCATTGCTCGAGCCTGCTGCAGCTTGAGCAATGTCATGAAGAGCATTAACAAGACAAGGCAGTGGTGAGGCAGGAAAAAAAGGCACACATGATTCATTGAGGTGGAGATTTGTGAAGTAATGTTCAATATCATCAAGTGAGCTATACTTTGTAATATGTTTTGTTGGGAATGTGGAACTGGGATCAGGGAGTGAAGAACCGGAGGAATAAACCGGGTTTTAGCATCAAGAGTACAAGCTGTTCAAAATAAACCGGGTTCGAGGCAGTTGAAGATAACCGTCATTTGTGACGGAGCAGTTGCAGAATTGTGACGAAGAAAACCGTCACATTTGTCCGGTAGCTGAGCTCAACTTCTTTCAGTTAGAACTTCCTGTACAGTTGCATTCGAGCTTCAATCCATATATCATTGGAAAGCTCTCATTGAGGAGAACATCACTACGTCGAGTAATTTCCCTGTTCTTTAGATTAGAGAGAGTATTTAGAGATTGAGTGATTCGTGCCCTAATTTGCATCAGAATTGGGCATTTCATTTCTTGAGTGTATTCTCTGTAATTGATTGGATTTCTTAGTGGATTGAGGTGTGTCTTGCCTCCGTGGATGTAGTTCACCTTGAACGAACCACGTTAAATTGGTGTTTGATTCATTTTCAGTTCCTGTTCTGCGCAAGTCCAATTCGGCCACAACTCTGGCCGAACTGCATGTGTGATTTCAAATTGTTCTTTGTGCGAATTCCAGATTTCTTGGTGTTGTGTGTTCAAGAGTTGATTTCACTAACAATTGTGGTTTTGAATTCCCCCATTAAAATCTCTTGAAAAGAAGAAAATGTTGGGCGTAGGTTCTACGGCTGCTCGTGATACTCGGTATGGTTTTTGTTCTTGCTTCATTTTTATTGGTTTGTTCAAGGTTGAATTGAATTTATTGAAACATATTGGGTTTAATTTTGGCGGAATGAAGGTCATTACACAAGTTTTAGGTGGATAGATGCATGCACTTCTATGTGATAGTAGCAGACACATAATAAGAGAGCTCTTGCGAATGCTTAACAAGAAGAACGCTGAAAATGAGGCCCTGCATAATGCCCTCATAAATCTCGAAGATATTGTTTCCGTAACCGAGATAGAGAATGAGAGAATGAGCTACTCTTTAAAGAAAAAAAAATGGAGTTAAAGAACAAGGAGTTGGAGTCCATCAATAATGAGTTGGTAAAACATATAAGTCGAAAGAATTCCCAAAACTACGCCGGCACGTGAAGGTCACATGACCTTTTTCCATCAGCTGGTCAACATTTGGTCAAAATTGGACCAAAATTGAGCAATTACTAGAGATGTGAGATTAAACAAAAATAATAATAACTTATTGGGCTACATCTGAAAAAGTAATAAGATATGGGATCATTTTGGCCGGAATTCCCAAAATCGCGCCGGCACGTGACCTGGTCAACAATGGATCAAAATTGGACCAAAATTAAGCAATTACTAGAGATGTGTGACTAACTCGAAAAAACAATAACTTATAAGACTAAATCCGAAAAAGTAAAAAGTTATGGGACTATTTTGACATTTTTTCCAAAAAATTCAGTATGATCCCAAATTTCGGTACTTCCAAAATCTAAGGATTAGAAGCAAACCAAAACTTATAAAATTCGTATCGAACTGTCATAAAATTCAAGACATTTCGGTATAGTATTTCAGATCTAATGAATCTAGTGAGACGATTTGGTTCAATACGCTAAAAAGTGTAACTAATCAATTTATTTCATTTGACATGAATTTTCTAAAATTTTCTTCATTTATTATGTTGAAAGAAAAAAATATTGTTTGAATAAACGAACATATATTTTATTAAATTAAAAACAAAAGTTAATATATATATTATTAAGTTTTCCACCGTTTGTCACTTAAGCAAATTATCATCAATGGTTGTTGGTAGTTCTTGATCCTTGCACGCCTCTGTTTATGATTTTGATCCTGTTAATAGATGTTTAATTTAATTATTGCTGAAATTAATTTAGTCTACTCCTTCGATGCGTGTTGTTAATGACGTGGAAAGTAGCTGACATGATTGCTGAGCTGGACGAGGCACATACACCACAATCGACAGCCGAGCAAGTATATTTATGATTTGTGAGTCAGCAAATATGTCACTACCATCCGATAATATAAGAGGAGATGGAGAATGATTATGTAGCGTCGAACCACTCACGAAACCGATAATTTCGGAACGATATATGCTCATGCTAATTTCACATAAGAAAAATCTGGGAAATAAGAACAAACCGGAACTATTCTTTTTCTTTTCCCTTTCGATACGTCAAGAGACTAAAAGATAGCCGTGCAGACAGGGCTAGAAGAAGAAGAATAGACCTTTGCCACGACTTATATGTATATTTCATAATTCGATCTCAGTCTTGGAATCGGTCCAATTTTAGGTTAAAATCCGTCGTCAGTCATTTTAGTAGAAGGAAATTATCTCGTCAACAGAAATGGATCTAGGATTTTATAATGTAGTGTGCTGAAATGTATAAAATTATATACATACAAACAAAATGGTCTTTTGAGACCATAAAAAGTGATCCCAAATAATGAGTATTTGTCACAACTTAAGTGAAGTGGTCTCAAATAATGAGTATTTGTCACAATTTATGAGTATTTGCCACAACTTAAGTGAAGTGGTCTCAAATAATGAGTATTTGCCACAACTTTATTGTCGTCTCAATAACTCGAACGCAAATAATATATTTGTGACTACAAAAGTGGTCTCAAATGCGCCTCAAATATTTTTTGCAACAACTAATTATCTCTAAAAGTAATCTTAAAATGGTCTCAAATAATTTGTAGAGAGATTTGTGACAAAAAGTGGTTACAATTAACTTATTATTGGTGACCACAATTGTCGTGTCAAATAATTTTATACAAAACACCTCTTTTGTTGTAGTGACATTGAAAAGTCGTTAGAGTTCAATGAAGTTACGTCTTAGTGTTGTAGGCTTTAAAAGGGAAAAAGATATTGGTAATAAAATTTAGATAAAAGTTTTTTTTTTTTTTTTTAGGAAAATGTACTAAAATAATTTGAAATAAAAATAATTGAGCATGATTTAGTTATGTATATATGTATTAAAGACTAAAGTGTAATAATAAAATTAAATAGGGGTGGACTTAGTTAAAATTTTGCATGAATAACAAAGAAAATAATAAAACTTATACTACTGAAAATGAGGTTTTACAAATTTTGCACTAGTTTGGAGCCCGGTACTGGCACTATATAGATTCGCCCATGCTCGTGAGAACTAAAATTGAAAGAGTCCAATTCATAGAAGACTAAAATTAAAATTAAGGAATATACAGAGCTCAATTTAACTCGTCGCGTGCGGCTCGCATAATGATTTTCATTTACTAAAATGATTGACGACGGATTTTATTCTCACATTGGACAGAGCCAAATATCAAACAAAAATTGAAATTATAAAATATTCAAAAGTAATTTTGCACGGTTCTTAACATGCATGACTATTTTTTTTTTTTTTTTCCCAACAAATATAGGAAATTATCTTATATATACGCAATCCATAAGTTATTGAAACCACACAAAATACTTACACCATGACTACTTCTGCCAAAAGCCTCCCCTTTTGTGCCCTTATTCTTGCCTTCATATCTTATTCTGCCCATTCAGCCACTTTCAATATCCTAAACCAGTGTGGCTACACCGTCTGGCCTGCTGCCTCGATAGGCGGTGGCAGACGGCTCGAACCAGGCCAGAGCTGGTCTCTGTTCGTGCCTGCAGGGACTAGTGCGGCCACTATTTGGGGCCGGACCGGCTGCATCTTCGATGGAAGTGGCAGCGGCGTGTGCCAGACAGGCGACTGCGGAGGGGGGCTGAACTGCCAAGCTCCATCATCCGGCCGAGCACCATTGACCTTGGCCGAGTTCACACTCAACGGGTTTAGAAACTTGGACTTCTACGACATCTCGGTTATAGATGGGTTCAATATTCCGATGGAGTTCAGCCCCATGACTGGCGGCTGCACGAACCTCCGGTGCCTGAACAGGCAGTGCCCTGATGCTTACCAGTTCCCTGCTGATAGTACTAAGTCTAAGTCTTGCCAGGCCGGTGGTGACTTTACGGTTGTCTTCTGTCCAGGGTCGATCCAATGTTTCAAAGGCGCGAAAAAAAAAAATGAGGCCTATTAAAAAAAAAAATTAAGTAACATATTATATATTATCTGTAGGTAATAAAATAAAAATATAGCACTAAAGAGACATCGAATTTGATACCTCATCTAATCTTCTAAACACAAAATTTTCTTGTGCCAAAACTAACCAACTAAGTTGCACCACTTATTAATACATTTATTCATCTGTGTATATATATATATACACACACACTAGCAATAAGCACGTGCGTTGTACGTGGGCTCATTTTTTTTTATAATTATTAATATTTTAAATATTAAAATTAATTTAAACATAGAATCAATCACACTCTCGACATCTCATTCCTTTTCACTTTCTCTTTTAGTCCCTTAATTTGTGAGCATAATCATGAACTTTATATGGGTAAATATGGATATTATTATCTTTGATTCATTGTTTTTATTATTTGTGCACTACGATAATTAGAGTTCAAACTTAAGTATGAAATTTCATATGTTTGTTAAATGTCATAAGATAATATATGAAGAAAGTTGATGACTATGTAAGTTTAAGTTTTTCAAAAAAGAATAAAAAAAGAAAAAAGATGTAAAACATGATTAGATTAAGTGTTGAAAATAAATACAAAAAAAAATTGATAGTTGAAGTACTTATTTGTATCGTTTTAAAATTGTTGTTTCATTGGTTTTTAATTTTTTTTTTTTTGTAAAACTTCTTGCTTTATAGAAAAATATATTACGTAATAAAGTCGTTTGTAAATCGATTTTTTATAGAATGATATTGTAGTGATATGTTTTACGGTTGTTGTTTGTTGTGATAAATTATGTTTTGTACCGACAATTTTAGTTTTAAATTGTAGATTTTAATGTAATTTGAAAAATAATAAATTCTAATGAAAGGAATATAATCAAGTAATGTTTTCACAGGTTTGTTTCACGCAAAACATATGCAAAAACAAACTAAGATAAATCTAAACTTAAAACTTAAAAGTCATGATTGAAGGATGTAAAAGCGCAAGACTAAATTAAAATAATAAACTCAAAAGTCAGGATAAAAAGGTATAAAAAAAGATGGGCTTTGGTGGAGAACTTAGACCTTCTCTTTTTTAGTCTTTTTGGGAACTGTCTTAGTATTCATTTTCGTTTTTGTTTTGGTAATATATTGGGTAATTGTCACTTCATCATCACTTTTATCTGAAATGCAGTCTTCATAAATCTTCTTTTTAATTTTCATTTGTCTCTTCCTTGTTCTCTTGTTGCTTCTTTTTTCAGCGGTAGAGTGTCTTAAGCTTTTCTTTTCCAACCCTTTTGTTTATCTGGTTTCTTTTGTGCTGCTTTGTTGTTTGAAAATTTTTATTGCCTTTCATTCATGTCGTTTTGTTCTCCTTATCTCATTATTTCTTTATTCATTGGTGAATTGCATTAGCTTTCCTTTTCTTTCCTTTGGTTTAACCAGATTTTTTTGCGGTGCTTTGTTGGTTAAAGTTATTCCCTGTGTTCAATCTTTTTTCTTTGTTCCTCTTCTTGCTTATGTGATATCTCTTCTGCTATCTTCTTTTCTCCATTCTTCTTCTTCCTTGGTTCTATTTTCGTGGTTGTCACGGTTGTCTGCTCTTGATTGCGTATCTGTTATTCTTCGATTTCATTATTTCTATTTCCTCAACAATTGCACACAATTTTTCCTTGTTCATTATTTATTTTCTCGTTCAATGGTATGAGGAAACGAATCTCTTTATGTGCTTGTGATATTAGTCATTTGTAGTAGTTGGAATCACTATATCCCTGAAAATCATTTATAACATAATTTTTTTTTTTTAGTTCGGGCTCTTGGGTTTGTGATCATGCTTCCGGAATTTATAATTTACTTATAATGTTTTTTTTTTCTTAACATTGCTAATGATGCGATATATTCTTGGACCGAGCATTTAACATGCGTAGCTGCTGTGTTGGCAAACACTGCAATCTCCTTGAATGACTTATAGATTCACTCGGTACCTGTCTAATTTTAAAATCGATAACGTAAGTGATCATTTTAGCCGTTGTGGTAACTTTAGTATGTGTATGAGCTACACTAAAAACAAAATAATGTACATATTGATAAGGTCAAATAAACGATTTTCTCTATAAATATATCTTGAGTTCTGTATTTTTATATTTTTATTTTGCAAAATTTAAAATGTTTTACCTTGGTTTAGCTTCAATGGGTTTCCAATACATTTTTTGCAAACAACATTTTCATCTTCCTTGTATGTTCCTGTATCTGTCATATGCTTCTTACCATATGTTTACAATATTCTCCACATTGTCTACAATTCCAGTAAAACAACAATAGATTCCCTGTTTCATGAGAATAAATATTTTTCTAATCGAAATATAATATAATATATGCTCTGGGAAAAATTCATTTTTAGTCCAATATGTTAGGCTTTGTCCAGTAAAAGTCCTGTATATTAGAAAATTTCAATTTTAGTCCTGTATGTTTCCAAAGTTGTCCAATTTAAGGACACTGACCATCAGAAATGACCAATTTGGCTACAATTAATCACGTACGGCGCACGTCACTAATAAATTTGAGAAAGATGAAGAAAGAAAGAAAAATAAAATAAAAAATATAATGAAATGCACCTCATATGAAAATTAGGGGTTACCTTTTTCTTTTCTTTTTTGGCCGAGCTACTAAAGTAATTTAATGATTTGACATGTTATCTTGACAAATACTTGATACATAAGCATTAACACTCAAAAGCCCTAAATTTATTAGTCGAATTCCGTCTAAATTGGTCGTTGGTGATGGTTAGTGTCCTTAAATTCAACTTTTGGAACATACAAGACTAAAATTGAAAATTTCTAATATACAGGACTTTTACTGGACAAGGCCTAACATACTGGACTAAAAATGAATTTTTCCCTATATGCTCTAAATTATTTGTTTATTGAACTTACCATATTCGATGATCTCTATTTTCTAAGATATCTTTAAGAGTCACTTTATGAAGGATGGTTATTTCCCTCAAGGTTAATTCTTGTCCCTTATTATTTTTTACTATTTTGTTAGGCGAGCATTCCACAAATATCTGGTACATTCAAAATATATATTTGTTATTTTTTTGTCAAATTAAGTCATATTTATATAGAGCCTTAGGATTTCAGTATTTTACCAAATTCTTTTATATGATACTAATTTTTTATTCCAAAATTCAAAGTATTGGAGGAATAATTTAAGTATGTAATTTTTTAGGAGGGGTTTGAATTAAATAATAATATATTTTAAGTTACTTGCTACTATATTCGAAATATATTTATTTATAGTGTATGACCAAAGTATGTGTCTTTAGAATTCAACTATGATTAGCAAACATAATTTTTTTTTTGGTATACTACAGATCTATTCTATTATGGTTAAGAATTATTAAATTCTATTTTTACAAAAAAATCTTTGATATGCTTTATGAAAAAAAATATTCAACTTGACAAGGAAAGATATTTGAGAATGACACTAAAGCAACACATGTCAATTAAATTATTGAAATCTCGAACGGGAGCTTTCAACTAATTCATTGGACTAAATTATAAAGTGTAATTTTCATGTTTGTAGATATAGTGTCTGAAAAACGGATGTTTCCAAAATAATTAATTAATTAGACTTATTTTTAAAAATCAATCACAGTTTTATACTATTCTTAAAATACCTTTTAGATCTATTTTAATATGAAATAAATTTTATTTAAAATTCAAAGTATTAAAAGTGTAGAAGAATAATCATTAAAGTATATAATTCTTAGGGAGTATATTGAAATATAAAGGAACTCTTGTTTTTTTTATAATGAAGTATGAGAAACCATAATTTATTTTAAATTACTTTAACTATCCATAAATTTAATACTAACTAAGGATATTATAGGCATCACGATAAAAGATGAAACAAAATAACGGGACGAAAAATGACCAAAAAAAAAAAAAAAACTCTTAAAAATTTATAACACGCTAGTTACACGTGGAATTCCGGCGGAAAATGATTGAAAAATAAGTTTGGTGTTGTATATGCCCAAACCCTTATAGTTTATAAGTATAAGTGCCACAAAAAAAAGTTCTGTGGTTTATGTGTCAAAATGCTGATAGTTTGGTGTGGTTGCTGTAATTAACCCTCAAGATTATTGCTCATTTATATATAATTTCTAATTATACAACCATGATTGACAACTAGATTAAATTTGACGTTTTATGTGTACTTGATTTTTAGATGATGTTCGAGACTTGACAATAATACAAATGAGTTTTTTTTTTTTTTTTCATTATTCTTTCAGAGATATTATATATATATATATATAACAACCTAATATGTTGGACGCAATATAAAAGGCTTTCTATTAAATTCTTTATATCTGCTAGATATTTGTCTCTTAGTGGTTGTTTTTTTAAAAAAAAAAAGAAAATCAGTGAATCTTAATATCAAAGTACAAAAATAAAAATAATGTCTACATGATTTACGAAATATACTGAATTTATCGCTCATATGATATAGTGCCGTGAATATCCACTATTTAAAATGCACTGTATACCCCTGTAGGAATAAGTGCTTTAGGGTTTATTCTCAAATGAGTATTTATCCCATTCCAATTTCTATTGTCAGTCAATATTCTTTTAAATCTTTGTATTGTTAATGATTGAAATTAATTAGAATTCCTACTACAACATAAATGAGCTAATGTAACACCCAAAAAGTGTTACATATAGACTAAAATATGTTACTATAGACTTTAGGTAACACTTTATTGGTGCTACATTTGCCGGTGCTACCTAAAGTCTAATGTAACACTTTTGATGATCTTTAGTAACACTTTTAATAAGTGTTACATTAGGTTTTAAATTGTAACACTTTATGGTAACACTAAAAAATGTTACATATAACCCCCCTTTATGTAACACTTTTAATTGAAGAAAAAAAATTAAAAATTTGTCATTGCTGGGTTTCGAACCTAGGTTGCTAGGTTGCAGGAGTTTAAGCACAATGTCTTAACCACTAGGCTACAATAACTTTTTTAGTTATTTTTTTAAGAAAAACAATATATACACAAGATTTTATTGTAACATCAATAAAATATACTCACAATTAAGTTCTCATCAAACTACAATCAAACTTAATTATATTTAGGTTATCCATATCAATTTGACACAAAGTTTTCATTAATTGTTTTTTCCATTTTCATTCACTCATATTTATATATATATAAAACTTATTTTATATCACATTAATTTTATACATCTAATTATTGTATATAAATCTTAAGACACTATCATTACCTTTAATTACCATAATTTTATGTATAAGACACCTTAAATATTGTGTTTTATAGATTTTAAATAAAAAAATAAACTTACGAGCATGAAGAGACATGACCAAATGTCCAAAGTCTAGGTTCTCACACTTAAGAAATGTATTCAAATTGTTAAAGCTACAAGTCTATTTTGTTATTGTTTAGTAAAAATATAATGTGTGTATATATATGTACATACACACAAATAAGTCATAAATAAAATTTAATGTATTTTTTATAACGAAATAAGTAAATCTTTAGGTGCTTTAATAAATTGTTATTGTTGTAGGTCTGAGTCTATCGTTTTTACCACTTATGTTACAGATATTCTATTGTGGTAATTAAGATGTAACATATGTGACCAATAAAAATAAAAGTCACGTGAGAAAAATAAATCCACAAATATTTAATTAGTTTAAAATAAAATAAATAATTTTATTAATTACAAGTGTTATTTATTTATAAGTGTTACATAAAAGTGTTACTTATTCAAAAGTGTTGCATAAAAAGTGTTACTTATTTAAAAGTGTTACTTATTTAAAAGTGTTACCTAAATGTGTTACAATTTAAAAGTATTACGTTCAAAGCGTTACATATTCCAAAAGTGTTACACGAAAGTGTTACATATTCGCAGATGTTACAAAAGTGTTACATGAAAGTGTTACATATTCATAAGTGTTACAAAAGTGTTACATATATGTCAAAATTTTAAAAGTGTTACAAACGAAGTGTTACATAAAGCCATTTATGTTGTATATACTTTTTCAATAGTACTTTTTGCGTGACCAATCTCTCCCCCTCAGAACTTTAATCTCTTTAATTGGATTGTTTTGTGTGAATAATTAATTTTACTGTACAAAATTCCTTTGAGATTCATCTTCTTTTTGCTTCATTATTATTTCTGTTAATGTTTGACTCGATTCACCTCAAATATTTTTATGGCAAAAAAATAACTGGTAAAACTTATTTGAAATTTGTCTTATTTCGATAGCGAAAGTGATTCCGGTTATTCGTATAACTCCTCCTATCTTTTAAATAACATTTCATATTTTCGACCTTCCATGAGTTTTTTGTATAGGTGACAATTGTAGTATCAAAACTATTAGAAGAATGTAAAAAATAACGTTCAATGATATATAAAATATATAATTAGTAGATTTAGTCACTTAAGCATAACTACATTTTTTATTATAAAAAAATATTATTAAAAAAATAATATAATGAAATTCTTGAAAACATCTTGAATGAGCTTTTTCTAATGAGTATAAATTGATGAATTTAACATTATTAATAATGCAGTGCCTACTGAGGTCTTGCCTAAAAGAAAAATATATGAAAGCGGCTCAAGATTATTGCTCATTTATATATAATTTCGAATTATATAACCATGATTGACAAATAGATTAAATTTGATTCGTCTTATGTTTACTTGATTTTTAGATGATGTTCGAGATTTGACAATAATATGAACAAATGAGTTTTTTTTTTTATTCTTTCAGAGATATTTTATATAACAATTATCGTAAATTACGTACATAATTAATTGTAAATATTGAAAATTTGATAATTAACTTATTTCTACTATCACAAGCAGCTAAAAATATAAGGCTTTAAATAAAAAATAAATTTATTTATTAAACAACTCAAATGTGTCATAATGAATATATCCATGCGAAGATCTTCGTCACTATGTTAATCTTGAAAAATTTACATGATCTTTTATTCTTTATATACTAAAAGACAAACAAAATAAACATGTGTCATGCTGAGAAACATTGTAATATCTCACAACTGTAAGATTAAAATAATTTTTAAATCATTTAAAATTTTAAAAAAAATCATGATTTATGTTGATAATTGTTTCCATTTTAAATGTTTTCTCCCTTTTAGAAACATAAATATATTCATAAATTAAAAGTATTTCTAAAAATAAAACAAAAATAAAACAGACCAGTGAATATATTCACGGGTACTGTACTAGTTAGAATAATAAAACTTATACTACTAAAAATGAGGTTTTATAAAATTTGCACTGGGTTAGAGCCCGATACTAGCAATATATAGATCCGCCCATGCTCGTGAGCCACACGTGACAAGCTACTTGTTCTCGGATTGAATAAGTCCAATACATAGAGAACTAAAATTGAAAGAGCCCAATTCATAGAAGACTAAAATTGAAATTAAGGAATATACAGAGCTCAATTTAGCTCGTCGCGTGCGACTCGCAACAATTTATAAATATCTACTAATGTAATATATGTAAAAAACTACTCCCTCCGTCCCGGCTTAACCTGCCTAGGTTGACCGGGCACGGGGATTAAGAAAAAACAGATTTTGTGGAATCTTTGACTTTTTTAAAGGTGGAGATTGAGAATGGAGATTTTGAGGGTGGAGATTGTGAGAGAAATTTGCTATTTATGGGGTAGGCAGGTTAAGGTGGGACAAACTAAAATGACAAGTAGGCAGGTTAAGCTGGGACGGAGGTAGTATTACATAAATAGATATTCATAAAGGTGGTCACGGTAATTGTGCAGCATATTAAATTTCTATCATTAGACATATATACTAATGTAATAATGTTGGGCATTTGGGGTCATAGACCTTGATCATCAACTTTCCTACTTGTTGGAGAATACTCCAATTATTGATTATGAAATTGAACTATGATGCATAATTAAATATGTACCGTCGTTGATGTTGAAAAGTTACAATATTCGATTCGTCTCAGTAGGATTATATATCTACCTTGAATTTAATTATTATTAGCTGGAGTTATAAATTATCGCTAAATAATTATACGTGTATAAAAATTATTGTGTCAAAGTAGAAACTTCTACTTTCCAGTAATCTCGTAGTTTCCATGGTTAATTTTGACATATATCTAATGTCATATTGTTTATCATGTTGTCACATCCATATTGCTTACGATGTTGGTCAGGGGAGAACTCAAATGTGACGCACTTATCTACGATGCACTTGCAATTATCTTGTGGTGATATTAAATTTCGGCTAAAAATACAAAAAAGTTTAACACTTATAAGATGATGGACCAAATTGCACAAAAAGAAAAGGATTAATAACTAATTTAAATCAAATATGGAAGATATTTACAATACTTAAAAGTGTTGTCATCAAATAAAAAGAAAGGAAAAAGAAAAAAAAAAATGGGCAGAACTTCAGTTGAATACTTGAATTTTGAAGAACAAAAAATAGGAGTTTGAATTTTTGTAGTAAAAAAATATAATTTTTATCTTTAAAAGTATCATTGTAGCAAAAGTATCACTTTTTCCTGAAAAAATATCAAATTTTCCTGTAAAAGTGTATTCTATCACATGAGATCGTCACACACAAAACTCACTTGAAAATAAAATACCAAAATTGATCATAAAATTACAAATTTACTTGAAAAATATACATTCTTAACTTGATCAACATTGACAAAGTGACCACAGGTTCAACCAAAAATGCAAATATCTAATTTGACCATGAGACCACAAATTCATCCAGAAAATGTAAGTCCTTAACTTGATCATGAGACTACAAACTCAAAAAAAAAATGTAAATTTTTTAAATCCCTAATTTAACCATGAGACTACAAACTCACCAGAAAAATGTAAATTCCTAAAATCCCTAATTTGACTATGAAATCACAAACTCAATGGAAAAAAATGTAAATATATAATTTAACGATGTCACATGTGGCGCACAATCTATTTTCTAGCTGAATTGTGTTTATATTCTAATCTAGGAATAAAGAAAAACATCCCCTCTTTCAAGATGATTAAAATTCAGGACCAATGATCATTGCTCGATTTTGATTATTATTTAGTTAAAAGATAATCAAAAATCATGCAATAAATCCCTAATTTGATGAGGCCATATAATTATAATTTTTCAGTTAAAAAAAAAAAGTACTACAATGTTAAGAAAAAGTTGTTTTTACTTTTAAGTTGACTTTTATCAAAGGTGGAGATTTTGAGTGTGAAGATTGTGAGAATTTTTTTTAAGAATACAAAATTAAGTGAGACGAGCCGAAAAAAAAAAAACACAAATTTAACCCGAAGGGAGTAATTTTTTTAAGTTAAAAGGATAAAGTGCCACTATTGTGACCGCCTATAAATTACAGTCACAATTTTAATAGCGGAATGGAACCCATAAATCAGGGAAAAAGAAAAGGAAAAAAAAAAAAAAAAAGCAAAGGAAATCTGATTCTGATCGTCTTATCCACCAGTAGCAAACGAGTAGCAACCAGATACAAAAACAATCACTCTACACACCACCAATTGCAGAAACATGGCGGCTCTTCTTGGAACAGCTTCTAGAACATTCCCTTCTCTCTCAGCCAATTCCTCCTCTTCCTTTCTTCCCCAATCATCAGGTAAACACACGCACACTCGTCTCTGTTTTCGGGATGGGGAGAACGATGTCCCTATTTTTCGAGGGGATTAATTCAATAAACAGTTTATTTTTTCTAGATTTTAGTTGAGAGTGGTGTGGATTGACAATGCTGTCGAATTTATGCTCTCAATCTGTGTTTAAGGTCGATTACCTTATCTGTTCATGGCTGCAGGTGTTAGGCAACTCTATGGAGGAACTGCGGTTCCATTGAGCAAAGGCCGTTCCAGATTTCGTGTTTCGATCTCTAATGTTGCAACCGAGATTAGTCCTGCTCCACAACAGGTGCTAATTTCTTCTCTCGTTTTGTAGATTTATGAATCCGTCGCACTCGTAAAAGTGAAAACTATTTTCCTACTTGTGATTGAAATGAGTTTCTGTTAGAATTGAAAGTTGCGCTGCTTTTGATTGAATTTTTTGAATTAGGGCAGGATTAGGGGAGAAAAATTCAAACGAAACTCTGTTGGACTTCAATTTTACCAAAACTACTCTGGAAAGGAGAGTGAGAGATTTCAAATTTATTAAGAAACCAACACATCCAACAACTTCAGTGCACTTGTTGTTATAGATTTTAACAGTCAATCCTCTGATTACTTTAATCAAAATTAATGCAGCCGAATGCTTTCAATATGCTAATTTCTTCTCTTGTTTCTGTAGATTTATGAAGTTGGTGGGTAATTGGATAGTTATGCTTTGATTCTACTTGGGAGTATTAAGTTAAATTAAATCCGTCGACCTAGAAAACGAAAACTGTTTTTCTACTTTTGATTAAAATGAGTATCACTAAGTGAAACCTTGTTAGTGTTGCAGATTGAGATCATATTTATACAGTTGCATTTTGTTGAAATTTTTTAATTAGGAGAGGATGTAGGAAAAAGTTTTCAAATGAAACTATGCTGGACTTCAGATTTACCAAAGTCCGATAAAATTGGAACGATACGAAGAAGATTAGCATAGTCCCTGGGCAAGGATGGCACGCATAAATCGAGAAATGGTACTTAAAAATAGCTCGAAAGGAGAGTGACAGATAACCAACACATACGAACAACTTCAGTGCACCTGTTATTGTAGAATTTTTCGGTCCATCCTCTGATTACTTCAATCAAAATTAGTATTGCCTAATGTTTTCAATTTGTAAATAAACTGCGTCTGTTATAATGCAATTGCAAATTTACACGTATTGTGTGAATGTGTGTTTCTTTCAAGCCTATACTGGTAAAATTTGGTGAAAGATCTCATGTTTTATGTGGGTAATGTGAGTGTTATGTGATAAATCTCGAGTGCAGAAACTCGCTGCTTCGAAGGAGAGTCAGAGGCCGGTTTATCCATTTGCTGCTATAGTCGGACAAGATGAGATGAAACTGTGTCTTCTCTTGAATGTCATCGACCCGAAGATAGGAGGTGTGATGATAATGGGCGACAGGGGTACTGGAAAGTCCACAACTGTTAGGTCGTTGGTGGACTTGCTTCCCGAAATTAAAGTAGTATCTGGCGATCCTTTTAATTCGGATCCAGAAGATCCGGAAGTGCAGGGCCCAGAAGTACGGGAGAAGATCATGAGAGGTGAACCACTCCCCGTTGTCCCGACCAAAATAAACATGGTTGATTTGCCATTGGGCGCCACAGAAGATCGGGTTTGCGGTACAATCGACATTGAGAAAGCCCTGACCGAAGGTGTGAAGGCATTCGAACCGGGTCTCTTGGCAAAGGCGAATAGAGGGATTCTTTATGTTGATGAGGTCAATCTTTTGGATGATCATTTAGTGGATGTTCTTCTCGACTCGGCTGCGTCCGGGTGGAACACGGTCGAGCGTGAAGGAATCTCAATTTCGCATCCAGCCCGGTTCATCCTCATCGGGTCGGGTAACCCTGAGGAGGGGGAGCTCCGGCCCCAACTTCTCGACCGTTTTGGAATGCACGCGCAGGTCGGGACAGTGAGGGATGCAGAGCTCCGGGTGAAGATCGTCGAGGAGAGAGCAAGGTTCGATAGGAACCCTAAGGAGTTTCGTGAATCATACAGAGGAGAACAAGACAAGCTCCAGGAGCAGATTTCAGCTGCTAGGAGCTGTCTTTCGTCGGTCACCATGGATCACGAGCTTCGGGTGAAGATCTCTAAGGTTTGCGCTGAGCTGAATGTCGATGGATTGAGAGGTGATATAGTGACGAATAGGGCGGCGAGAGCATTGGCTGCTCTTAAGGGAAGAGATAAAGTGACAGCAGAGGATATTGCTACCGTTATCCCTAATTGCTTGAGACATCGGCTTCGTAAGGATCCGTTGGAGTCGATCGACTCCGGAGTGCTCGTGATCGAGAAATTCTACGAGGTTTTTGCCTGAGGAAAGTATGTCTGAAGATTCTGTAACTGTAATACAAATGACAGCTGAATCTTTTTTGGTTATGAAATACTCAGTTACTGGAAGAGGATGAAATATGAAGGTGTTCTCTTGTGATTTTTTTTGTAGTAAGATTAATCATGATATATGTGATCAGTTCTAAGCTTATGTAATATATGTGATTTTTCAGTATTATGGTACAGATTTTTGGTGATACGGAATTTTTGGTACAGTATAGATGATTCAGTACGGTATCACCGTAACGGAACCATAATCAATTCAATCAAGAAAGTACAAATATTCTGGTTACAAGAATGTCAACATACGCTAGTTAGATGGTTTCGTTTTACTAGTCTTTGATGTTTTTTATTACTCGTACATAATACCTCCATCCCACTCTAATTTTTTTATTTTTCTTTTCGATTTATCACAACTTAATTTTTCAGTTCATAAATGTTAAATTTTTCTTACAATCTCCACCCTCAATCTCCACCTTTAAAAAAGTTAAAGATTCTACAAAATCTGTTTTTCTTAACCTTCCTGTTCGGTTAAAGTAGGAAATTTAAGTCGGAACGAAGGGAGTAATATGTAATCTCTTTTCTATTCTCTCTAGTGTTCAGTTTTCATTTATTTCGGTTGTGGTCTGTGTATGGGTGCTGGTTGGTTACGGGATACCTTACTAATTCATCCATATTTATCTATATCGTGTACTGAAATTTTCAATGTATGAATATCTCATACTATACCAAAAAATTATATTGAATTATTCAGTAAGGTACTGGTAAATTTCAGATGTCGTACTAAATTTTAGTATACCAAATTTTATGTCAAATTTTATGTCAGTATCGATATATACCGTACTTACCGTGAACTTTGTATAGCGAAACTTCGGTACACCAAAAATTCTCAATATACTATTAGAAATTTGATATACTAAACTTCTAGAATATCGTAAAAGAAAGAAAGAAATTCTATATATCAATGCATACCGAAATATCGAATTCCCAAAATATAAAAAAAATCGGTATACTGCTATATACTGAAATACCAAACCTTTTTTGGTATTCTATATAGGCAAAAACTTGTGTGCACCCAACACACAGTAGCACTATTGTGCACTTGCCGGTTTATTTTTAATTTTCGCTGGTTCAGACCGGTCCAGACCGGTCTGAACCGGTTTGTTTTTAACCCTAAGTGAAAGTTCAGTTTTTACCCTACTTCTGTATGGAAATTTTACAGCCGATACCCCTTCTTCTTCCTCGCGCTGCTTCTTCATCTTGCTGTTTCGAAGTTGTTTTTTGAGCCCACACTTGATTTCGACGCATATTTTGTAGTTTTTCGAAGTTTAGAGCGTAGGTTTTCGGAGTTGGTTCAGTGTTTGCGATTTCTGAGCCCACAATTGATTTTCGAAGTTTAGGGCATTCAATGTACGTTATTTACTATTTGTATGTTTCAGATTTTCGTTTTCATTTTAGTCTCTTGTTTATGATTTGAATGCTCTAATTTTGAATGCCCTGTTTTTTTGTTTCGAGTGTGCGATTGTCTGAAACTGGAGTGGAATCGCAATTGGAGGACTCGCAGTCGTAGTCGAATCGCAGTCGAATTCAGGTATAGTATAAATGTATTGAGAGTGGGGTTCTAGATTTTGTGAATTTTGTGATTTTTTAATCTGTTCACAATGTCTGGTTGAGGATTGTTGCTTGAAAAACTGTTATATATAACAATTATGCTACTACGTTTTGTGTATATTATGGTACTGTGATGTTTCATGGAATAAAGCATTCTTTTGTATCTTCCAATTTGTCTTCAGTCTGAGCTCGAACCTGCGTTTAGTTGACTGACGTTGCCAAAAGTTACTGACCCAAAGTGATGTTCAAAATTTGACGTGAAGAACTGTAATAGTTAATAATTAACATGATGGATGAGAACTTATAGATGTACACACATATTTAAGCTCTTTTTAGAGTGTTGCGATTAGCCTTGATCACCACAATCACAAAAGTTGTTAACTCATTCATTCAAAGAGTCATCTTTAAAAAAAGATGATTATAACCTCCTACTTATACTTTGCTTGGATGTATTACCAAAGGGAGTGAGCAGAGAGAAATAAAACAATCAATTCTTGATAAATAAAGTAAGAGAGGGAGAGATGAAAATGGAGATCATCCATTGCACAACCATCCGCTGACTTTGGTTGAAAATTATGGTTGTTTATTGTATTTTTCAGGAGGTGCCTTGTCGGTACCAAAAATTCTTGCAGAATATTCATCCTAGCTTATTAGTTTAAGTCATTAAACACACATAAAATTATTGCTTAGATTCAGTTCAAACATCTTTCCTCCACCATTAAAAATATAGTTTTGTTTAAGTTGAGTAATATGAAAGTTTCTTATAGTTTAGGTTTGATTAAATATTGATGTTATTGTTTTTATATAACAGGTTTATATTTTTGACGTTGAAAGAGGTAAAGCTGTTGCTAGGAATTCTCGAAATAAAAAGAAGACATTTAAAGGTAAAAAGAAAGGCCGGAGTGATGTAGACTGATTGGAGAAGGGCAAATCTTGAAACAGAACATATGTTTTCGTACAAGTTTGGATACATTGTTGATATGTCTTGAATATGTGTATTTTGATCATGTTTTGGTACAATATTGGATATGTTTTGGTATAGTTTTTGGATTTGTGAATTTTGATGAATTTTGGTATAATTTTGGATATGTTTTGGTATAGTTTTGCACATGTTTTGGTACAGTTATGTGTACTGTAAGATATAATATCACGCAAAATGATATGTACTATCAAGCCAAATAATGTATACTATCAGGCAAAATGAAATGTACTATCAGGCAAAATTTTCCTTACATTTAACCAACACTGGGTCTTTGGGTCGTCAACTTGGTCGCGGTCGCGAAAGAAGGTCGCGGTCGCGAACCATTGTTGAAGGTTTTTTGCTCATTCTTCGGCAGGTTTATCGTGGCCGCGACATGGGGTCGCGGTCGCGAATCGTTACTGGGGTTTCTGGTTCGCTACGTGTACTGTCAAATATTATAACATATACTATGTCCAAATATTAAACACACTGCGAGGCTTCAAAAATAATTGATGAGTAACAATAATTGTATTTGTAGAAATGTAAGTATATTAAATAAATAAAGTTATTCTTGGACATATACTTTATAGAAAAGTAAGTATATTAAAAATATGCTATCAAGCAAAGTGATATGTACTATCAAGCAAATTGATGTATACTATCAGGCAAAATGATATTTACTGTAAGGCAAAAAATTTCGTTATATTGAACCAATTGTTATTCGGGTTTTGGTTCGTCGACTTTATTGTGCGCATTATTAGTAGATGAATGTACTCTTTAAGTAATATTATGTATTCCATAAGTCAAGAATAATGGAAATGTGAGTTGGAAAAATTAATATATCGAATTATACAAAAATATAATTATATCGAATTATAAAAAATAAATATACTGTTTATCATTTGGGCATGTACTATGACACAAAATTATATATACAGTGAGACTTTAGAACATACCATAACATATAATGTGAGGAAGCATAACATATACTATTACTGAACAGAATAATAATGATATCAGTTTAACAATATTATTAAAAATGATATATTCAGTACATATAACTAAATGATACAGACATTGGGCCTTTTTGAACCAAATTCATTGTTCTTGATATGAGTTGGTTCTCTTGCTTTCTTCTTCCTTCGTCTTTCAAATTGCTCCGCTTCATTCTTTAAAACTCTCATAGAGGCCTCACAATTTGTTCTGATGCTTGGTTTCTTTTTCCATTGATTCTTTTACTTTTTCTGTTAAAAATCAGAAAATAAGCAACATTAACTTATACAATGTTTACCATGCACAACATTTTTGTATAGTACAATATAATATTGAAAGTTTAATAAATGAGACGAGAACTGATAGAAACAAGATAATCCGAACTGCATATTCCAAGCATCATTTGCACAGTCTGTGAAAAAAATATTGAGCAGATAACATATACTGTTATGCGAATAAAAGTATACTATTATTTATAATAAAGTATACTATGTCAGTCAAACATTAATTCATACTGCCTTGTCTTGGGAACAGGGCGGGGGTTTTAGGTTCGTGGACTTGGTCGCGGCCGCGAATATGAATCGCGACCGCGAGTCATTGCTTGGTTTTAGGTTCGTGGACTTGATCGCGGCCGCGAATATGAGTCGCGACCGCGAGTCATTGCTTGGTTTTAGGTTCGTGGACTTGGTCGCAGGCGCGAACCATTGTCGAACATACTATTTTCCTGATAGTATATATCATTTTGCCGGGTAGTATGTAAGATTTTGCCTGATAGTATATATCATTATATTTTTTATTTTCCGTCAAAAATCAGAAAATAAGCAACATTAACTTATACAATGTTTACCATGCACAATATTTGTGTATAGTACAGTATAATAGTCTGATAGTATATATCATTATATCAAAACACCACCATTACTAATCAAAACTGAAATTTCTAAAAGCATAGTACAAAGTTAAAGTATATATTCCGAACTGCATATTCCAAGCATCAGAACCGAAGTGTTAAGAAATCAATGTAACAAGCAAATTAAATCGAGAAATCAATTCAAAAAATTGAGAAATACTATTATCAAAATTTACAGAATCCATATACAAGTTTCATGCTATTCGCTTGATTCATGCTATTCTATTGTTCTTGTCGTTGGAATTTATAAAAAAATTAATACAAACACAGAATTTAAAATGCAGAAGAAGAAAGAGAATTGTACAAATTTCTTATTGCTGATTTCGCGAGAAGATAGGTGCTGATTTTCCGATGCGGAGGCGCAAACTTCGCGAGGCAGCGGCGCGAATTGAGCGAGGCGGCGGCACGAACTGAACGAGGCGGCGGCGTGACGGAGGGAATGGGGAGAAGAAGTCGCGGCCAGCTGCGTATGGGGGAGAAGAAGTCGCGGCCAGCTGCGTATGGGGGAGAAGAAGTCGCGGCTGGAGTGATGGAGTGAAAGGAGAATGGGCTTTTTTTTACAGTTCTTTATTTTAACCTAATGGGCTAATTTTTACCTAGTGGATTAAATTGGTGAGTGGGCCCTAGCAAGTGCACAATAGTGCAATTGTGTGTTAGGTGCACACAAGACCCACTCTTCTATATATACCTGAATATAGAATTTTTTAAATTTTCATACCGTCTTCATACGGTGCCATATCGTATCAAAAATTCGGTATACCGAAAATTATGGTATCTTTAATCATTTTCAGTATGGTGTCGTATTTCGATATTTCAATATTTTGCCCCACCACTATGTGTATGCCACATGTATTGTTATTTGTACACGTGCTATGCATTGTTAAAATGTAATTTCTATCGCTCAATAATATTATTTCTCTCATTAATCTCTAAAATCACGTTCTAAATAATTATCCCTCAATAATTATCGGCTCTCTCTCTCTCTCTCTCCCTCAATAATTATCCTCTCTCTTTTTTACACGATAGTTGAAAATCAAAAGATATTTTAGAATTAAGATAGAAAAATTATAGAAAGAAATCGTAAAATATATCTAAAATGACAATTAATTAAATAAATAATTAACAAGGCAAAACGACAATTAAAATGAAACAAAAGGAGTAATTGTGATTAGATTGAGAGCTAATTTTAGGGGACTGAAAAATTATCATAAGATTGGAAGCTTACTTTAAGGGATTGATTGTTAGTAATCATGATCAATATTACGGTCAAAGTTCAAAAAAATGTGTTCGTCAGAATTAGCAAGGTGTTTGTGAGGGGAGAGGGGAATGTCCAAGTTGTTATTCTTAGACGATTTTGCTTCAAGTAATCTCCATTGTTCTTGGACAAACATTTTATCAGGTGGATTCAAATGTGAGTTTGAATTTTGTTTGTTAATTGTTAAGGTGGATCAAGTTTAATTAATCGAACATGTTGATAGTTCGATTCGATTACGGTTCCCTTCTCCAATATCATTAACCGTGAGTTCAGTTAATATATACATAATTCTTTCATATTTTGTAACCCCTCCATCCTTTTTTTTTCTCTTTCCTTTTTCATTATTTATTGATTATTGATTATGTAATTTTATAATTCTAGTTGCAAAGTTGTAATTCAATAATTATGTAATAATTTTAGAGTTAGTTTTTCTCTTTTCTTTCTAATTGTTATTTAGTTAATGTTACATTTTAGACATTTAAATTTTAGTATATATGTATAATCATATAATAGTTATGTTGTAACTTTTACAAATTATAATTAGACAATTGAACTTTAGAACAAATGTATAATCATTCCTAAACCTTTTTCTTAAAAAGAGTACTGTTGTTAAAATAAAAAGGAAACGACGAGGAATCGACGATGGGAACCAAAATTAATTCGGTTTCGGTTCTATGTATAGGCGGTTTTGTAATCGATAATCGGATGAACACCTCCACCGCCACGATTACTTCCTTTCTTGTACTCTATTACAATAACAAAAGCAAGATTGTCAAATTCGTGATTTTAAGTAAAGTCGGTGGACTATTAGTAAAATCGAATCGTAAAATCGAAACGTAAAATCGTAAGATTCTACCACCTATACAAAATAATCATATATATATATATATATAAATTATTTTATATATATATTAATTACAACCAGTTCTGAATTTATATCGAATACAAAAAAAAAAAAAAAAAAAAAAAAAAAAACGCACATATTATACACACTATTAATAAAAGAACATTTCTCCTTATGGAGAATTATTTTAGGCGTCATGGCTCATATATAAATTCAGTAAGGCATTCATAAATTACAGTTATGAATAGTTTAATTTCAAGGGAATATAAAAAAAAAAATGACCTTAGTGAAATTCAGTAAGGCATTCATAAACAAGATATTTTTTATGAAGCTTCAATTTTAACTTAGAACTTGATAGTAAGGAAAAAAAAAATTGATTTTCAGTCAAATTGGCTCTATTTATGTATATTTTTCTCTAGAAATTTTAAAATCTCAACTTAAGTTGGTATAAATTCTACAATTCATATTATATGGTTTTTTAATTGTTAAAATAGAATAAAAAGCAGTATTTTATAAAATTGTTAAACTGGTGCACAAAATCGTAAAATCGCATGAGCAAAATCGAGAGTTAATCCGATTTTATTACGAATTAACTTGTCTATGGAGAATAACTCGTAAACTCATAAAACCGTAAAAGTTAACTCGAAATTTTGACAACATTGAATCAAAGAAATTGATATTACTCTTTTCCTTGTATTTATTACAATAACTAAAACAATTAATTTTATATTGTGATGGTCCCGTAGCTCAGTTGGTTAGAGCGTTGGTCTTATGAGCCGAAGGTCGCGGGTTCGAGCCCCGCCGGGACCAAATTTGCTTCTTTAAATTTACTTATCTAAAAACCTTTTTCTTTTTTTGGTTAATCGAAATCATTTTGTACTTATCCAAAACCTTTTTTACCTTTTCTTTTGTTTACATATATCTAGAAATCATTTTCTTTTTCCGTCATTTTTTTGAAGTCCAACTCGTCGTTTACTCTTAAGAATATTTTGATAGATTTACTAGCACACTACGAGTATGTTTGTTTAAAATTAAAGAATGCTGGGTTAAACTTAACTGAAAGAGTTAATGAGTGAGTTTTATTGAAATTTAATCTCCTAAATCTTCTGGGTTCAACCATAAGTAAACATAAAATTCTGTCTACAAAGGAAAAATACAATATAAATTACCGTGTATATCTATATATATATATAGACGGTATATTAATTAAAACATAAATAGCGCATAGTCATGGGTGGATCTTCTACGGGCTGAAGTCGAGTCATAAAGGCCTTCACAAATATTGCAATTATTATCATTATTATTATTATTATTATTATTATTATTATTATTATTATTATTATTTAATATTTAATAATGAAATTGAAGAGCTTCAAAACATATAATATCTTTTTTTGTGAAGGCTAGTTAACCTTAAATTACTGCTTCAAAGTATTAAATACAAAATGAACCCATTCATTCAGACATATCTTTTATCTTTCCATGCCATAAGTAATCTAATACCCCTCCATCTCGAAAGAACTTGCTTACTTTCTATTTCGATTCGTCACAAATAATTTGTACATTTTTTAAAAAGAAAATAAATATCATAAATTTTACTCCCAATACATATTTAGTTACCAAATAAAGTAAAAAGATAAGTTTGAAAAGTTAATAAAATTCAAAAATATTTTTTCTTAATATATGTGTCCATTTACCAGTGCAAGTTAATTCGGGACGGAGGGAATAATAAATTTTATGCCATTCTGCATATAGCAATTCAATCGTAATTATTTTTAGAATGACCGAAGAAAATTATTTGTTAAACAACGTATTAATTTAATGAATCATATAAGTGATACAGAAAACGATGACGGACGTTCATTGGTAAAGTTGGTATCCCAACTCTTCTATTAGTGGAGCTTCCAAAATAGGCTCGGTTTAATGGGGCAGTCCAATCCACTCGATATTTTAAATGGACAAGGTCATATGGGTCTAAAGTCGAAGTACTATCGAATTAATAAGCTTAATTTGATAGGTTACAAACTGATCCGAAGATTATAGTATATTTAAGAAGAATGTACTAGGCTCAATAATTTTTTATGTAATAGATTTTCGACAGAACTAACTCGACTCGATATATAATGCGAATTCACCTAGGCTATGAGTAACACAAGGTAACCACTGATTGTTATTTCTACCAATCATTCATGACAAGAACAAATATTTGAAATTTGGATAATAATAGAAAATATAAATTAATAAACGCGTGAATTTAATCAACAGTCATTTCTGAAAACAAATCAAGAATCACTAGATACTTAAACTGAACACAAGAAATAAAATTAGAAACAAAATCTCATAATTATAGCAATTGAAATAGTAGAAAGTTATGAGATGAAAACTGATTTCACGTGTCTTTTTTCAGTTGATTTGTTCATCGCGGGCAAAAATTTGTCAAAACACGAGCAATTTTTTAATTTTGTAATAGTAAATTTTAGAATAGAAATCAAATAAACGAACAATTTTAGACGAGAAGTGATTTTAACCCTTTTCATAATTATCCAAGTTCAATGTTCTCCTCTTCTCTTCATAATGCTGGTCCACATATTGAAAATTGGGCCGACATGTTCAATGGATCATACATCCACATTATATATTGGGCCTCTCTTTTACACTTCAAAACAGATGACCGTTTTCTAACCGTTGTCAAAATTTCGAATTAACTCTTACGATTTTATGAATTTACGAGTTATTTCTCTCTTTAACTCGACTCATGATAAAATCGAAATCTGATGAAATTGGAGTAGACTCTCGAGTTTGCTCATACGATTTTACGAGTTTTACGATTTTACGATTTTACGATTTTGTGTACGAGTTTAACAGTTTTATAACATATTGCTTATTATTATATTTTACCAATTAAAAAAATAAATAATACGAATTGTAGATTTTAAATTTTTTCTAGAGCAAATTATACACAAACAGAACCAATTTTGCTGAAAATCTTTTTTACAATCAAGTTTTAAATTAAAATCTAAGTTTCATAAAAAATATATCTTTTTCTACGTAGTATTTAATTTCACTAAGGTTATTAATTTTCTCTTAAAATTAAAATATTCATAATTATAATTTAGGCATGTCTTACTAAATGTATATATGAACCATGATGTCTAAAATATTTCTTCATATTGTATACTTTTTTTCTTTAGATTAATTGTGTATATAATATGTGTATTTTTTTATATGAAATATCTATTCAAAAGTTGTTGTAACTAAAATATATAGAATAATATATATTTATATATGTGGTTATTTTGTATAGGTAGTAAAATCTTACGATTTTACGATTCTGTTTTACGATCCGATTTTACGGATACTCCACCGATTCTACTTAAAATCGCGAGTTTGACAACCTTATTTCTAATAGCAGAGATAGTTCTGCTTTTCTTTTTATGAGTAATTAATTTGACATTTTTTAGGGAATAAGAAATTCTACCGTGGACTTTGATAGAGTTTAATTTTATTTTTTTAAATTTTTTTATGCTTTTTATGAGTAATTAGATTATTAATAAATTGATATTATAAGATAAAAGAGAAAAGAAGAAGAGGAAGAAGAAAAATGATATGTTTGAAAAATTATTGTGAAACAAGAAAACAATTGAAAATATGTACCAACAATAATAGTTGGAGAATTTAGTAATATTGATTTTTTTCGATCTTAATATCACCAATAATGATTTTCAAATGTATATTTTTCCAGTTTCTCCATATTCATGATAAATAAAATATCACCTTTGTTGAAATTATTGGCCCAAAATTATAGTTTTGGCCCATTCCTTTCTCCTTGATAGGTACAGTAACGAGAAATCAAGAATCGAAAATATTGTTTTCCTTCTTCTCTTCTCGTAGACAATGAATATTTTTGTGATAGTCTAAAATTTGAATAGAGTGCTTCGTGAATCATGAGGGTGTTATCGGTTCTTAGGGCTTGGGTTGAGTCTTTGTGATTTCGTTTAAGGCCCAACAAGCTCAGACTATTTGAGCCCAAAGAAGAGATAGCGGGCGATAGCCAACAACCTAGTTTAATTATGTTTTTTATATTCGACTACGAGGCTAGATCATAGTTCATGATGCTCTTGCTCAACCTTAAAAATAATGTTAATTTTAAATATTGATGAAAAGAATTAAATATAACCAAATGCCAAATTAAAATTATTTACATGGAATCTATGTATGAATTTGGGCAATTTATCAAAATAAGGCAATTAGCGGAAATGAAGGTTATTATATATTACTCCCTCTATCCCGGTCTAATTGGCCTACCTTGGTCGAGCGAGGAGACTAAGAAAAAAATAAATGTTGTGAAATTTTTGACTTTTTCAAAGATGGAGATTAAGAGTGGAGATTTTGAGGGTGCAGATTGTGAGAGAAATTTGTCATTTATTGACTAAGTCAATTAAGTTGAAACAAACAAAAACGAAAAGTAGACCAATTAAACCGGGACGGAGGGAGTACTTCATTTCCAAGTTTAATGCTTAAAAAAGTGTGTTGATACGCAAATTTCATATCCAATTAAAATGTGCCACGTAATAAAGTATATGTTCAATATCAATTTTATATTGATTATTTTTATGTTAGGAATTAATTAAATATAATTCCTAAGTTAAATAATCAATTTAATTGTTGATTTAATATATATTTTATTGACCAATGGGAAGCCGCCACGTGTCAAGATGATGCAGATATTACTAAATTAAATTAAATTAATTTAGTAATTATCCAAGAAAATGAGGATAAACATCAAGTCATGGTGGACCAATCAGAATGCTCCATGTGTCAAGTTGTTGCAGTAATTATTAAATTAAATACAATTAATTTAATAATTATTTTATGGATAATGATATTATGGATGACCAATCATATCGCTCCATTCAGGCTCAAGCCCGTTAGGGTTTTCCCATCCTACAACTATAAATAGGGTCTCATTCTCCACAAAAAATCACAAGAACACAAGTCAAGAATCAAGTGAAGAATTCCGGTACAAAGTAATATCAAGCGAAAGAATTCACGGTGTTCTTTGACGTTCTTCGAGAAAATCAACAACAAGACAAACTCAAGAAAGGTGGTACAAAACCAATCTTGAGCTTAAGGCGGTACAAAAACCAATCCGGTATTACAATCCGGCATTACGAAGTCAATCTTGAGATTTTTTCAAGGCGTTACAAAGCCAATCTCAAGATTTTCAACGTTCGATTCGAGATTAAGGTGCTGAGCCCCTCCGATCGCTTTGAATTAACGTTACTCAAGTCAAAGTCCAAAACCGGGGAAAATTAAGGTTAACTCCGACATCAATCAATCGAAGAGAAGAATCAGAGGATAACTAGAGATAGGATCCACAAAATTGTAAAGTTTACTCATTTGATCAAAAGAAATCTATTTTGTACATCTTTTCGTGTTTATACATTTTATACACGAAATTTGTTGTTACAAAGTGCATTACATCAACTTTAAGAATAAAATTAATTAAAGAGCTTGGCCAAAATCAAGTATACTTCTTTCGAAAACATTATTGTTTTTTTAATTCTTCATTTTTAAACTAAATTTCGTATACAGAAATAATTCAAATATAACATTAAATGAGAATTTGAAATTAATCACAATCAAAGTATTTTGGAGTAAATATTGAATAAATTAAATCATTATAACCATCAGAAAGGAAAAGAAAAAAGAGGGATCTGCTGACTTTACAATTCTATCGAAATAATGAAACTGATGTAAATGATAAACTGTCAATTAATATATATATATATATATTATATGTATTGATACTTATTAATAGTACTCCCACGATTCACAACAATAAGTAATTTTATAGAGAACATTTTTTATCCAAAAATAACCCATTCTTAAAAAATATCTATATTTCTTTTAATATTGTCCTTTGATAAATTCTGAGAAATCTTCTTACAATAAATCTCATAATATTATTATTATCTAAATTATTTATTCTTTCTGTTGGTAAATTGAAAATCTTTCTTCTCGGCCCCATTCCCTTTAGGATAATATAGAGAGATTGCATGGGGTGTTTTCGTCTGTCCTGTAATTTCCTAATTTTTACCCGAAAGTATAAAATGACTTGTTTTTAGAGCTGGCAAAATTGCCCTGATCCGATGGACTAGCCTAGCTCGCTCGATATTTTAGATGGGTTGGACTATAGGAATTTAGGCCCGAGCATCATCGAGCCCAACATGTTTGACTCGATGGGTCAAAAGTTCAACGAACCTCGAGCTGTCTCGAAAATCTTAGTATATATTTAAGGAGGATGGACTAGACTGAGGTCAATAATATTTGGTCCAATGAAATTTTGGACCGGCCTCACCTGGCCCTACTTATAGTGTTGGCCAATGGGCTAGGTCCGACAAGAACGGAACATCCGAATTGTCACCTCTATGTATACGTGATAGGTTGGTAAAAACAAAATATGATTGGTTCTGATTTCCCAAAATTAGAGATTCATATCTTTCATATTTTGTGAAACTTGCTACTCCAAAAGTTGATGTCATTTAGTGTGTTCTTACATAGCAGTTTGATAATTAAGGCATTCAGTTTTGCAGTCTGTTTCATCTGTCTGTTGTTACACATTCATAATTCATTCAAGGCTTGCTGCAGGCACAATATTTTGCTGCTTTCCAAACCAATGTGCTGTGTTTTGCCTTTAATTGCAACTTCTTTTATGTTTCTCTTCTTACTATTACATTACATGTTCTTGTACCTAAGATACATCCTACCTTCCTCATTAATGCCTATCTTCTCTTTTGCCTTCACTACCTATGCCTAGTTTTGCTCCTATTCTTAAAACGAACAGAGCTTTCGTTGAACAACCCGTTAACGAGTTTATTTTATATAAATCAATGAACAAGCTTTTAAGCTCGTTTTAGTAACGAGCAGATAGAGGTGACAATTCGGACAGTCCAGCCCGGCTCATCGGGCCAACATCATAAGTCGATCTGGTTGGACCGGCCCAAAATTCTACTGTGGCAAATATTATTGAGCCCAGCCCAACCCAGAGTCCATCTTTCTTAAATATCTAAGATTTTTGGGCCGCCCCTTGGCCCGTCAGGTCTGTTGGGCCAAATGGCACTCCAGACCTAGATTCCTCTGGCCCGACCATTTAAAATGTCAAGCCGGTTGAGCTAGTTTATCAAATCGGAACAATTTTGTTAGCTCTATGCTTAAACATGATCGAACCTAAAAGTTTGAGAACAGATTGTTCGAAATTCAATTAATAATAATAAAATAATAACAAAAACAACAATATTCATACTGCATATGATATGATATGATATTCTCATATTATCTATTTATTATAATGCGTATATGGTTAAATTCATTTATTTCTATGTAGATTCAAGAAAATGTGTGTTCATTTGATTTCGTGAATAAATTAACCGAGGCCAAATATACAAGAATATGGTCAAATACATTCTTTAACTTAATCAAACAGTCTTCACTGGAATTTCGACAACTCATCGGAATACTAATATCATACTCCCTGCATCCCGAATGAATTTGCACACTTTTCTTTTTTGTCCGTCCCAAAACAATTTGCACACGCTAAAAAATGAAACTTATCTCACAATCTCCACTCTCAAAATCTGCACCTTCAATCTCCATCCTTAATCCAACTTTGAAAAGTCAACTAAAAAGTAAAAAATAAATTTTTAATATGCGTAAACTCTTAACAGTGCAAGTTCATTTAGGACGGAGGTAGTATCTTTCATCACATAGTAATATTTTTATCAAAACAAACACTACCTTTCAGAGCAAACACTAATACATTTATTTAAAATAACTAGTACTCCCTCCGTCCCTAATTAACTTGTACACTTTCCGAATTCGGCCGTCCCAAGCAGACTTGCACACTTCCTAATAAGGAAAGTTATAACACAATCTCCACCCTCAAAATCTCCACCCTCAATTCACCTTGGAAAAGTCAACAAAATTCTCAATAAATAATTTTTCTTAATTTCTGGGACAACCCTCTTATGCAAGTTCATTTGGAACGAAGGAAGTACTCTACAGGACCTGCAGATTTGCCTGCGACCTAAATTATAGGAATCTAAAATTTTTGTGCACTTACGGTAGAGAAGATCTATATGGTGATCAATTCCTCCATATTCCGATTACCCATTAGTCACTTTTTCTTTTTTCTTTTTCCTTTTTCCGGTAGCAACACAAATATGTGTGGGGAGGGGAGGGGAGGGGGCACGTAAAAACCTCAATTTATATAATTTTGAAATATATCATAAATAACTTCAGGGTAAAACAAAAATTTATGTGAAGTTTCAGTAAAAAGAGGTATTTTGTATAATAATTTTTGGAGACCACAATTACGGTACTAATAATAAGTTATTTGTAACTATGTGTTGCTATCAATCTCTATATAAATTATTTGGGACCATTTTAAAACTACTTTTAGAGACACCTAGTTGTTGCAAACAATATTTGAGATCCATTTGAGACCACTTTTATCGTCACAAATATATTATTTGCACCCGAGTTATTGAAACGACTAATTAATGACGACATATTGTCTCTAATAATAAACTTGTGATAAATACTCATAAACTGCAACAAAAATACTCATTATTTTATTTGAGATTTCTTTTTGTTATCTCAAAAGACCACTTTTTATAATAAGAAAATGAACGGGACATTTTATATACGAGTAGAATATGGAAAAGACTTATTCTTACTCTATCCTACCCGTTGTCATCCTTGGTTATTCCACTGAAAAAGAGGAGGACATAATTATTTTAGATAAAGGAAAAAACCGGAACAACTCATCAAGCACATGAAAAAGGCTTCTGCTACAAACGTTCTTCTTTCTGTTCTTCCCATATGGCTATAATCCAAGACAGCAAACCCTACTAATTATTTACTATAGTTTATATATTTAACCCTATGTATATTTCCTTGTGAATGTTATACATAAGTATCAACTCCTAAACAAACATATTAATGAACCATTTACAAAAGCAAATTAATACTCCCTCCGTCCCGCTTTAATTTGTACATTTTTTTTTTCGATCATCCCACCCTATTTCATACACTTAAAAAAAATTCTCACAATTTCATCCTCAAAATCTTCACCTTTAAAAAAATCAACTAAAAAGTAAAAAATAATTTTTTCTTAATATACTCGCCGAAGCAGGTACAAATTAGGTCGAGACGGAGAGAGTACAATTTCTCACACTTTTTGGCTGCTTTTTAGCAATTCTTTGAAAGTATCACATGCATGAAAAGCTTACTTTTTGCTATTTAATCATTGATGGGTTTTAAATTGATGAAGAAATTACTATCAACTTTTTCCACAAGTCAATCCTCGTCAATCTCTTTATCCTATGTTTTGCTTGGATTTGGGCCAAATCCAAACTCATGTTACTTTTAAGTTTCACATTAAAAAAAATATTCGTAATAATTAGGTCTCAATTCAACACGCAAGCATGCAATCCAACTCGTTTCAAACTCACTATTTGTAGGTCTAACAGAATTTTGGACCGATTTAACCTACATATACCACCAATTCAATGAGCTTAGCTAACCCGGACGGCCCGAATTATCACAACATAAATATCAACAGTGAGAATCCGTTTGATATATATGTAACAAGGTTTACGTAAAAATATATGAGCGATTGAAACATCCATGTTAACAAGGACGTGGAAACAATTTGTAGTGGCATGTGAAACAGATGAAATGAATTGTCATTTTCTATCAGAAAGACAGTTGGGATTATGAATACATTTCACTGCAATGGAATATTGTATCCCCAAAACATGAATGTTTGCCATTATTTTAAGTTTCTTATCTTGCTTACTTTCCCAAAATGGAAATCTATTCTCATTTAAAAAGCATTCTCATATACCTTTTCTCGTTGCGTTGCAGCCACGAACGAATCTAGGCGGGGATACTTTTCTATAAAGTATTGAGCCGAAATTTATATAGTTAAAAAGGCGAACTCTTATATATTAAAGTCCCATTTGGATGAGAGAATTTGTGCTATGAATTTATAAATTTACTGTCAAATTCACTTTATATTTTTGGATAAAATATTAAATGAATGGATTTGTGAATTCAAATTTTTAAATCAACCAAATTAAAATCCAAGATTTGAGATTCAACATTTTACACTATATTTCGTTGGATTTCAAATCTTTTGACAAAAGTAGTCATTTACAAATCGCTCCCCACTCACACCTCTCTCCCCTCCCTCCCTCCCCTCTCCCCTCTATCTCTCTCTCTCTCTCTCTCTCTCTTCCATTGTCCCCCGCTCTCTCTCTTTTTTTCTTTTTTCCCTATCCTTATCTCTCTCTCATTCTCCAATGTAATGCTCCCAGTATTTTTTTTTTCTTTTATCTCTAATAAAATGCTTCCGATAATTTTTTGGGATATAAAATGTATATATTTGTGTGTATATATATTATTGGAAAAAAATATGTTCAGTTAATTTAGATGTAGATAAATATTATTTTATTTAATAAAAAATATAAATTGTTAGTTTAAATGAATTTTACAAATGTTGTATCAGTTTTTTTGCCAAACGATGGATTTGAAAATTTTGGATTCAAAAATCCTTTCACAAATCCATCCTAAATCCAAACAAGAGATTTCAAGCCCATGAATTTTAGATTTAAGAATTTTGAAATTTATTCATTTTAAGTTCCTTGATAAATCAAATCCCTCCATCCAAATGGGACCTATGAATATCAAATGGGAAAAATGTAATTTTTGTTCCACATATTTTGATCAGTTCATTTTTTATCCCATTTTATTACTATTTTGTAGTAGTAGTCCCTTAAATTTTAGTAATTTTATGATATTAGTTTTTTTGTCCATTTGTGACACGTGCGGGTAGGCAATCCTGCGTTGGTTGGAGGGATAAAAAGAAAGATTTTATTTTCTATTTTTAGTATTTTTCTTATTTTCGATGTGGATTTTCTTTTAATATTTTAAGAGGTTTTCACGTTTCTCAAATTAACGAAGATGCTAAAATATAATACACATGCAAGGAAATGTGTGTTTTTCCGGTGAGATTGAAAAATTCCGACAAAAAATACTTAAATCTCAAAACACTAAAAATTAAAAAAATAAAGTTGCAAAAGAATAACTGAACGGAACAAAAAATGCAACTGGTCAAAGAATTAAAATTGCATTTATGGCCAAATTAGTAGACATAGACACACCGTTTGCTCAACATTAGCTAAACATACGTACTTGAATAAACGCAAAAAAAAAATCCGCTCTTGTAAGACATAAATCGTGTGAGACTAGCCGAAGGCTAGACTAAAGTCTAGTGCTTAATCAAGCTCGACATTAACTAAGCATACAAGGTAATTGAATAATCAACTCGAAAATTCGCTCTTAAATGTAAATAAATAAAAATAAAAATAAAATAAGGACATAGTAATAGTGCGAGATTAAAGGGGAAAAGCCGAAGATTTTGCCACAGTGCGAGATAGAACGAATCAATTTGAAGAATGAATAATTAATTACATAAAAATGCTAATCTTCATAGTGCAGAAACGCAGATGAAGAAGATGCCATGTTATCCTTGTCATCCTCTTTCTTCAGAATCGCAGAAGCTGTAATATTTGACAATTCATTGTAGAAACTGAATTCTCGAAACTCGGTGTTTATGGACTGAAGGGGTTCCCTTTCATTGCCGGAAATCGGCTCCGACGAGTCGACGGTAGCGTACTCCGCCCCTCCTCTGTTGCCGTCTCTTGTGTTACCTGTAGAGGCGGATTCAGTATTCACTGATGAAGTAGGGTATAACATAAAAATTCAGAATCCACTATTCAGTGATGAGTGGACCAGAACATAAAAATTTAAATATATTATAAAAATTATTAAGAGAAGTTCTTTTAGAATGAACGTCAAAATAGGTTGAGTCTTACTAAAATTGTTAAAAAATATTAGTCATAGAACATAGAAAAGACTTGATTTTTTTTAATAGAGGAATAACTAAAACAATTATTGAGCATAAGGTTTGGTTTGAGATCAGGGGTGGAGTTAGGGGGCGGGGGCGGAGGCGGAGCCGCTTCCTTGAACTTTTAAAAAGAAAATAATTACATGTAATTCTATTTGATAATTTTCATTAATATTCTTAATATATACTACGCCTGTCCCAATTTAACCTGTCTACTTACCATTTTGGTTGTCCCACCTTAACTTGTCAGTCCCATAAATGGCAAATTTCTGTCACAATCTCCACCCTCAAAATCTCCATTCTCAATCTCCACCTTTAAAAAAGTCAAAGATTCCATAAAATCTGTTTTTTCTTAACCTCCGTGCCCGATCAACCTAGGCAGGTTAAGTCGGGACGGAGGAAGTAAGAGTTTGTTATTTTTATTCTTTCAAACTTCACCTTCCTTAATCCAATAATTTGCCCCTCTACTGTATAAGGATAGTTAAAAAAAATCGTCTCCTTTAAAATAAATTCCTAAATTTGTCCTTATTTAAGATATATATTTATACATGGAAAAGGGAAGTAAACACATAAAATGAAGATATTTATTTATAAATCGGGTGGGCTTATATAGAGTTAAAAATATAAAGTGGATAACAATTAACAACTAAAACAACAAAATTCATAGATAAAAAATGAGGTTCTACAATTTCGTCCTGGGCAGAGCCCGATATTGACGAGAGGTAGATCCGCCCATGGTTACCTGAATTTTCATTCTCACAATTCCAGGTTAACATTTTCTGCAATTCCAGTATCTGCGAAGCAGCATTGAAATCTTGATCCAGGTAAGCCTGAAACTCCGGCGCTCCGTCAGCACAGAAACCAAAACCCGAACCCGGAATGTCATCAATCCGAGTTGGAGGGGCAGCATTTGGGTGGTGACGGAGCGCATCAATGGCAGTTTTAGCTTCCCGAATGAGCCAATCAATGGCTTTGCTGGGGCGGTCGTAGCCGAGCCGATCCTGGACATCGTAGAACTGAATAGCAGTGGTCGGCGAGAGGCGAAGCCGCCTGTCCCGCGGCCCCCGGGCGGTGCGGACTTTGCTGTGCCGGTCGGGAGCCGCGGGTTTTCTTTTCCGACATACGAAATCAGGGGATTTCTCATTGTGGTTGTAATAACTGAAGAATGTTTGTTGATCATCATCTGGTGATTGGATTTGATTAATGCCAGAATACATGTTTAACTGTGTGTATTCTTCTTATTCTTTTGCAGTTTTTCTCTTGTTTCCTTTAGCAGCTGCTTCTGCCTTAGTTTATTATATTAATATGCTTTTCGGGGATTTTACACCCGGTGCATGGTGAACCAATATTTTTCACCACATAACAGTTGAGCAGCCTAGTCTATCACACTAATATCATTTATCGGGTTGAGCATGATTGGGTTAAAAAATGTACAATTTTTTCTTTTTTTTTTTTTTAGTAATTTGTAGTAATATCCTTTTTTAGGTTAATTTTGATCACACCTTGTGCATGTGGTGAACTGATATTTTATATGAAAAAATTTCAGTTGACGGTTTGAATTTTGAATAATGTTTTAATTATGGGCCTGAATTTTGAATGTTCTCAATTAAGAGCAAGAATTTTGAGTTTCCTGAATTAGAGTTTAAATTTTGAATTTTATTCTATATTTAGTGATTACGTCTTGAAAAATAGGAAACATTATCTGATGTGGATTGTACATTCTGCACACCAGAGAACATCTCTTATTTCTCAAGATGTAAGCCCTTTCTAATGGATTTTTTCCGTTTTCCACCGCATATTTATGTGGGTGTAAGCGCAATGACCGTTCGCGCGGTCCGACCCAGCCCGTTAGACAAATACATATGTAGGGCCGGGCTAGGTCGAGCTAATATTATAGCAAGTAAAAATTTAGTAAACAAATTTCAGCCAATCCCCTAAAATATACTCCCTCCGTCCCATCTGAGTTTGCACATTTTCCTTTTTGATACGTTCCACACCAATTTGCACACCTTTAAAAAGGAAAGTTCTCTCACAATCTCTACTCTTTAAAATCTCCATCCTCAATCTCCACCTTAAAAAAATCAACAAAAAGCAAAAACAGTTTTTTCCTAATATACGTGTCGGGTCAATTGTGCAAACTCCCGCGGAATGGAGGGAATATAATTTTTGGGCTGACCCGTGGTACGTTGAATTTATGGCCCATTCAATCAAATTTGTTCGACCCGATAGTATTTCGGACTAAAATTTTTATGATCTAATCTATTTAGAGTGTCGAGCCGACTGGGTCGCCCCATCAATAGGATTGATTTTGGGTCTATGTATGATTTTGGGTCTATGTATGTGTGAATGTGTAGAAATGTTGGTGAACAACACCTAGTAGCATGTGTAGGAAGGAGATTACCATTTTGGGGCAATGCAGCTCAACAGCCAATAAAGCTTCATCATCCTAATATATACCACTTCCAACTTACATGTTGGATATTTATTGCAAATAATGTAAAGTGTATATTGATAGCATCAGTCTGTAATTATTATGTACGCAGCTGGTAGCATAAAAATAGAAGAAGAAACATGTTCAATTGAAATATAATACTCCCCCTATCTCGACCTAACTTGTCTATTTTGATCGGACAGAAGATTAAGAAAAAAAAAATTTATGGAATCTTTGACTTTTTTAAAGAAAAGTAGGAAAGTAAGAGTATATTTTATTTTTTTCGTTGACTTTGCAAAATTAAGTTTCTTAGTTATCTTTGAATTTTTAATTCCATAATTAATAGATATATCTTTGAATCCTTTGCACGCAAATGGGATTTTAATTAATATTTATATTTATTTTTTTTGCATAACGTCGTCCGAATGGGCCTTAGCTGGGCCCAATCTCGAGATACCTTTTTCTTTTCTGATAGTTTAATTCAAAATTTTAATTAGGAGGAAAATAAAGGGAACATCTGTATTTTTTGTTGTGTTTGGACCTTTATCTGATTTGATATTTGGACGTGGATCCTCTAAAATATTTTAAAGTACATTTCGAAAAAGAGTGACAATTTATATATTGTCCTACATTTTAATTTTTTATTTACGCATAAATTATGTCACTCTTTTTTCGAAATGCACCGTAAAATACTTCAAAAACATCAAAATCCCTCATATTCACCTTCATCATTAAAAAAAAGTTCAGAATTTATTACTTTGACAGTGAATTGGCCTATACATGAGAATATGAGATAGATTAGATATACTGTAAATATTAAATATTGTGTGCTATTTAATTAATTAGCATGCATGCAATAGCACTGTGGCATCGAGCCCCTCTATAAAGGGATGCAGAAAGGGAGAAGACATATTTAGATCCATGACTTCAATGGGACTTGTTGGAAGTAGCCTGGTCCAACCCATCGGGATATTGTAATATGTCGGTTTGAATCGGACCTGATCAAAATTAATTAGTTTAACTCAATCCACCTCTTATAATATACAAAGATTTTTGAGTCGATTCACATTCCGTTTAACATTTTTTTGTACGTCTCACCAATATTTATATAATCCGATTTATTTAAAATATCGAACGGATTGAGTCGGTCCGTCGAATCGAGCTGATCTTGTCAACTCAAATTGGAAGAAGGGGCCTTGTCCTTGGTATTCAATTTTGGCAACCCCACCCTAAACACACTTCAATTTTGAAATGCTATAATGATACTTCCACCCTCTCAAGAATAATTTCTGTTTTAGGAATTCAACATATAATTTGTAAATTAGAATGAAAAAATTAATGAGCAGGTGGAATTGACATATAAACCTATCATTTAAATTTTGTTTTTGGGCTGGAATCCTTTGATTTTCTTCTTATTTCCTCTGTACTACCATGATCTCTTTTCATTAGCAATGAAAAAAAGTAAATTAGACGAAGTTGGATGACTCAAGTAGGAAGAGCATTCACTACCTAAATTTTTGGTCTTGAGTTCGAGTCACCTTAGAGAAAAAGGGGAGTTTTTCTTTGTTAAAATGGTTGGGGAAATATTTGGTTAAATATGAAAAAAGAAAACTAAAAAACATTTATTTTAAAACAAAACATAAAATCTAAAACAATAACTAAAAATGACGTAGGTAGTATATGGGTGTGCACGGTACAGTGTGGATCGGAAATTCTCCATCATCATATCATACCAATCTTCGGTTATTATTAAAAGGGTTAATTACCAAATAAATCACAACCTTTGGTCGGTTTTTCAATTGCAACATGCCTTTTCAAAGTTTTCAATGTTCGTCACATACTTTTTTGCCCTTTCATTTACAACATCGCCACCCGTCTCCGGCCGTGGGAAGCTGACATGGCAGATAAACGTCGTCGTTTGATCGTATTTACCACTATAGTGATTTACACCTCATTAGAAAGTCTGACTCGGTCGAGTTGTTTAGCAACTCGGTCGAGGAAGAAATGAAGAGCAAAACGAGAAATTGGTCAGAGACTCCAACTCGGTCGAGGGGGATTTTGCCTCGGTCGAGTTGACCTGACTCGGTCGAGGCCGATTCTGACATGGCAGATAAACGACGTCGTTTTGCGCCCAGACCACGTGCCCCATCTGCCAGGTCAGCTTCCCACGGCCGGAGACGGGTGGCGATGTTGTAAATGAAAGGGCAAAAAAGTATGTGACGAATATTGAAAACTTTGAAAAGGCATGTTGCAATTGAAAAACCGACCAAAGGTTGTGATTTATTTGGTAATTAACCCTTATTAAAAAGGGTGAATAACATAAATCATCATGTACTATTCACGTTTTAGACAAAGTAGAATAGCTCAAGTGGCAGAACATCTACTATCTAGGCCTTTGGTCCTGGGTTTGAGTCACTTTGGGGGGAGGGGAGGGTTTTTCTTTCTTTCTTAGGTTAGGAGAAAAAAAATTTTAAAAAAAAATGTACTATTCACGTTTTAACACTTTTGAACCTAAACTTTTTTTTGAAAGATTGCAATCTACAGTCCGTAGATTCTTAACTTTACAGCCTCCGAGAAATTTTTAGGCCGAAATTCTTACTACGCATCTTGCACACGACCCTAAAGGGGACTAAGTTTGGATTCCTGGCCGCGAGTCACGTGCCCCTTTAGGGTCATGTGCGAGTTACGTGGTAAGAGTTTGACTTGGAAATCTGGCGGAGACTGCAAAGTTTAGAACCTGTGGACTTTAGGTTGCAATCTGTCACAAAAAAGTAAAAAAAAAAAAAAGATTTCAAAGTGTGGAAACGCGAATAGTACTGTAACGACCCGATGTTCATAAAATAATTTAATCTTAATTAAATTTAAATAAATCAAATCATGGAACCTTTTTTTCTTTCTATCTACATATATATACACACACATATATATAAAAGCTAATTTTTAGTCGGGCCGTTAAGGGAACACATAAACACACAAATACCAATCTTCTTATTACATGTAGTAGTGCAATAACACTAGCATCCTCAAACTATAACTGAAACGTTTACTAACTAATAAATTATCATGAAATATTACTCATATATAATCGAATAGGCAATATTATTTCTAGACATGCTTCTAACAAAACTAATGTAAAACTAACAAACGTCCATATTATAGTTTCATATTAACCTAAAGATTATAAGAGAATAAATCATGCATAGCAGCGGAACTTACTAAACACATACGACACAGTATCACAAATAAATTATATTTTTAATCTCCTCAATGCTAACATCCTAAGAAATTAATAATCCATGAAATACTTCAATGATCAACTTTATAAATAACTATTTAAATAACAAGCTTAAGTATTATTCCATGCTTCAAGATAAATATATAATACTCCTAATCATGCAACTAGTGAAATAGGCTTCCCCATCAAACTCACAACATAGAAAATAATTTCGAATCCATGTCAAAGATTTCATTTGATTTATAGCTTAACAACAACACTCCTTAAAAAATTAAACTAGTCAAATAACATAAACAAGCAATAACATGTTATCAATTAAATAGTCATCTTGTATAAAATTGCACCAAAGTAGTCATGTTGTCATATGCTTCGGCTCCCCTCGTACTCCCCGCTCGCTCCAAGCTAACCTGGCTCAATAAAGGGTTGGGGTGAACTTCCTTCAGCTCGTGGAGGATCACAATTTATAACAATTATAAACAAAATCAAAGGCATAAAATATAAGCAGTCATAACTTGTAACTTGTAAACTTGCAACTTGAATATTATATTCAATAAATTGAATATAAACTTGTAACTTGTAATCCATGTACTCATGGAAATCTTGAATTTGTATATCAAATAAATTGAATATACACTTGTAACTTGTAAATATAACAGCTATAAATCACACAATTGATTAAGCATATAATTGACATAAAAAGTAAACCCCCACCTGAATTAATGTGATGCAACTCGGAATGTAGATGCAATTACGCTATTGTTTGTAGAACTCAGTTGTCTCGTCTCTTTCCTATTTAAGGATGCATAACTCTATCTTGATCTCCAATTAAATATAAAGGATTTTGAAGTTTGGAATTTAGGGTTTGGTTGATGATTTAGGAAATTTTGAAAATAGATTTGAAAGAAATAGAGAACTTCTAAGAATAGATTTGCGGCGCAGCAGCAGATAAATAATTTATTTTTCATAAACGGTAAGAGATAAAACTTTGAAAATTTTATAGCAGGAAATAAACTTTCTTAAAAGTATCATACTAAAATTTCATGATTTTACAAGAAGTTTAACTATGGGTTTTGAATTTTTTTGAAACCGAAAAAGTCGAAACTGTAAATTCTGCACAGCGGTGGATAAACCTTAATAACTCGACATTACTAAAGGGATCACTTTGAAAATTTACAGAATAATAGAAGACATGTATATGTAGTACATATCCAAAAATCATAATTTTTCAACATGTATTTGAAACTTTTATATAAAATAGATAACATACTGGGGAACAAAATATTCAAAAATCATAAGTTGTTAGAACTTTTTACTATATATTACAAATTTTCTAACTGAAGAACCTGAATATTTAAAATCTGGATATGCGAAGAAAAAAAATTAATATAAAATAAAATGCAACTCATATGGGGTTAAATTTTTTACTGAAATTTGAAAACATGTCATGGAATAACATACTAAAAATTCATCGAAAAATAATATGTTTTGGCATGAATTTCGAATTTTTAAAAGAAGATACCTTCAAAATAGAGTGAAAGAGGAAAATGACGTTGACGGCTCTCGGAAGGGCTTCTAGGGCTTATGCACGAAATTCTTAAGAAAAATAGATGATTTGGATTACGTTTTTGATATATGACATGAATCCTTTATTTATAGATTATATTCCTAGGTTAAGAACTCCTATTTCTTGTTCCCTAAGTAAAAATCATGGGCTGACTTGGGCTTGACTAATGCATTAGGCTAGAATCCAAATTAAATATTTAAAGTCGAATAACATAAAATATACTTTCAGCCATAACTTAAAATAATTTCCATAGTTTACGAAATATAAATAATTCTCATAGGATAGAAATAGATAATGAAATATAATAATAATAATTAAATAATTTACGGGGCGTTACAAGTACAGACAAATTTATGTTAAGACCCTTTTAAAAATGAGTATCTAATACCAATCTTAAAAAAGGGGATGGTAAGGTATGGTTATTATGTTTTTTGTGATAGTTTGTTTCGAAATTTCGGATTTAATTGAACAGTTGATCGGGTTAATTTAGTCGGATAACTGGATTTTTTTTTTTTTAATAGATTCAATTTGATAAAATACATTGACATATAACAAATAAAAGAATTTTATTACATCAAATTAAAATCACTAACTTGTGCTTGTAAATCATATAATAATTAAATATAAGCTTATTTTAATCATTTATATTAAACATAACTAACTACAAAATTATAATTATTTAATTTTTATTTTTATTTAAATTGATTTTGTTTTTAGGAATAATATATTTTTAAATTATTATTTATTTTTTTATTCGGTATTTTTTGTTTAGTACAGTTCGTTACTGTTTAATATAGTTTTCGATTCAGAAAGTTGAGAAATATCTCAATTCGCACCAAATAATCAGTTTAGATTCAGTTCTGAAAAAGTACCCCCTTGGTTTATGGGCTCCCATATAAAAATTTCTACTTATTTTTTTGTGATAATGGATTTAAAGAGGTTTTTTTTTTTTTTTTTTTTTTTTTTTTTTTTTTTTAATTTTACTTTTACCATAATTTTATCATATTTGTCACTATAGTATAATTTTTTAGTTTTTCTTGTAACTATACAATAATATTAGTTTTGTCACGATATAAACTTGTCACGATGCTTACTTACCACGACACACACTTGTCATGAAAATCGTATAATTTTAGCCTCCAGAATATCGTGGCAAGTAATCTTTTCAGACTGTCATGACAAGTGTTTCCTGTGACACATTTGTCATGATTCGTGACAAGTTGATATCGTGATAAGACTAAAATTATGGTATAATTACAAGAAAAATTAAAATTATGCTATAATTATAAGAAAGACCAAAATTATAGTAAAAATTAGACAAAAGCTTATTTCATATTATCTCCCAATTTGTATAATAAGTTTGGGCTGTTTTGGACCCAAAGATTGTGTTATTTATAAACGTAGTTTTGGGCTGGGTTTCCGACCCAATGGAGGCCTGTTAGATCGACACAATCGGGACCTGTTAGATTCCTGAGATTGATGAAAATAGGCACCGTTGGATGCAGAAAGTGTTTACTTTTTTCCTTTTCTTTTTTAATATTTTTTTTAGAATATGAAATGACTATATGGAATTCTGGGAATCGACCCAGTCAATATAGGTGGTTCAGTACGGTAATCGTATCAAAATTTTTGATATATAAAAGGTCTATATTATTATCGTATTAAAAATATTAAGTACTGATACTGTACCAAAATTTTAGTATACAAATTCTTTTGTTGGTATCGACATATAATGTTACTTATCATTGTTTTTTGCATATTACATACTAATTTTATTTATATTTCTCTATAAATTTGATATATCGAAATACCGAACTAGTAAAATACAAAAAAAAAAAAAAAAACTTGGAATTACGGTACATATTTTAGAACTTTATCCCTGCCCTTATACAACAAGATGTCCACAAATTGGAGGCCATGTAGGTTCAGTTCCATGTCAGATCCGTTTTGCTTCTATGTTTCTTGAAGCCCAATGCCATTGGACTCCTAATCAGAATCAACAGTAGAACGCCAATGCAAAACCCTAGGTTGCAATATGCTTGGTCTAAACTCTGAAGGATCTGATCTAGATCTATAGCAATGGAAATCCTATGCCAGCGCGAGAAGTAAACGTCGAACCCCTACACATAATCATATGACTCCAATGCTCGGTAGGTCTTCATCGAGGGAGTGTTCGCCATGGAATCGCGACGTCGTAAAAGAAACGCCAAGCCCTTGCGTGAATGATCCATCTAGTTGTATGCATATAACTCGATAATGCATCGTCAGAAGGCATGTAAGATCCTTCGGGTTCGAAAAGGTAAATGTGCAGCAACAACGCTAAGGATCACGAAATAATATCGTAGCCATGGCGATGCCTTTGCGTGTGTTAGGTCTACTATCTTTAAACATTTCATTTCCTCTCACATGGAGTTCCTCATCCACCCTCAAAATATCAACATTCACTTAAGAAGTCAAAGATTTCACAAAATTTGTTTTTCTTAACATCCGTGCCCGATCAACTGTGACAAGTTAATCAAAACGGAGGGAATATATAAAATTTTCAAAATATGTTTCATATTAGCAAACAACGTTTATATTGTAAATTATTTTATAAATTAGTATAAACATAACAGTTTGTATAAAGTTTTAAGATAAATATTTCTACTTAAGTTAATTATAACAATATATAAAATAATATATTAAATTTCCACATTTCTATACATTTTACAGCATTTTTGGAAAACGCATCGATATTTATCCTATTTCGTAAAATTAAAACATTGATAATTCTATAAAAATAATATTTTTGTCCTTGTACATGATTAATAAAAAGAAAGAAAAAAGAAGAGAAAAGCACGAATAAAAAGAAAAAGAGAGAGGTGAAGGAGGAAAGCGGTAAACGATTGCGATGACCTCCAGTAATATAGGAAGATCAGAGAAGTTCCTCAAACTAGTCCAACAGCTCCGCCTTCATAGCAACAATCACCGTTTTGACGACAGCATCAACACTGAAGATGGAAGTAAGTCCAGTAGAGCTGCGGTTTTGATCTGTTTGTTTGAAGATCAAAACGGCGATCTTCGCGTAATCCTTACCAAAAGATCTTCAACTATGTCCTCTCATTCTGGTATAGTGTTCGCATTATTATGAATTGATTTAGATTTCATTGTCCTTTATGGGGAGAAATTATAATTAGGGATACGAATTGGGGATTATTGTTTTTAGGTGAAGTTGCGTTGCCTGGAGGGAGAAGAGATGAAGGTGATGCTAACGATGCTGAGACAGCTTTGAGAGAGGCTCGGGAGGAAATTGGATTGGATCCTTCCATTGTGGATGTTGTAGCTACTCTCGAACCCTTCCACACTAAGGCAAGGATGAAATTTTCGATTTCGTGATTTAATTTTGCGGAAATTTCGTTCGAAATTTTTATTTTGGTGGAAATTTGAGTAACTTCTAAAATACAGAAAAATGCATTAAAATCTGGAATGAGGCTCAAATGGAACATACCTATCTTTATCTAAGTAATTTTGCCGAAAATTCGCCCAATTTCTCTGAAAATCGAAATAAATTCGAATGAGGCTGAAATATCACTGAAATTTCGGTGAAATATTAATAGAAACATATTGCACTATCAATTTCGTTTCGAAGTGCTGATAAAATTAAAATTTCGATTAAATTTCTCGAAATTTTTGCCCCTGCACTGCACTAAGGTAATCGGCTTTCAATTTTTGAATCTCTGTTTGTATCCTGAGGTCTAGAATGTTCCATGTTTGGTTGCAGAGAAATATTACTGTATGTCCAGTGGTAGGGGTGATTTGGGATAGTGGGGCACTCAACCTAGTCCCAAATGCAGCTGAAGTGGAATCTATATTTGATGCTCCGTTAGAAATGTTTCTTAAGGTTGAATTATCTAATGTTGTATTTAGATGGAAGAATTCAAGAATGGATTTGAAATTCATAGTCTCAAATCCATTGTTGTTGTTTGGATTATCATGGATTTGGAAATTCATAATTTCATTTTAAGCTATTTTTTGTAGGATTTGAATGGATTTCAAATTCCCTTTTGAAATCCATGCATTTCAAATTCTCGATCCAAACACAATCTAACTCGATCAGCTGCAAGTTATGGCAGTAACTGGCGTTTTTGTAGGATGAAAATCGAAGACAAGAGGAGCGAGAGTGGATGGGGTGTAAATATTTACTCCATTTCTTTGATCATCAAGTTGAGAATGATTTGTATGTGATATGGGCTCTGACTGCTGGGATATTGATCCAGACTGCATCACTCGTGTACCAACGTTTGCCTGATTTTGAAGAACGTAGGCCTCCATTCTGGAAGAGAATTCAATGAAGGTATTGCTACAGTATGTCGGACCGGTCCAATTTCTATCGACCCCAAAAATTATTGAGTCGAACCTTGACCATTCCCCTAAATATATGAAGATTTTTGGGCTGGCGTGTAACTTGTTGCGTCGAGTCTGTTGGGCTCGATAGTACTTCGACCTACCCAACTCATCTAAAATGTCAGGTGAGCTTGACCTGTTTATGCCAGCCCTAGGGGAAAGATAAGTATAATGTTGAGAATGTGCTGAAACTTGAATGCCTGAAAGATTAGTATGATGTTGAGGGGAATTGTGTTTATGTTTGATTTAGGCTTTCTCACAAAGTTGTTGGGTTTATTTTGTTTGTTCTTGTATTAATTGTGTGAGAAAATTGGGTTTAGTTGTGGTTAGTTTCAATTACAAATTCGAAACAAACATTTGCTCGTGATCACTCCATCTTTTACATGATTTTTTTGTACTAATTCATAGTAAAAACAGTGCAAACGTAAGTTAAATATTGTTTATTAACCCTCGTTTTAGTATATTTGGTGTATTTCACTTTTTTTATTAATTTTGTAGTATTTTTATACAAAGTAATTTTGAAATTGCGGAGAGAACTAAATGAAGGAGTTTAGCAAGAAAAGTTGTAATCGGGCCCGGCCTAAAAAGAGTTGGACCAGCCCAACGGAAAAAGATAGGTTGGAGTTAACTGCAGTTGTAGGATAATGAGTACAACGTTCGATGTGGAAGTCGTAATTGCATGATTCTTAATTTGTTGGAAAGCTAAGAGTGCAAGCTACAATTTTTATGTTGACGATTTTTTTAGTTCCTTCTCTAAAATAGCTTAAATTTCGAAAAGGGGGTTGAAGTTGTGCAGAAACGTTACAGTTAGTAACATGGCACTTTCAATATTTTAATCATATCGAAATTTACGTATCCAATCGAGGTGAAACTAGTGACATTGAAAAACTAATTTAAGTAGTTAACAATTATACTGTGCACTTGCAACAACTGTTAATAAGAGCGATGAGCTAGCAAGTCCTATGATTAGAATACAATCATTATACGTCGAATATACATCAAACAATTGAGACTATTTCGTGTTTATGAGAACAAAACGACTTGGTTTATTGAAAATACAACATACATGAATTGTGAGCATGGCCTTTTACGGCCATCCAAGAACAGAAGTTAGAAGAAAGACTGTTGCTAGACAAATCGGGTACAAGAGCAGTGCAAGGTAACCCATCCAACGTGGGAATGTTGTGTTGAGGCTTGTAAATATGGTCATTACTACACAGAGCAACATATTCACCAGAACTTCTGCAGAGACATTCGTTGGCGACAAATTCCGTACAAAAATTGGAGCGAGAAATGTCATCAAGCCCATGATATTGTTCATGTAGACGCTGCCATACAACTGTTCAAAGGAGAGGTAGATCTTAATCATCCAAGACATTTACTCCTTCCATGTATAAATGCATGGTTGAAAGCCAGATTGCTTATTTTAAAGATGTGAAAATTGTCGATTATGTGATTATGTTTTTAGCTTTTGGTGTAGGCTAAAGTGCTTACTGATATAGTGCAAAAACGGTTTCGTAATGTCTCTGTCTCCTAATTTGTGTGTTCTTTGCAAAAGTAAATCCAAGAACTCGGATCACACTTTTGTGCACTGTACCTTTTCCTTTCTTTATGGAGTGTCGCGTTAGAAACGCTTCATTTTTGTTGGGCGACCCCTCAGAGCTTTAACAAATGTTATCCGAGGAACTTGGGCAAAACAAGAAAGCTAAGACTCTCTGGAGGGTGACGATACATGCAATAGTTTGGTCTATTTGGATTGAGAAACAAAAAAATATCCGAGAATAATCAAGGAAGTGTGGGATAGAATTACGTTTAGGATAGCTATCTGGATCTCAGTCCACAAAGATTTTAGGGGCTATTATATGTCGGATGTGCTAAGTATTGTAATGTGATTAAAATTGTAGAAATCCATTGTTTCTTATAAAACTAGAGAGGAACATACCGCAGACAATGTCAAAGAGATGGATTTCTGAGTCTTGTGTCTTGCTGAAGTGATCGACTGAACTACAACTCCATAATTCACAGCTAAGGGGATGACCAAGTAGGAGACGTAGAACGGAGAAATATTTGTTGCTTGAGTGAAACCAGTCACACTTGCCATCAAAGGATTTCCAAGTGCATATATCATGATAGTCCCAACAATCAAGAAGAAAGCAGCTTGGAAGATAATCGACCATGAATTGCTCGTTGTGGTCGTGGTCGTGGTCGTGGTCGTGGTCGTGCTGCTAGCTAAGAGCCCCTGTTGGTCTTCACTGGTATTCTGCATTTCAATTTTTTTATGATTGTAGTAGTACTCTATGTAAATCAGACACATATATAATATAGTGTTTGACCACGATTATAAGCTGTTGAAATGTGTTTGAAAAAATAAGATGTTAAATAACTTATAAAATGAAAAAATAAGCTCTTAGGGCTTATAAGCTCTAAAATATAAGTTCATCTAGTCCATCTTTTCTTTTAAATCTTATAAGTTATACTCAAATTTCACATAATACACACACATACACGCATTTCACACACACCCTAACCACACTGCACACACTTCATAGATAATACATATACTTCCTTCACACGCACTACACGCGCTTCACACACACCACACACGGTTTACAAATACTTCACAAACTAATCAAAATTATTTTTAAAAATCTTATAAGTTACACTCAAATTTCACATACTACACACATATAAACACTATATACTATACACTATACACACTACACATTTCACACACACCTCGCATATTTTCACACGCTAATAAAAAGTGTGTTTGATAGTGGCTTTCAAATTAGTCCAAAAACTTTTTTAACTTATAAGCTCTTAAAAAGATTACATATTTTAAACTTTTAAAACAACTTATAAGATATTAGAGTTTATAAACTTAGTCAAACATCCTCTTAATCGGATCGACATATATTGATGTACTCACCTGAGAATTGCTACTGATGTTGTTTGAAGTTTGTGTTGAAGACTTGTTTGTTAGATGGGAGGCCAATTTTGTCATGCCTTTGATAAACTCGTCCTGATTGATACCACCATCGCCGGAGGTATCGAAAAAATTCAACGTCTTCTCTATGTATCTTTCAGTGGTTCTATCGTCATCGTCGTCGTCCATCTTTAGTCCTACGAGAAATACTCTGAGTTCTGCTGCTGATATGGATGTGTCGTTGTTCTTATTGATTTGGTTATACAACCTGTTTATCAGTATACACGTATAATGACACATCAGCAATGACTTCTTCATTGTTACTTCCTTCGTCCTGGTCTAACTTGTCTACTTTTGTGGAATCTTTGACTATTTTAAAGATGGAGATTGAGGGTGAAGATTGTGAGAAAAATTTATCATTTATGAGCTGACAAATTAAGTTGGGACAAATTAAAAGAAAAGTAAACAAATTAGAACGGGACAGATATAATATTATTTTAGCACCATAATTGTCTAGGGCGCATGGTGCGTTCTGGCACCCGAGGCTTTTGCCTCTTGAACACAGGTGTTAAAACCCAAAAACAAGGATCAATAGCTAGATAAAATGAATTTTACTCATTATTAGACTAATATAAACATTAAATAAGTTGATAATTGCACGCACACAAAAAAAAAGAAAGAGCATAATAGCTGGAAAGTCAAATATTAAAACATCCAAGTGACATAAATAATAAGATTCAAACAAGTTATTAGTTCAACATAATGTGGAAGTCTAACATAACTAAGTTGAAGCCCTACAAAAGTGTTTGTGTTGTATTTTTTTTCTTGGAAATCCTAAGTTACTTTTTAAAGAAAAATTCTCCTAATCTAAGAATATAAAAAATTCACCCAAAATCAAAGATTTAGATAGTGAATGCTCTATAACTTGAACTATTCAACTTCGTCTTGAAACCCCAAATTACTTAAGCTTTAGAGAAATGCTCGAACACTAAAAATTAAAAGAAATGTCAATGTTTTAAAACACATTTTTTAAGTGAAGTGGCTATGGGAACTATGTTTAGTACTACATAGTAGAGATAATAAAAGAAAATGAGTACTTACTTTTGTATTCTTTTAGCATCAGGTTTGCCATTTCTTGATATAAGTTTCAGTAGCTTGTCTTTGGCATACTTATTTACCACATACTCAAAACACCGATTCTGTATCCATGGCTTGAATGACTGCAGAAAAAGAACAAGTTTTGAAATCTAACCGAATTCCTTGAAATTTCGTTTCACAATGAAAATTAATTAATTAGAGTAAGTCTCTTGTACACCAGGTGCATGAATTATGGGCAGTTTTTAAAAAAATATATGAGTGTTTATGCTGAAAGATTTTAATTCTTTTGAATAAATGTCTCATGCTGAAAAGCTATTACCACTTATGCTGAAAGATATTACTTGTTTTGAGTAAATGTATTATGCTGAAAGGTAATACGTTTAGTACCTGATACAAAATGTAGGAAACCAGCGAAACAACAGTGACGGCGAGAGCAATAAAAATAATCACTCGTTTCAACACGCGCGAGCTGAAGACATTTTGAAGCTGAAGGAAAAGAAACGGGACTAGAGTTATCAAAATTATCCGTGCAGTATAGCTTGTTTCGACATCCGTGATAACGCCAGAACCTGGTACATGAAATCAATATGGTCAAAACTTTGATTATTTTAAGGTTGTCAAGAGGCAGAAGAGTTTACAGCACCTTTTAGTCCTGTTTTCCGGATTTCTGAATCCTCGGTGGTCTTATTTTCTGATGGATTGTAGCTTCCGAAAACAACAGAAAGGCCCCATACCAATGTGAGAAGCATAATCGTTGTTCCTACGACGAGTCCCATCCCCGCTGAGACCCGTTGTTGAGCCGCCGCGGCATCTCCGGAGAGGGCAGATACTTCATTGATATCACATGAAAATTTTCAGTAAAATATTACAAGGACTCTCCATCCTCATGATTGCAAGTTATTGCATAAATAAGTCAATATGCATCTTGTTTTATGTCATATTTTTGCATGTGTATGCTGTATTACTGTATAATAGTATCGTAGTTAATTGTGCAAACAAGTTCAATCAATGTTTTAAAAGACGCTAGATGTTAGGGTATAATCGGGGTTTAAGCAGGGTGAAGAGGAAACCAGGCAGAATGAAGTAGAGAATAATAAGGTAGAAATGCAGGTGGTTAATGACAGTCTAGTGCATAACCAGAGTTTAATCAAAGGTAGATGGAGATTTTTATAACAAAGTTCCCAACTAGCATTTGACTCATTCCTGCCTAGGTTTTATGCTCCATTGGCTGACCTATGTTTATTTTTCTATTCTTTCCTACCTAACCACCTCAATAACCCCCATAAGCCCACCTACCGTCCGACTAGTTGCTAGTTTATTTATCACCTGACTAGCGTCTAACGACTTTTATAACATTGATTGTAGTATACAATGGACCACACCAATAAAACAAAATACGAATTAAACTGATGTGGCAAGAATAAGACATTCAGTGTTTTACTATGCTGGTATATGGGGCCTGAATATTATTTGGCCTGACGGATCCAAACCAATTAGCCACGACTTGATCCAATCCAATAGGCTATTATAGGAAAATAGACTAAATAGGACTAGTTTATTTTAGGATTGATTAAATTTTGAGGTGATCCAATTAGATCCGCCTTAGGCCTACCAAATTCCGACCGTATATAGGAATCTCGGGCAGCTGAAACAAAATGAGCACGTGGTGGAATTTATTGGTTGGGCTGCTACCAACTACTGGTTGTCTTGTTCCTAAATTATGACTAAATTTTATTCGACATTATTGACAACCCAGGTCACTACACCAGTTTATATGAATATATAATTGAAATTCAAATCCATTAACTTGAAATTTGGTGTACAAATTTAGTATAATCGAACATGACAAGTCAATGAGTGACACGTGGCACATACAGTTGTGGTTTCTACTTTTCTCTATCGTTGAACAGCGACTTTTAAATTCAAGGGAAAAGTAGGCTTCCAAACAACAACAAAAAAAAAAAATCCAAGAGAAAAAGTATAAATTTAGGTGGTCGCTCTTCGCCGCCCGCTAAATTTCTCAACGTAATTCATCTCTTATTGCAGTCCATATATATTCAAAAAATAAGTATAAATATTTTAGTATAACCCATTTAATATCAATTTTACCCTCATTAATTATGTTATATAAAATCTTTCTAAATATTGAAATAACTAAATATATTTGGAAATGATTTAATAAATAAAAATAACAAATTGACTAAAATATGTTTATAAAAATCATAAATTTATTTAGCTACTTTAGTACTTTAGAGTGTGTTATTAGTCTTGAATTTAGAAGTTCATGGATATGTACATTCTATTATAAAAAATCAAGTATCTATTTTAAATAAAAAAATAGTTCAAGATCTAGTTTGAAGTTGAGATATAAATTCGGGTAAATTTATATATTCTCCCTAGATTCAACCAACATACCACAAAATATTCTGTGAAAAGTTTAAAGTAACATTAGCTGGCATCTAGAGAAAATAAATAAATGAACTAAAAATAGTACGTAAACACCATATTGGAATATATTAAAATTATTGATCATTATATTTAAATCGATGTGAATCGTCATTGCTTATTTCCAAGAAAGAATGCATTCAACAGTTACAGAGTTGCAAATTATTATTATTATTATTATTATTATTATTATTATTATTATTATTATTATTATTATTATTATTATTATTATTATTATTATTATTATTATTATTATTATTATTATTATTATTATTATTATTATTATTATTATTATTATTATTATATGAACTGTGCAAGTATTACACCCCCCAATTCCATAAAAAATAACCCTATTCAAAATCATTTGTTTTTCTCATAGAAGAGTTAGTTTGTACTAGAAAGCCTGAATTTTGAAAATGTCTAAATCCGAGGCCTGAAGTTTGCAGTTTTTCAATTCGGAGTTTGAATTTTGAGTTTTTCTTAATTACTAGTGACCTGGATTTTAAATTTTATTCTCAATTCAAGATTTACGTCTTGAAAAATAAGATACCTTATCCGTTGTAGGGAATGTTCAGTACAATATCTCGAAAATCCCAATACACTTTGTACTGAAAATTTCAAGCTATTTCGTACGAATCTTCCGTACATTGAATAATATTTCCTAATTTTCAAGACGCACGCCTTGAATGAAATAAAATTCATGATTTACGTGAGAAAAACTCAAAATTCAGGACTTAAACTGAAAGAACATTAATCTTTGTTATTCGACTTTAGTCCTGTAACTTTTAAAATTCAACAAATTGGTCCTTTAACTTTTGAAATTCGATAAATTGGGATTACTAAGCGTAGGCGGTGAGCTGATGACATGACTAATTTGTTGTTTTTAGAAAATTAAAGGATCAATATATCGAATTTCGAAAGTTAAATGAGCAAATATAATATCCTTAAATAAAAATTTCTGAAGCTTAATGGATTAAAAAAAACTATATACTTTTTAGTTTTGCCATTTTTTATTAAGGATGTTATTTTTGTTATTTCAATTTTAGTCATTTAACTTTCGAAATTTAATAAATTGATCCCGTAATTTTCAAATATCGATAAATTCGAAAAATTGAACATTACCCGCCGTAGAGTAACATGCCCTATTTATCAATTTTCAAATACCAATTTATCAAATTTCGAGAATTAAATCAAAATCGAAATGATAGAAAATAGGTGGCGACTATTCGCATCCCACAATTTTTTAACGCAGTCCACTAGTTTCATTAATTAAAATATTATTATAAATTAACTATATTACCCTTAATGATAACAAAACATAAATAATTTAAACATTAAATATATATAATTTATAAAATAAAAACAAAAAAAGAAAACTCTCCTTCATCCTCACCAGATGCATTCTATCCTAATCTATAAATCCTAATTTTTTTCAAGGTTTCTTTAATGGAGGATCTAATTAACAATGATAAAATCAGTTAATACGGACAAAGTAAACGGACTTATAGTGGTTACCGTTCAATTACACGAGACCAAATACAGTGTATTGTGTTCGATTTCAATGACTGAACGTAGCGGCACATATTCAACCAATAAAATTGAATAAAATTACAGATACGAGTAACGACTGCTATGATGGACTTTTTAGTTAACTTTGCCTTCACAATTTTCTTTTTTAGCGAAATCGATGTGCTGATAATCAATTGCACCGAAAAATTACTGGCGAGATGAACGTTCTGCGTTCATTCAAGTAATCTTTATTTTTTCTTTTTCATATTTTAATTATTATTTTTAATATTTATTTTAAATGATATAATTTAATAAAAAAATGATATAATTGATAATGAGTGGGCTATATTAAGAAATTTTTACTTATTTTTAAAATATAAATGGGTTACATTGAGAAGTGGGCTGCGTTAAAAAATTTTGTGGACTGCGAATAGCCGCCGCCTAAAAAATAATATCATTAAATAAAAATGATTCAAACTTAATTAATGAATTAAAAAAAACAACTTACCTTTTAATAATCATGTTGCAGCTTCATTAGATTGACCAATAATAAAAAAATTATATTTCCGTGAAAAACTCTTTTTTTTAGGACGGATAGATATGAAACGTGAAAATACTAAAGATGAACTGTGCAAATATTATTAAACATGAAAAAACAAACTTACCAAGAACCAAGACAATTTGTGGGATAGTATTAGCAAGCTGAAACAAGCTGCCTCCAATTCCACCTGGTCCAATTATCTGGAACAGCAGATTAGAGCCCCTTGCAACGTACTGTCCTCCTACAGACAGCAATAACTCGTACACCACGATCAGAAACACCAGCCCCCAGACGTTGGTGGAGCACGGTAAGAACCCGTACACCGGCACGCACGTCTCCGTCGCAGCCGATACCCGCCATTGGAGGAACGAGGACGGCGACTCCACCCCGTCCGATTTCAATTCCGTGATCGAACGGCTGTACGCAAGGTGACAAGCCAGAAGAAGAGAAATCAGAGGGATTATTTTCATTTTTGCCAACAACTGTTTGTAGAGGTGTAGAGTGGTTGACTATATATACAGGTTTGGTCGATCGTTACAAGGTACTCGACCAATTGAATTGTATATAAATTGACTTGGAAGGGTCATAAGGAATCTTAAACTTGAATACAGGTGATGGTGGTGGTATAATAGGAAATGTATACTTGCAATAGGAAATGTATACTTGTGAAGTCAACGATGCCAGCTATGTCAATGACTCGATATGCTTCTGTATTACTTCCTCCGTCCCACTTAATTTTGCGGAGCTGATCGGATATGAATGTTGAAAAAAAAAATTGTTTACTTTTAAGTTAACTTTATTAAAGGTGTAGATTGAGAGTAGAAATTGTGAAAACATTTTTCCTTTTTAAGAGTGTGTAAAGTTAAGTGGAACGGACAAAAAATGCAAGTGTGCAAATTTAAATGGGACGGAGGAAGTATATAGAATGTATAAATAAATAATTTATTACTCTCTCTGTCCTATAAAAAAAAAAATTATATTTAAAAAGAGTTTATGTCCCAATATCAAGTTTTTATTTCAAAATTCAATATCTCGTTTTACTAGTTTATATAAATATTATAGATTTTTTATTTTATAAATAATTTTGATATGATTAGATTAGTGAAAATGAGGTGTTTAAGTGCGTAGCGATAGATTTTGGAGAGTTGCACCTTCGTCAAATTGACTATAAAAAAAAAAAAAAAAGTTCTACATTTTTTAAACATGACACATTTTAAAAGAGTGTGTATAATCTTTTGATGATTTGGTGTGCTCGTAGTACTTCCAACTTTCATGATAAAAAACCAAGAGATTCCCAGATTCAATGAGTTGTAATTGATAAGCTTAGAATTGCTTCTAATACGAATATATTACCTGTTAGGTTTTAGAGAGGCAATTGCCATTATGATGATGAAACAATGGAAATTCGAAAGCCCAAATGATAATTATTTCAAATTGAATACTAATGGAGCTGCTAAGAGAAATCTAGGCTTGGCAAGTGCAAGGGGTTTGAGAGATTCAAAGTGAATTTCAAGTTGAGAGTCTGTCACATTCACCGTAAAGGGAATAAGATTATGAATTTGTTGGCGAACCAAACATTTTTTTAGCAGCGCAGCTAACCTTTTACAACTTTTGATCAATGTAAAAGCTTTACATTGATGCATGGGTCTTCCCATAGATTAGAGATTGTCCCTTGTAGTAAATTTCTTGTATGCCTGTGTAACTTGAGCAAGTGCTTTTTAATATACAAGTTTGGAGATCTGTTTAAAGAGTGAGTCTTGTGTGTGACGATTTTACGTGTAACGAAATACATTTTTACAGGATAAGTTGATAGGAAAAAGTAATACTTTTACAGATAAAAGTGATACTTATACGACGCTGATACTTTTACAGATTAAAGTGATACTTTTGCTACAAACAGTGATACTTTTTTGTTAAAAAAAAATTGATACTTTTACTACAAAAAATAATACTACTTTTTTTCCCGTCAAATCGTGTGATAATCTCATAATTTTTTTTACTCTGTTTAAATGAAAGATAGTCGGATATAGTCAGAAACTTTTAGAACATAGAATACCAATATCGAGGAGGGTGAATATTTTTTGAATTGCGAGTGAAGATTATATTAACCACAGTCAAATCTTATTTCTTAAGAAATGGCATGTTCTTCATGGACCCGGATATTTTCACCTAACTCCAGCTTCCCCAATTATTGATCAACTTGCTAATATTTTATTTAGTAGTTAATTTAGTTGCTAATATTATAATCACTATCCAAGAAATGTCACGTTCTCCATGGACTCGGATATTCCAGTGCTATATAAATGGGTGGAATTAGGGATTTGTATGGAACTCGGAATTTATCAAATTATATCAAAAATTAAGTCGAAAATATATCCAATTAAAATGTATCGAAAAATATTATGGTATGATTCTAAATATTCGGTAAATATTCATAGCATGAATCGTACCGAACTGTGTCGAGCTAGCCTAAACCGTCCTATACTGAAAATCAAAATCATAAAATTACATAAAATATATTAATAATTTCATACATAGAATAATTTATAAGTTTTGTGCATAATTTTCATATATTACTATTTTTGGGTGACCTTACTTGAAATGTTTATTTATGCCTTGATGCTTATGGCAACATTATTTTAATTTCAGTTTCAACTCAAATATGAGTATCTTGATTTTCTTGTTTAGTTTCACTTTGATATTAAAAATCTTAAAAAAAAAGCTCTAAATAGCCGAGTAGGTCGACCGTCTCACTACTAGATCTATTAGATTTGAAATACTACTGCTAATTGTCCCAAATTTTGGAATGATCTAGTATGAATCTTTATAAATTTTGATTCGCTTCCCGTCTTTAAATTTTGGGAGTATTAAATGTTAGGACAATACAATTTTTTTTTTTTAAATTTTAAAATCGTATTATTCCGTGCACACGGGCTTGGTGGAATGGATTCTTGAAGTAAGGTGAAATGAAGCCTAGTTTCTAATAGAGCCCATTGGGCTCCATGTCGTCTTCTTGAACCCATGGGCCTACGGTCTCACAAATGATTCTGGAGCTACTTGGCCCAAAGAGTAACTGCTATGTGCAGGTCCGATGCAACTAATATTTTTTTCAATTCATTTTACGGATAAAATAAGTCTATTATTCGGTAAATTTGACTAAGCTTAAGGATTTTTTTTCTTCTTTCTAAAATATGATTTATTTCTTCAATATAAATACTTTTTAAAATTTATCAATACAAATTAAATATACTAAAATTCAGCTCGATTCACCTAATATACGTCCCTAATGTCAATGCTATAGTCTATTTGCAATCCTAGCCGTTGTCTTCCTCCCACATCTTCTTGATGGGAGGATAGAAGAAGATTTCACCTTCGATTTGAGCTTTTCACTATTGATTTGCTCATTTCTTGGGAATTTCATCGGAAGATTAATTAATGACAAGTCGAGAACAAAATCAAGTATTTTGGTACACAATTTGTCCAACACATTAGTGATTTTTTTGATTTACTAGATTTAGATAGGTGTAGGTTTAGATCTAATAGTTTTGTAATTCAATTGTTTTATACTCCCTCCATCCCGCTCTAATTTGCCTACTTTCCTTTTCGGTTTGCCTCAATCTAATTTGACAGCCCATAAATGACAAATTTCTCTCACAATCTCCACCCTCAAAATCTCCACATTCAATCTCCACCTTTAAAAAAGTTAAAGATTCCACAAAATCTGTTTTTTCTTAACCTCCGTGCTTGACCAAAATAAGCAAATTAGGCCAGGACGAATGGAGCATCAATTTATATTGTTTTGGCTGTATTTTCATGTCAATGTTGATTGATTCCAATAATTTAATAATATTTTATTTTAAAAAGGAAAAAAAAAAATTGCCAGTGATATATAAATGGGGTGGAATGGATTCTTCCTCCAAATCCATTTTGGTGAACTAATTAAGGACAAATGCAACCTAGCTTCTAGTAGAGCCCATTGGGCTCCATCTCGTCTTACGAACCCATGGGCCAAGAGTCTCACAAACGATGGAACTGGTATACTCAGGGCCACCTTTAACATACAATGCAAATAAAATTTTGAATTCTGTTTTGAATTTAGGTCATATATTTTGAGAAATAGGAAATATTATCAGATGTGCGAAAAATTCAGTTGAAGTAGATTAAAATTTATGTTCGGTGTACATTGAAATTTTTAATATATCGTACCAAATCTTCCGTACATCAAAAAATGTATCTTTTTTCAAGACTTAAGCCTTAAATTGAGAATACAATACAAAATCTAGGTCCCTAATTAGAAAAATCCCCTCACGTATGAAATATATTGCTCTCGATCTACATTTCTTTCATGGTCTTGCTTCCATGGGTTGTCTCACCTTTCCTACGTCAACACGTGGGACCAATTACCTGATCTTCTTACCAAACCAATTGCTCGACCACGTTTTCAAGGATTACGCTCCAAAACCTCTACTAGATTTGTGGTGCTATTATCCAGAAGACTAAAGTTGTTTTATCTTTGGAAACAATACTTCAAACTATGAGCACTAGTCGGGAGATATTCATTTTGCGGATAGAGGTCTAACATCGACTCACTTTACCATTGTAAACATTCTACTGTTTTTCTTAAGTATTGAAGAAAGTGTTGGAACACTTTGTCCAGAATCTGTATAGTTTTCAGTGTTGCAGAAAGTGTTGGAATACCCTGTTCAGATTCCAGTACTACAATCCAGGTGTTTCCAGAAGTTGCAACACCTCCAGCGATAGCAGAATCTAGTTGATGTTATTCCATCAGTTCGTACAAGATTTTCAGTATCTTTGGTGTCGTTTCAACATTAATTTCCAAAAGTATCTTTAGAGCTTTGTGAGGTGTAATAGTTTGATCCTAGAATTAATTATTTATTTATTTTTTTTTTTTTGTAACTTTGTGAGCCACTATTGGATGTACCTATAAATCCAAAAATCGTAAAATGAATATAACTCCTGCACACTCCCTCTTTGGCGAGCTCATCCTCTAAAACTTCATTTGTTGCACTTGCCCAAGCGAGAAGCCTGAGAAGTTTGTGGGCGTCGACTTCAAGAGGTGTCAGCAAAAGATGTTTTACCTCACGACGTTGAGCCTAGCGCATTTCCTCAAGGAGGACCCGCCGTTTGAAAAATGAAATAGACGCTGAAAAGTGTGCCGCATTAGAAACGTGGGGCCTAGGAGATTTTTTGTGTTGTAACTATGTCCTAAATAAGCTTAGTGATGCTCTATACAATGTGTATAGCACGGTGAAAACCTCTAAAGAGTTGTGGGACTATTTGGAGAAGAAATACAAAACTGAGGATGCAGCGACAAAGAAATATATGGTCGGTATGTTTTTGGACTTTTACATGGTGGATTCCAAAATAGTGACGGAACAAGTTCAAGAGAAGAAGGGAAAACAATAGTCTAGTGCCAATGTGGTTGAGAATAAGAAGCTGACTGATGTTGATTTGTCGACTGTGGCTCTAGAACCACTTGTTTATATGTTTAATTTATCTGCTTTTTAGAACACGCTAACTTGTGGGGGTTTAGGTAACTGTACACGGTTATACCTAAATGTAGTGGGATAAAACCATGTGTAAACAATGTTTAATATGATGCCCAATGCAATCAGCCCACTTGCTATGGTTATGGACATGAACATGTCGAGTGTTGTAACAACTGTTGCAACAATATGTTTGGTCTAGTACTTGGTACTTTGGATCAATTTAACTGAAAAAGAGCTACGTTTTTTAGTTTGAAAGATGACTCAATTGTTAAGCTTGAAAAATAGCTTCGTTGTGATTCAAAGTTTTAACATGTGAACAATATTTGAGCTTGAAAGAGAGCTTGAACCTCAATTATGTGAGTGTGGTGTGGTATAAATAATGAACAATTTATACTCAAGAGTTGAAAGAAAGTCCAATGTTAGAAGCCTTGAAAGGCAATGTTATGAGAAATGGCCTTGAGCTATGAATGTCATGTAGCATGACTGTTATGTTGTTAAGTTTTACCACAAAACTGGTGAGGGAGCTATTCTAACAGCTAATCACATACTAAATAAGATTCCACTAAAAGATAAGGATAAAACTCCTTATGAGTTGTGGAAGGGACGTAAAACCATCATACATTTTTTTAAACTGTGGGGGTGTTTGACGAAGGTTGAAGTGCCTAGTCCAAGACAAGTTAGAATCGAGCTGTAAACAGTTGACACAATCATTTACGATGCACATGCAATTATGATATGAATTTCAAGTTCGAGCTAAAATGAGAAGAGATTTGAGCAAGTAAAAAGATAAAAGACGAAAATGCAAAATATAAAGATAAATGGCTACTTTTAGGATCATCCGTAAATTGATTGACGAGTTTTATAGATTCCATATTGATGAAATTAGAAAAGTTGTATTGCCACTACAAAAAAAAATATTTTTTGAGACAATAAATGTTGTCTCTAATAATAAGTACTCCGTTATGATGACTTATCGCCACAAAATGTTGTACAATTAATTTAATCACTTTTAAACTTATTTTAGAGGCAACTAGTTGCAAAAAAAATTACATGCACTTAGTTGTCTCAAATAATATTATTTGTCATGTAGTTATTGAGACGACTAATTAATGATTATATGTTGTCTTTAATAATAAATTAAATTGTGACAAATACTCATTATTTTATACCACTTTTTGTTCTCTCTAAAGAATATTTTTCTAGTAGTGTGCATGTCTGGCTAACTATATAAGAAAACAAAAACAAACATATGATTATAAGGGTTAATTACAAATATACAAAAAAATCACGATCTTTGGTTTAATTTTCATTATAATATGACCTTTAAAACTTATCAACTAATGTTGGTCACCAACTATGAAGTTTTTTCAATTACAACATCAAATATTTTTTTAATCTGATTGTATCGTCACCACCAGCGTTAGATGCACCTTGACGAGATCTTCAATTACGCTTCACAAATTTCACAATCCGTCATTTCTACTGTCGTTAATTGGGAGTGGAAGGCATAAATTAATAATTTCAAGCACCGATTCACTATCATTGTAGCAATGAATGACAAAATGCGTTATATATGTAACATAATCTCGTCACGCCGTATCTAAAGATAGTGGTGGTGACGCAAATCAGATATAAAAAATTGTGGCCTACGTTGTAGTTGAAAAAATTGTAGTTGGTGATTAATATTGATAAGTTTTAGAAGTGTGCAATAACTGAAAATTGGACCAAAGATCATGGGTTTTTTTGGTAACTAACCTTTATTATTATTATTTAATTTTCTTATATCCGAGATGGATTTAATTCTTGATAAGTAGATCAACGGTGGGGAGTAAGGCTTGGAAGATATAATTATTGGCTGCTTCAGATGGGTGAAATGAGTCAAAGAACACATATTTGGAGGGATCGTTGCACATAACTGATTCTGCATTGCATAAAACCGCTGTTTCCACCAGTCCACTACCGCAGCATCCAATATTCACTTTTTCAAAGCCTGAAAATTTATAAATTAAATATTTTTAAACCCAGAAAAGATCAAAATCAGTCATGTATGTTAAGATCTTGATAAAATTAGTTATGTATATTTTAATCTGTTATGTATTGGCTCTGCTCAATTTAAGGACAAAACTCGTAGTTGGTAATTTTAGTAGTCGAGAAATCATCACGTGAGCCGTACATGATAAACTACTTGTCCTTAAATTAGACAAAATATTATACTTTGAGGACTAAAATTAGAAGAACCTGAATTGAAATTATGAAATATACAAAGCTCAATTTAAATCGTCACATGCGGCTCACGTGATGGTTTTGAAATGATCGGATGCAGCTCACGTGATAAAATCTGCCTATTGAAATGATTAGCGACGTGTCGTAAAATTGAATAAAGTCCAATACATAAAAGTCTAAAATTAAAATTATAGAATATATATAATTAATTTTGTACAAGTTTTAATATACATGATTATTTTTAGACTATTTAAGTATTACTCCCTCCGTTCCATATTAATTGACGTTTTAGGATGAAAGAGAAGAATTAAGGATGAAATATTTTGATAGATATATCCTCAGCTAAAGATTTTATCAAATCAAAATATCTATGATAGATTGAAATTAAAGTAGGGAGACAAATTGGTAGAACTGATTAAAAATATATAAAACATCGATTAATTAAAAAAAAAAAATTCTAAAACGTCAATTAATATGAATGAAGGAGATTATTCATTCCTTAAGTAGTGACAGTCGAGAAAATTGCAATTTTGCAATGATCAGTGCCACAATCAAAGCAACAAGAGAGTTGCAATTTTAGTCCTATCTGTAGTTTCAATCTTATTCGAAGTCTTGTAATTTAAGTCCCATAGCTTTAAAAAGTGTGTAATTTTAGTCCTTTCTTGTTGGAAAATCTAAAATTCGCCAGAAAAAAATATGTGACTCTTACGCGAGTTCGAAAATTAAGAATCTCCAACAGTTCATAGTTGAGGTGGCGTAATCTGACTTCAGCAAGATGCCAAGATATTGTTTCAGATTGCACCACCTCAGCCACTAACTGTTGGAGGTCCTTAATTTTCAAACTCAGATGACAGCAATGTGTTTTTTCTTGATGAATTTTAAATTTCTAGTGAAAAAAAGACTAAAATTACACATTTTTTTAATTTACGAAACTTAAATTGCAAAAGACTATCCGAATAAGACTAAAATTACAAGTGGTCCTACCCTTATGAGACTAAAATACAATTTTCCCTTATAGTAATGGAATTGTAATTTTCTCTAATTTATAGAAAATAAAAATGAACTCACCATATTTGGAGGGATTAGTAATCATGTCATTCAATGGTTTGTATATGTCAGCATAAATTATCATGGAATCAGAATTTTCCATAGTTGTTTTTAGCATATTTTGGAGCTTCAAATTGTAGTCCAAGGCAATGGACGAGAGAGAGTCGGTGCACCTCCGGCGGCCGAAGGGATCGCCGGAGCTAGTCGTGACGACGAGCGGCAGGCAACCGATGGTTGGTAGCCCTGCTACTGCTATCCGCCTTGCCCCCTCCTCTATTAGGCCCTACATACAAAGCTTCAACTATATTATTCGCAATCGTATTTTTGAGACGAATAGTTCGTAATGACATATTGTTTCTAATAATAAAGTTGTCACAAATATTTATTATTTGAGATTTTTTTTTTGTTATCTTAAAATATCATTTTTCTTGTAGTGAGTGTATCTCAATGTTAGTTTCTTTTAAATGGGTAAATAGTTTTGTGTTCCATTAAGTTTCATTATTTGTTATTTAAGAATATTATCTTTGATCATAAATTTACCCCGTCGCTGCCTTACGATAGGTAATATCCAATTTATTAAATTGATTGAATACAAAAGTTAAAGGATTAATTTGTTGAATTTCAAAAGTTAAAGAACCAAAATCGAAATGACAAAATAATATTCTGAAATGAAAAAACAGTGAAATTAATGGACTAAACGAATTACTTACCCTTAACTCGTCTGAAAAAAGTTGGGTGGGTACACAACTATATAGACAAAATCTCCAATACACCAAGTGTACGAATTTAAACGGATCTATGAAAATGTATGATTGTTTATACTTGAAAAGTAGAGATCTCGATCTGGTGCAATACTCACTCACTCACTCTAGCTATCTCTCTGGCAGAATACACACTTCTTCTCTATCTCTCTCTCACACACACACTTGTCACTAAATCTGGTGTAGTTATTGCACTGTATCCAAATCTGACAAGTATTACTTAATTGTTCTAAAGAAACATAAACCTTCCAGTATAATATATTTATTCAGAATAAATAATACCTTTCAACATAAATACTAATATATTTTCAGCATGATATCTTTACTCATAATAAATAATGCATTTTAACATACACACCAATTATTTTCATGAAACACTGTCCATAACTCAAATTACACGAATATAAGTCGGAGCGGAGGAAGGCTAGGTTCTAATTAATTAATTAAGTCATCCTAAAATAAAATTAAGCACACCTTACAAACTCATTACACATTTTATCTATAACCTAACAAATAAATATTATTTATATAACCACTAAAATGGAGAGAGAACACAAGCAAGCAGCAGCAACAATTTTCTAGCAAAATTTCCTCTTTAAGAGTTAAATACCTTCCGAACTTGAATTGTTCATATAACATTGATTCTTTTCGTGGGCAAACTACGGTTGAACATCATTATCATTTTTTATATTGTCAATAAATCATAGATTTTATATTGATGGAGTTAGACAGGTACACAGTTTTATGATGCATCTGTGCAACTTTTTTCTCTTGGTGTGGCTTAAAATTCTGAAAGTTCATTCGAATCGTTCATGATCATGATATTTGCAACCTTACAAAAGAATTATATCCATAAAATTTCACATCCAAGACATTTTGTCTTTGGAGTTCAAGCTGATATATTATAAACATGATGTGATAAAGGATTTTTTGATTTATACAGTAGTTGATCTGTGTTCGCAGCTAACTATGTAAGAGTGGAAGGTCAAAGACTTACGTCATGCTAACTAAATTGATTCATCTTATTTTAACTCTGCATATTTCTCCCGCAACAACTAAACGGATCATTTTCAACAATGAAGCGTCTAAAGACGACACATCGAAGCAATGGGGAATATTTTCTTGGAAATTGTTTAATGCCCTATATTGAACATGATTCTATAGTTTAAAGCTCTATCGCAGTGGCGGAGCTACAGCCCGCCAACACCGGGCTCTAGCCTACTGCAAAATTTATAGAATTTTATTTTTAGTAGTACGAGTTTTATTATTTTAATTATTATTTACTTTAAATTTTATCTAAGCCCACCTCCATTTCACTTTGTTGTACACATTCTAGTTTCTAACGCATATATAATAAATGATTCATACTCAAATCTTGTCCAATTATTTCGTTTCAAATTTATCTATTAATGTTTTAGAAAACTGTTGCATAGACTCTATTATTAACGAATGTTTTTTAAAGTTTATAGTAGACCACAATTTTATTGAACTTTAAAAACTTTTTAATGCATATGAATTTTTGCGTTCCAGGCCACTGCATTAGTGAATCCTGGATCCGCCCCTGCCCTATTGTGCGCTTCTTTGAACATTGAAAATGCCTTAATTTATATATTCCAGCCCGTTTAATATTAAAGACCAGTCCCTAAATATAAGATTCATATAATTTATGTACAAGAGATCTACGAGCAATAAATACCTGGATTAATTGTTGTGCGCTTTGCAACAGTAGTTGTTGGTAAGTGGCAGTGTCGAAGATTTTGCGTAGGAATTGTGTGCCATAGACGATGTCATTAGAACCAGCACTTATCCAATAAACAGCCTTGTTTATTATCCCTTCCATTCTTTCCTTCCCAACCGCCACTTCAATTCTCGTTTTGTACTCTCTGAAATATTCTAACTGCGTTTGTATAGGAATCACGTTCTGAAAAATAAAAATTTAAAAATTAATCGAATAAGTCCATACAAACTTAGGCATGTGGGACCATCGGGCCTAACTAACTCGATTTGATGGGCCAAAAGCCCAACGAGTCACGAACCAACCTGAAATAATTTTATATTCAAGAGAAATAAGTTAGATTGGACTTAATAACTATTAGCCTGATAGAATTTTTAATCGACCGGACCCAACATATGATCTTGACCTGATGGGTCGGACCCCTGTGGGAAGAAAAAATGCATAACAAAGGGTGTCATTCGTCGAGGTGGAAAAAAATATCGAAATATCGTATGTATCGTATTAAAAAGATTAATTGCAACAACCGCATAACTAGCTATCATCATTTTATACATGAATTACTAAATTTACTTTTAACCAATGTTCTAAAAATAGCTAATCGTTAGTCGGTCGGTCGACTGGGGCCTAGCGCCTAGAGCGCCTAGGCGGCACCACCTTAGACGAATAATTTAATTATTTATAAATATTCAATAAGTAAATAATATATAAAAAAAAATAAAAATAATAGCAACCTATCCTAAACAATCTATACTTTGCCTGTTAGCTAACATAATCAAGGATAGTGCAATATTTACATGTACAAAAAATAAAGAATACTGCAAAATTCAATAGTCAATACTGAATAAAGCAATACGTGAAGCATTAGTCCATAACTCAAAAATCAAAATATGTCATCCAAATCAATTAAGTGATTCAAAAAAAATATATATATATATATAACTTAAAATTAAAAAAAAAATAAAAAATGGCTAGGCGCCGCCTAATCGGGCTCGGCGGCGCCAAACTCGCCCAGCGCCGAAAACGACCGAATAGGTAAAAAACGGGTCGGGCTGGGGTTGCCTAACCCGTTTTTTAGAACACTGCTTTTAACACTGATATATACAAACTATACGACAAAACTTATTTTTCGATTACTTTTCACCGGATTTTGACACATAATTTGTGAATGACATTTTTTTTTTTTAATCAAAATCGCGTTTTTAGCAAGGTAAAAGAGTAAAATACATTCACACAATTAATTTTCCCTAACTAATTGTTGAAGAACCAACGGCTTTCTCTTCCCCAGAAGTGAAAATCTCTATTTTTTAAGAAATGAACATCTCCCCTATCATTAATGGCGATATATTTTGTGATTGTGAAAATCATACCAAAAACAACACATCATGGAATAATGCAAACCCATAAATAAATTATAGATCTGCTTGCTTGCAAATCATCAATGATAATGATAATGTGTATGAACGAGGGATCAATCATATTATGAAATGAAATGGAGAGAATTATTAATAAAAGAGAATAATGATTAACTTATATATTACGTATCAAGCACCATAAATAAAAATGAGTCATCATTCATTTTCATTCCTTGCCCCTAAACCCCTAATTAAGCGGGCCCTTAATCTCTTTATTCGTTTTCAGAAATTTGCAAAGAAATTCAACGCAACAAACTTGAATTCGTTTACATTATTTGCAACTAAACTTACGCAAAATTCCCTATGTACTGGGAATACAACTACTCAACTGCTTGGACAGAAAAATTATTAAAAATATATGACGCGTAAATCACGTGCCAAATTCAGTGAAGAATAGTCGATAATGAGTTTGATGGTTTATTTATCAAACGCGTATAGTTTGTATATATCCAGGGCGGAGCTAGATATGGCCCATGATAGGGATAACGGGATCAGCTCGGGTCGGGTTAATGCCTGAGCCCACCGACCGGCCCAACACGCGTAGGTCCAGCAGGGTCAATTAGGGTTTTGATTTGATAGTATAAATAGGAGGAAAGAACTCTGATTAAGGGTTCGAATTCCGTATTCTAAATTACTCCGTGTAAACTCAACATTCTAGTAAAAGAAACACTCCGGCGATTGCCGTTTTCTGCCCGTGGACGTAGATCTCCGGATCGAACCACGTATATTGTGTGTGTTTTTATATTTTCTGCGTTAATTAAGGTTGAATTGGGTGGTTACCGGATTGCGCTTTATCAAATGGCGCCGTCTGTGGGAACGACAAGGCAGCCGCCAGGCCGCCCTCCGCCGTCTCGGCATCATAACCGCCGCCGCCGGGCCGCCCTCCGCCGTCTCGGCATCCTAACCGCCGCCACCAGGCCGCCCTCCGCCGTCTCTGCATCATAACCGCCGCCGCCAGGCCGTCCTCCGCTGCCTCGGCATCATCACCGCCGCCGCCAGGCCGCACTCCGCTGCTTCGGCATCATCACCGCCATGTAAGTTTTTGGTTCAAACAACAACACGGCCGTGTCACACAAACGACACGGCCGCGTCAATAAGTTTCTCAAAACGAGAAACCACACTGGATTGCAACACGGCCGTGTCACACAAACGACACGGCCGTGTCAAAATCGTGCTTAGGAACCAATTTTTGGTTCAACAGCAACACGGCCGTGTCACACAAACGACACGGCCGCGTCAATAAGTTTCTCAAAACGAGAAACCATGCTGGATTGCAACACGGCCGTGTCACACAAACGACACGGCCGCGTCAAAATCATGTTGAGGAACCAATTTTTGGTTCAACAACAACGCGGCCGTGTCAGCCTTAGAACACGGCCGTGTCATAATCATTTCCCAAACACCAATTGAAGAGGTTATTCGCGTCTCGTCTCCGGACAATTAAACATCCGTCTTCGGACAATCAAATCTCTCCCCCGATCCGTCCGGGGAGATTCGCGTCTCGTCTCCGGACAATTAAACTTCCGTCTCCGGACAATTAAATCTCTCCCCCGATCCGTCCGGGGAGATTCGCGTCTCGTCTCCGGACAATTAAAACCTCCGTCTTCGGACAATCAAATCTCTCCCCCGATCCGTCCGGGGAGATTCGCGTCTCGTCTCCGGACAATTAAACTTCCGTCTCCGGACAATTAAATCTCTCCCCCGATCCGTCCGGGGAGATTCGCGTCTCGTCTCCGACAATTAAACTTCCGTCTCCGGACAATTAAATCTCTCCCCCGATCCGTCCGGGGAGATTCGCGTCTCGTCTCCGGACAATTAAACCTCCGTCTTCGGACAATCAAATCTCTCCCCCGATCCGTCTGGGAAGATTCGCGTCTCGTCTCCGGACAATTAAACCTCCGTCTCCGGACAATTAAATCTCTTCCCCGATCCGTCCGGGGAGATTTGCATCTCGTCTCCGGACAATTAAATCTCTCCCCCGATCCGTCCGGGGAGATTTGCATCTCGTCTCCGGACGATTAAATCTCTTCCCCGATCCGTCCGGGGAGATTCACATTGGCAATGACCATGTCGTGTTCCCGAACACCCGATAAAGAAGTTCTTATTTCTGGTCAATTATTTACGGCCTCCGAGTCAATATTCGGCGCTCCGGCATTGAGATTTAGCGAGCCCAACGACTCGGCTCCGGAGTAGACCTCGGCCAGACTACTATCTTCTTCCGCTACACTTTATTGCTTTTGGGGAGATCACGGTCTCACTATCACTTCGGTGGCTCGCCAGCGACCATGACTCATCTTCCCTACAGCTCCACCCCGGTTACAACCGAATCGCCCGAATGATACGGGCTCAGTCCGGTTTATGGCGCCGCCAATCACATCAACCTTACTCTTCGCCAGGAAGATTTAAATCACACTCCGGTGTTCCTTTCATTTTGGCCAGGCTACCGCACTCCAGTGTACCTCGGTCATAATACTACACTCCGGTGTATTCTCCACCTCGATTAAACTACTACACTCCGGTGTCCTTTCCATTTTGGCCAGAGTAATCACCCCGGTGTACCCTCCACCTCGGCCACGTTGTCACATCGCGTTTTTCGCTTTTGAGAAGTTCGGTGTCTCACTACATGCCCCGTGCACCTCGGCCTAGCTCGGCACTGCGTCCGCTAACGACTCCGCAGAGTCCCAGCGACGCGGCTAAACTCGGTCCTACGTAAACACTTCGGCCCGCCAGCGACCCCGGTCCTTCTTCCACCCCGGTGACTACCGAAGCTCCTACCTCGCTCCGGCTGGGGGGGGGCATCTGATAGGGATAACGGGATCAGCTCGGGTCGGGTTAATGCCTGAGCCCACCGACCGGCCCAACACGCGTAGGCCCAGCAGGGTCAATTAGGGTTTTGATTTGATAGTATAAATAGGAGGAAAGAACTCTGATTAAGGGTTCGAATTCCGTATTCTAAATTACTCCGTGTAAACTCAACATTCTAGAAAAAGAAGCACTCCGGCGATTGCCGTTTTCTGCCCGTGGACGTAGATCTCCGGATCGAACCACGTAATTCTTGTGTGTTTTTACATTATGTTTGCATAGATTATTGTTATAGTGCTTCGTTACCGGATTGCGCTTTATCAGCCCATGCCGAGCTTCAGTCTAGTCCAGTGCAAAATTTGTAGAACTTCATTTTTAGATGTATAATTTTTATTATTTTTATTATTCGGTACTCTAAATTGTAACTAAGTCCACATCCATTTAATTTTAATGTATACATGTTAGTCTCTAACAAAGATATAAATAAATAATTCATACTTAAAATCATGCCAAATTATTTCTATTCAAACTAATCTATTAATTTTAGTAAATTTTCTACTAATAAAAAACAACTTCTATGTAGATTTTGTTACTAATTTTATTTTTTTTCTATTTTTCTTTTGAAGTTTGTAGTAGGTCGCAACTTCGCTGAACTCTAACAAATTTTCAATGTCTCAGCCCAATTCATTAATAATTTTTGGATTCGCCCTTGTATATATCAATGAATAGAATGTGTTTAGTGGTTTATGCGCAAAACTGCTGATAATGTTGTTCACGAAATTTTGAAGAAAAAAGTTAATCACCTTAAAAAAAAAAGGTAAAAAAGAAATTAAGAAGTTACGGGTAGTTGAGCGGTCAGCGGATCGAATCCCGAACAAGCAGATGCAAAACAGACTCCAGTGATTAGGTCTTCCACACGTAACGTCGGGTCTAAATACGGCGGCAGATACTCCTTGATACCCACATACGAAGCTGCTCTTTTTTTTCGCCAAAAGATGAAAAAAATATATCCATAATAAATTCACAATTGTTTAAAAAATACTTACTTACTTGAAAATTCATCATTTTTTGATTAATTATTACTTACGATGTAACTTTTTCAAACGTGATATATAAATACATTATCTTTGTATTTCGTAAAAAAAAATTATATTATGATTTTTTTTTTCGATTCAATATATTCTAACACGTTTTTCGCTTCAATTGATAACGTGTAGCCTGAAATTAGGATTTGACTATTTCTGTAACAGATGTGTAATCATACAACATTTAATTAAATGAAAATGATGTATAATGATTTGATTAAATGATAAATTAATACTTCCTCCGGTCCAAAAAGATGTCGCTTTAGATTTTAGAGGGAAAATTAAGGATGGGTGAAAATCACAAATATGTTCCTTCCATTTAATTGGAAATATGTTTTGGGAATAAGGAAATATAGTCAATTGAATTAAATAAGTTGTTTAGGGTAAGACTGGAAGAGTTATGATTTTCTTTTGCTTAAATGACACTTTTTCTTTAACAATTTTATTTTCTTTAAAGCTTTTTCTGGACCTAAGGTAGTATTTCTTTTCAATTTGATTAAAGGTTAAAAGAATTTGTACAACTGCACATATCTAATTGGGCGGATTAAAATCTCAATTTCTGAATTCACGTGAAGAATTGGAGTAAAAAGTTTGCTCGAACATATTGAATTGAAAGAAGTATAAGTGTGGTGCAATTCTATATTACAGTTAAAATATCATGTAGCAAATGACAATTAACTAAAAGTTCGTGACTTGTTTTAAAGGGAAGGGGTGGGTAAACTTGCCAATGAAATCAGAAACGAGGCGGCCATCGGAAAACCTTCCGGTGGGAATCCGGTCGGCGAAGTCAGTGCCGTAAGGTGGAAAATTGCTTTCACAGGGAGTTGTAATGTAATTATTGTTGCCAGAATCAACAGTAGAGTCGCCAAAAATGAAAATCGCCGAAATTGAATTATTGAATGGCCTCGCAATGGAGACCGCCGGAAAATGAAGAATAAGCAGCACAAGACGGCGGAGCAACCACATACTTGGCCGCCTGAAAAGAATGATGAATTGAGGGATGAACATTAAGGAAGCTGTGCATTTATATAATGAAAAAGAGAGTTCTATGGCTGACAATTCGGACAGCTTGGCTTAGCCCGGTACAGTTCATCGGACAAATATAATATGTTGATCCGGTTCAAAATTTCATCGGACCTAAAGTTAATTAACTCAATCCAGCTCATTTTTTTTAATATACTAAATTTTTTGGATCATTCCTTTAAACTCTTGATCCATCGAATCGAGCTTGTCCAATAATACGTCGGATCAATATTTATATGACACAGTTCATCGAGCCGGGCCGATTTTTCCACCTTATGCATAAGGACGGATCCACTGTTCCAGTATGAGGGCACGTGCCCCTAAAAAGAAATCTTTAATTTTTTTCAATTTATTTTATTAAAGATTGATACATTAATTAGATTAAAAAAATAATATTGTGTCCCCAAACTCGATTGTCTTTAATGTATAATATATTATACTCATTTCGGTCTAAAATAAACTTGCACCGATAAGTGAACACACATATTAAGAAAAGTTTATTTTCGGTCATGACTTTCAAAACCTTTTTTTTTTTTGTTTTGTTGGATAAATAAAGGTGTATTGTAGGTTAGAATTTGTGAGATTTATTTCATTTTTAAGAAAGTGTACAAATTGCTTGGAACGGACCGAATTAGAAAGCAAATGAGATCCTTTATTCAATCTGTGTTCCATCTTGTATTCCAAAACAATCACTACACGCCACGTGTATTTGATGATATCACTAACTAACGCATGACGTGTAGTGATTGTTTTTTAATACAAGATGGAACACAAATTGAAATAGAGGATCCAGTCTAATTAGAAAGTGTGCAAGTTTATTCGGGACAGTGGAGTATTATACATTGATTGTGCCCCCTTATATATTGAGTGTGCGTCCATTATATAAATATTTTGGATTCGTCTCTCCTTAATTTTGGTTATGAGCAGTTTTTTTATGAAAGAGCATTAGTGTTTATATTGAATGGTATTACTTATTATCAAGAAAGATATTATATATATTGAAAATTTATTAATGTTAAGTATTACTTGTCCTGAGAAAAATCATACTGAAAGGTAATATATATTTAAACAAGTGATATATTTATGTATAAAGTATAAACAATACTACCTCCGTCCCACTTAATTTTGCACGCATGATCGGACATGAATATTAAGAAAAAATAGATTTTGAGGAATCTTTGATTTTTTTAAAGGTGGAGATTGAGGGTGAAGATTTTTTAGAGTGGAGATTGTGAGAGAAATTTCCTTTTTAAGGGTGTACAAAATTAAGTGGGACGAATCGAAAAAGAAAGTATTACAAATTTAAGTGGGACGAATAGAGTAATATTTTTTTATCTAAGATGTACAAAATAACTAGTGATAATGGAAATGGGTGATTTCTTAATTTTTTGTATTGTTATTTATGGAATGATTGTGTTAATGAAGAAGTGATTTAGTAGTCAGCAAAAAATTAAATACGATTGGGACTACAATTAACCAATTGAAAGTGTATGTCGCCAATGATTGTTACAACACGACTTAATTACATTAAATTAATGAAATTAACCTCTATACACTAATTTAATTTAGGGCTACTTCGTATTTGTGCAGATCATTTGTCCCACTTCTGCTGTGTTTCATTCGTATCACTGTCTTAAAATCAAAACTTACAACATGAATCTTCAATCTTGAACCATGAATCATTAAACTATGAATCGCTGAATTGTGAACATTGACCTTTAAATTATGAAGCACACTACAACAAAAGAGGTCTTTTGTATAACACTTTTTGACACCACAATTGTGGTCATTAATAATAATTTATTTGCGACCACTTGTTGTCACAAATCTATCTACAAATTATTTGAGACCATTTTAAGGTTACTTTTAGAGACAACTAGTTGTTGCAAAAAATATTTGAGATGCATTTGAAACCTTTTTTGTGGTCACAAATATATTATTTTCATTCGAGTTACTAAGACAATAATAACGTTGTGACAAATAGTCATTGTTTGAGACTACTTCACTTAAGTTGTGACAAATTCTCATTTTTTGTGGTCTCAAAAAATCATTTTTCTTGCAGTGACACTAATCAAGAATTGTGAAATCATAAATCTTGATAGTAAATATACAATGACCCCAAAAGACCGAATCCTAGACCTTAAACATTGAAACTGAACATAAATCATAAACATAAATTATAAACTTTAAACTCACAAAATCACAAAAAATAATTAGAATTAGTGAATTTTTTTGAATGCAACACGGACAAGACACAGTAAAAATAAAACAGAATCCGTATTAACTTTGTATGAATCTATCAAATTCCACGTCGATTTGGTATAAGGTTTTTTAGAAACGTAAAAATAAACTTCAACACGAAGATAGGGGCTAAAATCATTTTTGGTCCCGTAACTTTTCACTTGTACAATTTTGGTCCCAAAAAAAGTTAAAAATTCAATTTAGTCCTGTAACTTTGGAATTGGTTCAGATTTAGTCCCTTTTCTTTCCCAAAGTGACCAATCTGACTGGAAAGTTGCATGTATCATTCACATATATGACTTATTTTCCAACATAATTTTTAATATGTAGCCCAACAAGTGATGAGAAACGAGAAAAAATTAAAAAAAAAATCCTCTTTCTTTTATTTTTTTTAATTTTTAATGTTATTTTTACTTCAAAATCACTTGCCGAAGCCAGGTATTAAAAAATTGGACGGAAAAATGAGTCTGGTGGCCAGCACGTGCAATTTTCCGGCCAAATTGATCACCGACGACGAAAAAAGGGACTAAATTTGGACCAATTCCAAAGTTATAGGACTAAATTAAATTTTTAATTTTTCTGAGACCAAAATTATACAAGTGAAAAGTTACGGACCAAAAATGATTTGAACCCGAAGATAAGCAATATCAAAACAATGCCGTACTTCCTTCATACCCTATTAAGAATTATTTTTTAAAAAAATCTTCTTGTAAAATAAAGTTTTTGTTTCAAAAATTAAACCTCTTTTTACTAATTCAAATAAAAAATTACAAATAGAGAATGGGTTCAAAACATTATAAGGTCTTGGAGTGGGAGGTCATTGTCGGAGCTTTGTCGTGAAAGGTAGCAGTAGTTGTAATAACTTTTTGGTGAAGTAATTACGCTATAGTAGGTATTAGACGTTCACCTGTGCAATACGGGATATATTTATATTACATAATTAAATTTTAATATTTTAATAAAGTATTGTCAACGTACATATAATATAAGTTATTATATATATTAAGGGTGAGCACGATTTGGAACGGATCGGAGATTATCATCACATATATATACAAGAGGCTCGTGATTTGAGACCTATCACTGAAGGTGCACTGATATTTATGAAGATCGCAGTTTGCTGCAACAAACAGATGCAAAGTGGTCTACTGAGAAGGTTATGATACAAATATGTATGTATTTATGGAGAGGGGAGTCTGAACATAAGTGTGTTGCACTCTTTTTTCCTTTGACCTATGTTTATTTTATCCCACCAGTTTTTGTTATTTGGAAAAGTTTTAAATGAGGCAACAAGTTATGTGTTGATTCCTTTTTAACTTGACACAAGGGGAATCTTGAAAGACAAATATAATCAGTGTGCCTTCGTAAAAAAGTTACTGTTGAAGGTATATTTAGGTGTTTACTAAATATTGTGTATTTATGAAATATTTTTATTAAACACCTTATATAAGAGGATTGATGAATAAGATAACCCTAATTATTTCGTGTCACTTTTCTTTTCTTTCTTATTTATTGTTACTTTTACCCTGCAACACATCCCATATAAGTCGAGCTACAAACAAGCAAAATCAAACAACTGAAGGTTTCATATACTAGCTTCCTAGATATGGCTATATAAGAAAACAAAATTAATAATAATAATAAAATATCATTAAATTGCTAATTTCAGCTAGCAGCACGTATTGGTAAGAACAAACCGTCAAAACAATACAATATATGAATAATTAAAGTAGAATATTACTGGCTCTAGACCTATACAGATCTAAATCCAGTAAATTTACTTTTGCGCTGCACAATCGTGCATTAAAATATTTGATCTCAAATTTGTCAATAATCTTCGGGTGAAAGCACCCTGAAATGAGCAAATCAACATTGAAAAACTTACTGATTGTTGAATCTTTAAAATGAACACCATGAAAAATGGATCTCTCATTATTTAAGAAACCAATACCTTACTTATTAAGAGGAGACAACAATCCCATGCGGAAAGACTGAAAAATCTCCATCAAAGTAGACAAAATATCTATATATATATAAAAGTAAAATGGAGGGCATTAATGTAATTTTATTTTTCCCTCCAAAAAATTTATACCATAATTGGTAACTTTTTCTTATTTTTGGTAATTTCATAACTTTCTTTTACTGTTCTAAAATACAAATAAATTTTTCATTTTTAATTCGATTTTTATGCATAATATACCAAAATATTCATCTTTTCACGATCTTCAATTCGACATCCATATCATATACTCCCTCCGTCCCACCTTATCTTGCACACTTTCCTTAAACGGCCGTCCCACCTTATCTTGCACAGCCTAAAAAAGGAAAGTTATAACATAATCTCCACCCTCAAAATTTTCACCCTCAATCTTCACCCTCAATTCACCTTTGAAAAGTCAACAAACAACCAAAAAGTAACTTTTCTTAATACCCGTGTCGACCCCCCTGTGCAAGATAAGCCGGGACGGAGGGAGTATATTATAACGAGTATTTGATTTGAATAAACAAATTATTTTTTGGTTAATTATTTGAGCTAAAATTGATGTTTATTGTGAATTGGACTATAATATTTTGGTTTTAGTTGCAACTAAAATTAGTAAAATAAATTCTTTATAAAAAATATAATGACTTTTTTTTAATAAAAATACAACCAATCAATTTATTTTATTTGACATGAATTTTCAATTTTTTTTTCTTTATTTAAGTCAAGGAGAAAATCCATTGTTTAAACGATGAAAGTCCTACTTTATTAAATCAAAGACAAAAACAACAATATCTATTTTATAATCAACTTATTAAATCATCAAATCTGCTAAAATATCTCCTTATCACGACTTTGAGCATATATATAATTATCTATTAAAATAGGTATTGAAATTATTTTAATTACCTATTTATATTTTTAATAACGAGTATTTTGTTAAAATTACTCCTTTAAGGAAATATATTATTTGTAGCTTAAATTATGACTTTTATTACATTTGGCAATCTTTTTAATTTTTACTTTTACTGAAACTTCAATTATATATTTTTACACTTTATAAGCTAAATAATACTTGGTCGCACAAATCAACAACAAATGCCTTTTTTACTTTTAACTATCTAAATAATTTATTAATCAATTTTTATCTTCTAATAAATAAACCATTTCTAAGAAGGCTATAACATTTATATAAATAATTTACAAAACCAAATAAAATACAAAAATATTCAAATATTTTGAAGAAACCAAAGACTTCTCATTAATAAATTTTGAATTTTATTTTGTTAAAATAAGATTTTATTAAATAAAAATTGTTTAATTATATTTGAAATCACCAAATGAAATATTAAAAGTTGCAAATGAAAATTCAATGTTATAAGGAAAAAATTAAATATTTATAATTAGAATATGAAAGTTTATTTAGATAAATTAAAAGTTAAATATAAAATAAAAGCAGAGACATAATGAGAAAATTATTAAACTTTACATTACATATGATCCAAATAAAATATCACTGTTCCTTTTATTATATATTTTATGGTATATATATAAGCCACAGTAGTGACAATTCTGTAAGTAACACTTTCCAGCCTAAAATTTTAGACTCTGATTGGTAAGTTGTTGTCACATTTAGTAAGAATCAAAATTTATTTTACTTTCTAAAGTTGCAAATATCTTTTTTTCATTTCTAATCTATTTATTATGTATACTATATCAAATTGATCATCTTTTGACAATGTTTGATTTGACATCTATATGATATATATAATAATAAGATATTCTATTTAAAATATTATATTATTTGTTCGTCGATTATTTAAGTACGATTTCAGTATTTATTGTGGGTTGTACAAAAAATATAGTATTAGTTTGGAATACAATTAAAAATCATTCAAATAATTCTCTTTTACAAATTATTTTACTTGATTATTTCATTACAACCACAACTAATTAGTTTGTTTTATCTGACATGAATTGTCTCAAGTTAATATTCGATTTTTAATCGGCTTATTAAATTATTGAATTTGCTAATGCTTATTTGATATAATAATTATTTTTGTTGATAAATCACAAAACTATGATTTTCGCTCTTATATAACTTTATATATGATAATTAATCTTAGAATTTTTTTTATTAATTTTTTATGTTTTAGATATATTAATGTTATTTTTCAATAAATAAATATAATTGCAACATATACTATGATATTATACAAGTTGCAACTAAACTTCTTTTAAATAAGCAAAATTAACCAACTAGAACTACATGTTTTTTTAGACTTTGCAACCAACAATACTGGGTCACCTGGGTCACATTAACCAATCTCAATTATTATTTATTTATTTATTTATTTATTTATTTATTATTATTATTATTATTATTATTATTATTATTATTATTATTATTATTATTATTATTATTATTATTATTATTTACATTTTTCAACATAAGCAATTTTGTTTTTTACGTTAACTAATGTATATCTTTAGATGAAACTACTATTTACAATATTAATATATAATTTTATTGGAACTTTTCGACATATATATGAACGTATTAAGAAATATTGGAGCTCTCATATGTTTTATTTTGTTATTTCAACTATTGAATTATGTTGTTATTCCAACTATTGAATAACTTTTGAATTTTATTTTGTTAATTTTTTATTCTATGTATATCTGAAATACCAAGTAAAGTACTGAACTTGCAAATGAGATTTTTTAAAAGGAGATATATATGAACGTATTAAGAAATATTGGAGCTCTCATATGTTTTATTTTGTTATTTCAACTATTGAATTATGTTGTTATTCCAACTATTGAATAACTTTTGAATTTTATTTTGTTAATTTTTTATTCTATGTATATCTGAAATACCAAGTAAAGTACTGAACTTGCAAATGAGATTTTTTAAAAGGAGATAGTTATATTTAGAATTTAAAATTTATTTTGATAAATTTAAATATTTAAAGTAAAATGAAAAAATCTAAAGAAAAATAAATTTCTTATAACATTATCCAGTTTATTTTATTTAATAATATGAGTTGATAGTTAGATATTTATATTTGTTTTAACATTCATAATTAATTAAGCAATTATGCACATAGGTGAAGAATGATGCATACACACTAAATGTGTGTTTGGATTTTAAAGTGTATAAATGATCATTTCGAAAAAGATTTTTTTTATATTGAATATTTATCTTAATGTTAATCTATAATATATATATATATATATATATATATATATATATATAAAGTAAGTTATATTTAATTCATATATGACGTGCGAGAAACTTATATTTATATTACTTATAATTTTATTTATGTTTTATCCTATATTTTAATATATATATATATATATATATATATATATTATTAGGATAAAATGATCACATATTTAAATATTAGATTATATCATACTTAGTTTTATTTAAAATTATTACTTTCTAAATAAACTTCCGTGCATCGCACGGGAATATTACTAGTAAAAACAAAAGAAACATCAAAGATGGAGCCTTCTCCATCCTCCTACGAGAGAAGAAGATGGCGGCTAGATTTAGGGTTGAAGTCAAGATATATGTCAAACGGTGAAATAATATTATTATTATTATTATTTAATTTTTTTATATCTAAGATGAATTTAGGGTCCGCTTGGTTGAGGGACCTCTATTCCAATTCGTGTTTTATATTGTATTAATCATTACTTCGTTTTAATAATAAACCCTCCCACATCATTCCACAATATATAATTAACCTCTCATTTATATCCATTACCATTTTCATTCCTAAGTTTATATCAAGTGGGCCCTTAATTGTTCTTGATAGCTTCATCAATGGTGGGACGCAAGGCTTGGAAGATATAATTATAGGCTGCTTCAGATGGGTGTACTGAGTCAAAGAACACATATTTGGAGGGATCATTGCACATAACTGATTCTGGATTGCATATAAACGTTACTTCCACCAATCCAGTACCGCAGCATCCAATATCCACCTCCTCAAAACCTGCAAATTTATAAATTCAATATTTTTATATAGGAAAAAAAAAAAAAAAAACTAGTCTTATATGTTCAGATCTGTAAAAAAAAAAAAAAAAAAAGAATACTAGAAGAACTGAATTTTGAAATTAAAAAAAAAAAAAAAATCTCATTTAGGGGCCTGAATTTTGGGAGTACGTTTCAATTCGGGCCTGAATTTTGATGTTTTCTCAATTAAGGGCGTAGATTTGAATTTTATTCTCGATTCAGGGCTTACGTCTTAAAAAATAAGACACATTATCCGATGTACAAAAGGTTTAGTACGATATATTGAAAACTTTAATCTACCCCGTGCTAAAAATTTCAATCTACTCTGAATTTAATCTTCTGTACATCGAATTTTTCCTATTTTTTAAGACGTAAACCCTAAATTGAGAATAAAATTTAAAATCTAGATGCTTAATTAAGACAAGCTAAACACACTACTAGAAATAAGGTTTTTTGCTACATGTAGTTACAAAACAAGGAGAGCAGTCATAAAAATATTTTTAATAACTACAAATTTAAAAATAGTTACTATAGGTTAGTCACTTATAATAAGATGCAAAAAGTTTTTTTTCTAACTACTTTGTAGTTAATAATGTATTTGTAACTATTTTTTGCAAGTAGTTACTAATGTATTTGTAACTACAAGTAGTTGCAAAAGAGCTTGGCCTATTATAGTAAATTTGATTAAAATTGTATGAAATATTTTATGTAACTACTAGTAGTTACAAAAGGGGTTACTTTTAGTAACTACTCTTGTAGTTGCAAAAGATTAGCATCAAATACCCTTTTTTCTTGTAGTAACAATCCAGTCTTTGAATTAAGAAACACCAAAATTTAAGTCAATACTTGTCGCGTATTCCAAAATTAAGGGCTTCTAGTGGAACTTTCGTGTACAAAATTAGTCATAAATATTCATAATTTCAATTCAGACTTATATGTATTGGGTTTTGTCTAATTTGAGGACAAAACCTATCGTCGGTCATTTTAACAATCGAAAATCATCATGTGAATTGCATATATATAACGAGCTACTTGTTCGTAAATTCGATAGAACCTAATACATGGAAGACGAAATTGAAATTATGAATATACACAGAGCCCGATTTAGCTCTTCACATGCGGCTCATATGATGATTTTCGACTATTAAAATGATCGACGACGAGTTTTGTCCTAAAATTTGACAAAATCCAATACATAAAGTACTAAAATTAAAATGATGGAACATACAAAATTAATTTTGTACAAGTCTGGACATACATGGCTTAGGTTTTTTTCTTTTTTTCCCTTTTAGACTATATCTACTATTCGTTGATTCTTCACTTCATTAGTCGAACGCTACATGAAAAATATCCGTTTAGACAACAAATGAGTACTTGTCACACTTAATATTACAAGCAACAACGTGTCGTCACTAATTAACCGACTTAATATCTCAATCGCAAATTATATATTTGAAACGACTACATCTCAATTTTTGTTTTTGGTTTTTTTGCAGCAATTAGTTGCTTGAACAAATAGTTTAAGGGCCCGCTTGGTTAGGGGGTTTAGAGGTAAGGAATGGAAATGAATGATGACTTATTCTCATTTATGGTGCTTGGTACATAATAAATAAGTTAATCATTACCCACTTTTATTAACAATTCCCCCTATTTCATTCCTTAATATGATTAACCCCTCATTCATACTCATTATCATTGTTATTGATGATTTGCAACTAAGCGAACCCTAAAAATAGTCTCAAATAATTTGTACAGAGTTTTGTGACAATAAATGATCACATATAATTTATTATTGGTAACAACAATTGTTGTCCAGGAAAATGCATTCGTTGCAGTGGTAACGAAATTGTAATTTTTTCTAATTTGTAGAAAATGAACTCACCGTATTGGGAGGGATTCTCAATCATGTCATTTAAGGGTTTGTATATGTCAGCATAAATTATCATGGAGTCAGAATTTTCCATGGTTGTTTTTAGCATATTTTGGAGCTTCAAATTGTAGTCCATGGCAATGGAAGAGAGCGAGTCGGTGCAACTCCGGCCGCCGTAGGGATCGCCGGAGGTATCTGTGATGACGATCGGCAAGCAACCGATGGGTGGTAGCCCTACTATTGCTATTAGCTTTGCCCCCTCCTCTATTAGGCCCTACATGTAAACCTTCAAATTAATATTGTTTTTTAAATAATAATAAAATATAATCGAAGAATATTACGGGGTGTTTGCAGAAACTTTGTAAGAGCTTATCAACCTATAACGTGAAAAAAGTTGTTTAGAAGTGTTCCGAAAAAACAACTCAAATTTTAATAGAATAATACTCCCTACGTTCTAATTATATAAGCTTATGCCTTTTATACGAGAATTAAGAGAAGTAATTGGAAAAGATAAATATATAATAAATTTCCTAATATGCTCATATTTAATGAATACTATACTACTCAATATACAATTTGATGCTCATATAAATAGGGGTATATTAGTAAATGAGTTTAATAAATGCTATTATATATAGAAATTGGACGATATATTTGGAACATCAAAAAAATGAATACTTACCTGTATAATTGGGACGGAGGGAGTAATAATATAGTATGTACATGTATGTGAAGTGTGAACATTAGTTTTCTTAAATGGATAATAGTTTTTTTACAAAATTTCACTATTATTTATTTAAAGACATTATTTTTGTCATTTTAATTTTAATTCTTTAAGTTTTCAAATATGATAAATTGGTCCTTTATTTTTCGAGATTCGATAAATAAATCATGTCAACACCTACGGCATGTCTCAGTATGTCGAATTTATTGATTTTAAAAGTTAAAGGACTAATTTGTTAAATTTGCAAAGTTAAATGACCAAAATTGAAAGGATTAATTGCAGCAATCGTACTAAACTATCAGCGTTTGTGTACATAAGCTACCAAACTTATTTTCTGGCCAAAATGTACATAAAGGACCAAAATGAAAATGATCAAAATAGCGTCCTTAAATAGAAAATAGGTAAAAAAAAAAATAATAGACTATTTTTTTTGTACCCTTTTAAATTTATTGGCTCGTCGCCAAAAAAATTGGCTGGGTACCTAACTATGCAGTGTTTTTGCACTAAAATTACTTTTATTAAAACTGAAGTTGTTTTTTCATGGGACGAATCTTCTCCTATTACTTGTGCTATATCTCCTACAATAGTTATAAATATAAGACAAATGTGTGTTTATAATGTATTGATGATGTCACTTTGTATACATGTCCATGTATTATGTAACACAACTTATAGGAATAAAGTTCATTCTAAATTCTTCAAACTCTCCAAAACAACTAATTTACCCAAGTTATAGGTTGATAAGCATTTAAAAAACTTTTCCGCACATGCCCCTATATATACCTCAAGGCATACATAGAAATATATGGGTCTGGGTCGAGTTTACCTAATGAACTCATAAATCTTTTTCTTAGTGTACTAACTTAAAGAAAAACATAAAAGAGTTGAAGCATTTACAACATTTTCTTTATTTATCATAGGAAAAAAACAAAGAGTTCCAAATGAGATCATATCTTTTTTGTGTACAAACTTAAAAAAAAATTAGAAAAGTTGAAGCATTTGTAACACTATATATATATAGTAAAAAAGAAAGGCAAAAGCTAGAGGAGGGTTCGAACCTCCATCTTTAAAATGTAAAAAAATACACTAACTATTAAACTACATCAATTGATTATTTAAAGAAACATACTTATATATACATACATATTATATATATAGGTACATAAAAATAAATTGAAGCTTCTAAAATATGAAAACTTTTTGGGAGCCGAGGCGACGGACTCCCGGACTAAGGGAAGCAGAGACAGACCTATCCCTATGGTTGGGATGGCCCTGGCGCCCTCCACCCCAACCCCCACCCTATCCCCAACCCTATTATTTTTAGTGAAAGTAGTGAAAATAATCATTATTATAACTTTTAGTATAATTATAACCACCTTGTAAAATTATTATAATTTTAGTCTTCTTTATCCTTTTTCGGGATAACTAACAATGTAAATTTTTCAATTTATCCTCCAAATAATTATCTTATTACATCTATTATAATTATTTATATATGTCACAAATTATATTTATTATCAATTTTTTTTCTTTTTTCTTTTTTCTATTTTATTTTTTAATATCTCATCCCCTTGCCCCTTGCCCCACCTAGAGGTGGCAATTCGGGCGGCCTGGCGGGCTCGGGCCGGGCCCAGTCGGGCCAAGGAAAAGTTCGGGCCGCGCCGGGCCGGATTTATTTCGGGCCTAGAAATGCTAGGCCCGGCCCGGAGGACCTCGGGCTATCGGGCCAAAAAAGCCCCCCAATGATTTTTTTTTTTTTTTTTTTTTTTACTTCAACCATGAAGTAAAATTATATATTTGAGGCGAGCTTCAGTTTAATTCTCTTAAGAAAACTTGATCGGAAGATAATATATTACTATTCGTAGCAATATGGAATGATATCTATTAATCTATAGACATGTCTTAAACCACAAATATAACAATAATAATAATAATAATAATAATAATAATAATAATAATAATAATAATAATAATAATAATAAAGAAGGAATGGATGATGATATATAGTTATATACTATATGTCACAAGTTATTTAATTTTTGTGTACGTACTATACTACATGTTAATCAATTTTTCATTTTTCGACACATAATAATTAATGAGCATGTTTGGATCCAATTCATTTTCCATCTTCTGCTAATAAAACCGAAGAAATAGAGTATTAAATTAGTCAAATGTTTTAATTTCTCGGTAAATAGATACATTTATGCTCTACTAGAAAGAGAAAAAAGAAAAACATGTTTCAAATAGTACACAAGATATTAATTAATTCCTAATTTTTTCTTATTCGATTAGTGAGGGGAAAAAATTCAATTCTATCAGGCCGGCCCGTGGGCCTTCGGGCCGGGTCGGGCTTGGCCCGCCAAAAGAAAAGCCCGTTCAGGCAGGGCCAAAAAAGCCCGAATTTTTTCGGACCTCTAATATTCCGGCCCAGCCAGCTCTATATTTCGGGTTAAATAGGCCGGCCCATCGGGCCGGGCCAGTTTTGCCATCTCTAGCCCCACCCCACCCCACCCCCCGTCCCACCCCACCCCCAAGCCAAAAAAAAAATAAAAAAAATTAGTATCTCATCCCCCACCTCAGCCCTAGCTCCACACCCCCACCCCCCGCCTCCCCCACCCTACACATCCCCAAGCGCCCAAAAAAATAAATAAATAATATCTCATCCCCTGCCCCAGCACCACATCCGCCCCACATATATTAGAATTTGTGGTAAGTAGGTGTCGTGACACAATTCATAAATGTATTAGAATTCGTGGTAAGTGGATGTCGTGACACATGTGGCAGATCCGTGACACATATGGAAAATCCGTGGTAATAGTGACACTATCGTAAAAAAGGATAAAATTATATAAATTCGTGGCAAATGTGTATCGTGTCAAATGACGATTCGTGAAAAGTGTGTCGTGACACAATTCGTAAATGTATTAGAATTCGTAGTAAGTGGGTGTCGTGGCATATGTGGCAGATCCGTGGCAATAGCGACACGACCGTAAGAAAAGATAAAAATTATACAAATCTGTGGCAAGTGTGTATCATATCAAATGACGATTTGTGGCAAGTGTGTCGTGGCACAATTCGCAAATGTATTAGAATTCGTGGTAAGTGGGTGTCGTGACACATGTGGCAGATCCATGGCAATAGTGACACGACTGTACGAAATTGTAAAATTATTCAAATCTGTGGCAAGTGTATATCGTGTTAAATGACGATTCGTGACAAGTGTCTATCATATCAAATGAGGACTTGTTATTGTGTGTTGTGACATGATTTTTGCGACAAGTTAGTCGTAAAGTAAATTTTAAAAGAAAAAAGAAAAAAAAAATTCAAACGGAGATTTTTTTTTTTTTCTTTTTTGGCTTGGGGGGTGGTGGTGGGGGTGCAGGGTGGCTGGGACAGGGGATGATTCAATAAAAAAAATGGCTTGGGGGTGGGTGGGTATGGATGGGGTTGGGGTGGGGGGTATGTGGGGTGGAGGGGGTAGGGAGGCCATAACAGAGATGGATTGACTAAGGGATACGGTGGGGTTTACTTTGTTGATTATCCAAGAAGTATAAGAATAGACTAAAATTATACTCCCTGCGTCCCAAGCTAATTGTCATACCTTGGCTTGACACAGAGACTGAGAAAAAACAGATTTTGTGGAATCTTTGACTTTTTTAAAGGTGGAGATTGAATGTGGAGATTTTGATGGTGGAGATTGTGGAAGAATTTATCATTTATGGGGTAGGGCAATTAGCTTGGGACAATAAACAAGGCAAGTAGGACAATTAGGCCGAGACGGAGGGATTACTATTTTTACAAGGTGGTTAGAATTATAGTAAAAATTGTATGAAAAATCATTTCAAAATTTCTCCCTTATTTTTATGTTTAATATGTATATAATATGTATATTGTGCATTTATTTTGAAGAATATGTGCGTTTTAACCTTCTCAAAATTATAAGATATATATTTTGATAATTTTCGTAGTATACAATAAGTTTTAATATATAGATAACTAATGATACATTTTAACATATTTAAAAAAAAATACTATTGATGTGCTATTTATATAAATATAATATATTTAATATTTATTATTACGTGTATATTAATGTTGATGAGGATTCTTTGCTTGTCGTCCCGACCATAAGTTCTGGGTCGGGAAGGTCCGGTGATAATAATACCTGGATAAATTGTTGTGTGTTTTGCAACAGTAGCTGTTGGTAGTCTGCAATGTCGTAGGTTTCCCGTCGGAATGGTGTGCCATAATAATTAACGATGAAATCATTAGTGCCAGAACTTATCAGAAAAGCAGCCTTGCTTATCACCATTTCCATCCTTTCCTTCCCAAGAGCGACTTCAAGTTTCTTTTTGTAATCTCTGAAATATTCCAACTGCTTTTGTATAGGAATCACGCTCTGAAAAGTATATAAAATAATATATTAAATGGATATATTGATTGTGGTATGGTATGAACAAATTAGCCATGTCTCATATATACCAGGTATACGGTGCAATTCAGATTGGGTATCAAGACTTATATTTAAATGTATTACATGTTATGAGTAAACATTACAAAAAAACTGTTAGAATTTTAAAAAATTTCAACGGCAAATGCATCGTTGGAAGAACAAATCCTAACGGCAAAAGTCCATTGAAATAGCTTTTGGAAAAAAAAATCAACGGAAGAAGCCATTGGAACAGTTGTAGGAAAAATAAATTCCAACGGTAAATGGCTTCGTTGGAATCATTTTTTCATTGAAATTTAATGGTTGGAACAAAAAAATTCCAACAGCCCATTTTCCAACGGCATAAAAATCGTTGGAATTAAAATGTCAATGGTAATTTACAAAAAATCTTTGAAATATGGTAAATCTTTGTTGGAATTTCAATTCCAATGGCATATCCAATGGTTTTTATGCCGTTGGAAAAGTAGCTATTGGAATTTTTTTTTCCAACAATTAAATTCCAACGGAAAAATAATTCAAACGGCAATTCCAATGGAGCCTCTTACCATTGGAATTTTTTTTCCAACGGCCTTTTGCCGTTGGAATTACCGTTGGAATTTGACAGTTTTATTGTGGTGAAAGATATTGTAATTCTTTTATCCAGAACAAGCAATATATATAAACATAAATATTAATACCCTTTTACCATGTTACATTTACTCAGAACATGTAGCACATTTAGTCATAAAAACTGATACATTTTTTTCTATGATCCTATATTGTAAATTGCACAAGTTTAAGATTCGTGTAACCGATGTGTACAACAATACAAGAGTTTGAGGGAAGAAAAAAGGAAATAATTAATATAAATAAATTATTATAGTAAATTAAGTATTTATTACTAAATAAAGGGAAAACGTACGTTAGCGCATGTGAGTCGAAGTAAATATCGCAAAATTTCGACGAAATATCGTCAATTTTTTTTTGGAACCAAAACAAAATTATGGATACAAGTTGTTCCATAGATGTATCGATGAAAAATCACCATTTCAGTAAATATTAATTTTGGTATATATAATATCATTTTATTATAATTTCACCTAAATATTAGCAAAATTTTGGTTTTCTCAATGTTTTTTTGTTGGAAATAGTGGGAGCTAATATGTTGGGAGATTGACAACTATTTTAATAATGTTGTTCGTTTTGAAGACATCTGTTTCATTTGAGCTCATACGTTATCGGTATTATTAGTAAGTAGAAATATTATATGAAATTTTTTTAGAATGTGTATCATATGATCATACAACATTTATGTTATTTAGTATTTATAAATTACTTGTAAACATGTTAATTTGTATAAAAAAAATAAATATTTGTATTTAAGTTAGTTATAACAATCTATAAAGTGTCATGCCGAATTTCCATAGTTTCCATACATTTTTCATCATTTTTTAAAATGCACCGATATATTCGTTGATACCAATATTTCACAAATATTCCCCGTAAAATTGAAATACTAACATTTTCGTCCTTCTTACATAACAAAGGGTGTTATTTATGTTTCCCGTGACCAACTAATATTTAATAATGGATTATTGTTATATCATTTCCAATAAATTCATTGTATTAAGAATACCGTCATGAAATTAAGAAATAAAGAATAATAATTCACATTAAAAGTATGTGCATGTAATCTTAAAGGAAGAAATTAAGAATTTACGAGTAGTTGAGCAGTAAGCGCGTCGTATCCAGATCCACTAGAAGCAAAACATACTCCAGTGATGAGGTCTTCCACACGTAACGTCGGGTCTAAATATGGCGGCACGTACTCTTTGATACCCACGTATGAAGCTGCTCTTTTTTTATTGTCAAAAATAAAAGTAAAATTATAAATTTAATATTGCTCCCACAAAAATTCTCTGAATCCTCTATTACATTAGATGTTTCATCTTTTATTTCACTGAATCTAATACATCACATGTTAGATAATGAAATCATCTAATAAACGTATTGTCATGGGCATATCTAACTTAGCCAATATCGGGCTCCAGCCATGGTAAAATTTGTAGAACCAATTTTCTTGTATTATGGTTTTTAATATTCTAGTATTATCTTAAATTCAGCCCACCACGTATAATAATTTTTGTTCACATTATTGTCTCTATCCCACAATCAGGGAATGTCTTAAATTAAAAATTCCATTTCAAATTAATCTATAAATTTTCAATTGGAAAATCGAATATCTTGTAGATATTGAAGTATAGTAAGACTTGACTTCTTTTGACATTAATTTTTAATGCATTTGCATTTTTTCGTTCTACGCACCCCATCATTAAATCTCGGATTCGTCCATGTGTGTTGTTTAATAAACATGGTGAAACGTAAAGTAAAACATATTAATATAACAGGTGATCTCATATACTCAAAAAATGAGTTAATTACGTTAAAAGCACAACCTTCAGGTCAATTATCTTTTACAATATAATTTTTCAAACATAACATAAAATACACTACTTTTACAATTTTTTTCATTTCAAAACGCCCGACTAAGTCTTTGTGTTACAATTGCTTACTTAGAGCCCAAATTGAGAATTTGGTTATCCTAGTTAGAGACTATACAATGTTTATAACTCATAATTAAATGAAAATAATGATATTTAATGATTATGTCTTTTTCTTATTTAATTAGGGGTTCAAAAGAATCCGCAATTTGTGTAATTGGACAGATTAAAATCTTAATTTTGAACTTCACATCACCTATTGGAGTCAAGAACGTGTTCGAATGTATTGAATTAAAAAAAATACAAAAATAATGTATTTTAAAAAATATAAAGGTGGTGTATTTTTACGTTACAGTTAAAATGTTACGTTGTAAATAATAATTAACTAAAAATTCGTAAATTTTACGTAATTAACTCAAAAAAAGTTGGGATGGGGGCGCGTGAACTTGCCGATGAAATCAGTGACCAGGCGGCCATCGGTAAACCTTCCGGTGGGAATGCGGTCGGCGAAGTTTGTGCCATAAGGTAGAAAATTGCTTTTAAAAGGAGTGTTGATATAATTGTTGTTGCCGGAATCAACGGTAGAATCACCAAAAATGAGAATCGTCGACCTTGTATTACTGAATGGCCTCGCAATTGAGAGCGCCGGAAAATGAAGAATAAGCAGCACAAGACGGCGGAGCAACCACATACTTGGCCGCCGGAAAAGAGAAATGAATTGGGAGCCGGACATTAAGGAAGCTCTGTATTTATATAATAAAAGGACTAGGTGTTGTTTTTTTTTTTTTTTTTTTTTTTTTTTTTCTTTGTGTTAGTTATACGAATCTTAGACCCAAGAAATTTAGATCATGATAATTTCTCATGAAAAACATATTACTATTTACGTTGAAATATATTGCTTGTTCTTAAGAAAGTTAGTATCATACTTAAAAAGATTTTAGTGTTTATGCAAAAAAAAATATACACCTTACGTTTCAAAACAAGCAGTATCTTTTTAGACAAAATGAACTTTTTTAAAATAAATGTCATTTTAGCGCAAAAAAACAAATTTCTTCCAATTTTATCATAAACAATCTACTTAATTTATTGATTATTTCCTTATTTCACAAAATATATCCAATAAAATGAATTCTGTATGAAAATATTTGTCTAATCTATCTATCCTTATTTTTTTCAAAAAAAAACCTTAAATGACACTTTTTTAAAACGGAAGGAGTATATATATAGAGTGAGAGAAAATAAAAATAATATTAAATTGTTAGATCTGCCAGTACTGATTGGCATGAAAAAACAGTGAAAACAACATAAATAAATACTGGTCCAAACAAAGTGTCACTTTGGAGAATAAAATTGTTTAAAAAATATGTTATCTACCCTATTTCTAAAAGGATCGTTGAAAATTCAACATAGGTAAGGTATTTTTTAATTATTTTATGCAATACAGTAGCGAAAGTTATTTCGAGGGTTATATCAAACAGATTAGGGGAAGTGCTTGCTAAGGTGGTTGATTCGTAGCAGAGTGCATTCATTTCGGGGAGACTTATTGCGGATAATGTCTTAATTGGGTTTGAATGCATGCACTGGATTAGGAGTACTAAGAGTAAGCGAGCCGGATATTGTGCCTTGAAGCTAGACATGAGCAAGGCATATGATCGTGTAGAATGGAGCTTTCTTACCTCGCTTATGCATAAACTGGGTTTTCATCCATCTTTTGTGGAATTGATATTTACGTGTATATCCTCTGTGGAGTATTCGTTTAATCTTAATGGGGGTGTTGTTGGATTGGTTATTCCGTCAAGGGGGTTGAGACAGGGAGATCCTCTATCTCCCCTATTGTTTACTTTATGTTCACAGGGTCTATCAGCAGTACTCACGAGGGCCCAAGAGGAGTGTCGTTTCAAGGGGATTAAAATTGCTCCACAATGCCCGACAGTCTCCCATCTGTTCTTTGCAGATGGTAGCCTTTTATTTTTTAAGACTGCTGCTAAGGATGCTTTGCAAGTGAGAGAGGTGTTGGGAGTGTATGAGAGAGCGTCTGGCCAGCTTATCAATTATGATAAGTCAGCTTTGATGTTTAGCCTGGAGGTACCTCAATTGGTGGTTTCACACATCAAGACTATTTTGTCTTTATCGGTGGTCCAGGGACATGATTTATATCTGGGTTTGCCCATTTTTTCTTTAAGAAGTAAAAGGGTGCAATTATCATTTATTTGGGAAAAGGTATTGAAGAGATTAGCGGGTTGGAGTAATAAATTTTTCTCTAGAGGAGGCAAGGAAATTATGATTAAGTCTGTTCTTCAAGCTATTCCTTCGTATGTGACGTCATGCTTCCGAATCCCAGCGTCTCTTTGCCGGCAAATAGAGCAACTTTGTGCTAATTTTTTGTGGGGTAATAATTCGAATTCTAGGGGTTTTCATTGTCTTCTTGGGAGAAGCTTTGCCAACCGAAAGAACTGGGAGGAATGGGGTTTCGAAACTTTAGTGCTTTTAATAAAGCACTTTTGGCGAAGCAAGTGTGGAGCATTATAGAGAATCCAGATTCTTTAGTTGCCCAGGTGTTTAAAGGAAGATATTTCAAATTCGGTGATATAATGGAAGCAAATATTGGCTCAAACCCTTCTTATATTTGGCGATCGATATGTTGGGCTAGAGACCTATTGGGTGATGGCCTGTTATGGAGGGTCGGAGATGGAGAGACAATTCGCCCATTTCGAGATGCATGGGTACCGGATATTGCTTCAGGCAGAATCTCGTCTAGGATTTAAGTATCAGATACAAGGGTTTCTAATTTTTAACCCGTGGTCGGAGATGGGATAAAGAGAGACTAGCTAGACTTGGTTTCTTCCTTTTGAAGTGGATGCTATTATTAGTATCCCACTTGGAGGTTCTGTATGGCCGGATTCGCGGTTTTGGAAATATGAGCATAATGGGAAGTTCTCGGTAAAATTAGCTTATCGTCTTGCCATGAATGGGTTCTCGCTGCCGGACCATTTGGTAACCTATTCGGTGGACTGGTGGAAGTTCATATGGGCGATGTCCCTTCCTCCTAAGGTACATGTGTTTGTTTGGCAAGCTTCGTTGGACTTTATTGCATTTCCTATGAATCTTTGGAAACATCATATTCCTATGTCACAAGCTTGTTCATTTTGTAATGCTTCTGAGGGTTCGACTATGCATGGTTTATTCTTCTACCCTCTAGTGAAGGAGTTTTGGAAGGGGAATTGTTTTTGGGTATCTCTCAAATCTTTGAAGAATGGTTCGTTTATGGATTTTGTAGGGGTGATTCGGAAGTATTTTGGGATGGAGCTGTGTCGTCTGTTCATAATGGTTACATGGTGCGTTTGGGGTGCCTGGCGTAAGTGGGGAATCTTGGAGTTTGCCTAATTGGATATTTGTTGAAACTTGTCTGAGAGAATTTGATAATGCAAAGGAGGCGTTCTTGCTTCCGGGTGGGGGAAGTCGAAATCATAGAGTGGAGAGGTGGAATCCGCCTTCTGATGGTTATATTCGTTTGGATGTGGGTGCAGTATATGATAAGGATAAAGGACTCTTCGGTGTAGGTTTTATTTTGCGAGATCACACAGGAAAAATAATGGCGGCGACATCTCATCCCATTGTGAAACCGTATTCGGTTGTGGCAGCGGAGCTGGAGACAATTTTAAGTGGTTGCAGGTTTTGTGTTGAAGGTGGTTTTCAAAATGTGATTTGTTATTTGGATTCATTGCTCGCAGTGCAAGCAGTCACGGAGTCTTTGAATTGTTTAGATTATTGTGGAGTTGTAGTGGAGGAAATTAGTTTGGTGTGCGCCATATGAGTCGTCAGTGTAATAGGGTTGCTCATCAGTTGGCTCGGTTTTCTTGTTCTTTACCTTACTCGTATGTTTGGGTGGAGGATGTTGTTCCTTTGTGGATTAAGGCTTGTACTTAAGGACCTTCTTTAAGAAATAAGATTCTTGATTTTATATAAAAAAAAAAAAAAAAAAAAAAAAAAAAATCATAATTTATGGATATTTGTTTGCACTTTTGAGCCAAAAAAGGCGAATAAATGGTTTGGACGTCACTCCCTCCTACAATTGAGGAGAGATGACCAATCAAAGAATTTCCTTTGCTTTTCTTTTCTTCTTTTCTCCGTAATATTTAAAATTCGTATAACATTTTCGTCTCAACTCCATTTTTATGAAAAATATACTATATTAATCTTCTTTTCACGCTCTTCGATTTGACATCCATTATGCATATATTAAATATTAGTTTTTACGTGTAGGTACTTTTTTATGATTATTGTGATATATTTCGATTTTAATTTTTTTTATATAAAATATAAATGTTTATCAAAATAATATTTTATTTGCAAAAAATAATCCACGTTTTTTTAGAAAATTAATTTCTTTTATTTTTCATTTAAAAAAAATTAGTTTCTCTTGCTTTAGATTTGCCTTTATATATATATATATATATATATATATATATATATATATATATTTGGATTGGTTGAATCATTTTGTTCTAAAGAAATTTGATATAAAAAATAAGCCGATTTGCTAGAGTTACAATTCACAATAGAAAACTTAGATATAATAGTTAAATTGATTTGTTGATAGAATTAGTGTCTTTTTTTAACAGAAAAATTATGTTAAGTACAAATATAATAAGTTGATTATTTTTTATATTTAAATACATCAAAATAATATACTTTTGCACTTTTTGCTTAATGAACTAATGCCATTCCGAGATCTCGTACTAATATTAATAAATACTAAATATGTATGTAAATATTACAAACATACAATCTCTCATAGACGAGTGTCATGTGTATTTATTTCATATCAAAATTTTACCTATTTTTCATTCAAGTCCTTTATAATATATCTTATTCATTACTTATTTCGATTTTCATTATTATACATATTTACTTTTATATTTTAATAATAATTTAATAAAAAGATTCTACCTCGTGCATTGCACGGGTGGAAAACTAATTTTAGCAAAAAAACACAATTCTTCCAATATCCATAAACATATCCCAACAAATCTTCTTTAAAAATCTCACAATTAATTTAGGGCTACCTTTATTAAAAACTCTCTCTAATACAACATACTTAATTTAGTTGACTATATTTCCTATTTCACAAAACATATTCCAAATAAATTGATTGTGTAGGGATATGTTTGTCATTTCTATCTCTCCTTAATTTTCCAAAAAGTCTAAAGCAACGCTTTTTTGGACTGAGAGGACTATGTAATAATTGAAGCAAAAAAAAAAAAAAAAAAATCTACTTAGATCTAAAGTTATACTGATTTAAATTAAATAAATCGCTATTATGCTAGACAAATCGCATACTTCACTTGGTCTCAAATTTACCTGTAATCTTATGGTGAAAACCCACAATAGATAAGCAAATCAACGTTGAAAAGCTGAAAGACTGAATTGTCAAAATAGATACCACGAATATTGATTGTGCGTCCGTTATAGAAATATTTTAGATTCGTCTCTCCTTAATCTTGGTTATGAGCAGTTTTTTGTGAAAGAATACTAGTGTTTATATTGAACGGTATTACTTGTTGTCAAGAAAGATATTATATATATTGAAAATGTATTAGGGTCCGCTTACTTAAGACTGGAGAGTGTCGAATCAAATCTGACTGAGGGGGTTAATTAGTGTATTTTATTAGGATTCGGTCCTTTAAATTTACTGAGCCAAATTTTAAGTAAACGGACCCTTAGTGTTAGTATTACTTGTCCTGGAAAAAATCATACTAAAAGGTAATATCTTTCTTTTAAAAAAATAATATATTTCAGTATAATGTATAAACGATAATAATTTTATGAATTCGCTCTTTAACCAGAATTATACATATCTAAGATCTGTGCATTTAGTGTGCAAAATAACTAGCGATAATTGAAATGGGTGATTTCTTAACTTTTTGTATTGTTATTTATGGAATGATTGTCTTAATGAAGAAGTGATTTAGTAGTGAGCAAAAAATTAAATACGATTGGGACTACAATTAACCAATTGAAAGTGTATGTCGCCAATGATTGTTACAACACAACTTAATCACATTCATTAATGAAATTAATTAACCTTACCAGCTAATTTAATTTAGGACTACTTTGTATGGCTGTGGATGTTATTAATAAATAAAGTTAATTACACGTCGATTTGGTATAAGATCTTTTAAGAACTTGAAAAAAAAAAAAAAAATTGTGTGGCTTCAACACAAAGATAGCAATATTAAAACAATGTTATGCATCTACTTCCTCCATATCATGATAAAAGAGTTTTTATCGGTCAAAGATTTCAAAGATAGATCAGCTATATATTCAAATTCTGCAAGAATTTTTTTTAATTTAGGACCTAAAAGATTTGAAACTATCAAGGGAAGATTCATAAGTCTAAAATCGATAGAGGACCTGTTTGGAGAATTGCAAAACCCACAAAATAAAATTTCACTAAATAACATTGTCTCGAAGTGCTAAGTAATAGATATATACGTCGAAAGTCTTTCAAGACATTTTTTTAAAATTTGTTATTTTTCTGAATTTATGTAGGTTCATATTTAAAATTGTTGGTTTTTTCATATTGTTTATTCAAAACATCTGTAATTTATCTGTCAAGTCATACGCAGGAAAAAAAAATATTTTTTAAAAAACGCCTATGATTTCTTTTTGTTAATTTGTACTCCCTCCGCCCCGGTTAAAGTTGCCACCTTGATCGTGCACGGATGTTAAGAAAAAACTGTTATATGACTTTTTTAAAGGTTGAGATTAAGGATTGAGATTTTGAGGGTGAGGAGTGTGGGATTAATTTCCTTTTTTGGGGTGACAACTTTAGTTGAGACATACCGAAAAGGTAAGTAGGCAGCTTTGAGCGGGACGGAGGGAGTATATTTTAAAAAAATTGTAAATTATTTAATTATTTAGATATATCACGATAATTTAAAAAAAAAAAAAAAACAATGTTGTGAAAGACATTTGATGTATATTTCCCTTCTTATCAATTCAAGTAAGTTTACTTTTTTTTTCTGGGGTTTGCAATTTTCCAAACAGACCCAATGATTTTGGATTTATGCATCTTCCATTGATAGTTTAAAATCTTTTAGGTCCTAAATTGATAGAAATTACTCCCTCCGTTCCATATTAATTGAAGTTTTAAAATGTTCTTTCCTTTTCAAATTAATTGACGTTTTACATATTTTTCACCAATTCTACCAACTTTCTCCCTGGACTCAATCCTAGAATATATCTACTTTTCAATCTATCAGAGATATTTTGATTTGGTCAAATCTTTAGCTGAGGATATATCTGTCAAAATATTCAATCCTTAATTCTTTCATTTCATCCTAAAATGTCAATTAATATGGGACGGAGAGAATATCTTTCAGGAGCTGGAGTGATTAAAATATTCAACGAATAAGTAAGTTATTATGGGAGTCAAATAAAATAATTAAATAAATTATGTGAGTGTATGTTGATGATTTTTCAAAAATTGTACATTCATCAAATTATAAAAAAAAAAAAGAATATATATATATATATACATATATATATATAAACTAAAAATTGTATATTTAAGAAAGGATTGTTTTTATGGAACAAATGAAATAATGCTTTTAATAGGATAATATGAAATGCTTATCAGGTTTAATAGTACATTTTAATAAGGGATAATTGTAGCAACCCCACCAAACTATCAACGTTTTTATACATAAACCACTAAACTTTTTTTGTTGCATCGATACATATAAACTATACGAGTTTTGCAGATAAACCACCAAACTTATTTTTCGATCATTTTTTGTCGAAAATTCACACGTGGCTTGCGCGTAATAAACTTTTAATGGCCTCTTTTGTACAAACAATCTTTTTAGTCAGCTAAAAGTGTAAAATTCTTTCACACCTTTCTTTTCCATAACAATTTCTTTTATCATCAATAGTTCTCTCTCCTAATATCTAGAACCTCCATTGTTGAAGATGAGTTATTCTTCTACCTACTAAAAAGCGTGTTTGGATGGAAAAAAAAAACCCTTAAAAATTTATAACGCGCAAGTTACATGTGAAATTTCGGCGAAAAATGATTGGAAAATAAGTTTGGTGTTGTATATACCAAAACCCTCATATAGTTTATATGTATGGGTGTCACACAAAAAAGTTCAGTGTTTTATGTGCAAAAAAACTGATAATTTGATGTGGTTGTTGTAATTAACCCTTTTAATAATAGAGCTAGGAAGTAGGGATGGCAATGGCGCATGATGGGTAGGTACTTCACTATCCATAAGGGCCGGACCTTCAATCAGGCGGAGGAGTCCCCTCGGGCCCAAAAAATTTTATTTTTTTAGGGATCCAAAATATTTTTTCATATACATATTCATTTACATATGATTTTTGTATATATTGTATATCATAGAAAGTGCACATATCCTTGTGGCATGGTAGTTGAGTTCCGTTAGTGGTAGTGTGTAGACGCTGGTCCAATTTTCTTTTTGATAGTTTGAGTTGCATTTTGAAAGTGTTGTTGGGCCTGCTTGTTTTCTGCTAGGCTCTTACCTTTTTCTAGTGAGGTCCCTTTAGAACTGTTGTTGTTGAATCCAATGGACATAGATGTGGCAAAATTGGTCGGCTCGATATTTTAGATGGACTGGGTCATAAAAGTCTTGGTTTCAAGTACTATTTGGTCTGACAGACCTGATTCGATGATCGCGGGCCAGTCCGGTAATCTTATTAAATTATTCGGGAATAGGCTGGGTCGGGATGACTAATTTTAGGACCAACCAAATTTCGGCTCGATCCGAAATATGGTGTTGGCCCGACAAGCTGGATCGATTGGGTCGGACTACCCGAATTGCCACCTCTAGATGGGGCCTTACCTTTTTTTTTCTTGTTAATTCAAACCATTCAAATTTTAACAGCTTAGCGGAAAAGAGAGTCCAAAAAGGAAAAAAAAAAAAAAAAATGAGAGAGGAGAGGAAAATAGTAATCTTGAGAAGGTTTAATGTTGAACGTCATCCATCAAGTTAAGTGACCATCAAGAAAAATTTCTTTTCAAATTAGATAATTCTTGGTGATATCAAAATTATTTAAGTGCTAATTTATAATTATTACTTGTTAGTGAAATGATAATTTGAAATTCTAATTCAATTTGAGGTATTTATATATGTACAAACTTGATTAATATTTTTTGTTGTCAAAATTGTGAAGCTTGTGTTTAGATAATTATTTTAAACTATTTGTCTTTTTATTATATGTGGTTTGAATATAAATATTTTTACCATTATTAATGCTTGATAATTTTTTATGTTTTTTCTTTGTCATTGTACATTGAAGAAAAAGCTACATTTTAAGGGTTCATTGTGGAAACTCGACTCAAGCCCGGACAGGATTAGGTCCGGCCTGTTACCCATGCCCATCCATCCTACGAACGGGGCGGGGAGTGAGTCTATTGTGTGGCGGTCACACGGATCTCATTCCATGTAGCGGAACCTCATCTACCCAAACCAAGGAGAAAAAACGGAACCCTGTTTACCCATTTTCATTTTCACTATACTTGAGCTGACCTGTCACATGGAATTAAATGCGGATGACAGCCCCATACAAGTTTTTGTCAATGCTTAAAATACATCTATAGTCCTATTTTGAAATATTTATTGTGTGTCTAAATTTAATTAATAAATTTCTTGTAGCATGCTATCTTTTATTTGGTATTATTTTATACATGCTATTATAATATACATTAAGTGATTATTAAATATTATAAATTAAATTAATTAAGTTATGTAAATAACCACACACACGCGCGCGTACACACACACAAACACATATATAATTACATATAATAGGTGTCACATTAGAGTCCATCATGCATTTTTTTATCATATATTATGATATATTGATTAATGGTTATATATATTTAGAGAGATACAGATAAATAAATAAATTAATTGAAGAGGTTCGGCGAAGAGATACTATGTATAGAGGTATGAGTAAATAGGTGCAACTTAATTGCAACCTTTCATAAAGAGACATTTCTTTTCTTTGGGTGTGTCTATTCAAGACAACCGTACAAAATTATATATACCCCACGAGATTAATCAAACAAAATGACTTAAATTAAATCCTCCACACATACTTGAGATCTCTCTATTCTCTCATATTTATTATTTTCGAATAGACCTTGCGATTCTTACTTCATGTAATTCGAAAGTGCAACTTTTAGATTACAAATGAAATAAGTTTTGTATCTTGGAAGATGAATTCCTCAAAACTATTTGCACCGTAGTGGGAGAAATTTACACAATTAAAGATAGCATCTTCTGACATATGTATAGTCTATACAAATACATCGCCCACATACAACAGTGTTCCAGATTTGAATAGACAACAAGTTAACCAACAATATTTTTATAGTTTCGATCCAATTACATGTTGCACTCGGTGCACAAGAGTATTTTATTTTTTTCAATCGAAGAAGTAAACACATGCGAGCTATGCGGCTGGGATGATTGGAGCAATCTCCTAGGGCACATTTGGTAGCTTTTATAAGAGTTAGATGGTGATATCATCATATCTTAACTATTGTTTGACAGTTCTTTCTAAAGTCCTTCACTAAAGTGAGACATCGTAGTATTCTATGGTTAAGTATGCTAAGTTATTTTCATCTCTAAAAAACAAGTGGAATTTCTAAGTGTAGGGCATAAGTGTATTTTTCTTTTTATTATATTTTATTAACTAGACTGTTATATGGGGTATCAAATAGATTAATGTATGTAAAATTGATATATACACACCCTACCAAATATATGACATATAATATTATCAGTCCTAAATCCGCCAAACTACCTAATGATAGTTACATACCCCTTATCTTAATAAGGTTTGTCCTAAATCTGCTAAATTATCTAATGTTTACCTCTTATCTTAATAACATTATCAAATGAGTGCTAGAGATTATGATCCGAAAAATGTAGGGGTTAATTTCAGCAACCCCACCAACCTATCAACGTTTTTGTATATAAACCACTAAACCTTTTCTTTTGCATAAACACATAAACCACCAAACTTATTTTCGGTCATTTTTTTGTCGAAATTCTGCACGTGACTTGCGCGTGATATACTTTTAAAGATCTTTCTTGTCCAAAAACCTTTTTAGTAGGCCAAAAGTGTAAGATTTCCTCACAACTTTCTTTTCTCTAACAATTCCTTTGAATCATTAATAATTTTCTCCCCTCTAGAACCTCTATTGTTGAAGATGAGTAACTCCTCTACCTACTAAAAAGGTTGTTTTGGAAAAAGGAAGCCCTTAAAAATTTTCAAGTGCAAGTCATGTGCGGAATTCCGGCAAAAAATATGCAGAAAATAAGTTTGGTGGTTTATCTTTCAAACCCGTATAGTTTGTATGTTGCGGTAGGTATGGAACCGAGGAAACCAATTCCTCCGCATTCGCACCAGAATGGTCCGTATCGGGCAAGATAGGATCACCCTCCCCTCCCAAATCGGCAAGAGTCGCACACATTGGAAACATAATTCATGGCAGCAGATTCAGAAGTGTGCTTAACAGGTGAGGTACCGACCTCCACAGAAGGACTTGATAATTCGGGGATCTGCTGACACTACTGAGAAGTGGTCGTAGTCTTTGGCCGATAGTCTTGATGAGTATGGAATTTTTCTCTGCTTAGATCGACCAAGGGAGATAGAATGTGTCTGACTATCCTTCCTAGTGGTAGTATGCTTGGTATCTTTCGCCATAGATATTTTCTCCCTTTGACAAAATAATCAAGAGAATGAACAACAATTTGACAGTGCGAACAGAAATCCTAAGAATTCTTGTAAAATAATGAAATGAAAGAAGTGTGTCCCGGCTTTTCACCTCACAAACTTTCTGGCAAAGGCTTCATGAAATCCACTTACACCCAACCTAGGCAAAATGACCAAAAGAACCCTGCATAATTTTTCCGTCAACCTGCAAAGTGGTCTCCGCAGCCTTGGCAATATCCAAAAGAAGTTGGGTGTTCCACTCCAAACCCAAATGGTAAATTCGAACCCATACTTGGGCAACAGATGATCGAACCTTATAAGGATCGAAATCCGGCACCCAACGAGACAAACACAAAGTACTTGATTTCAAATGATAGACACTATGTACAAAGACCTTACTCCTGCTAGAATCATCAAAAAATTAAAAATTGAAGTATCCCAAACCAAGAACAACCAACTGCTAAGGATGCTTTATGTCCCACAAATCCTGCAATTTAGCCTTTAAGTCTTCAGTCAGCCAAGGTTTATCCTTCTTAACATACATCAATCTCAGTAAGAGAGTTACTAAAAAAATTAACTCAAGCATTATATCTGTCCATATTGACGGACACGGAGATAATATTACCTGTACGAACCAGGTCAGCGATGGGCGGGATACATGAACTACCTCGATCCGAGGCAACGATGGAGGGGCCAATTCTAGATACAGGAACTGAACCAAATTGAAGAGCCGAAGTAGAAATCAAGGACGACGTGGAAGGCTCTATTGGAGGCGTTGGAAGAAGCCCCGCCATGTCATCTGCAGCAGGTCGCGGAATACACGCAGTGGTTGTCGAATGTATAGTATACGCTGGAAGAACAGACTTGAATGTACCCTAACGACGGCGGACTCGAGTCCAACGATAGGGTTGCCATGTGCAACAGTAAACGACATTCCGTAAGCCATTTTGGCATGGCTGTGTAATTTTGATAGACGTCCGATGAAACCGCCAAAAGAGAAGAAGCCGGTGTTAAAGTCGAAATGGCCGTCGTATGGAAAACCCTAGATGCAACGTGAGCCTCCAGCAAAGGATAAATTCGGCATAAATTAAAATAAAGCTGATCATATGCATAGATGATAGGATCAGAAGTTGTTAATTTTTCAGTCATGGAGGCTGGAGTTAGTCAGCCATGGAGGCGTGGAAATTAACGGAAGATTTCTATCCCCATCGAGAGAGAAGAGAGATTCGCGTATTTTCTTACACATGTAGCCTGTATTATACGAGGAAGCTTCTCTAAAAAGGAAAATACAAACGTAATAGAAGGTAAACTCACATGCAACCGTAAGCCCAGCCTACATGCAACTCACAAGCCCAACTCACAAGTTCAGCCCATCAGCCCAAGTCAATTAGCCATAGTCCATGCCGAGACCAACCCATTATATGTAGTCATGTGTCGAGTTGGACTGAGATGTTTTATAAAAAGCCCAGCCCAATCCGACTTGCTTTTCAGACAAGCTTGGGCCAAATCGCCAACTTAGTAGGTAGGCTGAGATGGATCTAAGTTGGGCCAATTCAACTCGGGCCGTTTGACAATGGGGTGGAATGGATTCTTCCGGCAAGTTCATTTTGGTAAAGTAACGTCAAGTGCAACCTAGTTTCTAGTAGAGCCCATTGGGCTCCATTTCGTCTTGTTGAATCGATGGGCCTGGGGTCTCACTAATGATACTTGACCTACTTGGCCCAAAAGTAACTGCTATGTGAAGGTCCAAATCCAATGCAAATAATAATTTTTTTCAATTGATTTTACGCATAAATAAGTCCGTTACGGTAAATTTGACTACGTTTCAAGTTTCCTCTTGTTTCTTTCTAAAATATGTTCGTAGGTTGCTTCAGTTGCATGTGCCAATTCGAATAGCATACACTTGTTAAATTAAGTCTCATGTACATCAAGAACACGAATCTTAAATGTATATTATAAGAATTAAAGAACGAATTCATAAAAATGTACTCCCTTCATCTTGACTTAACTTTTTTATTTTGATCGGGCACGGAGATTAAGAAAAAATAGATTTTGTGAAATTTTTGACTTTTTTAAAGGAGGAGATTGATGGTGAAAATTTTGAGGGTGAAGTTTGTGAGAGAAATTTATCATTTATGGATTGAAAAGTTAAGTTGGGACAAACCGAAAATGAAAATAGAAAAGTTACAACGAGATGGAAGTAGTATTATTATTTGTATTAAGATAATTTTTCTTGGTATTTTAAATAAATCTGTGACGCTTGCTTTCTTAATTTGGCGTAAGTGTTGTGTGTGCTTATAATTGATGACTTATACACAGTCCTCGTACATGATTTTTTCTTTTTCCTTTCTTTCTAAATTATGCAAAAAATATTGTGTTATGGTCAAATCACTGCAAGAAAAAAAAGTCAAATTAAAGACGGAAAAATTCGTCGCCAATCACATAATATTTATTTCTAAATTAAAATAGTGACGGATTTGAAACGAAATGTTCTCTCTATAATAATTGTCTGAAATTACAGGCCGGTTTTTCCTCTCTAAATTTAATGACGTAATTTTCATCTCTATTGTGAAATTAGAGATTAAATTGCCTACAAAATGGAGACCAAATTACCTACAAAATAGAGATGGACTAAGTCGATCTGTAATATTCGATTATTATTTCGTTATTGATCGAATACTAATGATTTTTGGCACTTTTGATTAATATTATATTTCTATTTCACTTTTATTGAATTATCAATATTATTTGTTATTAATTTCTATGTGCAAAATAAAAATGTCTTGGCAGCCCATTTGTTATTAGGGATGTTTGCCGGAACTGATTAGTGCCAAAGTCCATATTAGGCTATTTGCTTAGAGCTAAAGTTGGCCCAAAAACTCGCTTATGCTAGACTTGACCCCATTGCTCCCTACGTTCTGAATGAACTTGTATATTTTCTAATTCGGTTTGGTTCAAGTAATTTGCACACTTTCTTAAAAAAAAAAGTTGTAACACAATCTCCACCCTCAAAATCTCCACCCTCAATTCACCTTTGAAAAGTCAACATAAAAAGCAAAAAAACAACTTTTTTAACATGTGTGCACCCTTATGAGTGCAAGTTCATTCGGAACGGAGAGAATATCATGTATGCACTATAATTATTGATATTTATATTCAATATAATATATAATAACAAAATTCACTCAAAATAGTAATTTAGGAATTTTTTCGCCCAAATTCATTTACCATTTTTAGGGAACGTTATTTTAGGTATAAATTTTTTTAATTGGAGATAAATCTACATATATTTGCCTAATATACATTTAAGCATCATTATCTCAAATCAATACTAAGTCCCACACAATCTACTTAATTTTCAAAGTCTAAAAAAAGAGACTCACGCAACCTTCCGAAAAAATATACGAACCTATATCTCACAGAATCTGTTCCGCATAATAAATTTATTTTTTTTGCTGAATCAAACCGTTGGTTTAACAAAATTTTGAGTCTACTTCCAAATGTTATTCTTCTTTAAATAATTTTATTTGTTATGAAGATTAAGAGATTCAAAGTAACAGACAGATATCGACACTGTGAGAGAGTGTATGTGTGTGAGAGAGAGAGACCGAAATTTTGTGAGAGATCTCAACGGAATTATTTAGAATCTAAAATTGGGAGAGGGGGCGAAAATGTGGGAAAGAGAGTGGGATGAGAGTAAGTTTGTGGGCAAAAGCAAAATTACTATTGTTTTTGTTTCTAAAATCCTATGTATTGTGTTTATTGTATCCATTTTTCTTCTATTTACTTTTATTTTCACTTAATATGTCATTTAGTTTGTGTAGTATCAATTATGTATGTAAAAAAATTATGGTCAAGTATATTTATACCTAGAAAGGGGAAAAAAATAAAGAAAAAAATAAAAACAAAAAAATAGATTTAGTACGATTTTAACAAATAAATCCATAATGGTCCTTTTTCATATTTATTGCTAATTTGTATTTTGTTTCATTTTTTATTAATTTTTTTAATCATATAGAAATATTAAATTGAATTATTTAGTAAATATTTATAATTTCAGCTTATAATTTCAATTTTTTTCCAAATACATAATCTATTTTTTTGAAATAAATTTTTTTTTTTTCATTTCCAATGCGATTTTTCTGTATAATAAATTAAATTAGTCATCTATAATCGATTTATAGTTTGAAATCATATTGTATAAATAAATTAAATTAAAGACAAATAATTGTTTATTGGTTGATTATGTGGATTAGTTATTAGTGCATTTGTGCTATAAATAAAAATTAATAAAATTAGAATTTAGTGTTATTGTTACTCACTAAAAGCTTTTGAAAACTTCTTGAACATTATATTTGAAAAAATAAAAAATTTAGATATATACGTTCATCATTTGTACAAGATGACCAACATAACCTCCATACGAGGATGCTAAAATACATTAAGAAAAACAAAGATGATTATTATATAACTTACTCAAATTAATTTATATATTTTTATTTTTAATACTTTTCATTGACTCTTCTTTCATTAACATTTACATCTTTTCATCTCTTATTATATATTAATTATAATATTTTATTATATTAAAATTATATAAATATATAAAAAAATTATTATTTATTCATTTATATTTACAAACAGTGCAACACACGGGGTTGTTACTACTATACATAATGCATGCATAGTTACTGAAATTCTGTTTCTTTTTTTTGTGTAGCTCATTGAAATTTTAAGATGATTTGTTGAATTATATGGTGAAGTAGTACACTAATAAATAATACTGAATGAGATTCAAAATTCAGAGGTTGAAGCAAATCAGAGCCCATATATTTCAATGGTATTTTAATTCTTTTTCCAAATATTTCAATAAATGAGACATGTTTGTTTATCATGTTATGCCACCGTAATATCATTTTATATAATTGAAAGTAAACACTAGATCCAAAAATCTCGTATAGGGCAACCTTTCGCACCAGGTTGTAGATGTGGCAATTGGGCTGGTTCGGCCCGACCTGTTCCAACCCATCCAACTAATGCAATAAGTCAGGTCGGGTCGAGCCAGCTTGAAATTTTATCCGGCCTGAAATTAGTCAACCATGAACAATTCATCCCTCTATAATATATTAAGATTTTCAGATCGTCTCGCGTTCCGTCGAGATTTTGGTTGGGTCTATTGAAGCAATAGCTATATGACCCAACCAGTCTAATTATCAAATGGATGGATCGTGGCAATTTTGCCACCTCTACCAAGTTGTGATGCTTGTGCACTTTGAGATTTTAGATAAATATTGTAATCACAACAATTTTTTTATTTTTTTTTTCTTTTCTTTAGTTAGTAGTAGATACAATTTCAAACAATACTTCTAGTAAAAAACAATGCTTCATTTCCTATTCCAGAATTACACATAACTTACCTTTTTAGTCTTTCAAATGATGCCACAATTCAACTCCATTCATCTAAATTGACACCATGCTTCAATTTTGAAGCAATAAAGGGCATGTATAACAACACTTTCAAGATCTACAATCACTAGTTATTTTCATCACATAAATAGCTATTCATCAACACACACAAAGCTTACATTAAACCCTTTCGAATTGGCTCGTTTCAACGCACTTCTTGGGGTCGATGGAGCTGTTTGTTCCGTTGGAGTTGAACTTGTACGTGTAGATGGACACTTCAAGATCCCTTTCAACGGCACCTTCGCTTCACAAGAAAAAACATTCATAGCACAACCATTCCTTAAAACCCTAGCCCCATCTCCGTTTTCCTCCCCCCATGAACGACGATCATCTTCAACTTTGTGCAAAAAGTCCTCATCACTAAGCAAATCTCCGAATTCCCCAATATGGACATGAACACTATCCGTTTCCTCGTCAACAAAAACCATCTCATTCTTCTTCTTGCCCTTAAACCACCCTTCGGTAAACCAATGAAGCGAATTCAAATTCTTTAAAAACGAGCTTTTCTTATGAGGACTATCCCCTCTCTTCTTATCATCAACGCGAAGTAATGCCATTGCAATAACGCTGGTGATAAAAAGCTGGCATATCGCGCACCTTATCAACTCATGCCTCTCAGAAGACGAGGCATCAGTCAACCCAACCATCCTCTTGATTCCAAGAACTTTACGCGCCAAATCCGAGAGCTCCCATTTCTTGCACTTGGGCTGTTTTAGAACCTTAGCGGCCAAATACCCGATATCCGCTCTGTATTTGGTCAGCCCCAATTGTTCAAAAGGGAACACATCTTTCTTCTCAGGAATCCCGAAGCCAACAAAGTGAATCCTCTTGTCCGAAAGGAACTTGAGGATGGGAACCGGAATTGGTTTCCCGGCAGGAAACCGAAGAATGACACAACCAACTCCAAAACACAACAGGACGAGCATAATGTTTGGATCACGCGGGTGGCGCATTACATCAAGACCGACAACGGGTGGCCGGTCCCACACCTTGCCATTTGGGAACAGGAAATCCATATTGCATAGATATTCAAAATCTTTTGTCTTGAATTTTATCCCTTCTAGCTTTACCTCAAACCGGTTTGTTCTCAAATACACGGTGCCTCCCATTTCTAGCGCCTAATCAGGACTTAGGCAAGAGAAAACGTAGGTGGTTGATGATGTCTAGACGGAGCTCAACGGAGACTTATAAAACAGAGATGTTGATAGAGGAAACAATATGAGAAGGAAAGTTTTTTGTTGGAAACAAGAGGAAAGAATGTTGTCAAGGGGAAAGTATATATCAAAATTGGAAATGTTTTCATAGAAAATGAGGGAATTTAAGGGTTATACATTATCCAAGCCTAGAAAATAGGAGATAACTGTGAACAAGTTTTACATCCACCATTAATTCATTCTTGATTTCTAACATTCACAAAACAAATTAGTGGTTCTCAGGGATTAACAGAGAGAAGACCAATACTTGGATAAGTTTCATCCATCAAAATATCCTCATAATGTTTGAACCTCATATTAAATAATAATGTGACAAATTTGATTTCACTTAAATAAATAAAAGTTATCATGTATTATAAATATACTCCCTCCGTCCCGGCCTAATTGGCCTACTTTCCTTTTTTGTTTGTCCCAACTTACTTGGTCTAGTCAATAAATGACAAATTCTCTCACAATCTCCATCCTCAAAATCTCCACTCTTAATCTCCATCTTTGAAAAAGTCAAAGATTCTACAAAATTTATTTTTTCTTAGTTTTCGTGCCCGGTCAAGGTAGGCCAATTAGGCCGGGACGAAAAGGGAATATACTTACAATTACGATGTCATTAATATTACCACAAACCCTAAAGAAAAAATATATTACCACAAAGCAGCTTCTACAACTATTTCTACCAACATAAATGAAAAAAATGACATGACAAGAAACAAACTTTAAAAAAAAAAAAAAAGAAGAAAAAAAAAAGAAAAAGAAAAAAAAAAAAACCGCCTTAAGTAGCAGTTGAACAAGTAACTATTCGTTAGCCAATCAAAATAAGTAAGAATTTTTTTTCCTAACCTTCAAGAAAGCTGGCGTTGTAGTTTTCTTAGAGAAAAATAATGGTTAAAAACATGTACTTGGTGGGAAAAAAAAAACAATGATTGTATTTAAAAATAATTCTTTAAAAATGGGACTGAAAGTCGAGGTAAAAGTTGAACTCTCTTTTCGTAAGACTATACATCACAAAGATTAGAAGACGTCCATGAGATCATCTCTTTCATTTATGTGTTTCACCTTGATTGTGTTTCATTTACCCACAACACGTGTATTGAATGATGTCACTAATTAATACGTATCGTGTATTAAAGATTATGTAACAGAAGATGCAACAGGTAGTGTAAAAAAGAATCTGAATTGCAGAAAATGATATATGTTTGAACGGGTTGCTTTTTGTGTAAACTAAGATAATAATATTTACACAGTGACAGTTGTGATATCTCACGTTATGTCTAAGGTCTCTAAGTCATATATTGAATTCATAAGTGTTTAATTGGAAGCGGTCAAACTTCTCACTTATATTGGTAATCTCCTATGAGGAGTATCCTGCAATAACCCACTATTAAAAGGATATATTAATCAATGAAAGCGTAACGCTTATCCTCACTACACGTCAGCAGGTTAGCACTTAGACAACTTTGAGAATGGTTACTTAGAATAATTTTAAATGCAGATATAAACCCTCCATAACTTAGTTGTCTCATTGAATTGAGTTTGTGGGATCTTCACTTATCAAGGTTGAGTCACCGCTATGAGCGTGCCCCTTAGTGTGTCGTTCACCATATCTCTATTTATGTCTATTGTTAATGGATCCACTCATTGACCTTACAATGTTAATGACTATTATTCCATTAGAGATCAGTTGTGTGACGATATTATATCTCCTATGAATGTGTCGAGACTTAATGTTGTACATACAATTATGTGCCTTTCATATAGTTGCCAAGTTATCTCGGTGAATCATAATCAAGGCATGGTTTTTTTCCAGCATGAAATATCCTCTAAGAAATTCCTAAGTTATTCAGCTTCTTTGTCGGCCTTGACTAGTGCAATAAACTCCGAGTCCGTCGTGGACCAAGTTATGCACGTCTAAAGAATTTCCCAATTGTTCCTCCACATAAAGTGGGCACTTAGCCCCTAGTGGACTTGGAGTTGTTTATGTTAGATATCCAATTAGTATCACTGCATCCTTCTAATACAGCTAGATACCTTAATTACATGCGTTATGTCATAATTTAAGGTATGCTTCAAATATCTTAGTACTCTTTTCAACCCTATCCAGTAATCATCTCCTAGATTATTCCTGGACCTATGAAGTTTACCAACCGAATATGTTATGTCAGGGCGAGTGCAATTTGCTAGATACGTCAAATTGACAATCACCCGAGCATACCCAAGTTGAAATACATGTACTCTTCCATTTTTGACTAAAAGTAGATTTGGATCCACAAGTATCTTTGCCGGAGGAAGATTGAATGCATCAAATTTCTTGAATACTTTCTCAACATAGCAAAATTGTGTCAAGACAATTCCATTGGATGTCGTAGTGATATTTATTCCTAGTATTACATCAACCAAGTCTATATGTTTCATATCGAAATGATTTTTCAACATATTCTTAGTTTTCACGATCATTTCGTGTGCTTTCCATGATCAACATGTTCATATAATAGGTGTGCCCTTAATTTATATACATTTGTCACACTCATCGATTTTGAACTCATTTCACAATATTATTTTATCGAATTTCTCATGCCGTTATTTCGACATTTGCTTAAGCCAGTATAGTGACTTGACAAGTTTGCATACTTTATTTTCTTGTCTGGATGCAACGAACCCTTCAGCTAGTTCCATGTATATCTCCTCATCTTATCGTTTTTACATCCATTTGGTATATCCCAAGGTTATGCAATGTAGCAATAGCAATGAGTACCCTTATGAAAGTAATTCTTATGACGGGTGAATATGTGTCGAAGAACTCGTATCTTTCCTTCTGTTTGAACCTCTTAGCTACCAAACAAGCCTTATACTTGTTAACTGATCCATCAGCTTTGAATTTCCTTTTAAGAATTCATTTGCATCCCAAAGGTTTGCGGCCCGATGGGAGATCAACTATCTTACAAGTATAATTTTGCATGATGAACTCAACTTCATTATTGATAGATACTTTTGAATTGTCATGGATTCATCATATAACATGTAAGTTAGAAAATATGGACCAAACGCCTTGACCACTTTATTCATTTTACTGCGTCTTAGTTCCTCTTCAACTTGAGGAGGACTTTGCACAACCACATTGTGATGGCCCGTTTCTAGATTTGACGGACTGTCTCCACAAACCTCTGTTGTAAAACTCCCCGACTAGCTCCGATTAATCCTCGTCTAGGCGCTAGGTTCCCATTGGTCGTTTACGTTTATTTTTCGATTCCTCACAGCCTAACTACATCTATGCCCCGATTTGTCCCGTCCATACCCCGACTAGTCGTTAGGCCCTAGTTCACCGTCTAACTAGTGCCTAGCGACTTTTACAACCTTGCCACAAACTATCACAATTACTCAAGGTCAAGCATGCTTAACCTTAGAGTTTTCTCAAAATGAGCGCCAGAAAAAAAGATGCACCTTGTTGGTATGAGTAACACTAATCAATTATTTAAGCTTTCTTCAACTGTACAGTCAATACCTGAACAGTCTCGGAATGGTCCCTCAAAAAACTCAACTATACAGTCCCATACCCACACCTGGAAGCCTATCAGGAGTCGTTCATTGTCTATGTCATCTTCTTATTGCACCAATGATCACTCCCCGATCTCATCGCTCCCGGACATCACATGTCCACCAGCTTCCGCCTGGTTCATCCTCAAACCATACTGTACTGGGAGAGGTCCTGCTCTGGTATCTTTTGTAACGGACCGCTTCAAGATTTGAGGGATGTTCCCACAAACCAACACAAGTCTTTCCCAGCGAACTTTGTTATCACTCACACGTACCCTGTAAAACTTCCCAATAACTTAACCTTAGAGATCTCTCACAGTGAGTGCCAGAAAAGAAGATACACCTTGTTGCCATGAGTAGCACTAATCAATTCTTTAAATACTCTTCAACTTTACAGTCCCATACCTGCAGAGCTCGACTATACGGTCTCATGCCCGCACAACCTTAGGATATCCTCTTTTTTGTGGTATAGGGCAGATCATCCATGTCTTCCTTCACCTAAAAGTTTGTCGGGAGCTGCTCATTATATTTGTCTTCTTATTGCACCGACAATCACTCCCGCCCTCATCGGTCTCGGGAGTCACACTCATAAGCTCTTTTATTGGGACTTGTGTCTTTCAGTTTATTCTTCAGCAACATTCTTTTTTAGAATATAGCATTCCTTGATTTCCATAATTATCCCTTCATGTCAAGAATTTTTTATTTGTGCTCTAGAAATCTATTTGTATATCTGACGAAAGTAGGTAATGTTTGAAAATAAAAATGATTTTGGTTCAATATAAAAGTTGTAGTATTTGATATTTAATTAGATTTTAACTTATGAGTGAGAGCAAAAATTTCTATTACTTACTAAGATACAAAAATGTTAGAGAAAACAACTCTCAACTACGTTTAACTTTACGTAGAAGTTGCAGTTTACAAACACAAAAAATAGTTTTGTTCAAGCTAAAAACTAAAAATCACTTAGAATGAGCTAGGGGAAACACCCTCTTAGCTCGTGTGAAATGTATGGATTGTTTGACACGTCATTAGTAAACAAATGAGTGTGCATAGATCAGTTAACCGATCGACCCGAATAGAATCAGAAATTCAGTTGGAGCCGAAAATCGAATAAAGAATATGGTTTTGTTTTCGGATATTAGTTTTTGTGAGATTCTAGTTTGGTTAAGTTTCGATTTTCGAAAGCGGTTTAATGAGGTATGAACAGAGCGCCATTGTAGACGAGTATAGGTCTTCTCGGCATTGTTAAATGCAAAAAGAATAAGTTAGCAAAATCGGAACCGAAAAAATCAAATGATTTCGATTTTAACCAAACAGAACTGTTGTGGTTCGATTCAGTTTTCGGTTCCCTAAACTAGCCAACTGAAATTTCGATTCGAGTTAACCGAATGCACACTTGTAGACACATTAAACACGCATCACTCCCCATATCTTATGTTAAATGAAAGTTGTAGCCTAAATTTCTAGCGTAGACAAGGGGTGGTCCGTTTGATTCTGCTGTGGCCCAACCTAATTTTGTCAAGAGATGGAGCCAAGATTTTAAAATGAGAGTGGCAAAATAATTGTTTTGAGATATTTGTTAAAGTTTTTAAAATTTGAGGGTGACAAAATCCGTTTTTTAACTACAATTACACTGTATAGGTATAAGTACAGTACTTTAACTATAAAATTTGAGAGGGACGACCGCAGCCACCAGTCCCCCTTGGCTCCGTCCCTGATTCTGTCACATGTGGGTTTCTATTTTTGGACTTGGATCTGGTCTCTCTCTCTCTCTCTCTCTCTCTCTCACACACACACACACACTTTCCACTGGATCTCTCTCTCTCTCTCTCTCTCTCTCTCTCTCTCACACACACACACACACACACCACTTTCCACTGGATCTGGTGAACTTACTGCATCGATTTTTCCTTTATTTTTCTTAGGGGTGTGCGCAGTACGATTTGGATTGGATATTTGAAAATATTCAGATTCATACCAAACTTCGGTGAATACGCGGGCGAAGTGAAAGAAGCCGTCCATTTAAAAATTAGTACCCAAAACTAATAAAAAATCGGGATAGTATAGTACGTTTATTTCTTTTTTCAGGACAATTTGGTTCAGAATTTCAGATCTTATTGTACGGTTCAATTCGCTTCGATTTGAATAATTAGATACTTTTTACCTTTTGAATAACAAGTTCAATTTGAACAAAAATATATTGACGTTTAACTAATATAAAATAATTTTATTGCATCAAATTTGCATCCAACTCATTGACTTGTATTCTGAAAATTATATAATAATTAAATATAATGTTCTTTAATTATTTATATTAAATATAACTAATAATATAATTATGAATAATTTAAATTTTAATTCTTATTTAAATTAATCTTTAAGAGATAGTATATTTTTAAATTTTATAATTTATTATTTTATTTGGTTCAATACAATTCGGTATAATATACAAAAAATTGAGAAATATTCAAATTCGTACCATAATAATAATCGATTAAGTTCGATTCAGAACAAGCCAAATAATCTTCGATTTTTTTTTATTTAAGACTTGTTCAATACAAATTTTGATCTCATATCAGTAATCTCCAAACTTTCAGCACAGCCCGACTCATATCGTACAATTTCATTCATTGGAAATAGGACATAATGAAGAGCTTAACAACACACCATAAAGAGATTTCGTCGCTTTTATCATTTGTGTGGAACCTCCTGATGGTAAAGTTTTAACAGGTTAGAGGATATTTCATGATAATATGTATTCCTCCCACACCAGTTGACTTTTCATCGAGCAAGGATGTAAAAAACTCAGATTTTATTTTTTCTTTTGACTTTTTTAAAGGTGAAAATTAAGTATGAAAATTTTGAGGATGAAGATTATAAGAAATTTTTTCTTTCTTAAGATTGTGAAAATTAAATGGAACGGACCGAAATGAATAATATGAAAAGTTAGCCGGGCCGAGGGAGTAAGACGTTTAAGCAAGGGTAGTGGTAAAGTAAAGACTTACGAAGTTACGAGACGTTTAAGGCAATTTAAGCATATTATGAAACACTGGTCACTAATTATTTACAATTTGATAATTTCTAAAACAGTTAACAAAGGCCTAAGCTGCAAACTGAAGTTGATTCTGGTTTTCCCCAAACAAATTCGCCACAATCATATTCACATCTTCCAAATCAACACCTACACACATCGCACTCGCCAGAGCATTCGCCGGAGCACGATCAGCCGCCATCCCTCCTCCATTCAAAACCTTGACATTTGGCCCATCTCTGCATTTTCCCATACATTTACACCCCGAAACCACCACCCCTTCCATCCCCACCGCCCTCTGAAACTCGTCCAGCAGCGCGCCTCCGCCCAATTTCTTGCACTTCCCACCCATACACACCTCGATTTTCTTCGTGCACGCCACACTATTATCCCTCAATGTATCTACATTGCTGGAAAAACTGATCTGACTCAGGGGCGCTGTGTTGTCCGTCATTTTATCTACATTGCTCGAAGAACTGAGCTGACTTTCATCCTTCATCGTATCTACATTGCTCGAAGAACTAGGCTGTGAATCAATAATCAACTTCCCATGGTTTGATATCAATGGATTCGTTGGCTCAGGCTCCTCCACTGTAACTGGTTGTGGACTCATAAGTGATTCATTCGCGCGTTTGACTTGCTTCATATTGATGACTTCGCCACATTCACTGTCGCTCGACTCCGACGATGAGGACGAAGAAGATGACATTTCGCCATTGACGCAGTTTTGCACACGGGCAGCAGCTTTTAGCTTAGCTTTTTCTTCTTTCATCATCCTTTTTAGTTCCTTCTGTTCTGCTCTTTTCTTCTGAAGCTGCTCTAATAAAACTTCTGCTGCTTCCTGCAAATACAAACCAAATCTTATGATAAATAGTTCATCAATTAATACAGTACGTAAGGGTGTTTGCAATTGGAGACTTAAATGAAAGTTCTGTCCTAAAGTAGAAGCAACTCAGACGTGCGTTTTCCAACTCAGCTCTTGTCAAATTTAGTCAAAAGCACATTCGTCTCAAACACCGTCTACTTTTATTTGAAAGTGATTTCCCTCGAAATCTTTAAATTTTATCCCTTTTCTAAATTTAAAAGCAATGAATGCTAATTATCAGATTCTGATTCCAAGGAGTTATTATCACCAATTTCAAGCAGATTTTACTTTTTAGGTTAAAATTACTATATTTTCAAATACCATCTAATTCTAATTTTCCCACAAAAAATAATTTAAAATACTCTATTTTCCAAACTATCTAATTCTAATTTTCCCACAAAATTAATTTGAATCACTTCAATCACTCAATATCTGATACTGAAATTTTGCTATTACCCAACTTCAAACAGATTCAAGGTCAAAATTACTTTAATTCAAAGATTACCTAATTCCAACAGAAAAATTAATCTAAATCGCTTTCTTTGGAAACACAATTATTCACAAACACCTATGTCATTTGAAGATCATTAAAAATGATGCTATTATATAATCCCATTCGAAAGCTCTGGATTTTTACTAGAAATAACCAAAACAGAGATGATTATGAAAAATCCAATGGATCATATAATAAACCCTAAAACGATAAATAAAATCCATACCGAGATCATGTTTCCCTTGACTTGATCAACCAACGCATCGGTAGAATCCAATCCGAATCCGATCTGAGAGAAGGTTGATAAATCCCTACTCAATCCCTTGAGCAATTTCAACTGCTTTTTCTTCATCTTCTTCAGAGGTTTCTCTGTAGTACAACTCTTCTCCTTCTTCCCACTTGAACACCTAATTTCGGAATCATAGTACTGCAGATGACCTTGATCGTAAAACCTAGACGATAAATTTCCATAAACATGCCTCCTTCGACCCGTACAGACAAATCCGCACGAAATTTTCGCTTCGCCAGCAGAAGATGAGTGACCACGCCGGCCACCGGAGGAGGCGGCGGTGACGGCGGCGGAGGCGGCGACGGCGTCCATTTTCTCTCTAGAAATAATTGAATATGATTTGAAAAATCAAAAACAAAAACGAGGTGTTTCACCGAAGAGGCTGGAGATTGATTATATATATAATCTTCACAGCCTACCGACGAAAACCTGTTTGAGAATTTGAAGAGGAAAAGGATTTTGTAATGGAGGAGGATTTGGAGATTGAATATTGGAAGCAGACTCTGCGTTGGAATTAATGTATGATGAAGAACGCGTAGAGTAATCGTGTTTCCTTGGTCTGTAGGGATTAACTTGTTGGTCACGTGGCGGATGGCGATTGGTTGATTGGTCACATGTGCTTGGCGCCTGCGCGCGCGCGGCAGTTTGAGTTCGCCACGGGCTTTTTGGTTGCCACCACGCATTGCCTCGTGCCACGTCGGAATCCATCTTGGAAAAAGGTATCCACGTCAGCTAAAATTTACTACTTTTTCTTTTTCAATTTTATAATATATTCTCGTCAATTGCTACAAGAAAAGAATAAAAGGAAAAAGAACATTCTGTTAATATATACATATATATATATATATATTATATTAATATAAATCGAAATAGTAACTAACAGCAGTTTGAAACGGGGTCAAGAGATTGATAGGGATGGCCCGATCACTTCGGGTCGGGTTAATACCTGAGCCCACTAACCGGCCCAGCAAACACGCGTAGGCCCAACACGCGTAGGTCCAGCAGGTCCAGAAACACGCGTCGGCCCAACGGGTGGTTTGTTCCGCGAATCAAGGCCCACGATCCGTTTCCAACAGCCATGCAGCGGGAAATAGGCATGAGAATAGGGAATTAGTTAGGGTTCAGTTAGGGTTTAGGAAAGTTGAGTATAAATATGAGAAAAGAACTCTGAATTAGGGTTCGCATTCTGTATTCTGAATTACTACGTGTAAACTCAAAGCTTGAGTAAAAGAAACACCTCGGCAAGTGTTATTTTCTGCCCGTGGACGTAGATCTCCGGATCGAACCACGTAAATCTTGTGTGTTTTCATATTGTTTACGTAAATTTCCGTTAAGTTTCCTGGATACCAGATTGTGCATTATCAATTGGCGCCGTCTGTGGGAACTGTAAAGCAATTTTTGACGTTCATAGTGTATTCAAAGATCATGGTGACGACTCGTTTGAATCAATCTCGCCACGGTGATCAATCCAACCAAGATCCACCCGTGGATCAAGTTTTGCCGCGGAGGCAATCGCCGGCAAGAGGTACATCTCATCATCAGGGCAACCAAGGCCCGGTTGCGAATCCAGACAATCAGTATTTACCTCCACCCCCTCAAGACATGCAAAACCCTAATCTTGCTGCTGCCCAGCCACCGGTTAACATTCAAATCACTCCAAAATTGCTCCAGGCTTTCCTACAAGAGCATGCCCATGTTCTTCAAGACTGGGCGGCTAATCGCCTACACCCCGCGGGGCCTGCCGGACATGATGCCAATCCCGCGGTGCCTCCACATCGTCAGCACTCGCGTGATCAACAAGACCTGGGGCATCGCGGGCGTCAGGATCGGCGACGGGAACGACCTGGTTCTTCCGAGGACCATGGGAGTTCTAACGAATCACGACAACGCAACAATGAACCTACCGATGTCGATCGCCGCCGTCCACTCAACGCGGCTAAGAGAGTTCGTTATGCCAATCCTCATACTCTAGATCTTCAAGAGTATGAGCGAGTCCAACGCAATGTTGAACTGGACAGAATCCTGGGCCTTGATGCCAATGGAGATATCATCACACCGTTCTCCCAAGAAATCATGGCCACCTCCCTTCCCGAAGGGTTCAAACGGCCGGCCATACCACCTTACGACGGCACCGGAGATCCAGCCAATTTTCTTGGAGCTTTCAGGCATAACATGCTTAGCCGCGATCACACTACATCCCTCCATTACTGTAAGATTTTCCCTGAGTACCTTCAGGATGAAGCTCGGGTTTGGTTTGATTCTCTCCCACGCAACAGCGTATCTTCTTTTAGAGAACTCGCCGAACACTTTTGGACGCGTTTCGAAGCACGAGTGAAGCCCATGGCCACCCTGGCCGACCTCATGAATATGGAACAGCGGGACGGTGAAACCGTTACCCAATTCCTTGACCGCTTCACAGCGGAGAGCCTCAAGGTGGGAAATTGTTCAGAGGACGTAGTCATCAACGCATTCATGAATGGACTCCGTCCTAGTCCGCTTTACACCGAGTTGGTTCGAAACCCACCGGTCACAACCCGAGCACTGTTCAAAACGGTGTGCAGATATGCTAAAGCCGAAGAGCAGACTCGCCGGAAACGTGAGAAACATGCTAGCAAGCGGCAGTCCGACAGGGCACAAGCTGGGCCTAGCACGCGACCTAGTGCCTTTTCCCGTCTGAATCCGGGACGTTCAGAATCCCGAGGTGATATTCCACAATTTACTCCGTTGACAAAGTCACGAGCCGAAATCCTTTCTGTTCACAAGAACGATCTACGGCCTTGTCCGCGGATGACTGCTCCGCCTGAAAAGAGGAACCGTGGAAAGTGGTGTGCGTACCACCGAGATCATGGGCACGAGACAGAGGAGTGCCGAGAACTCAGCAAGGAAATCGAGGAGTGCCTAAGGAAAGGTCTCCTGCGACAATACATCGCGCGGACCGATGACAAACCTCGGACAAGCCAGAATGGGGGTTCGTCTCATAACCGCGGAGGTTATCATGACCGGGGCGCGCAACAGAATCGGCTGCCGTGGCAGAATAATCGGCCGGGACCTAGCAATAATGCACGGCAAGACTCTGGCAATCGCCAACAGCCTCGTTTTCTGCCACCACCTCCTCCTCCGGGAGGACCCGGAGACAATGCACCCACTCACGTAATAAACGTGATATACGGGGCCCTTCCCACCGGGGCTTCACGAAATGCCTTGAAGGCAGAGGCTCGCCGTCCTCCTCCCGAGGAGCCACGTCATAAGCGCCTCCATCAATCCGAAACTGTTAGTTTCACAGACAGGGACCCTGTTCCAGAGATAACACCTCATACTGATGCCATTGTCATCGACATGACTGTGGCCAATATCACAGTAAAGCGGGTCTTCGTGGACAATGGAGCCGCAGTGAGTGTCATATTTGCCGACTGTTTCCAGAAGATGGGGATTCCTGGGGAACAACTTCGGCCGGTCCCCGGGCCACTGCAGACTTTCACTCAGGGTGAAGTCCAGCCAGAGGGTGTCATCACTCTCCCGGCGTCTTTGGGGACTTATCCGGCGATAAAAACCATTTTCGTGGATTTTTATGTGGTGAACTCCCCATCACCATACAACATGATCTTGGGCCGGGACTGGCTTACCCCCGCCAAAGCCATATGCTCCACATACCACCTCGCACTAAAGTTCCCCACTTCGCATGGCGAAGTGGCTATCCGCGGGAGTCAGCGGGTTTCAAAGGAGTGTATGTACGTGGTACTCAAAAAGACTGCTAAAGTTCCTCCCAAACAGCAGCTTCAGGTAGCATCATCGGCTATTGAACCTCGGGAATGTACCTCATTGGGGGATGCCACCGCCCAAGTACCGCTTGATCCGTCCAAGCCGGAACAGACTGTAACCGTCGGAGCCGTGGATGTGCCATGGTTACACCAGGCTATCATTCAGACCTTGCGAGAATATTCTGATGTCTTCGCATGGTCTCCTCTAGATATGCCCGGGGTCTCTCCCAATATAATAACACACAAGCTGAACATCGATCCCAGCATAAAGCCTATCCAGCAGAAGCAAAGGAAGTTCGCTCCGGAGCGAAATGAAGCCATTCGAGTCGAGGTGCAACAGCTCTTGGATGCGGACATCTTGTTCGAAGTGTATTACCCCTCTTGGATGTCCAATCCGGTGATGGTGATAAAGTCCAGCGGGGCATGGCGGATGTGTTTTCCACGACCAGATTGGCTTTCGGGTGTTTTGCTTTTAAGAAAATGCCCTTCGGGCTCAAGAACGCTGGAGCCACATATCAACGTCTCATGGACCGTGTTTTCCACGACCAGATTGGCCGCAACGTCGAGGTTTACGTTGATGATCTTGTTATAAAAAGTACCTCTCATTCTTCATGCGTGCAAGACATAGCTGAAACGTTGCGTACTCTGCGGCGTTACAATTTGCGACTTAATCCGGCGAAATGCACTTTCGGCGTTGGCTCCAGCAAGTTTCTCGGTTATATGGTTTCACAACATGGTCTACAGGCCAATCCAGCCAAACTTCGGGATGTTTTAGATCTGCAACCGCCGAAGACGTTCAGAGACGTTCAACGCCTCACGGGTGGTTTGGCGGCCTTAAACCGCTTTTTATCTAAAGCAGCAGAGCGCCAACTCCCCTTCTTCAAGATTTTGAGACAAGCGAAGTCATTCGAGTGGACACCAGACTGTACTGCAGCTTTCGAGGCTTTGAAGCATCATATTCAGCAGTTACCCACTTTGTCAGTTCCTCTCTCCGGAGAGCCTCTTTATGTGTATTTAGCCTCCGCCGAGGAAGCTATTAGCGCCGCACTTGTGCGCGAAGTCGATGGGGTTCAACATCCCATGTATTTCGCAAGTCGTGTACTCCACGGGGCGGAGACACGATACTCCACGCTGGAGAAAACTGTGCTGGCTCTTGTCATGGCAGCTCGGCGTTTACGGCCATACTTCCAAGGACGTGAAATACGAGTTCTGACCAACCATCCTATCCGTCAGATTCTCGTCAAGCCCGAGGTGTCGGGGCGCCTCGCCAAGTGGGCAGTTGAGCTGGGCGAATACGATATCCAATTTCTTCCCCACCGAGCTATTAAGGGTCAAGCACTCGCCGACTTTCTGGCTGAAGCCTCGGGAGACAATCATGAGTCTTCGGCAGACAGTGTTGCCCATCATCCCGCTACCCTCGTATCCTCACCTCGGAAGTGGCAACTATATGTGGATGGAGCATCCACGACTCGAGGAAGTGGTGCCGGGGTGCTTCTCATTGACCCCGAGGGGGTTGAAGTTAAATACGTCATCCGATTCAAGTTTAAGGTGACTAATAATGAAGCAGAATACGAGGCAATCCTCGCCGGGCTCCGGCTCGCTCAATCCTTAGACGTTCGTCATCTTGAGCTCTTCACGGACTCCGAGGTCGTGTCCAGGCAAATCCAGGGGACTTATGTCGCCAAGGATGAAACAATGATCAGGTACCGCGCTCTAACACTCAAGCTTATGTCAACCCTTGATACAGTTGTTATCCAGAAAATACCACGCGCTCAGAATGCAAGAGCAGACGCGCTCAGCAAATTGGCCTCTGCGGTCCGAACTAATATATCTCTGGATATTATGGTCGAAGACTTATCTCATCCAGCCATTCATGAGGCCACAGTTTCGGTACTGACCGATAGTGATCCGAATTAGATGGCTCCTATCATTCAATATCTCCGAGATGGAATTCTGCCTACTGATAAGCTGCGAGCTCGGCAAGTTGTCCTCAAAGCCCCCAAATACTCCTTTCATGATGGAGTCTTGTACCGGCGGTCATACCTACAACCGAGTCTCCGGTGTCTCGCTCCTGCCGAAGCTACTCAAGTTCTAAGGGAGGTTCACGAAGGGGCCTGTGCCAGCCATATCAGCTCCCGGACATTGGCCAAGAAAGTTCTCCGCTGGGGATATTATTGGCCAACTTTGTTCAACGATGCCCACGACTTAGTGACCAAATGCAGCAAGTGTCAGTTGCACTCCCGTGTGAAGCATCTGCCGCAGACCGAGCTCACTGGAATCCAGAGTGCGTGGCCGTTTATTCAGTGGGGTATCGACATTGTCGGCCCATTCCCAGTTGCTCCGGGGGGATTGAAATTTCTGGTCGTTGCCGTAGATTACTTCACTAAGTGGGTCGAAGCCGAACCTCTTACGGCCATTACTGGTCAAAATATCTTGAAGTTTGTATAGCGCAATATCGTATGTCGCTTCGGCATCCCGAGCACTATTATCTCCGACAATGGTAAACAGTTTGCCAACGATCCCTTTCGGTCATGGTGCGAAGAGCTTCACATCAAACAAATTTTCACCTCGGTTACTCACCCTCAAGCCAACGGTCAGGTTGAAGTCACCAATCGTACACTGCTCACGGGTATAAAGAAACGCCTGGATAATGCCAAAGGTCTTTGGGCTGAAAACCTTCCGCAAGTCCTATGGGCTTATCGCACGACACCTCATACCTCTACCGGGGAGACTCCTTACAGCCTTACTTATGGATCCGAAGCCGTTATTCCTGCGGAAATCAGTGTACCAAGCCCCCGCCTCATCACATTGGTTCCAGAGGATAATGACAAGGCTCTCCGAGCGATTTGGATGAGCTTGAAAATCGTCGTGACCAATCATTCATCCAACAGGCCAGGTGTAAACAACGTGCAGCCCAGTATCATCACCTCCGGGTCCGGGGCACCCGGTTCAATGTCGGGGACCTAGTGCTTCGGCTCAATTCGGCCAGCAAAGCTGCCCCCGAGGGGAAATTACATGCTTCTTGGGAGGGTCCCTACCGCGTCGTCGCCGCGCACGATTCCGGATCCTATCAGTTAGAGCATCTCAATGGGACCTCGATTCCCCGAAGCTGGCACGTTACCAACTTGAGGCGCTTCTATCTGTGAAAGCCAAATCACAAGTACCATCTTATCTTTATGCTCATTGTATGTTTCTTTTATGATTGTTATCTCTCTGTGCATTCTTTAGTTTGCTCCGGCACTCATCGTTGAATAAAAATTCTTTGTTTATGCATCTTGCTGTGTTTTCCTTTACGTTACGGGGACGCCCTAACGCAATCGTAGTATCATTATTAGTCTCCGGACAATTAAATCTCTCCCTCGGTCCGTCCGAGGAGATTCACGTTTCGTCCCCGGACTTATATCACTATCTCGCCTGTTTAACCGGGGAAGTGTTTACTCCCGCCTGATCCGTCCGGGGAGACTTTACTCCCGCCTGATCTGTCCGGGGAGATTTACATTAGAGTTATTCGAATTGTGTTCCCGGACACCTAACTAAAACAGTTAATAACTTGTTGTTTTCCTTAACACATTTGTGCACATCAAAACGATTTTATTATCTTCTAAATGATATAACACCGAAAAGTTTTTTACATAAAACTTCAAAAAAAAAAAAAAAAACAAAAAAAAATAAGGTAAGCCATTATCTACGGCCCCCGAGCCAATATTCAGCGCTCCGGCGTTGAGGCCTACTCCTAGATCTCCGCTGCGTCCTCTGGGATCTTGTCGTTCTTCGGCCTCGGGCTCCGGCTCTTTCTCCCCCGCGAGCTTCCCGACGCCGAGGACTTGCTCTGGGCGTTTGCCTGGGGACTTCGTCTCTAGTCCGAGCTCGGCTACTTGGTTGTGGAGCGGACCTCGGGGTTTGGGCCCACTGCACAGGGTCCCACTCTTCCGGAGCCATCACTTCAATTTCTCTGGCCAGCTCCTCGACTACTTCTTCGGCAACCACAGCGGGCTCTTCTTCAATCGTGGTCACTGGATCTGGCTCTCGGATCACAATGCCTTTGCTCTTTCCAGAGGGTTTCTTTTTATCCTTCCGGGGAGCTTTTGGAGTACCTTGGCCCCGGCTTGAACTCGCAATGAATTCCTCGGCAGAAGGCCTCCACCTGCCTCGGCCCTTCAGCCCTTCGTACATGCTGAGAAGCAACTCCAGAACTTCTCGCTTTCTTACGAGCTCCGAGGACTCTACTGGGCTCCTTGCCGTAAGCGCAGAAATCTCCTCCTGAATTTCTACGATCCGTGCCTCAACTTCCTCAAATGTCAGTAGGCCGAACTCCGTCAGTATCCGGTCATACTCTCTTTGATGAACGAGGACACGGCTCAATTCAGCAGCTGTGGCCAGATACTTTAATTCTTGGTCCCTGGCCTTCTCCGTGGCTTTTGACATGGCCTTCTCGGCTGCCTCCGCTCTCTTTTCTTCGATGGACACCCGCTTTTCTAGCTTTGGCACTACGTGCATTTGCAGGTTGTTCTTTTCTTCGCGGAACCACTCAAGTGATCGCATGAGTTTCTTTATTGTTTCGTGCAATTCCGCGGTATTCTAAACAGAAAGAAGTGTCAACCAGGTCGATCAGTCTCAAGTATGTAAAGAGTTGGAATTCAGTTCGAAAACAACAAACATTGATCGTTCACGCAAAAGGAAGACGAAGTGTCTGAGAAACAAAAATTCTATTCAATAAAACGGAAGTACAATATCCAGAGTTCAGTACAATGTTCGCATACACTCCTTTTATCTACAATTTTAAATTTGCGGGGATCGACTGACCTCCCGCTCAGTTGCCTCAGTATCTTCGGGCAACACCTCTCGCCGGCCCTCTGACACTTCGGCTTCTTCCTCCTCATTGGCGGCGACAGCTTCGTCCGCGGCTATGGCTTCGACCTCCATCCGAGAGGGAGGTTCTTTGTTTCGGGGCTCGGAGACCAGCTCACCCCGGCGGAACGCCATGAACTCTTGGTCCTGGTCCACCTCACAGTTGGCGATCTCCGCGGCCGTCAGCAGTTGTTTCTTCTCCCCTAGAGCCTTCACCAGGGGCCACTCCGGCAGATTCGCTAGAGCTGCGTAGTAGGCCTTTTCTACCCCGGCCACTGCCTCAAAGTCATACCCGATTTCTGGACGATATACATCCACATTCGGGTAGACCTCCTTCACCTGCTCCAGCAGCGCGGATCGTGTGGCCTGGTCCCCTATTGCCACAAACTCCATCTGGAAGTCAAGGAACGTGCTGGTTTGGAATAACTTGTCGGTGAATGCCTTCAGCATCGCTCCTTGCCCCTCGACCACGGCAGCTTCCCGAGCCTCCATCTCTGCCCGCAGCCGCAGTACTTCACCTCGGAGGACGTTGGTCTCTGCCTCCACTCCGCGCAGACGCGCAACCTCATTTTCGACCAAGGCAGCCCTCTTGCGTGCCTCGGTCAGGTCGTGAGTTAATCGGTCGTTGCGCGCCCGAAGCTCCCTAGCCACTTCGGCCAGCTCCTCCTTGCCCTCCTTCTCGCTCTTACGACCGAGGTCCAGGATACCTCGCGCCAAGCGCAGAAGTTCTTCGGCGTCCGCGCCTTCTAACCCCAATAGACTTGAGGACCCCTGCTCCTTCAACTGCCATCAATGATAGCAAACAATGATTAACACAGAAAAATATACAATGCAATTGCATTAACAGTAGCTGACAACACGTCTGGAACTTACCTCCATACCCCCCTCCGTGCGGAGTCTTTTCGCTGCTGTTGGAGGAGTCCCAGATGGCTCCGGCCTCTTCTTGGACATAGGGGTAGGCTTCGTTACCCCTACCTGCTCCTCGGACCCAGCGCTGGGCCTCGTATCGGATGGCATCTTTCCCCGGGGAGATGCCTCAGCGGATTTGCCTTTCTTTTTTGCCGCCGCCGCCGCCGCGGGGTTTCCAGCCGGCTCTTTCCCGAAGCGTCCCACTGCACACAGAAGGTAAGGTTAGTTATATACACAGTCATAGTTTGTAAAAAGCAGGACAGAAGAACTCCTACCCTCTTCGGCATCCGCATCGCCCGAATAATACGGGCTCAGTCCTGCCCCCTCCAGTTCTTCCTCGGAACAGAGAGTTTTGAAAGTCCCCACTGACCGGAATACATGTACGACTTCGGCCTCCGGGCTCTCCACCGGAGCGGTATCAAGTACCTCATCCCTCCTCCACTTCGGGAGAGCTACTTTGTTCTTAACAAATATAAATCTCTCCTTCCATCCCTCTACCTTACTTGGGTTTTGAACCTTGAACCCACCTCGAGCTCGGGGACTGAATGAGTACCACCCCTTGGATTTCCCGAAATTTTTTAATTGGTAGAAAAACCTAAAAAGCTCTACGGTCGGTTCTATCCCGGCGTTCTTGCACACTACGGTAAATCCCACTACTTGCCTCACCGCGTTCGGCGCTAGTTGGCTCAAGGCAATATTGTAGTATTTCAGCAATTGGATCACAATGTCCCATAGGGGCAGTCTCAAGCCTATTCTAAGGGGATCTATGTACACACTAATAAACCCCTGCGACGGGCAGCAGGCCCTATCATTGGGGTTCGGTATTATGTACTCTAAGTTAAATGGAAAGTAAAATGAAGGGATTTCTCTCTCAATCTGCACTCGCGACATCCGTAATGCTACAGAGGTCACCTCCAAATCCTCCTCCGCGCATTGATAAAAAGCGACCATCATAACATTGGTTTCCAGGCCATCGGCCATGTCTATGGTCCTAATCTCATTCCTTTCCGGAATGAGATACCGAAGGGGGGGGACATCTAACGGGGCACTCGTAGTCCCTACTTCTTGAATAGAGGCAGAAGATGAAGAAGAAGGCATACTTACTTGGGTAGAGTTTGAGAAGTTTGGATTTGAGATGAATCACAAGCACAGAATTCCCCTCTTTTTCCCGCTTTCTAAACTGGTAAATCGCAATGAAGAAGATGAAAAGTTACTGTGCAGTTATTCCAAATATATACGCAAAAAACCAACGGCTCTGATACAGCCTATTCAAATTCAGTGATGGAGATTTAGGCGTGCTCCTCACGCGCTTTACAGTTCCCAAGACGCGTGGGGAACAGGTTTATTGGAAATCGCAGAGCGTGTCACTTCACATGCCTCTCTCTCAGGATGGCGCCGCCAATCACATCAACCTCACCCTTCGTCAGGAAGATTTAAACTGCACTCCGGTGCTCCCTTCATTGTGGCCAGACTACTACACTCCGGTGTACCCTCCACTTTTGTTGTGCCAAAAATGATTATAATCCGGACACCGTCGTGGGTCTTCATCATCTTCGTTCAGGGTGGTCCTATCAAAATTACTTAAGTCGGTTCGAATTGATTTTGTTTAATATGAACATGTAATTTGGGTATAATATTTATATGGCGAGGGGGAAGATTTAAAAGTATAATAATACCTACCTTTATCTTGTGATACTTGATACTCCCTTCGTTTCAGAATAACTGATGTTTTCGTTTGTTAATGATTTTTCAATTTAACCATTGCTTTAGATATTTTTCACGATTTTTTCAATGTTGTCCCTATCATTATCCAAAATATTTCTTTTTTTTTTTAACGTATCATTATTTGATTTCATCAAATCTTTATCAATTTAAAACCTTCTCAGTATTTCATTTGGAATTACCCTACTCCATTTTATTTCTTCTCTTCCATTCTGCAATTTATACTGAAATCACCTATTTCCCTCTCTTTTCTCTTTATGTATAAACGCTTGGTTTTTTAATATATATATATATATTTTTTTTGATAATTTTCTTTGGCCTCAAATTGAATTTTGAAAGAGAGATGAAAATGCATAAAGGAGGAATAATTATAATTTAATGACGAGTTGAGAGTACTACCGTAATCGTAGTAGCAATAGCGTATCTGTTATATGTCGGAGAAAAGAAGAGAGAGAAAAGAGGAGAGAAAGGGGAGAACATTTCTATTTCAAAGAGAAAGAGAAAGTCTAGCGTTGAGGGATCTATTTGTCAAGTTATTTAATTCGTAATTCTTTCATTTCATTCTAGAACGTCACTTATTTTGAAATGAATGGAGTATAAGTATAGGCTCTTACCTGATGATGTAATGGTCATTTTGATGTAATTATGACGCATACTAGGTCAGTGCAATGGGCCTTCTTATTTAGGCTTAGACCGGTGCCCATTTTGTGTTTGATATGGACTCGATTTATAATTCCCAAAGTGCGTTTGGGCCTTTGTAAAGATTAAAATGTGAATGGATGAAGTACGTTTGCACTGTGCGAACGTACTTCATCCATAGAAGTTATATTGATGATTGGGGTTGGAATTGCAATATGCGGTTGATAGAGGATATATTTATAATGTTAAATATTGTTACCGTCTTCGTAAATAATTTTTCATTAGTAATAGTCAATAAATTTAAAAGAAAATAATTTTAAGAACATATGTTTTTTTTTCGGCCCAGACAAAATCAGCTCAAATAGCTTTATCATATTTATTTAGGCTAATATATGGCAAGTTATTGCCAATAATTGTGTTTTATATTGGGTTAAATTTTATATCCCAAAAATTGTAATTTTCGTAATTGATCATAGATTTTGGGCGGGAAAACTTCAAAGTTACTAATTTCAGTGGATTTTGTTATTATATTAAGTATAGATAGTTGTTTCCAAATTCTAACCATAAGACCTCAAAATATGACGACATTGAAGTTGGAGAAGAATGCAGCTTTGGGTTACCCAGCCCATTACACGGCCCATGCGATATGGGTCGAGTCTTACATGCGTTTTTTCCTATTTTTTTGAGGATTTTCACCCTTCAACTCATATCTTAATTCTCCAACTATAAAGGAGGACCGAGCCCAGAATATGAATACTTATCAATCATAATCTTTGAAAATTATAATATGATATACTGCCTTGAGTTTGAGTTGAAAAGGTTATGTTGCGAGATTTGTGTAAATCAGTTCTAACTTATTACCAACTTTAAATATAATTTCGAAATTAAATGGTTTGAATGTTTTAACATATATAAGGTAATATCAATTAATGCAGCCAATTATACCATATATAAGGCTTAACCAATTTATGCAGCTAATATTGAAGTTTTCCAAAATTAACAGTATTAGTTCGGTTCCGCTTCCGCAGACTGTACCGCGGAGTCCCTGGGACGCGGATAGACTTAGTCATCCACAAACACTTCGACGCGCCCGCGACCACTGCCCCTCTTGATTATGGTTCCACCCCGGTGACAACCGAAGCTCCTTTCTCGCTTCGGCTGGGGGGGGGCATCTGATAGGGATGGCCCGATCACTTCGGGTCGGGTTAATACCTGAGCCCACTAACCGGCCCAGCAAGCACGCGTAGGCCCAACACGCGTAGGCCCAGCAGGTCCAGAAACACGCGTCGGCCCAACGGGTGGTTTGTTCCGCGAATCAAGGCCCACGATCCGTTTCCAACCGCCATGCAGCGGGAAATAGACGTGAGAATAGGGAATTAGTTAGGGTTCAGTTAGGGTTTAGGAAAGTTGAGTATAAATATGAGAAAAGAACTCTGAATTAGGGTTCGCATTCTGTATTCTGAATTACTACGTGTAAACTCAAAGCTCGAGTAAAAGAAACACCTCGGCAAGTGTTATTTTCTGCCCGTGGACGTAGATCTCCGGATCGAACCACGTAAATCTTGTGTGTTTTCATATTGTTTACGTAAATTTCCGTTAAGTTTCCTGGATACCAGATTGCGCATTATCAGAGATATAATTCATTTTTTCATTTTCTTAATTCTTCATTTTAACTGTCAATCATTTTCTTGTTTTTCTTTGTTGTTCTTTTTTTATATAATTAAAAAGTTATATAATTTTTTCGTCTCAATTTTATTTTTTTGTGAAAGTAAAATCAAATTTATTATTTTTCATGATCTTTAATTTATCAATCCAATATGTAGATATATATATATATATATATATATATATTCAAAGAGAGAGTTAACTTTTTCTTTTCTTAAACGTAAAAATATTTTTTTGGCTTTGTTATGATATATTTTGAAATTTATTTCTTTCTTATTTGAGCAAATTTTTAGATAATCTGAAAATTATTTAAGGATTAAAGTAACTTTTTTAGAAAATAATAATTATGACATGGAATAAGAAGAAAATATTAGACAATGGAGTAATGAAAAACTAATTGGTTGAAGTGTCTAGTCTCAAATTAAATTGCGTCGTGCATGATTGTGCGTAGCATTTTTGAGAATTTAGTACTCCCTCCGTTCCACTTAATTTTGTAACGTTAATCGAATATGCATGTTTAAAAGAAATTGCTTTTATTTTTAAGTTGATTTTATCAAATGTGTAGATTGAGGGTGGAAATTGTGATTTTTTTTTTTTAAATATAAAAAATTAAGTGAAACGGACAAAAAAATAAATGTACAAACTTAAGTGAAGGAAAGAATAAAGCGAAAGCATATTCTCGCAAAAAAAGGATATTCTTGGCTAAATGGCATTATACTTTGATTCAAGAAAAGAACAACAGAGAAAAGGAGTCTCTTTTTTCCCCGAACAGACATTATGTATTACTTTCCCAATAAAAAAAAAAAAATATATATATATATATAATAATATTAAAATTAAAAACAATTAAAAAGATAAAATAAAATTGGACAGTTAGACGAATTAGGAGTCGACTAATCGTCCTAGTCATCACCTAATACGAGGACCGAGTTTCTTGACCGATTTTAGGTTAATCAGCTCGGCCTAGGGGCGTCTAATACCTAGGCGGTCGCCTAGGCCGACTTATAGAATACTGCTATATACCCAAAATAAACTCTACTTTTTGAAAATATTCATATCTTTATCTCACTACTCCATTTACGAAATCCTTCAAAACTAAAGAAAAACATCTTCAAGCCCTAAAACCCAGAAGTCAAATAACAAGTCCAAGTTATCTTGTATATATAATAGAACATAATCAGTTGTAATAAACATTGGATGAGATAGTTCAATTTATCGCAATTTATCATTCTAATACAGCATAATTTTATACAACCTATTATTCATAACCCAAAGTAAACGGACCCTTAATGCACTAATGCTTCATAGGTTCAAACTGTCATTTAAAATATGCACACATATTGACAATCGAATGAATGAATTGGTATAATTAAGGATAAAATAGGAGGGGTGGGGCAACTAACTCCGCACCTTGAAAACTAATGAGCTGTCACTTATCAATATTTTTAAATTCAAATCAATCATCAAATCAGACGATGAATTGTGTCATTGAATTATTCATTCGATCATGAAAAAATTAAATGATTCGAATGAATATATATATATATATATAATATAATATATGTATGCACATTAAATATATAATCAAAATCTATATAAATATAGAGTGGGGTTTGGGGAATGAATAAATATTATAATTGTTTTGTAAATTTGTATATTTGAGTTTTGAAGTTTAATTTGCTAAACTTATTTACCACTTTAATACTAGTTACCATGTATTCACTTGCTACGCGTGTATGTAATTCGTCTTCTTATTTTTCTCTTTCTCTTTTTCTATTTAAAATTTTAAAAATCATGAAAACTCGGGTTAATTGGGTCATCGGTTCACCAATTTTGCCCGGATTTTGACCGGATCATGGTGGATCATTTCAAACTCACTATATACTCAGAATCGAACCGATATCATAACATTACTCATTTTAAAATGGAGGGAAAATGCATGACAAGGTATCCTTTCTAATATTTCAAAAGTTGTTTCATTTACCAAATTGTTTGTTAAACTCCCTCAACTAATTAACTGCAAATGGGCAAAAAAGATTCTTAAATTATAAAAATATTATCAAGGCCTTTCAGCTATTAAAAATGCTTAATCTTTTTTCTCAATCCCACCCGCTCGGAAGTATTTCTAGTCATACTTAATATAAAAATAAAATCCTCTCAAAATAGTGGTTTTAGAGTTTTCTCATTCAAAACTCATTGCAAATTATGGAAATCACAATTTTGGTATATAAGATTTAATTCTAATATAAAATGCGATTATTGAAAATAATTAACTTATCATATATTGGTCGAAGCTGAATTTGTCAAAGATTGTAAAATAAGCCCGCAAACGTCTAGAAAAACATCCAATTCCAATTTGACAGAATTTTTACATATCTAAATTACATTAGACAAGCTTTTAAATCAGTCAATTTAACAAAGATTCTTTATAATTGAAAAAGATATTATTAAAAGTAAAAGAAAATAATTCAATATGCAATGACTATATCTAAGTATCCCTAGATGCATGACCTGTTTAAGAATTCAGAAATTGACAAAAATGGCACACAAAATCTTTTGTGCATGTTTTTTCCAAATTTACTAACTTCTTAGACGTTCGTCTATATAGATAACTCTTGATGGGAGATTATATTATACTCCCTCCGTTTAAAAATAAGTGTTTTTCTAGGCAAAATGAAAATTTTCAAAATAAGTGTCGCTATAGCACCAAAAAAAAAATCATAATTCTTTCAACTTTATCATAAATATCCTACTTAATTTATTGATTATTTCCTTACTCCACAAAATATATCCAATAAAATGGATTCTGTATGTAAATATTTTTCTTTTATATATCCTTAATTTTTTTTGCAAACTAAAAAAACTTAAAAGACACTTATTTTGAAATGGAGTGAGTATATAAGAAGGAGAATTAAGTGGCAGGAAAATAAGGAATTACCGTGTTCCAAATCCATACCTTGGTTGGTGCGTCATTGATTGTGATGGTAGTGCCTCTGTATTCGACACTGATGGTCATGTTTATTTTTTTCCAATCAATATCTTGACAAATTTTCTCATAAAATTATATCTTATTAATCTCTTATTTATATGTTGGGATTCTTACCCAATCAATCATCAACATGATTAATGTGTTTAATGTTCACGATTCATGTTGTATATCTTAATTTTAAAGTAAGACACAATTATGACAGGGTAAATGTAGGACAAATAATCCGAACTGATTAGATGAAAAAACTGGTGGACCTAGCTATCCAGTTTTCAACCTAAGGTATCATTCAACCCCACTTTCACCCTACAACAACCTTTTGGTTTTAACAAGAGTTTAGAAAGGCCATGGGGTCGGGGGATCTATGTTAGGCCAATATCGGACTCTAATTCAGGGAAAGATTTGTAGAATCACATTTTTATATTGTAATTTTAATTATTATTATTTTTTTAAGTTCATCCCATTTTATTTTTCCGTTCATATTATTGTCTCTCTCACACCAATAAATGAATATCTCAAGCAAAAAATCACGTCAAATATTCGTTTCAAGTTAAGCTATAAATTGTTTTAGTAAATTTTTTATTGGAAAATCAAATATATTGTAGATATTGTTACTAATATTTTTATTTTGAAGTATAGTAAGACATAACTTTTTTTAATATTAAATTTTTAATGCATTTAAATTTTTACGTTCAAACCCATCCCATCATCAAATCTTCGATCCTCCCTAGAGAAAGGCAGTTCATTCACTTGCTATGGTAATTCAAAGAAACCTTAAGATAGTCAAGAATGATAAGCTTAGGGTTTACATTGAATGTAAGGCAGTACAATTGTGAATGGAGGATGAAATGTCTCAAAATGGCTGGCCAAGAATCTTGGCAGCTGAGAGAATATCATCCCAAACATGATTGTGCACCCATATACAATGCAAAAAATGTTAAGTTTAGGTGGTTGAGCGAAAGATATAGAGGAAATTGCGGTTTTGGTCCCACATGACACAGGGCAGTTGCATTTTGATCCCAAGGTTTTCACATTTGATCCCACAAATATAAAATCGAGCACATTTAGTCCCATTAGAAATTTGACAAGCATTTATAGTCCCAAGTTTTTACATTTTCAATCCCACAACGTTTATCATTAACGTTTTTTGTCACGTGCATAGCACATGTCCGTTAAATGACGTAATAAATACGATAAATTGCACTTTTAGTCCCACAGGACACGAGGCTGTTGTATTTTGGTCCCAAAGTTTCACTTTTGGTCCCACAAATTCAAAATCGAGCACTTTTAGTCCCATAAGAAATTCCACAAGCATTTAAGTCCCATGTTTTTTCATTTTCAATCCCATTTTTTCTTTTTTGTTGCATGTTAGTTCGACCCGATTTTTTCGGGCATGTTTAAAGGGAATAAGGCGTGTTACTTCAACACAGGGGTGATGGTGATGGATCTGGAGAGATGGAGAAGAAAAAATTACACAGAAAAAATTGAGAAATTGATGGATACAGAGGGAGAGGAGGATATATGAGTTGGATTTTTTTCGCCCCTTCATGTTGGTTTTTGGAGGGGAGGTAGAAGGGAATTGATCATAGGTGGAATCAACATGGTCTAGGTGGGCATAATGTAAAGAATAACTACCGCGGTTTGCATACGGTTCGTGTCAGTTTGGTGCATTGGAGCGGGAAGGGGAAGCCATGGGTAAAGTTTGATGAAGGGCGGCCTTGCCCCGTGGATCATTTGTGGGGCCCTCATGATCTAGAAAAATTAATTTGCGAAGGTATAGTAGATTAAAATAGATAATATCGTTGATGATCCCATGTACGTGGTATTTTTTTTGTTGGAATCCAAATGAATTTGAATTTGAGAATGTGACATGAAATGTTACAGACCATTTTTCACGCAATTATACAAGTACAAATTACTAATAATGAAGACCTTTTCAGATCCTACATCTTACAATCAGTTTTTCTAGATTTTCAAAAGCTAGTTAGAATGTTCTCATTTAAATGAAATCCATAGAGTAGCAAATCTCTTATTGTTTCGATGTTCATGGATTTGAAAATCATTAATTTTTTTTAACTACTTTCCAATATTTTGTTTGGCTGGGACCGAAAAAGAACTTCGCTTACTGACATTTCTCATTTATATTTATACGATTTTTTTTGTTAAGTGACTCGGATGAATTGGTGAAGCAAAATCAAATATCAAGCAAAAACTGAGAGGTGAGATTAAGTTACTTTATATTGGTTGATGTAAAGAGGAGCATGAAAGAGATGAAATCAGCTATCAATCGAAAAATTGATTTATGGAGGGAAAAAATGGTTGTCTGGTTTGGGATGAAAAATGCAAAAAATCTTGGGACTAAAAGTGCTTGTTTGGTTGGGTCTAAAACTGCACAAAAACTTTGGGACTAATAGTGCTTGTTTGGTTGGGACCAAAACTGCACAAAAACTTTGGAACTAAAAGTGCTAGCAAAGATAACAGAAAACGTGACGGTGGGACTAAATGCTCTCGATTTTATATTTGTGAGATCAAATGTGAAAACCTTGGAATCAAAATGCAACTGCCTTGTGTCCCGTGGGATCAAAACCGCAATTCCCTCGAATGATATATCCAAAGTTTTCAATTTGATGCATATACGTGGGTCCCCAGTTTTAAAGACGATGTGGTTAAAGATCTTAACTGTCCTGTTTTTAAGAAGCACGTTGAAACTGATTCACCCGCAATATAAATTACACAGAACCAAGATATATACAACTAGTATACACGAAAATGACACGACCATAACCCATGGTCCATGGGGAGAGCAATTCCATATTGAGCCATGGAAAATATATTAGAGCCCCATGCCAAAGTATCCAAGATCTAGTTGCTACAGAAGCCTTATCAGATAAAAGATTGAGAAATTGTATCTTCTTCCTCCCTATCATCTTCTCCCTCGGTTTCTCTTTCCCCATCTTCTCGGAGTCGCACTTACTCAAATGGTGTATCTCTCTTGCTTCCATCTATGTATTAGGAGTTTATACTCGCTCAAAATAGTACTAATTTGTTCGATGCAAATAAACATTTAAAAGATATGGGAAACGAAATGCCATCACAAAGAATCAAGTAAATTAGAATAGGGCATGATCTATCTCTTCTTCCATTTCCAATCAAGAATCTAACTCTGTTTCAACCAAACAGCACCAAAAAAACTCAATAAGTTCCTACTATACACACCCCAAACAAAAAATTATTTCTGCTAATGTCACCCGGAGCAGCACCCGCCGCTCTTCACAGCCGATACATCATCCCGACCGCCTATGTTAATAGTTTGTCCCTTCGGCAACGCCGACGGGTCGTCCCCAAGGTCGAGGGCCTTCCGGCTCACCACGTGGTAGATTTGTGTCAACACTTCTGTGAATGCGTTCTCAACGTTCAGCGCTTCCAGGGCCGAAGTTTCCATGAAAAACGTGTGCTCTCTTTCTGCGAACGACTTCGCTTTCTCCGTTGAAACGGCCCTCAGGTGACGGAGATCGGCTTTGTTTCCTACGAGCATGACGACTATGTTGGAGTCTGTGTGCCCCCGGAGCTCCTTCAGCCATCTTTCCACGTTCTCGAATGTCACGTTACGGGTGACATCGTAAACGAGTAAAGCCCCCACTGCTCCTCTGTAGTATGCGCTTGTAATGGCACGGTACCTGTAGTTGGAAAGAAATCATATATGCTGCTAAAGATTTCTTGAAAAAATTAGAATGGTAGAATACACCAGCCCCAAAATCCTTAATCTTAACAAAGACGTTCACAAGACATTCTACTTTTACATAGAATAGATTCGTTCAAGAACTCCAGAAGATGTTGATCATAAATGAGGCTTTGTTCGTCAGTGGTTTCATTGTTTGTCTTTTCTAGGTTCAACAATAACGATGCTATCATACATACGATCAATACTCAATTCGAAGGACATCTTTTATAATTTCGCACACAAGGGTGATTTCTTGTTTATTCCAGTCTAATTTATAGAAATCATGACCCCTAATCATTCGATTTAAACAACTGGAAATATGCTGTCAACATTTCTAAAAAGTGGTGATGTCCTGTTACTGTAACACTATCTTACGGTAAGACGGATTGCTATATCGTTAAATATCGATAAATATAGTCAGCAATTCAGCATGATCAATACCATTGACTATATTTAACTTTTTAACCATCCGTTTTACCATCAGACCGTCTTATAGAGCATGCAAATTCACTAAAAAAAATATACTAGAAATGGATATAAATGACTAAATAACAACATATCAGAAACAAAATAGTCACGGAAAGCGGCATCAATTTTTTTTATCTTCATTAGGATTCCAGTAGTGACAAATTAACAACTGACATATAAGAGATGAACATAATTCGTTTCTATTTTCATAGGTAAGTTGATCTATAATTTCATATTGCAAACAATAATACTGTCACTAAATTTGAGGGGGAAAATCCATATATGAATTTTACCCGACCAGTATTTCAGAGATATAGCATTTCTTCTGCAATGTATCACCACTTTAGTTTAGAAATGAATAAGTGATTAGACACAAATTTTGTAATCATTACGTACACAAAAATTGCTATCAAGATCATATTGCATAGGGTTTCATCTCCTATTAGGTGTCATAGACATCAAATTTCCTTTCAACCGACGCTGTTTTGATCAAATACAACCACTTGTTTACTCCAATCAATATGATTCTCGATGTAGCATTGCGAAGATTATCAAACCATTCGATCACAATCACAAAAAACACAAAAAATTGCATTCCGATATGTTTCCGTCTTCAATTTTCCGACTAACGAAACGCATAAGATCATTGCATTCAACAACAATACGATCTACGATACACCATAAGACATCCAATTTTCATTTTCATTAAATCAAACATAAATCATAAACCTAGGTGCACGAAATTGGGGAAGACGAAGTAATCGATTACCTCTCTTGGCCAGCGGTATCCCAAATCTGGGCCTTAACAACCTTATCGTCAACATGAATAGAACGCGTCGCAAACTCGACGCCGATCGTCGATTTGGACTGCTGGCTAAACTCATTCTTCGTGAACCGCGACAATAGATTCGATTTCCCGACGCCGGAATCTCCGATCAGCACCACCTTGAATAGGTAATCGTAATCCTCATCCGCTCTGTACGCTCCCATTTGATCTCGATTATACCGGATCTGCTGCAAATTTTACGTAATATTACGTTTGTTGTTGTTCATCAGCTTTGGTGGGCATGGAGATTCTTTTTCTGTTTTGTTTTTTCGGAAGAATGAACTGTTAAGTTGTTTGATTGTTTTTTCCCTCCTAATATTTAGGACTGTTGACGGATCCAGCCGATGACGTGGAAACAGAACTTGGGCCCCCAGGACGGCCCGCAGGCTTGCCTTGTTATTTGGGCTTGGCCCAATAAAACTTATTTTTGGGTTCGATGTTTTATAAAATGGTCTAGTAAGTATACTCGATAATTTTGGGTTTATATTTTTCTGATCACTAGTTCCATTGGATCTGAATTGTATCAAATTGTCCTTAATTTTGAGACTGATTCTGTACGGATATTTATAATTCTTTGTTGATTTTGGTGATTAGATTATAAGAGTACTAAATTTTGGAACACTACTTAATTTTTCAACTTTCCAAATCACACTGACTTGTGCACACCGTTATAAGGCTGAGATAATATTTGTATAATGAGTTTTGGTTGTTTTACCCAAAGGTTATGTCATTATATTATAAAGGTTCCGAATTGTGTACCCAAAATAATAATAATAATAATAATAATAAAATATGTGTGCTGTTATTGTATTAAAAAATTTGATATATCGATTTTTTGTATCGATATCGATATTTATCGTTACCTAACATTGAGATTGGTAATACCAAAAATACTAAAAAAAATTGGTATATCAAAATACTGAACGAGCAAAATACATAAAAAAAAAAATCGGAATACGATATCTACCGAATACCAAACTACCAAAATAACAATTGTTTTTGGTATATCAATATGTAACAAACTATCGAACATTTTTAAATAATTTCAATATATATCGAAATACTAAAAAATTTGAATTCTTATACCGCTATTATATTGAAAACTTAATATACCAAAATTTTATTTTTTTCGATACGATAGGTAGGAATTTCAGAATTTTAGTATATTTCCCCACTCCTATACGGCTATACCTACAACTAAGTAGAAACTTATTTATTGTGATGAATCGCTAATTTAATGATACTTATACAGTTACACTACACTGATTATAAAAACTTTTAGGAAGTTTATGAACTAAGACATTTGTTTCACCAGTAAGGTTACACGCGCATTGTACGTGTTAATTGTGATTTTTTGGAGAAAAGTTCTAAAGTTGATGAATTAAATCAAATTATGATTCTCTAACTTTACTAATTATAAAGATATTATTCTACTTTTCACCTTTATAAATACTTATTTTTTTTTGTGTCGGAAATTACTTAACGTGGTAATGAAACTGGTGATGTGGCACTAAAAAATATTTTTCATTAATTATATTTTGGATGTCGTGTTATCAGTGTTCTAGTGAACATGATCAAAATGTTCAAATTAACAAAAAGTTAGAGGACTATTAATAAATCGTGAACATGACCTTAGTGATATGACTATATCTCCAATAATTTTAGATGTTAAAGCTAATAGCGTACAAACATCCATATCCGTGCAATAACTTATAAGGAATCAAATTACTGATCGCTCAAACTAAGAAAAAATCATTTACTCTGTCCTAGAATAAAATTCATGTTTCTAGACTTTTATTTTAAAATGTACGGGGTGAGATTTTCATCATTATTACTATTTTATTAATTTATAAATATATTTTGAAATAGACTGATATTTCAAGTATTAAGTATTCGGTCAATTAAAAGCTCTAAGTTATACTGTTGGTGTTCATCCTGTCTAGGAACATCAGCTAGTTGTTATGACATAATTTAGGAGATTTGTGTCAAACAAGTTCCGGATAGCTTGTAAGTGCAGTAAGAGGGATTCTCTGCACAAAGTCCGACTGGGAACCAGCAAGTCGTTAGGGGAGTGCGTATAGTGTTGCCTGTTTAGGAGGGAGGGGGTGTTTGGTTTAGGCTTAAGTGGGTCGGGGGAAATCCTGACTTTGAAATCCTGGGATTTAAAAATGAAAGTAAATAGCAAAGATGTATGTTTGTTTTGAGATCGTATAGGGTAGGATTGTACTATAGATGTCAAATCAATGTTGGAAAATAGAGATATGTATTTGATTGTGTATAGGATAGGTGTATGTAGGTTTTATAGAATATGATTGTATTGGATGGAATATTTTGAGTTAAAATCTTAAAACAAACGGGGATTGAATATTTTAACATCCAAAATTTACCCGTGCTAAGCCAAAACCAGACACCCTCTAAAAGTCTTGTAAGTCCAAACTATATTTGTGAACAACACTTCACTAATAAAAGATCTAAGAGGGAGATGGATTCTTCCTCAAATTTTTCTAAGATCCATGGATGGGACATCCAAAAAGGTATTTTAGTTTAAAGGTATAGTAAGTTAGGATGTGAATTGGAAATTGTAAAAGGTGTATTGAAATTTGTAAAAGATGTGTTGGAAATTGTAAAAGGTGATGTAGGTAATAGGGTGTGGATGTGGAGGGATGAGCCATCCGGTGTAAAATGAAATATGCTGAGGATGACTTATGCCACATCCGGACGGAGACATCTCAATCGAATTATCCCCTAAGAATGAGCAGTATCCAAGTGCATGATTCATCATATATGAAAATTTAATGACTAATTTTATTTTGATCTCCATTTAAATAAGACACTGTTTATTTAAATAGAGTAAAATTTACAGTTTGGATATGGTAGAATTACCGGCTTTCTCAATGCAATGTGATGCTCGGTAACGGGAAACACGTACCGATAAGTACTTTGATCCCAAAAGTGGACTTATTCTATCCTACCCATTTGGGTAGTACCTAAGTGAGTAATTCACCATACACTTAAAAAATGTATGGAGATTTAGTGGATACAATTATTTGATCTCCATACACTTTCCAAGTGTATGGTGGATCACCTACCCACTTGGGTGGCATAGAATTTGCCCCAAAAGTGGGCAATGAATCATACTCCACAATGTTGTCAAGAATCAAAGTTGAGTCGTATGGGTCATAACTAGACGCACTAGTATCTTCCTCCTATCTATTTCCATTATCTTGTTATTACCGAAGGTGGCAATTTGGTCGGCCCCACTCAACCTACCGATCAAGATTACAAGTTGGGTCGGACTTGATGGTCTTGTGGGCCAATAATTTTTAAGCCCAACGAAATACATTTGCCTTAAATATTCAAAGATTTTTAGGTCGATCCGTGACTGTCAAACTTTTACCTCATTAGATCGAATCTGTTGGGCTTGATAACTTTATAGGCTAGATTTCTATGGTCCAGCTCAATTACACATTACCAAGCACCCCTGAGCTCAATTCTAGTTTGACAACACTATTTGCATGAAACCATTGTTTGCACCCAGACCATTCGCCTGAACCATTATAAGGAGAGTAGGTATTAGTGGTTGTAAACGAATACAATCAAATTGAAAATCAATCAAATTTTAAAAGGTAATTTGAATTCGTGAAAATATTTGAACATATTCGATTGAATTTGAGATCGAAAACTTCTTTCATTTTTATTTTTATACTTTTTCTTTAAAAAAGTATTTTTACAGCTTTTTATAATATAATTATCAATATAAATTATTTTAAATATATAGTTTTATATATTATATTTAGTACTATGTATATTATTTGATTTTTTTAAAATATATAAGTAAAGAAATCGAATATCCGAACGAAATGAATCAATTTGTATTCGAATTCGAATATTATCCAATTAAAAAATTAATTCATATTCAAATTCGAATCATCTTAATCGAATTTGAATAACGAATAATTTTGATTTGTTTACTATAATACCTATCGTTACTGCAATAATTTTAATTTATTAAATCTTTCTTAGACAAACTGTAACACAATGGTAGTTTAAAGATTTCCATCAGCAAGAAGATGTCACTTCTGCTGTATTGTAGTAATATTATTACCAAAGTTACCAATTCATCATTACAACTTCACCTGATACCCACCACTATCACTGTCAAGAAACAGTGTTTTTTAGGTAATAAAACATAACAATACTATCAAACTTTGGATGGAAAACTTGGAAGTATGACTCTACATATATAGAATAAGATCATTTATAAACAATAAAAAATGGGGAAAATTCTACTAGAAGACCTGAATTTAAAAAAATAGTCTTAATTCGGGGGTTGTATTTTAGGATTTCTTAATTCAAGCCCCTAATTCAGACATTTTCCAGGATTCAGGCTTTCAACTGAAATTTTCGTCAGACGACGTTTCCTTGATCTGAAGCATCTTCTTCGTAGTAGTACGGCGTCAACTTCCCATCCTTTCCAACGTTTTTAGGCCGGTTTCTGATTCCAATCTCTTGCAACATCTTGACCACCCGTCTCATAGACGGGCGGTTGATGGGAAGTGGGCTAGTGCAGAGGAGGCCGACGTTGAGTACACTCTGTACTTCATCCTTGTAACATGAATCGAGCTTTGGATCGATTACACTGTCGATTCCTTTCTGGTCAAGCATCGAACAAGTCCATTTCACCAAATCCTTCTCGCCGAACTCCGGATCATTAGGAAGTTTGCCAGTGACGAGTTCAAGAATAACTACGCCGAAACTGTATGTGTCACTCTTCTCATTAACACGGAGCGTGTAAGCGTATTCTGCCGTGGAAAATGGCAGTTAGTGGTGATCATCATTGTAATGTAAATAGTTACTATCGTGGTTGTTGAAAAGGAATCCAATACCAAATGTTATGCTTAATTAAAGATATTCCTTATTGTTCGACAGATCTTTGTGGGAAAATTTCGGGCTAAAATTATTTTTTATCTCATAAGTTTTCATTCATACGCTTTTGTCCAAAAAAAGGTCGAACCTGCACTTTTCTAGTCAATTGGATTCTCAGTGGCGAAGAAAGGACCTGTTGCCAGCAATTTTTTAAATTACGAGACTAAATTGAATTCTTAACTTGGGGCCATAAGCGTACGAGGTTATAGGACTAAAAATGATTTTAGTCCGAAGATTACAATGGAAGGCCTTAATTTTGAAAAATGTCTCAATTAGGGGCATGAATTTTGAAGGTTCTTACTTCATGGCCTGAATTTCTTAGTTTTTTTCCAATTAGGGGTCTAATTCAGGGCTTAAGTCTAGAAAAATAAGAAATATTATTCAATGTACAGAAGATTCAGTATAAAGTGGATTAATAATTTTCAGTTCAGAATATATTGAAATTATATCGTTCTGAACCTTTCGTATAACGAATAATGTGTCTTATTTTTCTAGATGTAAATATGAATTGAGAATAAAATGTTAAATATAAAACTTTAATTGATTAAAACTGACCCCGAATTGAAATATTTTCTTAAAGTATCGTTTGTTGGTAGTTTTTACAGTAATGATAAAAGGGGATATGTGTTAATTTGTTATGATTGGATATAATTCAAGTGTGACTTCTATGGCACCTGAATTTGCACTGAAAAACACACTAAAAGTGGACCTAATAATTCAGTATTGACAATATTTCACATGTTTCATATACGTCCAAAAATATAACGTTAGCATCCTATAAGCTGTTTTCAGGAACGTAATCAGGATAGACTAACTAACCTGGTGCAATATAGCCGCAAGAGCCCGCGATAACGGACATGGATTTCGTACGCTTCGCATTAGCATCAACCACCTTAGCTAACCCGAAATCAGCAACCCGAGCGCCATAATCCGCGTCCAACAATATGTTGTTTGACTTCACGTCCCTATGAACTATCGGAGGAGCACAATCGTGATGCAAGTACGACAACCCCTCTGCCGCATCTACGGCAATCTTGAATCGGACCGGCCAATCCAACCGACCACTTTTCGTGCTATGAAGCAAGTCTCCTAGACTACCATTAGGCATGTACTCATAAACCAAAAGCTTGCTTTCCCTTGTTATGCAACAACACCATAACTTAACTATATTCTTATGCCTAATCTTCCCCAGTGTGTCCACCTCAGCATCAAAACAGTCGTCCATCTCAGCACTCGCATCAGCTAATTTCGATCTGCCCCAAAGCTTCTTCACCGCCACAGCCTCGCCGGTGCTCAGAACCACCTTGTAGACTTTCCCGGACGAGCCGGTGCCGATCACATTGTCCTCATCAAGCGCATCCAATATATCCGCCTCGGTGAATACCAATTTGTGGAAGGACATTAATGTCCATTTCGATGGATCCGCAGTTTGTTCGAGGCTGTTGAGTTTCAAGGATCTCAAGTAGAACCATAGAACACCGAATATGAGTAACAATCCAGCAAACACAAATAGTGATCTCACAAACCAAATGTAGCCTTTCGTCTTAATTTCTCCTTTCTTATCACATAAACTATCTATATCTCCACACAATCCTGGATTTCCTATAAAACTGTTTTTGTACGAAGATTTCGCGTAAACAGGGGGAATGTCGCCACTGAGACGATTATACGATAAATTCAGCCGATTAAGCTTCAAGTTCTGTAATTCGACAGGAATTTTTCCCGAAAAATGATTCGATGATAAATCGAGGTAATTTAGAACAGATAATTCACCGATTTCACGTGGAATCTCGCCGGAAAAATCATTATGTGCTAAATTCAGCTCGTTTAGCTTCTTCCATGAATGAATTCCCTTCGGAAATCCACCGGAGAATGCGTTTTCGTGGAGATCAAGCTTTACTAATTGGCCGAGATTCACCATACTAGCAGGTAATGAACCGGAAAACTTGTTATCATTGCCGGAAAACTCCAACAAATTATCCAGAAACCCTATCTCCTCTGGCAGATCACCGGAAAAGTTGTTCTCCGACAGAATCAACTGAGACAAATTCGACGCTCCGGCAATCGTTTTTCCAATTCCGCCGGAGAATGAATTGCCGATCAGTTCAAGTAATGACACGTGAGGAAGTCCCCAAACTGGCGCAGGCACCTCGCCGGAGAAATTGTTGTGCCCTAATCTCACGCGCAACAAGCTCCGGCATTCGCCGAGACTGGCCGGAATTTCGCCGGAGAACGAGTTTTCAATCATTAACAGCTCTTCAAGAGCTCCATTGAAACACAAATTCTCCGGTATTTGACCGGAAATGCTGTTACTAGAAACATCAATCCACTGCAACGGCGAGTTTCTACCGAGGTCGGAAGGTAAATTTCCCGATAACTGGTTCCGGAAAAGCTTTAATTCATACAGATTAGGAGAATCGGCAATGGCGGAAGGTAATTCCCCTCGCAAATTGTTCTCGTAGAGATTAAGAGACTCGAGTGGCAACTGAGTTAATTCAACGGGGATCGTCCCAGTCAGCTGGTTCGTTGACGCGTCAACTCGCCTTAATGACGTCATGTTTGACCACCCGCGGCTCGGAATCTCACCGGTCAACGAGTTATTATACAGCTCCAACTGAACCAAAGCCGTCAACTGAGTGAGCGAACTCGGGATTGGGCCGATTAACGAGTTGTACGCCACGTCAAAATCTATCAGTCGCCCGAGTCGACCTAACGAGTTTGGGATAAAACCAACTAAATTCGTCTGAGTCAGCCATAAAATCTCTAGATTCGTGAGATTCCCCAGCTCCGCCGGAATCCGACCCGGAGAAAACGTGTTGTAAGATAGATTCAACTGCTTCAGCGTCGAAACGTTGCCGAGAAATGGCGGAATTGCCCCTTCCAGTAAATTCTCCACCAACGAGAGCACCTCAAGTTTCTGGAACATTCCGAAGCTCTCCGGAATGTCGCCGGAGAAGTTATTTCCGGCCAAATCGAGGTATTTTAAGCTCGGAAGCTCCGCCACTCGACGGGGCAGCGCACCGGTGAGGTAATTCTGCGCTAAATCTAGGTGCTCCAACGCTAGACACGTGGCGAGATCGTCGTCGGGGAGGCTGCCATTAACGAAGTTGTCGTAAAACGAAATGGAAGTTAATTTTGTAAGGCGGCAGAGAATGGAAGGGAATGGACCGGAGAGATTGGAGCTGGAGAGGTCGAGGGAGACGACGGAGGCGGTGGCGGGGTCGCAAACGACGCCGTTCCAATTGCATGGGGTTTCGTCGCGAGGATTCCAGTCGGAGAAGACGGAGTTTGGATCGTCGAAGCTGAGGCGGGCGGTCTGGAGGTATAGTCCTTCTTTGTTCAGGCAGAGAATGAGGGAGGGGGATTGGATAATTAGGAGGAGAAGGAATAGGAGGCGGCGGCGGGAGAGGTGGCTGTGCATTTTTCCGGTGGTTTGGTTTTGAGTGGGAGAGAGGGAAAGGAAGTTGGAGAGTTGGAAATTGAGTCAACTACTTATGGCATGATTTTGGTCTGACTGTGGTTGGGAAGTTTTGGATTTATTTATATTATGGAAACCTTGTGTGAGTCTGAAGACTGCATGAAAAAATACAATTTTAGTTTTTTATATTTGGGCCAGTCTTATATTTGGTCCGCCCCAATTAACCATTTACAATTTTAGTCCTCTAATATTTTATCTTTTACTATTTTAAAACTTTCTTTGCTCGTAAATTTTAATCTCACATAAGAAGATTAAAATTGCATTTTTTCAAAATTACATAAGTAAATCAATTTTTTTCTACTAACATAACATAGAAGTAAATCATGGAACTGCAAAAACGATGAGGCAGAAAGAGAAGATACAAAAATCAACTTGTATGATTTTTGTATTCCATTGTTCATTAGATGAATGAAATAGAAATAACACACTGATTGGATGTTTTAGTGCTCTGAGGATTCTTATTGGGGAATTTTCTATAAGAAGGTAAGATTTCTTTTGAAAATATCTTAATTTAGTGATCTCGATTTGGGGCTTGAAGTTGACATTTTCTTTAATTAGTGATCTCGATTTTGCATTTTATTCTCAATTCTGAGCTTACGTCTTAAAAAATAAGACATGTTATCCAATGTACAAAAGGTTCAGTACCATACATCAAAAAAATTAATATACTCCGAACTGAAAATTTCAATATACTCCATGCTGACTCTTCCGCACACAAACATGTTTTCTTACTTTTCAAGACGTAACCATGAATTGAGAATAAAATTCAAAATTTATGTTCATAATCGAGAAAAACTCAAAATACAGGCTATGAGTCGAGAACTTTCAAAATTCAGGCCCCTAAATCCTAATTGAAACATCATATTTTAAAATTCAGATATCCTACTGAAATTTTTCCATTTTATTATTGGATGTTTTAGATCATTTGAGTATCTTTAGTTCTCCCTCAATAACTTCATTGCCATTAAATATATATATACTCATTTGCCATTAAGTATTAAACTGATATGTGATACGTAAACATAATGTTTTGAATATAGGCCAGTTGAAGATTAACAGAGGCATATATATTTTATTATGGCATAACTATGTCATCGAGCTCGCTACTTTCAATTTCTTCGTGGTAGTACCCACGTTAACTTGGGATTTACTAATTACTAAATTAACTTTGTCGGAATTCATATTAAAACTAACATTTCCTGTTGCATAGAAAGTCAATTTAAAAATGGAATAACATGTCTTAAGGGACATAATTTATAGTATCATAAGTGTTTCCTTATAGGAACGAGCGCGGATTTGATATATTATTGTGAATATGTGGAGTCGCCTCTTTGAGAGTTCTATAATCACTATTTCATTGCTATAAAGGAAATGTTATTAGCCGGTTCACAATTTTGTTACAAAAAATATCAATATTGTTATTTTAAATTTTTTATAACAATGGAATTGATACTCATCTTTCTAATGTATTAGAAAAGATCTAAAAAAAAACTACAAAGTTTGGGGGAAAGTGTGGTAAAAAGCAGAACGTGCTCAAACTTTTGAAGCCCAGATCATAACATTTGCATGCGGACTACTATTGACTCACAAATCGATTTCCATGTTGAGCATTTTCATATAATCATCCTGTATAAATAACGCTTACGGCTGTCAGAACGGGCTGGTGGAATGGAATAGACGACGGGTCGAAAAATTAATAGGCTCCTAAAATCTCGATCCAGCCCAGCCCATCACTGGGAAGGGCCAAACCGCCTTGTATATACACCCACATTTATTATAATAAATTATGGGCGATAATTATTTCTTGAGAAATCATGAACTATAATTAATTATTTTTACAATATAAAACTAAAAAAGTGAAATTCAAATATATATATATGTACTTAACAATTAAACAGGTCATTATCTAATCCATCTCAACAATAAATACATATAAAAATAATCTTCAAAGTAAATTGAATTGTAAGCAAGTTGCTACATCGAACCAAAATAACAATTGGAAAGATGGCTACAATAATTTTACCTTCACCCAGTTACTATTGATAGTGGAAGAACTGAGAACTCGTATGTCACTCTCCTTACTTTGTCAAATACTGATACCAGCATTGCTGAGGGATAATTGAGTGTAGAGAGAATTTTTCCTCTGAATACGATGTGTTTGTGATAATTGATATATAAAAAGTAGAAATATTTGAAAGATGTCTTAATTCGGGGACTTGAATTTTTGGAGTTTTTAGAGGTCTAAATTTTAAATTTTATTCTCAATCCACCTAAAAAATAAGACACGTTATTTGATGTACGGAAAGTTCAGTACAATTTTGTACCGAAATTTTCAATTTTACTTGGTATTGAATTTTCTGTACAAGGAATAACATTTTCTATTTTTCAACCTGATTAAGAATAAAACTTAAAATTTAAAATTTAATCCTCTAATTATAACTAAGAAAAACGTAAATGAAATTTAAAATTTAAACCTCTAACTAAGAAAGACGTAAAATCCAAACCTTATATTAGAAACATTTAAAATTCAAATACCTAATTGAGACGTTTTTTAAAATTCAGATGTTTAGAGTCTTATCTCCTCGTTCAAAGTTGACTGGTCGTGATATATAATTAGATAGTGATTATAAGCAAATGTGATGAATTAATTAATAAAAAATAGAGTGAACAAATAAATGTCAATGTAATAATAGTAGGAAACATGGAAGGTAGGATGTTTACTTGTCCAAGATTTTATGAGCATCAAAACTACATGTTACAGCATGCTACCTTTTCATTTAAATTGTCTCAATCTCACTCCTGACAAGATTCTTACAATTATTAATTTCTGTTTTTCACTATAAAACCTCATTCTGTCAATTATGTTAACTAACAATCTTGTAGTTTAATATCATCCCTTAGTGAAAATTATTAAATCAAAAGCAAAAAATTGTGTGTGACCGTCACACATTATGACGGTTATGTTATGGAAAAAAAATTTATTTTCTGTGGTAAAAATAATTTTATCTGTAAAAGGGTAATTTTATGTACTGAAAGTAACAACTTTTAACAAAAATATCATTTTTTATCTGTAAAATATTTTTTCATGTAAAAGTGTGTTCCGTCATTCGGTGACACTGACACACACAAGATTCACTAAAATTACATGGAAATTTTTTATGGAAGTCCAATGGGTGAACCCCTAATCCATCATTGTATCTAATAATATGATATTTATCCTTAAACTAAAGTAGAGACATATTTGAGACAAAATGTTTGATCTTTAAAATGTTCGTTTCTAAAATTTAGAGATCGATTTTTTCTGTCTCTAAATTTAGGGACATAATTTTCGTTTTTATTATGAAATTAGAGACCAATTTATCTACAGAATATAGACCAGTTATTTCCATCTCTAATATTTGGTTGTAATTTTGTCAATAAGCGGATTGATACTAATGATACAAAAAGTATTTTTCTCGCGTTCCGTTACTATTCTATTTTATTTCCATCTCAAATATGAATTGTTCTTTCAGTGTTTACAGTCGTTCTTTAGAAGGAAAAAGAAAGACTCTTTTTTTCTCTTTTGTGTATAGATGAATTATCCAAGAGCAGCAAAAAAAAAAGCAAAAAAAGAGAAGAATTTGATAATAAAAATGACGTAAGATAGCTGATGCAACCGTCTATATTAATTTCTTAAAACCTTTAATTGGGACTTCACCAACTCATGAAGCTGGCCTTCTTGGATTCACAATTATTAAAAATTCTTCACCTATTTATATGTATACAAAATAATCTATACATATATATATGCATGATATATATTATATATAATTGATGTATATGTTCAAGAATCTTGAATTATTTATGATCACGATTCATGGTTCATGGTTTATAATTTAATGGTTTCATATTCATAATTTCATAATTAATGCGTTCAGAGTTTAAGAATATTCATGTGTAAGGTATAATTTTAGAGTGGGACACGAATGTAGTGATGGAGCCACAATTTTATAATGATAGGTGTGAAAAAAATTGAGATACTTATCAAAAGTTTTGAAATTCAAGGGTGGTGAAATTTATTTTTTAATTATAATTACACTGTAAACAGTTTAATCGAAAAATTTGAGGAGAACGACCACTGCCACCGCCACCCTCCCCCAACTCCGTACTTGTGATACGTAGAACACAGTAAAAGTGGGACAAATAATCCGAATTGAAAGATTGTTATTCATTATCGTGTTTTATTATGCTCATTAAACGACACATGCATTAGATAATGTCACTAATTAACATATATCGTGTATTATATTAAATGCAACAGATGATCCGAACTGTAATGGAGGCTCCGTCAAGTGGTAATAATATTGTAGGTTTAAACTTACCTCTATTTTGGTATTGTCCATGAGTGCTGGGAAATTAATCAACACCCATGGAGTAGTGAAACTCACTTTCCTTTCCATTTACTCATTCATCATTCTATCTCTTAATTATTTCTTACACTCCATAAAAACTTGATATTTTCATTTTCTTTGTCATGATTTGGTATTGCATATACTCCATTCGTCCCGGCTAACTTTTCACCGTTCGATCGAACACGGAGGTTAAGAAAAAATAAATTTTGTTTTTTCTATGACCTTTTCAAAGGTGGAGATTGAGTGTGGAGATTTTGAGGATGGAGATTGTGAGAGAAATTTCCTTTTTAAGTTGTGAAAAGTTAAGTGGAACAGATCAAAATGAAAAGTAGGAATAGTTAGTTGGGACGGAGGGAGTACTACTATTTTCTTACTCATTCAATATTCAATTAATGGCTATTTCACTGTCCAAATTAATATAAAATGTTGAAGTAGTATTTAAGTCGATCCTACTCTTGCGATGCACGGACTAGATATTATTTTATCACATTTTATTAAAATATAAACGTAAATGTGTATTATTATGGAAAGTAAAATTCGTAACTAATAAGATATTATAAAGGTCTTGTGCGAAATAGTGTACTATAATGAGTAAAAGTTTGATATAACGATACACGTCTAATTATCGTAAATTATACAAAATGCAAACTAATGAAAAATTGTAACACCCACAAAATATTACTATTATTAGATTGAGCTCCATATTATTTTAGGGTCTAATTATTTTTATTAAATGGTTTATATATAGTTAGAGGCCATTAAAGCCAAAAAAGAAAAAAGGAAAACATATCTTATCGGTTGGCTTCATATCAACTCCTTTATTTGTAGGCTTGTAGCAAGCAGTTACTGTACATATCAATTGATTGTGATTTAAAGAAAAATAAAAATAAAAACCTACAAAAAGACACATCAACTAATAGAAAATTCAATTATTCTTTCTTTTACGTTTAAGGTAGATTTTTAATATTGTTCTCACTTCAATCTACTAATTATTTTCAATATTATTCTAACTGCACTCTATTGGAAATAATAGGTGTATTTGATAAATGGCTCAAAAATGAAACTGGTAAAGTGGAGATAAGAGTTGTACTCTTTCTCCATCTAGAATCGCAGCACAATAAGCCTAAAGTTATTACAGGTATAGAGATTGTAATTAAGTGAATCGGAATGCAAATATATGGGGGTCAATTTATATATATTGAAGAGTTGTGATACCTTTTTTGAAAGAGACGCATTGTGACCCAGTTTGACTCGTACCGCACCATGATGACCCACGTGCTAGCCACGTCACTGAGCCCCGGTTTGGACAAGGTGATGCATACGTGCAAAGTGTGCCTCAAAAGCGCCTGAGCTTGGATTGTGCTCGCAATCACTTTAATCAAATGCTAAAACACAATTGTGATACACCATAAGAGAGCACATTTTGAAGATTTTAAGAAAAGACAGCATAAATATGCATAAATGATTCAAACAATATCAGAAAAATGAGAGGGAATCATCAATTCTTCATTGAATGTTTTGAGAGATTGAATGTTACAGTTTGCGGCTGCTAAATTACTACAACATCAATCCCTGATTTCTCATATATATATGAGCTAGAAAATGTGCCCTAGATTAACTTCAAAACAAGACAAACTTCATAAAAGCTTGCCATAATAAGCTAAGCATGAGTTGCCAACTTTTGCATGTAGGCATGCAGCTAAGCTCAAAATAGTAAGTCTTAACCTATTCTATATCCTAATTACAAAAGAAGCCTTATCAGGCTTAGTGGGATAAAACATGGCAGAATTAATGCTAATTAAAGCTGATAATCTCAACATCCCCTCCTCAAGCTGGAAGTGCATTCAGTTGCAATCCAAGCTTGGACAAGAGTAAGTTAAATGCTCCAGGTGATAACTGCTTGGTAAGGAGATCAGCTAGCTGGTCTTTGGAAGAGACTGGATGAAGAGCTAAGAAACCTTCTTTGAATTGGTTGCGCACAACGTGACAGTCGATGTCCAAATGCTTAGTGCGCTCGTGAAACACTGGATTTTCAGCGATGTGGATAGCAGCACGATTGTCACAAGATAGGGAAATCGGTTTGGGATTAGCAAGGCCCAAGTCTGCAGAAATGTAGTCAATCCAAATCAGTTCACAAGTAGCAGAAGCCATGGCCCTATACTCTGCCTCTGCAGAGCTCCTAGAAACCGTGATTTGTTTTTTTGATTTCCAAGAAATGAGGCAGTCTCTTAAGAACGAACACACAATATCCAGTAATGGATTTTCTAGTATCTAAACAGGACCCCCAATCTGAATCACAAAAGGCCCGGATGATGAAATCACTGGAATTGGAATAGAAAAGACAAAGGTGTGTAGTACCTCTCAGATACTTGAGTAGATGCATGGCAGCATTCCAGTGAGAGATTTTTGGTGCACTAACAAATTGGCTAAGCTGCTGCGTAGCAAATGTCAAGTCAGGCCTGGTTAGATTGAGGTATAAGAGTCTTCCAATCAGTCTTCTGTATGCTTCAGGATCTGAAAAAGGGGTAGCATCTGAGTTGCTTAATTTTTTATCATAGGGTAGAGGAGTAGAGGTAGGTTTGCAGTTATCCAAACTTGCATCATTGAGAATGTCAAGGATATATTTTCTCTGAGATAGAAAAGTTCCACTTGTGTTTCTGATCAACTCCATCCCTAGAAAATAACTAGCCGTTCCCAAATCCTTGATGGTGAATGCTTTATCCAGAAACTGTTTAAGACCATCAATTAGAACTCTGTTACTTCCAGTAATGAGAACATCATCCACATATACTAAAACAGCCAAGAATTGATCATTTTTAGACATAGTGAACAGACAATGATCATGTGGTGATTGCTTAAAACCAAATGCCAGAAGTTTAGTGCAGAACTCTGTGTTCCATTGTCTAGAGGCTTGTTTCAAGCCATATAGACTCTTCTTAAGTCTGCACACCTGTCCTGGAGCTGCTCCAGAGTAACCATCAGGGGGTGCAAGATAAACTTCTTTGTCTAAGAACCCATGTAAAAATGCATTATTTATATCAATGTGATGCAATGCCCAAGATTTGATAGTAGCCAATGCTATTAAGAATCTTACTGTTACTGGTTTAGCAACAGGGGAGAAGTTATCATCATAATCTTCCCCAAGTATCTGGCTGTACCCCTTTGCCACCAATCTGGCCTTATATCTCTCAATGGATCCATCTGGGTTCAGTTTCACTTTGTAAACCCACTTGCTCCCAATTGCTCTTTTTCCAGCTGGCAAGGAGGTAACTTCCCATGTCTCATTCTGTTCAAGTGCTTGGAGCTCCTGCTGCATAGCCTTAATCCATTCAGGGTATCTGTTGGCTTCCCTGAAGCTGCTTGGCTCTGGTATAGTAAGATGACAAGTGTGAAAGGCAGCATGTGTTGCTGGTGGATGGAAGAATGAAATGGGATCTGATAAATCAGTGGAACTAGTAGAGCTTTGGACATAGTCTTTCAGGTGGGCTGGTTGATGTGTGGCTCTACTGCTTCTTCTGAGAGGAGGTGGATCAGTAGGGTGAATGTCATCAATTTGGACTGGATCATTGGCATTTGCTGGTGAAGATGGGGATGAGCTTCCAGGAATGTTGTCAGAGTCCAATTCTGGTTCATCATCTTGAAAGAATGGAAATGGCAGAGTGGGCTCAATATTTGAAGGTTTGCCATTAGAGTTGCCAAATGGATACACTGACTCAAGGAAGATAACATCTCTTGAAGTGATCACTTTGTGTTTCCCAATATTATACAATCTATACCCTTTTTGATGAGGAACATACCCTATGAATATGCACTTCACTCCTCTTTCTTCAAATTTGGTTTTGTGAGGCTCAGTGTCAGTTGCATATACCAAACAGCCAAACGGTTTCATGTTGCCATAGGATGCCACTTTGTTAAACATGATTTCATATGGTACTTGCCAATCCAGCACCCTTGTAGGGAGTCTGTTTATTATATGTGCAGCTGTGAGGATGGAGTATGGCCACAAGTAGTGTGGTGCTGAGGATTCCTTCATGAGTGCTCTAGCCATCTCAAGTAGATGTCTGTGTTTTCTCTCCACCACTCCGTTCTGCTGTGGAGTGTAAACACAAGTTTTCTGATGTACAATACCCCTGCTGGAAAAATAATCGTGACAGTCTTTGCTCATAAATTCTGCCCCATTATCAGTTCTCACAATATTCACTTCCATTTCCAATTGCCTAGTGATCATGTTTATAAACTGCTGAAGTGATATCAGAGCCTGTTTTTTACTTGCCATCAGGTTTACCCAAGTCATCATACTGTAGTCATCAACAACAGTCAAGAAGTAGGATGTTTCTGTAATGCTGGGTTGAGTATGGACCCCATATATCCACATGAAGTAACTCCAGTACTTTTGAACTTCGAGTTGAACTTACTGGAAAACTGAGTCTGGTTTGTTTGGTTATGTGGCATATTTCACAGCTTCTATGCTCCTCAATTATTGTGGGAGTGCACATATGCTTGAGAAAATATAGATGCTGCAAGGTGGTTGGTGATGCATGACCAAGTCTTTTATGCCAACTTCTGAAAACTTTTATGTAGTGAGGGGCACTGACAGCATAAGCTGCTACTGCTTCCTTAGAGTAGGTTGGCTTGGCTATATAGAGTTTTCCAACCAAATGACCAGTGAGTAACACATCTCCATTCTGTCCTTGCTTCACAACACATGAATCTTGATCAAAAGTAGCTTGAGCTCCACTATTGAGAGTAAGTTGAGATATTGACAGCAAGTTGCAAGTGAAGCTTGGTACTAGAAAGACTTCCTTTAAGGTGAGTTTGTCTGACAGAATGACATCCCCATAATGTGTTACTTCTTTTTTAGCTCCATCTGGCAAAGTGATTACTGCAGTATGGTGAAGTGGTGTGAGGTTTGTCATCAAAGTATGATCATTGCACATGTGTCTGCTGGCACCTGTGTCAATGATCCAGGCTTCATCATCCACCCCTTCAACCAGAGTAAATGCAAAATGTGAGCTTCCAATGCAAGGAAAATCCTGTCCCTTTCCTTTGGGTGCATCTGAACCTCCTCTAGCAATTGACTGAGAAGCAAATATTTTTGCAATTTCTTTCTGTACAATAGCAGAGATATCATTAGTATTTCCTGCAGATTGTGCATTGTTCTCACCTTGTTTTTCATTCCCCATACCCTCATTTACTACATTTGCATAATTCCTTTGCTCTTTTGGCACATAGTACCAATCTGGATACCCTTTCAGCTTGAAGCAATCTGCTATTACATGCCCATTGATACCACAGTGATCACATTGCAATTTTGCCTTTTCCTCTTTGCTGAGTCTTGGACTATTCCTGCCCCTCCCTGCTGAATATCCTCCCCTAGTATGTGAGCCTTGAGAGGTACCTCTTCCCAATGAGCCTCTTCCACTGTTTGTGAACTTTGCACTCATGGCACTATGGTCAGAATTCTCAACTGATCCAACATTAATATTTCTCTGCTTCTCTATTCTCAGTACCATTGAATATGCCTTATCCACGTTCGGCAGTGGATCCATCATAAGAATTTGGCTTCTCACTTGGTCATATGAATCATTCAATCCCATAAGGAATTGAATATGCTTTCCAGACATCTCAAATTCCTCCCATTTCTTAGCAGCATCACAAGTGCAGACTGGTATAGGCTTTAAAAGAGATATTTCATTCCAGAGTTTATGCAAGTTATTGTAGTAAACTGCCATCGATTGATTTCCTTGGGAGAGATTACATATGTCTTTCTGTATTTGAAATAATTGAGGACCATTGCTGTCACCAAACCTACTTGCCACAGTCTCCCACAAACTTTTGGCAGATTTAGCATACAAGAAGGTTTCAGAAATATCTTTAGCAAGAGAATTAATTAACCATGCTCTCACCATACCATCCACCATTTCCCACTGTTCTTTCAGCTTAGCATCAGTGGGAATTTCTACACTACCAGTTATGAAACCTAGCTTGTTTTTAGCGAGAAGAGCAATTTGAATGGATCTGCTCCAGGGCAAATAATTATTTCCAGTAAGTTTGCTAGAAACCAGGCTCATACCTGGGTGATCCGAGCCATGTAGGCTAAGGGGATCATTTTCAGACAGATTCATGGATGAAATGGAAGATGTTGTCTCTGCAGCCATGAAAGATGGGGTTTTTGTTCCAGATCCCAGTCGTGGCCACTCCTCTGTTGTATTTCTCAACAGATTTATGTTTGAAGTCATAGTTTTGAACTATGGCTCTGGTACCATGAAGATTTTAAGAAGACAGCATAAATATGCATAAATGATTCAAACAATATCAGAAAAATGAGAGGGAATCATCAATTCTTCATTGAATGTTTTGAGAGATTGAATGTTACAGTTTGCGGCTGCTACATTACTACAACATCAATCCCTGATTTCTCATATATATATATGAGCTAGAAAATGTGCCCTAGATTAACTTCAAAACAAGACAAACTTCATAAAAGCTTGCCATAATAAGCTAAGCATGAGTTGCCAACTTTTGCATGTAGGCATGCAGCTAAGCTCAAAATAGTAAGTCTTAACCTATTCTATATCCTAATTACAAAAGAAGCCTTATCAGGCTTAGTGGGATAAAACATGGCAGAATTAATGCTAATTAAAGCTGATAATCTCAACACATTTAATTATATCCATGTTTAAGTTGTTAATTTTAGGCATTAATTTTTTATTCATCCGAAATGGATTGGGGAACTAAATTTATCTACTCGAAACGTAGATGACGAATTTACAATTTTGTAATTACTCAAAAATCAGTCTACAACAACTTTTCTAAGCCAATTTGTTAATCCAATTGGCTTATGATTCCAAATAACATCAAATATATTATTGATCAAATGCAATATTTTTTTTTATTTTTTTTTAGTAATTAGATCAAATGCAATATTAATATAATGTTGATTTACAAAAATGGTTTAGTAAAACAAAATTCCAATAATTAATATTCTGAACAAACTAAATGCTACAGGTGACAAGAATTTGAGGAAAAGTACATTGGCACAATTTCAGTACAATGTAATGAAGTTGTTCTATACAATAGAGATTTTACTGATTTCTCTTTTAAAAAGTAGACATTATATGATTCCATCATTAATGTACATAAGTTGTACATCCTCCGTCTCGACTTAACTTTTCTACTTTGATCGAACATGGAGGTTAAGAAAAAAAAAAATTTCTTACAATCTCCACCCTCAAAATCTTCATCCTCAATCTTTTCCTTCTTTTTTTTAAAGAATCAATCAAAAAGCAAAAAACAATTTTTTCTTAATATATGTATCCGTTTCTACGTGTAAAACTGAACAGGACGGAGGGAGTAGAAGATTGAAAGCTGCTGCAAGGTGGAACTCAGGAAGTGAGATCTTTGTGGGACAGCATTATCAGCCTTTTTTGTATTTTGAGGCAAAGAGACACCTCAATGTCATTATAAAATTCAGTTAAAAATAACATGAAAAGAAAGTAATTGTTTTATAGAGCTACTTTCATGATTATGCTCTTATGCAATTCTACCCATGCCACCATCTTATTCACTTTTCCTTCACCCTTTCCCATAAATTACATATAAATATTGCACTTTGGAAATTATATCATAATAGGAATGTCAACCCTTTCATCAAAATAATCTCCTTGGATAACTTGGATCATGATAAAGTGGTGGATGCAGGAATTTAATTTTGGACGGTCACGAGTATAAGTATAGTAAATGAAATCCCACAAATTGAATTTGCTGACAGAACTGAAAATTTATGTGATACACTCTCTATTTTTTTCTCTAATTCTTCTCTTGAAGTTGACTTGATTTGAGATAACATCAATTCGGGGACTTAGCACTTTATTTCTGAATTAAACGTTATTATTTGTCAGCCTCCATGAAGAACACCGTTGAGTTTATCTTGATACCGATCTTGAATGATTGAGCATTTTACATTTTAAATTTCCACTTGTGATTTTTTTTTTCTATTTTTGTTTTTTGGTCTTTTGCAACAAAGAAGATGGCCCATTTATGGATCTATTTCCATATATAGCTCATGAATGATGTGATTTGATGATCATTTTTTATTTGATGATATTCATTCTCTTTGATAATAAAATAAGCAATACACATCTTAAGATTCTTAAAGTATTAATGTTTGTTTCAAATGGTCCTTACAGTATCATTTTGTTTTAATCGGCTTTTCGAAGTTCTAATATTTTAATTTAATTAGTCCCTGAAGTATTTTGTGTTTCAATTGGTACCTTATATTTCAAAACTATTTCAATTGATCCTCAAACTATTACAAAAGTAGTATATCTTAAGTCCCCTAGAAGAAGAAATACATAAAATATGTGAAATCATCAATTTAATTCAAAATGATATTATAGTATCTCTTTTATTAAATAAATATTGTGTAATTTTTTATTATGATACTTTCCCCAAAACGAAGTTGAATTATACTACAATATGGATTTGAACAAAATTTCAACATTATATTTTTTCAAACATTTCATCCGAACTTTGAAAAATACTTTGTGGTACTTTAATTTAGATAGAAACGTGCTAATTTAATCTAGATATTATGAACCTTGTTTGTCGTGAATTTAAAGTAAACTTACATATTATCAATGAAAGGACTTTAAAATTTATGTTTGAAGATCTTTAAAATATTCAAAAAAAAAAAAATTAAAGTCCTTTCGTTGATAATGTTCAATTTTACTTTAAATTCAAGATAGACATAATCTAGATCAATTTGCAAATTTCTAACTAAAATTAAATTACTACTTCTCAAAGTTTGGATGAAATTCTTGAAAATTATAATCTCGAACTTTTGTTCAAATCTTTTATTCTAGTATTATTCACCTTCCGCTGGGGTTAAAAATATCATAATGAAAAATTACACAATATTTATTGAATAAAAAATATGTTATATCATTTTAAATCAAATCAGTGATTTCAAATATTTTATGTACTTTTTCTTCTAAGGACCATACGATAAGCTTTTGTAATAGTTTAAGTACGAGTTGGAATTAGTTTAAAACATGAAGGACCAAGTGAAACAAAAAATGCTTCAGTGACAAATTGAATTAAAGTATAGAACTTCAATGATCAATTAAAATAAAATGATACTTCAAGGGATAATTTGAAACAAACATTAATACTTTAAGGATCTTAAAATGTACATTGCCTAGAAAAATATGATCTGATTTGATTTTTATTACTGTGAAAATTGGTAATTCACTCATATATCATTCAGTCTTAATCGTCAAGAAATAAAGATTCGGAAACTTAACAATATCTCATGAGTCATGAGTGAGTCTTGTGTGTGACGGAATATATTTTTACAGAAAAAGTGATACTTTTACAAGAAATTGTGATATTTTTACTACATTGATACTTTTACAGATAAAGGTGATATTGTTGCTACAAAAAGTGATACTTTTTTTGTTCCAAAAAAGTAATACTTTTACAAATAAACGTGATATTTTTACTATAAAAAGTAATACTTTTTCTCCATCATACCGTGTGACGACCATGTGACGGTCACATATAAGTTTTTGCCGTATCTTATTAACTATTTGGAATCTCACATTTGCTCAAAAATACACGATTCAATTTATATTTTATATTTCTAGAGAGGAAAACAGAAAATCATTATTTTTGTCCAATGATTTCATTTCAATGTCACCAACTGCCACATACTGCCTGTATCCCGCTTAAAATTATTTACTTGTCTTTTCGATTCGTTTCAACTAAAGTTATCATCCCAAAAAATAAAACCAATCCCACAATCATCGCCCTCAAAATCTAAATCCTCAACAGACCTTTAAAAAAATTAAAGAACTATTTTTTCTTTACATCCGTACCAGATCAAAGTGACAACTTTAATCGGAACGGAGGGAGTATTATTTTCCAACGATTTCATAACGATTAAAAAGCATAATTGTTGCAACTGCTGCGATAAATTATGGTCACATTCATATGAGTAGATATGGGAGTTGGAGAACAAATCCGAGAAATATATTTTTATTTGAGCAGAATCATTTTAAGTTGATGTGACTGAGCTTATTAAAATTAAAGATGGCCTTTTTAATATTATTTGAAATAATATTCTATAGTACCTTTGATTCTAGATACTTGTTGTTACAACAAGTTTTGTATATTAAATAAATAAACATAAAATATTTGTGCGAATTGAATTTAATTGGATCAAGTGAAAAACTTTGCGTGTTGCATTTTCTATTTGGAATCCTTTGATTCTTGTCTTCAAATAATTCCTTTGAATTTGAAAACTTGCGGTGAAATTCTCATCTTGATTTTCTCCATTGCTTGTGTTATTCTTTGATAACGTTTTTCTAAGGGGCCAAACGACTTCATTTTGGATCGAATGTTACTTCTTGATGTTTTTCATGAAAAATTTCTCTTAATCTTTAGAACGTCTTCGAATCTTCAAGGGTCTTCGAAGGAGAATTTCTTGGAGCTCGTGTCTTCTATATATGGAGAATTTTTTGGAGCTCTTCCAGCTTTTGAAGCTCTAAACTTGTCTTCTAGGAAGAATTTCTTGGAGCTCGGGTTTTCTATGGATATTTTTTTTATTTTTAGGGCTCTTCCAACTTCTGAAGCTCAACTTGTCTCTTCACGTCTTGGTTAAATGAATGAAGAGAGACCTCAATTTATAGCTATCATTTTTTGATCTTATACAGAGAAGCGCCTCCTTCCATATTTTCTTTGTTAGTTGGCGTGATTTCATTGGCCACCATAGATTTGATTGACTTGATTTTCTTGATTTGGATTGATTGACTTGTTTTAATCGAATCATTTTGAGTTAATTAGTTCATCTTGCTTAAATATCGGTATATATTATTTATTTGGCCCAAATTAAATATCAATTGTACTATATATTTTTTAAATTAATTAAATCCAAAAAATATTTTTTATTTTTTTTTATTTTTTTGTTGATATTTAATGCATTCGACACCAAATCTATTTATCTACACTCGTGGTTTTAGACTTTGTAAGAAAATTAAGAGTTCATAGAAATAGACAAATAAACTCCTGGAGAAAATCATTAATAAAAGGTAACAAGAAAATTTATTAGAAATATGGTCAAGAGCAAGGTTGTAAAAGTTGTTAGGCGCTAGTTAGACGATGCACTTGAGCTTAGCGATTAGTCGAGGTCTGAGTGAAACAAATTGGGGTACAAACGTAGTTAGACGGGAAGGAATCGTGAAATAAACGAAACGATCAATGAAAATCTAGCGTCTAAGTGGAAATTAATCGACGCTAATCAAATATTTTTACAACAGATGTCCTGAGCAATATTGTAAGAACAATTTTTCGTTAAATTGAAAAGTAATTGAGAATAAAATAATAGATCTATGGCTGGTCACGTGAAACAGTAAGGACGAGTGAAGTTTGGGACCCCATATAGCAGCTCTTTATAATTAAAGCATCTTCCAATTAGGCCATAATTATGGGACTAATTATTGTCACATGTTATTCAAATTATAATCATGCATCTCTTATTTTTAAAGATATTCTCCAATCCATGGCAGAAATAAATTAATGTATTCATCGTTAATATGTAAAAATTTCGTCCACAAATTATAAATAAGTTAATTAATTGTATTTTGTGAGATACTGATACATCAATTTGTGTTTACAAGAAAAAAGAAAGCGTGACTTATACATCACATGCTTATTATTTGTAATGTCATGATAATATTACTTTGTATGCATGATGCTTATTGATGATATTAAAATAGAATATAAAATACTCCTTTCGTCTTATTTAACTTGTCTACTTGTCATTTCAATTTGTCCCATCTTAACTTGTCAGCCCATAAATGACAATTTTTTCACACAATCTTCATCCTCAAAATTCCACACTCAATCTCCACCTTTAAAATGATTAAAAAATTTACAAAATTTATTTTTTCTTAAACTCCGTACACAGTCAACTAGGCAAATCAAATCGTGACGGAGGGAGTACGATTTAAAATAGACGATGATATCCACCCCATTGATCTTCAAAACAGATGGACGAAAAAGAATAAACACGCCTAATTGCAACAGAAAAAATAAAATGAACATTTAATTTTGATAAAAGAATGGTTAAAAAAAAAAAAAATTGGTAAAAGAAGCTGCAAACTTCGAGGACAAGTGACGAGAAAATAACCTGTTCTTGTTGGTCCCTGGTCCAATTTTCTGTATTGGTACGTACAGCACATAAAATTGGTTCGGTCAATAGGTTAGTCCAGTTTGCTCGACATTTTAAATGTATTAGATCATTGAAATTTAGGTCAATAGGATTATTGGGCGCAACAAATCCGATTCGATGGGTTAAAAGTTTGACGGACCGTGGACCGCCCTAAAAACCTTTGTCTATTGACGTGGGTTGGGCTGAGCTCAGTAATTATTGGCCCACAGAACCATCGGGACCAACAGGTCTGGCCCGACTCATGGTCTTGGCCCAATGCAGTGGCGGATGCAGGATTTTATCTTCGGGGGCCAATCGTATAAATAGAAGTGTACCTAACGATTTTTTTTAAATGACATACATTTTTTCTACTATTATACACTAAATTTTGATATAATTCAACTTTTGTTTTATATTAGTAGTTCACACATTTTCATATATACATTAATATATATCTAACAAATGCATATAAAAAATTATCATTAATTTTGAGGGGGCAATTTTTTATAAAAGTACATTTATATTCACATATATACATAAATATTTATACTCAATATATACAAAAAAAAAATTATAAAATTTTTTTGGGGGGGGGGGGGGGGGGGGGCAGTGGCCCCCAATTGCCCCCACTGTCTCCGCCCCTGGACCAATGGACCGAGTCGAATTGTCACCTCTATTGGTATGATATTGTTAGTTTTAGGTCGAGTGTAATAGTTTTATTTTTGGGCTACCTCTCAAATGGATCTTTCATTATATGCACATGGTTCTTCCCTTATCCCAGCAATGGGTGTTAAACCGTCAAATTAAATTATTTACTCTAAAAATAATGAGTATAATGGTAACTAGTATCGAATCCACGTGTACCAGTGGTTAATTTCTTTTTGGGAAATATCAAATAAATTGGGGGATTTTAGATTGAATTTATCCAACTAATCTATAACTTAATATTAAAAAAACCATGCAAATGGAACAATTAACATATAAAGACAAATACAGTTTTACATAATTATGATTTAACGGGTCTAATACATTCAATTGCAGCACAGATCATGGATCACATATAATTTTCTTGCAATTCAAGTATTTCATCAAAGATTTATTATGATAATTATAATAAATTTTATGTTTGACTAAATTAATTGACTAATCTCAACAATCAATCAATACTTATCATTTACGAATTAAATATAATAGCGTTCTATGTCGCATTAATGATCACAATAAGACCTACGAAAACAGTTAAACACAGAAAGTCTCCATCATGTTATTATTATATTAAGTTGTATAAGCAAATAATCCACCAGATATTTTTTCAAGCTCACCAAATATATTTTTAATATTACCAAATGGCTAGTTTTTTGTTTTAAATAACTCTCTCTCATTCGACGATATAGTTTAGCAATTATTAATTAATCAATATTATAATATTCATATGTACATGACACAAGCTGAGGTTCTTTTGTTCGATATATATAAATAAATGAAGGAAATTTTTATCTACGATTATACGAAACAAAGATCATAATCAGTGGCGGAGTCAGGAATTTAAAGTTGGGGAGCAAGATCAAATTTTATTTTGATCTTCTAATTACTAGTATCGTACTCGTGCGATGCACGGGAAGATATTTTTTATTTTTTTATTTAAGTATTTTATAGTAATTTAATAACATGTATATTATTGAATAAAGGTCATAGAAAAATACAACATGACTATAAATAAATTAAAGAAGATTTTATAATAACACATGTATATCTAAAAAAAATCCAAAAATACTAAGAAAACTAAGAAAAATAATATACAATATAGACATTAATAAACAATACATAAAAAGAAAGAAACACTCCAACTACAAATTCTGAAAAACTTCCTTATAAACAACATTTGTAGTAGTGTTTCTTTCTGGATCTTCATCATCACATACTAAAATCTTCAAACCCTTTCGATTAGTGACGCGAGAGATTGCAACATACAACTGACCATGACTGAAAACAGGTTTCTTCAGGAACAGACCTACATGGTTAAGTGATTGCCCTTGACTCTTGTTTATAGTCATTGCATAAGAAATGATAAACGGATATTGTCGCCGTTGAAACCGAAAAGGCATTCTCTTGTCGGAAGGAGTCACAGACAACCGAGGGATGAGAACCGTGACACCAGCATTATCACCTGATATGACCTTTCCCTCAACTACATGATCACCAAGTTTAGTAATCACCAATCTAGTACCATTGCACAACCCCTGTGAATGATCTATGTTTCTCAACAACATAACAGGCGTGCCAATTTTTAACTTAAGCTCGTGATTCGGCACACCAGAACATTTGATTGAATTCAAAAACTCAGGAGTATGAAGATCATTCAAAAGATCAACATTAGCATCAGATTTACAGGGTGTATCCGAGCTCAAGTACGTCCTACCCTCAGAATTATTTTTGGATGTCATATACTCATTAATAGAATCAACAACATTAAGAGTTGGGGCTAGTATAGCCCAACCACGTAAATATGAGGTGTCATCACCTACTTTCCCAAAATCCGGATACGTACTTTTCACAATAGTTGCCATAGCACTGTCACCTTTTTGCAACAAAATGTCTTCCGGATGTCAATCTCTACTTCTCCATCATTAGGTCCACCAATAATCCCATCACCAATACCAGCAATCCATTCTGAAAAATCTCTTAGCTCATGACCATTTGCATCATTAGGAAGATTTTGCAATCGCATATTCTTCGTCAACCTCAACACCTTGAAATGCGGCCACAAATAGGAAGAATTAATTGTTGCATACACTATATCCTGTCTTGTTCCATTTGGAACAACAGGCAAAATTTGCCTAAAATCTCCACCTAGGACAACACTCTTTCCACCAAACGGAGCTTCTTTCTTTGTTATGTCACGAAGTAACTTATCCAAAGTTTCGAAACAATTTTTGTGCATCATTGGAGCTTCATCCCAAATAATTAGTTTAGACATACCAATCATCTCAGCCAAAGGACTTCCTAGGGTTATGCTGGACGAAGAATCCTCATGAACATTCAATGGAATTTTAAATCGGGAATGTGCTGTCCTACCACCTGGCAGTAGTAGCGATGCTATGCCACTTGACGCAACGTTCAAAACTATCTCACCCTTAGAATGTAAAGCAGCCGACAATGTCCTCCAAATAAAAGTCTTACCAGTACCACCATATCCATATACAAAGAACGCCTTACCATCACCAGAACTCACAGAATCCATAACAGAGGTATACACAACTCGTTGTTCGTCTGTCATTTCAGCTACAAATCTAGTGTGTTCAGCAGCCAAAGTTTCACGATCATACATGAGTTCATCAGCAACGAACCGATTTCCAGAAGCGGCCAAATTCGATAAGTCTGTTGTTGGCATGGGATCGTAATCAGAAAGACTCTTCCCACGACTCCGTAACATTTTCTCAATCTCCACAAGAGTAAGATTTTTAATCTCTTTATCAGACAACGTCAAATCTACATAAAACATATTGTATTAAGCCATAAATTAACATCCAAACACTTATTTTTTATAAATAAACAAAATAAATTATTTTTTTTAATAAAAATAACATCATACCATTATTATTCCTCATTTTACGTTGTTTGTACAAAATATCATCTGATAGATGCATCCAACATTGTTCCCACACGTGTTCAGGTCGGCCAATTGAGTTAGAGAAGAGGAGCGTAACAAACAAAACCCTCAAGTGCTGAGCAGAAGCCCAATGACTGGCCTCCTCGATGGCATCTATGTATTCCCTGTCATCCTCTAGCAACCCCCTAGCATAGCAAGCATCTCGATAGGTCTCATATTGTACATTCCCAACCTTTCTTATATCAGCATGACATTTGCAACCCTTAACAATGTTCAAAAGACACCTAGCGTAGTAAGGATCACCACATCCAGGTGGAACATAATGAAGCCTACCTATCGCTTTACCCTTTTCTCTTTTAACCCATTCTCTATCCTTCTGCTTCCAGACAAATTTTTGTGGAAACTCTGCATAAGTCAGATTATTTGCCTCTGGATATTTCTTATTTGCTTCAAACCATCCCAAAAACATACTTTGACTGATACTTTGTCGCTCCAAATATTCTCCAATTGATCCCCTTCAGAATAGACAACTGACTGTTGATTCTCAAGATGGAAACTCAATCGTTCCACAGGTGGATATCGATATTGAATTTCAAATCCAAAGATCCTCCAAGCGGCTTCACAAGGCGATATGTATCTACAATCGTAGTACATACTAATCTCATCAACTGTATTACCAGAAGAATTATCTTGACTTGCTTTGTAAAAACCAGCAGTAACACGATCATGGCCTTTGTTTATGTACTTGAACAAATACTTTATAGACCGAGATTGATTGCACCACTCAACATTTATGTGCGCTCCATACTTTAGAAGAAGATATCTATTATGGGGCACTACATATGCATTACTCAAAGGAACACCACTCTTCATAACAACCCTTCCATCATCCCTCCGCCTATATACTGGATAACCCTCGTCATCAATAGTTGTGGAATCAACGAATCTTTTCGGGAAGTGCTTCGTACATTTACCATCATCGTCCATACACGGTGAATTTGGACGCGCTAATCCACACGGATCGTGTATCATGAACTCTTGCACAACAGAGTAATATTTTGGATCAGATACCTCATCAGGTATTTCCGCAGAAATTATTCGGTCAATGTCTGCTCCGGTTGGATATTTATCTTCTTTGGCAAGAAAAAGAAGGATGTGAGCATGCGGCAGACCACGCTTTTGAAATTCAATCGTGTATACCACTGCAAAATAATCCAAACAATATATAATTTTACATATATATTTATCACAATATCGAAGTTTAATCAATGTTACATGTAAAATAAGCTAAAACTAAATTACTTGCTATGACATTGCCAAATATTTTCTTGCAACGAAGCTCATTAATAAGAGCATCAAGTTTCATCTTGAACACCCTAACGACGATATCAGGACGATCCTCTGGCCTTAAGTTCCTTGGTTCAAGAAACCTAACAATCTCTGGCCATTTTGGATTGCATGTAAAAGTAATAAATAGATCAGGATAATCAGCCCATCTACAAATAGCCATTGCATCTTGATAACTTTGAATCATATACCGCGGACCACCGGTGTAAGTGGAAGGCAAAACAATCCTCAAACCCATATAAGTAATATCAGTTTCACCTCGTAACAAAGCATCACTAAGACCACTATATAACTCGACTCTCAAAACTTTTTGATTTAATCTGATAAACAACAGTCTTATGGATTCAATGATGGTATAAAGATCAACAATAATTTGTTGTGTCAGCCTCTTGCTGTACAAAACACTTGCTCGCTCAGAATGCCTTTCTTGTAGGCGAAAAGCAGCGAATTCTCGCATACTTACTTTTTTACGTCCTCCACCAGCAGATTCTCTTCCAGAAGCAAACTGAATATTTTCGCTATAACCATCTTCACCATATGGGAATAACAAAGGATACTGTAAACTTAAATATGATGAGTGCATCTCATTAATGCGTTTCAACGAACCATTGCGCGTTTCAACAATTATGTCACGATCACCAAGCGCACGATCAAGGTCACCAACCACCAAGGCTGCCACTTCTGAAACAGCGGGTAGATTATATCTTCTCCGATCCTTTGTCCTCTCATTGACCAATTTTGTTCTAACATCAGCACGTCCTTCAGATATTATCTTTTGAGCCGCCATCCTAAATGTTTTGACTAAAACATTGTGCTGATCAAGCATGGATTTCAAGTCTGCTACCAACTCAGTATGAAGAGCTTCATTTTCTCTGTTCTTTCTGGAAATATAAATAAATTTATTTGCATAAACACAGTAAAGATAGGACAAAAGTTACGTACACAAACATGGCAAATTAAATTGTATTGCAAATAGAAAATTAAAAATTAAATATTATTACCTCACGGCATTAATTCTATTTTATATTTCGTTGTCAGTATCGTATATGTAAAGTTGTGCAAACTTCGGAGTTGAACCTTCAGAGGGAAGAAGACTTCCAATTAGATGATAATTCTGACCATGTAATTGGAAAACAGGAGGTCCACCACCAGTGTTCATGCTAGAATCGATCTTTCCTCCCATTGACGTGAATGAGAACATATTATTGTATGTCCGTATATTTTCTAGATACTGCTTACTCCTTGCACTTTGTCCAAAAAGAAGTTCTTGTAAAAGTTGAGGAGGTGGTGGTAGTAAAGGAAGTTGAATCTTCCCCTTCATGCAGCATAAACTATATACAGGATATACAGACTTCGGGAATGAGGACAAACGTTCCTCATACCAAAACAATGCGGAACAATGACGACAACTGTACGTGGTATCACCAAAATCCATATAATCTATTCAAATAACGTATATAGTGAATAATCTTAATAGACTTAAAAAATTCATGAATCATTATACTTGAAATTTAAATTAGTAGAACATAATTAATAAAACTTACCTACTACAGAATGATTATTAATGTGTACTTTCTTTGTTCCGGCTGCTTCTGCACAGAATCAATAAAATATCTTTATTAATATTTTTAATCAGTTTTTTTTTTCTAAAAATAAAGGACATTAAATTAACTAATAATTTAATTTATAAAACTCATGTAATATCGTACGTCTTCTGGGTGGCTTCCTAATTTTTTCAGGTTGTAAATTAGCTGATGCATTAATAAAACCACATCTAGTAGAATTAATCAAACATGATACATTTGTTAAACTTTCTGCATGCGGAGTGATATTCGCATTTCCTGAAAATTTAAAATATTCATAAAATAAATGTTAGTATTGATTAATATAATTTTTGCACAATTATTTTTAAATAAATAAAAGAATAACAAATACTGTATCAGATGTACCTATTATGGTAGACGAAGTCGAATTAGAAACAGTTTCATTTGAACATTCCTCTACGACAAAGGGGCCTTTTTGGCGACATAATTTATTGGATTCAATAACTTAAAAAATAAAAACATTGAAGTTAGAACAAATAATTACCGAACAAAATAGTATAATATATAATGAAAAGATAAATATAAATTCTAGGAAAATATTTTATTACCATTGGTGATATCGGAAAAAGGACTCTTCTGAAATGTATATGAAACAGTCCGTTGACTAATGTTATTGCCAGAATCTGTCACCCTTGAGAATTTATTAACAACTCCACTACCATTCCTGTTGGATGGAGTTGTATTTTCTAAAATTAATAGAAACAATAAACAATTTTAGTTAATCAAAATCTATATAAAGAAAACAAAAAACATTCCAATAAATAACTATATAAACTTCTAATAAAAGAAAAAAATACATTCCCAATATGTTACTCCAACTATATTAAAAATAATTAATCCTAATAGTAATTAAATTACGTAAACAATAATAGTAAACAAAAAAGCAAAATAACACACAAATACAATAATAATTATTTTAAAGAATTATAAAACTTAAATTGTTTTAATTTATGTTCGATTAATCAATAATAGGCCCATTTGTTATTATGTTAGCAAATTCGTAAGTAAATGACAAACTGACTCAACTTGTTCAATTTTTTTATTTTTTTTTGGTTTGGGATGAACAGATAAATGAAAAAACTAATCCAAACATATCAAAACTGAAACCGTGTAAACTAAATCCTACAAATATTTTTAGTCGAGTTAACAAATAAACTATACAATTCATAAACAATGTTCAAAATTGAAAAAATTAACAAATAAATTAAGTAATAAATATTTCCTTATTAATAATATATCAATTAAAATATACATTTATTGAAAGAAAATATTTATATTTTAATTAGCTAATACCAGGTATTTATATATTTTTTTTATCACAAAACATTTAAATTAAATACAAATTATAAGAAAATTACAATTTCTAAGCCCATTTAAAATAAATCTATGTCAATATAGTGGTAAAATAATTATGCCCAATTTATTAATTTGTATGGGCTGTTGATATATAATCAGCAGCCCAATAACATAAAACAAAATAAATTAACATAAAATAAAGCCCAAACCCACAGCCCAAACCCACAGCCCAAACCCACATACCATATATCACATTCATTTCAGATAAAAAAAACAGGTGAGGAGTCTTCTTCTAGACTTTTCCCTCACCAACTACTCACTATCTCCACCGTCATTCTCTCTCTAACTCATTTTATGTCTTTCCCTATTCCGTCTATCTCTCTCTCGGATATGAGATGAAACACAGAGTATTACACACTCTGTGATAATAACCTCTTCATCTCCACCGTCATTTCTCTCTCAAACCCAGTTTCTGGATTTTCCATTTCTCTCTCTATCTGTGTTAGATTCTCATATGAAATAAGCCCCACAAAGCAAATCTGTTTGTTATCCTTGTTCATTCTGAGTAGATTAGAACATTCTTAGCATAAATTTCTCTTTTAGAAATGATGAATCAATTTTTTTCTGAAATATTTTAGTATATTTAATAACAGTGAACAGATCTAAGATTTCAGCGCAAAAAATGTAAAGCTTTTGATCTAAATGAGTTTTTTGTGAGTAGAAATCTCTATTCAGAGATGAAATCAGGGTTTTTGAACGGATTCCATATCAATGATGAAAGGGGCTTTCAAATCGGTAAATTTTTGAATAAAATCCCTTTCTGAGAAAAAATATGTTGGATCCTTTCACTAAACCTCCTTGCATGTTGTTTTCTGTCAAAAATGAGATGAAAGAAAGAGTATTTCATACTCTGTGATACACAGCTCTTCATCTCCACCGTCATTTCTCTCTCTACCACAGTTTCTGGGTTTTCAGTTTCTCTCTCTATCTGATGTCCACTCTCATATGAAATAATCCTCCCTTCCACACATGTTCATGATCTATGTTCATTATGAGTGAATTAGATCATTATTAGCACAAATTTCCTTTTTAGAAATGATGAATCAAATTTTTTTTGAAATATTTTATTCTAATGAATAACAGTATACAATCTAAGATTTCAGCGCAAAATATGTAAAACTTCTGATCTAAATAAGTTTTTTGTGATTAGAAATCTCTATTCAGAGATGAAATTAGGGTTTTTGAACGGATTCCATAACTATGATGAAAGGGACTTTCAAATCGGTAATTTTTTTGAACAAAATAACTTTTGAGAAAAAAAAATGCTGGATCCTTTCACTAACCATTCTTGCATGTTGTTTTTGTCATTTTTTTTCAAATAGTTTACCAGATCTGAAAGTGTGAAAGAAGTTTTCGAATTCTGGTTCTGAAAAAGGGTTTAAAATTGGTTTTCAAAGTCATATTATAGGTCAAATAAGGGTTTTATACATGTAAATATGTTTCGATGATAATAGGGGTTTTCAGATCTGTTTCTCATCTCTATAAATACTAATATTTGATCATACCTTTCCATATCCGTTCTACGAAGAGACATGCAGAAGGTAATTTTATGTTTTTTTAATTTTATTTATATTTATATCATCCTAAATATGTGTTTACTGGTAGATATGTGCCATTTTTTTATTATGTTAAAACAACTATGTTATTTTGTAATTTTATTGCCTAAAATATAAACATGCAATCATTTTCTGAAGGTATAACAGATTTATCTGAGTTATAATTCAACATGCAATTTTTTTACTAAACTTGTAGTAGGCAAAACACTTAAAATCACTGATCATCTGTATGAGTTGACTCATGTACTCTATTTTCTTTTGTATATATATATAGATATTTGCTAGAAATTTGTTCATATCAGTTCTACAAAGAGACATGTAGAAGTTAATTTCTTTTCTTTTTTTTTCTTTTATATACATTTATATCCCCCAACATATGTTTTTACTGGTAGATGTAAGAGATTTTGTTTTTTTATTTAAAGTACTATGTATTTATTACATTTATTAACTAAAATATCAATATGCAATGAATTTTTGAAGTGATTTTACCTTTATCTGATTTAGAATACAACATTAAATGTTTGTTAATTCAATTGAATAAGGCAGAATACTTGGAAACACTAATCATATGTTAAAATTGAATCATGTGCTCTACTTTCTGTTTATATATATATATATATATATATATATAGATACCTGCATAAAGACCTTATTTGAAAATGGTCCTATTTTGACAAAAAAAACTTCAATTCTGATAAAATATTAAAACTGAACCTACTAAATCCATATTTTTAACGCCTAATTTTAGTAAAAAAACATGCTAAAAGAGTAGTTTCAAATGCTCAAATTTTAACTTAAAAAGGTTATTGATTCTCACAAGATTCATGAGTATAAACAGATGGTATGTTTGTTGAACGCTTAATCAACATAATCAATAAAATACGCATATCATAAGTATCTTGCATTTCATATTTATATATACTAAATAATGAGAAGAGTATAAGTTAAAATTTACTTAGGGTAAAAAAAATCATCATTTAAGTACAATACAACCTGTTGCAGTAAAAAAAGTCATATTGTGATATCTTGGAGTGCGCTAATAATGTTATTTTTAATCAAAATGATCACTATCTTGAAAAGTGTTATTATCAACAAAGATAATTTTTTGTTTAATTAACTTTAATTGATTAGCTAGAATACTTACATATGCTTATTTATTCACAATAATGAATTTTTATTTACTTTATTTGATTATCCAATATTTAAATCATTGATTTGTTATTTTAACTGATTCACATCTAACTATTTCACTTTTGCATGTATAATGAGGTACCACTACGAAAGCAAATAAGTTCTTCAGTCCAAGAGTATGATGCTGATCGCAGAATCTTGATGCAAGAGAATGACAAAATACTGGAAGAATTCAATTACGACAAACCAGGATGCTCAAAGGGCTGCACAAACAGATAAGTTTGTTCCCAATTGTTTTACTAATCAGTTTATTCTTATAAATACATTATGATTTTTAAACAAAGCAACGACTAAACTTTTTAACTATTTGAAATCTGTTCAATGTTTATGTAGACCAAAAAAAAAAAAAAAAAAAGTTTTCTTCAATGAATACAGTTTTAAAACATCAGACATACCTTCCCTAGCATGTTTTTTTCCTATAGTAATAAAACTTGTAAGTTTCACCATGTTTTTCTTCGGACCTCTGCTTGCGTGAAAAGTATATGTTGTTTGATCAATTTTTCATCATGCTCTATAAAATATATAAACATTTTCATCAACATGTAGGCTTTCCATATATGATACAACAAACATTACATAATAATAAACTTCACAAACATTACTAACTTAAATTCATGTTAAACAGTTACAAAAAGAATGCTGATTATGGTATACATTACTTTGCTACCGAATAGTGATGAAATAATGTACTGATTCTTATTAATTTGGCCTTGTATACAGTAAAATTCATGCATATATTTTGGATTTGTGGGTTGACAATACTTTATGATTATCTAATTGTACCATGTTCATCAATAATAATAATTGCTTTATAACCTAGAATTAACTAAAACATTTTCAAGCAACAATGAACCTTGCATAAATAATATTATGTGTCGAATTCATTGTTTAAGAAATTTATTCCCACTGCACAGCAATAGTGTTTTTATAAAGTGTTTGCACCAGAATATAATGATTCATTGATTCATATATCATTGATTGAATGAAAAAACAACTCTAAACTTACACAGCACGTGATTTTGATAAAACATTGTTGATTATCATGCATTTTTCATAAACATATATATGATTACAAAAGTGACATCATCTTTCATCTTCTCATACTTTTAAAAGTTCATTTAAAATAGATGCAGAAACACAAAACATCAAACAATCATCAATAACTGCAATGGGATTGTTAATATCCGGATAATCTTGGATATAAATGGAAAAACAATATGAACATAAGTAATCTTTCCTTATAAATTTTTACTTCCTTTTCATTGTTCATAAAAGAATGTTGATTAAACTACTTTCACATGGTATATCATAGATTATGGAAACTTATTAATCTATATAAAAACTAAAAACACACCTTCACAAATCATAACCGCATGGTATTCTTCCACTGATTTTTCATTGATGATTGAAACTCCTTTCTGCATATTTAGGGCACCATAAGAACGAAATTATGTTATTCTGTAAGTAGGGTAAAAAATGATGTAACTTATCTGTGGAATGGATACTTATATTGAGTATTTATAGGGATTTATATTTTCTTTTACATATTTGTGTTTATCTAGTCACATATTTATAGTTATTATCTTGATAAATATTATTCTGATTCATCCAATCATTGATAATTTATGTATTCCACCAGATCTTCAAATTCATAATAAATTATAAAAGGAAAATATTTGATCTTTTTAGTGTTGAGCATAAATTTCTATTTTCAATATGAGTATTAATAAAAACATAAAATAACTTAAGATTTTCATAATATAGGTTTAATATAAATAATTTTTATAGATTATAAAATAAACTTTATGATTATTAAATAAAACAATATTGATAGTTTAGTGTTCTTCTTTCTGAAACATTTTCCTCTTTTTTGTATCTGCAGGTTATAGAAGCAAAAGATGAATTAAGATATAAAAAATGAGATATACAGCTATGAATCCAAATTTGTCCCTAAACTATGAAAGAAGATAGCAAAGATAAGTACAGGATTTTACTATACCTATTCCATAAACATTTTTTTCAATGGTTTCATAAATGTTATTTGCGTACAGCTTTCCCATGCTGTAAAAGATGTTTAACCATTTCATCAATATGCATGCTTATCATCTATGATACAACCAAACTGCATAAATTAGACTTCACAAACATTACTTATTCGTAGTTATGTACAATAGTAATCTTAGCATTCCGGCCTGTGGCATGAATTATGTTTTTACCTGTTAGTGCTTCATTATTGTAATTATTTTTAGCTGGTTAGCAATAACAACACTAAGATTAATGCATCTATTTTGATTTGTATGGATAAAAATAACAAAATAAGTATCTTAAAAAAACAGGTTCATAGATAATAGTCATTGATATATAATATAACATGATATAAGACATTTTCAGCCTTCAACTTATGGCATACATAATAAGATGTTTAGTTTCCCTTGTTTATGAAATCATATATACATGCCACAACAATTCACCTTTTATTGATGTTATGCAGTTTAATATACTGAATCATTGACTTGTTTAATATACTGAATCATTGAGTCACATATTGTTGTTTGCATGAAAAAAATACAAAAGACTTACACGGCTTCTGAATTTGACATCCATGTATTTATTGTCACACATTTTCATGTATATATGATTGCAAAAGTTAACTGATATTGCCCTATTTCATAATATTAACAATTTAATTAAAACAACTGCAGGTACAGAAAACATCAACTATACATTGGAGTTGCAACAGGGTTGTTGATAGCCGGAGTATCAAAATCAATATTTATAAGCATATGAAGATAAGTGATCTACTACTAAATTTTTACTCTTATTTAATTTTGAATAATCTTGCATGTTGATTAAATCCCTTACACATGATATAAAATAAATTATGTAAACTGATAAATCTGAATAAAAACTACAAACACACACCCAGAAATCATAATATGTTGCATAGACCTTAAAATACAGTGAACCATAATGTAAATCGTTAATATAAAATAGACCATAAAAAACATAGATTAATGAATAAAAACCCTAAACGAAAGATCCATAAAATTATCACCCCTAGGAGGTTGCTTCTCCAATGTAATTACATCCCCGTGACCAATGATACAGTCATCCAACATCTCCCTACAGCCAGTTAGGTAGCAAATTTCTTCCCTCTCGTTTTCGTCCACATCCAATCCAACTGTCCACTCTCTACTACCTCTTAACAACGTTGCTCTTCCGTTGATTATATGTCCCCATCTAAGAAAATGATAACGAAACTGCTCAGGAACTTTCTGCAATAGAAAATACAATCAGTGATACATAATACTAAACTTATATTATTAATGATTCAATAGTGATTTCAATAATTACCAGTCTTCCCATCTCAACATTACTGTGATGAACCGACATTGTGAAAGATGGATACTGAACATTATTAACCACCAGAATTGATACTTGTGATTGAGCCATCTCCCTATAACGTTGACTTTTAGTCTTTTCTAGGTTAAGTTTTTTTAAAACTTGTTTGAAACAACTTCAGTATTCTTATAGAAATATATATATAGATATAGAAGAGATATTAATAAGGATAACTATTGATTAATATAAGTTTATATTTTGATGTATTATAATATAGAAGAATCACATATTTGCTCTCCCAGATTCTGTTCATAACTAAGCATATATTTTCTTCACATAAATATTACAATATATTCTTATGTTAACTATAAATATTTGATTGATTGACACAATCCTAATTTGTTTATATATATATATATATATATATATATATATATATATATATATATATATATATATATATATATATATATATATATATAATTTTCAAATAACAAAATCCGATGACCCATTTAGTCACAATTACATAATAATTTAATGCAGATTTAATGTTGAGACAATATTTGTGTAATAAGTTTCGAAACAAAAAATGGTTTTTATAATATCAAATCTTAGATAGTAAATTAATATATCTAATATTCATATTCTATGTAATTCCATTGTAATTTGTTTCCTTATTTTAAGGTTCCATATCTTACTTACATCAGTAATCATGTAATTATTACTTACTGAACTAAATTAGATTTTGATCTTCTATAATTTTATATGATAAACCACCACATAACAATATAAGCACGTTATTTTCAATATTGTATTGCTGATCTAACAAACATTTTTAAAAATACAAAAAACAAATAAGTATATTACTGATAAGCTTATAACTCAGAAAAAATACACAAAACCTACATTAATTATTCCAAGATTTGTAAAGTTCAAAAACAATTGATAAAAATAATAAGTGTCGCTTCTCATTTACTGAACAAACACCCTAAATGAAAGATCAAGGTTATCACCACCCCTAGGAGGTTGCTTTTCAAAGGTGATAAAATCACCACGATCAATCATACACTGATCCATCATATCCCTACAGCCTGTTAGATAGCAAAATTCCTCCCTCTCTACAACATCAACTTCAATTCCAACAGTCCATTCCTTAGTTCCCCTAATGAGCGTCGCCGTACCATTGATTATATGACCCCACTTTAAAAAGTGATGACGGAATTGTTCAGGAACTTTCTGCAAGAGAATCAATAAACATGCTTTAGGAAATTATTGCTTTACAATTGCATACATATACGTTAATAATTCTTTAATACCAGTCTTGCTCTGCGAACATGCTTGTGCTTCACAGCAATAGTGAAACACGGGTATGCAATATTGTTCACAACTAACACTGAAACAATAACTTGAGTCATCTTCCAATTGCATACACTTTGGTCTTGGTTTTACTAAGCTTGTATGGTACCACTAAATATTTTTCTTATGAAATATAATGAGTGCATATCATCTCATATTTATATAGACATTGGTCAGTTGAAAACATCAAATCATGAAAATTATCTTCAATTTAATGTGAACAATCTGTTGAGATATTGTAGCTACAAATATATTAAGTTATATATAACATTTATATTGAATATAATATATACAATATATTTTCACATAATCAATAACGGATTTAATTACATATATTAAAATTTCAACATTTGTTATACCATTTGTTTATTTCATTATCTCATAAATTATTATAAAAAATATTTGAGATTCTTTTTTTATCATCTATTCTTTTACAATCTGTTGAGATATTGTAGCTACAAATATATCAAGTTATATACAGCATTTATATTGAACATAATATATACAATATATTTTCACATAATCAATAATGGATTTAATTACTTATATTAAAATTTCAACATATGTTATACCATTTGTTTATTTCATTATCTCATAAATTGTTATAAAAAATATTTGTGATACTTCAAATTTCATTTCTTCTTATCTATATATATCTAAACAGATATGAATTAAAAAATTATATACTTTATAAATATTAATTTATTTAATACTTGTTTCGATATACTTTATCATATAAAATAAAGTATATCGTTTGGCATTATTTATTTAATAATATATATGCTGTGATGAATTTTAGATAACACAATCTTCTATGGTAAAAGAGCGGTAAGCAATAGTTTTCATTATATTGATAGGGACAATATTATTTTAGTAGAAACCGGAAATTAAACATAGAGACTGCATATACTACCTTTAGTCTATGCAGGACGAATATGAACATAATTAAATTCTAAATCAGTAAACATATACACGAAATTTAAGCCTTCATCCTCCTCCCACTCCAGCGTGAACTCCCTCTTCAATCCAAGATCATTATCAGCAAGAAATTTGCCACAGTTAGTTAATTCTAATTTCTTCCATGGGTCACCTCCAATTCCAACATTCCAGTACTATATTCCTCGAAATATTTTAGCAGTGCCTTCAAGCAAGTGTCTCCATTTAATAAATTGTGCCTTAAAATCATCTGGAATCACCTGAATAAAATCATACAGAAATCCATTATTGTTTGTTTTAACTAAATCAATCTGATTAATTAATAAGTATTACTTATAACATTAATATAAACAGCAATAACTTATACCAATGTCTTTGATTTCAGTATCTCATCAGTAACCTTAACATCAAAAGACGGACTTTCATCTTCCGATATAACAATTAACTCAAAGTCTGGATCCCTACGCATCATAAGAGTAAGAATATCATACCCATATCAATTCAGTAATTAAACATTTCACAAACAGTTGAATACGAAAAATGCAACTATGAAGCTTACTGATTTCTCATCCTATAGTCTTCAATATATCTACTTTTACAGTTAGGAATAACCAACCTGCAAATGATTTATATTCGATCACGAACATAATAACACATATAAATAAGCATAATTTTCTGGCTGCCTAGGGTTTGAGTGGTTAGATTTTGCAGATTTTATTGCCTTTATTGATAATAGATATATATGCACTATATCATTGTCTATTATATAAACAATACTTATCCAGATCATATCTTGGATCCAGAATTGCATGCTTAATATTTGCTTTTTAAATATTAAATAAAAATAATCATTTTTGTGCATAACAAAAGATTATCATCGTTTAAAATATTTTTATTATGTGCTCTACATAGAAATAAAAAAATTCAGAAAATATCTTATTTTGAAATAAAATGGGTTATTGAATTAATGAAATCAATATAAAAAAATCATAAATATGATACTTCTGGAAAATTTATATGATCGAATAATTTATTCATAATTATCATTAATGGATATGTTACGTTGCTTTTAAAAATAATGGATGTAAATACATAAAATATTTTTGTTTTATATATTATCATACTCTCATTATAATACATATATCACTTTATTATAAATTTATGCCATTTTTGTAAATTATATTAAACTATTATTGTTGAATTGTGTAGTTTTTGTTAAATATATTACAACTTCTATATTAAAACTAATTTTGTGTCGTCTTTTATTTATATGTCGTTTTACTTAATATTATAACATATAGTTTCATTAAAACTTTTAATGTGTATATCTCAATTTTTTTTTAATTATATTTATATCATTACTAACTATTACATATAATATTTAATTTGAAGTGTATTCATATAAAATTAATAATATTTTATCATAATGCAAATTAACATTGTATTATGTAAAATGGTAAATAAATAAAAAAACCCAGATTATTTGTTGTCAATAAGTCAATGCATTTACTTATACATACACATTTATTGTAATAAATCGATCACAAATAAATTTAACAACAAACAAAATAACATTGTCAATATGCATAAAATTTTCGAGCACGTTAAAATATATATCTGAAATCATTAACTTAATGTGTTTTGTAGTTTGTCCATCTATTTTATAAACAATTGAACACATATAATCATCGCACTGGAAAATAGAATTACTTAGAAACACATTCAGCTTTATGTATGTAGTCATTATGTTAATGTGTTTAGTAGTTTGCACATATATTTTATAATGAATTAAACACATATAAATCAAAATGGCAATCTGAATATCATTGAAGCACGTTCACATTAAAAAGTAGCATAGAGCAAATAGCATAACATAATCAATTGATGAAGTAACATAGAGGCAAATCTAATGTAATATAGCAAAAAACATCGTCAATAGGGAAACAATGTAATATAGCAAAACAATGTAATATAGCAAAACAGAATAGAGAAACTATAGAATAGTCTTAAAAAAACATCGTCAATAGGAGAATGACTTAAAAACAAAATAACTTCAAAACTTTTCCTGCTTGATAGTCTTCCTGTTAGTCGAGTTCTTATCGAGGTCATCCAACAGCTTGCGCTTCACCTTTAGACCCTGGTCACCATCATCAACCTTTTCTTTTCCATTAGAGCGGCCACTTTCCACAGTAGTAGTCTTATCTGAATTATCATCATTCTCATCTAAGGCTTGCACGATCTTTTCAGGAGTATTAACCTCATCATCAGAACCACTATCATCATCCGCCGCATCTTTGCGCACAAGCTTAGAAATCAAATCTGACTCCTGATAACAAATGGTAAAAACACAAAATTTACATAATATTTTGGGACTCAAAAAAAAAAAAAAAAACAAATCATTTTTTTTTCATTAGTGTAAGTAAAAATATCACTAAGATTCATATGATCTGGGTCAGTTTTTTATACTTCAGAATATCTTTTAGAAAGTAAATTGAATAAAATCAATAATAAGTAATTTTTATTACCTGTGGCTCAACATAAGCTGAACAAAACCGTGCCAATAGTTCAGGATCATCAGAAACCTTTGTCACAGAAGGGTAACTCTACCACCACGTGATGTATCAGTCTTTTTTGACACTTTAAAAAGTACATTCCTGTCCACAAGTTTGGTGATATAGTACTCTAGAACACCCGGCTCAGCATCCTATATATTGCAAGAATTATTTTGATGTAACACATGTTAAAATAATTAGATAAACAATTGTTTAATAACTTAATCTTACATTGGCTTTTTTGAGATCGTATGCTGACTTCCCAAATATAATTTGACACTCTGAGTCCCAAACAACAAAAAGAGCGTTGTATGTTTCATCAATGACACGAACTTCCATCTTGAACCTAAAGAAAATTAATAATAATATTAGTTAAACCTTAATTTGATGTAAAATAACATGATTTTTAATACATTATTATTTTTTGTTGTTAGGTATAATAGTTACATATAGAAACTGAAATAGGTTAGAATATTATACCTGAAATTTTTGTTAGCTTGTACTTCGCCGCATTCACGGCAAGACCAAATATTATTCACTTTGTTCAGCTTACGATGGCATGTTAAGCATGCCATATACCACAAATCGGTAGCATTTTCAATCTCAGCGATTCCACAGTAGACCCAAAACACACCATCTTAAATATTCAAATCGAATTTCAAAATATTTACTAATATTAAAATAACCATAAATTTTAGATTAATAGAACTGAACAACATATAAAAAAAAAAAAAAAACTTAATTACCTCTCCCTCACATATCTCCAGTAGATTCCTAACAACCGCACGGCCAGAAGAAAACTCACTGCTTGGGGACACACCAGAACTGGAAGCATGTGATATAGACACTGGTTTTAACCGATTCGGAGAATCAGCAACCCTAAAAAAGGGGTAATAAAGTAAGTCTCCATGAATATTACTCGGACACAATTTTTTCATATATTCGTCGTATACTTTATTAAAAAAATTATTTAAGTTAAGTCGTTGCTTTAAAGTAATAATCAATATTGATTTTTTCAAATAAGCATATTAAGAACTTGATAATATATCAACATATATAATAAGAAATTGTGAACACAGTATAATAACAGAAAAAAATTTAGCTAAATTTACCTGTTTCTAAACTCATTGATCTCCCAAACATCAGCATTTACAAAAAGTTGGGTGCAGTTATACGTATTTGATACTTTAACAGAATCTGCATAAAAATTATAGTCATACTTGGATCAAAAAACAATAGATTAATATTATTTTTAGCAAAATATTAAATAATATGCAATTTTGCAGGGAAATTACCATTGTACACCTTCGGTCGGCAGAATTGCATTACTATGACAACTGGCTCAGTTGTTTCTTTGTTATAAAAAGGTAAGACCTGATCCACAAATTCTTCCCACAATGTGATGGTTAATCTGTTTTCACTTTAAGTAAAATACAAAACGATTAAAAATTAATTTTGTTAGAATATTTATAAGGACGTAATAATTTATTTAACAATCTAAATGAAAATAACTTATAAAAATAAATCAGGTTTAGACATAAACCTCAAATCTTCTATCTCGATTTCCATCAACCTCTTCGGTCCCTCCTTTGTAGCCATAATTTGAGGTGAATGCATTTCCACCAAGCGACCTATGACATCTAAATTTCATAGAATAACAAACAATTTCATAAATAACATTGGTAGGTGACATACATTTATTTAATAAAATGAATCCTTGTATCAGTTAGTTACCAAATAGCAACGTTTCATCCTGCTTCTTCAGTTTTGAAATCCAATCAAATGACTTAAAAATGAATCTATCTTTCGGGAACGATGTGTCACGGATATGTTTAATCTTTGTCTTTCCGTAAAAGGAAAATTTCAGTGGGTGAGTTGCAGTTTTAAATCTCAGCTCATCTTTAGAAACCATAAAATCAGAAATGATGTACAAATTTCCTTCGGTAAGTTGCTGTCGAGCAGTATCTATATGGTTCAGCCTTGCAGATCCCCTTATAGTTGAGCCCTAATTTAAAAGGAAAAAAATTTACATTAAACATGGTGAAATAAAACTTAAAAGCATTGCAATAAATTGATTCCAAATATGAAAACTGCAAATATGTATGAACATTACATATTCAGATCTGATAATTGTATAACAATTAAATGCATTGTAATAAATAGATTGCTACTATGTAGTCAAATAAAAACATTGCTTTTGGTCTATTTTTTATGATTGCAAGCAAGTATACAACAATCACGAAAACTGATATTTAAAAAAAAAAAAAAACGCATTATTTTTCATTTTAACGGAACAAATATTTTATATTACAAATTATAAATTGAATGATTATATGAATATTGCAGAAAATATACTCTTAAGATAACAGATACGTTAACAAACTGAAATATGTCTACTCGCAACCTTTATTCTCCAAAACTGAACATGACTATACATTACAAAAACAGTTAATTACTTTACTCCAAAATAAGAAAACTGCAAATATGTATGAACATTACATATTTTTCACATATGATAATTGTGTAGTTTTATTGAATAAATGAATTTAATACACAATATTTACATATCGTTGAAACTGTTAAATTGTTTACCTCAGAATCCCGGAAAACGCATTCGAAGCTCTGAATTTGAGTAGGATTCTTGTACATTGGTATATTATAAGCACGTACCAGACGCATCTTCAAAGCCCAATCATGCCTCTTAGCATGGACATCGCTTATTTTGGAGAAAATCGGAGGCATTTTTATTCTGAATTGTAAGAGGAGAGTTCAAATATCGAGATTTGAGTGAATCATTCAATATTATGTATTTATAGCTTTCGAAATTAGGGTTTGTATCTATTTATTATGCAGCAAAATCAATAATTAGTTGTGATTGAATCTTAAAAAATCTTTTTATTATAAAATCAGCAAATATTGAATCGCTGATTTTACTCAAAAATTAACTGATATTAATGTGAAAATATATGGTTTGTTACAAATAGATCATTTTGCATGGAACACTAAATCCTAACATATATTTTCAATGAAAAAACAAATATATACCCAAAATATTATCAAATCTTTTATCAATGTTATTTCCGAAAAAAATGGTGGGTAGCTGGGCCCACATCAATAATAATAAATATATTATATTTTCGTTTTTCATTAAAAAGTTTCCCATTTTAGCAATGACAAATGGGCGGGAAAAAATGCTTATTGCCAAATCAAGCAAAAAGTCATTTTGTTTTTAGATATATATAGATTAAAGTAGGACAAAAAAAATAGCCGAAAATGTTCTCTTTATTGTTACAGTGTAGTGAAAACTGAAATAGTATAAATATTTACATATATGTAGTGGTACTGTTGCAAAGTTAAGGGGGGGGACAGCGACCCCTGCCAGCCCCCCTACTGACTCCGCCTCTCAATTCATAATATAATTAAAACCAATTCCAGAGTTAGGCAGGGTTAGATAAGCTAATTAAATAATTAATTAATTCATGCAACACAACTAAGCCTATTGATCAAGCCCAATTGGGTATCTTACTTGTTTGGATAGAAATGGGCCAACATAATTTGGGCCTGCGGTACTGGAATGGGCTTGGTGAGAAGCCCAGTTTACTGGTATTACTGACCGATATTGTCTCTGTTCAACTGCTTCCAGTAGCCCAAGACGTCGTTCAACTGATTTTGTATTTCCCCGGATGGTACAACTTTTTATTTTTAATCAATTTAATAACTGTACAATTCTCTATAAATTATCACGAGTCGCGACTTGTTTTACTTTTTCTTATTTGACATATTTAATCATATATGAGTGATTTGTAAAATAAAAAATTTTAAAATTTTACTTGAATTTAAAAAAAAAAAAAAAAGGAAATACGGATATTTGCACAGGACTCTTGTTTTGAGACAATAATTAATTTTAAACATCAATCTTTTTTATGAGAGGGGTATTATTTGATTTACAAATACTGTTTGCATTGTCCCACATCTTAAGAAGAACATGTGATGTTAACAAATGGTTAATTAAAGACATCTATTGTATTGAATTTGGCTAAAAACACCACAATAAGGCTTTTAACTTGTACAACTCCAAAAAAGAAATCCTAGAAAATATTTTTAAAGAAATATTAATGAAAATGACGGAAATACCCCTCAGAATCCGAATTTTCGCTCAAGAAACTAGTTGGAGGTTTCAAGTGGAAAAGCCCAAATACTCCCTCCGTCCCGGCCTAACTTTTCTACTTTTATCGGGCACAGCGGTTAAAAAAAGACATATTTTGTGTAATCTTTGATTATTTTAAAGGTGAAGATTGAGTGTAGGAATTTTGAGGGTGGAGATTGTGAGAGAAATTTACCATTTATAGACAGACAAGTTAAGTTGGGACAAACCGAAAAGAAAAGTAGGAACGTTAGAGCGGGACGGAGGTAGTATTTTAAAGTGCAGTCGGAGATATAACAAAATCCTTTTACCACATTTAACTTTACCCAGGAATTTTCATTTTTTAATACAATTCTGATTGGGAAGAAGTTTAGTTCTTAGTCTATGATTATGATTAGAAAGTACTTACCAGCTGTGTTAAAAATCGAAATTTGATACTCTCTCCATTTCATAACAGTTAACGTTCTAGCTAGTTATTTTTTTTTTCAATTAATTGACGTTTTAGATACTTTCCATAAATTCTATCAAATTTCACCCTTAACTCAATCCTAAAATATCTCTAATATTTAACCTATCACAGAGTTGGTCAAATCTTTATCTTCTAAGATCTTCCCGGCCATTGTTGAAAGAGGTGAAATTATAATCTTGAGAGAGAAGACCAACGAAATTTTAGGAATTAATGAAGTGAAACATATATTATATGAGGATATATTTGTCAAGTTATTTAATTCTTAACTTTTCAATTTCATTTTAAAACGTTAATTATTACTATGATTTAGTAAAAGAAGGAAAAAATGAAAAATAGAATATATAGATAAGAAAATGGTAAGGATATTGGAAAGAGTGAGGATTGGACAAGACAAGCTCTTTCTCACGGACCTCATGCTTGATTAAGATAAGATAAAAGAGTACCCCACACCCCCAATTTTCAAACATTTTCATTATTCTAACCAATTACCCCTCAACTTCGATTTCGTTATAACTAATCAGCATTAATCCAACTAATGCTGGACTCTCAATAGTCGAGTCCGGTACCCGATCCAACTCATATCGTGCTCAAATTAGGTATTTTTTAATTCGAAAGATTTTTATATTTGTATTCAATTCGCTTATCGAATCGAGTATTTCATCATTCGACTGATTTGGGTTATATTCAAATCAAAGCCCGCTATCGCTTTAAGTTGGGAGACTTGGGTCAGGTTTTCTTTAATCATATTTTAATAAAATTACACATGATTTTCAGATCTTTCAACAATTTTAAGAAAATGAAAATATATTCAATCCCAGAAAACTGCTTTGAGAAAAATCTGATCCCCTCGTCGGATGTGATATCTGTAAGAGCAGGCATTGACGGATGCACATGGGGTGCCTCCCTGACCTCGCCATAATATGATATTATATATGTATATTTTAGTCGATTTTAATATAATTTAATTAAATAAAATAAATAATTATATTGTTTAATTAAATAAAATTAATAATGCTAATGTTTAGCTTGGATTAGATGAAGGTATTATTCTGTATAAGCAATAGACATAAAGATGTAAGAAAATATAATGAATATGGAAACATTATATCTTGATTATTTCTTTCTTTTTGTAATTAAAATAATTTATTGATCTTATCTAAATTGTTAGTATTTTATAGTTTTGTTTATAGAGTTGGCTATTGTTGAGCCTCATGGAAATATTTAGGAGGCGCACAACGGTAGTCCTCTTTTTAAAATTTCTAAAATATTAATTTTTAATGTAATTTATCCAATATCATAATTTTAAAGCCAAATATAAAAGAACTTGATTTATAGCTTAGTCAGAAATTGCCCCTACTTGATAAAAAATTACACATAACCTTAGAGCATATTTAAAATAAAATACCGTCTATAAATGAGCCCTCCTTGACTATTTTTTTTAGTCCGTCACTGAAAACAACGACCAGTCTGGGGTTGAGGTCGCAGAAGACTACATCTTGTCAGATATCCGCAGATCGTGTACCACAAGACAAGTGAAAAGGGGCATAGGAAATTCAGAGCGTGTAAAGTCAAGCAGGTGGGAAGAAACCTCACAAAGGATTACATGTAACTACGCATGTTAACTACAACAAGCGACCTGAATTAAGAGTGATAGACAAAGAATAGTGCTCTTAACATGATAGCTGCATGGATGACATATGTCCAACATACAATCTAACACGATTTGTCATGAAATATTAGTGCTAAGTGAACCGCTAGGAAGCTCCACTTTGAAATCTTGTATATATACTCCTCCGTAAATTCATTTTGACAGCTAAAGTAACCACATGAATTATCCAATTATCTACATATATTTATGCTATAACCAAAGAGCTAACTAATGAGTCACTTAGAGGATAATTGGACACGGATGTAGTAGGATGTGTTCCGTCGATTGTGACACGTCTTGGGATAGTATATACACTTAAATAGTGAAAAAGTATTTTTATTTAGAGAGATGTGTAGGGTAGGATGTGTACTGTAAATGTCACATCAGTAGATTTTAGGGTGGTTGATGGTATTAAAATATTGTGATATATAGGTGATGTGAGTAATGATTGGTTGATTGAGAAATGTGATAACTTTATAGGGGGGTGTGGGTGGATAGGTCACATCCGTCTGAAGTGAAATTGTTTATGGATGTGTCATCCCACATCCGAATGTGTCCATCCCTATCCAATAATCCCCTTATACTTGGGAGTCCAACGTCTGCGCAGCCGTTGCATCCACGCAACCCTTATTTTTTTACCGTTAGATTTATTTCATTTCGATCTGAACGTTCATTTAATTTGAATAATTTAAAAAAAAAAAAAAAAAGGACTGAAATGTCAAATTATTCTCTCCTCTTCCCCATAAGTTAGTTATTACAAGTCCCAAAAAAACTTTTATGAAAACTAAGTTCAACACTCTATCTCCGTCTGTTTTCGAAAATAATCCTCCATTAGCCAAGTTTTCCTATTTGTTTATGCGCAACATATTGCGGTTTTACACCAATCCGTCTTCACCCCCTCACATAGACGTACCATGTCGAACGAGAGCAAGACCTCCTCCAACAGCCTTCCCGCCGTCGACCCCAACAGGCATGTCCATCTACGTCGGGACATCCTCTTTTTCAGAGGTCCTCGATTCAAATGATTAAAAAATAATAATGGGGTGGATTCAAATTATTAAAAGACAATAATAGGTCCCAGTACAACTTAAAATTATAAAAATACCCTAAGTTGCATAGGTGCAACGATTGCACCGAAGAATTACCCTATACTTGGTTGTCAAAGACGGGGTTGGAGGAGGACTGCTAAAAGCTAAGCTAGCCCAGCCTACCACTGGCCACGAGTTATGCAGGTTAATTCACCTTTATATATAAGACAAAACATTACGACCTATGACACTTTTGTAACACTTATGAATATGTAACATCTCCATACAATACTTTTGCAATATGTGCGAATATATAATACCTTCATGTATAATACTTTTAAATTATAACACTTTTAGGTAGCACTTTTGAATAAGTAACTTTTATGTAACACTTTTATATAACACTTATAAATAAGTAACATCTTTTAGGCAACACTTGTAATTAATATAATTATATCTTTATTTTATTTAAACTAATCAAATATCTTTGGATTTATTTTCTCAAGTGACTTTTGTTTTATTTTTCTCATGTGTTACATCTTAATTATCACAATAGAACATCCGTAATATAAGTGGTGAAAACGATCAACTCAGGCCTAAAAAAATAATAATTTATTAATATACCTAAAGATTTACTAATTCGTTATCTAATATAAATTTTATTAGTCACTATGTGTGTGTGCATGTATAGATAGACACATATTATATTTTTACTAAACAACGACAAAAGTATTTTGTAGCTTAAGAATTTTATGTATTTCTTAAGTGTGAGAACGTGGGCTAGGAACATTTTGTCATGTATCTTCATGTTTGTAAGTTTGTTTGTTGTTTAATTTTATATTCTATAAAACACAACAAAATTAATTAATCACTTACCTTTAAAGATGACTTTAAGTTGTCTCAAATTGTTTACTGATAATGCGCAATCCGATATCCAAGAAACTTTAACAAAAACCTACGTAAGCAATACGAAAACACACAAGATTTACGTGGTTCGATCCGGAGATCTACGTCCACGGGCAGAAAATCACTCTTGCCGAGGTGTTTCTTTCACTAGAACTTTTAGTTTACAAGCAATAATTCAGAATACAGAATGCGAACCCTAATTCAGAGTTCTTTTCTCATATTTATACTCAACTTTCCTAAACCCTAACTGAACCCTAACTAACTCCCTATTCTCACGCCTATTTCCCGCTGCATGGCGGTTGGGAACGGATCGTGAGCCTTGATTTACGGAACAAACCACCTGTTGGGCCGACGCGTGTTTCTGGACCTGCTGGGCCTACGCGTGCTGGGCCTACGCATGCTTGCTGGGCCCACGCGTGCTGGGCCGGTCAGTGGGCTCAGGTATTAGCCCGACCCGGAGTGATCGGGCCATCCCTATCAGATGCCCCCCCCCCCCAGCCGAAGCGAGGAAGGAGCTTCGGTTGTCACCGGGGTGGAACCGTAAGCAAGAAGGGCCGTGGTCGCGGGCGCGCCGAAGTGTTTATGGATGACTAAATCCAGGGACTCCACGGCACAGTCTGCGAAAGCGGAACCGAACTAGGCCGAAGTGCCCGGGACAGACAGCGAGATACCGAGCCTCCCAAAAGCAAGAAACGTATTGGAAGTACATAATGACCTGGCCGAGGTAAAGAAATCACCGGAGTGTGGTAGTATGACCGAGGTAAAGGAATCATCGGAGTGTAGTTTGAATCTTCCTGACGAAGGGTGAGGTTGATGTGATTGGCGGCGCCATCATGAGAGAGAGGGATGTGAAGTGACACGCTCTGCGATTTCCAAGAAACCTGTTCCCCACGCGCCTTGGGAACTGTAAAACGCGTGAAGAGCACGTCTAAATCTCCATCACTGAATTTGAATAGGCTGCATCAGAGCCGTTGGTTTTTTACGTATATATTTGGAATAATTGCACAGTAACTCTTCATCTTCTTCATTGCGATTTACCAGTTTAGAAAGCGGGAAAAAGAGGGGGATTCTGTGCCTGTGATTCATCTCAAATCAAAACTTCTCAAATTCAACCCAAGTAAGTATGCCTTCCTCTTCATCTTCTGCCTCTATCCAAGAAGTAGGGACTACGAGTGCCACGTTAGATGTCCCCCCCCTTCGATACCTCATTCCGGAGAGGAATGAGGTTAGGACCGTAGACAGGGCCGATGGCCTGGAAAGTAACGTTATGATGGTTGCCTTTTACCAATGCGCGGAGGAGGATTTGGAAGTGGCCTCTGTAGCATTACGGATGTCGCGAGTGCAGATTGAGAGAGAAATCCCTTCATTTTACTTTCCATTTAACTTAGAGTACATAATACCGGACCCTGATGATAGGGCCTGCTGCCCGCCGCAGGGGTTTATTAGTGTGTACATAGATCCCCTTAGGATAGGCCTGAGACTGCCCCTGTGGGACATTGTGATCCGGTTGCTGAAATACTACGATATTGCCTTGAGCCAACTAGCGCCGAACGCGGTTAGGCAGGTAGTGGGATTCACCGTAGTGTGCAAGAACGCCGGGATAGAACCGACCGTAGAGCTTTTTAGGTTTTTTTACCAATTAAAAAACTTCGGGAAATCCAAGGGGTGGTACTCCTTCAGCCCCCGAGCCCGAGGTGGGTTCAAGGTTCAAAACCCAAGTAAGGTAGAGGGGTGGAAGGAGAGATTTATATTTGTTAAGAACAAAGTAGCTCTCCCGAAGTGGAGGAGGGATGAGGTACTTGATACTGCTCCGGTGGAGAGCCCGGAGGCCGAGGTCGTACATGTATTCCGGTCAGTGGGGACTTTCAAAACCCTCTGTTCCGAGGAAGAACTGGAGGGGGCAGGACTGAGCCCGTATTATTCGGGCGATGCGGATGCCGAAGATGGTAGGAGTTCTTCTGTCCTGGTTTTTACAACTATGATTGTGTATATAACTAACTCTACCTTCTATGTGCAGTGGGACGCTTCGGAAAAGAGCCGGCTGGAAACCCCGCGGTGGCGGCAGCGGCCAAAAAGAAAGGCAAGTCTGCTGAGGCATCTCCCCGGGGAAAGATGCCATCCGATACGAGGCCCAGTGCTAGGTCCGAGGAGCAGGTAGGGGTAACGAAGCCTACCCCTATGTCTAAGAAGAGGCCGGAGCCATCTGGGACTCCTCCAGCAGCAGCGAAAAGACTCCGCACGGAGGGGGGTATAGAGGTATGTTCCAGACATGTTGTCAGCTACTGTTAATGCAATTACATCGTATATTTTTCTGTGCTGATCATTGTGTGCTATCATTGGTTCAGTTGAAGGAGCAGGGGCCCCCAAGTCTGTTGGGGTTAGATGGCGCGGACGCCGAAGAACTTCTGCGCTTGGCGCGAGGTATCCTGGACCTCGGTCGTAAGAGCGAGAAGGAGGGCAAGGAGGAGCTGGCCGAAGTGGCTAGGGAGCTTCGGGCGCGTAACGACCGATTAACCCACGACCTGACCGAGGCACGCAAGAGGGCTGTCTTGGTCGAAAATGAGGTTGCGCGTCTGCGCGGAGTGGAGGCAGAGACCAATGTCCTCCGAGGTGAAGTACTGCGGCTGCGGGCAGAGATGGAGGCTCGGGAAGCTGCCGTGGTCGAGGGGCAAGGAGCGATGCTGAAGGCGTTCGCCGACAAGTTATTCCAAACCAGCACGTTCCTTGACTTCCAGACGGAGTTTGTGGCAATAGGGGACCAGGCCACACGATCCGCGCTGCTGGAGCAGGTGAAGGAGGTCTACCCGAATGTGGATGTATATCGTCCAGAATTCGGGTATGACTTTGAGGCAGTGGCCGGGGTGGAAAAGGCCTACTACGCAGCTCTAGCGAATCTGCCGGAGTGGCCCCTGGTGAAGGCTCTAGGGGAGAAGAAACAACTGCTGACGGCCGCGGAGATCGCCAACTGTGAGGTGGACCTGGACCAAGAGTTCATGGCGTTCCGCCGGGGTGAGCTGGTCTCCGAGCCCCGAAACAAAGAACCTCCCCCACGGATGGAGGTCGAAGCCATAGCTGCGGACGAAGCTGTCGCAGCAAATGAGGAGGGAGAAGCCGAAGTGTCAGAGGGCCGGCGAAAGGTGTTGCCCGAGGACATTGAGGGGACTGAGCGGGAGGTCAGTCGTTCCCCTCAAATTTAAAGTTGTAGATAATAGGAATATATGCAAATCATTGTACTGAGTCCGGGACATTGTACTTCCTTTTGTTGAATATAATTGTTTGTATTTCAGACACTTCGTCTTCCCTTTACTTGCATGATCAATTTATGTTTGTTTTCGAACTGAACTCCAACTCTTTACATACTTGAGATTGATCGATCTGGTTGACTCTTCTTTCTGTTTAGACCACCGCGGAACTACACGAAACAATAAAGAAACTCATGCGATCACTTGAGTGGTTCCGCGAAGAAAAGAACAACCTGCAAATGCACGTAGTGCCAAAGCTAGAAAAGCAGGTGGCCTCGGCAGAGAGGAAGGTGGTTGAAGCCGAAGAAAGAGCCAAAGATTACGAGCTGAAATACCGGACTACAGCTGCCGAATTGAGCCGTGTCCTCGTTCACCAAAGGGAGTATGATCGGATACTGTCGGAGTTCGGCCTTCTGACCTTTGAGGAAGTGGAGGAGCGGGTCGTAGAGATCCAGGGCAAAATCTCGGCGCTTACGGCAAATAACCCCGCGGAGGCCTCGGAGCTTGTAAGAAAGCGAGAAGTTCTAGAGTTGCTTCTTAGCATGTACGAAGGGCTGAAGGGCCGAGGCAGGTGGAGGCCTTCTGCCGAGGAATTCATTGCGAGTTCAAGCCGGGGCCAAGGTACTCCTAAAGCTCCCCGGAAGGATAAAAAGAGACCCTCTGGGAAGAGCCAAGGCATTGTTATTCGAGAGCCAGCTCCGGTGACCACGATTGAAGAAGAGCCCGCTGTGGTTGCCGAAGAAGTAGTCGAGGAGCTGGCCAGAGAAATTGAAGTGATGGCTCCGGAGGAGTGGGACCCTGTGCAGTGGGCCCAAACCCCGAGGTCCGCTCCACAACCAAGTAGCCGAGCTCGGACTAGAGACGAAGTCCCCAGGCAAATGCCCAGAGCAAGTCCTCGGCGTCGGGAAGCTCGCGGGGGAGAAAGAGCCGGAGCCCGAGGTCGAGGATCTACAAGATCCCGGAGGACACAGGTCAGACCGAGGAGTAGGCCTCAACGCCGGAGCGCTGAATATTGGCTCGGGGGCCGTAGATAATGGCTTATCTTTTTTTTTTTTTTTTTTTGAAGTTTTATGTAAAAAACTTTTCGGTGTTATATCATTTAGAAGATAATAGAATCGATTTGATGTGCACAAATGTGTTAAGGAAAACAACAAGTTATTAACTGTTTTAGTTAGGTGTCCGGGAACACGATTCGAATAACTCTAATGTAAATCTCCTCGGACGGATCAGGCAAGAGTAAATTCTCCCCGGACGGATCAGGCGGGATTAAAGTAAGTCTCCCCGGACGGATCAGGCGGGAGTAAAGTAAGTCTCCCCGGACGGATCAGGCGGGAGTAAATTCTCCCCGGACGGATCAGGCGGGAGTAAAGTAAGTCTCCCCGGACGGATCAGGCGGGAGTAAACACTTCCCCGGTTAAACAGGCGAGATAGTAATATAAGTCCGGGGACGAAATGTGAATCTCCTCGGACGGATCGAGGGAGAGATTTAATTGTCCGGAGACTAATAATGATAATACGATTGCGTTAGGGCGTCCCCGTAACGTAAAGGAAAACACAGCAAAATGCATAAACAAAGAATTTTTATTCAACGATGAGTGCCGGAGCAAACTAAAGAGTACAAAGAGAGATAACAATCATGAAAGAAACGTACAATGAGCATGAAGATAAGATAGTACTTGGGATTTGGCATTCACAGATAGAAGCGCCTCAAGTTGGTAACGTGCCAGCTTCGGGGAATCGAGGTCCCATTGAGATGCTCTAACTGATAGGATCCGGAGTCGTGCGCGGCGACGACGCGGTAGGGACCCTCCCAAGAAGCATGTAATTTCCCCTCGGGGGCAGCTTTTGCTGGCCGAATTGAGCCGAAGCACTAGGTCCCCGATATTAAACTGAGTGCCCCGGACCCGGAGGTTATGATACTGGGCTGCACGTTGTTTACACCTGGCCTGTTGAATGAATGATTGGTCACGACGATTTTCAAGCTCATCCAAATTTGCTCGGAGAGCCTCGTCATTATCCTCTGGAACCAATGTGATGAGGCGGGGGCTTGGTACACTGATTTCCGCAGGAATAACGGCTTCAGATCCATAAGTAAGGCTGTAAGGAGTCTCCCCGGTAGAGGTATGAGGTGTCGTGCGATAAGCCCATAGGACTTGCGGAAGGTTTTCAGCCCAAAGACCTTTGGCATTATCCAGACGTTTCTTTATACCCGTGAGCAGTGTACGATTGGTGACTTCAACCTGACCGTTGGCTTGAGGGTGAGCAACCGAAGTGAAAATTTGTTTGATGTGAAGCTCTTCGCACCATGACCGAAAGGGATCATTGGCGAATTGTTTACCATTGTCCGAGATAATAGTACTCGGGATGCCGAAGCGACAAACGATATTGCGCCACACAAACTTCAAGATATTCTGACCAGTAATGGCCGTAAGAGGTTCGGCTTCGACCCACTTAGTGAAGTAGTCTACGGCAACGACCAGGAACTTCAATCCCCCTGGAGCAACTGGGAATGGGCCGACAATGTCGATTCCCCATTAAATAAACGGCCACGCACTCTGGATTCCAGTGAGCTCGGTCTGCGGCAAATGCTTTACACGGGAGTGCAGCTGACACTTGCTGCATTTGGTCACTAAGTCGTGGGCATCGTTGAACAGGGTTGGCCAATAATATCCCCAGCGGAGAACTTTCTTGGCTAATGTCCGGGAGCCGATATGGCTGGCACAGGCCCCTTCGTGAACCTCCCGTAGAACTTGATTAGCTTCGGCAGGAGCGAGACACCGGAGACTCGGTTGTAGGTATGACCGCCGGTACAGGACTCCATCATGAAAGGAGTATTTGGGGGCTTTGAGGACAACTTGCCGAGCTCGCAGCTTATCAGTAGGCAGGACTCCATCTCGGAGATATTGAATGATGGGAGTCATCCAATTCGGATCTCTATTGGTCAGTACCGAAACTGTGGCCTCATGAATTGCTGGATGAGATAGGTCTTCGACCATGATATCCGGAGATATATTAGTTCGGACCGCGGAGGCCAATTTGCTGAGCGCGTCTGCTCTTGCATTCTGAGCACGCGGTATTTTCTGGATAACAACTGTATCAAGAGTTGACATAAGCTTGAGTGTTAGAGCACGATACCTGACCATTGTTTCATCCTTGGCGACATAAGTCCCCTGGATTTGCTTGGACACGATCTCGGAGTCCGTGAAGAGCTCAAGATGACGAACGTCTAAGGATTGAGCGAGCCGGAGCCCGGCGAGAACTGCCTCGTACTCCGCTTCATTATTGGTCACCTTGAATTTGAACCGGATGACGTATTTAACTTCAACCCCTTCGGGGTCAATGAGAAGCACCCCGGCACTACTTCCGCGAGTCGTGGATGCTCCATCCACGAATAGTTGCCATTTCCGAGGTGAAGATACGAGGGTGGCGGGGTGATGTGTATCACTGTCTGCCGGAGACTCATGATTGTCTCCCGGGGTTTCAGCCAGAAAGTCGGCGAGTGCTTGACCCTTGATTGCTCGACGAGGAAGGTATTGAATATCATATTCACCTAACTCGACAGCCCACTTTGCGAGGCGCCCAGACACCTCGGGTTTGACAAGAACCTGACGGATAGGATGATTGGTCAGAACCCGTATTTCACGCCCTTGGAAATATGGGCGCAGACGCCGAGCTGCCATGACAAGAGCTAGTACAGTTTTTTCCAGCATGGAGTATCGTGTCTCCGCCCCGTGGAGAACACGACTTGCGAAATACACGGGATGTTGAACCCCATTGACTTCGCGCACAAGTGCAGCGCTAATAGCTTCCTCCGGAGAGAGGAACTGACAAGTGGGTAACTGCTGAATATGATGCTTCAAAGCCTCGAAAGCTGCAGTACACTCCGGTGTCCACTCAAATGACTTCGCTTGTCTCAAAATCTTAAAGAAGGGGAGTTGTCGCTCTGCCGCTTTGGACATAAAACGATTTAAGGCCGCCAAACCGCCCGTGAGGCGCTGAACGTCTCTGAACGTCTTCGGTGGCTGCAGATCCAAAACATCCCGAAGTTTGGCTGGATTAGCCTGAAGACCGTTTTGTGAAACCATATAACCAAGGAACTTGCCGGAGCCAACGCCGAAAGTGCATTTTGCTGGATTAAGTCGCAAATTGTAACGCCGCAGAGTGCGCAACTTTTCGGCAATGTCCTGTACACATGAAGAATGGGTGGTGCTCTTTATAACAAGATCATCAACGTAAACCTCGACATTGCGGCCAATCTGGTCGTGAAAAACGCGGTCCATGAGACGTTGATATGTGGCTCCGGCGTTCTTGAGCCCGAAGGGCATTTTCTTAAAAGCAAAACACCCGAAAGCAGTGATGAATGCTGTTTTGATGGCATCTTGCGGATCCATAAAGATCTGGTGGTATCCCTTATACAGATCTAAGAAACAAAGTGCCACATACCCAGTAATGGCTTCGGCCTTTTGGTCTATGGAAGGTAGGGGATAACAGTCCTTCGGACAATGTTTATTGAGGTCGGAGAAATCGACGCACATCCGCCACGCCCCGCTGGACTTAATCACCATTACCGGATTGGATAGCCAGGAGGGGTAATATACTTCGAACAGGATGTCCGCATCCAAGAGTTGTTGCACCTCAATTCGAATTGCGTCATTTCGCTCCGAAGCGAATTTCCTTTGCTTCTGCTGTATAGGCTTTACGCAGGGATCGATGTTCAGCTTGTGTGTTATTATATCGGGAGAGATCCCGGGCATATCTAGAGGAGACCATGCGAAGACATCGGGATATTCTCGCAAGGTCTGAATGATAGCCTGGTGTAGCCATGGCACATCCACGGCTCCGACGGTGACAGTCTGTTCCGGCTTGGACGGATCAAGCGGTACTTGGGCGGTGGCATCCCCCAATGAGGTACATTCCCGAGGTTCAAGAACCGATGATGCTACCTGAAGCTGCTGTTTGGGAGGAACTTTAGCAGTCTTCTTGAGTGCCACGTACATACACTCCTTTGAAACCCGCTGACTCCCGCGGATAGCCACTTCGCCATGCGAAGTGGGGAACTTTAGTGCGAGGTGATATGTGGAGCATATGGCTTTGGCGGGGGTAAGCCAGTCCCGGCCCAAGATCATGTTGTACGGTGATGGGGAATTCACCACATAAAAATCCACGAAAATGGCTTTTATCGCCGGATAAGTCCCCAAAGACGCCGGGAGAGTGATGACACCCTCTGGCTGGACTTCACCCTGAGTGAAAGTCTGCAGTGGCCCGGGGGCCGGCCGAAGTTGTTCCCGAGGAATCCCCATCTTCTGGAAACAGTCGGCAAATATGACACTCACTGTGGCTCCATTGTCCACGAAGACCCGCTTTATTGTGATATTGGCCATAGTCATGTCGATGACAATGGCATCAGTATGAGGCGTTATCTCTGGAACAGGGTCCCTGTCAGTGAAACTAACAGTTTCAGATTGATGGAGGCGCTTGTGACGTGGCTCATCGGGAGGAGGACGGCGAGCCTCTGCCTTCAAGGCATTTCATGAAGCTCCGGTGGGAAGGGCCCTGTATATCACGTTTATTACGTGAGTGGGTGCATTGTCTCCGGGTCCTCCCGGGGGAGGAGGTGGTGGCAAAAAACGAGGCTGTTGGCGATTGCCGGAGTCTTGCCGTGCATTATTGCTAGGTCCCGGCCGATTATTCTGCCACGGCGGCCGATTCTGTTGTGCGCCCCGGTCGTGATAACCTCCGCGGTTATGAGACGAACCCCCATTCTGGCTTGTCCGAGGTTTGTCATCGGTCCGCGCGATGTATTATCGCAGGAAACCTCTCCTCAGGCATTCCTCGATTTCCTTGCTGAGTTCTCGGCACTCCTCTGTCTCGTGCCCATGATCTCGGTGGTACGCACACCACTTTCCACGGTTCCTTTTTTCAGGCGGAGCAGTCATCCGCGGACAAGGCCGTAGATCGTTCTTGTGAACAGAAAGGATTTCGGCTCTTGACTTTGTCAACGGAGTAAATTGTGGAATATCGCCTCGGGATTCTGAACGCCCCGGGTTCAGGCGGGAAAAGGCACTAGGTCGCGTACTAGGCCCAGTTTGTGCTTTGTCGGACTGCCGCTTGCTAGCATGTTTCTCACGTTTCCGGCGAGTCTGCTCCTCGGCCTTAGCATATCTGCACACCGTTTTGAACAATGCTCGGGTTGTGACCGGTGTGTTTCGAACCAACTCGGTGTAAAGTGTTCCAGGACGGAGTCCATTCATGAATGCGTTGATGACTACGTCTTCGGAGCAATTTCCCACCTTGAGGCTCTCTGCTGTAAAGCGGTCAAGAAATTGGGTAACGGTTTCACCATCCCGCTGTTCCATATTCATGAGGTCGGCCAAGGTGGCCATGGGCTTCGCACGTGCTTCGAAACGCGCCCAAAAGTGTTCGGCGAGTTCTCTGAAAGAGGATACGCTGTTGCGTGAGAGAGAATCAAACCAAACTCGAGCTTCATCCTGTAAATACTCAGGGAAAATCTTACAGTAATGGAGGGATGTAGTGTTATCGCGGCTAAGCATGTTGTGCCTGAAAGCTCCAAGAAAATTGGTTGGATCTCCGGTGCCGTCGTAAGGTGGTATGGCCGGCCGTTTGAACCCTTCGGGAAGGGAGGTGGCCATGATTTCTTGGGAGAACGGTGTGATGATATCTCCATTGGCATCAAGGCCCAGGATTCTGTCAAGTTCAACATTGCGTTGGACTCGCTCATACTCTTGAAGATCTAGAGTATGAGGATTGGCATAACGAACTCTCTTAGCCGCGTTGAGTGGACGGCGGCGATCGACATCGGTAGGTTCATCGTTGCATTGTCGTGATTCGTTAGAACTCCCATGGTCCTCGGAAGAACCAGGTCGTTCCCGTCGCCGATCTTGACGCCCGCGATGCCCCGGGTCTTGTTGATCACGCGAGTGCTGACGATGTGGAAGCACCGCGGGATTGGCATCATGTCCGGCAGGCCCCGCGGGGTGTAGGCGATTAGCCGCCCAGTCTTGAAGAACATGGGTGTGCTCTTGTAGGAAAGCCTGGAGCAATTCTGGTGTGATTTGAATGTTAACCGGTGGTTGGGCAGCAGCGGGATTAGGGTTTTGCATGTCTTGAGGGGGTGGAGGTAAATACTGATTGTCTGGATTCTCAACCGGGCCTTGGTAGCCCTGATGATGAGATGTACTTCTTGCCCGCAATTGCCTCGGCGGCAAAACTTGATCCACGGGTGGATCCTGATTGGATTGAGCACCGTGGCGAGATTGATTCAAACGAGTCGTCACCATGATCTTTGATTACACTGTGAACGTAAAAAATTGCTTTACAGTTCCCACAGACGGCGCCAATTGATAATGCGCAATCCGATATCCAAGAAACTTTAACAAAAACCTACGTAAGCAATACGAAAACACACAGGATTTACATGGTTCGATCCGGAGATCTACGTCCACGGGCAGAAAATCACTCTTGCCGAGGTGTTTCTTTCACTAGAACTTTTAGTTTACAAGCAATAATTCAGAATACAGAATGCGAACCCTAATTCAGAGTTCTTTTCTCATATTTATACTCAACTTTCCTAAACCCTAACTGAACCCTAACTAACTCCCTATTCTCACGCCTATTTCCCGCTGCATGGCGGTTGGGAACGGATCGTGAGCCTTGATTCGCGGAACAAACCACCTGTTGGGCCGACGCGTGTTTCTGGACCTGCTGGGCCTACGCGTGCTTGCTGGGCCCACGCGTGCTGGGCCGGTCAGTGGGCTCAGGTATTAGCCCGACCCGGAGTGATCGGGCCATCCCTATCATCTACAATAAGTAAAATACAAAAAACTATTGCAATTAAAATTAATGGTAATATCTAAAATTTATATACAATAATTAGATGTAACAAATTAGTGGGATATAAAATAAGATATATATATATGAGTGGACGAAACAGAAAGAAGATCAATGAAAACCTTGGATCAAATTAGATATAGACTAGCCTAATAAAGTTAAGTTAGGTTGTAATTTGATGGAAATTTAATATTGAGGTTATTTTATTAACTAGTATCATCCCTTTGCGATGCACGGTTTATATATTATACATATATAATAAGAGATGATATATTTATATAATATAGTGAAATATTAAAATCAACATATACACATATATTCACACAATATAAATTATCATCATCATAAAAATTCTAAAAAAAAAAATCGTCATTTTTTGTTGCTCCTTGGACATGGAAAAAATGACTAATCATTTTAACAATTAAAATTTAAGTGTATCTTGTCTTAGAGATGTTGCAGTACTTTCGCATCTCAATTTTTAACTTTATGAATATAATGGGAATTAAGTGAAATTTAATTGGTTGAGTCCTAAGAAGTCTAGCCTAATAATTTAAAAACTAATCCTTCTCTCTTAAAATTGTGCGGAAACGAGGAAGGATAATAAAAAAACCCCAAGGTGCCTTGTATATGTAATTAAAATAATGATTCAAATCATTTGAATAATTTAAGAATTTCCTCTAATCGGTTCAAATATGGTAGTTATATATTATAATCATCCGATTCACTTGATTTTCTTAATTAACTCGTTTGATAAATGTCAGCTATATGAAAATTTTGACTGATAAACCCCATGCTGAGGAGTGCGATGGATGTTTATAGATGAAAGTTTGTCATTTTTTCCTCAATTTTCTGACCGAGTAATTATGCACGGTTTGAACTCTCCCAAAATAAATGATAGAATACGACGTTTCATTTATAGGTAATTTATGATTGGATGTATACCAATGAAAGAAAAAACATCTATGATTTTGAACTCTCCCACAATATATGTCAGCAACATGTATGGTTGGAATTTGACAGAATATCATTACAAATTTTACTTAATAATGATTGGAGATTTTGTCTATTGCATGAGAGTAGATTTTCGCTCTGTTCTAAAAATCCCCGATTAGCTCCGATTAATCCCCGTCTAGGCGCTAGGCTCTCATTGACCGCCTACGTTTATTGTCCGATTCCTCCCCGCCTAACTACGACTATGTCCCGATTAGTCCCGCCCAGACCCCGATTAATCGCTAGGCCCCAGTCCACCGCCTAACTAGCGCCTAGCGACTTTTAGAACATTGATTTTCGTAGATTATGCTTAGTCGGTTTTATATGATTGGAGATCTTTACTTAATATGATCGAGTAATTATTGACAGAATATCATTACAAATATATGACTGGATATTATTCCTTAAATATGAGAGTAACTTTTGGCAGATTATAGACGAGTAAGTTTCGGTAGAATATAATTATAAATGTAGTTAATATATGATTGGAGATTTTTTCATTATTTTAACTTTTTTTTTACCATAAATTTAATATTTCTAGATTTAGCAATAACATTTGGCCGGGAAAATAAAGAAGTTGCTACTTGTAGACGTTTTCATTATTATATTAAGCAAGATGTTACCACAAAATATTGTGTATATATAGTTTTTTTTATAAATTAAATAAAAAAGTCGGTGTAGCCTAGTGGTTTGATCTTTGTACTTAAGCTCCTACAACTTGGATTTCAAACCCAATAATGATAAATATTCATTATTTTTTTTTCAAGAAAAGTATTATTCATTTCTTTTTAAAGAAAAGTGTTATGTAAAGGGGATTATATGTAATATTTTTTATGGTTACGATAAAGTGTTACAATTTAAAATTTAATATAACACTTATCAAAAGTGTTACTAAAAATCATAAAAAATGTTACATTAAACTTTAACACCGACAAATGTAACACCAATAGTGTTACCTAAAGTCTATACATATTAACATTTTTTAATATATATATATATATATATATATATATATAACATTTTTTGGATGTTACGTGAGTTCAGTTATATTGTAATCCACTGGAAGTTCACAATCTTAAGTTGAAATATGTACATAATACTAAGTTACGCCATTCAGAACACAAGAAATTTTAATAATATTACAGCCAAAAATATTAATAAGAAAACTAAGGGACAAAATGCGTACTTTTAAAACTCAAAATAGAATAAAAATATTAAAAGAAAAAAATTAGGCAATGATGTCTAAATAGATATACATACACATACATGCATATATATCTCTAAACAATATTATATTTGTACATGGCTGGAACGAATCTAGAATTTTAAAAATAGGCTACAAGCTAGATAACAGAAAAACTATGCATATAAATATGTTTTAATACTTAAACATTATTTAATATTTAAGGCCACAGATACAAGATATACAAATAACTAAGGTATTATATAAAATCAAAATAAAAAGTATATTTATAAGCTACAAGTGAGTCTGTCGAATCTTATTTTTTTAAAACGATTTACAATTTCATTATATGGAATTTGCATAAACACATTTTTTTTTTTTCAATAAAAGTAACTAAACAATCAGTTAATAACCGATCACCTATGCAACTCTGTAACTTACTTTTTACATAAGTCATTCTAGAAAATACTCTATTAACACATAGAGTAACGACTGAGAAAATCAACACCAACCTGATAAACAAATAAATTATCGAATAAATCACATGTTTCTTTGCTTGATAAGAATACAATCATATATAGAAAAATAATAAAATCCTAGTTTATCAATACACAACATAACATTAAATCATTAATATATTAACAATGGTGAATTAAATAATAAATATTAATAATACATAAAAGCTAATAGGTTATTGTTAAATGTGAAATAAAAAGTGAGCTATGTTCATTTCCAAATCGCCGGCAAAAGCACATGGAGCTTGAGTGGGGTCTTAATTTGGTTTTTAACAGGACGGATTCAGAATTTATAAATGGGGTGGATTGAGACATTAAAAATTTATCAACGTTCGATAAAGTTGTGACTTTAATAGGATGAACTTCGTTAAAATTTAAAGTACTAAAAAATAAAAATAATAAAAATTATACATTTAAAATTAAGATTCTACAAATTTTGCATTGAACTGGAGCCCGGTACGAACTGCACATAGCTCCGCCCCTGGTTTTCAGTTTCTATTGAGCAGAAGAACTCACTCCCATTATTATAGGTTTGAAGGATAGTTGATTATTCCCTTTTCTTCTCGCTAAGGTTTCTCAGATCCGTCGTCAATGGCCGACGGCTCTTTATCATCGGAAGTCGTCGGCCATCTCTTCTTTTTTGCTCTCTTCTCGTTGGATAATTAGCCACTTTTCTATCGATGACAATACTATATGGCTTCTCATATGACAGCAGTACCGACCTCGCTTCGCCGATGTCAATTTCATTCGACTTCTCATTTGATGGTAGTACTGTTGAGCTGTGGAGCCTAAAACAGAGGAACAGGGGTGTTTCCCGCTGGAAAGCCATCTCGGCCGAGATGGGAAAGGATCTCGGCCGAGATGGGAAAGGATCTCGGCCGAGACGGGTTGGTCGCGTCAAAGGAGGTTTTGCACTGAAGAGTTATCTCGGCGAGACGGGGAGTAATCTCGGCCGAGACGCGGAGGCAGGCAAAACTAGGCGTTGCTGCTGGAGAGTCATCTCGGTCGAGACAGACTAGTGATCTCGACCGAGATCATTGACGCGGACTTATTTTTGTGGGCCTCAAGCAGAGGTCGTTTTTAGGATCCATAAAGCTATTATAAATAGTAGTTTCCTTCATTGCTTATGTAATTCCAAAAATCTATCATTCTAGCACATATCCTGGCTTGGTATCGCCCCCAGACGTAGTTACACATCGTAATGAACTGGGTAACCAAATCGCTGTGTATTGTGCTTGATTTAATTATTTTCTTTATCCGATTATCTAGTCGTATCGTGGTTGTGGGTGGGTTAAATTCCCAACAACTGGTATCAGAGCATCATGTTAGTTTCCTAGGAGAATACACGATGAACGACGGAAAGATTTCGGTGGAGAGGTTCGATGGGACTGATTATGGATTTTGGAAGATGCAAATCGAGGATTACCTTTATGGTAAGGATTTGCACCAGCCCCTCAAGGAGAAGCCCGAGAAGATGCCTGCGGAGGAGTGGGAGTTATTGGACAGGAAAGCGATGAGCGCGGTGCGTCTGTCATTGTCCAAGGAAGTGGCTTACCATACCATAGGCACGAAACGGGAGATGCTGAAAACCCTGGAGGAGATGTATCAAAAACCATCGACAGCAAACAAAGTTCATCTGATTAGACGGCTGTTTAATCTGAGGATGACGGAGGAAACATCAGTATAGCATCACTTGAATGAGTTCAACATGTTGACCTCACAGTTGGACTCGGTGAACATAAAGTTTGATGATGAGATTCGGGCCCTAATTATGCTATCTTCTCTGCCAGACCAGTTGGGCCGGTACAGTGACAGCCGTTAGCGCCACAGACGCTAAGCTGAAGTTTGACAGGGTGAGGGACTTGATGATCGGGGAGGAGATTCGGAGAAATGAATCAGGATCAGGATCGTCCTCAGGGTCAGAGCTGAATGCCGAGAACAGAGGCAGACCGAAGGAAAGGCAGTTTAGGGGGAGGTCGAAATCCACAGGGAAGAGTCAGACGAAGAAGGACGGGAGTTCTGTGAAGTGTTGGAATTGTGATGAGGTTGGTCATTTCAAATACCAGTGCAAGGCGCCGAAGAAGAACAAGAAGGAACAGGTTGATAGGAAGACAGCGAACGCAGCCACGGATGAGGATAATGGCGATGCGTTGGTCTTGAGTGTGTGCAGTCCCATGGAGTCTTGGGTCTTGGATTCCGGCGCGTCATTCCACTCCTGCGGTAATTTTAATATTATGCAAAATTACGTTTCTGGCGATTCTGGACAGGTGTATCTGGCTGATGATGAACCCTTGAAAATCGTGGGGAAGGGAAACGTGAGGGTTGAAACATCAAATGGCTCGAAATTGATGTTGAATGAAGTAAGACATATCCCTAGATTGAAGAGAAACTTGCTTTCAGTTGGACAGCTTGACAAGGAAGGTTACGTGGTAACGTTTGGCTGTAGTAACTGGAAGATTACCAAGGGGGTTATGGTAGTAGCTCGGGGCAAGAAGGAAGGAACGCTGTATATGACTAGTAATTCACAGGATTCCCTTGATCTTGCGAATGGTAATAGTGATGTGGATTTGTGGCACTGTCGATTGGGCCACATGAGCGAGAAAGGGATGAAGGTGATGTGTTCGAAGGGAAGACTGCCTGGCTTACAAACCGTGGAGGTTGGTATGTGTGAAGACTGTGTCTTCGGGAAACAAAGGCGTGTGAGTTTCTCAAGGAGTGGCAGTGCCCTGAGGAAGGAGAAGCTAGAGTTGGTCCATAGCGATCTATGAGGATCAGCTCCGGTGGTATCCATTGGAGGATAGATATATTACATGACTTTCATCGATAATTCGACCCGCAAGGTATGGATTTATTTTCTGAAAAGAAAATCTGATGCATTTGATGTTTTCAAAAGGTGGAAAGCCTTGGTTGAGACTGAGACAGGGTTGAAGGTGAAGTGCTTGCGTTCAGACAACGGAGGTGAATATGAACTCAAGGAGTTCAAGAATTATTGTGTTGAGCATGGGATTCGTACAGAGAGGACTGTACGTGGAACCCCCCAGCAGAATGCAGTGGCTGCAAGGATGAACAGAACATTGAATGAGCGGGCAAGGTGCATGAGACTGAAGAGTGGGTTGCCGAAGTCATTTTGGGCTGATGCAGTGAGCACAGCTGCATTCCTGCTCAATCGAGGTCATCAGTTCCCTTAGATAATCGAATACCCGAGGAGGAGTGGACTGGGAAGGAGGTAAACTTGTCTTATTCACGCATTTTCGGTTGTATTGCTTACGCTCTTGTGGATCCTGTTGATAGAAATAAATTAGATGTCAAGTCTGTTAAAAGTACGTTTATTGGGTATGGAGGTGATGAGTTCGGCTATAGGCTATGAGATGAGCAAAGTCGAAAGGTGATTCACAGCCGGGATGTGATATTCAATGAACAGGTCATGTACAAGGACAGGTTGAAGGATTTGGGTACTAATGATGGAACACCCAGTACTGTGAAAATGGATGATCTAAACTTGAATCGCCAAAAGGAGATTTCGGTCGATGAGGAGAGTCTTAAGGAAGAACCAAAAACACCACCACCACCTCAAAGACCAGTTAGAGATCGTAGGCCACCACATAAGTATTCGCCCTCTAATTATTACTTATTATTCACTGATGGTGGTGAACCTGAGAGCTTTGCAGAGGAAGAGCAGCTTAGTGACAGACGAAGATGGATGACGGCCATGAAAGATGAAATGGTGTCTCTTCGCGTGAATGGCACTTGGGAACTGACTGAGCTTCCAAAGGACAAGAAGGCGTTGCACAGCAAGTGGGTCTACCGAATCAAGAATGAGGCTGATGGTAGCAAGCGCTACAAGGCAAGGTTAGTTGTGAAAGGGTTCGAGCAGCGGTATGGTATTGACTATACGGATGTGTTTACTCCTGTTATGAAGTTGACTACAATTTGCATGGTGTTGAGTATGGTGGTTGCGGAGAACCTACTATTGCATCAGATGGATGTGAAGACGGCTTTCCTTCATGGTGATCTAGGGGAGGAGTTGTACATGGTACAGCCGGAGGGATTTGAGGTAGACGGAAGGGAAAGCCTTGTGTGCAAACTAAAGAAGAGCTTGTATGGCTTGAAGCAAGCTCCGAAGCAGTGGTATATGAAGTTCAATAATTTCATGATGGAGATTGGTTACCATAGATGCCACGCCGATCATTGTTGTTATTATAAAAGGTTTGACAATAGCTATCTTATCTTATTACTATATGTTGATGATATGTTGATTGTAGGAGCCGATCCAAGGGAGTTGGAAAGGTTGAAGAAGCAATTGTCTGAGAGATTCTCCATGAAGGATCTTGGAGAAGCAAAACAGATTTTGGGTATGAGGATCGAGAGGAAGGCGAGAAATTTTTTGTATCTTTCGCAGGCAGACTATGTCCAGAAGATCCTGGAAATGTTTAACATGGAGGATTCGAAGCCGGTTAATGTGCCCTTGGGGGGACACTTTAAGCTGTCGAAGAAGGAGTCGCCGAGTACTAAGGAGGAGCGTACTCAAATGATGAAAGTGCCATATGCATCAACAATTGGGAGTATCATGTATGCCATGGTTTGTACTTGTCTGGATATTGCACATGCAATGTGAGTAGTGAGCCGGTTCATGGGTGATCCGGGGAAACAACATTGGGAAGCGACGAAGTGGATTCTAAGGTATTTGCGAGGTGCCACAAATAAAGCTTTGTGTTTTGATGGAAGAAATTCTGAGTTAGTTGGTTTCGTTGATGCGGACCTATCATCGAACGATCTTGATGGGAGAAAGAGTACGACAGGGTATGTGTTAACTTTTGGTGGTACGGCGATTTCTTGGACATCAAAATTGCAAAAGGTGGTTGTGTTGTCTACCACGGAGGAGGAGTACGTAGCCGTGCCGGAAGCAAGTAAAGAGATGGTGTGGTTGCAAAGTTTTTTGGGTGAACTTGGGAAGGAGCATGGAAATAGTGTACTCTACAGTGATAGTCAGAGTGCGATTTTCTTGGCAAGTAATCCGGCGTTCCATTCAAGAATGAAGCACGTCAAATTGAAGTATCATTTCATCCGGCACCTACTTGAGAAGAAAGCCTTGCGACTTGTGAAAATTCCTGGGAGTGAGAATCCAGCTGATTTGTTTACTAAGGTTGTCACCTTAGAGAAGTTGAAGTTGTGCATAACTTAAATTGGCCTCGGAACGTGAAGAAGAAGAGGAGATGGCGGTACCAAGTGGAAACGGGAAGGAGTAAATAGGAGGATATTTGCTTTGAAGGTATTTTAGTCTCCAAGTGGGAGATTGTTGAGTTGTGGAGCCTAAAACAGGGGAACAGGGTGTTTCCCGTTGGAAAGGCATCTCGGCCGAGACGGGTTGGTTGCGTCAAAGGAGGTTTTGCACTGAAAAGTTATCTCGACGAGACGGGGAGTGATCTCGGCCGAGACGCGGAGGCAGGCAAAACTAGGCGTTGCTGCTAGAGAGTCATTCGGCCGAGACAGACTAGTGATCTCGGCCGAGATCATTGACGCGGACTTATTTTCGTGGGCCTCAAGCAGAGGTCGTTTTTAGGATCCATAAAACTATTATAAATAGTGGTTTCCTTCATTGCTTATGTAATTCCGAAAATCTATCATTCTAGCACATATCCTGGCTTGGTATCGCCCCCAGACATAGTTACACATCGTAACGAACTGGGTAATCAAATTGCTGTGTTTTGTGCTTGATTTAATTATTTTCTTTATCCGATTATCTAGTTGTATCGTGGTTGTGGGTGGGTGAAATTCCCAACAAGTACCGTCCTCGTTTCGTCGATGGCATTCCCATCCAACTTCTCATATGACGGCAATACCGTCCTCGCTTTGCTGGCCAATGCCATCTGGCTTTTCATTTAACGGCAGTACAATCCTCATTTCACTATGCCAATCCCATCCAGCTTCTCATTTGACGACGGTATCGTCTTTGTTTCGCTGATGACAATCTCATCAGCTTCTCATTTGACTGCAATACCGTCTTCTTAAATTCTTTGGCTACTGCTGAACCACATATTGACTATGTTACCCGCATCTAGAGCTATCAAAATGAGCCCGCCCCGATGGGCCAGCCTGCCCAATCCAATAAAAAACTGAGTTGGCTCGACTTTGGATTGGCCCGACGCATTTGGCCCGAAAATGGTCTGACTTTATTATTATTTTTTTTTTAATGGAAGTGTAATACCCGTGCCTCTCACAACTCACTGGCTAATATAATTTTTGCATTTCATGCATTCCATATTTTTATGTGCTATTTGCGTGATGGTTTTATAGTAATTAATTTGTTATATTTATTACGTTATTCTATACTTTGCGACTAATTTGGAGATATTTACTTTGGTAGTCAAGAACCCCCTAGTCTAAAATATTGGGACATGCTACTAAATTTAAGACTACACGTGACAAGTTTAAAATATAGAACATTATGTAGTACATGGAATTGTAAAGTGTGTCATACACAACAACAACAACAACAACAACAACAACAACAACAACAACAACAACAACAACAACAACAACAACAACAACAACAACAATAACAACAACAACAAGAAAGTCATCGCATTAAGAAACGAAAGAGGCGGTGGATAGACTTTAGTATATATAAGATAACATCTAATAATTATCTCTTGCTCTTGGAAAAATAAGATAAAGGCGGTGGTGCCTGGGTGTTGGTTGAGGCTATAGAAATGGAAGTCTGATTAAGAGGTAAGCAATTTTATTTTATGCAAACTCAATTAGTTAAGTGAATTATATAACATAGTTACAAATTAACATGCTCCAATTAGGAATTGATATTGGAATTCGAGGTGGCAGCTTAATTTAATAGGTTTTGAAATAATTTGTAATACTACACTACAACTTTTATTTTATTAAAATACTATATTTATCTTAGGATTTGTAGATTAATTAGGATGATCAAATTACTTATTGCTGCAGTAATAAGGATTAGTTTGTTTATATGCCACTTTCATGAACTTGCTTACATCATTGAAAAATTATATCAAGTTCTATACATGATCTCACATATTATTGTTAATATGAATTGAAAATATTGCTTAATAGTATAAAATTCATTAGTGATACTTGGTATTATTTTAGTCTGCAAATTCTCGAAATCATTTCAAAAGGGAAGGTATAATTTGATCATTTGAGTAATCTATTAGGATTGTTGGGCATTACTTGCAGTTATTACATAAAATGGATAGATAAATAAAACTAGGATGGTATGTAAAATGGTGGATTTGTGGATTTCAACAGTAAGGTATACAAACATATTGTGTTATTAAGTTGATATAATTAATTACCTGCTATCCTAGATGAAACTTACTTGTCAAAGATGTAACTTGGAAAGTTGGAACGCAGCTACCAAAGTTTAAGGTAAGTAGAAATCCATCTCCAACTACAATGCTTGAACATAGTATTTGTGTTTATTATTTGTGATAATTGATTATTGTATGTGTTGTTGTATACCTTTGTATAAAGTGTATTCTTCTGTTGCTAAAAACAAACTGATGTGCATCAATCATGAGCATTAGCATCTACAAGAATTACATGTGTACATGTAAGAAGTCAAAATAGCATAATTTCTTAAATTGATAATGTTTTGGGGTTGGTCACCACTGGCACATTGAGTGTTATATATATTATACATGGTGTCTCTCGGGATGCTTCCGGTGACAGGCGTGCACGCGGATGAGGTTCCCACTTCAGCACCTTTATGATGATGGGTACGGGAAGAGGTAGACTTCCCGGTGGACTACGGGGGCAGGCAGGAGGCGGACCCCTGGTAGTCTCGGGAGGATAGCCGCTTGGTCGTACCAACCATCACTGATATCTCGGGTGGACTATAAGGGGGGAGGAGGGACCCTTGGTAGTCACGAGTATGGCCAATAAGTGATATTCTGGTGAGGTTGTGCCAGTGAAGGGAGCCAATACTCACGAAAACGGTTTTCTTTTGAGTAGAGTTGAAAGAAATGGTTTTGTAAATTGCATCTCATCATTCACGCATTTGTCATGCATGATTTCTGCTTACTGAGCTTTAGCTCACGTAGTTCTTGCATTGTAGGTGAGTTTGACTACGTATGAGCTCGTGAACTAATCTGGCATGCTGTTGGAACTTCTGCAAGTTTTGAAGCCCCGTATATATGAATGACGACCTGTGGGGCTAAACCTTGGACTCACTATGTTTTTGCTAGTGTTCTAACAATCTTTTGGACATGTTCAAATTTAAGTACTTTAATATGTATATTTATGTAAATATGGTGTTGAATGGAGTGTGACACCTTTGTACTCAATCTGGAGCTATGTAAATATATGTAGGTGACGTTTTGGTCTTGAAGGAGTATTCTAAAACGTTAATTTTGAAAAAAAAAATATATGCAGGTTTTGTAAGGCTAAGAAAATTAGTATAGGATAAGTTTTTACAAGGGTGGGTGTGACAGGAAGGCTCAAAATTCACATTAGCACTATCTATTAATTACTTAACTTATTTGAGATAACAAACTATTTTCTGCTCCAATCAATTTTTAGTGGGAAAAGTCTCTCCATATTTTTTAGAATTTTAATATACGTAAATAAAAAAAGTGACTTTTAAAAGTTTGAATAATGTAAGTTTCTTGTCTTATTTATTTATTTATTATATAAGCATATTTTATTATAAGTTCGAATTGAATTTGGTATTGAACAATTTTTTTAGGAAAAAATGCATTGGGCCGAAATTGACCTGATAACCCGAGTATGGGTTGGGCTAGGATTTATGTAGCCCGAAAAAATTTGGACCGGCTCGACCCGACCCGATTTATCTAATGGCCCGACTGAACTAAGTTGCACTGGCCCAATCCGACTATTTTGACAGCTCTACCCATATCCCAAAGTAAACGGACCCTTAGGATATAGAATATTGAGTGTTTGCTAGTAATCACTTTTGCAGAGGTTAAAAATGTCAAATCAACTTTTATTCATTTACAAAACTACTTAATACTCCTTTCGTCCCGGTTAACTTGTCACAGTTGATCGAACACGGATGTTAAGAAAAAACAGATTTTGTGGAATTTTTTATTTTTTTAAAGGTGTAAATTGAATGTGGATATTTTGAGGGTGAATATTGTTGTCTTTAATTGTCATTTACGAGTGTGATAAGTTAAGTGGAACGGATCGAAATGGAAAATAGGACAAGTTAATTGGGACGAGGAGTATCATATATAGACTTGGTTGAAAGCACCAAATACTAGCTTCTGATAATCTTATTTCAATTGATTTCTAAAATCTGGAAATAGTGATTGCAAATAATTTAAAATATCTATTCTTGTTGCCAAAAATGATTTTATTTCCGGGACCGACAAAATTTAGGGAAAATATTTGAAATTTATACACCTACAATTTCCACCTTCATATTTAGACTCCCACTCCCAACAAATACACATTTCCCGTGTTAAAATTATAGCCTCTTTACCTCTTTCATGTTTTACACAAATTAAAAAAATATATATATATTTATTATTATACTACATCCTTATTTAATACGATGAACGGAATATTTTATATATAAATAAAAAATTTAATAAATCATTAGTAGATGTATATTGGAGGGAAAAATATTTAATGTATGACTATCTTTTTTAGCACTCATTCTTATGTACATAAAGGATCTTACCAAAGTTGTTAAATTCGCGATCCTAACTTGGATCGATGGACGGTCTACAGAATCGGATCGTAGAATCGTAAGATTCTACAAATTAGAAAAATATAAATTTAAATATATATATTTATGTATATATACATCTCAAATATGCTTATATATATTGAAAATTGCATTCAGCTGGTGAAATGATGATTAGAAATGAAGATTTTTTTATTCCACTATTGGGTCTTGCTTAAAATATCTCCACAAATGTTTCTTTTGTTTTTCTCTCAAAGTAAAATGATCTTTAAAATTAATGTTTAGGCATAAATGATTCATAGAATCGTACGAGTTGAATCGTTGAGGCATAAATGACTCGTGGAATCGTAGAATTGCGAGTTTAACAATATTGAATCTTACATCCGCGTAATCTAGTGAAAATGTATCACTATTTATACTGAATTACATTTCAATATAATACATTTCTTCACAACGAGTAATATATTTCAATATAAACACTAGTACATTTTCAGTATAACATCTTTCAACATCAAACATTAATACAATTAAAAAAAATTGTTAGTGATTTGAATTGCATGAATCAAAGACTCATGTAATTACTGTATAAGCAAACTACACTTTCTTAGATAATTCAAAAAGTAAAAGACAATTACACTCCCCCTATCCGATGGACACAATTTAATGTGTTTATTAGGTAATGTGATAAAACCTCATTAAATATTACGAATTACTTTATTCTTAATTTGAAAATAAAATCTTTATACGTCAACGGTGAAGACATTAACTTGTTCCTGCCGCAGGGGGACCACATTTCCAAGTACAACAAAAAACTTACTCCCTCCGTCTCGCTCAGATTTGCACACTTTCCTTTTCTATCCGTTCTAATCAGATTTGCACACCCTTAAAAAAGAAAATTTCCAAATAATCTTCACCTCAAAATTTCCATCTTCAATCTCCACATTCGAAAAAGTCAATCAAAAAGTAAAAAATAATTTTTTCTTAACCTTCATATTCGTTTTTATGTGCGAATCTATCTAAGCGGGACGGAGGTAATATCTTTTAAGAGTTGGTGAGTATTTTAAATTATCTAAGAGTTGACAAAATTTAGGGGACACGTTCGATATTTCTCCGCCCAGTCATCCTTGAAGAAAAAAAAAATTAAATAAAAAGAAGGTGGTACTCTAAATCCGTGGTCCGCGATGCATCATATCCGTGAGAAGATTAAAATCCAAAAAAGCTCCGATAATAGGAACCGCTCATTCCTCACCTGACTCAAGACTCAAACCACTAAACATAATCCATCTACTCCTCTGCAATTTCACCCCCGGCGCACGTTATCCCCCCACTCTCTCTCTCTCTAAACCTCCGCATTGTCACTTAACTCCATTTTCTCCGGTCGCTGTCGACAATGGAGTCTCGCGTGCTCGCCGGCGCCACCATCCGCGGCCTCGCACTTCCACCGAAGCCTGCCGCGAGGCTCACCCCCAACTGTACTATCCCCACAGTGAGACTCAGCGATGGCGGAAACTTGATTTGGGGACGGCAGCTCCGCCCAGCGATTCTGCTCGAATCTCCGCCTGCTGCGCCGGTGATGAAGCGGGAGAATTTACGTCCGTGCCTCGCTGCAGCTTCTTCTCCGGCCGAAAGCGGCGATTCCGCCGGGTGAGATCCGCGATCAGTTAGCCCGACCCGTTTTCAAGATGTTTCGGGGCATTTGTAATTGTTTTTTTTAAGTGCTTTTCAGCTTATAATTTGAGTGAAACTGTGTTGGAGTGTTTGAAAAACAGTTTTAGCTTAAATAAAAGTAATTTAAGCCAAACGTTGAAAGTACTAAATAGTTATTTTTCAATCTTTTTCTCGTGAGCTAAAAATTGTTTAAGTATTGAACACTCCAATTTTTATGTTTAACCAAATTACTTTTATCCTCGTACACTACCACGATGTCTATTTTTAATCACTTTTGTATCGAAAAACACCCCTTATCCTTACCCGTTTTTGTTGCAGGGGGGCTAAAGTCGGGTTCCTGGAGAAATACCCGGCCCTTACTACCGGGTTCTTCTTCTTCATGTGGTACGGCACGTGACCTTAACTCCTGTCATTAACTGCTAATGTGTTGACTTGAAATGACTTATTTGCCCCTGCTCGTTGTAGGTACTTCTTGAACGTGATTTTCAACATTCTCAACAAGAAGATCTACAATTACTTCCCCTATCCTTAGTAAGCATATTTTTAACCAATTAAACTGCCGTCATTTTTATTTAATACTTTATTGTATCAATGACGTCATTTACTTAACTACCTGCACTGGTCGGTTTTATGGTTTATTCTACTCTACTCGTGGAAATACCGGGTCATATACCGTTTGATTAATACATAAAATGATATTAATTTTTAATTTTGCGTTCACACATTTAATCAAATATTGTACTACTTTTATTCCATTCAAATTTACACGTAGGCTGGACACATATATTAAGATTTTTTTTTTTTTCGCTTTTTGGTTGACTTTTTCAAAGTTGGAGATTGAGGGTGGAGATTGTAATAGAAATTTTCTTTTTAAGAATGTACAAATTTGTGTGGGACGTACCGAAAGGAAAAATGTACAAATTTGAGTGAAATGGAGAGAGTATAACTTATTTGGATATAACTTGGGACGTGGTAAAAAAGACCACGAGAAGAAAATGCAACATTTAGTGAAATAAAAATGTACAATAGCTTGGCAAATATTGCAATGGCTTAGGTTAATATATGATCTTAACCTTTTTTTTTGTTTTTATAAAGTAACTTAGCTCCAGTATTCACTATTTACATATATACACTCATTGTCTACATGCATTTCATCTGATATTTTATTATAAGGTTAATTACATAAATATTCACGATATTTTCAATTCAATGCATCCGAGCAAATTTTGATCTTTATTACTGATATATAGTCTGAAACTGATATTTTGACCTATACAATTGCATATGCATGACTATACGAATTCTTTTCAATTCCTAATTAACGAAAAGAACGATGTTCAATTGTCCAACGTAATCATTAAATATTATTATATGCATTTAATTAGCAATTTGAAAAATATCATATGATTATATATGTCTACATCGTAATCAAGATATCGATTTTGGAGCCAAAAATTTGTTCGAGTGTATCGAATTCATAAAATCTGTGCATTTCTATATCACGTCTTAAAAGTCGTGCTGCAGATGATAATGATCCAAAAATTTGTAAATTTGCACGTAATTAAACCTTTATTATATATTAGTGATTGCTTTTGTTTAGTACTTAGATTTTAAGCCTAAAACAATTTGTTCATCGGAGACTTTGTTACATATTCGTCAAATATTATACTCCCTCCGTTTTAAAAAGAATATTATGGGAAAAGGCACAAATAGGCCCTTCAACTTTTAGCTCAGGCTCAAATTAACACCTAAACTACTTTTTTGTCCAATAAAACACTTGAACTTTTTAATTTGGACAAATCAACACCTAAACTTTTTTATTTAGTACAAATAGACACTTCCATTTAATTTAAAATATTTTTTGTCGATTGTCTTTCAAATACACGTGTATTGATAGTTTCATTTCACATTAGTGGGTTAATGAGGTGATATTTTATGTAACTTTTTCGTCTCAACTCTATTTTTTATGAGAATAATACCAAATTATTCATTTTTTAATGATGTTCGCTTCAAATTCATAATGTATGTATGTATATATATAATTAATTTTTTTAAAGTGTAACATATTTTTGAAATGAATGGAGTAGCATTAACAAGGTTGCAATGATGATTAAACATGAGATGGATGTAATTTTACAAGAAAGAATCTGCATGCAGACAATATTAATGATGTAATTTTTGAAGAAATTAAGGATTGGTATTTAATTGGTATGTTTAGTGAAATAAGAAAATAGTCAACTAAATTAAGTAGGTTGTTTAAGATAATATTAAAAAAATTGCAATTTTTTGATAAATAATATTTATTGTAAAAATTTTCAAAATGTCTAATATAGCGTTCTTTTCTAAACGGAGGGAGTACTTAATATCTAACCTAAAGCCTTTTTTTCATTGTCCGTACAGTTTCGTATCGGTTATACATTTGTTTGTTGGTGTTATCTACTGCACTGTGAGCTGGAGCGTCGGCCTACCTAAGCGAGCCGTAAGTATCTCTACTCGATCGTATTTATTGTTAAAATTTGGATAGAGTATAAATGAACCTGACTAAAATAGCGTCGTTAGAACAACCTAACTCTCAGAAATCTTATAATTATCTTTCTTTTTTGAGATTATCTGGATAATTCCCTTGTATCTGACAACCTAACTCTCAGAAATCTTCCATGAAAACTGCCATTAATCATCTTTTCTTCTCACTAATTTGGTATTTATGGCCATTTATATGGGCTCGACAATTATGAAGCTTTTATTTAATACTTCTTTCGTTCACATAAATGTCATTTTAGAGTTTCAGGTGAAATCAAAGAAATTCCGAAATAGACAACAACATCCCTCCATTTTTCTCCCCATTATTTTCTTTATTACCATAAATATTTGTATAGAAATTTCTATTTAAGCTTAGGACAATTTTGGAAGAAACATAAAAAAGATGCTCGAATAACATTCTTTTGTGAGAAATAATTTTTTTTAGATTGACACTTATTTATGAATGAAAGGAGTATTTATTTTATGACATATTATATGGATTATAAAATGATTGGCCCAATAAAATAAAAATAATAAAAGATAAAAGCTATTTATTCGGGACCAAAAAAGGAAACCTATTAATTAAAGACCCACAACAAATCTAAGAATCTTCGTATCTGGAAAATACTTTTTTAATAACTAGAAACTGCAAGATGCCAAACTTGGTATAGGATTTGTTAATATTTATTTGCTACTACTTCGATTTTTTTTAGTTGTCATTCTAACTCTTTGTATGAAAATTAAGGAATTTAAGAAGTTGACAAATCATCCCTTAACTAATTTTCTTAAATCCATTTGTTTTTTTAATTATTTCTATATATTGTTAACACTTTCCATAACTATAAGGTTAATGTACTAGATAGCTAGAGAGACACGGTATACTAAAAGTTTGCTTTAGTATAAGTGGGAGATTGTTGGATTTGTATACTGAAAGCAAAATTTTTATGTTGTATACAATGTTTCCTTATTCACTGTTAATATCCTATCTGACTCTGTTTACACTAATCACTATACATGTCCTTGTATTTTTTACTATAAGTAGATCATATGATGTGTTGTAGATCACAGATCATATGAATGGTTAACCTTAACTTGCATGCCCTGATTAACAGTTAGTCCTACGAAAGTGTTTGCGTTTGCTTATACTAAGCAATTTTTTTATTTTTGTTTTAAATAACTTAAGTAGAATGTTTGCGGAAAACTACTACTCGGTTCCGCTCTAACTTTCTTACTTTCCTTTTTGATTCGTCCCAACTTAACTTTCTAGTTTATAAATGGCAAATTTCTCTCACAATCTCCACCCTCAATCTCCACCTCTAAAAAAATCAAAGATTCCACAAAATCTACTTTTTCTTAATTTCCGTGTCCAATCAAAATAGGAACGGTAGGAGTATTTTTTACTATAATTGATAGATGTCTTACTAAATCGAAAGTGAGTGCTATTCACTTTTACTTATAAGTGATTTATGCACAATTTCTTATTTGAATCCCCTCTTTACAAATAAATGCAAACGAAACATTCCCCTAAATCAATAGCAGTCCAAAAAAATATATTAGCGTCTGTTAGATGATATTATAAATTTATGATTAATGAGGGCCTATTTATACGGAAGAGTAATATTGTAAAACAAGAAATAAAATAAGTTAGTCTAGAATCAAATCAATTTTTACACGATAATTGAATTTTATAGTGTCGTGATAAGGTAATCAAATTGGGTATTCTCTTTCAATTTGTATCCCATCTAGTATACTAGTACAAGTCATGTGTTAATTAGTGATGCTATCCTATATACACTTGGCGTGTAGTGATTATTTGGAATGAAAGATGGAATAAAGGATCTTGTCTGTTATGTAATGAGAGAGCATCTTACTGTTTATATATGTTAAACGATTATTCCACATTTTGGTGTAGCCTATCGACGGAAACCTGTTAAAGCTGCTGATCCCGGTGGCGGTGTGCCATGCTCTAGGCCATGTAACTAGTAATGTTTCGTTTGCTGCAGTCGCCGTCTCCTTCACTCACACCATTAAAGGTAACTGTCTCTGCGCATATGATAAACGAGGAAACATGATGGCTAAAATGTCTCTTTGGACTTGGATTACCAGCGCTTGAGCCTTTCTTCAATGCTGCGGCTTCACAATTCATACTTGGACAGCAGATTCCTTTGGCATTATGGCTCTCCCTAGCTCCAGTCGTCCTCGGTACGCTCTCATATTTGTATTCGTTTGCTCAGAACAGTTCTTTTTTTGCTTATATTTATGCATATAGAAAGCTAGTGTTTGTGCTTATATTTACCACATTTAAGCTAAAATCTAAAATAGGGAAAATGCTGCTTGAAAAACTGCTTCTTTGTACACAAGGAGGGTGACAACTGAAAAAGAGTAATAAACACAAAAAAAGTTAAGAATAGCCGTATTGAGTTCACATATCCATACATGTTTCGTTACAGTTTAACATTGTGGAGGTCACACAGGTGTGTCGATGGCATCATTGACGGAACTGTCTTTCAACTGGCTTGGCTTCATCAGTGCTATGATTTCCAACATCTCATTCACTTACCGGAGCATATATTCTAAGAAAGCCATGGTTAAGTCCTTGTTGTCTTGTCTGGAATTTTGTTACAGCGACAACACTTTTCGAACTGTAAATGTTATATGTTTCTCCTGTTTCTGCAGACTGACATGGATAGCACCAATTTGTATGCCTACATTTCCATTATTGCCTTAATCGTCTGCATTCCTCCTGCCTTAATCGTAAGTCCTTTCTAGCTCATATTGTTTATCCTCTGTGAACAATTTCTTATCCTATCATACTTTTGTTTCTGTTTGTTCACAGGTTGAAGGGCCTCAGCTGATGAAGCATGGGTTTAGTGATGCAATCACTAAAGTGGGCTTAACAAAGTTCATCTCTGATCTTTTCTGGGTCGGAATGTTTTACCATCTCTACAATCAGGTACCTTCCGAGTTGAGAGAGAAATCTAAGAAAGATATTATGAATCTCAAGGTTTTACAATGCAGAAAGCTTCTAGAGCAACACTGTTCTGTTACAGAAACAGTTACAACCGTTTTCTTATTCTAGAGACTCAGCTGCATGGCTCACTGCTGTGCTTTTTATACTCTTAATATAAAGCATAGCCCCGATGATCAAAGCTCAAACTTCTTGTTCGTTTTTCTTCTCTTTTCAGCTGGCTACGAACACCCTTGAGAGAGTTGCGCCGCTCACTCATGCCGTTGGGAATGTGTTGAAACGTGTTTTCGTCATCGGATTCTCAATCTTGGTCTTCGGTAAATACAATGCCCTGAACTATTTGCACCATAATATGAGGAATTTATACGATAATATCTTTTGAGATATGACTAGTCTATACAAATTCATCTCCCAAACAACATATAACAGGATCTTGATACTATATTTGACCATTTTATTTGGAAACCCCACAGGCAACAGGATCTCATTACAAACTGGTATTGGTACTTCCATTGCAATCGCTGGAGTTGCAACCTACTCCTTCATCAAGGCCAAGATGGAAGAAGAGAAACGAGTAAGTACATCAATTCTTGCAATACATGTCTTGATTTTCCATTTATGCTTGCTCAGTACTCAACTATAAAGAAAGAGTGAGCTGATTTTGTATATTATGAGATACATCTGTTCTTAGCTTTAGACGGCGTATGGCTAAACTTATAAATACCTAAAAAAAACATGGACCCGTTTACTTTATAAGATAATCCTGAATAAGGACAAATTATTCAGGATAATTTAGTGTTTACTTGGTTGGAACATGAAAGCAAAATAATCGATAACAATGTATTCGAGACAAAATTGCCCCATTAGGAATCCCACCTCCTAAGGTGGGTATTTATCTGAATTCAAGGTTTGTATTGAATTACACCTAGTAGATATTGAATTCAATCATCCAAAGTGAACGTAGGATAAGATGAGATAGGTTTGTATTGAATTACACCCCTTATTTATTTTTATTTTTTGTGATTGGCAGCAAGGGAAAGCTGCATGAGTTGTGATGGAGCAACATCAGCCGACATTGAAATCAGAAGAAAATTTAGCAATGTGGAATTTCTTTCCTCTTCTGAAATAAGTTCTTTAATTGCTTTGTTTTGTTGGAAGTTGAGAAGTGTTTAATTGAATTTCTTTGAGACTACTTTAATAAATTGTGATTCCTCTTCACAACTTATGAGGGTCAAATATGTGAATAGTGGTACAGCAGCACCATGCATGCTCAAATATATATATATATATATGTCTTTCTTGTTTTCCTTTCTACCATTTTGATTACTTAACTATCTTGTCTAAGTTGTTCTTAATTTGTGTTTAGACAATATAACATACTACTTCCGTCCCGTTCTAATCTGCCTATTTTCCTTTCAATTTGTCTCAACTTAACTTGTCAGTTTATAAATGACAAATTTCTTTCACAATCTACACCATCAATCTTCACCTTAAAAAAGGTAAAAAAATTCAACAAAATCTGTTTTCTCTTATCCTTCGTGCCCGATCAAAATAGACAAGTTAGGTCAGGACGGAGAGTGTATACATTATACATAGATCAAACAATTAGTTGATCACCAAATAAGATCATCATAAATGTTTTCGAATAATAGGCCACCACATCAATTAGTAAAATGTAAAAACAAAAAACATTTTCCAAAATTACAATTTTAGAATACTGATCATAGAATGTAAGTACATTAATTTATATATATATATATATATATATATATATATATATATATATACATATACCTATTATAAAAATATAATATTTTGTATCGTTCAATTTTATAATGTCTAATATATTCTGAGTAGTATCCTATATTAATTTCATATGTACTGATGTGTTCGAAATCAATATACAATGAAAATATTTAGAAAATATTGGTGAATAAAGGACATTCCCTTCCTCCTTAATAGAAAAGGAGGATAATCTTACTTACATGTTATCTCCTCCTTAATTCGATCTTTTCACCAATAAAAAAAAAAAATCATTTTACATTTTTTTTGTCCCTCAAAATTTAAAAGTGTTATAAATTTTCCGTCTTAATTCTGTTTTGATGAAAAATATACTAAATTAATCTTCTTTTTGACATCTTCGTGACATCCATGATATCATATATATTATTCAATATTTATCATTAAATGAGAAATATTTTTTTTTATGATTATTGCAATATATTTTGATTTATAAATTTTTAGTATGTAAATAAAAATGTCAGAAATAAAAAAAAATAAAAATTAAAGCATTCAAATTATTTACTTTTTAGAAGATTAAAATTATTTATTTTAATTTTGTCTTTTTTATCTTAATAATCTTGAATTATTTCAATCAATTCGTTTAAAAGAAAAAATAATAAATTTAGACAAAGTCTCATGTACACCAATTGCACGGTGCAATTCAAGATGAATATCACAATTTATACTTAAAGGTATCACATGTCTTGAGTAACTTTATGCATAATTCGTGACCCGGATGTTTATGTAATACCTTTAATATAAGGGTAATTAATTATGTGTTCGATTTTATACTCTTAAATAATATCTATGACATAATTTCATCACATCTACCTTATTCTTAAAAGTAAAATCTTTGAAAAGTCAACTGCTTATGTGTCTTTTTCTCCTTTTTTTTAATTTTTTTTAAATCATCTATTTATATTTATGTGTATATGCGCGTTAGAAAAAAAGAGAAAGGGGAGAAATACGAGGGGAGTTGGTTAAGAGCCAACCAATCATATTTTTTTTGCTTTTTTTTTTCTTTTCCCCTTAATATTTAAAAGTCGTATAACTTTTTCGGTTCAACTCCCTTTTTTATGAAAAATATACTGAATTAATCTTCTTTTCACGATCTTCGATTTGACATCCATTACGCATATATTAAATATTAATTTCTAAGTGTTATTTATTTTTTATGATATATTTCGATTTTAATTTTTTTGTATATAAAATAAAAATACTAAATATTATCAAAATAATATTTTATGTGAAAAATTATTTACTCTTTTTCAGAAGATTAATTTCTTTTACTTTAGTTTGCGTTTTTATAATATTTTTTGTGAATCATTATTATAAAGAAATTTGATAAAAAGATGAGCCGATTCGTTAAAGTTAAAATTTACGGTCAAAAGTTTAGATATAATAGTTAAAATGATTTGTTGAATGAATTAATGTCTCTTTTCTTTTGTGAAAAGACAAATGATGTTAACTACAAGTATAATAGGTTGATTTTTTTTTTTTTTTTGCTTTAAATACGTCACAATAATATGTTCTAGCGCCATTGCTTAATGAACTAATATCATTGTGGGATTTCATGCTAACATTACTAAATAGAAATATAATATATGTGACATCGCTTCACCCTATATCAATATGTAATTGTATTAGTATATTATTCAAATATTACAAATATACAATTATCGCATACACCAGTGTTATGTTATATATTTTATATCAAATTTTTACTTATTATAGTACAACGTTGCATACAAGTCCTTTGTAATATATTTTATTCATTACTTATTTTTAGTTTCATTATTATACATATTTATCTTTATATTTAAATAATAATTTAATAAAAAAATTATAGCCCGTGCATCGCACGGGTGGCAAACTAGTTTACTATTAAAGGAGAATCGCAGGTACGTGGCGCAATATCCTTAATCTAAACTCCTTAAAAATAGCTTTATATTGTTCTGCCACGTGTCCTTCTCATTTTTTCCTTTTTTCAGCCTCCATCATTCCTATTCCTATTCCTATTCCTACTTAATATAAAAGTAGGATAGTTTAGGGTAATGTGTCTTCACCACCTTAATTCTAGGCTTTTTAAAAAAAAAAAAAAATAATAATAATAATAATAATATATATATATATATTTATATATATATAAAAGCAAAGGAACCAACCAACGTCCCTCTTTCATTTTTCATTTTTTTTTTAATTTTAATATTTTCAACTATAATTTAAATTGCGATTAACTTTTTCGTTCCTAATCAAAATTCCAAATAATATATCAAATTAATTTTTTTGCTGAGATCTTTAGTTTGACACCCATATTAAATATAAAAAAATCAATTACTTAAGAACAAAATATTAGACCTAAAATATGAGCTATAATTTTTTGTAGTATTGAATAATTTGCTTAGTTTTGTAATATGTACATAATTAAATTATTTTTATGAGTTTGAGCCACAAGTATTTAAATTTAAATATTATAATAAAAAATAATCCGATTCTTAAATTTATAATATTGATTGTTTCATTATAATATCTTTTAATATGTGGTTATTTCTATAAAAAGAAAATTATTAACAAAAATTGTAAGTAAAAAATCCCCTTTACTATTATAGTAAGAGTTATACACATCCTCTTTTACTACTCCCTCCGTTCCAAAATAGATGATGTTTTAGCTTTTTAAACAAATTCCAAAATAATTGATGTTCTAGGTTTTTTTTACCATTTCTCTCTATTTTACCTCTATGTAAATCCAAAAATATCTTTGACTTTTCAACCTCCCACTCACATTTGATATCATTAAATCTTATCTGCACAAATTTTAGAGGGTTATATTTGGTAATATATTTGTTTCTTAATTATTCTGTTTTTTTCTAAAACATCATCTATTTTGCAACGAAGGGAGTATTAAAAAAGAATCTCAGGACACGTGTCAATTAGCCATCTATTTAAATTTCTTTTTTTTTAGCTGCGACACGTGTCCTTTTTTAATTTTTTTTCTCCAAAAATATATTATCTGTAACAATAAATTGTGTAGTTTAAATTTGAATTTTCAAAATTTCAAATTATTAAATGTCATAATATAAAACCTAATTATCTCTATTTTTTTTTTGATGTTAACTTCTATCCTATGTCACGTTAGTTTCGCCTTTTTTTTCCTCTCAAATTTTAAAAGTGTGATAATTTTTCCGTCTCAGTTTTCTATGAAAGTTATATTAAATTAATCTTCTTTTCATGATCTTCGATTTGACGTACATGATGTACATATTTAATTTAAATATTAATTTTTTCAAATGTGAAATATATATTTTATGATTATTGTAATATTAAAAGTAAAATATATAAATAAATAAATAATATAAGATATGACATGGAAGGGGAAGAAAAATGATTGTATAATAATATATGGATAAGTTAATTCATTGACACGTATCCACTTGATACTCTCAAAAGTGTATATGACATAACTTCATTTTATTTTATTAATAGAATAGAATATATTAATCCCGTGCATAGTACGGGCGGACATCTAGTTTTTAATATAATAGAACATATTATATTCTAGACTATTAATCCTTGGTTCAGTCATTCAATTGTAATTTAAAGATGAGAGAATTTGTTAAAAAAACGAGAACTTCATGGTCAAAATAAATCAATAAGTATATTAAAAAAAGAGAGAAAGGGGGGTGATTAAAAGCTGTAACAGGTTGCCGGACAAACTCAGCTTCCGAGCTGCAATGGCAATACCGTTATTACTACTTCCCTCCTTCTTTGTCTTTCTCGTTCTCTCGCCCTCCGTGTCTAATGCCCTAGCTTCTCCGGCCGATTATCGATCGCCGACGTCTTGTTCCGATAATTCTGAGTTGGAAGACGCCAAGTTCAGAATCGCTCGATTAGGTATTGTATTAGAATAATCCGCTACAATTTTGTCATTTTTAAACTGAATTGATACTGTTGGTAATCGCAGAATCAGCATTTGAGGAAAGAATTAGAGAATTGGATGCGAAATCCGAGTATTTCCGGAACTGCGATAAGAAAATTGAGGAGTTGAGTACGGAAATTGATCGGCTTAAAACCGCGTTGTCGGATTTTGGGCGTGATTACTCAAATGTGAAGCTCGAAACTCTTGAGGAAGAGGTATGATTTTGATGGTTGAATTTTGTTTTTCTGTGATACGATTACTTTTCTGATTTAGGGTGTTTGTAATTGTTTTTCTAAGTACTTTTCAGCTTATAGATTAAGGTAGTGTTTGGAAATAAAATTTTGTTAAAGCTAAAAGCTGATAGAATCTGAGTGTAGCAGCTTCTGAGAATCAGCTTTTAATTGCTTTTCAGAAGCTATTTTGCGTCCTAAAAATGAGTTTGCAAACACTCCAGCTTGTAAAAAGTGCTTTTAAAAATTGATTTTTGGAGTCTAGATGTGTTTGCAAACACCACCTAAGAAAGCCATGTTGGAGTATTTGAGAATTTTTTTAACAAAAATAATTTTAGGCCAAAAGCTAAAAGTATAAATTATTTGCTTTTTCCATCTTTTCGGTACGTTGATAAATAAATAGAAGTTTTTCTCTCATTCATAAGCTGAAAACTACTAAGTATCAAACACTTCAATTTTTATATTAACCAAAATCACTTTTTATTCTTAAGCACTGAGAGGGTGTTTGCAATTGCATTGCCTAAGTGTTTTCAGTTTATAGCTTGTAAAAGTTTTTTTGAAGTACTCCTTTCGTCCCAACTTATCTTGCACACTTTCCTTAAACAACCGTCCCACCTTATTTTGCACAGCCTGAAAAAGGAAAGTTATAACATAATATCCACCCTCAAAATCTCCACTCTCAATCCACCTTTGAAAAGTCAACAAACAACTAAAAAATAATTTTTCTTAATACCCGTGCCGACCCCTTGTGCAAGATAAGCCGGGATGGAGGGAGTATTTGTTAAAACAGCTTCAACTTTAATAGAAGTGATTTTAAGTCAAAAATTAAAAGTAGAAAATAGTTGTTTTTATCAACTTTTTGGTAAATAAATAGACCAAAATCACTTTTATTTCTCAAACACTACCTACTTTTGATTTTAAGTAAGTTGACCATTCTTGAAAAGTTAAGCAAAAAAAAACACTCGTATGATTTTTGTAGGTTCGACTTCTATGGGCAGCATCTCAGAAGAACAACTTCGAAATCTACGGCTTGGAGCGCAAGGCAATAGATGCTGAAACAAAAATTAAAGAACTTACATCACAAATAGAAAAGGTAGATTGATTATGCTTGTTTAAATTGATCTTTTACGTATATATGCTTCATGATCGGAGTTTGGGTTTCTTGTTGTCGGATAGTTAATACTTCAACCTTTCTTGCCATAGTTTCATTCACTAATGCCAACTTTTCTGCGTTTGCATATTAGTTTGCAGATACTTGTCATGCAGAGAACAAACTCAAATTCATGTCCTCTATGATGTAAAAACTTGAGATAAAAAAGAACCAAGTATGGTGACAAGATCACATGAAAAGCATTAAAAGGGTGTTTGGCTAAGCTCATTTCAATGATCTTACAAGTTGTTTAAAAAGCTTGTAAGATGTAATTTCTCAATAGCTTATAAGTTAATTAAGAGTTTGGATAAAAAATCTTATAGCTTGCAATTGAATGGAGTGATTTAACTATGAATTTGGGATTAATTTGAAATGTGTGATAAAATAAGTGTGTGTAGTGTTTGCGAAATTCGTTTAATGTGTGTGAAGTATGTGTATGTGTGTGTAGTATGTGAGATTTGAGTGCAGTTATTAAGATCTTAAAAATAAGATGGAGCAGAAGAACTTATTTTTTTAGAAGCTTAAAAGCTCTAGAGCTTATTTTTCCATGTTATAAGTCGTTTTATTTTATCAACACGTTTGAAGACTGTAGTTTTTCTTACGTAATGTTCTTTTGCATGCAGAATGCTGAAATTGTAACAGAACAGTGGATTCAAATTCAGCAACTTGAGCAGGCTGTTCACATGGCTGAGGTATTTGTACATTCCTCTTTGTTCTTGCCAGGTGTGAGTGTAATGAAAACCACCATGGGGCGTTTGTATATAAATACCTTCTGGAAAAGTGGTTAAATTGAGTTTTGTAGTGAAACAAGAATTTAGTAGTATTTAGCTTTAAAGTGATTTTTAATATCAACTTCTCAAAATATGGGTCTTATTGACTTCTCAACAACAGTTTTTAATCACTTTCGAAAAGCATCTTTCTTGGCAAAGATGATATTGCAAAGACCCCCTCAACTTGGAAGTACTTCTCAGAAGTGATTTTAGTGGTCATTTGTGTTTGCAAACACCTCCTATAGTCCTATATCAGCTAACTGCACACTCAACTTCGTGCTACAGGTGCGAGTAGCAAAGAATAGGAAGGAATTATGGGCAAGATGTCCATTTATTAAGGTATAATGTGCCTGCAATACTTTGATTTATGTGGATTGATCTTTTTTTTTTTTAATTGTTCAACTTAGGGTGTGCTTGCAATTGCTTCTATTTTAGAATAATTGATTAACTTTAGAGATTATGGAATTTTTTTTTTAAGAAAAAGTAGGGAGTGTTTGCAATAATAACTGATTTATACAAAAAATAGAAATTGAATTGTTTGTGAAAAAGTGATTTTAAATAGAAGTTGTATGTATAACAGTATAAGCAGAAAAAAACATGTGATGACCTGCTTTCAGCTTCTATTTGAAATAAGTTATTTTAAACCACTGAATCGGTTATTTAAAAACACTCAAATTACAAAAATGTTTATTCTAAACTTTTGCAAACACTGCCGTACAACACTTTATGTTAGCATGTACAACAACGAGTTCACTCTTTCTGATTTGCTGTGTTGCTTTTCTACCTGAAGTAGCAAAACGAGAATTAATGGCGGATGCACAGAAGTAAAAGGGTTGCAAAAAATCATATATATATATAGGCAATCTATATTTTATACTTCATGCCCCATAATGAAGAGTAGATGAACTTTAATCTGCAGCGTTTAGGAATTAGATAATATAATTCTATTGTCCGTCCCCACTTCAATAAACAAAATATTATCTTGAATCACTTTTGGAGTGTACGAAACTTGTCAAAAACAATTCTAATTTTGTATAAGAACTTTCTTGTTTGTAAGTCTTGGGGGTGTTTGCAATTTTTCACGTGCTTTTCAGTTTATAACTTGGGAATTTTTTTTTGGAGCGTTTGAGAAAACATATTCAACTTTGATAAAAGTGATTTTAGGCCAAAAGCTACAAGTAAAAAGTAGTTTTTTTTCTTTTCTAACTTTTTGGTATTTGGTAAATAAATAGAAGTTTTTTCTCTCACTCATAAGCTAAAAAGCTGCTTAAGTATCAGACACTCCAACTTTTATATTTGACCAAAATCAATTTTATCCTCAAACACTACCTACTTTTGATTTTAAGTAATTTTATCATGATGTCTACTTTTAATCACTTCTTCAAAAGTCAAAGCAAAGGGAAACACCCCCTTATATTTTATGTTCTCAAGTTCTAGAATTCGTATACTTTATCATGTTACTCCTTTTTTTTCTAGGGCTCGCTTGTCATTTTGATTTTTTAATTTTTTTTATAGTACTTCATATAATTGTGCATACCCTATTCCGAAATCCTGGATCCGCCACTAACGAGAATTCTGTAGTTCGTTATGACTGTTTACAGTGATTGTCTGAAGACACTGAAGAGGATTCTGGATCCTTATGTCCCAAGGAATGGATCAATGTTAGCTTATTGCAAGTCTCGAGCTTTGCAAACATTTGAAGCTGCAAAGCATTATCATCATCAGGTACAAAATGTCTTCTGCATCAGTACATACAATAAATAAACTAACTTTGAGAAATTGGCCAATACTGCACCATATTTGACAATTTTAAAAGAATTGGATAAAATAGCCAAATGCCACAAAGCTTTGGAAGACGGTAGGGGTGGTGAAACAATTTCTTTTGTTTTCCACTTCCGGAGATGTGTCAACCACGTTTTGTGGTGATAAGAACTTGGTTGACCCAACATGGCATGCATTAAAATCTTTAAAACCCTGTCATATAATATGTGTATTTGAAAAGATCTGAGAAGCCATTTTGAAGTGAAAGAGTTCTTTTCTCTCCTCTCGCATACCAAAGGTGGTTTTTGGTTAGAATGCCAAAGGAATGAGTGTGATTTCTTCATAATTGTTTAAGAAGTTCCCTCTGAAAATAATTAATCGGTCAAGAGGGTCTGCTTTTTCTTAATGTACATCTCCCTTATCACTTAGGTGGACTGGATTGGGTTTTATTAGCGTAGTAGATCTAGCTGTAGACATGTTTCTTTGACAAGCCTGCATTAGGAATTGAGATGAGTTGTAGATAATCGAATTGGAAACAAAGAAAGCTGAACCATATCTTGAAATTGTAATGAGTGTGATATGGGAATATTGTAATGCAGCTAGGCTACTCTGCTCATGAACATTTTATGTTAGGAAGCTGCAGAAAACAACAAAATGTTGGTTTTCAATCATTTTAGCCCGTTTGCTCCGGTTCCACCACGCTCGGGTTGTATTTCTCGTCATAATTGGTCTCTAAACACCTGAAATTCACTCAAAAACAACTTTTCCAAGATCAAGTGACTGAGTAATTTAATCGAAACAATTGATGAACGGTCAGCAAATAACACACTATAAGCGCCTAATTTAAACTCAATTTAACACTAAAAACACCATTTATCACTTCACTGTGGCTTCGTTGATTAAAGTATTACACTACTCAACATCTAGACTCATCTTTCTAGCCATTTACTTTCTGAAGCAATAATAATTACAACATGAAAGTTTTGCAATTCATTCAAAAGAAAATATTTGTCTTGAACTTCTGCATAAAGAATTGAAATGGTAGTTGTTTATTGAGCGTGATAGATCTTATTTCCCAAATATTCGGTATTATCAACTGATATTTTTTCTGTTTCATAGTTGCAAGATTTCATAAGACATGCAATGATGGGCAATGAACTTACTGCAGCTCTTGCTCACGAGGAACTAGTTTTTATCATGGTAGCTTCTTTCACTTCTTTTCCATGCTTTACATCATTAAGAGGGTGTTTGGCTAAGCTCCTCAAAACATCTTATAAGATGTTTGAGAGCTTATAAGCTCTTGAAACAAAATAAGATGTAAAATAAGCTTAGAGCTTATAAGCTCCAAAATAAATAAGTTCCTTTAATCTATATTATTTTATAAGATATTATAAGTTACACTCAAATTCACATACTACACACACAACGGGCACTTCACACACTTCTTTCACACGCTACACACTTTTCACACACTACACCCACCATACATGATACACACACACTACACACCTTGTTAAACTAAATCACTCAATTAAATTACAAGCTTATAAACTCTTTTGTCCAAACACTTTATTAATTTATAAACTATTGAGAAATTTATCTTATAAGCTCTTAAAACAACTATAAGATGTCTTAAAAAAGATTAGCCAAACACTCTCTTAACTTTCTCATAAGCATGCTGAAAATTATATTATCTACTGGCTCTGAATTCCAACTTGATTCTGCTAATTAGGCATCAGCACTGGTTGCGTTCCCGTTAATGACTGCATGCATGTTACTCCTGTCACAATTTAGCTAGCTGGGAGTGGGAGTAAAAGTTGCTGTGTGGATAAAGGTAGTCTACTAATCATTTTCCGGCCAAACTACTGTTTAAATACGTGTACGGTGTAATTGTAGTTAAAGATCGGATTTTGCTACCCTCAAATTCTAAAAATTTTGATAAATATCTGAAGAATTTTTGTAGCCCCTGATTACGAAATCCTGGCTCCTTCCTTGCTTGTTGGCATCGACTCAAGAAAAACTCTATGTTAGTTTAATCAAGTAGTTGTCAGCTAGAGCTCAAGCTTAGAAATACCCGACTCAGTAGCCTGGTGAGCCTTATCGAGTGTGATTGAACTTTGCAAGCATTCTTAATTGAATTGTAAGAAGTCTTAGATTAGTTATCAAGGAACTGTAGGTATAAAGCTCTCCGCACCCCCACCCCCACCCCCACCCATCCCACCTATAGTTGTCAAACGGACCAGGCTGAATTCGTCTGGCCCAGGCCCACTTCAGTCCGCCTTCTAAGTGGGCCAATTCGGTCTAGGCCGGCACTAGAAGCAGGCGGGGCTTTTTATATAATACCTCGGTCCAGCCCAGCTCGGCACACAGGCTACATATAATGGGCTGGGCTTGAGCTAAACCGGCTGGGCTGGTGGGTCTGGGCGAACCCGTTACGGGCCTGGGTTTTTTATGGGCCTGAACTTCTAGCAGGCTGGGTTTGATAGAAACTTTGAGCCCATTATGGCCCAAATTGCCCACCGAATTCAGACCATTTAGCACGATACTGTTCGCGAGCTGCTCCCTGGGCAGGCCCATGACGAGCTGGTCCCAAGCTGGGCCGCACCAATTCAGCCTGTTTGACAACTATAACCCCACCCCCAACCAAATTAAAAAATTGTGGCTCAGTCCCTAGTTTTATCCAATGAATGATAGGTGGTTGACTGTCAGGAAGTTGACGAGGTCATATATTGCAGCAAATATAGAGTATGACAGGGGCTGTTTTCGTGGTCGCATATGAAGAAGGAGATGATAAGGTAGTTAGATATGTTTAACATGGGAAATAAGCAATGGTATGAAATATTTACAACCGTTTCAGACATTTCACTCGATAGAATATATTGATGAGACTCGTGCAGTTATCGTGGAGAACCATATCACTCCACGTTTTCATAGATCAAATATTCATCTACTTCTTTGTGCTTCTGAATGAATTTGTGATGTAGTGGATCTTTTGCTACAAGGTTTATTCCGATAATCACGCGAGAAAACAAAGGTGAAGAAGTGTTGCAGTCTTCTTCGAGAGGCTGTGATGATTCTTCTTTCCTCGTTCGACCTTTGAGCTATTGGATTTGGCGTGAAAAAACCCGACCCGCATCTTGACTGGGCGACCCAGATGTCATTGTCACATGGAACCTGTATTTGTAGCCATGGTGTGGTTGCTTCCACTTTGCCCCATTTCTGTCACAGATCTAAGCCCCCTGTTTGCACTGTGTTGTACATGTGTGTTTATTATTTGGGTCTGGTATGAAATAAAAATACCCGATCTTGCGGGTAGTACCCATTGGGTCGAGTCAGGTCGGATTTTTTTCAAAGTTCTTTTCTGTGATTGAATTTCTTTTTACTTCTTTAAGGTTTGAAAGTGTATAGAATTATGATTGATTTTATTAAAATAGAGTATCGGTCCAAAACTCGACCTTATCTGCTGGAATAAAAGGTACCCTACATGATCAAGTAAAACCCACACGAGTCGGGTACATAAATCCGCACGTAGAAAGTTCATCCCTCATTATACAGCATAACCTCTATAAATTAATAATTTTGTACCAATGCAAAATATAATAATTAAAAAGAGGCATTCATTTATTAATAAACTAATTAGTAAAGCTCAATAATTATAGTTATTAGTTTAGTTTTGTTAACAATAAGGTGTCACTGATCAAGGATACCAATAGAAATTATAGATCACCATGGATCTTGTTTCACGTATCAAAGTATTTAAGGCACTAAATTATTTATCACAATAAAAAATTCAGAGAATATATATATATATATGCATAGTGTAATATTAAAAAAAAAATTGAGTTTTGTCTCCTTAAAAGATTGTGAAATCTCGCTTCCCTTCCGCCAACTACTATATACATCAATTAGTCTTGTAGATAAAAAAAAAAAATTAGAATTTAATATTGTTAAAAAAAATTATATCGTCCCCCTTAACTAAAATTTCTGGTTCCGCACATCAGCTACCGCTCTCCCGCAACAGAATCAAAAAATATCTTGTTAATTTTAAATATTAAATCAATTTCTTATTTTTTTATATGTTTTCAGTTATTTCTTAATATATATTTCTGAGAAGTGTAAAATAATTCGTAAAAATATAAAAAAAAAAAAGAGAAAAAAAGAAAAAGTTAATAAATAAAACTAAAATCTTAAAAAATACACACCGCCCACGCCCTCCTCACTAGGGTTGTAAACGAACCGAATCGAACCGAATATTAAGAAATTCGGTTCGAATTCGAAAATATAAACTCGAATTCGAATTCGAATCGAATATTAATCGAATTTAAATAGGTGATTCGAATTCGATTCGTGAGAAATATTCGAACTATTCGATTCGATTCGAGATTTGAAAAATTCTTTTTCATTTTTATATATTAATATTTTTTATTTTTTAAATATTCAAATATTATTATTTTTTAAAATTTTTTTCAATTATAAATTTTAATAATATATATCATATATAAATTAATTTAAATATATAACTATATAAATATATTATATACATATATTTAGTTTTATATGTATTATTTAATTTTTAAAATATACTACATATAAACGAATCGAATATTCGAGTTATTCGAATCTTATAATTAATTCGTATTCGAATTCGAATTCAATTTTTTCGAATTCGAATCATCCTAATCGAATTCGAATCACGAATCGAATCAAAAATATTTGATTTGTTTACAACCCTACTCCTCACCCTACGCTCGGCCGACGCCGGTGATTTTTTTTTTTTTAAGGTTTTGGGAAAATTGGTAAAAATGCCCTTTAACTTTGGCGTAATTAAAAAATTACCCTGTAACTTAGGCCATTTAAAAAATTGCCCTGTAACTTACAAAATGTTGATAAAATTGCCCCGCAACCGGCAATTGTCTGTAACCCAGCAGGTCACCTGTTGAGGTGGAGTTTATTTACTGACGTGGCGGGGCAGTTTTTTTTTTTTTATTTTATGTTTTTTTGCTAAGCTACCTATTAGGGTGGAAAAAAAATTGAAAAATAATATAAAAAATAATTTTAATTTATAAAAAAATTATAACTTCAAAAAAGTTATTTGAAATTCAGAAATAAAAAATATTTATTTCATCCCCCACTCCATTTTCCTCACGAACTCCACTTTCGATCTCAAGCTATCCCCGTCCACCATTTGAAGCTTCGGATTTGAACTGAAAGTGATGAGCTTCCCTTTCCATGGCTCTTGACTCAACTCCGACACCAAAGTCCCTAGTGCCACTGACACGTCCATTGGAATCCCAGACATACTCCCTGAAACATCACAAATAGCAAGGCAGTTATTCAGCTTCCCCTTCTTCGCCATGTCGCTCACCATTCTCTTCCATTGAAGCTCTGCCACCGACTCATCCACATCGCCGCCATAGATATAATCATCCAGATAATCATAACCATAATTGTCATAACGAATTCTCAAAGTAGCGATTATCTCATGAGGAAGCAATGCACCGACAGCAATTGTTGCCTTGCCAGACTTCACTCTTTCAAGATAATCTCTGAATCTCTCTTCGTCGTGCTTAAAGAATTTTCGTGTGTACAGCTTCATGGCAACAGATGCCACCCTGTTGTAAGGAATAGAACCCCAATCATTGGCTCCAATATAAACCTCAGGCAACTGCAGGGTCCTACGCAGAGGCACCAGCACTTCCTTCCTCAATCGATCCCTCACGCGGTAAGCATAATGTGCCTCCTCTACCCCTTCATACTCTGGATACTCCTCTCTTGGAAACACCTTCCTACCAATGGTTTCACACAGTAGCGTGATTGTATCAAATGAAGAATTCAGAGAGGGACACCATTTTGCAGCCAGACTGATTTTGTGTAACTCCCCTGATTTCAACAGCTTCATGTCTGATCTTAAGCACTGGGCAAAAACATCAGAGACACGCTCGTGCAAATACTTGAAATCTGGATCAAGATTAAACATCTTGACGACCCTTTTCGCCTTCACAATCCTCTTCGCTTCATGGCTCAAATTACAATCCCCCAAGATTTTCAAACTTTTCCGCCATTGAATTAAATCACTTTCACTTTTCCTCCCTATCAACCCTATTCGCCCTGTTATACATCTCCCCCTACCCCTACCCCTACCCCTACCCCTCCTCATTTTTTTCTGGTCTCCCACAATTTTCTCTTGCTCTCCCACATCTCTACCTCCAATTTTCTCTTCCCCCACGTCTCTTTAACCAATTCCCGTGCGTCGGCCCCTTCTAGAACCCTAAAAAGAATCTCAAGCAAATCCTTAAAGTAGCCGAATTCAGCGAAAGAAGCCACGTTGCAGGCGAGGGTTTTGGGGTGATTCTTGTGCAGCCACAATGCAGCAGTGTAGAACCCTTCTTTGTCGGATTTGCCAGTGCCTCGAACTCCTCGGAGATTGCAAACGAGCTTCAGGGTCTTCAAGGGATCATGATCCCAAGCCACCAGTAGGCGCTTCTTCAAAGTTTCAGGTGGAGTGTTGGGAACAACATGAAAGAAGAAATCCAAACAGGGATTACTCGTCGACAGAAAAGTGGGGGAACGGTTTTCCGTCAGCCCCATTAATGGTTTCTTGCATATCGGCTTCTTGGGAATTGCGAATCTTCTCAAGTTCTCCTCAATTGCCTGTTTATCTAAATTTTCCATCAAAACGTCTACGTAGCGACGGCGAGGAACGGTTGAACTGTTGTTAGCAATGGTGGTGATGGTGGTAACAACAATGTTAGTGATGGTGGTGGAAGTGACTGATTGTTGATATAGTTGTGGTGGTCCGAGCAGAAGTGGCGTGGATGGAGATGATACCATAGTGAGATATCTGTTTGGAATAAGCAATGATCAAAGAAAAGATAAAAAAGAAAAATGAAAAAGGGGGGAGGTTTGGCCGGCGGCAACAGCCGCCGGAAGGAGGAGGAAGACAAGTGTTTTTTAGTTTAGAGAGAGGAGAGAACGTTTGTTTAGAGAGAGAAAGTAGTCTTTCAAGAAGCTGAATTAGTCAACTTGCCACATCACACAAAATTTGTCTAACAATTGTGCCAAATCAACTTCCTAAAGCCAAATATTACGAACACATCAGCAGTCCCTCGCCACCTCAACAGATGACCTGCTGGGTTACAGGCAATTGCCGGTTGCGGGGCAATTTTATAAACATTTTGTAAGTTACAGGGCAATTTTTTAAATGGCCTAAGTTACAGGGTAATTTTTTAATTACGCCAAAGTTAAAGGACATTTTTACCAATTTTCCCTAAGATTTTTGCCTTAATACCCCCACTCCCTGCCAAAAGCCCTTCCACCCCCAACCACCCCAATCCACCTACCCCCTACCCCACTTTCCGCAGCATTACTCCCTTGTAGGGTTGCTAGCGCGAGCTCGTCCAAAAAAATTCAGGATTTAATTTATGTATATATGGCCCGATTAAAATTCGGGCATTCTGGTCCGAATCGCCGAATCCGCAGGGTTATGCGGGCGGGTGCACAATTTAGTCGGATCGAGCTGAAATATATATGTATTTATAATTTTTTTTATTTGGAGTCTGGTATTTTAAGTTAGTCAACTTAGTAGACTCAATTCAATACTACTAAATATATATTGTGATACAAAGTAATACTGGTACAATAAAATAATAATACTAATACTAATATATAGTAATACACTAATATAGTAATATCCTAACCCTCTTCACTTCTGAGAGATCCCCCCATTTCCCAATTCCCGTTCGGATAAACTGAACTGTTCCGTTAGATTCTGAACCGAACAGTCCCGAAAAAATAAATAATCGCACCGTACATTTTCGATTTTTTGGATTGGTAATAGATACTCACTTTTTAAGTAGCCGAAATTTGATATGGATCTAAATATTTTCAAATATCTAATTCACATCGTACCGTGCACACCCCTAATTATTACGGTGTTTACTATTATTATTATTAACAAAAGTATAATTTAAAAAAAAAAAAAAAAATCGCCTACGCTATAGGTGTTTACATAAAAAAAGAAAAAAAAAAATTGATGTGAAGTCGTCTGTGGCACAACCAACTTCACTTATTTTTGTAAGCACACAAAAAAGGACACTTATTAATGATTTTGTAAACAGTACGATAATTAATTAAATTTGTCTTGCCCTAGGTCAATTTCTTTTGGGTTAAAAAAAAAAATAGGAAGACCAGCGTACTCACGTAGTGACAACTAGTAATAAAGTAAATAAGTTCTTCAAATTAAACTTAAAAATCAAATAAATAAAGTTACAATTATTTTTATAATATTATTCTTCAAAGTCCCATAATTGTATATATTTTGATTATATATTTGATTTATAGGTACATGTATTCGAGTCATTCGATTTTTTTCACAACGATTCAATCAATCGAACTAATGACTTGCTAACTCAATTTCTTGACCGATTCAGGTTTAGGGAGTTTTTTTTTTTTTCTTAATTTTTTAAGAAGTGATTAAAAGTAGAGATTTGTAAAATTGTTTAAAATAAAAAATAGGTAATGTTTGGGGATAAAGGAGTGTTTGATATTTTAGCAGCTTTGAGCTTATGACTGAGAACAAGAAACTTTTATTTATTTACCAAAATAACAAAAAATTGAAAAAAATAATTCTTTTTTACTTTTAACATTTAGCATAAAATAACTTTTACTAAAACAAAAGTTATTTTATTAAACATTCCAAAACAATTTTTCCCAAATTATATATTGAAAAGTACTGGAAAAAAACAATTTGCACATAACCTATTGAAAACATTGCTTATAAGAAGTTGGTTTGGGGGGGGGGGAGGGGGGTTGTTGAGCCAAGTCGGTACTATTTAGGGTTTGAGGGGACATAAAGTCACCTTTTAAATCCCACATATCACTCACTTCTTATAATTAAAAATTAAATCTCATGCTCCAACCACAACCTCAGCCACCCAACCAAACATTACTCTCTAACACCCCCAGCCCAGCCACCTCAGCCTCAACCAAACATTGCCGTAGTGTTTGAGAATAAAAATGATTTTGATCAAATATAAAAGTTAGAGTTTTTTATACTTAAGCATCTTTTAGCTTATGAGTGCAAGAAAAAACCTTTATTTATTTTTCGAAATACTAAAAAGTTGGATCAACTATTTTCTATTTTTAGTTTTTAGCCTAAAATTATATTTACTAGAGTTGAATTTGTTGACTCAAACACTTCAAAATGACACTATACAAAATGTGTATCTCATTTTGTATGTAACACACTTAGATGGTGACACATGACCTATAATTTTTAAATCATGGGTCATGTCTTCTTCTCAGCGTGTAAAACATAAAGTAAACTACACATCTTAAAACAGATCTGTTTCAAAATACATTTTTTCCAAGCTTTAAAAGGGAAACCACCTAAGAATAGCGGTCACAAAGACCCCCTAAAAAGCCAATTTTCTCTTTTATTTGTTCAACCCTCACAAAGTAGCAAATCTATGGAGGTTTCTGTATTGAACATTTCTGTCACTCTAATTTGCGCCTTTCTAATCATCAAACACTTGACAAGAGAAAAACGGCGCCTTCCTCCGAGCCCAAGGCCACCACTTCCCATCCTCGGCCATCTCCACCTCCTAAAACCGCCGCTCCACCGCACCTTCCGCCGCTTTTCCGCCCCGATTTTCTCCCTCAAACTCGGCGTCCGCCTTGTCGTGGTGGTTTCATCCCCCGATCTAGTGGAAGAATGCTTCACCACCAACGACGTCGTCTTCTCCAACCGCCCACACGTGATGGTGGGCAAGTACATAGGTAATAAGGATAATAAGGAATATTTATACCTCATTAGTTTTAAAATAAATGATGTTTTAACCTCTTAATGAATTTTTCAAAATAATTAATATTTTAATTATTTTTTATCGTTTAGAGTTTAGGTTTAGTTTGATTTAATTTATTTTTTTCAATTTTCACTTTGCGTCGGTCCTAAAATATTTTTTACTTTTTAACTTTTGGCTCATTTTTTATTTCATTAAATTTTATCATCACAAAAGTTATCGGATTTATTTGTCATTTTTCTACTTTTGCTTAAAACAACTTTTCTTTTAAAACGGAACGAGTATATAATATCACGTCTCTATCTGTTTATTATATTTTGTTTGATTTGTATCCTTGTAATACTGTTTTAATTCCTCATTTATGGGATGGGGATGTCTGCATTTGGTTTTTTCTATTAATTTTTCAGCTTATAACTTGACCAAAAGTGTTTGCAGTATTTGCAAAATCAACTGTTACTTTATAGAAAGTGTTTCCAAGGCAAAACTAATGAATAAATTTTTAATGTTTTTCTCTATTTAATGACAATTCTGTAATAATATGAAAGAAAAGTAATTTTATGCCAAAACACTTTAGGGATGTTTTTCTTTGCTTAAAAGTGATTTTGGACAATATAAAGTTGAAGTATTTAATACTTACATAACTTTTAACTTATTAGTGTGAGAAAAACCTCTATTTATCTATCTATCAAAATACTACTAATAGTTAAAATCAACTATTTCTTACTTTTAATTTTTACCCTAAAATTATTTTCATTAAAGTTGAAGTTAATTTTTCAAAAACTTGAAAATATTTTTTTTTCAAACTATAAGCGAAAACATACTTGAAAGATATAATTGCACACTCCTCCACCTTTAACTTTTTGTTAGAAATCATTTTATTTCTCAAACATACCTACTTTTTTACATAACTAATTTTTATAAAATTACTAATTTAATTACTTTTTCAAAAGAAAAGAAATGACAAACACCCCCGTGGAAAATTCACATTAACTGTGATCAAATATCTACTCTTACAATAGGATACAACCACACCACCATGGCCGGCGCTCCCTACGGCCACCACTGGCGCAACCTCCGCCGCCTCGGCGCCCAGGAGGTGCTCTCCTCTGTCCGTCTTAACGCGCTGTCGGAGATCAGACAATATGAAATCCGACGAGCACTGCAAACTCTAATTACCCGCGGAAGCGAGTTCGAGAAGGTGGAATTGAGGCCGAAAGTGTTTGAAATTATCTTCAACATAATAATGAGAATGCTCGCCGGAAAAAGATATTCCGATGGGGAACAATTCCGGGAGATGGTGAGCGAGGTTTTCGAGCATGCGCAGTCTTCGAATCCGGAAGACTTCTTCCCGTTTTTAGAGTGGGTCGATTACAGAGGTTTGAAGAAGAAACTTGGTAATTTGGGGAAAAGATTAGATGATTATTACCAGGGTTTGTTAGAAGAGCAGCGGAAAAAGATGGAGAATAATACAATTATTGGGCATTTGCTGTCTTTGCAAGAATCCGAACCCGAATTCTACACCGATCAAACCATCAAAGGATTTATCACGGTAAGAACTCTTTTTGTCCAATCCAGAACCTCTGTTGCAGTAATGTTTCATTTTGCGTTACACTCAATTAAATGCACGACATATAATAATTCATGACACGTGTTTGTGAATATGGTAAAACACAAGATAAAAAACTAAATTGTAACAGATGATATCCGTTAATTTCTACCTCATTCCGTCAAACATGATTTTAAGTTCCAGAGGTACGGAAAAGGATTGAATGCACTACTGCACCTTGCAGTGGGAAAGAAAGCTTTCGTCCCTTCGGGGACATCCGATGAAATTGGAACGATACAGAAAAGATTAGCATGATCCCTGCGCAAGGATGACACGCATAAATCGAGAAAAAGTGGGAAAGAAAGCTTTCCCCTCTTTTTGAAACTTAGTGCAACTGCTTCACGCGAAGTAAGTACATATATAATATATATATACCATAAAAGCCGCAATCTAGTTTTGCTAATAATTGCCTATTTTATGAATTTCTCTAATTCTATTTTAGTTTCATGACATAGGGTGTTTGCAAATGTTACTTTTGAAAAAATGATTTAGGGGGTGTTTTAGAAACTCTCAAAAAATGGTACTTGTTGGATTTTAGAAGCTTCTTTGAAGCACTTAAAATTTTTATGTCCAAATGTTGGTTTGCAAACACCACCTACGTTGAAAAGTGGTTTCCTAAAGTAATTTTGGGCGTCCCACTAAATTTGCAAACACACCCATATTCTTTGTTCGTATTAACTTTTACCGGATTCACAAATATCGGAAAAGGAGATTGCACTCCCCAAAAAGAAGAGCGGAGTCTTGTCTGTGGGGTTATACTGATCTCGGGTATACTGATCTCATTACTTGTGATAAAATCTTATTTATTCAAATCAAGGAAAAAAATGAACAACCCTATTTATCCATTTTTCTTTTTATTATATTTTAATTGACCCGTCACACAAAATAAGATCAGTATAATCGCCATATACAATATTTTGTCTAAAAAGAAATACATTCCCTTTATCGCCTTCAAAAGAATTATCTGTTCTGCATATTGTAAACATCGTTTTCTTTTTCCATCTTTTGCTTTTATCTTTTTTTTTATACTTTCCGTGGATAGGATAAAATTCCCACGCAACTAACACAATATTCAATATTATCTAATTTGGAAACTCCCAAAATCATTCAGAATTTCCAGTTATCGTAATCAAACGTAAGATTATTTTCTACGCAACTAGATTTGCACGGTGTTGAAAATTGTAAGAAAAGTTAAAACTAAGTAACCGAACGAGATAATTGAATAACTTATTCTTTTATTAAATAAAGAATATTGAATTATTTAATTAATTTCCATCTCATCAAAAAAATTTATTAATGCATTTTCATTTGAAACTCTAATTCAATATGAATAGATCATCCACAGTAGATATTCAAATTCAAACACAATAATCAACTTGATATATTTTACATTAAGAATAGAAAAGAACTAAATTTTGTTTGCCTCCTATTTATTTTATTAAATAAGTCAACCAAAGTTGTTAACTAAATTTTTTCAATATAGCAAATTGCAAAAATATAATAATAATCTGAATTTGAAACTTTATTTGGGAACGATTTTACCTAAAATGAACGGGAAAATATGTGCATTTTCCTTATGTAGAAGATTCTCCTTTATTATATAGTATGATTAATGAATGTGCAGAACATGATACTAGCGGGCACGGATACATCCGTTGTGACCATAGAATGGGCGATGTCTCTTTTGCTCAACCATCCTGATGAACTCCAAAAAGCCAAACTAGAGTTGGATTCACAAGTGGGCAATCATCGTTTGGTAGAAGAACAAGATCTACCCAACCTGCATTACCTCCGCAACATCATTTCCGAGACCTTTCGCTTGTTTCCAGCTGGGCCCTTATTGGTTCCTCGCAAGGCATCCGCCGACTGTAAAGTTGGTGGATATGATGTCCCACGTGGAACGATCTTATTAGTTAATGCATGGGCCATTCATAGAGATCCGGAAGTGTGGCCCGAGCCTATGAAATTCAAACCCGTGAGGTTTGAAGGAATCGAGGTGGAAACACAAAAGTTGATGCCGTTTGGAATGGGAAGGAGGGCGTGCCCGGGGACCGGTTTGGGGCAACGGATGGTGGGCTTGGTTTTAGGATCGTTGATTCAGAGCTTTGAGTGGAAGAGGGTGAGTCTCGAAGAAGTTGACCTAACCGAAGGAGTTGGGCTAACTATGCCAAAATTGAAGCCACTTGAGGCTATGTGCAAATCAAGAGATATCATGGAAAATATTCTCCATTTTTCTACGTAAAATTATTTGGTAATTTGTACAAATTCTTAATTAACTATTATGCATGGTATTGTTTACGTTGTAGATTGTGAAATATTTGTAAAACTCACTCACCTATCAAACATAGTATGTTTTTTGTATATTTCTTTTGTAAGTAGATTTATAAAAAGTAATTTTCAATAACTGGCCACGTACAAATATTTTTAATAACTGATAGATATTTACACACACTTTTTATAATAAATGAGAAATATCTACATAAATTTCTATAATTAAAGAATCTTTTAAAATACACGTGAAAAAGTGAGTGACGTGAAAATATGAACTGTAAAATATAAATCATTAAATTACTTAAGGTATTCATATTCTTAAGTAATTATGATTATCTTTATCATGTGTCCATTTTTCAATATTTGTTTCCAATTTTGCTTCTTAGTCAAGTTCTTCATTTAACTTCTTCAAGCCAAATCAAAACGACTATCAAATTCAACATGCACCCATATATTATATAAACAGTATCGGATTTATAGGAGTGTCCAACAAAATTTCACATCGGATATACATAAAAAGATTATAAAGTTTAATAGAATTGGAGTATCTCAATTGGTATGAGGCATTTTAGGAGTTAGCCGAAGAATAAAATCATACTTGTTTGGCCCAAAGAGGACAATATCATACCAATGTGGAGATATGGGCCTAGTCAGGACACAACAAGTGGTATCAGAGCCATAGTCCCAGATTGAACCGATGTGGTGAAGATCCTTGCCAAACAAAGCCGCAGAGATCATGACAAGCTCTATGGACCAGGTGAACCAGGTCAGGTGCACCTGAGTAGAGCAGGCCCCTCAGCAGAGACGAAGGCTCACCAAGGTAGAGCAGGCTCCTCAGTAGATTTGAAAGGTCCGGCTCTACGAACCAGGTGCTAAAACCAGGCTAGATGCACCTGAATAGAGACTGACTCTCCAGCGGCAGTAAACCATGGACACCACGTAAGACGTGTGCCTAGATGCGATGGAGTTGGCTAGTCGACTGGATGGAGCAGACATGGCTCAGTGATTTGTTTGAGGAGAGACTTGGTGGTTCGTATGAGGGGAGGTTCGGAGGTCCTTTGTTTGAAGGGGAAGATTGTTAGAATTGTCCAACAAAGTCCCACATCGGATATACATGGGAAGATCATGAGATTTAATATGATTGAAGTATGAGGCATTTTGGGAGTTAGCCCAAGAACAAAATCGTGTGGGCTTGGCCCAAAGCGGACAATATTATACTAATGTGGAGATGGGGTCCTGTTAGGGCCCAACAAGTGGTATCAGAGTCATGGTCCCCAAACTGAACCGATGTGGTGGAGATCCTCGGAGTGTCAAACAAAGCTACAGAGATCACGACAAGCTCTACGGACCAGGTGAACTAGGTCAGGTGCACCTGGGTAGAGCAGACTCCTCAGCAGAGACGAAGACTCACCAAGGTAGAGCAGGCTCCCCCGACAAAGACGAAAGGCCCAGCTCTACGAACCAGGTGCTGAAACTAGACTAGGTGCACCTGGATAGATGATGGCTATCCAACGGTGGTAAACCATGGACTCCACGTAAGACGTGTGCCCAGATGCGGTGGAGTTGGCTAGTCGATTGGATGGAGCAGACATAGCTCGGTGATTCGTTTGAGGGGAGGCTCGGTGATTCATTTGAGGGAAGATTTGGTGGTCCTTTGTTTGAAGGGGAGAATTTCGTTTGAGGGGAGGCTCGGTGATTCATTTGAGGGGAGATTCGGTGGTCCTTTGTTTGAAGGGGAGAATTGTCCAAGATGTCGTCGTCTCGGATTCCAAAAACTTATAATATTTTAGGGGCTTAAAAAGGTACCTATATATAATATATAGGTATATTTATATGTGTTTTTTTAAGAAATTCATTGATATAGTCCAATTGTTATTGTATTCTTCTGCAATTTAAAAAAGGGATTCAAATCTCATCCCTCCTCTTCCTTAACTTTATTTTTTACCTATGATAATAGAAATATCTAGTGTTGAAAATGCTTCAATTTTTTTAGAATTAATTACATTAAAATTCACGGAACTTTGCCTTAATTTTTATTTACAACATGAACTTTAAAATATAACAAAATAATTCATCAACTTTGTTTTCTTTGCAAATTGATATATGGAGTTCAAAATCGGGCTCCAATTATTGACGTGGAGCCCGATCTTCCAAGATAACATCTTACGTGTAAAAAAAGGAACTCCTTATATACACGTAATTGAAACTGAGGTGTCTCTCAAACTCAACCAAAAACTTTAAAAAAGTGAAAAACCAAATAAGATAAAACGTGTGACACATAAAAACGAAATATGACATATTAACCAAATCCGTTGGTTCTTTTTCTCCCAAACAAAGAGCCCTAGTTAATGAGTTCTTCTTGTCATCCATGCCTCCTTGTGAAAAAAATCATCTCTTTTCGAACCATTCAATTCCTATAAGTTGGACGCCTGCAAGAGCTTCTCGTTGAAGAATTCTGGTCATTTTGATTTCGGGAGGAATCTGAAAGTTTACTAAATGGGTTAATTGAATGGACCGTGTTTTGTTTGCAATGTAAGCTAATATAAATTTGAAGCTTTAAGTCTCCCTTTCTTGCCAACTTCTTCAATACTCTTGCACATATGTGTGTGCGTTCTCCCCTGATATTGTTGGCATGTTTTGGGATTAAAACTGAGATATCACGTCACTCTTGATGATGTGTGTTTTCCTTTTCATCTTATTACACGTCAAATGTATCAGACTCCACGTCAGTAATTGGACTCTGATTCAAACTTGATGTATCAATTTGCAAAGAAAATTAAGTTGATTAATTATTTTGTTATGTTTTAGAGTTCATGTTGTAAATGAAAATTAAGGCAAAGTTCATGAATTTTTATATAATTAACCCATTTTTTTATGTGTTTTTTTAAGTTTGTATTCCAGGAAAAAAAAGTTTATGGACCCATTTGAAAAACTTTGTGTTTTCTTATTTTCGATAATAAAATAAATATATAGAGTGTTACAAATGCTTAAAAAATCATATTTTTCTTTAAATTTGGACACTAAAAAAAATTCAGGACCCATTTAATAAACTCGACAAAGCCTAAATATTTCTAGTTATGGCCATGTATATAAATACTATATGAGTAAATTAAACTCAAACCTTTTTATCAATAATTCATAAGGTTGTATCCATCGAGTTTTAAAATAGTTATTCAAAATCCAATTACCTCTTGCAAACATCACAACCTCATTTCATTTCACACAAAAATTATTAAGTACTACCTCCGTCCCATCAGTCTCATACCAATTTACACAGCTTTAAAAAAAATAAAAAAATCTATCATAATTTCCACCCTTAAAATCTACATTTTCAATCTTCACAGTTAAAAAAATCAACTCTAAATCAAAAATCAATTTTTCTTAATATTTACGTGTCTGGTCAAACATACAATTTTTCGCGGAACGAAGGAAATATATAAGAGATCTAGTTGGACGTGAATAACAAAAGCAACAATATATTCATGAATCATAAAATTATTTAAATTAGTAAATTTCGTTTTGGGAGGAGATTACTTATTTAGCTGTTGATGATAATTTTTTCCTTAGCACTCATCAAATAAAACTGGAATACAAAGTTACAAAGGAGTGGAACACAAATTACCTATTACTCCCTCGGTCCTAGTTAACTTGTCACACTTTTCATTTCAGTCCGTCTCACTTAACTTTTCACACACATAAATGATAATTAAAGGCAACAATCTCCACCCTCAAAATATTCACATTCAATCTTCACCTTTAAAAAAGTCAAAGATTCCACAAAATCTACCTTTTTTCTTAATATCCGTGTCCGATCAACTGTGAGAAGTTAACTGTGATGTAGAGAGTACTAGGTTTACTTTTACTTTGTAGGAAAATAGTGATCCAAGATTCCTGCATAGGAAGTTTCTCTTATTTTCCAAGAACTCTCCTGCAAACCTCGTTATATTTATTGTCATCGTATTTAGCAGAAGAAGTGATCCTTGTCCTAAATCTTGAAAGAACTTAAACCCAGTCTTTATTTTGCATTTTTCAAGAAAAATGTTGACATTAGTACTTGTTGGAATCAGTCACCAATAATTGACATAAGAAGGAAGACGAAGAAAGCCAAGTCATACAAGGAGAAAGAGATGACAATTGTCGGTCTTTCTTTATCATGTTTTCTTTCTTTCAATTATTTAGTAGCAAGAGAATGATCAACTTTTAACCTGTAAAACAAATCAATTTCATCCATATTGAAAACAACTTTCATAGGGAACTAGTCTATTTTCCCCTAATGGACTCCAATTGTTTTTTCATTTCTTGTATATCAATTGATCGCTCTCTTCAAAACGACGATATGATTTGATACCATGTCTTAACTTGAATTTTGCAAGCCAACCTTGAGAAAGGTTGTACTCACAATCTTTTTGTGAGTATAATATTTTCATTGCATCTTTTGCCTTCTTCAAAATATGCTTTCCAGTCATATTCCCACAGTCTTGATGTTCGAGAAACCACTCAAAACTTTTTCCATGTCTGAATATTTTGCCGGTTTGTGTCGCTTGTATATCTTCTCCTATTTGTAAGTTAGTCATAAGATATTTAGGTGATCTTTTGAGTGTATTTGATATTGTAGCTTGACTAACTTTTTAATGATACTTTTTATCAAGACATGATACCAAATCTTTCTGAGTGCATGTGGGGTGATCTATTCTGTACTCACACAACGCTTTATGAATTTGATCCGTCATTGTTGATTTTGGAACATCTTTTAGATGAGAAATCACTATCTTATATGACTTTTATGAATTTTTATTCCGTTTAGATGGATTTTCCTTGGTTGATGGATATGATGTGATAGTGCATATTAATTAAATGCAATGACTTTCAACTTCCAAATTAATGTGATATATGTTCATTGATGGATATGATGCATGATGAATATATATTTATTATGTCATGTATGACAAAAAATATTTATTATACTAGTAGCTCAATGAATATAATGCATGATGAATATATATTTAATATACTAGTAGTTCAATGAATATAAATTATATAATGCATATATTGACTAAATACATTCATTTTTATAAAATAATTTGTATTCATCGAATAGAAAAAAATACTTTTTAAATTAATAAAATATTAATTTATAGATAAATTAATACTTCTCTAAAATAATAAAATTTACCGACTCTAACTATATTAATTTATAAATGTTTTACAAGAATGCCCTTTCAACGTGTTTGAACTAAATATACTAATTTATCACTTACAAAAGAAAAGTTAAATACACTACCGATTATCTACTTGATATACATATTCCATTTATTTCCTTTCACAATCAAATATTTAACCACTTAAAAATCAATGAAAGTCGATCAGTCACTCATTTTTTTTAAATTTTTTCCTAATATAAAAATAAAGAAAAATCCTTTCCTTTCTTCTAAGGTGACTCGAACTCAGGATCTAGGTAGTAGATGTTCTGTCACTTGAGTTATCCAATTTCGTCAATTGATAAGACAACCAATTAACAGTAGTGTTCTTTGTTGCTTCTATTGTTGTTGTTGTGACGAGAAGGATAGTTGCACTATTTAATTGATCAAGATAAAAGAAATGGACAGTGTAAATTTTTATTTTATTTCGAATGTTTACTTCCGAAAAAGTGTTGGATATATGGGTAGCAATTGGATTATCGGGTTAAGTTTGTATTTGGTCAATTCGAATTATATGTTAAAATTACTTGAGACATATAATTATTACTTCCTCCATCCCGATCTAATTGGTCCAACTTGGTCGGACACGGAGACTAAGAAAAAGCAGATTTTGTGGAATCTTTAACCTTTTTCAAAGGTGGAGATTTTGAGGATGGAAATTGTGAGAGAATTTGTCACTTATGGGCTAAGCCAATTAAGTTGGGACAAACAAAAAAAAAAAGTAGATCAATTAAGCCGGGATGGAGGGAGTATATATTAAGATAAATTATTAATTTCAGATCGTTTAGAATTAAAATTGAATTAATCAATTTGTATGAGGTCGATTTTGAGTTTTTCTCAGTAAATGAGAATAGGAGAGGGGTTGGATTGGATTTTTCTGTCGGATCGGGATAAGAATTGCCGCCCTTTCTAACCTCTAGATCAATGTTAATTGAGTCATCAAGTCTCCCTAATTCGACCGTCTTTTGGAGCAAGCTTAACTTCATAGTTCATACAGTTGGTATTTATTTTACTTTTTCTAGAGAAAACATACCATTAGTAATTTACTTTTAGCATTTGTTGGAAAAATATGAAATAGTTTGCAAATTTAAAACAAAAAAAATTATTGGACGCGTATTCGAATGAGGAAATTAAAAGTTATATCATACTTTTCTTTGAGAGAGATTCAAAATGTATCATATTTGCCGAAAATATTTAATGGGTGAATCAAAAATTAAAGCACAAAAAGAAGTTTTAGATATGAATGTCCGACCGGTTAGGTGGACTCATTTACTTCGTCCAAACATTGCAAGTACTAGTGACTTTCAATCTTCTCCAATTAAGTGGGTTGAATGTATTGAATGCGAAGATAAGTGTTTGGGATGAATGTCGGGCTAGTTCAGTGGGCTCATTTGCTTCATCCAAACCTTCCAAGTCCTTCAATCATCCTCACTTAAGTGGGTTAAATGAGTTGAATAAGTGTATACTTTGGGTCAATTGGATTATATGGTACATTTAATTAGAATTGTACATACATGTATCTTTCCGAATTGAAAGTGGTTCATTGAATATTTGGGGGTCAACAATTAATTTGGCTCATTTGATCGAATTTGCTACATACTTTTCAACATCCTGACTTAAAGAGTCATGTTGGAGGCTATAATTGACTAATAGAGTACCATGAATTGACAACACGAAATATTCTAGCAATGGCTATTCCTTCCTCTTTTTCTTCTGCTCCAAATTTCCTTGGCGTCGTGTTCAAATTTGGTGATACATTTCGAAGACCGAGTTTAGTTCATTGGAGAAAATTCATGCTAAACTTGCTACTAGTTCCACCACAGTATTTTGGGAAACAAATATCCGTCTATTTTAAGAAAATTGTATGAAATACATACCTAAATTTCCTTCCTATTTTGATTATTTTTTTTTTTTTTCATTTTCTTCGCATTTTCGCACTAGTTTGATCCATGTGTATTAGTACCAGTATTTAATTGACACACAGCGACAGGTGCAAGTTTAATTGACAGGGATTTATGTTTTTATTCAAAATAGTTAAAATAAAATGTTGGGCTAATGTGGCCGACTTGGCCTCTTGGGCTAAGGGCCTTTTAGCTTAATAGCCCTGAGACCAACAATTTTGCCTGGCCCATTTCATCCGCCAGATGTGAGGAACCCAGACACAGCTAAACCCCAAGCGAAGCAAACCCCTCTCTCTCTCGCCGCCGCATTAATTGATTTGTATACACTTCCCACACGCCATGTCCGCCGCCGTCAGATCAACCCTTCGCTCCGCCACCGCGAGATTCTCCACCGGCATTTTCAGGTTTCGACACTGACCTTTTACTACATCGATTTCTCCTTTAATAATTCCTAATTTATTTGTAGTTTTGAGAATTTATTGCTGATCGTTGTGAAGTAGGTCTGCTGTGGAGATGAACAATGCTAGTGGAGGTGCATTTGCGGTGAATCAAACAATGGCAGCTTGCTTCTCTACTGGTTCGAAGCGATTTCAGCGAGTTCAGAAAGCAAAAATCGATCTGAAACGGAACACGCCGTCTGTAGGCATCGTGGAAGGGGTAGAATATGACGCTAGTCGTACTTCCCGAATCGCTCTTGTACGATGGGAAGGTGGAGCTCGCAAGCAAAAATGCAGCGAAATCGAAGAATTCCCTCTGCCGGCGAAGGCACTCGAATCTACCACGACCGCCGCCGTCCGCGGCCAATTTGCGTTCTCTTCCCTTCCCGGAATGGTGGATCGGAGCGAAAAAGCTCACCTGAAGAACATTCTGCACTCTGCTTTGGCCTCTTCAAAGGGCAACGGAGAGACTAGGTCTTTTAGTTTCCCAAGGATAGCGGTAGCTGGGGCAAAGCCTGCTTTCTTCGTCTTGGGACAGAAAGAGAGAGAAATTGGAGAAGAAAACACGTTCTCTCTTGGCGAGATCCGGAATTGGAGACCGGATAGCGTTCTCTGGACGCATAGGAACAAACGGAAAGCAGCGGTGTCTTGGCATAGTGTTAAGGGGAGGGAGAGTTTAGGTTTTGTTCGAGATTCTGAGCAGAATGGATCGAAGACAAAGACAAAGGATCGTGGGGATTCTTATAAGAAGGCGAATCGTGCACCTCTTTCATATATATTAGCCAGTCATCAACTGAAACCGGGCATGATGGTGGTGAATTGGTCGAAACCTCCGAAGAGCAACTTATCGCGATGGAGCACCAATGCATCCTAAAATCTTGCCCACATTTAGACCGCTAAAGGTGATTTTTCTTGCTACATTTTTTCCAGTGATGTTCTATTGGGTTGGATGCTCTTAATTCTGAATTACTGTTATGGGATTGGAAATGCTCTTTTCCTGTGAATTAACATGATATTTAAGAGGTGTTTTTGCTTGCTTTTACGTTTAGAAAGGTGATTAAATTAGAGATTGCTGACAGAATCACTTAGAAGTACTACTACTTGATAAATTTAAAAGTTAGTGTTTGAATAAATTTACTTAAATGATAGATTTGCGTTAATACAGTAGTTATAGTGTTGGAATATATGAAAAATTATCGTAAGCAGAGGAAAACACCCTCTCACCTGGTTCAGCTTTTAGCCAGAATTTGGTACTATTCAGCTTGAGAAAAAGCATAAGCAGGTGGCCACAAACACCCTAAATTGCTTTTTGCCTATTCATAAGTTGAAAAGTACTTCAATTTAGGCTTTCAAAAACACCCCTTTAGCCATTTGGGGGAAACGAAGAAAAACTTCCCTTTCCGAAAACAAGGGGGAGACTTTCATCACGAAATGGGTTAAGTTACTTCAGATTGAGAGCGAGTATATGTAAGCATTGCTCCTTTAAAGTGTAGTCTATGTTGATGAGGCAAACGGGAAATTGTGCCATGGACATAAATCATGATATTTCATATAACATCACATTATGAATATTGGTTTTTGAAGTTTCCAATCATATCAAGAACTTGAACTTCAGATTGATATCACTGTTTACGTTTTCAGCAACTGTATTTATTATGCTTTCTTGTGTGTAGATAGATCATCCTTATTTTTCGTAGGCATCAAGTTTCAATGATGATGTGTGGGTTGATTTTTTTTTTTCGAAACGATAGTTCATTAATATAACTCGGAAGAAAAACTACAATGACCGTAGTCAACTGACTAATGTCTCAAGACGAATCCGAAGAAACGAAAAGAGACACTGAGACCCAAAACCCGAAGGGCTGGACTACAAAGGGCCCTGATGCCCACTAAAACCTGCCCAAAAGGACAACTGGAGAACTCCGAACTCCGGAGACTCAATCCCCGAAGGGAACTAACACCTCCTCGAAGGGAACTAACCCGAAGCTACAATTACAATCCAGTTGACAAAGCTTTTGATTGTTTGATTGTTTTCGCGTATTCTACTTTCACGAGCACAAGGAGACGCGAGATAGGTGGAATTGTAAATGGGCTTGATACATGTTCTGATGTTGTTCCGTTCATTTAGTTGTGGCAGGGTAGGCACTTGACGTTTATAGTTTTTTTGTTTCTTTTAATTTAACTCTAGGAGACTATCTAGCTCCTCGAAAAGCTCTTATTTTTCTTTCAAAAGCTCCTACAGTGCATATTTGTTGCAATATATGCATGAAAGAAGAAAATACTATGGTGAATAAGCAAATATGATTTTTTTATCATCAATGTCAATATTTATTCTCTTATTTTTCTGTTGCTCCAAGATTGTCTCTCCTGGCGTCGAAAACAGCACAGACCTTTTGACTCGGGCGCCTTTTGCATTACTATCATATAAGTATTTACAATTAGGGTTGTAATTACTGCTCAATGGCTGTTTTTTAGCTTGAAGATATTCTGATATCCTCCTTTTCCGTAAGCTGAATGTATATAAGCCTCTACAGTAGTTGCAAACGATAGCCATGATGCTGCTTTTTCTTGGCTAGACCTTTCGAAGCAAGTGGCTAAGCTAGTGCTTGACCATGTAGCATGTGGCTTTTGTTAAATATCGGTTAATGAATTTTGCTATTATATCCAAGATTCTCTATCCTACAGATTGAAAACCACTTCTCCTCTTTTCCTGCAACTGTTATCCATTACGTAGTCTTGCTAGAATCATTCCGAGACATTGCATGCATTAAATTTCATTGATGGTGTAGTATAACCACTGTTTGATTGTTCGAGCGAATTCTATTTTTCATGAGCAATAGAGAATGTCAGATATGTGAACTCATGATTTTCTTTCCATTTTTTAATTTATTTTTCTGGAAACTCTTTGATTATTTTTGTTCCTTAAAAAGTACTTACATAGTGCATAATTTGTTGCAATTATGCATGAAAACAGAAAATAATATGGTAAACCATAAGCAAATATGATTGTTTCTAGTTCATCAATCTCGAATTCTTTTGCTCTTTCCTTCTTATGTATATGACACGGGCTCGTTTGTTTTTGTGCCGTAGGTTGTGGTTACTGCTCAATGGTTGGATTCCGGCTTGAAGGTTTATCCGATGGTGTATATAAGTGTCCCAGTAATTGGCACAGCAGACCATAATCGTGATATTTGATGTGGTTTTCGCTCGACTATTAGCAGGAAGTAGCTGGCTAAACTAGTCATTAGCCCCTTGTAAGAAATGTTTATTCCCGTGAATTAGTGTTTTTTTTGTCCTACCCCCGTGGTATACAAACATATTCGGGTATTACTTACGCGGGTAGGGTCGAATTAACCCGTGAACTAGATGGAATCTCATTTAGACTGTGTGTTGAGTTGCACTGCATTTTGTTATAGTTCTATAGATGTCAAGGGACATGTAATAAGAAATGGCTCAGATGTTTTGGTAGCAGGCATAAGTGTTGTTTTGCAATACAATGATGTGATTTGGGGTTAAAATCAATTTTTTTTTTTTCCTGTAACTTTTTGCTCGTACAATTTTGGTCTAAAAAAATTTAAAATTTAATGTAGTCTTACTTTTAAAATTTATCCGTATTTAGTCATTTTTTCACTACAGATGAGCAATTTAGTCGTAAAATCACATGTATCAGTCATTCGCTAGTGCCAAGTATTTAGAAATTAGGTGGAGAAATGGTTGCATGACCGGCCCTTGCTATTTTCCGACCAAATTGGTCAACGGCGAAAAAAGACTAAATACGAACAAATTTTAAAGATACGTGTAAAAGTTATGAGATAAAAATAATTTTAATTGTTTGATTTTTTCCTTGCTAGAAAATCTTGCATCTTTTGTATAAAAATGAACTGCACTGTATATATGTTTCTTCTTGCCCCTAAAAAAAATATGTTTCTTTAAAAAAAAAAAATTATTAGTATAAATTTTTTAAGTAAAGTATGTTTAGTGAGGTTCGTCAAATTAGTACTCCCTTCGTCTCGACTTAATTTTTCTACTTTGATCGGACAAAGAAGTTAAAAAAAAGTTTTTCTACTTTGACCGGACACGGAAGTTAAGAGAAAACAAATTTTGTAGAATATTTGACTATTTTAAAAGTTGAGAAATTTGTCTGAAAAGTTAAGTTGAGACAAATCAAAAAGGAAAGTAGAAAAGTTAGAGCGAGACGGAGGTATTATAAAATATTTAAGTAAAGTATGTTTAGTATCTCATTGGCAAATTTAATAAAATGTTGCACTACTCATAACAACATTAAAATTATAAGTGGGCTTTTCGTGGAATTATCAAACTAAATGAAGTCGTCTGTGCGACAAACAACTTCACAAAAAATTGATTTCTCCTATTCAAAGTCGCTCCTGGCGACTTCTAATCGAATATATATATTTTTTTTCCCAAGAAAACGCCTATACAATAGGCGACTTTGGATTCTCTTTTTTTTTAAAAATAAATAAATAAAATTGTATTATATATAGTAAATAGATTAATAATAATAATAATAACAATAATAATAATAATAATAGTTCACATTCATACCAAACTTCGATTATTTAAAAAGTGAGTATCCATTATCGATTGAACCGAACCGAATTGACCCGTTCCGAAAGATCCAAAATTCTGAACCGAACTGTCCTGCAAAAAATAAATAATCGCACCGTGCCGTCCTAATTTTTCGGATCGGTAATGGATACTCACTTTTTAAATAACCGAAGTCTGGTATGAATTTGGACTATTATTATTATTATTATTATTATTATTATTATTATTATTATTATTATTATTATTATTATTATTAATAATAATCTATTTACTATATACAATACACACACAAAAAAAAAAAAAAAAAAAATCAAAGTCAAGCGTTTTCTTAGAAAAAAAAATATTTTTTATTAGAAGTCGCCCCTGGCAGGGACGACTTTGAATAGTGGAAATCAATTTTTTGTGAAGTCGCCTGTGGCATTTCACTTATTTTGATAATTCCACGAAAAGCCCACTTATACTTTAATGTTGTTATGGGGTATTTCTATAATCACCCGGTGTATTAATACACCTGTCACTTTTACCTGATATAGCAGGTAACTAAAAATGATTCATTTTAATCTTTAATAGTCAATTGTGTAGAACTCACTCCAAATATCTATTTCCATTATTGAGGGCTCCAAGCAAAATATTGATATTGAAAATTATTCCAATGTCAAATATATGGCAAAAAGCTCGTATATATGAAACAATAATTAATATGCAATTTTCTTTGTTTTTTAATAAAAATAATAATAAACTGAATTTTTGTGTACCGTAAAATTGTGTCCACATCAAACACATTTCCTTTTATTATATGTAACTAGATTTTTCTTATACGATTTAAATTATATTTATAAGTAAGAAAAGTCAAGTCAAATGATTGAACAAACTAATAAAGAACATAATTTTTGTTAAATAAAAGAATAATTATCTAGTAACTTTTTATTTCATTAATAAAAATTCTTTGATTTATTTTTGTTTACAACTCATATTCAATGTAAATAGTTCAATTCACAATAAATATTCAAATTTAAGCACAATAATCAACCAACAAACAATTATTTATTTTATGCTTAATTTATTAAATCAAAATATTCAACATTAGTATCAAATTAAATACTATGAAAAGATGTCTACATTTATCTATTGCAAATAAAAGAAAAGGACTGAAAATAAAAAAAGTTATCAGTGCTTTAAGATATTTGAAAATTCAAAACATCTGAAAGAAAGAACTACAAATAAAGCAAATATCTAACTTCTTTCCATCTCTAACTTATATATCTCTAAATTATTTCCACCTCTAACGTAGACATATGTTTTCCTCCGCTATTCTTTTCCTTTAAGAAAAACAAATATTATATGTGAATCTAGAAACTGAAAAACGCTTAGTTTATAATATTTCTGAACAGTTGTAACATTGTAAAAAATATACATATATAAATTTGTTCATAAAATAAGAAATAGAGTTTCAAAAGATATTAAAAAAGATAACTAATATTTAAAAAGATTATTTAATAAGTATTTGTAAAAAAAAATCTTAATATTTATTATTATTATTATTATTATTATTATTATTATTATTATTATTTTTGTATCCAGATGTAATCAAATAATTCAACTCATATTACACAAAAAAATCTACCTAAATAATAGACAAACAAGTGCATTTTTTATAATATAACTTATTTTAAAAAAATGTGATACATATGTCAAATTAAAAAGCATGAAAAATGATAGATTTTGCTATATTTACATTTAAAACAGAAAAGAACCATAAATTATTTATTTTTATTATAAAATAAATTAATCAAAAGTTGTCACATGTATTTTTTGTTATAGCAGCTTGCCAACAAAGTTTAAATTTGAAACTAATTTTCAGAAGATTTTACCATATATATACAAATCTTTACCATGTATATATAAATCTCTTATTATGTTAGTTTTGATTAGAACCTACTATTTTTATAAGGTGAGATGTGCGGGAAAGTTTGTGATGATTTCCTTTATATAGTAAAATTTACAAATCTTATTATGGTAGTTATGATTTAAACCTACTATTTAGTTAAATTGACAGGAAAATATGTTTAATTTCCTTTATAAAGGATTCTCTTTTATTACATAGAAAGATTACAAACCAAAGAATTATTCACGATCAACAATGATTACAATATCGGACAGTCGTGTCATATATTTAATCCCGCCCAAATGTTACTTATATAAGTTTTATTTTCTGCAAATATTATATTATTATTGACATGTTATTCGATTGAAAAGAAAATAAATGAAAGTAGTATATAATTCTTTTTCATTTTATTAAGGCCTGAGTATGTACAATTATTAATAATTACTTATTGTACATTTAGAAAAATAGGAGGTTATACGATGTTTAACTAATTTTATTATAATACAATTAAAATTGAAGAATGACAAGAAATTTATACTTAGCAATGTGTATATATCATAAACTTATGTTAATATATCTATTGGTAACACGCCAATGTCACAACTCTATATTGTATATAAGGCAACTACCTAATTAGATTTTTTATACAACATTATAAAGGAAATATGACACATAAGTATTTATGTGTCTCATCAAATAACTTATGAATAAGAGAGAGGAAAATGCTTGACAATGAAAATATAGAATGACACGGTAAATTTATATATAATTTGCTATTAATATTGCTAACATCTTGAGGTATATTTTTTTTATTGGGAATAATTTTTTTTTTTTAATATAATATCAACACTCTAAATTAATACTTGATGATAGGGATGACCCGGTTACTTCGGGCCGGGTTAATCCTGAGCCCATTTACCAGCTCAGCGAACACGCCAGCAAGCGCGAAGGCCCAGGCCCAACAGGCCCAGCAACACGCATTCGGTCCAGCGAATCAAATCTGTTCCGTGAATCAAGGCCCATGATCTTTTCCCAACTGCCATGCAGATTTGGTGGGCAAGATTATAGGGATTTAGTTAGGGTTTGGGTTTAGTAGTATAAATAGATGAAAAGAACTCTGAATTAGGGTTCGCACTTTGCTTTCTGTAATACGCACTGTAAACTCAACATTCGAGTAAAAGAAACACCTCGGCGATTGCCGTTTTCTCCCCGTGGACGTAGATCTCCGGATCGAACCACGTAAATTCTGTGTTTTTACATTCTGTTCTTGTTGATTACTGTTCGATTGTATGATTACCGGATTGCGCATTATCAAATTGGCGCCGTCTGTGGGAACGACAAGGTAGTATTTTGTAATATCATTGCCTTCCGAAATCATGGTGACAACTCGTCAGAATCAATCTCGCCAAGGAGATCAACCTAACCAAGATCCACCCGTGGATCAAGTTTTGCCGCCGAGGCAATTGCCGGCGGGGAGTACGTCCAATCATCAGGGTAATCAAAACCCTCCACTCCCTCAAGATCAGCAAGACCCTAACATTGCTGCTGCTCAACCACCGGTGAACGTTCAAATCACCCCAGAACTGCTCCAAGATTTCTTACAAGAGCATGCACATGTCCTTCAAGATTGGACAATTAATCGCCTACGCCCAGCGGAGCCTGCCGCAGGACCTGTTAGCCACAATGATAATCCTGTGGTGCCTCCACCCCACCTGCGTGGCCAACGGGAACCGGGGTACCGCAGGCGTCAGGATCGACGACGGGAACGACCTAGTTCTTCCGAGGACCTTGGGAGTTCAAACGGATCACGACCTCGCAATGAGGAACCAACTTATGTGGATCGCCGCCGTCCACTTAATGCGGCTAAAAGAGTGCGCTACGCTGATTCTCATGCTCAGGATCTCCAAGAGTATGAGCGAGTTCAACGCAACGTTGAACTGGATAGAATCCTGGGCCTTGATGCCAATGGAGAGATCATCACGCCGTTCTCCTCAGAAATCATGGCCATCACCCTTCCCGAAGGGTTCAAACGGCCAGCTATACCACCTTACAACGGCACTGGAGATCCGGCCAATTTTCTTGGCGCTTTTAGGCACAGCATGCTTAGTCATGATAACATCACATCCCTTCAGTACTGCAGGATTTTCCGGAGTACTTACAGGATGAAGCTCGGGTCTGGTTTGATTCTCTCCCGCGAGACAGCATATCCTCTTTCAGAGAACTCGCCGAGCACTTTTGGGCACGGTTCGAAGCCCGGGCGAAGCCCATGGCCACTCTGGCCGACGTCATGAATATGGAGCAACGGGACGGTGAAACCATTACCCAATTTCTGGACCGTTTCACAGCGGTAAGCCTCAAGGTGGGAAATTGCCCCGACGATGTGGCCATCAACGCCTTTATGAATGGACTCCGCCCTGGAGCACTCCACACCGACTTAGCTCGGAACACCCCGGTCACAACTCGAGCATTGTTCAAAACAGTGTGCAAATTTGCTAAGGCCGAGGAGCAGACTCGGCAGAAGCGTGAGAAGCACGCAATCAAGCGACAGGCCGACAAAGCACAAACTGGGCCTAGTACGCGAACTAGCGCATTTTCACGCTTGACACCGGGGCGTTCGGAATCCCGAAGTGCAATTCCGCAATTGACTCCACTGACGAAGTCACGGGCTGAAATTCTTTCACTCCACAAAAACGATTTCCGACCTTGTCCGCGGATGACAGCGCCTCCTGAAAAGAGGAACCGTGGAAAGTGGTGCGCGTACCACCGAGATCACGGACATGAGACAGAGGAGTGCCGAGAACTCGGCAAGGAGATTGAGGAATGCCTCAAGAAAGGGTTTTTGCGGCAATACGTTGCGCGAACCGGAGACCAACCTCGGGCAAACCACAATGGGGGCTCGTCTCATCACCGCGGAGGTTACCATGATCGAGATACTCAACAAAATCGGCCACATTGCCAGAATAACCGGCAGGGGCCCAATAATTACGCACGACAAGATTCTGGCAATCGCCAGCCGCCACGTCTCCCACTTCCACCTCCTCCTCCGGGAGGACCCGGGGACAACGCACCCCCTCACGTGATAAACGTGATATATGGAGCCCTACCCACCGGGGCTTCACGACATGCCTTAAAGGCAGAGGCTCGACGTCCTCCTCCCGAGGAGCCACGTCACAAACGCCTCCATCAGTCCGAGACTGTCAGCTTCACGGATAGGGATCCGGTTCCAGAGATAACACCCCACACTGACGCTATTGTCATCGACATGACTGTAGCTAATATAACAGTACGGCGGGTCTTCGTGGACAATGGTGCTGCAGTAAGCATTATATTTGCGGACTGTTTCGAGAGGATGGGGATCTCCCGAGACCAACTTCGACCGGCCCCCGGGCCACTACAGACTTTCACTCAGGGTGAAGTCCGGCCGGAAGGTATCATCACTCTCCCAGCGTCTTTGGGGACTTATCCGAAGATAAAAACTATCTTCGTGGACTTTTATGTGGTGAATTCTCCATCATCATATAACATGATATTGGGCCGAGACTGGCTCACCCCGGCAAAGGCCATATGCTCCACGTATCACCTCGCGCTCAAGTTTCCTACTTCGCATGGTGAGGTGGCTATCCGCGGAAGTCAAAGGGTCTCAAAGGAGTGTATGTACGTAGCACTCAAAAAGACTGCTAAGGTCCCTCCCAAACAGCAGCTTCAGGTAACATCACAGGTTCTAGAACCTCGGGACCGTACCCCATTGGGGGATGCCACCGCTCAAATCCCGCTAGATCCGTCTAAGCCGGAGCAGACAGTAACAGTAGGGGCCGTGGACGTGCCATGGCTACATCAGGTCATTATTCAGACCCTGCGAGAATATTCCGATGTTTTTGCATGGTCTCCTCTGGACATGCCCGGGGTCTCTCCCGAGGTGATTACTCACAAGCTGAACATCGATCCTAGTGTCAAGCCAATCCAACAGAAGCAGAGGAAATTCGCTCCGGAGCGAAATGAAGCCATTCGAGTTGAGGTGAAACAACTCCTAGATGCGGACATCTTGTTCGAGGTATTCTACCCCTCCTGGTTGTCCAATCCAGTAATGGTAACAAAAAGCAGTGGGGCATGGCGGATGTGTGTTGATTTTTCCGATCTCAATAAGCACTGTCCGAAGGACTGCTATCCTCTGCCCTCCATTGATCAAAAGGCCGAAGCCATTACGGGGTATGTGGCACTTTGTTTCTTAGATCTGTACAAAGGCTATCATCAGATCTTTATGGATCCATAGGATGCTATCAAAACGGCGTTTATCACTGCCTTTGGGTGCTACGCTTTCAAGAAACTGCCCTTCGGGCTCAAGAATGCTGGAGCCACCTATCAGCGTCTAATGGACTTTGTCTTCCACGACCAGATAGGTCGCAATGTTGAGGTTTACGTCGATGACTTGGTCATCAAAAGCTCCTCCCATCCTTCATGTGTGCAGGATATCGCCGAAACATTGCGCACCCTGCGGCGCTATAACTTGCGACTCAATCCGGCAAAATGCACCTTCGGTGTTGGCTCCGGGAAGTTCCTCGGATACATGGTTTCACAAAACGGCTTGCAAGCCAATCCAGCTAAACTCCGTGATGTATTAGATTTGCAGCCCCCAAAAACATTCAGGGAAGTTCAACGCCTTACAGGTGGCCTAGCGGCCTTAAACAGATTCTTATCGAAGGCAGCGGAGCGCCAGCTCCCATTTTCAAGATCCTGAGGCAAGCGAAGTCCTTTGAGTGGACTCCAGAGTGTACCGAGGCTTTTGAAGCCTTGAGACGTCATATACAGCAGCTGCCTACTTTGTCAGTTCCTCTCCCCGGAGAGCCGCTGTACTTATATCTGGCATCCGCCGAAGAAGCTGTCAGCGCCGCTCTTGTGCGCGAAGTGGAGGGGGTTCAACATCCCGTATATTTTGCAAGCCGGGTGCTCCATGGGGCCGAGACGCGATATTCCGAACTTGAAAAAACCGCTTTGGCCCTTGTTATGGCAGCTCGGCGTCTTCGGCCATACTTCCAGGGACGTGAAATACGAGTCCTGACCAATCACCCTATACGCCAGATCCTTGTGAAACCCGAGGTGTCCGGGCGCCTCGCCAAGTGGGCAATTGAGTTAGGTGAGTATGATATCCAGTTCCTCCCCCGCCGAGCAATTAAAGGTCAAGCACTTGCCGACTTCCTGGCCGAAACCCCGGCAGACAATCATGAGTCCCCCGCAGACAATGATACACCGCACCGCGTCACACTCGCTCCTTCACCACGGATGTGGCAACTATTTGTGGATGGAGCATCCACGGTCCAAGGAAGTGGTGCCGGGCTGCTTCTCATCGACCCCGAGGAGGTCGAGGTTAAATATGTCATCCGATTCAAATTTAAGGTGACTAACAATGTAGCGGAATACGAGGCAGTCCTCGCTGGGCTCCGGCTCGCTCAATCTTTAGGTGTTCGTCACTTAGAGCTCTTCACGGACTCCGAGATCGTGTCTAAGCAAATTCAGGGGACTTATGTCGCCAAAGAAGAAACAATGGTCAGGTATCGCGCTCTAGCACTCAAATTCATATCAACTTTTGATACAGTTATTATCCGGAAAATCCCGCGTGCTCAAAATTCCAGGGCAGACACACTCAGCAAGTTGGCCTCCGCGGTCCAAACTAATATATCTCCGGATATCAAGGTTGAAGACCTCTCCCATCCAGCAATTCATGAGGCTACAGTTTCGGTACTGACCGACAGTGATCCGAACTGGATGACTCCGATCATTCAGTATCTCCAAGATGGGATTCTGCCCACTGACAAGCTACGAGCTCGGCAAGTTGTGCTCAAAGCCCCCAAATACTCCCTTCATAATGGAGTTCTATATCGACAATCGTACCTACAACCGAATCTTCGGTGCCTCGCCCCTGCCGAGGCCATTCAAGTTCTGCGGGAGGTTCATGAAGGGGCCTGTGCAAGCCATATCGGTTCCCGGACTTTAGCAAAAAAGGTTCTCCGTTGGGGATACTATTGGCCTACCCTGTTCAACGATGCTCACGACTTAGTGACTAGATGCAGCAAGTGTCAGCTACACTCCAGGGTGAAGCATTTGCCACAGACCGAGCTCACCGGAATCCAAGGTGCATGGCCGTTCATCCAATGGGGCATTGATATTGTTGGGCCTTTCCCTGTCGCTCCGGGAGGGTTGAAATTCCTGGTCGTCGCCGTAGACTACTTCACTAAGTGGGTCGAGGCCGAACCACTTACGGCTATCACCGGACAGAACATTTTAAAGTTTGTGTGGCGCAATATTGTTTGTCGCTTCGGCATCCCGAGCACTATCATCTCGGACAACGGTAAACAGTTTGCCAACGATCCATTCCGCTCATGGTGTGAAGAACTCCACATCAAACAGATTTTCACTTCGGTGGCTCACCCTCAAGCAAACGGGCAGGTTGAGGTCACCAACCGGACCCTTCTCACGGGAATAAAAAAGCGCCTGGATAATGCCAAAGGTCTCTGGGCTGAGAACCTTCCACAAGTCTTATGGGCTATTCGTACAACGCCGCACACCTCCACCGGGGAGACTCCTTACAGCCTTACTTACGGCTCCGAAGCCGTTATCCCCGCTGAGATCAGTGTGCCGAGTCCTCGCCTCCTCACATTAGTTCCGGATGATAATGACGAGGCTCTTCGCGCAAATCTGGATGAGCTCGAGAATCGCCGAGAACAATCGTTCATTCAGCAGGCTAAGTACAAACAGCGAGCTGCTCAGTATTACAACCTCCGGGTTCGAGGTACACAGTTCAATGTCGGGGACTTAGTCCTTCGGCTCAACTCGGCCAGCAAAGCTGCCCCTGAGGGCAAACTACATGCTTCTTGGGAAGGCCCTTACCGAGTCGTTGCTGTACATGACTCTGGATCCTATCAGCTTGAACATATCAACGGGACCCCGATCCCCCGAAGTTGGCACGTCACAAATTTTTGAGGCGATTCTATCTGTGAAGGCCACATCGCAAGTACTATCTTTCCTTTAATTCCCTTTATAGTTGTTATTTCACTTTGTACTTTTGAGTTAGCTCTGGCATTTATCATTGAATAAAATTTCTTGCTTGCGTAACTTACTGTGTTAATTCTTTACGTTACGGGGACGCCCTAACACTATCGTACTATCATTATTAGTCTCCGGACAATCAAACCTCTCTCTCTCGGTCCGACCGAGGAGGTTTGCAATTTAGTCCCCGGACTCACATCACTTTCTCGTCTGTTTAACCGGAGAAACGCTTACTCCCGCCTGATCCGTCCGGGGAGATAGGATTTATCCAAACCGTGTTCCCGAACACCTACTTAAAACAGTTAACAAATTTTCTATCACGTTCCCGAACACCCGATTAAAGTGATTTGTAACAAGTTATCTTCGTTACTCCAGTTTGTACACGTTACAACAGTTTTATTATCAACTTCTGAATATTCAAATCAAATGGTTTTTTACATAAGACTCCAAAAGGAAAAAAAAAAAAAAAAAAAAAACAACAACAAGGCAACAAACCAAAGCTACTGTCTATGGCCCCCGAGCCAATATTGCGCGCTCCGGCGCTGGGACCCGCTCCTCGGTCTGTGTTGGGTCCTCCGGGATCTTGAAGATCCTTGACCTCGGGCTCCGGCTCTGTTACCCCCTCGGGCTCTGGCTCGGTCATCCCTTTGAGGTTCCCTTCGCCGAGGACTTTCTCTGGGCGCTGGCCTAGGAGCTTCATCTCTGGTCCGCTCTCGGCTGGTTTGTTGTGACGCGGACCTCGGGGTTTGAGCCCATTGCTCAGGGTCCCATTCCTCCGGGACCATCACCTCAATCTCTTGAGCCAGCTCATTGACTACCTCTTCGGCAATCGTCACGGGCTCCTCTTCAGTTATAGTCACCGGAGCTGGCTCTCGGATGACTATGCCTTTGCTCTGCTCAGAGGGCTTCTTCTTGCCTTTGGTCTTCTTTTCCTTCCGAGGAGCTTTTTGCGTACTTCGGTCCTGGCTTGTGCTCGCAATGAACTCTTCAGCAGAGGGCCTCCGCCTGATTCGGCCCTTCAGCCCTTCATACATACTGAGCAGCAGTTCCAGGACTTCTCTTTTCCTCACGAGTTCCGCGGACTCTACCGAGCTCCTCGACATCAATGCCGCAATGTCACTCTGGATTTCAACAGTCCGCTCTTCTACTTCTTCAAAAGTTAGAAGACCAAAGTCGTATAGAATCCGCTCATACTCCTTATGATGAACGCGGACGCGGCTCATCTCGGCGGCTGTGGTTCGATACTGCATCTCGAAGTCTTTGGCTCTTTCATTGGCCTCAACCACCTTCCTCTCCGCCGAGGCTATCTGCTTCTTCAACTTAGGCACCACGTGCATCTCCAAACGATTCTTCTCTCCGCGGAACCACTCGAGTGATCCCATTAACTTCTTTATTGTCTCGTGCAGCTCCGCGGTGTTCTAGACAGATGATAAGAGTCAACCAGAACGATTACTCTCAAACATATTAGAGTTGAATACAGTTCGGCAACAAACATAATGGATCGCGTAAATAAACAGATGACAAGAGTCCAAGAAGAAGGAATTGTATTTCAAATTGCAAGAGTACAATTGTTCAATTACATCATCCCTAACATTTCTACAAATTTACAAGTTTAAATTTGCGGGGATCTACTGACCTCCCGCTCAATTGCCTCAGTCTCTTCGGGCAACTCTTCTCGCTGGCCCTCAGACACTTCAGCATTTCCCTCTTCGGCTGCTACGACGGCCTCGGTTTCAGCAGGGACTTCGACTTCCATTGGTGGGAGGGGCTCGGTGTTTTGGGGGGCTGGGGCCAGTTCACCCCTGCAGAAGGCCAAGAATTCAGCGTCCTGGTCCACTTCACAGCTCGCAACTTCTGCGGCAGTTAGGAGCTGTCTCTTCTCCCCGAGCGCGTTCACCAAGGGCCACTCCGGCAGTTCCGCTAGAGAGGCGTAATAGGCCTTTTCCACCTCGGCCGCTGCCTCCGGGTCATACCCGAATTCTGGACGAGTAATGTCCACCTCCGGGTACGCCTCCTTTACCTCCTCCAGCACCATGGCTCGGGTGGCTTTATCCCCTATTGCCACGAACTTCGTCTGAAAGTCGAGGAAGGTCGTGGTCTTGAACAGCTTATCAGCGAAGGCCCTCAGCAAAGCCCCCTGCCCTCCAATCACGGCTGCTTCCCTCGCCTCCATCTCCGCTCGCAGCTGCATCAGCTCACCTCGGAGGCCATGATTTTCCGTCTCCACACCGCGCAGACGCGCGATTTCGGACTCCACCAAGGCAGCCCTCTTGCGTGCCTGGGTCAAGTCATACGCCAGTTTGTCATTTCGCGCGCGAAGATCCCGCGCCGTCGCGGCTAGCCCTTCCTTGGCTTCTACTTCGCTCTTCAGGCCGACCTCTATAATCCCTTTGGCCAGCCGAAGAATCTTCTCGGCATCCGTGCTGTCAAACCCCAGCATACTGGGGATCGCCTGCTCTCCCTGGATAAGTTAAACACAACGCGGCACATGGATTAGACCTCGGTTATACACCTCGCGTAAGTTCACGTAATGAGCAGCGTTTTTGAGTGTTACCTGCGAGCTCTCCCCCGTCCAGGGCCTCTTGGATGGGGCCTGTGGCGTCCCAGTAGGCTCCGGCCTCTTCTTTGACAACGCCGGAGACCCCGCCGGCGTCACTCTTTCCTCCGACCCCCTCGACGGACGCGCACCGGTTAGTATCTTCCCCCGGGAAGATACTTCCGCGGCTTTCCCCTTCTTCTTGGCCGCTTCAGTCTTGGCGGGGCTCCCCGATGCCGGTTGCTTTCCGAAGCGTCCCACTGCATATATATCAATGGTTAATTCTGCGCAAAACAGTAAACTTAAATAACAGGACACAAGAACTCCTACCCTCTTCGGCATCTCCGTTTCCTGAATAATATGGGCTAAGCCCAGCCTTCTCCAGTTCCTCCTCGGAACAGAGGGTTTGGAAAGTCCCCACTTGTCGGAACGTGTGCTTCACCTCGGCCCCCGGGCTCTCCACGGGGGCAGTATCCAGCACCTCGTCACTCCTCCACTTCGGAAGAGCTATCTTATTCCTAACAAAGATGAACTTCTCTTTCCAACCCTCTACTTTGCTCGGGTTTTGGACCTTAAACCCTCCTCGGGCGCGGGGACTAAAAGAATACCACCCCTTAGACTTCCCGAAGTTCTTCAGCTGGTAGAAAAACCTAAAAAGCTCTACAGTTGGCTCTATTCCGGCCTGCTTACTAACTACAGTGAATCCTACCAACTGCCTCACCGCGTTCGGCGCTAACTGGCAGAGGGCAATGCCGTAGTATCTTAACAACTCTACGACTATGCCCCACAGCGGCAATCTCAATCCTACTCTAAGGGGGTCAATATATACGGTCATAAACCCCTGCGGTGGGCAACAGGCCCTATCCTCGGGGGTAGGAATTATGTAATCAAGGTCGAAAGGAAGATAAAATGATGGGAGTTCCCTCTCAAGTTGCCCCCGCGACATCCGTAACCCTATGGAGGATACCTCAAGATCCACCGCCGGGCATTCATAAAACGATACCATCATGGTATTACACTCTAAACCATCGACTCTGTCTATGGTTCTAATCACATCCTTCTCCGGAATGATATATGATAGGGGGGGGATATCTAACGGTTTATCCGAACCTCCTACTACTTTGATCGAGGCCGAAGATGGGGCAGAAGATGAAGAAGATGAAGAGGATGACATACTTACTTGATTTGAATTCGAAAGGATGGATTTGAGAAATTTTTTATCTCTGATGAGTTCCTCTTTTTCCCGCTTTCTATAACAGATGAATCACAATGGAGAAGATGAAAAGTTACTGTGCAGTTATTCCTAATATAAATGCAAAAAACCGACGGCTCTGATGCAGCCTATTCAAATTCAGTGATGGAGATTCATGCGTGCTCTTCACGCGCTTTACGGTTACCGAGGCGCGTGGGGAACAGCTGTCTTGGAACTCGCAGAGCGTGTCACTTCACGTCTCTCTCTCTCATTATGGCGCCGCCAATCACATCAGCCTCACCCTTCTTCAGGAAGATTCAAGATACACTCCGGTGTACTTTCCACCTCGGCCATACTACCACACTCCGGTGCCCCTACCATTGCGGCCAAACTACTCACTCCGGTGTACCTTCCACCTCGGCCAGACTGTAATATACTTACAACGCGTTTTTCGCTTCTGGGAAATTCGATATCTCATTATAGGTCCCAAACACCTCGGCCCAACTCGGCACTGCGTCCATTGACTGCTCCGCAAAGTCCCAGGGACGCGGACACACTCCGTCACGCATAAACACTTCGGCCTGCCAGTGACCCCGGTCTTCTTGCTTACAGTTCCACCCCGGTGACAACTGAAGCTCCTACCTCGCTTCGGCTGGGGGGGGCATCTGATAGGGATGACCCGGTTACTTCGGGCCGGGTTAATCCTGAGCCCATTTACCAGCTCAGCGAACACGCCAGCAAGCGCGAAGGCCCAGGCCCAACAGGCCCAGCAACACGCATTCGGTCCAGCGAATCAAATCTGTTCCGTGAATCAAGGCCCATGATCTTTTCCCAACTGCCATGCAGATTTGGTGGGCAAGATTATAGGGATTTAGTTAGGGTTTGGGTTTAGTAGTATAAATAGATGAAAAGAACTCTGAATTAGGGTTCGCACTTTGCTTTCTGTAATACGCACTGTAAACTCAACATTCGAGTAAAAGAAACACCTCGGCGATTGCCGTTTTCTCCCCGTGGACGTAGATCTCCGGATCGAACCACGTAAATTCTGTGTTTTTACATTCTGTTCTTGTTGATTACTGTTCGATTGTGTGATTACCGGATTGCGCATTATCACTTGATAAATTAATAATCTCTTTAATACAATAATTTTCTCCAGTCCCCATTTGAGGTTCTATAGACTAAATTAATTATTGATATTGTTCTCTTTTTTATTAAATATATCTTGTTTGGGTCAAATGTTATTAATTTATAGAGATTTTAATGAAACAAATCTATATATATATATAAAAGCAAAATGGAGGGCACTAATGTAATTTTAGCTTTCCCTCCAAAAAATTTAGACCATAATTGGTAACTTTCTCCTATTTTTGGTAAGTTCATAACTTTCTTTTATATTTTTAAAATACAAATAACTTTTTTCATTTTTAATCCGATTTTTATACATAATATATCAAATTATTCATCTTCTCACGATCTTCGATTTGACATCCATATCGTATATATTATAATGAGATATTTAATTTGAATAAACAAATTGTTTGTTGGTTAATTATTTGTGCTAGAATTGATGTTTATTGTGAATTGAACTATAATATTTTGGTTTTAGTTGCACCTAAAATTAGTAAAATAAATTATTTATAAAAAATATAATTACTTTTTTTTTAATAAAAATACAACTAATCAATTTATTTTATTTGACATGAATTTTCAATTTTTTTTATTTAAGTCAGGGAGAAAATCCATGGTTTAAATAATGAAAGTCCTACTTTATTAAATCAAAGGCAAAAACAACAATATCTATTTTATAATAAACTTATCAAATCATCAAATCTGCTAAAATATCTTCTTATCACGACTTTGAGCATATATATAATTATCTATTAAAATAGGTATTGAAATTATTTTTAATTACCTATTTATATTAATAACGAGTATTTTGCTAAAATTACTCTTCTAAGGAAATTTATTCTTTGTAGCCTAAATTATGACTTTTATTACATTTGGCAATCTTTTTAATTTTTTACTTTTACTAAAATTTCAATTATTTATTTTTACACTTTCTAAACTAAATAATACTTGGTCGCACAAATCAACAACGAATACCTTTTTTACTTTTAACACTCTAAATAAATTTGTTCGCATTAATCAATTTTTATCTTCTAATAAATAAAGTATTTCTAAGACGGCTATAACATTTATATTAATAATTTACAATACCAAATAAAATACAAAAATATTCAAATATTTTGAAGAAATCAAAGACTTTAATTTGTTATTCGAATCATTAAATAAATTTTGAATTTTATTTTGTTAAAATAAGATTTTATTAAATAAAAGTTATTTAAGTATATTTGAAATCACCAAATGAAATATTAAAAGTTGCAAATAAAAATTTAATGTTATAAAGAAAAAATTAAATATTTATAGTTAGAACTTGAAAGTTTATTTAGATAATTAAAAGTTAAATATAAAATAAAAGCAGGGACATAATGAGAAAATTATTAAACTTTACATTACATATGATCCAAATAAAATATCACTATTCCTTTTATTATATATTTTATGGTTATTTTTAATTATTTATTATTAGAATTTAAATATTATTTTATAAATTAAAAAAATCTCTCTCTCTCTCTATATATATAAGCCACAGTAGTGACAACTCTGTAAGTAACACTTTCCAATCTAAAATTTTAGACCGTAACTGGTAAGTTGTCACATTTGGTAATAATCAAAATTTATTTGCAAATATCTTTTTTTTTTTTCATTTCTGATCTATTTATTATGTATCCTATATTAAATTAATCATCTTTTGACGATGTTTGATTTAACATTCATATGATATATATATATATATATAATAATAATAATAAGATATTCTATTTAAAATATTATATTATTTGTTCGTTGATTATTTAAGTAAGATTTCAGTGTTTATTATGGGTTGTACAAAAAATATAGTATTGGTTTGGAATACAATTAAAAATCATTCAAATAATTCTTTTTTACAAATTATTGTACTTGATTATTTCATTAAAACCACAACTAATCAGTTTGTTTTATCTGACATGAATTGTCTCAAGTTAATATTTGATTTATAATCATCTTATTAAATTATTGAATTTGTTAATGCTTATTTGATATAATAATTATTTTTATTGATAAATCATAAAACTATGATTTTCGCTATATATATATATAACTTTATATATGATAACTAATCTTTTTTTTTTATTATTAATTTTTTATGTTTTAGATGTATTAATGTTATTTTTTTATAAATAAATACACTTTGCAACCTATACTATGATACTTTACAAGTTGCAACTAAACTTCTTTTAAATAAGCAAAATTAACCAACTAGAACTATATGTTTTTTTTGGCTTGCAACTTAAACAATACTGGGTCACATTAACCAATCTCAATTATGTCTTTTTTTTTTTTTTTCCAAATTTTACAACCTAAGCAATTTGTTTTTTCATTAACCAATGTATATCTTTAGATGAATCTACTATTTACAATATAAATGTATAATTTAATTGAAACTTTTCAACATATATATGAAAGTATTAAGAAATATTCCAGCACTCATATGATTTATTTTGTTATTCCAACTATTGAATTATTTTATTATTCCAACTATTGAATAACTTTTGAATTTTATTTTGTTAATTTTTTATTCTTTGTATATTGGAAATACCAAGTAAAGTACTAAAATTTGCAAATAAGATTTTTTAAAAGGAGATAGTTATATTTATAATTAAAAAATTTATTTAGATAAATTTAAATATTTAATGTAAAATGGAAAAAATTATGTACTAAAATTGTTATTGAAATTATTTTTAATTACTTATTTATATTTTTTATAATGCATATTTTGTTAAAATTAATTTTTTTAAGAAACATTACCCTTTGCAACCTAAATTATGACATTTGTTATACTTTGAGATATATATATTTATATATTTTTTTTTACGTTAATCAAACATCAACTTCATTTCCTTTTTTGTCAAACTAAACCTCAACTATATATTTTTACATTTTTTCTTTTGTTGTACTTTGAGAAAATACTCAACTAATATTTTTATGAGGAGAATTATTTTATTAATTTTTACAATAAACATTCAAATATAACCTAAATAATTAATCAATGGACAATTTATTGTTTTAAAATTAGATATCTTGCTCATTATAATATATGTGATATGGATGTCAAATTGAAGTTTGTGAAAAGATAAATAATTTGATATACCATGCATAAAATATGGATTAAAAATATACAAGTTATTTGCATTTTAAAAAATTAAAAGAAAATTATAAAGGTACCAAAATTGACAAAAAATTACCAAGTTAGTGTAAAAGTTTTTGGCGGGAAAGTTAAAATGACAATAAGACCCTCCATTTAGCTTATATATATATATAGATTGAATAACTTTTGAATTTCATTTTATTATTTTGTTAATTTCGTATATCTGAAATCACCAAGTAAAGTATTAATACTTGCAAATGAGATTTTTCTAAAGTTTAAATAATAATAGTTAGAATTTGAAACTATATTTAAATAAATTAAAATGTCTAATATAAAATGAAAATATTAAAGGAAACTAATTGTTTTAAAACATTATTCAATTTATTTAATTTATAATATGAGTTGATATTTAGATATTTATGTGTGTTTGAATATTCATAAATAATAAAGTTATTTGTGTAAGCATATAGATCAAGAATGATATAGATATACTGCATCCGTGTTTAGATTTTAGAGATAAGAAAGAGTCATTTGAATTTATTTTTTATATTTAGTTATTTTAGTGTGTTAATCTATAATATACATAAAGTAAATTATACTAAATTCATATATAACGTGGGAGAAACTTATATTTATATTCAATCATAAATTTTTATTTTATTAAAATAATACGGTCACGTTTTTAGATATTAAATTATATATTTAATTAAAATATTTTTAAATAAAACTTCCGTGCATCGCACGGGAGTAATACTAGTTGAATAAATGACAATATGATTTTTTTTTCTAATTTAATTAGTTGAACGAAAAAAAAAAATTAGATAAAAAATATGGGCTTTTCATGTCTAAATATTTTTCTTATTATAAAAACAAAAGAAACATAATTAACAAAAATTGTGTTGGCATGCATTGCCATTTGGATGGATTAACCAATCAACGACTTGATTGGAGTGAATGTAATTATTAGGCAGTTATTAATCATTAAATTTGTGACCACTCTAGCAGGTCATTGGTTAGCAATCAATATATGATCAATGGTTAAAATTAAAATGAGTTAAATTTAATGGTCCAGATTTTAGTTGTATTAACACACCTGATGTATAATAGAAGGACCCGTTGAGTGTAGCATTTTATTAAATTTGCCCATTTTACTTTCTTGCCGAAATCAAGATGCTTTTTTACTCTCATTCATATATTTGGTTCTAAATATATTCTGTTGTGTTGACAACATTCTATTTATTTATTTCTTATTTTTTACGTACAATATTTAAAATAATTTTTTTTTTTCACGATTAATTTTAACATTCATATCAATTATCACATACATTAGAATGGGATATTCAATTTGAAAAATGCAGTTTATTCAATTATTATTTGAATTAGATCTTTTTGGGTTGGTTTATTTGTATTGAGGTTCAACTTTCATAAAAAATAAATTTTCTTATATAAAACTTTTAAATATTTCCTTAATTACAAATAATAAAGTCATTTTGTCTTATAAATATATGTATACATACATATATATACACTAACATGAGTAGAAATATGTAAAATTGTATGGAACAACTGAATTTATATTGCAGTTGACAACTTTCACTCTCTTCACCGGGATAGTAAAGATAAATTATAAAATATATGATGGATATAAATCAATCTCGTCCGGACGAAGATAGTCAAAGAGGTGACAATGTTATTAAGTATTTAAAATATAACGGGACACTAAAAGAACGAAAGGCAATGATTTTTTTTTGGCAGCTAACAAAAAAAAAAAAGAGGTTTAAGGGCAAAAACAGAGTTTGATTACTTCGGATAAATTTCTCCATTTCACATATAATAATAATAATAATAATAATAATGAGAAATGCAGGCAAATCTTAAACCCAGACAAAGCCCTACTTCGCACTAGCATCCACGCATTTTTTTCAATCTCCGAGTCCATACGCCATGACCACCGTCGTTACCAGATCAGTTCTCCGCTCCGCTACCAGATCTGCTTGTGGCGCCACCGCGAGACTCTCCGCTGGCGTTAAGCCTAAGGCTGCTCCATCTCCATTTCGAATCGCATCTCAGAAACCACTCTCCGCTCGCATTTTCAGGTTTCCGACTATAAACGCGCTCTAACTAATTAAGCTTCCCTTTGATGATATCTGTTTTCGTTGAATTTCTGGACATGATTGTTAATTTTTGTGTAAATTAGGTCGCCGGTGGAGATGAGTAGCGTTAGCATAGTGTCGCTGTTACCCTACCACACTGCAACAGCCTCTTCAGTGCTCACTTCCATGCTCTCTGTTGCTCCTCGTGGACGCGGTTGGGCTATTGAAGGTAATTTGATTTTAATGTTCTCTTTGATTGCCTTTCATGGCGGGTGCTTGGTATTTATGGAATTAGAAATACTGATATCTTTGATCCTAATCATTTTTTAGGATTAGAGAATTAGGGGAAACCGAAAAACGAAAAGGAAAAATTTAATTTCAGAAAATGGAACATTGAGTTTACATCTCGAAAAGAAAAATGCTTATTCGATTAGGTGACAGAGTATCTAGTGCATTGATATATCTCTATTTTGTTTGGGCAAATGTGGAACTATGCTAGACTTGTAATTCGTAAATCATGTGTTTTTTTCTTGTGTTTTGTCTCTATTTTTCTGGATGTGAGTTCTTAGATCATCCAATAGTATTCGTGCAGTAGGTTCTAGAGAAGAAACTAATGCTCGACCATTAGCTTGCCGTGTGCCTTGATTGGGAGACAGAGTACCTAGTGCATTGATAAATCTCTAATTTTTTTGGGGCAAATGTGGAACTATGTTGGACTTGTGAATCGTAAATCATGTGGTTTTTCGTTTTTGTCTCTATTATGTGAGTTGTTGGATCATCCAAGAGTGTTCTTACAGTAGGTTCTAGAGTTGAAACTAATGCCCGACCAATTAGCGTGACGTGTACCTTTTGTTGATTTTGTGGTCAATAGAGTGTCATATCGAAGAACCTATGGTAGAAAATTACATGTTCATCTTCAGAGCAACTTTTTCATGTTTTAGTCTTGTGTGCATCATCCTAATACATTGTTTTAATCAGATTCCAATGATGATGTATGATGACTGTTGGATTCTTCGGGCGAAGTTTTATTTCTGAGCTCTAGGAGAATGCCCAATAGGTAGTAATGAGCTCGATTCGAAGTGTTCATGATCCCTTGTGATTCGCTTCTGCTTTAGACTATAAAGAGTTCAGATGAAAACTGTTAGTTGCATTTTAGCCATGAACAGATATTCTAGATGTTTGTAACCCGTTTGAAATTGTCACATTTTGAAACTCCTTTAGAAAATTTTACGTTGAATTAAAGCAAAAATGGCAGTTTGACATCATCTATGCGAACTACTTGATCCTTTTTTACTGTTGTATTACCAAGACCAGTAGATATTATAGCAGTGCTGGCATGATAATTTGACGTCGGTTTTTTTCTTCTTCCATTTTAGGGTTGTGATTACTACTCATTGGATGAATATTGGCTTGAAGATATTCCAATTGTCTCCTTTTATTTAAAACGTGTCTTTGGTTTTTTGCTTGACGTGGACACAAGATATTCGTTTCAACTGCCTTTCATAAGAAATGTTTCATTTTTCTTGCATTGTAGATGGATGATTATTAGAATGTGTTGAGATGCGGTGCATTTCGTGATGGATGTCTATGGACATGTAATTCTACTATGGAAGACATTATTCCGCCCCGTGTTAAGCTGTCCTTTTATAACCCGTAAAGTCTTCTTAGCTAGTAGATGCGGTGCATTTTCGTGATAGATGTGGCACGAGGTTTTGGTTTCCGACACTAGCTAGTAGTTTCCTTAGTTAACTCCTTATTAATTTGTCGGTCCATAATCAACATGTTGAATCATTTTCTTTACTTGTTCTTTCTTGAAAAAATCTCCTTCATGTGGATATAGTTATATACAAGTGTTCATTGGACTGTCTTGGGAATTTATTAACTGGTTTCATGATTTTCTGGTGCTGTTGTATTTCTTCAACATTTAATTATCACTGTTTCTCGCAAATTTTGCTCTAATATGCAAGCATACACTTAGGGGTGGCCTTTTAAGAGGCGGGGTCGGGTACCCGACTTGACTTGTGTGGTTTTTATTCTACCGAGTTGGGTATTTTCTAGTCAACCGGGATCCCGGTTATATTCGAACCGACCCGTGTCTCTTGAATTTAAGCCGGGTCGGGCTTTCTTTGGTACCTTATTTTAAAAAATCACCCATAATTTTTCAGATCTTTCAATAATAATCTTATGGAAGTAAAAAAAGATTCAATGCTAACATATAATCTTGAGAAGAACCCAACCAGCCGGGTTGGATACCCGTGGGAGCAAGTACCCACAAGATTGGGTGGAAGATCGGACTTTTCTGATCGGGCACCCGATTTGGCGATACCCGACAACCGAAACCTGGAAAACTGACCCGATCTCATCCCTACATGCACCACCTCTGTTGTTTCGACCGGTGTCACCAGTAGCTAAAATGATGATCACTTTCAAATCTTCCATAACTCAGACTGTAATATTGTTGTAGCATCTTTCCCTAGTTTGCAGAACTACAAGGAAGGTTCTTAATCTCTTTCTAATGAAGCTTGTTTACAAAGCTTGAATTGGAGATTTTATTTTTATTATTATAATTATCAAAGTATCTGTTGTGTTTATGCTTCTTTCGTTTTTGACGTAAGCTTGATTTGGATTTAGAACTTGGAAGATGGAAATTATACGCACATTCTAATAATAGGCTAAATGGTCTGATTATGATACTTCGGGTGGGACTTCAGTAGTTGGGTTTGGATGCCTGACCCTATCGGGTTTTATCCAATCGGGTCATGTTTCTTGAAGATTCTTGGATAGTCGGTTTTACCTGGTCGGGTGGGTTTTTTCAGGTTTTCGTTCGGTCAAGTTTTTGCTAATCGTCGAGTTCTCAGGTACCCGGATATAACAGTTAATTCCTTTATCAATATGGCTTTAAAGAGTATGGTGTTCAATGAGTATGATATTGGTATCAATGGAAAATATGGCGATCTTAAGGCCCGCTTGTTTGAGGATTTAGGGGTAAAGATGGGAATGAATGATGACTCATTCTAATTTATGGTGCTTGGTACATAATAAATAAGTTAATCATTAGCTCATTTTCTTAACAATTTCTCCCATTTTATTCCACAATATGATTGATCCCTTATTCATACCCATTTGCAACCAAGTAGGCCCTTAATTATGAAAATATCAATGAGTACCTATATTAATATTACTAAAAATTAGAGCTAGTCAAAAAAAAAAAAAAAAAAAAAATTAGAGAAAATGATGAGATCGATCCAATTTACCAAATCGCTGGTAACTTTGATCGTACGCGTCATATTTAGCTTTTATCCTTTTCGCTCTAATTTTAAAAAATTGAAGTATACTTTTGGTTAATATTGATAGATAGTAGTACAAATTAAAAATAACAAACAATAGTTATTTTCTGTTATTTTAGATGTTAGTGATGGTTAACGGTTAATATCTTTCTTTTAATTTAATTACTTAATGTTAATATTATGTACAATATATAATTATTAATAGAGCCAGCAAAATTGGTCGGCCCCATGAGCTAGTTTAGCCCGTTCTACATTTTAGATGGATTGGCTACAGAAATCTAGGCCGTAGGACCATTAGGCCTAACATGCCCGATTCAATATGTCAAGATTCCGATGGACCTCCTTGAAAATTTTTATATAGTTAAAGGGGTGGGCTGGACTCAATAATTGGTGGCCTAGCCCAACAAATCCGTCCCAGACTTATTGGCCCGATGATTGGGCTGGGCGGGCTGGCAAGCCGAATAGCACCTCTAATTATCAAAACCTCCCTACTAATTTCAAGCAGTGCTTGCCTAAGTTTTTGTTTTTTTTCCTTCTAACAACGTCCATGTTTTGTTCAGCCTGCCTAGGTCCTAAATTATGAAGGCTAGCACCTAGCTAGTAAGATTTCCTTTTTCATTTTTACTTAAAGAAAGCTTATGCTTTTTTAATTTCATTTTATGTAGCTACTATGTCTACTATTATGGAGTGAATACATATGTCCATAATATTTGTTCATCCAAATTGTCTACTTAAAAATTATATCATCCTTTCATTAATTATCGTTTGCAACAAAGTTTTTCAACTTTAACAAAGAAATCCATCACTGTTTTATAATTTTGATTTTTATGCACACAAGCAAACTTTAGATTCCAATTGTTGATATGGAGTTTGAAGTTGTGATTTTGGTCTACTCAATTATAGACGTTCAATCATATGAATTTTAGCCCTTAATTAAATAAAAATTATATTTTGTTGTCGTTTTCATTAATAAGGAATTTATAAATATCATATAATTCCACATTTGTAGTTAGGTTGACCAAGTTCCCAACTTTGAGCTTGTGAATCAGCAATCTCTAAACTTGTCCTCATTTATCGAATTAAAAAATTGTGAAAGTAATGTATTTTTATGTTGCTTTTAAAAATAATCTTGCTACAATTGAAAATTAACCAGAATATTGTGGCTGTTAAGGAACTAAGCCTTTTAATTTTATTTTATTTTGTTACATCATCGATTATGTGAATTTAGTACAATATGATTATAACATTATATAAATAATATTAATTTATAATATTACCTTACACCATTTCACAGTTTTTAAATATACTAGCATTAGTTAGTCGAATTCCTCGGTACGGATCCATTTAAATATGGCTACACCTGTATATATTCTCTCCAACTGTTCGGCGTGGATTGTACAGTGGCTCAATTATCAGTTGGTAACAAAATGTTGAGCAGTTTAAATATTCGTTTGGTTCAAGATTAGGAATGGTAACGATGCTAATAAATGAATATGAATGATAAGTCAATTATATTATAGAATAATGTAGGAAGAACTGTTAATAAAATGAAATAATGATTAAGTTATTCAAGTGTACCAAGTATAAGAAATAAAAATGTAATCTCTTTTACTCTCATTATCCACACCATTCCTCCGTACCAAGCTGCACCTAAAATGTATTATTCCTTTAAATTTCAGTATATCTTATATTTACATCTTTACCCCGTATCCTTATCGCAATCTTAAGAAAATATGAAATGTTACTATAATATTACCTACAATATAATATTACATCTTCTCACATTTTTCAGCATTAATTTGACATTTACAGAACAATTTTACCCTATTCAATTTCAAAATAAACATATAATTAACTATTCACCTTTATTTCTCAATTTTATAATTTGAAGTCACGATTTTCTCCGACCCACTTGAACTTATACCAAACACCCCATAAGCTCTATCCAGAATGGGTCATCAAATTAATAATTAATAATTTATCCAGAAGCAATAAGATTCACCTTAGTAAGAAATACAGAAAAAGAAGGGCCATCTCTTCCAATAATGACACTGAAATAGTAGTTGGCAACACATTCTAAAAAAACTTTGATACAATTTCAAGTAACTCTATTGAAGAAAAAAGTAGATGGTGAATTTCAATAACAAAGCCAAATTCTCAAGAAACAATGTGATCACAGTAGTGAAACATATTGATACCATAAATACACAGTCGAACCTTCAAACCTAACCCTAAGAATCGAGAGACGGCAAGGCAGTATTAAGGCAATCTTGTTTACACACCAACCACTAAAGAGACAACTAAATCCGACCCATAGCATGTCAACAATTTACCTTAATGGGGAAAAAGGTTAACCGGAGAAACTTGTATGGTAAATTAAACGTCAAGAGCGTAAAGATTGCACGGTCACTTTTCAAGATTCATCAACAACATTAACCAACTCATACTCTACTAGGGACAGATTGTTGTCCTCTTTGACCACAAATTCTGCTGGTTCGGTAACTTCAACCCGGCCCCACTTATCCACGGCTAGCCTCATGGAAGCCTTGAACATGTCGATCTTTGCGTTGCGAAGAATCACCGTGTTACCTGGCTTCATCAACTCAACTGTGACAAAAATGAAGTTATTTCAGCATTCAGTCAGTGAACGACTTCACTGTAATATGAGTAACCATCAATACAAATTCATCAAAGAACTGAATACACGCCATCTAAAGTGTAGGAGACAAATGGATTTGGATCCGGTGCAGTTACTTCACCGGGTCCAGTGTTTTCTAGTGTTTATCTCTCTCACATACACACACAACACCCTCTGTTATATACGCACATTACACACTCTCTATCTATATCTCACACACACTAACCATTGGGCCCGCCGGATACCGGGAAAGAAACGGTTGGCCATGTTGTTCAAGATCATTAAATGAATCAAGAAGTTTGACAGACGTGAAAATAACTTCAGAGTTTAAACCCAGAATGATGGCCATCCAACGAAAAACCAGATAAAAAAAAGAGGGCACCAATATTTCGCGTCACTGGAGCGACTGAATAATAAAGGGAGTTGGGGCCGCCAAGAATGTGATCAAACCATAAGAAAATGTGGCAGCAGGTGATGCTTCTTAAATTAAACCAAGCCTTTTTTACGAGAAATTATTCCCTACCCCTACTGGCATTATCTGCATTCCATTGGGTTCGCGACACGTGCGAGAAAACAACAGAAGCACTTTACCTCTTTTACCAACATCGTAACTTTTTAGACAAGTGAAAAAGACTACCGCATATTTCAAATTGTTGGGAATGTCAAACTAAGTCCCATGATTCTCCATGCCTATCCAATGTGGGGCATTGTTCGACCATCCCAAGACAAATGAATGAATTAGCCTATCTTTGGCTCTCAAAAAGAGGTTTCAACGTAAACTTACTTGTCAACATCCAATTGAGTGTAGTTACATGAATTCAATGCCCTATCTACTAACTACTAACTAGCTTCATTTCCAAATCTAAGGCCATTGACTTTGTTAAGCAGAAGGAGCAAGGAGTGCAACATGTTAGAAGTACCTCTCTCTAAAATTAATAACAGAGTTCAGTTTCTAAAAAAATTCGAGCTACATTGCTATACACTTAAGCAGGAATCTAATCAATGCTTTTACTGAGTAACAACACTACTAAAAATCAAAGGGTTTTAGAAAGTGTTTTTCTTACAACGAGAAACTATAGCTAGGGTTGTTAGTGAACCTAGCCAAACCGAGCTTTCAGTTGTTCAAATAATGTTTGCTAAATCTTGAAACGAGCGGAGCTCGAAGGAGCCTATTGTTTTGGTGTTCATTAATGTTCGCGAACATTAACGATTTGTGTTCATGAACACATATTATATATTATTCTAATTTTGCAAGAAAAAATCTTGGTCTTCAACAACAAAGTCACGGACATTTCAGATAGATGAGTTACATAAAGAATATAAAAACATTAATATACGAGCTAAAACATGTTCATGAGCCGCTAATGATGAAGCACTTCAATATTCAAGCTATGTTCGTTATTAAACGGTAAATAAATGTGTTTGAACGACCGGGAACATTAGGATTTCCCGAACATTCTGTTAGTTGACAGCCCTATGCACATCAAAAATAAAACACCAAAAGAAATTTGAATTCTTTTAACTAGCCTGAAGCAACATGAATGTTAGCTGAACTCCGGAAAATATTCTTCGCCAAGCTACAGATTGAGTTCTGATGTGAATATAAGATGCAGTTCAAAATTTCAAATAATCTACTCTCAAACGTTGAATTAAAAATACTGCATACACACGACAATAACACATTAATTAATTAAATAAAGCAACATCCAGAGTAGAATTATGCAGAAAATCACAGAATTAGGTCATGAAAAGTGTGACCTTGCTCATTACGCGCCGTGAAGAGGATCGAGCCGGTTTCATCGCCGACAAGACATTCGGCGATTCTCGTATTCTGGTTACGCGGCTTCTTGTTCAGAACAGCGGTGGAGCTTACCACTTTCACTACGAGCGTGTGGCCATTAGTTCCCGGCTTCAGAGAATCCACTTTCACAAACACCGGTTTCCGCAATCCTGGCTTGTCTCCTGGCTGATTCGCCGTCGACGGGGCTTTCGCAGCCATGGAAACTGCGAATCTCTCTCTGCGTGCTTACTCTGCAAGCTTCGATTTAAGTTGGAGATAAAACCCAAACCCTAACCCTAATTTTGAGGAGTTGATGATAGAACCGAATTTTGGCAATTATGATATGAGCCATTGATCTGCTTTCAGGCGACGCCGTATAGGGCTTTTCCTATAATTTCTCACTCTTTGTTTGGGCCATAGGCCCAACCCAGTGAGAAGTTAGGCCCAACCCAGACCACATCAGAAAAATTTGGTGCATTTAGTGGGCCGAATACAACCCGATTTATACTATTTTTATTCTAAACCAATAATTCATGTCGGCGTAAATAATTTTGAGAAAGTCTCTCGTACCATTCGAGTTATAGAAAAAAACGTATTATTATTATTCATGTCGGAGTATATGTTTTGGTTAAAAATATTATACTGAAAAGGTAAACAAGTAATATTTGTAAATATAAATCCTAATACAAATTTCGAATTGCACTAGTAACTGATGCACATGAGACTTTGTCATAATATTTTTTAGTGAGTCAAATTTTACCATTTTTAATAAGGACATTGTGTTTGGTTTTTTTAACTTTATAAAATTTAACAATTCGTCCAATTACCATTTACAGCAGACAAAAAAACAAGTGATGCTAACGTAGACCATATTTTTCATTTTTTATTCGCTTATACTCACAAAGGTCTATAAGTGTTTCTTTTCTTAATATACATATATCTAATGATTTACTAAAATTTAAAATTATATTTTTTAAATAAAAATTGAAATTCATATTTGATACTACCTCCGTCTCAACTTAATCTGCCTACTTACCATTTTTGTTTGTCTCACTTTAATCTGTCAGTCCTGACAAATTTCTCTCACAATCTCCACCCTCAAAGTCTCTATTCTCAATCTTCACCTTTAAAAAATTCAAAAATTTCACAAAATCTGTTTTTTCTTAACCTCCGTGCCCGATCAACCTAGACAGGTTAAATCGGGATAGAGGAAGTATATTTTAATTTATCATATTAAATATTAAAATACCGAAAATTTATCGTATATTTTTATATAAGAATTATCATATAAAAAAATCGGCATAATACTATATTGTACCAAAAATTCTATTTAACATTTTTCGTAATTTTCGAATACAATAATTACTGTATTTCGACGTTTTGATATTTTGTGCACACCTATTCATGGTGATGGCTATTTTTTTTTAATTTTATAGTAAAAGGGCAGTAAACGATGCAATGTAAAATAAAAATCTGCAGCGGAAGTAAAGGACAAAGCGATAGGTAAGGTGACACATCACCTCACCTTAATTATTCGTCCCATCTACATCCTCGTGTGGGTCCCTTCTTTGCTTTTATTAGTCTTCATCCTTATCCTCTTTTCAGATTTCCTCTATTTCCACTGCTCATTTTTCCAACAACCACTCCTAGATAGTATTCGGCCGGTTCGGTTCATCGAATCGATTTTTTCGATTTAGTTCGATTCGGTTATTGATTTAAATTTTAAAGTTTTTATATTTTTATTTATAGCAATAAATCTCGATTTTCATAATATTTTTTATTATTAAAAAGCCAAATTAAAGAAGGGACCAAAACATATGGTTAAATTTAAATTTTCATGCATGTTAAATGTGAAAATTACTAATGTATATCAATTCAATCATGAAAAATAATATACAATAAATATATAATAAAAAACATATAATTAATTATGAGTCATTCGGTTCGGTCAACCGAATTATTAAGAACCAAATCGAACCGAATTACAAATCGATTATAATATTTGGAACCGAACCGATTCTATATACCAAACCGGATCGAACCGAACCGAATCACTCGGTTTCGGTTCAATTTTGCTCACCCCTACTCCTAGGAAAAAAATTGCTCACACAAATCACCGTTGTCACACGTAGGGATGATAATTTCGACTTGATTTATCTTGACCTGATCTGAGGTATATGATCGTCTCACTATGTGATCGGTGGCGGAGCGAGATGGGTATGAGTTATATAATCGTCCCGTCATACTTTATCTCGTCTTGCCCTGCATTAATATTTACATATATGTATATGTATAGTGTTCTATACCTAAATTAATTAATTTAATATTTAATAATCACATAATATTATAATAATAATATTTATCAAATATTATCAAATAAGATGTAGCATATTATTAATTAAGTTTATACACACAAAAAAATATTACAAATAGAATTATAAATGTATTTTAAACATTACTAATTTTATTTTTTTATGTTTTATGATAAACTTTTTGAAATACTATTTATATAGAATGTATAATTTATTTATTTTAAATTATAGTAACCCAAATTTTATTTATTTTTTTGAAAATAATGGTCGACATGTTCCAACCTATGACCTACAGCGAGTTCTCCCCCCTCTCACCAGAAGGATGGGGTGAACATGGATATTCAAGTATGCACACGCACCTGTCCTATTGCAATCCCTAGACACATGTTAGCATTTATACGTAAAGATTTTATTAAAATTTAATTAAAGTTATATATATGAGATTTTGATAAAATTAATTGACAGGTACATTAATATATGTTCACAATGGATAAAAGAGTATAACTACTACACATATATATATACATAGGACTATGCATCTCTACTTACGGTTGACATAATGATGTATCAACTACTAGATGTGTCAAAATTATAATTTTTTTGCTAAAATAATACTTTTTCTGAACATTTTCAACTTCTCTAAAACGACACTCTTTTTGTTTTAGTTCTTTTTTTCATTAGACGGTTCAGGGTGATTAGAGTTTGGTCTGTTTATTTATTTAATTATTTTTTAATTTCATATCTATTAAGTAGTTAGAAGTTCCAGACTTTGTATAAATAATTTAAGTAGTGCATCGAAGTATCCTTTTAAATTAAAAAAAAAAAAAAAAAAAATTGCTAACACAAGCAATTGCATATTTTAAAAAAGGTGGTCGGTTTTTAACTAAAACGAAAAGAAAAGTGGCTCTTTATGATGGTAGTTTGGAGATAATCTATTATTATCTTAGATATTGAATAGGGCATGAGATACTATCTTTTCATTTCGGCAAGATATGTTACAGTGGTTAATCATGCATTTCTTTCGGAGCCCTTAGTTTAACAAGTATATGTTGTATGGACTATCAAATGACCAACTAGGGGGTATAAGGAATATAATCAGCCTTTATATCCCTATCAAATGAGCCCATAGGAATATTTGATTTGGGATGTAGTGGTATGTGTCACGTCCGATAAGGCACATCCACGGAAGGGACATTCATTTAAATAGTAAAAATGTATTTTAATAAAAATGTATTTTAATTTAAGGGTATAATAGGATTGGTTTAAAATTTGAAAAAAAAAAAGGTATTGTAAAATATGATATAAGTATATGGTATGAATATAAAAAGATGAGTCATTCAATTATAAAATGAAATACGTTGAGAATGAGTCACGACCGTCAAAACAAATATCCCCTCACGCTTTATAGTCTTAGGTAACGGATATATTAATATGAGTGAAGATTATAACTAGCACTTTATGTAACAAATCATAGGCCCTATTTGCTTATGGCCGTGGGTGGCTGGAGTACTGTAGGTTGTGGGGAATATAGTGGTATATGGAGGTTGGAGTAAATAAGTGAGCGTTTGTTTATGTTGGTTGGAGATTGAGTTGTGGGGGTGATTATAATATAAAATGTGTTAAAGTTGATTTGATGTGTGTAAGAGTTAGTTAGCGAATAATTAATTATTAATTAAAGTGTGAATTGAGAATGATATTTGATTGGTGATGTGTGAAAGAGTTAATTAATAATTTGATGATGTGTGGAGATTGTGGGCAATTTATTGCCCACAACCAATGAACAAACACACAATGGGTTGGGCTCAATCCACAACCGATTGACCCAACCCTAAACAAACAAGGCCTATTAATTTTGTCAACTTTGTAAAAATATATTAATTTTAGCATTTTTTGTCTTCTTGTGACCCATTTCACTCTCACCCCCTCCCATCCCCTGCAAAATTGTCAAGCCACCATCTTTTGCATCACCTTTTATTTTCTCTCTCCTATTTAATTCATTGTATTTTTCCATATTCTCTCTCTCCTCTTTTTTTGCAGACTCATTTTCACTATATTTTTTTCCAACATGGGAACGATGTCGTACACGAATTAGTGGCACACCATATTTTACATGGCACCATGGTTTCGGCATGACATGAAAATACTATATTAGTTTGAGAATAATTTTTATGTGTCTACTCGTGCCATGACAAATATACTTCGTGCCACAAGAAATATACATCGTGTCCAAATCTCTATATAACTCGTGCCCGTAGAAATACACTACTTCTTCTTCTTTTTGTTCGTCTTCTCCGTTCAGATTTGGACTCATCGAAGTTGCAACAAAGATGGTGATTTGATGGTGTGCAATATCCACCGATGCCAACGTCGTACCCATATCGAAAACTCCACCAACACCCCCCTTCCGTTACTTCACGACTAGAGGCGCCGCAGGTTGGTAGACCCGTCACCGTCTGACCAGGTCTGTTTCTCCTCCCGATCACCAACTGATCTCTCCATCTTCAGAGAAATGGGAAAACAAAGAGGTTCAGAAAAATGGAGATCTTTTAACTAACTGATTTCTCCATTTTTAGAGAAATCGAAGAACAGAGAAATTGAAAAAAATGGAAATCTTTGAAATGTGGAGAAAATAGAGATAGAATGAGTAAAAGGGAAAGAATGACTGAAAAACTGACATGAGGAAAAAAAAAGATAGAAGAAAGAGTGAGATGAATAGTAACAAGATGCTAGATTTGATATTTTTTATATTTGTTGACAAAATTAATATATTCAACGCACAAAGGGCTATATTTAACTATTAATATTATGAACATAATTTAACAAGGCGAGCTGGTAAGATACAAAATATTATTTTATTATTATTTAATTGGAGGTGCAGTTGGCACCCTCTTATGCGTCCTGGAAAAAGCAATTAGAATCTGGAAAAATGAAAACTAAAGATATTTCAGGAAGGCGATAAAATCCTTCTATTAATACCAATCTTGACATCTTTATAACACTGCTTCCCATCACTTGACAAACTCAGTCTACTCAAAAATGGTTCTTCTGGATCATCTATGGGACGACGTAGTCGCCGGGCCTCAGCCCGAACGCGGCCTTAAACACCTCAAGAAGGTCTACACCAAGCCCTTGAACATCAAAGGTCTCTCTCTAATCTAATCAATCACCAAACACACATACGTGTTTTTACGATCTAATTTACTGTACGAATTTTAGATCCATATAATTTAGGTCAGAAGACAGACCCCTAAAGATATATCGTTGTTTTATCCTGTAAGATATTACGTGAAAAACGCTTATAATTTTGTGAGTTGCTGCGATTAATCTTGATATTTTGGTTCATAACAAGTCAATATTTCAGCATAAATACTAATTTATTTTTAGAACAATTACTTTTTTCAAAATAAATTATAGCTTTCACTATAAACATTAGTAATGTATTTTTATAAAAAGATATTTATGAACTAAATTACACTGATTTTAGCGTATACAAGATCAACTCCTAATTCATATACACTTGTCTTTTAGATGTTGGCGCAGAGAGCAGCAGCAAATACCAGCGGTCCCTGTCGATGCCGGCGAGTCCAGGAACGCCGGGAACGCCGACAACTCCGTCACCGACGGCGGCGCGGAAGGACAACGTGTGGCGGAGTGTGTTTCATCCGGGGAGCAACATCGCCACCAAGTCCATCGGAGCTAACTACTTCGATCGACCACAGCCCAACTCTCCCACTGTTTATGACTGGTACTGCTTTTTTCTCATCTCTATGTAATTCGAATGGTTGGGTTCGATTGAACTTGGTCTATTAGGCCAGTGTCATATTTCAGATCGAATCGGGTTAAATTTTGATCGTTTTAAAATTAGTGAGTCGATCCAGCTCATCTTATATAATATATTAGATTATCGGACCTATTTATATTTCGTCGAACTTTTGACTTATTGGATCAGATTTGTCCTTAAGTAGTACTATAGGTCAAGATTTCAATAATCCAACTTATCTAAAATACGGTTCGAATCGATTTTGTCCTCTGACTTCGAGTTAAAATGCGAATTTATCAAAATATATTATTATTTATGGTTTATATTGAAATATATTACTACTTGTTATGAAAAAATATATTTCCTCCGTCCCGACTTAATTTGTCTGTTTGTCTTTTTAATTTATTCCAAATAACTTTCAGGTTTAATTTGTCTATTTGTCTTTGTAGTTTATCCCAAATAAGCCAGAAAAAAAAAATTCTCACAATCTCTATGCTAAAAATCTTCATCATCAATCTTTACCTTTAAAAAAATCAAAGATTTCAAAAAATTATTCATTTTTAACCTCTGTGTCCGATCAAAATAGTCAAATTAAATCAGGATGGAGGTAACATTATTTTTAAACATCCTGAATAAGTATTATTTTTTAGCATAAAGTTTTTCAACATGATACTTTTCCGATGATTTCTCATTTCTAACTTCTTTATAACAAGTCAGTCCATGATCCGAATTACATACGAATTTAAAAATTGTACAATTAGTGTAGAAAAGAGCTGCTCATTAATTTAATCGGCCAAAGTTGATTAAATATTTCAATTTTATTAAAATTATTTGCAGGCTTTACAGTGACGAGACGAGAAGCAAGCACAAGTGAAGTGAAGCGTGTGGGGGTTGCGTGTAAATAGTTCGCAAGTCTGGTTTTTGCGTAATATCGTGTTATTAAGGTCTAATTAAGTAATTTTGGTTTGCTGACAGTGTGTGTTTAAGTTTGTAATATGTCTATGCAAAATCAAGACATCGGCCCAGCTTGCTTTAGTTTTCTGTTGCACTCGTTTTGACGCTGTAGATCTGTTGCATCATCATCATCGTGTGGTGTATATATATAAGCGCGATCAAAATTTTGTTAATAATTACTCCTTTCGTCCCAGATAAATTTTTTTACTTTTTATTTCGATTCTTTCCACTTAACTTTTCATATTCTTAAAAAATAAAATTTCTCTCATAATTTCTACCTTCAAAATCTTCATACTCAATCTTCACATTTTAAAAAGTCAAAGAAAAAACAAAATTTAATTTGTAATATACTTCATATTTCTCGGTTTTGATACTTATGTATCATTTGCTATGTAGCGAAGCTGAAGAGTTTCTAGGGAGAGAAAGTAGTAAAATTTTATTATTCAACTTAAAATATGAGACGTCACTTTACAAATATATGTGAGTCTTTTAATTAGGAAGCTTCTAGATAGTGAGTTTGTTGTAACTTGTAAATTAACTCACATATATTTACAAAGTAACCTAAGTATTCTAATTTAATAAGGAAATATATATTTATATTTCTACACGCTATTGCAAAAAAGCAAAAATAAAATAACATCTTCTTGTCACCTTTAATGCTTATCTAGTTAAGAATAGGGTTGATAATGTCGGTCCAGTTCATTCGATAGTTTAAATGGATTGAGATATAGTAATGAGGGATCGAAGTATTATTGGGTTTGCCTGACAAGTTCAATTCGATGAATTAAAAATTTGATATGTTACTTATAAGTTAATCCAAAAAATTTAGTATATTTAGAAGAAATAAGTTGGACCGAACTCGATAACCAATGTTTTGGTTTGATGGCGAACTTGCCCGAATCAACTTAATATATGATGTTGAAATGATGAATTGAATTTCATCAAATCGTTCAAATTGTCATTTCTAATTAGGAATGGGATAAAACTTTTAAAGATATTTATATCCATGAATTATTCCTATTCCACATTTTGTGTCGACACTCTTCATTATTATTAGGTACATTCCGCAAGTTACTAAAAGAAATCTTTGAACATCTCTATTTACTCTACAAAATTTAAAGTAATCCCCCACTTTCATTAGGATTAAATAAAAACACTAATTTTATATTCCCTATAATTTGAAATTATAATTGTTATGTGATTAATTGGAATAAACATAGCAATAGTAACTCCATTATCTGCAAGAGTTGAATATTAATTTGTCAACCAAAATATCAGTATAGCATCATAACAATAATAAAGAAAACACACTGACAAGAGACGGGATAAATAAGTCTGGTCCACTAGGTCGCTGTAATGAAATAATTTGATACTCCCTCCGTTCCTATCCGGATTTGCACACTTTCCTTTTCGATACGTCCCATACTAATTTGAACATTCTTAAAAAGGAAAGTTCTCTCATAATTTCCACCCTTAAAATCTCTACCTTTAAAAAAATTAACCAAAAAGTAAAAATAATTTTTTCTTAATATATGTACCGAGTCAACCGTGTAAACTTCCGCGAGACGGAGGGAGTATAATTAATTAATGAACATGGTTCAGTGGATATTTTGTTTCAAGATTCAATTACGAAAAATTAATAATAATAATAATAATTATTATTATTATTATTATTATTATTATATGATATTTAATCAATCATGTAAAAGTGAAAGGTAAATGCAAAATAGACCTCTCGCCCACCATGGTCCCCGGCACTCTGCCTCTCCCTCTTCCACACCTCCTTTTTATCGTGATCCAAGTTATAAACAATGTTAAAGTTGAAAAAATAACTTAAAAGTCTGATTTCAAACGTATCTTTTTGTTCAGGTCGCTGCATTATTTTCAAATTCAAAAGTTTGTCTATATTTAATTGGATTATTTTGAAAATGATATTCTTCTAACCATCAAATCTTGCTGCTATATAACTCTCAATAGTTTCTTACACACAAGAATAAGGAGAAAAATACAACTTAAATCAAAGCTTTGAGAATGGCAAATGTTAGAATTCTCCACTTAGTTCTTGTTGATGTTTACATCGTCTCAATAGAATTGATTTTTAGTCCTGTATGTTTGGGTTTGTCAAGAAAAAGTCTTGTATGTTCTGAAATTTCACTTTTAATTCAATATGTTTTGAAAAATGTCCAATTTAAAGACACCAGACGCCAACTCATCATCTCAGCAGGTTCGATTTTTAGTTCTGTATGTTTTTTTATTAATAGTTGATTATATATACCAAATATGATGGATGAGTTTCTAGCCGTTTAGGTGAAATTATAAGTTATGGGTTTTACATGTTACAGTTTTAGCATCATCCAGTATGGTCGAGGCGAAAAGAGGAGGCTTAAAGTTCTTCAAATTCTACTGCATGATGTCGTGTTGTTCTTCCGATGTGGACTGCAACCCTATTGGTTGTTTTCTATGTGTCCTCGGAGTTTATGCTATCTAACGATCCAACCCAACTTTACATCATATTGGGTTGCTACTAATAACTATACAAATATGTTGTCCAACAAGTTTATGCTGAAATTAAATAATGGTTACTAGTGTTGCCACATTATGTTCATTTTATAATTAGTTACTTAGGGGATACTTAGTTTGAGATATAGTGGTATGTGCTAGTTAGTTAGGATAGTTAATTAAATGTTAATTAGTTCACTTTGTAAACTCACTTTGTAGATGTTGCTTCCTGGTGAACCCATGCTGAGGACAGCTTCGGAGCAAATCTCTGAATCTTTCCCATGCTTCACCCAGTGGCTCCTGATCCAACTGTCTGAATTGTGTGATTTTGTTCTGCAGCTCTAACATCTTGCTGGGTGGGAAGTACTTCAATAAGAACCTTTCACTTAATTCATCCCACTCTGAGGGGACTCAATTTCAATAAAGCACACTTATATACTCACCCAACTAACAGTAACTCAGCACTCCTAAAACCTGCCTCTTTTTTTAACAATTGTGATATTTTATCTAATATGTCATAGTTCGAACTTTATCTCTTAATAAGATAATGGAATCTAAACTGACTTGCGTCGGTCTCCCTTTAACACCCTCCTCAGCATGGGTTTTTACAGGTCTAATGAACTAAACTTATTTGCTCCAATGAAAATATAGAATCCAAGTATTAGTTTCTATTTCTAATGAACTAATGAGTAGTGTAAGCAGGGTGATGAGTATATCTTATTTGGTGATAATTTAGGGGTAGCAATTTAGGCGAACTTGTCGTTAGGCGGTTAAGCACAGCCTGTTAGTCCAAACTATATTTTTGGTCTGGTCAAGTTAAAATTTTGATCAGACCAAGTCGATCATCTTATCGTTCTAATATACTAAGATTATCGGTTGTTTCACTATCCGTCGATTTTTCTATCCGTTGGATCGGGTCTGTCGGACCCAATAATACTTGGAACCAAGATTTATTATGACCTAATCCATCTAAAATATCGGTACATGTCGATTTTGTCACTCAAGTTATATTCCAGTAAACTTGTTACCCTCCCTTCAATTTGCACACTAGGAGCTCTCAATTTAGGCATTTTGGATCTCCTTCTTCATACTATACAATATCTTCTACTACATTGCAATTCACACACAAAACGTGTATGTAATGACATCATGAACACATTATACGTGATTATGTAGCATGATTAGTATAATATATTGTAGAAGATGTTATACCAGACGTGGTAGAAAATCCCAAACGCAATTTAGGGGACTTTTATTGGGCCAAGATTTATGTATCCGTATCCTCGTCAATGGGTCTGATTTTATATGCTTTAAGGAGGTTATATTTTTTCTTTGATCTCCTTAAATGGGCTTCTCATGTGATATGGGCTGAATTATGGGCTTATCCTGCAAACAGAAATCATATATTGAACAGGCCCAATTTAAGTTCTATCCTATAATATTTTTGGTTGAGACGTTAGTAGTAATAAAATTGTTATTTTTTAACAATATTATAAATTTTCAGTTCGCTCTTCGAGAAAGATGAGCCGTTCTCGAAAAGGAACCTATTGATTCTTTTTTTTTTTGAGAATGCAAAACAAATAGTTTACTTTAAGTGTTTGGCAACTGCTAAATAGACACTAAAGCATGAAGGAACTTCTTCGATCCATATCTCCTCTTCCTCAACCTGTTCCTCATATCTAGCCATGTGATGTGCCACTTTGTTACTCTGTTTGGGACTATATCGAACTTCCTCGCATGAGATGGCATTTAATAGTGTCATAATGTCGTTTATCACCAAATAGCAGTATGGTACCGCCACATCTCCCCTCTTCAAGTAATTTGCCAATGTCATGGAATCAATTTCAATTTCCAATTCATATATACCCGATTGAATGGTAATATCCAAAGGAAAACGGAGCGCCAATCCTTCCAATAGGGTGCTACTACCTGCCGCCTTAACATGTTTCGACCCAGCTACCATTACTAGGCCTTCAGAATTTCTCACTACAAAACGGAACCTATTGATTCTCTCTTAATTGATTGTTTTTTTTTCCTTCTAATATAAAAACAGTGAAAATACTGTAGAGAATACTTGCACATGCACACATGTGAACGCATACATACAGAATCAAGCTGGAAGTTATTTGATTCCCTCATGTACTGCATGCATTATAGAATAGAAAATAGTTAAAACTAGTGAGGTTAAATCTGGCAAAACACATCTTGTAATTTCAGCCTATATAAAGGCATGAGTTGTAAACACTCTAACTGATTTTAGAATCCAAATACAGAGAGCAGTTACAGAGCTGTAAGCTTGCTGCAGTTCTCTCGTGCAGTTCTTCATGAACTGAATCCAATATTCTCAATTCTTCATGGTATCAGAGCATCCTTGATCCAAACCAAAATTGCTTCCGTTTAAATCCGTCAGCTCCATCAGCTTTGCCTTCGATTCAGTTTTTCAAGCTCAATACTACGTCATTCCATGGCACCACCACGTCAACCATCGATCAATCTCGGAAAGGAGACTTGGCCTGCCCTCAACACTACGGCCCAAAACGATCCTCAATCGTTACGATCTGATTCTAGTCCTGTGGAGCCTACTTCACATTCGTCTTTGGATCTTCGTGACACGGATCCTCTCAGCTTATCCGGATCGGATAATCCAGGTATCAGCTTAGTTACATCTCTGCTAAATAGCTCAAATTTCTTGCCATGGAGTCAATCAATACAGCTTGCCTTGCTAGCGAAAAAAAAGTTAGGATTCATTACTGGTGATGTCAAACCCCCACTGATCCCACACTGCATGCTCAATGGATTTGAGTCGATGGAATGGTGCGTTCGTGGTTAATCAATTCAATTTCTAAAGATATTTCTGAGTCCTTCTTGTATGCTAAAACTGCACGTGACCTATGGGAGACAATAACCTGTCGATTTGGAGAATCAAATGGTCCGTATATATATCAGGTCCAACGTGATATTAGTACCATTGCACAAGGGAACCAACCTTTAGTCACATATTTCAACAAGCTAAACAAGCTGTGGGAGGAACTTACACTTCTGAAACCGGTTCCCATGTGTAAATCTGGGGGTTGCACCTGCGGTGTATCGAGAGAATGGATGGAATTCGAAGCTAGTGGTAAACTGATACAATTTTTAATGGGCCTGAATGATTCATATGATGAAATTAGGAGCAATATCCTTATTATGGATCCCCTGCCTAAGGTAAACAAGGCATACTCACTAGTGCTAAGAGTAGAGAAGCAAAGACATTTGCAGTTGTCATATCCTGATCCACATGATCACTCTACTCTCTTCACCAGATCTCAACAGCACAAATCAGTTACTCAGCCTACTCATAATCAGTTTGCTCAGTCCACTACTGGAAAATCTAATAACAATCAGTTCAGAGGGAGACAAAATCCGAGGAAAACCAAGGAGGAGAAGGCAAAATTAACTTGTACTCACTGTGGCATGCCCGGTCATGTCATAACAGACTGCTTTCAAATCAATGGATACCCAGATTGGTATCACAAAACCAAGGAGCATAGAGCTGTGAATATGGTTGAGACTTCTTCTGCCAATAATGCCACTTCTACATCCAATGTTGGCATTACAAACCCCACTACTACTGATATACAGAGTCTAATTCAGAAGGAAATTGCCAAATTGCTAGGTACTAAGCCTGGACCATCTCATACAGCTCAAGCCTCTGGTTCAAACACTTATGAATTCAACTCATATTTTGGCTTCACTATACTTGATGACTTGGACCCAGGGGCTTGGATCATCGATACCGGGTGCAGCAAACATATTTGCACCATGGCTTCTCTTATGGTTAACTTATAACCCATTACTCATCCAGCTTTTATCACATTACCTGATGGCAGTCAACAGCAGGTCACTCATACTGGGCAAGTTATAGTCACAGACACTCTTATGCTTACAGAGGTATTCTTGGTCCCTAATTTTAGGTTTAACTTGATGTCTATTTCCCAACTGGCAACATCACTACACACCACAGCTACTTTCACACCAAAAGGTTGTACCATTTTGGATAACCAGACGGGCAAGAAAATAGCCACTGGTTCCCTCCTTGGAAACCTATACATTCTTGATTTTTCACCTTCAATCCCTTCTGTAATTGGCTTTGGATTGACAGCTACTCATTACCAAAGGGTATTCAATGATTGGCATCGAAGACTGGGTCATGCTAGCCCATACACTCTTCAGCATCTCGATTTTCTGAAACATGTATGCACTCCTTCAGTATTTCAACAACATAAACAATGTGATATATGCCATTATTCCAAACAAACCAGACTCACTTTTTCTCCCAGCAGTATTCAGACATCTAGCGTTTTGGAACTATTACATGTGGATATCTGGGGACCCTATAACAAACCTAGCTTCACCAACACTCCCTACTTCTTAACAGTGGTTGATGACTTCAGTAGAACAACCTGGATATGTCTCATCCAAACTAAGAAGCAAGTTGTTACTGCTCTTACTACCTTCATCAAAATGATTACTACTCAACTCAACCGGTCTGTCAAAATAATCCGAAGTGATAATGGGGCAGAATTCTTAAGCCGCGAATGTCAGCCTATGTTTGCTCAACTAGGGATTTTACATCAAAGATCAACTCCATATACTCCACAACAGAATGGAGTGGTAGAGCGAAAATATCGGCACCTGCTGGAAGTGGATAGAGCCATTATGACCGAATCTTGTGTCCCCAACTATCTCTGGCCATATTCAATCCTCATTGCTGCTTTTCTGATAAACAGACTCCCATCAGCTACACTTGACTGGAAATCTCCCTTCGAGGTCATGTTTGGTTCACCACCTCCATATGACTTGCTGAAACCATTTGGTTGCCTCTGCTACGTCACAAACAATTCCCCTGACAAGTACAAGTTCTCACCTCGGGCATCCAAGTGCATATTCCTTGGGTATCCTCCTGGCCAAAAGGCTTACAGAGTGTACAATCCGGATACTCATAAGGTGTTCACCTCTAGAGATATTGTTTTCCTTGAGACCGTCTTTCCATATACCACGGTTAAAATCTCAGAAGATGTTCCCTTGCCCATCCCAATTCCAGAAGATGAGCCCTCCAACCAGGACAACACTACTCCCACTGAACATAACTCTTCTGTTGATTCTGTTACTGCTGATGTTGCTTCTGAAGATTTCGTTCCTCAACCCGCTCCAAGGAGAACTACCCGTGTTCCTACTAAGCCAGCATACCTCAATGATTATGTCACTAACAACACAAATGTTACTACTGCTACATCAAATTCACAGCCTCTCACTTTTAACCCATGCTCCCATCATGTTGCTTTCATGACAAATAATAGTGGTGTTTCTGATCCTTTGACTTATAAGGAAGCTGTACGCTTCCCACACTGGCTAGCTGCTATGGACAAAGAGATACAAGCTCTGGAATCCAATCACACTTGGGAACTCACAGACTTGCCCAAAGGAAAAAAAGCTATTGGATGTAAATGGGTTTTCAAGACAAAGCTTAACTCAGATGGTACTATTGACAGACATAAAGCAAGACTTGTCGCCAAGGGTTACAATCAAATTGAAGGTGAAGATTACCTAGATAGTTTCTCTCCTGTAGCCAAACCTGTTACAGTTAGATTCCTTATTGCTGTTGCTGCATTGAAACATTGGCCCTTACATCAAATTGACATCAATAACGCATTTCTCCATGGCTATATTGACAAGGAGGTTTATATGCGACCCCCTGAAGGCTACTCCAAGGCTCAAGCTGGATAGGTTTGTCGACTTACTAGAAGCTTGTACGGTTTAAAACAAGCATCACGATAATGGAATAACGAATTCTGTTCTAAACTGGTTGCTTTTGGTTTTGTTCAGTCTGAAAATGACCATTGCCTGTTCACTTGGACGAGAGATGGACACTTTCTTGCTTTGGTTGTATATGTTGATGATGTACTCATCACCGGGACATCACTCACCCATATTTCTACCTTGAAACAATACCTTGATAAAGCATTCACCATAAAGGATCTCGGTGATGCTCAGTATTTCTTGGGAGTAGAAATTGCTCGGAATTCCACTGGCATCCATCTGAGCCAGCGCAAATATATCTTGGATATAATCCATGATACAGGTATACATGACTGTAAACCAGTTTTAACACCGTTACCCCAGGGCCTCAAACTCTCATCATCTGATGGTGTTCTCTTTTCTGATCCAGAACGATACATACGGCTTATGGGCAGACTCCTATATCTGAACCTTACTCGTGCAGATCTTACTCACGCGATACAGCAGCTGAGTCAGTTTGTTCAGAAACCCTCTCAGGATCACTGGATGGCAGCTCTTCATTTACTCAAGTATCTCAAACACACTTCCGGTTTTGGTTTATTCTACAATTCCAAAGGTGATTTTCATGTCAATGCGTATTGTGATTCTGATTGGGGTTCGTGTCCTGACTCCAGGAAATCTCTTACAGGATATAGTATATTTCTTGTTGGTTGTCTTATTTCCTGGAAGACTAAAAAGCAAACCACAGTTTCTCGGAGCTCAGCTGAAGCTGAGTATCGTGCTCTAGCAACTACTACCTGTGAGCTCATTTGGTTGGATTATATTGCTTCTGACTTGCGGCTCTTTCTTCCGAAACCAATTCCTCTATATTGTGAAAACCAGGCGGCCCTACACATCGTCCAAAATCCAGTATTTCATGAGAGGACAAAGCATATAGATATAGACTGCCACATAGTCCGCAACCGCTTCAAAGATGGCTTTCTAATTCCTCAATATGTTTCATCTAAGACTCAAATTGCAGATTTGTTCACTAAACAACTCGGGCCACAACAGTTCCAGCTTCTTCGATCCAAGTTGTCCATGCTCCAGCTTGAGGGGGGGATGTAGAGAATATTTGCACATGCACACATGTGAACGCATACATACATAATCAAGCTGGAAGTTATTTGATTCCCTCATGTACTGCATGCATTATAGAATAGAAAATAGTTAAAACTAGTGAGGTTAAATCTGGCAAAACACATCTTGTAATTTCAGCCTATATAAAGGCATGAGCTGTAAACACTCTAACTGATTTTAGAATCCAAATACAGAGAGCAGTTACAGAGCTGTAAGCTTGCTGCAGTTCTCTCGTGCAATTCTTCATGAACTGAATCCAATATTCTCAATTCTTCAAATACCTTCTTTCTTCATCTTAAATATTTCGAACTCAGAATTATTAGTCTATATAGTGGACGTTCATGCCACGTTAGTTATCCAATTTGATCAGGGTTCTTAGACATCATATTTGTTAATCTATACAATGAGCTTCATGTAGGCAGTACTATTATACTCAGATACTCTTTGCCAGAATTTAGTGAAGCAAAGAGATAGCAAAATGAAGGAGTCACAATATAATGTCTAAGAGAGCACATTTACGAAGTTGTATGTAGATTTGGCAACGAGGCAGGACCGGGGTTTAAGTCTCCATCCCTCTCTCCACGCTTGCGGGGATTCCTCATCTCCGTCCCCATGAAATTAGCGGAGATTTTTTTGCCTCATCCTCATCTCCGCGGGGATCCCCGTCCTCGTTTTTATTTATTAATTTTTGTTTTAATTTAATATATTTACTAATAAAATTTCAAATAAAAAATTTTAAAAATAATTAGTAGACTTATATTTCACAAAGTCAACAAATAAAATTTAGAATATAGTATGCATAAGTCATTTTAGTATTACAGTGATAGAAATATAATAAAAATAAAATATATTTCTACGATCTAAATATATTAATTATATAAAATTAAATAATATTAATCGGTCACCGCGGAAACGGAACGAAAAATGCATTCCCCATCCCCATTCCACGAAGAAATAAATCGGGAATTCTCCGCCCTGTTCGAGGCGGATCCCATGAAGAACAGGGGATTCATCACCCCATTACCAAGCCTAGTTGTATATTTTGCTTATGTCAATTATACTTATTACTCTTACAAATGTATATTGCTATGCCAAAAACCAAACTTACTTTTCAATTTTTTATTTGTTAATGCTTTTAAAACACATATGATATAGTTACTTAATTCTTTTATAACTTTTTTATGTTTTTTAATGTAATTTTTTAAAATAAAACATTTCAAAATTATTTATAATTTTGACAACCATGGATATTATATATGTTGTAGTATCATATGATTCATATTACTTTTAATTAAATAATAAATTTATTAGAATATTTTTTAATATTCCAAATTGTTACCTCAATCAGAGGCGTCGAGATGGTGTAATAAGTGGGTGGTGTCTAATCCCACCCATAACCATCTTGGCAAAAAGCGGGCTGACCTAATCACAATCGGATTCGACATAACCTAGTCCAAACACATCCTAAGTTTTGAAATTAAATAGAAATCATATTACAAATATTTTGTCATAGCATATCTGCCAATATTTTTATTTAAAATCGCAAATGATTCAACAAATTTGATCAATCAAATGGGATTATACATATTTCTTTCCGAAAAAAGTATACATAGACTACATGTATTTGTATTTAGACAATTGCCAATAATTAAAAAAGTCCTACTATCAGCATGTAGATATTTACATGCTAATACCTACCTCTCTTTGTTCTGCACATCAAATTCTATACTCTTATAAATATAAATAAAACTCTGAAACAAAAATCCAGAGAAATTTCATGAAATTTGACTTCACTGAGAAGGATTGAACCCCGGATTATTATCCAACCATTGATTCGGAGTGAACGAAGAACCCGCCTGATTGTTGCCGGCGGCTGCGTTGGAGTTGCAGCTCCAGAAGCTGGAAGTAGTGGCGGAAGAACTGGCGGCGCCGCCGGTGTTGGTTATACCTCGAGTCCACGGACCGAAATGCCCCGCCTGGATCATGCTTTGCTGTGGGGGATAATAATGCGCCACCGGTGGTTGGAATGGACGCGGCGGTGCCGGAGATTTTACAGACGGAAGGCTGCTCATTCCTTGTAGAAGAGCCATATTTGGACCAAATTGCCCTCCACCACCGCCGACCGGCGTCGATAAAGTTTGCATGGCAGCGAAAGTAGGAAAATATGGGGCTCTAGTCACTACAATAAATTTTTATATTGTACGTCAAAATTAATAACTAATAATATCGATCATTAAATCATTAAGTAAAAGGAAACAAAAATAAAATAGTGACCTACATGAATATATCTAGAATTTTCTCTTAAAAAGACGAATTTTTTCAATTATATTATAATTATGTATTGCAACGAAATTTCATATCTAATTAGGACGAACTGTTATATATAAAAAGTATTCCTCTTAATGATTTAATTAAAGTACATGTAAAAATAATAATTTTGAAAGCTCAATGGGGGCGCCACCCTAAATCCATCCCTCTTGTCGTAAAGTGCTTGGCAAATAAATTATTAGTATCCGATTAATGTTAAAATAGCAATCGAATAGTATAGATGAAAGATAATTTGGTCTTTAATTATAGAGCTAAAATTATTTTTTATTTCATAACTTTTCATTCGTATAATTTTGATAAAAAAAAAAAAAAATTAATTTAGTCCGGTAATTTAAGAATTTATCCGCTTAGTTACTTTTTCGCCACTTGTGATAAAATTGACCGAAAAATTACACGTGCTGATCATGCAATCATATTTTCCAATCAATTTCTAAATATGTGACACCGAAAGCTTACGTGAAATATAGATCACGTGATTGGTTATCAAACTAAATTGAATATATATATTTTTTTTTTGGATCAAAATTGTACAAGTAAAAAGTTAGGGGAGAAAAATAATTTTAGGCCCTAATTTTGTAATATAAATAAAAATTTGGTTACTACATCTAACGATAAAATAAATCTAACTATAAATTTAAAAAACGAGCATTATAACAATTTAACATTTTGTTTTAAGTTAATCATTACTTTAATTTAAAAACAAATACTATGGGTTTAATTGTTTTCTTAAAAGTGATAGAAATGATTACTCATGAGCGGCGGCATAGGCGGCGAAGGCTGACCGGAAATCGTAGCGGGGCGGGCAGGGGCTGAGGAGGTTCTGGCTCGCTTGCTCTTACGGCAACCACCGCCGACGGGGACGTTCCTTAGGGTTCCGCCGTGAGTCCAGTACCGGCGACAAGCCTTGCAGAAGTAGCGCGGTTGAGAGAGGCTGTAATTGTTGTAATAACAAAACTTTGTGTTGGAAGAATCGCATCGAGGGCACTTATGCGGCTGCGGCGGTTGATGGCTCTCCGACGGCGGCGGCAGCCGTGATCTCGGTTGCTGTTCATCTTGTTGATCCATGTTATAATTTTATTGAATGACTACGACGTCGTATAAATAAGAGTGGGGGAGGAGGTGGTTTGAGTGTAGAAGCTTTAACTGTTTGGTGGTTAACTTTTAAGATTATTCAACGATGGGGATATGAATGTAATCCAGAATTGTCAGTTGGGATTATGAGAATCAGAAATTGCGTGAAAACACAGTTCGGATCCTTTGTTCGATAGTGCTGGACCATAGAAACGATGTCATTTTAAAGTTAAAATTATAAGGGTGTTTTGCTAAACTTATTTAAAAATGATTTTTATAGCTTATAATTAGATGTAAAATCTAATTTCATAAGTAAGTTGTTGAAGTGTTTGGTAATAATAAGATAATAGAGTTTATAAGATGTTAGTAATATTATTTTTGTAATAAAAATGATAGGGAGTGAAGTAGTAAATCAAAATAAGATTTTATTATTTTTTTCCAAAGCAGTTTATTTGAAATGAAAAAAGATATTATTTTAAAAATGTTGTCAAACACTTTGAATGAACTTATAAGCTCTTAAACATCTTATGAGATGTTTTGGAAAACTTACAAACTCAACCAAACATCTTCTATGTCGTTTTGACTCCGATATAAAACAACGTCGTTTTATGGGACAACACTATGCGCTGGGACAAACTGCCCAGCAAAAGATCCATCAATGGTTGCTTTTTGCCTATTCGAGTAATCCAAGAAAGAAGAGATGAAATTAAATTTGAGATATTGTTAATTTCCTTGAAATTAATCCATGTGAAACCCACATAATCTATGCAGATTTTGGGAGCGTTGTAGGAAAAGAGAGAAAGTGAAAAGAATTTTATTTTGGGAGAAGTAATTTAATGAAATGCTTGTGATAGTAAAAATGGGTAGGGTTACAATAACATGTAGAGCATTATTACGTTCACAACTCATCCAGCTATATCTGATATATACATACATTATACATTATAAAGTTAATTACAATCATCCTACTAAACTATCAGTGCATGTTTGGTTGGGACTGAAGGTGATTATCGTATTGTTGATGAGAAATAGTGGCTGGAGTTAGTGGTTGGAAGAGTAAAAAAATAAGGTTTGTTTGGGTGATTGGTGCAGTAGTTATAATGTAGGATATAATTTTTAATTGTAAAATATGATGTGATGTGTGTAAGAGTTTGTTAATAACAATTGATTTTATGATTAAAGTGGTATTAGAATTTGTGGTGGTTTGTAGTGGTGAGGTCAACCTGTGTAAACAAACATAGGGAGGGGTTGGGCCAACTCATCAGGGGTTGGACCAACCCCAACCAAACATACCCTAACAGTGGTTTTACACATAAATCATTGAACTTTTTTTGTGCCACCGCCACAAATAAACTATATAAATTTGGCAGAAAAATCATCAAGCTTATTTTCCGATAATTTTCTTTGCCGGAATTCTGCACACAACTTGCAATTGATAACCATTAAGAGTATTTTTTTTTATCCATACAACATTTTTAGTATGCCAAAAGTGTAAAATTCCTTCACGTATTTCTTTTTCCTAATAAGTCCTTTGAATCATCAACAATTCTCTTCCTCAATATCTAGAATCTCCATTGTTGAAGATGAACAGTTCATCTACCTACTAAAAAGTCTGTTTGGAAAAAAATAACCTTTAAAATTTTATCAACCGCAAGTCACTTGCGGAATTCCGGTAAGAAATGATCGAAAAATAATTTTGGTGTTTTGTCTGCCAAACTCGTATAGGTTATATGTATTGGTGTCACACAAAAAAGTTTAATAATTTATGTGCAAAATGTTGATATATAATTTAGTGGGATTACTGTAATTAAGCCTACATTTTATATATACATGTAAGATTGAATACAGATTGAAATAGTTGAACTCAACTAATTATATATGGCATGTGGAAATGTTCATTTACACATTATGCATTCATATTAATGTGTTCACTATTATTAATGTAAAAAATATCACATAAACAATTTTTTGTAAATATATGAGTTCTATATATCAATTTTATATGCATCGTAAACACGAGTTCGATAAGTCATAACACATAGCAACGGATATAATATAAAATTTCTAAAAATTAAAAAAAAAAAAACAATAGAAATGATATATCCATCTAATAAATTGGTGGATGAGGATGTATATACACTCCCTCTGTCTTAAAAAATGTGTTACTTTCGTCTTTTTAAAAAAATTAAGAATAAGTGAAAATGACAAACATATCTTACACAATCTATTTAGTGGAAATATATTTTGTGAAATAGAAAATACGGTCAACTTTAATTAGTAGTATATTGTTTAGCTAGGGGAAAATTGTAAGAATTGTGAATTTTTTTTAAAATGATACTTTTATAATAATTTTATATTCTCTAATGTAACAATTTTTCTTAAAGAGAGGAAATGTTATTTTTTTGTGAGAAATGATAAATAATGATTAAAAAAGAAGTATAATGTAAGAAGAGGTAAAGATAATGATTGGTTGATTTGTTGCTAGATTGAAAATATAATTGAGATTTATAGAGGAGGGAGCAATTTTTTAATAGGACCAAGATATACGACTTATCGAGATGGACACATCCTTACACAGTTACACAAATATACCTTAAAGAAGGTAAGATATAAAATAGGTAAGATGGTGTAGGGTAGGCCCGGAGAGCCAAGGGTTGGCCCCGACAGAGCCAGCGGTGACAGCAATGGCGTGCAACGGCGGTGTCTGTGTCAAATTAAATCTTTGAGTTGATACACCTAAAGATTTACACCACGAATCTTATGCACCGTAAATTTGCACAAATACATATGACTATGTATATGAATTTGTGTAGTTAGATAGTGAATAAAGTACAAGATATAAATTTCGGGGTATAACAACGAATAAATTGTACTCCCTTCGTCCCGACTTAACCTGCCTAGGCTGACATGACACGGAGTTTAAGAAAAAGTAGATTTTATGGAATCTTTGATTTTTTTAAAGGTGAAGATTGAGTATTGAGATTTTGAGAGTGGAGATTGTGAAAAAAATTTGTCATTTATGGGGCTGCCAGGTTAAGGTGAAACAAACCAAAATAACAAATAGACAGGTTAAATTGGGACGGAGGATGTATCAATTACTCTCTACGTTTCAAAATATATTATAAGATGAAACAAAAATCATTAGTATTATAAGATCTCATATGATTCTATCAATTCAGCTATAGTCATCAATTTCTACATTTTTCTTGCATCATTTGATGGGGTCGATGTGAATTATATGCATAATCATAAAAGTTGTATTTTATATAAGTTATTCTCCATATATATATATTATCCTTTAAATGAAAATATCATTAATTCCTAATACAAGTAGCGAACACCAATAAAATATCTTATAAAATTAAATATTACTTCTTCTGATCCAAAAAGAGTGTCACTTTAGAGAAGTTAAAATATTAAAAAAATGATCGCTTTAGCAAAAAAGACCACGATTTTTCCAATGTACCCTAAAAACTACTTAATTTAATTGACTATTTCTTTATTTCACAAAGCATATCCCAATTAAATAGATTGTGTAGGATATATTTGTTATTTGCACTCATCCTTAATTTTTCCAAAAACATGTAAAGCAACACTCTTTTAGGACTGGTATGAGTAATATACTCTCTCCGTTCACAAATAAATGTATTCTAGGAAGAAATATTTTTTACAAAAGAGTATCATTCTAGCAATTTTTACTTATTTCTTCCAACATTATTCTTAGCTAAATTTAAGAAAATATTCATACAAATCTTATAATATTTTATAAATAAGGTACGGAGAAAAAAGTTGAGGAATTTATGGCAATAAACAACTGATGGAGAGAAAAATTGGGGGGGATGAGGGGTGTTGTTGTCCATTTCATAATCTCTTAAACTCCGTCTAAAAATTTAAAATGACACTTATTAACGGATGGAATGCAGCGCAAGTCTATATATAGTACTCTCAAGGTTAGAAACACAATAGTCTTTTAGTAATAAAAGATATCTAAACATGTTAAAACATTTTTACGATATAAGTAACATAGAACATGAATTAATTCTTAAAAAATAAATAGTACATGTTGATTGGGTTATCCGTAAAATAAGTAGTTTGAGAAAAATCCAACCGTCAAGTCGGATACTTCCAAGAACGGATACTTACAACATCGGATGCAATATTAAATTTTTATAACCAATACCCGATACGAAAACCCGATATCTGCAAAGACCCGACCTAAACCCACCCCTATTTATCCCCACATCTTTCCTCTCGGCCATGGACTCCTTTGGATTTTTTATTTACTCAACTTCATAACTGCAATTCACTAATATATTTAGTAGATCTTGTCAAATTGACCAAACTTTTGCGTCATGTTTATGAAATCTATCTCAAACAACTTATCAATAAAGCAATCTGAAGTCGATAATCCGATAATTATTACATGAAATTAGTAAATTAGTTTAAAGTTGTGCTTCCAAATTTTGAAAAGGAAATTTGAAATCTACCAATAATATTACATCAATTTTCCTCACATTAGAGAAAGCAAATTAAGCGACGGTTTTCATTTATTGCCTCGTCCTAGTATCGGATTTGGGGAGTAGTTCTCTTTTACGTTAGTTGTACATTTTTTAAAAGTGTATAATTTGAGTTTCATAAAAATATGTTAGTGTTTATGCTAAAAGTAATCATACTGAAAATGTAGTACTCCCTTCGTTTTTTTAATTGATTTTTAGAAAAAAATGACAAAATTAAGAATTCATTTTTTTTTCAAATATATCTCGGTAATCTCCTTTCTCTCTCATGTCTCTCCTAAATCTAGGTTGAAAAGTAAGAGATATTTTAGGATTCATAGATGGGCAAAATTGAGAGAAATGGTGAAAAATAGCTAAAAGATCAATTAATTCGAAAAAATATTAAGAAGCTAAAAGATCAATTAAAAAGAAACGGAGGGAATAGTGTTTATACTAAAATACTAGTACAGTACCCGTGAATAATATTCACGGGTCTATTTAATTTTGGTTTTAACATTAGGAATATTTTTATTTCATCAATATATTTATGTTTATTAAAAAAGGAAATATGTTTAAAACTAAAACAAGTATAAACGTATATCATGAAATCTGATTTTTTTTTATATTTAAATGATCTAAAAATTATTTCATTTCTATAAAAAGTAGAGGACCATTTGAATTCATGATTAACATAATGACGAAAATCTTTACATATTGATATATTTATTATGACGGATTTGAGTTGTTCAATAAATAAATTTATTGCATATTTGAAGCCATATATATCTTCAGCTGATTGTGACAGTAGAAATAAGTAAAGTACAAATTTTCAATATTTACAATTAATTATGTACGAAATATATGATAATTGTGGTATAAAATATCTCTAAAAGAATTTAAAAAACTCATTTGTTGATCTTATTGTCAAGTCTCTTCAATCATCTAAAATCAAGTAAACAGAAAACCAATCAGATTTAATATATTCCCCAATCATGGTTATATAATTCAAAATTATAATAAGTAGTAATTTTGAGTTGATTTCATATAGTTTTCTTTTGGGCAAGACATTCTATAGGTATTGCACTATTAATAATGTTAAATCCATCAATTTGTGGTCATTAATTTGAATAAAAATTTCTTCAAGATTTTTCTTGAATTTTATTTTTATAATATATTTTAGAATGTAAGTGACCAAATCTAGTAATTATATATTTTATGTATCATCGAACGTTATCTTTTTTACATTCTTCTAATAGTTTTGATACTACAATTGTCACCTACACAATAAACTCATGAAAGGTCGAGATTATGAAATATTATTTTATAAAGATAGGAGGAGTTATAGGAACAACCAAAATTATTTTCGTTATCAAAATAAGACAAATTTCAAATACTTTGTCTAGTTGTCTTTTGGCCATAAAAATATTTGAGGGAATCAAGTCAAATATTAACGAAAAATAATAATTAAGCAAAAAAGAGAGAAATCTCAATAGATAGTCACAAAACAACGAAATCTTGTACAATAAAATTAGTTACTCGCATGAAAATAATTCAATAAAAGAGAATAAAGTTCTGATTGGGAGAAATTAAAGTTCTGATTGCGTCTATAACATAATAGGTTTTTGAATACAGATGTATATTTCACATAATAATATAAGCTAAACTATAAATAAAGAAAAATAAATGTAGTTATAAATATAGAGTTTTTGCATATTCTAACCCTTTTGAAGAATCCCTTAAATATTTAAGGTTTTATAGTTTTAATAAAAATAATAAAAATGTTATGATATGATAAAAATAGTTTTTTTAATCACGTCTGCAATGATATCAATTTTTAACCATCCATTTTTTGATAAACTAAATGTGAGATATTAGAAATAAAATTTGAATTAATAAATCATTAAAAAATTAATAGTTAAAAATATATCAATTCTAAAGTAGACTATGTAAATCATGACAAAATCTGAATTAAAAAATTTTAATATTTAAATAATAAAGATATAAATTTTAAATATTTAAATAGTAAAAAATAGTTTTTATTCCTAAAATTATAAGAAAATGATACTTGTCCCAAAATTCTAAGAGAATGCCACTTGTCCAAGTGGCTTCTCTTTTAGTATATAAGAGATAAGAGATATTACTTGTTTTGTAGAAAGATCTCATACTGAAAATGCAGTAGTGTTTATGCTGACATATATTACTTGTTCTGTAAAAAGATATCACACTGAAAATGTAGGGTTGTTCATGTTGAAAGATATTACTTGTTTTAAAGAAAGATACTATACTGGAAAAGGAATAGTGTCTAGGCCGAAATGTAAAATTTGTGCACCTAATGTACCTGAGAATTAGTGTTTATTAGGAAGCAAATAAGATCACTTATTTTATATAATAGTCCATCTTATGTTCTAACTTTATGAATGTGTGACTTGTTTTTTAGATGTCAATATGATATATATATATATATATATATATATATATATATATATATATATATATATAATGATTTATTAATGAAGTTGGGAAAAAAAATGAAACACTATTTTACAATAGGAAAAAATTTAAAATGAACTTTAATACAACTTTTCGTATAATTCTAATCACATGTAAAATTAGTATAATTTTAGTCTATACTTATCCTTTTGGATAACCAATAAAGTAAACCCATTATCGAATCCATACCCTTATCCAATCTACTTCCCTTATCCAATCCCCTCACCTCCTAATTACCACCCCAACCCCCCTTCCCCATAGGCCCTCAACTCCCTAAACCGGCCCCCTGACTCGTACCCCTCGACACCTAAGCCAATATTTTTTTTTCTTGTTCTGTTGTCCTTTTGAGTTTTTCTTTTTTTCTTTTCTAACACTCCACTTTACAACAAACACTTGCCACAAATATTGTGTCACGTCACACAATAAGAACAAATTCTCATTTGACACAATATACACTTGTCACAAATCGTATCGCAGCACACACTTGTCGCGAATTCGTTCGACGAAAAATAATTATCGTCATTTAACACGATGCACATTTGCCACGAATTGTGTTGCAACACACTTGTTGCGAATTGTGTCACGACACACTTACCACGAATTATCATTTAACACGATATACACTTGTCATAAATTGTCACTTGACACAATACACACTTGCCACGAATTTGTATAATTTTACCATTTCTTACGATCATGTCACTATTGTCACAGATCTGCCACATGTGTCAAGACACTTACTTACCACGAATTCTAATACATTTACCAAGATACGTAATTATTACGACTTTGTATAATTTTAGTCCTTCTTACTGTCGTGACAATATTACCACGACACGTACATATATTTGACAAGATATGCATTTGTCACAACACACAAGTACCGCGAATCTTCATTTGACACGATACACATTTGCCACGAATCGTGTGTTGCGTGAGTTAGTGCCACGAAACACTTGCCATGAATCGTCATTTGCACGAATTTGTGTAATTCTACCATTTCTTACCGTCATGTCACTATTGCCACATATCTGCCACATGTATCACCAGTGGCAATCCAGGATTAAAACTTTAGGAGAGCGGTCTAAAAAAAATATATACATTTTTACTACTATTATACCCTAAATTTTTATCTAGTTCAACTATTTTTATACCAACACCCATATTTTTACATATATACATATATATACATACAGAGTAAACACATATAAAAAATATCAAAAGAAAAAATTGAGGGGAGAATTTTCAATACCAGTACCCATATATTTCTACACATACATATACATTTAAAATAATTATACATAAAAAAAATATTACAAATTTCGGAGGGGCCGCCACTGAGAGCGTAAAAAAAATGGCTTGGGGGTAGGGAGTGGGGTGGGGCTTGGGGTGCTGGGGGTCGGGGAATGAAAACGTAAATAATGTTAAGTTTGATCACATAAAATCACCAAACTATGTTCGGCCAGAAAAATGAAGAACAATGACCGAAATGCAACAGACAATTCAAACGAACCAGAGAATGAAAACGAATTGCACAAACAAGAAGAAAGAAAATCACACACGGGAAATTTTACGTGGTTCGAACAAGTGTTCTACATCCACGGAGGATTAACACACCTCAATTTACTATCAACACCTCAAGATTACAAGAATCACTCCAGAATCACTCAATCTCTCAGCTCAGAACCCTAAAACTGAGCACGCAACTCTAATCACTCAATTCTCTCTTGAAGTTGATAAAGCCAGAGGGAAAACTATGAATTGTGTCTCTATACATCATATAACATAGCTCTATATAAAAGAAACAGCTCGAATCATCCGGGAAAAGAAACTGCAAGCTGAACTGCTCTGCAACGCTTTCAAAACCGTTGTCTATTCTGTTTTCTGAAACCACTTTCATAACCACCCTGAACCGGTGGTTATGAATTCGGCTTTCTTCTTGTTTTGTTTTTCCAGACCGGTTCTTCAGCTTCTCGACCCGGTTCCTGATCCAGCACCATTTTTATACAAAGTTTGGATATCTTTGATGCAATTGAACCATAACTCACAAATAATATATATAAAAAAAAAATGGCTTGGGGATGGGGGGAGGGGCGAGGGCGAGGGCGGGAGTGGGGGTGGAGGAGTAGGTGGGGTAGTGTGGGTGGTAATAATAAAATATTGGGTTAATATCATTTTGCACCCTGAACTTTGGGCATTTTTTTTCGTTTTTAACCTAAACTATGTTTTGTATCAGATAACAACCTATAGTTCACTCCGCGAAGAATTCGGGCGAGAAAAATATAAAAAAAATATAAAAAATATTTTAAAAAATCATAAAATTATGTAAAAATCAGAAAAAATATTTTTAAATTCTAAAGTTCATTTAAAATATCATAAATTAACTAAAAATATTATTCTTTTTAAAAAAATAATTTTCATAAAATTGAATTTTTTTATAAAATCTTTAAAATTCTTTAAAAGGATTTTAAAATTTTAAATTTTATGAATTTAAAAAAGTTATTTATTTATAAATAAATCTTAAAAAATCTAATTTTCGGAGATGATCTGGATGTTTTAAAAAATTAAATAAACTGAAAGTAATAATTATGATAAATCCTAAAATTATTTTTTAAAAAATACAAAAATATATAAATTAAAAAAATTCCAAATTATCTAAGGATTTTTCAAAATGGTATATATATAAAAATAAATCCAACTTCCAATTTTTTTTTATTTTTAGGAAAATCTCAAATTAACTGGATTGTCGTAAAATTATTTACGTTCTCTTTTTGAAAAATATCGTACAATTTTTATTAAATCTGAAAATTATTTGAAATCTAAAATAATTCATTCAAGATGCGTAAAAATATCTATGAAATGTTGGAAGTATTTTATTTTTAAAAAAAAATTGATTTTCTTAAAAGAGTTTATTTATAAAAACTATTTAAAATATAGAAAATAATTTTTTTAAGAAAATATAATTTTTAAAATAAGTAATTTTTTTAAATTCAGAAAAATTAAAATTTTAAAGTCCTTCTGAAGCATTTGAATTTTTTTATAAAAAATTCAATTTTATGAAAATTACTTTTAAAAATTTCAGTTAATTTTATGATATTTTAAATGAACTTTAGAATTTAAAAATATTTTTTCTGATTTTTACATAATTTATGATTTTTAAATATTTTTTATATTTTTTTATATTTTTCTCGCCGGAATTCTTCGCCGGAGTGAATTATGGGTTGCTATCTGATACAAAATATTGTTTAGGTGAAAAACGGAAAAAAGGCCCGAAGTTCAGGGTGCAAAATGATATTAACCCTAAAATATATATATTTATAATTATAAGAGATGTAATAAGATGTTTATTAGGAGGATAATTTGATAAAATTAAATTGTTAGTTATCCTAGAAAATGAGCAGCAGCTAGGGAAATCAAAGAAATAGCTTGAAATAAGGAAATAAGGAAATCATGAAATCAAGCTGGAGCCAAAGACAACGGTTTTCAAAACACTGAATATTCTGAGCCTAGAAACTACAGAGAGACTATTCAAAGCAAAGACAAAGATCAATGGATCAGTGCTATGAAATAGGAAATAAATGAAACTTGGGTACTAGTTTAATAAACCAGAAAACATAAATTAGTGAGCTGCAAGTGAATTTTCAAGAAGAAACTGAAATTTGTTGGAACCGAAAAAATCGGATTCAAAGCAAGACTGGTGGCAAGGGGTTTCACACAGAAGGAAGGCATATATTACAATGAAATTTTATCTCCTGTGGTGAAGCATTGTTCAATTACAATCCTATTAGCAATGATTGCTCAAATGAACATGGAGTTGGAACAGTTGGATGTGATAGCATTTTTGCATGGAGAATTGAAGGAGACAATATTCATGTCACACCCAGAAGGTTTCATACTACTAGGGAATGAAAACAAAGCATGTTTGCTGGAGAAGTCACTGTATGGGCTTAAACAAAGCTCAAGATAGTGGTATATAAAATTTGACAGTTGCATTGGATATGTTAAGTCCAAGTATGACAACTGTGTCTTCATGAAAAGATCAGGAAATCAGATACTGAGTACTCTATTACTATATGTGGATGACATGCTTGTGGCAAGCAAGAATCAGGTTGAAATAGAGAGACTCAAGTCAGATATGCACGAAGAATTTGAGATGAAGCAATTGGGAGAAGCTAGAAGAATTTTGGGCATGGATATTACTAGGGATAGAAAGAAGGGCCTGTTATGGTGGGAACAGAAGAATTATAAACAGAAGGTGCTGAGAAAGTTGAACATGGATGAGTCCAGATCAGTGTCAGTACCACTTGCTCAGCATTTTAAGCTCTCAGAGTTATAGAGGCCTAAAATAGATGAAGAAGAAAGAGAAATGTGCAGGGTGCCTTATTCTAATGCTATAGGAAGCATTATGTATGTGATGGTATGCACAAGACTTGACATATCTCATGCTATAAGTGTAGTCAACAGATATATGTCAAATCCAGGAAAGCAGCATCGGGAAGCACTCAAGTGGTTGATGAGGTACTTAAAAGGTGCTGGGAATTACGGGATTGTGTTTAGAAGAAATGATGAGTCTGTTGATTTGCTAAGGGGTTATGTAGATTCAGATTATGCAGCTAACTTGGATAACAAGAGATCTCAATCAGGATATGTGTTCACTCTATTCGGTGCAGCTATCAGCTGGAGATCAATGCTACAATTTGTTGTAGCATTGTCAACTACAGAAGCTGAATACATGGCAATGACAGAGGCAGTTAAGGAGGTTGTGTGTCTTGAAGGAATTCTATCAGAGTTTGGTTTGAAGCAGAAGTCAGTAAAGATCTCGTGTGACTCTCAAAGTGCTCTTCACTTGGTTAAACACCAAGTTTTTCATGAAAGGTCTAAACATATAGATGTAAGACATCATTATGATAGAGATGTGACTGACTGATATGCTTACCAAAGCTTTCCCATCAGAAAAGTTTAAGTATTACTTGGATTTAAACCAAGTAATGCAATGTTGAAGGCTAATTCCAGTTAGAAGAATATGTCCTATGTTAGGACATGATTGAGGGATTTAGTATGAGAATTTGAGGGTCAAGATGTTGTCATAGAGTGGTTTTGACTTCGTGTATAAGTCAGGTGGAGATTTGTAATGATTTTGGGACTCATGACACTCAGCAACAACTAAGGGATATCAAAGAAATACTTGAAATAAGGAAAGGAGGAAATCAAGCTTAAGCCAAAGACAACGGTTTTGAAAACCGTTGCAGAAAGCAGTTATAACTGCCTGAAGAATCGTTGTGGAAGAAGCATCCAATTTCTGTTTTCTTTCTGTTATTTTCTTGATCAGTTTTCTGTAGAGTATCACGTGCGATTCATTATGTACCTTCTAGAGGATTATTCAATGCATCTTATCTTGTGATTAGAGAGAGAAACACCTTAGAGTCGAATCATTAGGTTTTAGCTCTAAGTTTGTATTCTTGGTGTGTATGTGTTGTGATTGCGCATAATTTGTGCTATGTACTCTTGATTCATTGAAGGAAAGATGCTAGATCGTTCCGTGGACGTAGATCACATTGATCGTACCACGTAAACTGCTGTTCTTGTTTTTCATATTTCAATTTTAGGTTTGAGTGTTTTGTGATGTTTTGATTTTGTGTTCTTGATTTTCACAACAATATATTCTCTCGTATGTACAAATCTTAATTCATTCAATCTCACGAATCCCACAAAAATATTTTGGAATTTAAATTTTTTTAAACAGTGTCGGAAAAATATTATTTTTCATTGCAAAATAGAAAAGATCATACTTTTATTAACAGAACTAGTAAAATTATTACTTTCAGAACACTGTTTTACTTTTCTAAGACAAAAGTATTACTTTTTACGGTCCATATGTGTCGGGTTGACCTATGGCTTGGTGCATATGTTTGGTTGTATCACTCAGGTTGGAGCTTAATTGATAAATTCAATAATTTGTACCGAAAAATATCAAATTGCTTAGTTATTCTTCTCCAATTGAAGTTCGTCTAGTTTAAATGAAATAGTGAACAATATTTATTTATTCAATAACAACTTTTACATGGCTTCTATTTTTCTTTTTAATATTTTTTCTTAAATGATTATGATCACTATTTGGTTTAAATGAACAATGATGTTGAAATTAGTACCCTATGTAAAAGTCATGTGACAAATTCTGGTGATTAAAATTTTATGGCGAGAAAAGTGTTTAAATCACAAAAAATAAAATTTTAGAGGAGTAAAATTATGAAAAGCTAATCGGAGAGGATAAAAAATACAAGTAGTTTCTCTATTCTAAAAGACCCTGTCGATTTCCGATTATACCCGTTTAGGTGTTAAACGGTGCTCGGTCGCTTAATTTTTTCTTTGATTTATTTTCTTTAGACCCTAATTAGGTGTAAAAAACGTCTGTCGTCCGTCTAACGCCTTTTAGCACGTTGGTTTAAACATAAATAACTAAAATTGCGTTTTTTTCTAGTAAATCTAAAATGCGTTATGATGAGAAAAATATAGCGACTTCAAAATTAAGTTGGGCTTCTGTTGGGCTTAAGGCCCACCAGTCGAGTACCTTATTAATCACGAGCCGAAACAAGTAGATGAAAATAGAAACCGAAAATCCACTCCACATCATCATCATCTCTTTCATCATCGTCTCCGTCTTATCCCCTCACTACTTTCCACTCCACTGATTCCCCAATTCCATGGCCGCCGCCTCGGCCACCTCCTTCTCCGCCGCCTTCTCCGCCCTCTCCCTAACCCCGCATGGCCGTATCCACCCTAAATTTCCATCCAATCACCTCTCATTCTCAAATTCAAGCCTCCCCTCCATTTCCCCCCTCTCCAAAACCCTAACCAAATTGCCCCCTCCAAACGCCAACCCCGCCGACGCCGAGACACAATACTTCGACAATGAAGAAATTCTAGACGAAATCACCACTTTCAGCCCGCCGGAAGCCCCGGAAGGCTTCATCCCGCCGCCGTCGTTCGATGACGGTCCCATGGAATCGGAGGAGGAAATCGCGAGGGCATTTGAGGAACTATACGGTCCGGCTTACAGCGGCGAGTCTCTCCTTGGCAATGACGTGTACGAAATGGACGCGAAGGTGAAGAAAGCGACTGGTTTTGGGTCGAAAACGAAGAAGGAGAAAGTGAGGGACGGTTTTGATGAGAGGGTGGTTCAGGTACGGAGAGTGACGAAGGTGGTGAAGGGAGGGAAGCAGCTGCATTTCAGGGCGGTGGTGGTGGTCGGAGATAAGCAGGGGAACGTGGGAGTCGGCGTGGGTAAGGCGAAGGAGGTCATCGGTGCTGTCCAGAAGTCGGCGGTGAATGCTCGGAGGAACATTGTTTCTGTGCCTATGACCAAGTACAAGACTTTCCCTCACAGGTTAGTATTATTCTGTTTGCCCACACCATTAATCACATACCTTTCAAATCACCACCTTTCTCCAATTTTCAATTGTAGCATCACTTCTAAAATTTAGCAATATCAATCACCAACTACAATTTTTTTATCGAATTTTTCAACGTCTGGCTATCCCAACTTATTTTGTTTTCCATTTCTAGGATTGTAGTATATTGATTATTGTAGTTATTAAATCATGCCTTCATGGATCTAAAAAAATAGATGATTTTGTCATCCAAAAAAATAGATGATTTTGTCATCCATTTCTAGGATTGTAGTATATTGATTATTGTAGTTATTAAATCATGCCTTCATGGATCTAAAAAAATAGATGAAAAAATTTCATAGTTATTGACCAACATTGATAAGTTATGTTGCAACTGAAAATTGGGCCAAAACTTGTGACTTTTTAAATACATCCTGTTGATGGTAGTGATTTTCTTCAATTTTGATCTACATATAGCTGCAAATTATATATATATAGTATATGCACACATACATGATTATGGTTATTTTTGCTTTCGTTTTTAGATGTTGAACTTGAGTTAGCTAAGATTGAGCTTATTTTGGATGAAACTGTGGTTTAGATTGATCTGATTAGATTCTCCTAAAGATGTCAAACATGTTGATGATTTTTCATACTGTCTAGTTAGTTGCAACTTGCAGGGGAGGACGAAAGTATCTCCCATAGTATTTCCTCTTTTAGTATGTCCAATATTAATACAGAGTTTCATATGGGAATTTAAACGGGCTGAAGAATGAAATGATATCATTAAATGTCGTGGATAGAATATATGGGAACAACGGGCAAAGTTGGATTGGAGGTTAAACTAGTTATGAATTGGTGTAAGAATCGAGAAATATTTAAGATATTGGAAAAATATCGAAAAAAATAATAACCTCGAATTACTATTTAATTTGCTAAAAAAGAAAAGAAAAAAGGAGAAAATAATAATCTATACTAATACGTTATGTGCATTCGACTCGTATATAAGACTCCTGTAGTTCTGCATGAAGTTAATTTGGAAAGTTATTCTTATGTATGTCATATTTATAGTGTTCTCTTAAGAAATTAAGGTCAATGTTCAATTTTTAAGTATGTTTTGATCATTTTCACTATTTTTTCCAACACCAATGTCAATATCGATATATCCACCAGTATTTTCATCCTTGCTTAGAATACATTTGAGGTGATTAAGTAGAAAGATAACAGTGCCCTTTATTTGCTAATTTTGAGGATAAAACTGTGAATCTTGTTGAATTGAATTATGAGCACCACCAATAAGTATGTATTTTCCGTCGCTGAATCCACTGGTAATAACATGGGTGGCAGATCGGAGGCAGACTATGGCGCGGCGAGGGTGATGCTGAGACCAGCTTCACCGGGTACGGGTGTGATCGCTGGTGGTGCAGTCAGGATAGTGCTGGAGCTGGCTGGCGTCGAGAATGCTCTGGGGAAGCAGCTCGGCAGCAACAACGCGCTCAACAACGCGAGAGCCACCGTCGTTGCCGTCCAGAAGATGAGGCAGTTCAGTGAAGTGGCTGAAGCGCGCGGCATTCCGATGGAGGAGCTGTGGAAGTGATCGTCGCCTGCTTTCACGTCTGATCGAAATTTGTCTGTAAAAGAGAGTAAACAAGTGTAATATTGATTTGTATTTGTTCTTTTTGTGCATTTTGTTTACAAGCTTATAGTCGAGGGTTTACACTTGGTCGAAAATTCTTGGCAGTAATGTTTAGAACTGAGAAAGCAAAGATGAGACAAGTTGTTAACGAGCAGAATCCTTCGGTGAAAAGTTGTGTACAAGCTCAGATTAATACTTGTTCAAGTACATTTATTTATGTTCATTGAAGGACTCGTTTGTTAGCGGCTCGTAAATATGATCTAGGTTGTAGTAATATTTCTGTATTATTTATGTAACTTATTAAAAATTCTCATGCATTTGTTGTGGAAATAATAAGACTCAAGTTTTTTCTTTTTTTTTTTGTTGCAAAATTAGAATAGCATAAAATGTTAATAAACTTGGCGGTCATTAATTAAAATGCTTGGTTCGAGCTCGATTAGATTCAAAATAAAGAAAATATTACTTGAACAATTTAAAGTTCGACTTGACTCGATTCTTTAATAGCCTCAATAGCTGGGTACCAAAATAATTGTTTCGCAAATATTAACAGGCATGATTTGAGCTCGGGTATCTTTAAAGTATAGTAAATATTATTTGAATAATTCAAAGTTCAACTCGACTCGATCCGTTAACAGCCCTTTGGGTACCATAACAATTGTGAACTTGTGAAATTTGGATGCAACTTTTTCCCTGAGGGTTGAGTTGAAAATTGGAGGAGAAATTTGAAGGGCTTGGTGACACGTCGGTTTCTAACCTAATGTTCCGCAAGTATACGGATGTAGGTGTAGTACTATTGTCAAGGTCGATCCCACAAGGAATAGTTTTAGGTAGTTTGATACCTTGATAATCTAGGAATGTCCTAGCTAGATACTAAGTTGCAAAGGTTGGTTTTAACAAGAATTAAGGAATTTAACGAATAACTGGTAAACAAAGAGAACTAACAATTGATGAGCAAGGGTATCGGCTTCGATTTCAGGATATTAATTCAATGTTGAATATGATTAACCTATTAATTTACCAATTCTAATGTTTATTAGGCGGCACGGCAATAATCTAATCCTTCTCTCGAAGCCATTAAATCGTTGATTAATTAAGCTAATTACCCTCTCGAGTCAATTAAACATAATAACTCCCAAACGATCCTAAGCCACGACCTAAACAGTCATAGACAACTGCGCTCTATGTCTAAGTCTGATAACAATTCCCTCCTCTCGAAGCGGAATTGTTAAATTAAATTACTAAATCTAGGTGATCAAGCTAAATTCAGTTATAAGCACAAACATAGAGATAAAGAAAGGAATAAATAGATTAAATCAAAATCAAACCATTGTCATAAAAATCCCTACTTTCTAACCCTAGGACACGAATAGCTTAGCTACTCATGCCTAGTAATAATCCAATACAAAATTCTAATAAAAACATTGTAAAGAATTAAAACTAAGAAAAGAATAATTAAACCCGGATGACTCCGTCTCGATGATCTTCGTCTTCTTTGTCCTCCAAGATTTCTTCTAGGTGGAATGATGTAATTGATGTTCTTCCGTGATTGATGATGTTTTTCCTAGAGCTTGAGGTCCTTTTTATAGAGTTGGGGACGAATCTTTGAGAAGATAGGATCCAAATCCTATTAGGAAATCAAATCCCTATTAAACAGGATCTTCTCTTATCGGCGGCCTTTTTGACACGGCCGTGTTGCAATTGTGACGCGGCCATGTTGAAGGTTTGACGCGGCCGTGTCGGTTCTTGCGTCGTTTTGCTACTGGATCGGTTCAGGCCGGTCTGAACCGGTTTGGACCGGTTCTTGGACGGTTTGGACCGGTTTTCACTGGTTTTCACTATTTTGGGCCGGTTTTCACTCTTTTCCAACTTGTTTCCTTGTCCGGTAGTCGTAAATCACAACCTTTTATCCTGAAAAAGCTCAAAAACACCTTAAAACAAGTCGAGTACGTTAATTGGTCACTTATATAACATTTCATCCAATTCTTGACCATCTATGCACCTAATTCCTATAAAATAGTATCATAACTCGACTAATTACAAGCATAATTAACGTGTATCAAAACCCCCCAAACTTAAACTGTTGTTCGTCCCAAACATCATACAAAAAGACACAAAGAATACAAGTGATTATGCATTTGTTTAGGGCGACTAGATGATGAATTTAGTTTCAGTCTGATTTTTCTTAAAACAACTAGGCAACACAATTCACTTGAGCATATGTGATAACGCGAAAATCAACTAATCTCGAGACTTTGAACTTTCGAAGTATTCAATCCTCACCGGATAAGTGTTTCACTCTTCTCTCAAGTGTTTAGGCTAAAATAATTTCCACTCACATTGAATTACATGCAAAGCCTACCATAAGCTTGCCAATCGTCTAAACTAGACCTCGTACTCGATGCATGTGACAAAGGATCAAAAAGGTCTTTCCTTTGGTTGTAATGTGGGCTTTAAGGTAAGGTGGGATATTCATCATCCATCTTTCCCTATTGTTCTCTTTTTATTTTTTTTTTCTTATTACTTGTTACCTATTTCCGGGTTTTATCCTTCTTATGACTCTAAAAACTAAAACACTACTAAGACTCTAGACTCCTAAAACTCAACATGGAAACAAAATATATTCAAACTTGGGCTCACAGACCCATAACTCCAATCAAAGCAAAATAAAATCAGCACAATGGGCACACGGACCCACAATTAACAGCAAGAACTCGAACGAGGTAAATCAAAACTATAGATATAGCTGCCAAGACGTCCCACGGTCCACCCCCTCCCCCAAACTTGGCCGAAAGCCATTGTTTGGAGGAAAAAACGTGGTACGCCTTGGTGCTAACTTACAAATCGTTGTGACGACGACGGCGTTTTGAAACCCCTCCTAGCTCCGAAAGTATGCATGTTGAGGTCCTGACGCGGCCGTGTTGAAGGTTTTGACACGACAGTGTCATATTTGAGCCAAAGGTGATTCTTTGAGTTGATTTTGATGCGGCCGTGTTGTTTTTGTGACACGGACGTGTTGCATTCCAGCGCTGATTTGTGTTTGGAGAATGAATTTGACGCGGCCGTGTTATAAGGCCGACACGGCCGTGTTGCTGTTGAACCAAAAATTGATTTCTAGGCATGATTTTGACGCGGCCGAGTCGTTTTTGTGACACAGCCGTGTTGCATTTGAGTTGAATTGGACGCGGTCGTGTTGATTTGGTGACACGGCCGTGTTGCTTTCCAGATGATTCCCCACGTTTGATTCTAGTTTTGACACGGCCGTGTTGCCAAGTGATACGACCGTGTTACTCTGATTTCCTTCCTCATGCAATTTTTTCGTCTTTTCGACCCCCGTTTCTTGCACGCTCGTCCATGTTGATTCCTAAAAACATAAGACACTAAAACACAAGTAAAAACATAAAATTAACGCAATAAAAATAAACATAAAATGATAAACATCGGGTTGCCTCCCGACAAGCGCTTTGTTTTACGTCATCAGCCGGACGTCCTTTTCCTATCAACCTTTTTCTAGCCACCCCGAGTTGGATGTTTTCTGAACAATTAAAGAGCTATTTGGGACATGAGGATTTTCTACAGCAGCTTGGGTAGTGTAAATAATGCTACAATTGTGCCTACCCCTTAGACCCGACTTATGTATTTTGAGTGTGATTATTTCGTTTTGCACCCGAAAAATCAACTCCCCTTTAGGTACATTTATTAGTGCTTGGCTAGTCGCCAAGAAGGGTCTTCCTAAGGTAAAAGGAAATTCATCATTCCCTTTCATGTCGACAACTAAGAAATTACTAGGGAATTCACAATTTAACACTCTTACCACTACATCCTCTGCTACTCCCAACGGCGTTAATGAAGATCCATCCGCCAATTTGATAGTAGTAACTAGTAAAGGACCGTTTAATTTCCCTTAATCCTAATTGTCTATACTGCTTAAGAGACATCAAATTTATGCTAGACCCTAAATCACACATGACATTTTGAAAATCATGACTACCAATTGAGCAAGAAATAGTAAAACTCCCTGGATCTTTTGCTTTTGTTGCTCTTCTCGGTTTCATGCTTGTGGGTGCGTTCTTTTTGGGTCTGCTCGGTTTCTTCTTCGTCGTCTCTTTTCCATCCTTCCACTTCTTTGTTTCCTCTTTATCTTGGATTCTCTTCTTTAGTGGTTCCTGTTTCACAACAACAGCTCTAGATTGCTCTAAAGGATCAAGGTTAGCAAAGAACGAATTTTTAAAACAAAAATCAAAAGACTCATCAGAATAGGAGATGAAATTTTCTTATCTATGATTGTATTGACCTCCTCCTTCTCAATGTTTTTGACTTCCTCGTTTGATTTCTTCGCTCCATGGTCCTTCATGCTTTCCTCATGCTCCTCTAGCTTCACAACATTGCAGTGCTCCCTCGGATTAACCACTGTATCACTCGGATATTGTCCTTGCTTGTGTTGAGCTCCTACTATCTATCAATTGGCTCATGTTTAATGACAATTCATCAATGCTAGCTTGAGTCTGCACCAATGTGTTCTCGAGCCTCTTAATGTCTGCTCCTTGCCCAGTGATATGCTTGTTTAGCTTCATAAATTTTCCATCTACTTTCTTCTCCAATTGAGCTAACTTTTCATCATACTTTTCAAATTGTGATTGCGCAATCTCTTCTTGTGATGGCTTCTTACCGTCATGGATCATGCTATTTGTAACAGCAAATCCGGGTGGCGGATTAAGTGTATTTTGCGCGTTCCCATATGAAAAGTTTTGATGATTCTGATTCTGAGGGTACTGATTGTACCGAGGCTGATTATTCTGGAAATTGTTGAAGTTTCGTTGATTCACAAATTTTACTTCTTGAAGTTCTTCCGGACCCCCTGGCTGTTGTGCTAATGTCAGATTAATTAGCAAATTCACCTGGCTCGTCAATGCTGTTACTTGTGCTGTGAGCTTTTCAATTGGCTCATTATTGACGGGCTCGACTTTTTGGACACTGGCTATCCTCTTTGGCATGTTTCTCTCATTCGATCATTGGTAGCTCGTTCTGGCCATAGCGTCCAGGATTGAGAATGCCATTCTTACTGACTTCTCCATCAAACTTCCACCCGCAGCTGCATCCACTTGGCTTCTAGTCGGAGCAAGTAAACCATTGTAGAACTTGCACACTTGCTGCTTCTTGGTGAACCCATGTTGAGGGCAACTCCGGATAAGATCCCGGAATCGCTCCCAAGCCTCTCCGAACGGCTCTTGGTCCAATTGCTTGAACTGGTTGATCTGGTTCTGCAGGTCGAGCATCTTGCTTGGTGGAAAGTACTTCAACAGAAAAGAAGTACTCAAGTCTTCCCAATCTCTGATATCTTCTAGCGAATTGAACCATTGTAGTGCTCTGTCCTTCAGTGAGAAAGGGAACAATCTCATTTTGACTTGCTCGTGTGGCACATGATTGATTTTGATTGTGTCGGCCAGTCTGCGGAATTTGATCAGATGCACATTCGGATCCTCCAAAGCACTTCCCCCATACTGGTTTTGTTGCACTATGTTGATTAGTGCAGGCTTCAGCTCGAAATTGTTGGCATTGAGTGGTGGAGGTTGTACTCCTCCTGCCTGCTGATTTGGACTGGGCTTCAGGCAGTCACTGATGGGAGTGTCATCTTCATCGCCTGCAACTGGGTCTATCTGAATTGGGCCGTACTGCTGTTGTAGCTGTGGCCCTTGTGGAGGTAGCTGCTGCTGTATATTCGTGACTCGATCATCCAAACGTGCCAGAGCTGTTAGTACTATGTTAAGTGCGTCATCCTGATTCGGATGCTGTGGTGGGTTCTCCATCTCAGATGCGAAGTTTCTTCTAGTTCGGTGTCTGCGAGCTGTCGCTTCAATTTCTGGATCGAAAGGGAGAAGGGTTTCTTTCCCTTTTGATCTGGTATGCATACGAAGCCTGAAAACACCATAAAAAAAGAACTACCGCGTAACACTAAAATTAAATAAAAAAATAAAAACGAAAATTAAAATTAAAGTTACGAAAAATTAAAATCTAGCCTAGTTTCCTCCTATTTTTCAAGATAAAAGCGCTAAATCCTATTCCTCGGCAACGGCGCCAAAAACTTGACACGTCGGTTTCTAACCTAGTGTTCCGCAAGTATACGGATGTAGGTGTCGTACTATTGTCAAGGTCGATCCCACAAGGAATAGTTTTAGGTAGTTTGATACCTTAATAATCTAGGAATGTCCTAGCTAGATACTAAGTTGCAAAGGTTGATTTTAACAAGAATTAAGGAATTTAACGAATAACTGGTAAACAAAGAGAACTAACAATCGATGAGCAAGGGTATCCTAGGGCTTCGATTTCAGGATATTAATTCAATGTTGAATATGATTAACCTATTAATTTACCAATTCTAATGTTTATTAGGCGGCACGACAATAATCTAATCCTTCTCTCGAAGCGATTAAATCGTTGATTAATTAAGCTAATTATCCTCTCGAGTCAATTAAACTTAATAACTCCCAAACGATCCTAAGTCACGGCCTACACAGTCATAGACAACTGCGCTCTATGTCTAAGTCTGATAACAATTCTCTCCTCTCGAAGCGGAATTGTTAAACTAAATTACTAAATCTAGGTGATCAAGCTAAATTCAGTTATAAGCACAAACACAGAGATAAACACGTAAAGAAAGGAATAAATAGATTAAATCATAATCAAACCATTGTCATAAAAATCCCTACTTTCTAACCCTAGGACACGAATAGCTTAGCTACTCATGCCTAGTAATAATCCAATACAAAATTTTAATAAAAACATTGTAAATAATTAAAACTAAGAAAAGAATAATTAAACCCGGATGACTCCGTCTCGATGATCTTCGTCTTCTTTGTCCTCCAAGATTTCTTCTAGGTGGAATGATGTAATTGATGTTCTTCCGTGATTGATGATGTTTTTCCTAGAGCTTGAGGTCCTTTTTATAGAGTTGGGGACGAATCTTTGAGAAGATAGGATCCAAATCCTATTAGGAAATCAAATCCCTATTAAACAGGATCTTCTCTTATCGGCGGCCTTTTTGACAAGGCCGTGTTGCAATTGTGACGCGGCCGTGTTCTGATCCAGAGCTGTTTTAACCTTTTCACATCACTTTTGACACGGCCGTGTTGAAGGTTTGACGCGGCCGTGTCGGTTCTTGCGTCGTTTTGCTACTGGGCCGGTTTAGGCCGGTCTGAACCGGTTTGGACCGGTTCTTGGACGGTTTGGACCGGTTCTTGGACGGTTTGGACCGGTTTTCACTGGTTTTCACTATTTTGGGTCGGTTTTCACTATTTTCCAACTTGTTTCCTTGTCCGGTAGTCGTAAATCACAACCTTTTATCCTGAAAAAGCTCAAAAACACCTTAAAACAAGTCGAGTACGTTAATTGGTCACTTATATAACATTTCATCCAATTCTTGACCATCTATGCACCTAATTCCTATAAAATAGTATCATAACTCGACCTAATTACAAGTATAATTAACGTGTATCACTTGGTGAGTGAATGAATGAAAGTAGTAAGTAACTAGCACTATATTCTATATCCTTTGCAAGTATCCAAAATTTGATGAGTATTATATGCTACTGGAAAAAATAATGAGTAATCCAACGTGCCATAAAACCATATTGACTTCGGTAATGCAAATTTCAACAGAGGAAATATAATACTCCTTCTGTCCCGAATAAATTTACACATTTTTCATTTTCATCTGTTCCAAGTAAATTTGCACACCCTTAATCTTCACCTTTAAAATCGTCATCCTCAATCAACCTTTGAAAAGTCAACAAAATCCCAAAAATAATTTTTTCTTAATATGTGTATTGACCCCCCCCCCCCCCTTTGTAAGTTTATTTGGAATGGAGGGAGTATCACATACCCAAAATATTTTGGAATTTGCTAGGCACCATATGTCACTAGTCTTCTAATAATAATAACATAACAATAATAATAATAATAATAATAATAATAATAATAATAATAATAATAATAATAATAACATCCCCAATTAAATATGCTTATATTACATTAATATTTTTAAAGATGTGTTTTGACATTTTTGCGCTAATAATTATTTAATATTCATACGAGGGTTGTAAATAGTATTACTTTTATATATATATATATATATATATATATATATATATATATATATTTGATGGTGAAATCTTATATGAAACTTGATAAAAATATATAATATTAATAAATACAAGAAACAATTAAATGTTAAAGAAAAGTATTACGATTTACTGAAATCTATTACATAAAAAAGTATTGAATATTAGGGATAAAAGTAATACTTTTAATGTAATTTAACTAAATAATATTGAATATAGTTTATTGTTTATAAATGGAAAAATTATATAAATATTATATAAGAATTTATATAAACTTGATAAGAACAATTTACTTAAAAAAAAGTATCAAGTGTTTTAGCAAAATATTACATTTTCCCAAAAAATAATTACTTTTTTCCGGGAAAAAAGTAGAAAAAATATCACTTTACTATTTATTCTAGATGCGAATTTCTTTTCTTAATTGAATGAAATTTTGGAATTGACTTGTGTGAACTTAAAAAAATTATAAACCAAATACAATAATTAAATTACAAAATAATATTCCTATTTTAATTAAGTCAAACTTTCGAAAAAATAAAAGATTAAAGGACACGTGCAACATACGTGCATCTTTCCATTATATCTATAAGTTTGTGTGCAAACTTAAACTCAAAGACTTAGGTAACATGCAGAAGCAATACATGAATGATTAATATATTGCACAACTACGATGTATACCTTTGTAAACACCTATTTATGTGACAATTTTTTGTTTATAATACATCATTAATATATTAATAAGTGCTCATGAGTTGTTCACCGTAATAACATTCCATATTAAACTTCTCTATATATATATGTCCTAGCTAGCATAATCATATTATTTATATCGCATAAGCAAAATAATATTGAAACTAAATTCATACAACTTGTTGCATCCAATTATCTTATGGTAAATATATATCCATGTAATTAGGTTCAGAAAAAAGAAAAAAAAAAAAAATTTCTTAATTTATTTAAAAGGCTAATAATACCGTTTCTCAATTAGTACTACAACATGATTTATTGTTGAATTCTGTTGAGAGCTTGCACATCAGTTGGAGCTTGCTGAGGACCCTAATATCAAAACATTGCCAATTAAATTGAGAAATTATAAAGAAATTAAATGTTGGAGTTTTATAGAGCTATATTGTCACCTCATCTTTAATGTTAGTAAATTTAAGTTGAAATTTACAGTTTACAAATATTACAACATGTGCAATGCACGGGTAAAGTTCTAGGGAGAGATTAATCAAATTTCAAAATTATATTTGAATTTCATTTAAAACATTCAGCCGCATCAAATCATGCTTTTAAATAATTGAATTGACAAAAAAATTATAAAAATATAATTGGTATTTTCAATTTGTAGTAATGAAAGAACAAAAAAATAAAACTAAACAAAAGAACATTAATAGATTAATTAATCGATATATGTCGCTTTATATTATCAAATAGTATAATTATAACAAAAAATATTTATTCCCGTGCACTGCACGTGCACGTGCAGACATTTAGTATCTTTGGAAAAAAAGACATTTATGTAAACTTAACCTGTATTATTACTCTTCTTATCAAAATCCTTCTCAGCTGCCTCACTGCATCATTATAATTAACAAAAAATTAATTAGCATCATTAATTACTTAAGAATTATTGTTAAGATGGATCTAATAATTACGAAATACGGTTATGGAGCCTAATTAAAGTAGGATCCTGCTAAATGGGTAGAAAAAAGAAATTTTGTTAAAAAAAATTTCGAGCAGCATCTAACTAAATTACAAATATAATTTTACTATTACAAGATGAAATTTAAATGTTAACTATCATTTTGAAACAATTTAAAAATTTTGCCGTTTTCTTTTTTTACCCTTAATCGAGCATTAATGTTAAAATTCTAAATATTATCTTCACAAATAATTTATTATTAATATTTGTTAATACATTTATCAAATATATTTTTTTCCTTTTTAAAAGAAAATTTATGCCCGAACAGATTATGCTCTCGCAACATTATCCATTAGAATATATATACAATAATTTAATGCATACCAACTTTAAACATAGAATTATAAATTACAACTATTATTAAAAAAATAATATAAATAAAATGGTGTTATTAAGATGACGTAATTAAATATAATTATTGAAAAGAAAAGGAGGAAATTTTAATAATCTATAAATTTGGTATATACCTGAATTTGGTTGAAGATAAGAGCAAGCGAGCTAATTGATTAACACCAACGAGTTGAGACTTGGAACTCAGTGCAATCCGCCCACCCTCATGACTCCGTTTCGCTTCTATTTTAATTACAAAAAATAAATTAAAAAAGAAAACCTATGAATTAAGGTGAATTTAAGTGAATATAGCATTTTTGCTTCACATGTGGCAGTTAAACGGAGTTCGACTAATCGTATTTCAAATATTTTATAAGGTGTTTTAAAAACTTATAAGATATAATATTAAGAGTTTATAAGTTAATAAAGTGTTTGGATAAAAAAACTTATAAGCTTGCAAAAATATGGTGATATAGCTATGAATTTGAGGACAATTTAAAAGTCATTATCAACCACCATTTTGATTAGTGTGTGTTAAGTGTGCGTAGTTCATGCAAAATAAGTGTGTGTAGTGTTTGCGAACTGTGTGCAGTGTATGTGAAGTGCGAGTAGTGTACGTGTGTGTATGTGCCTGTAATTTGTGAAATTTGAGTGTAGCTATTATGATTTTAAAAAATAAGATGGATTACATAAACTTATTTATCTTGGAGCTTATACGTATACGCTCTAAGAGCTTATTTTAACATCTTATAAGTAGTTTAGCGTTTTATTTTGTTAAATATATTTCCAAAACTTATAAGCTTTCTAATATTTCATAAAATGTTATAAGGAACTTATAAGTTTCGGAAAACACTTTCTTACTGTAAAACTGAAAAGATATACCTAAAGCAACACCAGTTTCTTGTGGCACCAGATGATCAATGGATCTCCTCAGACTAGGACCACTAATTCTGTCATCATGCTTTATTATTAAGAGAAAAAGAAAAAAAAGAAAAATTTAGACATTATTATAATGTTGTCGTAAATTAATCTGGTGATGACGCAAACATATATACTTGAGTAGGAGAATGTTGGCGCCGGCGCTGACGCTTTTTCTTCTTCTTCTGGACTTGATGGCTGCAAAATATATGGAATGGATGGTTCAACATTTAACATCGAGGCTTACGGAAGATTTGGTACGGCATAGATCGAAATTTTTAGTGTGAAGTATATTGAGCTTTTCGTACATATGATAATGAGTCTTATTTTTCAAGGCGTAAATACTGAATTGAGAATAAAATTTAAAATTTAAGTTCATAATTAAGCATAACTCAAAATTCAAGTCCCGAATTGACAACTAGTAAAATTTCAACCTCTAATTGAAATATTTTCTAAAATTCGGGTCTTCTAGTGAAATTTTATCGAATTTAACTGCGGTTACCTGCAATTACTTGAAGAGGGCAGCATGGGAGCAATACCAACAGACTCTTGCTCTTTCATTTCTACATCTGTCAAAGACAAAACCAATTAAATCAATCTTGAAAGCTTTTACATTATCTTGCAAGATATTTTAGGAATTATAAGACGATTGCTGCTTTTATCGTAGTACAAACACTTTCAATAATAATATGGAAACACCAAGTTGTTTCTTATATACGAGTATAAATAAGCATCGACCAAGAGAATCGGTTGTAGTTCAGTTGGTAGAACATGTTGTTATTCAGGTCAATGATCGATTCCCACCAACCTCACTTCCTAATCATGAATTATACTTAAAAAGGAAAGCATCGACCGAACCTGTATTTACAAGTCCCGTGTTTAGTTGGATGGACTTGTTTGGATGACAATTTCGCTCTTCAACAACAGGTCTCCACAAATTTAAATCACTTTCCTCACCCTGCAAATAAATAAATATTATATATAAAAAAAATGTTCCTCGTTCTCATTTTTAATACCGATTCTATAAATGACAAAATTTCCTATATCTGAACGGGTAATCCATCTCTGCCAAAAACCTGATAGGGAATTCCTCTCTTGACCATGGCAATGGGACATGACGGTTTTGCGTCCGCCTTGAAAAATATATCTTGTATCGTACTAAATTATCTAAGTTTTAAGTGTATTATATTAAATATAACATATAAATCTTATCCATACATAATGATTAATTAAAATATAAAAGTTATAATTAAAATATTATTTTAGGAACAAACTAATTTATCAGAAATGTTTGACCCCGCGCCGATCTTGATCGATCCCATCCCAACCTAACTTAGCTCCAATTCTTGAAGAGGTAGGGATAGGAACGTCAAACCTGCCCCTACCCGACCCACTCACTCGTACTTGCCTCATTGACGGTAAAGAAATATATGTACTTACTCTATCAGGAGCCAAGAGAAGATCTGTATAACCTCTTTCCTGCGGTAGACTGCAACATCATAAACATTAGCTTTTTATTAGTTAAGATTTCGATAAATAGATGATCTTTTGAGACAATAAAAAGTTGTATCAAATAATAATTTGTCACAATTTTATTATTAGAGATAACTTATCGCCACTAATTAGTCATGTCAATAACTCGGACGCAAATAATATATTCGTGACGACTAAAGTGGTCTCATATGCGTCTTAAATAGTTTTTGCAACAACTGGTTGTTTCTAAAAGTAGTATTAAAATTGTCTCAAATAATTTGTTAGGAGATCTGTAATAACAAATGATCACAAATAACATATTATTAGAAACCCAGTTATAATTTAACAAAATATTATACAAAAGACCTTTTTTGTTATAGTGTGGTGCACTACTTCAACATTTTCCTTTTTTCAGCACCACTAGTGGTGCAGCCAATTGGCTGCGCTAACTTCTTTTTTTCTTTTTTTACATATTTTATATTGTATTTAATTATTATGTATATCTTACGTATGACATATTGAATTCACTTTATAATAAAATTACTCTTATTGTATTGTATTGTATTGTATTGTTCCACATTTTAGTTATATGTATCGTACGTGTCATTTATACTATTATTGTGAATTTTAATTTAATTTTCGCATTAGATTTATTCGATTCTTTATGTTCTTTTTATTAATATTAAAAATATAAACAAAAAAATCAATCAAAAAATTTTAAGTTAAGCTTTTTTACATATATTGTGATTTACAATAAAAATAAAGAGAAAGTAAATGAATTATAAGGAAAATTCTTTTTAAGTGCAAAAAGTAGTATAACTTCTTGAAAAAAAAGTACAGATTTTGCACAGAAGTAACACAGATTTTGCATTAAAGTAGCACAAATTCTGCACTAGAGTGATGCAAACTGTCAGCGATGACCTAACAAATGACCTAACAAATCTCCTCAAATTAGTGGTACATTTGTCATCCTATACAACAATTCAAATATTTAGTCTAACATATATAACTTTGTACATGATTGTTCACCCATGATTATGTAAATTAAAAAGAAAAAAATAATATATTAATTTGCATCACTCTGATATTGTTCATATATAAAAAAAATTTAAAAAAAGTAAATAATAATAAATAATTAAAAAAAAAAATAAAACCTGTGATTGCTTGAAGATGGAAGCTCATTGACATTTAGAAGTTGTGGGCCGCAAGTGAAAGCCTGGTGTGGGGGCCCAAGATCTGTCATTCTAGCAGCCATCCAATTTTGTGGGCTTGGTCCTGGGCTTTGCATAGCCACATTATAATGGGCCTCTGAGCTTGGCATCCGGCCATTCTGTTGCCCATCTACAAGGCCCTAAAAGTTGTACAAAATAACAAATAGTAATATGCAATAATATATTTATGAATCTGCTTATATCTAATTGCTCCACCCAATTCAACTACATTAATTTCCACACAAAAGAAAAACATGGGTAATACTTTTTGCCAAAAAATGTAATACTTCATGCACCTTTTTTTCAAGAAAACACGTATTTTCTTGAAAAACATGAAAAAATATCAATTCCTGGAAAAGAATGGACTCCAAAAGTCCCCCTTTTTTTTTTTTTATTTAGCACCTTTTCTAGAGCCAGCGGACTCCAAATTTTTTATATTTTTTAATTAAGTACCTTTTATGATCGCTCAATAAGGAGGTAAAAAGTATCACTTCGTTGTTAAATAATATGATTTTTTTATATAAAAGGATATGTAAAATTGATACTTTATTGATAATTATATAAAAAAAGCAATACTTTTGTCTGATTAAATGATACTTATTGAATTAATATGACATGTTGCACATGAAAATATTCGTGCATATGTTGTGCACAAGTCTTATTCTTCAGTGGTATACATGATTTAATGAAGAAATATTTAAGCAAACAAAAGCTGTGTTGCTTCAGGATATCGAGCGGAGTATACGCTCCAAAATACAGACCACCACTCTGACAAAAATCCTTCCGGAGAATCGATTGCTGGTAGAAAATAAATATTCAAGTCATTATGTGGACTTGCACAACAATTGCACAATTAGATAATACGTGTAAAATTTGACATCATTATTATATTAGCAATAATATGTCATCTAATTGTACAATCATTGTAGGTAGGGAACCAAAAAATTGATAAGAAGACACTAATTATAGTATTACAATAAAATAATGGACATAAATCAACTATAAATTAAGACTTTTATTACAAAATTACTATAATCATATATATATATTATTAAATTCACGCAGATAGTCAATAATGTATTAGAAAAATTAAAATTAAGAATGTTACTCAAAACTATTAGATAAATGTGAAAAAATCTTTATTACATAATCTTGAATATGTATAGCAACTAATAGTCAAGATATAAGAACACTTATATGAAAAAATAATTTTGTGAAACTTTGAGCATAAATATTTTTCTAAATGTTCCTTAGGCTTCATTTTACCAGAGTTTGCACATTTTTCTTTCTGGTATATCCCATACTAATTTGAACATCCTTACAAAGGAAAGTTATTTCACAATCTCCACCCTTAAAATCTCCATCCTCAATTTACACCTTTAAAAAAGTCAACCAAAAAGTAAAAATAATTTTTTCTTAATCGACGTGTCGAGTCAACCGTGCAAACTTCCAGGGGTCGAAGGAAGTAACATTTTTTTATTAGAAACACCATAATTTTGTTAATTATAAATAATTGGTTTCTTCTTGTGTGCATATATATGTGTGTGTGTATTTGATAATTGTATAATATACACACACTCTAAAGTAGTTGAAAATCAAATAACTCGATACAAATAGCTGGAGATGACCAATTCTAACCGAACTAATTTTTGTAAATTAACTATTTCTAAATGTAAATATTAATAAATATTAAGAAAATCTCTAAAAATTATTTAAATTTGAGAGGGGCAACTCTCTGCGTCCCTAGTTGTAAGTGATGTTGCATCACAAGGAGGAGAAGATCCAGATGGACTAATAGTAGTCCTTAGTTCAATATAAAAAAAAAAAAAAAAAAAAAGGAAAGAAAAGGAAAAAAACCAATCAAACACTAAAAAGTAAAGCAACCATTACCCAAGTCTTTTTAAATGTTGTTTTAGCTTTAATGGAATATTTATTTATATTTAATTGTTTTTCTTACTTTCAATTTAAGACTACCTCTATCACTATCTAAAAAAATAAGAACTTTTCAATTTGGAAAATATAATTTTAAAGAAAAAGAGAGAAAAGTTAAGAATTTAAGAAGATTAAGGAAAATTAGTCCGGATTTTTTTTTTTCTTTTGTCTAAATTTTATGTATATCTTAATCTTAATTTTCTTATTCAAAACTAAACGATAAGTAAAAAATAAACAGATGCAATATAATTAAATAGCCGCTTAATTTATTTAGTTGCCAACAATAAAATTCTCAAAAATCACATAAACGAATCTACAAAAACATCACTAAAATCAACAAAAGGAAAGACCAAATTATCAGATTAATTTTAAGATAGCAGAAAAAAAAAAAAAATTACACTCGCTCCGTTCCGCTCAGTTTTTCACATAGAACCGGACACATATATTAAGAAAAAAATTATCTTTTGGTTTTTGGTTGACTTTTTTAAATGTGGAGATTAAGGGTGGGGATTTTGAAGGTGGAGATTGTAAGAAAATTTTCCTTCACAAGGGTGTACAAAACAGAATGGGACGGATCGAAACGGAAAATATACAAAATTGAGCGGGACGGAGGAAGTATAAATTAGGAGGGCAAGATGGTCTATATACCAACATTCTTGGGACAAACATTAGCCTCTCGAGCAAAAATCTCGGCCGTGGTGTGCATGTTCTTTTTGATTAAATAATTGTAGATGTACAAATCTAACCTGCAAAAATCACAACTTCAATCAATAAAAAATATGCAAAACCAAGAAATTTCATGAAGTATTTCTTTTTTTCTAACTACTTATTTTTTTAAATTTTGAGAAAAATCACGATTTTTTTTTTTTTTTGAGATATTAATAGAAATTAAAAATCAAATTTTTAAGGAAATAAATTACTGCAAAAACATTCGTATCTAACTCACATCTTTTGTGCATCCCAGTTTTCCATGATGAAGGCGGAGGAAGAAGATGAACAAGGAAAAACGAGAGTTCAAAAGATTCCTGATCGGCGAAGAAAAGCGATGAGCATTAATGGAAAAGCAAAAACCCTTGTTATATACATCGAGAAATTGAGAATTTGAAGAATAAATGGTAGGTTGGTGACGCCCGCTATATTAAGGAAATCATGCAAAAAGTTGAGCAGATAGTTGAACGCCACCTCTGATATATGTTAGCTACTAGTATAATAGACGGACCTACACTGGGATCAAGGGAATATTGAATTAGGGCTAGACCCCCGAGTCACAAAATTTTGCTATTACATAGCATTTTTTAGTCATTTTTAATATAACTTGATTATATAAAAGAAATGATTATATCACTTCACATGGAAAATATTTAGTAACAATTGATGCATTTTTAAGTATTAGTAATAGAGATGATTTTTTTTTTCTAAAAAATATCAAGAAAATGATAGAAATATTATAATGTAATTTTATTTAACTATTCACCTTTTTTATGTTGGGTGTAATTTAATCAATTTATTACTTTTATCATTATCACCGGTAATTTCTAATTTTATTTCTAGAGTCAAGTATTATTAATGAGACATGCAGACTAATTTAGGTGGGCCCCTCCTTTATAAATTTTCTAAAATTGAATTTTTATATCTAATTTATCCAATATTTTAAAATTAAGAAGCTAAATATATAAGAGTTCGTCTGCTAACTTTTTTAAGCCCTGCCTCCATATTTAGTACTCCCTCCGTCTAAAGAAAAAAATCTTTTTTTTTTTCTTTTTTCATTTTTTAGATATTTAAAAAAAATAGTGCCCTTTTTATAGAATTTTATTAAATGCTCATTTTACTAATGTGCTCTTACAAATTGTTCATTCAAATAATTTATCATTTTTAGTTCATCATATTAAATAATGGTATAGCAAAAAAAATTATGTGTATTAAATAAATTTTCTTAATATATGTAAAATTTAAATAATACTATTTTTCTAGTGTGACCCGAAATTAATTGGTAAAGGACTTGATTTATTTGATTTTAGAAAGCCAATATACATATATATTTATGGAAAGAGAAAAAAAAAAGTGTGGTATTGTGCAGTTGTATCAATGCTGAAAGTGTAAAAATCTATTATTACATTTTTACTTTTTATTGTCAAAACCCACAACCCCCCTGCTTTAGTTGGAAAATTACTAAAATGATTTGGTGTGTGACTCACTGTAAAAGGCCTTTGGCAATTCTAAAAAAATGTGTACACAATATGGTGTATCTAAAAAATTATGTATACAATGTGAACACGATATCATGCAAACCTTTACTTGATTTACATGAAGCGGGTGACGATAAAAGTAAGATTGAGAATATATTAAACGAAGAATAAAGTAAGTATCACAAGTCAATTACGAATATTTTGACTATTAAAAAGTTAAAGCGTCAGAATAGAGTTTTACAATTTCAAAATGGGTACGATGAATTTTCCCCCCAAAAGAAGCATAAAAGAGAGGTGCATAAAATTGTGTTGTATTGTTTCATCAGAGATAATATTTATGTATATGGGATCAAATTTACGGTTTCATGATTATACAAGATATGGTGGATACATAAATTATCACTTATCAACATCTTTTAATGAAGCTATACTAATATATAATTTTTCCAATATTATTGATTGTGCCAAATTAAAAGGGGGAATGATGTATGAACAATTACCCTGTGAAAAAAAAATGGGAACTTCTTTTTCACTATTTAATATCATTTGCTAAAAAATGAGAAAAGGAATAAATAAATAAATGTAAATATATATATAGAAAGAGTCATTAATTATATATATATACACACACACTACCTCTCTCTTAAAAAGATAGTCTTTCAAGTTTCACACAAATTAAGAAATTCATTTATTATATGTGTAAATTACTGCTATATCCTTATTTAATCTAATGAGTAAAATAATTTTATGTATAAATGGTAAATTCGATGAATCATTTAGTAGGGTATGTCTGGAAAAAAAACATTTAATACATTCTTAAAAAGGAAATAAATTGTCTTTTTCTTTTTACCGTTTTAAAAAAGGAGACTATCTTTTTTAGAAGAATAATAAAGAATTGAAGAACAAGTAAAACAATTTAGATCTCACAAATATGGAAGAGCCAAGCCTTTAATTATTCTTCGATCGGAGAACGGAGTTTAGCCTTCCATGGAGTTTTTTTACAAAAGTACTTTTGGGTGAGAAGAGAAAAGAGAGAAGACAGAAAGAAATAATCGCGTAAGTTTTTTTTTCTGTTTTGAATTTCTCCTCTTATATCTCTCTCCCTTTGACCTTATCTAAAACTATTCTAATAAAAGTCCAAATATATTAAAACTAATTTCAAATCTCCTGGAGAGAGAAAGATAGGAGTCTCCTTTGTAAAAATCCCGCTGGTATACACTTTCAGGTAAGGCGTGCCCACGCCTTATGCAAAAACATCTACTGAAAATGCCATCTCTGTGGAAAATTCTTGAATTCTTCAAAATCAACCGAATTTACATCCAAGTCGCTCAAATCATCCATTTATCCTACAAATACAAATTTTCATAAAAATACAAGAGTTAAGCATAATTTTTACAAATAGAATATGAGAAAATATGATGCATAAATGTGAAATATGAGTCTTATCAAATACATATATATAAGGCCCCGCTTGGTTGCAAATCATCAATGACAATGCTAATGGGTATGAATGAGGAGTCAATCATACTATGAAATGAAATGGGGAAATTATTAATTAAAAGAAGTAATGATTAACTTATTTATTATGGTACCAAGCACCATAAATGAGAATAAATCTTCATTCATTCTCATTCCTTACCCCTAACCCCCCACCCAAGCGGGTCCTAAATAATATTTGCATCAACCTCATAAAGATTGTTGTTAGACGTGACTATAGGCAGCATAGACCCCCCTCAAATGTTAATAATTCTATAAGGGTATTTTCATAATTTAAAAATATTTATTTTATTTAGATTAAAAAAAAAAGGTCATCCTAAAAAAATAACTAAGTTTTGTATGAAATTAAATTAGTTTGTCTTATTTGAATTTAACTACTTTAGTGTATATATATGTATACAAAAAACTTACGTACACAATTGCCAAATACACAGATATATAGCTTCTAGAAACTATAATTAGTTATTTCTATGTAATTTTTACGAACATTTTTGCTCAAAAACACTTAATGTAATATATTAAATTTAGAGGGAAAAGTGCTCGGAAAATTATTCAGAATTTTTCTTTATACTTGTTTCATTAATTATCTTCCCATATTGAGTTTTTATATCGGTTTTTTACTATCAGTAGCCACATTTAAAATTATGGAGTGATGATTTCTTATTTTAGTTAAAATATGTGAGTAAGAATTATACATTTCAATCTTCCTCCTATATAGTTGATTATCTAGTCATGTGAATGTAGTAACATAAATCTAATTTTATTAACTTTAAACAAATAATATATTTTTATATTTTAGAATTAACATATACTCCATCCGTCTCACCTTATCTTGCCCATGGAAGGTTGTCACAAATATTAAGAAAAATTATTTTTTGAAATTTTGTTGATTTTTCAAAGGTTGATTAATGACGAAGATTGAGGGTGGAGATTTTAAGGGTGGAGATTATGTTATAACTTTCTTTTTAAGGGGTGTACAAATTCGACTGAGACAGACGAAAATGAAAAGTGTGCAAGATAAGATGGGACGGATGAAGTATTACTTTATTTTAACACAGTTGGTTTCCCTAGCTAAAAGTTCTGGCTCCGTCACTGATTGAAAGGCTACTATTTTTATAAAAATACTTACTTTCTTCAGACATTCCACAAATATACAAAATAGACTCAAAATTCTCAATGTAGCCCATAAATTCCAACGCCACCCCGGTTCCCTCAGGATCCGTTTACTTAAGGTTGAGGAGTGTTGGGTCAAATCTGACTGAGGGAGTTAATAAATGTGTTTTATTGAACTTCGATCTCTTAAATCTACTGAGTCAAATCTTAAGCAAACGAACCCCAATTTTTCTATGATTTGAAAGAAAAGGCGGAAAATACTCTTCTACGACTGAATTTCCAATTGAAATGAAACAATATTTGAAGATCAGTGTGGTATTTCTTAAACTGAATTATTTTGGTTGACAAATTTGCAGATACAACTAAATATACAAATACAAGAAGATTAGATCACGATGAGCTATGGCAAGGTTCCACGACCCAATTTTTTACATTAATAAATGGATAATTTACAGAATGACTTGGGGTGGGGGGGTGGTTTGTAAAAATTTAAAAAAATTAGTAACTGTTATTTCTTCCTCTTTGTATATTCCATGAATGTCCTTAATACATATCATTTCCTTATATCAAGTTACAAATCGACCTCGTCGGAGCTAGATTGTTGGACAACGTCAAATGTCAAGTTAGGACAAGCCATCCAAAATAATATACAATAATTTTTTAAACCGACCAGCAACTCAGATAGACTTTTGATCTGGGAGGAATTTCAATAGAGGTGATAAAATTTAAATTAAAGGACAAAGCAAATTTAAATTATGCTATGACAAACGTCCATGCATATACCCCTCACCTACAAGTAGGAGTCTAAACGAATCGAGTTGAGTCGAGTACTGATAAACTCGAGCCCAATTAAAATACTCGAGGCTCGAGTTTAACTCGAGCTCGATTGACTTTATTTTTTTTAAATTCAAGCCCGACTCGATAGAACTCGTTGAGTTCGAGATCAACTCGACTCGATTGATATAGAATAGAATATAAAAAAAATATAAAAATACCTTAAATTGAAAACGTAAATGATATTACAAATGACTGCTAATGGGATCTACTAATGCGAGCCTTAGAGAAACATATATGTGTGTGTGTGTGTGTGTGTATTTATATGTTAGGTCTTTGGGGTATCAACCAAAGTCCCACATCGATTAAATTCGAGAAAGATCATGAACATATTAGTTGGGCATGCTTCTTCATTTGTATGAGGCCTTTTGGGGTAAAATCCAAGAACAAATTCATGCAGGCCTGGCCCAAAGCGGACAATATCATACCAATTGTGGAGATTGGAGCCTGCCACGTCCTTACAAGCGGTATCAGAGCATGGTTGACCCTTAACCATGTGGTTCGAATCCCTGGTGCCCGAAGAACAAGCCCGACTCAGTTTCGACCCACATAAGTCACATAAGTCGATTGTCGCAACGCACATGGTGCGGTTGAGTGGAGGGTCAACCATATGGTTCGAATCCCTGGTGCCCGAAGAACAAGCCTGACTCAGTTTCGACCCACATAAGTCGGTTGTCACAACGCACATGGTGCGGTTGAATGGAGGGGAGCTTCGCGCGTACAATGCGGTACTGTACCTTGGGCTCGCATAAGACTTGGGCTAGTCTGTTCGAGAGAACACATAAAGGTTCGGGAGAACCATCTGAGTAAGACTTGGGCTAGTCTGTTCGGGAGAACATATAAAGGTTCGGGAAAACCATCTGAGTATAGATTAAGGGATCATCTGTGCTGATAATCCCATCTGGGGGACGTACACATGTGGGATTCCTAAATGTTTCTTAAGTGCAAAAGTGTATCTTCTTTACTGTATTTCTCCATGGAATATTGCTTGTAAGAATGAAGAGATTTTTTCACAAATCTTACAAATAAATTTGCTTTCTGTTCTGATCAAGTTCGTACTTTGTAAGAACTTATTCATTGTATATATTGTTGTAATTTTATAAGTCCTTATGCTTAATAACATTGCACACGCGCACAAACTCTGACATTTCAATATATATATAATTATGTCAATTATAAATGGTAAACTAATAATTTACCATTAGCTCCAGTAAGTATCAATGAGCTTGAACACAAACTCAACACCAACTCAAATAACTCGAGTTCAACTCTCGAGTCGATTTTAACAATTTTGCAAGTCAATCCCGAGTGACTCGCGAGTCGTAGTGGCTCACTTGCACCCCTACTCACAAGTTGGAAGCAATATACAACAACGTTAAAACTGAGGATTTTCATCCAAAAAATAAGCTAAAAAGTCATTGCACTGCACCCAAAATCGAATAAAAACAAGATCAAGAAGAGCAATGCACTACAAGGAAAAGGGTCTTTTGAGACCACAAAAAAGTGGTCTCAAATAATGAGTATTTGTCACAACATATGAGTATTTGTCACAACTTTATTGTCGTCTCAATAACTCCGTCGCAAATAATATATTTGTGACCACAAAAGTGGTCTCAAATGCGTCTCAAATATTTTTTGCAACAACTAGTTGTCTCTTAAAATAGTCTTAAAGTTGTCTCAAATAATTTGTAGAGAGATTTGTGACAACAAGTGGTCACAAATAACTTATTATTAGTGACCACAATTGTGGTGTCAAAAAGTCTTATGCAAAAGACTTCTTTTGTTGTAGTGATGTTAGGTTTAATGGTTTTACAATCATCAAACAAATTTTCTCTAATTTTTTAGCACATCAAACAACTTATTTAGTAAATGCAGTTGTTTTATTCCTACAGTATCTCACATGTTTTATGTTTAGCTCTTGATGCTCTCACACAAGTTGTCCCCTGAAAAAAATCAGATCTCGCACAAGGTGAACACCAACAAATTGCTCGAGCTGAGCTGTTGGACCCAACAACGAACAAATAGAATATAACACAACCACTCTAAATCTCATCCGATATGGTAAAAGACATTTGGGATGGAGGGAGTATCACATACCTAAAATACCTAAAATATTTTGAAATTTGCTAGGCACCATATGTCACTAGTCGTCTACTACTAACAACAACAACAACAATAATAATAAATAATAATAATAATAATAATTATTTAATACTCATATGAGGGTTGTAAACAGTATACTTTAATATATATTTGATGGTGAAATTTTATGTAAAACTTGATAAAAATATATAATATTAATAAATACAAGAAATAATTAAATTTTAAAGAAAAGTATTACGATTTACTGAAATACTATTACATAAAATAGTATTGAATATTAGGCCTAAAAGTAATACTATTAATGTAATTCAACTAAATAATACTCCATTGAATATATTTTATGGTTTATAAATGGAAAAATTATATAAGTATTATATAAGATTTTATATAAACTTGATAAGAACAATTTACTAAAGAAAAGTATTAAGGTTTTTAGCAAAATATTACATTTTCCCAAAAACTAATTACTTTTTCCGGGAAAAAGTAGAAAAAATATCACTTCACAATTTATTCTGGATGCGATTTTTTTTTAAGTGAGCGAAATTTTGAAATTGACTTGTGTGAACTTTAAAAAATGATAGAAACTAAACCAAATACAATAATTAAGTCACAAAATAATATTCCTATTTTAATTCACTCAAACTTTCAAAAAAAATAGAAGATCAAAGGACGCTTGCAGCACACGTGCATCTCTCTATTATATCTAAAAGTTTGTGTGCAAACTTAAACTCAAAAAATTGTGTAGGCGACATGCAGAAGCTATACATATATATAGGATTGATATACTGTACAATTACGATGTATACCTTTGTGAACACCTGTGACCATTTTTTGTTTATAATACAACATTAATATCTTAACAAGTTCACTCTCACATATTAAAATTCTCTATACATATTAATTAATCGACATATGTCGCTTTATATTAACAAATAGTATAATTATGACAAAAAGTATTTATTCCGTCCATCGCACGTGCAAGTGCAGACATTTAGTATCTTTGAAAGAAAAAAGACATTTATGTAAACCTAACCTGTATTATTAGCAGAAAGCTGACTCTTCTTATCAACATCATTCTCAGCATTCTCAGCTGCCTCACTACACCATTATAATTAGCAACAAATTAATTAGCATCATTAATTTGTTAAGAATTATTGTTAAGATGGATCTAATAATTAGGAAATTAGGAAATATGGTTATGGAGCCTAATTAAAGTAGGAACCTGCTAAATGGACAGAAAAAATAAATTTTGTTAAATTTTTTTTTTTTCGAGCAGCATCTAACTAAATTACAAATATAATTTCACCATTACAAGATGAAATTTAAATGTTAACTATCATTTTGAAACACTTTTAAAAAATTGTTGTTTTCTTTTTTTACCCTTAATCGAGCAAAATGTTAAAATTTTAAATATTGTCTTTACAAATAATTTATTATTAATATTGGTTAATACATTTATCAAATAAAATTACTTTTTCTTTTTTAAAAGAAAATTTCTGCCCGAACAGATTCTGCTCACGCAGCATTATCCATTAAAGTATATATACAATAATTTAATGTATACCAACTTTAAACATAGAATTATAAATTACAACTATTATTAAAAAAAATAAAAATAAAATGGTGTTATTAAGATGACGTAATTAAATATAATTATTGAAAAGAAAAGGAGAAAATTTTAATAATCTATAAATTTGGAATATACCTGAATTTGGTTGAAGATAAGAGCAAGCGAGCTAATTGATTGACGCCAACGAGTTGAGAGTTGGAACTCAGTGCAATCCGCCCACCCTCATGACTCGGTTTCGCTTCTATTTTAATTACAAAAAGAAAGTAACCAAAAATAAATTAAAAAAAAAAAAGAAAAACTATAAAGGTAAATTTAAATGAATATAGCATTTTTGCTTCACATTAACTTAAAAGGGGGTTCGACTAAGCTTATTTCAAATATTTTGTAACTTGTTTTAAAAACTTTTAAGATGTAATTTTAAGAGCTTATAATTTAATAAAGTGTCTGGATAAAAGAGCTTATAAGTTTGCAAAAATGTGGTGGAATAGCTATGAATTTGGAGACAAATTTGAAAGTCATTATCAAACACACATTTTGATTAGTGTGTGGTAAGTGTGCGTAGTTCGTGCAAAATAAGTGCGTGTAGTATGTGCGAACTGCGTGCAGTGTATGTGAAGTGCGAGTAGTGTACGTGTGTGTATGTGCTTGTATTTCGTGAAATTTGACTGTAACTATTATGATTTAAAAAAATAAGATGGATTACATAAACTTATTTATCTTGGAGCTTATAAGTATTTCGCTCTAAGAGCTAAGTTTAACATCTTATAAATAGTTTAGCATTTTATTTTGTCAAATATATTTAAAAAAAATTATAAATTTTTAAATATTTCATAAGATGTCTTAAGGAACTTATAAGCTTCGTTCAACACTCTCTTATTGTAAAACTGAAAAGATATACCTGAAGCAGCGGTTGCAGTTTCTGGTGGCACCAGATGATCCATGGATCTCCTCAGACTAGGCCCACTAATTTTGTCATCCTGTTTTATTATTAAGAGAAAAAGAAAAACATTTAGACATTGTATTATGTGGTCTTAAATTAATCTGGTGATGACGCAATCATATATACTTATTCGGTAGGGCATAGATTGAAATATTCTATATGAAGTATATTGAAATTTTCATTATATTATATTGAAACCTTCCGTACATCGAATAATGGATCTTATTTTTCAAGACGTAAGTACTAAATTGAGAATAAAATTCAAAATTTAGGTTCATAATTAAGCATAACTCAAGATTCAAGCCCCCAATTGACAACTAATAAACTTCCAACCTCTAATTGAAATGTTTTTTTAAAATTCCGATCTTCTAGTGAAGTTTTATCGACTTTAACTGCAGTTACCTGCAATTACTTGAAGAGGGCAGCATGGGAGCAATACCAACAGATTCTTGCTCTTTCATTTCTACATCTGTCAAAGACAAAACCAATTAAATCAAGCTTGAAAGCTTTTACATTATCTTGCAAGATGTTTTTGGAATTATAAGATGATTGCTTCTTTTATTATAGTACAAACACTTTCAATAATAATATGGAAACACCAAGTTAGTTCTTATATAGGAGTATAAACAAGTAACGACCAAAAGAATCGGTTGTAGTTCAGTTGGTAGAGCATGTTGTTATTCAAGTCAATGATCGATCCCCACCAACATCACCCCCTAATCATAAACTATAATTAAAAAAGAAAGCATCGACCGAACCTGTATTAACAAGTCCTGTGTTTAGTTGGATGAACTTGTTTGGATGACAATTTCGCTCTTCAACAACAGGTCTCCACAAATTTAAATCACTTTCCTCACCCTGCAAATAAATAAATATTATATATAAAAAAATGTTCCTCGTTCTCATTTTTGAATACTGAAAGTTCCGCGTTTTCATTTTTGAATATCGATCCTAGAAATGAAAAATGTCCTATATCTGAACGGATAATCCATCTCTACCCAAAACCCGATAGGGAATTCCTCCCTTGGCCATGGCAATGGGACATGATGGGTTTGCGTCCGCCTTGAAAAATATATTTTGTATCGTACTAAATTTTTTAAGTTTTAAGTGTATTATATTAAATATAGCATATAAAGCTTATCCATACATAATGATTAATTAAAATATAAAAATTATAATTAAAATATTATTTTAGGTACAAACTAATTCATCAAAAATGTCTGACCCCGTCCCGATTTTGATCGACCCCATCCCAACCCGACCCCGATTCTTGATGAGGTAGGGATAGAAACGTCAAAACCTGTCCCTACCCGCCCCACTGCCACTACTATCTGACTCATCGACGGTAAGGGAATATATGTACTTACTTTGTCTGGAGCCAAGAGAAGATTTGTATAACCTCTCTCCTGCGGTAGACTGCAACATCATGAACATTAGCATTTTATTAGTTAAAATTCAATAAATATATGATTTTTTGAGTATTTGTCACAATTTATGATTATTTGTCACAATTTTATTATTAGAGACAACTTATTGTCACTAATTAATCGTTTCAATTACTCGGACACAAATAATATATTTATGACGAAAAAAGGTCGCAAATGCGTCTCAAATAGTTTTACTTGTTTTTAAAAATAGTATTAAAATGGTCTCAAATAATTTGTTAGGAGATTAATAATAACACGTGGCCACAAATAATATATTATTAGTGACTCAGTTGTAGTCTAAAAATATACAAAAGACCTCTTTTATTGTAGTGTGGTGCACTACTCCAACATTCTCCCTTTTTCAGCACTACTATTGGTGCAACCAATTGATTGCGCTATTTTTTTTTTCTTTTCTTTTTTCTACATCTTTAATATTGTATTTACTTGTTGTGTATATTTTAAGTATTATTTTATTTTAAAATGTTCTTAAAGTATTATTTCGTTTCAAAAGATTCTTGAAATATTAATTTTTGTTTTCAAAAGGCCCTCAAAGTATTACTTATATTTAAAACATTATGGACTAGTTGAAACAAAACATACTATAAGACCACTTGTAACAAAGCATTAAAATTTGAGGAATCAATTAAAACAAAACGATATTATAAGTATCAATTAAAATAAATCTTGATAATTTAAGACTTAATATGTGTATTTTCAATTGAAAATACATACATGCCCTAATAAAGGGAAGCTGAGGATTCTTATAAATTATTTCTGGCAAATGGCTGCAAGATAGAGTATATTAATTAGCATCACTCTGATATTGTTCATATATAAAAAAAAAAATAAAAATAAATAAATAATTAAAAAAATAATAATAATAATTAAAAAATAAATAAGACCTGTGATTGCTTGAAGATGGAAAAGCCTGGTGTGAGGGCCCAAGGCCAGTCATTCTGGCAGCCATCAAATTTGGGCCTGGGCTTTGCATAGCCACATTATAATGGGCCTCTGAGCTTGGCATAGATGGATGGCCATTCCGTGGCCCATCTACAGGGCCCTAAACGTTGTACGAAATGATTTCACCCTTGAGTAAAATAACAAATAGTAATATGCAATAATATAATATATTTATGAATCTGCTTATATCTAATTGCTCCACCCAATTCAACCACATTAATTTTCACACAAAAGAAAAATATGGGTAATACTTTTTGCCAAAAAATGTGATACTTCATGTGCCTTTTTTTAAAAGAAAACACGCATTTTCTTGAAAAAGTACCGATTTTTCTTGAAAAATATCAATCGCTGGAAATGGATGGACTCTAAAAATCTTATTTTTTCATTTTTTTTTATTTTAGTACCTTTTCCAAAGCCAGCGGACTCCATTTTTTTTAAAATTTTTTTAATTGAGTGTCTTTTATGGTCGCTCAATAAGGAGGTAAAAAGTATCACTTAATTGTTAAATGATATGACTTTTTTATATAAAAGGATACGTAAAATTGATACTTTATTGATAATTATATAAAAAAAGTAATATTTTTGTCTAATTAAATGATACTTATTGAATTAATCTGAATTGTTGCACATAAAAATATTCGTGCATATGTTGTGCACAAGTCTTATTCTTCAGTGGTATACATGATTAATGAAGAAATATTTAAGCAAACAAAACCTGTGTTGCTTCAGGATATCGAGCGGAGTATACGCTCCAAAATACGGACCACCACTCTGACAGAAATCCTTCTGGAGAATCGATTACTGCTAGAAATTAAATATTCAACTCATTATGTAAAATTGCACAACAATTACACAATTGGATAACACGTGTAAAATAATGTCATCTAATTGTACAATCATCGTAGGTAGGGAACCAAAAAATTGATAAGAAGACACTAATTATAGTATTACAATAAAATAATCGACCTAAATCAACTATAAATTAATACTTTTATTATAAAATTACTATAATCATATCATATATATATATATTATTAAATTCACGCAGATAGTCAATAATGTATTAGAAAAATTAAAATGAAGAATGTTGCTCTAAACTATTAGATAAATGTGAAAAAATCTTTATTACATAATCTTGAATATATATAGCAACTAATAATCAAGATATATATAAGAACACTTATATGAAAAGATAATTTCGTGAAACTTTGAGCATCAATATTTTTCTAAATGTTCCTTAAGCTTCATTTTACCAGAGTTTGCACACTTTCCTCTTTGATACGTCCCACACTAATTTGCACATTCTTAAATAGGAAAATTATTTCACAATCTCCACCCTTAAAATCTCCATCCTCAATCTATACCCTTAAAATCTCCATCCTCAACCTACACCTTTAAAAAAGTCAACCAAAAAGCAAAAATAATTTTTTAAGTCTTTTTAAACACTAAAAAATAAAGCAACCATTACCTAAGTCTTTTTAAATGTTGTTTTATCTTTAATAAAATATTTATTTATATTTAATTGTTTTTCTTACTTTCAATTTAAGACTACCTCTATCACTATCTAAAAAAATAAGAACTTTTCAATTTGGAAAATATAATTTTAAAGAAAAAGAGAGAAAAGTTAAGAATTTAAGAAGATTAAGGAAAATAAGTCCGGATTTCTTTTTTGTCTAATTTTTATGGGTATCTTAATCTTAATTTTCTTATTCAAAACTAAACGACAAGTAAAAAATAAACAGATACAGTATAAAATTAAATAGCCGCTTAACTTTTTTAGTTGCCAACAATAAAATTCTCAAAAATCACATAAATGAATCTACAAAAACATCACTAAAATCAACAAAAGGAAAAACTAAATTATCAGATTAATTTCAAGACAGCAGAAAAAAATTATATTCGTTCCGTTCCGCTCAGTTTTGCACATAGGACCGGACACATATATAAAAAATTATTTTTTGCTTTTTGGTTGACTTTTTTAAAGGTGGAGATTAAGGGTGGGGATTTTGAAGGTGAAGATTGTAAGAAAATTTTCCTTCACAAGGGTGTACAAAACAGAATGGGACGGATCGAAACGGAAAATATACAAAATTGAGCGGGACGGAGGAAGTATAAATTAGGAGGGCAAGATGGTCTATATACCAACATTCTTGGGACAAACATTAGCCTCTCGAGCAAAAATCTCGGCCGTGGTGTGCATGTTCTTTTTGATTAAATAATTGTAGATGTACAAATCTAACCTGCAAAAATCACAACTTCAATCAATAAAAAATATGCAAAACCAAGAAATTTCATGAAGTATTTCTTTTTTTCTAACTACTTATTTTTTTAAATTTTGAGAAAAATCACGAATTTTTTTTTTTTTTGAGATATTAATAGAAATTAAAAATCAAATTTTTAAGGAAATAAATTACTGCAAAAACATTCGTATCTAACTCACATCTTTTGTGCATCCCAGTTTTCCATGATGAAGGCGGAGGAAGAAGATGAACAAGGAAAAACGAGAGTTCAAAAGATTCCTGATCGGCGAAGAAAAGCGACGAGCATTAATGGAAAAGCAAAAACCCCTCTTATATACATCGAGAAATTGAGAATTTAGAGAATAAATGGTAGGTTGGTGACGCCCGCTATATTAAGGAAATCATGCAAAAAGTTGAGCAGATAGTTGAACGCCACCTCTGATATATATGTTAGCTACTAGAACAATAGACGGACCTACAGTGGGATCAAGGGAATATTGGATTAGGGCTAGGCCCCGCGTCACAAAATTTTGTTATTACATAGGGTCTTTTAGTCATTTTTAATATAACTTGATTATATAAAATAAATGATTATATTACTTCACATGGAAAATATTTAGTAACAATTGATGTATTTTTAAGTATTAGTAATAGAGATGATATTTTTTTTAAAAAAAAAAAATATCAAGAAAATGATAGAAATATTATAATGTAATTGTATTTAACTATTCACCTTTTTTATGTTGGGTGTAATTTAATCAATTTATTACTTTTATCATTATCACCGACAATTTCTAATTTTATTTCTAGAGTCAAGTATTATTAATGAGACATGCTGACTAATTTAGGTGGGTGCCTCCTTCATAGATTTTCTAAAACTGAATTTTTATATCTAATTTATCCAATATTTTAAAATTAAGAAGCTAAATATATAAGAGTTCGTCTGCTAACTTTTTTAAGCCCTGCCTCCATATTTAGTACTTCCTCCGTCTAAAGAAAATATTCTTTTTTTTTTTTTTTTTCCATTTTCTAGATATGTAAAAAAGATAGTGCTCTTTTTATAAAATTGTATTAAAAGCTCATTTTACTAATATGCTCTTACAAATTGTTCATTCAAATAATTTATCATTTTTAGTTCATCATATTAAATAAAATAAATTTTTTTAATATATGTAATATTTAAATAAAAACTATTTTTAAGACAGGGAAAGTATAAAAAATTATATGTAATTAAATAACAACTAAAAAAATAAAGGTATTATAAAACATGGTGAATGCTGAACCGAATGATACTAGTTCGTCGATATATTTGGGATTTCTTCCCTTTTTTGTTCGGCCGCTGAACTTTTGCAGATTTTCTGGTGGGCCCGGACCCTCATTTTCATTCTTCATTTCCGACTCCAATGAATTTTACAATTCCAATCTTCGAATTCAAATTTGTGTACACTCTTTACTCTAAAACTACGTGGTTTTTCTAAAATAATAAAATAAAAAAGTTTTTAAAATTCGATCAAAACAATGTAATTTTATTAAAGGAGCACTGTAATTGAGATAGGGAATTCGAAGTTCAAAAAGTACACAAAATTTATGTGCGGCTAGTGCATTGTACCCTGAAAAAAAACCCAAGAAATGTCATATTTAAATTTATTAACTTTCTAGTGAATCAAATAAAGGTAAAATTAATTGGCTTTCACCTATGCGAGGCGTCCTTTTGAATAGTTGTCTTCTACACAGTTATATGAATCTTAAATCTGTATAATTTGGGTCATGAATAGTTTTTTAATTAAAAATATTAGTGGATATGCTGAAAAATATTACTTGTGGGTACTCAAACAACTCTTGGAGCCTATAAATAACGGCTCATCCAGCTTATTTTGCACAATGAAAAAACCGATACAGACTTGCTACTCACTCCAACACTTTGCTATATTCCTTTCCAGTTTTTGCTACCAACTTCCTTGGTCCTTCGGCTTTTGTGATACAAATCGGGCACTAAGTCGGTTCGCCAGTCGATAAAAATTTAGTGTTAGAGCTTTCTACTTTTGTTTAGCCGTTGTATCTTGAAAAACAGACATCCACGTTTTTCGAAGCAGTGAGCAGAGGGAACAAATCTGTTTTAAGGAAACTATGTCTCGCACGGCCTCGGTTCTTTTTTTTTTTTACATGATATCTCATAGCCATTTTGCCTTACATTTTCCCTACAATACCTATCTTCAGAATAAGTAATACATTTCAATATAAACGATGATATCTTTTCAGAATCCGCCCTTTAATCCATACTGCACAAATCTTAGATATGTGCACATATGGTGTACATGGGAATCAGTTATACCAAGTAATTCTCTTGTATACTAAAATCTGTGCAACCCGGGTCATGAGCGGTTTTTCATAGAAAATATATTAGTGTTGAGTTGAAAGGTATTACTTGTCATAAAAAACGGTATGATGCTGAAAAGTTATTTGCGTTTGCAAGGTATTCCTAGTACTGAAGACGTGTATTATGCTAAAAGGTAAAATCTTTCTTCACAACAAGTAATAGTTTTCAGTATAAATACTGATATATTTTCATGGAGTCGCCATTTAACTCAGATTGCACAAATCTAAGATCCATGCACCTGGTGTATACGAGAATTAGTGATTTCGAAGCTACACCTGGTGTTAATGCACGAGATGATTTTCTTCATATTTTACATTCATATACAAAAATAGTACTCCCTCCATCCAAAAAAGATAATCTTGGTCCTACTGTTACACAGATTAACTTATCCTACTTTTACAAAGATTAAGAAATTCGTACTAGTACTTCCTTATTTAATATGATGAATTAAATAGTGTTACACACCCTAAAAAAAAAAAAAAAAAAGTTAAAGAGTGTCACACGACACAATGATAATGTTAATGCACTAACCTCCATTTTTTAGACGTCTTCTTAGGTCTTGTGGTATGTTTATAAATGGTTGTATGTAAGTTTTTTTCACACACTTTCTTGAATATTGTCCCAATAATTATTCCCTACCTCTTAATTTTCTTATCCTAATAAAAAATGATATTTGAAAAAATAAAGATAGTACTCATTTAGTAGGAGTATATTAGAAAATAAGCATTTAGTACACTTTTTTTATATGGAAGGACTATTATTTTAAGACATCCCTAAGAAAAAAAGTGGACTATCTTTTTAAAACGATACTCCCTCCGTTTCAAAAAGAATGTCATTTTAGACACTTTGAAAAATTTCATAATAAGTGTCACTTTACCAAAAAAACTACAATTCTTTCAATATTATCTTAAACAACCTAGCACTTAATTTAGTTGATTATTTTCTTATTTCACAAAATATACCAATTAAATATCAATCCTTAATTTCTTAAAAATAATTAAAATGGCACTTTTTTAGACGAAGGGGGTAGAATAATAAATTGACCCCGAGAAAGATTCCAAAAATACCAAATAAGCCAGTTTTCAAGTGAAAAGGTAGAATGGCATGAACTCATTTTTTGTCAAGTGTCTAAATTTTCTGGTATCCACTGAGAAAGAGAACTCCTTTGTCTCAAGGCAAATGTACTAAAATTCTCGTTCACCTTCGATTATATCTTATTTAAACGTTAAATCGTCATTGTCCATTATAGTTTTCTTTTAACTTCTTTCTATTTTATTTTGTTTAGATCTCATTTAAGTTCGTCTAAATCCTAATTAGTCGTTAGATCTCAGTGTATCGTTTGACTATCACTTGACGTTTTTTAAAATATTGCTAGTGGGTTTAAATCAACCCTTTGTGCACACAATCTCAGTAATCTGATTTTTCAAACTTTATTTTCAATTTAGTTCTTGTGAAATACTATTATCTACTCCCTTCGTCCCGACTTATCTTGCATGGGGAGGGGGTCGGCACATGTATTAATAAAAGTTGTTTTTTGGTTGTTTGTTGATTTTACAAAGGTGAATTGAGGGTGGAGATTTTGAGGGTGAAGATTATGTTATAACTTTTCTTTTTTAAACTGTGCAAGATAAAATGGGACGACCGTTTTAAAAAAAGTGTACAAAATATGGTGGGATGAAAGAAATATCATATAATTATGAGAATCTAATTACATGAATGTATGACTTGAATCATGTTTAGTCAACAATATGCTTTTATACTCATTATACATAATACGTTAATACATACACATAATTTGTGATCAGCTAAGGCTATTACAAACATTTTATGGGATTCATCATTTTCTTTAAAAGTTTATAAGTGTTCGATGATAAAAGTATTTACTTACAGTTTTTTTTGGATGAATTCGAAATCCGTCATCAAATTTACATTTTAATTGTGTGAGTGGTGTTTGTATGGTGGGTTTAGTGAGTGTGAAATTTGAAGTGTGTGTATATGTATATGTGTGTGTCGTGTGTGTAACTTATAAAATTTGAAGAAAATAAGAACTAATACTTATTTTTTCAGATTTTGTAAGCTTTAAGAGTTTATTTTTATATATTATGATTATTTTTTATTTTACTTTGCAAACATTTTTCAAGGGTTTATAAAATTTCGAACATTTTATAAAATATTTTTGAAAATTTTAGTGCTGGAGCGATTTCAACACAAAACTCTGAAGTACTGGTGCAAGAAAGTGACAATACAACAAAATATGCCTGGCTGTGATACATTTTTTGAAATCACAATTGTGGTCACTAATAATATGTTATTTATGACCATTTGTTGTCACAACATTCTTTACGAATTATTTGAAACAATTTTAAGACTACTTTTAGATACAACTAATTGTTTTAAAAAAGAATTAGACAATTTTGTTTGTCTCAAATATATTAATTGCGTCCAAGTTATTGAGACGACTAATTAGTGACGACATATTATTACTAATAATAAGGTTGTGACAAATACTCATTATTTGAGACTAATTATTTTCTCATAATATTATTTTTCTTGTAGCGTGGCCCGAAATTAATTGGTAAAGGACTTAATTTATTTGATTTTAGTTTACTTTAGTTTAGTTTAGTTTAATTTATTTGATTTATATGGGATCAAATTTACAGTTTCATAATTCTAAAACATATGGTGGATACATAAATTATCACTCATCAGCATCTTGTAATAAAGACCTACTAATTTATAATTTGTTCAATATTATTGATCGTGCCAAATTAAAAGGGTGAATGATGTATGAACAATTACCCTGTCAAAAAAAATGGTAACATCGTTTTCACTATTTAATATCATTTCCTAAAAATGAAAAGGAAAAAATAAATAAATGTAAAAATATGTATAGAAAGAGTCATTAATTATATATATATACACACACACTCTACCTCTATCTTAAAAAGATAGTCTTTGAAGTTTCGCACAAATTAAGAAATTCATTTATTATATGTGTAAATTACTGCTATATCCTTATTTAATGTAATGAGTAAAATGATTTTATGTATAAATGGTAAATTCGATGAATCATTTAGTAGGGTATGTCTGGAAAAAAAACATTTAATACATTCTTAAATAGGAAAGAAACTGTCTTTTTCTTTTTACCGTTCTTAAAAAGGAGACTATCTTTTTAAGAAGGAATATATATAAGGGTCCGCTTGGTTGCAAATCATAAATGACAATGGTAATGGGTATGAATGAGGGGTCAATCATATTATGAAATGAAATGGGGGAAATTATTAATAAAAGGGGATAATGATTAACTTATTTATTATGGTACCAAGCACCATAAATGAGAATGAGTCCTCATTCATTCTCATTTCTTATCCCTAAACCCCCCAACCAAGCAGACCCTAAATAATATTTGCATCAACCTCATAAAGATTGTTGTAAGACGTGACTAGGCAGCATAGACGGAGCCAGAGGGGAAACAACGGGGTCGTTGTCCCTGGTACACGCGTTTATTTATGCACTTTAAGTCTGTTAGAGTGATGAATTGTGATGTTTGCGTGTAGAATGGAGAGTATTTGGGTTGTTTTAGTGCCTTTGGACTATTTGACGTTTGTGTTTTCATTTTGAGCTAAATAGGTGATTTAAGGCTAAGTATTCGTACTCGGCCGGATGCACAACGAGGAAATGAAGCCCGGATGTCAAAAAGATGGAAAAATCGCCGGAAAATGAAGAACAGAGTACCGCGACCGCGGCAAAATGGCGCGGCCGCGGTCCAAGTGAAGGAATAAACAGGAAAATCTCTGGACAAGTAGCACGGCCGAGGCAGGCTTGCGCGGCCGCGGCGTGGTGCTGGACCAGGAGCGGGCGCGGGCGCGCCCATGAGCGCGGTCGCGGCCCGTTAAGGCGGTTAATTAATCCTTGGGCCACAAGAATTCCGTTTTAAAGCCCAGAATCGACCCAAATTGACTTCCTCTATAAAAAGGGATCCTTATGCTCGGAAATAGGGGACGAGAACATTACGAGAGAGCAAGATTGAGAGATTCCGAAGGAGACGAGCAATCAAGATCGGCAATACTCGGGTTTTCTAGTCCTTAAGTCTTTTCAATTATGTATTTTCAGTTTAATTTGTCTTTTGTCACCGCCATGAGCGGCTAGTAGGTTATTTCAGTCCTTAGTCGAGTCGAACCCTAGTTGTTATTATTTTGTGATATTTACGGTGATTATTAATCGGTTGATTTCTTAAAACGTTGTTATACTATTTACTTATCCTTCAATGCTTGTGTGTTTATATGCTAGATTGATCACCTAGGATTATAATTGCATAAGTAACGCTAGGTTATAATCGTAATCCGTAATTGTTACGAACCTATAGCCACTTAGTAGCGAATAGCGAGTGATATCGCTAGGGTAGTATATAGCTCGGTCTGTATGGGTCCGAGCTTACGAGGTCCACATCGTGTCTATCCCGTTATCCTAGTTCTCTAGGCGTCCGGTTAATGAGATCCAGAGAGCTTATTCTGAGGTCACTCAACTGGATAGACTAACCAAAGAGCTTGTTTTGGTTAGTTAAACATAAGGGATAACGAAGTTAGCAGAGCTTGTTGCTAACCTCGGGGTAGGAGTTTTAAGGATAAAATTGGTTAATAATTGCATCTATCACAGGGTAGTAATAACTAGGGGGAGATAAGATTAAGGGCTGGGATTCGTCATTTTGATAAGTAGAACAAGTCATAGTTAATTTGCTTAATTTCTGTTTTAGTTCCTTAGTTAATATACATCAATTCATAAACCCCCATTATTTATATATTTATATATGTTGCTAGTATTAGGTTTTACTTAAACACTAAGAGTCTTCCTGCTCCCTGTGGGATCGACCCTACTTACCACTTCTACGAGCTAGAAGGGTAGCTAGGTTTAATTAATTTTACCGCATCGCGACAGTGCGGTTAAATTTTGGCGCCGTTGCCGGGGAGCGGTGCAAGATTTTAAGTGTTTATTTTTATCAGTTCTATATTGAGTCTCGTAATTCTATTTCTTTTAGTATTTGCGATACACTTGAACTCACTTAAGTTTCTTTTTGTTTTAGCAGTGAATGATCACTCGTTCACGCCAAAACAAAGAACTGCTTTTCGACCCTGAAATAACTCGTAGAGATCGCATCCTGAGAAGACAAGCAAGAGAGAATCTAGAAGAATTTGAAGCCTTACCCTTCGCCACCGAGAATTCCGCGTCTGAACCTGAGCAAGAAGCAATGGCAGCCGAAAGGACTATGCGGGAATTGGCCACTACTGGCACTACTCACCAGCCTCTATGCATAACCTTCCCTGACTTGGGGGAGGACACCACTTTCGAACTCCGATCAGGGTTAATTCACCTGTTACCCTCTTTCCATGGGTTAGCAGGAGAAGACCCGCACAAACATCTGAAGGAGTTCCACATCGTCTGTTCGAGTATGAAGCCGACGAAAGTCACTGAAGAACAGATAAAACTGCGGGCATTTCCTTTTTCTCTGAAGGATATGGCCAAGGATTGGCTCTACTACCTACCCTCAGCATCTATAAAAACGTGGGAGGAAATGGAGACCCAATTCTTGGAGAAGTACTTTCCGGCATCTAAGGCCACGAACATCCGGAAGGAAATCAGTGGAGCGGTACAACTGCCCGGAGAAACTTTGTATGAGTATTGGGAACGCTTTGAAAAGCTGGTGGCCAGATGTCCCCAACATCAGATCACAGAACAGTTGCTCATCCAGTACTTCTATGAAGGGCTGACGCAGTCAAACCGGAACATGCTGGACTCTGCCAGTGGGGGAGACCTATGTGACAAAACCCCGACAGCTGCTAGAGCACTCATTTCGAAAATGGCGGCTAAGACTCAACAATTTGGGACACGGGATGCTTCAACACGGATAGTGAGGGAGGTGAACGATTCTCAAATGGATGCGAAGATTGATCAGCTTACCAAAATGGTCCAGAAGGCTGTTTTGGGGGGGAGCTCAAATATCCGACCCTGCCGAATATGTGATACTACCGATCACACAACCGATAATTGCGAAGTTCTGGGTAATGAGCTAGAAGCACACGCCAATGTTGTCGGAACTGGAAACTTCCAAGGCCGAAAGTACGACCCATATTCCCAGTCGTACAACCCAGGATGGAGGGATCATCCGAATTTCAGCTATGGAAATCAGCAAGGCCAGTCAAGTGGGCAAAACAGACCTCCACCACCTAGAGGTATGTATTACACAAAGCAGCCAGCTGAACAAGCACCTGACTCATCCTTGGCGGATATTGTGAAGACTTTAGCAACAAACACTGTGCAATTTCAAAAGGATGCAACATCAAGCATCAAAAATCTCGAGACACAGATGAGCCAGATGGCAACCGCTATAAGTCGACTAGAGAATATGCAAAGTGGCAAACTGCCATCACAACCTGAAATGAACCCTAGAAATGTCAGTGCCATCACATTGAGGAGTGGTAACCAGCTTGGAGAGCTTAAGAAGCCCGGGCAACCATTGGAAGATGATAAGAACGACATTTCGGAGAGGACAGCCGCAGACAGAGCCGCGACCGCGGCAGACATGCGCGGCCGCGGCCAACTCGACGTTCCTGAAGAGAAATTCTCTGTGGAAGTTGCGCGACCGCGGCAACCCAGCGCGGCCGCGGCCCCTGTTCAGCAGAAATCAACACATTCTGCATCTATTCCGCCTCCGCCACTTCCTTTCCCCAGTCGCATGATCAGACCGACACGACCTGACAAAGAGAAGGAGATATTAGAGGTGTTTCGCAAGGTTGACATCAACATCCCCTTGATCGATGCTATCAAGCAAATTCCCAGATACGCCAAGTTCCTAAAGGAGCTATGCACCAACAAGCGTAAACTCAAGGGGGATGAAAATGTCCTGATGGGAGAAAACGTCTCAGCAATCTTCCAAAAGAAGATGCCACCTAAATGTAAGGACCCAGGTATGTTTGTCATTCCATGTCGAATAGAGGGCATAAACATTGAACAGGCCATGCTAGACCTAGGAGCATCCATTAATATAATGCCAAGATCGTAGTAACACATACCCCGATGGTCTAATCGAAGACGTCTTAGTTGAAGTAGGTGACCTAGTATTCCCCGCTGACTTCTATGTTTTGGACATGCAAGGAGATTCCTCTACACTTTCTCCAATTTTGTTAGGGCGGCCGTTTCTGAACACCGCCCAAACAAAGATTGATGTCGGTAAAGGGACTCTGACTATGGAATTTGATGGCCACATCATTAAGTTAAATATTTATGATGCTATCGGACATCCTGAAGATGCTAATTCTGTTTTCTCACCTGATGCGACTAACCCTTTTGTTGAGAATGATTGTGAGAATAGGTGCAGGAGTAAGCTGAATTGGTCCGCATTGGTGCGGCATCGTAAAAAGGAAGATGAAAGGAGGAATGGGGTAAAGTGCCTGAATTGGTCTGGGCCCATGTGGAAACCACCTTGGCACAAACGCTAAGGGAAGATGCAGCCGTCGAGCCAACGACGTAAAACAACAGCGCTTGTCGGGAGGCAACCCGATGTTTACGGTTCTTTATTTATTTCGTTTTTTTATTCAGCATTAGATTAGTTCTCTTTCATGTTTTTGCATTTTTTTTTTTTTTTTACATAATAAGGATTACCATAAAACATAAGACGGAGGGTGACCGCTGGACACAGCAGCAGACATGGGAGGAGCAACAGCATGAATGGCGAAGACAGCAAGAAGTTCAGTGGAGATACATGCAGTCCTTTTTGGAAAAAGGGGGGTCATCCACCTCCGCCTCCGCCTCAGTAAAACACTGTAAGTACGTACCAAGCCGCACCACTTTTTCTTCCCTCAAACTTTGGTTTTCAACCAAGTTTGGGGGAGGGGGGTGTGACGTGGGGCGACTTGGCAGCGTTTTTAATATGCTGTCCGTTTCTATTTTGTTGTTGGGCCTGTGAGCCATTAGTTGAGGATTGGGCCTGTGTGCCATTGATAGTATGTGGGCCTGTGAGCCGTAGTCATCTGTTTCGTTATGTTGTTTTGTGGAGTCTTTATGATTTATTGTGTTTATTTTGGTAGAGTCTAGATTGAGTCTAGATAGGGAAAAGAAAACTGAATCGTGCCGTTAAAGATAAAATTAACACATTAAGGTGATGATAAGTTGGCAATGAGTTCATGATGATTGTTGTTAAAACTTGTTTTGAATAGCATATGATAGAGCATGACGGGTAATGGATATGAAATTGAGCTGTAATTCGCAACATTGATCAGTAAAACTGCCTTGTGAGGACTTTGAGCCTATTTTGTACCTCCAGTCTTGGAGTAACTTGTACAAATTCTTTCGGTGTGATTTTCATTGATTATGTGCATATAGACCCTAGAACTTGCCTTGCATGTCTGTCGTGAATAAGTCAATGTGTGTTGTGGCTTAGAAAGTGATCTTAGGTATTTCTTGATTAGCCTATTTCAGACACTCAACATAATTACCTTTTTTACCGCAAACTTGAAAAAGTAATTTCCCTTAGTTAGCCCAGTTGAGCCGTGAGCCTATCACTTGTTAGCCGAATATTACAAGCCGAATATCTTTCCAATTGGCCTTTGACCTTATTGGACTAATCTAGTTAAGAGGGAGGCGGAATGAGAGGTAGTTGGGAATGTTATTTGGGATTCCTATGGGCTGAAAAAGGGGAGTGAAATGAGAAATGAAAAGGGAATTGGTGATAGAGAATTCAAGAAGGTTTTCCTCCTATGTGCTAAAAAGCTTAGACTTGTTAATGTGTACAATGCAAAAGCAAGAAAAGAAATGAGGATGGGAGTAAGAAAAGTGCTTAGTAAAAAAAAAAAAAAGAGAAGCACTTGGTTGTAAAAGATGCGGACGTGGGTAGAAGAAGTCATCCCTTGGGGTGATTTACTGAGATTGGGAGAGTGAGATGTGAGTGATTGTTTTGAGGGGTGGTTGAGTAGGAATAACTCGGTTAGTCCACATTTCAGTCACTTTCATCCAAATTTTATCCTACCTTACCTAAGCCTTTATTACAACCGAATTAAAGACCTTTTTGATTCTTTGCCACACATGCTGAGTACTAGGTCCGACTTAAATAATAGGCAAGCATATGGTGGTCGTTGCATATAAGTCAGTGTGAGTGTAGTACTTTGCATACCTTAAACACTTGAGAGAAGAGTGATACACAATTCCGGTGAGGATCAATTGTTGAAAATCATAAGCAATGAAAGTAGTTGAAGTTGCTCTGTCAAATATGCTCGGTTACATCATGTTGCTATGTTTTTTTGGAAAACCCTTCTGAAACTCGTAATTGCCACTTAAAGTGCCTTCAAACCCGTGTCTTGATTGTTGTTTGATTTAGATTTGTTCGGGACGAACAAAGGATTAAGTTTGGGGGATTTTGGTACACGCGTTTATTTATGCACTTTAAGTCTGTTAGAGTGATGAATTGTGATGTTTGCGTGTAGAATGGAGAGTATTTGGGTTGTTTTAGTGCCTTTGGACTATTTGACGTTTGTGTTTTCATTTTGAGCTAAATAGGTGATTTAAGGCTAAGTATTCGTACTCGGCCGGATGCACAACGAGGAAATGAAGCCCGGATGTCAAAAGGATGGAAAAATCGCCGGAAAATGAAGAACAGAGTACCGCGACCGCGGCAAAATGGCGCGGCCGCGGTCCAAGTGAAGGAATAAGCAGGAAAATCTCTGGACAAGTAGCGCGGCCGAGGCAGGCTTGCGCGGCCGCGGCGTGGTGCTGGACCAGGAGCGGGCGCGGGCGCGGCCCATGAGCGCGGTCGCGGCCCGTTAAGGCGGTTAATTAATCCTTGGGCCACAAGAATTCCGTTTTAAAGCCCAGAATCGACCCAAATTGACTTCCTCTATAAAAAGGGATCCTTATGCTCGGAAATAGGGGACGAGAACATTACGAGAGAGCAAGATTGAGAGATTCCGAAGGAGACGAGCAATCAAGATCGGCAATACTCGGGTTTTCTAGTCCTTAAGTCTTTTCAATTATGTATTTTCAGTTTAATTTGTCTTTTGTCACCGCCATGAGCGGCTAGTAGGTTATTTCATTCCTTAGTCGAGTCGAACCCTAGTTGTTATTATTTTGTGATATTTACGGTGATTATTAATCGGTTGATTTCTTAAAACGTTGTTATACTATTTACTTATCCTTCAATGCTTGTGTGTTTATATGCTAGATTGATCACCTAGGATTATAATTGCATAAGTAACGCTAGGTTATAATCGTAATCCGTAATTGTTACGAACCTATAGGCACTTAGTAGCGAATAGCGAGTGATATCGCTAGGGTAGTATATAGCTCGGTCTGTATGGGTCCGAGCTTACGAGGTCCACATCGTGTCTATCCCGTTATCCTAGTTCTCTAGGCGTCCGGTTAATGAGATCCAGAGAGCTTATTCTGAGGTCACTCAACTGGATAGACTAACCAAAGAGCTTGTTTTGGTTAGTTAAACATAAGGGATAACGAAGTTAGCAGAGCTTGTTGCTAACCTCGGGGTAGGAGTTTTAAGGATAAAATTGGTTAATAATTGCATCTATCACAGGGTAGTAATAACTAGGGGGAGATAAGATTAAGGGCTGGGATTCGTCATTTTGATAAGTAGAACAAGTCATAGTTAATTTGCTTAATTTCTGTTTTAGTTCCTTAGTTAATATACATCAATTCATAAACCCCCATTATTTATATATTTATATATGTTGCTAGTATTAGGTTTTACTTAAACACTAAGAGTCTTCCTGCTCCCTGTGGGATCGACCCTACTTACCACTTCTACGAGCTAGAAGGGTAGCTAGATTTAATTAATTTTACCACATCGCGACAGTGCGGTCAGTCCCCCCTCAAATGTTAATAATTCTATAAGGGTATTTTCATAATTTAAAAATATCTATTTTATTTAGATAAAAAAAAAGCCATTCTAAAACAATAACTAAGTTTTGTATGAAATTAAATTAGTATGTCTTATTTGAATTTAACTACTTTAGTATATATATATATATATATATATATATATATATATATATATATATAACTTACGCACACAATTGCCAAATACACAGACATATAGCTTCTAGAAACTATAATTAGCTATTTCTATGTAATTTTTACGAACATTTCTGCTCAAAAACACTAAATGTAATATATTAAACTTAGAGGGAAAAGTGCTCGGAAAATTATTCAGAATTTTTCTTTATACTTGTTTCATTAATTATCTTCCCATATTGAGTTTTTATATGGGGTTTTTACTATCAGTAGCCACATTTAAAATTATGGAGTGATGATTTCTAATTTTAGCTAAAATACGTGAGTAACAATTATTCATTTCAATTTTCCTACTATATAGTTGATTATCTAGTCATGTGAATATAGTAACATAAATCTAATTTTATTAACTTAATACAAATAATATATTTTTGTATTTTAGAATTAACATATATTCCATCTGTCCTACCTTATCTTGCCCATGGAAGGTTGACACAAATATTCAGAAAAATTGTTTCTTGAAATTTTGTTGACTTTTCAAAGGTTGATTGATGGTGAAAATTGAAGGTGGAGATTTTAAGGGTGAAGATTATGTTATAACTTTCCTTTCTAAAGGGTGTACAAGTTCGACTGAGACGAACGAAAATGAAAAGTGTGCAAGATAAGATGGGACGGAGGGAGTATTACTTTATTTTAACACAGTTGCAAGACCAAAAATTTTACATTATTAAATGGATAATTTAGAATGACTGGGGACTGGGGTAAAAATTTGAAAAAATTAGTAACTGTTATTACTTCCTCATTGTATATTCCATGAATGTCCTTAATACATATCATTTCCTTATACCAAGTTACAGATCGGCCTCGTGGGAGTTAGATTGTCGGACCAACGTTAAATGTCAAGTTAGAACAAACCACCCAAAATAATATACAATAATATTCGAACCGGCAAGCAACTCAGACAGACTTTTAGGCTGGAAGGAATTTCAATAAAGGTGACAAAATTTAAATTAAAGGACAAAGCAAATTTAAATTAAGCTGTGACAAACGTCTATGCATACATATAACCACAGCCAACGAGATACCCCTGACTTACAAGTAGGAGTGTAAACGTTTCGAGTTGAGCCGAGTACTGATAGACTCGAGCCCAATTAAAATATTAACTTTATTTTTTTTTTAAATTCGAGCCCGGCTCGATAAAAACTCGTTGAACTCGAGATCAACTCGACTCGATTGATATAGAATAGAATATAAAAAAATATAAAAATACCTTAAATTGAAAACGTCAATGATATTAAAAATGGCTGCTAATGGGATCTACTAATAGGAGCCTTAGAGAAACTAATACATACACACACACACACACACACACACATATATATATATATATATATATTGTTAGGGCTTGGGGTATCAACCAAAGTCCCACATCGGTTAAATTCGGGAAAGATCATGGACATATTAGTTGGGCATGCTTCTTCATTGGTATGAGGCCTTTTGGGGTTAAACCCAAGAACACATTCGTGCGGGCCTGACCCAAAGCAGACAATATCATACCAATTATGGAGATTGGAGCTTGCCAAGTCCTTACAAGTGGTATCAAAGCATGGTTGACCCTTAACCATGTGGTTCGAATCCTTGGTGCCCGAAGAACAATCCCCGACTCAGTTTCGACCCACATAAGTCGGTTGTTGCAACGCCAACTCAGTTTCGACCCACATAAGTCGGTTGTTGCAACGCACCGACTCAGTTTCGACCCACATAAGTCGATTGTTGCACCGCACATGGTGCGGTTGAGTGGAGGGGAGCTTCGCACGTACAACGCAGTACAGTACCTTGGGCTCGGGATGAGTTTGGTACAAGATGTACGTAAGACTTGGGCAATCGCATTGGGTGACTGAGACGATGGTCCTTTGTTTGAGGGAGAGATTGTTAGGGCTTTGGGGTGTCAACCAAAGTCCCACATCGGTTAAATTAGGGAAAGATCATGGGCATATAGTTGGGCATGCTTCTCCATTGGTATGAGACCTTTTGGGATAAAAATTAAGAACAAATCTGTGTGGGCCTGGAAAATTTAGTTGGGCATGCTTAGGGAAATATCATGGGCATAATAGTTGGGCATGCTTCTCCATTCGTATGAGCCATTTTGGGATAAAAATCAAGAACAAATTCGTGCGGGCCAAAAAAATTTAGTTAGGCATGCTTCTCCATTGGTATGAGGCCTTTTGGGATAAAACCTAAGAACAAATCCGTGCGGGCCTGGAAAATTGCTAGAGAAATGGTAATTAAAGAGCTGGAAGAATGTAGTATAAATAGTGATGAGAAAACATTAAAAGGCATCGAGTTTTGAAGAGCATTACACTTGTGAGATTCATCAAAAGCTTGTATCTGTTCCAGTGATGTTTGAACTGTGAACGAACATATGTTCCAGTGATGTTTGAACTGTGAACGAGCATGAGTAGATGACTGATGTGCATATATTATTCCATATTTTATATCCATATTCCCTTAATTCTGGATGATTATTATTCTTTATTGATCTTAATTAATTATCTTTTGATGTAGAAGAATAATAATTGGACTTGGAGCAAAATTTGGCTTAAATTGATGTTTTGGGCTGAAAAGTGAAGAAGCGGGCCGAGATAGAGAGAAGATGGGCTTGGATTTGTTAAAGTCTTCAATTTATGGGGAAGCCCATCAAGAGCTTTATTTTAATTAGGCTTATTATTTCTTTTATGTAATTATCTAGATATTATTTAGATTTTCCTTTTTAGAGATAAGATTGGATATTATTAAGATTTGATTAGGAGTAGGAAGGAATTTTAATTCCTAGCGTGATTTATACAGAGGAGAGGCGCCAGTCCAGTACAAGAATTCTAATACGCGTTCTCTCTCTCCTCCCACCAAAAATCATGCCACTTTCTCTCATTTTCTCCTAGTTTTCATCTTTTGTTCAAGACCTTGGATTCCATCTTCAGTAATTAAGGTTATTTTCTGATTCAAGGGTTTATTTCAATTATGTTATTGTGAGGCTATGTGATTAATCGTTCTTGTTTAATTCAAATATTTGTAGATTCAAGCTTATGTATATAGGAATTGTTTAATTGATTGAACTGACAACTCAATTAATTATTCAATTTCTTACTGCTATTCATGAATTAATGATCCGTAATTGTCATGAAGGATTGAAATTGATGTAGCAATAGGTTGAATTAATCGTGCTATCATAATTAATTTAACCTAATTGAATCTACAAGCTAATTATTGATAGTTGCAGCTATCTCGACTATTAGTAATTAGGTTTAGCTGTTTTCATAAATCGTAATGCTATCATTAACGTGGTATGGAACGCTATCGTGCCCAACTCGTTAATGATAAGTATTGATTGGTTGCTGGGATTGGTCAATTAATTTAGGAAAACACAAGATTTATTATGGCTATCCTAATAATTCTTTGGTTAAACTATTTGAATTGCAAGAAAATATATATGTGAGCCTATGATCAATAATATAATTGAATGTCAACACCCTTGGATCAGAGTTACTAGTTTTTGTTCGTCTTTATATTTTAATTTATTCTATTTATATGTTTTGGTTAATCTTAGGATTTTAGATTAGGTAGGTAAAATCAAATCATTCAAAACCCCCCTTGTTATTTCTTCTTTTCACTTAAAAGAAATTAATCCCCTTTCCCAGTGGATTCGATCCTGCTTGCCACTATACTCGTTATTTTGAAAGTAGGTTATTTAATTTGGCGGTTTGACACCCATCAATGACTATCAGTAGATCATTAGATATAATTCGGGAGAGTTGTGTCTAGTCTGTTCGGGAGAGCACATAAAGGTTCGGGAGAACCATCTGAGTATAGATTGAGGGATCATCTGTGCTGATAATCCCATCTGGGGGACGTGCACATATGGGATTCCTAAATGTTTCTTAAGTGCAAAAGTGTATCTTCTTTACTGTACTTCTCCAAGGAATATTGTTGTAAGAAAGAAGAGATTTTTTTCACAAATCTTACAAATAAATTTGCTTTTTATTCTGATCAAGTTCGTACTTTGTAAGAACTTATTCATTGTATATAGTGTTGTTTCTTTATAAGTCCTTATGCTTAATAACATTGCGCGCGCACAAACTTTGACATTTCAATATATATATATATAATTCTAAATGGTAAACTAGTAATTTACCATAACTCCAATAAATATTTTTTCACGGCTAAAAATATTTTTAGATGCATAATTAATATTTTCATATGATTTTAGGTCGTTGTTCAAAATTTCGTGACAAACGGACATCGGAAACCATGTGAACCAAAAAACCATACCTCCTCAGCTTTTCAATGTCTACTCCTGTCACTAGGTTTTTTTTTTTTTTAAAGGGTATTATAAGGGGGAGGTGCTCAAAAGAAGGCTGAGGGAGCGACGGGCGCACAGCGCCCCGGCGCCCGACGTTGACTTGCGAGTGTCGGTGTGTGGGTGAGTTATAATGCTGGTGACCTTCGTCCCCCTTCATCGGCGACCCGCGGCGAGATTTTCCGGCCAATTTCCGGCGAGTACGTAATCCCTCGGTTTTTTGCGATAGGCTTGTGTTGGCCTCGATCCGGCGCGAGACGCGTGCAAGTCAATTCGATGGGGCGCTTGGGCGGGAGACAAACGGCGTCGGGAAGAATCCAACCCCTCGGGCGGGAGGATGGAACCGGCAAAGTGCGTCGATCAATCGGGCAATCCGTAGGAGCGACGAGCCAAGACGTTTCCACTCGTCGAATTTGGGCCAACCCGAGCTCCGTCGTCCCTTACTCGGTTTTTTGCGGTAGGCTTGTGTTGGCCTCGATCCGGCACGTGCGAGTCAATTCGATGGGGCGCTTGGGCGGGAGACAAGCGGCGTCGGGAAGAATCCAACCCCTCGGGCGGGAGGATGGAACTGGCAAAGTGCGTCGATCAATCGGGCAATCCGTAGGAGCGACGAGCCAAGACGTTTCCACTCGTCGAATTTGGGCCAACCCGAGCTCCGTCGTCCCTTACTCGGTTTTTTGCGGTAGGCTTGTGTTGGCCTCGATCCGGCACGTGCGAGTCAATTCGATGGGGCGCTTGGGCGGGAGACAAGCGGCGTCGGGAAGAATCCAACCCCTCGGGCGGGAGGACGGAACCGGCAAAGTGCGTCGATCAATCGGGCAATCCGTAGGAGCGACGAGCCAAGACGTTTCCACTCGTCGAATTTGGGCCAACCCGAGCTCCGTCCTCCCTTTCAAAAAAAATAGAAGATCAAAGGACGCTTGCAGCACACGTGCATCTCTCTATTATATCTAAAAGTTTGTGTGCAAAATTAAACTCAAAAAATTATGAAGGCGACATGCAGAAGCTATACATATAGGATTGATATATTGTACAATTACGATCAGTGGCGGATCTAGAAATTATAAACAGGGTATGCACAATTCCTTGAAATACTAAAAGATAAAACCATACGGTTCAAAAAAATGAGGAAAAAGACTGTGAAGAAGGTGTACTGTAAGTTTCTATGTTTTAATTCTAACTAGACAAATAGTGTATTACCATTATTTAAAAAAAAAATTGATTTAAGTAAAAAGTGGCTCGCCACTTTTTGGAATTGTTACTTACTTCATCATAAGTTAGTGGGTGTGGTGGGGCCCATTCACTACAATATAATTTAATTAATAATTTCATATCTTAAAATTTTGTGAATGAAGAACAGATATGAGATATATAATATATGTACTAATTTTTTTTCAAAAAATAGGGTATGCACATGCATACACTCTTCCTTCTGTCCGTCCGCCACTGATTACGATGTATACCTTTGTGAACACCTGTGACCATTTTTTGTTTATAATACAACATTAATATCTTAACAAGTTCACTCTCACATATTAAAATTCTCTATACATATTAATTAATCGACATATGTCGCTTTATATTAACAAATAGTATAATTATGACAAAAAGTATTTATTCCGTCCATCGCACGTGCAAGTGCAGACATTTAGTATCTTTGAAAGAAAAAAGACATTTATGTAAACTTAACCTGTATTATTAGCAGAAAGCTGACTCTTCTTATCAACATCATTCTCAGCATTCTCAGCTGCCTCACTACACCATTATAATTAGCAACAAATTAATTAGCATCATTAATTTGTTAAGAATTATTGTTAAGATGGATCTAATAATTAGGAAATTAGGAAATATGGTTATGGAGCCTAATTAAAGTAGGAACCTGCTAAATGGACAGAAAAAATAAATTTTGTTAAATTTTTTTTTTTCGAGCAGCATCTAACTAAATTACAAATATAATTTCACCATTACAAGATGAAATTTAAATGTTAACTATCATTTTGAAACACTTTTAAAAAATTGTTGTTTTCTTTTTTTACCCTTAATCGAGCAAAATGTTAAAATTTTAAATATTGTCTTTACAAATAATTTATTATTAATATTGGTTAATACATTTATCAAATAAAATTACTTTTTCTTTTTTAAAAGAAAATTTCTGCCCGAACAGATTCTGCTCACGCAGCATTATCCATTAAAGTATATATACAATAATTTAATGTATACCAACTTTAAACATAGAATTATAAATTACAACTATTATTAAAAAAAATAAAAATAAAATGGTGTTATTAAGATGACGTAATTAAATATAATTATTGAAAAGAAAAGGAGAAAATTTTAATAATCTATAAATTTGGAATATACCTGAATTTGGTTGAAGATAAGAGCAAGCGAGCTAATTGATAAACGCCAACGAGTTGAGAGTTGGAACTCAGTGCAATCCGCCCATCCTCATGACTCGGTTTCGCTTCTATTTTAATTACAAAAAAAAAAAACCAAAAATAAATTAAAAAAAAAAGAAAAATTATAAAGGTAAATTTAAATGAATATAGCATTTTTGCTTCACATTAACTTAAAAGGGTGTTCGACTAAGCTTATTTCAAATATTTTGTAACTTGTTTTAAAAATTTTTAAGATGTAATTTTAAGAGCTTATAATTTAATAAAGTGTCTGAATAAAAAAACTTATAAGTTTGCAAAAATGTGGTGGAATAACTATGAATTTGGAGACAAATTTGAAAGTCATTATCAAACACACATTTTGATTAGTGTTTGGTTATTGTGCGTAGTTTTAAAAATGCTTATCGTACATATGATAATGAGTTTTATTTTTAAGACGTAAGTATTAAATTGAGAATAAAATTTAGGTTCATAATTAAGCATAACTTAAAATTCAAGTCTCAAATTGGCCACTAATAAAATTCCAACCTCTAATTGTAATGTTTTTTAAAACTAGTAGTATCCCCGTGCGTTGCACGGTTTGTAAGTGTAAATGAATAAATTAATATTTTTATATAATTTTAATATAATAAAATATTACAAGCAATAAATAATAAGATATGAAAAATTATATGTTAATGAAAAAAGAGTGCAGTGAAAGTTTTAAAGACTAAAATATATATTAGTATGAATATTTATTTTTCGTAATATATGAATATCTCTAGCATCCTTCCATAGAAGTCATGTTGATGATTAGGGCTGGAATTACAATATACGGTTGACAGGGATATATTTGTAATGTTAAAAATTTAGTTACCATCTTCATAAATAAATTTTCATTAATAATACCCAACAAATTTAGTTTAAAAAAATAATTTAAAGAAATTTTTTTTTTTTTTTTTTTTTGTCTAGGCGGGATCAACCCAAATAGCTTTATAATATTTATTTTAGACTAATATATGGAAAGTTATTGGCAATAATTATATTTTATATTAGGGTTGAATTCTATATATAAAAAAATGTGATTTCCAAAATTAGTAATTTTGGACGGAAAAACTTCAAAGTTACTAATTTGGGTGGATTTTGTTGTTATATTAAGTATAGATTCTGATCTTCTAGTGAAATTTTATTGACTTTAACTGCGGTTACCTGTAATTACTTGAAGAGGGCAGCATGGGAGCAATAGCAACAGACTCTTGCTCTTTCATTTCTACATCTGTCAAAGACAAAACCAATTAAATCAATCTTGAAAGCTTTTACATTATCTTGCAAGATATTTTAGGAATTATAAGACGATTGCTTCTTTTATTACAGTACAAACACTTCCAATAATAATATGGAAACACCAAGTTATTTCTTATATAGGAGTATAAACAAGCATCGATCAAGAGAATCGATTGTAATTCAGTTGTTGAGCATGTTGTTACCCAGGTCAATGATCGATCCCCACCAACCTCACCCCCTAATCATGAATTGTCCTTAAAAAAAAAAGCATCGACCGAACCTGTATTAACAAGTCTCGTGTTTAGTTGGATGGACTCGTTTGGATGACAATTTCGCTCTTCAATAATAAGTCTCCACAAATTTAAATCACTTTCATCACCCTGCAAATAAATAAATATTATATATAAAACAATGTTCCTCATTCTCATTTTTTAATCCAAATCCTAGAAATGACAAAATGTCCTATATCTAAACGGATAATCCATCTCTGCCCAAAACCTTGTAGGAAATTCATCCCTTGACCATGGCAATGGGACATGAAGGGTTTGCGTCCGCCTTGAAAAATATATCTTGTATAATACTAAATTTGTTAAGTTTTAAGTGTATTATATTAAATATAACATATAAAGCTTATCCATACGTAATGATTAATTAAAGTATAAAAATTATAATTAAAATATTATTTAGATACAAAACGAATTCATCAAAATGTCCGAACCCACACCGATCTCGATCGATTCCATCCTAATCGGGCTCCGATTCTTGACCAGGTAGGGATAGGTACGTCAAAACCCCTCCCTACCCGTCTCACTACCACTTCTACCTGACTTATTGACGGTAAAGAAATATATATACTTACTCTGTACGGAGCCAAGAGAAGATTTGTATAACCTCTCTCCTGCGGTAGACTGCAACATCATGAACATTAGCATTTTATTAGTTAAAATTCAATAAATATATGAATTTTTTAGTATTTGTCACAATTTATGATTATTTGTCACAATTTTATTATTAGAGACAACTTATTGTCACTAATTAATCGTTTCAATTACTCGGACACAAATAATATATTTATGACGAAAAAAGGTCGCAAATGCGTCTCAAATAGTTTTACTTGTTTTTAAAAATAGTATTAAAATGGTCTCAAATAATTTGTTAGGAGATTAATAATAACACGTGGCCACAAATAATATATTATTAGTGACTCAGTTGTAGTCTAAAAATATACAAAAGACCTCTTTTATTGTAGTGTGGTGCACTACTCCAACATTCTCCCTTTTTCAGCACTACTATTGGTGCAACCAATTGATTGCGCTACTTTTTTTTTTTTATTATTCTTCTTTTCTTTTTTCTACATCTTTTATATTGTATTTAATTGTTATGTATATTTTAAGTATTACATATTGAGTTCACTTTATATTAAAATCATTCTTATAGTTCCACATTTTAATTATATCTATTGTATGTGTCGTTTATACTATTATTATGAATTTTAATTTAATTTTCGCATTAATGTTATTCAATTTTTCATGTTTTTTATTAATATTAAAAATATAAAAAATCAATATTAAAATTTTAAAATTAAGCTCTTTTACATACATTGTGATTTACAATAAAAATAAAGAGAAAATAAATGGAGTATAAGAAATATTCTTTTTTAATGCAAAAAATAGTGCAAATTGTTAAAGAAAAAGTACAAATTTTGCACTGAAGTAGCACAAATTTTGCACTGACGTAGCACAAATTCTGCACTAAAGTGATGCAAACTGCCGGAAATGACCTAACAAATGATAAAGATACCTGAAATTGCTTGAAGATGGAAGCAAGGGAGGTAATGGATCTGCACCAAATCTCCTCAAATTAGTAGCACATTTGTCATCCTGTACAACAATTCAAATATTAGTCAACATATATAATTTTGTATATGATTGTTCACCCATGATTATGTAATTTAAAAAGAAAAATACAACTTTTAGTCATTAAAATGTAAAATTTTATTTTAAAAGTTCTTAAAGTATTATTTCGTTTCAAAAGATCTTGAAGTATTAATTTTTGTTTTCAAAAGGCCCTCAAAGTATTACTTATGTTTAAAACATTATGGACTAGTCGAAACAAAACATACTATAAAATGATATTATAAGGATCAATTAAAATAAATCTTAATAATTTAAGAACTTAATATGTGTATTTTCAATTAAAAATGCATACATACCCTAAAAAAGGGAAGCTGAGGATTCTTATAAACTATTTCTGGCAAATGGCTGCAAGATAGAATATATTAATTAGCATCACTCTGATATTGTTCATATATAAAAAAATTAAAAAAAATTAATAAAAAAAATTAAAAAAATAAATAATATTGAATATATATAGAGCAACTAATAGTCAAGATATAAGAACACTTATATGAAAAAATAATTTTGTGAAACTTTGAGCATAAATATTTTTTCTAAATGTTCTGAATTTCGTAATAATTTAAAGATCGATTGAAATCATTTCAAAACATTATGGACTAGTTAAAATAAAAAATACTATAAGGACCACTTGTAACAAAACATTAAAATTTCAGGAATCGTTAAAATAAAGATCAATTAAAATAAATCTTAATAATTTAAGAACTTAATGTGTGTGTTTTCAATTGAAAATACATACATACCCTTATAAACGGAAGCTGAGGATTCTTATAAACTATTTCTAGCAAATTTTGCGGGCTTGATGAAAAGTCATGATTCCACAAATTTGGGCCTGGGCTTTGCATAGCCACATTATAATGGGCCTCTAAGCTTGGCATAGATGGATGACCATTCTGTGGCCCATCTACAGGGGCCTAAAAGTTGTACAAAATGAGTAAAATAACAAATAGTAATATGCAATAATATAATATATTTATGAATCTGCTTATATCTAATTGCTCCACCCAATTCAACCACATTAATTTTCCCACAAAAGAAAAATATGGGTAATACTTTTTGCCAAAAAATGTGATACTTCATGTGCCTTTTTTTTAAAAGAAAACCGATTTTTCTTGAAAAATACCAATTGCTGGAAATGGATGGACTCTAAATATCCTATTTTTTTTTATTTTTATTTTAGTACCTTTTCCAAAGCCAACGGACTCCATTTTTTTTAAATTTTTTTTAATTGAGTACCTTTTATGGTCGCTCAATAAGGAGGTAAAAAGTATCACTTAATTGCTAAATGATATGACTTTTTTTTATATAAAAGGATATGTAAAATTGATACTTTATTGATAATTATATCAAAAAAGCAATACTTTTGTCTGATTAAATGATACTTATTGAATTAATATGACCTGTTGCACATGAAAATATTCGTGCATATGTTGTGCACAAGTCTTATTCTTCAGTGGTATACATGATTTAATGAAAAAATATTTAAGCAAACAAAACCTGTGTTGCTTCAGGACATCGAGCGGAGTATACGCTCCAAAACACGGACCACCACTCTGACAAAAATCCTTCTGGAGAATCAATTACTGCTAGAAATTAAATATTCAACTCATTATGTGAAATTGCACAACAATTGCATAATTGGATAATACGTGTAAAATTTGACATTATTAATATATCCGCAATAATATGTCATCTAAATGTACAATCGTTGTAGGCGGGAACCAGAAAATTGGTAAGAAGGAACCAATTATAGTATTATAATAAAATAATGCACATGAACCATAAATCAACTATAAATTAATACTTTTATTATAAAATTTCTATAATCATATCAAATATATTATTAAATTCACGACGCAGATAGTCAATAATGTATGAGAAAAATTAAAATGAAGAATGTTACTCAAAACTATTAGATTAATGTGAAAAAAATATTTGTTTCATAATATTGAATATATATATCAACTAATAGTTTTGTGAAACTTTGAGCATATATATTTTTCTAAATGTTCTTTAGGCTTCATTTTACCAGACTTCTTCTTATAACATTTTGTATTTTTTATTAGAAACACCATAATTTTGTTAGTTATAAATAATAGGTTTCTACTTATGTGCATATATATTTGTGTTTTTGATAATTGTATAAGATACACATACACGTTAAAGTAGTTGAAAATCAAATAGCTTGATACAAATAGCTGGAGATGACCAATTCTAACCGAACTACTTTTTTTGTAAATTAACTATTTCTAAAAGTAAATATTAAGAAATATTAAGAAAATCTCTAAAAATTATTTAAATTTGAGAGGGGTAATCTGCTTCCCTAGTTGTAGGTGATGTTGCGTCATGGGTTGAAGAAAACTCGGATGGACTAATAGTAGTCATTAGTTCAATATAAAAAAGGAAAAATAAGGAAAAAAGCCAATCAAACCCTACAAAATAAAGCAACTATTACCTACTCTTTTTAATTGTTGTTTTAGCTTTAATGAAATATTTATTTATATTTAATTGTTTTTCCTACTTTTGTTTTAGACTACCTCTATCACCATCTAAAAAATTAAGAACTTTTCAATTTGGAAAATATAATTTTAAAGAAAAAGAGAGAAAATTTAAGAATTTAAGAAGATTAAGGAAAATTAGTCCGGATTTCCTTTTTGTCTAATTTTTATGTATATCTTAATTTTCTTATTCAAAACTAAACGACAAGTAAAAAATAAACAGATGTAGTATAAAATTAAATGGCCGCTTAATTTATTTAGTTGCCAACAATAAAATTCTCAAAAATCACATAAATGAATCTACAAAAACATCACTAAAATCAACAAAAGGAAAAACCAAATTATCATATTAATTTCAAGACAGCAGAAAAAAAAAATTGGACTCCCTCCGCCCCACTCAGTTTTGCACATAGAACCGGACACGTATATTAAGAAAAAATTATTTTTTGTTTTTTGATTGACTTTTTCAAAGGTGAAGATTAAGGATGGGGGTTTTGAAGGTGGAGATTATAAGAAATTTTTTTCTTTTTAAGGATGTGAAAAACTGAATGGGACGAATCGAAACGGAAAGTATGCAAAATTGAGCGGGACGGAGGGTGTATAAATTAGGAGGGTAAGATGGTCTATATACCAACATCCTTGGGATAAACATTAGCCTCTCGAGCAAAAATCTCGGCCGTGGTGTGCATGATCTTTTTGATTAAATAATTGTAGATGTACAAATCTAACCTGCAAAAATCACAACTTCAAAACAATAAAAAATATATGCAAAACTAAGAAATTTCATGAAGTTATTTTTTTTCCTAACTACCTATTTTTTAAAATTTTGAGAAAAATTGGCGAAATAGTATTTTTTTGAGAAATTAATAGAAATTAAAAATTAATTTTTTAAGGAAATAAATGACTGCAAAAACATACGTATCCAACTCACATCTTTTGTGCATCCCAGTTATCCATGATGAAGGCGGAGGAAGAAGATGAACAAGAAAAAACAAGAGTTTAAAAGATTCCTCAATCGATTCCTGATCGGCGAAGAAAAGCGATGAGCATTAATGGGAAAGCAAAAAACCCCTCTTATATATATCGAGAAATTGAGAATTTAGAGAATAAATAGTAGGTTGGTGACGCCCGCTATATTAAGGAAATCATGCAAAAAGTTGAGCAGATAGTTGAACGCCACCTCTGGTATATATGTTAGCCACTATTACAATAGCCGGATTTACATTGGGACCAAGGGAACATTGAATTAGGGCCATGCCCCCGCGTCACAAAATATTTGCTATTACATAAGGCTTTTTTTAGTCATTTTTAATATAACTTGATTATATAAAATAAATGATTATATTACTTCACATGGAAAATATTTAGTCACAATTGATGTATTTTTAAGTATTAGTTATAAGGATGATTTTTTTTATTTTTTTTTCAAAAATATCAAGAAAATGATAGAAACATTATAATGTAATTTTATTTAACTATTCACCTTTTTTATGTTCGGTCTATTTTAATCAATTTATTACTTTTATCATTATCATCGGTAATTTCTAATTTTATTTCTAGAGTCAAGTATTATTAATGAGACATGCCGACTAATTCAGGTGGGCCCCTCCTTTATAGATTTTATAAAATTGAATTTTTATATCTAGTTTATCCAATATTTTAAAATTAAGAAGCTAAATATATAAGAATTCGTCTACTAACTTTTTTAAGCCTTGCCTCCATATTTAGTACTCACCCCGTCTAAAAAAATTTTTTTTTTTCATTTTTTTAGATATGTAAAAAAAGATAGTGCCATTTTTCTAGAATTGTATTAAATGCTCATTTTAATAATATGCTCTTAACAAATTGTTCATTCAAATAATTTATCATTTTTAGTTCATCACATATTAAATAATGGTATAGTAAAAAATAATTATGTGTATTAAATAAAAGTTTTCTTAACATATATAAAACTTAAATAAAAACTATATTTAAAACGAAGAAAGTATAAAAAGTTGTATATAACTAAAGAACAACTAGAAAAACGAAGATATTATAAACCACGGTGAATGCTGAACTGAATGACACTAGGTCGTTGGTATATTTGGGATTTCTTCCCTTTTTTGTTCGACCGCTGAATTTTTACAGATTTTCTGGTGGGCCCGGACCCTCATTTTCATTCTTCATTCCCGACTCCAATGAATTTTACAATTTCAATCTTCAAATTCAAATTTGTGTATATTATTTACTTTAAAACTACGTGGTTTTTCTAAGATAATAAAATAAAAAAAGTTTTTAAAATTTGATCAAAACAACGTAATTTTATTTATGAAACACTGTAATTGAGATAGGGAATTTGAAGTTAAAAAAGTATACAAAATTTATATGCGGCTAGTGCATTGTACCCTGATTTTTTTATTTTTTTCAAAGAATGTCATATTTAAATTAATTAATTTTCTAGTGAATCAAATAAAGGTAAAATTAATTGGCTTTCACCTATGCGAGGTGCCCTTTTGAATAATTGTTTTGTACACAGTTATATGAATCTTAGATTCGTGTAATTTGGGTCATGGATATTTTTTCATTAAAAGTATTAGTGTATATGATGAAAAGTATTACTTGTGGGTACTCCAACAATTCTTGGAGCCTATAAACAGCGGCTCATCCAGCTTATTTTGCACAATGAAAAAAATCGATACAAACTTGCTACTCACTCCAGCACTTTGCTATTTTTCTTTTCAGTTTTTACTACCAACTTCCTTGGCCCTCCAGCTTTTATGATACAAATCGGACACTAAAACGGTTCGCCAGTCGGTAGAAATTTAGTGCTAGAGCTTTCTACTTTTGTTTAGTTGTTGTATCCTGAAAAACAGACATCCACGTTCTTTGTAGCACCGCGCAGAGGGAACAAATCTGTTTTAAGGAAACTGTGTCTCGCACGGCCTCGATTCTTGTTGTTGTGACATGATATCTCATAGCCATTTTGCCTTACATTTTTCCTACAATACCTATCTTCAGAATAAGTAATACCTTTCAATATAAACGATGATATCTTTTAAGAATCCGTCCTTTAACCCAAACTGCACGAATCTTAGATATGTGCACACATGGTGTACATGAAAATCAGGTATACCAAGTAATTCTCTTGTATACTAAAAACTGTGCAACCCGGGTCATAAGCGTTTTCTCATGGAAAATATATTAGTGTTGATGTTGAAAGGTATTACTTGTCATCAACATGGGTATGATGTTGAAAAGTTATTTGTGTTTATATTGCAAGGTATTCCTTGTACTGAAGATGTGTATTATGCTGAAAGATAAAATCTTTCTTCACAACAAATAATATTTTTCAGTATAAATACTGATATATTTTCATGGAGTCGTCATTTAACTCAGATTGCACAAAACTGAGATCCATGTGCCTGATGTACACGAGGATTAGTGATTTCGAAGCTACACCTGGTGCTAATGCAAGGGATGCTTTTCTTCATATTTTACACTAATATACAAAAATAGTACTCCCTCCATCCAAAACAGATAGTCTTGGTCCTACTATTACACAGATTAACTTTTCCTACTTCTACAAAGATTAAGAAATTCTTACTATTACTTCCTTATTTAATATGATAAATTAAATAGTGTTACATACCCTAAAAAAAATATAAGTTAAAGAGTGTCACACGACACAATGATAATGTTAATGCACTGCCCTCCGTTTTTTAGACGTCTTCTTAGGTCTTGTGGTATGTTTGTAAAAAGTTGTCTATAAGTTTTTTTTCACACTTTCTCCAATACTGCCCCAATAATTATCCCCTACCTCTTAATTTAGATGAGAGTTTCTTTGTCCATTTTCCTACCTCTTAATTTTCTTATCCTAATAAAAAATGATATTTGAAAAAATAAAGATAGTACTCATTTAGTAGGAGTATATTAGGAAATAAGCATTTAACACACTTTTTTTTATATGGAAGGACTATTATTTTAAGACATCCCTAAGAAAAACGTGGACTATCTTTTTGAAACGGTATTCCCTCCGTTTAAGAAAGAATGTCATTTTAGACACTTTGAAAAATTTCACAATAAGTGTCACTTTACCAAAAAAACTCAATTCTTCCAATATTATCTTAAACAACCTACTTAATTTAGTTAATTATTTTCTTATTTCACAAAACATACCAATTAAATATTAGTAATTCTTAATTTCTCAAAAAATAATTAAAATGACACTCTTTAAAACGAAAGGGGTAGAATAATAAATTGAACCCGGTGCATGTGCACCGAATGTAAGGTATAGGAGGCCCGATAAAGATTCCAAAAATACCAAATAAGCCAATTTTCAAGTGAAAAGATAGAATGGCACGAACTCATTTTTTGTCGGTGTCTAAATTTTCTGGTATCCACTAACAAAGAGAAGTCCTTTATCTCATGGCCAATGTACTAAAAGTTCTCATCCACTCTCGATTTTATCCTATTTAGATGTTAAGTTGTCATTGTCCGTTAAGTTTTTTTTAATTCTTTCTATTTTATTCGGTCTAGATCTCATTTAATTTCGTCAAAATCTTGATTAGTCGTTAGATCTCAATGTGTCGTTTTACTATCACTTGACGTCTTTTAAAATATTGCTAGTGGGTTTGAATTAACCTTATGTGCACACAATCTCAGTAATCTGATTTTTCAAACTTTATTTTGAATTTTTTTAGTTCTTGTGAAATACTATTGTCTCTATCATATAATTATGAGAATTCAATTACATGAATGTATGACTTGAATCATGTTTAGTCAACGATATGCTTTTATACTCATTATACATAATACATTAATACGTACACGTAATTTGTGATCAGCTAAGGCTATTACAAACATCTTATAAGATTCATCATTTTCTTTAAAAAATTACAAGTGTTTGGACGATAAAGGATTTAATTAAAAAATTTTGGACGAATTCGAAATCCATCATCAAATGCACATTTTAATTGTGTGAGTGGTGTTTGTATGGTGGGTTTAGTGAGTGTGAAGTTTGAAGTGTGTGTATTGTGTGATGAGGTATGTATATGTGTGTAGTGTGTGTAACTTATAAGATTTGAAGAAAATAAGGACTACATATACTTATTGTTTTTTAGATTTTGTAAGCTTTAAGAGTTTATTTTTATATATTATGATTATTTTTTTATTTTACTTTACAAACATCTTTCAAGAGTTTATAAATTTCCGAACATTTTATAAAAATATTTTTGAAAATTTTAGTGCTCGAGCAAATTCAACACAAAAAACTCTGAAGTACTGGTGCAAGTGACACTACAACAAAATATGCCTGTTTGTGATACGTTTTTTGAAACCACAATTGTGGTCACTAATGATATGTTATTTGTGACCATTTGTTGTCACAACATTCTTTACAAATTATTTGAAACAATTTTAAGATTACTTTTAGATACAACTAGTTGTTTTAAAAAAATATTTTAGAAGCATTTGAGAAAATTTTGTTTGTCTCAAATATATTATTTGTGTCCAAGTTATTAAGACGACTAGTTAGTGAAGACATGTTAGTCACTAATAATAAGGTTGTGACAAATACTCGTTATTTTATATTATACCTTTTTCATTCCATATTAATTGACGTTTTAGGATGTTCTTTCATTTTTCAATTAATTGACGTTTTGCATATTTTTCACCAATTCTACCAATTTTCTCCCTGGCTGAATCCTAAAATATCTCTACTTTTCAATCTATCAAAGATATTTTGATTTGGTCAAATCTTTAGTTGAGGATATATCTGTCAAAATATTCAATCCTTAATTCTTCCCTTTCATCCTAAAACGTTAATTAATGTGGAATAGAAGGAGTATTTTGTTATCTCAAAATATCCTTTTTCTTGTTATGTGGCCCGAGATTGATGGGTAAAGGACTTGATTTATTTGATTTTAGAAAGCCAATATACATATATATATATATTTAAGGAGAGAGGAAAAAAAAATTGGTATTGTGCAGTTGTATACTTGTATCAATGCTCAAAGTATAAGAAATTATTATTGACATTTTTACTTTTTAATTGTCAAAACCCACAATATCCCTGCTTTAGTTGGAAAACCGCTCACTACAACAAAAGAAGTCTTTTGCATAAGACTTTTTGACACCACAATTGTGGTTACTAATAATAAGTTATTTGTGACCACTTGTTGTCACAAATCTCTCTAGAAATTATTTAAGACAACTTTAAGACTACTTTTAGAGACAACTAGTTGTTGCAAAAAATATTTGAGAAGCATTTGAGACCACTTTTGTGGTCACAAATATATTATTTGCGACGGAGTTATTGACACGACAATAAAGTTGTGACAAATGCTCATAAGTTGTGACAAATACTCATTATTTGAGACCACTTTGCTTAAGTTGTGGCAAATACTCATTATTTGAGACCACTTTTTTGTGGTCTCAAAAGACCCTTTTCCTTGTAGTGGCTAAACTGAATTGGTTTGTGACTCACTGTTAAGGGCCTTTGGAAAAAAAAATGTGTACACGATATCGTGTATCTAAAGAATTATGTACACTATATTGTGTAAACCTTTACTTGACTTACACGAAGTGAGTGACAGTAAAGATGATGTTGAGAATACATTAAATGAAAGGTAAAATAAATATCACAAACTAATTATATGTATTTTAATAATTAAAAAGTCAAAGTGTCAGAATATATTTTACAAATGGGTACATTGAATTCCCCCCGCGCCCCCCCCCCCCCCCCAAAAAAAGGCATAAAAGAGAGGTGCATAAAATTGTGTTGTATCGTTTCATGAGAGATATATTTATATATGGGATCAAATTTTCGGTTTCATGATTATACAACATATGGTGGATACATAAATTATATCTCATCGACATCTTTTAATGAAAACACACTAATTTTATTATTCGTTAAAATTTATTGTGCCAAATTAAAAGGATGAATGATGTATGAACGATTACCCTATGAAAAAAAGTGGAAACTTCTTTTTTACTATTTAATATCAGTTGCTAAAAAATAAATAAATGTAAGAATATATATAGAAAGAGAGTCATTAATTATAACTACCTCTATCTTAAAAATATAGTTCTTTCAAGTTTCACAAAAAATTAAGAAATTCATTTATTATACGTGTAAATTACTGCTATACCATTATTTAATGTGTTGAGTAAAATGATTTTATGTATAAATGGAAATTTCAATGAATCATTTAGTGAGATATGTCAGGAAAAAAAAGCATTTAATACATTCTTAAGAACGAAAAAAACTGTCTTTATTTTTTTTTACATTTTATAAATAGAAGTATAAATAATATTTGCATCAACCTCATAAGATTGTTATAGGCAGCATAGACGTAGCCAGAGGGGGGACAACGGGGTCGTAGGGCCCCTCAAATGTTAATAATTTTGTGAGAGCATTTTCGTACTTTAAAATATTTATTTTATTTACATAAAAAATCCATCCTAAAAAAATAACTAAGTTTTGTATGAGATTAAATTAGTATGTCTTATTTGAATTTAGTTACTTTAGTATAAATATACAACTTACGTACAATTACCAAATACAGACATATAACTTCTAGAAACTACAATTAGTTATTTCTCAGTAACTTTTACGAGCATTTCGACTCAAAGACACTAAATGTGATATATTAAATTTAGAGGGTAAAGTGCTCCGAGAATTTTTCTTTATACTTAATGTTTCATTAATTTATCTTCCCATATTGAGTTTTTACATCGTTTTTTTACTACCAATAGTCACATTTAAAATTATGGAGTGATGATTTCTTATTTAGCTAAAATATGTGAGTAAGAATTATTCATTTAAATCTTCCTATTATATAGTTGATTCTAGTTATATGAATGTAGTAACATTAATTTAATTTGATTAACTTTGTACAAATAATATATTTTTATATTTTATAATTGACATATATTACTTTATTTTAACTCTATAGTTGAGTCACCTGACATATAATATATTTGGCTCGTCACTGATTGGTAAGCTGCTATTTTTATAAGAGTGAGCTTTGTGTGTGACGGTCACACTTGTGATGGCATATAATTTTACAGAAAAAATTGATACTTTTACGGATAAAAGTGATATATTTACTACATTGATACTTTTACAGATAAAGATGATATTTTTGCTACAAAAAAATGAATTTTTTTTTGTTAAAAAAAAGTGATACTTTTACAAATAAGCGTGATACTTTTATCACAAAAAATGAAAAAAAATTCCCCGTCACACCGTGTGATGACCATGTGACGGTCTCATATAAGTTTTTGTCTTTTTATAAACGTACTTAATTTCTTCAGACATTCCGCAAATATACAACAAAATAGACCCAAAATTCTCGATGTAGCCCACAAATTCTAATCCTACCCCTTGCATTAAACTAAATTATATTAATTAAAATTAATAAAATAAAGATTAATAACAAAACAAGAAACCGTACCAACTCTCACCAACACAACCCCGGTGATACCCTCAATTTCTCTACAATTTGGAAGGAAAAACGGAAAATATTATTCTATATGTCCCTAAATTTCCAATTGAAATGAAATAATATTTGAAGATCAGTGTGGTATTTCTTAAACTAAATATACAAATACAAGAAGATTAGATCACAATGAGCAAAATCATCCGAGATAGCAAGGTTCCAAGACCAAAAAATTTACATTTTTAAACGAATAATTTAGAAAATGACTAGGGAGGGGTAAAAATTTGAAAATTTTTGCAGCTGTTATTACTTCCTCATTGTATATTCCATGAATGTCCTTAATACATATCATTTCCTTATACCAAGTTACAAATTAGCCTAGTCGGAGCTAGATTGTCAGACCAACGTCTAATGTCAAGTTAGAACAAGCCACCCAAAATAATACTCCATTCGTCTTCGTTTAATTGGTCAACCTTGATCGGGCAAAGAGACTAAGAAAAAACAGATTTTGTGAAATCTTTGACTTTTTCAAATGTGGAGATTAAGAGTGGAGATTTTGAGGGTGAAGATTGTGAGAGAATTTGTCATTTATAGCTAAGACAATTAGGTTGGGATAAACAAATATGACAAATTGGCCAATTAGGCCAGAACGGAGAAAGTATACAATAATTTTCGAACCGGCCAGCAACTCAGACAGACTTCTGGCTTGGAAGGAATTTCAATTGAGGTGACAAATTTTAAATTAAAGGACAAAGCAAATTTAAATTAAGCTGAGACGTCCATATAACCACAGCCAATGGGATACCCCTCACTTACGAGTAGGAGTGTGTAAATGAATTGAGTCGAGCCGAGTACTGAGAGACTCAAGCCCAATTAAAATACTCGAGGCTCGAGTTCAACTCGAACTCGATTGACTTTATTTTTTTTTAAATTCGAGGTCGCCTCGATAGAAACTTGTTGAGCTCGAGATCATCTCGGCTCGATTGATATAGTATAGAATATTAAAAAATATATAAAAAAAATCTTAAATTGAAAACGTTAATGATATTACAAATAGCTGCTATAGGGAGCCTTAGAGAAACTAATCAATGAGCTTGAACTCAAACTCAACACCAACTCAAATAGCCAGAGCTCGGCTCGTTTATCTCGAGTCGATTTTAATAATTTTGCAGGTCAATCCGAGTGGCTCGCGAGTTGTAGTAGCTTACTTACACCCTTACTCACAAGTCAGAAGCAATATACAACAACGTTAAAAATGGGGATTTTCATTCCAAAAATAAGCTAAAAAGTCACTACACTGCCCCCAAAATCGAATCAAAACAAGATCAAGAAGAGCAATGGTAGGTTTAATGGTTTTACAATCATCATACAAATTTTCTCTATTTTTATAGCACATCAAACAACTTATTTAGTAAATGCAGTTGTTTTATTCCTGCAGTATCTCACATGTTTTACGTTTAGCTCTTGATGCTCTCGCACAAGTTGTTGCCTGAAAACAATCAGATTTATTATTCAGTTTGATCGGAAGGTGAACACCAACAAATTGCTCGAGCTGAGCTGTTGGACCCAGCAATGAACAAACAGAATATAACACAACCATTAACACAGATGAAACAGTGTATTGCTTATGCCACTCTAAATCTCATCCGATATGACACTCTATGGTAAAAGACATTTCGGATGGACGGAGTATCACATACCTAAAATATTTTGGAATTTGCTAGGCACCATATGTCACTAGACGTCCACTACTACTACTACTACTACTAACAACAACAACAACAACAACAACAACAACAAAGATGGAAAACCACTAAACTGAATTGGTTTGTGACTCACCGTAAAGGGTCTTTGGCAATTCTAAAAAAGATGTGTACACAATATCGTGTATCTAAAAAATTATATACACGATGTGTATATAATATCGTACAACTTGGCTTATACGAAGCGGGCGACGATAAAAATGAGGTTGAGAATACATTAAATAAAGCGTAAAGTAGGTATCACAAGCCAAATATGAATATTTTGAAAATTAAAAAGTCAAAGTATGAGAATAAATTTTTACAATTTCAAAATGAGTACGATGAATAGTTCCCCCAAAAAAGCATAAAAGAGAGGTGCATAAAATTGTGTTGTATTATTCATCAGAGATATATTTATATATGGGATCAAATTTACGATTTCATGATTATACAACATATGGTGGATACATAAATTATCACTCATCAGCATCTTTTAATGAAAAAATGCTGACCTACTACTATCATTTGCTAAAATATGGAAAAAGGAAAAAATAAATAAATGTAAAAATATATATAGAAAGAGTCATTAATTATATATATATACACACACACACTACCTTCATTTATTATATGTGTAAACTACTGCTATACCCTTATTTAATGTGATGAGTAAAATGATTTTATGTATAATTGGTAAATTCAATGAATCATTTAGTAGGGTATGTCTGGAAAAAAGACATTTAATACATTCTTAAAAAGGAAAGAAATTATCTTTTTCTTTTTACCGTTTTAAAAAAGGAGACTATCTTTTTAAGAAGAAATACATATAAGGGCTCGTTTGGTCGCAAATCATCATTGCCAATGGTAATGAGTATGAATGAGGGGTCAATCATACTATGAAATGAAATGGGGGAATTATTAATAAAAGGGGGGTAATGATTAACTTATTTATTATGATATCAAGCACCATAATTGAGAATGATTCATCATTCATTCTCATTCCTTACCCCTAAACCCCCCAACCAAGCGGGCCCTAAATAATATTTGCATCAACCTCATAAAGATTGTTGTAAGACGTGACTATAGGCAGCATACACGGAGCCAGAGGGGGGACAACGGGTTGTCCCCCCTCAAATGTTAATAATTCTATAAGGGTATTTTCATAATTTAAAAATATTTATTTTATTTAGATAAAAAAAAAGGCCATCCTAAAAAAATAACTAAGTTTTGTATGAAATTAAATTAGTATGTCTTATTTTAATTTAACTACTTTAGTATATATATAACGTACACACATAATTGCCAAATACACTGACATATAGCTTTTAGAAACTATAATTAGTTATTTCTATGTAATTTTTACGAACATTTCTGCTTAAAAACACTAGATGTAATATATTAAACTTAGAGGGAAAAGTGCTCGGAAAATTATTCAGAATTTTTCTTTATACTTGTTTCATTAATTATCTTCCCATATTGAGTTTTTATATCGGTTTTTTATTATCAGTAGCCACATTTAAAATTATGGAGTGATGATTTCTTATTTTAGCTAAAACATGTGAGTAAGAATTATTCATTTCAATCTTCCTACTATATAGTTGATTATCTAGTCATGTGAATGTAGTAACATAAATCTAAATTTATTAACTTTATACAAATAATATATTTTTATATTTTAGAATTAACATATACTCCATCCGTCCCACCTTATCTTACCCATGGAATGTTGACACAAATATTAAGAAAAATTATTTTTTGAAATTTTGTTGACTTTTCAAATGTTGATTGAGGGTGACGATTATGTTATAACTTTCCTTTTTAAGGGGTGTACAAGTTCGACTGAGACGGAGAAAAATGAAAAGTGTGCAAGATAAGATGGAACGGAGTGAGTATTACTTTATTTTAACATAGTTGGTTCCCTTAACTAAAAGTTCTGGTTCCGTCACTGATTGGAAGGCTACTATTTTTATAAAAATACTTAATTTCTTCAAACATTCCTCAAAAAATAGAAACAGACTCAAAATTATCAATGTAACCCACAAATTCTAATCCTACCCTTTGCATTAAATTAAATTAATAAAATAAAGGTTAAAAACAAAACAAGAAACCGTACCAACTCTCGCCAGCGCAACCCCGGTTATACCCTCAATTTCTCTACAATTTGGAAGTAAAGACGAAAAATATTCTTCTATAAGTCTCTAAATTTCCGATTGAAATGAAATAATATTTGAAGGTCAGTGTGGTATTTCTTTAACTGAACTGGAAAATTGGAAAATTGGAAAAATTCAGTAACTGCTATTACTTCCTTATTGTATATTCCATGAATGTCCTTAATACATATCGTTTCCTTATACCAAGTTACAGATCGGCCTGGTCGGAACTAGATTGTCGGACCAACGTCAAATGTCAAGTTAGAACAAGTCACCAAAAATAATATACAATAATTTTCGAATCAACCAACAACTTAGACAGACTTTTGGTCTGGAAGAAATTTTAATAGAGGTGACAAGATTTAAATTAAAGGATAAAGCAAATTTGAATTAAGTTGTGACAACGGTCCATGCATACATATAACCACAGCCAACGGGATACCCCTCACTTACGAGTAGGAGTGTAAACAGATCGAGTCGAGTCGAGTACTGATAGATTCGAGCCCAATTAAAATACTCGAGCTCGATTGACTTTATTTTTTTAAAATTCGAGCTCGACTCGATAGAAACTCGTTGAGCTTGAGATCAACTCGGCACGATTGATATAGTATAGAATATAAAAAAATATAAAAAATACCTTAAATTGAAAACGTTAATGATATTACAAATGCCTGCTAATGGGATCTACTAATGGGAGCCTTAGAGAAACTAATATATATAGGGCTTTGGGGTATCAACCAAAGTCCCACATCGGTTAAATTCGGGAAAGATCATGGACATATTAGTTGGGCATGCTTCTTCAATGGTATGTAGGCATGTCAAAATTGATCCGCCCCGCCCCGATCTGCTCCGATCCTAGGCCTTTGGGGCAGGGCAAGATCTGCCCCGATGAAGAATGGGACACGCCCCGCCTTGCCCCCCGCCCCCCCCCCCCCCCCCGCCCCGATATATTATAATTTTTTTTAAATATATATTATGTATTATTATATAGATATGTATATATATACAAAGAAATATAAAATATAGATATGCATTTATAATATAAAATTTTATATATAATATGTTATGTATATGTCTAGCTAATATATTAGATTATGACTAGATCTAGTAAATTTAAATAATTAAATTCTATTTTTTAATAATTAAATTTTTAAAAAAATTAAAAATATTGAAAAAGTTAATGTAAACCTAAAAATTAAAATCCTATTGACTTCAACAAAAAAAATCAAGTTTTTTAACAAAAATAACTAATTTTTTTTTATAAAAAATAAAATAAAATAATAGGGGCTGGGCGGGGCGGGTCTGGCAGATCACGGGGCGAGCTTTTTTGCCCCGTGGCGGGTCACGGGGCGGGGCGGGGCAGGGCCGGGGCGGTAAAAAAATCCAGAAACCCGACCTGACCCGCCCCGTTGACATGCCTAGTGGTATGAGGCCTTTTGGAGTAAAATCCAAGAACAAATTTGTGCGGGCCTGGCCCAAAGCGGACAATATCATACCAATTGTAGAGATTGGAGTTTGCTAGGTCGCAACGGGTGCGGTTGAGTGGAGGGGAGCTTCGCGCGTACAATGCAGTACAGTACCTTGGGCTCGAGATGAGTTTGGTATAAGATGTACGTAAGACTTGGGCAATCACTTTGGGTGGCTGAGTCGGTGGTCCTTTGTTTGAGGCGGAGATTGTTAGGGCTTTGGGGTGTCAACCAAAGTCCTACATCGGTTAAATTAAGGAAATATCATGAGCATATTAGTTGGGCATGCTTCTCCATTGGTATGAGGCCTTTTGGGGTAAAAATCAGAACAAATCCGTGCGGGCCTGGAAAAATTTAGTTGGGCATGCTTAGGGAAAGATCATGGGCATATTAGTTGGGCATGCTTCTCCATTGATATGAGACCTTTTGGAGTAAAAATCAAGAACAAATCCGTGCGGACTTGGAAAATTTAGTTGGATTGGTAAGAGGCCTTTTGGGGTAAAACCTAAGAACAAATCCGTGCGGGCTTGGAAAATTGCTGGAGAAATGGTAATTAAAGAGCTGGAAGAATGCAGTATAAATAGTGATGAGAAAACATTAAAATACATCGAGTTTTGAAGAGTATTACACTTATGAGATTCATCAAAAGCTTGTATCTGTTCCAGTGATATTTGAACTGTGAACGAACATCAGTAGATGAACATCTGTTCCATTGATGTTTGAACTGTGAACGAACATGAGTAGATGAACATCAGTAGATCATTAGATATAATTCGGGAGAGTTGTGTCTAGTCTGTTCAGGAGAACACATAAAGGTTCGGGAGAACCATTTGAGTATAGATTGAGGGATCATCTGTGCTGATAATCCCATCTGGGGGACATGCACATATGGGATTCCTAAATATTTCTTAAGTGCAAAGGTGTATCTTCTTTACTGTACTTCTCCATGGAATATTGCTTATAAGAAAGAAGAGATTATTTCACAAACTTACAAATAAATTTGCTTTCTGTTCTGATCAAGTTCGTACTCTGTAAGAACTTATTCATTGTATATATAATTATGTCAATTCTAAATGGTAAACTAATAATTTACCATAAACTCCAGTAAGTATCAATGAGCTTGAACACAAACTCAACACCAACTCAAATAGCTCGAGTTCAACTCTCTAGTCGATTTTAACAATTTTGCAGGTCAACCCCGAGTGACTCGCGAGTTGTAGTGGCTCACTTACACCCCTACTCACAAGTCGAAAGCAATATACCACAACGTTAAAAATGGGGATTGTCATCCCAAAAATAAGCTAAAAAGTCACTGCACTGCACCCAAAATCGAATAAAAGCAAGATCAAGAAGAGCAATGGTAGGTTTAATGGTTTTACAATCATCATACAAATTTTCTCAATTTTTTTAGCACATCAAACAACTTATTTAGCAATGGTAGGTTTAATGGTTTTACAATCATCATACAAATTTTCTCTATTTTTTTAGCACATCAAACAACTTATTTAGTAAATGTAGTTGTTTTATTCCTGCAGTATCTCACATGTTTTACGTTTAGCTCTTGATGCTCTCGCACAAGTTATCGCCCGGAAAAAATCAGATCTATTATTCAGTACAACCGGAAGGTGCACACCAACAAATTACTCGAGCTGAGCTGTTGGACCCAGCAGCGAACAAACAAAATATAACACAACCATTAACACAGATGAAACAGTGCATTGCGTACGCCACTCTAAATCTCATCCGATATGGCACTATGGTACAAGACATTTGGGATGGACGGAGTATCACATACCTAAAATATTTTGGAATTTGCTAGGCACCATATGTCACTAGACGTTTACTACTACTACTAATAATAACAATAATAACAACAACAACAACAACAACAACAACGATAATAATATCTGCAATTAAATATGCTTATATTACATTAATTTTTTTAACGATGTGTTTTGAACTTTTTTGCGCTAATAATTATTTAATAATCATATGAGGGCTGTAAACAGTATACTTTTATATATATTTGATGGTGAAATTTTATATAAAATTTGATAAAAATATATAATATTAATAAATACAAGAAATAATTAAATTTTAAAGAAAAGTATTACGATTTACTGACACACCATTACATAAAAAAGTATTGAATACTAGGCCTAAAAGTAGTAATACTTTTAATGTAATTCAACTAAATAATATTGAATATAATTTATGGTTTATAAATGAAAAACTAATACTTTTTACTTAATACTTTCATGTGTGAACTTAAAAAAATGAAAGAAACTAAACCAAATACAATAATTAAATTACAAAATAATATTCCTATTTTAATTCACTAAAACTTTCAAAAAAATAAAAGATCAAAGGACACGTGCGACACACATGCATCTTTCTATTATATCTATAAGTTTGTGTGCAAACTTAAGCTCAAAAAATTGTGAAGGCGACATGCAGGAGCTATACATGGAGGATTAATATACTGCACAATTACGATGTATACCTTTGTGAACATCTATTTACGTGACGATTTTTTGTTTACAATACAACATTAATATCTTAACAAGTGCTCATGTGTTGTTCACTCACATATTAAAATTCTTTATACATATGTCCTAGCTAGCATAATCATATTATTTGTATCGCATAAGCAAATTATTAAGTAGCTAAATTCATACAACTTGTTGCATCCAATTATCTTATGTTAAATATAAATATATAACCATGTAATAATGGTTCAGAAAAAACAAACTTTCTTAATTTATCTAAATGCTTATAATACCCTTTCTAAAATTAGTGTTGCGTACACCATGATCGTAATCATTGATGCTGCTTTCTTATTTGATTACCTTGAGAGCTTGCACATCAGTTAGAGCTTGCTGAAGACCCTAATATCAAAACATTGCCAATTAGATTGAGAAATGATAGAAAAATGGAGTTTTATAGAGCTATATTACCACCTCATCTTTAATGTTAGCAAGTTTAAGTTGAAATTTACAGTTTACAAATATTACAGCATGTGTAATGCACTGGTAAAATTATAGGGAGGGAAATTAATCAAATTTCAAAATTATATTTGAATTCCATTTAAAACATTCAACCACATTAAATCATGCTTTTAAATAATTGGATTGACAAAAGAACTATAAAAATATAATTGGTATTTTCAATTTGTAAGAATGAAAAATACTAATATTAAAAAAAAAATACATATAGAATATGACATGAAAACACCAAAAAATAATAACTGATCATTAGAACATTAATAGATTAATTAATCAACATATGTCAGCTTATATTATCAAATAGTATAATTATAATAAAAAAAAATATTTATTCCGTGCATCGCACGTGCACAATTAGTATCTTTGAAAGAAAAAAGACATTTATGTAAACTTAACCTGTATTATTAGCAGCAGAAAGTTGACTCTTCTTATCAACATCATTTTCAGCTGCCTCACTGCATCATTATAATTAACAACAACTTAATTAGCATCATTAATATGTTAAGAATTAATGTTAAGATGGATCTAATAATTAGGAAATTAGGAAATGTGGTTATGGAGCCTAATTAATGTAGGAATTCCTGCTAAATGGACAGAAAAAAATAAATTTTGTTAATTTTTTTTTTTCGAGCAGCACACTAACTAAATTACAAATATAATTTCATCATTACAAGATGAAATTTAAATGTTAACTATCATTTTGAAACACTTTAAAAATTTTGTTGTTTTCCTTTTCTACCATTAATCGAGCATTAATGTTAAAATTTTAAATATTGTCTTTACAAATAATTTATTATTAATATTTGTTAATATATTTATCAAATAAAATTATTTTTTTCTTTTTTAAAAGAAATTTTCTGCCCGAACAAATTCTGCTCACGCAGCATTATCCATTAAAGTATATATACAATAATTTAATGCATACCAACTTTAAACATAGAATTATAAATTACAACTATTATTAAAAAAATAATATAAACAAAATGGTGTTATTAAGATGACGTAATTAAATATAATTATTGAAAAGAAAAGGAGGAAATTTTAATAATCTATAAATTTGGTATATACCTGAATTTGGTTGAAGATAAGAGCAAGCGAGCTAATTGATTAACACCAACGAGTTGAGACTTGAAACTCAGTGCAATCCGCCCATCCTCATGACTCGGTTTCGCTTCTATTTTAATTACAAAAAAAAAAAAAAAATAACAAAAAACTATGAAGGTTAATTTAAGTGAATATAGCATTTTTGCCTCAATGGGGCACTTAAAAGGTGCTCGACTAAACTTATTTTAAATATTTTATAAGTTGTTTTAAGTATTTAAAAGATGTAATTTTTTAAGAACTTATAAATTAATAAAGTGTTTGGATAAAAAAAATTTGTAAGCTTGCAAAAATATGAATTTGGAGACAAATTTGAAAGTCATTATCAAACACACATTTTGATCAGAGTGTGTTAAGTGTGCGTAGTTTGTGCAAAATAAGTGCGTGTAGTGTGTGCGAACTGCGTGCAGTGTATGTGAAGTGCTTGTAGTGTACGTGAAGTATGTGTATGTATCTATAGTTCGTGAAATTTGAGTGTAACTATTATGAATTTAAAAAATAAGATGGATGAGATGAACTTATTTATCTTGGAGCTCATAAGTATACGCTCTAAAAGCTTATTTTAACATCTTATAAGTAGTTTAGCGTTTTATTTTGCCAAATATATTTCTAAAACTTATAAGCTTTCAAATATTTCATAAAATGTTTTAAGGAACTTATAAGCTTCGGAAAACACTTTCTTACTGTAAAACTGAAAAGATATACCTAAAGCAGCAGCAGTTTCTAGTGGCACCAGATGATCAATGGATCTCCTCAGACTAGGCCCACTAGTTCTGTCATCCTGCTTTATTATTAAGAGAAAAAGAAAAAGAAAAACATTTAGACATTATATAATGTTGTCATAAAATTAATCTGGTGATGGCGCAAACATATATACTTGAGTAGGAGAATGTTGGCGCCGGCGCTGGCGCTGACGCTTTTTCTTCTTCTTTTGGACTTGATGGCTGCAAAATATATGGGATGGATGGTTCAACATTTAACACCAGGCTTACGGAAGATTCGGTACGGCACATATCGAAATTTTCAGTGTGAAGTACATTGAACTTTTCGTACATATGATAATGAGTTTTATTTTCAAGACGTAAGTATTAAATTGAGAATAAAATTTAGGTTCATAATTAAGCATAACTTAAAATTCAAGTCTCGAATTGGCCACTAATAAAATTCCAACCTCTAATTGTAATGTTTTTTAAAATTCCGATCTTCTAGTGAAATTTTATTGACTTTAACTGCGGTTACCTGTAATTACTTGAAGAGGGCAGCATGGGAGCAATAGCAACAGACTCTTGCTCTTTCATTTCTACATCTGTCAAAGACAAAACCAATTAAATCAATCTTGAAAGCTTTTACATTATCTTGCAAGATATTTTAGGAATTATAAGACGATTGCTTCTTTTATTACAGTACAAACACTTCCAATAATAATATGGAAACACCAAGTTATTTCTTATATAGGAGTATAAACAAGCATCGATCAAGAGAATCGATTGTAATTCAGTTGTTGAGCATGTTGTTACCCAGGTCAATGATCGATCCCCACCAACCTCACCCCCTAATCATGAATTGTCCTTAAAAAAAAAAGCATCGACCGAACCTGTATTAACAAGTCTCGTGTTTAGTTGGATGGACTCGTTTGGATGACAATTTCGCTCTTCAATAATAAGTCTCCACAAATTTAAATCACTTTCATCACCCTGCAAATAAATAAATATTATATATAAAACAATGTTCCTCATTCTCATTTTTTAATCCAAATCCTAGAAATGACAAAATGTCCTATATCTAAACGGATAATCCATCTCTGCCCAAAACCTTGTAGGAAATTCATCCCTTGACCATGGCAATGGGACATGAAGGGTTTGCGTCCGCCTTGAAAAATATATCTTGTATAATACTAAATTTGTTAAGTTTTAAGTGTATTATATTAAATATAACATATAAAGCTTATCCATACGTAATGATTAATTAAAGTATAAAAATTATAATTAAAATATTATTTAGATACAAAACGAATTCATCAAAATGTCCGAACCCACACCGATCTCGATCGATTCCATCCTAATCGGGCTCCGATTCTTGACCAGGTAGGGATAGGTACGTCAAAACCCCTCCCTACCCGTCTCACTACCACTTCTACCTGACTTATTGACGGTAAAGAAATATATATACTTACTCTGTACGGAGCCAAGAGAAGATTTGTATAACCTCTCTCCTGCGGTAGACTGCAACATCATGAACATTAGCATTTTATTAGTTAAAATTCAATAAATATATGAATTTTTTAGTATTTGTCACAATTTATGATTATTTGTCACAATTTTATTATTAGAGACAACTTATTGTCACTAATTAATCGTTTCAATTACTCGGACACAAATAATATATTTATGACGAAAAAAGGTCGCAAATGCGTCTCAAATAGTTTTACTTGTTTTTAAAAATAGTATTAAAATGGTCTCAAATAATTTGTTAGGAGATTAATAATAACACGTGGCCACAAATAATATATTATTAGTGACTCAGTTGTAGTCTAAAAATATACAAAAGACCTCTTTTATTGTAGTGTGGTGCACTACTCCAACATTCTCCCTTTTTCAGCACTACTATTGGTGCAACCAATTGATTGCGCTACTTTTTTTTTTTTATTATTCTTCTTTTCTTTTTTCTACATCTTTTATATTGTATTTAATTGTTATGTATATTTTAAGTATTACATATTGAGTTCACTTTATATTAAAATCATTCTTATAGTTCCACATTTTAATTATATCTATTGTATGTGTCGTTTATACTATTATTATGAATTTTAATTTAATTTTCGCATTAATGTTATTCAATTTTTCATGTTTTTTATTAATATTAAAAATATAAAAAATCAATATTAAAATTTTAAAATTAAGCTCTTTTACATACATTGTGATTTACAATAAAAATAAAGAGAAAATAAATGGAGTATAAGAAATATTCTTTTTTAATGCAAAAAATAGTGCAAATTGTTAAAGAAAAAGTACAAATTTTGCACTGAAGTAGCACAAATTTTGCACTGACTTAGCACAGATTCTGCACTAAAGTGATGCAAACTGCCGGAAATGACCTAACAAATGATAAAGATACCTGAAATTGCTTGAAGATGGAAGCAAGGGAGGTAATGGATCTGCACCAAATCTCCTCAAATTAGTAGCACATTTGTCATCCTGTACAACAATTCAAATATTAGTCAACATATATAATTCTGTATATGATTGTTCACCCATAATAATGTAAATTAAAAAGAAAAATACATCTTTTAGTCATTAAAATGTAAAATTTGGTTCTTAAAGTATTATTTCGTCTCAAAAGATTCTTGAAGTGTTAATTTTTGTTTGAAACAAAACATTAAAATTTGAGGAATCAATTAAAACAAAACGATATTATAAGGATCAATTAAAATAAATCTTGATAATTTAAGACTTAATATGTGTATTTCAATTAAAAATACATACGTACCCTAATAAAGGGAAGCTGAGGATTCTTATAAACTATTTCTGGCAAATGGCTGCAAGATAGAATATATTAATTAGCATCACTCTGATATTGTTCATATATGAAAAAAATTTAAAAATAAAAAAAAAAAAAATAAAACCTGTGATTGCTTGAAGATGGAAGCTCATTGACATTTAGAAGTTGTGGGCCGCAAGTGAAAGCCTGGTGTGGGGGCCCAAGATCTGTCATTCTAGCAGCCATCCAATTTTGTGGGCTTGGTCCTGGGCTTTGCATAGCCACATTATAATGGGCCTCTGAGCTTGTCATAGATGGATGGGCATTCTGTGGGCCATCTACAGGGGCCTAAAAGTTGTACAAAATGAGTAAAATAACTAATAGTAATATGCAATAATATAATATATTTATGAATCTGCTTATATCTAATTTCTCCACCCAATTCAACCACATTAATTTTCACACAAAAGAAAAACATGGCTAATACTTTTTGCCAAAAAATGTAATACTTTATACTTTTTTTTCAAGAAAACTCACATTTTCTTGAAAAACATGAAAAAATATCAATCGCTGGAAATGAATGGACTCTAAAAATCCTATTTTTTTTTATTTAGTACCTTTTCCAAAGCCAGCGGACTAATTTTTTTTTATATTTTTTAATTGAGTATCTTTTATGGTCGCTCAATAAGGAGGTAAAAAGTATCACTTAATTGTTAAATGATATGACTTTTTTACATAAAAGAATATGTAAAATTGATATTTTATTGATAATTATATCAAAAAGTAATACTTTTGTCTAATTAAATGTTACTTATTGAATTAATCTGAATTGTTGCACATAAAAATATTTGTGCATATGTTGTGCACAAGTTTTATTCTTCAGTTGTATACATGATTTAATGAAGAAATAATTAAGCAAACAAAACCTGTGTTGCTTCAGGACATCGAGCGGAGTATATGCTCCAAAATACGGACCACCACTCTGACAAAAATCCTTCCGGAGAATCGATTGCTGGTAGAAAATAAATATTCAAGTCATTATGTGGACTTGCACAATAATTGCACAATTAGATAATACGTGTAAAATTTAACATCATTAGTATATTAACAATAATATGTCATCTAATTGTACAATCATCGTAGGTAGGGAACCAAAAAATTGATAAAAAGACACTAATTATAGTATTACAATAAAATAATGGACATAAATCAAATATAAATTAATACTTTTATTATAAAACTACTATAATCATATCATATATATATTATTAAATTCACGCTAATAGTCAATAATGTATTAGAAAAAATAAAATTAAGAATGTTACTCAAAACTATTAGATTAATGTGAAAAAATCTTTATTACATAATCTTGAATATATATAGCAACTAATAGTCAAGATATAAGAACACTTATATGAAAAATAATTTTGTGAAACTTTGAGCATAAATATTTTTCTAAATGTTCCTTAGGCTTCATTTTACTAGAGTTTGCACACTTTCCTTTTCGGTACACTCCACACTAATTTGCATATCCTTAAAAAGGAAAGTTATTTCACAATCTCCACCCTTAAAATCTCCATCCTCAATCTACACATTTAAAAAAGTCAACCAAAAAGCAAAATTAATTTTTTTTAATCAACCGTGCAAACTCCCAGGGAACGAAGGAAGTAACATTTTGTGTGTATTTGATAATTGTATAATATACACATACACTCTAAAGTAGTTGAAAATCAAATAACTCGATACAAATAGCTGGAGATGACCAATTCTAACCAAACTATTTTTTTTGTAAATTAACTATTTCTAAAAGTAAATATTAAGAAAATCTCTAAAAATTATTTAAATTTGAGAGGGGCAACTCTCTGCGTCCCTAGTTGTAAGTGATGTTGCATCACAAGGAGGAGAAGATCCAGATGGACTAATAGTAGTCCTTAGTTCAATATAAAGAAAAGAAAAGAAAAGGAAAAAAGCCAATCAAACACTAAAAAATAAAGCAATCATTACCTATGTTTAATTGTTGTTTTAGCTTTAATGAAATATTTATTTATATTTTATTGTTTTCCTACTTTCGTTTAAGACTACCTCAATCACTATATTATAAAAATAAGAACTTTTCAATTTGGAAAATATAATTTTAAAGAAAAAGAGAGAAAATTTAAGAATTTAAGAAGATTAAGGAAAATTAGTCCGGATTTCTTTTTTTGTCAAATTTTTATGTATATCTTAATCTTAATCTTAATTTTCTTATTCAAAACTAAACGACAAGCAAAAAATAAACAAATGTAGTATAAAATTAAATAGCCGCTTAATATATTTAGTTGCCAACAATAAAATTCTCAAAAATCACATAAATGAATCTACAAAAACATCACTAAAATCAACAAAAGGAAAAACCAAATTATCAGATTAATTTCAAGACAGCAGGAAAAAAAATTATATAAATTAGGAAGGCAAGATGGTCTATATACCAACATCCTTGGGATAAATATTAGCCTCTCGAGCAAAAATCTCGGCAGTGGTGTGCATGTTCTTTTTTATTAGATAATTGTAGATGTACAAATCTAACCTGCAAAAATCACAACTTCAAAACAATAAAAAAAATATGCAAAACCAAGAAATTTCATTAAGTTATTTTTTTTTAACTACTTATTTTTTAAAATTTTGAGAAAAATTAGCGAAATAGTATTTTTTTGAGAAATTAATAGAAATAAAAAATTATTTTTTTAAGGATTTAAATGACTGCAAAAACATTCGTATCCAACTCACATCTTTTGTGCATCCCAGTTTTCCATGATGAAGGCGGAGGAAGAAGATGAACAAGGAAATACGAGAGTACAAAAGATTCCTGATCGGCGAAGAAAAGCGATGAGTATTAATGGAAAAGCAAAAACCCCTCTTATATAATCGAGAAATTGAGAATTTAGAGAATAAATGGTAGGTTGGTGACGCCCGATATATTAAGGAAATCATGCAAAAAGTTGAGCAGATAGTTGAATGCCACCTCTGGTATATATGTTAGCCACTAGTACAATAGACGGATTTACATTGGGACCAAGGGACTATTGAATTAGGACTAAGCCCCCGCGTCACAAAATTTTGCTATTACATAAGGTTTTTATAGTCATTTTTAATATAACTTGATTATGTAAAATAAATTATTATATTACTTCACGTGGAAATATTTAGTCACAATTGATGTATTTTTAAGTATTAGTAATAGGGATGATTTTTTTTTTCAAAAGTATCAAGAAAATGATAGAAACATTATAATGTAATTTTATTTAACTAATCACCTTTTTTTATGTTCGGTGTAATTTAATCAATTTATTACTTTTATCATTATCACCGGTAATTTTTTATTTTATTTCTAGAGTCAATTATTATTAATGAGACATGCGGACTAATTCAGGTGGGCCCCTCCTTTATAGATTTTCTAAAATTGAATTTGTATATCTAATTTATCCAATATTTTAAAATTAATAAGCCAAATATTTAAGAGTTCGTCTACTAACTTTTTTAAGCCCTGCCTCCATATTTAGTACTCCCCCATCTAAAAAAATAGTCCTTTTTTTTTTTTTTTTTTGTTGTTGTTGTTGTTGTTGTTAGATATGTAAAAAAGATAGTGCCCTTTTTTCTAGAATTGTATTAAATGCTCATTTTAATAATATGCTCTTTACAAATTGTTCATTCAAATAATTTATCATTTTTAGTTCATCATATTAAATAATGGTATAGTAAAAAATATTTATGTGTATTAAATAAAAAAATTCTTAACATATGTAAAATTTAAATAAAAACTATTTTTAAGACGAAGAAAGTATAAAAAGTTGTATGTAGCTAAAGAACAACTAGAAAAACGAAGATATTATAAACCACGGTGAATGCTGAACTGAATGACACTAGGTCGCCGGTATATTTGGGATTTCTTCCCTTTTTTGTTCGGCCGCTGAATTTTTACAGATTTTCTGGTGGGCTCAGACCCTCATTTTCATTCTTCATTTCCGACTCCAATGAATTTTACAATTCCAATCTTCAAATTCAAATTTGTGTAAATTATTTACTCTAAAACTACGTGGTTTTTCTAAGATAATAAAATAAAAAAGTTTTTAAAATTTGATCAAAACAACGTAATTTTTTTAATGAAGCACTGTAATTGAGATAGAGAATTCGAAGTTAAAAAAATATACAAAATTTATGTGCGGCTAGTGCATTGTGCCCTGAAACTTTTTTTTTAAAAGAATGTCATATTTAAATTAATTAATTTTCTAGTGAATCAAATAAAGGTAAAATTAATCGGCTTTCACCTATGCGAGGTGTCCTTTTGAATAGTTGTCTTGTACACAGAAATTTAGTGCTAGAGCTTTCAATTTTTGTTTAGTTGTTGTATCCTAAAAAACAGACATCTACGCTCTTCGTAGCACCGCACCGAGGGAACAAATCTATTTTAAGGAAACTGTGTCTCGCACGGCCTCGGTTCTTATTGTTGTTACATGATATCTCATAGCCATTTTGCCTTACATTTTTCCTACAATACCTATCATCGGAATAAGTAATACCTTTCAATATAAACAATGATATCTTTTCAGAATCCGCCCTTTAACCCAGACTACACGAATCTTAGATCCGTGCACACATGGTGTACATGAGAATCAGTTATACCAAGTAATTCTCTTGTATACTAAAATCTGTGCAACCCGGGTCATGAGCGATTTTTCATGGAAAATATATTAGTGTTGATGTTGAAAGGTATTACTTGTCATCAACAAGGGTATGATGCTGAAAAGTTATTTGCGATTATATTGCAAGGTATTCCTTGTACTGAATATGTGAATTATGCTGAAAGGTAAAATCTTTCTTCATAACAAGTAATACTTTTCAGTATAAATACTGATATATTTTCATGGAGTCGCCACTTAACTCAGATTGCACAAATTTGAGATCCATGCACCCGGTGTACACGAGAATTAGTGATTTCGAAGCTACACCTGGTCCTAATGCACGGGATGTTTTTCTTCATATATTACACTCATATACAAAAATAGTACTCCCTTCATCCAAAATAGATAGTCTTGGTCCTACTGTTACACAGATTAACTTTTCCTACTTTTACAAAAATTAAGAAATTCTTACTATTACTTCCTTATTTAATATGATAAATTAAATAGTGTTACGCACCCTAAAAAAAAAAAAATATTAGAGTGTCACACGACACAATGATAATGTTAATGCACTATCCTCCGTTTTTTAGACGCCTTCTTAGGTCTTGTGGTATGTTTATAAATAGTTGTCTGTAAGTTTTTTTTCCACACTTTCTCCAATACTGACCCAATAATCATCCCCTACCTCTTAATTTAGATGAGAGTTTCTTTGTCCATTTTTCCTACTTCTTAATTTTCTTATCCTAATAAAAAATGATATTTGAAAAAATAAAGATAGTACTCATTTAATAGGAGTATATTAGGAAATAAGCATTTAACACACTATTTTTTTATATGGAAGGACTATTGTTTTAAGACATCCCTAAGAAGAAAAGTGGACTATCTTTTTAAAACGGTACTCTCTCAATTTAAAAAAGAATGTAATTTTAGACACTTTGAAAATTTTCGCAATAAGTGTTATTTTATCAAAAGAACTACAATTCTTCCAGATTATTTCCTTATTTCACAAAATATATCAATTCTTAATTTCTAAAAAATAATTAAAATGACGCTCTTTTTAAAACGAAAGGAGTAGAATAATAAATTGGACCCGGTGCATGTGCACCGGATGTAAGGTATAGGAGGCCCGAGAAAGATTCCAAAAATACCAAATAAGCCAGTTTTCAAGTGAAAAGGTAGAATGGCATGAACTCATTTTTTGTCAGGGTCTAAATTTTCTGGTATCCACTGAGAAAGATAATTCCTTTGTCTTATGGCCAATGTACTAAAAGTTTTCGTCCACGTTCGATTATATCCTACTTAGACGTTAAATCGTCATTGTTCGTTAAAATTTTTCTCATCTTCTTTCTATTTTATTCCGTCTAAATCGCATTTAGCTTCGTCTAAATCTTAATTAGTCGTTAGATCTCAGTGAGAATTAATTGGCCGTCTTTTAAAATATTGCTAGTAGGTCAGTAATCTGATTTTTTAAACTCTATTTTGAATTTAGTTCTTGTAAAATACTATTATCTATCGTATAATTATGAGAATCTAATTACATGAATGTATGACTGTTTAGTCAACGAAATGCTTTTATACTCATTATACATAATACTTTAATACATACACATAATTTGTGATCAGCTTAGACTATTACAAACATCTTATAAGATTCATCATCTTCTATAAAATTTATAAGTAAGTGTATGGACGATAAGAGGATTTACTTACAAATTTTTGGATGAATTCGAAATCCATCATCAAATTTACATTTTAATTGTGTGAGCGGTGTTTGTATGGTGGGTTTAGTGAGTGTGAAGTTTGAAGTGTGTGTACTGTGTGGTGAGGTATGTATATGTGTGCATAGTGTGTGTAACTTATAAAATTTGAAGAAAATAAGGACTACATATACTTTTTTTTTAAGATTTTGTAAGCTTTAAGAGCTTATTTTTATATATTATGATTATTTTTTTATTTTACTTTACAAACATTTTTCAAGAGTTCATAAATTTCCATACATTTTATAAAATATTTTTGAAAATTTTAGTGCTCGAGCAATCTCAACACAAAAAACTCTGAAGTACTGGTGCAAGAAAGTCAACAAAATAAGTCTGTTTGTGATACATTTTCTGAAATCACAATTGTGGTCACTATTCATATGTTATTTGTGACTATTTGTTGTCACAACATTCTTTACAAACTATTTAAGACAATTTTATGTGTCTCAAATATATTATTTGCGTCCAGGTTATTAAGATGACTAATTAGTGACGACATATTATCACTAATAAGATTGTGACAAATACTCGTTATTTTATATTATATTTTGTTATCTCAAAATACCATTTTTCTTGTAGTGTGGCCCGAAATTGATGGGTTAAGGACTTATTTATTTGATTTTAGAAAGCCAATATATATATATATATATATATATATATATATATATATAAAAGGAGAGAAAAAAAAGTGGTATTGTGCAGTTGTATCAATGCTCAAAGCGTAAGAAATTATTATGACATTTTTACTTTTTAATTGTCAAAACCCACAATATACCAGCTTTAGTTGGAAAACCGCTAAACTGAATTGATTTGTGATTCACTATAAAGGACCTTTGGCAAAAATGATATGTACACGATATCGTGTACCTAAAAAATTATATACACGATATGTACACGATATTATGTAAACCTTATTTGACTTACACGAAGTGGATGATGGTAAGGGTGATATTGAGAATACATTAAATGAAAGATAAAGTAAGTATCACAAGCTAATTATAGGTATTTTAATAATTAAAAAGTCAAAGTGTCATAATATGTTTTACAATTACAAAATGGGTACATTGGAAACCCCCCCCCCCCCCCCCCAAAAAAAAAAAAAAAAACCATTAAAGAGAGGTGCTTAAAATTATGTTGTATTGTTTCATAAATTATACTCCCTCCGTTTCATAAAAAATGTCATTTTAGACATTTTGAAAAAATTCACAATAAGTATCACTTTACTAAAAAAACTTCAATTCTTCCAAGATTATCTTAAACAACCTACTTAATTTAGTTAATTATTTCCTTATTTCTCAAAACATACCAATTAAATATCAATCATTAATTTCTCCAAAAATAACTAAAATGACATTCTTTATGAAACGGAGGGAGTACAAGATATGGTGGATACATAAATTATCCCTCATCAGCATCTTTTAATGAATACACACTAATTTTATTATTCGTTAAAATTCATTGTGCCAAATTAAAAAGGTGAATGATGTACAAACATTTACCATGTGGAAAAAAGGGGGAACTTCTTTTTTACTATTTAATATCATTTGCTAAAAAGTCAAAAGGAATAAATAAATAAATGTAAGAATATATATAGAAAGAGAGACATTAATTATTTATATATATACATACTATCTCTATCTTAAAAAGATAGTTCTTTCAAGTTTCACAAAAATTAAGAAATTCATTTATTATACGTGTAATTACTGCTACACTCTTATTTAATGTGATGAGTAATATGATTTTATGTATAAATGATAATTTCTATGAATCATTTAGTAGGGTATGTCAGGAAAAAAAATGCATTTAATACATTCTTAAAAAGAAAGAAACTGTCTTTTTTTTTTTTTTTTTTTGCATTATATAAAAAAGAAGACTAAGTATAAATAATATTTGCATCAATCTCATAAGATTATTGTAAGGCGTGACTATAGGCAGCATAGACGGAGCCAGGGGGGACAACGGGATCGTTGAGCCCTCTTCAAATGTTAATAATTTTGTGAGAGCATTTTTGTACTTTAAAAATATTTATTTTATTTACATAAGAAAAACCCATCCTAAAAAGAATTAAGTTTTGTATGAGATTCAATTAGTATATCTTATTTAAATTTAGCTACTTTAGTATAAATATACAACTTATACGTACAATTACTAAATACACAGAGATATAGTTTCTAGAAACTACAATTAGTTATTTCTCAGTGATTTTTACGAGCATCTCGGCTAAAAAACACTAAATGTAATACATTAAACTTAGAGGGAAAAATGCTCGAAAAATTATTTAGAATTTTTCTTTACACTTAATGTTTCATTAATTATCTTCCCATATTGAGTTTCTACATCGTCTTTTTACTACCAGTAGCCACAGTTGATGATTTCTTATTTAGCTAAAATATATGAGTAAGAATTATTCATTTCAATCTTCCTATTATATAGTTGATTATCTAGTTATATGAATCTAGTAACATAAATTTAATTTTATTAACTTTTTACAAATAATATTTTTATATTTTAGAATTGACATATATTACTCTATTTTAACACTATAGTTGGATAAAAATTCTGGTTTCGTCTCTGATGGGCAGGCTACTATTTTTTAAACATACTTAATTTCTTCAGACATTCCACAAATATACAACAAAATAGACCCAAAGTTCTCAATGTAGCCCACAAATTCTAATCCTACCCCTTGCATTAAACTAAATTATATTAATTAAAATTACTAAAATAAAAATTAATAACGAAACAAGAAACCGTACCAACTCTCACCAACGCAACCCCGGTGATACTCTCAATTTCTCTACAATTTGGAAGGAAAAACGGAAAATATTATTCTATATGTCCCTAAATTTCCAATTGAAATGAAATAATATTTGAAGATCAGTGTGGTATTTCTTAAACTGATTATTTTGGTGGACAATGCAGCAAATACAACTAAATATACAAATACAAAAAGATTAGATCACGATGAGCAAAATCATCCGAGATGGCAAGGTTCCAAGACCGAAAATTTACATTTTGAACGGATAATTTAGAGAACGACCAGGGAGGGGTAAAAATTTGAAAAATTTAGCAACGGTTATTACTTCCTCATTGTACATTCCATGAATGTCCTTAATACATATCGTTTCCTTATACCAAGTTACAGATCGGCTTGGTCGGAGCTAGATTGTCGGCAAATGTCAAGTTTGAACAAGTCACCTAAAATAATATAAAATAATTTTCGAACCAGCCAGCAACTCAGACAGACTTTTGGTCCGGAAGGAATTTCAATAGAGGTGACAAGATTTAAATTAAAGGACAAAGCAAATTTGAATAAAGCTATGACAAACGTCCATGCATACATAAAACCACAGGCAACGGTATACCCCTCACTTACGAGGAGCGTAAACGGATCGAGTCGAGCCGAGTACTGACAGACTCGAGCCCAATTAATATACTCGAGGCTCGAGTTCAACTAGAGCTCGATTGAATTTTTTCCTTTTTTAAATTCGAGCTCGGCTCGATAGAAACTCGTTGAGCTCGATATCAACTCGGCTCGATTGATATAGTATAGAATATAAAAAAATATAAAAAACACCTTAAATTGAAAAGGTTAATGATATTACAAATGGCTGCTAATGGGAGCCTTAGAGAAAATAATATATATATATATATATATATATATATATATATATATATATGTCAATTCTAAATGATAAACTAATAATTTAACATAAACTCGAGTAAGTATCAATGAGCTTGAACTCAAACTTAACACCAACTCAAATAGCCAGAGCTCGACTCGTTTATCGCGAGTCAATTTTAACAATTTTGCAGGTCAACCCAAGTGGCTCGCGAGTTGTAGTAGCTCACTTACACCCCTACTCAGAAGTCAGAAAGCAATATATCACAAACGTTAAAAATGGGGATTTTCATCCCAAAAATAAGCTAAAAAGTCACTGCACTGCACCCAAAATCGAATAAAAACAAGATCAAGAAGAGCAATGGTAGGTTTAATGGTTTTACAATCATCAAACAAATTTTCTCTATTTTTTTCAGCACATCAAACAACTTATTTAGTAAACGCAGTTGTTTTATTCCTGCAGTATCTCACATGTTTTACATTTATCTCTTGATGCTCTCGCACAAGTTGTCGCCTGGAAACAATCAGATCTATTATTCAGTACGACCGGAAGGTGAACACCAACAAATTGCTCGAGCTGAGCTGTTGGACCCAGCAACGAACAAACAGAGTATAACACAACCATTAAAACAGATGAAACAGTGCATTGCGTACGCCACTCTAAATCTCATCCAATATGGTGCTCTACGGGTAAAAGAAAATTACTATACATCAAATTGATAAATAAACAATGAATTGGCATCAGATAATAAGCGGAGTAGGTAGTCAACATGATAAATAAACAATGAAGAAAGCATAAAGAGTTGCCCGCAGAGAACTCAGAAGATAAAGAGTAGCACATGAAAATCTTTCGACCGATGACAAGGCTTCTGATTTACCTTTTATAATAAAACTAAACTAGGAATACAAGAACACCCCTTTTTTCTAACATATTATGCTATTCGTTTAAATCAATCAGTCATTTAGTCTGTTAGTAAGTAATATATTTTTACACAACAGAAGTAACAAACAATAGATTGAAGCAATCGTTGATTATTACTATAGTTGCTACAAAAAACTAAGTTGAATCACCGCAGTAACACTGACAACACACATCCTTTCACTTTCTTGACAGTAATAACCAGTTTATGGTTGCAAATATTTTATCGCAAAGCACCAACTAATACCTGTCTTGGTTGGAGCACTCTAGCATTCCCACATTATTTAAGCAACTTATAAAAATCAACTGGCGAATATAATGTAATTCAGTTCATCGGCAAAGTGATAACCAATACATAATTATACCACCATCAAGCTACTAGTTATTGTGTGAGAGCAGCATAGTTTGCTTTCCTTTTCACCTTAAAATCATATATTACTGGTGCAACATATAAAACTACTACAGATATTCTCGACTGGACAGAGTCCACAACGCGATAACACTTCAACAAATCATTTAGGCCTAGTTTGGTTTATGTGATAAACCTTGATAAGACAACTTATCCCAATGAATTCAGTGTTCGGTCTTAGAGTTCAAAGCCCAATATGGATTAGTGGCCCGGTTAAAACGCAGGTTAGCCCCTGATTTGACAATTTATCTGTATGCTTGACCCCACTCTGTGCTTGAAAGTTATGGAAATTTAAACACCAAAGGCTTATCTATCAAAAAAAACCAAAAGACAATAGATAAGAAAATTCCAGAACATCAATAAAACCTTATGCTTCAAACCAGACACACTTACTAATAAATAGTGACATCGTTATCCTACCAATCTTTCTATTTTACCTATCCCAACTCCTAAACCAAACTTTCTATTTTACCTATCCTAACTCCTAAATAAAACTAGGCCTTAACAAATATGGCATATGCACAAAATGTACCATGATTTGAATCCCACACTACACGCAAAAACATCAAGTATGAATTCCATATTTCCATAACCAAAACAATCACAGACAACATGAAAGATCAAGATTAAGTTTCTGATGTACCAGAAATCATTACCCTTTATGCAGTTTCCTTGGTAACGTCCTTATCTTCCACATCATTAATCGTTGCATTTGCATTTGCATCCACGCCATCAGCGTCCTCAGCGGGAGGCTGAACCTGTTCCTCCTCCGGCAACGGCTCCTCCACATAATCATTATCAAAAGCATCCTGCGGCACATCATAAATCCTCACCTGAGGCTTCGACGGATCTTTAACGAGCACATACTTCCCCTCCTTCAACTTCATACAAAGGTCCACAATACTCTTAACAATACCCCACATGTTTGAAGTATTCAAATTAATCTGAGTCGCAAAATCCCGTGGTTTGTAACCCACAACCGCCAATATCACATGGTTAAAATGGTCCCTTGGATGAACCCTAGAGACATAACCTAATTTCATCATATCGGCACCGGCTAACAAAGCTTGGGTAGTCCATTTAGCTAACTTGTTAGCATTGTTCTTTAATTCAGTAGCTAAAACTGCACCTCTCTGAGTCTCCAGCTTTTGCCTCCAATCAACACCAGAGTACTTCGGGTCGAACTCATTCAATGCGTTCAGCGTCAAGAACTGCCGCTGATTGTTCAAATCCAACACACTCTGCACCTCACATCTCGACACTAAGTACATATCATCATCTAACTTCCATCTTCTATATCTATAAGCAACTGAAGCCACTTCCTCCCCATCGTTTGCAAACGGATTCGGCTCCTCAAAAGCCACCTTATTCCCATCCCTAATCAAAACCTGCTGCGAAAAGTTCTGATTGATATACGCAGCTTCAACGCTCAAAGAATGGATAGAATTGATGTCCTCCTTAAGATCAGGAAGCGGCTCCTGCGATGTTTCGTGTACAGAGAGTAAATCTAACTGCGAGCCGTCTCTCTTATCGAGAAATAGCTTATTTCCGACGCGCTGGACTACGATGTCCCAGGAATAAACAGACCTTGGAGCACACATTAATGTCGACAAAATCGAATCAGTCGCAAAGACAGTAGCTTTATCCTCATTCGCCAACCGCCTAATAACAGGATCATCAGTCGTCGTAACTTTAAAGAAATTTCGACTCTTGAAGCGCTCCAGCGGCCGGCAATTCTTCGGCGTAATCCGATCATAAGACCGGTCATAAAACTCCAACCCACCGCAAATCAGCAAATCCTCCGGCTCGGAAACCGCAAACGAAAGTTTCGAGAAGGTGGAGAAGGGGATTTGATCTAGCATATTCCACTCCGGCTGAATATCAACTGAGGATTTAAAAACCGACGATTCACGCCGCTGCGGCTGAGAGCGGTTAGCGTTGTACAACCTATCGCGACGCGCGCGTTCCTTCTCAGCGTCGCGCTTACGCGCCTCCACTTCTTCATCGCGGCGCTGGGGGAGCTGAGAACGGTTGTGGTGGGGGTTGAATCGCCACCTAGGGTTGAATTTGGGGCGATTAGGGTTATGGTGGTGTGATTTGGCGGAGGTGTCGACGAGGCGGAAGGAGGAGTCTTCGTCGGCAGCAAGGGTGGCGAAGGAGTCGTCACCGGAGAAATCGAAGGCGGAGTCGGCGTGGTAGCCTCCTTGTCTGGATCCCGGACGGCCTTGATTGGACATATTCCGCGTCCAATCGGCGATCCGCCCCAATTTCTCCGATCGGGAGAAGGGGGCGAAAGGGACTTGGAGGGGTGGTTCGGGACGGCGACGCCGGCGGCGGCAGATTCCGGTGGACCCCAGCCGTCTGGGTTGAATGGTACTGGGCCAACTTCAAATCCCACCATCTTCACTGTGATCTGAGTTAGGGTTCTCTTCTAAGAATCAAGTGTGTAAGAATAAAACCCTAGGAAGAGGGCAAATATTAATAATTTGTAATACTCCTCTTTTATATTCTGATTCTGTGGGCAAATTGGTAATCTCATTTTGTCTCGGCTATCTCTTTATCCGGCCTTACTTGCATAGTATAAATTTTTTTATGAGTAAAATCCTATTCAAATTACTACCTTCTTTTTTTAAGTTGTCATTCTTACTTTAAATAAAAAAATTAAGAGATTTTAAGAGATGATAAATTAACCATCAATTAATTTTCTTAAATTTCTTAATTTTTTTAATTATTTTTATATATTGTTAAAAAAATCATAATTATAGGATTACTATTATAAAAAAATGATAAAAAAGTTAGAATGATAATTATTTACAAACAAAACAAATAAGGTAGAATGACAATTAAAAAGGAGGTAGTACAATATTTTCTTGGCAGTCTTCTGTAGAGCAGTGCACAGTGCGATAAGAGTTGAATATCACGATTTATATATAATAGGACATAGGTGTACGGTGTAATACGAATTGGGTATCACGAGTGATACTTAAAGATATTATCTTATTTTAAATAAATGTGTTTAAAGATTTGGGTCAATGTATTACTAATTTAACCAAGAATACGTAATACATTTAAACATAAACATTAATACATTTTCATCATATATATAACATGTAATACATTTATGCATAAATACTAATACATTTTTGTTCATGACCCGAATTGCATAGATCTACGCTAATACCTTTTGCACAGATCCGTACAATTAGTGTACAAAAGACATACTCCACAATAAATTTATAATTTATATTTTGCCTTTAAAATTCAAGATTACCAATAGCTCGCCTCCACAATTCCATCGGTGTACTCTCTATCGTCTTCCAACAAATCCAACGCATAGCAAACATCACGGTATGTTAAATTACTGTATACTGTGGATCTTTTTAACATCATTGTGACATTTGCATCCAGTTACAACATTTAGAAGACATCGTTCATGGTATGCATCTTCTTACGTAGTAAAGCCTCACAAGCCATAATCTTCTCTCCCTATGAACTCACTTCTTGTCCTTTGGGTTCCAAACAAACTTTTGAGGAAATTCTACAAATGTGAGATATAATTCTATCTTAATCCCATAAGGTTTACCATAGTTAATCTCTTCTATTCTTTTATCAGTTTTTCTCACCAAAACTTGATAGGGATGTATTGCAAAGATATATTTAAAGTTATTTGTTTGCTATAGGATTCGAAAAATTATTATTTCAAATTCTATTAAAAAATAAGAAAAGTATAATATATTACTATTTTTTTTCTAGCAATGTATGTATTACATAACTCCAAAGTGAACGAAGTAGGAATTTGGCTACTTTCTCCTTGTTCACTGCGATTCTGGGTAGATTCACGTGTGTTACTTAATTGAAATGTAGAATGTTCAATAATGTAATCAGGCACAATAGAGCTGTCAGAGTTTTTGTATATATTTGTATGAAATTTGAATCATTAAAATTGCTAGTAATATAAATATGATAAATAATGAAGTTTACTTTATTTTTTTGAAAATAGATGGCAACAACATCACGCATAAGATGCGTATTATGTACTTTTCCGAAAAAACAGTTATATTACCTTTAGTATTAGGTGTCTAATAAAATACATAGTTTTATTAGACACCTAATAAAATACATAGTTTTTCCGAAGTTAGTAAATTGTACTATTGTATTTATCATATCGTTCGTGTAATGAATACATAAAAAGATAGATGGTGGAGACTCGGATGGATCTTTGCATGAAGGTGTAATCCTCATACTTGTATTGGCAGACATATTGTTTGGATAGCCAAAAAAGAGAATTGAGGTGTAGTCGACATCTTTATCACAATAATAATAATCGCGACTTCTAATTCTACAATTTGTTACGCAAATTCAGTTTTCATAGGCAGTAAAGCACATTATGAATTATCTCTAAAAGATTCAATAATATTTGGCTATTTTATTATCAGATATCTTCAATAGAACATTACTTATAGTTGTATTTTAAAATTTTGAAAAAATCGTAGTATTATTAGTAGGGATTTGCAAAAGAATATTCATAGACAAATTAGAATTCATGAATTATATAGGAAATTTGAATATAGGATATTTGATCTATCTATTATATAGACGTTATATATATACATATGCAATAATGATAAGGAACCCACCGGTTAGACATACCAAACAGCGGTTCCGGTTCTCGATTCGAAACCGGCGGTTCCGAAACCGCGGGGGGCTGGAACCATATTCGAACCGTGTAGCTACACGATTCTGGTTCCCGGTTCCCCGGTTTCGGTCTGGTTCTAACCGTTTGTTATATATATATATATATATATACATATATATATATATATTATGCATAAATTTATTTCTGCATTTTTTTAAAAATAAAATGGACAAACTTTAAAGATATGGAACAATAGACAAGAATTTTTTATTATTAACAAATTTAAACAATACAAATTCAGATTCGGTAATAAAATACAATCACATTCAATGATTTAAATTACAATTTTTATATTACAAGCTAAAATCTTACAAATTACAAAAAATATTGGAAAAGGAAAAGGAAAAAAAAAATTGGGCTTGAGTTTTATTTTTAGTAAAAAATTAGTAATTAATTTTTAATTATAAAATAAAATTGCCTACGTATCATTTACCTAGAATATTGCCAATGTCGAGATCAATTTGGATATCGTCCAAATCGATAGGACCCTTCTCATCAAGGTTGTGGAGAAGTTGAGGTGGTGGTGGTGGGCATGAAGAAGATGATGACCCTCGTTTGTTGAAGAAGATGATGGCCCGCTAGACATATTGATTTTTTTGGAGTTGAAGAAGAAGTGAAAATTTAAATATTGGTAGAAAAATAGAATGAACTAGAAATGTAAATTGAGAATACTCTCTTTTTTTTTTTTTTTTTTTACTTGAATCGAAATACAAATATGATTGAATTGAACAATCAAACTAAAATTGCAATTTTACAAGAGAATGAGGCAAGAATAGAGATTATAGAGAGATAGATGAGATTGAGAGGTATAGGAAAAATGTGGATGAAGAAGAGTATTTTTATAGGTGATTTTGGGGGTTAAAAAATTAATTAAAAAAAAACTCAAAAAAAAAATGAGGTAAAATAGCCGCCATTTTTTTAATTATAACGGTCTTGAGATCGTAGCCATTGATTTCAAACGGCCACTTGATCTCGATCGTAGAAATTAAAAAAAAAAATGACGTTGGAACCGCCGGTTCCGGTTCCTAATCGGAGCCTCTCCCAACGGACACTTAATTTGAACCGTTGGATCATCCAACGGCTAATTAATCTGGGCCGTTGATTTTAAATCTAAATAAAAATATATACATATATATAATTCCACTATGCCAGATTTTTTTCCCAAAATTATTACATCAATTTCTTTTGCTTCTCTCATCTCTACCAAAGTCTTCATATTAAATTACGATTAATTCTGAATAGATCATCGTGTTGATAATAAAAAAAATAAAATAAAGAGAACATATATAATCCAGAATCCAATAGTTTTGAATATGATTGAGCCACACAAAAAAAAAAATTGAGAATACAATATAATTTAATAGAATTGAGAAAAGAAATTCATAAGGGTTATTCTTATAAAAATTATTCTATCCTCTATTAGAAATAAATTTTAAAGAAAAACATAGAAAATACATTTTTATTTTAGGATGAATTGAATCAGCATGGTCCATATGATGAACTCATTGATATAAATAGAGTAGGATTTGGATTTAGAATTTTAATTGACAAAGATGAACCAAATCTTTCAAATTTATATGCAATAATCTCCAATGGGTCCAATAATCTCCAATATCCCATATGATAAGCTCATTGATATAAATAAGGTTGGATTTAGATTTAAAATATTAATAGATATATTAAAATAAAATAAAAAAATTGTGGAACTAAACTAAGAAAATATTTTCAAAATCTATTATAATTTAATATTATGATTTTAGCAGAGAGATGGGAGAAAAATAGGTGAAAAATTCTTTTGGAAATAAAAGAAACTCGCATAATGGAAAATTTTAATTTTCTAAAGAGAGATAAATAAAACGGGATAAAATTATTTTGGGAAGACAAAAGATCTTACATAGAGGAAAAAATAGATTATTTTATTTTATTTTCCGGAGTAAGAGGCGAGGAAGGAATAACAAATATATATACCGATTTTTTTGTCAGTGGTGTGAGTGTAAGGGAGCAAGTTGGGATCTATAAGAAAACTCACCGTTCATTTATATAGGAAATTTAGTTAATCTAGGTAATATAATCGAATATATGAAATATAATAATGATTAATCAATCCGTATATGTGATCTTGCTTTTATATAGACGTTTTTTTTCTTTTTATTAGGTATATATCTGCAATAGAATCAATAATCAATCATTATATTTCATAATCCTGATCTTATGTAGTTATTTTTCTTAAAGATCTTGAAATTATTATTTTTTAAATCTTTATCTTTGCTCAAGATTATATTAATATTGGATAGGATAAAAACTTTAATTTAAATTATAATTTATTCATAATCACGGATTTTTATTTGTTAATGTTCCATTTTAATTTTAGATTGTAATAGCAAATGAAAAGCTACATAAAATATCAATTTCAATTTAAAATAAATACATGAACATAATAGAAAATTGAAAATGGAAACCTACTACAATCCAAAATCCAAAAAAAAATCTAAATGAGAATTTGTTGACATTAGCCTTCAAACTCAGCTGAATCTCGAATGACTTGGTTTTCTCTAACATTTTGTCAATATTCTGTTTGGATCTCGAATCACTTGGTTTTCTCTAACCTTGTATACAAATTATAAATCAATTTTGATGTTAGCACAATGTAGTGAAAATAATATAAATCTGTCACATAAAAGAAATTGAATAAATAATTCTTTATACGATTATGTATTGTAATTCTTTATACGATTATGTATTGCCGTACAAAACGTTGATGGTAAGTAAATTTGAATTCTGCAACCATCATAATTGATTTTTCCACAAAATCAACCTTCTGCGTGACTGATTTATTCTTATCGTCATTTTGAAGTAGTCCTTCTGGAGACTCCATTGTAATGTGCCTATCAAGGTTGACATAGGACAATCAAGAAATAAAGAAATGCGAGAAATACCTCGCCACAAACGATGAATCACAAAAAAATGAAGACGAATTTACTTTTATATTTATGGATGAAATTATGAAATCATATAAGGATTAATTCAAAATTAAACTTATCCAATTAGACAATCTTGTAAAGATTTTTTTTTTCCACATTTTTCGAATAAAAAATAATTTGAATAGTCAAATTACATCATATTATATGAACGATTTCAAATTCAAAATTCAAATATCATATGTTAACGGTAACTTATAAGAGTGTGTCTTGTGTGTGACGGTCACACGTGTGACAGAATACACTTTTACAGAAAAAAGTGATACTTTTACAGATAAAATTGATACTTTTACTACATTGATAATTTTACAAAAAAATTGATACTTTTGCTACAAAAAAGTTATACTTTTTTTTTGTTAAAAAAAAGTGATACTTTTACATATAAACATGATACTTTTACCACAAAAAGCGATACTTTGTTCTCCGTCACACCGTGTGACGGCTACATATAAATTTTTGCCAACTTATAAAATGGACGAGAAAATATTAAACTTACTAAATTCGGTTGACTTGACTTATTTTATATATATATATATATATATATATATATATATATATACATATATAGATTAGCATCGTTTCTCATAAGTAGGGGTGTGCACGGTACGGTATGGATCGGATATTTGAAAATATCCAGATCCATACCAAAGTTCGGTTATTTGAAAAATGAGTATCCATTACCGATCCAAAAAATCGGGACGGTATGGTACGGTTATTTATATTTTTTCGGGACAGTTCGGTTCAGAATTTCGGATCTAACGGAACGATTCAATTCGGGTCAGTTCAGTTTGGATAATTGGAGATTTTTCTTTTTATCTTTTAAATAATAGATTCAATTTGAACATGACATATTGACATCTAACTAATATAAATAATTTTATTACATCAAATTTGTTCCAACTTACTAACTTGTGTTTTGAAAATTATATAATAATTAAATATAATATTTTTTAATTATTTATGTTACATATAACTAACTAAAAAATTATAAATAATTTAACTTTTAATTCTTATGTAAATTAATCTTTTAGGGATAATATATTTTTAAATCTATAATTTGTTATTTTATTCGGTTATTCGGTTCAATATAGTTCGGTATGCTTCAGTATGGTTCAATACGGGTTTCGGTTCGGAAAATTGAAAAATATCCTAATCCATACAAAAAAAAATAATCGGTTCAGTTCGATTCAGAAAAAGTCAAATGATTTACGGATTTTTTCGGTTCGGGACTTATTCAGTCTGAATTTTGTTTCGATTTCAGTAATCTCCAAGCTCCGTGCACAACCCACTCATAAGTCATAACAGAGTCCTTTCCTTACTATTAGGAGCTTTTGGTTTTCTTGCAAGTATTTTGATTGTTCTTATTTATGTTATCTTCATAATTTTCCATTCCCCACATTCTTGTGTAAATAATTCACTGAAAACTTCGATATTTTGTATAATATGGAAGATCGTAAATAATATTGATTTGGGCTTATCTCCAACTAATGTACACGAGATTCACCGACCAATTATTAGCTGATAATTAGGAAAACATCTGTTAAACTGGAAAATTTCCTAACATTGTGCCATTAATCGAAAAATACTTCTTTTGGAGTGTGTTTTGTTTGGCAAGGTTGAACAAAAGAGAAGATTGATGAGTTTATGGCAAGGTTGACAAGGGAAATTATTCATGAAGATCTTGAAATCAAAATCATTCCATGAGTGAATAATTGACCGTGTATTGCTCGTATTTGCATTATTGGACAATTTGATGTTTGTGACCTGTTTTGAAGTTATTTGAGTGAATTTAGACCAAAAAGTCGAACTCGACTAAGAATGAATGTTGAGAACAAGTCCCACAAGTAAAAAATAAAGAAAAATCGAGCCAAAGCTTAAGGAGATTGAGCTCGGTCGAGAAAATAGAGTCTCGGCCGAGATAGAAGGTCAGGGAAACTAGGATTTTTGGCTGTAGAAGAGTCTCGACCGAGAATCATTAGTCTCGACAGAGACTTAAGGCTGCCAGCTTGACACACCTCTAGTATTTTGGCCATATCTTGAGATCTACAACTCCGATTGAGATAAAATTGGTGGCGTTGGAAATATGATTCAAAAAGCTACAACTTAACGTGAAACAAGAAAAACCCAAAAATGAATAGAACACCATCAAAAATAGCTTTGAAGTTGGGAAAGCAATACAATGTCGGCCCATTACTTAGCCTACAAGCTCAAAAACGAGTTTTAGACTTATTTTCCTATTCTAATTAGGTTTTTCTCCCTCTTTATCCTCGAGATGTACTCCTATAAATATCTCAAGGCTCTTAACATCAAAGAAAACTTTGGACATCAATTTGAGGAGCACGAATTGGGGATTGGGAAGAGTCAAGATTCGGCATTCCGGGTTTTCTAGTTTTATGTTTTCCTTTAATAGTTTGTTCTTAGCTATCACTATGATCAGCTAAGTTATTTATTTCCGTCTTTAACTATGTTGAACCCTATGAAGATGTGTTTGTGATTATTCCGGTGATTGTTTGACTAAATTGAGTTTTGAAATTATTTATGTTATTTGATTTTTTCATATCTTTTATATGTGTGTTATTTGGACTAATCACCCGGGTAGTGGGCATATAATTATTGCCAGGTCATAAATTCGTAATCCGTAATTGTTATGTGTTTATGTCTAAAAGTAGCAAATAGTGATTTATTCGCTAGGACAACATAAATCGCGGTCACTTATACCGAGCTTGCGAGTATAACACCGTACCTGATCCGTTGCCCTAATTCTTTATGCATTCGATTAACGGTGTTCTAGTGATCGTATCCTAGGACTACTTAATTGGATATGATTAATTACTAAGCGAACATGTAATTAATTATAATTAAGGGGTAACAAGGGTTAGCAAAGCATACCTGTTAATTCTTGGAATATGGGTCTCAGGACTAGTTTGTCAAACGGTTGCAATAGTTACACGAATCATTCGGACTAGGGGGATACTGGTTAAACACGGGAATACTTTTATCATAATTAAATTTATCGTTAGTTAGTTAATTTGTTAGATTAATTGCTTAATTACTTAGTTAATTTCTTCCAAACAACTCCCCCACTTTATATTATATTCATACTCTTATAATTAGTTATATAAATTAGTTTAATACATAATTCGATTGGTTTCTCTGTTCTCTATGGGATCGATCCTGACTTATCCTATCTACTAGTTATGAAAGGAATAGTTAGGTAATAAGAACTAATTCAGCGTGCCTCGACAGCGCGATCATGTCAACATATTCCAAAGATCAAGGGAAGATGTCAAACTTACCAACTTCAACCATGATTCACCAAGTGACAAAAAGGAAAGAAGATCATGATCAAGAGTGATGCGGGAACATGTACTAATTAGTGTGAGGCTGAAGAGATGTATTGTATCTAGACACTCTCATATTCTATATTCAGCAATAGAGAAGTTAGAGAGTTGTAATCGATCAGTTGATGTTCGTCCTTCTAGGAACATCATCTCGTAAATAGGATATATTCGAAAGAATTTTTGTCAAACGAGTTCGGGAGATCTCGTAGTGTAGTAAGAGAGATTCTCTGCACAAAAGTCCAACTGAGAGATCAGGTGGTCGGGCAAGTAGTTAGGGGTAGTGCGTATAGTGTTGGCTATTTAGGAGGGAGTCCTGAAGTTTTGTAAGTCAAAACTGTATTTGTGCAAAACATTTCACTTATAGAAGAGGCCTAAGAGGAAGAGGAATTCTTCCTCGAAAATTTATTCATATTCTTGATACTACTATCTTATCCTTGTTCTTACTTTATAAGAACTTATATTACCTACTAAGTATATTTTTTTTCTGTTACCATTCTATTTATGTTCGTACTTCATAAGAACATAGCACAACACACAAGCACGAATTCTGATATTTCAAAACTCTGTGGTTTGACTTCTCTATATCTATAGTTTACTCTTGAGTGTATTATATATTTTGTACACTTTAAATAAAATTCATCAATACAAATTATTTTATATGGTATCAGCAAAGCCCTAACTCTCACGAGAACTACCCTCTCTCCGACTTCAACATGTCAACTGAAAACTCCTCCAAATCGCCATCTAACGTCGTCACTAGACCACCATCATCACCATTACCCCAGCCTGTAATTCCCATTCTCGCCCACCACCACATTCTCGTCAAGCTAACCACAACTAACATCACTTCATGGCGTGCATCCTTTCTAAGCTTTGATCTAATCGGTCATATCAACAGCAAAACTCTTCGCCCCGACTCTGGTGACGCTCAAGCTGTTTCTCGTAGGTTCCAACAAGACCAATTCATCCTCGCGGTGATTTTTGGTTCCCTCTCTGCTGAACTCCAGCCCATCGTCAACTCTGCGTCCACCTCCGCCGAAACCTGGTAAACTCTTTCCCGTATGTTTACGAGCACTTCCCAATCTCGTGTTAATCAACTGAAGATGGACACGTGCGTTGACAGGGTCACGCACAATTAAGGAGTATATGTATCATCTCAAAGCCAAGGCTGATGAATTGGCTCTCTTAGATCAACCGTTTCGTAATGACGATCTCACCCTCTACGTGATCAGCGGCTTGGGGTCTGCATATTGTGAAATTGTTGCTGGTATCTCTGCTTGCAAAACTCCATTTTGTTTTTAGTAGCTTCATGACAAGCTTTTTGAACATGAATTGCATCTTAAGTCTCTTAATGCAGAAAACACCAATCTAGTGGCCTCCGTCACAAAGCTCAGCATGCCGCATCATGGCACTTCCGCCACAACTCTTCCCATCTATCCGGTGGCCACTACCAACAGCCCGACGAACATAACCAACAAGCTAGCACTGACCGTTGTTCGTGGTTTTCAACAGTCAGAGGCCATGGATGTCGAACGGACAACAATGCGGGTTGTCGTTCCACTGTTATTTGCCAACTTTGTGATACCAACTAATGACAATCATTCATGACAATTACGAATCAAGAACTAATGAATAGCAACAAAAAATTGAATAATAATCGAGCTATCATTCAATTTCATAAACAATTTCTATATAGATATGCTGGAATTCACAAGTAATTGAATTAAACAATAACAATACAATAACGCAACCTCACAATAACATAATTGAAATTATAGTCCTTGAATCATTAAATAACCTTAGCAAGCATGCTGGAATTGATATTCTTTATAAAAAATAGTCTAGCAATTGTCTTGAAGGAAGAGGAAAAGAGAAAAGGGAAAAATACTGTAAAAGTGGCGTGAATTTACTGGAGAGGAGAGAGGGGTAGAGAGAGCGCATATTAAAATTATTGATACTGGACTGCGCGCCCCTCTCTTAAATTCACCCTAGGAATTCTCTTCCCTACTCCTAATCAATTCTAAATCAAATTTTATCTCTAAAAGGAAATATCTAACGTAATATCCAAAATAATTACTCCCTCCGTCCCGAGATAATTTGCATACTTTTCTTTTTGGGGTGTCCCGAGATAATTTGCACATACTTAAAAAGGAAATTTCTCTTACAATCTCCACCCTTAAAATCTCCACCCTCAATCTCCACATTTGAGAAAGTCAACTAAAAAACAAAAAAGTAGATCTTTCTTATTCCACGTGGAAAAAGTCAACTAAAAAATAAAAAAACAGATCTTTCTTATTCCACGTGTCGGGAGGGGTGTGAAATTATATCGGAACGGAGGGAGTACAAAAGTAATAACAGTTTTTGTTGAATAAAATTCTTAATAGACTAACTTGAATATGATATTGATATCATGACTCATCTGACAATCTCCAACTCAGTCCATCTGATATTCTAGCACATCTTGGCCCAATTCTCCATAATTTGAGTTCAAAAATTAACTTTAAGTTCAAATTTTCTTTAAGCCCAAATATTTCCTTCCTACAATTAAAGAGAATTAAATAGTCCAGATAAAATATAGAAATAGACTAATTATTAAAAAATATGGAATAATAAAGACACATCAGAAACGTTAGTATCCGAAATGTGTATGCTTGGAAAAAAACTTAGCATTAGAAATGTTTATGGGTCAAGTGGGTCAATGTAAATACGTTTTTGGTGATCACTTGACACTAATCAATCAATTTGATTCATTTTCTAATCATAAGGACTAAACTCATCTCAAGTTTATGATATTTCTAGAATCTATTTGGAAATATGCTATCTGGAAAAAAATTACCCCACCAAAATTTTCCTTTTGCACTTGGTTGCGATTGCAAATAGATTAGCTACTAAAAATAATCTCTCTTTTATTGATACAAACCCTGATTTCTTTTTATGCGCTAAGATCTTCTATTCATCTGCTTTTTCGATGTAGCTCTAACAAAATTTTTTGAGATCGTGTTCGCGATTGTCTTGGCCTTTCTTGATCTATGACCAATATTGCTAGTGCTCTTACATGGATAAAAAAAGATTGTATTAGTTGAGTGCGTCTACCAAATTTGGACAGCCCAAAATGAGCTCAATTTTTTAAGATGTCCAATGTGCTGCTGATAGGGTTTGTTGCAAGAATTAGGAATAATGTCTACAAAGTTATTGTTTCTATTTATCCCTAGAGATATTGTTAATTTCTAATGTCAGTCCGTTGAGGACGAAGTTGGATAACTCAAGTGACAGAGCATCTACTACCTAGGCCTTTGATTCTGGATTCGAGTCATCGTAGAGGAAAGAGAGGATTTTTTCTTTGTTTCTTAGATTAGGAGAAAAAAAAAATTAATGTCAATCCGTTGAGTTGCTTTGGGCCGGCTCAAAGAATCATCTGGCATACACTGTAGTCCATTTCATATGATTTTTTGGTCAACTCGTGACTCATGTTTTTATCCCATTGAATCGGTCCTGGTGTTGCCAATAATATTTCGAGTCAAATTTTCTTTGGTCCAATACATCTAAAATGTTGAGTAGGCTGGAACACCCCATTAATCTTTGGTTGGTAATTATTGCTGTATAGTATTTTTTGGTTTCACGATGACTTGTAATTTTCGTGTGCTTCACTTGCCAAAAGATTTGGGTGGTCCATTTATGGGATATGAATTGTCTATTTTTTGTTTTTATTTTTCCTTTTCAGTTTTGTTGTGATTGGATCATCATAAAAGAAGAAGAAGAGTGGCTTTTCGTGTTTTCGTGCGGAGCCAAAGGGCCAAAGAAACATCAAACTTTTGAGACCATAGGGTTAGTCGATGGGAAGAGGGATGTGCGAGGGTGGAGGTCGGTAGCGGTTGCCAAGGACCTACAACAGTGATCGGAGTTTGACTCAGATCTGGAAAGGAACAAAAAAATCAGATATTTTAAATAAATTTTTGAAATAATTTTAGGATTTTTTTAAAAAATTCATATTTCAGAATAATTATATATTTTTTAAGATAACTTTAAGGTACTTAAAATGATTTTTTTATTCTTCCAGAATTATTTTTATTTATAATTTTGATATTTTCAAACAATTTTAAGATTTTCCAAAATAATTTCCCAGATTTATAATTTAAAACTAAGAATTTTAAAATATTATAAATTTAGTTATCATTTTAATTTATATATATAAACTACTTCATAATGTTTTTAGGTGTTTTATATATTAGTATAAATTTAGATTATAATTTAAATAATATATTGTTCTAACACATGAGAAGAAAAACTGCCACATCAGCTCCATTTTTTAGCAATTTTTCATAACATAACGAGCATTTATAAAACGTGCAAAATATAAAAGGTATTTTATTAAATAGTTCAAACATACATGATATTTTTATTAATTTTCTCTTTATATATAGTGCAATTGTTTAGCTCATTTCTAATACACCACTATTCAGTACAAATTTTAAATAGTATATTGAATAGTATAATTCACAATAAATATAGATATATTAGAAAATTAATTTGTAAATGAGTATTCATATGCACAATTTTGTGGCTTGCTATTTGTATTGGGTTCACTTTTATTAAAATATGCCCAATCTAATATTGCATTGCAAATTTACAACGAACACCTCGAGCCTAATTTCCGAAATAGAATGGGATAAGAATGATTAGGGAATTTTATGGGCTATACACAGGGACGGACCCAAGTGGGGGGCAGGGGGGCACTGGGCCCTCCTGACCCCAATATAATGTGCTATTATATATATGTGTTTCATTTGGTTCGTCACAATGTGCTATTATATATGTGTATTTTAGTCGACTTTAATATAACATAATTAAATAGAATGATAATTCTATTGTTTAACTTGAAGTAGATGAATGTGTTGTGTATAAGCAATCGAGATAAAGATGTTAGAAAATATAATGAATATAACATTATATCTTAATTTTTTTTTTTCTTTTTGTGATAAATCAATTTATTGATTTTATCTAAATTGTTAGTATTTTTCTAATTATATTTAGCGGGCGCACAACGGTAATCTTCTTTTAATTTTCTAAGATATTATTTTTTAATGTAATTTATCCAATATTTTAAGTTTACGGTCTAGTTATATAAAATAATTTGATTTCTAGCCTACTCAGTATCTGTCCCCTACTTGGTAAAAAATTGCCACATGAGCATAGTAAAAAAGATGCATGAGACGAACTCCTAGATCCGTCTATAAATGGGTCTCCCTCATCTAAATTTCTAGGTCCGTCACTGGCTATACATGACTGTTAAGTCTATTAATTGTGTCTATAAATATCTTGTCTAATTCATAATTTCTTACGCAAGATAAAAAATATTACACAACTTTTCTTTAGAATATTATGTTTATTATCTCATTCACAATGATACATATGATATGACATAGCTTGATAAAGGAGCTTAAGCAATGATATGGTGCTCTCCAATCAACTTGCGTTTTTGTTTAATCACCTAATAGAATCCCCAAAGACTTAAAAAATCACTAAATCTGAAATAAATAAAACCGGATTTATAGTAGAAAATAAAAGGAATTTTGGTTTATATCACCTCGAGTTTTTTAGATATAATTTTAGAATTTGTAGAATATTTATAAACATATGTCGTTTCAACTTTTTGTCCCCATTTTTTTCAATATTATCTCTCCACTACTACTAAACAAAATTTCTAATTTTCAAACATATTACATTAAAACCTCTATAAATTAATAAACTCTTTAAATAATAATCTTTTCCTATTCCAACTTAAGTCAGTTCAAAATCGACCAATTTTTACAAGATAAAAAGATAATATTTTATTTTGAAAAAACCTCTATAAAGTTACTGGTCCCATTGATATCATAAATTAACAATTTCTTCAAATTACAAAAATATACAATTTAGTAAAATAAGAATCTTAGTTGATTGCTTCTTGGTAAAACTCAAAACTACTTGGAGCTCATCTCTAATTTTTTTTTTTATCTCATTCAATAATTCTGGTGTTGTATTCTCGAATTTTATCCACTATTGTTACTTTTGGGACATCTTTTAGATGAGAAGTCATTGTTGTATGATTTTCATAAATTTGTATTCCGTTTATATAGAGGTTCCCTTTATGATGAATATGATACATCAATTAATATTAAATACATTCACTTAGTTCTTTACCAATGATTGTACATTGAACACATGATTGCAAGTGAATCGCATTCACTTTATACATTGAATTTTATTTGCAGTCAAAGTTATGGTATTATGTATTTGATTATTATGATGAATATCATTATTACATTAGTTCAATGAATATATAATAATTAGATGCACTCAAGGACGGACGCACGCAGAGTCCAAGGGGGGCACTGGGCCCCGTTATAATGTGCTATTATATATGTTGGTCCCATCATAATGTGCTATTATATATTTATTTTTCTTTAAATTTTAATACAACTTAATTAAATAAAATAAATAGTAATATAGTTTCATTTAAATTAAATGGATGTATTGTTCTGTATAAGCAACAAAGGTAAAGATGTTAAAAAATATAATGAATATAGAGACATTATATCATTTTTCTTCTTTTCGTAATTAAATAATTTATTTATCTTATCTAAATTGGTAGTAATTTTCCAGTTTTATTTATAGAGTTGACAATTGTTGAAGCTCATGGACATGTTTAGGGGGCACACAACGGTAGTCCTCCTTTTAAATTTTTTAAAATATTAATTTTTAATGTAATTTATCCATATTTTAAGTTTAGAGCCAAATTTTAATTTGATTTCTAGCCTGCATAATTTGTCTCCTATTTGGTAAAATATTGGCACATAACCTTGTAGTATAGTAAAAAAATTAAAAAAAAAAAAAAAAAAAAAATCACCCCGTGAAATGAACTCCTAAATCCGTCTACGAATGGACCCCCTCGGCTGAATTCCTGGGTCCGTCACTGGATGCACTCACCTTTATGAAAATAAAATTTATTCATTGTACTGAAGAAAAAAAACTCTTTAAATTAATAAATTATTAGTTTATAGATAAACTAATACGTCTCTAAAATAATAAATTCTTTCGGTTCCAACAGTATTAATTTTTAATAGAGCTTTTACTGTATACTCCCTCCGTCCCGGCCCAATTTGCCTACCTTGACCGGGCACGGGGGTTAAGATAAAGTAGAGTTTGTGGAATCTTTGACTTTTTGAAAGATGGAGATTGAATGTGGAGATTTTGAGGGTGGAAATTATGAGGAAAATTTGTCATTTATGGGCTGACAAATTAGATTGGGACAATCCGAAAAGGAAAGTAGGCAAAATAGAGCGGGAAAGAGGGAGTATCAAATACCATAACTTAATAAAATAAAGATAATATAAATAAAATAAAATAAAATGAGATAAAAGAGGGGAACAAAATTAAGGAATTTAACGGGGAGAGGTAAAATATAGTCATATAATTTATTTGTCTATTCCCCATTTCTTAATTCTGTTCAAAGCTAAAACTGTATTTAATAAACAGGGAGACAGTACAGCCGAAGGTCACATGACTCACATCACATATTCACATACAAGATAACCTAGTAATAAATAATCTCCAAATAAACTCATATATTCACATAAAAGATAGGCTAGTAATAAATAATCTCGAAATAAATTCTCAAACGGAAAATTCTTATCTGCCTCTACCGTAGTGCCTGCACTCCACTGAATGCATACATCTATGGTAGTAAAGGCACCTATCGGCAAACTTCCCAAAACAAACCTTTCTTTAGATTCATTTAACTTGCCAAGAAACTAACCTCTCCTCTGTTCCAACCAACCCATAATAATTACTATGAAACAATCACAGTCACTAATGCTGATCTACAAATTTGCAGTTAACTTCCAAACCTAACTCAATTGGTCTAGATACATTTAACAACCAGACAATATTTCTTCTATTATTACACATATTGCAGTACATACAGAAAGCAAGATATGCGTGAATTGGGGAATATTTAGATGCATGCATTCAATACCAATGTATAATGGCAATTAAGGAAAATGATACCTTTTTCATGCTCTCTCCAATTTTGTTAATAAATGCCACTCGCTAGAATTGAGCCATACCTGTAATTTCTCTCGTCTTGTAGCTTCACCTTTGTACAAAAGGATGTCATAGGGGACACACGAATCATGCTTTTGGCCGTGCGCTATCACCTAATCTACGAGAGAACATGTGATTCAACATACGGTAAAAGTATAAGAGAGAGCTGTGGATGTGAATCTTACTGGAAACAATGGGTAAACGACCTTTAATGTATGCACCTGCAGTCGAAGTAAAAGATTGCTTTCCATAGCAATGTCAGTGTCACAAGAATAACAGAGGCGAATTGATTTACTCACTTACATTCCACTTAAGAATCCATGATCATGTATGATGTTAATCGACAACAAAAAGTAATGTAAGTTATGAAACAACAATGTGAGTTTCGTATAACAAATTAATAATATTACAGAAGTGATGTGAAGCCTCTACCCAATTGATCTAAAAGCTCGCGTGCAAAATGGAGACGGAAAGATACAACCAAATGCAAGAGTGTATGTGATGATCGTGCGCCATTCATCTTCCACAGAGGCATATGTTTAAATGCATTACTAAAATCTAAAAACTTCAGGCACAGATTGAACGGAGAAGAGAGAAATAAAAGAAACAAACATTTATTGTAACCGGTTTTTAATTACAAAGGTATCTAGTAAAACTACAAAAGCCAGATCACCCGGAAAAAAGTCAGGTAAATTTTGGTTTCGGCATAGATGAAGTAGACTGATGAGTAGGACCAAGTTTCTGGATCCAATGAAGCAACCCCTTTCTATGATCTTGGCATGTTGGACTTTGTACCAGATTCAGGGTTCCGTCACGAGCTAACGAAGACTCAAACTCTTCTAGAACCTTCACAATCTGCCAAAACTCTGGCCTCTTGTCTGGTTGCAAAGACCAACATTGTTCGATCAAAGCCTTCATCGCCAGAGGACAGTCCTCCGGTACAGTAGGCCTCAAATTCTACGAAAAAATCAATCTTTAGTAAACCATGAGGCTGCTTGCAAACACATTTAAGCATTAAAATCACTTCAAATTGAAGGGGTGTTTGCAATGTTATACTTGGCCATTAAAAGTGATTAAAAGCTGATTTGGAGAAGCAGGTTCTGAAAATGACTTTATTTCCAAACACAGTAGTATTCTATTTTACCACAAAAATCAAGTTAAATCACTTTTCTCAAAGCACATTCATTTAAACACCCCCATGTCAAGAATCAGATGGTATCATTCTTCATTGAACTAGATTACTCAATTATGTAACGAACAGAAGAGACGAACAAGTTTACCTTGCTGACGACAGCAAAAGCAGCTTGTATAGGAGTCATATCTACATAAGGCATAGTTCCAGCAACGAATTCCCACAAAATGAGGCCAAAGCCATAGACATCGACCTTCTTACCATAGTGCTTGCGTTTGATCATCTCCGGAGCCATCCAACGGTACGTGCCTGGATCATCCGCGAGAAGATCACAATACGCCACCTCACAAGCAATGCCAAAATCAGCCACTTTCAGGTGGAAATCTTCAGTGATGAGAATATTCTCCGGTTTCAAATCGCGATGAATCACTCCTTGTGAGTGAATGTACTCCATCCCTCTAGCAATGTCCAATGCCATCGAGATTAGCTTCTCCAATGGAAGAGGCTTTCCCGGATAGAGCTTGCGCAAGTAGCTTCGTAATGAGCCTGCTGGCAAATACTCGGTTATGATGCAGTATACCGGCGGTTTTCTGCATTCACCTATAAACTACATTCCACAAGACAATTAGTATAACACATAAACTAACATGAAAACTGGGAAACAGAGCAAGAAAGAGAGAGAGAGAAGCTACCTTGACTACATTGGGATGATTGAAACGAGATAACAAAATAATCTCTCTTGTAAACTGATTTTGCAAACGAGCGGAAAGCGCTCCACTTTCATCATCATCCGGAACTCGGATGATCTTAACAGCAACCGGTTCGTCCTTATAAATCCCATGATAAAGCTGGCTATGAGCCCCTTGAGCAAATTTCGTCCCCAAAAACAGCTTCGAAAGGTCAACAATGTGCTCGTCTGCACTTTCAACCGATGTAACCCTTCCCCCGCCATGATCGAAATACTTCGACCATGTTGATTCCTTACTCTTACCGAACTTCATGGAGGTGAAGTGCCTAAGAGGACTCGTGCTACGTGGCGATTTTGATCCATGATTCTTCACAGTAGGAGGCGATTTCGATCTGTGATTGTGATCGTCCCTCCTGCGCGGGTGGGGAGTGGAGAAACGCTTCTGGCTGGACCGCGCCTCCTTGAAGGTGTCGGAAAGCTTCACCTCCGGATGAGGGGATATTGCACGCTGCGTGTTCGGCAAATTGCTTCTGTGAGTTTTGGTTGGAGTCGTCGGAGCAGGGGAGGCTCTGTTAGTCCGGGGAGAGAGGGAAAGAGACGCTAATCTGGATGAATCGAGACGGTGGCATACAGTATGAGAATATTTTGCTCTCCTTATCCATGAACTACCCTCTTCCTCCATTTTTAACCGTGATTTTTCCAGAAAACGAATCTCAATTCAATTCAACCCCTCCGTCAAATTAGGGAGAGAGATGAATCGAATTCCACGTCCATCAAGCTTCAACAGCCATTCTAATCAATAATTCACAGAATCGGACTCAGAAATCGAAAATCCTGGAGGCGAATCAGAAATCGAAATCCTGGAGAAATGGAGCAAGCAGAAGATGAATCCGGAATCGTCGAGCAGTATAAACGATTAATCCTACAGAAATGAAGCAAGCAGAAGATGAATCTGGACTCGTCGAGCAATATAATCGATTAATCCTGGAGAAATTAAGCAATCTGGGATCGTTGAGCAATATAATCGATTAATCCTGGGAAAATGAAGCAAGCAGGAGATGAATCTGGACTCGTCGAGCAATATAATCGATTAATCCTGAAGAAATGAAGCAGGCACAAGGTGAATCTGGAATCGTCGAGCAACACAATTGACTAATCCTAGAGAAATTAAGCAAGCAAAAGGTGAATCTGGAACCGTCGAGCAATATAATTGATTAATACTGGAGAAATGAAGATGAATTTGGAATCGTCGAGCAATAGAATTGATTACATTCAAACAAACCTCATCAAAAACGAAGTAGAAGAAACCCTTTCAGCTTCAAAGTCAAACTGCACCTTCCTTCAAAGCCTGAGCGCAGGCCCCAAGACAAATTGGAAATCAACACGTTAACAACCCTAATTTAATAATTTAATAGGAAAACAACAAAAGTGTACTCAATTCATGGCGTCAAATTAAAGAAACATCATCATCATTACATACCCCCCACTCGCCACCAAACAATACTAATTATTGAATCGGTTCATAAAATTAAACAGAATAATTAATGATCTTGACTTACCAAAAGGGTGCTTCCGATTATTTGAAACTCAGGGAAGAAAGAAAAGGGGGAAACAAAGATACTTTATACGGAAAATTGACCCATTTCTCAAATCCAAATCCATGTACAATACAAATACAACATGAATCGAGACTTTTTAAGTTTTCACATATATCTATTTATTTATTTATATAATAATAATAATAATAATAACTATATAACATCACTAATACTACCTAGGCAGAATATGTCCGGACAAATTTATATTTTAGTTTAAGGGTATAATAGGTTAGGATGTGTATTGGAAATTGTAAAAGGTGTATTGGAAATTGTAAAATGTGTGTTGGAAATTGTAAAAGGTGAGGTAGGTAATAGGGTGCAGATGTGGAGGGATGGGCCATCCAGTTTAAAGTGAAATACGTTGAGGATGTCCCATGCCACATCCGGATGGGGACATCCTAGTCCAATTATCCCCTAAGACTGAATTATCAATCAAAAAAAATGAAAAAAGACACCAATATTTTAAGATTGCTTCAAATAATAGTTACAATTAAATCTCGTCTTCTGAAAATTACCAATGATATTAGTAATTTCAATTAGAACATCATCAGAGAAAAGTAATTTTAACTAAAAAAAATGTGTCCAAATAGCAAGCTCCTAATAACAATAACAACAATATTTTCTCCGTCCCACCTTATATTGCACAGTCTAAAAACGAAAAATTATAACATAATTTACCTTCTTAAAATTTTCACCCTCAATCCACCTAAAAAAAATAATCAAAAAGCAATTTTTCTTAATATTCGTACCATCCCTGTGCAAGATAAGCCGGGACGGAGGGATAATGAATATATATACGTATTTTGTGCGGGAGAGATGATTCGCTGGTGGACCCGATTATGGTGGAGCGTGATGGGTAGGGTGAGAGGTGGGGTCCACTCTCCAAAAAGTCAATAGTGGTGGGAGAGAGGGAGAAGATTATGAAGAATACAAAAGTCACTGTCAAACGGAATTAAATTAAAAATTCAAAAGCAAAAATTGGAATTCTTTCTCTCCTTTTCCTTTTCTTTTTCTGAAAACCCCTTTTTCCCTTTTCTGAAATAAAGATAAAATAAAAAAATGCAAAGAAAAAAATCTCTTCACTTTTTGTCATAGAGGGTGTTTGCAAACTCATTATCAATATTAAAATCACTTTTGAAAAGCATTTTAATTTCAAGGAGTGTTTGCAAACTGCTATTTCATCACTATAATCACTTCCTAGAAGTGATTTTGAGAATCCCCAAAATCCTAGCTTTTGGGTGCTTTTGACTTTTTTTACAAATAAATGGAATTATTTTTATTTTATTTATTATATTTTATTTGTTTAGAATCACTTTTTCTCCAAACACTACGAAATTCTAATTTTACCACAAAATCAATTTAAATCACTTTTTTAAAAGCACAATTGTTTGCAAACACCCCCATAGTAAGCCGAAAATGAAACCTTCTATAAAAATTACAACGATCTTATCAAACTATCAGCAATTTTTACACAGATTATCAAATTTTATTTTTTAATACTGATATATGCAAATTATACAGGTTTATCAAATAAACCATAAAACCATTTTTCAATAAATTTTGGTGGCTTTTTTTTACTAATTCAAATACAAAATTCTCTAAGTATGTACCGGAAGAAAAACGAAGTACAAACAAAAAAGCCCTTAAATTTGGCGTAAAAATTCGGTGAAAGTGGTTCGGAACATTAGTATAGTGGTTTATTTGTCAAACTCTTATAATTTATGTATTATGGTGCAAAAATCGTTGATAGTTTGGTGTAGAATAGGCCACTAGGATAGGCTAGGTTGATTTTAAGAAAATATATGTTACTCCCTCCGTCTCGGCTTATTTTGCACAATTAACCAGGCATGGATATTAAGAAAAAACAGATTTTATTTTTTCTTTGATTTTTTTAAGGATGAAGATTGAGGGTTGAGATTTTTAGGATGAAGATTATGGGAATCAATTTCTATTTTAGGGGTGTGCAAAATAAGTTGGGACGACTTTTCGAAAAGTGTGCAAAATAAGTCGGGACGGAAGAAGTATATTTTTAGGATTTCGCTTGAGAAAAAACATAAATGTTTATTTTTGTGAAATGTTTTTTCTTTTTTTTTTAAAAAGTTATTTTTGTGAATTGTTGTTTGAATTACAGTAAATATGGTATGAAATTATTGATGTCGCCTTTCATGCTTAGACAAAGTCTTAAAACACCACTCACAAAGACATATTCGTAAAATGGTTTCAAAATAAGATATTCGTAAAATATCCCAAATTGGTACGGTTCGCACGGATACGTATAGATTTGTGCAATGTTCCATTCTATACCCAAACTGTCGTTAATAATTGGGCGATTTTGTTTAGGGTTAATTATAGAAAAATCACGATCCTTGGTTCAATTTTCAATTGCAATATGTCTTTTAAAATTTATCAGTGGTTGGTCATCAATTTTTTTTTTTTTAATACAACATCGACTAAAGTTATTGATATTTTTGTCGCCGTCACCACAGTTAAATGCGTTTAGACAAGACCTTCATTCACCCTCGACCAATTTCACAATCCATCATTTTCACTACCATTAATTGGGAGTCGAAGAAGTGACATAATAACTTCAATCATCGATTAACAACAATGAAAATGACGGATTGTGAAATTAGTCGAAGGTAAATGAAGCCCTTGTCCAGACACATTTAATGGTGGTGATAGCGACACAATCAGATGTCAAAAAAATTAGTCGATGTTGTAATTCAAAACAATTAAAGTTAGTGATCAACATTGATAACTTTTAAAAGTCATGTTGCAATCGAAAATTAAAACAAAGGTAGTGATGTTTTTGGCATTTAACCCTTTTTTTAATAAGACTATTATTACTTAAAAAATATTGACGTATAATTTTTTTAAAGTAAAGATGGATATGTGGGTCAACCCAAAAAAGGATTGGTAAACGCGTCAAACAATGCGCGACACCATTACAATCTCTAGATATATGAGAAATTGTGTAAAAATCAGGCTCATACACAAGCCTCTTTATTTCATCCACAGTCATTCAAATAATCTATTTGCTCTATAACTACATGCACAACATACAAGGATTTCGTAAAGTTGCATACCTTCATAACCGAAAAATCTATAGAAATCGAAGGTTGGAGACCGCATAAAACTTGAAAGACCAGAAAGACACATTTAAAAATAGAGATCAGTACCCCATGAGGCGTTAAACAAAAAACAAAACGAAATAAAACAAATCAAAATACATAATCAATAACATATTAGAAGTATTCTCCACCCGCTTTATCATTGAAGGATGATGGTGTTGGAAATTGATTTGGAATTTTGGGTTTTGACTCAAAATTGACCAATTTAATTAATTCAATCCATTTGTTAAAAATGGAAACAAGTTGCAAATTCATAATCTACACTTCGAGTAGATGAATTTAATGTATTAATATGCTCAAAACCAATTTCGGGTGAATGAGATATTAATTGTCAAAGGTTGCAACTTAAACATGGAAGTTGAAGAGTTTATGAAGTAAATATATGGAACTTGTCCCACATATAAAATTGGAGTAAGTGGATACTCTTTATTTAGTAGAGCACTTAATAAGTAGTTATCAAGTGTGTTCCCCTATGGTGGACCTTATGGTGGATCCTACCCGAGGATGGGCTTCGCACCACCCGAGCTCGGGCCCGCACGTCGCACATGTCGCATTGAGTCGCTTTAGAGGCGCACTTTGCACTTCGCACGTACGCCTCGTCTGGAGGAGCCTTAAAGTTTTGGCTAGGTCATCCAGACGGATGACTCACGGGTTCGTGGCGGTGCGGTGACGATGGACCGATCCGGTCAGGAACCGGATCGAACCGGACTGGATCGTTGGGCGGATCGGACCGGCCGGTGGGTCGAACCGAGTCGGCGGTTCGGACCGGTCGAACCGGACCGGGGCAGTGGGTCGAACCGACCCGCCAGCGAACCAGTGCGACCCGTCGCCCGCCAGGGCGCGGGTCAGCCTGCGGGTGCGACCGCCCAGCGAACTGGTGGGTCCAGTCCAAAGGGTGCAACCAAGGGGTGAAGAGGTGCCTTTCCAAAAAGGCACTTCAACTCTTCAACATATATAAATAGGCCCCTCCACGTTTCATTTCAGACATTCGAATTCACAAGTTCTTTGCAATTCAAAAGCTTTTCTAAATTCTGCATTAGTAGAGTCCGAAAGTTCCAAATATCCGAGTAAGTTCGCCGATAACTTCCGACTCGTAGTGCAGCGGTCTGAAGTTTTAAAGTCGTTGTATCTTGGAGGCGTTTTGCTAATAAACGTATTGCACCAGAGTACGTGGTAATTTCGTTTTACGATATAGAGTCAAACTCTAGCCTCGACTTTGTCTGAATTTTTACATCTTCGTCTATACAACCACATACCGAGATATAACAGATGGGAATATGTTTAAACTTTTAGGAGATGTAAAAAATAATCGAGCGATTTTTAATCGGGTCAATCTTATCGATTTCACCCTGAGCCTAATCTTAGTAGTTTCAGGCTAATTCAACCATTATCAATAAAACAAGAAGAATTGTTTCAAAATATATCTTATTAGCTTTTGGATTAGTCGGACCGCTACCGGCCAAGTAGAATTGTTCGTAATCGGTTTTAAAACACAATTTACTCCTAATCCAGTTTAGCATCGCCGAGAAGTTTGGTGACATCACTCTTGATCCTGTAAACAAGAGGTTGAAGGTTTTAGACCCATTTATCACCCCAAATTCCCTAATGTAGACCAAAACAAAAAAAAAAACAAAAAAAAAACGAACAAACAAACAAAAAAAATAATAATAATAACATCCATATTTTTTTTTAGTAGGCGAGGAGGAGCGGGTTAGAACTCTTTGATCTTCACCATAAACTAGTAAGGCGATGCCACTAGATTACCAAGGCATAGACATAACAACATCCATATTACAATTTTGTAATGGGTGTAGGATAAATTACATAATATATTGAATTTGCAAATTCTGTTACATTTCAAATATAATATAATTATTACATATATTTAATTAAATTGTTAGATTTCTTAATTCATTTTTTTTTTCCTTTATTAGTACATTAAGGATTTAGGATTGGGGAATGGGTCTAGAACTTTTGATCTCTTAATTACAAGATCAAGATTGATGTCTTAATTACACGACACTAAATAAAGAGGGGAGGAAGGTTTTGTTGAAGGTGATTGTCCAAGCAATTCCAACCTATACGATGAGTTGTTTCTTGTTACCGTCTACTATCCGCAAACAAAATGAGAGTGCAATCCCTTTTTAATATTGGGGGTCGACGTTTGATAATCGAAAGATTCTTTAGGTAGGTTGGAAACATATGACACAATCAAAGAAGAAGAGAGCTTTAGGTTTTCAGGAGCTTCACTTTTTTAAGGTCTAGCTATACTCAGGAAGCAGTATCGAAGGTCGTTACAACAGCCGAACTATTTAGTTGCTTGCGTTTGAAAGCTCAGTACTTTCCACAGACTGAATGAACAAAGCTACGGTGGGTTACCAACCAAGCTATCTTTGGAGAAGTATTTTATCGGCTAGGGAGGGGCTGTGAGAGTGAAGTATAGACGGGAGCAATGGATTCCGGACGGAGAACTTCGAAAATACAATTTGTCTTTGACGGAGGGAGATACAAACGTGTCGGTGCCTAATTTTATTGATGAAGAGCGGCGGCAGTGGAGGGAGGATTTGATCACAATTCCTTCTATGCGGATGATGCGGCAGCTATCCTTCATAGACCACTAGGAGATTGTTTGGGACGAGACCGGGCAGAGTCAAACAACGAAAATATGGCAGCAACTATTGGGTTTTAATACTTTCTCGAAGATAAAGATCTTTGTATGGCAAACATGCTGAAATTTGTGCCAACGAGAATCCGCCTCGCCTAGAGGGAAGTTCAGAGATATAAGGTGTGTTTGCTTTGTGGCTTGAAGGAGGAAACTTTAAATCACTTGATGATGTGTTGTCCGATAACACAGAACATGGCAACGTCCTATTCGGGTGAATTTATATTTACACGGGAGTCTGAATTCTCGGCAGTGGCTATGGCTGGAGATGGACATGAAGAATCGAGAACGATTGGGGTTGTTATCGGTGATGGTTTGAAATCTATGGGTACATCGGTGAAAATTTTATATCGAGAAAGGTCGTTTGGCATGGAGCAAGTGGTACGAGCGGTTGTCCGCTCATGGATGGAACTGCTTCGGCAGCAGCTAATTGCTGCGAAGACCACCGGGGGGAGAGGGGGAGGAGGGGGGGGGGGTGTTTGCGAAGAGATGCTACATGCTACAAAAATGGAACAGTTGGTTTTGGGGGCGTCATAGGGGGCAGTGATGGAGATGTGCTCATGGCGCGTGCAACAAGGATTAGAGATGGTGGTTCTTCAACACTAATCGAAGCAATGGCATTGATATATACTGGCGGTAAAGAATGGTGAGTGGGGGGACGTATACGGTCAAGTGATCATTGAAGATGTGTCTGGGGGGGGGGGGGTAATTGCATAGGAGTTGCTGAATTTACACACATCCACAGGGAGACAAATGATTTAGCACATTATTGCACAAATAATCTCGATGAATTTGTATTGCTAGAGGAATATTTGTCTATTGTTCACCATATTGTACTCAAAGAAAGTGGAAGTTTGGTGAACTTGTCGCGAGAGTCGCTCTAAATCGATGTGATTAAACCGACTTTCTCGAATCGCAAGCGTACAATTCGTGACAGATGTAGTATAAAAAGTATTCCACAGGGAGGATATTCTCATCTAGCACATTAAAAGTCAATTGATTAGTAAATTTAGGCTAAGTGGAAGAGTAAAGATTAATTGATTAATTTCTAGGCCTTTAGTCCTGGGTTCGAGTCACCATGGGGGGAGGGGAGGGTTTTTCTTTCTTTCTTAGATTAGGAGAATTTTTTTTAAAAAAAAAATTGATTAATTCCTAAAAAAGCATAAAGACGTAATTATGATTAAAAGATACTTTTGACTAAAAATAGATTTCTAAGGTAAGGTTTCACCTACTTCCTAGAATCTATGCCTTGTGATTACCAATTCAACTAGGGGTTATGTTCGAAGGTCTTGTTTCAATTTGGAAATCCAAACGGGTAACACAAAGAGTTTAACCGAATTGACCAATTATCACCTAATTTACTCCAATTCCAATTATTATAGATAATAATGGAATTAGTATTCACCCAAAAGCGAGTGGGTTATGAAAATAACATAGTCAATTCTAAAAATCCCATCCCAAGCGGATTTTGCCTAGGAAGTGAGGCCCTAAAACATCCTACGAGATCAACCCACACGATTCGGGTTCTCCCGACGTCTCCATGGGCCCTCGAGGAGAACCGATATATCCTAGGTTAGTTGCGCCTAGAATATGAGTCATACAATTCTGTAGTATCGATTCTAAACACAAACAATCCCCACAATTCAATCAACAATCAACAAAAATCATAAATTCTAGGGTTGAGTTACTCCAACCCTAGAAACCCCAAATAACTACTCACAAATCGTGAATACATCAATAAGAATACAATAAATGCATAAACTAAGCATTAAAGGAGGTGGAGATGGTGCAATTAATTAAAATGCAATAAATGATATGAGAGAGGATGACAAAGCTTAGTCTAGCATAATTTGCTCCAATTGATCTTCATTCTTCGTTGGCAATTAAATTTCGCCCACAAAACCTGAAAAGCTCTAAAGTCCTTCAAGTATTCAAGAACTCAAAGTAAATTCTAAAAATAAAATGAAGAACCCTAGTTCTAGAGAGAAAAGTAAGAGAAAGTCTTAGAGGGAGAGTAATTAGAAAGTATTGTTGTGAAATAAAGGTGAAGGAGCCAATATATGAACCCCTTCCTCCTAAAATCAGCTGAATATCATCACACTTACTAAGGGTAAAATAGTAAATCACTAAAAAGTGGCTTAATTCATTGAAATTCAGTTTTTGACACCCGAAGGTACTCGACTCAAGCTTCTCAAATTTTCTGGGAGAAACGACTTCGAATCTGTCCTTGATCCGAACATCGAAGTTGTAGGTCTTCGTCTCGACTATGCATGGTTGCTTGAATTGCTCGAATTAGAGCTCGGACGAAAAAGTTATGGGCAAAAAATAGACGATATACGCAGAACACGATGTGGGCCGGCCCGCGGATTGCCGAAACCGCTGCCGCTCCGGCAGCTGGGCCGGTAGAAGTGGTGGCTGAAAAACTCGTTCCGATCTGTACCAACTGCCGAAACCACTGCGGTCTAGTAGGTGCGGCGGCGGTTGGTGCAATTCAGCCCCTCTTCACGCCTTCTTCTTTCGCCGCCGTTTTGGAGCCTTTTCTCTCGTCTTCTCGACCCGACTCCTTCACGATTTTGTTCGCGACTCAACGAACTTCGATTAAGGATCTTGATGGATCTGATTCGGGTTCTGTGAGCCTCGATTTGCAGGCAGGAACGTGGAGTATGCGCGATCGTCCTCGTCCTCTTTCCTTCTCCAAATTGAGGCTTTTCTATCCAGCTTCTCGGTTCGATTTCTTCAGGAACTTGTCTCATGACTTAATGATCTTCAGTTCGGACCTAACTCCGACCCAGTATGGGCCCGTTTAGGCCTAGTGATGCTGGCCGGAGTGTGCAAATGGTATGAACGATCTTCTAAATCCTTCCGAGTTTCCAAACCTTCAAAATACGACTAGGGATGGCAATGGAGAGGGTATGAGGCGTGTTTGCCCTTTACCAGGACCCGCTTCACATGCAAAGATTCATATCCGTAACCCGCTTCAATCCGATAATCTTAAAAACTCGACCCGCCCCGCCCAACCCGTCAACCCACCGGGTTTACCCAATCCGACCCGTCCTACTGATTTTTACACATTCAACATTATTGCTACTTGCGGACTTGTCACTATTCTACAATAATATAAACTGAATGAGGGTGAGGGATGCACTTTAGGGTTAAAAGTTAATGTGAGAAGTAGTGGTAACTTGGAATATAAATTATATATAATTGTATACAACTATATTAAATTAAAAATATTAAAAATGTATATAATATATATGGGGCGGGTTCGGAGCGGGTTTAGCAAAAACCACAGCCCGCTTTAAACTCGGAAATACTCGTTTGACCGGGTTTCAACCGGCCCGTTTGACCGGATTTTTACCCGTCCCATCTGAAGCGGGTTTGATGCAGGCTCGGGTTTCAACCCGATTCATTGTCATCCCTAAATACGACTCAAACACAACAAAAGCGCATCAAATCGTACTAAAAAGGAAAATCAACCCGAAATTACCAAAGAACAAATATTTGCACAAGAACACAACAATTACAAATAATTCTTAACAAAATATGATCATGAAAAGTACAAGAAAAACGATAATTTTAATGTTCATCATTTGGTCATTTAAATGATTAATGAAAATCCTTTTAACCTTAAAGAAAGACTGTTGCCATGGAACTAAACATGACCCATCCTAAAAAAAATCATGATCTATCAATAATAAATAAGAATTGTGATCAGTAAGTTGAAAATAATATAAATAGATTTAATTAATTTGAACATGATAAGTTATTATAATTATATTAAATAATATATAATTATTTTTTAGACAAAGAAAATGTAATACAATCTTTAGTTTTCCTTCTTTTTTTGTCTCTGTCATTCACAAGATAAATGATGACGCAACCATAGGTCTTTCAGTTTGATGTTTGAATTTTCTTGTCAAGAATACACTCAAAGGGTGTATACTTTTCCAGTTTTGAAACGTGACTCATTTAGAATTCACAAATTTTCGAAATATCTCTAGACTTGAATATTCAATTTTATCATAAAAAGTATCTCAGATATAGCAGATGCACGGTGTAATTTGAGTTGGATATCATATTTATAATCAAATGTATCTTTATATTTACCTATGGATAATGTTGGAAAAAATAGGCAAAAAAATGCTAGAATGACACTCTTTCATGAGAAAATTATTTTTTCTAAAACGACACTTATTTGTGAATGGATGAATCTTTAGGTATAAACACTAATGTATTTTGCCTTATGACCCGAATTGCACAAATTTAAAATCTGCTCAACAACTGCACAAGAGACTTACCCTCACATTAAATATGTTCAAGAATCCAAATTGTTAAGAACTTATAAGAAATATATATATATATATATATATATATATATATATATGTGAATAGTTAGGGCGGGCAAATAGTTTTTTAGTCCATTAAAATTCACCATTTTCTATAAAGATATTTATATTTTGCATTTTTATTTTGGTCCTTTAACTTTTGAAATTCAACAAATTGGTTCTTTAACTTTCGAAATTTGACAAATTGGTCCTTTAACTTTCAAAATTTAACAAATTGAACATTATTTATCGTAGGTGGTGACATGATAATTTGTCGAATTTAAAAAATTAAAGGATCAATTTGTCAAATTCTGAAAGTTTAAGGACCAAAAATAATTACCTTAAGTGAAAAATAGTGAAATTTAATGAATTAAAATACTATTTACCCCATCTAAGTACATACATTACCATAGAAAGAAAAGAAAAACATAAAATACATTGCATAGGGCTCCCCTATCGTGCATTTGAATGTGTCAATCATATGATGTATTAAAATTAGAATTGGTAAAATCGATCCAATCTGATGAACCAACTCAACTTGCACGACATTTTAAATGGACTAATAATAAGAATCTGGGCCCGAAACAAGCTGACCCATTAGACTAAAAGGTTGATGGGTCATGGATTGGACCACAAATCTCAATCTATTTAAGGGGATGGAACCGGCCAGGGTGGACTCAATAATTTTTGGTGCAGTGAAATTTTGGATTGATCTGATCCAACTCAACATATAGCGTTGGTCCAATAAATTAAATTAAGTCGTCGGGCTGAGCCGCCCGAGTTACTACTTCTATTTAAAATCTCATAAAAAAATATTAATTACCTTATCTTGTGAATAAAATATTAAAAATATTGGCATGTCAGTATCTTGGCATACTAACATGTTACTAGTCTTTCTAAAAAGAAACATGTGAGTACATGATTGTTGACAATCTTGTTTAGTTTTGAGGCGAAAAATGAAAGAAGACTGCCGCCTTACTTTGAGGGGATGAATGTTGGGATCTTTTTACGAGATGGTTGTTTCGTATTGGTTTTGAGAATAAAGTTTGGGGGGCTTGTTATAGCCGTTTAATAGACCCACTAATTTTGGTTTCAAATACACAAATCAAATGCGCTTTATCTTGTATTTGATTCTTCTTAAATTCATTTTCTTGTATTCTTCGGTACGAAGAGTTGGGAAAGGGTGTGAGTCATAAAATTTGTGACAGTGTGGTAGGATTTGGGTCGGAGAGAGAGAGAGATTATGTGTGAATGTAAGGTTTCACATCTTGTGGGGTATGATTTTTCTCCGATTTTGGAATTTCTATGTTAAATTCCTGTTGTGGGTTGTGTTTGTTTTTCATCTTATTTCTCGATTATTTCGTACTTGTCTCTATGGATAAATGTGGATCTATGGATCCCAACGAATCTATATTTTGCCTAGTAAATAATTTATTTTCTAAATAATGTGCACAAATACTATGTACAAAGCTTATCATCTTTAACCAATTTGTACTTGAAACATAACAAAAGTCTTTTTTTATGGAAACTCTTAACTATGATTTTACAATCAATTTATTATATTGCAATTTTGTTCAATGAATACCTTTACCCACTATATTGATGTTTAGCTTAACATGGAAATTATTGGCAAGATACAACACCTTTCCACTTCAAACATAAAAGAAGCCAAGAAGACAAGACACCAAAAATTTATACAAAGATACCAACATATCATACCAATAACACCAACATTACAAGTTCAAAAACATAAAAGATCCAACATAACAAAATAAAATATCATACTAAGACACCTAACATTACAAGTCCAAAGCAAACCTAAATGCAAGTAATCAAATTAACCACTAAATGGCAACTGAATTATCTTCATTTTACAAGAGGACTGACAATACGTAAAAAAGGTCATTGATGTGTCTTTATTATTTCATATTTTATATGCATTTTTTTCAATAATTAGTATACTTTTGTATTTTAATTGGACTAATTGATTCTTTTTGGTTGTAGGAAGAAATATTTTGGGTTTAAGGAGAAATTGGGCTTAAAGTGAATATTTGGGCTCAAATTTTGGAGGATTGGGCCAAGATGGGCCAAGGTATCAGATGAGCTGAGTTGGAGACTGAAAAATGGGCCGGAATATCAAGATCAAATTAATATGGGCCTGCTAAGAGTTTTATTTTATAAAAACTCTTATTTTTTTATTGTAATTAATTAGATATTATTTAGATATTTCCTTTTTATAGATAAGGTTGGATATTATTAAGATTTGATTAGGGGTAGGAATAGGATTTTAATTATCCTGGCGTGAATTATAGAGAGCCGCGCCAATCAGTGTATTATTAATTCCAATACGCGCTCCTCTCTTACCCAGTACAATTTACCAGTATTCTTCCTTTTCGTTATTTTTATTCCTTCAATATAATTGCTAGAATACTTTTTATGAAGAGCATCAATTCCGGCATGCGTGGCTAAGGTTCTTATTCTGATTCAAGGGCTTTAGTTTCTATTATGTTATTGTGAGACATTGGATTTTATTGTTCTTGTTTATTCAAGTGCTTATGAATTCGTTCTTATTTATATAGAATTTATTTATGATATTGAATTGACGACTCAATTGATTATTTAAATTCTACTGGTATTTAATCGTTCTTGATCCGTAATTGTCAAGAACGATTGAATCCTAGTTAAATTGATTGTGCTATCATAATCAGTTCAACCTAATCGAATTCATAGGTTAATTATTTATAGTTGCAGCTATCTCGGCTATAAATAATTAGATTTAACCGTTTTCATAATTCTCTATGCTGTTATTAATGTGGTATGGAACGCTATCGTGCCCAACTCGTTAATAATACGTATTGATCGGTTGCTGGGATTGGTCAATTACATTAGGAAAACATAAGATTTATTATGGCTATCCTAATAAATCTTTGGTTAAACAATTGAACTGCAAGAAATTCATTAGTAAGCCTATGATCAATACGTAATTGAATGTAGACCCTTGGATCAGATTTTTCTCATATTGTTAATTCATCTAAATTTCATTATGTCTTAGATTATTAAATTGATCTTTAATTTCTTGGTTGTTTAGTTAATTATATTTAGGATTTTAGTTAATAAACCAAATTTAAAAACCCCCATTTTTATTTGCTTTCATATTCAAAAGAATTTAATCATTGTTCCCTGTGGATTCGACCCTACTTGTCATTATACTAGTTTATATTAATATAAACTAGATTTATATTAATATAAACTAGATTTATACTAATATTATACTAGATTTATATTAATATAAATCTATACTAATATAAAAGGAGAACCGTCAATAAATAGTAAAATTCTACCAAATTTTAGTTTCTAAACGTGGAAACAATTATGAGAATTTTATTATTAAACAAAAAAAGCCAGAAATCTCCTACACAAATGAGTGTTTCCTTTTATTTTAATTATTTAAAAAAAAATCCAATTCTTTTTCAAATACAAATAAATTTTACATCCCTTATCTGTTTTGCACGTATAATATGTCATATTAGTTATTTTTTATAATCTTTAAATTAACATTTATGTTGCATATATGTATATATATATATATATATATATATATATTAAAATGAAGTATTAGATTCGAAATATTGATTGTAATTTTTTCTTGGGTTTAATTATTTGTTTTGGATGATTATTGATATTATTAGTGAATACATTATTAGTTTTTATTTTTTTTACTTTTTTGTGTTTCCGGCAAGGAAACTTGTATTAGATTGTATTTGATGAATAAAAAATAAAAAATAAATTAAGGGAGAAATTTTAAATTGTATGCATATGATATTTGTAACTTACTTTATTAAAATTAATTTATGTAGCTGAAGTTTTAATATTATTAAATATAATGATAAAGTTGAACTTGGAAGAATTATAACAATAAATAATTATTTGAACACACATAAATTCTTAAACATTGGGACATACCCTATTGCTCAATCCTAATTTCATATTATAAACACTTTATCCCTCACCTTATCACCCAAATCTCTAATAAAAACAAAAAAAAAAAAAAAAAAAAAAAAAAAATAGAAATGAAGCAAATAAATAATTCTTCATCTTCTATTTTTGGGCTTTACCCTAACATGCCACATACCGATGGAAAAACATGCACAGTCTAATATGCCCATATTTTTTTTCGTATTTAATCAATGTGAGATTTTGGTTGACACCTCAAAGCATTAACAGTGTTGGTTTTTGACTTTCTTTATGGTTTGGAAAATAACTCATGGTGCCACATGTCTTGGTATTTCCACACCTGAAGTCTTGACCGAAAACCCCCAAATCAAGAGGGCGTGTGCGCCACAAATGAGAAATCCAATGAATTAAGTGAATTCCGTCGAAAAATGTCCTCAAATTGGGTAACGTGTGAACATGCAGGACTAAATTGAAATTAACTAACTTACATGATTAATATTAAAAATTCTCCGTTATAAATTTCGATCCTTAAAATGTTTACATTGAAAAATATTTTATTTAGTTTAATTAACAAATTGAGTTCTTAATTCTATAAACCCCGTATATCATCTGGTCAGAGCCTTTGTTACACTAGGTATTTTATCTTTTGTTTAATACACATTACATATTAATTAATGACATTATTTAATACATATATCGTTTGGTAAACATAGTAAAAATGAAGTTGAAACACGAGAATGTAACAACTTTAACAGGTGATCACATTTGGTGTATTACATTTACAGGGGTCATACTAATTTATATACAAAAAAGGACTTCAAATGGAGGGATAAATCTCTAATTAGAAGGATCAAATTTGATAAATGTAATTTAAAATGACAAAAACTCGTATGTGACCGTCACACGATGGTCACACGGTGTGACGGGAAAAAGTATCACTTTTTGTGGTAAAAGTATCAAGTTTATCTGTAAAAGTATCACTGTTTTTGAACAAAAAAAAAAATCACTTTTTGTAGCAAAAGTATCACCTTTATCTGTAAAAGTATCAATATAGTAAAAGTATCACATTTTTCTGTAAAAATATCAATATTTTCTGTAAAAGTGCATTCCGTCACACGTGTGACCGTTTACACACAAGACTCACTCATTTAAAATTTATTCGAATCGTAATCTGTTTAAATTTAAAAAATTATTTACTTTTTTTTTTTTTTTAACCTTTTAAGGAAAAAATGTCCATAAATATGAATTCCAAAAAGAAAAGTTAAAAATAGTAAAAATATGCACCAGCCGGGAATCGAACCCGGGTCTGTACCGTGGCAGGGTACTATTCTACCACTAGACCACTGGTGCTTGATGTCGATCCTGTTTTCTATATTTTTAATATTCAAAAACAAAATAAAAATCCTTTATTTCTCTGGGAAAACAAATGTTTTTTTTTTTTGTTTTTCCTCATAATCTAAGAAAGAAAACAAACCCAACCCTCCCCTCCCTTCACGGTGACTCGAATCCAGGATCAAAGACCTAGGTAGTAGATGCACTGCCACTTGAGCTATCCAACTTCGTAAAAAAAAAAAAAAAAAATTGTTTTTGAAACCAAAGGGATTTTGTTTTTTTTGACGAATATTATTATTTGCTCATGTATTCATTTATTATTGATTTAATACTCGCCACATAAATGTAATTTGATTTATCTGGGTATAGGAATATCGTATTATTGGGCGAAAAATTATTCGTTGACTGCATTTATGGGCTTGGCATTTCATCAGCCCAATTTAGAACCATGTGTAAAGTGTAAGCCCAACTAAGGTTTTTGGTTTTTGTTGTTGCCATTGAAAATTTAAGCGATGGGCCTCAAATGGGCCGAATTTTAATTTCATCAACTAAAACTGAACTATGCCCATGTCCAAGGCGAGGGTGGTCATTCGAATTATCGGGCGAGGTTGGTTCTAAATTTTGAGTTGATTGTATATATTAAATAGTTGAAACATATAATTTTACATTATAAAAATGAATTATTAATTTAGGGTCGGTATCGGATTAATCATATTCTAATGGTTTACTTTTGAATTACTTACATTAAATTCGGCTTAAGTCAGGCTGGTGTTAAGTTAAGAATGATCACCTTAGCTCCAATGCTTACGGTGTTCCAAAATTAATGGCATGTTTGTTTATAGTAACACTGTGAATCAACGTCTATGTTGGCCATCATACCTATATTTTTGCTTAGTACAATCATTCTCTTACTTTGTATACAAAAACAAACTAAAATAGAGAAACTATGATCTTTTAATTATTTTGTTCGACCGAATATAGTCAAGAGATCTTTAGGCATCAAGCGAGCTTTCATCCTAAAACCAATTGGTGATAGAATGGGTGACTCACTAGCTGATCTTTCATCTACTATTTTATCAACGTGGAACAAATCATATGTGAACCATTTATCATTCAAATTCAATATTCCAACACTCTCTTTCATCAAATTCAATATATCTCAATTTAGGCCTATCTTGATCAAGGTTGTAGAAGTCGATCGGCGCTAGTTAGACGATGGACTAAGGTCCGACGAATAACTGGGACATTGGCGTGGCTTCATTGGAGCTAGTAAGAATTTTTGCAACAGAGATCCTGATATACAAACCTTATACTCCCTCCGTTCCATATTAATTAACGCTCTAGAATGTTCTTCTCTTTTCCAATTAATTGACGTTTTACATATTTTCACCAATTATACCAATTTTCTCCCTGGACTCAATCATAAAATATCTCTACTTTTCAATCTATCAGAGAAATTTTGATTTGGTCAATTTTTTAACTGAGGGTATATCTGTCAAAATATGCAATCCTTAATTATTTCATTTCATCATAAAACGTCAATTAATATAGAACAGTGGACTATAAAATATGAGTGATATGGGGCCGGGGGAAGCCATTATAGTAAGCCCATTGCATTAATTGTTTGACCCAATCCTAATCCAATCCAAAATATAATCCATGCATGCAAGCATGAGATGATGTCTTTAATTACAACTTGTACGTACTTTTTGTTCTTGTCATTGTCAACATTAAAAAAAAAATATTATTTTATTTTAATTACAACCACAATAATTGCTCCCCCTTTTAATCAAAATCCGATCAAAATATATTGCTTTACTAATTTGTATATATGCTGCAGCTAGCAATAGGCATCAATGCATCATCATAAATATGATCACGTCAACTTATCAATTGCTTTAATAATTGGGTTAAATTTAGCTAAATCAATTGCATGCTTGAATTCAACTGCAGGGAGCCGTAAGTGACAATTTAGGAGGCCCGACCCAGTTTATTGGATAAATATCATAAATTGGGTTGGGTTGTTTGTCCCAAAAGTTAATTTGGCGAAATATTATTGAGTCCTCCTAACTCATCCCTATAAATATAGTAAAATCTTCGGACACCAATCGTACTGTTGGTTCATTGAATTGGATATGTTGGACCTCATGATACTTCAAATCTAGATTCTTGTAGCCCAATCCGTTTAGAATGTCGGGCATACTGGGACCCATCGGGCCAACACTGTAAGTCGGGTGGATTGGGCTGACCGAAAATTTCATCGGACCAAATTTCATTAAACCCAGCTCAACCAATTCCCCTTAAATATACTAAGAATTTTGGGTCGGTCCGTTATGTTTCTTGTGTATCGGGTTAGATTTGTTGAGCCCAATAATACTTTGAATTAAGATTCTTATAATTTATCTAAAATATTGGACGAACCGGACTAGCGATCGGACCAGATACTTAAATCCATATCCTGTTGAGGTATATATATATTCCGTCGTCACCAGCAACTTAATGGTAACTAACAAGTCTATAGTATGTATAGAGTGATTTTAGAATATAAAGTTGAAAATTAGGCCTACTTTGAGTTTCGAATAATAATAATAATATTATTATTATTAGTGGCATTTGATGGACCTCACTTCGTTTGGCAACTAATTAGTCTCACTTTTGTAAAGCTACCTTTTATTGGAGTGCTCTTAAAATAAACTATAATAATTAATAATTGTGGTAATGGAATTCTTTGTCACAATAATAGTTTCTCCACTTATAGGCTATAGCACGCCCCACACATACGCTTTTAACTACACGTGGCAAAATTAGTTCATCTCATGTTTTAGATCGACTACAATAAAATCACTCCATAATAATAATAATTATTTATTTACCGAAAACCAGATGAGCACAATAATTAGATGGATCTAGGATTTTATTTTAAGAGACGAATTTCTTTAAGTTTTATTTAGAGTATAATGACCATATAATATAGTCAAGAGAAGTGAACTTTGAAAATGAGGTAGGCCTCTTAATATAATATTATATTAAGAAAATTATTCGACAAAGTTACATATAATATATATATAGATATATATTATATATATATAATCTTTAGTGAAATAAAAATTATCTAAAAAGCAAGGCAAAAATGTCTGCACAAATATTATTTAATGAAATAGGTTGCAAACGTAGGATGGGGAGAAGAATTCATCAAATCCAAGTAAGGCCTATAATTTGGATTTTTCTTTCAAAAATTCCAGAGAAATTCATCAAATCTCATGTTCCAAACTCACAACATAATTGATTTTTCTTAATTATAAATTGAGAAACATTCAATATTATGATAAGATGACCAACATTGATTATTAAAAAGTTCTCAATACAGAGTTTACATATTGATTTCATATAATTTGAACAATGTCCTATTTGTAACCAAGAAAGTGAAAATAAGTTTATTAATCGGCACAAACCATTATATTATGTTAGTACCATACATTTCACTATGATATTCGAGTGATACGGGTAACAATTAACTATTCAGATTTTTAATTGTAAAACATCAAATAGTATTTTCCTATTTTATTTCTTTTAATTATTAGATCTTTTTTTTTATCCACATATGATATTTTTGTAGGCTATCAACCACAAGAATCATTTGTAGTGTGTCACACTATCATGTCTTTACTTTGGAACGTGATTAATGGTTAGCGGTGGGAAAATTGGCCAAGCCCGTTCTACATTTTGAATGGAATATGCCATAGGAATCTTGGTTCGAAATATTATCAAGCCCAACATAATGGCCCAATGACATGACCGGCCCAATTCTTTGATATTTTAGGGGGCTGGGCAGGTTTTACTAAGTTTTGATCTAATAAAATTTTGAACCTATCGGACTCGACATATAGTGTTTAACCATCCTGTAGGTACTAATATTTATTACAAAAGAAAACCAAAAAATAAAAAGAAATGTTTATAAAAAAAAAAGTAGATTCAATCTTGACAATAAAATTTTGAACAACACAGACTATAACTTTACACATTTATATTTAAACATATATTTAAATTAATATACCTGTGCATAGCACGGGAGCAATATTAGTTAAGGAAAAATAAGGGAATCAAAATAATAGATTAACTAGCACATTTTTTACACGTAAATAAGTATTACTTTTCCCATTCACAAAAAGAAAGTCTAGGCTTTCATGAAGAAATTAAGAAATTATTCGATGAACAAAAACACCCCCATAGAAAACCTACTCTCGTAATCTTAAATTCAATTTTTATCTCCAACAAATCTTTCATTATAGTAAATTTATCAATAGATAGAACACATAATTTAGATAATGATACATTATGAAATTTATAAGGAGATTTATTTAGATTTACCAAATGATAATATTTGAGGAAATAGGGAAATTAAAACTCATTACAACAAAATAGGTCTTTCGTATAATATTTTTTAAACAGTAATTGTGGTCACTAATGATAAGTTACTTGTGATCAATTGTTGTCACAAATTTTTAATATTAAGACTACTTTTAGAGATAACTAGCTGTTGCAAAATATATTTGATACGCATTTGAGATCACTTTTATCGTTACGAATATATTATTTGTGTCCGAATTATTGAGACGACTAATTAATGAATACAGATTGTCTCTAATAATAAAATTGTGATAAATACTTATAAATTGTAACAATATTCGTTATTTAAGATCACTTTTTATTGTCTTAATTTACTTTTCTTCACAGTAATTAGAATAATTTATTTTTATAAAAAAATTATTTTCTCTAAGATGACTTTTGGGAAACGTAGGGAGTAGAAAATGTATGCGATATGCGAATGTTTCATAGATGAATTGTTTGACTTTGTAACACACGATTAATGAATTGTTTGACTATCCAACAAAGGATTAGTGAGATTGAAGAATTTTAATTTTTGGAAAGTCAGAATTGTATAGTGTGATTTATTTGACAATAGAAACATAACTTGGCTCAATTTATAGAGTGTTGATTCAATCGGATATTATTTTCTTTATTGTTGCTGGTGTTATATTCACACACATCATATAATTTTTATCACGGTTTACATTAAAAACGAATCTCAATTCAACCTTTAACAAATAAAACCAAACAGTTATTTATTTAACCTAACATTCTCTTTTCACTTTATTTCTCCATCATCCTCCAACCTTAAATAAATACAGCCTTAACAGTGATATAATAGAAAGTCACCAATGTTTTTAAACCCGAACCGACCATCAAATCGGATGATGAATTGGGTCACTGAGTTATGCGTTTGACCGATTGATCGTTATGAAAAAAGGGGAAAATTCGAATATCAAATATATAATCAAAATCTATATACTTATGGGATTTAGAGAATTAATAAATATTATAAAACTGTTGGAACTTGTGTATCAGATTTTAAAGTTTAATTTTGGAACTTGTTTACTATATTATTATTAGTTGTCGTGTATTGCTAGTCCCTTTCGAATTGCGTATGTTGGTCTTCCTATCTCTCTCTTTTTTTTTTCTAAATTTCTTTTTCCATTTTTTGTTAAATTTTAAATACATAAAAAATCGGGTTAAATGGGTTACCGATTCACCAATTTTACCCGATCTTTTATCGGGTCATGTTGGATCACTTGAAACCCGTTACATACTTAAAATCGAACCGACAACATGTTCGGTCCCGGTTAAACCAATCGGATCGACTGGTCCGATTCGAATTTAAAAAAATTGATAGCCACAACACTATTTTAAATTAACTAAATTCAATAAAATTAGTTTTCCACATTAGTAAGACTTTATTTCCTTACCCATCAAAAAAAGACTTTATTTCCTTAATTGATCAAATAATTAGAGAAGGCCGTTGAAAAGCAACGTGATTGATTTATAGTTACCATAACCATGAGGAATTTAGGGTCCGCTTGGTTGGAAGGTTTAGGAATAAAAAATAAAAATGAATGATGACGCATTTCCATTTATGATGCTTATACCTAATGAATAAGTTAATCAATACTTCATTTTATTACCAACTCCTCCCACATTATTCCATAGTATAATTTACCCATCATTCATACTCATTACCATTGTCATTGATGATTTGCAATTATGCGGGCTAAATGGAAAGTGACTAAAATATCATAAATGTTGTAGGAAAGAAAAGAAAAAACAACGGGGAGGTTGAAAATAGTTAGAGGTTTCTTATTCATCAGATCCGCATATATAGGGTGTCAAAATATAGTGTTTCACAAATAAATAAATATAAAGAAATACCTAATTTGTTTTTCATCACTTGCTTTTGACGGAGTCACACTCATTGTGTTTTTCTTTCAACACTCCCCTTGTGTCAAATCAAAGGGAAACTGGTGCATAACTTGTTGTATCGTTAAAAACATTGTCAAGTAACAAAACCTAGTGAGAAAAAATAAACATTGGTCTAAGGGAAAAGTGTGAAATGCACCTATATTGATATTCCCCCTGAAGTCTATGCATTTCTCTTGATACTTACATCTATCAAGAGAGTTTTGAAAGCCTCAATACACCTTGATTTTACATAGATCGTGAGGAAAGCCTATGCTTGCTGGTTGTAGAAAAACTTTGTGATATAGGCTTCATATGATCATCTCCGATTTAGCCTAGTTTCATCGTCTTGTTGCAAACTGCATTACCTTCATAAACCACCAGTAGACTCTTTAGTGGTAGAATTCAAACTACTAGTATATTGAGCATAGCCACTAACGAACTTCTTCATGTAGATCAATATATGAGGGATTTGATGAGGCAGTTAGAGGGTTGTGGCTAGTTGGTCTTCAAGATTTCATCTTCCTTGGAGTAATACATAATTAGTTTAGTGATGACCTATACGTTGGCCAATCAACACCAATAAGACTAACGAAAGTGGTACTTGGTGTTTCAGATAAGGGGATAGCTTCAACACTTGTTTTGGGAGTTACAATTTCATTTGTTCCTTATTATCTCTATGCATGAGAGCATTTACCTTTTATTTAGAGGTTGCAATTTCATTTGCAATCTCTTATCGTCTATAATCTGGGAAGAACAAATTCATGTCAATGATTTCTTTTAGATATCAAAGTACTTTTTGATGTTTCATTACACGACGTTGTCCTGAGTAACATATAGCAAACAAGTTATTTTAGAAAGTAATATATGGTTGAGTCATTGAGCTTAGTACAATAATGCGCACATTACTTGACTACGAAATTTCAGCTTCCAATAGCTCTTTGTCATTTCCTTTAGATACAAATGGATCGTTCCTTATCTTCACACTTCAACCAACCATAGGAGTACTATCATATCGCACTTTATCTATGCTAAATCATCTGATAATCTTTTGGATATATGCAAACTGAGGAATTAGAATTACACAAACTCGGTATTCTAATCCAAGACAATAGTGAGTTTTCCCATGATTCTTTATTTCAAATTCGGATATTAAATATCTCACGGTTTCTCTTATTCCATGAAAATATATATTGAGTCCTTATCATTGACATAAATTGTTATAATTGCTAATCTAAAACTTGTTTTCTTTATACGCTCCAGGTAAAAATAATTGATCTTATCCCTTCTCAATCAAGTAGTCACTCAAATCCCTTATCCCTTATATACTAAAAGAGAAACAACTTGGACAAGTGTCATTCTCTTAGAATTTTGGGACAAGTGTCATTTTCTTAAAATTTTGAGAATAAAAATTAATATTTAATATTTATATCTTTAAAATTTCTATTTTTATTATTTATACATTCAAATGTTTTTTGCCATGATTTACATAGTATATCATAAATTTGATACAATTTTTAGTTAGGATTTTTTAATGATTTACTAATTCAACTTTTATTTCTAATATATCACAATCTTATAAGATAAATTATTTTATCAAAAAGTGCATGATTAAAGATTGGCATCATCGCACGCGTGATTAAAAAACTATATACCTAAATTATAAAACTTATGTCAGGGATTAATTTAACAATTAAAAAAATATTCTAAAATATAATATAACATTAAAATAATTCAAAAAATCTTGAAGGAAAATTTATTCAGATTAGTGACGACACAGTAATGAATTTGGCATTATTGATAATGCAATACCTACTGAATGTCTTGCTCAAAAGAAAAATATATGAAAGCAACTCAAGATTATTAATTACTCATTTATATATAATTTTGAATTATATAACTATGATTAGTGAATATATTCTATTAGTCTTCTATTTACTTGATTTTTAGATAATTCTCGAGACTTGGTAACTTGAATTCTTTTAGAGATATTTTATACCACAATTATCGTATAATACATATATGATTAATTGTAATTATTGCAATTTTTTTACTAAACTTATGTCTACTATCGCAATCAACTGAAAATATATAGCTTCAAATATTGAACAACTCAAATTTGATCATAATGAATTTATCAAAATTCACATGACCCTCTATTCTTTATATGATTAAAGATAAAGAAAATGAACATGTGTTATGCTGAGAATCATTATAATATCTCAAAATTATAGGATTAAAATAATTTTAAAATCCTTTGAATTAAAAAAGAAATCAAATTTCATGATTTACATTTATAATTGTTTAAGGTTTTAATGTTTTTTCTTTTTTTAAAAACATAAATATAAATATATTTATAAATTAAAAGTGTTTTAAAAAGTAAATAAAATTTAAACAGATCCGTGAATATTATTCACGGATACTGTACTAGTGCGTATACTATTTCGGCTATCATCAAATCTCCCACATTCCATGCACATCCCATGCACCACATTAATTCCAATATATATTTATACACATACATTCCATATCTCAAGTACATCGCATATCTTAATCTACCAAGATAATAAGGGTTCGAAAACATCATAGTTCGAATGTTTACTTTCTGTTAGAAACTTTCGGATAAGGATATATATTGTCCGCATTGACGGATCCAAAAATTTAATTGGAGACTCATTTAATTTATAACTAGATCTAAACTTAAAAATATTGGATAAATTACATTAAAAAATAATGTATTAGAAACTTTAGAGAAAGACTATTGTTATGCGCATCCTAATATAGTCAACTGTATAAATAAAACTAGAAAAAGTATTAACAATTTAAATAAGATCAATAAATTATTTTATTATAAAAAAGATAATAAATCAAGATATATACATAACAATACATCTATCTACATCAAGTTAAACAATAAAATTATTTATTTTCATTAATTAAGTTATATTAAAATAGACTAAAATAAACATATATAATAGCCCATTAAAACTGAATCGGGAGCAAAATACACATATATAATAGCATATTATGAAGGGCCGGGGGCCCTCCGTCCCTGACTGTCTGTATCCAATATATATCCAAATCCTAAACAACCAAAATATAGAAAGAAAAATCACTATACAAATATATAAATATAAAAAAGATTTAGATATTTCAGTATGTACTGTAACATAATTTCTTTTTAAATTCTCATGTTGTCACCGTATTGATAATTTTCGGTACACTACCAAACGTACCGAAAATTTAAAAGTTTTATTATTTTTTTATAATTAAACAGAAACGTGATTTTATTTCAAAAAAAAAAAAAAGTGACCCCCTCCTCAAGTGTTTTGTGACGGTGTTTCCCTATGTTATGATCACGACATTATTGCTACGATACTCACTTGTCATAAATATATTAATTGTCACGAAATATAGTAATTATTGTAAGTAAAAATTTGTATGTGACCGTCACACAGTGTAACGTAAAAAAATATATTTTTTTTAGTAAAAGTATCACGTTTATGTGTAAAAGTATCACTTTTTGTTACAAAAGCATCACTTCTATCTGTAAAAGTATTATTGTAGCAAAAATATCACTTTTATCTGTAAAGATATCACTTTTTCCTGTAAAAATATCAATGTTTCCTCTAAAAATATAATCTGTCACACGTAAAACCGTCACACACAATACTCGCTCATTATTGTATGAAAATTATCCGTTTATCATGTTAACGAAAACTATTCTTCCACTTAAATTACTGAATACGGAAATAAAATATACTTTGAACTGATTTTATTGCCACCAAAACTGTTTACAGATAGTTGAACTATGTAGTGCTCTGAATTTGTAGGGGTAGGGCTCTAAATTACACATATAGTAGACATCAGAATTTTTTATAAATAAAAGTGGAAACAGGAAGAAATAGTCAAAATGGTTACTTAATTTATATCTTTAGTCTTCCGCAATAATAACTATTATTTTAGCTATTTGTACCTAAAATACTCTTACCTGCACATAAATATATAGATTCAATGTAATATCAAATACTCCCTTCGTCCCAACTTAACTTGTCAACTCATATATGACAAAATTTTCACATAATCTCTACCCTCAAAATCTCCACCCTTAATTTTCACCTTTGAAAATGTAAAAAGTTCAACAAAATCTATTTTTTCTTAACCTCCGTATCCAGTCAACTAGACAAGTTAAGTCGGGACGAAGGGAGTACTATAAAGGGTATATTGGAGAAAAATAGCTAAAATTATGTAAAACTTTAGGTGGGTGGCTAAAAACATACTAGGTTAAAAATAACAGTTATTTAGGGAAAGGTTAAAATACTACCTTCGTCCCGCCTAATTATGTATACTTTTCTTTTTGATCCGTCCCGTATAATTTTGCACATCCTTAAAAATGAAATTTCTCTCACAATCTTCATCCCCAATCTCCACATTTGAAAAAGTCTAACTAAAAAGTTAATAACATTTCTTAATACACGTGTTCCTTCATATGTACAAAATTAACTGGGAGGGAGGAAATATAAGTTAAGTTACCATTTTGGCTATTTTTTACCGTTTCCACTAGATTCTATGTGATATCAAATCGAGTTAATTACATGAAAATTCAAGACATTTTGGTCAATTATAATTTGCAATATTACTTTTTAAATATAATATAAAAATACACCACCTTTATTAATTTTTCATCCAATATACCCGAGTAAGTTTTTTGCTCCAACTGTTGACATATAGCCCAAAACTATAATTTTTGCTATCCCAACTATATATGTGTGTATAATATTTATAAATTCCTAATTAAATGGAAAAAATAACGTTAAATTTAATGATTAGGTTTAATGATAAAATAATATTTTTTTCATTTAATTAAGGATTAAAAGAATTTTGCAAAACTACACGTATACAGTTGGACAAGTTAAAATCTTAATTTTGGACTCCGAATAAAATGACAAAAACTGTGTAGCACTCTTACACGAATAAAATGACAAAAACTTATATATGGCGGTTACACGGATTTCATTCGATGTGACGGATCAACTTAAGTATAGTAAAAAAGAAATGAGTAATGGAGCTCCACCTTCTTCTCCTCTTAATTTAAATAAATAAAGCTCCGTCATATAAAAATGAGACCCGTATAATTGCCACACGCGAGACAACTCCCGTCCGTATCAGCAATTCCTCTTAAATAGATTCTACGTCATAGAAAATCTCTCAAAAATCTAACTCCCTGTGCAAGATGGTGGCAAGAACAACTAAATTCCAAGAGAAATTCAGAACATTAAAGAAAAGCAAATTAAGTGGTGGATCCCCTTGTAATCCACCTCAAGAATTTGAAAAATTGACCATGAAAAATAAAATAAAATAATAATAAAACATGTATGCATTTAGTGAAAGGTAAAAACTTGTGTGTAGAAGGTGTACAATAGACTTATTGTGCACTACAATATTGTATGGACAAATCAATCATATTGTATCAATCAGTAAATCAATCATACATTAAGTGCTCGTAAAAATATTGTATGAGTGGTGTACCATAATACTATCGTGCACATGATGCGCTCAAGTCCCATTCTTAGTGGAAAGAGATAGTTAGGAGAAAGTCATTTTCATTGGTTTAGAAGAAGTGCACTTGTTGTTCCAACAAAACAAAGATAGTGCTGTTCGAATAATGACACTTTCGTACATTAAACTATAATCACTTTTGTCTTTAATTGCTTTCTCAGTATTCCCAAACAACACATTCCATGGGATATTCCAAACAATGACCTTTGTGCTTATTTATTTATTATTCGAGACAACATGTCATCACTTATTAGTTGTCTCAATAATTTGGACATAAATAATATATTTGTGACGATAAAAGTAGTATCTAATGCGTCTCATATATTATTTGCAACAATTAGATGTCTCTAAAAGTAATTTTAAAATGGTCTCAAATAGTTTGTAGGGAGATTTATTAGTGATCATAATTATGGTTTAAAAAAATAATATACAAAAAACATCTTTTGTTGTAGTGATGGAGCAAATATTAAAAAAGATGTCAAGAGTCTTGTAGTTTAATGCCATATCTATTCATTTTAAACAACGTGATTCAGATTTGATGTGTATGCCCAGTTCTAGCCCTAGTCTTTGTAATTAGTCGGTTTGTGTTAATTAGGCACAATAGGTTCCATATTTCTTTGCATGGCCATGAGCCCATTTTCCGGCCTAGGATAAAATAAGCACGATTAGAGAATTTTATGTTCTACAAACTGTTATTAAGTCTCTCTCTATATATATATATAAATACTCACTCATCTCATTCATAATTTCCTACGCGGAATAATAATCAAGTACAACTTTTCTCCAAAACTGTTGTGTTTTATTGTTTTATTGAGTGTTACAAACATAAGATTCGAACCTCCATCTCACTTCTGAATTCAAAATTGAGTAAATAAATGAGTTGATATATAGACAGTAATCATTATAGTGAAGATGTTTCATAAATTTACTCAACACATTACTCGCATTAATAAAATGTAACATAATTTTTAAGCATTGTGGTGTGTATGTCATCAAATATAATCCAATAAGTTGTTGATACTAAATAGCTAATTGCTAAGAAAAATATAAATATATTATATAAACTGAGAAAGGGCTAAAAAGAAGAGTTAACACAAACTTATACTCCCTTCGTTTCAATAAAATATAATTTTAATTATTTTTTGAGAAATTAAGGATTAGTATTTAATTGGTATGTTTTGTGAAATAAGAAAATAATGAACTAAATTAAGTAGGTTGATTAAGATAAAATTGGAAGAATTGTACGAGTAGTTTTTTTGGTAAAGTGACACTTATTATGAAAATTTTCAAAGTGTCTAAAATGACATTCTTTTTTAAACTTAGGGTAATAGGTATAGACACGTCAGCAAGGAGTGAAATAATTTGTGATGTGACTAACAGGAACTGAATTAAGCTGCAATTAAGTCAGAATTAATTCTTCAGGCCATGTGATGTACGAGAGTGTGTTTGTTGGGAATCAGCCCACACTTTTGGAAAGAGGTAAGACACATCACCCATTAATTTTTTTTTCTTTACCTTTCTTCCAAAAGTGACACTGATGTTTGGTTGCTCAACTCGATACGTGAGTTATTAAAATACAATGAATTTTTGAAGAGATAAGTACACAGTATGGATTGATGAATATTGTGTTTACTTGAAATGATTTGGTAGATTAACTTTTAATATAGCACTTGTTTTGTGATTGACTTATGAAACCCAACCCCCCATGAGTTCCATTCTAACAAGAACATGACTCAATCTGTCAACCGAACATGTTAATAGGTGGATTAAGGTTTGTAATAAAGCCTTAACCCACCAACCAACTGTCCCAGAACGCTATTAAGAAATTCGACTCTCTTTCAATGATCACGTCATTTCCGTTCTTGATTCGTCAGCCTGAAAAAAATACAACGGGAGAGATTTCAGTGTAGATACTCCGACGCTCAAGTCAGATGAGGGAAGTGTATAAAAAACGAAGCAAGTAAAATAAGGAAAGAGAGTCTGCATTTAACATAAGTACATAACACATATATGGGTGTGTTTGCTTAGGGTTTCCCTCAAAGGATTTAGGGGACCAAAATCTCAATAAAACACACTCATTAACTCTCTTAACCAAGTTTGTATCAACACCCCTCAGCCTTAAGAAACACACTGATATAGTTTTTGTACATGCGGGAATAATTGTAATAATCATATAAGTATGGCTAACTTCCAGTTGGGCCTTAATAATGGCTACATAGAAATTACATGGGACATGTTCAGCTCTGAACGATCCTGACCCAGAGCTAAAAGTTCCGGCAAGATTACTTTTTATTCATCTAATTTCGGTGAATGTTACAACTGGATTTTCTAGAAGCTCAGAGCCAGCGATGCAGCCTGCCAGAGCCTAGCTTGATTGAATTTCTCTCTGGAAATACATGAGCCTTGACAGATAATTAATATATGTGGTTATTTTTTGCTCAAAGACATCATACTATTTAGTCCATAGCAGAACTTTTTTGTGAACAATTTTATCTTCTCTAAAGTGACACTGTTTTTAGACTAGAGTGCATCTATAGTCGGATATTGGTTGAATTCAATTCCCGTTCAATATTCTACACACCGCTCTAGATTTTTTTAACAAAAATGCTCTCCTACCCACGACGCGCATAAGTTAATGTGTTCATTGTTGACGTTGACGTTGACGTGTAAGAATCGCATTCCAAAAGTATGATCTATAAAGTATTTAATCATATTTTATAAGATGTTAACGCATTAGACGGAGGACATATAACTTGCATCCACCGTAAATAAGCGTAACATATATTTTCTATTAAATACATAAATGTGCATTAAATGAAACAATAGCCAACAGGCCAATGAAAGACAGCTTAGAAAGCACGAACCAAATAAAAATAAGTGAACTGCATGTTATAGCTAAACCAAGCAAATTTGGCACTATAATTATCATATGTTTGTTTAAGTTGTTTAACTATTTCAATGTTTATATAGATTTTTAAGTTATTATAATATTTTTGCAGGTCTTTGAACTATTAAAAGTTTTTGTATTTATGTCCTTGAGCGGCATAATGAAATAGAAGCGGTCGAATTTATTAGCATATTTTAATGTAATTTTTCAAAAGAAAAGCTGACTTCTACATATTTAAATGGCAAAATGGATATTTTCAACTATTTTTGTGTACTTTTAATGGCGTAGGAACTTGAACGAAACAATTTTTAATATTTTAGGAACCTAAAAAAATATTTTAATAATTAATAGCGTTAGATTTAAGTAAATTAAGAGATCCTAATTTTTAAGTCTCAACCCAAATACAAATATGAGGGGATGTTTGTTCTAGACTAAGTCAATCGAATGGAAGATGTGCCAAGTGGTGAAGATGGATGCAACAGTGTTTTATTATTGAATGGGATGGGGATGGGGACGGCCACATCCAACCTCATCCGTTCCCCTCCACTATTGACTAACTACCATGTTGATTTGACTGTCGCATCTACCTTATTTCATCTCATCTCCATCCCATTCTATTCGTTTTTTGGACGGGAGAATCATCTGGATTTCAATATTTGAATGAACTACATCTACCTACATCCTAAAACAAACATACCCTGAATTAATATGTCCACTATCTAGATTATGTCAATAGAGCGGGTAAAATTGGGTATTGGAGTGCTCCGGCCTGCCTGAGCCCCGGACGCCCTGCCTCCAGTCAAGGATCTTTACACGGTTCCCAGCCCTGCCTCATCATATTTTTTTAAAAAACCTATGCATTTTTAAGAAATTAGGGGCTTCTTCCAAATATATATATGTATTATTTATAAAATCTAAGATACGGTAATATATATGATTTTTCATTTGTATGTATATTTATGTACTCCCTTTCCTTTTAAAATAAGCGTCATTTTAGCTTTTTTTGAAAATTAAGGATATAATCCATTTTATTGGATATATTTTGTGGAATAAGGAAATAATCAATAAATTAAGTGGGTTGTTTATAATAAAATTGGAAGAATTGTGGTTTTTTTGCGCTAAAGTGACACTTATTTTAATTTTTTTTATTTTTTCTAAAAAAACACTTATATTAAAACGAAGGGAGTATATATTACATATGTATATTTATAAAATTTTATTAAAAAATTTACACGATGAGAGTTGGGGCGATTCAGCTATAGACTATAGTACCCATGTTGCCCCCGTCTCGTTTTAAAGTGGGTTGAGTTTTGACCTGTTCTAAATATTTTGAGATGATGCGGGTCAGATCAATATTGACATCCCCTACAGTAAATAGGCCTGCCCTAAAAGATTATAAATATTTGAAAATAGTTAAAGGGCGCATTTTTTGCCTGTAAAGCATTTGCAGTGGATAAGAATTATGTACAGTAAATATGCACATGAGACCCATAATGGGCGGTCCACCTTTTTTGTTGACTTAAAAGTGCCGCACCATTTCGGGCCCACTGGACTAAACTGATTGAATCTCCAGCCCAACTATTGCCCTGCCACGTGTTCACTTCTCCTTCAATATTTGTAGTAAATAATTTAACTTGTTTTAAATACTTTTTCATCTACAAAATACTTCCTTCGTCTCAGCTTAACTTATCTACTTGTTATTTCGATATGTCTCAGCTTAATTTATCAGTTTATAAATATCAAATTTTTCACACAATTTTTATCCTCAAAATTTTCACTCTCAATCTCCACTTTTGAAAAAATCAAAGATTCCACAAAATCTATTTTTCTTAACTTCCGTGTCGGTCAACTAGGCAAGTTAAGCCGGGACGGAGGAAGTAGTTTTTTTCCTTTTTTACTCCTTTTTGTTATTGTGTAATATAAAAATAACAAACACTACGTTGTCCCGGAGATTTGTTTTAAGTACAATTTTAATTAGAATGGGATCAGTAAAAATTCAACATTAATTAGATACTGAGATAAAAAAATTCGGAGCATATTTATAAAATACATTTGGAATGTATATATAATAAAAATTAATATTTATATTAAGATAAAATACAGTAAAATGTAAGATGTCTATTGTAAAGTTAAATTAAAAAAGGATAATGGCTAATGACCAAAGTAAATATATTATATTAATACAGCATGAGAAGTGATATATGTAATGAATGAGATACGTTAAATAGATCAAATCTCTAAATACCTAATAAGGGTGACGAAATTTCTATAGGAATTCATCCTCAACGGAACCAGGGATTATTGGGTAGGTGATTCTATTAATTATAATAGGAGTGGGAGTGGGGAATGCGAATGGAGATTTTCTTTTTCTTTTTCTTAAACGGAGATGGTATGAGGATGAAATTCATGTTCCCAACCATTCCCGTCCCTGAGTAAAATTTCTTCGTTAATCAGTTCTTAATTATTTGTTTTGGCATCTTAAAATTATATAATACGTATACATATTTAAAGATATGAAAATATAATTAGTGAATTTCTAAATTCTCTTTTACCAACAAATTCAATTTGCACGTGTAATAATTCTACTCTACTTTTGCATAAAAATCAAGCATGTTTCTAGTAAATTAAAGGCTTAATAACATAAAAATATACGACATTTTGGTCAACTATCAAATACAACACGGCCTTTTAAGTTTAACATATAAATGCACCAACTTTTTTTTTTCAATTTAATACAAGGGGACTAATTTCAGACTCCAATAGCGGGCGAGGAGCCCGAACCGAAATTCTGTGTCGTAACTTTATTGACGTGAAATTAGAAGTTTTTTTTATTATTTTTTTTTTATAACCCATAATTCGGTGGAATGACACTACGTATTAAAATGGATCTTGGATACAGATCCTTGTTCTCAAATGCAATTCATCTTCTTCACAAAAGAATTTTCTTGCATTGTGGATACCCTCGAATTTTCTCTTCTTTATGTTTCTTCTTCGTCTCATCCTCATCTTCAATGTTAGAAATGTATGAGGCTTCCGCTATGCACGGTGTGACTATAGCGACTCTATGTTCTATCCTTCAAAGAGTTAAATATGTTGTGGATTGCTCAAATTATGAATCTGAATAAATACAATTGAGGTCGTGAGAGAAGTAGTTTTCTCCTGCGCCAAGTGAACGATATTTGTCACCGCTGCTTCGATAAGAATTATATCCAAGAGCTTATCAAATCGAGTACTCAATCATACATTTTGTTCGTTTTTATTTGCAATTTTAATTTAAAAAAAAAAAAAGAAATCAGGAAAGAAGTTAATATACTTGTCTTCTATTAAAAGAAGTGTGAGACCACAATGTCTAGTATAAATGGCGAGAATCTTTAGCTTACAAGATTCTTCTTCTGTTATGGGCTTCACGTTTAGAGAATTTCTTTTACTGAATTAACTGGTGTTGTTTTAAAAATGACAAAGATTCACGTCAAAATAGTTATGACATAAAATTTAACTTCGGGCTCCATGTCATCAATTGAAGCTCAAAACTACCCTTGTGTATTTAATAGGAAAAAATAAAAGATTGTTTATTTAAAGTTTAAATTTAAAAAATCTTGTTGTAATTGATAATTGATTAAACGATCGTGCATTTTTACGTCATTAAGACTAAATCTAAAGAATATATAAGGTATATGTCTTATTGATTTATTAATAAGTAATACTTTGATTCAATAAATTTCTAAAATTAATAAGAATTACTATCCTATTATAATATTGAGTAGGAAAATTTGACTTAAAAGAAAAATTATATGAGGAAAACCCGACTCCCCATGAAAACCTATTCGAAAGGAAAATTTGCGTTCCGACCCAAACTTTTTAAATAGAGAATTTTGTGGGGATAATATTTGGATTAGGTTTCTTGTACATCAGTTACATTCGTTCAATTTGGATCGTAGCAATTTTGTATGAAAATGTATTAATGTTTATACATAAATATATCACATATTCTAGGTAAAAGTATCATGCTGAAAATGTATTAATATTTATACCTAAATGTGTTACTTGCTCTAGGTAATACATTTAACTAAAATAAGTAATCACTCTAAGCATAAATTATGATATTCGACTCACATTGCACCATGTACCTGGTGTAAAAATACTTTACCAAATATTCTCTCCGTCCCACCTTAATTTGCACACTTTTTTTTTCTCCGTCCCACACTAATTTGCACACTCTTAGAAAAGAAATTTCTCTTACAATCTCCACCCTTAAAATCTCCATCATCAATCTTCACATTTGAAAAAGTCAACTAAAAAGTAAAAAATATTTTTTTCTTAATATATGCGTCGGAGCAGGTGTGCTAATTAGGTCGGGACGGAAGGAGTATTTGGGTAAGGATCCTCTATCCCACAATTATCCTTTCCCAACTGCTCCACTCCAAAATCGAGCCATACAACTTGAATCGTGAATCCGGAACACATGAATCATGAACCCTAAACTATGATCTATTAGATTATAAACACTAAATCATTAAATCATGAATCGTGAATAGTGACATCGTAAGTTTACAATAGAAAATATACCCCAGTCTAAGAAAGTAGAACCCCAGACCTTAATCATGAAATCTGAACATAAATCCTGAATCCTAAACTTAAATCATGAACTTTAAATTCACAAATCGTAAAAAAATAATTATAATTAACTCAGTTTTAAAATGAAACACGATTATAATAGGATAATTATGGGATAGAGGATCCCATGTGCCCAAACGGTGAATTGGAGGAATAAAGGGTAATACGGTAATTTGGTTGCGACTTTTAAAAGGTTGCCGAAAGAAGTTAATAACAAATATACATAAAAGTGCAACAGAGATAAGTGATGGCGGTAGAGAAAGAGAGAGATACTGTGGTATATTCTTCATGGAATACGCATATACACCAGTTTATATTGCCATGGCCTTAAATCCTCATTAATCCAACGTTACACACAGTCGCACACACATAAATACACTGAGTGGATGGTGAACTGGAGCCACAGTAAAGAGAAACTTGAGATTCTGCCAGGGGAGGGGGAATTCCATTGCTGCCATGTTTAGGAGCTCCGAAAATGGATTGATGGAGGGGATTTGGAGAGTGTCGTGTTGGCCTCTCTGAATTCCCTACCTTCTTAGCTATTCAATTCGTATTTAGGCGATTGTCGAAACAGAGAATCAAATATAGTTGTTTTTTTTTAAATTTTGTTTGCTGGAAAGGTAGCAGTCGAGAAAGTGAAAGAAGTTTCAGCGAAATATGGAGATGGAAGTTTTTTGGTAGGTGTACGGCGTCGTTTTGATTCAAAGCTGTTGCGGTATGTTCCTTTCTTTCTCTTTCTGGTTTTCTGTTTTGTAAGGCTTGTGTATCTTCTTCTTGTGCTGTTCAACTATTTTTTTAATAAATAAAATAAAATTTATTAAGTAGTTATATGCACGGATTTAGATGCATGCTTGTGGTGTTATTTGAGTGCACAAGATGGAAAAATTTGATCAAGTTTTAATGAAAACTGAATTGTTGATTTGAGTATGGCTTTCTTCTGGCTACATATGGAGGGTAGATTTTTTGAATAAGTAAGAGAGAGAGGGGGTGGTAGGGTGGTGGGGCTAGAGTCGTGAGCGCGGACGGAGCTAGAATTTCTTATCGAAGGGATGAAATAATTCTTTTGGAATATTTATTAAAGTTTTGGAGTTTGAGGGTGGAGTAAAACGTTATTTATCTATAATTTATATTATGTATGTACATACGGCTGCCACCACCAGCCCTCCCTCAGCTCCGTCCTCTTGAGGATTATTCTGGGGAAAAAGAAAACAACAGTTTTGTCAAAGATTAGAATGAGAGAAGGGAATTCTGATTTATATTTCTCGATTCATAGCCTGTAACTTGTATTAAAATGATTTTTCCTTGAATAATCTGTGTTATGTTTACAATTAGAAATTATCGACGTTGACCTGGCAATATTGATAATCTGGCAGTCGTCATGGATTAAGTATATCTAATATAGAAGGTAGAAACTTGATATTCGTCTTGTATTATTATCAAATGAGATAATCTCTATGATGTTCTGTAAAATAGTTTTCAACAACTCAATTTGTGTTGTGATTGCATCACCAAACATTGTTTACAGGATAAAAGTATGGGAGAGATCAGAGAATCCTCTTGGTGTCTTAATTCGTTGACGGGAAATTGTTAGGATAATCAGAAAATGAGTTGAGTTGTCTGTTAGTGTATATTTACTTCTGAATCTTTTACGCGCTTCTATATTCACCATTTTCTCTATTCCATTAGATTGAATAAGGAGCAATGTGTCTCTTGCACGTAAACATTTTTCGGGCACTTGCTTTCTGTATATCTGTTTTTCTTCCCCAAAAATTAAGTATGAATATGTTCAAATACTTTGTAATAAGTTGGGTGCAATTGTGTGAAAATTTAGGACATCCTGAGTACGAGAATATTGTTTAATGTATAATACTATATTCTGCTTCATTTGGCACACATTATCTCATTTAAATTGGTCACATGCCTGCAGGTACACGGCGATATAGAACTTGCACTACCAATTGCTTTGACTTGTTAAAAGTGCTGATTCAAAACCAAGTCTCGTTGAGCAATATCTGTATATATATGTAGCTGTGGCTCAGATTCTGGAGTTATATGTGGCCATCAAATATTATCTCCCAGTTTAGGACTGTTCTCTTACGTCAGCAAATCCACCTCCTTTGGCTATAATTGGCTGAACTGACGGCAAATCTCCTTTGGCAATTTATACGTGGCTTCTGAAGACGAAAGAAATTTTCTCCAGAGCCATTTATCGTTATATATGTTCTTGCAGTACTTCGGGGTAGATCTCCTTTGGCAAATTCGAGTTCCTCTCGTTGGGTGTGTGCACCTATCTGCATTACTCGTGTCACACTTCACTCCTTCACAAGCTTGTGTTCACCTCATTCGTTGGTGAAACTTTGTTCCCATTGTATTTGGGCAAATCTCCTTTGGCAATTTCGGAGTCTTGGTACTCTTTTATCCTTTGTTTTGGCATTTGCGTTGGGCAAATCTCCTTTGGCATATATCTCCAGCACTCGACAGGAGATATCTAAATTTAAAAAAAAAAAAAAAAAAAAAAAAGGGTTAAACTACTACAGAGAGACTTCTGCAGTAGGCTGCACTCTGTCTAGTCGACATTTATGCAATCACGCTTCCTGGAAGAGTTTACAAGTTTAGCCTCACAAGTGCAGTGTAACTCAGGCGGTAAGCTTCTCTTTTACTTTTATTGTCATTGTCATTTTACATAGTTTTTTCGGCTCCCCTGAAATAACCAAAAGAGACATCACTTCTGTTAGTATCACTATACCAGCCGTACCAACAGAAACCAGGCTATTCCACCCACACCAGCATGAACCATCAAAGCTCATGTTGTTCCACCATAATTACTAGCTTGTGCGAAAACGTATAAGACCATTCCGCCCTCGCCCAGACCACTAAAACCAGAAGGGCATGCTTGACAAAATTTTATTTCTCTTGGCTGCAAGAAGAGAAAATTAAGTTGTTGCTAAAGAAGAGTGTTCTCTTTTACAAGTGGCTAAGTATGGGGGTTTGTCTAACTAAATTCTGTTTTTTGGGTCTCTTCTTTGGGTTCCTTGTGTGTTGTAGATGACGTAACAAAGAATATCAAATGATTATTACAGCATATGTACCCTGGACTTCGTCCCATGCATTCTAGGAGTTAGTTCCTAGGGCCAATAGTGTGGCATCTAAGAAAATTGTAACCCTTCATTTCTTCCCTTGCATCCACTTAAATTACGTCTTGCTTCATACAACCATTTCTGCCGTACCTTTGCCATGATTCAGTTGATATTGAATTTAATGATTTTTGCCTCCAGGAGTCGGCATCATGGATTCTGTTCTCAGTGATTTCGATAGTTTCAGTGAGAGCAGCAGTTCCGAGGATCAGGAAGACATTGAGTCTCTGTATGGGGGACAAGCCCGTACCATTTTCTCGAGTCTTGAGGAGACCATCGAGAAAATTGACGATTTTCTCATGTTCGAGCGGGGCTTTTTGCCCAATGACATAGTTTGCTTGGTCTCAGATCCATCAGGGCAAATGGGGAAGGTGATCAATGTCGCCATGACTGTCGACCTGGAAAATATCTATGGATCTAAAACTCAAAATATCTGCTCCAGATATCTTCAGAAAATACGATCAATTTCTGCTGGGGACTATGTAGCATGCGGAGCATGGCTTGGAAAAGTTGAAAACATAGTCGACCGTGTTACCATCCTGTTCGACGATGGTACAGTGTGTCAGCTAACTGCTGATGGCCCCGAGACGATCATTGCCCTATCTCCTGATTTGATTGACGATCCACAGTATCCTTTCTATCCTGGACAAAGAGTTCGGGTTGAGTCGTCCCTTTCTAAATCACGTAGCTGGTTGTGCGGTATCAGAAAGGACATACAAGAGCAAGGAACTGTCTGCCATGTGGATGCTGGACTTGTTTATGTCAATTGGATTATCTGTGCAGTTAACGATGAAAAAAGGGAACCTCCTCCCTCGTGTTTCCAGGATTTGAACAATCTGTCGGTGTTGCCCTCTTACCCGCATGCGAACTGGCAGCTCGGTGATTTGTGTGTTCTTCCAGAGAAATCAGAAACGTTGATTTACAGTAGGGACTCAGGTCCAAATTTTCAACAGATTGTTGTTATTGCGAAGACAAAGACCAAAATCGATGTTCAGTGGCAAGACGGCAGCCAATCGCTAGGGTTAGATTCACATTTACTGTACCCGGTAAACATAATCGATGCTCATGACTTTTGGCCTGATGCATTTGTGTTGGAAAATGGGACAGTGGATGATGATTCTGGCTTCAAGAAATGGGGAATCGTCAGAAGTGTGGACCCTAAAGAACGAACCGTGAAGGTGAAATGGTGCAAAACCTCTCCGAGCCTGCTTGATTACGAGGACGAAGAGAGAGAAGAGATTGTGAGCGTCTACGAGCTGGTTGAGCACCCAGATTACTCATACAGTTTGGGTGAGTTAGTTTTTAGGGCCGATAAGAGTGTTGTCGGTCTCATAGATGGAAGTTGTGTGAAGCATACGATCTCTAAAGTTAACACGGGAGAAGAAGCTAATCTAAAGGCTTTTGCGAACGCTGGAGATCAAAATGTATATCTCAACAACAAATTCTTGTCTTGTTTCGGGACTGTAGTTGGCTTCAACAACGGGTCTGTTGAGGTGAAATGGGGTACTGGTGTTATAAGTAAGGTATGTTTCTCTTTTCCATATTGTTTCATAATTTATCAAATGCAGTTTGGAATCGGTTCATCCCTCTAGGAATATATGCCTTTATGAACACGATTATCCAGTTTGTCGTATATTAGTTTAAATGCTATCTGTTGATTGCAGGTTAAGCCATACGAGATCTATAAGGTCGATAAATGTGAAGGCACAAGCGATGATGAGAATACGCAACCACCAACTGAGGAACTTCCGGTGAAGAACCAATTATCGAGCCAAAAGTTAAAGGTGCATCTCTCTCCCTCTCTGTGTATGTTTTAATTAATATACTTTGTAAGTTACTTAAATTAATTTAATGCAGAATGTTTCGAGCCTCAATTATGATAACGCAAAAGAATCCAGCTCGAATTCCATTTCTCAAGTTGCAGTTGGCATTCTCACAAGCCTATTTGGGTCTCTGGGTACGTCCCTCTTTAGCGGATATAGTTGCAAACCAGAAGATGAAGAGACCCGAGGCAAGCCACACGAAGAGGAAGCGTTGGAACTTTGCAATTTGAATGTTGTAAGCCAACTTGTAGTCGAAGATGGTTTAGGGATGCCTGAAAAGATGACTTTGTTGCACACTAAAGAATCTAACGAGGGTACTATGTTGCCGTCTAGCAGCAAGCATCTAGAATCTTTTCGGCAGTTTGATATGGTTAACGATTGCTCTGACCACCACTTTGTCAACGTATCTGGAATGGACCTGCAGTCTCCCCAGGTCACAAACGAGAACCTTTGTTTTTGTTAACTCCTTCATTTACTTGGGTAATTATGTTGTCCAACGTGCGTTAGGGTCTCTCTATGTCTCAGGTGAAAAGAAGCTGGTTGAAGAAGGTTCATCAAGAATGGAATATTCTGGAGAAAGATCTCCCAGGTGAGAGATTTTTACACGTCTGCCTGGGTTTGTACTATTTTGTATCGTGATCATGTTGAGGGGGTGGCTATGAGAGGCTGTATTTGATCAATCATTCAATTATATGAACAGAAACTATCTATGTACGCGTCTACGAGGAAAGAATGGATTTGCTTAGAGCTGCAATTGGAGGAACAGACGGGACTCCATATCACGATGGACTGTTCTTCTTCGATATCTATTTGCCCCCACAATATCCCAACGAGCCACCTGTAAGTCAGTTAATCAAATCCACATCCTTCATCTTTAGACGTATCTGATAAACCGGAGATTTTCGCAGATGGTATTCTACAACTCAGGCGGACTCCGTATCAATCCAAACTTATACGAATCTGGGAAGGTCTGTCTGAGTCTGTTGAACACTTGGGCAGGATCTGATAGTGAAGTTTGGAATCCAAAATCCTCAACTGTTCTACAAGTCCTATTGTCGCTTCAGGCCCTCGTCCTCAACGAAAAGCCTTACTATAATGAGGCTGGGTACGATACCCAGATGGGCAAAGCTGAGGGCGAAAAGAACTCGTTTAGCTACAACGAGAACGCTTTTCTGGTCAGCTGCAGGTCCATGATATACGTGCTGCGCAGGCCACCCAAGGTTGAACATTCATCGATTTGCCTTTGTTGAGTTTATGTTAATTCTGTGGAGTATTTATCGTATATTGATGTTGTAAAATTCGAGCAGCATTTTGAGGAGCTTGTGGACGAGCACTTCAGGCGACGGTGCAGAAGCATCTTATTGGCTTGCAAGGCATACATGCAAGGAGCTCCGATAGGCCACCCATTCGCTTGTGAACTAACCGACAAAGGAAGCTCTACAGGGTTCAAGATCATGCTCGCAAAGCTCTATTCACGACTTGTCGAAGCCTTTTCTGATAAGGGCATCATCGACTGCACCAATTTCGTTCCATAGTCTATGTAAGAATCAGGATTGGATTCTCTGACAGGTGGCCCAGCACTAGACATCAAAACGATGTTGTTTTGATGTCCAGCACTATGTGTGGGGGTGGCTGCCCAACAGAGGATCCAGATCCGTAAGAATAAGTAGATGTGTTTGGTGTGTATTATCAATATCTGGAACCTGACTGTTTGATGGTGTGAAGTAAGTTTATTAAAGACCAAATATGTATGTAATAACATTGTAATATAGTGTGGCTTGTAATAAAGTGTGCACCTGTAAAAGACATGGGTAGATGTGGCAATTCAGGTTACCCGGCCCACTGGTCCATCAGGCCAAACGCTATATATCGTGTTGGGTCAGGTCATAAATTCGTCGACACAGTCACGTCCATCTCCCTATAATATACTAAGAATTTTGGGTTAGGTCGTAGTCCGTCGGGTTTTTGGTCATTGGATCGGGTCTGTTAGGTCCAATAATAATTGGGATTAATGTTTACATGACCCAATTCATTTAAAATATCGAATGGGTTAGGTCAGTCCATTGTACCGAGCTGATTTTGCACTTTTAGACATGAGACTGTTGTTTTAAATATTGTGACAAGTTACTGTATTGGATCAATTGGTTGAGGAAGCTCATGCGAAACGTATCTAGAGAACCGCACATGAGATTTCCTCTTCATCTCTCGAAATAACAATTCTTTATTTAGACAACAAAATTAGAATAAAGCATATTTTCTCAATATAATATTACAACGATCTCATTTCTAGCATTGACTTTGATACTTACAGTAAAATCTTCCTATATAATTTCAAATCTTTAATGAGCTTGTGGGCAGACATGACTGAGGGTCCGATTGCTTAAGATTGTGCTCAGTAAATTTAGAGGACTGAATCATAATAAAGCACACTCATTAATTTCCTCAGTCAGGTTTGACACAACACTCCCTAATCTTAAGCAAACGGTCCTAATATTTTGTAATATTCTCTTGTATTCCAATGTGATACTTCCTCCGTCCCACTTAAATAACCACTTAAATTTGCATACTTTTTTTTCGGTCCGTCCCACTTAACTTTGCACACTCTTAAATAAGAAAATTTATCTCAATCTCCATCTTTGAAAAAGTCGAAGATTCTCCAAAATTTATTTTTTCTTAACATTCGTGTTCGATCAACCGTGCAAAATTAGCTGGGATGGAGGGAGTATATAATATTTAGTTTGATATTGATAGTTATACCTATTAAATTTGTAATAAAATTGTTTAGAACATGGTCTTAGTCTCATCCTCAATTTTATAGGTTTTTATATATTTGAAATATTTTTATAGTCATTAAAAGAACTTAATATGTTCAATTCCTAAATGCATCATTATTATAAGCTTATCTGTAATTTATTAACTCAAAATCTAATAAAAATGCTGAAAAGAAAAAGAAATAACATTCTAATTTGTTAATCAACATACTCTCCTAACATAGTTCAACGTACGATTAATATTTTATAGGTACTCAATTTACCAAATTTTGCATGATTTTTATAATTAGTACCGATATTGTTGTATCTACAAAAGTACTCATATCTTAGAAAAAAAATTATAGTCTTGGAAAAAAAAGGGTAAGTGGTTTTTCTAGTCCATTCATTTTCATCATTTCTTTTTTATTTAAGAACATTATCTTTATTATTACGATTTTGTTTGTTTAAAGTTGCAAAATTCGACAAATTTGTCAAATTACCACATATGTAACTGGTCATGTTGACGTGATTTTATTTTGCAAGGCCATGTAAAAAAAGAAAACATAAAATACAGTCCACGTTAGCATGTACGTTGTAGAAGGTAACCGGATGGACTTGGCGAATTTTGTAAAGTTAAAGGATCAAAATTGAAATGATTAAAGATAATGATATTAAAAATTCTTAAAAAAAAATAAAAAATTGTCGATTATACTTGCAATATGTTTTTTCACATATAACATAGAAATACACCACCTTTATGATTTTTTTCAATTCAATACACTCGGGTAAGATTTTTGCTCCAATTATTGATGTGGAACCCGAATTCGTGATTTTGGCAATTCCAGCTACAAACATGTAATTATGCAACATTTATAAACCTTTAATTATATGAAATTAAATGATAATGTGTAATGATTAGGTTTAATATAACACCAATGGTTAAAAGAATTCGCACAACTACATATACGTAATTGGGCGACTTAAAATTTCAATTTCGGGCTCCACGTCAATAATTAGAGCAAAAAACATGCTCGGGTACATGAATGAGAAAAACTATTGTAAATGTGACGGATTTTTACGTTATACTAGTTAAAATGTGATGTTGCAGATGATAATTGACTAAAAAAATGATAGAAAAGGAAAGGAAAAGAAGGAAAAGAAAAAAAAAAAAAAAGAGCAAGATACGACGTTGATGTTGGTGAATAATATTGATAAGTTTAGAAATTCATGTTGATTAAACCAAAAATTAAGATTTTCTAACTAACCCATTAACAAGATTCATAATGTGCATGTATCTCTTTCTTCTCATAATTTGAAAAACTAAAACAATATTTAACCTGTAACAAAATTTAAATTCTAAAAGGTAATTAAGAAAAAATGGTGAGTAGATGTTAAAAAACAACTACTACCTCCGTCCCGACTTAACTTTTTTTTTTTTTTTTTTCCGATAAAAAGCAAAGCACATATATCTTAGCAGAGTTCCAATATCTAGTTGCTGACATACTCAAACATGAAAACTTTAAAAACTTGAGCAACTTTGGAGTAACAAAAAAGAAAGTTCAGAGAAAAGCTAATTATGGGTATAATTTTTTATTGGAGTATTGAAGACCAAGAATGTAAGTCCAATTACAGGCCAACTTATAAAATTTAGTGAAAACTAGGGTCCGTTTACTTAAGATTTGACTAAGTAGATTTAGAGGATCGAATCCCAATAAAGCGCACTCATTAACTCTCTCAAATCGATTTGGTCCAACACTTCCTAGTCTTAAGTAAACGAATCCTAGGTTAAATAGTCTTTGATTAGGTTCCGTTCTTGTGATGCACAGACCAGTTTAATTTGAAAGTACAAAATGAACACGTTTTGATCAATTGATCTATCTAATCATTTTTCTTCCTCATTTCATGTCATAATTGTAATTTTCTATGGAAAAAGTAAATAATCACAGTCCTTAAAAATTAAATTTTTGGAATTATCTAAATAATTATTTAACTAAATTATTGAAAATTTAAAATATATCATAATAATCATAAAAAAGTATTTATACTTAAAATTGAAATGTTAATTATATATACGTGCATAACAGAGTCAAATCGAAGATTATGAAAATAGGGACGGAGCGAGAATTTTATAATGAGGGGGCTAAATAATTCTTTTGAAATATATATAAACGTTTTCGGGAATTTGAGGGCCGCGAAATTATTTTTTTAATTATAATTATACGGTATATGTATATAATGTATATATTATGTACGTTGTTCGGAAAAATTTGAGGGGGCTGGCTCCGTCTATGATGAAAAGACGATTAATTTGGTGTAATTTTCATAGAAAACAGAGTTGATGTAAAAAAATAATATGACTTTTTAGTTATATGAAAAAAAAAGTAAATAAATAAAAAAAGATATAATGATGATAATAATAATAATAATAATAATAATAATAATAATGAGGAAGGAATCACACGTTTCAAATAGAGTTTTAAAATGTAAATTACTATTTTAACTTAAATTTATTAATACAGAAAAATCACACACAGACACGTGTACATAGATAGATGTCCTGCTTTTATATTAAGAGGTAAAAGATATTTTGTCATCTTTGTAACTACTAATTTTTAGTCTTTTAAAGTTTAAATCTAACATTCTTTTAATAATATATATATATATATATATATATATATATGCATGTTTTTGTAAGAATATCTTAAATATTTTGATGCAAGTTTCTAGTTTAATAAGAGCAACTGTATAATCAAAATTGTGGGAAACATCCTATCCATTAATTTAGGAGGTGATACAGAATAAATAGGGTCCTCGTGACCATTCTATAGAGAAAATTCTCCCATTTTTTTAAATTATTGATATTGATTATCCTTCTAAACTGAGTCAGTTTCATGTTTGAAGGGCCGGGTGCGACAAAAAATAATTTGTGTGAATACAAAATAAAATAAATATATCTATATATACACAAACATACATATTATAAAGTAAAATATCAAAGATAGAGATGAAGATATATTTTAATTTTATTTTTTATATATTATTTATTAACATTAGTTTTTTATTTGTGTTCTTGAATGATGATATCTTTGATTTTCTTCCTATTTGCATTAAAGGCGAAGTTATTTTAGTATAGATAAAGAGAAAACATCAATAGTTTAACTTAAGCTAACTAATATATATATATATATATATACACACGTATATATTTCAAAATCGTTGCATTCTTCTACAAGAATTTAGAAAGCAGATTAAGGGGATGGGTTACAGTTGTAAACATTTTTAAAATTTTATCTTATTTTATAATAGTAAAAAGTTAAAATTTTAATTTTATGAATTCCTCCGAAATTCAACTGCCTAAAGCGTAATCATCATCAATGACTATCAATATACACGATTTAACAATGGATACCTGCTCCGTATCGAGATGTTTGGGAAATGTCAAAACTATGTCAAGTAATGGGTTCTTTGGGTGACCCATCAAGGGGAATTTTCATAACTAACCTAGTCAAAGTATTACATATTATAAACAATAAAAAATAGCCTTGTTTTTTATCAACTCATGTTTTAACATATTAAATAATCGAGTTGTGTAAACAACTAGATTATTTGATTAAAAAACAACTCCAATGTTTTAAACAACCCATTTGTTTAAACACAAAACTATTATCTAGTTTTAAACAACTCAACCGTTTTCAATACAAAATCTACTATATAGTTTGCACAATTTGAAGAGTGTAAAAGAAAAATAGTATAGATTGAGAAGCAAAAAACAACTCAACCGTTTTCAATACAAAATCTACTATATAGTTTGCACAATTTGAAAAATGTAAAAGAAAAATAGTATAGATTGAGAAGCAAAATAGGCTATGAAAAAAATAAGAACAAACACACCTAAAAATAATCCGAACATGATGATAAAGCTACGAAAGAAATGAAGAAGATAAATGGGGAATTGAGGGAGTTAGAGAGAAAAAAAGAGTTAATTGACGTTATATATAAATGAAACAGTAACCAGTTTAGAATGGAGAAAACATTAAAAAAGGAGAAAACATTAAAAAACTCATGCAAGGCCTGCTACTGCAAGCACTGATATAAGTTGGCCTCGTTAAAACTTCACACGGAGGAGAAAGAGTACCAACCGAGTAAGTCAACCTCGTTAAAACTTCACACGGAGGAGAAAGAGTACCAACCGAGTAAGTCAACCCCTGCGGATGTGTACCGCTGTCTAATCCTGCAATGTCAGCTGAATTATATACTTCGGAAGATGATGGAACCAAACGTATGGGACATTAAACTTGGAAAGCGCATCTGCTACTTGGTTTGGCCTCCCGGTACATATGTGTGACCCAAGATGAGAACGATCATACCAACTACGTACTCTCAACCAGCGTGCACAATCGCCAAGGGATCGAGGGGAACGTTTGTGAACAAGGAGACCACAACTATTGAGTTACTCTCGAGCCAGATATAACTTCACCGTTTTCGTAAGCAAACTCTAAAACCAAGATACAAGCTTCTAGTTCAACATCAAATCCACAGCCAAACCCAAACTCGGAGGCCCACCCTCCTAGAATCAACATATCGGAACCCTGTAGATAGTCTCTCTCTGCCAAAGACAGACCAATAAAGCTTTACCCATCCGGCCCAAGGGGAGAACAATAAAGTGAGTGCAGATCTCGGGATTGGTGGTATCTTCAGCCGACTGCAAGCTCTGCAGCTGAACCAGATGCATCCCCTCTTTGGGAGGTGGATGCCTCTCGCGGTACAAATAAACATCAGTATCTGTGTTGGGCTAGGCCGACGATCATCATAAGTGACTCCGTTCCGGGCCGCCCAAATAGGCACACGGGCCGCCCAAATAGGCCAGACATAAGTCACAAACACAACTCGCCGAAGTTCGGTGTTAAAATTTTCCTGCATCACCTGCAAAAACAAACAATGGAATCCGTTATCCAGCACAACACTAACCCCAAAGGCCCAACATATACGGTTCAAAACTGAAATCGAGCACAACACTAACCCCAAAGGCCCAACATATACGGTTCAAAACTGAAATCGAGAAAGGGAACCCAACATATACGGTTCAAAACTGAAATCGAGAAAGGGCAAGAGATAAACAAGTGGTCTAGAGACTCTCCTTTCCTGCAACAAAACAGCCATATAGACGGGTCCTGCAAATTCCGAGCGTGCAATACTTCCCGAGTTAGGAGCCTCAAGAAAGACATGCAAGGTGGAACGAAAGGAGGCCATATCCAAAGGCCCATGAAGGCGCCGAGAATTTAGGCCGAAAATGCTCATAGGAACGTAAGAGGACGAGAGAGTGTAGGAGGTGATATCTTGAACTATAGCCGGGTGAGTAGTAACAAACATCTCCTCCAAATACCACGTGCCCGAGCAATATAACATCTCCTCCAAATACCACGTGCCCGAGCAATAATAATCAGAAATCTTCTGACGGAGCCGAGGCCATCTTCTGACGGAGCCGAGGCCAAAGCTCCATAGGGATGTGCAACCGATATGCAAGTGAGTATCCTAATGGTCCAAAATTGTCTAGACGAAGAACAACAAACTAATAGGCGAGCTTGAGAGACAGCCTTGTGGAGAAATTTCCGAATATGGAGGAATGCACATATCACATATACTGAGAAAAAAAATAAAAAATGAGAGAAAGTAATAAAAGAAGAGAAAGAGAGATTACATATGACGAAGAAACAGGGGGAAATTAATTTTATTTCAAATTTGAATTTTCAAAATTTGAAAATAATATTTTTCTTTTTTTAAATTAAGGAAGACCATATTTTATTATATGCTGAGTTATCCGACAATACTTGATACATACCACTTAAATATATATGTTCTTCTTCATAATTACAAATAAAAATATTATTCTTAATCTATAATCTATATATCTAATACCTAAATAACCACACTATAAAAGATTGCTATTTTGAGACTACAAAAAGTTGTCTCAAATAGTGAATATTTGTTACAACTTTATTTTTAGAGACAACATATCGTCACTAATTAATCGTCTCAATAATAAAAATGCAAATACATCTCAAATATATTTTGCAACAACTATCTCTAGAAGTAGTTTTAAAAGGATCTCAAATAATTTACAGAGATATTTGGGACAAGAACAAGTAATCACAAGTAATATTATTAGTGACCACAATTATATCTCAAAAAATGTCCATATATAATATTATTCTCTTGTACTGTAATATACTCCCTCTGGTTTGATGATGAAAGGGATAATTAAGGATGAAATATTTTGACATATTCTCAACTAAAGATTTGACCAAATCAAAATATCTCTGATAGATTGATATATATATATATATATATATATATATATATATTTTAGAATTGAACCAGGGATAAAATTGGCAGAATTAATAAAAAATATGTAAAAAGTCAATTAATTGGAAAATGAATAACATCCTATGAGGTTAATTAATATGAAACGGAAGGAGTATATAATATTTGTTTGTTATGACAGTTAGTATGTATTGACGACTCTTATTAAAATAATATTTTGTATTGTTCTTTTGTACTCCAATGTGATATATAACATGGCAAAAGCTTATGTGCATATGATGAACCATATGTTTATTATACACGAGCCCACATTGAGATCCACGCGTGACTCGTTCTGTTGGCCCGGCACGCGCGCGATTTTCAGGTTTTTTTTTTTTTTTTTTTTTTTTTTTTTTTTCTCTCTCTCCCTACAGTAGACTTATTATGTTCTTGTCATATAGTAATTTTGTGTTTAGAGTAGACTTATTGTGTTCTTACAATAGACTTATTGTGTTCTTGTAGTACAGTAATTTTGCGTGTAGAGTCTTATAGTATATAATAATTTTGTGTTTAGAGTAGACTTATTGTGTTCTTCAGTAGACTTATCGTGTTCTTCCAGTATAATTACTTTGTGTTTAAAATATACTTATTGTGTTCGTACAGTAGACTTATTGTGTTCTTGCAGTAAATTTTTTTTTTTAAAAAGGCGCGACCCGCGCGCTGACCCAGTTCGCGGGCGCGAATTTTTTATAAATTATATTTCAGCGATTTTTTAGAGTCCATGTGTTAAATTGTAGTGATGTACAATAAACCTATTGTACATCACATGCACACAGGTGTTATTCATATAACATTTGTTTGTTATAACACTAAAGTATATATTGACAACTCTACTTGTTAAATTTGTAAATAAAATTGTCTAGGTTTTTATATTTCTGAAACGTCATTTTCTTGAAATACAAGAATTTCATATGTTCAACATAATCTATTCCTAAATGCATTATTATTATTATAATTATATGATAAAGTTGGATTGCTCAAGTAGATTGCTATTTCTTTACATAGACACTGTATCAATTTACAATTCGGTGCACAAATCGACCCCTACTTCTAAGATCCCAATTAAGATATGAAGAACCCCCAATTTCTATTCAATAGATTCTAATTTCTATTTAGGATTCAACGAAATTAGAGTTTATCGAAAATAGGGTTCAAAAAAATTATTGTCTTGTCTGATAAGTAGCAGACACAAAAAAAAAAAAAAACAAAAAACAAAAAAAAAACAAAAAACAAAAACAATATTAAAACATAAGGGGTCACACGTGACCACCGACGATTTGAAAATGACAACAAACGCAAATGACCACTCGAAAACACCGAAAAATTTCAACTCTAACATTATAAAACTCAAATCGAAATAGAAACATTAGCATAAACCCTAGTCTTTTTTACTGAACTAAGCGTAGTTAGGGGAAAAAAATCCGCCATTTCCAACCGATGCTACTTCTTCGCAATGATTTTGATTACATACTAGCAACACACTTGCATTCCTCTTGTGTTTTTTGGTTTGAGTTTGAACTAGAAAGTTTTCTTTTAGGAATTGAGAGTTTTGCGATCTGAGATAGAGTAATTTGACATGTTACTTAATTTCATGGGGAAAATTAAAATAAAATGCATTTTCTATAATAATGTAAGTGAAAAAGATAATAACACCTTTTATCTTTATAAAATATTATAGAAGAGCCCCTCTTTAATTGCAGAAAGGGCCCCAATGAAGTCACGGTGCGCTTTAAGTAACCTATATACACAAGAATATGATTGGAGGTGGCAAAAAGCTAAAACGCACAAAATACAGGTTATCATCGAAAAAATAAAAAAAATTTGGATTGAAAAAGTAAAAAAGACCTACAATGACTTTTAGAGTCCGTTTGCTTAAAACTGAGGAATGCTGGACCAAATATAATTGAGAGAATTAATGAGTTTGCTTTATTGAAATCCGATCCTCTAAATCTACTGAGCCAAGTCTTAAGCAAACGGACCTTTAGAAATTGGCCCAATAAAAGTGGTGAATTTTAATGGGATGAAAAACTATTTTTAAAAGAAAAAGGACCCAAAAAGGAAAAAGAAAAAGAAAAAGAAAAAGGAAAAAACAAAAATCAGCAACACCGCCATCCGAGTCTTCCCTCATCCTATAAATACTCACTCCGCCCACTTGTCTGCTTCTCTTCTTTCGCTTGGATCGCGCCTCAAATCCAGGTTCATAGACCTGTAACAAACAGAAGAGAATCGAGAAATTGAAAAACGGATATGGAGGAAGAATACGAACAGGACGAGCAGGGGTATAACGAGGAGGAGTACGATGAGGAGGGCGAGGAAGACATTACTCAGGAGGATGCTTGGGCTGTCATAAGTGCTTACTTTGAGGAGAAAGGTTTGGTGCGGCAGCAGCTGGACTCCTTCGACGAGTTTATCCAGAATACGATGCAGGAAATCGTCGATGAGTCGGCCGACATTGAGATCCGACCCGAGTCTCAGCATAACCCCGGCAGTCAACCCGACTTCGCTGAGGTTTGAATTTCTGTGGACTTGCCCCGCAATTGCTAGGGTTTGGACTTGAAAGGACTGGTTTCAGGGTTTAGTGATAATGGATTGACTCAATTAGTTTGCTGGCTAGGGTTTTCAGACAATTCAATGAATTGTTTGGTCATCAGACTTCCCGCAATTGCTAGGGTTTGGACTTGGGAAGGACTGGTTTTAAGGTTTACTGACAATGGATTCAATTAGTGTGTTCTGTGCTCCAGCCTATTGTCATGTAGAGCCTACTACTAATGGAGACCTTTAAACATTAGTTACTAAATTAATTTTGCTTTCAACGATATGGCTGGTTACTGGAATTAGACAAGTGGAGTGTCATTCACAAGAAGACAGGATTTATACGATTTGTTCTTTTTTTGGAAAAGAACCTGGTGTTTAGGGTTTATTGATAATGGATTCAATTAGTTTGCTGGCTGGGGTTGGGAGACGCTTTTGATAATTCAATGAATTGTTTGATCATCAAAATTCTATTATGATTAATTTTGTTAAGTTCAATTAACCTTGAATTAGACAGTTCGTGGGTAAGAAGTGGCATTTTTGTTCTGTGCTCCAGCCTATTGTCATGTAGAGCTTACTTTAATGGAGACCTTTTAACTTTAGTTACTAAGTTTATCTTGCTTTCAATGGTGTGGTTGGTTACTGGAATTAGACACAGATGGAGTGTCATTCACAAGACTAGAGGATATTGAAACTGTGGACTTTAATAAATGAATTTTCTGAGATCAGCAGAAATTTCATGGGATGAAGATTTATACAATTTGTCATATTTTGGAAGAGGACCTGGTGAATTGCCTAGTTGTAGCCTGCAAGTTTGGCATTTTGTTTGCAAACAAAACATTTTTTCTTGTTTCTGAATTTCCACTATTAACTGAACTGCAGTGTGTGTAGAATGTGAGTATTGGCTCTCAGCTTTCAGATCTTGCATTGATCAAGTATCTAATACCTTGTTGTCTTGATACTTGCAGACTATTTACAAGATCAGTTTTGGTCAGATATATCTTAGTAAACCGATGATGACAGAGTCTGATGGAGAAACAGCTACTTTGTTTCCTAAGGCTGCAAGACTGAGAAATTTGACATATTCGGCTCCATTGTATGTGGATGTTACCAAAAGAGTCATTAAGAAGGGTCATGATGGTGAAGAAGTTACTGAGACTCAGGATTTCACAAAAGTCTTTATCGGAAAGGTAAATCTTTGGTGATGAAGTAACTTTTCTAGTCTTCTGAAATTTGTAACGCCGGCTTCTGTTTGTTTAACTAGGTTCCTATAATGCTGCGGTCGAGTTATTGCACACTATACCAAAATTCTGAGAAAGATTTGACTGAGTTGGGGGAATGTCCGTTAGATCAGGGTGGTTATTTCATCATCAATGGTAGTGAAAAGGTGTTAATTGCTCAGGAGAAGATGAGTACTAATCATGTCTATGTTTTCAAAAAGAGGCAACCAAACAAGTATGCTTATGTGGCTGAAGTTAGGTCCATGGCAGAGACCCAAAACAGGCCACCTAGTACGATGTTCGTTCGGATGCTCTCTCGGACCAGCGCCAAAGGGGTAATGACTGGGGATGTGGCATTAGTTTAATAATATTATTCAATGGTTGCTGTGACTTATACATGGTTCTACGTGCAGGGTTCATCTGGTCAATACATACGTGCCACTCTCCCATACATACGCACTGAGATTCCTATAATTATTGTATTTCGAGCATTAGGATTTGTCGCTGACAAAGATATATTAGAACATATCTGTTATAATTTTAAAGACACTCAAATGATGGAGCTGCTGCGTCCCTCCTTGGAGGAAGCATTTGTTATCCAGAATCAACAGGTACTTGTAGTCAATTGTTACAACATCTGTTAGGTATTTCCTGTGATAGCTACTTCTGTTTGTTGTATATTCTTCATGCATTTTCACTTTTTCTGCATTTTTATTGTCTCCTTGCATGTGGTGTTTGTGTGAGACGGGCCCACGAGATTCTGATCCTTTCTGTCAGAATTTTAGCCTCGAGGGCTCCAAATTTCTTGCGCTCAACTTCTTAGTAATCACTGGATGAAATATGTTTTTTGATACTTTTTATTATTATATGTTACGTGATATGAACTTCACATCTGTTTTAGCCTCAACGAGGAATTTGGATGCAGGGAGAATAGATCATGATTGGATTAGAATGTTAAATACAATTTTGATATTGGTTGGGGTGGTAACCTTGATGTTATAACCAGCCATCATGTCTCAAATGCTTTTCAATTATCTTGTTAATTCAGATGATAATCGTCATTCTCTTGTTTTATTAACCTTTGCAACAGAACTGCATCTTCCCCTGTAGTTGTCAGCTCCTTCTATTAGTTTGCTGTTCAAAGCTGAATACAGCGTCTAAAGGATACTTGGATGGTTTTCTATTTTAATTCCCCATTTTCTCGTTACTATTGGGACTGTTTAATGCTAACATACAAAATTCAGGTTGCTCTGGATTACATTGGGAAAAGAGGAGCCACAGTTGGTGTCACCAAGGAGAAAAGAATCAAGTTTGTGTTGCACAGAGTTGTGCTCATTATAATTGTTTCTTGCATTTGCTTCTAAATCTTCTTTGTAAACGTTTTCAGGTATGCCAAGGAGATTCTTCAAAAAGAAATGCTTCCTCATGTTGGTGTTGGGGAACTTTGTGAGACAAAGAAAGCTTATTATTTTGGGTAAGTCTCTTGTTTTGTTTTGTTTTTTGTTTCTATTTAAATGTCTCCTGCTACATGTGTTTGCCTGTTGTCATTAAGCAGTTTCTTCTGCACTCTCTAGGTATATCATACATCGGCTTCTGCTGTGTGCTATTGGCAGAAGGGCAGAGGACGACAGAGACCACTATGGCAATAAAAGACTGGATCTCGCCGGTCCTTTGCTGGGTGGCCTATTTCGAATGGTTTGTTTCCAGTAAGCATTTTGTTGTGGTTATGTGATATTAGACATCAATTTTAATCTGGAATTTGGGTTCTGTTTATGCTGCAGTTATTCAGAAAATTGACGAGGGATGTGAGGTCTTATGTTCAGAAGGTTTTACTACTTCCTCGCCCAGCTATGTTACATGGCAAAAGATGGATCTATGCTTTAGTTTGTATTTACTTGTTTTCCACTGCATTAGTGTGTAGATAATGGCAAGGATGTGAATTTACAATTTGCCATAAAAGCCAAAACTATAACAAGTGGCTTGAAGTACTCGCTTGCTACTGGCAACTGGGGTCAAGCAAACGCAGCGGGTACGAGAGCTGGAGTTTCTCAGGTCGACATGGACCATCATCAACTGTTTGTCAATTTTTTAGAATGTGTCTTGATCTGCCGTTGTCCAATGCTAAGTTGTTTCTGATGAATTTCGCAGGTGTTAAATCGCTTGACTTATGCTTCTACCTTGTCGCATTTGCGAAGGCTCAACTCCCCTATAGGCCGTGAAGGTATTTGTTTCTTTCTACCTTCAACACTTGGCTGGTGATAGGAGTACAGTTGTCAGCCAGTAATTAGAACTTTGGTCCTGCGATATTTCTCTTTTCTTATATGCTACCAGCTCGGTTGTAGCACAGAAATGAGGCGGCTCATCCATGTTTTAAAAAAAATACTGTTGTGGCTCGCAAACGTGTAAATCGTCTAGAAACAAATAATATGATAGTAATTTCCTGTTGTTATTCCTTTAATTATCGTTTATAGTGAATTCTCTTGTTTGTTTACTTAGGGAAACTGGCTAAACCAAGGCAATTACACAATTCTCAGTGGGGAATGATGTGTCCTGCCGAAACACCTGAAGGACAAGTGAGTGCACATTCCATGTAGTGTTTGTTGGATAATTGAGTTATGTGGCTGCTTCCCCTGTTTATGAATCTGCTTTTTCTGTTGGCTCTTTCACCAGGCATGTGGATTGGTGAAGAACCTTGCGCTGATGGTCTACATAACAGTTGGTTCAGCAGCATATCCAATTTTAGAATTTCTGGAGGAATGGGGTACCGAGAACTTTGAGGTGCATGAATTCTGTTCCTTTATGAAGCTGAACTTCTTCCATTGTTCAGCTTATTTTTCTGGTCGGTGTTTCTCTGTGTTCACAAGAATTTTTCTCATTTTAGGAAATATCTCCTGCTGTGATTCCTGAAGCGACAAAGATCTTTGTAAATGGTTGTTGGGTTGGCATTCATCGCAATCCTGATATGTTGGTGTCTACTCTGAGGCGTCTGAGGAGACGTGTAAGTGTGATAATCTTCTGTTTCTGTTTTTGGTCTTTCAAGCTTCCAAGATTCCTTCACCTCTGAAAACTGCTTACTGGATACAGCTTCCAGATTTAGTTTTATTTTGTCTTTGAATCTATGCCATTGTTTCATAATCAAGCAGGGAGCTTGCACTAGATTTTTGTTTTCCTTTTATTTTTATTTTTACTTTTTATATTACAATGTATGATTTGATTTCGAATATACCTTCTGTTGGAGGCTGAAACTGTTCTATTTACAGGTCGATGTCAATACAGAGGTTGGGGTGGTTCGAGATATTCGATTGAAAGAGCTTCGCATATATACTGATTATGGCCGCTGCAGTCGTCCATTATTTATTGTGGAAAAACAAAGGCTTCTCATCAGAAAGAAGGATATTCGAGCCTTGCAACAAAGGGTATGCAGCATTCAGTCTTCGTTGTGCTTCATGTGTTTTAGTGCACACCTTGTTTATGCTGCTTATCTCATGCATTACAGGAATCTCCCGATGATGGTGGCTGGCACGACCTAGTCGCCAAAGGATTTATAGAATACATCGACACAGAAGAAGAAGAAACAACTATGATTTCTATGACAATAAATGTGAGTGATTATCAAGCATGTATGCAAGATTGGTTATGCAGGACATTACAATTCTGTGAGATGCTGAAGTACTTTTTATGATTTGCTTAGGATCTCGTAAATGCAAGGGAAAAGCCTGATGAGGCTTATTCAGATACCTATACACACTGTGAGATTCACCCATCCTTGATACTGGGTGTATGTGCTTCAATTATTCCCTTCCCGGATCACAACCAGGTGATCTTAATACTTCATTCTGATGCTCTTTGTCAAAATCTGTTCTTCAGTTTCTGATATCTGTTCTCTCCCACAGTCTCCACGTAACACGTACCAGTCAGCTATGGGCAAACAGGCCATGGGTATTTATGTCACCAACTACCAATTTCGAATGGTATGACCTGATTCTCTGCCAAATGCATTTGGCTGCTGCTGTGATGATTTGTCAAGTTTACCCTTGGTTCTTTTTTGTTCCAGGACACCTTGGCTTATGTACTGTACTATCCTCAAAAACCTCTCGTTACTACTCGGGCTATGGAGCACTTGCACTTTAGACAGCTACCTGCTGGCATTAATGCCATTGTTGCCATTTCGTGCTACTCTGGGTACAACCAAGAAGATTCGGTCATTATGAACCAGTCATCAATTGATCGTGGGTTCTTCAGATCCCTATTTTTCCGTTCATATAGAGATGAGGAGAAGAAGATGGGGACGCTGGTCAAAGAGGATTTCGGACGCCCTGATAGAACCAACTGCATGGGCATGCGCCATGGATCCTATGACAAATTGGACGATGATGGCCTTGCGCCTCCAGGAACTAGAGTTTCCGGCGAGGATGTGATTATTGGAAAAACCTCTCCCATAGCGCCTGATGATGCCCAAGGGCAGGCTGCTCGTTATACAAAACGTGATCATAGCACAAGCTTACGTCATAGTGAAACTGGGATGGTGGATCAGGTCCTGCTGACCACGAATGCTGATGGCTTGAGATTTGTCAAAGTGAGGGTGAGATCTGTGAGAATACCTCAGATAGGAGACAAGTTCAGTAGTCGGCATGGTCAGAAGGGAACGGTGGGTATGACTTATACACAAGAAGACATGCCGTGGACTCTAGAAGGCATCACCCCTGATATCATTGTGAACCCTCATGCTATTCCTTCTCGTATGACTATCGGTCAGCTTATTGAGTGTGTGATGGGCAAAGTCGCTGCACATATGGGGAAGGAAGGGGACGCTACTCCTTTTACGGATGTCACAGTGGACAACATAAGCAGAGCTCTTCATAAATGTGGCTACCAAATGCGAGGTTTTGAGACCATGTACAATGGTCACACAGGTAGGAGGCTAACAGCCATGATATTCCTTGGGCCCACCTACTACCAGAGGCTGAAGCACATGGTGGATGACAAAATCCACTCTCGTGGTAGAGGCCCTGTGCAGATTCTCACGAGGCAGCCTGCTGAGGGACGATCTCGTGATGGTGGGCTCCGGTTTGGTGAAATGGAACGCGATTGTATGATTGCGCATGGAGCTGCACATTTTCTGAAAGAGAGGCTGTTTGATCAAAGTGACGCGTACAGGATCCATGTTTGTGAGCGTTGTGGATTAATTGCCATTGCCAATCTTAAAAAGAACTCGTTCGAGTGCAGAGGGTGCAAAAACAAGACGGATATTGTTCAGGTAATCAATCAATCTATTGGGGTGTTTGCAAAAGCTTTTTTTATGTGCTTATCAACTTATAACTACAAAAGACTCTTTTGGAGTGTTTAGGGAAACAACTTTGGCATTAATAAAAGTAATCTTATGCCAAAAGCTAAAAGTAGCGTTTTCCAAATTTTTGGTAAATAGATTGATTTTTTTCCACTCATGAGATAAAAGCTGCTTAAGTTCAAATGCTCCTGCTTTTATATTTGAATCAAAATCAATTTTATACTTCTGATCGTAAGCAATTTTTACCACAATTGCTACTGATAATCACTCCTGGAAAGTTTAGGCAAAGGAAAAAACTCCCTATGTCTGAGGTAAGTTGATCCGCAATAACGCCTTGGTTTTATTGCAGGTCCACATTCCATATGCTTGTAAGCTGCTTTTCCAAGAGCTCATGGCCATGGCAATAGCTCCAAGAATGCTGACCAAGGATATTAAACAAAACAAAGTGCCAAATAGGAAATGAGATTAGTGATGGTTGTACCTTGTGTTGTATTTAGATTTAAACCTCCCAATTGCTTGATCTGATGGACTGGACTGGGTTGGGTTTGGCGTGCTCTTCGTGTCAACTGGAAAACACTGATTTTTTCGTCCTAAACAGAAAGATATAGTAAGGGTAATTCAACGTAGACTGTGTTTGCACGTCTACTAGATGTATGATATTGACACATCTGAGAAAAGTAATAGTCAATCTTTTCTAACTTTTTTGTTAATGCAAATGAGCAACTCTTTTACTGGATGCTTCTTTGTTTGTGTTGTAAAAGTGACCAGCTGGCAAAATTGGCTCGACCGATGCGGTGGCTTTGCCCTCCCCTACATTTTAGATGGAAGGTTGGGTTATAGAAATTCATGTCGACGGGACCATCGGGGGATTGACCGAGGTGTACAAACCCAATTTTTATTAGGAAGTTCATTTCACATGACATGTTTTGTTAGATTAACTTAGCCCAGTTGCTATTAGTTGGTAAATTGTTAGCTCATTTCATTCTTGAGTTTAAAAGAAATTTACAGCTGAGAAATTAGAATTACATGATCAATGATTCATGATTCTTGCAACTTATAGCACTTTAAAATACTAATGAGAGATGATTTTACAACAGATAAACCCTATCATCAAGACTTCTAGCCACAACAAAATACTAGCTTAAACCTAAGTATAAAATCAGTAATTAAAACCTGCAGTCAAATTACACCCCAGATACCACAAAAACGACGACCAATTCCTGCTCAACTAGACCACCTCGATTAGGGGTGGTAATTGGGGTAATCGAATTCAGGTTTCAATTCTGATCTATTCGAATTATATATTAAAATAATTTGAAACATATAATAATTATTGATTTTAGGTCAATTTGGGTCAAAGTTTGGGTTTCAATGCTAATCGATTCGAATTATATATTAAAATAATTTGAAACATATAATAATGATTGATTTTGGGTCAAAATCTGGTTAATCGATTCATATTAGGTTGGTTACAAATTTTTCTCAGTAAATTCGTGTCGATTTAAGTTAGGTCCGTCGAGTCCGTAGAGTTAGGAATTGCCACTTCTAACCTCTACCGTGAAACCATCTTCAATAATCATTCATCCCGTCTATCTCCGACATTCCAATCATCTTCCAATCTAACCAATGGTCGAACCAAACGGCAAAACTATGTCGTTCCATCACTATACCCTGCACAACTTTCCCTCAAGCTTGAAACTTTATATTTAAGGAGATAGGTTGACCGAGCTCAAAAATCATTTAACAGAATTTTGAACCAGTCCGATCCAACTTCGTATATAGTATTGATCCCATAAACTTGACACGATTGGGCCAGCCCGCCTAAGTGGATGTCAATATAAAAAAGAACTATAAATGTAGCATGTTACAACATCCACTAACCACATTTTTTATTTTCTTCTAACCTGCAAAACTTATTAGTAACATAACACAGAGTATGCTTGGCTAAGCTTATTTGGAATATATTATAAGTTTCAACATCTTATAAGGCCTTCCCAATGAGAAAATCCAAAAAACAGGTATTTTGCTGTCACATCAGCGCCACCTCAAAAGCAAAAATACCATTACCTCCAAAACAAAACTCCTCCCCAACAATATACCCAAAAAGTAGGTATTTTTTGGGGACCCACCTTAATATCCTATTTATCTCATTTATATTTTAATTTATCATCTATATTATAATTAACTTATTTCGGATAAATAATACATAATTAAATATTCCGATTGTTTTAATTTTTTAATTTTTTAGGATATTTTCGGAAGAAAAAAAAACCAAAAAAATATAAATTGAAAGCTCATACCGTTCAAGAAACCCCCCCCCCCCCCCCGAAAGCAACAACGCAAATTAAGAAACGTCCAATTTAATATCTAGCTAATTATTTCCGGATCGAGCCCAAACATGCTCAATTAAATCCTGTCGAAACTGGAGATGTTTCTGCTTATCCTGAAGTTGGACACCTCTTCTAACGTAGTCAATGAATGCTCTAGTTGATCCTTGACTTACGTGTGGAGGCGGTATGGCGTAATTGGCGTAATTAAGAATGCTTATCCTACATTTTCGATAATCATGTTGTGCAATATAATGCAAGTTAACATTATATCCTTCAAGTTATTCTTGTACCAAAAACGACTAGGACCGTGAATCATTGCCCAACGAGCTTGAAGCACTCCAAAGGCCAGTTCGACATCCTTTCTAGCAGCCTCTTGCAGTACCTTGAATTGTTGTCTCTTCGGATCTTGGGGACATTGAAAGCTTTTCACAAAAGTAGCCCACTCTGGATAGATTCCATCGGTGAGATAGTATCCTTGATTATATTGCTTACCATTGATTGTGAAATTAACGGATGACGCGAGTCCTTGCAAAGTTTCAGTAAACAAAGGAGACTGGTTGAGCACGCTTATGTCGTTGTTGGAGCCTGCTACTCCAAAGTAGGCATGCCATATCCATAGATCTGCAGAGGCAACCGCTTCGAGCATGATTGTTGGAACGCCATGATCACCGCGTGTGAATTGGCCCTTCCAAGCTACCGGACAATTCCTCCATTTCCAGTGCATGCAATCAAGGCTTCCTAGCATTCCGGAAAATCCGTGCCTTTCTTCGTGCATTTGTAATAGCCGCTGGCAATCCTCGGCGTTAGGCTTTTTCAAGTAGTATCCACCAAACAGTTCGATCACACAGCGGCAAAACTTAAAGAGACATTCTACGACGGTTGTTTCGGCAACACGTAGGTAATCATCCCATTGATCGGCAGGTCCCCCATATGCCAATTGGCGGATGTCAACCGTACACTTTTGGAGTGGAGAGAACCCCTTTTGTCCAGTTGCATCGACCCTCAACCGGAAATAGTCATCGTGGTCTTCCAATGCATCAACTATGCGCAAGAATAACTCTCTCGACATACGAAAACGCTGGCGAAACGTCTCGCTTCCGTATATCGGATCTTCAGAGAAGTAGTCGAGGTAGAGTCTTGCATGCCCCGCCTCACGATCTCGGCGAACATACGTTCTTCGTTTTCTAGCTCTACCGTCAGAAGTCCCCGCACCGGCAAGTAACTCTTGTTTTTTTTTTAAGTAACGACTGTATTTCTTTCTCAGTCGTATCATCAATTAAGAATTCAAGAAGACTATCACTTTCTTCAGAAGATGAAGACATTTTCGAGAGAAGAGGAGTGTAATGTTATGGAGTGAGATATGCAATAACCCGGATAGGACCTTTTATAGACTAGAGTTATAACGGCTAGTTTTGTAACGGCTAGTTTTATAACGGCTAGTTTTACAACGGCTAGTTTTGCAACGGAAAGAAGTACAACAACTAGTTTTATAACGGAAAGAAATACAACGGCTAGAATCACAACGGAAAGAAATACAATGACTAGTTTTGCAAACAACGACTACTTTCCCAAAGCTACATCCCCCACTTCTTCTTGATTTTATCCACCACAAGGAGGTGGAAACGTAATTGTTCCTCTGTCATATTCGAGGTATCTTTCATCACTATTTTATACTCTTTAGCAGTGGCAATAGAATTCAATCCTTCGATCTTTTGTTTGTTTTGTTCTTCTAAGGCCTGGAGTCTTTGCTCAATAACGTCGAGGTTTTCTCCGATATTAGACGTGCCTGCTTTTCCCTTGCCCTTGCTCAATCGCCTAGCCGCATTCCTCTCCATTGGACGAGTGTGTTCCGTCCTAACTTTCTCTCCAGCGCTCGAGTCGGTGTTTGAAGATATCACGTACTCTCCAGATGCCGATACTTTTGTCTTTTTTTAATCGCGGGCATCGTCGTCTGGATTGGCAAACTTCAGGCTATCTTTCAAAACATACCAAGGACTCATATGATTAAACTCCCCTCCATGTTTTGCATTATATTGAACCTTTGCCTTCGCTATGATATCTGCATCGCTACAACCGCTTCCCCAGACCTTATTCTCCAGATTGTAACAGCCACAAAACCATTTCACCTGTTTCTGCAGGGTATAGTAATGTGTCTTCAACTGGTTATGAGTCCTAAGTAGCGCTTGGACGGTTCCTGTTGTATGCCTCGGCGATCTGAACCCACATTTGATCAAGCTTTTGATCGTTTCCAACAATAGAGTCTGTGCTGATATCGAGCCAACAACTACAGAGAAGAGCGTTTTCATCATGAGAGTAAGTTTTCTTTTGTGGAGCTGGAGCCCTGGGTGGATGATCAACAGCCTCAAAGTCGGCAGCGAGATTTATTCGATCAAGTCCGACTGGGGAGAACTGAGAAGAGAAAGGAGACGAACGCTGAGAGTTCGGGGTCGAAGTGTCTCTGTCTGTATCGGAACTATCACTACTGGACCTTCTCAATGAATTTATGCCCATCATCGGACGAAACCCAGACTGAAGAGGTTGCATGTACGGTATTTGATTCGGATGCATGTAGAATGCTGGTCCAGATGGAATAAACGACATGGGTTGGTTGTTGCTACCTTCCGAAAAATTTGAAAAATTAGGATTTTGAGGATTGAAGTTGGTAACAAGTGGACGAAAGTTGATATTTGGAGGCGATGCTTCTTCTCCGGAATTCGAAGAATTGAACCATTGCGTCCATGAATTTTTATCCATTATTTTTTTTTTGGTGTGAAGAGAAGAAGAGAAGAAACTTATCTTGAAAATTGAAATTTGAGAGTAGTAGGTAATGTGGGGAAAATGATGAAGTGAGAAGATATATTTATAGGGCAAATTTAAATTTTAAAAAAAAAAGTATATTTTCTAAAAGCTAGATAATTTCAGTGAAAAGAAAATAATTTTTTTTTTTTTTGGAGCCGTTGCAATAACGGCTATTTTTAAATACACACACATATCTCAATTATCACAATTTTAACAATAAAGCAGCCAAAAAAAAAAAAAAAAGGAAAAAAACGAAAAAAAAAATTAATTATTAGTGGGGGACAGGCCTGCAGGCCGCGGGGCCCACGCTTGCACGCGCCTGGGCTGTCCCCTTGTGTGCGCGCGTCCTCCCCCACACGCGGCCTTCCCCACTCTCAGGCCTCACCAAAAAACCTGGGTAGCGATTTCGCTACCCGGGTTTCACCCCACCCATCCCAAAAACCCTCCCATTGGTAAATACCTCAATTTTGGGTATTTTCCCTTTCTCCACCTCAGCAAAAAACCTTCCATTGGGGAAGGCCTAAGTTATTTCAAGAGTTTATAATATGTAATTTTTAAGGAGCTTATAAGTTAACAAAGTGTTTGGATAAAAGAGCTTAATAGCTTGCACCTGAATATAGTTATTTAGCTATAAATTTGAGGTCTAATTTAAAAGTAAATATTAAACACACATTTTGATTAGTGTGTGAAATGTATGTAGTGTGTGAAATGTGTGACGTGTGTGAAATGTGTGTAGTGTATGTAGTGTGTGAAATGTGTGTAGTGTGTGTAAGTGTGTGAATTGTGCGTGAGATTTGAGTGTAATAATTAAAATCTTAAAAAATAAGATGGGGTATAACAACTTATTTTTTTTAGATCTTATAAGCTCTTAGAGCTTATTTTTTTGTCTTATAAGCTCTTAAACATCTTTTTCTGCCAAACATTTTGCAAGAGCTTATAAACTCCTAAACATCTTATAAAATGTTTTTAGGAGTTTATAAACTACCGGAGATTAAGACTTATCAAAATATGTTTGGGTCTCTGCGAAAAAGCCCAGGTCCCAGTCTCATTTGATAGTACTTATATCAAATTTTCGGTATATGAGAAATTCATACCGGTTGCCGAAAATTTTGGTATATAAAATTTTTGGTATATTTGAATTTTGTATCGGTATTGATATAATTCTATATATAAAATAATTGATATACCTAAATTTTGTATCGGTATTGGTATGTACCGTCATTTACCGTTGATTTTGGTATACCTAAATTAATTTCGGTAAACCCAAGTTCAGCATACGTATACCTAAATATATTCCTTTCGTCCCGGCTAATTTTTCCTAAGTTCCATTTCGATTCGTTTAACTTAATTTTTCACACCCTTAGAAAAGAAAATTTTCTCACAATCTCCACATTCAATCTTCACCTTTAAAAAATAAAAAAAAAAACAAAACCTATTTTATATTTTTTCTTAACATCCGTACAAATCAACTGTAAAAAATTAATCGGGACGAAAGAAATAATATTTTGGAATATCGAACTACTAAAATACCAAGAAGATGAGCACACTAGAAGTCGGTGTACCAAATTTTTAAAATTTTTATAGCATTACAGTATAAAAACATGGAAAAAAACTTTAATTAATACAGTATCTATTTATAATATAAGTGCAGTATTTCATATTTTGATATATTTCCTGATCCCTACGCTGCTGTACACTAGAGTCTAGAGTTAAGTGCAAGTTTTAAAAAAGTCGACGTTACATTTCTCTTCTGTATAGAGAAGGAAGAAAAATGGCGGAAGAAGAAAAACTAGAAATGGCGATTGTTGAAGAAGACGACGACGACGACGGGCCACCGCCGGGATTTCAGTGCATCATCACTCCCCCACTAGTAGAAGAACCCGAACCCGATGATGAAGAAGAAGATGGCCCGCCGCCCGGCTTCTCTCCAAAACCTACTCCCTCATCAGGTTAGGCAGCAGCTAAATTCTTATTTCCTCCAAAATTCGTGCTATTTCACTCTTCCGTTTGCATTCTGCTCTCTCTTCTCTATAATTTACTCATTGTGTTAATTTTCTAGGTTTTTTGGTTTCTCTTCTTCTGCCTTTGCTGAAAATATTCACTTCGATGCTGCTTGCATTGAGATTGGTTATAGTTTTCTGCTTTGAAGATTTATACCTTTATTTAGTTTGATTATGGTCACATACGATGAGCAATTGTACCAGTTTCTGAATTGCAATTTCTGCAATTCTGTCTTGGGGGTCTGATTTTACTTGGATAATATCTGCAGTAATATTAAAGGGTGTTTGACCAAGCTTATAAGCTCCTAAAAAGTTGATTGAGAGCTTATAAGCTCTTTAAATGTGTTTGGTAAAGTAAGATGTTAAACAACTTATAAGATGAAAAAATAGCTCTTAGAACTTATAAGCTCCAAAATAAATAAGTTCTTCTAGTCGATCTTATATTTTAAGATCTTAATAATTATACTCAAATTTCACATGCTACACACACTACACACGTTACACACACTTTCCGCACCAGTCAAAGTGTGTGTTTGATAGTCGTTTTTAAATTAATCCCCCAAATTTATGCTAAATCACTCCATTCAGTTACAAGGTTATAGGTATTTTATCCAAATACTTTATTAATTTATAAGTTCTTGGGAAATTATATCTATAAGCACTTGAAATAACTTATAAGATGTTCAAAATAAGTTTAGCCAATATATGGTTATTTTGTGTTTGTAGAATGTTGTGTCATGTGTACAACAATAGCTTAATTTGGAACTTGTTAGATTTTATGGTAACGGAGGTTCCATCTGTTGATACATTTCGGTTAACGCACTTGATGCTTCTTATGTACATACTTATTAGCAGCACAAGAAAGAAATTAGGGTTCTGTTTCTATTAAATTTAAACAAAAAAAGAAGAGAAGAAAAGAAGAATACTAACTCTTTATCCCTCTGATGGGCTATAATTATCTATCAATGAATATCTGGTACTTCCATCAACCAAACAAAATAATAGCACATTTCCTGAGCCTTGTTAGTTATGAATCCACCGAGTATTCACCGCAGAAGGTGTCAGTTATCAACGAGTAAATCAAAAGTTTCCTTCTCTTCCCCTGTTGTATGTTATATAAAATATCTTTTTACATGCATATCAGATAGTTCAAATTCAATTTATATGTTCACTCTTGCGTCCAATTGTTTGCTTGATAACAAAACGCATTGTTCGCTCTCCGTTTTTACGTTTTCTTATGCTACAATAGTTTAAACGTTTGATATGCAGCCTTACACATTAGTTTTGATTATGCACTGGCTTGTTTATGAATATCGAAGCTGTTGAACAATCGGATAACCGAAGGAGTAGTGAACAAGACAACATCGAAGTTGGTGGTGGTGGTGATGATGATGGTGATGATAATCGTGGTGGTGGTCATGATGATGATGAAGATGAAGATGGGCCACCACCAGGATGGGAGTTGAGTTCTCTTGTAAATGCACTACCGAATGAAACATCTAGCAACACAGGTGATATTTTAATTTTTCGTTTACCTTTTAATGTATTTAGCTTGAAATTCCTCTTGCTAGACATCTGTATTTGTAAGTAAACGTAATACTCCAAAATAGTCATGTCTGCAAGTACCTTCATTGATGGATTTAGATGATAATGTCTTACGAATTAACTACGGAAAATTATGAAGATGGGAATATCATCTGGATGATTGAGCAGTAACGTCTTCTTTCATCATAAATGTAGCGGACTTAGTTAGAGATTGGCACTCTACATTGTAATTGACGTTTGTAACATGTATAAGGGATCTCTCATCCCTTATACTCCCTGATTCTACATCAATAAATTGTTTCTTATCACAAAAAAATGTAACTCTCCATGGTGATCTTTATAAATGTCTTGAAGTTTGTGGATAGTTGATTTAATTTACAACTTTCTGTTGACATGTTTTTACTAGATTTGTTAGGTACAAAGGAGGACAGCAATGAAGAATTAGATGATGGGCCTCCACCTGGGTGGGAACTGCCATGTCAGATGCCGCCACCGTGTACACTACCACCGCAGCTGCCATCAACTGTTTCTTTTAGTGAGTTTATTCACTAATCTTTCTTGTCTTTTCATTAAGACAATAATTTTTGTTCTGTGAGGTACTATTTTCGAGGTGGTCATATTGTTCAGATTGAAGCATGTCATGTGCTTGTATATGCTCTGACAGTAATGCTGGAGAATTATGCCCCTATATGGTGTTGCACGCCTCCTTTTTGTCAATTCAATTACTCTGTTAAGTTGACTAGTTCCTTCACGGCTTTTTCTTTAATTAGCGCATTACTTCCCTTTAGCTATTTCAGAAGTTTTGGGTTTTCATGCACATCGTTGATGAACAGAAGGCATGATTATTGTTTTTCAATAGTATTTTGTGTTGATTGTTACTTCAATCTTTTTGGAGGATTAGATGAAGGTGAATTGGCCCCAGAATCCATTTGAATAGTTTCTGCTCAGTTATAAAATTAAATAAATTGTAACGTAATAGATTATCATGATCTCTATCTTATGGGAGAGAGATAATACCTGGTAGGTAGGGGTTTATTATAGGGAAGACCAAGAGGAAAGAAAGATGGTGGTGTACTTGAAGATTGGAACTCTAATACAGAATTTAAGTTTATGGTATAAAAGAAAACACGAAATCTATTTTGTTTGTGTTTGGAATTTTGATCCAAAATGACCAATGCAAGCCCAAGATTGGTAGCTTGATTGAAGACAATAATGCCATGCTTGTGGGTTGTGGCACTAGATGAAATAATTGTAGTTGATACTCGTACCCCTCGTGGATTCATGTGGCGACCCTACTTGTGTAGAGACAATGCTCTTGTTAGGAATTAGCTTATTTGAAAATAGCAACTATTGATAAAGCTAATGCTTACATAATGAGGGTTGAGCAAGCTTGTGTTCTGAATTGGGGTGTGTAGAAAATTAGACCGTCTTGTCTCTGATGCCATTTTGCACGTCTCCAACAATCTTTATTGTTTTGTATGTCAATAAGAAGTGAGAGCAATTGCTCAAAGAAAGAGTGAGGACCCTTTCAAACTTGTTTCATGGGAATAAGTGAAATAATATAATGTACTAAACAACTACTTCTCTGCGCAACTGAAACACAACACCCACTGAAGTCCTACACACCTCGTCTAAATACCAGATATATTTGTGCATCTTATAATGGAATACGTAGGCTTTTTATGTTGCAACTTGATAGTTTTTCTTTCTACTTTTTGGGTTTTAATTGAGAGGACAAAGTGCTAACTCCCTATATTGGTAAAGAGTGATTTTAGGGTTACTTCCTTATATAGTTTGACATAGTATTCTTAACTTCATGGTTGTTTTGACAATGAATTGAGATTTTGGTGTTGTAGTCTCTCAAATCAGGATATTACATACTAAATAAGGTCTCAATCTTCCTCTTGGCTAAGATTTTTCTTTGGTTAATGGTTTATAGGCAATATATGCAGGTTTTCATTGAAATCTTAGTCCAACTGACACCGAACAAAAGATTCAACACTTTAATAAACTGTGTATGCCCACATAATCTTATTCAATATGAGTCTAAAACTCATTTGTAGAAACTTTGGAAACTGATATTTATTTTACTATTTTATCTGTGAATGCTGACATATCTGTAAATTTATTCAGTATCTATCCTCCCTGTTTGCTTGTTAATCTCTCCCATCCCCTGCTCCCACATGTTCCCATTCCTCTTTGCCTTCACAGAGCCAGATCCAACCTAAGTATTGTGACTCCACATAGAACAAACCCACTTCAAGTAATACCAACCCTCATTAGGAGAATTGGTTCCTGATTTGCTTTATTAGACAAGAGGTATGGGGATCAATCCCTCCCCACCTTACTACCCCAATTTGTCAAAGGGGTTGAATTTAAATTTTTATTACTTTTTTATAGAAAAGCTCCTATGAGTGATTCACTGACTGCATACTCAGTAAAGGAGATTATGATTTTGGGGATTGTCATAGGTTGTGCGTATAGATTGCAGTTTTGGCCATAGAAACAACTTGGTTTTGTACCAACATTTCTCTATTGAAATGTTCTTCAACTGTAATATTCTCATACCAAACACAATGTGCAAACTCCCAGTATATTTACAAAGAATTGGGGAAGATTCTCATTCATTTAATTAGTGGAGGTCTACAAAGTTGTGTGGCACTAACTATGTATTTATTATCAAGAACTACCACTTAACCCATTAAATGGAAATATATTGAAAGAATCTCTTGCAGATGCTTTTTTTGATATTTCATAATCACAAGAAGTTAATACTGGAAACTGACAAAAGATTCTCATGTCAATTTTTTTTATAAGAAATAAAGACTTTTATTACTAGCTTAATGAATTACATCCATGGGAAGAGGTTTCTCATCATTAATTTACGTCAGACATATCCATCTAAGCTAGTACAATGCTTAAGTCTGTATGAAGATCTGCAATGTAAAAGTTCCCAAAATCCTTATGGACTGAAATCCAGGAAGCCACCCTATATCTCGTTATTGCCCAATCTTCCTCTAATGAGTCCTCAACATCCTCAAAATCCTCTTATTTCTTTCGAGCCAGATGGACCAGCATAGATATTTAACCTCCATAGTTTGAAGACAGTGAAACAATGGTTGGATTTAGTAATTATATCCTATGAGAGATGTCTCAACTATGTGCCTCAACTGATTTATGTTGCCTGCTGATATATTTCTAACGAACTCGTAGACATTGTAGCTACTGAAATGGAGATAAAACAAGAAAACACAGGTAATGACGATGAAGGACCTCCAGCAGATTCACAACAGATGCCCATGCCAGGGCAGTCGTCCCCAGCCACACCCCGACTTAAGCAGCTGCCATTATCTGAACTGCCTTCTGGTATGTTTGTTGAACACCTCGCTTATGAAAAATACTCATGCCTTGGTCAAAGCATGACAGACTTTACTCGGATTTGTAGAGTTCTACTCTGTAGGATGATGCATAGATATAATCTGTTTCATGTTTGAATAGTGTTTAATGGAGATTATTCATGCTGCCTTTAAGATATTTGAAGCTGTTTCAGATTGATTAGCTTATGACATTATTAATGACCACCTCATCTAAAACTTACATTCGGAAGTTTAAGCTGTTAGAGAGGAGTAAAAAATTCAATCTCATATCTTCAACACGCCTTGATAAAATAAAAGATTAAAAAAACTTCATAAACCAGTGGCAATGAGACATGACCTTTCATTTGGCCCTGCTTTATATAATGTTAGATAACCACTGTTTAAATACTTAATTTATTAAATATGGGAATCATTTAACATTTATTAAAGCTTTAAATATCATCAACAAATATGTTTTAGGACGATCATGTCGATTGCTGCTTATTTAGATGCAGGGAACAAAGACGGAAACAATAAATACGAGGAGAAGAAATCTATGTCTGGGCACAAGCCTGCATCTCGTCCTCAGCAGCTTCGACCAAATCCTCACCCATTGACACCGGCTGCTGTATCATCATCCTCTGGTGAGTATATTTTACTATTGATTTTCCAATTCCAGGCTCGCAATTTTTTCACCTCAAGTTGCATTTTCCTGTCTTTGTTACCAAATCCCAAGGTTGGGGTTGCTGGAAACTTCTTTTTTTATTCACTATCACTTTCCGGACACCCCAATTTTCATGAAATTGAAGTTATTAATATCAATCTGAATCAATATACGCTTACTTTCCAAGCTAATTACTTTCATTTGATTGGTTTGTAATCTAAGTGAAGCAATTACCATCATATCGTATTGATGTAGAAAAGGCTCAGCTAGTTTGTGGTACTTGCCGAAAACTGTGTGTGTATCCTCGAGGAGCAAAGTGGGTCCAATGTCCAGGATGCCAAGAAGTCAATTTTGTCCTTGAAGGTTAGTTTCACGTTCTTTGACCAGTATCATTAACGAATCCCTTGGTCAATATTATGTCATGAATCTTCATTTTAGACGAATTTGAAGGTTTTTTTAGATTCAATGTGGGTTTTACCACTTTTCTTGTCTTCCACTTCCAAGTTCTCAACACTAATTAATGTTGCATGTCACTATTAAAAGAGCAAATGAAATGATTTCTTCCAAAGCATTGTAAGCATGAATTTCTCCATGATGCTTTTGCGTTGCTCACTATGTCTCTTGAGAGGGCATTGATCTGATCTCGATTTCTTGCAGCTCATGAAGTCGGGCAAGTTAAGTGTGGAGGGTGTTCGGTGTTGCTTATGTATCCGCACGGAGCACCTGCAGTGCAATGTTCTTCTTGTCGTTTCGTTACAGAAGTTGGAGTATATACTTCTCTATTTTCTAATACACATGCGCTATTAAATGATCGTGATTCTTAAACCAACTGAAATTTCTTCGAAATATTTGTCAACTAAAAAATGTTAGAATCCGGAGGAGTTATAGTATTCCATGCCTACGAATCTTTAGCTTGAAATCCTGAGTTGATAGATCGATTCCTTCAAATGTGATTTCAAAGGAGAGCAAAAATTTATAGGAAATTAGAGCTGCATTTAGTTTGGATTTGAGTTATTCTAGGAAGATTATTTTGTTTTGGGATTTTGAAACGTGTTTAAGAATAGAAAATGTATGTAGATGTTCTCCTCTTGTAGATAAATAAATAAAGGGGTTAATTGTGGCAATCCCATCAAACTGCTAACATTTTTTACATAAACCACCAATTTTTTTTTTGCACCGATATATACAGGTTAGACAAATTAATCACCAAATTCATTTTCCGGCCATTTTGCACCGGATTTCTGCATGGACTTGCGCATGACAAATTCTTAAGGGCATTTTTCCACTAATCCAGTTACAAAATTTCCTAAGTATCTACTAGGAAGAAAAACAACTCAATTGTATGGACAAAAAAACTCTTAATATTTTGTAACGTGCAGAAATCCGATGGAAAATGGCTGGAAAATTAGTTTAGTGGTTTATTTGCGAAACATGTATAGCTTGTATATATCGGTGCCAAAAGAAAAGGTTATGTGGTTTATGTGAAAAAACATTGATAGTTTGGTGGAATTGCTGCAATAAACCCTAAATAAAGTGATAGGGAACATATTTTGACTGTTGATATCTTGCCAGTATTCTTTAGTTGAGAGAAGCATTATCAATTTTAGGATGTTTTTCAATGTTGTTTTGAACTTGGGAAAACAATGTAATATTTCTGCAAGACATGATAAAAGAAATACCACCACATTTCTCTGGAAATGGAAGTGTAGAAACTTGGTTATCTGATATATGTACGTATGTATATGCAGGCAAATAATAGAAGAGCTCCTCTTTCGGTTCAGCAGGCTGAGGCTCGAGCTCGAGCGCGAGCGCAATCTGGGAGACGTCATCGTCGTTCCAACCGAGCTCATTAGAGTCAATGTTCTACAAGACGCCAGGCGTTGGTCAGGCGGTAAACTAGAGTCTAGCGCCTAATGAGGTCTAGACGGAAAGGAATCGAGGAAAAAATAGATGGCCAATGACCATCTAACATCTAGACGGGATAAGTCGGAGGTAGACAGGGACTTTTAAAACAACGATTAGAGTGCTGCAAGCCCATAGGTGTTGATGATTCTCATCTATGATGGTATATACAGCATTAGCTTTTATGTTGGCTCTGTGTATCTTCGCTCCAAAAAATATTGTATATATTGCTCCTATTTTGTAATCTTTAATGGGAAGTTCTGAGTTTCTATATATGATTTTGAGGATGATAATTATTGGGCCTTAAAAGTGGAAGTGGGGTTTACAGAAGTTGTTGAAGTTGATTTTTGTGTCAAAATCAAAAGTAACTGGTGTCTGATGTTGAGCAAAACTTAAAATGAAGTATTTGGAAATTTATTCACAAAAAATGGTCGATTTTAATTGGTTTGAAGAATGACTGACCCTTGCTTTTGATTGGTTAAGTTAAATTTTACAAGGCAATAATAGTTTCAATTGTATTTATAAAAAAAAATAAAAAATTAATGAAGGTATAATTCTTCAAAAAATCATCAATACATACTCACGATTTTATTTTTTTTAGTTGACTTATTCAATTATATCTAATTAAATTGTGATTTTTTTTTTATTTTTTACTTGAATTAATAAAATGAGATTTTTGATTTTTCAAATAAGATTTATTTTGGGACAAGAAACTTTTTGATACATACTCTTTTTATGGGACTAGAGGAGCTGTTAACTTTCTGCTATATTATATGACTATACATAATTTTAGAAAAAAAAGTTGTAGGGAAAATACAAAAATAATGTATTCATGTATAATTATTATTTTTCACATATATTTCTTTAGGATGAAAAGTTTATTCAAAATTAATTTCAAATTTGAAAAGTAAAAGGAACTAATAAAAAATGACCATTGTTGTGTAATTAGTCTAGGGAATCTATGTCAACAATTGAACAAATGCGTAAACATAAAATAAGTAGGTTTATAATAGAAAAAATAAATGAAATTAGTTTCAAGATTAAAATATATATATATATATATATATATATATATATGTAGTGTTTTTTTTTTCAGTACTAACTGATCAGATATAAGAAAACACATTAAAGATAATAATCGCCATACTAAAACCAATATCAAAAGCAAAATTCTATATTTCTAAAAGTAGTTATTATATAAAATATTATATGAGTTTGGCAACAAAATATTTTTTATTAAAAATATATTTAAATAATAATGAGAATAATTAATGTTTTAGGATGAATGCAATCTCCATTGTTCACGTGAAAAATTTATAAGTATAAATAAAGTTGGATGCCTATTTATATTAAAAAAATTGGAAGAAATATGTACAGTTATTTACCGACATTTTCTATATCATATCATATCTTTTAAAGGAAAAAAATGTAAAAAAAATGTAAATACTTAATTAAACATTAATTTTTATAGTGATATTTAAAAGATAATATAAGGATCAATTGATCATGTTATTTGAATAGTACGTAAAACACGACACACTAAACAAAATTAAATAATACTACTTGATAACACAAATTTTAAAATTCAATGAAAAAATACACTCATTCCACTCAAATTTATATATTTTCCTTATCGGTACGTTCCACACCAATTTGCACACCTTAAAAAAGATATTCTGCTCACAATTTTCACCCTCAAAATCTCCACCCTCAATTTCCACATTTGAAAAAGTCAACCAAAAAGCAAAAAATAATGTTTTCTTATTATATGTGTCCGATCAAACGTACAAACTCCCGCAGGATGGAGGGAGTATTTATTTGTATGTTTGTACTAAAATAAGATGGATAAAATTTTAGCTAGAAGATACAATTTTAGGAAAATAAATCAATATCAGGCCTGAATTGTAGAAATTTTCAATTCAAGACCTTATTTTTCATTCTATTTTAGTTCGGGACCTAAATTTGAGTTTTATGTATTGAAATACGAAACACTAGGTACAATATATGAAATTTTTTAACCTATATTGTACTAAAACTTTTGATATATGAAAAAAAATTATATCTAAATATTCTAGAAATTTAGTTATTCTGAATTTTGGTATATCAGTGAAAAACTCTTCATCACTGGATGTCTCAGGATCAGTGAACTTTTCTTTATCACTGCATCATCAACTGCATCAGGATCAGCGAACTTTTCTTTATCACTGGATCATCAGTTGCATCAGGATCAGTGAATGAAATCCGAACTGTTTTTGGGACATGGGAAATTTGCGCCGCAAGGGTCTATTGAGATGTTTTGATGGTTTTTTTTTATTGATTTTCTCTTGCTCAATGTATTTGACTGGGCATAGAATGCAGCAATCACTTGAAAGATTTGATTCCAACATAAAAAAATAAATATAAATAGAGTTAAATGAAAATGTATACTAAAATAAAAGAAATTACTTTGAGAAAAAGAGTAAATGAGCGGACTGACAATAAAAATAAACCATGCCATCTAAATATTATAGAATTTTTGTTATTATTAATTTTGGCATATCAACTTTTTTATAAAATATATTAAGAGGGTCTCATGTGCACCACGTGCACAATAAAATTTATTATACACTTGATGTGACCAACTTACATGGCACATTAAGTATAACATAAAAACTTATATACACGAATGTATGGATAAGCCGTATGTGTTGCACTCTAAGTCCAAATAGATGACGAAGTGTATTAAAGCGTTTCCTAATGTATTTTCCAAGTATGCGGTGTTTGAGTTAAAAAACAGCTAGTTTAATTTCAGATTTGGGATTCTACATCTCTTGATTTGCGATTCTACATCTCTCGGTGTTTTGGGTAATTTAAGACTACGATTAGAAATGAATGGGAGGAATGACATAACACGAAACTGCTCCCTACTATGGTCTCGTGTATGGATGAAGTGATACTTTTATTCATAGAGTGATATTTTATGAATTTAAAGATGAAGTGATACTTTTATTCATAGAGTGATAATTTATGAATTTAAAGAGATACTTTTTAAAAGATAATAGTTGAAATGCATAAATCATCAAAATTAAATTTATTAATTTATTAGTTAAAATTACTATTATTGCGGAACTAATTTTCTGACTAAAAGTTTCATCTTTATCAGGTAAAAAGAAGTATCATTTTTCTGGCCAAAAGTATCACCATTATTAGGTAAAAGTATCACTTTTTGAAAAATTTCAATGAAATAATACTTTTGTTCAAAAAAAAGTTATACTTTTGGCAATAAAATGATACTTGTTACACTTTTTGATATAAAGTCATATTGTTGTCCAAATATTTTTCAACATTAAAGTCATACTTCTTAAAAGATAACAAAAGATAACAATCGAAGGGCATGAATAATCAAAATTAAAATTATTACTTTATTGGTTAAAATTACCATTATTATGGAAGTATTATTTTTTTGCCAAAAGTATTACCCTTACTAGGTAAGAGTATCACTTTTTGAAAAATTTGATAAGTGATATTTTTCGACAATAAAATGATACTTCTTGCACTTTTTGTATAAAGTGATACGTTTATCAATAAAAGCGATACTTCTTGAAAGATAACAATTGAATTACATAAATTATCAAAATTTAAAATATTATTTTATTGGTCAAAATTACCATTATTACTTAAAAATATCACTTTTCGAAAATTTCGATAAAGTAATACTTTTGTCCAAAAAAATGATAATTTTCGTCAAAAGTGATACTTCTTGCACTTTTTGATATAAAGTGATATTTTTGTCAATAAAAGTAATATTTTTAGACATTGAAATGATACTTCTTAAAAGAAATTACCTCCGTCCCACTTAACTTTGTCTACTTGTCTTTTCGGTTTGTCATAATTAAACTTGCAACTCCAAAAATGGAAACTAATTCCCACAATCCCCACCCTCAAAATCTTAACCGTCAATCTCCACCTTTAAAAAAGTTAAAGAAAAACAAAATCTGTTTTTCTTAACATTTGTGCCCGATCAAAGTGGCAAAGTAAACTGGGACGGAGAGAATAATAACAATTACGGAGAGAATAATAACAATTGAAATGAATAAATCATCAAAATTAAAATGGTTACTTTATTAGTCAAAATTACATTTATTGTGTAAGTATTATTTTTCTGTCAAAAGTATCACTTTTTGAAAATTCCGATAAAGTGATACTTTTCGACAATAAAGTGATACTTCTTGAAGTATAATATATTGGCTAAAAGCATCACCATTATAAAGTAAAAGTATCACTTTTTAAAAAAATTAAAGAAGTGATGCTTTTGTCCAAGAAAATAATACTTTTTTACATATCACATAAGTGATATTTCTTAGCTTTTAATAGAAAAACATAGGGAGCCCGGCTACAGTACTCTTGTCAGACCTTAGTGTTGATACACAAATTTCGCATCCAATAAAAATGCGCCACCTAATAAAATATATGTTGAATATCAATTTTATATTGATTATTTTTAATATTAGGAATTGGATAAATAAAATCCTAAGTTAAATAGTCAATTTAATTGGTGATTTACTATATATTTTATTGACCAATGGGAAGCCGCCACGTGTCAAGATGATGCAGAAATTACTAAATTAAATTAAATTAAATTAATTTAGTAATTATCCAAGAAGATGATGATAAACATCAAGTCATGGTGGACCAATCAGAACGCTCCATGTGTCAAGTTGTTGCAGTAATAATTAAATTAAATGCAATTAATTTAATAATTATCTTATGGATAATGATATTGTGAGGACCAATCATACCGCTCCATTCAGACTCAAGCTCATTAGGTTTTCCCATCCTACAACTATAAATAGGGTCTCATTCTTCACCAAGAATCACAACACAAGCTCAAGAAAGGTGGTACAAAACCAATCTGGAGATTAAGGCGGTACAAAGCCAAAATCTGGCGTTACAAAGCCAATCCGGTATTACAATCCGACGATACGGCGTTACAAAGCTAATCCGGTATTACAATCCGATATTACTAAGCCAAACCAATCTTGAGATTTTTAAGGCGTTACAAAGCCAATATCAAGATTTTCAACGTTCAATCTTGAGATTTTTAACGCGTTACAAAGCCAATATCAAAATTTTCAACGTTCAATCTTGAGATTTTTAAGGCGTTACAAAGCCAATATCAAGATTTTCAACGTTTGATCCGAGATCAGGTGCTAAACCCCTCCGATCGGCGTTTTCAAGTCAAAACTTCGAAGATGTTCTTCGTCATTCGTCAAGATCTTCGAAGACATTTTACGCATATTGAATCAAAAGTATCGTTTAATTCAAAATCAAGCTCACAAGCCTTTGAATTAACGTTACTCAGTCGGAGAAAATCAAAGTCAACTCGGACATCAATCGAAGAGAAGAATCAGAGGAGAACTAGAGATAGGAACTCACAAATTGTAAACATTATCCATTTGATCTGAGAAATTCGATCTTGTAATTCTTTTTTGTGTTTATTTATTTATACACGGAGTTTGTTATTACACTTAAAGCATCTCCAACCCACCCTCTATTAATAGTGTGAATTTCGTACTAAAAATACAGTTTTTGGGTACACTATCTCCAACCCAACTCTATCTCACTAAATTTACAGTTTTGTGTAACCATCTCCAACCCAACTCTATCCCACTAAATTTACAGTTTTGTGTAAACTATCTCCAACCCAACTCTATTCCACTAAATTTTACACAATAAGACTACTTACTTCTAATTTTATTTATAAATAATTATTTACGTTAAACTTATTATAAAAAATCAACACTATTTATTTTAGTTAAAATATAATAATAATTTCATACTTAAAGATAAAACATTTCATTCAACACCATGAAACTAAAAAATTACATAAAACATTAATATGAATAATTCTACATAACAAACAAATTTAGATGCTAGCATTGTCATGTTCGTCCCACAAAAAAGGTAGTGGAGAAATGGTAATTAGTATTTCCAACATTGTTATCTTTTAACTTTTTTTTTTTTTCAATTTATGCAATTAGTATTTCCAACATTGTTATCTTTTATATTGTTGTAATGAAATTTCCATTGTGCTAATTATCTTGCAATTTGATATAACTAGTAATTTATCTTATTATTGTTTAATTATTTTAAATATGCAAGATTAATAAAAAAAATTAATCAATTTTTTTCATAATTAAATTAGATAAATTATTAATACAAATATAACATTTGTGTAGTTAAAACTGAATTTAGGGGTATTTTGAACATATAATGTATAAATACAGTTTTTGTGTGGATAAACAGAGTTCCCATATTTATTGAGGGACATTGTTCATCCCCCAAATATAGACGGCTGTTTTAGAGTGTGGTTGGGGGAATAAACTCTAAAATCTCCTCCAAAAATAGAGTTTTTGTGTGTGATTGGAGATGGTCTTAGCAACCAATTTTATTATCAACTTGACTTTTTTACTGATAATATGTTCACAATTGTGTGAACTTTCTAATTTACCCCTGCATTAAAGTAGTTTCACCCACCCCATTTCGCCCTTATTTTGTCACCTCCTTTTACATGAGAGTTACACAAGGGTTTATAGCTTTACACAAGGATTTATGGCCTTACACGAGGGTTACGTGAGATTTGTTTGGTCTGTACACGAGAATACACGAGGGTTTATGACATTACACGAGATTAAATAATATAATCTACACGAAATTTATTTGGCTTGTATATGAGAGTACACGAGAGTTTATGGCCTTACATGAAGTACACGAGATACTTACACGAGGTTTGATTGTGGATCACAATCATGTGCAATTTATCCAAAAATTGGTATAAAACAAAGGTAAAGATGAAAGCAAATTAGTTTGTGAGCATTTCATAAAAAAAAAATAAAGTGATAAAAAAAAATGAGTTGTTACTCTATGACATAGACTGCGGCCCCGTTACCCACAAAAACATAAGTGATATTCCTTGTACGTATCACACTTTTTATTACATAAAAGAGAACCATCTGCCATACCGCCACTAAATCAACGGGTAAAATTCACCCAACAAGAGTAATGGTGATTATCACCAAACAGCGATATATTGTGATATTTTCAGTACTAAAATGAACTGGCAGAATTCACCCAATATATTGAAATAAGTTCTTAGTTAGCCAGAATACACCGAGGCGTGTTTGTTTAAGATTGGAGAGTGTTGAGCCAAACTTAATTAAGGGAGTTAATGAGTGTGAATCCATTGAGAAAAATCATAAGCAAACACACCCGAGAGTCCGATTACTAGTACATACGGTCAGCAACACCAAGGGATGTCTGCATCTCGTTTAACGAGAATGTCAGAGCCGGCAGCAAACTGCTGGTCCAATGCTGAATCAGAGGAGTTTCTCACTTGCACCTCGAATAAATCTTTCGGAGGAAATTAGTCTGTTGAGAAGTAAACCAAGCCAAGGTTGCTTCACCGTCGGAGGTCAAATATTCCGAGACCTCAGATTCCGAGAACTTGAAATTGCAGTTCTTAGTGATGGGGACGAGCGATATCGACAACAATGATTCTTTTCTGGAAGAGTATTTACCAAAGAATTACAGCAAGATGAAGTACAACGCTTTGCTGGTTTTAATAAATAATTATTGGTAATTAGTTTTTATTGGCTGTTTTATGATGGGGAATATTGCTTGTACCATTTGGGTGGAGTCGTGAGACGTCTTAAATAGAGCAATCTAGTGGACGACTTAATCCAAAAACCGAGTAACCTTGTTATTGCTTTTAATTGTGCTCCAACAGATAATGGTGGTAGAAATTCCCACTAAAAACATTGAACTCCCAATGTACTTAAGATCAATAGCTGGTTCAGAAAGTTGTTGCATCAAGTATCCATTGTAGATCATGGTTGCTGAGATGAGGAAGTAACTCAGGGAAATGGGAAGAAACAATGAAAGTCAGAATAACAAAATACGCTAATGAAGTTGTTCAGAAGTATGCTTGTATAGAACTATACTTAACTGAAACAGAACTTATACTACAAAGAATAACAATTATACAATAACATGAGTGTAAAAAATACAAGCACAAATAATATATTGAAAATAAACTTATACTAAGACGAATTATTTTGTAGTGTTTATGTCATATCGAAAACAAAGATCTCTTCTGTCGTGTAGCCCCATTCAACTACAACCAGCGGAGATGCATGATCAAACTTCGCAAGCCAACATCAACATCAAGTATGAGATCGCAAAATTATGACTTCTTCGTCAGCGTCACAATGCATGTAGAAGCTCGCGATGGTAAATCTCTTGAGTACATTCACTGTTTAACCTTTTTTTCTATGTCAAGAGAAGATAGGACGACGTACTGAATTGAGATTGGATTTTTTTTTGTGACGCAGGCGGAGCCAAGAGGATGACGCCCAAGAATATATTCAAGTAACTCCTCTGCAATGAATGTCCTCACATTATTTCAGACAAAGAGCTGATGAAAAACAGCAAATTAAGCCTAAAAATTTGTGATACACAGGTCTCCATTTTTAAGAGGGAGATCCCAGAATATGACTCCCATATATCATTCGTAAGCTCAGACAGGATAAGCATGGACCAGCGATGTACTCATGAATCTTGGTCTAAACTCTCGAAGACCAGGGGGAGTATCCAGTTGCTTCACATCGTCAATGGAAAGTGTAAGAAAAACATTCTGACTAGAACAATCTCTAGATCTTGAATGTGTCTGTGTTCGAAAAATTAGGAATATTTGGTGGATGATGCTGAATCTGAAATGAGAAGGCTAAAGATGGAGTTGCAGAGGACTATGGAAGCTTTATCTGCAGGATCAAAAGGCCTTTTGATTCCATTAATTTCAAGGATGGAAAATTCTATTCTAGTCTTGTAACCATACTAATGGACCGCGAAGCAGAATCACAGTCGTTACACGAGCAATTGAAATTAAATTCACACAAGTTCAGTACTAAATCTACTCCACATGATGCATCGGCCATGGGAGATGATACACACTGGTCGAGAATAAAAATCATGAAAAGGAAACTGGGGCAGGCAACGCAACAATATAAGGCAGGAGACTGGATTGGATATGATCACGTACCAGGATTGACGGCTCCGTCAAGGGTGCAGAAGTCGGAAATCTCTAGTTGGTTATATGTGTACTGTTACCATATTTCCATCTCCACAATTGTTTCGCTTACAAATTTATAGATTCCATTTTGTCATTTTTATAATTTATAATTTTACACATTGGCACATCTCTAAGATCCTCTATCCCACAATTATCCTGTTCCAATCGTGTCTCACTCCAAAATCGAGTCATACAACATGAATCGTGAACCTGAACACACGAATCATGAACCCTAAACTATGATCTATTGAATTATAAACACTAAACCATTTAATCATTAACCATGAATCGTGACATCGTAAGTTAACAATAGAATTATACCCTAGTCTCCTAGACCTTAAACATGAAATCTAAACATAAATCCTGAATCATACCTAAATCATTAGCGTTAAATTCACAAATCGTAAAAAAATAATAATAATTGACTCGATTTTGGGGTGGGACACGATTAAGACAGGGTAATTGTAGGATAAAGGATCCCACGTGGATTCGCATATCAGATTTACAAATAACTTATAAGAGATTAACAAATAGCAAGTGAAATAAAGTGAGGTTTGGTTCTGGAGTTCTGCCTCTTCGTTTATAGAGTAATTTTGAATAAAATGTGATTAATTTTATTTTTATATTTTTAATTCAATGACGTTTGGCCGCCTAATGCCCAAAACACCTATTATAGCCAATTAAACCTCGGGTGAGCCAGTGCTCGATGGGCGACTAGTCAGCCGCCTAGGCCAAGTTGTGCATCACTGGATATAAACGTTGTATACACATGATGCTACATGGAATTCATCAGAAGATGCCAACTGCGCTCTCCTAAAAACATTGGGAGGGGGCAGCCGCCCCCTAACTCCATCTCCATGCACAAATAATCATCATTCTTTCGAACTAGCAAATAAAAAGACTCGTTATTCTAAGATTTACCAAACACATTCTTCTGCTACACATTACATGGAATTCTAAGGCATACATGTCCGTCCGCAAAACTCATAAATTTGATACCCGGAACATCATTAGTTGATCGAAGGCAACGTAGAACAGATATAAATGAATAGATTGATTCAGTGAAGAACAAGTTTTGGAATCTGGCCTTTACGAAGAACAGAGACCGCATACTCTGCAGTGTCGATGAGCTCTTCAATGTTGTGAACGGATCGCTCCTCCGAAGCCACCATGAAAATAGCTCGAGCCTCCGCTTTCTTTGCTAGCCTTGCAGCCATGTTGAGTGGCAGATCTGCTGAATTAAGGCTCCTCAGTATTTGGCGGTATAATTGCAGAACCCTACCCCGGTTTCTGGCTAGGTCATCCGCTGTAGCCCATATTAGACCTTTCGCCATTCGAACTGCTTCTGCATAATTTGAAAATAGGAAAACATTGTCATTCAGGCATTTCATCGAATAGTTTGACTGCGCGTTGTTGATGTGGCTCTATGTCATTCAACGGAACAAAAAAAGAAAAAGATTTGAGAAACTTCGTAATCACAAATGACTGGGAATAACCTCGAAATGATAATCTGATGTTAATCCGATGCGTGGTTTCTCGAAATGATAGTCCGACGCTTGGTGATAAGGGCTTTAGAATAAAATTGGTACTGAAAAAGGGGACTAAATTTTCTTTCTATACATCGTTGATTTTAAAGTGTTATACAAACACTCTACTTTTCGTTAATAAGGGTCGTTGTGAATTTTTAGATTTCCTACCCCATATAATACAATATCTTCTATGACATTTTAATTCACCATCATATATATATATAAATAGCATGATTAATATAATATATTGTAGAATATATTGTACCAAATGTAATAGAAAATCCGAACTGCTCACTGTGGGGATAAAATCTTAATGTTCCCATCTACCTCCGACTAAACACCGTCTAGGCGTTAGACCCTTTTGGCTGTCTATGTTTTTTCTCCAACTTTTCTCTGCCTAACCCCATTTAGATCCATTAGTTCCGCTTAAATCCCAATTAGACAATAGATCATAACCTTCCGCCCGACTAGCGTGTTTTACAACATGAGGAGGTTTCTTGTGCAGATCCTTGCAATTCTTGCAATTCGGATCATCCACAAAAATGTATTAATATTTATGTCTAAATGTATTAGTCTAACTACATGTTCTGAGTAAGATATAATGCTGAAATGTATTAATGTTAATGCTTAAATGTATCAATTGCTCTGAATAAATATATTATAATAATCTTAATCAAATAATATCTTTAATCATAAATCATGATACATACTCAAATTGTACCGTGTAATTGATGTACATGAAACCTTGTCATAAAACATGGCAAAACGGCGCCTACGGCCTCTTATTCCCTTCTCTCTTTTTCTTTTTCTTCCTTTTGTTTAATCCAATTTCTCTTTTTTCTCCAACTTTTCATTCACAATTCTGCTCTTTTCTTTTCAAATTTCAACATTGAAGGGTGAAGTGATATGTGCCACGTCTGTTGTGACACATCTTCGTATGGTACATTCGCTTAAATAGTGAAAATGTATTTTTGTTTAAGGAATTTGTAGGGTATGCTGTGTATCGAAAATTGTAAAAAGCTTATTGGAAATTGAAAAATGTGATGTAGGTAATAGGGTACGAAGGTGAAGAAATGAACCATTCGGTTGTAAAATAAAATATGGTGGGGATTGACTATGGCCCATCCTGATAGAATCATGTCAATCTAATTATCCTCTAAAAACTAGATTCAATTAAGGATGTAAATGTCGATTTTCACGGTGCATTTTCTAGAAAATGCTAGAAGATATATTAAAAGTTTCAAATTTTAACATAATATTTTACCGATTGTTATAACTAATTCAAATATAAAAATTTATCTTAAAATTTTATATAAATTTACATTTTACATCTTAAAATATGATATTTATTCTAAGTTTTTTCACACAACATTACTACTTACTAGTAATAAGATGATCAGATGAAACAAATATCACATCTTTATCTAAGCAACATTGTACCAATTTATCATATAAGAGTAATTATGAAGAAAATAATTAAGATGTCACCGTACGTTTCTCTTTAAGATATCACTTATGTTTCTCTATCTCTCTCCTAACAGTTCTACCATGAATCACATAGTTTAGATTGATCTTATAATTATATTGTTCAAAAATTAAAAAAATTATACCAAAATATCACCGTTATTCGAATATTTACAGCCTAAAATATTACAGATATTTCGAATATTTATTGAGATATCATGTATCTATAATTTCGTTTTGCTTACCTAAAAACTTTGACATTTCATAAAAATATCATGTAAATATCAAGATATTTTAACTCTAATTCCGATTAAGTGTAATAAGGAAATCTGAACACACAGTAACGATGTTCTAAGTTCTAACTCTTCAAGCAGGAAAAATAAAATAAAAATTATCATTAATTCCCTCGTCAAATTAAAGTTTGAAATTCAAAGTTTATTTAAATTAAAAATCAATTTTAAGGTGTTGGAAGGATTAAACAAAAGACATGAGTGAGATACTAAATGAGAGAAAGAAAAAAGAAACGAATAATTTGAAACAGTGTTGTTCGTGAAGCAGCAAAATATGATGTGTTTTACCCACAGTAAGGGATGCCTATCCTATTTCTAACAGCGTGCAACGCTCTAATGTACAATCTGCACTACTTTAATCCAAAATATGCACTCATTCTTTAACAACTTGTAGCACTAAAGAATATTTAAAATAATATTCCTTATAATTTATTTATTTTCTCCTTTTTATGACTTTGCATTATAAATCCATTTATATATAAATCAATTTATGTTTTTAATATTAATAAAAATTAAAAAAATATATAAACTTGAAGAAATTAAAATTAATGCTTGTGTAATAATTTAAATTGTATGGTGATTTTCTTGTATTGTTAAAATTATATATTTTTTCAATTATAGTTATAAATTTAATTTTTTATAATACATAAATATACTATCTAATACTAAAAGATATACATAACAATTAAATACAATATGAAAAAAGTAAAAAAAAAAACGACTTTTCTAGGTTTGAGCTGACTATATGATGTAACCAGACCTGATCCAGTCCATTTGCAGTGACCCAAATTCAAATATAAATTGCCACCCTGACTCGTGGCCTAATTCAGAATTACTTGTGATCTAATTTTAATGACAACACTAAAATAGAAAGATTTAATGACAACACTAAAATAGAAAAATTACTTGTGATCTAATTTTTGGGGTCTCAAGTTATTTTTTAAAAGTACATCTGAGAATTTCTAAATGTTTAGGGAGTGTTTATAATTGTTTTTTTTAAGTGTTTTTCATCTTATAATTTGAGAGAAATTGTTTTAGAATGTTTAAGAAAATAACGTCAAAAGTTAAAAGTAGATAAGAATTGTTTTTTCCAACTTTTTGATAAATAAATATTAATTTTTCCACTCACTTGTAAACTAAAAACTGCATAAGTTTTAACACACTCCAACTTTTATATTTGACCAAAATTTATTTTATTTTTAAACACTATCTACTTTTGATTTTAAGCAATGTTAGCAAAATCTCTACTTTAATTATTTTTTTCAAAAGTAGAAGCAATTGCAACGCCCCAAATTTTGGTAGCTTTTAACTTTGTGTTCAAATAAATGGAAATATTGTTTATTTTATTTATTATTTATTATATTTATAGAATTATTTTTTTTCTCAAACACTATTAAATTTTAATTTTAGCACAAAATTATTTTAAATCACTTCTCTAAAAAATTATTGCTTGCACGCACTCCTACTTCTACTTTCGAGTTTCGTTGAGGGGCATTCTCGTCTTTCTACTTGCTACTGGCAATTACCACAAAAACCCCCGAGGAACAAAAAAATAGACGGATATCTGATTTCCCTCAGCACTCCTAAAAGGTCACACTGCCGCAGGTCTTGCCTGAAGCTAGACAGAGAAAGTAATCACAAAAAATGGGGGGAGGAATGGAGACAAAGAAGAACCATTGGATCGAGGAGTGGGGAGCGGCGAGAGAGAATCTGGAGCACAACTTCCGGTGGAGCCGCCGCAACCTTGCCCTTGTTGGGATCTTCGGCATTGCCGCCCCTATCCTCGTCTACAAAGGCATCGTTAAGGACTTCGTAAGTTTTTTTCTGGTTCGAATTTATACAGCCTCTAATTTCTTTGATTTGTGTAGTATGTGACCGTGCCCTAATTGACTTGTTGATTTGGCATGATTTGGTATTATGTGCCCTAATCGATTTGGTATGATTTGCCCTAATTGATTTGGTATAATGTGGATGAATGTTGGTTTGATTTGTTCGGAGTACTGGGGAAGAAAAGGTTAGATTTAATCCTTTTTAACAAAATTGTTAATGAGAAAGAAAACTTGTTTGTCCTTGCAGTTTTGTATGTAGTAATCATGGATAACTGCAGTTTACCTCTTTGATTAATTTTCAGAACAAGCAAAATGCCAATCAATGCTGTTATGCTGCAGTTGCCACAACATATTTTGACAATTTAATGACTTCATTAGATACTAATGTGCAATTCCAAGTGCATCTTATAAGGATTTGCATCACTCGTTGTGTTGCAAAGGGATGAAGAGGGTGTTTGGCTAAGCTTATTTCAAACATGTTATAAGCTCTAACTTATAAATTAATAAAGTGTTTGATAAGATTAGTTATAAGCTTGAAATTGAATGGAGTGATTTTGCTATGAATTTGGAGTCTAATTTGAAAATTAATATCAACCACACAATTTGATTAGCGTGTGAAATGTGTGCGGTGTCTATGAAATGTGTGTGGTGTCTGTGAAATGTGTGTAGTGCGTGTGAAAAAAGTGTGTAGCGTGTGAAATATGTGTGGTGTCTGTGGAATGTGTGTGGTGCGTGTGAAAAAAGTGTGTAGTGTGTGAAATGTGTTGTGTGTGTAGGGTGTGAAATGTGTGTAGTTTGTGTATAGTGTGTGTAGTATGTGAAATTTGAGTGTAACTTATAAGATCTTATTAAATAAGATGGACTTTTTTTTTTTGGAGCTTATAAGTTCTAAGAGCTTACTTTTACATCTTATAAGTTGTCTAACATTTTATTTTGTCAAAACACATTTCAAGCTTACAAGCTCTCAAACATCTTATAAGATGTTTTGAGAAGTTTATAAGCTTAGCCAAACACCCTCGAAGCAAATGATAAATGGACATTTTCAGATGAAAACAAAGGAAAATATGTTTGGAAAATTTAGCCCCGAACAAGAACTTTTTTCTAATAGTGCAAATCCTCACTTTTGACATTGTTTGTTGTTTGAATCAGTCTTTGTGTTGGAAATGCATATGATTTTTAAAGTTAGATTATCTTGGAGTTACATAGAAAATGGTACTTTTGCCAATAAAAGTAATGCTTTTTGCGTAAAATGTAATAATAGTCGAAAAGGTTGTGAATATTGGGGTGTAGATAGAAAATAATGAATATGGTGTGAGCTCTGGATTGAGTAATGTTGCATAAAGTAGTTTGAACTGAATTACTCCCTCTGTCTGATAGTGATTCATGTTTCAAAAAAATTCTTGTCCCAAAATAAGAGTTTTGTTAAAAGTCATCGTCTTGGTTTAATAGTTCAACATAAAGATCATTTTCTTTTTCATGAATTAGTTTCATTTGGTTGAATAAGTTAAATAAAAAAAAATCGTGTAAGAGAGAATTGATGGTTTAGAGAGTTGTACCTTTATAAAATTGACTAAAATAGAATACATTTTCAAACTGGAGTTTCATTACTGGACGACGGGAATATATTACTTCTTTCTTAGCTGGGTTTTTACATTAGCATGTTAAGCTGCCATTGTAGTAGTATTATTTATTGTTTCTTTCCTTGTTTGTTAGTTCTATGTGCTTTTGTATTTCCCGTCCAAATGCTGTTTCTGAATTGCTAATCTGTGTTGTTTACCATGAAAGAGTCCGCCTGTTATGTTTTTGTGGATCATAATCAGCTTGAGTTCTGCTACTCAATTTTCTTTTTGCCGTATTAAGATGTAATAATTTGCGTTTGCATTTTTTGTTTGTGATTTACATCAAAGTTTATGACAAATAAACTGTCTTGTTTAAGTTATATGAGTGGTCTCAGTGTTTCACCCAGCCAATGCTGCAATAATCCGTGTCGTGTTTTTAATTGTGGTAACCCCTAAGAAGTAGTCAAGTCTGTTGCTGGCTAACTTTGTACGACTATCAGCTCCTGAACCTGCCTTAATTAATACTCCCTCCGTCCTGGTTAAATTTGCACACTTGCTTTATCGGTCCGTCCCACTTAACTTTGCACACCCTTAAAAATGAAATTTCTCTCACAATCTCTACCCTCATAATCTCCACCTTTGATAAAAGTCATCTTAAAAGCAAAAACAACCTTTTCTTAACATTCGTGCCCGATCAACCCTGCAAATTTAACCAGGACGGAGGTTGTAATTATTATGAAGTGGAGATAACCCAAATTAACGAGTGTCACTCAGTACTACACAGTTGTCATTTGGTGTCTTAGGTGACGATCTTTGTAATAACTGTTGTTACGTGGTGCTCTATGTATTTCTGGTTGAGCTTCATACTTGTATCACATAGCTTGCTTATTTCTTTTCTGTTAGTATATCCAATTTTTTAGCTTCCCCAACATCTCAACTGAGCAATAAGAGATTCATGCCACCCGCTTATGCTCTAATGTTCATCCCATGTATGAAATATGATCGTATTGTGCCTGATCAAAAAAATTCTGGCTGTTAATCGTAATTTCTCGATTGAGGTATCTAGTGTATAAAAGTTGAATCCAATAGCATATCCTATTTGTTATATTCCCTATCTATTTATGAATCTTTTTATTATCACTAAGGTGTTGCACGTAAATTGGCAGGCTAGGATTTTGGGTATTAGGTTTTGGTTTTCAGGTTCTTGAGTTTTGGGTTTTATTTTTCATATTTGTACGTAAAAGTGGCCTTGCTTCACTCAAATGTCATACTAGTTAAGAGTTTCTGAATTGAGAACTGAAAAGAAGGGACGAATTTCTCACTGATCTCTCACTCTATCTGTGTGTCTATGTGTGTATGCAAATGAGGAAGAAGTTAATGAAGATGAGGATGATTAGTCATATAATTGGACTTGCTTTAGGAATTATAATGTGTTTAGTATGACAATTAAGGGCCGCTTGGTTGGGGGATTAGATGTAGGTAAAGAGAATGATAGAGGACCGATTCTCATTTATCATACTTGGGGAGTAATGAATAAGTTAATTATTACTTCATTTTAATAACAACTCTTCCCACAGCATTTCATAGAATGATTGACCGCTCATTCATATCCGTTACCATTGTCATTCCTAAGTTTATGCCAAGTGGGTCCTAACTAAGTTGATACTAATTTCATCAATTTATTTATGGTTTATGCAACTTGACATCTGAACATATTTCTTCTTTTTCTGTTATCTATCCATTTTGTTACTGCAGTTTTGAAAATATTAACGCCTAAGCTACGATTTCTTTATGTTCATGTTATTTCTTATGAACTTCATCATATGTATTATTTTCATTTTTGCGCTTCACTTTGAAAAGGCATGCAAGCCCTTTTGGTTTTTGCACCTTGGATAACCTTTTGCTTGTACGTAGTATGTTGAGTATGTGTTGTGTTTTGGAGACCAAAGCAAGCAATGTGTGTAAGTTTACTTGCAACGCGAACCCATTACTCATCTCGTCGCATGATAAATTTTGATGGCAGCACATGCAAGACGAAGATGCAGGGAGGCCGTATAGGAAATTCTGGTTTACATGATGATGATGCACTTGTCTCAAATAAATGTGGCTGGATATACATTTGAAGACTAATCTTCTGGATCTGCATTCTCAGTTTGTTTGTTAAAGCTCATTAACTTTGAACTATTTTGCACCTCTCATCTGTTTTATTTCAATAATGTTTAATATTCTGAGGGCAGAATGAAACTTTTGATGAAATGACTGCTGCTTGTCTTACTCTTACACCTAAGGACGAAAATATCAGCTTCTATGGGGTTTCAGTTTTACGAAATATCGATATCTTTGGAATTAGCGATATATTTTTTAAAAATGCTAAAAAATATATTAAAATCTCGAAATTTAACATGATATTTTATAAATTGTTATAATTAATTTAAAATACAAATATCTATCTTAAAATATTATACAAATTGATATGTTCACAATTTATTTAAAACTATTAAACTATATAAAGTCTGCAATATGATACACATTTTGAAATTTTTTATACAACATTACTGTTTATTGGTATCAAGATGATGACCTATGAGGCATGAGGCTCAAGTGGGATGGATGATTCATCTTTTATCTAAGTTGTCTAAGTAATACTTGTACGAGTTGTCATAATAGAGTAATAATGAAGAAATTTATTCAGATGTTAGTCCAATTAGGCATGTCAATGGGGTGGATCAGTTCGGATTTTTTGACCCGCCCCGCTCCGTGATCCGTCACGGGACAAAAAAATTCGCCCCGTGATCTGCCCCGCCCTACCCCTATCTTTTTTTTTTTTTTTTTTTTAATAAAAAAATTAATTTTTTTTGTTAAAAAACTTGATTTTTTGTTATTGAAGTCAATAGGATTTTAATTTTTAGGTTTACATTAACTTTGTTTCAATATTTTTTATTTCTTTTTATACTTTAATTATTAAAAAATAGAATTTAATTATTTAAATTTACTAGATCTAGTCATAATTTAATATATTAGCTAGACATATATATAACATATTATATATAAAATTTTATATTATAAATACATATATATATATATTTTATATTTCTTTGTATATATATACATATCTATATAATAATACATAATATATATTTAAAAAAATTATACATACATAGAGAAGGGGCAAAGGCGGGGCGGGATTCCTGACCCGTATCTGACCCGCCCCGTGGACAGGACGGGGCGGGGCCCATTCTTCATCGGGACGGATTTTGCCCTGTCCCAAAGGCCTCGGATCGGAGCGGGACGGATTAATTTTGACATGCCTAAGTCCAATAGGTATCATCTCTAGGCCAGTTTGGGTTTTTTCGAGTATTTTACTTGAACAAAATCAATCATAATTCTGCATTTTCAACAATCTTAAAGAAATAAAAAAGATTCAATCCTAAAAAATATCTTTGAGAAAATGACGTGTCGGGTACCTATAAGATTGGATATTTTTTATTGGGTTGAGGGTCGAGCTCGAGCGCAATCTGGGAGACTGTCATCGTCATTCCAACCAAGCTCATTAGAGTGCTGCAAGCCCATAGGTGTTGATGTACAGCATTAGCTTTTCTAGTTGTTCGAGTTGGGTTTGTGTCAAAATCAAAATTAGTTGGTGTCTGATGTTGAGCAAAACATAAAATTAACTATTTGGAAAATAATTGGAAATTTATTGACAAAGAAGGGATCGATTTTAATTAGCTTGAAGGAATGACTGATTCTTTCTTTTGATTGGTTAAGTAAAATTTTACATGCAATTGATCGTTTCAATTGTCATGTGATATATATTACAGATGAGGGGAGGTCTCTTGTGCACCAATAGCACGAATTTTAAATTCGTAAAATTCGAATCGTATGTCAAAATGTATTACTCCCTCCGTCCCGGCTTAAGTTTCCTACTTTGATCGGGCACAGAGGTTAAGAAAAAGTAGATTTTGTGGAATCTTTGACTTTTTTAAATGTGGAGATTGAGGGCGAAGATTTTGAGGGTGGAGATTGTGAGATTAATTTGCTATTTATAGGCTGAAAAGTTAAGTTTGGACATACCGAAAAGGAAAGTAGGAAAGTTAGAGCGGGACGGAGGTAGTAATATTTATGCATAAAGATATTATATGCAATGGATAAATGTATCATGTTGCATTTACCTGACATGTAATACGTTTAAGTATAAATCGTGATACTCAACTCGGATTGTACAGGGCAATCGATATATATGAGACTTTGCCTACAAATGAGATACAAGGGGGCCTTGCCAAAACAGCTAATACATCATAATACAAGGGAGTAGTATTTAATTCGTCTCGTAAAAAGAGTCTTGTTTGAAAGTGTATATATATATATTTTTTTTATATTCAACTTGATGAAGGTACAACTCTCTCAAAATCACCAATACACAATTTTACGACTTATTATTTTTTATTTGATTGATTCAATCATATTAAATAAACATGTGAAATTATTTTTTTTTAATTTTTTACTTGAACTAATAAAGCGTTGATTTTTGAAATAAGATTTTTACTTTAGATAAAAGAAATATGGATACAGGACTCTTTTTCCAGGACTAGGCGAGATTTTTGCTATATTATGTAACTATAATCTATATTATATAATATAACAAAATCCGCCAAGAATAGTAGTATCAACATTTTCCCGTCCAAAACAACACTGCTAATTTTGGAAAACTTTAATATTAGCTACATTAATTGGTTAAGCCTTATATATATATATTATAATTGGCTGCATTAACTGATGTTATCTTATATATGTTAAAACATTCAAACCATTTAATTCCGGAATTACATTTAAAGTTGGTAATAAGTTAGAATTGATTTACACAAATCTCGCAACATAACCTTTTCAACTCAAACTCAAGGCAGTATATCATATTATAATTTTCAAAGATTATGATTGATAAGTATTCATATTCTGGGCTCGGTAATGAAGCCCAATTGATTTTTCTCAAGGAAGGTGTTTATATATTGAGGAACTATTGATTTTTCTCCAGGAACCATTGTATTTCAATTTGTGTAGTTTTGAGTGTCAGAGTTTAATAATAAACCTCTCGGTAGTAAAAAATGAATCCTAAAAAATATCATAAGTAGCTAAGAACAAACCAATTAAAAAGATATAACTTAATGTTTCTTACTCTTGAATTCTTGAACTCTTCCTTGAATCCCTTGCTTGACACTCCAAATTATGACAGAAGATGTATAAAATTTTATCTTTAGATCCCCCTTTATAGTTGGAGAATTAAGATGAGTTGAAGGGTGAAAATCCTCAAAAAATTAGGAAAAAATGCGTGTAAGACTCGACTCATATCGCATGGGCCGTGTAATGGGCTGGGTAACCCAAAGCTGCATTCTTCTCCAACTTCAATAGCGTCATATTTGGAGGTCTTATGGTTAGAATTTGGAAACAACTATCTATATCTATACTATATAATGTAACAAAATCCGCCAAGAATAGTAATATCAACATTTTCCCGCCCAAAACAACACTGCTAATTATGGAAAACGTCAATATTAGCTGCATTAATTGGTTAAGTCTTATATATGGTATAATTGGTTGCATTAATTTATATTACCTTATATATGTTAAAACATTCAAACCATTTAATTCCGGAATTGCATTTGAAGTTGGTAATAAGTTACAATTGATTTACACAAATCTCGCAACATAACATTTTCAACTCAAACTCAAGGCAGTATATCATATTATAATTTCCAAAGTTTGTGATTGATAAGTATTCATATTCTGGGCTCGGTAATGAAACCCAATTGATTTTTCTCCAGGAAGGTGTTTTTCTCCAGGAACCATTATATTTCAATCTGTGTAGTTTTGAGTGTCAGAGTTTAATAATAAACCTCTCAGTAGTAAAAAATGAATCCTCAAAAATATCATAAGTAGCTAAGAACAAAACAATTAAAAAGATATAACTGAATGTTTCTTGCTCTTGAATTCTTGAACTCTTTCTTGAATCCCTTGCTTGACACTCCAAATTATGATACAAGATGTATAAAATTTTATCTTTAGGTTTCCCTTTATACTTGGAGAATTAAGATATGAGTTGAAGGGTGAAAACCCTCAAAAAATTAGGAAAAAACGCATGTAAGACTCGACTCATATCGCATGGGCCGTGTAATGGGCTGGGTGACCCAAAGCTGCATTCTTCTCCAACTTCAATGTCGTCATATTTGGAGGTCTTATGATTAGAATTTGGAAACAACTATCTATACTTAATATAATAACAAAATCCACTGAAATTAGTAACTTTGAAGTTTTCCCGCCCAAAATCTATTACCAATTATGAACATCACAATTTTTGGTATATAAAATTCAACCCAATATAAAACATAATTATTGGCAATAACTTGCCATATATTCACCTAAATAAATATGATAAAGTTATTTGGGCTAATTTTGTCTGGGCCCAAAAAAATATATTTTCTTAAAATTATTTTCTTTTTATAAATTTATTGACTATTATTAATGAAAAATTATTTATGAAGACGGTAACTAATTTTTAACATTACAAATATATCCTCTATCAACCGCATATTGCAATTCCAGCCTCAATCATCAACATGACTTCTACGGAAGGATGCTAGAGATATTCATACATTAAGAAAAATAAATATCCATTCTAATATATATTTTAGTCATGAATACTTTTCACTGCACTCTTTTTCCATTAACATATAATTTTTCATATCTTATTATTTATTGATTATAATATTTTATTATATTAAAATTATATAAAAATATAAAAAAATTAATTTATTCATTTGCACTTACAAACCGTGCATTGCACGGGGATACTACTAGTTTAATATAATAACAAAATCCACTGAAATTGGTAACTTTGAAGTTTTCCCGCCCAAAATCTATTACCAATTTTGGAAATCACAATTTTTGGGATATATTATTGACAATAACTTGCCATATATTAGCCTAAATAAATATGATAAAGCTATTTGGACTGATTTCGTCTGGGCCAAAAAAACATATTTTCTTAAAATTATTTTCTTTTTATAAATTTATTGACTATTATTAATGAAAAATTATTTATGAAGACGGTAACTAATTTTTAACATTACAAATATATCCTCTGTCAACCGCATATTGCAATTCCAGCCTCAAACATCAACATGATTTCTATGGAAGGATGCTAGAGATATTCATACATTAAAAAAAAAAAATATTCATTCTAATATATATTTTAGTCTTTAATACTTTTCACTGCACTATTTTTCCATTAACATATAATTTTTCATATCTTATTATTTATTGATTGTAATATTTTATTATATTGAAATTATATAAAAATATAAAAAAATATTAATTTATTCATTTGCACGTACAAACCGTGCATCGCACGGGGATACTACTAATTAATTTCAGAAAGAAAAAAAAAAGTTATAGGGAAGAATACATAAGAATGTGTTGATGTATAAATAATTATTTTCCGCGTATATTTCTTTAGGATGAAAAATTTATCCCAAATTAATTTTCAAATTTGAAAAGTAAAAGGAAGCAATAAACAATGATGATTGTGTAGTTAATCTAGAGAAAGAGTTACTGTGTTGATAATTGGACAAATGTAGGTTTATAATTCTTTTTTTTAAAAAGGATAATTAGTTTCTAAGATACAGCAAAAAAAATATTTCTCTAAGTGTTGTACTTTTTTTAGTATTAATTGATAAATATACGAAAACATATTAAAGATACAAATTGCAATAAAAAAAAACTAAAATCAAAAGCAAAATTTTATATTTTATAAAAAGTAGTTCTTCTATAACATATTATATAAGTTTAGTAACAAAATACTTTCCATTGAAAATATATTTAAATGTAGTTTAGAAAATAAATGTCTATTTTGAGATGAACGTAATTTTCATTGTCCATTGAAAAACTTGTAACTATAAATATAGTTGAGCATTAGTTTATTTCAAAAAGTTTACAAGAAATATTTGTAGTTTTTGTACTACATTTTGTGTATCATACTTTTTGAGATAAAAAAAATATATATATTAAATATTGATGTTTATAGTGATATTTCAAAAGAGAATATAAGGATTAATTAATCACGTGTGTATTTGATTAGTAAGATAAGAACACCACAATAAACAATATTGAATAATGCGGCTTAATAATACAAATTTTAAATTTATGCTTCAAAATTAAATAATACGACCTAATAACACAACTACTAAAATCCAGTTAAATTTATGCTTATTCGTATGTTTATGCTAAAATAAAATGGATAAATTTTCGTCAAAGAAAAACAATTTTAGGAAATATCAATACTGAGCTCTAAATTATAGAGGTTCTCAATTCGGGACCTAAATTTTGAGTTATATGTATTGAATAATAAGAAATGTAACATATGGATGATTTCGTATATCGAAAAATTCCAAAATTTAATAAATACTTATATACCAAAATCATGAATATATTAATGCAAAATTGTCAATAAATGCTTAAATTCCGAATATATTACTACACAATTTTGCTATATACTAATTTTTTTTTGTTGATATAAATTTCACTAGTATTTCGAATAATTATCGTCACGATATATGAAATTTTCATATAAATCAACACGTACAATTTTGAGGGTGGCCTAACAAAGAAGTCTAAAAATTAGTTGGCACAAACAGAATGATTTGCGTGTAATAATTTTGCTATTTATTTATACCTATAAAAATCGTTGGTAACACAGAAAATCCTCTTAAAAAAAACCCAAAGAAAAAAAAACCTACAAGAGACCTACGAAGATAAATGAAATTTTCATATACCAATAATTTAAGGTGATAAGTTATTATTTTGAATATATTATACTAACATATGGGCTATGTTTTGTTTTGTGGAATCGAAACGTAATATAATATATAGAGTCTACAACCATTGGCCGCGCGACTAGTAATAAATTGATATTGTGAATATATTATACCAACCTTAAGCTATGTAGTAAATCAATATTTTGAATATATTATGATGAGCTATGTAGGAAATTAATATTTTGAACATATTATAGTGACCTAGGCTATTTTTTGTTTTGTGGAACCAAAGCTTAATATGTAATGTGCCCAACAAATTGGCCATTCATTCTCCAATTCCGAACATTATACATATGCATACGCAGCGCAAGGCGCTCGTGGGCTTGGACAGAAGGTTGGTGTTCCCACAGTAGGATGGCGTAGAGCACAGTGGACTCCCAGTCCGGTTGTGGCTCAGGTCACTATCAAGCCTGGCTCAGGTCACTATCAAGCCGACAATATTGATGACACTCTTAGATGGAGTTTCAACTTCCACAATTTTGCGACCTGGTCATTGAGGACAGGGAAGTTGGAGGCATGAATCAAATATTGGCCCATCATAGTGGTTTTTTTTTTTTTTTTTTTTTCCTTTCTCTTAAATTCCTCTATGTAGCCAGATTGTTAAACTTTTAACTTGAAAATTTTAAGGGAGGCTATAATTATTATAGGTTTGGATTTAAAGGTTGTGCTAAATTTATTAAAATTGAAATGTTGTGATGTATTTGAATATTTTGGTCTCTGTTACAAAATCTCCCACTAACTCTGATTAGGTGTGTAATATCCCAAAATTTTAGTGTATTATTTAATCTAAAATATTATTTTACATGTTCGTGTAAATAATTATATATATAATTTGTTACGTCTTTCTAAACTAGTGTCTTTGTATCCTTTTGTAAAACAAAATATTATTACTCGAATTAAGCTCAATCTTATTTATAATATTTTGATTCCAGACCAGTTATAAGCTTTAAAATAACATATTCGGCCCTCATCTTGATTAAATATCTCCCGGTATTTTTCCCAATTATTATTATTATTATTATTATTATTATTATTATTATTATTATTATTATTATCATCATCATCATCATCATCATCATCATCATCATCATCATCATCATCATCATCATCATCATCATCATCATCATCATCATCATCATCATCATTAGTATTATTATTTTGTTGATTTATTAAGTTGGCAAATCATTTTTATCCAATGTTGGGTTAGACCCAACACCAATTCAATTTGGCCATTTAATATTTCTAAGCATAATTTATATCGGAAATTATTATTATTAACTTGCGAATCCATTTATTTGCAATTTACTCGTTTATTTATTAATTTTCTTAAGCCCGACGTCTCAATAGGAATTACTTTATTGCATTCATTCATTTATTCATACATGTCATAACAAACCCATCGCTTTGAGTTCAAGACTCAAGCCCAGTTCACTAATGTGCAAGGGCCCATGTCTTGAGCCTAAAAGCATTCAGAATTCCAACAACTGAATTACGCTAATTACTAGTGAGGAAGATTTTTGGAAATCTGAAAATCCCTATCCAAATATTCCTAAACCTAGTAGGAATACATTATATATTCCGCAACTAAACAATAAGATATTTTTCCCTCATACCGACCTTGGCCGCGGCCAATTCATGAAAACCACCACCATCACGCCACCACCCTCAAGCATCCTTCCAACCCTATTTATACCCAGATCGACAATGGGTCTCGCGCCTGGGCTGGAACACCGAATCCAGAGGAGGTCGAAGAGGTACAACTATTCATTCCCTCTCAAAACAAACTGCTTTATTTCCGGAAATTTTACTGTACCAACACCAATTTTCCAGCCTTGTTCAACTGTACCATAATTCTGTAAGCGAAAATGAATTTCTTCCCTCTTCAATTCTATTATCTCAATCGTCCAATAATGAAACCGTTTTTCTCTATTTAGTCAAAACCAATAAATTTTGGAGAGGATAATGAGTGTTGTGTGTGCATGTTTTAGTGTGTGTGTGCGTGAGTTGATGTGTGTGCAGGTGTGTGTGTATAAGGTTAGTATGCGTGTTGTAGTGCATGAGTGTGTGTGTATGTTTATGTGTGTTAGTGACTGTGTTACATATTGTGTTACATATTGTGTGTGTAGATATGTGTATCAGTACGTGTGTATGTATATAGTTATGGGCGTGCTGGTGTGGGAAATGGGATATAATATGTGTGTGTCCGTAATAAAGTACAGGTAGATATGTGTATCAGTACGTGTGTATGTATATAGTTATGGGCGTGCTGGTGTGGGAAATGGGATATAATATGTGTGTGTCCGTAATAAAGTACAGGATGGAAATGGGAAGGCAAACTTACGGAAGGGAGGGAAATCAATTAAGTTGCTTGAATGATGTGATTTTATTCCCTACCTATTGAAAAATGATCCTGCAGAGTCCACTTATAACACCTAATACTCAATTACTGTCAAATTCATTCCATTAGCCTTTCAGGGGAATGATTATCATTCTGCACCCACACCATTTAATCTGTTCTGTCCAAATCTCTTGTCCAATTTTCTTGTTATTAAAATTTAAATAACAATAATATTAAAATACTTGTCCCGTACGCGTAGGTTGCACGGAACAAGGATCACGGGCTTAGCATTTGCATAACATTCCATCGATTTTCTTCAAGACAATTCAGGTGGAGGTTTATTGTTTATCGCTTTAATTATATTTACTTGACTGCCTACGTGTGCTATTATTTTCAAGTTGTTACTTGCCAATACAAGTAATTATTCAATTTGCTACTTGCCAATAAAAATTTAGCTTATTGCCATTATGCTACTTGCCAATACAAGTTTAGCCCATTATCAGTATGCTACTTGTCAATACAAGTTAGCTCTATGTGTCTTGCCAATACAAGCGCATCATTATAATAATTGCTACATTGTATGCCTTTTTGTTTATATAATTGTTGTGATAAATTGTAATCCTCCACGAGCTAAAGGAAGCTCACCCCAACCCAATATTTATCCTTTCAGGTTACCTCGGTGTGGATCGGTGGAGTTGAGGCGGAGTCCGGAGCATATGATAGTCACAAAAATTTTACTGAATAATTTACCATTTATACGTAGCTACTTGAAATTTATGTGGAAATATTGAAATGGCTTGTTGTGACTAGATTAATAGGTAAAATATTAATAAAGTTACATGTCTATTTACTTAATTATCTGCGAAACATGTGATATTTGCATAAATTACTTGCTTGAATGTCTATCTAGGTTTCAAAATATTGTGTGACAATGCATGAGTGAATTATTATATGATCTCTACATTTCAAATAAGTAATATGCTTATGTGCTTGTACGATGACTTGATTTTACCTTGATTTGATTTGTATTTTATATAGGCTGTACGTCAGGTGTGCTTGTACATTCACACACACGATACACTTATACTTAATAAGATAAATTAAAGTACACTCGTGTGGGTCTCCTACCATACGGGGTCTCCTTCCATACGGTTAAAGTCAGTTTATGTGGGTCTCTTTCCATACGGGGTCTCTTTCCATACGGTTAATGTTATATTATGTGTTGTTAATTAATTATATTATAATCATGATTAGATGTGATGATTAAATTATATATTTGTTGGAGGTGCGATAAGTTTATCTTAATAATTTTATTCGTGACATGTTTATTAATATTATGTTCCTAACCTCGGTGTGGGTCGGTGGAGTTGAGGCGGGGCTTGGAGTATATGATAGCCACTAAACTTTTAGTAAATAATTTACCATTTATATGTAGCTACTTGAAATTTATGTGGAGGTATTGAAATGGTTAGTTGTGACTAGATTAATAGGAAAAATATTAATAAAGTTACATGACTACTTACTTAATTATCTTCGAGATATGTGATATTTACATAAATTACTTGTTTGAATGTTTATCAAAGTTTCAAATATTATGTGACAATGCAGGAGTGAATTTTTATATGATCTCTTATTGAAATAAAATAAGTAATATGCTTATGTGCTTGTACTATGACTTGATTATACCTTGATTTGATTTGCATTTTATATAGACTTGTATACCAGGTATGCTTGTACATTCACACACAAACACTTATACATTCACACACAAACACTTATACTTAATAGGATAAATAAGTACACTCGTATGGATCTCCTTCCATACGATCAATGTTATATTATGCATGTTAATTATTTATATTATAAACATGATTAGATGTGATTATTAAATTATATTTTTGCTGGAGGTGCGATAAGTTTATTTTAATAATTTTATTCGTGATATGTTTATTAATATTATGTTCCAATAATTTAACTAATAAATAAATTATTTGTCTATACTTAGTTGTTGATTTGTGTATATTTATTTATAAATTTCACTACTATGTTGTTGCTAAATAGGTCTCCACCTTGCTACAATGTAGACTGCATATGTACTTATTTACATTGTGTTATGACTTATGGTTTCGATACTATGTAAAATTTATATTTGAATTTATTGAGGTTATAGATTATAGAAAGATCCCTTATAAGAAGTTAATTATGCTCTTAGAATTAATTTGATAAAAACAGGTTTGTATATTTATTGAATTATTTGTATTGAATGTATGCGTAGGAATAATACAAACTTATTGGAAATATTTTCCTGGTATCGTATGAGTGCTTAATTGTGTTATCTGAATTATCCAAAAATGCAAACTGATTTTAGTATTAAAGCATTGACTATAATATTGTTTAGTTGCTTGATTTTGAGCAAATTGTGCTGATGTAATACGTCGTAGATGTTGCTAGTAATTATTCATATATTCTTGAATAGTTAATACTATGAAATTTGTAAGGAAATGTTTATGAATGATGTTATTTTATTATATTAGTTTAAATTAACTTTACATGATCAGCTTATTTGCTAATAAATAATATGGGTTGTCTAGTAATTGAACAAGTGTTCTGTTGTTGCATGTGTTGTGAATTTTCAAGTGCATAATAAGGTGATTTGATATAGGTTATTAATCGGGATTTAATATCTAATTTAATATTACTTGTTAAATAAATTCAATTGCATTATTATTTGGTTCTTTTAACGGCCTATCTAGTATTGTCTTTTATAGATATATATATATATATAAGGGAAAATTTTTTTTTTACTTATTTCTATTTAAAATTGCTTTAAAATATTTTTATGAAAATCGGGTCGTTACAAGGTGCTAGACTTCAATTAACTGTCTACCTTATTTTCCAATTCCTCCTTGCTTAATTTCACCTAGTTCTAACTCCCCGTCTAACCACACCTATGCTATGTTCACCTCTGCCTAGTCGCTAGGTCTCGTCTAACTAGGGTCTAACCTTCTACAACCTTGATTTATTATTATTATTATTATTATTATTATTATTATTATTATTATTATTATTATTATTATTATTATTATTATTATTATTATTATTATTATTACTACTACTACTACTCCCTCCGTCCCAGCTAAATTTGCACGGTTGACCCGACACGGATGTTAAGAAAAAGCAATTGACTGCTTTTTATTTGACTTTTGAGGGTCTCTAATCAGTTTTTTTAAGGGCGAGATTAGTATATTAACACTTCTCACCTTTTTTTTCCTGCTATACTACTGCAGAAAACAAAACTAAGTAAAATATCATTTCAAGCCAAATTGCATTAAATACAAGGAATTCAGTGTTCACAGTTTTAGGGGAAATTTCTGACCAAAATTTCAACAACCTGAAATTTTGGTCAAAAATTGCAAAGATCCAAAAGTTCACAAAAAAAATTCCCTCGTAAACTAAATTACATTCAAATTATGTCCCAATTCCTGCTATCAATAAAAGCCAAAACAACAGCGTTGAATGCAAATTTCACCAACCAACAAAATTTTACAGCAGAAATTAAACATGACAAACACCGCCCCAAATTTCTCCATCAAATCGACTCCTTATTGCTCAAACTCTTTTAGCCAACAACACCGGAGGAGTTTTGAATCATCGCAAGGTAAAGGAAGTCGGAGCATCATTTGGAGTTTCTGTCCGAACGATTCATCTAATATGACAATCTGCAAAAAAACAGATTTCAAAGGGTCAACCTGTTTCTTTTCCGGAAATAAGGGCCAGAACAACATCAAGACAGAAAGTAACACTAAATGAAGATGTAATGAGAGCCATACCATTCCCCAAAAGAGGAACAATCAGAAAATTAGCAAGTGAGCTCAGCGTTAGCAAAAGCAAAGTTGGAAGATGGATAAAACAGAGAGTCATAAAATCGCATACCAACGCAGTTAAGCCACAGTTAACAGAATTGAACAAGGTTCAAAGGAAAGTACAACCTTAGTTTCTTGCACAAAGACACCATTCAAAACAAGATCAGGTATGAAAATATGCATAACATCGTTCATATTGATGAGAAGTGGTTTTACTTGCAACAAACTAGTGAGAGGGCATATAAGCTAGTAGGCGAAGAAGACCCATACCGGGTGTGTAAAAGTTAATGTTTCATCCCAAAGGTGATGTTTATGTATGCTGTGGCGAGGCCACAATACACAGTAGAAGGGGAGTTAATATCTGACGGGAAGATAGGAATGTTTTCATTCACTACGCTGGATCCGACCCTCAGAAACAGTGCCAACAGACCGAGAGGGACCATGGTCACCAAGTCAATCGAATCAATAACCAAACAGGTTATTAAGGATTGTTTACTTCAACAGGTAACCATTTGAACTATCAGAAATTAATCATCATCTGGTTTTTTATAAGACAAAATTGCAAGTCTCCATGATTTTGCAAAACAGATTTTTCAATCTATTTGGCAAAATCGGTGACATCACATATTAACAATTGTTTTAGAGGCAAAGTATTTCATTATATGGGAATAATGTACAGATAATTTCAGTAATGAAGTAAATATGGTCGTTTCATGCAAGTAAGCAGATAATCATACAACAAGACAACGCAAGACTTCACTTAAGTAACTTTGACATAGATTTTAAAAATGCTGCTACAAGTGATGGATTTCAAATTCAATTGATGTGCCAACCGCCAAATTCCCCGGACACTAATGTCCTAGATTTAGGCTACTTCCGGGCAATTCAGTCATTACAAGTGGAGACTAGGAGTTACAATGTGCAGGACTTGGTTGACAACGTTTTAAAATCATTTGCAGATCTTGAACCAATCAAGCTCAACTATGTGTTCTGAGTTTGCAAGCATGTTTAGTGGAAGTTATGAAAGACAAAGGGGGTAATAATTATAGGTTACCACACATAGCAAAAACAGCACATGCAAGCCAAGGGACACTGCCAACTACATTTGAAGTGGAAGAAGAAACAGTGCGAGAGGCAATTGAATGCCTCATGGCTCAAGAAAACGTTGAAGGAAACTATGAGGTGGGTGGGATACTCACTGATTTGGGGTATATGTGAAAACAAAAGGGTAAGTACAGTACGTTTTGAGTTTGTTGTTTACGGTATAAACACAATAGACGTGTTTCTTTTGCTTAGACTGTAAGCAGTAAAACCTATTGAAGTTATCAAAAACTGATAAAAAAATGATCCTATTTTCTTTGAAAATTTTTTTAATGCTTTTTACCCTCAGAAATTATTCATCATAGGGTTCAGGGACTCCGACCAAATAAGTATTGGTGGTAACATTAAGTTAGTCAGTCGGGACTAACTTAAGCAACCTAAACCAACACCAAATCAGTTCATCACTTAGATTAAAATTGCACAGACTATATGTTTGTTAGGCAGCAACATAAGAGTTCAGTTTTGAAAACATCATTACAATTGGCCACACTTCAACAAAATCTTAGATAATGGATTCACAGATCATTTCCCTAAACCACATAAATAGATTTGAATTCATAGATCCGCACAAAATCGCTTCAACACAAATTTGGATTCACAGATCCGAAAAAAATTGCATCAACAGCTTCAACACGGATTTGGATTCACATATCTGAGAAAAATCGCATCAACAGCTTCAACACAGATTTGAATTCACAGATCCGAAAATAAACGCATCAAAAGCATCAATACAGATTCCGGATTCACAGATCCAAAAAACAGTCGCATAACAAGAACCAGCACACACATGGATTCACAGATCCGAAAAAAAGAATCATCACAAAGATTTGGATACACAAATCCAAACGTTTCAGATCCGAAAAACACAGATGCCCAATAACATACTTCGAGTAAAGAAATAAGGATTCACAGATCCAACAAGATTTCATAAATCATAAATTAGGTCAGAGCAGCATAACCTCAAAATCGGGAACCAGTTTGCAAGATTTGCAAAGAAAAACTCGCGCATGTCTGGATCTGCGAGCCATCCATCCCCTGGAGGGGGATACGCCAACAGATCGGAGGCGGAAGCAAGGCCTTTCGCTGGCGCAGCCTCCAAAGCCTCCAAATCGCTCAAAGCCCCCGTTTCCAACTCTGATTCAGGAACGTCTGTCTCCTCAGAATAAAAAACGATCGCGTCGTCGTAACTTCCAGAATCATTTGCCATCGGCAAAGATAAAATGGAAAGGGCATGGGGTTTCAGATCTAGAATTTTCGAGATTCAGAGATGAGAGTACGAAACTGGTTCAGAGAAGAGGGGAGCGGCATTGAGATGAGCTTGGAAGAGAGATAGATTAGGGTTTCTGGTTTTTAAAATCTGGATTTGGGAGGAGAAGGGGACTGAACTAAGAAGAGAGATGGATTAGGGTTTCATAAATTGTGGGTTGGGCTGGGGATCTGGTTTCGATAATGAATGAGGGGAGGGGGAGTTAATAAATTAAATTGAGTGGGTGAGGTTGGGCTGAATTAGGGGGGGTTTAATTTCGGTTAATTAAATTTTTAGGATTAATAAGTGGCATTTTTGTAAATTTAATATGGCTGATTGTGTTGACTTTATTTGCTATTTTTGGTTCATGCAAATTTAAGTGAGACGGACCAATTAGAAAAGTGTGCAAATTTAACTGAGACGGAGGGACTATTATTTATTAATTTTTTTTTTAATTTTTTTTTTTGGGAGACGGACAGTCCCACACCAAGTGGATGTTCCTTAAAATATGAACATGCAAGAATCGAATTTTGCAGTTATGACTAAGCTCACTATAAATATCCCCACCTTCATGATTCGATTACAGATGTCTTCAATGGCTGCACTACTAAAATGGTTTTCCATAGCTCTGCTACTCAGCTTAGCAATATCCTCTGCCAACAGCAGCAGAGTTTTCACGCCCCAAACCGCTGCCGAGCCTGATCCTGGTCGCTATATGCCTGCTTCGTCTGGAGGTGGTTATATTGGCCATGGAAGTGGCGGCGGCGGCGGTGGTTGGAGTGGCGGCGGGGGAGAAACACCAGGTTACGGCGGCGGTTATGGCGGAGGTAGCGGCGCTAATGGTGGTGGAAGTGGCTGCCCTTACTATTGCGAAGCTGTCAGCTGTGATAGTCCCGGGGGTTGCCCTGGCTTTACACTCTATTTAGGTCGCCATGGATGATAATAACTATTGCTCCATCACCATCTCTATTAACTAGTAAATCTTATTTCACTCTGTAATAATAACTCACGAATTTCTGTTTCTCAACAGAAAATGTTATAATATTCAAATTAATAAAAAAAATGTAATTTTCTTTTACTTTTTAACACCACCGTTTTTTTTAGATGTTTTTTTAGCTTTCGTATTTTGTTTATAAATAATTGTTCTTTTAGTTATTTTTCTATATTTCTTTTAATAGTACCTCTATAATTATTCCTAAAACAATTCTAATTATCTAATCAATCGTATTTCTATAATCTAATTAAGGGCTTATTTGTCCATTTTCCATACCTTTTAATTTTTTTTTATCAAAATCTAAAAGAACATTTTAAAAAAACGGAAGTAGTACTTGACAACAAAGTTTTTTTTTTCTTTTCTCGAATACAAATCGTGGTTGGATTGGATTCGGTGGAAATTGAACCCGGATAAATGGACTGAGTTATAAGATATTCTACCAATTAAGCTACAACAAAATCTCGACAACAAAGTTATTAATACTATTCGGGGCTGATTTTGGAGTTACTACTGGAACGAAATATATTTGTACTAAAGTATTTGAGCATTTCAATTATATATATATATATATAGTTGTACTAAAGTATTTGAGCGTTTCAATTATATATATATAACTATATGTCATTTGATATCTCAAGTAAATATATAATTTTCAGATTATGTGTTAATTTGTTAGGTTTGGGGTTTTGAGCCACTAGAGACTACAAAATTCAAAGGAAAGTAAAAAGAAAAAAATAAACAAATTATCAAAATATTAGTTATGTGTAGTATATTATAAGGCAAAAACTTGGGTGCACCATGTGCACAATAGTCTTATTGTGCATCGGTTCGACCGCGGCCGCGGCCAATTGTGACTGAAAAGGGTATTTGGGCTGTAGACTGCGCGGCCGCACACAACTGTAACTCAAACATACTTTATGAAATTGTCAAACATACTTTATGCAAATATCAAACATACTTTATGAGTAAATTAACCATACATATGTTAGAATTTTTGTGTCTTGAATTTGTTACACTTTAAAATTGTGACTCAAACATACTTTATGAAATTGTCAAACATACTTTATGCAAATATCAACAATAATGCATGTTGACGCTCAAACATACTTTATGAAATTGTCAAACATACTTTATGAGTAAATCAACCATACTTTAAGTGCACTATATTATGATTTTCTGTCTTGAATCTGTTTCACTTTAAAATTGTGACTCAAACATACTTTATGAAATTGTCAAACATACTTTATGCAAATATCAAAAATACTTTATGCAAATATCAACAATAATACATGTTGACGCTCAAAACATACTTTATGAAATTGTTAAACATACTTTATGTAAATATCAAACATACTTTATGAGTAAATCAACCATACCTTAAGTGCATTATATTAGGATTTTGTGTATGGTTGATTTACTCATAAAGTATGTTTGATGTTTGCATAAAGTATGTTTGACAATTTCATAAAGTATGTTTGAGTCACAGTAGTGCGCGGCCGCCCCAACTCCACGGCCCAACTTTCCTTTTAGTCACAATTGGCCGCGACCGCGACATTTGGTCGCGGCCGCGGCCGAACCGATGCACAATAAGGTTATTGTGCACATAGTGCACCCAAGACCCACTCATATTATAATACTGTTAATCTTTTGTTTACGATATAAATATATATGTATGAGAAATAAATTAAAAAGAAATTACAAAAAAATATATACTTTAAGCCATTTCGATCATTTCGGCGTCTTGAGAAGTTTGGTCATTTTAGTATGGTTTCAGCCGTTTCGACACTCGAGATATTAGTCGAAATATAATAATTTTTAAAAGCATTCCGACTATTCCAACTGAAATGAAATGGAATCAATAAATATTCTTGATAGATCTCATATTTGTTTCAACTAGTAGGATACGTTGGATATTCGTTCAAAAATGATAATTTATCTCACTTTTATTTATCAGATTACACATATATGGTATTTACTGTACTGAAATAGAGAATTAATACAGCAAATATGAATTTGTAGGTCATTAATGTTACTATAACTCTGAGATTAAGGGTGATTCTATGGTACCATAGTGGTATGGGTACCACTGTGAGATAAAAATGAAATTATATAATTTAGTGGGTTCTTCATAACTCGAGATTAAGGGTGATTTTATGGTACCACAGTGGTACCGGTATCACTGTGAGATAAAAATGAAATTATATAATTTAGTGGGTCCCTTATTTTTAAATATATGTATTCTTCTCTCACAATGATATCGTACTACAGTGATCCCGAAATTGTACTCGTTGGGTTAATTATTATTTGCAATTTTACTTTTGAAACTTAACATAACAACTCACCAGTTTAAATCTTTTCAATTCACGAACACTTAGGGTCTGTTTGCTTTATACTTGGCTCAGTAGATTTAGAGGACTGATCCCAATAAAGCACACTCATTAACTTCCTCAGTCAGATTTGACCCAGCACTCCTCAGTCTTAAGCAAACGGACCCTTATTTTAGTAGTCTATTACTGACGTATAACCTAAAAATTGAGTTTTCAAAAGAGTGATTCCTTGGTATGCATGGAGCTGGAAAAATTGGCTCGGCCGATAGATTAGTGCAGTTCGTCTATATTTTAGATGAATTAAATCATAAAAATTTAAGTCCGAAATATCATCGGATCTGGTAAGCCTAACTCGACGGGTCAAAAGTTCGACGGGTCACGAACAGACACAAAAAATATACTACATTAAAGGACTGAACTGGACTTACTAATATTTGGCTCGATAGGCTAAACTATTCCCGGCCGGGTTGTCGGAATTGCCACCCCTAAGTCTACAGGCTAATTATCCAATTGAGTATTATCCGACTGAATGATCCAACCATCCACTTAAAAATGAATCGAGATCAATAACTACTTTTTATTAAATTGCAATTCGCATTTAAGTAACTGGTTGGATCACTCAGTCGTATACGTGACAATTTGGATGGGCCAGCTCAGCCTAGTCCATCGGGCCGATACCCGGCCCAAAATTCTATAGGAAAAATTATTGAGTTCAATCCAGCTCAACTCAACTAGTCCGTGGCATATCGGGTCGAACATGTTGGGTTCGATAATACTTCAGCCTAGATTTTTTGGCCTAATCCCTTTAAGATATCGATCGGATTAGACTTGTCTATCGAACCGAGCTGATTTTGACAATTCTACTCAGTCGGATTGTACCCAGCTGGGTAGCATAGAATTGATTAGTAACGTGAGTAGGGATGACAAAATGTCCTGATCCCGAACGAATTATCCAACCCAACTCCGAACCCGGCGTGGTTTTCCCATCCGACCAATATCAACGGGTGTGACGGGTTTGAGGCCCCTGTCCCGAGTATCCTATCCAGCCCCGATTCTCTAAATAAAGTATATTTTTTTATTGTATAACACATAAAACATAATATAAATATACATAATAATTATTTGAAGTATAAAATTTATAAATTAAAATATTATATTAAGTAAAATAATTTAGTAAAATAATTTGACAGGGATATCCGACCTATCCCCGATACTGATTGATTCCCGATTGACCCCGTCTCGATTTCGTCCCAAATCTTTGTAGCCGGTGACGGGGACGAGGATGCCAAAACCCGCCTCAACCTGGCTCATTACCACTCCTAAATGTGAGACGGCAAACAAACAGGATCAAATATAAGGAAGTCCACTTTTTATTATAAACTGGGTTATTCGACCATGATATGCGGTATATACCACATTTTTCAATATCATAGTGAATTGACGGAAACACCCTCGTGCCTCCACCTGAATTCTCTTCCCTTTCTTCTCCATCAATTGCAAAATTTTCAGTTATAAATACATTACTAAAAAAGAAAAGCAAAGAGAGGGATTGTAGCAAGTTAGAGGGAAAATGATTCCAGAGCAATGGGCGCCTCCCTGCAACAGTCAATGCACCCATAAATACGCAGCTCTCATGCAAATCCCCTGTATTTTTCTCAATCAATTTGATTTCTCGACATGCTAATCTTGGTGATATTATGGCTATTTTATTTAGATATTACCTATTTACCCGTTACTTTTTGTGTTTTTTCACGGAATCGTGATCATTTTATGGTTTAATGTCCATAAACATGTGGAGCTTGTTGTGAGCAGAACGTTTGTGAATTATTAGGATTTTGTGAATCTCGGTTCTTTTTAGGGGATATTCTCCGAGTAGCTGCCTTGAGTTATATAGATACCGGAATTGAAAGGTTGTGGATATGTATAAATTTCGCAAATATATATACACTATATATATATTTTTTTTCTTGTGTGTGTCACATTGCACCTGATATAACGCTAATAAGCTGTAGTTTTCTGTGTTGTTTTTCAGGCATGATGACACGTTGTTTCCATTGTAGTGGGTAGTATAGTCGTGCAAGACTGCTAATTTGTTTGATTCCTATGTATAAAATCGAGCTTCAGTTGGTGTTCATAGATATTTAGGTTTGGCCTGCAGTCTGTATGTAGTGCAGAACCCGAAGGACGGTTAAGTCCTTTTCATGCTTATATAGAATATGGAGACCCAGCCATTGTTAAGATAGTTGTAGACATTGAACAGTTAACCATAGAATAAAGAGGTTGTTTATAAGTGAAATGAAGGTTTGAAGAAGAGTTGCTAGTTTAGTTGCAACAACAAAGTGTGAAATTACCGTGATAGGTAGTATTGCACTCATTGCACGTGGTCTCTGTCTTGTTGTATGGTAAATGACCATTTCCATTTAAATTTTCTCTTACTAATTGTCTCAACAACCATGCCTTTGTTTTCTTAGTAAAACTCTTGCCATGTTTGTCCCAATGAACACAGCTTGTAACAATCACATGTTCTTCATCCACATAACAGAGTGCAGTAGTTTTATGAGGAAGACCTTTCTGGGTGTTGATTAGTTAAGTCTTTGAGCAATGTTAAAAATATTGAAGATGAGTACTATATATGAAAAAAAGTTTAAAAAGTAAGAAAGGTACGTGTGAATTGGGTGTTCTTTTGTTGTAATAGACCTAATAATAGCCAAAGTTGGATCGTAATACTTCGATTTATTGTCCACTTGTGCAAGTTATTTCATTTGAGATGTCAATCATGTTCATTTGGATTTTGCTTTTCCTAATCCTGTTTTCATGATTGGTTGTTTTCCTTCTTGTGGATTTTTAAATGTTTAAGTGCAGATCTGATAAATCATATTTTGTTTCTTATAAGGGAGAGTATTCTGCAAAAAGGGGTGTGATGCTGATGGTGAGACATGGGATGAATGTAAGTTTGAAATTCCATTTCAATCATTTTGCTAGTGATGAGCAGCTATAGATATGGATACTTCTGCAAATAGGGCGCCTTTTCTGTGAATACTTCTTTCCAGAGGTTAAATCATCAAACATGGATATTTTGAGCCTTTTGATGCATACTAGAACAAACTCTTCCAGAAGATAGTATGTTGATAATTGCATCTCGCTGTAGTTGAAATATCTACAATTCCATTTCAGGTCTTGGAGAGTGTGATGAGATGTGCTATAAAGACCCGGTCCTCAAGGACAAGCAATGGAGTGCTTACATTGATCGTTCTCCTGGTTCTGTCAGCTACTCGGAGGTTCACTTCTCATTTCATCTTACCTTCTTATCTTTTAGGCCTTCGTTTTCTCCCTCATGTCGATTCTGCTTTTAATTTGCTCAGTTAGTTGGCCACTAGTATGTAAAAAGTGAAGAGTGATTCTACAGTATCATCATTCTTGCTTGCACATATACATATTATGTTTTTGTATTCTGTGCGCTACAGGAATGCTTTCGTGCGTGCATAGCTGGCTGTGGTTACAAGGTCAGTTCAAGCCCATTTTTTAGATATAGTTATGTGTAATACGCATTGAGAGGTAATTAATGAAATAAGTAAGACTAGACGATTACAGAGATCTGTATAGTTTTAGAACGTTAATAACACGTGACATCGTGAATCTTTATTTATTTTGATGGCAGTTTGATATTCCTTTGGACAAAATCAATCAAGTTCATGCAAGACCACCAAAGCCTCAACCTGAAGAGAAACCAAGACCATCATCATCTACTAGTGAATCCAGGGCCCCTCCTCCTACTGTTTCCAATCCAACTGAAGATGAAATTCCGAGCACTTCTGCTTAGTGAAAGCTAGAGTTAGGCACTGCATTCTCATTTTGGCTTTAGACAATAACTCTAACCTATAATTTAGCTTGATCGGTATTATGAGAGACTCGTTTCAGGCAAAGACAGAAAAAGAATAGCGTTAGTTAGGTTTGATTTATTCCATTCCAGGTTCGTCAAAACTAGCTACCCTAGCATTATGACGTGCTTGGATTTTGATGATGATGGCAAATTTTAGAAGATAACCAGTAGTGTTCAGCAAGTATTCACAGGTGTAATGAACACCAACTATGTATACTACGAATTTCTTGCAGAAATTTTTGAAGTGCTGGGTGAACTTTAAATCGGAAATGATGTACATTTGATTTTGTCTATTCAAGGTTAAATTGCTTTTATTTGTAAACAATGACTCCTGTATTTTTATTTTTATTTTATTTTCGTTGTTGGTGGGTGTGATGGGGTACAAACTTTATTGCAAATCTCTCTCTCTCTCTCTAGATATATATATATGTAAAGCCTTTGCACAATCCATCCTATGGGGTTCAGAATAAACTTATTGTTTATAATTTAAAGCTTTAGCCTTTGTCGAAGCTGTACATATGTATTTTGCATTTTTGTGTTCTCTTTCGACAATATTTTGATGCTCTCTTTCCATTCATTTAGCCCATTAGTAAAGCAGCTGAGGTACTCTGGACTGGCCTCTTTGGTTGGTCGTATTTTATTAATTGTACGTAATTATTTTTATTATAATTCTTGTTCCATAGGGTTAAGTCCGCGGGCTTTGTGCATAGGCCTCGTGTATTACGGTACTTAAGTCTACGTTGTTTGGGAGATTGTAATTCTTTATTATTATTTTTATTCTAATTCTTTTTCCCATCTGTATTTGTTGTTTTCGAGTTTACGGTTGTTGCATTCTTGACTCTACATATTAGAAAGAGGCTTATTGTAGATTTATTAGGTAACTACACGGAAGAATAGAAGAGATTGCGTGATTATGTGCATGGGATCGATACTAGCAATGCTGGTACAACTTGTGTGGTGAAAGCATGTAGAGATGAGGGTGGTGATGTTAATCACGTCAGGAGATTTTAAGTTTGTTATTACGCGGGTTGGATGATAGGATGTAGAAAAATCAATGGGTGTTTTTAGAAAGGTGTGTAGAGGGAAACTCTCTATGTGCCATTAAGGATGTTGAAAATAAGAAAAAAATGGGGCTGGTTTTGTAAGTTGCTGAAGTATGATCTGAGTCGACTAACCATCAGTTGGACGTGCAAAAGGTATGTTTCTCTCTTATCATTGAACTCTGTATCATTGCTATTCAACTTGTTTATGGTTGTTATGTAATTGTATTGATGCTAATTCAATATATTCATCATTTAAGGGATTGGATAGTGCTATTGAGGACAAGTAGAGCATAGGATTCAAGGCTACACATCAAAAGAAGGCTGTATAAATCTAGAGAGGCAGAAAGAGCTCTCCTGTCAGTGGAAACGGGGATGATGGCTTTGAATTGTCCAACATATATGACCTTGATAACAGACGCGCAGTTTTCGTTTGTTCATCAAGATGGAATTGTAGGGAGATCCGATGCAATCGTGCAATACAGCCGCGGGATTTACAGAGGGGACATATATGAAAGCTTACAAGTTTATGATGCAATCTGCCATGGGGGTTGACACTGGTAAACAAGAAATTGCAGAGAATGGAATTAAGAATACTAATAATATTGTTTGTTTAACGGCTTCCACTTACCTATTGTCAATTGCCTGATACTAACACACAATATATCTGTAGTGCACTATATCTAGTTAACAGCAAACATGCTATAAAGGTATATTTGGTACTTGTCTACTCGCATGGAAATGTAAATTTCTTCAAATTTTTCCCCAGGTTTTCTTATTATAAAATTGTTGTTTTTTCCGTCTATTTTAGCTCGCAAACTATAACAGTATGTTTATAAATTGAGTAGGGCGTGATAAATCCGGACGTGCAAATCCAAGGACGGGTGAATCCAAATTATGGTGTAAGTTTTATTTGTTCTAGGACGAAATATGGTAGGATTTGTAAAATATGCAATCATTATGTTAGAAAAATAATGAAGTACTAAAAAGTTGTTTTGGAATGAGTCAATGAAGAGAGAGAGACACAAATAGACTTGGATTTAAGTGGATTAAGGGATCTTATTTTAAGTCTCAATCCAAACGCAAGCTTGGATCATCTCATCCTCCATCCGGGCAGGCGTAAACAAAAAACCTAATACTGAAAAAATAAAAAATCATAACAAATTATTCTTCCTGCCTAATAATATAAAACGCAGCCAATAAAGCATTAATACTATTTTTTTTATTTTTTTTCTGATAGCCTTTAATCAAACTAATTCAAAATATAGTGATGTACCTAGATTATATGTGCGTGTGTTGTTGGGGGGGGGGGGGGGGGGGGCTTATATAGTTATATATAAGGTGGGTTTCCTTAAAACATTAAAATAAATATAGGATAGTCTTCATCACACGTGTAAAATTGGGCCCATCATTGGATGGAAAATCTTTATACCCCAAAATTTCACGAATATATACTCTCAGAACCCGTAACAACAATAACAAAATTAAGGAAATACATTATTCAGCTTCTTTATAACAAAATAATGAATTAAGTATATCCTCAAGCTTGAAATCCAAGCACGATATGAAAATGCATATCTTTCGATATCGATATATAACAACAGAGCAAATGATCTGCCCACCTCAAAAAAAAAAAAAAAAAGAAGAGCAGATGATCTGCCAAAAGATCACATCATCTATTAGCTATTGGATTTAATATCCTAAATTTCCAATAAGCAAATGTTGCACTAGAGACACCAAGATACTGACTACAATACACTAATGTAATTTCGGGTTTTCGGATAATATTAAGCTGATTTACCACCCACTCCCATCAGATTAATTCATATTTCATTTCAACTGTACCAATCAAGAAAGAGAACCGCAAAGGTAAAGACAATTAAGAAGAGCAACAGAAATGTTCTGCTACTGCTATTCCTTTGAATAGCTTGCGACAACTCTTTATTACCTAGCTCCACATTCTTCGTCGCTTCCACTGCCTGTCAAATCAAAACGCAAAGGAATGATAAATTTAAAATCCATTTATGATATTTTTTTCATGTGAATGAGAACCCAAGGAAAAGGTACATAGGCTTTAAAATTGAACACACACGAACCATGAATTAAAGACCCGGAAATATTGAGTTCGGATGTAGCTGACCTGGTCGTACAAGAACTCTATCTGTTGGGCCTGTTGTAGAACATGGGTGGACATGAGGTGGTTCAGTGCAGACATTTCTACCATCTTCGTTTCCGTCTCTTGAACAGCATCTAACATGCTGGCCAACTCTACCTAATCATGTTGCACAAACACGGGAAGAAGTCAAGCGTGGAGAGAGAGAGAGAGAGAGGGTGAGCTTCTGTTTGACTGGCTTAAGCATGAAGCACAGAAACATCTGCAACGAGGTGTTTGCAAACAATGGTGCTTCTAGAAAAGTGATTTAAATTGATTATTGTGGTGAAATGAGAATTTGGGGGGTGTTTGCAATGTTTTTCTCAAATGTTTTTCAACTTATAGCTTGGAAAGTTGTTCTGCAGTGTTTGAGAAAATAACTTTGGCTTTAATAAAAGTGATTATAAGCCAAAGCCAAAAGTAGAAAAGAGTTGTTTTTTCCAACTTTTTGGTATTTTGATGAGTAAATAGTAGTTTTTTCTCATTCATAAGCTAAAAGCTGCTTAAGTATCAAACACTCCAGCTTTTATATTTGAACAAAATCAATTTTATTCTCAAATACTACCTACTTTTGAGTTTAAGCAATTTTACTGTAATCTCTATTTTTAATCATTTCTTTAAAAGTTAAGCAAAGGAAAACACCTTATTGGTAGTGCTTCATAAAAAAAGTGATTTTAAACAAATTAAAAGTGTTTTTTTATATGTGGGATGTTTGCAAAACAAAAGGCACTTCTTGGCAAGTAATTCACACAAAAAGTTCCAGATATTTACAACCCAAACGCTGGGATTTGGTGGATTGTGAGAAGTTGCTTTTAAGCACTTTCCAAAATTGATTTTTCATCCGAAAAGTGGGTTTGCAAACACCACCCACAGTGAAAAGTAATTTGTGTAAGCGATTTTGGGTGTGGAACTGGGTTCGCAAACACCCTCCAAGTCTCTGTGGATTACCTGAAGCGCACGTGTCTCTTCGTCCAACATTTGTTGCTGGAACCTAATTGGCTCTGCTTGAACATCATCTGTCTGCCTGACTTCCAAATTGTTTACTTCTCTTGACTCTATATTTCCAGAAGTGGAGCTCTCTGCAACATCAGTAGAGCCACTGCGCTTCGGTTTTCTTCTCGGTGTCGCCCGGTTGATAGCCTCCTGGAAGCGCAGAGCTCTAAGCCGATCAAATTGTGAGGTCACGGAATGAAGTTTTTCACTTAAAATCAATACCTGCATTCACAGAACACGAGATTCACTTAGTCAAAAGTATGTTACACCCAATAACAATAAAATAAGCTTTAAAAAGAAATATCCGACATGGCTACTGCTTTAAGTAACAGAAAATTAGACGATGCAATTTATTGAAACGCCATCTTTTACCACCAGCAACAAATCATGGTTACCGCTGCATGGCTGGTCAGCGTCCGTCTCCATCCCGTATTTCATCTTAAATTCTAGACAGATTGGATATACATGCATTCAGTACCACCATTATATTGAACAAATCAAGGTCCCTATGCATTTTATGTATCAAAAGGGTCGACTATTATTTTCTCCCAAATTTTCTGTGCTATATAGTATTCAGAAACTGGAGTAAAGAACCAGCGAGTGCAAACAATAGTTATAGTCCACAACTGGAAAATACGCAACACAACAAAATGTTGATGTCAAACAACTTGAATACGAAAGCATACCACTCCATGTTTGTGAGCTATAGTATCTGCATTCAACTTGTCACTCCTTATACCAAGCCATCCCTTCGAGTTTGCTTCTTCATCATTAATGCTGTTTTTGAGAACATCTATTTGGTCTTTGCATGCTTTGATGAAGACTGTAACCTGCATCATGTAGAGTTCAATAAAAAAACATGTCGGTTCCCTGAACCCAGAAAACTTAGTTACATTTTTTTTCCTCCGAAATTGCATATTGTCACGAATCCACTCTATTACCTATTTATCTTTGTCCAGAACAAATCAGTATGCTCGTGGCAGCGGCACAGAGCAAGGAGACAGGTTTAAATATCATGAAGTGAGGAATTGCAAATATACATATGACATTTCAGGTGCAAAAAACAGGGATCCCTAATTGTAAATTGACAATAAACTGCATGTTCCACAGTAAATATGTACAGTATCCAAGTAAAGTATGTCCTGGACAAAAAACCACCGATTAATATGAGTCCACGCTGTTCAAAAGATCGACTCATAATTAGCAAGAGTGAATGGATAGAAACAGAAACTATAACTCTATGATTTAAGAAATGCAATAGTTGCAATGCGACTTAGATCAAGCCACAACAATTTCAAGGATACGTATGAGAGAGCAGATCCAGAATGGGAACATGATAAATAAACAATGATGAAATGTAAATCAGATGCTAGAGAAATGTCAGCTTTCTAACTTCCACAACTACTCGCTATATTTTCCCATCGAGAACATATAACAATCGCATGTACACCTATTTTGAAAAAGTATCCAGAGATCAAATCCATGCAATTTGACAGTTTTATATCTCATCGTGAAATAAAATATGAGGAGGAATGGTAGCAATACACAAAAAGCATTACGTAGCACAACAAAAAGCAATAGACAGCTCCAAATTAACTATTCAATATTAACTTTCTCTTCAAGATTTTGCTAATAACTATTATCTTAGCACAAATAATTGACAATTTTAGTAAAAGGCAACCTGGCAAGGCCCACAAAGAATTCATAAGAGATCTAAATTGAAGAATAGTATTTCAAATAAAAAGACAACACCTATAATAAAAGCAAGGGAAAGAATAAAGACGATACCCAACCTCATGCTCAATGCTATCTCTCTCTTGTTCAGTGGTTCGGTGTGCATCTACATAATCCTTTTTATGCCTCAGGAGGAACTGCTCTAATGCTCTAATACTTTCAAGCTGGCAGATAATGATATACAAATCAACTCAAAGAAAAGTAATATATCCCGATTAAAAATGGCACCATTACTGATTTCCAGCTATCCAGAATAAGTTTACCGTTCTGAGTGCAGCTTTAGTGAAAGAAGACCTTTCCAGTGTTTTAGGCATGATAAAAGAAGCCATTATAGCTGCAATCTTGGCCTGCCAAATATATCATAAATTAGATAACGAATGAGCAACAACGCTCAGAAATTAGAACCATCAAAGAGAGAACACATAAATGATTGCAAATAACACATGGAGATATCAATGATGTAGGAGAAATGTTTCAGGAGTCGAAATTCTAAAACTGTTCAGTGCACAATGATGAAATGAACCATAAAAAATTACACAGGGTAAGAACCTCATTGTATCCCAAATTGAGAGCTGCTCGCCGTGTAGCATCCTTAAAATCTTCAGTTCTGTCTCTGACTTTCGCCATTCCTTCAGACCCAATTTAGCAGGGCAAAGTAATTTTCTCTGAAGAAAGTAAGGAACGCCAGAATATCTTCATGACATTATCAAAAAGCAATTCAACAAAAAATAAGAAAATCATCACTCAATTCACTCAATGTCCCACTAACAGATAGGAAAAACAGCTACCATCCCATAGATCGTAATCATCAAATAGCAGTTCAGTCTATCTTTTTCCTGGATACTTCTCTGGCATAAGCAGCGGTTCTTTTACTCTACAAAGTTTCTGATGGATATAATATCCAAGGAGCAATATACACATTCACAACTTGATGTTAAGGAGAATCTAGACTCTAGGGTCCACTAATCTACGAAGTCACCATTGAAATTAGAACCAGAGGCATCACAAATACAACCTATATTAGCCTGCAGTAGCTGCCGAGCAGAATTTGGAAAAATTTAACCAATATCCATCGACATAAAGAAACAGCTCTGCTTGTTGAGACGCACAATACAGAGAAGTTGCATACTAACATAAGTGTTTCATATATAAGAATGGTACTCTAATTAAGACAGGGTGAGGTTTCGACAAATTTGTTTTAGTGGGCATTAAACAAAAATCAATCATCATGTTACTCCGAGCTGTATGCAGTAAGCATTGAATACATAGTTCATTCAACCAAGTCAGGATTCCAAAACTTCAATGAAGATATTTGAAGAGAAGCGATTTCAAATCCACCAAAATTCCTTGAAATTTAGCTCAATATGAAATTTATGGATTTCAAATCCATGACAATACAAAAAACAAAAATATAATTTGCTACTATGAATTTCAAATCCTTCCGTCCAAACCTAAAGTTCTTTGAAGACAAGCTATAAACCACGCGCAATAGAAGCAAATAAAAAAGCGAATTTTTGCATTATTTCAATAAGATTGGGTTACGTTTGGAAAATTCTTATGTTTCTTTTGTCCAAGTGACCTAATCAATATATGTCCCTTCATTTTGATCTTGATATAGAAACCATGCTAGAAAAGAAAGATTCCCCTTTCTACGTTGAAATCATAAGTTCATAACATTACTCCCCAATTTGTAGTTAATAGTATTTTAGTTCTTTTAATCCCTTCTACCCGCAGCTTGTTGTAAAGTTAAGTAGTATGCTGACAGCATATCTTCCGACTTAATCCTTGAGCAGAGACGGAACCAGGATCAAAAGTTCAGGGGGCCAAACAATAAAATATATAAAAACTAAAATAAAAATATTATTTTTTCTATAAATTAATATATTAATTGAAAGGTTGCCAATCGTATTTGATAGCATCAGAGAGATAGACTTTTTAGTTTTCTGTAAGAATTGCAAGGATAGGCAGCACGACAAGCTACCAGCTTATCTATGTATTACCTGATCAATCACATGATACCAATCATATGTAATTTGACCGTAATATTCTTAAGAATGTTTCAAACCCTACTCCTACCGCTAATGAAAAATGCCAATTATGCTGATCAAACTTGCGATATGTTTGATCAATAGGCTATAAAACTTAGAAATATAATTGGAATATGCAATTGAAATATTTATTTGTCAATTCCAGTGAGCTGAGATTAGTGCCTATGGGAGTGAAGAGATCATCTTACCAAGAATTGACGAATAAAGTTGACAGATATCGAGTGAAGGAGTGACAGCAGCAGGCTCAAAATATTCAGAAAGTTCCCTCGATTGCTTGCTCGGTGAAGGAGAAGAGGTTTCCCATCCACAGATTCCTCTTTTTTTCGACAACTGATGCTTCTCGCGTTCAATTTCCTGTTTTAATTGTTTCATAAGAGTTTTGTTCTGATATGCGACATAATTATACGTGGATTTAATCGGCTATCTTTTCCCTGCTATTCATTGTAAAAGCTGAAAAAAAGAGGTAAAACAGTAAAACACACAAATTAGACCTAATTGAGACATAGAATCAGATCCGATCCACCACTCCGCGGTGGCTACCGCCATTTTCAGGGAAAAGGAGATCTACAAATCAAAAACAGTTTGCATCTTTACTCTACCATAAAAGAACAGGATGAGAATTGCGGAAAAGTTTCCCAGTATTTCAAACGGAAAAGAAACCCTACATCAGCAACAAAATCTCTCTCTCTCTCTCTGAATTTAGAATTGTTCGACATAAGTTCCAAGTGTATTTTCTTCATTCGGAAGATTTGGTTCAGAAATTGTGCTCATACCAATTATAGAGAAACTCTTGTATTTGGAGTTGAAGTGTGGCGGTGGCGGCGGCCGCGGTGGTGGCAAACAACTGGTTCGATGCCTTATTGGGTCGAAGACGGGGATTTGTTATGATCTTTTCTGAATTTTCTTTTTCTTAATGGACTCCATGGAGAAAGAAGAGCTCAATTGTTCCTTGAATTAAATTGCAGAAGGTTGTCGAAGGTGGGGATGAACGGAGTGGTGCAAGGTTTTGGCCTTTGGGAGGGCTAAAACTATTATTGCTCTCGAAACTTTTTGCTCGTTTAATTTTTATCCCAAAAAATTACACGTTTAATTCTGTTCTATAACTTTTAAATTTGATTAGTTTAAGTCTTTTTTTCTGATCAATTTTACCGAAAAATAGCATGTAGCGATCATGTGACCCAATTCTCCAGTTAATTTAATCCCATGTGGCACCAATGCGGGACTTACACATGCTATTTTTTGGCAAAACTAGTCATCGACGATGAAAAATAATTAAATCTCGACAATTTTAAAATTACTGATAATGCGCAATCTGATATCCAAGAAACTTAACGAAAACCTACGTAAGCAATATGAAAAAACACAAGATTTACGTGGTTCGATTCGGAGATCTACGTCCACGGGCACAAAAACCTACGTAAGCAATATGAAAAAACACAAGATTTACGTGGTTCGATCCGGAGATCTACGTCCACAGGCACAAAATAAGATTTACGTGGTTCGATCCGGAGATCTACGTCCACGGGCACAAAATAGCACCTGCCGAGGTGTTTCTTTTACTAGAGCTTTGAGTTTACACGTAGTAATTTCAGAATACAGAATGCGAACCCTAATTCAGATTTCTTTTCTTCAATTTATACTAAACCCTATTGAACCCTAACTGAACCCTAACTAACTCCCTATTATCACGCCTCTTTTCCGCTGCATGGTGGTTGGGAACGGATCGTGGGCCTTGATTCGCGGAACAAGTCATAAGTTGGGCCGCGCCACACGCGTTATCTGGGACGCGCACCTCTGGACCTTCTGGGCCGGTTAATGGGCCGAGGTTCTGGGCCGACCCGAAGTGACTGGGTCATCCCTATCAATTACTGATTAAATTAATTTTTTACGAGACTAAAAATAATCTTAACTCAATTTTGGCAAAAGAGCATTCGTCTTATTTATTTAATTAGATGTCCACTCGTGCGATGCACGTAATGAGTACTTCTTCAATAATAATAAAAAAAAAAAAAAAAAATTATCAGCCTATATATTATTTGAGAATTTAAAATTGGGAGTTTTTTTTTTTTTTTTTATCCTATAATCTTTCTTCCTCCTAACATGTGGATTTTTTTTAAATATAACTAGCACAGTACCCGTGAATATGTTTAAATTTTGTTTTACTTTTTGAAACGCTTTTAATTTATAAATATATTTATTTTTTTTTTAAAAAAAAGGGAAAATCTTAAACAATTATAAACGTAAATCATGAAATTTGATTTATTTTTTAATTCAAATGATTTTAAAATGATTTTAATCCTATAATTTTGAGTTATTATAATGATTCTCCGCATAACACATGTTCATTTTCTTTATCTTTTATCATATAAAGAATAGAGGGTCATGTGAATTTTGATAAATTCATTATGATCAAATTTGAATTGTTCAATATATAAATTCATTGTATATTTGAAGCTATATATTTTCAGTTGATTGCGATAGTAGACATAAGTTAAGTAAAAAAATTGCAATAATTACAATTAATCATATATGTATTATACGATAATTGTGGTATAAAATATCTCTAAAAGAATTTAGGTTATCAAGGCTCGAGAATTATCTAAAAATCAAGTAAATAGAAGACTAATCGAATATATTCACTAATCATAGTTATATAATTCAAAATTATATACAAATGAGTAATTAATAATCTTGAGTTGCTTTCATATATTTTTCTTTTGATCAAGACATTCAGTAGGTATTGCATTATTAATAATGTCAAATTCATTACTATGTCGTCACTAATTTGAATAAATTTTCCTTCAATTTTTTTTTAATTATTTTATTGTTATATTATATTTATAGAATATTTTTTTAATTGTTAAATTAATCCCTGCCATAAGTTTTTTAATTTAGGTATATAGTTTTTAATCACGCGTGCAATGCTGACAATCTTTAATCATGCACTTTTTGATAAAATAATTTATCTTATAAAACTAGTACAATACCCGTGAATATAATGTTTAATTTTTGAAATACTTTTAATTTATGAATTATGTTTATAAAAGGGAGAAAACATTTAAAAATGAAACAATATCAACGTAAATCATGACTTTTTTTAAATTTAAATGATTTAAACATTATTTAATCTTACAATTGTGAGATATTACAATGATTTTCAACATGACACATGTTCATTTTGTTTGTCTTTTAGTATATAAAGTGTAAAGGATTATGTGAATTTTTCAAGATTAACATAGTGACGAAGATCTTTGCATATTGATATTGATATATTCATTATGACATATTTGAGTTGTTTAGTAAATAAATTTATTTTTTACTTAAAGCCTTATATTTCCAGCTGCTTGTGATAGTAGAAATAAGTTAAGTAGCAAATTTGCAATGTTTACATATAATTATGTATGAAATATACGATAATTGTTGTATAAAATATCTCTAAAAAAAAAAAAAAAAAAAAAACTCATTTGTTCATATCATTGTCAAGTCTTGAGCATCATCTAAAAATCAAGTAAACATAAGACGAATCGCATCTAATATATTTACCAATCATGGTTATATAATTGGAAATTATATATAAATGACTAATAATCTTGAGCCGTTTTCATATATTATCTTTTAGGCAAGACCCAGTAGGCACTGCATTATTAATAATGTAAAATTCATCAATTTATGCTCATTAATTTGAAAAAGTTCATTCAAGTTTTTTTTTTTTTAAGAATTTTATTGTGTTATTTTTTAATAATGTTTTTTATAATAAACAAATGTAGTTACACTTGAGTGACTAAATCTACTAATTATATATTTTATTTATCATTGAACGTTAATTTTTTACATTCTTCTGATAGTTTTGATACTAGAATTGTCACCTATATAAAAAGCTCATGGAAGATCGAAATTATGAAATGTTATTTTAAAGATAAGAGGAGTTATACGAACAATCGGAATCAATTTCGATCACCATCGAAATAAGATAAATTTCCAATAAGTTTTACTAGTTGTTTTTTTGCCATAAAAGTATTTGAGGTGAATCGAGTCGAACATTCACGAAAAATAATAGTGAAGCAAAAAGAAGATAAATCTCAATGGAAGTCATGTACAACGAAATTTTGTACAGTAAAATTAATAACTCACACGAAAATAATCCAATAAAAGAGATTAAAGTTCTGGATGGGAGAGATTACTCATGCAAAAAATACTATTGAAAAAGTAGGAATTCTAATTAATTTCAATCTTTAACAGTACAAAGTTTAAAAAAGAATATTGACTGACAATAGAAATTAGAATGGATAAATACTCATTTGAGAATAAACCCTAAAGAACTTGTTCCTGTAGAGGTATGCGGTGCATTTTAAATACTGGATCTTCACGGCTCTATATCATATGAGCGATAAATTCAGTAAATTTCGTAAATCATGTAGACACTGTTTTTAGTTTTGTACTTTGATAATTAAGAATCATTGATTTTTTTTTTTTTGAACAACCATTAAGGGAATCAAACGTCTGGCATATATAAAGAATTTATGTAGAAAGTCTTTTATATTGCATCTAACATAATAGGCTTTTGAATACATCTATATATTTTACATAATATATAAATAAATTGTAATTAAAGGAAAAGAAATGTAGTGATAAATATAGAATATTTGTATATCCTAACCCTTTTCAAGAATCCTTAAATATTCACGGTTTGTATAATTTAAATATATATATATATATATATATATATCTAAATTATGGATATCATAAATAAATTAATCTCTTAATATAAGTTTTATAATTTATATATATCACGCGTGCAATGATATCAATATTTAACCATTCACTTTTGATATATTTGTTTATCTTATAAAATGTGAGATAGCATAAATAAAAGTTGAATTAGTAAATTATTCAAAAAATTATAACTAAAAATCGTATCAAATCTAAGGTAGACTATGTAAATCATGACAACCTAAAAATTTAAATAATAAAAAAATTTGAATATTTATATATTAAAAAAAGGTTTTGTTCCCGAAATTCTAAGAAAATTACACTTGTCCCAAAATTCTAAGAGAGTAACACTTGTCCAAGTGGTTTCTCTTTTAGTATATAAGGGATAAGGGATAAGGGATAAGGGATAAGGGATTGTGATATATTAGAAACTAGTTATGTCCATGCACGGGAAAAACCTTAAATAATTTTGTTTTATATACAACAATGACATTTTGTTTAATGTTAAGAAATTAGAGGTGGAAAAACTCGGCACGACCCGTAACCAAAACACGAACTCGTATGATAATTTTGAGTTCTGGTGGATGTCTATCGGACCTGGGTCTTATAGGGTCAACCTGATAAGAAATGATAAAATTTGGATCAACGATAAAATTTTGGTCGGGCAAATCAAATAATTGTCCTATAACTTTAATATTCTAATTATAACTTATGAGTGATAATTTATTTGGAAATATTGGAGTTGATTGATCTAGTAGAAGAAATTTACTTGACCAAGAGTTTGAAAACATGTAAGTATTAAATCTGATACCTAATCTTACAATTTGCAACTATTCTCAATTTGTCTCATACAACCCGTATTTCGAGCACAACTCAACCTGCATCATTAACTTCAATAACATATTGATGTCGCTCTAAGAGAGAACCTACTGAATCAGAAACAAATGCCCTATAATAACCAATAGTAACAACATTTGTCTCGCTACTTATAGGTTATTTATCAAGAATAACACTGATTTAATTAATCCTATGCCAAATAAAATAAAGTAAAGGCACAAAACATATTCAGAGATGAACAATTAAGACAGGAACAAATGCCTCAAGCAAGTCGAAATACCGACAACAAAGACTCACCCCTTGGCAGTGCCAAACAAAATCTTCATACACCCCTCCCGCGGAAGGTGTCCGTGATGCGCCATAGCTCCATGGAGTCGTTCCTCAAGATTGTCATTGATGTAACGCTGTCAAGTAAACCTTAGATAACGAGAATGATAAATTCAAGAGGATTATGAATATACCTTGGAAAATAAGTGAGAGAGCTTTTGTTGAATGGTGATTTCTTTATGAAATGAAGTGTGAAGATGTGATATTTATAATATCTTATTAGGTCAAAAATCCCAAGACATAATAATCTATTTTAAAATCTGCCGATTTTTATCACCACAAATTAAGGATTTCATTTTTTTTTTAAATTTGAATAAGTTATAAATGATTTTAATATCAAATTTGTAAAAAAATAGATTAGTTGTGAATGTCTTATTATTAAGTAAGATAAGATAAGATTGATATATTTCAGTTTTCGAAACGGAGTGAGTATATTAACAGATTCATCAATTAATTAAAATGGATTATGTATTCAGTCAAATCCTGAAAAATATTTAGTTGCTCAAGTTAAGGGATTTTATTTTGTAAATTAAATCTATATGCTTATTTATTCTTTATTAGTAGGGAGGGATATCATAACTCCACAAAAAATGTGATTTGATTTAATTTTTCCCAAATTAGTTAGTTAAGAAAACCCATAAATTTAAATTTACGGCCAAATAATAAATAAAATAATTTTTTATTTCCCAAATAAGTATATAAGTTGGGGGAGGAGGGGGGGGGGGGGGGATAAAATGCTTTATTTCCAGATTAAAAATAATACATTTTTTAGAATATAGGGTTTGTAATTAGTATTTTTTACCCTAATTTTATGCGATAAAATAAATTTGTAGATTCATTTGCATAGTAATTTCGATAAAAAAAAATAGCTGATTTATTTAGGTATTGTAACATAAATAATATTGGTAAAGATTCATTCTAAAATATCATGGTTAAAGATTGATTTGTATCTTGCGATTTGATAATTTTGTAAAGTAAATCTGGATACAACTAATTATTACTTATATTTAGGACAAAAAAACTCATTCCAATAAATTCAACAACAACTTCCCTAATTTTGCGAAAACATTACCATTACATATAATGTACCAGATTCGGAGATATTTTAGGCATATATTGTGTTCCTTTTTAATTAAAAAAATATTTTTTATTACCAAATATAGTAAGCAGTTTGGGCGGGAAAAACACCATTTTCCAATTGTAGTAGAAATCCATTTTGTTTATATATATATATATATATATATATAGATAAAAGTTGAATTAGTAAATCATTAAAAAAATCCTAACTAAAAATTGTATCAAATTTATGATATACTATGTAAATCATGACAAAATTGAATTTAAACATTTGAATGTTTAAATAATAAAAATATAAATTTTGAAGATACAAATATTAAATATTATTTTTTATTCTCAAAATTCTAAGAAAATGACATTTGTCCCAAAATTCTAAGAGAATGACACTTGTCCAAGTGGTTTCTCTTTTAATATATAAGGGATAAGGGATATCTTGCATTATTACAAATTGAAACTACCAGTTAAATTTTCATAAGTTTTTACTATTCATTTTTTTTTTTTTACTTTTAATACATTTCATTATCACAAATATAAACTACTAATTATATTTTCATAAATTTTGTAAGTTCAATTATTTGAATGCATGATCTGATTATGCTGGATATTTTAAGTAAAATTATAAATACACACTTGAAATTTGATTCATTTATCTTCCTATTATTTCAATGTGCATTATACATGTTGTAATAATTACATATGCATAATCGTGCATAATCGTTTGAAAGCCACATACACACATATGCATAATCGTGCATAATCGTTTGAAAGCCACATACATTACACAGGGTATAAGACGAAATCTAGCTGTAATTCAATTTTGTCAGTTTTTCGCGAGATCTCGGCGATATTCTCGCAAAAATCTCGCCCTTCGAAATCCCCGCGCGCAGCTGTTGCTTTCCTTCAGTGTTGCGAAAATCTCGCCCTTCGAAATCCCCACGCGCAGCTGTTGCTTTCCTTCAGTGTTGCCATTTATCGCGATATCTCTTTTTTTTTTTTTTTTTCTTTTTCAAATCAGCAAAATTTTGTAAAATTCAGCCCAAAGTTGGATTTGAACCTAGGACATGTTGAATGAAAGTCCAAGCTTTAACCACCAAACCAAGTCATCAACTTGTTATCATATCTATCCTTTTTTAATTTTATTAACCTTTGCTTTTAGATAATCCTCATTTATTTAGACTTAACTTTTAATTAGTTTTGCTCTTGAATAAAACTAGTAATACTCCCGTGCGATGCACGGAAATTTATTTAAAGAATAATAATTTAATTAAATTTAATATTATATAATCTAATATTAAAAAATGGAGTTGTTGCATTCTTACCATTTGAACAGTTTTGATTAAACATATAAAAATTATAAGTAATGTAATTATCCGTTTATGTTCACATGATATATGGTTTTAATAAAATGTACTATGTTTTAAAAATGTATTGTCTTATGGATTAACATAAAGAAATGAATATTCAAACAAAAAAAAAAAAAAAATTAAGAACATCAAATTGTTGTGTGAGCATATATTTAAGTGATAATGAATATTCAAACAAACACTAATATTATCTTAATATTGAACTCAAACATATATTTAGTGTGTTTGTATCTATATTGATATGTGTGGACACCCACAAATAGCTTAAGTGATAAAGAATATTCAAACAAACACAAATATTTAAATATCATAGAATCCATCAAAATATATTAAATATAATAAACTGAATAATGTTATAAGTCAATTAGTTTTTTTTTTTTTTTTTCATTTTATTTAGATATTTTAACTTATCTAAATAATTTTAAAATTTTGAATATGCCTATTTAACTTCCTCTTTAAATAGAGAATACTAATTTTATAGGTTCAATATATACTCAAATACGTTTCAGGTTTAAATGATTCTTGATATTAACAAAATAAATTCAAAGATCATTCAATAGTTGGAATAACAAAATAAAATATATGAGTGTTTCAATATATCTTAAGAATTTCATATATGTTGAAGTTTTATTCGAATAAATTATATATTCTTATTATAAATATTAGATTTATTTAAAGATACAAATTTATTAATTTAAATAAATGAATTAATTAGGTCAAAAAATGTGGAAAATAGACATAGTTAATTAATGCGACTGAGTAATGTTTAGGTTGCAAAAATCTTAAAAATTATAAAGATCAGGCAGATTAATTTTATTTTATTTAAAAAAAATAGATTGCAACACGTATAAAATCTCACGGTTTAGGTTGCAAAGTGTAAAATTTTAAATAAATAAAAAAACATAATAAATATAAACTATGAAAAAATGAATAAGTAATAAAAAAAATTCAATATTAATTTTCATATATAAATATGTGTGAAAGTCATAGTCCTACGACTAACCAAACAATATTATTATTATAACAAACTACAAATTAATATTTGCAAATATAATTATTTAATAAGCCGATTATTAAATTATAATTTAACTTTTATTTTCAATTTAAGAAATTACATACTTAATTCTTTAAATAATGAATTTTATCTCGATACAGAAATAAAGAAAACTTTCGGTCAAATTAAATAAATTAATTAGTTTTGCTTTTAATAAAATAATCAAGATAGTTATTTTTTTATTAGAGAACTATTTACCTAATTTTAGTTGTATTATGATCCTAGGGTATAATAAAAACCACCTTTAACGCTCAAATCTTATTCAAATCATCAACGAACAAACAATATAGTATTTCCAAATGAAATATCTAATTTTAATATATGTGGTATGGATATCACTTTTTCCTAAACAAATATGAATACCAAATTAAAGATCTTCAAAAGAGCTTTAATTTGATATATTATACATAATTAAAAATAAGTTCGAAATGATTTTTTTTTTTTTTTCGGTTTAAAAGATTAAAATAAAGTTTGTTTTTTACTAAATGTGGCAATAACATACTACATCCGTTGTTTTTTATATATAATTTTAATTTGGAATTAGCTAGAGAGTCATAATACAGGGGAAATGATATATCCTCAACCAAATTTCCTATCTCCCCGCAATCCATTAAATTTATCCTAGCAGAATTTCAGTTGAAGGCTTGAATTTTGGAAAAATGTCCCAATTAGGGGCCTAAATATTGGAAGTTCTCAATTCAAGGCCTGAATTTTGAGTTTTTCTCAATTAGCGGGCCAGATTCTCAATTCAGGATTACGTATTCAAAAGTAGGATATATTATTCGATGTCCGAAAGATTCAGTACGGAGTAGATTGAAAGTTCCAGCATAGAGTATATTGAAATTATATATATATATATATATATATATATATATAATGAACATTTCATATATCAAATAATATGTCATATTTTTCAAGACGTAAGTGTGAGAATAAAATTCAAAATCTAGACCTCTAATAATAATTTAAAAAAAAAAAAAAACTCAAAATTCAGGCCTCAAATTGATTTTCTGAAACCTTCTAGTGAAATTTCCCAATTTATCATCATATTTTCTTTATATTATCTTTCTTCCCATTTATATATGATACTGAATATGGTAAAGTAGAAAATTAGAGTTTTTTAGAGAAAATGATACGGATAATATTGAAAAAATTCTAAACAAACATCTATTTAAAAATAATTGACAAAGCCTAAAACTATATCTTATAAAAAAAATCATCTAATAAAAATTAGAAAAATGACACGGATAGTAATGAAAAAGGAAAAAAGATATCTATTTAAAAACAATTGACAAAACCTAAAACTACATCTAATAAAAATGGAGGTAGTACCAATTATGGTCCAAAATTTCAGACGAAATACAAAAAAAACCTGTTTAACTAATCTTGTTTTGCAAGCCAATAAACAATATTTAATGCATATAATTAGCAAAGAAAATAATATTACTTTTCAACTCATTATAATATATGTGATATGGATGTCAAATTAAAGCTCGTGAAAAGACCATTTAAATGATATATCTTACATAAAAATTGAATTAAAAATGAAAAAGTTATTAGTATTTAAAAAATTTAACGTAAAATTTAAAACTTACTAAAGATACAACAACTTACCAAATTGTGGAATAAAAATTAGGAGGGAAAATTAAAATTACAAAAGTAACCTTCATTTTACTTTTATATATATATAGATATGTTATAGGTCAATCAAGAAAAGTTTTATATATTATAAATATTCTCAATGCTTTAACTAACATAATTTCGAAATAATTTTAATAAAAACTTTAATTTTCTTTTATATTTTTAGCCTATTTAAACTCTTACTTTAATTTTAAAATAGTAACTTTAATTAGTGCATAATGAACAATTAGTTGTGTTGTTTCTTATTTACCAACTAGTTGTATATGCGTGAATTTGACTCAAGTTTTAGATAGTTGTATATGCGTGAATTTGACTCAAGTGTTAGATTAAATATTTGAATTTAACTAGGTTTATGACAATCTAACAAATATCGTGATAAATTAAATGTTTTAATACATTTTCCAGCATTTTTAAAAAAAAAATCACCGATATTCCGATATTAATCGATATCTCACCGATATCTCCGTAAATTGAAAAAATGATATCTCCGTAATTTTCGTCCTTGACATTACATAATATAATATTAGTAGTATAAGAAGTCACAAACATATTAGTTACTTGAGTCCAACTTTGGTGCAATGGTTGCACCGGTACCACCATCTTATTTCAGCCTCTAGATCAAGGAACATTCAATCTTCACCCTTGGATTATTATTTTCTGTTAAAAAATTATAAAGGGTGTAATTGTAATTTACTATTTATCCAATTTTAATTTGCTGGAGACCAATAATTACCAAACCCTTCCCTTCTTATTCTTCCCGTCTGGATTAGCTGTTCGAGCCACTTCTGATGCAAGCTTGCACTCACTGCTACTGCTCACCGTCGCCCGCCCATCGCTGCTTCGACACCCCTCGCCGCCCAACGACGCTGAAAGCCATCGCTGGGCTGCCTACTCTATCGTAAACTCTATTCGGAGAAGTTTGTCGCTGATGGACGCTGTGTGCCCTTCCTCGCCGCCTGACGATGCCCCGCTCCACACCCTTTGTTCATTCATTCTGCCATTACTAGGTTAGCGGTTTTACTATTTCTTTTGTAAATGAAATTAATTACGGAAAAAACATATCTGTGATTCATTCTCCTATCCTTTATTTCCATCAATTCTGGATTAGATCAGTCGAACTGTTGTTTCGAATTAATTTAATTTGAGTTTCTTATAGTTTCAAGCTTTATGTTGAAGCTATTTGCTACTTCCTGGAAAAAAACTCGGTCTAGAGGTGAACCTGCACCTTATAAATTAAACCAAATCAAGGGATTGATGATAGGGAACATATAAATACATTAAAAAAAGAGGGTTATATCATCTCCAAAACAGAAAATATTCCAGAAGCATGTTTGTAGTTGCAGAATACATTAACTATTAGACGGAAATATATAGAGGATTTATACTGATTCAAATTCTTATTGCAATGACGTAGACAAGGCTCCCGTTGAAGGTAAGGTCTCTCAATTAGAGAAAAATGGAGTAACAAATAAATGTGGATATATATACACTCACAATAGTTTCCTCAAGTCTGCTTATTTTGGCTATAATTGTATGATATTAAAATTTCAAATTTGAAGAATGCTTGGAGTAGTCCAATTTGCAAAAGGTCAAGATGACAGAAAATATTTTTTCATAGTGGAACTATTGTGCTTGGACTTTTATTTTTGACTTAATTTGAGTTCGGATGTTTGAGAGTATGATTTTTTAAGCTTTATGTTCAAGTTATTTGCTATTTTCTGGAAAAATCTGGTTATAGCGGTGAATGTGCACTTTATAAAGACGATGCCTTTCGATCAAGAAAATCGGATTCGAGGTTACCAAGTGTACTAACTTGCAATGCTTTTCGACTTCTTCTTTGATGATTGGATTTTGGTCTTCTGAGTTTAGGTGCACTTCTGTGTTTGTTGTTGGTTTGTGCAAGCCTGTAAACAGTGAGATTATTACTCGATTCATTAAAAGTAGAGATCGTAGGTAAATAATTTTTTAAGCAGGTTGTGTGGAGATTGTGTGATTGTGTGGAGTACTGAAGATGTTGGAAAAAATGCAGGTTGGATTCGGTTGGTCTCCATCGTACTGTTGGAATGTACTTATTACACTTAGTACTAAACATCGCGATTTGACATCGAGTTCACAGCTTGTTCTTACTGTAGGTATATAATTGAACTACTGTCATCCCTAATCCATTTTGATTTTGTTGTTTACGTGTGTTCTTTTGTTTATGTAAAGCACTTTTGTCATTTTTACTTAATATAAGTTAAATGGAGTGTTTGCTAATAATTGTTTCTAATCTAATTAAGCACTTAAAAGCCAAAACCTATAAGCAACAAATGGGTTGATTTTAGTAGATTCTTGACATTTTTGTAAGTTTGTTTCTTGTGAAAAAGACGATGAAGTGAATGGTGGGGCTACCATTCATTTGTTTAACATAAAATATAAAAAAAAAAAAAAAAAAACCTTAAGACTGGGAATCACAAGCTTAGACTTTGGGCCGAGAAAGAAGCAGATGGCTCGATAAACATGGACACCTGTGGCAATGTAGTGATGAATGTAGTTAATTGATAGCCTGCCAATCAGACACGAATTCCATAGCGCCAATAATGAGAGCAAATTTTTCTAAAATCAATATTGAAATGTGTCTGTTTCAGAATTATGATTGCTCGTGATAGGAATTGAATTTGCTTGATTTTTATTATCAAGTTTCCAGTTTCTAGAATTTATGGATTTCTCTGGTTCACATCTGTTGCAATCATGATAATCAGTGGGATGATTTGGCGTGTCATGGTAAGCTCGCTCGGATTTTACTAAGTATGATACGGTATGCTCTCTTTCATGTCTCTGCACTTGCTGTACTTGGTTTTTCAAAACTTTGGAGTCCAAAGTTAGAAACCAATCGTCATCCTTTCTAGTTCATTTGTGCCCTCCTAATGTGCCGTTGAAGCATATTCAGCTAAGTTAGAAAAGCTAGGTTTCGCATCATATCTCTTTAGAATCCTTTTCTTTTTTTGGCTCCGACTCTCTCAACTTTCCCAATGTTTCAGTGAGGACATTATCAGAGAACCTATTACTGAATCTTGAATTCGTGATAGATTAGCATATGAGCAATTTTTTTGGGTTATTTTCACTCTTGCTGTAATAAATTAAATTAAAAAGTTCCCTGGTTTCACTTATGCATTTTCATTTTACATGCTTTCTGGATTCCACGTATTCTATGTTCACTGATCATGTTATTGTTGATGTTTTACCACTTAAGCTGTTCTGTTAATCAATAAATGATCGCGGAATTTAGTTTTGTAGACAAAATAGTATTTGCCTTCCCTAATATCTCTACCTGCTTTGTCCATTCAAATGGGCCAAAGGGCTGATGAAAACAGAGCTTTATTTGTTGAAACCCAATAAGATGCCTTAAGAATATGCTATCTCAGCCCGACCCTTGATATCTTGCTATCCAAAGTTTTACTTTATTTTTGCTACTCAGCCGTTGCACTTTGTGCTAATCTTGCTATGCAAAGTTTTTCTTGATTTGTATGGTTTAACTTTGATATTTGTTGTAATTGGCTGAAGCTCCTTAAAGAGATTGGGGTGACGTTTATTTGATTGTATATCTTACAATCTGTAACTTCCTTCTACTGGGATACTTGATGATTGATAAGAAATATATTTTTCCCTTCATCATTTTTTCTCCTTCCCTTTATGCTTAAAATTTGTGCAGCCATTTAGCATTAACTTTAGCATTTTATAGTAAAGAAGTTGTGCTTAGAAATGCACTAAGGGTACTTTGTGGCTTGATTTGTTCTTTTTACAACCCAATGAGTAGCAGTTTTTAATTTTTTGATGGGTAGATTTAGATGATAAAAAGGAAAAGAAAGTAAATAAAGAATACTTTCAACCAGTGTTATAAAAATCGTTAATCGATAGTCGGTCGGTCCACTGAGGCCTAGCGCCTAGACCGCCTAATGACCTAGCGCCTAGGCCGCCTAGGCGGCGACTACACGGCGCCTAGGCGGCACAACCTTGTACGAATAATTTAATTAATTAAAAATATAAAATAAGCAAATAATATAAAAAAAAAAAAATTAATAAGTAATTGCAACCTATCCTAAACTAAATTTATTTTGCCTTTTAGCCAACATAGTCACGAATAGTGCAATATTTAATTTACATGTACAGAGTACAAAGAAATAAAAATACTGTATAACCCGAAAGTCAAAACTCAATAGTCGATACTAACTAAAGCAATAGGGAAACATTAGCCCATAATGTAATTCAAAGATCGAAATATGTCATCCATATATTCTAAACAATAAATTTGAGGTCATTAAGCGAAAAAAATAAACAAATTATTGAATTTTTTTTTTTTTAAAACTAGGCGGGCTAGGCGCGTCAGGGGCTGCCTAATCGGGATCGGCGGCGCCGAAATTGACCAGCGCCAAAAACAACCGAATAAGAGGAAAACGGGTCGGGCTGGGGCCACCTAGCGCCTTGGCGGCCGGCTAACCCGTTTTTTAGAACAATTGTACCGAGTTGGACTCTTAAAATATATGCATTAATGTGTGGTTTTACTATTTAGAATTGGCGATTTATAATCTAGCGTTAGGCCAAAATTGTGTTTAGTGAGAAATTTATTGGCTGTATTAAATTCAAATTACTGAAGTCTTGTTTTTCACTATAATAGCTGTCGATTCATACCTAACAATTAATCACTTTATAGCTCATTCGCTGTAAGATTGATTTTGATACCCATCTATGCTTAAAAAAAATTGCTATTTCTACTTTCTAAGGCACAATCATTTCCGTGGCATTTACATTTCAAGTAGTTCGTTATTCTCTATCTAACTTCTACCGGATCGTCTGAAAATGGTACGTTGTTATTCAACATGCAGGCAGAAGAAGTGCAAACATAATTTCTGGGGAAATTCACAATAGACTCTTGTAGTAGAACTTGTGTACAAAATTAGAAGATGTCGCATTTTTCCGGTTATTTGCACTGACTTTTTACTGATTCTTCATTTTATAGATGTGCAGTATGGGTGTTTGGTAATTATTGAGCATTTAGTAGAAAGTTATTTACTGTTGTAAGTAACTGAGTAAGCAAGATTTTTTGTGTGGTGACATTGGTGGTGTGAAGGACATTAATCAGCTTGTTGAGGTGAGCGAGCTGGTGAATCATTTAATGTGGCCTCTGCTTATCGATTGGGGTTTCTTTGCGAACGTTATGGGAATGCGAGGTTCGTGCCATGCCCCAATTACAATGGGATTCAAAAGGTTCATGAAGAAGAAAAGAAGAAATTGAGGTGTCCTGATTGCAACGACAGTCGAAAGGTTCGTTCCGTTAGTCGCTGCCATTGTTTTCAAAATTGATAGTAGTTGTATTTGGTATTTAGCTGTGAGCTTAAAAAAAATTCAGTTCATGTGTAATTTGATTGAACATTTCTGCTAATGTAGCTAAACCTACCCCCTCCCCTTCCTCATCGCTGTGAATTTGATAGTCTACATTTGGATCCTTCACAAGAGGCTGGCATGGTTTCACAACTCTAGCGGACAAATATTATCGATAATAATCAGACTGAAAGTCACTGTGAAGTTTAGTGAACTGTGACAAAAAAACTGGGTATTTACACAAAATGCAAACACATGCTCAGATTTCCCAAGGCCAAACTCCATATAAAGCAGGACATGGGTTTCCTTTTATCCAACTAATCCAAACTAAAGAAAAAGGAAGTTTAATTAACTAATCCAAAGTAAATCCAGAAACTATTCAGAGGATAAAACAAAATTACCAAACTATTAACCTCAATTATATTAGAGCAACAATAAAATAAAATTACTAAACTGTTTACCTCAAATATCTTAGAGCCCGGGCAATGCACGGGTTCACTTTAGTCTTCTCATTTAACGTAGTCTTTTTACCTCAATTACATTAAAGAACGACGGGCTTTTGCTGCTTTCTTTTATTTTTACATTTTTGGGATATTGTTTGGGCATTTACGGTAACTAAAATAGGGCGCTTATCTTTAAGAAATTTTTAAATCAATTTATACAAACAATTTTAGTAACTTTGCTGTAATATAGAACTTAGCAAACATGAAAACAATGTTTTGACATAAACATTTTTTAAATTCATCAAGTGAGTAAATGAAACTTTAAAATATTTAGTTCTTGCGTTTCTTTTTTTTTTTTTTTAATTATTATTATTATTATATTTCTATGTTGTTGGTTGTCTACATGAAGTGAGAGGATGTATCAGGTTTTAATGACGCAATTTTCTTCACATGAAGTGGCATTAAAAAAAATTCTTCAGAATACGAATTTCAAACAGCGTCGGCGTCCTTTTATTTGTCCATTTATTATACATATTCGTACTGCTAGAGCATCTAAGCCCCATACATTAATAAAATTAGCATCGACGTGTGCCGCCACTAAATTCTTGTTCGTAACTAAATTAAACATTACAAAATAATTTAAATAGTTACTCAACTGATAAATGTGAATTTGGCATTCGGAGAGAATATTAGTTTATTAAATAATCCAACAAAAGGCCAATAACGGTAAGATGATTAATCATTGCGTAATAAATAGCAGCTAAGATCCCGGATACACATCATGAAAAATAAGGAAGTTTTCTGGCTTGCAATCGTTAAAGTTATTACTAGCGACAATGAACAGTAATGAGAGCAACGACAAATTTGGTAGACAAAAATATTCATCAATCCAGTTATTCAAAATTCATCCCACTGCTACCACTAATTTAGAATTACACGCCACACAACAACCATCGTAATGCACCAAAAATTAGGTATTGTGTCAGCAGAATTTATGTGGGCACAATCAACGGCGTCAACGTGTCACAAAAAGAAATCTTCCTCCTCGTAATTTTCGGGTGACGAAGAACGGTCAGACCCCGAAAGATTATCGCGTTTCTTTGTCACATTTTCGGCTTTCAGAAGCGGACAACTCGATTTATAGTGTCCCGTTTGCTTGCATCGACCACATCTACGTCGCTTACCCATGTCACATTTCTTAACAGGTTGGTTTCCTTTAGTGCGCACAATCTCGGGATCTCTCACTACAGCACCCGCTTCATCCAGTGCACGCGTCCGTTTCCTAATCGTGCTAGATCCTGTGCCAGCTTCGGTTTGATCCTTTGGCATATTAGACGCCGACGACTCCAAGATTGTCATAATTTGTCTGTAGTTTTCATCACTACTAGAAGCCAATTGACATAATTGATAGGCCCTTGAAATCAACGAGCCATATCGTAACTCACTCGAGCTAGTTACACAATGGACTCCTTTTGAGGATAGCAATGACGCTGAAGACTTAGCCCATCTACTTGACAACAATGAATCTGGAATTTCTCCAATGTTCATAGCCTTCATGGCGCAGAACATATGCCTACAAGGAAACCATACTGACTCGAACCGCCCACAGCTGCACGAGAGAGTTTTATTTTGAATACTTACCGATACGATTGTACATTCTTGGCCTTCCTCTCCAAATTTTTTTAGAACAAATTTTTGTTCCCCACCCACGGAACTTCCAGCTGCCGGAGTGTAACCAGTCTCCAACATTAGTTCCTCACGAACCTAAGAATTAGGATACACTTAATAAAAAAAAGAATCATCTTTGAAAAATAACGTAGGAAAAATAGATTTAAAAAATACGGTTATGACAGCACTGCAGCGAGCTCACCTTCAGGAATACAGCTCTAGTGAAAAAACTGGCGGCCGATTTTTCTAGGGATTGCAGATGAGTCTGTAAAATCATCTCCGACTGTTGGTTTGTAAAATCATGCCGCAGCACATTCTCCCTCAGTCTACCCATCGCCCTAGAATATTGCCTCACAAATGTGTACAAGCTGAGATCACAGTTCAGGAAACGGTTCATGTACGCATTAGTGCTCTCGCACCTCTGGTTCGTTGTCATCCCGGCCAAAAATATTCCCCTAAAGAATGCTTCTGCCCATTTTTCTTTCTTCTCGTACATCTCGTCCAACCACTGTTTATTCGCATTAGGGTGCGTACTTCGAAATATTGTCCATGACTCTTCGAACGCATCCGCCGACATATTACCCAACATGCATTTCCAGAAGCCACTGAGAAATGTAGCTTCAGGCGACACGGTTCTAGCATTTCGCATTAGGTGCCATGAACATAGTCTATGTCTAGACTTCGGAAGCACCTTATTTAAAGCAGCGGCTATCGCCCTATCCCCATCAGTAATAACAGATATCGGCTGCTTACCCTCCATTGCATGTAAAAAACAACTAAAAGTCCACAAATACGATTCTATACTTTCGTCTGTGACGAGCGCAGATCCAAACACGACGGTACTGCGATGATTGTTGATTCCCACGAATTCCACTAGCGGCATCTTGAAGCAATTAGTCTTGTACGTTGAATCAATCACGAGCACGTCTCCATAGTTAACATAATCAAGTCGAGACCTGGAGTCAGCCCAGAAGATTTGGCTTAGCCGATTCTCTTCGTTTACAGAATGCTTGACATAAAGTCCCGGGTCTGTTTCTACCATAGCATTGAAATAGGCCAGCGTAGCTTCAGCGTCAGTGCTTAACCTGTACTTCCTATCGTTGTCCGATGAAATGAAATTGTACAAGTCTTTCGCGGTGAAGCCGACATTCTTGTATCCACCTAGTGTTGTCACCATGAAATCCATGATTTGACAAGTCTTTATCCCAGATTCCTTCATCGTTCTAATTTCCATCCCATGACCTGTTGTTATTTTCCGGTTAGAACGGAAAAAATGCACAACGTCGCGGCTAGCAACCTCATGGTTATGATCCGCAATGAATTTGGTGACTCTGTATGAACCGTCCGGTGGTGTTCGTCTTACTATCAGCATTGCTCGACAGCTGCACCTAGTGATCGGCCGCGGCTCTCGTTTAGGTTTTTCTGGGCCATTCTTTCGATCCACCCTCACGCCTTCACGACTGCACACCCAACGACGCATTGTAATTAATCCCGTGAGGCTGTCTCGAACCTGATTACTACGTCTGATTCCGAATCCAACCTTCTTCGATAAAAACCGGTAAAAACCCTCGGCGGCTGAGATAGTACCGAAGCACTTTCCCACTAGATCATCCGATGTCCACAACTCCACTTCCTTAGAAAACAGCTCGTCCGTCGCTTCCACATTAATGAAGTAGTTCTTGACATCTGTCTCGTCCTCAACATCAAGGCTAGTAGCACATGAGTTTCTGCAGATTCGTTACTGCCATCCACTCCAGATAATGAAAAGTTTGTGCTATACGCAAAGAAGGACTCGGATTGATCACTCATTGTCTGATGGTTCCGGATGATTTGAAAATTGACCACCCGTTACTTGCGCAAATTTTTGAGAACTACAGAATTGCGGCAGTTGGTTGATGAAATTGAGCAGAATGAACCCGTAATATTTATCGATTTCACTGTGGTAGGCTTTACTAATTTCAATAGCCGGCCAATGAGTGCAACAACAGAAAACTAGTCTATCTTATTTAGTATTGTTGGCACTAGAATTGCTCTACAAGTTGCGTCTCGTGAATTGTGTAGCTAAACTGTAATTGGGTAGAAACATCGGTCCAATTGTGGAGAATTAGTAGACTAGTAATCATAACACTTGCTCTCAGATGTTACTGGCTACAATGGGTGGCCCAATCAAACAAAACTCAGAATAAAACCTTAGAAGAAAGCTACAAGTCACTAAACAATTAAAGTTGCGCCATTGATTTTCAATTAGTACTTCATATATATATGTATAAATATATGTATATATATATATGTCTACATACCTATACCTATAAATCTAAAAATAGAGATGATGGATTAATGCCTTTATTAAATAAACATACAAATCAAGAGTAGAATAATAGAATGGGAAAATTACAATTTATTCGTGTGTGTAAGGCCTTGTCCAGTAAAGGTATTGGTTATTACAGAATTTCAATTTAAGTGTTGCACTGTATCGCAAGTTGTCCAATTTTGAACTTTCGATTGCTGATGCTTAAGAATCAAGTATCTGTCCATAAAATATGATACACCAATGACTAAAAAAGACAATAGCTTGACCCAGAAAAAAAAAAAAATTAAAATCTAATACCCGTATGAGGTGCATTTTAGTTTTTTTTCATCTTTTGAATTCTTCCTTTAATGCTAATCCACCGAATTTATTAGCCAGGTCCGTCGCACGTGCAATAAAGAAAATTAAAATTTTGGCCGGTTGTGATGGTCAGTGTTCTTAAATTGGACAATTTTTGTAAGGTACTGGCCTAAAATTAAAATTGTAAGTACATACAGGGACCCGAGAAAGTTGTAAATATAATCGTCAATTCACCGGAGAAATAATTATAGAATGTATTGATGATCGGAACAAAATTTTCACCTAATGTTAGAGCCTAAAGATTTCTTAACCATCAATGCAAGACCCACATGTAACTACTATTAGAGAAAATTTTGTGTTAGCACACAAACCTTCGACGTATATTCCCCTTAGCGCTTAACTCCGAGAATGAAATTATCTTTTGAAATTGGGAAAAACCCGAACTCGGAATAAGGAAGAGAGGACCTAATTTGACAGTAGACCTAAATCCCGATTTTTTTACCGATGACAAAACTGGAAAAATTTATTTTAAAAGGAACGGTCATGTAAGATTAGACAGCTCCAACAACATCGGTGCACCCGTCACACACTTCAACCAATCCACACAAGCATATTCGAACGGTTGGTTTCACCACTAAAGTTACAAAATCCAACTACCCTACAGGTTCTACTAAAAAACTAATGACGGTTAAGTATCTAAGTAGAAACCCTTATCTTAAAATTAGTTTTTGTAATCAACAAGGACGAAGGATTACACAATACCCATATTTAAACATGGATAAATCGGAATTGTGGTGTAGGGGTAGTTGTTGAGTTTGACCTGGGTTAAATAAACTCATCAAACATTTAAACACTTTGTCTATGTCTTCTAAAACCTATAATTCGATTGGAAATCTAACTACTCCAACGAGCCGTTTTATTATTTCCTGCTCTCATTAGTTTACAGAGGTTTTGTGTAATCAAATTTATTAGGCATTATACATCTTAAGATCCTTAAAGTATTAATGTTTGTTTTAAATGGTCCTTAAAGTATCATTTTGTTTTAATTGGTCCTTGAAGTTATAAATTTTTAAATCAATTAGTCCCTAAAGTATTTTTTGTTTCAATTGGTCCCTTATGTTTTACAATTATTTCAATTGATCCTTAAACTATTACAAAATTCTATCTTAAGGCCCCCTAAAAGAAAAAAAGATACATAAAATATGTAAAATCGTCGATTTAATTCAAAATAATATTATAACATATCTTTTATTAAATAAATATTGTGTTATTTGTTTATGATATATTTACCATCAAACGAGGTGAATTATACTATAATAGGATTTGAACAAAAGTTCGAGATTATAATTTCTCAATAATTTTATCCAAACTTTGAGAAATACTTTGTGGTACTTTAATTTTAGTGATAATTTAGTTGAGATATTGTGAACTCTATCTATCTTGAATTTAATGTAAAACTGAACATTATTAACGAAAGGACTTTGAAATTTTATGTTTGAAGGTCTTTACAATATTTAAAAAAATTAAAGTTATTTCGTTGATAATGTTCAATTTTACTTTAAATTCAATATAATTAGAGTTCAAAATATCTGGATCAAATTAGCACGTTTCTAACTAAAATAAAGTAGCACAAAGTATTTTCTCAAAGTTTAGATGAAATTCTTGAAAAAATATAATCTGGAGTTTTATTCAAATCGATATTTTAGTATAATTCACCTTCGTTTCAGGGGGAAAGCATCATAATGATAAATTACAAAACATTTATTTAATAAAAGATATGCTACAATATCATTTTGAATTAAATCGGTGATTTCACATATTTTATGTATTTTTTTCTTCTAGGGACCTTAAATATATTTTTGTAATAGTTTAAGGACTAATTGAAATAATTCCAAAACATAAGGGACTAATTAAAATAAAAAATACTTCAGGGGACCAATTGAATGAAAAAACTAGAACTTTAAGGACCAATTAAAACAAAATGATACTTTAAGGACTATTTAAAACAAACATCAATACTTTAAGGACTTCAAGATGTATATTGCCAATTTATTATTGTCACAAATACAAGTTAGACTAAAATTGTTACTATGCCGCTAATCATATCAACGACACAAAATTTTGAACATGTGTAGAACCTACTTTTGGGAGGCAGAAATTAGTTTCCAATTTCTTAATCCTAAGTGTAATAAGTGCTAGTGAATATTAATCGTGTTGGGCCTAACTATTCAGTATTCCAATTCCTTAGTCGATCACTATAAGATGTCGAGGGTGAAATACGTTGAGGATGAATACGAATCTAGCTATCTTAATCTAACTTATGGTGAGTATGCGTGCTATTTATCGGTGGTATTCGATTAACAAAATTTAAAGAAAACAGATCTCTTATGCCTAAATACAAGTTACACTAACTAGTAGTAGCTATTGTTTATTCCATTCCTCAACAAATGGAATAAATTATAAGCGTCATTCCCGTCATCGTGCTACATCAAAGTAGTTCCTATTGTTATACAATTAAATCTTGATTTTTTATTAGGTGGTGAGGATATGTCGCCGAAAAAGAAAAGTTAGCGATGTTTGGAAAGGAAAAAAATATATATACGATTTGTATATATATATATATATATTTTTTTTTTAAAAAAAAAAAAAAAAGAAAACCCTATCCAAGGGCTTAATAAAATAAAATTACTGAAAAAAAAAAACCTCGCTACTGTCAACAACGAATCATTTACTGTGGCGTACTAAATTCGAGATTTCTTTAGTTTTGTTAGCACCGGAAACACTCTACTCCGTTTTGCTAACAAACTCTCTCACCTTTAACGCCATTACACTTAAGGGTTAACTAAATATAACAAAATCCCTTTACACACAAGTAATTAATATAAAAGATAACGATATACATAATTCAAAATTTTATTCAAAATATTTTAAAGCCCCTTTAAAATATTAAATTCATAAAAGTAAACTTTCAAAAAAACGGAGTTTACATAGATAATGATATTTTACAAAAAATATCGGATTCTTGTTAAATAAAGTAGTGATTTAAATAGGAAATAATTTTTAATATTTCATGAATGACTTTAAAGATTTCTACAGAAAATACATTACTTACCAAAAACTACTTCCGGCAATTCATAGATACTTTTACGTATCTTATACGAATTTTTTTTTCCAACTGGATTTTTTTTTCATTTTCATTATTTATCAATGTATCGTTCGGAAAATGGAGAAAATTCTCACGTCGATGATACGTTACGCGGATATTCATTAAAAAACCTGGTAGTGTACAAATGTTATTAGATATTTGTTACATACTCACGTTAATAATGAAATGCTCGCGCGGCACAAATCGATTCCGTTTTACGGAATCTTTATTAATGCAACTATCCAAAATCAAGACCAATGCACGACGATTTATGGTCTTTTAAGGGGCTATCCACATGGAGTTTCAAAATCTGAAAATTTTATTAAATCTGAAATTAAAAAAAAAAAAAAAAAATCTTTCCTTGTAAAAGTAAGACTGAAATGCATGGCAAAAATTGCAGTCTACAACTAGTCAAGGCAGCTCCTTTGCGCAAGGTGGGGTTCTAATCAAATCAAATATTTTTGATTAGATATGTGATTCGAATTCGATTAAGAAAATTCGAATTCGAAAAAATCGAATACGAATTAATTATAAGATTCGAATAACATTCGAATTCGAATATAGTTGTATTCTATTCGAATAATTCGTGTATTCGATTCGCTTATATATAATAAGTTATAAAAATTAAATTATACATATAATACTAAATATATTGTATACAACACAGTTATCTATATATATATAATAAGCCAAGTCATCCAGAATTAGTAAGTTAAGATTTTTCCCGCCTAATTATTTAGTTACTAAGAGTAGAAGTGAATTTGAATTTTGAATTTTGAATTTTAAATTATCCCATGTTATATTTTGAGATCTGGCGAAAAATCAGCAACAATAAATCTGTAAAGATATTTAAAACAGATTTCGTTATATTATTTAAAATTTTGAATTTTGAAATTTAAAAAAATCCTTATCTGATAACATATTTCCTCCTATAAATACAGTGTCTTCAGTAAATGAGAATCACGTAAATGAGAATCATATTTGCAGCTGGGTATTTTTATTTTTTATTTATTTCGCAATTTCTTTATTTCGCCACTATTTCAGTTTATTTGATTCATATTTGATTTTGCTGAGTAATTCTATTTCTTATTCATTTTCAGTTTATTTGATTCATATTTGATTTTGCTGAGTAATTTTATTTCTTATTCATTTTGCAATTTCTTAGCTTTGTAACTATTACAGTTTTTTTGATTCACATTTGTGGATGCAAATTTCTATTATTCTGACATTCCTTAATTATTATGTGTCAACTTTGATAGATACTTCACCATAATGGATGCTCCAAAGGGACGACCTGCAAATAAAGATAAGAAAAAATCAGCAACACTGAATCATGATTCTAGCGAAAATAGCTTTGAAGATTGCAAAAATCAAATTTACCTACCATCATCTTTTCTACGGTAATATGTAATCATATAAAAAGTTTAGATTTATTTATTTCCTGTTATGTGGATTATTTAAATTGTTTTCAATATATTTTTCTAAGAAAATAACAATTTGGTTTATTACATGTATACAACCAATCCGCGAAGAATATTGGAAAAGGGTTAGAGATTCGCTAAACATTCGAGGATCCGCTGATGTTGAAGACCAAATTTGATTTTATTGTAGTAGTAGATTTCAATTTTATAATTTTTATTTAAATAAATCCATGTATCAACTTCAATTGAATCGACATTATTCACAATTCTGATAATGTTTTAGTAAGCAATATAAAATCATTGAAATATATATAAATTAAACTATCTCGGCAAAAGCGTTGTTTGGTTAAGATATTCTAAAAAGAAAAAAATGTAGAAATATATATTTATAAATCAAAATATTTCTATTGAAAATTGCGTGGAGTTGAAAATGACATATATTAATTTACTTTTATCTAAATATCCAGTCCAAATCATATCAACATGGTATATATTTAATTTTGAATTGTTCATGTTGTTGAGATGTTTTAGAAATTAAAAAATATGTTACAGATATGTTTTTTAGAATTTTAAAATACATCATATCTATTTAAAATTTACAGTTATATAATACAATTTATAAATAAAAGAATATATATATATATATATATATATATATATATAGAGTTAGGATAAGAAAAGGCAATACATATCTAAAATCAAAGGGTAAAATATAATTGAATATTAGAATATTTAAATATCCGAACTAAATAAAACAAAAGAATAGACATGTAATTTATTTTAATATATAGTGTAAAATGTAGTTGAGATATTTCAGGAATTATGGTTGAAATATACTATTTCGACTAATTTAATCAACAGAATAAATATTTAGACATGTGTATATTAGAGTTTTAGAATTTTAAATAAACTTTAAATAAATATATGGACTCCCGATTTTTTAAATTAATGTTTAACAGAGTGAATATTTAGATGCGTATATACTAAGACGAGCCTGTTGTTTAAAAAGAAAGTGTTTGCCACATATTCAATACATGTATATAATACAACTTATAAAATCAATTTAAAATTATTTCATTAGTATAGATATAATAAAAACATATTATAAAATTTAGATATGTAATTGAGATATTTGAGGAATTGAATAAATTGTATATATATGTATTCTATATTTTTAAAGAACATTATATCTATTTTTTATTTATGAAATAAATATAAATAATTTTTAAATAATTAATGTGGATATAATTACTGATTAAAAAAATTTATAATCATATATTTCAATTTATAAATCAAAGAATATTTACATAGAATATAAAAACGCCATATATCTTTTTTAATAATTTGTACGGTGTTATTGAAACATTATAAGATCTATATTTTCGGTCCAAAAAAAAAAAAAAAGATAAACTAATGATTTTTTTAAAATTTATTATTTAAAATGTAGTTGAGAGATTTCAGGAATTATATAATCAGTAAAATATGTTTTTACGCGGTATGTTTAACAGAACGTAGTTACAGACGCGTGTATACTAGGGTTTTATATAGGCTATAAATATTTGGACCCTTTCATCCATATCTGTCACACACAAGATTTTAGTTTCAAAGTCAGTTGATACAGAAACAATGGCTCCGGTATTCAACATGGTTGATGAACTTACTCCAGAAAAAAATATGTTGTGAGCAGTAAGGGTTCGTTTAGTCAGAGTGTACATAGCCTGCGTACATAGCCTATGTGGGGACTACCAGATGAACCTTACAACTACAGGAAAATTAATTCTAAATTACGATTGAAAAAATACAAAATAATTTATCTTAGAACAAATTATTTCAAATGGTGGAATATTTCTAAATTAATAGAAATTTAGAATGTTCATTTTTTTAAAAATAAATTTAAATTGGTAATTTACAATTCGAAAATACTTAATTTTATTCGATTTTTTTCTTCTCTCATCTCTCTCCAAAAATCTTAATATTAAATTATAATAAATTTTGGAATAGATCATACTGATTAACAATAATAAACAAACAAGAAGATATACAATCCAGAATTGCAAAGATTGAGAAAAGAATATATTTTCTTAATGATTATTCCTATATAAAGTATTTTATTAGTTTAGTTCATTAATTTTTATTTATGTTTATCTAAATCAAAATCCAACTTTATTTGTATGAGCTAATTGAAAGAATTGAGGTCATCTATGTCTTTAAAAATTCTAAATCCAAATTCAACTCTATTTATATGAATCAGCTCATCATATGGACTATAAAGATTCAATTCATCCTAAAAAATAAAATTGTATTTTCTATGTCTTTCTTAAAATTTATTTCTAATAGAGGATATTTTGTAGGTAAACTAATAAAATATTTTATATAAGAATAATCCTTAATTATTTTTGTTGTTGTTTCTAATAGAAGATGTTTTGTACGTAAACTAATAAAATATTTTATATAAGAATAATCTTTAAGATTATTTGTTTCTCAATCCTATTAATTGATTGATATTAGATTTGAAACTTTTTGTTTCTCAATCTGTTCAATCATATCGGAGTCTGGATTATGTATGTTCACTTTACTTATTATTATCAATCAGTGTGATCTATTCAAATTTATTATAATTTAATATGAATGTTTTCATATAGACAAGAGAAGCGGATGAGATAAAAAAAAAAAAAAAAAAAAAAAAAAAAAAATTGGAATAAGATACGAGGAAAAAATTCGTGAAAAAATTAAAATGTATTTTTATTAGAGGAAAAATCTGATTTTCTGGAGTAAGAGACAAGGAATAAATAGTACTGCAAAAGAACACAAAAGTTTTCTATGTAACAAATTTTAACCATTTCTTTTTTTGTTATATATTATCAAATAGAAATGCATTTTTAATAAAAAGTATTGTTCATATTAATATTGATTTACTCTTAAAAAAATAGCCCGTGCATCACATGGGAGCATTTACTAGTATATATAGTTACATAATTAAATTTAATTTTATGTAATATATATTATTAAAATTTGTAAATGAGATAAATAAAAAATTAAAAAAAAAATTTGAATATTAGAAAAATAAAAAATATCGTGGGAAAAAAAAATATCGTGGAAAATGTCGTGATAATAATATTTGAATATTTCTCACGAATCGAATTCGAATGACATATTGAGATTCGATTAATATTCCATTCGTATACGATTTCGAGTATATGTTTTCGAAATCGAATCGAATTTCTTAATATACGGTTCGATTCGATTTGTTAATATCCCTATCATTATGGTTTAGGATATGCCTACGATTAAACAAAATCGGTCCCGTAATGCATTTTTTGAGCTACGCAGGTAAGGGGTTCCTCGCTTTTTTTTTTTTTTTTTTTTTTTTTTTTAATTTTTAATTATTCATTTCTTTTTATTGAAATTGTCGTCCTTTTTTAACTTCAGACAGTTGATTAAATTAAAAAGATAATCTAAAAATTTAAAGGGTTCATTCGCCTAAATCGAGTGGCAGGAAAATGAGAAAAAACAGTGAAACGCTCTCCAATTAAAAATTCAATTTCCTCCATTACCCCTTTTTTCGTTCCAACTTATATTATAATTTTCCTACATGAACCTTTGTAGAGAATCTTTGATCCACTATAAGTAACTTATGGTTAGACATGTAAACATTATTTTTATTGGTAATAAAAGGAATTTCTTCGAAGCGGCGCCTCCTAGACGCTAGTCGTACCCAACCAGCAACGGATCTGATTTCAGCTTACTACAACAATGACGAAATGTTGGACGTATTATTTTAAAAAAACAAGCGTGATTACCTAATAGAATTTAGATATGCTTATCCAACAGACAAAAAAACATTATTTGGGGCTCCGCAAAATATTTTATTAAAAAAACTCTAATTTCAAAAAATGAGTTCTCTTTTTATTTTTAGCAAGTACAAGTCGAAGACAGCCTAATTAAATAACTTATTCTATTCAGTCTTTATTATTAGGACTCTGTCATCAGATAAAGGTAAAAATAGATTATTCGTAGTCAACAGTAACGCCATAAGCCGTCCTTTTGAATGAGTGTCGAGTGTCAAGACAAGTTCAGTCGGGACGGATGCAGCGTATCTATTTGGATAGACAACATTTTTTACCCACAGCTTGCGTATATAAATATTGGTTAAAAAATTGTGAAGTACACAAATGGTTTCTCTATTTAAACCCACCTTAGACGTAATGGGAGTGGGTTCATAAACACTCATTACAGAAGGATCAAAGTAATTTTATCGTTGGAATTGTAAATGTCTTCCTCTGCATCATCACGCAGGCCATACCCCTGCCCACAACCTGGCATTATTTGTCACTGCGGCAAAGGTTCATGAACCTACGTTTCGTCTAGACCAAGCAGTCAGGGACGACTATTTTACTCATGCCCGGACTGGCCTAACGGTGGTTGTGACTTTTTTGTTTGGCGGGACGAAGTACAACGTACCAGAGGAGATTCAACGGTGGAGTTGAGGCGCAGGATAGACAACCTAGTGGCGGAGAACGATATATTGAAAGAAAAAGCAGCGAATATCACGGTTGTGGGTGAGGAGCTAGGTACAATGGTTGCTGGCATGTCCACGAACCTAGAATTTTGGGTTAAGGAAATGGTTCAGATAAAGAAGCTCGTTTGGGTGATGCTCTGTTTCCTAACTTTGTTTTTTGCTATCGATTTGGTGAAATTAGTAAGCCACTAGGTGGGGGTAGTATATAGCTGATGTCGGTAGCTGAACACATTTCTACGTATGTTCAATTGTAGTTGTCGTTCAGTATGAGTGCTACATTTCGTTGGTGTACTTTGATTCATTTTCACTATCAGTTTTATATCCATGTTCGGACCTTTTTAAGAAACTAAGTCTCAAAATATTTTCCACCGTTCAAATCCGCTCTTGTTCATTTGTTACTCCTGCCAATTTTTATTTATTTATTTATTTATTTATTTATTTGTTTTTTAAACTAAAAGGATTAATACTTATATAATCATAATTTGAATCCGAAAAATCAGGCTACCTAGGTTAAAACTTTCGAGAATGAGTACACGTTTAAACTACTATATACATCCTCGGAAAATCATAGTAACTGAATTTGTAAACAGTACACCATCAAAATTAACTGAATGGATTTTGTTTTGCGATAAAATAAAAAAATTGCTACTATTAGGAATTACATTCATTATATCAAACAAAGTACACAAATGGGCACAAAACTCCCGGATCACGTATCCGTACTTAAGAAATAGACAATGAAAATAATTATACCATATTATTTGGTCATCGCACATTTTTTTTTTTTTTAAGATTAACTGCTTCAACCTTGTGAGTAATTGAAAAACAAACTACTGGTGTAGTTTGAGATGCAATCTGACATGTTGTCGTATGTGTACTCAAAAAATGTTTCTATGCAGGATGGATTCCATTCCACGCTTGTCTAGCCAGGATTCGGAGTTTCTAAAAAACCGATTACGAAATAATGATCGTCCACGAGGCTAGGAAGTGTTAGGTCATCAAAAATACCGTCACTAGCAATAATCTTTTCTCGGGCAGTGTCAATATTTTCTGATTTTCTATGTGATGACGTTGAATCCAAATCGATCGTAAACTTCTGGGTAGGAACGGAAGCGCCTATTTTCCCGTAAGTGTTAACCGTAACGTTGTTTTGAGGAAATAGTTTTGTGATTCCATCCGTTCTTTTGCTCATGTTGCCACATATTTCCGGGGATTCCTTAGACGGTAACCCACCATCGAAGGCCTTGTCGGGGGCAATTGGGAAGTTAGTAGTAGTTACGGGGCCACGAAAGTGGATCGCAGCTTGGTCGTACGCTAAAGCAGCATCCTCCGCAGTGTCATATGTACCCAGCCATAAAAGTTTTCTGGCATTCGGATCACGTATCTGAGCAGACCACTTCCCCCCCTTACGCATCCGTACACCTCTGTACTTTCTAAGATTATTTTGTGCACCAACGGGTAAAGCCATTTTTCCGGATCGGATATTCGTACACTTACTCTTCGGAGATGATTCGCCACGATGTTCCGGCTTTCTCCTATACGTCGTTGACGATGTGCAGAATAAAGTCTCCTTAGTGTTGTTCCGACAGACCGGATGTTTATTAACTTCAGAAGTGAATTTTTTGGTTTGAGGACTCCCGCTCATTAAAAAAATTTCACCATCACTAGAGGAATCGGTGGCGTCAACATCACTCACTATAAAGCTAACGGTTCGTGTTGGACATATGTGATCACAAGTTTTCGGGGTTAGAGCCATTTGTATTTCCATAGATAATAATTGGTATGTATGTAAATATAGATAGTGTAATGGCACCATCCCATAAATATTTGACATACTTATAATAGCTAAAGCATATCCACATAAAATTAAAAAAAAAAGAGTTCTACTTACTTGAAAGCCTATAAATGCCCTACAAGCTACCTACCCAAGCCTTCTTAAAAACCTTACAAGTTAAAGGAATTGCTATCATTGGTTGACATCATGAGGTCCAATCACATTGCTTCGATTATATCAACATATCATGTTGGCCCAATCAAAAGCACCTCAAAAGATTTGTAATCATACAAAGTGTCTTATACTTGATTGGCTAAAATAGGTGGCCCAATGAAGTGAGGTTCCTTTTTGTATGTTTCACCCTCAATCCATCTTTTTTTCCATTGGCTAATAACTATGGTCCAATAACAAGTCTTATAATGGTGAGTTCCTACTGTTCTACACTAGGGCACATAAGCCAGTATGGAAACTGAACAAAATACTTGTTGCCCAAGCTAATTTTTTCATAAAAATTGTAGTTGTTGTACCTCCTTTATTAACAACCTCCCACAACCCAACTTATCATAAAATATTTTTTTCTCTCTCGTTCATAGGCTTATCTGACTTAAAAAACCCGAAAATTCAGAGTCACACTATATGTACAGCCTAATACAACCTAACGTTTGAATAAATATTTATTTCAGTTATGCAAATTCATATCTTATTTCGCAATAAATTCAATATTTTATTTATGGCTTAATAATTACATATTATTTTACGATTGAGAATAAAATTGTCCCCGCGGACAAAAAATTATTTTAATTTCGCGTTTACAAAAGAGCGAGTTATTTTTCAGTACACTTAAACAACAATTTAAAATAATTACCATACTCAAAGTGCCAAACTTGGTTTACGATATTGAAAAAATGAATCAGTGTAATAATAATTTTATTTCACTCATTCTAATTTCCATAGCTACGCGATTCAAATTATACAACATATTCTATTAATTACAACCATGGCTATGCAAATTAACGCATAATTTACATCAAAACTTCCCAAAATGGCCTGAATTTAGTTTTAACTAATTTATTAATCCTTCCAAATCCCACTTGCAGCAAAGAACCATCATTGCCTAGGGATAATTCGTAGGGTAGTGTGAATCCTAGGCGCTAGTTTAAATATTTTACGTGCAGCCCAAGTTCAAGAAAGGCCAACTTGCAAATAAAATAATATTTTCTTACTAACAATCTTTCCTAAACCCTGAGGTGTAACCCTACGCCTACATTATAAATACCCCATTTTGGTCGATGGTTTTGCAAACAAAGTATCTACTGCATGCAGCATTGATTTATGGACGAAGAATTCAATACATTGTTTAACAAGATTTTTCAAGGCAGCGCTGGGGAGCGGCAAAATGTGTATGACATGATTAGAGATACTAATTGTGAAGAGCCAACCGACTGCGTTGTAAGCTTATCCATACTGATTTTGTTTTGTAATTTTGCTCCTACTGTGAGTATGTGTGGCGGTGCACTAATCTTTATTTCTATGGACATTGTAGGATCTCACAGAAGATTCAGACAACGAGACTGTGCAGTGGGGCAAAACTGGCACACGACGCGGACTCTTCATGGACCACGCGAGCCCCGGCGTGCAGATGTCGTTGCGCAAGGATAGCAGGAATTTTAAGGGGAGTAGGGCAGAAGAAGCGGGTAACTGCACAGCCGAATGGATCACAAACTTACACAAGGATGACGGAGAGCCTACCATTAAAACGAGGATAGCTTTACGCCGATATAGTGAAATGGTTGAGAAATTTGATGCTCACAAAAATCAGCAATAGAGTCCATAGGTTTCGGGGATGTTTAGAATTCACCGGGTGCGAATTATACAGACCCCTACTTAATGCACTGATTCAAGCTTTTGACACGGCGTCTTTAAAATTAGAAATTTTTGGCCACACATATGATGTAACTGTCGATTATTTTAGGAAATTAATGGGCGTCCCTGAGGGGGGTTTGGACCTTGTCTTCCACGCTGACTTAGGTTTTACTGATGACCTTCGTCAGAAGTTTATTAGCGAAGGTATAGATCGCACCGTAATTAAAACCAAATGCTTGGAGCAAATATTAATGTCTTGTGAAGAACCAAATGTTGATTTTCTCCGGTCTTTCGTCTTATACGCAATCGAGACGTTATTAGGGACTACGACCGTGAATGAAATACATCAGAACTATATTTACTGTGTTCTGGATGTGGACTCACTGCATAAAAGGAACTGGGCTACTCATTTCTTTAAAAAGATGGTTGATGGGATAAGTAAGTACAAAAGGAGCCGTAAACCATACACATTTATGACGGGTTGCTCATTTTTCTTGCAGGTAATCTGATTAGAAGATCCCTATTTTCGACTATTCACTACACTCAAATCTACTGAAAATATACTTATATCTCTTTTGTATTCTCAATTTCTTTAGCGATAATGTTGAAGCATTACCTTCTTTAAGAGTATCCCTTTAGTAATTGTAGTTTTTGTTCTAATTTAAACGACAGGTATTTTTCCTAAAATGCGTTCTCCCAACGGGACCAGTCAGAGCTGAAGATCTCCGTGTTATTGGCGGTCTACACTTCGAGGCTTGTTGCAAGTTAGCTAATGTAATGAACAACAACAAATGGTGTCGAAAGACACGGGTTAGTTTGTAACTGCTTCTGTGTTTGGTTTTTTAAAGTTTATTATACCAAAACTTTCCGAATGCTAAGGGGGGCCAACTAATAGAATTTTGGCATTTTGTTGTTTTAACCTACTGTAGCCAATTTGATTGAATTTATCTATTACACTTAACCTACTTGCTGCAATTCGCCATTTTAATCTGAAAATTTGGTATGTGAACAATACCACGAGTACGATGCTTTACAACCAAACGATAAGTAACAAGCGACCATGTCACCCGAGTTAGTTAACTGTAGAAGTTAGGATCGATTCATTTAGGCGCTATAGCGAAAATTACCGTGTCTGTCGTTCGTAATATACTAATGGACTGTACTTCCTTTAGCTAATATTTATCAATGACAATTTAAGAAAAATATAAGCAACTTTGCAATCTGACAATGTTTAGTTACACCACATGAGCCGTATTAAGGTGGTTCAACCGCACAAAGTCGTCTGGTTTTTATAGAAGTTAAATTTTCTATCTACTTGCTTTCGTAATTTGAACATTCCTTAGATCGATAGGTTCATTAACGAAACCGCTCGGAACCAAATCTTTGTCGACTAATCCTGTATTGCGTTTCTCATTAATATTTAGAGACACGTGTTACTTCAATTAAAATGTTTATGTGTTTTCCTTTGTACGCGTGTGTTTACCAAATTGTAGAATTTCCCCGGTATTAACCTGATTTAAGGAATCACTAGCACACTTATTTGCTGAGCACGTCTTTTGATTTTTTTGTACAACATTAATGTTCCCAGATAACTAACAAATTTACCAAATTTAAATAATAGGATTATGATATGGAAGAGAGGACTCCAAATGCGGGATTGGTCTATGGTGTTGGAATGCATCGGACTGGAGAGTACCAAAGAGCAAGAATCAACCTGAATCGTAAAAGATCAACTCCGGAGAGTTCCGAAGTGAAGAAAGCGGTTGCTTCTGGACAGAATGTGTTAGATTGGGAATGCAGAAATGCTGATGGACAATACCAACTTAATTTAGTGGTCAGTGAGCTTCGATTGTTGCGGGAGTCTCAAATTTCGTTTCTGACATCTCTCCAAGAGTCGATTGGGGTGTCTTCACATGAGATGGACCTCTACAGTATAGGCAAGAGTTTGCAAACAATGGTAGGAACTTTGAAAGATATTAGTACAGCCCTGCATCTCAATGTCACAAATTCTGTAGCTGAGAACGTGCAGGACGACGGGGAAACAGTTGTTGTCGGGGTTACCAAAGATCGAGAAGTACCGAGTTCCATTGATAATACCCAAGCACTGATGCCTGATGGAAGCTTAACAAAGAAGCGAATTACGACCCCAGGCTTGTCTGATAATGATACTGTAATCGATGTGGGAGAGGAACAGGGAAACGATGGGGATCGCGAACCCGCCTTAGATCGGCGACCGAAGGTAAATACATCTTAACAAAAAAATGGCGAACAAATGTAAGGCCTTGACCAGGTCCGACATTTTACGACAATATTTACTGACATTTTTTTTATGGACAATAGGACACCACTGAGGCTGGGAATAAAAGATTGAAGTCAATATTAAAAACCAAGGAGGTCTCGCCTGTTACTGACGTTCCGAAAGGTTGTGCATCCAAACGAGAGTTGATGAGCTCAGCCACCTGGAGACGATACCTTCTTCTGGGATACCCATTCAGGCAAGCGAAATTACCTAAAGAGGAGAGATTAATGAAGTTGGTTATGTACACGGTCGATACCAATCTACCTCCTAGGTAAAAGAGTTCAAATTCATTGATTGAGAATTGCATTTGGGTTTGGAGCCTTTAAATTTCTCGTTCACTAATAGTGTGGTTTTTGGTTTAAGAGAAATAATATCAGAGACCAGGAACACTTTTTTGGACCGTCACGAAATAAGGACTTTGCTGCCAGGACAATGGGTTACATCTACGGTAATTGTTAGCCATAAGCTGTTTGTTTATATGGATTAACCATGGACGTTTAAAGTTCAACTACTTTTAGTCATACCAAAAGGCTAACGTGATCCAAAATCTATGAAAGGTCCTAAATACGGCCTCTGACTTACTGAACTTCGAGGAGACACGCAAACCTGGAATGAAAAATTGGTTATTTCCTGTTTTCGTTTTAGTAAGTGTGAAACTGATATTGTTTTTCGATTCGTGTTTCAAATCCACAGCTATGCCATTTACATTCATTTTGCTGAATAGATCGACTTTCTCAAATCAATTCGTGTAGGGAGACAATTTTGGAGATGAAAAAGAAATCGTAACACAATTCGAAAAAATGAAGATAAAGGGAGGATTTGTTTCAGGGGATATCCGATTGTGTACAAAGGTTAGTTAGACATCGTTGATGGCGAAAACAAGAGTACACATATGTATGTGATATACATGTACATTATGCGGCAAATGTGTGCATCCCTGTTGTTGAAATTGATATCCGTGGTAAGGTAATCAATTAATACTAATCTTGTAGACTGTGACGCTAATCTTGTAGATTATGATTCCGGTGCATTCTCCAACCCCGGACATTTCAAACTAATTGTGATCGACGTAGTGCTCAAAGAAGTTGAAGTTCTGGATTCATTCCCGACCGTTTCCACTGTAGACGAGGCAACAAAGAAAGTTGTAGAAGCAATTGTAAATTTCCTAGTTAATTTAGTTCTTTTTAAAGTCTGTTTATATGTAGGCTGTTAATATCTGATTTTCTACCTTCGTAGCTGAGTGTGATACAGGACCAGTACAATACGGATAATGAGAGCACTCTAGTGGGAGATATTAGGACGTTCAATGTGTGCACAGTGGTTGGAGGCCCGAAGCAATTCAATGCGTAAGTCTGGTGCCATGTACATAGGTACTTTTGTAGTTGGTTAGTTACAACAACTCTCAACTAACATGTCGTTTCCCACAACTAATTGCAGGTTAGACTGTTGCCTTTACGTAATAAGAAATATGAAAAATTCTAGGAATTTTTTTTTTTAAGCACGGGGAGTAACGGAGTTGGTGAGAATGGAGATTTCGAGCTTGAGGTTAAAAAAATTCGATTAAGGCTCTCACTAAACATATTTCATGTGCATGATTGATAACAGAGTGTTGTTTGTTAACAATAAGAATGTTTGTAATTTTCGTTTCCTAGGGAGCTAGCCAAGACCTAAGGGTAGCACTGATTTTATGGATCGTCTCGCATGAAAACAACTTGTTGAAAAAAAGGTTAGAGGAGGATTCAATGCATTGGTTTGATCGAGCCTTTAAAGGAGTAAACTCACATAATCCAGCAAAACAAAACAACTCCGGCAGTGGATGCGCTTCGACCCAAAAACTGAAGAGCAACAAGAAAGTTACAAGCTAGACAGTTGCTGCAGAACTATTGCTAGAACAAATGTACTCCAAATACAGTATCTTCCAAAACCTAGGCTGAAGTACTTACCGGATTGTATTTTCTGTGTTTTTTTTGGAATCTATTTTGCCTTCACCTAATTATTGAAAATTGTTTGAAGACTGCACAATTCTACTTATTAGTCGAGTAACGTCGCTAAAGTTAGCGACGTTTGGAACTGTTTTATCGCTATTTTTACTTCGTGTCGTCTGCCTAAGCTTCGTAGCTAATTAAGCGGTGAAAATATACGATTTGCAGCAAAGTCAGCGATAAATATATTATAATTTGTCGCAAAAGTTGTGTTCTTATTAAAAATAAACAGTTATATCTAATTTCCCATTAATTATAAATCAAATAGCGACGGCCAAATATATATTTTTCCAGCTATCACTAGCGACATATCTCCCGAAAGTCGTCCTAAATCACTAAAAACTCAAATTTAATTAATAAAATTATTTTATTAGTTATTTAAAATATAATAATTTTAGTGCATAGCCGATAAAAAAATAAAATCTTTTGGTGCGAAGCTTATCCATACGGCGCTAACTTTAGCGATGTGTGTATAAATTTGTCGCTATTTTAACTCCGCGACGAAAACCCGTGTTCCTTCGCTAATTCAGCAATGAAAAATAAACGTTTCGCAGCAAAGCTAATCGTAGCTATATTCTACTTTGTCGCAAAACATGTGTTTTTGTTTTAAAAAAATAGACTTAATTCTAATTTCCAATTAATTATATATCAAATTGCGGCAAGATATCTATTTTTGCCCCTAAAACTTAGCGACAGACATCACTTGATAGTCGTCGCAAATCACTCCAATTATTCAAAATTAATAATTAAAGTTGTTTCCTAAGCAATTTTAATTCAAATAATTTTAGTGTGTAGCCGATCATGTTGAAAATTTGCGCCCTAAATTTATCAGTACGGCGCTAAAGATGGCGACGTTTGGAACTGTTTTATCGTTATTTTTACTTCGTGACGTCTACCTAAGCTTCGTAGCTAATTTACCGATGAAAATATACGATTTGCAGCAAAGTCAGCGATAAATATATTATAAATTGTCGCAAAACTTGTGTACTTATTAAAAATAAACAGTTATATCTAATTTCCTATTAATTATTTATCCAAATAGCGGCGAGCCAAATATATATTTTTCCAGCTACCACTAGCGACATATCTCCCGAAAGTCGTCCTAAATCACTAAAAACTCAAATTTAATTAATAAAATTATTTTCTTAGTAATTTAAAATATAATAATTTTAGTGGGTAGCCGATAAAATAAAAAAATCTGTTGGGGCGAATTTTATCCATACGCACCTTACTTTAGCGACGTGTGTAACTGTTTTGTCGCTATTTTAATTCCGCGACGAAAACCCATGTTCCGTCGCTTTTTTAGCGATGAAAAATAAACGATTCGCAGCAAAGTTAATCGTAGCTATATTCTACTTTGTCGCAAAACATGTGGTTTTTTAAAAAAAAAAATAGACTTAATTCTAATTTCCAATTAATTATATATCAAATTGCGGCAAAATATCTATTTTTGCCCCTATAACTTAGCGACATACATCACCTGATAGTCGTCGCAAATCACTAAAATATCAAAAATTAATAAGTATACGTATTTTCTTAGTAATTTAAAATATATTATTTTTAGTGTGTAGCCGTAAAAAAAAAAAAAAAAAAAATTGCGACGAAATTTATCCATACGGCGCTAAAGTAAGCGACGTTTGGAACTGTTTTATCGCCAATTTTACATCGTGACGTCTACCTAAGCTTCGTCGGTAATTTAACGGTGAAAATATACTATTTGCCACAAAGTCAGCGACACATTTATTATACTTTGTCGCAATTCATGTGTTTTTATTAAAAAGAAACAGTTATATCTAATTTCCATTTAATTATAAATCAAACAGCTGCAAAATATAAATGTTTGCCGTTATCACTAGCGACATATCACCTGAATACCGTCTCAAATTAGTAAAATATCAAAATTAATAATTAAAAGTATTTTCTTATTAATATAAAATATATTATTTTTAGTGTGTAGCCGATAAAAAAAAGTATTTGCGGCGAAATTTATCCATACGCGTATGTCATCCATAGCGACATGTGGAGCTGTTTTGTCGCTATTTTAACTCCGCGACGAATATCGACGGTCCGTCTCTAATTTAGCGATGAAAATAAACTATTCGAATCAAAGTTAGCGGTTACTATATTATACTTTGTCGCAAAACATGTGTTTCGTTTAAAAAAATATAGTTCATTCCAATTTCCAGCCAATAATTTATCAAGTAGCGACAAAATATCGATTTGTGCAGCGAATACTTAGCGACATACATCACCTGATAGTCGTCGCAAATCACTCCAATTTTTCAAAATTCATCCCGTAAAGTTGTTTCCTAAGTAATTTAAATTCATATCTATTTAGTATGTAGCCGATCATGTTGAATATTTGCGAAGAAGTGTATCCATACGTCGCTGAAGTTAGCGACGTTTGGAATTGTTTTATCGCTATTTTTACTTCGTGACAAAAACCTTAAGCTTCGTCGCTAATTTAGCGGTGAAAATATACTATTTGCAGCAAAGTCAGCGACCAATATATTATACTCTGTGGGAAAACTTGTGATTTTATTAAAAATAAACAGTTATATCTAATTTTCTATTAATTATAAATCAAATAGCGGCCAAATATATATTTTTGCCGCTATCACTAGCGACAAAAAAACCCGAAAGTCGTCTGAAGTCACTAAAATATCAAATTTAATAAATAAAATTATGGGTCAATTACCAAAAGCAACCTGTATTATGAGCCTTTTTCAGTTTTGCAACCTAAACTTTTTAGTTTTTCCGATGACAACCTGTATTAATTATTTTTTTTCAATTTGCAACCTCCGGCTATATTTCCGGCTATATAGGCCATGTGACTTGCACATGTTCTTTTTTGAACCAATAAGATGGCGACACGTGGCGGCTAATAAAATATTTAAAAAATATTAATAAATATTTTAAAAATTTCAGAAATTTCATTAATAAATCTAGAAAATTAATAAAAAAAATCTGAAATTCTTTTAGAAATTCTAAAAATTTATTTAAAATTTTAAAAAATTATTTATAATCGAAAAAATAAAATAAAATAATTTTGTAATTAATTAAAAATTTCTGAAAATTCATTAATAAATCTAGAAAATTAAAAAAAAATCTGAAATTCTTTTAGAAATTCTAAAAATTTATTTAAAATTTTAAAAAATATTTAAAATTTAAAAAAATTATTTATAATCGAAAAATAAAATAAAATAATTTTGTAATTAATTAAAAATTTCAGAAATTTCATTATAAATTCTGAAAAAAAAAATTATTTCTAAAATTAATTTGAAATTCTAAAAATTTATTTAAAATTAAGAAAAATCATTTAAAATAAAAAAAAATAATTTTAAAAACAGAAAATAAAAAATAATAAAAATTTATTTAAAATTAAGAAAAATCATTTAAAATCAGATAGCTAATTAAAAAAATTTATTTTAGAAATTAATTTTTAAATACTAAAAAATAATTATAAATTGTAGAAAATTAGTATAAAAGAGAGGGAACTTCGTATATTCCGGTATAAATAAATTTAAGAAGTGCATTTTATGTATTTAATTTTTGGGATTATAAATAAATTTTCTGAATTCTTAATAAATTTTTAGAATTTCTTAAATAATTTTATTTTATTTTTTCAATTTTCTGGAGTTATAAATGTAATTTCTGATTTTTTTATTATTTTTTATTTTCTGTTTTTAAAATTATTTTTTTGATTTTAAATGATTTTTCTTAATTTTAAATAAATTTTTAGAATTTCAAATTAATTTTAGAAATAATATTTTTTTTTTCAGAATTTATAATGAAATTTCTGAAATTTTTAATTAATTACAAAATTATTTTATTTTATTTTTCGATTATAAATAATTTTTTTAAATTTTAAATAATTTTTTTAAATTTTAAATAAATTTTTAGAATTTCTAAAAGAATTTCAGATTTTTTTTTAATTTTCTAGATTTATTAATGAATTTTCAGAAATTTTTAATTAATTACAAAATTATTTTATTTTATTTTTTCGATTATAAATAATTTTTTTAAATTTTAAATAATTTTTTAAATTTTAAATAAATTTTTAGAATTTCTAAAAGAATTTCAGATTTTTTTTATTAATTTTCTAGATTTATTAATGAAATTTCTGAAATTTTTTAAATATTTATTAATATTTTTTTAAATATTTTATTAGCCGCCACGTGTCGTCATCTTATTGGTCCAAAAAAGAACATGTGCAAGTCACATGGCCTATATAGCCGGAAATATATCCGGAGGTTGCAAATTGAAAAAAAATAATTAATACAGGTTGTCATCGGAAAAACTAAAAAGTTTAGGTTGCAAAACTGAAAAAGGCTCTTAATACAGGTTGCTTTTGGTAATTGACCCTAAAATTATTTTCTTAGTAATATAAATTATAATAATTTTAGAGTGTAGCCGATAAAAAACAAAATATTTGGGGCGAATTTTATCCATAGAACCTAACTTTGTGACGTTTGGAATTGTTTTGTCGCTATTTTAACTCTGCGACGAAAACCTACGTTCCGTCGCTAATTTAGCAAAGAAAATAAACGATTCACAGCAGAGTTAGCGGTAACTATATTATACTTTGTCGCAAGGACACGTGTTTTTTAAAAAAAAAATATTGTTAATTCTAATTTCCAATTAATTATATATCAAATAGCAGCAACACTCAGCATATTGGAAGGGGATTAGTTGGCTCAACGTACTATTTTTTGGCCCGACATAATTTAGGTCGGCCTGGCCTAACTCTATTTAGTAGATTGACCGATTGAAATGGATTGAAACCGGGCAAGGTCGGGCCGAGCTCTCTAAATTGTCACCTCTAATTGTTTGAAGTGTGTGGATAAAGTTGTAAGATTAACCACAAATAACTGTAGACTGGGGGAGACAATCGTTTACCCGACCTGACGAAACCGAATCAGCTAACAACGTATTTTGAGGGCGGAATCTGTAACCAACACGAAACTAATCAATTAATTTAATTCTACACGAATCGACCTGAAATCAATAATTTATCTTAAGATGTGGTAATTTTAAAATTCAATTTTTGTTTAATATATAACTCAAATAGTAAATTTTTTAAACTTATTTATCTTGAGCGGCATTTATTTTTGGTTATTTACCCGAACCCTGATCTCCTCTACGTTTTTCCTTTTCTTTGTCCTTTCTTGTTAATTTGTTTCTCTTAATTTATTTTATGTTTCTTATGTTGCAGTCCCTTAACGTTTCGCATATTCAAATGAAATTTAAGTGTTAATTGTGTCTCCCATATACCTTCTATATTCACCATTTTAACCAATCTATTTTAGTTATAATAGGTGGATGGATTAGATTTCGTAATTTTAATCATCTCTTTTAAGATTCAGTTCAATTTTTTCAGTTTTAGACAGTTTCCTCTGTTGGTATAATTTGCTGATGATTTGTTAATATCTGGATTTATTATTTTATAATTTTTTTTAATTAGCGACAAAATATTATAATTGCACAGCAATTTTGGCGGCGAAATAAAATATTTGCAACTAATATATTTTTTTTCATATTATTTATAAGTTTTATTATCAGCGACAATTTTATTTTTTTTTGGTTGCCCCTAATATTTGCGGCGATGTACTAAAGTTCGTCGAAAACTAAATTAGCGACGATAAACTAGCAGCAGACCGGTCTGCCAAAATTGTTGGTCGCTAAAACGAAATAGCGGCGAAATTCATCTGGTTTGCGGCCCACATTTTCGCCTCTAAAATCAAGTTTACATGTATGTAGCACCAAAATATCAAAGAAGAGTATATCATCAATTTAAATAAGAAAATAATAACACTAATGTAACACTGCTTATTTCTGTTATAATGATCCACCAATAATAATGCAATTCGGCACGAGGTAGCATAAGTGTAAATCGGAGGTACCACAAGTAGTACCAGCATTAAATACTAATAGGTTCAGCAAATTATAAAATACAAATTAAGCATAAAATTATGAACTCAGATTAAAGTATAAGCTAATGACAAGTTTTTTATCCTAATGAAGGTAGTTGCGAACAACAAACAAGGGGACAAAGTGCCCAAGCAGTAGAGAATCAAGAAAAGGTAACTTTCGCCATATAATCACAATGAAGCAATACAGATGTCAAGCTCAATAATTGCGGCTACACAAAGTTGAAACAACGGAACTGCCACTATCCCACCATATCTCAAATAGGTACACACAGTTTAATAGATCGAGGATGAGGTGTAAACAGATTAAAATTGCAGTTTAGCATCTGGCAAACCTTGCATGGAATGCACTTTAACGCAGCGATTACAAAACGGAAGATATCAGTCTTCAACCCTACCAAAAATTTGACAGACTAAGTCAACGGCCATTTACAAACTATATAGATAATTGTGTATAGAATAATGGGTTAACAGAAAGGTAAACCACTTCCATGGATATGCGAAGCTATAAGGCGATAAAATATTAGTTTCATTTTGAGAGAGGAATATTCCATGGATATGCGAAGCTATAAGGCGATAAAAAATTAGTTTCATTGTGAGAGAGGAATAGCGAATAATTACCCTTACAATCTAAATATTCAATAGCCCCGTGGCATAAGTTCGGGTATTGCAGTAAGTGGGACACAGTCACTATTACTCATTTTTCTGGTAGAAGTGACTCCAGTCTTACGGAATATGGTCGTACACGAGTATTGCTCAAATAATATTCATCCATTTACCTTATCGTTTCAGAAAATAGAAAAACGGCCCCACTGACTGTGATCTGATTTTTCGAAGAAGTCCCTTCGGATACAGAAGGCTGTATAGGGTTTTAGCCAATCCTGTTAAACAAGACATACGATGTAAGAGATACGAAATAGGTTGAATTCTCGAAAGATAGGCTTAAAAGCACGCCATAGCTTGAAACTTGATTCTCAGAAAAGAAATTCTGGCAGGCAACCGACTTAAATACAACTACCTTCTCCTTGTAGTAGATCTTTTTGGCAATGGAAAGTTTCGTTGCCATAGTAGCCTCGTAATCCACTTCCTACGAGCAAAAACAGTAAAACTTCAACATCATGGGTCAAGAGGGAAACAGTGAAATTGGCCGTTAATGAAAAGTACGGTAATGAAGCAGATACTCGTGAGCAAATGTCAACTAATCAATGGAAGGAGTATGTCAGTTGCTCGACGATGTTAATGATTTGCAGTATATAAACTGAAACACAGACTTTTCTTGGCCAAGCCTACACAATATCTCTCTCCATCTCTCTTATATATACCACCAACCCGCTAAATGTTAAATTTATCTGAACTTAAGCAAGATATACGAAACGATTGCCGTAGAGACAAAGCTGAACAGAGAATTTATTGTAAAATCTAAAACCTTCTTATTTGCAAATTTTCTACTTTGCTGTATTTCTTGTTGGAAAAATAGATAAATAAAGCATTAAATGCAATTTGCAGGAAAAGAATGGCAATCTTGGAGATGTATGAAAATTTAAGCACAGATGAAATTACCTTAATATCCTCCGGCATTTTATCCGAGAAAGACTGCACTCTTGGGTATAATGGACGCAACGCAAATACTGAAACAGAACTTCAGGCCGAGAAGAGTCGACAACTTTATAATGACGAAAAACTTATTATATTCTTACGAAGAAACGTGTTGTTAGCCGTTAAAAACCTGTAAGGATATGAGTCCCACCACATTTGATGTACAGAGGTGCCATTGACTAGCAAAATCTGAACCAAATGGAAGCCCGAGTTTACTGCCCAGTCGACTAGTAACTTCAAATCAAGACACTACACAACTCCCATATCATCCTAGGATCGTGCTGAAAACATCGGGATAGCTGCACCAGACCCAATCCAAGGCATTTCCTGAGAGCTCGAACATGGAATATGAAGAAAAGGCTAATGAATGGAAAGAAAAACAAAACTCGTACAGTGGCTTACTCAAATTAAGCCATCGGAAAGGAAAATGAACTTGGGTTGACTAGCTGAGAAGTCAAGAGACAGTTCTCTGTCAGCATCACCAGTCTGCATTTCAGAGAACAATAATTCTCAATAGCCCCGTGGCACAAGTTCGGGAATGGTAGTAAGTCAGAGACACCAGTATTACACATTTACTAGAGTAGTTCACATACTTGCAATACAGTCAAACATAACACCAGCTCCAGTATTGGGAGTAAAGTAAAACTTCATAGTTAAGAAAGCCGTTACCGAAAAACTAGTAACTTCAGTACCGTGATTTCTAACCAACTACTCACACCACAAACAGAATAATAAACAGCGAGGAATTTTTATAACACCAAACAACAGATATAATTATAATTATAATTTTAGACTCCAATGGAATTAGTCAAAAGAACAACTACATGGAAGAAAAAAGTAGCAAATTAAAGCCACAACTTAATTTCCAGGACATACAAAGTAGGTAATACGAACCTGGAAATTCAAATTAAAGTGGAAAAAATGTTACCTAAGAGTGGACGAATGAACCACAAAGCTGGGTCAACTTGTAGGAAGCCTAAATTGAGACAAGATTACGACTATATGGGCGACTAGGAAGCCTAGACATCCTTGGTATCGCGGTTTAATCAATTAACTCAGGAATATGACTCGGAGAGGCCACCGCTACTTCAGCCATCGTTTAAGAAACCTGGTGCCACCAGCTTGCAGGCACTGACAAACGAAGGTTGCGATTGCATCTGGCCACCACCCATTCTTTCGCTACGTCACCGGAAAGCGAGGAACGATCAGCGCCGGAAATGCACAGCAGACTGGGTCTGTGTCCGGCGACACAATTGGCCCTGGGTGACCTTCCAGTTACCGTTTCCAAAATGCAATCCGTCACTGAATTTGCTTTGAATTAAGATATAATTGTGTAAACCAAAGGGTTTCGAATTTGGAGGATAAAAAGAACAGTGTTGATTCCTTCATTCATCATTGAATTACCAGAAAATATTTAGAGAAAGAAAAGTGCCAAATAAAATCTTCTAAAAGGACAAAAAGACCCTTTGGTTGCATTGGTGCAATAATTGCACAGCAGAATAACCCTAGTTACTTAAGTATATGAGTGATAGATTATATTATTATGTCATATTCAAATAAAAACTAATTGACTTATTATTTTTGTAGTTAACATTATTTTTCTTTTCATAAAATAGAAAAAAAATTAATAAGCAAACTAATTCAATCAACAAATCACTTTAGCAAATATTTCCTTTATTCCATATTAATTGATGTTTTAGAATGAAAGGGAAGAATTAAGGATTTAATATTTTGACAGATATATGATCCGCGAAAGATTTGACCAAATCAAAATATCTCTGATAGATTGAAAAGTAGATATATTTTTGGATTAAGTCCAGGGGGAACATTGGTATAATTGGTGAAAACTATGTAAAACGTCAATTAATTGGAAAAGGAAATGACATCCTAAAACGTCAATTAATATTGAACGGAGGGAGTATATCTAAACTTTTTTTCTATTGTAATAAAATGTAAACCTAACAATTTTTTATTTTTTATGATTTTTTTAGAACCAAATACTTTAAACTACCCAAAAATTAAAATAAAAAAGATAAAATTAAAGTAAATTATTTTAATCTTCTAAAAATTTCAATCGGTTAAAAAAAATCATTTTTGGAATTCTATCAAATTTTAATTTTATATACAAATAATTAGTAATCAAAATATATCATTTTTTTAGAAAATAAAAATATATCATTAATATCCTAAAAAGGTATTTTACACTTAAAAAATAATATTTTAGTTATAATATATGCATTATGGATGTCAAATCGAAGATGGTCAAAAGAGGAATAATTTGATATATTTCTTATGAAAAATCAAGTTGAGACGAAAAAGTTATAAGATCTTGAAATTCCGAAGGCAAAAGATGAAAAAAGAAAAGATAAAAGAAAAAAAAAAATATTGGAGGAGAACCAACAAAACGAAGGTGGATGCTCCCCTTCTTTAGGGCTCTCTACGTATCTTAGAACATTTTTAAAAAATTAAAACAAAATAAAAATTCGGCGAAAAATGGTGGGAGTGACATGTGTCTTTCCTATTTTTATGCAATCTTCTTTTAGTACTAGATGTCCACCCGTGCGTAGCACGGGATGAATACTTTTTTTTTAAATTACAATGTATATATTATTTGAGAATATAAAATCGAGAGTTGATTTATTTTTGTCCAATTATTTTTCTTCCTCCTTACATATCTTTTTCAGCATGTGATTTTTCTTTTTAATATCTAATATCTTCCATTATGATCACAAATCGAAACTACTGGTTAAATTTTATTAATTTTGACTATTTTATTCTCTATATTTTTACTTTTAATACATTTCATTATCACAAATTAAAAGTACCAATTATATTTTCATAATTTTGTGAATTCAATTATTTAAATGCATGTTTTGGTGATGCTGAGTATTTTAAGTATATTTTTAAATACAAAGTTGAAATTTGATTCATTTCTCTCCCTATTATTTCAGTAGTGAATCACAGAGGTTGTAATAATTACATATGCATATAAAGACTAAAAAATGTCAATTATTTTGAATAATTGTCGTTTGAAAGCCACATACATATATTAAATAACATAATATTAGTATAAGAAATCACAAATATATTAGTACTTAAATCTATGAGCGGTAAACTATATTATCATGTCATATTCAAATAAAAAATATTTGGCTTATTATTTTCTTACATAACATAATTTTTCTTTTCACAAAATATAAAAAAAAAATAATAATAAGCAAACTAATTCAATTAACAAGTTACTTTAAAAAAATATTTAAGCCTTTTCTATTGTAAAGTGTAAACTTAATAAATTTGGATTTTCTTATGAACTTTTTTGAAACAAAATACTTTAAACTATCCAAAAATTATTAAGATAAAAAACAAATTGAATTAAATAATTTTAATCTTCTAAAAAAATTTAATATGTTAATAAAATATTATTTTTGGAATTATATCATAAATTAATTTTATATAAAAATGTTCAGAAATCAAAATATATTATTATTATCCTAAAAAGGTATTTCACACTATAAGTATAAATATTTTAATTGTAATACATGCATTATGGGTGTTAAACCAAAGATCATTAAAAGATGCATAATTTGATATATTTCTTATAGAAAATAGAGTTGAAACGAAAAAGTTATAAGACCTTAATATTTCATTAGGAGAAAGAAAAAAAAAAGAATTAATAAAAAAGGAAAATAAAATTAATTGGAGGAAGAACCACAAAATAAGGTAGATGAGACATGTGTTTTCCCCTATTTTCTTACAACTCTCTTTTATTATTAAAGGTAGATTAAAGATTGATTTTGATTTTACCTAATATTAATAATTATGAAGTTAAAAAGGAGATAAAATTAAAAAGGACAAACACATGACCACAGTCTCTTGGTCCGAAATTTAGTCGCGTATGGGCACGGACTAAACTAGCGCGTCAATTGAAATGTATTCAATTATTTTAACTAATTAATAATTAATTTATGTCTAAAAAGCAAACTTAATTTATGTCCTACTCAGCATCGAAAGTCCCGATCTTAAAGGTCAGGGTTAAATGCCTTGATGCTATAGGGGCTTTGAAAATCCAGGTCCAACTCTAGTCCTTCAGGACTCGGGCCAGGGCTCGGGCCCTTCAAGTTCATGTATTTTAATTTCTTTGTTGTCGTTATCAAATTTCATAATTAACATCTGTAAACTATACCGAGAAAATGGTTAATTAAAATTTGTCAAAATACAAGCATCCAATTCTCTTATATTATATATGTTGGGGTTTCTAAACATAACGTATTGTATAACGTACGACACGATATATTTAAGAATACCAGCATATATATTCAAAGGCTAGCAAAATTACTAGAGAACGTGAATGCAATATTATAAAATAAATGATGAACTTCACCAGTAGTGGAAGATGGAAGAGTAAAAGAAACTGATAACTCATTAATTGCATGCAACTCTAAATTCATTTATGTTATATTGTATATAAAATATACTTATATTATATACTCCCTCCGTCCCAGCTAATTTTGCACGGTTGACCGGACACGGATGTTAAGAAAAAAAGATTTTGGGGAATCTTTGACTTTTTCAAATGTGGAGATTTTGAGGGTGGAGATTGTGAGATAAATTTCATTTTTAAGGGTGTGCAAAGTTAAGTGGGACGGATGGAGTATAATTTATATAAAATATATAAATAAGGGCCCTCAGGGCGGATCCTACCCTAACCCGGTCTAAGTCCTAGGAGGTTCGAGGGCCGGGCTAAAAACCCTTAAGCTATAAGAGCTGGTAAAATTGAGAATCCTTATAATTTTAGGATCGAACCTGTTTTAACATCTCTATGTATGAGGAGCACCACAAGGCTCAAAATTTTAATCAGTTAATTCCAAAATATTATCATGTCATGATATGGTTAATTGAGATTTTAATCCCAATTTAATCACTTACATACAAAATTCAAGGCACAATGTTATCAACACATAACTTAATGAACTTTTGGTTAATTTCTTTCCTTTTGTAGGCTATGTACGAAAAAGCAAACCGGCACGTATTTTATACATAATTACGTAAATAGTAATCGATGTATGTTTTCAGAAGCAACATAAGAAGATAATCGATTTGCTGATATCGAATTTATAACCGCCCGTCTACGAGCCCCTTTGATAACACTACGATTTACAGTGTTCTTGTCACTCGCTTCAATGAATCCCACATGTTGCACACATAGACTTCTTAGAGGAATCTCGTAATACTATAAGAAGGAGATGCAAAGAGAAAGTTTGTATTAAGTGTCTCTTCCGAATGTCACAGGTGATCTAACTTATAAGAATAAGAAATCTCAATCCTTACCATAAATGACATATTACCGTACTAAATGTAATTTTTTATTCATACTAATCAATTAAGAATATTTGATTGGGGAAATATTTCACATTCATAAGACATGCAAGATATTTTCCATTAGGATGTAACATGAGTTCTCTAGCTTTTTTTTATAAGCAGTTGAGTATTATACTCTCACCGTCCCACCTAACCTTTCACAGTTGATCAGGTATGGAGGTTAAGAAAAAAAAATTTGCTTTTTATTTGATTTTTCTAAAGGTGAAGATTGAGTGTGGAGATTTTGAAAGAAATTTTATTTATAAGAATGTGAAAAATTAAATGAGACGAATCGAAATGAAAAGTAAAAAAAGTTAACTGGGACAGAGGAAGTACTAATACTAATTACGTGTTAAAAAAGGAGTCTGTGAGAAACATAAATCATAATATGATATAAAACCTGGGTTACTAAAACCTTCAAATCTATTTTTGAGGCTAGGCAGGAATAAAATAAGAATTTTGAAGCAAAGTTTAACATACTAGAAAGATTTTGGACTTAATTGAACGAAATATAAACCTTGGAAAAGAAATCCCCAAATTATTTATTACAGACTCATTCGCGTCTTTCTTCTTCTACAGTTCGCCCCTCTCTCTTTCTCCCATTCCTCTTCTCCTTCTTCTCCAATCACACACACGTATACACACGGGTTCAAATTAAGGCAGAGACAAGGTTTACTGCAGCCGCGGTTCGGCGAGCATGGGCGCGGCGGAGGTAAAATCAAATTGATGTAAATAATCCTTTTACACCTACTGCTTGCTGAAAAAGAATCGGCGGAAGCTGAAGAGTTGGCTGGAAGAGCATTTTATTCCGTTCTGACGGGCAATATGGGTGGAGAAGGGTTAGAAGTTGACAACAAAACCGGAATGTCCTCCGCTGCCATCTCTACAGGTGCTGAATTCGACTTCTTCTGCTACTCTACTTCTCAACTAGGGTTCGTTTTCGCAAGAGATGATTTTTCTGTTGTTATGCTTAGTTTCAGTTTCCTTTTCGGCAGATGATGAGGATGAGTTCGAGGAAGCTGAAGGGGGCAACCGCCTCCTTGGATTCATGTTTGGAAACGTTGATGGCTCCGGTGATCTTGATGTTGATTATCTTGATGAGGTGATGTGCTTCTTTTGTTTTTTTATTGAAGCTATAATTAAATCAAGAAATTACAATTTTATCACATACTGTGCTTTGTCTCCTTGTTTGCATTTTTCATGAGGAGAGTCACTTTCACAGAACTGAACTTTATGTTTGCACTTGAAATAATACATGGTCAGTGAATTTGAATCTGGCGCAGGTGACCCAAAGTGTTTGCGTAATGCAATTTTTCTGCAGTGTGGTGGTTGTGTGTGTGTGTGTTTTTTTTTTTTCATATTGTTATTAGTTCTCTTTCTCTTTCCTTTTTGTTTCAAGATTCCAGTTTCTTCAATATTGGAAGTGGGGAAAAATAATATATAACGGTTAGTGCCTGTAAGCTTTCTTTGCTGATGCTGGAGTGATAACTGAGGAAGGTGCTCTTTGGTTCTTTGGAGTTCTCGAGATTCCTGACAGTGGAGATAATTCTGTTGCCTTGTAAAACAATCTGGCTTAGTTTGTCTCATACCAATCTGAACTAAGTTGTCTTTGTTTTCCATTCTTTGGAATTATTTGAATGTGACGGTTGTGAGTGTTCTGCTCATGTTCATGCTTTTCAACTTTTCCAAGCTTTTATTGTGAATAATGCGCTTGAATTTGAAATTAAGTACGAGAATGTCTAGCCTGCAGCTTAGCTTCTGGATTTTTTAGTAATGTATTGTATCTACTTGGTTGTCATAGGATTGTCTATTGTTATTGTAGAGGGTTATCATGTTCCAAAAACGTTGAATTAATTCTCAATCCTTATTGTCATCTCCATCTCTGATACCTAATCATAGGGAAAAACATAATTCGGTTTGTAAAATATATTCCTTGATAGTCCGATCAGAATAATTACTGGAAAAGGGGATATATATAAAATGATGCACTAGTAGGAAGAAACAAATAAATGCTTAAATGTTTCACAGGGATCTATTTAGACATAACTGTTCTTTAGAGTATCATGATTTATGGAGGGTGCTAGTTCAGTCGTTATGCTGGTCTATCTGGCTCGAGAGAAATAAAAGAGTCTTCGGTAATAATGAGGAACCAATAGAAGAAGTGTGGGAGAAAATAAAATGCATGGCCGCTTGTTGGATAGCAAGTCAAAATATTCAGGGGTTTTTCATCACAGATATTTAGAGAGACCTTAACATAGTTATGATGTAGAGCTGAGAGAGTGCTTGGCAATTGCAGATAAGAAACCTCTTAACATTGTAATCTTCTTTATGATTATCAATAAAATCTAGTTTCTTATAGAAAAAGAAAAGAAAAGAATATCATGATTCATGACATTAGTTTTGTGAAATACAAGTCCAAATGTACAAGCTTTAATTCCTAGGCAAGTACTTCTGCTCACCAAAGGTCTTTGATTGTGGCTAACTTTCAATATCAGCTGCAACCTATTTTGTATTTTTATGTATTTCCTGCTTTTCAACGTATCCAAGGTTTTCTCAGAATGATAAGCTTGATTTGGAATCAATAGGAGCTTGATGATGCCTAGCCTGAGTTGGCTTTAGCTTGTGCATTATTTTTTTGTTATGGAGTGTGTATTAAATGCTTTAAGATGATACTTGGTAGTAGTAGTAGTAGGATTTTCTATTATTCTTGTAGTGGCACTGCAATGTTCAGTTATGTTTAATCAATTCTTAATCCTTTTTATATTGTCAACCTGCTAGCTAATCATAAGATCAATTCTTAATACTTATTATATTGTCAACCTGTTTCTTGATTATAACCGGAAAGCTAAAAATTTTGAAAAATTATTTACAGATTATTATTTGATAGATTCCAATCAGTTTAAGAACCGGAAAATGGAAATGTAAATATACTGATGCACTAAAAGGAACAAGCTAATAAATACTTCCCTGTTTCATAGCATCTACTTCACAAATATAATTGTACTTAAATTGTCATGATTTTAGTTTTATGTAATATGAGTCCAACTGTCCAACTTTACTCCGAGCAGGCATTTCTGCTCAGAAAGATCTTTTGTTTTGAGTAACATTAAGTATTGTTTGTTTAGATAATTTTGCGTGAAACTTGGTCAGAGTTGATTGACTGTTCATGTTCAATGATCAAGGAAGCTTTATGCTCCAGACTAAATTTCTGTTTCAAATATCGAAACATATATCATGTGTTATCAGGTTGTCGGTGGAAATGATAACTTTTTGTCTACTGATACCCAGCAAGTAAATTTATGTTGGACCTTGTATATGTGCCTGATATTTTTATAAACCACAGCTTTTGTTGAATCAGTGTTTGAAACCCTGTGTTTTTACAAGCTGTTAGCTGGCCTGGAAGGCAGCTGGCTGTTGACGACTTTTTATTAATCCTCTCTCTTTTGCTGGATTTTTTTTCCCATGATGATGTGTGTGCTAAACTATGATTCTTCTTTCAGGATGCCAAGGATCATCTTGCTGCACTGGCTGATAAGCTTGGTTCATCCTTGACAGAGATAGATGTACGGAAATCTCAACCCACAAATCAATTTTGATATTGAATGTAAAGCAGATTATAGTGGCATTTGTTTTATAAACTATGATATTGTTTTTGCTAATACTCACTCTGGCACTCTCCTGTGGACGCTGTCTTGATTATTTGCAACATTGGTTTTCCTTGAAATTCTCAGCTTTCTGTAAGATCACCGCAGACACCGTCGGACACTACAGATCAAGGTGATGATGCAATCCAGGGAACAGTAACTCATAAGCTTTTCAAATTTCAGTTAGTATTTTCTTTTCCTGCGCCGCTTTGTGTTAAGGATGATAACGTAGTATTTTAGGTTCTGGAGGGGAATTTCGAAGAGTTTTTATTGTATTATTTCGAGTTGAAAACGTTGATTATCAATCTTGTTATTACTAATACTGATAAGTCGTGGTAGTTGTATATTTTGTATGAGTAAAGATGCTGGAATATTTATTTAGAAGAAGATTGATATTAGGAGCATGTGCCTTCTTTGTAAGCGCTATATCTTCTACTGAACTGTCAAATGGGATAAGATTTGATGCATGCACTTGAGCCTTAACACAGTAATGGATGTATATCAGATATAGATATGATGCCATATTCCCAAGGCTGGTGAAAATTTATGCCATTGAGTAGGTCATATGAGGTGAGGTTTTATTTAGAAAGCCTCGGGGATGTATTTTGCATTGGATTGATTATGACCGAACCATCTAGTCTGGGCGTTCTTTTATGCGATAACCAATCATATTGTTAATTTTGGTAACCACCTCTTTAATCTAGTTTTACAGTATCTCGGTTGGAGAAATTAAATGTAGTGGAATTGATGATCCCAGGGACTAAATAATAAAATACTAAACTTTGCAATAGTTATGCTGCTAGCCTAATATAATATAGAATATTTTGGAAGTATGTATACATTTCATTTTGTGTGTCCAAAAACATAGATAACTTTAGTATTTAGGCTTTAAAGAGCAACATGAGGTGATAGCCAATTTATTAGAACCCTGATATATTAAATTACTATAGAAACTCTACCTCCATATATTAAGCCAACAATAACAAATATTGAAGTTTGCTGGTCTGCACTAATATAATAAACTCATTCTTTATTTCCTGTTTTGAGGTATAGATGCTAAAACTATGTGCACAAATCATTATGATGAATTAAATGTACTTCTCTTTTGAAAGCCTCATGTCTTTTTATTTGAGTACAATCTCATACCAACTCACTTGTTTTACAATCAATTAACTGAATTCGACTAATACATGAGGCTATTGATCATCTCTATACCTCTATTGGCATAAGTAGGAAGATCATTATTCAACTCAATTTTTAATAGCATAAGTTGGTTTCAAATTCTCATTGCATTTTTAATAAGAATATGCTACAACAAGATCTGCACTCGTGTGTGTGATCCTAATTCTTTGTTGGTTTTGTCCCTTTTTTCTCCCCTACAAACAGACTATGACATGAAGGCAGAAAATGCTGTCGATTATGAAGATATAGATGAGCAATATGAAGGACCAGAGATCCAAACTGCTTCCGAGGAGGACTTTTTGTTGCCAAAAAAAGATTTTTTCTCCAAAGAAGTTCCACTAACTTCTCTGGAGAATACAACCTCCGTGTTTGGTGATGAAAATTATGATGATGAAGATGATGATTTTGAAAATGAAGACTTGAGAGGGGCAGGCAATGCTGAAACTCAACAGGAGTCTCTATCAGGTTTAACTCAACTTCACAAGCTTGTTTGACATAATAAGTGCGTTGGCTTTACTTCATCTTATTTACTTTGTTTAGCTTGATAAGAATGTCAAATGACACCTTACATGTGAGGACATTTCAACCGTGGTACTTGAAAAATTATTAAGTAATTGCTGCTCATTTGCACAGGGGCGATATGTTGGGAAACTATCACGAATTAGCATAGTAGGTGTCATGTTCTTTTAATCTAATAACATGGATGACAACATTAAAAATTTGGATAAACAATTGCCAGAACTCTCTTTCTTTGGATAAGAAACGGAAATTTTAGTTACTAAGGGATGAATCATCCCTTAATGCTATTACATGCTGCTACAACTATATTACAGTGCTCATGTCTCTTTGGATACCAACAATGTGGAAACTTCTAAAATCCTCTTGGCTTAAATTTTCCCATACTTCTTCTAAAGATTCCTCTATATTATCAAAACAATTGCCAAAATTCTCATCCATCATTCTTGCAAGAAAGAAAGTTCCTGGTTCAACCTTGTCATTGCTGTTTGCATCTCCTTCTGCTACAAACTTTTGTTATTTTTTATACCTTTGATAGATATCACAAATACACTATGGCACGACAAAAACATGACAAGATAGCACGAAATCCCATTATAGGAGTTCACATTGAATACTCCTATTGAGTAAAATAGCTAACTGAAATATTCTCTATTGCACTGCACTCATATCGGATGCATGGAAGGTTAAAAAGAAGCCTACTTAAAACGTAAACCATAAGTTTAAAGAGAAAAAGAAAAGGAGATACCCTTGTCTGAGTCCTCTAGATCCTTTCTATGTCTTCACAAGATAGCACGAAATCCCATTATAGGAGTTCATAGTGAATACTCCTATTGAGCAAAATAGCTAACTGAAATATTCTCTATTGCACTGCACTCATATTGGATGCATGGAAGGTTAAAAAAAAGAAGCCTACTTAAAACGTAAACCATAAGTTTAAAGAGAAAAAGAAAAGGAGATACCCTTGTCTGAGTCCTCTAGATCCTTTAGATTTCCTCTATGTCTCCCATTTTTCGAAATGGAAAAATTGAGACTGCAAGCAACCTGGAAATGTTGTAGTACAATTAGTAATTTGATGTATTTGTGGTCCTTAGCATAAAAAATGTTTCTGGATCTCTCTCCCCATCACTTACTTAAAACCAAATATCAAATAAGTCAATATTCAGGTTTCCTTTTCAATATATGAGTATGTCCGAGACCGCTATGAATGTCTGGCTGTTATCTAATGTAGTTAGGATAATAGGAGTGGTTAGGGTGTCTCCCCTTTTGATAGTTAGGAATAATCAGCTTATTTTTTAGAGCGAATGTACTCTAGGTTTTTGAGGGATTTGGGTGGATGAAATCCTCTCTAATATGGTGTATTTTAAATCCACCAAGTTTAAAACCTCAAACCCCCTTGTCCAAATGGAATCTAAGAATGTTAGGCGAGAGAATGGATTGCATAATGCTAGTCCTTAAATTATACAGTTGTTACCTTTTCTCACAACAGGTGAGCAGGATTATGGTCACGAAGTGATCTCTCAAGGGGAAAGTCTCCCAGATGATGTTTATGCACCTGAAATGGATGATACAGATCTGGTAGGTTCTGAGGAGGTTAGTTTTGCGATTGCTTCCATGTCAAGGATACTCCATATAATGTTTGTTTTTGCATTGGAGTTTAAAGATGAGGTTATATCAGCGTTTCTTGTTACTCAAGCATCTATATCATTTTACCATTTAACTCATACATTTGAAATCATTTTACAGGCATTTAACTTTTGGTCCTCTATTTAGAGATTAGTTGTGCCCTCATAAATGTGGATGAGAGTCTTTGTAATCCCCAATTGGATTCAATTCTTAATCTTGCGGGAACCTCAGAGCTTTAAATAATTATTGTGGTCTCATGTTTTTGAAAGAAAAAAATTATATTACTATTTCACTTGCAACCTTTAAAATGAATTCAGAGTTCCTGTTTCAACTTCTTTGGAAGTCTTCTTGTTTACTTCATCTCATGTAGTTGACAATAGATCGTAATTCCTATTTCTTTGTCTTGAAGAGGAGTTAGTCTGATCCCAGTGTCTTCTCCGACTTGCATCTTCTAGGATGTGAGAATGGCCTTTCCTTCACACAGTTTGTTACTCTCACCACATTGGGGATACTTGTGGATATCTATTTGTGCGCTTTAAATGGTTATGAATTCAATGGTGACAAATGCAAAAAAGAACTGAAGAAATTAAAGAATGTGAAACAATTTTCATTACTCTTTCCTTGGACATAGAGATAGTAATACTATCTGTCCATTGGGAACACTGGCGGAAATCTATGCATGCTTTAAACAATTGAACTTCAACAATTACAAATGTGAAAATGAAATGGAGAAATGAATTAATGCAAAACAATCTTCTTTTATATCCTTTGTCTTCTATTGCTAGTCTCTCCTTTGATTACTATCTTTGCATTGGGACTACCAATGCAAAACCTTATGTGAGTGCTTTAAATGGATATGAAATTCATGCATTTACTCAATGATTTTATTTCTGCGTCGTAATGTAAAGTCTTGACCAAATTTTTGTCATCAGCACATGCATGCTGTCATTTGTCAACCAATTCCAGATACCAAGTGCAAAACTATATTTGTTCTTAGTAGGCCCATTCAAAATTGGGTTGGTCATTTTTCTTCTTGTGTGTGTGTGTGACTGTGTGTAACCATTGCTTTGTTTGGATTGGGATTGGTGGAAAGCAAATTATGCTGAAGCTAAAAACAAAATCCAACATCGCAACTCCAGAATATAGCCTCCTGGGCTGGATTCCTTAATTGTGAAAGTAGATACCATAACAAACATGAAAATGCCTAGGCCTGCATCTCGAACTCTGTATAGTGAATGTGTATAATTGCTTCACCTGGAAATAAAACTGTAGTATTGTCAGAGAGTATGAGTTATGAAGAACTTTATCTGCTTTACAATGTGATTTTGTATGTCTACTGGGGTTTGACTTGCAAATGGTTTAGCAGGATGGTTCTAATGCAGTAATAGAGCCTATGGGTGATGACATGCCTCCACTGCTTCCTGTTCTTTATGTGGAGGATGGAAAGGCAATTTTGCGTTTTTCTGAAATTTTCGGTGTTCATGAGCCAGCGAAAGCTGCTAGAAAAAGAGATTTCCGACGTATATTGCCTAAAGGTGCGAATTGTTTGGTTGTTTTGATTGACACAATCATATGAAGTGTGTTGGAAGGTTTCCTGGTCTTGTTCCAGTCAGAATTTAGTACATGTATTTTCTTTAAGCGTGCTGGCTTTTATTTGAAGCACATAACCAAATTATGACTAGTTTTTTTTACTGGTTTTCTGAGCAAGCAAAATTTCCTTTGCATTCTGATAGAGAAATTCAAGTCTGTGGATGCCTCTGACATTGTTGAGGAAGATGAAGGGGACTTTTTGAAGGCGCCTTGCCAAGATTTTTCCTGGATGAGACAATTTCACACAAAAAGTGATGCTTTCGAATCATGCGTTGAAGGCGACTCAATGAAATCAGGAAGTGCTGGGGGGTCAGGTAGAATGTCTGTAGGAGTTCCAGACAGCAAGAAGGATTCTTTTGTTTCTGCTGAGCCTATGAAAGATGATCCATCAGTCTACAGATTTCCTGAATGGGACTCACCTTTTTCACCCAAATTCTTTCCTCTTGATCAGGAAGATTGGGAAGATAGAATTGTTTGGAACAACTCTCCATCTTTAACTGATAATTTTGGAGAGAGCTGTGAGCTGTCTGGACCTGATTCTGACACACTTGGTGATAAAGAGAGGGATTTGAAAGATGATGCAGAAACTTTCAGATCAAAAATCCAGACTGAACCTCATGATAAGGATCACAACTTGTTTGAAAATAAATATTCCATTGTGGCGGAACCTTTTGCCTCCAACAAATATTCCCAGTTTAAGGAACGTACTATCATTGAAAGTAGAAATCATCCGCAGCTGTTAAGGTTAGAGTCACAGTTAGATGAAGATAACATAGATTCTGGAGCTGTAAAAGATGTTTCTTCTGAAGGAAAACATTGTATTGATACTGTAAGACGTTTTAGCGAGCTCACCTTACAAAACAGAGATGTAGTGGATGGATCATGGTTAGATGATATTGTATGGGAACCAAATCAGCCCGTCGCCAAACCAAAGCTAATTCTTGATCTCCAAGATGAGCAGATGCTCTTTGAACTTTCAGATATGAGGGAGACTAAGGACCTACAGCTTCATGCAGGGGCTATGATTGTATCCCGTTCTCTACACTCCAGTAGTGGGGATTCGGTTGAGCTGCATAATCATGGAACTCTATCAGCTGGGCGGTTCAATATCTCTAATGACAAATTCTATTCAAACAGGAAATCCTCTCAGCAGCTTAGATCTCACTCAAAAAAGCGTACCACTCATGGACTCAAAGTTTTACATTCAGTTCCTGCTCTTAAGCTGCAGACAATGAAAGCGAAACTGAGCAAGTAAGAACTCTGTTTAACTTCTATTTCCCTACATTTTCATTTGTTTCACACTGCTATGTGTTAAATTCTTAATTGTTTCCCTTAAGCCTGCTTTGTTCTAATGTGTCATGGGCGTCTGATTAAGCCTCTTGGTTTACGATAGCTACGCTCTAACATGAAGACAGGGTCAGGTGGCCTGAGATCCTTGTTTTGTCCTCCATTTCATTAATGTAATATGCTTGCTGCCAACATTCCTCTTTGTCATGAATGTCTTTCGTGCTCATGGTTCTAAGTTTACAACCTACTACGTCAAAGTGTAGTGATGGTGGGCATCCATGAAGTTAGGAAATTGTGGAAATATTGTCAGATGGATTTATTTGCTGATCAGTTCTCTCGCTTCATTTCTGATGGGAGAATTGCTTGTGGCTGTAGATATATAGGTTTTGAATGAACCAGGTTTTTCTGTGCTAAGTTTCTTGGTCTGGCTCTTCTAGTATTCTTTATATGAGGTTGAAAATCAGTTTAGAAAATTTTGAAAGCTGATTTTGTTGTCTATCCTTGGATGCTTTGAGCTTTCATTTAGCACAATAATGATGAAGTTAGTAATGGGCAGTGACAGTGTAAAAAATTAACTCCTTGTTGTAACCTTTGGTTTAATAGATTCATCTTGAATATCCCTGCAAAGGTTAAACCTGAGAAAGCAAATAGAGTGGTTTCTAGGAGTTCTTTCATGATTCAGTATAATATTGCAACTAAAAAAATTAAAGTTTTAAACTACAATTTTTTCTGGATGATTGAGAAAATCAACTTTTAAGTTCCTATATGTCATCGGAGGCATTGTAGAGTGCGCTAGTCAATGTTCCTTTGCTTGCTTGATTTTCTTGGCTTGAGCTTTCTACATCTACCTTATATGTGAAAGGAAGACCGTTGAATAGTTTTTGTGATTATTTGTCTTCTTTTGGGTTTTTTTTTTTTTTTAATAATATAAATTATAATTCATGATTTCCATTTTTATTTTTCCAAAAAGAAGTGAGAAAAATGGAGGAAAAGGACTGGGTGAGTGAATTCTCCTACATATAAGGAGAGTTGGTTAAGAGTCGACCGATAAGTGTTTTTTTCCCTCACTATTTAAAGAGTCTTTTAATTTTTTCGTCTCCATGTCCCTTTTTTTATGAAAAATATACAGAATTAATCTTCTTTTCACGATCTTCGATTTGACATCCATTTTGCATATACATGATTAAAATATTAATTTTTTTACTTTTTTTGGATTATTATGATATATTTCGATATTTAAATTTTTTGTATACAAAAAAATGTCAATTTTTTTTTTTGTGAAGATAAATTTTCTCCTTCTTTAGTTTAATTTTTTGTATTTTAATAATATATAGTATAAAAGCTTAGATACATTAGTTAAAGTGATTTGTTGATTAACTCGTTTGGTTTTTCTTTTTTTCTTTTTTCTTTTTTTTTTGTGAAAAGAAAAATTATGTTAACTGAAAAACAATGAGCTGATTATTTTTTATTTAAATATGTCACAATAATACTGTTTAGCACCTCGATGCTTGATGCTAACATTACCAAATTTAATATATGCGACTTCCAAACAAATATTTATTAAAAACCCCTGATATTGTATCACCCTTATATGAACAAATATTCGGTTTTAGTTGTAACTTCGGAGGGACTCCTCATCCCTCCAATTTTTAGTAATAAAATTTCTGTTTCTTATCAAAAAAGAATATATAATTATATTAGTCTGTTATTACAAGTATTACAAATATACAATATCACATAGATTATTGTCATGCTATATATTATATCACATGCATTGCACGGGTGGATAACTAATCTTGATTAAGAAAGATGAGATTTGACCTTTCACATTGAGTCGCAAGTTCTGCTTAGTAATGCATTATAAGTAATTTTATGTGCAAATCTGCTAGTGGCTTGTTTTGAAAATGGAGTTCTTTTTATGTATTAAGTCTGTTGATTACCCTCACTTTTTATATCATTCATCACTTACTTTATCTTATTCGTGTGTCCGCAACGTTTGATTTCTGCTACCCTTGATTCCCCAACACTGATCACAACATTCATGGTTGTTTCCTTCCAATAGTGGAGGTATTCAGCAATCTCGTAGTATAGTGACCCACTACTCTTTTTATGTAAATTTGAGTTTCCCTCGATGTATTGGCCAAAGTAACCATTAATTTCCAGGTCAGTTAGTGGCGTTTCAATCTTTTTTTGATGTGTTCTACAATTTTTATAAGATGCCAGCTTCACCGGGAAATTGTAGGACATTGATATCTTGCATATAGTTCTTTATTTTTTAAGTTTATTATGCTTTTTTTTCATTGTTGTGGAACAATCTTCCCTTGCGTTTACATCTGGGATACTTCTGAAGCAATTTCTCTTTTGCAGCAAAGATATCGCTAATTTTCATCGCCCAAAAGCTTTGTGGTATCCCCATGACATTGAGGTGCCATTCAAGGAGCAAGGGAAACTAGCCATGCAGGGAGCAATGAAAATCATTTTGAAGAGCCTGGGTGGCAAGGGAAGTAAACTTCACGTGGACGCAGAAGAAACCATAACCTCTGTGAAAGCTAAAGCTTCGAAAAAGCTTGGTAGGCTGTTTTGTGTAATACTATGATGTTTACTTCTGTATATTTTGGTATACTATTTTAGAAAGTGAACATGGTTATTTATGCCGAATTTGCATATGTGCCACTATTAGTTAATCGATAGATTTATATTGTTGTATGTAGATTTTAAACTATCTGAGACGGTGAAGATCTTTTACTCTGGGAGAGAGCTTGATGACGACAAATCTCTTGCTGAACAAAATGTTCATTCAAACTCAGTGTTGCACCTTATTCGCACAAAAATACATCCAATGCCTCGTGCACAAAAGCTCCCTGGTGAGAACAAGTCTCTGCGTCCTCCTGGGGCATTTAAGAAAAAATCCGATCTTTCAGTCAAAGATGGACATGTTTTCCTAATGGAGTAAGTTTTAATAGTGTATATTATATTTTTTTGTTTCAAACTTATTGACTTCAGGATTGTCGAGTAGTTATTGTTTTCAGTATCTTTTTTTGCCTATGTTTTATCCTATTTTATAACTGGTGTGTTATATTAGCAAAAATTAGAGGTATGAAAAACGGCGGCAAAACAAACAATAAGGCCTTTATGTTTCCTGTCAGTAGCTTTGCCAACTAAGTTGTTATTTTACCTTTAAATGAAGCTAACAAATGGTAATTTTGTTTGCTGTGGCAAGTTTGGGGTGCAGTTAATAATGCAATTAATTTTATTATTAACTTCTAATCTATGGAACTCTACCCCTCTCTGTCCTTTCCTTCTTTTTTTTTTTTTTTCCAAATCTTCCTGTTTTCAAGAAAGCATATCTTTATATTGGAACCGATATTGGGGTACATGCTTAACACCGGTGTCATGCCAATCACTAGATGTATGGAAGCGGTCATGTAGCATACCAGTTACCGCTGGTAAGCCATATTAGTTTAACATTTATTCTTGACATTGTATGCGTTGTGGTTAATATTGGTTCATGTGAGGTGAGATGGACAGAAATGTAAATAAAATAGAGAGTATCATATCAACCGTGAAAGATCATAAACAACAAACATCCAATTGTTCTAATCTCACAACAGATAATGCTGCATGTTTGGTTGAGTTCAAGTTAGTAGTAAGGGAGAAAAAGATTTCAATGAGATCAGCTTGTAGTAGAATAAAATCCGTGCCTCTTTGGTGAGCAGAAGTGCAGTTTTTTTCTCATCAGAAAAAAAATAGTGCAGTTTGGATATTCAACATCGGAAAGGTGGTTGTACTCTCTTAATATTGTCCGACTTTGGTTATTTGCGTTCTAGTTGGCTTATGCAAAGTTCATCTTTTTCAATAACAATACCTGTATTACTGAATTTGTTAGCCCATATGTAACTCTTTCTGACAGACTAAAAGTTGACAAGAGCTCCCTTTTTTCACTTTGTCCCCTTTATAGCTCAATTCCAATTACGCTGTTAGAATGATGTCTTTCTGTATACATAATAATATAAGCTAGAGTTTCCTCTTATGGTTTTCTTCTTGTAAATTATGTAATTTAGGTATTGTGAGGAAAGACCTCTACTTCTAGGCAATGCTGGAATGGGTGCAAGACTCTGCACATACTATCAAAAATCTGCACCAGGCGATCAAACAGGAAACTTGCTGCGGAATGGTGATAAGGGTTTGGGGAGTGTTGTCGTTCTTGATCCTGCTGATAAATCCCCATTTCTTGGAGATATAAAACCTGGTTCCAGCCAATCATGCCTTGAGACTAACATGTATAGAGCCCCTATATTTCATCATAAAGTGCCATTAACTGATTATCTGTTGGTGAGGTCTTCAAAGGGTAAGCTGTCAATCAGACGCATCGACAGGATTGATGTTGCTGGACAACAGGTTAAGCAAATGCTCTTTCTATTTTTATCTTTCAACATTCCAAGGCTCTTCTTTAATATGAGATTTTTTATCCCCTCATACTTTTTTTATTGGCCCCCAACCCCATCCCCTGTCCCCCATCCCATTTCTTTTAGTTTTTTGTTAGGGGACTTGGACTTGGCTATGATTTGTCAATTCTAGCAAATACTGGATTGTTCAGATATTCGATATTGTATTTTTCCTGATTTGTTCTATCATTGTCATCTATAGGAGCCTCATATAGAGGTAATGTCTCCTGGGTCCAAAGGTGTCCAGTTCTATATCATGAACAGGCTGTTGGTATACATGTACCGAGAGTTTCGTGCTTCTGAAAAACGTGGATTGCGTCCTTCTATACGTGCAGACGAGTTGTTCTCACAGTTTCCTAGCTTGTCTGAAGCATTTCTTCGGAAGAGGCTGAAAAATTGTGCTGATTTACAGGTTTGTACTGTGCTATTGATTTCACTTGCTTCCCCCATAGCAATTCCTTTTTAGTTTTGATGGCACTTATTTTTTACCACGTGGTTATTCTTGTTAGATTTATCACCCCCTGAAGTAAACTTTTTTTCTCCTTCTTGCTATTAGAGAGGGCCTCATGGACATTTTTATTGGGTTATGAAACGCAATTTTCGCATTCCCTCGGAGGAGGAATTAAGGAGGATGGTCACTCCTGAAAATGTGAGTACTTTACAAATATTTATCCTTTTTACTGCATTTGGGGGGTGTAGATGTTGTAGGAGGAGATTATACGAGAATTTACTTTCTATGGATGATGATAGCTTTCACCTTTTATAATGTACAACTTCGCAAGGATAAACATTTCCCTACTGGTTATATTAATTTAAGTATTTGTCTCTTACATAACTGAGATTCGTTATCATTAGCTGTGTTTTGGCATCTTGACTGCGTTGGAAGGTTTTCTTAGATACATATAAACTGTTGAAGCAGGTGAACATAGTAAAATTTGATTGTTGTAATTGCGTCTCTGTGCCTCAGCTTCTTGTTTAATAAACCTATTATTTTTTAATTGACTAAATGATTTTGGCGGTCTAGCTTATGTCTTTTAAAAATTGCTTATTTAACGTGGGTGTGTTTGTCTTGGGTTGCCCTCAATCGATTGAGGGGACTCAATCCCAATAAAGCACACTCATATACTCCGTCAGCCAACAGTAACTCAGCACTCCTCAGCCTTGAGCAAACACACTATTAATATATCTATAGATAATTCAGGTTGATAATTGGGGTTGGGAGTGGGGAAGAAGAACTAATGAAGTTTATAAGCTTAATTCATGATAATATACCAAGCACACAAGTGGCAACTAAAATGTGTGTGGGGGAGAGTTTATTTTCTCCTCCCCTCAAATTTCTGCCTAATACTAAGTATATTTTTCTCAAACATCTTCTAATTTTTTGCCTTAGGTCTGTGCATATGAGAGCATGCAAGCTGGATTATACAGGCTCAAAAGATTGGGGATTACAAGGCTGATTAATCCCACTGGCCTTTCATCTGCAATGAATCAGCTTCCAGATGAAGCAATTACGTTAGCTGCTGCATCACATATCGAGAGGGAGCTGCAGATAACACCGTGGAATTTGAGTAGCAATTTTGTTTCCTGTACAAACCAGGCAAGGCAGCATGACTCCCTTCCCAGGAGCCCTTTAAATTTACATTTCTGGTAGATGTATTAACAGTAGATTTTGTTGTTCCGCATTCATGCCTACGTTGACAAGCATCCTGGCATGCAGCATTAGGATCTCCTGTGAAACTATGAGTTCTGTTTCTTCTTTGCGTCCTTTTTCTCCCTTCCAATTGTTTCTTTATTATCAGATGCGGTTGCTTGAAGGAGCTCTTTGTTAAGTTTGGCTACACGCTTTCATAGACTAAATTAAAAGAAGATTATCAATTTACCCTTTTTTTGCCTTGAAACTTTATTGACATTGGAAGAAATTTTATTTGTCCTGAGAAAGTTCACTTCGACTATTCCATGGACATTGTAGTTGGATCACAGTATACTCTAATTTCACTCTTTCTCTTGTGATGCGGGTTTGAAACTGATCTAATTTTAGTGCAATTTAAAATGATGGTTTTCCTATTCAATTCCATTTTAGGGTCATTTTTGTAACAGATTTCTCTTCCTATTCAGGATAGAGAAAATATTGAGCGTCTTGAAATTACGGGTGTTGGTGACCCTTCAGGAAGGGGTCTCGGTTTTAGTTATGTTCGTACAACTCCTAAGGCTCCAATCTCGAATTCTGTTGTGAAAAAGAAAACTGTAATTGGTAAAGGGTCAACTGTGACGGGAACCGATGCTGATCTACGCAGATTAAGCATGGAAGCTGCAAGGGAGGTATGTGGATTTGCTTTAGAAAGTCCTTTATTGCACAATGCATTATTATTAGAGATGATATACTTCGCTTTGATAATTACAACTGTTAAAAAGATGTATCTTTATATTCCTATTCTTTTTTGGTGATATATCCTTTTTATCATTATTACCTTTTTGTTGGTTGATGCTTTTGTTTTTTCTTAGATTAGATCGAGAAACATTTCTTTTCCATTTCATGTATTTTTTCCATGGTAGACCCTAATGACCAAAAAAATAAAGGAAAAAATTATGCCTCTATGAGCTAGAGAAGGTGGTGGAATGCACAGGCAGTGGAACATGAGGTTTAAGATTGCATATGTTTTGGACAAACATTTTAGATTTCAATTGCTTGGTTGCACATCTATAAGTTGCATCTCGGTATTTAATCACATTTTATCATAAATCTCTCTGGATTTTATAGAGAAGAGTCACTCTTTTTTTTTTTTTTTTTTATGTAGGATACTTTGTACGTGGTTAATCTGAGTTCTGATTCTCAATGTTTTTCTAGACATATGTGATTTATGAGATCCCGATAGTGCAGCTTGTTAGGGTCTGCCCTGCTGATGGATACAGAGGAAGTCCTTGCATAAATATTTTGGATTTTGATGGTATATTTGAAGTGTGGTTTCAGAATCTCTCTCTGGGGAAAGATGCCTCACTCTTGTTCTTTCACTACCGATTCACTTTGCAATTCACGGAGGAATCTTTTCCTTTGTGGATTTGTTCTTCATTATTTAATTACGTATTAACTATTAAACGTTCTTATTACTGGTGATTTGAACAATTTGCAAGACGTCAAAATATATTTCACTCAAGTGTGTTTTTCCACTGGGGACTGCGACTAGGGCTCTGCCCTCGGCAGCGTGATTGCTCCTGGATATTCGCCGAGACCTCCCCATCTCTTCGCCAAATTCTGTTAGGTTTTAGGCCCTGTGGAGGCGCGATGTTGACTGTACAATTTTTTTTATTCCTCGGTTGGAGTTCTGTTGGGGAGTTCAAAGAGTAATTCGTTGCGTCTCTGATTCCTATTCGTAAACCACGTTTCCTGAAGTAGTCCCTCGCCGTTCTCTTAAGTCTGTATCTAGTGCAACTCCGTGTCGAGTTTGGGTTTGCGATTTGTTTTCGATTTTCATTTGGGAAGTCTGGTACAACATCCACATCCGCTCCATTGTTTGGCAACTGTGAGCTCCCTGTTGCTTCTTCTCCCCTCGTCTGATTCCCCGGTGATTAATTACTCGGCCTCCAGCTGCACATCTGGTAGCACTGTTGTAGCAACTAGTGACTTGCTGAGTCAAGCCTAGTTAAAGAATTATGGCGCTGAACTCTTTTCACTTTTGCCATAGCTTTTCCCACTCCAAAGCTGTAAAGAAGTCTTTAAAAGGCCATCAAAGCCTGTTGCAGTAAGACCTTCTAATCTCGACCTTATTCAGAGATGTAGTTGTCTTTCTTTCAAAAGTTGAAAAATCCTTTCTTTCCCAAAAGACTAAATGTGGATGCAAGACAAACACAAATGAACACCAAATCTTCTCATAGTATCACTAAAAGGAATGCTCTTAAAAAACACGTCTCTTCTGTCATCCTTGATAATGGTCAGCCATCCTCCTCTTTTGAAGAAATGACTGGAAATGACTAATTTTGCTTCCTTAACTATTTCAGTAATCTCTTCGAAATAGCTTACCGAATTCCCTCATTCATCTATCTATTCTACTTTGTGGACCCCGCACACTGTAGAACATATTGATCTCCTAGAGGCCCCTATTTTTATAAAAAATGCCCTTTCTGACGTTGCGATGATAAATCCCCAGCTCCAGATGGGTATTCCTCCTTTCTTTTTAAAAATCTTGAGATTTTGTGGGCAATGATGTTTGTGATGTTTTAAATTTTTTCGAACTGAAACAGCTCAACCATAAATCTATTGCTCTTGTTCCAAAAACTCACCACTCTCTCACTGCAGTAACTTTTAGACCGATTGCTTGTTGTAAATAATGTGGTGTACAATTTTTTTTACTAATATCATTGCTTCTAGACTTGAATCAATCATTCCCACTATTATTGATCTCTCCCAAGCTGCCTTTGGGGGAAGGAATACTATTGATACGTCCCTTTTAAGAAATCATTAGAAATTTGTCTAGAAAAGAATATCACCAAGATGTTCTATCAAAGTGGACTAGAAAAAGGTCTATGATACTGTTTCAGGGTCCTTCTTTCGTGCAACACTTCTTGGTTTGTGTTATTCCCCATTATTTTTGGTTTCTTCAAACATGGAGTTTCCGCCGTCTCATTTTCTATTTCCATTAATGGTATTCTTCAAGGGTAAAAGGGACTTAGATAGGGATGGCCATGTCTCTTGCCCTTTTTGTCATTTGCATGGAATACCTATAAAGATTGCTAAATGTCAATCCAACTATCAATTAAGACGACAAATCTAAAGTCATCACCCAACCTTCGCGGATGACTTGATGCTATTTTCTCGGGGTGATGCTTACTCTGTTAAGATTTTATGTAATTGTTCAGAGGAATGTAAATCTATTTTCTGATTCAATTTTCTAAATATAGCATTTTCACTGCGGTATCGGAGGTGGGGAATTTGGACGACATACTTGAGCTTAAATATCAGGGGGTCACTCTAGCTGCTCAAAAATTAAGTGTTGTGCATTATTCCCCATTATATGATAAAATTGTTGCTCTTTAGTTTTGAGCTTAAATATCATGGAGTCCCTTTAGCTGCTCAAAAATTAAGTGCTGTGCTTATCCCCAATTATATGAAAACTTTGTTGCTTATATTAATTTTTGGACAGCTAACTCCTTGTCTTATGCTAGTAAACTACCCCTGATCAAATATATTTTGCAGGGTCTTGAATGTTTTGGCTCCAAATGTTTCCTTTGTCTAGCTCTGTAATTGACCATATTTCTAGATTGTCCAGGGTCTTCGTTTGGTGCAAAGAACCTTGACTATTGTTTGGAATGATGTTTGTCTTCCTCTTAGGAGGGACGTCTTGGCATTACAAATGATGGAAGACAAATATCATTCCTAGCAATAGGTGAAGGTTTTTTTAGCCAATGGAAGACCCTGCACAATTTATAAATACAATCAAATATAGAGCAAGGCAAATATTTGGAGCCAAAAGATTCAACACCCTGCAAGATAGATGTGATCAATTGTATTCTACCTGCATTTGGACAAGGAGTTAGTTGCCCATTAATCACTATAAGCAGTACCATTTAACTTTTGCGCAACAAAGGGGACTCCATGATATTTAACAATAGTTCCCGAGAGAAATAAAAAAGCTCAAATATCCCATCCATCTCTACCTTGGATACCGCAGTGAAAGTGCTAGATTAGAAGAATTTATGTTGAGTTTTGTGAAACTGATCTAAATTCCTCTAAACAATCCGCATAAATTTTAACAGAGTGAGCATCACCCCGATCAACTAGCATTAAGTTTCAACAAAAAATAGGTGGGTGTGGGTGATTATAGGTTTGTCACATCTTGAGTGATAGCTGAATTTCACTTTCTTCAATTTTGACATTTAGTAATTTGGATAGGTATTCTATGCAAATGATAAAAAGGGCAGGAACATGGGATCAATTCTCGCAGTCCCTTTTGAGGGAAAATTTCTTGAAGAGAGCCATTAATGGAAATGGAGAATGAGGCAATCAACTCAAACTCCATAATTAAAGAAATAAAAAAGAGGAAGTGATGCCGCAGGGATTTAAGGACTGTCTAATGATGAATATGGGGACCCAAGTTAACAAAAGAGTCAAAATTTTGTGGGATGTTATTACTCAGGCCCTTTGCTTGTCTATATGGTTGGAGAGAAACAAGTAAATATTTGAAAACATTGAGGAATCAATTGAGGAGGTTTGGGAGAAGTGCAAGTTTAGAGTTGCATGGTGGATCTCGGTCCATAAGGATTTTAAGGGATTCTTTACATCTGATATTCAGAAATTTTTTAGCATTTGTATTGTAGGAAATGTTTTAGAATTACCTAGATAGGCAGATTGTATTGATTACCAAGGGAAATCTCATCCCTTTTCTGTTTCTTATAAAAAAAAGAAATAAAAAAGAGGAAACCTAGACCAAGAATGACTTCATGAAGGAAGGACCATGGAACAGTATCGAGCCTTTTCAAGTCCACTTTGACAACATCTTGGTGATATTTTTTGCCTAACATAAATTTTAATGATTTCTTGAGCAAGAGAGATTTTATCAGTAATACCTTTCCCTAATAAAGGGTGCTTGAGCGGGACCAATAATACTGAGAAGGATTGATTCAAAAGAGTGATATATTATCCTCGATTTCAGAAAAGGCATTTTTTTATCACTCATAAGAACAGATGCCCCGAGGATAGGTCAATGTTCTACAGCGAGGCTGGTCCTCAAAAGTAGAACAGATTGATCGAAGAGGTAAAGAGAGCTGTTCCGAAGAGATAAATGAAACACCTAGCTATTTCCTCAAAAGAGGTGGATGGCGGACCATTACCAAGGATGTGGTAGAAGAGATTTGTTTTTTAAGAGCATTCCTTTAAATGGTTCTATGAAAAAGGTTGGTGTTTCGGTCACTTTTGTTCAGATATTTAGATTTAGCCATTTGGGAAATGAAGGATTTTTTAGCTTTTGAGATGAAGGCAACCTTACTCTCTTAGGTTTTTAACCTAGAAATAAGGTCAATGATTAAGGGTCTTGTTGGAGGAGGCTTTGGTCATTTTATGGTCTTTTAAGGCTTCCTTGTGGCGGGAACAAATATGGCTAAAGTGAGTAGAGTTGAGCTTGTAGTTTTTTACACAAGATGAATCCCTTAGTACCAAAAAGGGACTAGACCAAATTTCTTGAATTATATCAAGGAAAGAGTGATGAAAGAGTCCACATATTAAAGAACCTGAAATGTTAATAAGAGATATGAGCGAATGATCAGACATATGGAACAGGTATTTCTATGAGCCCAGATGATAACCAAGCTGAATTTATAAGGGCTCAGTCGAGCCTAGAGAGAGAATTTCTCAACCACACTTCAAAATGCAAGTATTTTGAAATTGTCGGTCTTCAAACCACACTCCATAAAAATACTTTATTGACTCCTTGGTATCTCCATTAGGAAATAGCTTTTTCCTGATTTGCATCTTGCTTAATGATTATTGGATGCAACAGTGAACATGATTTTCTGGAAATATTCTTTGAATCATGCTTAGACTTTCATTGTTTTTGTTTGTAGCTTCTCCTGAAATTCAACGTTCCAGAGGAGCAGATTGCTAAACAAACTCGATGGCACCGAATTGCTTTGATACGCAAGCTGTCAAGCGAGCAGGCAGCATCAGGTGTCAAGGTTGACCCAACAACAGTCAGCAAGTTTGCTCGTGGACAAAGAATGTCCTTCATGCAACTGCAGCAGCAAACTAGAGAAAAATGTCAGGAAATATGGGATCGACAACTTCAGAGTCTCTGTTCTGCTGATGGGGAGGAAAATGAGAGCGAATCAGAGGCTAATAGCGACTTGGATTCATTTGCTGGGGATTTGGAAAATCTTCTGGATGCAGAAGAACATGAAGATAGTGAAGAGGATAATTATGAGTCTAAGCTTGACAGTGTTGATGGCGTCAAGGGACTAAAAATGAGAAGGCGCCCATTTCAGGCTCGGGCAGAGGAAGAAATTGAAGATGAGGCAGCAGAAGCTGCGGAATTATGCAGGATGCTCATGGATGGTACAGGGATTTTATGCATAATGGCATTTGGTTATATTTTCCTTTTTCTGATATTGAATCAGTGTACAATTCGTTCCCCAAAGGATACATTCACATGTGATAGCAGTCCTAGAAAATTGCTCTTGGTCTTTCAGGTGCTAATTGAAATTGTTCTATTGAATTCACTTCCCCCCAAGTGAAATTGATGATTTTGGTGCTGTTGGGTGGTTTATAGTAAGATATTTCATAATTGTCTTCAACCAAAGTGGGAATCATAAGATACAATTGTATTCATCACTGAGACAGTCCCAATTCCTTGTAATTGGGTATATATTTTAGTGTAGAATTGGCAGCAAGATATTGCAATTATTTGAGATTTTTCAGTGTAGACAGGATTCACTCTACTAGTGTTGGAGTTTGAGAATGCTAAAGCAAAATCTATGGAGCATTAGTATTTCTCCTGGGTGTCGGATCTAGGGCATTAGCATTTTGATTAATTGAGGGCCATTTGTTCCACCAAAGCATTAAATAAGCAGATTATTCCAAAACTTGTTTGTGATCTTTATACAGAACATTAATAAAGTAGATTGCTTGTAGTAACAGGAAGACAACCCTTAGGATTGTTTTGCATGGTTTACCAGACACCTTAGTCTCGTGATTGATTTAAAACTGTTTAGAAAGATGAGTTCTCTGATAGGCTGCTGAACTACTGTTACCAAGCTGGCATGTCTCTGTTTAAATTTTTGTTTGTGAAAGCTATAGGTAAGATGAGCAATTACTGGACCAGACCTCCTTGACATTGCAGTGCTGTCTGAATATTGCTTTAAGTCCATTAATATCCCCATCGTGATCAAAACAGGCCTACTTTGATGCGATAACGAGAACAAGTAGTGTTATTGTGTGAAATACTCAGTTGATATACACTACTTTTTGGTTCAATTTTTCTTTCGGCTTTGGCTTTTTCATGTGATATTCCTTGGACTGTCTTTTACATTTTTGAAAATGTACTCTGTGATTGCAACCTGACTTGTAGACTGTTGTACAGATGATGAAGCTGATCGAAAAAAGAAGAAGACAAGACCTCCAGTGGATCAAGTTCGGCTGTCCATTACGTCAAAGTTTGGTCCTGACAATGCTGATGGGATCAAGAAAAACAATGCAGTCTCCAAGAGTATCATGCAGCCCGAGGGATCCTTTCCAATAACAGAGAAGATCATCAAAACCCAAAAGGAGGTATATATTGTTTGACATCTATTTGAGGTTAAGTACCCAGTTGGGTTATTGCATCAATTCTCCAAGTTATGATCATTACTTTACAATTTTTTACGCTTAGGTACATGGGGAGAATTTATCTGCAAATAGGCATCTGCTTGGGAAATTCAAAGCCAAGAAAAAGAATGAGACAGATCAAACAGGACTGCTAAACAAGAAAGTGAAGATACTGGCGGACGGGATCAATGTGAGTTTTTGTCACAATGCCTTATTAAGTGTTCGAATATAATGCCTGCTGAATGTATGGAGGCTGTCAGGAGCTGTCAGTTTCTTATTACATACTCCCTCCGTCCTTGCCTAATTGGCCTACTTTCCCTTTTTGTTTGTCCCAACTTAATTGGCTTAGCCCATAAATGACAAATTTCTCTCACAATCTTCACCCTCAAAATCTCCACTCTTAATTTCCACATTTGAAAAAGTCAAAGATTCCACATCTGTTTTTTCTTAGTCTCCGTGCCCGGCCAAAGTAGGCCAATTAGGCCGGGACGGAGGGAGTAATATTTTAATGAGTTGATTATGTATGAATTTAATATCGATTTTGGGTACTGAAATGAATCGTACACATAATAATTTTTTACATCTGCTCTGAAAACTAAAAACCAGGTTGTGAAGGAAAAGAAATCAGCCAGGGAGAGCTTTGTCTGTGGAGCGTGTGGTCAGGTATGGATCAGCTGCATAATATGTATTGTTTTAAGTTGAACTGTTGAATCTTAACCGCCCTTTTCCTCAGCTTGGTCATATGAGGACCAACAAGAACTGTCCTAAGTATGGGGAAGATTCTGAAACACGGCTAGATAACACCGATCTTGAGAGGTCATCGAGCAGACCTAATTTTATAGATCAAGCAGAGCAGAGCCAGCAGAAATCTCTTACAAGGAAGCCCATACTAAAACATGGCACAAAATTTGCTGAGTCAGAAGCACCGGAAGATGATAAACCTACTACGTCAAAGGCTAAAATTCTGAAGGTCAAGTGTGGTGCAACTGACAAGCTTCCCGATAGACTTACTCCTCCAACGTCACAGAGCTCTGAACGACCAGTTACATTAGATGCTGAAGCAGGAAGCAGGTCTGTTGTTAAAGTTAATAAGATCACATTCTCAAACAAGATGAAACCTGAAGATGCGCTGGTCGAACCTGCTAAGCCCTCCATTGTGATAAAGCCACCAGACGGGGAGAGAGACCAGCACCACAAGAAAATAATAATTAGACAACAACCAAGAGAGATCATTAGTTTGGATGATAATAGTCAGGATGGAAGTTTTGGCCATGACCACAGGAAAACAAAAAAGATAATTGAATTGTCAAGTTTGGACAGGCATATGGAACATGACAGCAGACACTTATATGAAGAGTCATCAAGAATGAGAGATTTGGAGGGTAAGCAGTCGTGGGGGGAAGAGAGAAGGAGACTTGGTGAGAGACAACAAGAAGAAAGATACAGGAGGGTAGACAAATTAAAGATGAACCAGGAGCGGCCAAAGTACGAGTTACAGAGATATCAAGAAGCCATTCAAAGAGAAAGGGAAGAAGAGGAACGTCAAAGGGCAAAGGACAAGAAGAAAAAGAAGAGGAAGCTTGATATAAAGGATGAATACTTTGATGAACTTCCTTCTAGAAGAAATGACAGGCGTGTGCCAGAGAGAGACAGGGTGATTAGGCGGAGGGCGGAACCGGATTATGGAAAGCTTGCTCCAGATTATACCCCTGCTTCAAAGCGGCGACGAGGAGGAGAGGTGAGTGGTTTTTTACTCAATCAATCTCCTTTACAAGTTCCACCCTTCGAATATTATTGCCTCTTGTACTCATTATATCTCCAAACATGATAGGACTATTTATTAGCTATGGTTTTTTATGCTTTTAGAAACTGTTTTTCGGATTCACCTTCCCTTCCATTCACAATATTTGAAGCTCCATAGAGGAGATTATAATTTGGATTTTCACTTATCCCAACTAATAGAATGGAAAGCTCGCTCAATTAGTTTGCCTTAGATTCTTGGTGTATGTCCCCTCTGAAATGGTCTGGTTCTCAAAAAATTTGATACAACTCTTTCTTTTTTCCGTACCCAGTTATATATGCGTTTGAGGCAGGGCAGGATTGTGCACGTGAATGTTTTTTTCTGGTATAAATAAAATCTATTTGGACAACAATGGCAGGTTGGTTTGTCAAATATATTGGAAACCATTGTGGAGACACTCAGGTCAAGGACAGAATTATCATACCTATTTCTGAAGCCGGTAACGAAGAAGGAAGCTCCAGATTATCTCGACATCATAAGTCGTCCTATGGATTTGTCGACAATCAGGGACAAGACAAGGAGGATGGAATACAAGAGCCGTGAGGATTTCAGGCATGACGTGTATCAGATTGCATTCAATGCCCATAAATACAATGATGGGCGGAATCCACTTATTCCTCCTCTTGCCGATCAACTTCTTGAGCTCTGCGACTTCTTGATAGGCCAATATGATGCAGAATTGACAGAAGCTGAAGCTGGTATCGAATTTTAGAATAGATAGATGGAGAGATTCTTTAGGTAGGACTTCAGTTTTGAGCACAAATAGTGTCAACAGCTTCTTTTATTGCAGTTAGTTGGCAATTTTGTGTTGAGAAGGATGCCCCTTATTGTATATGTTGTGCAGGTTATTAGTTATAGGTCTGACAGAACTGTGTAGCAAATATGTACGCAGTTTCTTTGAATCACAGTTTCTTGTCATCTCTAGTCTTAAGAAGAAACGTTTGGGCTCATCAACATACACTAGATGAGACTTTGGAAAAAAATATTTTAGACATTTTATAAGCTCCGATATTTATTATTTGTTTCATGAGCTTATAAAATGTGATATCTCAAAAACTTACAAGTTAATAAGGTGGATAATGCAAAAGCTTATAAGATGGCATTGGATTGAGGGATTTGACCGTGTTCTCCACCATCAACACACGTGTAGATATATAGTACGTGCATAGCATGTGTGTATTGTGTGCTTAGTGATTAGTGTGTGAATTGTGTGTAATGTGTAGTGTGTGAATTGTGAGAATTATGTGTAATTTGAATGACATAGGGCCCGCTTGAGTGGCAATGGTAATAGATATGAATGAGGGGTCAATCACACTATGAAATGAAATGGAGGGAATTGTTAATAAAATGAGGTAATGATTAATTTATTTATTATGTACCAAGCACCATAAATGAAAATGAGTTCTCATTCATTCTTATTCATTACTCATAAATCCTCCAACCAAGTGGGCCCTTATAAGATCTGAAAATAATAAGATGGAGTAAGTCTTGTTTTTTTAGTGTGTGTGGGCGTTTATAAGCTTTGAGAGCTTATTTTTAAGATTTATAAGTTGTTTAATATCTTATCTCGGCAAGCACTTCTTAAAACTTATCAACTTAGAGGGTGTTTTGCTAAACTTATTTCAAACATCTTATAAGCTGGCAAAATTGCAACACCTTATAAGTTGTTTCAAGAACTTAATAAGTTATTAAAACGTTTAACAATGAAGATTATAAGCATGTAATTGAATCAAATGATTTGGCTGTGAAATTCTTTAAATCTACTATCGAACAAACATGTTGATAGTGTGTGAAGCGTATGTAGTGTGTGTGAAGTTGTGTAGTGTGTTTATGTGAGTGTAATGTGTGTAATTTGAGTATGACATATAAGATCTTAAGAAAATAAATTTGCCTAGAGATTGTTTTTTTTCTAAGATTTTATTTTTACATCTTATAAGTTGTTTAATATCTAATTTTGCTAATTATAATTCTAAGAGTTTATATGCCCCAAACATATTATAAGATATTTTGATTAGCTTTTAAATTTAGCCGAACACCCTCGACGTATTATGTAGATTGTGGTAATATTGTGCGTTTTAGTGAGTTGGAACTTAAAATTCTTACACTGGAGTTACCTAATCAAGAGAATGTAATTCAAATCTATTTTGGTGTAGTGTGTGCATGTATAATGTAAGAACAAAATAAGTACATGAGAAAAAGTTTAGTGTTGTATGTGGACAATCCACTTTACTAAATTTATTTTTACACTCAGTTACAAATCTAAGACAACACGCAAGATTCAACTTGCTGCTTACATCTCGCACCTAAGAAAGCTAACTGCCTAACTATAACTGAGAGTCTTTAGAGTTACATGCATGAGGAGTACTAACTGTAACCCAAATTAATAAATACATGATATGTACTATCTCCGTCCCGGCTTAACTTGCCTAGTCGATCGGGCACGGAGGTTAAGAAAAAATAAATTTTGTAGAATTTTTTACTTTTCAAAAGTGGAGATTGAGGGTGAAAATTGTGTGAGAAATTTGTCATTTATGGGCTTGGATTTTCAAAGTCACATCAAGGCTTTTAGCCCTGGCCCTTTAGGGCCCGGACTTTGAGAGCTTGGGTCCGGTAGGGCCCGGCCGACCCTTATTGACATCTCTAGTTGCAGCCAAACACTCCACTAAATCTTTAACCATCCTCGAGGCTGATGAGGATGACCTTGATGTTGTGCAGGCGTTGATATCTCCGCTGCCTGCTTATAGTGCCGCTATTTCCAAGCTGCAGCACCTTCAGCCGTGAGGACAAGGCTGTTTCGGGAGGGGGGGAGCTGTTGACAGAAGTTATCCGATCATGCATGCTTAGATAAGTCTGTTGGAGCCATTGAGCTAGATCTTTTGTATCATTAATTATTTATTTTACTTCATGGGCCTGTTTCATTATTATATTTAGTTGGTTTTAGACCTACTTGGGGTTTTTTGGATTATATATAGTTGGCTTTAGACCTAGTTAGGATAATACAGATAACTGATATTTTGCAACTTTAATTGTGACAGAGCTTTTCTCTTTTCTCTGGAGCCTGTTTTGAAAATTATTGTTTATTATATTGTTTCTTTCTTTTACTCCCGTATCTTCACTCTATCAGACTTGCAACTGTAGACTTCAATTGCTTACTACTTGTTTATTTTGACTTCATCCCTTACAACAAACTAGCTGTATACTTCTAAGTGTAGCATAAACGAATTGGGAAACAAGTTTTCATTACATTTTTGCATCATCAAGATCATATATCTGTAAATAATCACAAAATTACCACCATGCATATACACATACTCACACACAGTTCATGCAATAGAAGATCTTGCTATCCCGAAAAGAATAGAAATAGCTGGCATAAAATCAATTACAAGAAATTATATGATCAACTGTACGGATTTGCAATTTAGTGCCTACTACCTCCATGGTATCGTAGCGTATGTAACTCTTTCTAGATTGTACTGCCACTGAATTGGACAAAATTGAGGACTAAAAATCAAATTAATTACAGATGTACAATTGAGAGTGAATAATCAATCAATTAGGAGCTGATACGTCTGCGAGCATTGCTGCGCCTGAGCTTGCGTTTCTGGGTTGCAGGAAATGGATCCTCCCACTTGCTGTCCTCCTTTACGGCTCTTTCCCATCGCTCCTTAAACGTTTGAAGTTCTATTGTCGACTGTCTCCTAATCTGCACATCATCATTCAACGTTAAATTGTGCTAAATGCAGCTTACAAGTGCCAAATTAAGCATTGGATGTGGTGTCTGACCTCTGATCTAACATCCACGGTGCGCTTCTAATACATGACACAAGCAATAATCAGTCGTAAAACTAACCGCTCTTAAGGAAAAAAAGCACAAACGAAACAAGTTTTACCTTCACAGTCACTTCAGGATTTCTGACCTGCGTGGACGTAAAAAACTTTATAAATAAATGCACCACTTTGGCATCATTGTAGCCTCAATACTTTCAGATGATATTTTTAAGCAATTTTCGGGAGAGTGACAATTAATTCAACAAAAGAAATAAAGGGGAGTTTAGCCGATAACCTTTCTTGCAGACGGTCCACCCAAAGTTTGTATACTCTGATGAACTATGTACTCACTATCAACTACTCCCACCTTTTGGGTACGGTCCCCCTGTAGAGTTCCCAAGTTATCAAAACAAGAATCTGTTAATGCTATGGATAGATAACACGTGTTACTCTATTATGTTAGTATCCGTACCTGTGCACAATAGCCAAGTTTCATATCCATGCCCCATCCATGAACAAGATCATTCTGACAATCCAGGGAGATAATGGTGTGTAAGATTTGCAGGAGTGGGAATGACATAAATTATCTTTTCTTATTTTATATCAAAGGAACATAAATTTTGTTTGGAGAAGCAACCAAAGACCACCTGTATCAAATGCCAGGCACAATGCCAAGCTGACCTTGAAAAAACAGGAGCCATTCCTTCCACAAATCTGCAAAAAAATCTCAACAGATTAACATGCTTCTACCTGAGAGTGAGTGGGTGGTGTTGTTGTTGGGGGGGTGTTCCATCTCGTATGGTTGTGCAACATTTTCTATTCTACACAAACGCACCCACTGCATATACTATTCACCATAACTGAGGGACAAGACCCAAAGTTTCTCAAGTCGAGGATTTCATATTGGATGCAAAGAATACATAACCAGAATTTTTTGCGGTGGTGAAAACGTACCCAGTGCATGGTGGCCCCTCACTATCATCAGAACACTTGGTGCTACCTCTGGAATCATAGACTCTTCTGCTTAATATTGAAGATGTAAGGGCCAAGACATTATAATTTATACCAGCTAATCAGAGATGAATCAGTTTCACACACAACCTACCTGTGAAATATTTTCTTTCTCTTCCGTATTGTGATCCTATGGTGTATACCAGTAGAATTGGGATCCAAAGCCGGCTGAGATATTTCAAGTCCTCCTGATTTTACGATTTCCAGATACCTGGCCAAGGCGAAGTTAGAAATCCAAGAGTAGGCCTACGAGGAATGTTTAGTATTTATTCTGTAAAGATGGGTTCAACTGACTGTGTAACATAGAATTAAACTCTGTATTATGTGACTGAACCATGACTTTTGTGATTGCTGAATTAGGATTGAGACCTTAGGTTGATTTATCTTCTGAACTAAAAGAACTTAGTATTCGGAAGGAAAAGCAGCAATAGGTCTCGAGCTGAAATTTTTATAAGTCGCATGAAACCAAAGTACCTAATTGCATAAAATATCTTTTTGGAATACAAAGATTTAAAAGAAACCAATGCCAATGGAAGTCGCAATGTAGATGTAACTGTACCTTCCAGGATGGAAATTCTGGACCCCCAAATCTTCATCCCAGAGGAATATGTAGTCATAAATAGATACAACGGCCGGATGTAAAAAGCGTTTTGCAAACCACCTGAACATGTAAAATCAACACATTGATAGACATGACATTAGAGTAGAACCTCACATTGTCAAGGAATATCAACACCAGTTATTCAATGAATCCTAGAAGAGTCTATAAGCAATGTGAACACTTCATAATTGACTCAGAAGTTCAACTACACCTCTGGCTTCGGCAACAGGAAAATAATTAACTTTAAAACTAAGAAGCCTATGTAATAACAAAGTAGACGACCAGTTATAAGTCTTACCATTTTGTTTGGTTGTGAGCTACAATATGTACAGCCTCCCTACTCCATTCCAGGTCAGACCACCCATCCAAGTTCCCATCATAGTGGAACAAAATAATCGTAAAATTCTCTGGAAGAAACTGAATCCAGGAAAATTTAGGCGACTGGTGAAGCATCCTAGCATACATGTTTCTAGTATTTAAATATAAGGACTTACGTACCCTTTCAACAATAGTACAGACATTCCGCTTTTGTTTAATTCCAACAGCCATTGCTAGCAAATTACGTGATTTTCTTTCGATAACCTAAAATTTCAGGTAAATAAACATGAAGATGAGAGATTATTCAGCCATAATAACTCATCAAGAGAAGGTTTATACACGAAATCTCGTCAAAATCCAGTCTAAAGATCTGTCAGTAAAAATTGGAACATTAATAGATGACCTAAAGGCTTAAAAGCAAAAATTACTTTAGACTCTACTGCAGTTCGCCGTCAAGTAATACCTTCGACTTAGAACTACTTGTTGTCCATAAAGGCTTTAACTCCAGGTCAGAATGTGCCTCAATGATTCCACGAGGCAGACTATTCAATCTTGTGGTGTCGACCCCCGACTCCTGGATAGAAAAATCAATAGCACATCAGTTTAAAGAAAGAAAAGAAAAGAAAAAGATTCAGACTATAACTGCTCACAATTTACATATATAATGAAAGATTAAAACAATGAGTTGAGAAGACGCTAATAGAGATACCTTTGATGCATAGAAAGGTTGCAATTTTGAATCCATCTAGCAAAAAAGAAAAGGAAACTTGAACTTTATCGAGCGTAACAATAACAAGTTTGCAGCAAAGTAATAAGAGGGTGCTGCATGCGTACCTCTGTCTGCTGATACTGATAATTTGTGGTCTTATATAGAACAAATAACATTACTGTACAGACAACTCCCATAAACGGCAGCTGTTTCATCTTCGTTCCACATATATTCACAAGTGATATCGATCTTACCTACAAAGGTAAACCGTTTTTCCATTATTTAAAAAGAACAGAGGAAGTCAGTTAGTTCCACACCTGCATACAACATACCCTATCAAATAAGAAATGCCGTTTCTTCATCAGCCACCACCATGATGTTGATCCTCTCATATGCACAGATGGCTTTCATAAAAAGGCTACAATAAATATATGTCAGTGATTCTTGGCCACTGGATTCTACTTGACATGTGGGTTCTCCATTGATCAAAGCCACAATACATTTCAGAAATTAAATTCAAAATTTGTGCACCTAAATCTTTGACATGCAAGATGCTTACTCTACTCTTTTATCTTACTTCCATATATAGATCAAACAGGATGCAGAAAGGCCACTGATGCCACACTGTGAATGCAATGGCAATAATAGGATAGTGAAGCAATTAATATACATAAAAAATTAACCAATTTCGTGATACTTTTTTTTTTTTTTTTTTTTCCTTTTTCTGGTTCATACTCACAAGCAGCCAGTTCAAGCTGAACTGAACAGTGAAGATTTAAAAAAAATTGAGTTCCGAATCGATGAAATTAGATAATTTCCAAAAAAGGTTTTCTGCAGATTGAACTAAATATACAAAACTAGAAATAAATTCAAATTCAAAATTTGAATTTCGTTGATGAATATTACGCGAGCCGCCAACCAGAAGGAAGAAATTCAGATTACAAATCACCTCAGCGATTGTGGTAACTATATCCATCAAATCAAATTAATTCTATTGTAACAAAACAATAAGATCCAAACTTGATGTTTTTCCGACCAACATACAGCTCTCATCTTCAAAAATCCCATAAAGTCAGGGAAATTAAAAGAAACAAAACGAAAAAAACAGAAAAGTAAGAAAGAGTGAAAAGGAAGGAAGAAGAAGACACACCGATAAATCCGAGGCGCACACACGTGATTGCCAGAAGCTGAAATTAATTCGTCAATATTGCCTTCACCGCTTTCGGTATGTTCATGCCTGAATCATACGATGTAATAAATTCGACAATAGATAGATACAGAAGAAGTATGACGTAATATATATACACACACACACACATAAGTGCGTGTAAGTGTGTGTATGGAAGAGAGAGAGAGAGCGAGGTTCTGGAGGAGTTGACAGAAAGGGAGGAGGAAGAACAGGGAGCAAGCCACGTATAAAGCGGACGACAGAATATTATATTAAAAAACAGATTTATTTATTCGTTAGAGTGCACACTTTTTTTTTTATTTTTTATTTTTTCCATTAATGAGACAACAATTAATTAATTATTGCAGTATTAGGTTAGCGTAGGAGGGGGTAATATCGAAATATTATTTAAATATTAAAATTTTCGGTATGGCACCATTATAGAAAAATTCAGTAATGATACGAGAGTGTAGATTTTTTGGTATTTTGATATATATCAAAATATCATATAACTTTGGTTTATGGGAATTCAAATTTCGATATGAGAATTTAGTTTTTTTGGTATTTTAGTATATACTGAAATATCATGACGTAGTATTTCGATGTATATAATATACCAAAAAATATTTAATATTTTGGTAGTTTGGTAATTTTTTATATGTTGATATGTTTTTTTTACAATTTTAACGATAAACTGAGAAATTTCGATATACCGAAATTAACAGTAAGTAATGATATATATTAATACCGATCCAAAATTTGAAATATTAAAGTTTCAATACGTGAATAACATATCGAATTTTTAAACTACTTTATTTTTATGATACGGTAACCGCATAAATTTTTCCGAAAATTTTGATATGGGATACTGTGCGGAACCACCTAAATTAGTGCCACTGATTTATTTATCTAATAATGCACAAGCTAGATGTATTATTATTATCAATATATAAAACGAAAATAATAAATAAAACATTAAATAATACTTTGAATAGAAAACTCCATATTATAACATATAAAAAATCATAATATAAAGATTTTACTCCCTCCGTTCCATCTTACTTTTCATAATTTATTGGACATGGATGTTAAGAAAAAATAAATTTTACTTTTTCTTTGATTTTTTTAAAAGTGGAGATTGAGTGTAGAGATTTTGAGGATGAAGATTGTGAGAGAAAATCTCTTTTTAAAGATATAAGAAGTTAAGTGAAACGGATCAAAATGAAAAGTAGGAAAAATTAATCGGGACGGATGGAATATATTAGATGGAGAAGATGATTGGAGCAGAGTTAAAGTCAAACCCACTACAATTGTTGTAGTTAGTCCCTTGTGAAAAAAGACAAACATAGATTGTGGTAACCTATAAGTTTGTTGACCAATATTATATGAGGAAAATAATTGTTTGATTTCCATTAAGGTCCCTAACAATAATTAAATATATTTGGTAGACTTAGATGGGATTAGGTAACTAATAGTAGTAATTAATGATGCTTTAAAGTGATACTATGTGTTATAGCAGCATATTTAGGTAACTAGTCACTATAATTGTTGAAGATCTTCAAATTTCTTAGTTATATTAATCAAGGAAAATGAAACATTTCTTTTACAATAAATTAACAGTAAAATAGAGACAAGTGTATTTCGACTACTAAATCATTGTTATTTACTCACTAACTAGATGTTCACCCGTGTGATGCACAGAATGAGTATTCTTTTAATAATAATAAAAAAATTATTCGCCTATATATTGACAAAAACTTATATGAGACCGTCACACAGACGAGAAAAAAATATCATTTTTTGTGGCTAAAATATCACGTTTATTTATTAAAGTATCACTTTTTTGGAAGAAAAAAAAAAGTATCACTTTTTTTAGCAAAAGTATCACCTTTATGTAAAAGTATCAGTCTAGTAAAAGTATCATTTTTTTCTGTAAAAGTATCAATTTTTCTTGTAAAAGCGTATTCCGTGACTCACACGGGTGGCCATCACACACAAGACGATCACTCTATATTATTTGAGAATATAAAATCGAAAGTTGATATTTTTTTGTTCAATAATCTTTCTTTCCTCTTTACATGTCGGTTTTTTACATGTAATATTTTTTATTATTATAAATGGGAATTACCAGTTAGATTTTCATAATTTGTTTACTATTCATTTTTTTATTTTTTACTTTTATTACATTTCATTATCACAAATAGAAACTACAATTATATTTTCATAATTTTTGTTAATTCAATTATTTGAATGCATGATCCGATGATGTTAATATTTTAAGTAAAATTTTAAATACACACTTGAAATTTGATTTATTTCCCTCCCTAATATTTCAGTATGCATTACACCAGTTGTAATAATTACATATGCATATAAGGATAAAACAATATCAAATATTTTGAATAATTATCGTTTGAAAGCCACATATATTAAGTAATATAATATTAGTATAAGAAGTCATAAACATATTAGTTACTTAAATATGAGTGGTAAATTATATTACCATGTCATATTTAAATAACAAATAATTGACTTATTATTTTTGTAGTTAACATAATTTTTCTTTTCACAAAATAGAAAAAAAAATAATATGCAAACTAATTCAATCAACAAATCACTTTAGCAAATATATCTAAGCGTTTTTTTCTATTGTAAACTATAAACATAATAAAATTGTATTTTTTATGATTTTTTTTAAGTCTAATTTAAACCATCCAAAAATGATTAAGATAAAAAAAAAAAAAAGGTAAAATTAATTTTAATCTTCTAAAATTTCAATCGGTTAAAAAAATTCATTTTTGGAATTCTATCACATTTTAATTTTATATACAAATGTTTAGAAATCAAAATATTTCATTTTTTTAGCAACTCAAAATATATCATTAATGTCCTAAAATGTTTTACACGTAAAAAATAATATTTTAATTATAATATATGCATTATGAATGTCAAATCGAAGATCGTCAAAAGAGGAATAATTTGATATATTTCTTATGAAAAATCAAGTTGAGAAGAAAAAGTTATAAGTCCTTGAAATTTCAAAGGCAAGAGATAAAAAAAAAAAAAAATGATTGGAGGAGAACCACAAAAGAAGGTGGATGAGACACATGTCTCCTCTTCTTTAGGGGGCTCTCTATGTATTTAATAATATTTAAAAAAAAATTAAAACAAAACAAAACTTCGGTGAAAATTTGTGGAAGCGACACATGTCTTTTCCTATTTTTATTCAACCTTCTTTTAGTATTAAACTAGATGTCAACCCGTGCGATGCACGGGATGAGTACGTTTTTTATGATAACAACAACAACAACAACAACAACAACAACAACAACAACAACAACAACAACAACAACAATAATAATAATAATAATAATAATAATAATAATAATAATAAAATTATCAGCTTATATAGTATTTGAGAATATAAAAGTGTCAGTTGATAACTTTTTGTCCAGTAATCTTTCTTCCTCCTTATATGTGGCTTTTTTTTACATGTAATATCTTGCATTATTACAAATTAAAACTACCAGTTAGATTTTCATTTTTTTACTATTCAATTTTTTATATTTTTACTTTAATACATTTCATTATCACAAATAGAAACTACCGATTATATTTTCATAAATTTTGTTAATTCAATTATTTGAATGCATGATCTGATTATGCTGAATATTTTAAGTAAAATTATAAATACACACTTGAAATTCGATTCATTCCCTCCCTGTTATTTCAGTGTGCATTACACATATTGTAATAATTACATATGCATATAATGATAAAACAATGTCAAATATTTTGAATAAATATCGTTTGAAAGCCACATATATTAAATAATATAATATTAGTATAATAAGCCACAAACATATTAGTTACTTAAGCATATGAATGGTAAGCTATATTATCATGTCATGTTCAAATAAAAATAATCGACTTATTACTTTTGTAGTTAACATAATTTTTCTTTTCACAAAATAGAAGAAAATAATAAGCAAACTAATTCAATCAATAAATCACTTTAGCAAATATATCTAAGCTTTTTTTTTTTCTATTGTAAAGTGTAAACCTAACAAATTTTATACTCCCTCCGTTTTAAAGAAATGTCATTTTAACTATTTTTGGAGAAATTAAGGATTGATATTTAATTGGTATGTTTTGTGAAATAAGGAAATAATAAACTAAATTAAGTAGGTTGTTTAAGTTAATATTGGAAGAATTGTAGTTTTTATGGTAAAGTGACACGTATTGTGAAATTTTTCAAAGTTTCTAAAATGACATTCTTTTTTAAACGAAGGGAGTATTTTTTATGATTTTTTTTCAACCAAATACTTTAAACCATCCAAAATTTATTAAGATAAAAAAGGTAACATTAAAGTAAATAATTTTAATCTTCAAAAAATTTCAATCGGTAAAAATTCATTTTTAGAATTCTATCACATTTTAATTTTATATAAAAATGTTTAGATTTAAAATATATCATTTTTTAAGAAAATCAAAATATATCATTACTATTCTAAAAAGGTACTTTACACTTAAAAATTAATATTTTAATTATACTATATGCATTATGGATGTCAAATCGAAGATCGTCAAAAGAGAAATAATTTGATATATTTCTTATGAAAAATCAAGTTGAAACGAAAAAGTTAAAAGATTTTCAAATTTAGAAGGCAAAAGATATAAAAAAGAAAAGAAAAAAAAATGATTGGAGGAAAACCCACAAAAAAAGGTGGAAGCTCCTTCTACGTATTTAAAAATATTTTTTAAAAATTAAAATAAAATAAATATTCGGCGAAAAATTATGAAAACGACACGTGTCTTTTCCTATTTTTATGCAACCTTCTTTTAATAGAATAGGTTGACTAGTACAGTACCCGCGAATAATATTCACGGGACTGTTTAAAATTTGTTTTACTTTTCGAAACACTTTTAATTTATGAATATATTTATGTTTTTAAAAAAAGGGAAAACATTAAAACCTTAAACAGTTATGAGCGTAAATCATGAAATTTGATTTCTTTTTTAATTCAAATGATTTTAAAATTATTTTAATCATATAATTTTGAGATATTATAATGATTCTCAGCATAACACATGTTCATTTTCTTTATCTTTTATCATATAAAGAATAGAGGGTCATGTGAATTTTGATAAATTCATTATGATCAAATTTGAGTTGTTCAATATATAAATTTATTGTATATTTGAAGCCATATATTTTCAGATGATTGCGATAGTAGACATAAGTTAAGTAGAAATTTTGCAATAATTACAATTAATCATATATGTAATATAAGATAATTGTGATATAAAATATCTCTAAAAGAATTCAGGTTATCAAGTCTAAAAAATTATCTAAAAATCAAGTAAATAGAAGACTAATCGAATATATTCATTAATGATAGTTACATAATTCAAAATTATATATAAATGAGTAATTAATAATCTTGAGTTGCTTTCATATATTCTTCTTTTTAGCAAGATATTTAGTAGGCATTGCATTATTAATAATGCCAAATTCATTACTATATGGTCACTAATTTAAATAAATTTTCCTTCAAGATTTTTTAATTATTTTATTGTTATATTATATTTTAAAATATTTTTTTAATTGTTAAATTAATCCCTGACATAAGTTTTATAATTTAGGTATATAATTTTAATCACACATGCAATGACGTCAATCTTTAATAATGCATTTTTTGATAAAGTAATTTATCTTATAAAATTGTGATATATTAGAATTAAAAGTTGAATTAGTAAATGATTAAAAAAATCCTAACTAAAAATTGTATCAAATTTATGATAGAGTACCATGTAAATCATGACAAAATTGAATTTAAACATTTGAATATTTAAATAATAAAAATAGAAATTTTGAAGATATAAATATTAAATAATAGTTTTTATTCTCAAAATTCTATGAAAATGACACTTATCCCAAAATTATAAGAGAATAACATTTGTCCAAGTGATTTCTCTTTTAGTATATACGGAATAAGGAATAAGGGATGTTGATTTCGGGATGAGCAAAATTGAACCAAAAACCAAAAACCAAAAATTAAACTATTATTTTAAAAATTGAACTACAACTGAAACGAATTTATTCGGTTCGATTGGTTTGGTTTTTGGTTGAACCAAAATAATTTCTTCTCAAGATTTGTCCACTATTTATTACCAAAAAATAAACCTATATGAATATTCATTCATGTATATCAAGAATATTTATTTTATATTCTTTTAACATCTTTAGATAAATATATAGTTGGAACAATAATCACACAAGCTTGATATATATATATATATGTGTGTTCGATACATATGTATGCATAAAATAATACTCCAGCTTTCTGGATAAGAATCATATTCTGAAAATTATCGTTCCAAAATAAGTCATGTTTTGATAGTTATTATCTTGTTTCAATAGTTTGAATAAAAAGATTGAAAATAGAAAATTAAATATTTTGTATTAACACGAATGGATGGTTTTTAGAAAATGGTACATTCATTTAATTGAAAAAAAGGAAATTATAACTTTGTAATTAATAACTCTTATTATGGGTCGCTGAAAATACATATTACACTTAAACTTTAATAGACCTCATTTGATGTTGGATATAATAATATATTAATGCACTATGTTGAAAAGCAGTAATAGCAATTTGAAGCAAGACCTGATTGCATGACATGAATACGGTAAATATTTCCTCCGTTTAAAAAAAATGTCATTTTAACTATTTTTAAAAAAATTAAGAATTAATATTTAATTGGTATGTTTTGTAAAATAAGGAAATAATGACATGAATACGGTAAATACTCCCCCCGTTTTAAAAAGAATGTCATTTTAACTATTTTTGGAGAAATTAAAGATGATATTTAATTGGTATGTTTTGTAAAATAAGGAAATAATCAACTAAATTAAGTAGATTATTTAAGATAATATTGGAAGAATTGTAGGTTTTTTGATAAAGTGATACTTATTATAAAAAAAAAAAATTGTCTTAAGTGACATTCTTTTTAAAACGGAGGGAGTATTTACCAAATTTTGGCTGGAGCGTATCATATTGATGTTGTTACGAGACCAGTTCAATAACTTTAGTATCAGATTCGCTGGATAAATATCGATAAGGGACCGTTATTTCTTGTTTCTTATTTTTTTCATAATTACTACTAAGGTCAATCAATAAAGAGTGTGGTCGTGTTTTTCTTTTTTCTTTCTTCTTTTTATTTAATTTTTACTTTTATTTTATGGAGAACTGAACTCGACATTCATCGTTTTGCCTTTTATATATAGTTATTCCTTACAATAAAATCGTCGTTGAAATACATTAGTAATATAATATAATTTTTAATTACATTTCACAAGGGAAAAAACACATTTGGTCCCACAACTTTTAACTTTTTCGGATTTGGTCTCATTCGTCATTGTTTTTTTTAATTAGTTTCATACCTCTTGTAATTTCTCAATTTTAAGCGGAAATTGTTCAACTGACAGGAAATAGTCACATGACTTGCATGTGCCGAGAAGATTAAGGGAAATCCGGCGACTTAGTCCACGTGTCGCAGAACCTGTGAGGTTTATATTGAATTTTTTATATTAATCGGCACATCACTTTTTGAAATTACATGTCAACTAAATATATTACTGGATAATCATTTTTTTGTTTTTGTTTTTGGGTGATATTTACAACAAAAACAAGAATAATCCTCTAACAAACACTTCAGTAAACATAACTTCATTTCTTTTCATTACGAAGAACTAACAAAAAAACAACCATAGAGATAATAAACCCTAGGTAAACAAATCGCCACCAGTAAAATATCACCAAATCTTATGGACGAAGTTCGCTCGCGATATTCAGAAGGTTTGGAGGAGAATCTTCGTCTAGGTGATCGAGGATGAAATGAGAAGACCGTGTATGATGGTGTTCGTAAGAAGAAAAAGGGCCATGGAGTGGCGCCCCCCAACTATGGTAAGATTATCCTATGTAGACTAACTAATTCATGTTTAGGTGATAGAAAATTATGTGTTTAGGATGATTTTGTAGTGTTGATGTGCATTCAAAAATTAGGGCAAATTGGTGTATGCACAATGGGACGGAGAATGATATCCTTCATGTCTCATTGTCTTAAGTATTTTTATGCGAGAAGATATTCACCTTTGTCCCCTATTTTGTGTTTAAACTGGTATGAAGCCCCCTTACAATATATTATAATATTTGATATTGTGGTTGGTGGATTGGGGGTTTGCCTTTAATTATATGGTTGGACAATATTATTTAGTATATTGTTGATAGGTTTTTTTGGATCTCTGCGATTTGTTTTTTTTTTCTTTATTTTACAGATAAAAAAAGTAAATACATAAGTGTAGTGCTGCATTTTGATGGGGTGTTTGTCGATATGGGTAATACTAAACATGAGACTGAAATATCTTTGATTTGACTCCATCTTCAATGTGTTGGAAATATCCAACATATTGGGCCAACACATGTCAAGTTTAATGTGTATAGTTGTATGGTAGCGCAGTTAAAGTGATATACTAAGGATTTAAGTTATAGGTCTTAATGGGTATTAACTAATCATGGACTTTTAGTGTATATATAACATAATGAGATTTTGAATTTGTTGAGGGACCAAATTCAAATAAAAGAAACTTATTATTATAACTTATAGTCATGGTCCCCAAACGTTAGTTGTTCAATCCCACATTTTATATTCTCTCTGCATAGGGTGAAACTGATTGTTTGAAAGACCATACTGGTTTACCGCACAAGATCAAATATTCAGGTACGCTTCCATTTTCTAGATTATTGGTCTTCCTATTTCGGACTATCATCGTAGAGGAGATTAAATTTTGTTATTGATGGCATGCTTCTTTGATCAAATTATGGTGTATTGATTGTTAAAGCATGCAACTTGTGATATATAATTCTAACACAATGTTGTATTTTGATTTAACAACTCATTGTTGATACACTCTCACTCTTTGTCCTTTAAATCTACCTTCTTTTTGTCTTCAACAAGTAACTCATTCTTTATCTGCGTAATACACATCATTTCTTCTAGATTCAAGTTCGCATTGTGCAGAGACTCAATTTCAACGTTATTCTCGTTAAACCTTTGCAAGATGCTTCTGATTACGTACCTACTTCTCTCACATAAGGGTGAATCTATCCACCTAAATAACATTCATTCTGGCAAAGGGAATACCAAGATGATTCAATTAAATTAAATTAAAATATGAATACCCAATAAAATATATAGGGCAACATAAAAATTGTACCGGATAACGCACGCAGCCATAGAACCTGCGCACAACATTTTCTTCTTTCAAAGAGGTTTTAATGGCGGTGCTTATACCATAATAGCACATGAGGCTATTTTGCGAGTTGTTGCTTGATCGCGACATAGTGGAAACTTGCAAAAAAGTCGCCAGATTTTCCTAAATCTTGACGAGCACATGCAAGTCACGTCACTATTTTCAGTCAGTTGAACAATTTCTGATCAAATTAAGCAATTACAAAAGGTATGTGACTAAATTAACTTATGGGACCAAATCCGAAAAAGGAAAAAGTTTTGGGACCAAATATGTTTTTCCCATTACTTTGACTGATCTTGTAGGTTATTTTAGATTTTGTATGGTTGTTTTAGCATGGTATGATTGTATTATGTAATGGAGAATGTGAATTGAACAACTATGAACACTACAAACCATTCATTAGAAGAGAAGAAGACCAAGGAATCCTAAACATTAAGGGCTCGTTTGCTTTATGGCATAAGAGCTTGATAGATGAGGTGTCCCTATTTATCTCATAATTGCCTTGCAATATAGATAATCATTCAGGCCCTATAAAATAATTAGCCCAGTTCCCATAATCCATTTTTTTTTCTTGATTATAGATATCAGAGATTCAGAGGTGAGATCCAATATCTTATTACTATCTTCGTTTTTTTGTTATCATTCTAATTTTTTATATGAAAATTAAGGAATTTAAGGAGTTCACAAATCAACCCTCAACTAATTCTTTTAAATCCCTTGATTTTTTTAATCATTTCTATATATTGTTAACACTTTTCATAACTATGGGGTTGATATTGTATAAGAAATGGTAAAAAAGTTAGAATGACAATTATTTACAAACAAAACAAAAAAACTAAAATGACAAACTAAAAAAAAACGGAGGCAGTATTTAATACCATCAAAATTATATACTCAATTTTAAAAAATACCCCCAATTTCCTCCCTCCAGCACCTAGAATTTAAACAATGGTTTTTTTTATTTATAAATCTGTTGACTGAAGTTACCTATGTTAATTTAGGAGAAATTTGTACTTTCTAATTTTGGTTACAGTTTATCATTAGGATCTCAGTATTTTGTTCAATTTGATTATCACTTTATAAATTATTTTTAGTTAAAACTTAAAATTGTTTCTTTTATTGTGGAAAAGTTTCTTGTAAATAATGTGAGGGATTAATTCAAACTTTTTTAGAAAGGTGTGGATAAATTAATTAAATTTAATAATTACATAAAATATAAATAAAGTGAATCATATTAGTAATTACCAATATTTTTTTATTCTTTCATGCATTTTATTTTAATAGATAATGCTACTCAAGAATATTAGTGATGTTGTTATTTATTGTTAAAATTTGCTTTTATATTTTTTATACAAAAAATATGAAAAAAATAATAGTTTTGCCTCCATGAAAAGGATCTAAACAAAAACTTGTAATTATTGAAAATTTGAAGGATATAATAGTGAATATATAAATTAACCCACAATCTTAATATATTGAAGCATATATAATATATTACATCATATCTCAACATGTGATATCATAGAATTTGTTATTGTACACCAAATATGAAATCGATACGTAATACTAAGATATTTTCCTTATCCAATCAAGTAAAGCGAACGAGTTTTATGAGAAATAAATCTATCTTAATTTTTGCGTTCTTCAAAATTGTAATATAGTCAAAATATCTCTATCAAATCCTAGTCAGGATTCAATTGCATTATCCACTGGTATCACATCATTATTATCTCTCTGCTTAAGAATTCCACAAATGCCACCATAAGCTAAATAGGAGTATATAGTTATCTATATGGACCATAGACTAAATAAGAAAGGGAAAAAAACAAAGGAATATCCAAATAATATACAATTATTATATAATTTTCTGTTGCAAAAAAATTCCAACTAGTTCTCACCTATAAACTAGGTTCTCATTGGTCACTTATGTTTTTTCTCGATTCGTTCCAGCTTAATCACGTCAATGTCCCATTCAATCTCGTCTAAACCCCAACTAGTCGCTAGACCCTAGTACCGTTCAACTAGCATCAAACGACTTCTACTACTGACTTACTGGTATATATAGTTGATCTATTTAGGAGTGTTTACTTTAAGGTATGATACATTTTCACTATCCAATTCATCAAGATAAATGAGTGGGATAGTGGAATTTTTAGAATTATTTTCCGGTGTTTACTTTATGATATAACTAATGGATATTTTTTATACATATCTTATGTTTGCTTGTTGTGATTGTTTTCAAGAAAGAATTCCTATTCTCCCGGGAGAATGAATGCCACGCCGAGCTTCTGCCCGCTCTAAACTCTTCGTAAGGCCTAGGGAGCGGACGAATTCACAATCCTGACTGCCATCTCGAATCGACGGTTGACTAACGATGGCAGCCAAACTGAGATTATGTTGAGATGAAGGGGATTTTTATTAAAATGCTTCAGGTGGAAATTCACTAATATCTTGAGTATCGAATAACTATCCAAGAGGTCATTGGGTGAATAAGTATTTCACATTTATCACGGATTTTAACGAGTTATCTCAAATTGTCAAGATAACGCGAAAAATAAATTATAGCAAAATAAACCCTAAAAATATTAAGATAATTACCCACTACCCATAAATTTCTGCTAAAGTAAACACTACCTTTACATTGTAAATAAGACTCGTTACATAGCATACATAGTTTATCTATTTTCACGTAGTATCCATTAGGGGTGGGTATTCGGTAAAGCCGAACAGAAGCGAACCGAAATTTTGGTAAACCGAACCGAAATTTCATATAATCTCTAAAACCGAATACCGAACCGAATTAATATATTCCAGTTCGGTAAAAAACGAAATATTTCGGTTTTTTATTTCGATTTTCGGTAAAAAACCAAATAAAAAAGCTACTTTCAACCGAATTTTTGCTCGTTTTTCTTTTTTTAACTCTTAAGTTTTTTAATCATACTTTTATTATTTAATTTTCTTGAGGAAGTGGGTACTAATTAAATTGATTTGGTCCAATTATTTAATTAAATGACACCTACAAGTCAAAATATGAATATAAAATGACCAATACAAAAAGAATATAGTCATATTTTTACCGAACTGAACCGAATACAATACCGAAATATTAAAAAAAAAAAAATCGAATACCGAACCCAATTTATTCGGTTCGGTTCGGTTTGGTACGTACCGAATTAACGATGTCGGTTCGGTTCGGTCGGTAAAACCGAAATGTTCCCACCCCTAGATCCATTCAGAACCAGATTAATTAAAGAATAGTAATGATTCTTTTCCTTGTAAAGGGAACGGATGAACAAATTGAATCTACTTCCTTTTTTATGTTCAGATATTATAGTATGGCTCCTTCATAATAGTTGCAAGCAAAACGCAATGCATCGTCAAATCAAGAAACGGAAAAAAGCCCCAACTTATCAAGTCCTCTGCTTTTTCCCCATACAACCCAAAAGTGCACATATTTTTCTTGTTTCCGATGCTTCTAAGAAAACAAGCCTACGGATTGCAAGTATGGCCGCAGCATTGCACGTCGAGTAGCTCTGAAATGTTCATCAACTAATACAGCGCATCAGCCAGATCGAATGGCAGCAATGGCTGAATATTGCAGCACCTTCACTATTTGAACCAATAGCATCAACGAAGGTCAGCTACATGTAATCTGTCTGCACTTGATCATGTTCTCTAAGTTCGTCGACACCAATGAAGTCAAGTTAGGATCCTCAAATCCAAGTTCCGGCCCAGATCTGCATTACAAAGGGTGTGATCATTGGGGAACCACAAAACTGTATCAAGCAATTTCAAACAACCACAAATCTTAAAATCTATATTACTACTTAGTCCAGTTCTTTCAAAATTATCAATTTACTCATGATCTGGCCAAATGGTTGCAATATTGCCAATTTACGAGGTTGGACAAAATTAGTCTGTACGTGCAATGTATTGGAAGACACATATAAGTGAATTTTGGAGGTACGAGAGGTTTTATTTATACTACACTAGGCAAAATATGCCCTATGCAGTATTTCTATCCATAAACATCCACACACAAATAACTGTTACGACAATGCAAATGCCAGTAGATAACAGGAAGTACACTTCACTAAGTGCAAATTTTACAATAACTAACTCTAAGGTTAATTAGTATTAGTTGATGTGTTATTGACATTCTTAAAAATAGATGTATGTGATCTTCCACATCCACAAAATAACTTGACACGTCGCTAAAATCGCAACTCATTGGCCAGATCATGGACCAAACCAAAATTGTAACTATTTCGAGACACATACACAAAGTGGAACTCCACAATCACTTTCAATGAAACACATCTAGGACATTAGTGGTGCAGTGGAGGACTAGGCGAACCCATATGGGGAAGTAGTACCTATTTGCATTCATTTATTATACAAAATATAGCCACTAACGTGAAAAACGTGTGTATAGATCACAGCTTATGGCTTACTTGGGATCAAGAACCAACTTTTGAACTTCTTTAATTGCCGAACTTGCTGCATATAATGATATTTTACCAACCTGAATCACCCGGTAGACATCCAAGGAAACTTCAGTCAATAACAATCCAGCAAACCAGAGATTAGGAGGGGCAAGAACATTTAGAAAATCTGACCTCCAATATTTGAAGCTTCATGTCATGGTCATTTGGAAGTCCACGAATTTCCTCAGACAATCTTACAGATTCACTCAGACTTTCAGGAGAAAGAAAATCAAGTCCCAACTCGACTGAGGACTGGAAAAAATAGAATAGAGAAAGTAGCAGTCAGTTTACATGCATAAGCTCTTCATGACATCAAAATATATGGAAAACCTATGGAAAAAGGAAAAGAGTGGCGCTTAGGTTCAGCCAAGATATTACAGAAATAAAGTTTGAGGAGGCCTAATGTGTATATACAGCGTATTCCTAGAAATGAGACGGCAACCAGAGGTAAATGGTAAAAATCAGATGCAGATAGAATGATCAGGGACGGACTTACATGGGGCCAGCGCAAATTTATTACTATATAGGTTATTTTAGTTAGTTTTAATATCAGTTAATTAAATAAAAATAATAATTATATTGTTTAATTTGAATAATTGTTTAATAAAAATCAACAGATGTATTTTTTAAGTGTAAACAACAGGGATATAGATTTTAATAAAATAGAATGAATGATTCAAACGTTATATCTTGATTATTCATTTTTGTAATTGAATCAATTTATTGATTTCATCAACATTATTCGTACTTTCTAGAATTAGAGTTGAATATTGTTGAAATTCTGGACTAATTAAAGGGGCCCAAAGTTGTGGTCCTACCTTTTTTATGGTCCAAATTTTTATTTTCTAATATAATGTGTTTGATATTTTTTAAAGTAGAGCCTAATATATAAGAGTTTGTTTTTCAGTCTCCTCAAAGTGTGCCTCATTTGGCACATACATTTTCACCCAATCAAGTATAATTCAAAAAAATTGCCCCCGTAAAATAAATTTACAGATTTAACTGTAGTTGGGCCCCCCTCGACAAAATTACTGGGTCCGTCACTGAGAATGATGACTAGGACACTTGAGAACCAACCACTATCGGTATGGTTGATTTACTCATACAGTATGATTCATTTACTGACTCATAAAATATGGTTAATTTGTTCATACAGTATTGTTGTGCACAATAAGCCTATTATGCACCTTGTGCACACAAGTTTTTGCCAAATTGAATATCTATTTTTCGGAAGCTTCTCCGATGGTCCAGTTAAATTCCTCTACCATTGTTCTTTAGTTCCAAAATTTCATTTCTTCGTTCTTCCCCTTTTTCATCCTCGCCATTAGCCATTAATGGTTTACTCTTCCATTCTTGTGTATTAGGCTATGGCAAGCACACTCATTTGTATTTAGGGTCCGCTTAGTTGGATAATTTAAGAATAGAGAATGAGAATGAATGTTGACTCATTTATATTTATGATGCTTGTACAAAATGAATAAGTTAATCAATATTTCATTTTATTAACAACTTCTTCCACATTATTCTATAGTATAATCAGTGGCGTATCCAGGATTTAGAAAATGGGGGTACAATAATTTTATTAGACTAAAAATATTATATAATATGATATGTTTTCAAAAAAATAAACTTCTTTACAAAGTAACAAGATTATCATAAATCTGTAACCTATTTTGTCATTCATTGCTATAATTGTAGGGAATAGATGATTGAAGTTGTTATGTCACGTCTTCCGCGACGACTCCCAATTAACGATAATGGAAGTGATTGATTGTGAAATTGGTGTGGAGTAAATGAAAGTCTTATCAAGATGCATTTGACAATGATGGTGACGATAAAATTGAATGTCAAAATATATAATTGATGTTGTAATTGAAAAAAGTTCATAGTTAGTGACAATCATTAGTAAGTTTTAAATATCATGTTGCATTCGATAATTAGACTAAAGATCGCAATTTGTTTTATAATTAACCAAAAAAATAATTCAAAAGAAAATGTTAAACATTAAGAAAACAACTATAACTATTTATTAGGTAGCCTAAGTTCACGACTTACTTAGAGGCATAAATGTTATTGAGTTCGACATAATGTCTTAATTATTTCACTAGCTTTAACATGCAAATCAAAATGTTAAAAGAAAAAGAAAAAACAATATTTGACTGATTCTCACATAAGAGAGATTCGAACCCGGGTTGCTCTAAAAACCAAAGAGCATGCAATTAGGTAAGAACCACTAGACTGCATCTCATATGTAGAGTATGATGCCATACTATTATATATATATATATATCTGTTTAATGAAGTTTGGGGGTACAATTGTACCCCTTGCTCCATTGTAGATCCGCATATAATTGACCCTTCATTCATACCTTGATGATTTGCAACTAAGTGGATTCTTAGTTCAAAGTAACTTAAAAAAGGAACTTGCATTTTTTTTTTCAAATGCAACATTAATTTGATTTTTTGATATATAATTATGTGCAATTACTTGATATATCTTCAAGAGTAGCTTTTCCTTCTCTTGTTTTGGTGGTTTTTTATCACCTAACTAGTAAATCTTCCGTGCGATGCACGGTTATGAAATGTTTTGTAGACCAACATGACATTAATAATGGATAGACTAAGAATTAGAAAATAGTCGAATTATGATTTAATTTATTTAGAGATACGTAAATAAACATAAACCCCAACATCAGCACATGTAATAATCAAAATTGAATATAATCCTTAACAAATAACTAAAATATATAAAATGTATAGACCATCTGTAGTCGCTCAAGACTTATGAAACATGGACACCTGGAATGTTGAGGGTGTAAAATACTTAAATCTAATGGAATCACCTTGCCGAATATTTGAGACGTCGATAAAATGAGACCAAACCGTCTACAATATAGTAAAAAATTTCATGGAGGATCACTCGAACATCATGCGACATATCCTGTGACATATCAAGCTTGAATTGTGTAGGAACTCCCTTAGAAAAGTTTAAGTAGAACTCTTCAGTAACAACCTACATTTATGGATAAGAAAACAGTTAAAACCGATAGACAAAAAATATTAGATTAAATAAATAAATAAAAATAGTTTTTATTTTTTTATTACAATACACTTCACATGCTTCTTCGTGTTGTATACCACATATAACTCCAGGAGGACAAGTCGATATGGATCTCACTTAACAAAATATCCATCGAGGACTTCAACGAATACATACATATCCAATTTTGATCCTATTTTATCTGTATGCGTGTACTATTTGATAAACACAGATTGTAAAATACCCGAAGATAATAGTTTGAGAATTTGCTATAATCGATTCAAATATGATAGTTATATTATCATCTGATTTGTTTGATTTGCTTAATTAACTCGTTTGATAAATGTCAGAGAGTTTGACTGATAAACCCGACGTTAGGAGTACGGCGGATGTTTATAGGTAGAAAGTTCGTCATTTTTCCCTCAATTTTTTATCGAGTAATTTTGCATGTTTTGAACTCTCCTAAAATAAATGGCAGAATTTTGCATTTTCATTTATAGGTAATATGTAATTGGAAGTATACAAATGAAAAAAAAAAAAAAAAAATTTATTAAGATGTATGATTTGAGCTCTCGCAAAATAAATGTCACCAACATATATAGTTAGAATTTGGTCGAATATCGTTACAAATCTTACTTACTAATGATTGAAGATTTTCCTTCAATATGGGAGTAGATTTTGACAGATTATGGCGAGTCACTTTTATATGATTGGAGACATTTCCTAAATATGACCAAGTAATTATTGACAGAATATCATTACAAATATGTCTAATATATGATTGGAGTATATCATTGCAAATATTACTAATATATGATTGGGATTTTCCTTAAATATGAGGGTAATTTTTGGCAGTTTATGACCAGTTTTGGCAGAATATAATTTAAATGTAGCTAATATATGATTGGAGATTTTTCCCTTATTTTAAAAGATTTTACCATAAATTTAATATTTCTAGATTTAGCAATAGCGTTTGGGCGGGAAAACCAATTATTTTTACTTATAGAGGGTTCCCCTTTATTATTAAGTAAGATGGTGCATGTCACAGCACGGATGCTATGCACCATAAACAACACTTTTCTTGCTTAGTAATGCCATAACTCACTTCTAACTTTATTTGGTAGTCATCACAAAATTTGGTTGGGAAAGTAAAACCTCGCGACTCTACTGATATTTCTGTCCATGTTCATAATTATATAGAAATATCGATACACATATAAACATGGTTATAGAAGGGAAAAATAGAGGCGGAGCGGTTTCTGGCCGCCTAGCACCTAGGCCGCCCATAAATTATTATTATTTTTACATTTTTTATTAATTATTTAATTCAAAAATTATATATATAGAAGATAATCATGATATATCATTGCAATCAATTTGTTTAATATTTTAAAAAAACTTCTAATTTTTTTGCTACGAAGGTTTGTATTTAAAAAAAAAAAAATCAAATACATAAACTTTATTATAAGAAGCCAACATAAAATTAAAATAAAAAGAGATCAACAGAAGTCAATTACTAAGTCCAAAACAATTAAACAAGACAATAATGTCGGCAAGACATGACAATAAGTCAATAACTTAATAAACTAAATGGAAACGATGTTTCAAGGCTTTTTTTAAAAATAAAAAATAAAAAAAATCGAAAAACGTTCAGACCGACTAGGCCAAAAAAACGCCTAGACCTTAATCGGGGCGGCCAGGGCCGCCTAACGCCTAGGCGGCCGCTTAGACCGACTTTTACATCCATGCATATAATTTTGAATATCAGAAAGTAGTAAAAGAACAAGGAAATGTTGGAGTATAAGTAAAGCTAGCTTTCTCCCTTTATTATGTAGGTTTGGACGGAAAAATTCCTTTTTACTAATTCTATAGATAAATAAATAAATAAATTAACATATTAATTAATATTTGCGAAGAAGCCTAAAATCACTTTTGTTTGTAACAAAATTAGTTGTTATCACCCAGTTCCCCAATTTCAAACATTTTTTAGGTCAAATTTTCAAACACTAATTTTTCGATAAAAATGAATTTAATCATTCCTTTAAAAGCACAATCAATTGCAAACTCCGGCGATTTGGTCACCTTTCGTCCTGTCACCGAAGGTCGGTGTATGAGAGAGAGTAGCAAAAAAAACACAGTTTAGTATTTTGAGAGAGAGAGGAGAGAGAGGGTTACTTTCCTAATCCTTTCCGCGGCGTACATTATTGACTCACCCATCTTCTTGTTAAATTACCCAGTCTACTTGCTGGGATTTTTCTCCTCCAATTCTCCTCCAATTCAAAGTTAGGATTTACCGGAATTCTACATTTTTTAAAATTACTGGCGGCAGTTTGAGATGATGACGGTGGAGGCAGACAAGGGATCGCCGGCTTCCGATTGGGATGAGTTGTTGAGATTAATGGGAAGCTCTTCTGATTTTCCACAGGTTGATTCTCATCTTCAAACTTGCATCTTTTTCTTTTTTTCTTCCAATTTTTAATTTGTGAAATCTGGGTTTTGTTGGATTTATAGCTTTGGTTTCTATGATTTGGTGTCTGTGGATGACGCAAGAGTGTGAATTTATTTCTTTGTCATGCTTAATTGATGATGAGTAGATATCTATTAGGAATCTTGAGGATGATGGTGTGTGCAGTACTGTTAATTGACTTAGGCAATTCATGCATGATGATTTGGTGTGAGTTCAACTGGCTTCTTGTATCTTTTTTTAGATATCTTTTCTTGGACTTTGTACGCCCATTCTTCTGAAAGTTGATCTGATATACCGTTTAACGTTCTGACACTTCGAAATTGATCACTAAAGATATCTAGCTGTGTGCGTGGACATTGATCTGACAGATGTGGCAGAAGCTTTCCCTTCTTTGCATGATTGTGACGAGTAACCGGGCAATGGGTGAACATCTTGAGAATTGTTTATAGGAGTGGGAGCCATTTTATTTGGAGTCTATGCTTTTGTCTCACGGCATTTTGCACTATATTGTCTTACAAACAGGAAATGCAAACAAAACAAGAAACTATGAAATTATCGTGTAAATGGCTTGCGAAGGAGTTGCTGCGTTATTTCTCATCTATTATTCTCTTTAGTTGTTCCATGCATCAACCACCTTCTTCGTTCCTTTCATCATCATTCAGTAGGCTTCTTTTAGTTTTATCTGGGTGCATGCTTGTCAGTCAAATATCTGGATAATTCAAGTGATGGAATGCCGCTTCACGATTAAATGTATTTCCTCATGGCCTATTTGCAGGATAGCGAGTTGGATAGTTTTCGTTTCATTGATGCCCTAACAGGTTGGTAAGCATTTTATCTCTTGTGCATTTTTCAAATCAAATTCCTATACCATGTGTCGTATTAGGTTCCTTTGGTTCTTATGTGTGGCATAAAGCAAAGTATATACGTGAGTAGATGTTGTTGGAGGAAGGCACTTGACACTTGTTTAGAAATCATATGTTTTAAGTGACCTGTATTTCAGAAAATAACATTTTTTTCTTCATAAAGCCTGCATTCATTGCCTTTGGTTAACTTAAACCAATTTATCTGGTTGTATCTTTGTATCAAGAAGATGGAAGAAGCTAGCATTATTCTCTTTTCGGTGTTCCATATTTGGTCCAAGTAAAATTATCAGATTTTGTCTTGATAGGAGTGCAGACTTCAGAAGTTCCATGGAGAGAAGACATACCAGGATCTGGTGCTATATCTTCTCAGCACAAGTTTGAAGCCTTAGAATCTAAGAGGGCATATTCAGATGGTTTTGTGGAACCTGCTTGGAATTCCAGCTTTGAACCTTCATCTTGTGTGAGTCAGGGAAATGACCTTTTCAATGCACATGAGTTTCTCTTGACTGATGATCAAATATCACGATTTGGTGTGGCACCTCCACAAGACCACTTTGAACCCTCAGTATCTTGGAGGGTATGTTCTGATGGTTCCAGTCGACCTCGGGAGTCCGGCTTTTCATATGATGAAACGCTTGAACCTATATTACAGATTAGCCAGGGCAATGGCCTATTCAATATGCATGGTGGTGATGGTTCACATAATGCCCCATCTTACGGAAATTATTGTAAGGAGGTTCCATTTGAGACGCCAAATTACGGAGAGAGATTTAATTTCAATGTTGCCAGTCATATCATTCATAATCAACAGTCTTTGGACAAAAATGGCAGTTATGAAGCTCCATATGAGATAACCAACTATGACATAACATCTTGTCTTCCTGGTTTTGATCATCATGTTCATAACCGAGATTCTTCAGATTTCAGTCACCTGAACCAGGAATATCTGGTTGAGAACATCGCCAAGCCTGGAACGATAACTGAGCTGAATAAGCCTTCTGATACTTTGTCAGATGAGTACAGAAAAATACAAGGCTATTTCAAGGTCAAGAAGAAGATTGATTTGGTTCCATCTTGCGGCATTTTCTCTAGAGCTTCTGAAATAGTAGATGGTGCAATTTATGGGGGTCCACATGAGCAGTCTGCTAGTGGCGGCAGGAAGTTTTCGTCATCCAAATGTTTACCGTCGGTTTCTTCTAAGAATTATGGTCTCCAATCAGAAGATGAACCAAAAGAAAAAAAAATTAAATCAAATAGAGCTCTCCCTTTTCTTCGTATGGCTAGTAAACTTCCAATCGAGAGTTCTGCCTTTACTGCTTCTGGTCAACATTCTATTCTCCAAGTTACTGAGTATCCTTGTTCACTGCCTGCCCCTTCAACTAAGGCAGAAGTTGATGCCCTGAAGACGGAAAATGAGGCGTCAAAGTCCAAAGACAGCTGTCTTCCAGAAATCAATCACCAAGGAGTTCAGAATAACACACTTGATCAAAGCAATGTTGATGATGATTCTGATTTATGTATCCTTGAGAATATGAGTGCTCCAGCTCCTTCAAATCATACTACACCAAGTGAAAAGTTGGGCGCTTCTAAACCTTTGACATCAAGCCGCCCGGGCAACCAGATAGTAACAACTCATGCAAGGCGCAAACCAAATAACGAAAGGGTTATTTATCGAGTTGCATTGCAGGTGAGTTCTCTGTCCAGGCCTCTGGTGTTTCTGATTCCTCAAATATTTTCCATAGTTCAATTACCTCAGTTATATGGAACTCCCATTATACAGCCAAAAGCTTGTTATTGTTGGGTTGTCTGTTTTATCATACCATCTGTCCTTCGCCCTCCCCCCTCCTGGAACTGCAAGCAAAACAGACAGTAAAAGGTTCGAGTATTTTGTCCCTGGGAAATGATCGCTAACCTGAAATTGTGATTGACTACTGCTCTCTCTAGATTGAGATGCCATTTTCTGCATTTTAGTTTAACTAAATCTAAATGCCCAAAATGTATCTTGTAATTCATATGATAATAGGTTTGGTTGGCTTATCTATTAGAAATAGATGGTGTCTTTCACATTTAAATATTTTCCCCATTTTCTTGAAGAAGTCTGCACTACAATATAAGAAGTCTGCACTACAATATAGTTTCACTAAGGGATGGTGGGGCCAGAAACCTACTTTATCCATTCTTGAATAATTCTGCCAATTTAAACCAAGATATCTGTTTTCATCCAATTTATTTAGCTTTTGCGGCAGTTACCTCTAGAAGAGGTGAAGTATAATCTATGTTCCTGGTAGAGAAATAAGTTCCTTCTGTATAGTTCACTTCTCTTTTGAATTTAATCAAGCTTGATGTTGGTTGTTTCAAATGGTGTTGGGGTCTGTGTTTAATGTAAACATATCTTGGTGGGTTCTATATCTGTAATCATTTGGCTATCTTTTGTCCCGCCCTACAAAAGCGGGATATGGACTTCTAATTTTATAGTGGTACTACTTTACCGAATTTGGGCACATAGAACATTCTGAAGATCAATTTTCACTATTTTCATGTTCTTATACTGAGGTTGTGTATTTTCTGGTGCAAAATAATTCACAGTATTTCCTGAAGTGCTAGTATTTGTCTTCAGTGATTGGTCAAATTTTGCATCTATTGCAGGATCTTTCACAGCCAAAATTGGAAGCCACTCCACCAGATGGTGTTTTATCTGTGCCGCTACTGAAACACCAGGTATATAATGTTCATTTGATTTTCCGAAGATCACAAATTTTTGATGTTTTATATTGATTCTTAGATTTTTGGTCTATAAGCAGAGCTACGATGTAGGAACAATATTATATAACGCCTGATTTTACTCTAATCGATAGTATAAGTTGATTCTTTCTTTTTCAAATTTGTCTTTCACAATTTTTTAGTGCTCGTCTGATGGAACTTTTGCTTTGTCTGCTTGAAGACAGAGCTGAACGAATCATATATATACACACACACACACACACACATATATATATATATTTGGTATTGAATGTTGTAATTGAGACCCTGAATCTCGCTTTCTTGAAGCTCTTTGAAACTATGCTAAATATTTTTATTTGTCTTTGTAGAACATCCGATAATTGACTGTCCGCGTTATGAATAAGATTTTTCATAGAAATATCTCCGGCTGTGAAAAATGGTCACTATGATGACTTTTGTCACAATGATTTGTTAGAAAGGAATCGGAAATTGCAAGTTCTGCTCGTAACTACTTATTCAGGAGCAGGACTAATTTCCTTATTGATTTATGTAAGGCTTATCAAATGGAAATTTTTGAAGACTCTTGCATTGGTTTTTGAAAGTTTGTATCCATGCTATCTACCATACTAATCTTTACTTGGCTAACACTTCGGGGTGCACAATTTTCTCCACGAGTGAGCTGCACTTTATCATAGTCACAACTATCGCCGAGAAATTCAATTTCTCGCGCTTTTTATATATAAAGTATTAAATCAGTTAAAATCGCAACATTTTCAAAGTATCGCGAGATTTATGTTTTTTTCACGAGAAACACATTTTTCTCGCAATATATTGGTATGGTATGTGCAAAATTTTAATGGCTCCGAATGTGAGCGCTGGGACATGAGCCAAAGTGAGGGCCAATGACACATTTGATGACTTTGTGGAATGTGTTTAATCCTTAAAGCATTGTATTAAACAGATTTTTTTTGTGCACATTCCTTGAAATTTATAATAGACTCATTAAACCTTCTCAATATATATATATATATATATGTATATATATATATTATAATAGACTCATTAAAAGAACAATAAAGTTGCCCTATGATAAAGAAACAAAATGTTCTTTTAAACAATTTAAACACACTAACGTGTTATTATTTTAACAATTATTTTTTTGATAAAAAAACAATTACTTTTAGAATCAAATATTGTAAAGTTTCATGATAACATAATTAAAAAGAAATCCTCCAAAGATCCTGATTAAACAGCAAGAACATAGATACAAATAAAACATTTACAAGGACAAGTGAATTACCTTTCTAAAGTTTTGAATATTAATTTAGAATCACCCGTTAAACTATTTCCTACTTATTAAAGTTAGAGATATTCAATAACAGAAATCTAAATGCAAAATTATTAAACTTCAATTCTTAAATAAAATTAAATATTAAGTTGATCAGTTAAATTAAATATCAAATTGATATATTCTGAATTGAGTAATTAAAGTTTAGCTGAAGTTAATTAGTAACAATAAGTAATTGGGAATAAAAATTAATTAGCGTGTTAGACTCGATTAATTCCCGAATAATACCCGTATCTTGGTCGATGCAGTGAACTTTTCCTGATTTACGCCGTTTTATTCCCAAATAAACCCGGATTACGAATTATTAGTGATGCCGAATAAAACCCGTTTCCGGATTTTGTTACTATGCACATTATATGGTATTATCAAGGTGTACAAGCACATTTGAAAAAATTCTACTCCCAAGAAGGTGCAGTTCTTCTCTTGGCTGGCTATCAAAGGCAAAGTACTAATTAGTGATGTAGTACATAGGCATTTCCAAATACGACGCTATCCCCGAGTTGGTGCGTTCTTTGCAAGAGAGATGCAGAAAGTTTGGATCATCTTCTGATCCATTGCTAATTTGCCTCCGCCTTGTGGAATAGATCATTAAAGTAACTAAATTTTTCATGGGTTATGCCTCGGAGTATTAGGGAGATGGTTGAACATAATCCGGGCGCTGTGGTCAATAAGCGGGCGAAAAACCTATGGCAAGCTATGATCCAAACGATTTGCTGGTCCATATGGCTTGAAAGAAATAAGAGGACTTTTGAGGATGTAGAGGACTCTTTAGAGGACGTTTGGGCAATAACTAGTTATGGGATGGCTTCTTGGATTTCAGTCTATAAGGTTTTGGGAGTTTTTGCGTTTCAGATTTAAATAGAGAGTCAAACATTATACTAGCTTAGATTGATATGCCTGATGTAAATTAGTGATGGGAAACCTCTTCCCATGGAGGTAAGTTTTTAAGCCATCATTAGAAGTCTGTTTCTTATCAAAAAGAATAAAAATATATGGTATTGTATAATGTTCACTTTGCCTGTGACTTGACCTCAAAAAAAAAAAAAATTTGCCTGTGACTTGAATACTTCTTTCACACTTTTTGCATAATGTTAGAGGTGCCATGAACATTCTCTTGTGATTATGTCAAATTTTACCATTTATCAATAGCACCATTTAGCTTACATGACATACGGAGTATGTGTCATTTACATTACCTCTACTGATTCTAGTTGAGTTTCTTGACAGAGAATTGCTTTATCTTGGATGGCTAAGAAGGAGACGAAGAGTGCATGTTGTGCTGGTGGGATTCTTGCAGATGATCAGGTTGCTGGGGTTTTGGTGATTTTAATTTTTGTTTCGAGGTAAATATATTGGTAGTTGCTGAAACTACCTTGGTCTTCACTTTTGGCAGGGACTAGGGAAGACAATATCAACAATTGCGCTTATTCTGAAGGAGAGGTCCCCGTCATCTAAAACACCTAAGACAAATGTAAGACAAAGTGAGGCAGAGATGTTGAATTTGGATGATGATATAGATGATGGAGCTGTTGCAGAAGGAGCTGAACCTCGTCGTGCTAGTGGATACCCTATTAACAATGGTACTAAGATAACTCTGCAAGCGAAGGGCAGGCCTTCGGGTGGCACTCTTATTGTATGTCCAACAAGTGTACTCAGGCAGTGGTCTGAGGAGTTGCACAGTAAAGTAACTAGGGAAGCTGATCTTTCTGTTCTAGTGTATCACGGAAGCAGCCGTACCAAAGATCCTCTTGAGCTGGCTAATTATGATGTGGTAGTTACAACATATGCTATTGTGAGCATGGAGGTGCCAAAACAGCCTGTCGTTAATGAAAACGATGATCATATAGGTTCTTCTTTTAAAGATTCTTCATCTTGTAGAAAAAGAAAGTCCTCTATGAGTAAGAAGAGTAGGAAAGGACCTGACAACGAATTACTTGAAAATGTATCTGGTCCTCTTGCCCAGGTTGGATGGTTTAGGGTTGTGTTAGACGAGGCTCAGAGTATTAAGAACCATCGAACTCAAGTAGCTAGGGCTTGTTGGGGTCTTCGTGCTAAACGCAGGTGGTGCTTATCAGGGACACCCATCCAGAATGCAATTGACGATCTTTATAGCTACTTCAGATTTCTCAGACACGAACCATATGCAGTCTTTAGAACTTTCTGTGAGCAACTAAAGGTGCCGATTCATAGAAATCCAAGGAATGGTTATAAAAAGTTGCAAGCTGTGCTGAAGACTGTAATGTTGCGCCGAACAAAAGGTAAGATGTCATCAGTTTTAATTTTCAATTTTCTGCAATTATGACAAATTGATAGCCATCTTGATCTTTCTGGCCTTTTTTTTTCTTCAAGTCGCTTCCTCGCTTTAGGCTTTGTTCCTTGTAAGTACTGATCTTTGCAAGCCCAGCCTTCAAATATGTGGGGCTATTTTATAAGGATGTCAGCTAGTGCGATTATGTAGAATTTATTTGTAAATTGGTTAGGGTCCATAAACTATGACTGTGTTAATGGCTTGTCTTTGTTGTTAGATTTTAATAGTCATGCCGTGGAAACTATGTTTTCTGGTAGTAAAATGTATGCTTTAGTTACTGGTGCTGAATATTGACAAGAGTCATGTATATGCTGGCCTTGTTATTCCATTTACTTCGTAGGACTGTGTGGAACAGGAAGAATGGACACGCATGTCATGATTGCAATGATTTATTTTGGGTTATATTAATGTATGCACCAGCATTTCTTCGTCAACTTTATCATTGCAAGTAGTTATGATCGGAAAGTGTGTCCACCAGTTTGAAGGTTTTGCTCGTGTCCTCAACCTTTATGCGGCGTCCATCCTTTAGCAGCTTGATGTTATTTGTATTTCTCGATTCAGGTACTCGAATTGATGGAGAACCAATTATTGATCTCCCACCCAAAACTATACAACTGCAAAAAATTGATTTTTCCAAGGAGGAGCGTGATTTCTACAGCAGGCTCGAGGCTGATTCACGCGCTCAATTTGCAGTATGTTTTCACTTCTATCCCGTGATCTCTTGTAATATGAGTATCATTGGTGGCTCTGGACTTTAACATCTGTTTTGCATAGGAATATGCTGCAGCTGGCACCGTCAAACAGAACTATGTCAACATATTATTGATGCTTCTGCGGCTTAGACAAGCTTGTGATCACCCTCTTCTAGTTAAGGGCTCCAGTTCTCCTTCCAAAATGGATTCCTCCATTGGGATGGCAAAGAAACTTTCTCGGGAGAAACAAAATTTCCTTCTGAGTTGTTTGGAAGCCTCCTTGGCCATCTGTGGCATTTGCAATGTAAGTGGTTTTTTTAAGTAGCACTCATCATTTCTCTATGAACATAAATGCTGTGTCTTCTCTCCTCTATGCATTACAGTTTAGGGTTTGTAGAACGATGTTCTTGCATTTGAGGGTTTTCATTATTCTTGTAAGCTAATCTAGATGCATGTATCAAGAAAGCCTCGGGTGAAGTGCTCTCTAAGCTTTTTTGTCAGTTTAGAAACTGAGAAATGCGCCACATAATCTGGATGCAGATGCAGGGTGGGGTCACACGACATCATCGTTAAATGTTACGGAGAGGAATTATCACAAACTTCGGATTCTTGATTGTGTTCACAGGCCTGTAATTGAAATTTTGCGAAACTTAAGAATAATCACCGATTCTGCCCATATTGTGTGGTGGAATGATCTTAAGGAGTTTTGTGACAAACCCGACTGATTAATCTTTCCGACCAAAAAGATAGTCCCCTTCTAAGTTTCACGAAAATTAAGAAATTCATTTGTTAAAACTTGGAAATTCCTGGTATACCCTCGTTATATAGTTAAACAAAGTATGTTAATTGTATATGTAATTTTAATGAACATTAAATAGGGATATATATTAGGTAATTCCCTCTATCTGCATATGCTTTTTGTAAGGGGATTCCTCATCCCTATTTTTATTAATAAAGTTTCTTTTGTTTCTTATAAAAAAAAAATCGGGATATATTAGGGAAAATAAACTAATAATACCCTTTATAAGGCAAGTGGACTATCTTTTTAGGATATCCAAAAAGGAAACGGGGCTATCTTTTTGGGATGGAGGAGTTAAGTCATCCCCTTTTTTATTACTTCGACTTTTTATTAATATTAACACTATTCTACATTAATGACTGCTCTCAGAAGTGTAATAATGTCTCCCGAGAACTACGTACATTGTTATTATTTCGCTTCAATTTGTGTCTCATTGTGCTCTTCGTCTGATTTTGCTTAAAATGAGTGTTTACAGGATCCACCTGAAGATGCTGTGGTGACTGTATGCGGGCACGTGTTTTGTAATCAGTGCATATGTGAACATGTAACAGGCGATGACACCCAATGTCCGACCAAGAAATGCAAAACTCACCTCACCAAGTTGTCTGTATTTTCCACGACCACACTACGGATGGCTCTATCTGATCAGCCAAGTTTAGATAATACTACCAATTGCTCTGATTCCAGAGTTGCTGAGCGTCATGCGTTTGGTAGTCCCGAAGATTCTGCAAAAATTAGGGCTGCTTTGGGAATCTTGTCGTCCCTGTCCAAATCACCGGATTCCTCCGAACATATTGAAGGAGGTTTTGATTCAGAAAAGTCGCATCTTGATTCCAAGGGCGACAACAGTACATTGGACATGGATATAGACATGGTCAGTTCAGTTAAAGCTGCGGGGGAGAAAGCAATTGTGTTCTCCCAGTGGACAGGGATGTTGGATTTACTCGAAGCTGGTCTAAAAAGCTCGTCCATTCAGTACCGTAGACTTGATGGTACGATGCCTGTTGCTGCCAGAGACAAGGCTGTCAAAGATTTTAATTCCCTTCCTGAGGTTTGTCAGACTCGTGTCATTTTGGTGATCGATTCACTTTGCATCTCGAAAAACTCTTGTCTGATTTTATGTGCCCTCTTCAGGTATCGGTCATGATCATGTCTCTGAAGGCTGCAAGTCTTGGACTGAACATGGTAGCAGCTTGTAAGGTGCTCTTACTGGACCTGTGGTGGAACCCGACGACGGAAGATCAAGCTATTGATAGAGCACATCGTATAGGGCAGACACGCCCTGTTTCAGTTTTTCGACTGACTGTGAAGGATACAGTGGAAGACCGCATTTTGGCCCTACAGGTACTTTCTCTCCCTCTGTCCCTTTTTCTCATACCAGCTCCCACCGAAAGAGCACGTAGTCAGGAAGATGCATTTGACAAAGAGGGTATTTGGATGATTAGGAGCTAAGCTTTCAAAATGTATTTGACAAAATAAGATGTTAAACAACTTATAAAATGTAAAAATAAGCTCTTAAAACTTATAAGCTGCAAATAAAATAAGTTCCTCTACTCCATCTTATTTTTTAAGATCTTATAAGTTACACTAAAATTTCACATACTACACACACTACACACTTCACACATTTCACACACACCACACACACTAATTAATTTATAAGCTCTTTAAACAACTTATAAGATGTTAGAAATAAGTTTAGCCTAACACCCTTGTAATCTGATCCACTGTTTCCTTTTTCCCCAGCAAAAGAAGAGAAAGATGGTTGCTTATGCGTTTGGAGAGGATGAAACTGGTACCCGGCAGAGTCGACTAACAGTGGAAGACTTGAAGTATCTATTCAGGGTGAACTAAGGGATCTTTACTCAGTAATTCTTTGTGTATTCTTTATTTTGCTAACAGAAGCAGCAGCATTTTTTCACTTAAAGCTTCAGAATGGATAGTGAGAAGCTTTAGCTGACAGCTACATCCACTCTATTTTTCTGGAAGATTTTCCCAGCCAGCGAAGAGATCCGACTTTTTGGAGATGTGTTTTTCTACATTGCCTGGCTGGCCCGGCCCTGCACTGCCTTTCCCTGCCCTGCTCTGTATATCAATCAAATAGCAGAGAATAGGTACCTTGAGGGAAGAACACTGAATGGTATGAAATATTTGTCATGTTTTCCTCCCCTGAAGGGTCTCTCGGTTGGTTGGAAGAGATGATAATTTTATGGATGATGCACAAAAAGGTTACTTGCAATCATTGTTAACAAGTTTCTGTTTATTTATTTACTTACTAATATTGTTAGAGCAGTGCTGTTTTCTTGAATCTCAAAAGATAGTTGTAGGGTTGGCGTTTCGTTAATTTTGCATCACTGTGCATACTAATTAACTTTATACATCTTATTCTAGAAAATGGTTGCTGAATGCATTGCTCTTGATGATGATGATGATGATTGCATTTTTTAGAAAGAAAGAAAGATAATGATAATGGTAATTCTGTTGTTCATGTCTCCTTTATGTGAACTAATTGGGGAGCAATTGGAAGAGGATAAGAAATCCGAGTCTTCGTTATGCAAATAATGGTCCGTTTGTTTAAGATTGGGCTCAGTAGATTTAGAGGATCGAATCCCAATAAAAGATACTCATTAACTCCCTCAGTCAGGTTTGACCCAGAACTCTCCAGTCTTAAGCAAACGGATTCTTCCTCCAAACAATTGATGATTGATCTCACATGGAATGTTAGAGGTATTGGAAACAAAAAATCTAAACTTATTCGAAAGACCTTATTTAGAAAAAGAAAACTGATATTTGTGCTAAGTTGGAATCAAAATGTGGTACTCTGGGCCCTTTCTTGATTCATTCTTCTGGGTTCCAGTATGTCTTGGTTAATACAATGCCAAAATTTGGAAAGATCCTATTAAGTTGATTTACTTTTCTCTTGTGATCAGATGATTGATGTTGAAGTTTTTTATAGCGCTCTTGATTGTAAATTTTTCTGCTCTTTTGTGTATGGAGCCTGTGGATGAATTGTAAACTTTGGCAATATGATGAGATTGTGGTTTGGAGGATGCTGGCTTTGTTGGGCTTCCTTTTATCCAGATAATCCAACTGATCCCCATTTGATTCTCCTAAAGCAAAAGCAGGCTGCATCTCCGTTTGCTCTTTCCCCGGTAATATTGTTGGAGACAAAAATCAGCTTGTAAATGGACTGAGGGAAGAAGAGAAAATTACAGTATATTTCCATGCATTAGTTAAGAAAAAAAAGTTTTATAATCGCATTACTGAGATAATGGTTGATATCATTCCTGTTATTGGGCCTGAAACTATTAACTCTTCTGCTTGTGAGCTTTTCAAGGATTATTTACTTCTGAAGGCGATCGATGCCATTGATTCGTGCACGACTCCTACCTTACAAAAGGTTCATGATGTTGTTTTTACTTTTTAGTATGGGCGGGGATAACATGGCAGAGTCTGATGATTTTTTTTGCCATGTTTAATAAATATTGCTGGAACTTGGTTAAAGAGGAATTGCTTGAGACTTGGAACTTGAAGATATAATATTAAAATGTTTACAAGTCCATGTTAATTGCGATATATATAAATATAGAGCTGGTCTTATGTGAGACCAGCCCAGAAACCCAATTTTGACATCAAAATCAAATATAATTCGATATCAATGGAATAACATAATTTGTTAGTATTGAGGTATTTTCATCCGATGATAAGAATGATTAAGTACTCTCCATATTAATTTTGATTTTCTTATTCAAGTATGATTACAAAACATACTTTATAAATATATCTGAAGCGAACTCACCTCCTTACAACTATGAACTAATTACCCCCCAAAAATTATAAAAAATAGAAAACTAAATAAATTTGGAGATCTAATATTAAAATGTTTGCGAGTCCTTGTTAATTGCGCAATATATCTAATATATATAAATCCCCTACCTATAAAAGTGTGGGTGTTTCTTACAAAATAATGTATGGACAAAAATATCCCTATATCTATAATTATAAGTTAAGGTTAAATAAGTAAATTGTTATATAATTAAGTTGCACTAATTAATTCCAATTCCAAGACAATAATGGTGAAAATATAACCTATATCAATTGATATTATAAAACCCTCATAAAAACAAAAACAAAAACAAAAACAAAAGGAATTACCTATAAATTTATATTTAAGTTCTTATTACATGTCGTAATATGATATATTTATATTTATTAGTATTAGGTTAGTTTGGATTTTTGAAAATGAGATTTTAAGTGGGTGTTATTATATTCAATTTAAGTTTATTTGGTTGTTTTCTAGATTAAGTTTATAGAGTAACACCTTTCAATTTTTATGAAATTATTTTCCAAATCATTGATGCAGGCAGGTATTGTAATATTCACGACCAATAACTTTTGCACTTCAAATTATGTTTGAATCATGTAACCTTCTCCTAATTAATTAAATGAGAAATGTGATATTTCACCATTAAACTGGATGGTTAAGATGCCTATCAGAACAAATCTTGAATAAGAATTGAAATATATTAAGAAGGGTAAATGAGAGTTCAATAATTTTGATTTATAACTTAACTGTTTTTAAAAAATTAAATAAAGTTAATTCCATATTAAATTATATCATAAGAGTTTGCTAACCGTATATCTATCATAAGCATATACTTAGTTGATGTGATTTATTTTTATTATTTTAAGCCAAGGATTCTGAAAAATTTAACATTTTTACTTTTTCAATTTTAACGATGCAAGTAAAAACTATATAATTTTAGAGAAAATTAATAATAATTTTATTGATGAATCTTCAAGCTAATAAAGTGAGTTACAATAACATAGGTGGTAAGAAATATTTGTAGTAATTATTATTTTAATTGTGCCATATCTTTTAGATGAAAAGTTTGAAAGGGAGTAAGCACTTATGTAAGAATTTATTTGATATTATTTTCATCATTTTTAAGTTAAGGATTATCGATATTTCATATATATATATATATATATATATATATATATGGTTTTTAATTAACTATGGATGTATATATTTCAATTCTCTAGGGAAGATAAGAAGAATTATAAATTAATGAGGAGATTTTATAATTAATATATTTAATATTGGTGTTTAATAAAATTATAAGCAAACATGACAAACATTTTAATGTACTAAATTATTGTTTCCTTTTTTTGTTGGATAATTTAATTTAATTACTTAGTTGAGTCATGCCTTATTCTGGAAAGTTTAATAAGAGTTTCATGTGATGGAAAAAAGTAAAAGAAACATTGTGTCTGATTTTAAATAAATCTAAACGAAATATATATATAGGATGAAAAGTTCACTTCAAAAACGAATTACATATTTGCAAAGAAAGGGGAAGGAGAAACACCAAAAATAATTTTGTTATTAGTCAAAGAAAAGGTAAAAAAAATCACAATAGAAATAAGTAGGTCTCCAAGAACCATTCAAGGATTTTAGAAGGTCTTTAGTTTGAACAAACAAAATTAATCACTTAAAATTATTACATAAATATATATCTTTGTGACTTATTAACTTTGATATCTAAATTAATTGGGTTGAAACTCAAAATATAAAGTCCACTAACTTTTTGGTTACATACATTTAGCAATTTTTATTAGAAAACATTGATATTCCACCTACGATAGAATTAAAAGAAAATATCGAAGAAAGCATAAATAAGCGCTTACACATATAGTGTGATAATAAATCACACAAAGAACTATTTTGTGTTGATGGAAAAAAAAAAGGGTACCGAAAGTATTCTAAATATATTTAATCATCTAATTAATTCTTTAGTCATGGAACTCCATGAATTTTTCTAGCCTATTTAATCAAAGCATTAAAAAATATATAGTTTTGAAATTCATGTGTATAATGGACAACGCAGTGAACATAGAAAACTAGAAGTCTAAGAAAAAATAAAAATAAAAGAGAACAAAAAATGTCATGCATACACAGAAATAAGACCATTTACACAGCATGGTCATTTATCAAGGAAAAAATTCTTTAGTTTTGTTGTTTTTTAAAAGAAAATGTCCCTGATTATAAATCAATCTAAACTAAAGAAATATACTCTCTCCATTCACAAATAAGTGTCATTTTAAACTTTCAAGTGGAATTTAAGAAATTATGGGATAGACAACAATACCCCTCCTCCAATTTTCTCTCCATCATTTTCTTTATTACCATAAATTTCTCAAAACTTTCTTTATTTAATATTATAAATATTTGAATGGAAATTTTCCTAGATCTAAGGACAATTTTGAAATAAATATGCGAAAAATTCTAGAATGACACTCTTTAATGATTTTCCTCTAATGACACTTATTTGTGAACAGATGGAGTATATATGTGTGTATATATATATGTATATATATATATATATATTCAAAATACATATGAAAATAAAGATATAATAAATTAAAGGAGCTTCATGTAATTAATTTAAAAGATAAAGGAATATTGGGAACAAAAATTATTATGATTATTAATTATGGTTTTACAGCATATATCTTTAGGATAAAAAGTATACTTAAAAAATTATTTTTAAATTTGCAAAGAAAGAGGAAGAAGAACGAAAAAAATGGAGTAGTTTTTTATTACTCTAAAAAAAGTGAAAATTTACAAAATAGAAATAAGCAGGTTTATAAGTAAATATTAGAACGTCTTTAGTTTAAGTAACTAAAAATTAATCAAGTAGGAGATAATATGTATATTTGTGGCTTATTAGCTCCGACATCTAAAAATTATTTGGTGAAACTCAAAATTAGTCCTCTAACTATAAAGCTTAGTAACTTTTTGATTCTGTACATTTAACCATTTTTACTAGAAATCATTGACAACATCTAAATATAGAATATTTTAAAAAACAATGAAAATCCGAGGTAACATAAAATACGAGCTTACGTATATAATGCGATAATAGATCAAGCAAAACCTCTTTTGTATTAATACAAAAAAATAGAACCGAAAGTATTCTTATTATATTTAATCATTTAATTAAATCTTTTAATCATAGTACACCAAGAGTTGTTTTAGAAAGTTCTAAAAATATAATTATGAAAATTCATGTATACCATATGCAACACAATGAGCTTTACGACCTAGAAGCCTAAATTAAAAACAAAAACAAAAAGAATAAAATTTATAATAATCCACGCAAACACAATTATAAGACCTTACATGTTGCACGATCATAAACCAAGCAAAAACTTTTTAAGTGTTTATATTTTTTTCTATAATTAATATATATATATATATATATATGTATGTATATATATTCTAATTCTTAGTTTATTTAATTATCTGTTATTTCTTTTTTTATAGTGCACCTTAATTTATTTAGTCAATTTAATTTAATTAAATTATTATATATTTGTTTTTATATATTCACGTGTACCACGTGCAGCGCACGTGAAACTTTACTAGTAAAAGAATAAAGAGAGAGAGAGAATCTTGCGTGATGAAGAGGACACGAAGGAAACTTAATTTTGAACATCAAAATAAAATATAATTCAATATTAATGGAATAACAGAATGAGTATTACGGTATTTCTCTCCGGTGATGAGAATGGTTAAGTAATCTCCATGCTAGTTTCGATTTCCTAATTCGAGTATGATTGCAAAACAGACATTATAAATATATCTGAAGCAAACTCATGCCTTATATTTTAATTAGTACGAATACAAAGGAGAGAAATAATATAGTATAGAAATTAATGACACACTCTTGTTATTATTCGTCAGGTGTGGCAGTACAATCTCGAATTTGCGTTCAATTCATTCAACCTAGTCTAAGCCAAACTCCTTTATATATCTATGGACACCGAATTTCCCGGTACCATATTTAATTCTCCCCATGTATCCTCACTTCCTCCTCCCAAAATTTACTCGGCCATGAAGGAATGTTGACAAGCTCAATCTCATCCAACTTGGCTAGACTCTCTCTGACACCCACTGTAAGCCCCATTTTGGCACCGAATTCCATTACGTATGACAATTCAATTTTCGGGATTTCAACTGCGAACGGGGTGCACAAAATCCAAATTCCATATCCTACTCACACGTTGAGGTATCAATTTCACAATAAACAAGTATTTTGGCGTCGACTTTAGTGTTTTCGTCGTTTTTCTTAAGCAGTCTAATTTGGGTCGGAGTCAAAACCAGACGTGGATTACTTTCCACGGGTTCCATGACTTTGAACTTATGATCAAGATTCTGAAACACAAGCAGCTGCACAACGAATTTTAGGTTTTCATGTTATTGGTCGGACTTTACTTCGGATCACAGTTATGATTTGAAGCCCATAGCCCTAGAACTCACGGCATGGTGGCCTAGAAAAGGCGTCAACGAGCTTGAGCTTCGAGAGGATTGTTGGGAGAAGCCATCAGACAGGATAAGATACTTTACTTGGAATACAAGTGTTCATGGAATTTAAAAAAATGATCGCTCCAGTACTTCCATAATGGATAAGTTCAATCACAATTGTATGGACTGACAGTGATTCTTTGATTTTAAAAATTTGTTCTTTTAAAAATTTATTCTTCACCTTTTATGTATGGTAGGTCCATGTAGCAATTTGAGCGACCTGACCTATCGAACCAATGCTATATTTCGGGTTGTCTTGCGATACATTGAACTTTTGGTCCATCGAGTCGGGCTTATCGGGCCAAGATTTCTGTGGTCCATCGATTCAGGCTGATTTTGCCACCTCTAATGGAAAACCTCAGCTTTGTTTGCAATGCAGTAATTTAATAGACCCATTATATTAGTCTTCTCTTTTGCATTTTCAATCTATATATGAAAGAATTTTTGTTTTTTCCATCATAGTTATGGAAATAAATGCCTTTCTTTTTTCTGTGACATCATATTTATTATTTATTACTTTTTTAATGAAAGATGTTGGCAAAGGCACATGCATAGTGAAAGAGATGGCTTCCTCTCACCCCACTTGCTATATATTCTGCATGATCGGATTTTTGTTATAGGGTACTCGATGTGGTGGGTGCCTTGCCCCCCCAAAAACCTAACTCAAACCCACCCCTATAAAGGCACATGCATACTGAAAGAGATGGCTTCCTCCCACCCCAATTGATATATTTTCTGCAACATTAGATTTTTGTTATAGGGTACTCGATGTGGCGGGTGCCCTGCCCCACAAAAACCTGACCCAAACCCACCCCTATAAAGGCACATACATAGTGAAAGAGATGTCTTCCTCCCACTTGCTATACATTCTTGTCAAAGAATTAATTCTGCTACCACTTACAAGAGAGTCATGGGATGTGCTGCTACTGCTAGTGAGTAGTACCAATTTCAGTTGTTGAATTACTACTACAACATATAGATTACTCAGCCAAAGCTAGCTCATGTTTTAATGGCCTATCCAAAACAGTTGTAGAATCAAGTTATAGTGAATGATGTATTGTTTGGTCAAGTGTGTTGATGCCAATCAACTAAGGATGTCTCTATGGATTATTCCAAAGTATCGATCGTCATTTTCATATCCCGCGGAGTAGAATGTAATACGATACGATAGAAACAAAGACAGGAAACAGGTTCCCTATAGCCCCTTTTTCCTGAATAAGTCAAATCTCCCCCAGTAGGATTCGAACCTACGACCAATCGCATAACAGCCGACCGCTCTGTTGATCAGAAAAAAGATCAACTAAAAGCAAGATAATTTTTGCATGACCAACCTTCCAGATTCCCAACTAGAAGGAAGGAAGGGAAACAAACATTTTAATTCTAAACTGCAGAAAGCAAACATGTCACCATAGAAATTAGCATTTCTGGAATTTGTATCAACTAACTCTGGAGTGGGAATTCTAACACAAATACAACAAACAAATTTCAACAAATCATATATGAACTACTCAACAAGCTTAGCCAGCCCCCTATATGCTACTACACAAACTTTCTAATTTCTATGGCAGATAATGGACTGAGTTGGTCCATTGATCAACAACATTGCACCTAAAATCTAAAAAAAGCAATGAGAATATGCATTAATTTGTACTAGCAAACATGAGATGTTGGATAATGCTTCCTTTCTCAACTTTGTACCTTCTACTCTGCTTATTCCAGAGATGAACCGCAAAACTCTTGCTCTGAATCTGCCTCAGTTTTGCCACCAACCACTTGGACTGACTCAGACTAGTCGGCCCCTCGAACAGGCTTCCAATCTTGGTCCAATCCACCGGATAAAATGCCATTGGTGGCAGCACCGTGAAGTTGTATCCGGGCCTCCCGCTCACCCTCGCCACCACTCTTGATACCAAGTAAGGCCCGTTGTGTCCCCACTTATTCCCATCGAATGTAAGTGCAAATTCTTGAATAAACTTGTAGAGTAAAGGATGCATTTCATCAAACACCATGACTGCATTGTTTAATCTGCTCCATTTCCCTGTCTCAATGTCAACAGTTTGAGCTCCGATTACGTTCTTTAACCCCCCAAGATTCTTGAGAACGATGACGTCAGTGTCTAAGTAGACCCCCCCGAATCTGTAGAGCAAACCTAATCTGAGTAAATTTGAGAGGTTCTGCCCAATTGGGATTTCTCCAGGGTTTATGTTTCCAAGCATTAACTGTTTGTACCATGATTCGGCAGGGGTGTTGTTGAAGAGATAAGTGAAGTCTGGGGAAATTGCGGTGACTTTGAAGCCCCTTTTCAAAAAGGGTTTCAAGATTTTCATCCCGTTTGGTGAATCCAGTGAAGTTGAAGCTATGATTAAGCACCCATTTGGGTGTGCTCTTAACAAACTTGTGACAGCCCACAATTCTCTGCCCCCGAAAGACTCCATTGGAGAAATCCACGTCATGAAAAACCGAATCTTGCAAGATTTGGAAAAGAACCCTTTCACCCTATCTTGAAATGGAGAAATTCTGTGGCTTTTTCTTGTCTCTGGGTGAGTGGAAACCGCCAATTTTCGATTTTTGCGCACGAGGGGGAAATTGGTCTGTGCGGCGAGAGATTCCGGCGAGAAAGTCGGCGGGGTTTTGGGGGAAATGGGGACTTGGGTGAAGAAACTGTTGTAAGCTAAGAGACATAGCAGAAGAAGAGAAATCAAAGCGTACAGAGATCTCTTGCTTCTTTGAAGCTCAGACAAGAAAGTAGCAATAATATTCTCCATTGATGCTTGTGGCTGCTTTCATAGTTGAATATCAAGAAAATGGTGGGGATCTTGGTGGAGAAGAGGGACACTAGTGTTATTGAGTTCTTGATTTTATGATTTTGTTTTGTTGTTTTAGGCCACTTTCTTCTGCTTTTAACTGGAATGGTGATTAGTTTTCTTTTTCCCTCAAAAAGTGAGGCGGAAAGAGCTTGGTGACCCATATCTATTAAATACTTGTCACCTCTCAATCAATAAAGTATGGACACTTTCTAACTATTTTTTATTTCTCTTATCTTTAAATAATGTTTAATTACGGGATTTATCCGGCCGATGGTGGACCTGTTATTTAGAAGGGTCAATAACATAAAACTGGCAGTTAATACCACAAAAGAATATTCTAAATATATCACTTTTATTAAAGTACACTGTGGGTTCGTTTATTTAAGATTGAACTCAGTATATTTAGAGGATCGAATTTCAATAAAACACACTCATTAACTCCCTTAGCCAGATTTGGTCCAGCACTCCTTAATTTTAAGCAAACAGATCCTACATATAAATAATTTTAAATATTTCTAGTTTTTTAGGCACCTCATTTTTTTATTTTACCCTTATACTAATACTAATAATAATAAAAGGTGTTGCAATTGCAACAATGGCGGTATTCGACAGCTACCACAACATTTGATTTTTTTTATTTTTTTTATATTTCTATTATCTTGAAATCGTCTCTGCTCGTAATGCGACGATATCTCAATTCTGAATAATTTGTTGCTCGTCTACATTTTACTCTCTGTCCGAAGTTGTACTGATCTCTTTCCAAGCAGCCCTAATGCAATCCAACTTTGAGTTCATCTGGAGGGAGTTATCATGTTCAGTTATGTTATGGTTCCTTAATGAAGATCACGTCGTAGATAGCCATGAAGCAAGACCATAACTTGGAAATGGACAATAAACCACAAGCAACTCTACTTTAACAACTCAAGAAACAATTCTCATCACAATGGGATCAGGAGAATCTTCGTTTGTATTTATACTTTTAGAGTGTGTGTCGTCAATGATCTTGAAATCAGTTTCAACTCTGATCTTGGACACTTCTCGGAAGTTGGATAAACTCTTGCTTGATCTTGGATACTTTCTCGATTAGAGATCAGTTTCACCTCTGATCTCGAATGCTTCTCAGAAGTTGGGTCAGCTCTTGACTTATCTAGGATACTTTCTCAATCAGGGATCAATTTCAGCTCTGATCTCGGATGCTTCTCGGAAGTCGGATAAGCTCTCGTATGATCTTGGGTACTTCCTCGATGAGAGACAATTTCAGCTAGCTCTGATCTCGGACACTTCTCAGAAGTTGGACCAAACTCTCGCCTGATCTAGGATACTTCCTCGATTAGAGATCAGTTTAAGCTCTGATCTCGGACACTTCTCGGATGTCGGATCAACTCTTGCCTGATCTAGGGTACTTCCTCGATTAGAGATCAGTTTAAACTCTGATCTCGGACACTTCTCACAAGCCGGATCAGCTCTCGCCTAATCTAGGACACTTCTTCAATTAGAGATCAATTTCAGCTCTAATATTGGACCCTTCTTGAAAGTCAAATCAGCTCTCGCCTGATCTGGGGTACTTCCTTAGTTAGAAATTAATTTCAGCTCTGATCTTGAATGCTCCTCGTAAGTCAGATAAGCTCTCGCCTGATCTGGGATACTTCCTCCATCAGAGATGAGTCTCACCTCTAATCTGGTCTCGGGTGCTTCTCTTGAATTGAGATCGGTTGCTCTGCAATGTCAGTTGCTTTTTAAAGAGCAAACTAGTATAATTTCGTTAACCAACGACGTGAAGTGGACAAGAGGATAGAAGTCCTTCATTCAATTCTTGGTCACAAGATCAAGGTTTAGTTTAATTATGGGGGATTTCCTCGAACCGAATTCGATTGTTCTAAACTATCCAGATTGGGGACTATCGAATGACTTGATTACCTATTAGGATTCTGACCTAACAATGGTATAGCTTGGTTGTCTATGTGGACTCAAACTTAACGATGATGTGGTCTTTCTTATGAGATCCTCTGGATTGAAAATGTTGACATGTTCTAGTCTGCAGCTTCGGAGCTGAGAGCTCATATGTGGATTTTTGAAATACTACTTGTGAGTTGTGACTGATTTTCGGATCATGAGATTATGATCTAGATACCTTATGCACAGACATGTAGTCTTGAAATTTTTAGTAGAAGATGATGTGTGTATCATCTCGATACTGTTTTTACAACCAGGATATGGTCGCTTTATGTGTTCTCTCGTTTAAATTGAATGAATTAACTCAATTCTGAAGTTTGATTAGCTTTACCCGATTATTGTATGGTGGTGCAAGCATGCGTTTGATACTCTGAAGATTACAAAGTCACTCAGAGTAGGGGGAGTAGTTGATGGGGGAAAATCGTGCACTTTGGAAGTTGTGGGCTTGAGCTTATATGCTTCTATTTGTTGGCAATGGCCCTGGCCCAAACAAGAAGGCCCATGGTAGGCCCAAACATAAGAATGCCTAATTGTCGCAAAATAACCGTAGTACCCTCGGGTAAGAACCACTATATATACCTATGCAAACAAGGAAAATGTACACTCCTACTATTCTCTCTACACAACTATGATATTTCGTACATTTCATAGCTTTCGATTGAATTGGATCTGACTTGAGTGTTGGAGTCCCTGCGTCGGGACCTCCTCGACGTGGTTTTTGCAGGTCTAACGGGTCGAGTTCGAACCACACTGAAGAGAGAAGATGGAGTTCGGAGGCCGCATATTTCCGCCGTATCAGAATTCAGAATGTGTTTTCTTTCGATGAAGTCTAGTTTTCTTTTCCTTCTCATATTTTTCATTGGGTTTTTCTCCTTTTCTGATTATCATGTTGTGTTATTTTTATTTTTAAGGCGAACTTTTCTTTTTAATCTAGTTTAAAGCTTTTAAATATAATTGTAAGGTTTTTTCTCAGTTTTTCAGGATTTTGTTTTTTGTGCAGATCCTCAGTTTTCCATTTCATTTCTTTTATTTTAGTTTTTATATTTTGAAAATATTATTATTTTTCGTGCGTTAGTTTTTTAAATTATTTTACTATATAGCAGTATATACATTCTCTTATTATATGTAATAATTAAACTTACCTATTTTTAGCAGATAAAATGAGCGACACACCCTTAATTTCCTCTTACAGAGGATTGCCTTTTATTATATAGTAAGATATCTAAACAATACTGAAAATAATTTTTTGATATCAATTTTATATTAAAAATTATAACATTATAGACAATTACTTGATTTACTTGTTCTCATATGTAATGAATTAACTGCTTGTTCTAATACAATTACGTAAATATACAGAATGAATTTAATATTCATACACAATGACTTGATTTGCTTATTTGAATATTCCAATATTGAATTTAATTTTCATATAACATATCTACACCTTGAAATTACACAATTTGTACAGAATATATACCGGCAAATTTAGATTTTGTTAACACCATAAATTAAATTTGATATTCTGTTATACATTAGTTATTATATATTTTGATCTTCTATCGTTCAAACTTGTATTATGTAATTTAACATTTTTAGTTTTTATTCTTTATGTGAAGAATTACATTATTAAAGGTAATAAAATGACAGAATATTGTAGCAACAAATCTATTTCATAAGTTATTGTAATTACTGGCATTAAAAGAGAAATGTAAAGAGAATTTTATGGCAACAAAATTTCTGCATAAATTGTTGTAATTACCTTAATCACTTAGAACCCACAATTCATTTTTAGCAACTGTAAATAGAGGGGAAAATGAAAATATTACTTGATTTAGATGGTTTCACCTAGAGGTGGGCAGACGGTTTCTGGAACCGGGGAACTGGTCGGTTCGAACCGGGACCGTAACCGGTGAACCCACGGTTCGGTTACGGTTCTGCCATTTCTGGAATCGGGAACCAGCGGTTCCCATAGCGGATGTAACCGTCGGTTCTCAGATTTAATTTTTTTTTTTTTAAAAAAAATTCAAAAATTCCACGTGTCACGATCTGGTGGAGTGTCCGTTGGAAACGGACGGCTCAGATTTCCTTAAGCCGGAAGATCGAGGATACGTAGGCAATTTGGTAAAACTAATTTTTAACTTAGAATCAAACTCAAGCACTTTAATCTTTTTCCCTTTTCCTTCCTAATATTATTAGTTAAAGTTGTATTGAACTTTGTAATGATTGTTTTTTTAATTAGTGTTACTGTATTAAATTTTACTTTGTAATTTAAGAAATTATAAGTAGTATTATAACATTTAAGTTGTAATTTATATTTGTACTTTTTAATTGTAGATTAGTTGTTCACTTTGTAATTTAAGAAATTATAAGTTGTATATTTTATTGTAACATTTAAGTTGTAAGTTAAATTTGACTTATTAATTTTAGATTTATATTAATAGAATTTTTTTCATTTTTCTATATCAATTCTTATTTTACAATTTTTTCCACTATTTTATTTCAAACAAGCAAAAATATACAAAAATAAAAAACACTATAAAAATAAAATTAAAAAAAAAAAGGGTCTAGAACCGGCGGTTAAAACCGAACCGGCATAAACCGTAACCGTAATCGGGAACACCACGGTTCGGTTCCGGTTCCCATGGTGGCGGCAGCACGGAACCGGGAACCGTCTGTCCATGTCTAGTTTCACCTTTATATATTGTAAGATATTCAAATGGAAGATCTTTAATTCAATTCTTGTCTTAGTCAATTTTTATTATCGCATGGACTGAGTGTTTTTTTTCTATATAGAAATTTGTATTTTTACATAAGGTTCCATTTTCTCAATTATGTATAAAAAATATTATGTGTATATTCGTTTCGATGAAATTAGTATGGTCGTAATTGGAATAGATCTTGTCGATAATTATACATGTTTGTTTTGTATACGGTCGCTGAAAATTGTTTTCATTAAATTAATACTATTTTTAATAATTTTATTTACATGTAGAAAGGGATCCCTTTTTTCTCTTCACATCGGACCCTTAAGATATTGGACCTACCCTGTCCTTAATCGAGCATAACTGTTAATTTTTTTATTACCATTCTTACAAATAATTTATCATTAATTTTTTTTGTACATTTATCAACTAAAATATTAATTATCTAAAAAGAAAATTCTAGCAAGACAGTAATGTCGTCTATATAGTACTAGTATTTCTCTCGTGCCTTGCACGATTTGTGATATTTATGATAATATAGTTATGAATTATTATTAGTTGTAATATAATTATATATTTATATATGGACGAAACAACATAAAAAATATTTCTAATAATTGTTATTAATTAAGTGACACATATTTTAATTTATAATATGACCATTGGCAGTTAAAAATATAATTACTCCCTTAAACATGAAGATAAAAATAAGAATACTTTCGGTTCAATTTAAATGTGATCAAGTTCACTACAAGAAATATTACAGATAATGACTGATTTTAGTGACGGACAATTTCCGTCACAATCTAATTACGGACTAGTGACAGAATAGAGACGGATAGGGACTACAAGAGTGTTTGAGTATTAGCAACGACTTAGTGACGGAATTATGACGGAATTTAGTGACGGAAAAAAATCTGTCATTAAACCGTAATGTTGTGACGAAAATATTTCGTCATTAATCTTGTATTGACGGAATAGTGACGGAATTGTAGTCGTTGCTATGTAATGACGGAAAATATTCCGTCATTAATCTTGTATTGACGGATTAATGACGGAATTTTAGCCGTTCCTATATAGTGACGGAAAATATTCCGTCATTAATCTTGTATTGACGGATTAATGACGGAATTGTAGTCGTTGCTATGTAGTGACGGAAAATATTCCGTTATTAATCTTGTATTGACGGATTAATGACGGAATTTTAGTTGTTGTTATGTAGTGACGGAAAATAATCCGTCATTACTTAATGCCCATGTAAATGCACTTATTCAGTGACGGAATTTTCGGTCACTAGTTTAGTGACGGAATAGTGACGGAATTGCTCCCCATCGTCGAGAAAGCTTTCATCTGGCTTCTTCCACCAGAAATTCATAATCGTCAAGACCCTCAAACGTAAAATCCGGCGAAAATCTAGGTCAAAATCCGGCATCTTCTTCAACAGGTGAGCTCGAATTCGAACACTCAAATTCCAGAATCCGCTTGGCTCTCTTTTTTTTTTTTTCTAACATCAATTTACTCGATCTTCTATCTTCTGCTGCGAACGAGGAAAGCAACCGCTAGGCAAGGCAAGGCTTCGGATTCAGGTTGTTTCTGCCCTAATTTATATACATTTTCATATTGAGCAACAGTTGCGTTTATAAGTTGCCCTAATTTAACTAACGAAGATTAAGAGTAGCTATTCAATTCTGATAAATCAAAACCATAATTGAAAGCATAAGATGCTAAGTAGTGACGGAAATATTCCGTCATTAGCAACACGTTTATAAGGAATAAAACACTTTAAGGTTGTGACGGAAATAATCCGTCATTAAACTCGTATTGACGGATTAGTGACGAAATTTTATTCGTCGCTAAGTAGCGACGGAAATATTCCGTCATTACATCCTTTAAAATTAAAAAGTCCTATATCTGAGCAAATTTTTTGGACCCATAGCTTAATACTAGATAAGTGTCTCCCTTCTCAAATTCTCTCTCCCCTTCTCACGCAAGTCGTTCTCTCTCTCTCTTCGCTTTCTCTCACTAACCCCGCCCAACGCCGCCGTATTCAAGCCACTCAGCTTCTCCTCCAACACTTCCTCCCTCCATCTTTTCTCTAAGGTGAGATTACCACAAGATCTAGTGTCCAATTCCTGTTCTCAGTTTTGAAATTTGTGCGAATTAGAAACTCAATTGTTCCTATGATTGCGTTTGATGATTTGTTTTTTTAATGGAATTTTAGGAGTAATATCGCTTCGTCCAGCGCAAATGAGCCCTAACCGGAGCTCAATTGTATGCGAAGCCGGTAGGAAGAAGGCCGACTCAACCGCAAAGAGGGCTCGCCAAGCGGAGAAGAGGCGAATTTATAATAAGTCGAGGAAATCTGAATTTAGGACCCGGATGAAGAAGGTTAGTTATCTGAATTCTAACCCCACACTGTATTACAATTTACAAGTACTTAAGAACACGAGTACGAGAGGATGGAACAGTTGGAGAGTAAGTTATGGTAACCTAATGAATTTCATCGTTCTATTTTTGAAGAAAAAGAAATGCGTACTTATATGATGTCTTATAGTTACAAGTGGATGACATATGGAGAAGTTGATACTTCAAGATCAGCTATTGGTTCCGGACTTATTAGACACGGGATACAACAGGCGAGATTGGGTCCAAACTTTTAACTCTTCCTTCAAGAAATTGTTTTATCTGATTATGCTCTTGTTTTGAATTGTTTACCATACATAGGGATCTTCTATTGGGCTGTATTTTATAAACAAGCCCGAGTGGCTTGTAATTGATCATGCTTGTTCTGCATATTCTTTCGTTCTAGTGCCGTTATATGATACCTTAGGTGAGTGATCTGAAAATTCTTTATCTCATTTCTTTCAAACAAGAATAGCTATAAGATTCAAATTGTTGCTTGTTCGCTGTTCAGGTTCGGAGGCGGTTAAGTACTTGTCAATCATGTAGCTCGTCAAGCTATATTCTGCATCCCACAGACGTTGAACACTGTGAGTTCACTGAATCATTTAGAAAATACATGATTTTGCCTGGAAAAGATAACGAGTTCGATAAATCATCATTTGGAAAATCTTGCTCTCTTTGTTTCTTCAATTGTTATATCACTAAGTCTCCATGTCTCTCTTAACTGCAGCTGCTGAGCTTCTTATCTTAAGTTCCAACAGTGCATCTTATTCTGGTACGAATATCATCTCCTGTGATCTCACATTATACTTCCTCTGTTTTTTACTTGAAACTGAATGAGATTAAGGCCCAATACATGCTAGATCCTGGATATGAGAAACTGAATGAGATTACTCTCATGCTCCGCAGGATGTACAGGCAAGCTTAGATACTTTGAAAATTCAGGAGGTAAATGTAACCTTATAGGGAAAGAAAAGGTACAAAGGACTAATTTTGTGATATTTGTTCAGTCGTTCTCCTCTTTTTAGTATGACACTAAGAGCTTATTCCGTGTCCAAAACTCATACATTAAATGTGGACTCATTTCTCGTTTGCTTGCTCGTTTTCAGGCTCCTTTGATAGCTGGGAAAACGCAAGCATGCCTGAAGCAACTGAATGATGGAACTGCTGCACCTAATGAATTCCCAGGCAAAGTAATTTCTCTGCTCTTTCCACCCCCACTCCACCCCTCCCCTAATTTCACAAAGAATTCTTTCTGGAGAAGTTAGTATTTAATGTCCACCGCTCTGAACGAAAAGAGATAAAAGTTGAAATAATCCATTCAAAAAAAAAAAAAAAAAGGTTGGGTACTTTTTTATTAGTTACGCTTCTTTTAAAAGACAATTTCCATAATCAGGTAGCTTTCTGAACCTTAGTTTCTCATTGGATTTATAAGCACTAATCTACATGATGTATTTTCACTTACTCTATCCACTAGATTGCTTGGTATTCTAGACTATTTGGTTTTACATTCTTGAAGAAACTAGAATTAGTTGTTTTGTTGAATGGTGCACTATTTCTTGGGCTCATATTATTTCTAAATTTGAGATACAACAAAAGTCATGCGAATCCACTTATTTTTGGCTAGTAGAATAAATACTCCAATATTTTACCATTTGAAAAGACTTGGTTAACAGAGTCCTAGAACTAGTTGTCTAGCATTCTCCATTCTGCATCTTTTATCAAATTTGAATCTCCCATTTTGCCTCACCATTACACTGCTTCTCCCTCCATGAAACCTGTAACAAATATAACTCCATCCATTAAGTCAGATTGAATGATCCTAACAATTCACAACGTCTTTCTTTTCCTGACTCGGTTATGGACATCAATTTCCATGATAACTGTATAATATGTATCTTGCTCTGCTTGTAGTTTCTGCCACCAAATGTTTTTAGGAAGTAGATGTAATGTTCAACTTCCATTGCAATTCTTGGAAAAATTAAATTGTACTTGTTACAAGTATACCATGAGTATCAATTTGCTTATGTTTAAGACTTTAAGTAATTTGTATAGATGGCTCTCCACAATAATACAACAGGATATGTCACTCCATAATGCAACACGATTGCCATCTAATCAAAACCTATCTCCTTCTAATTTTATGAGCATTTTCCTCTCGGAAAGGTAGAAGAAGGCATACTAGGTGTTTTCTTCCTTTTATAAATTCACCATGTTCACTCTTTCTTGTTTTAAAATAGAATTTGAAGCAATATTATTTTAGATTTTCTATGCTAGAAAGACTTCGAGCACGGAATAAAATAGCATAATTAGACTTCAACTAATTTAGCTAATATGGAAATAAAGCAAGGTGCTTACCACCTAAGACACTTGCAATTACATTGGACATCCGCACGTATGCATATATGTTGCATCTGTCAATTTTTTCTTTAGACAACCATAATGCAGTTAAGTAACTGATTTCTTGGCCGTTTTCTGCTCTTTCACTGCCAGCTCAAGTTTCATTTGGGGCAACGCCTAAATCTAGTGTTGCAGGTATTTTTCACTTCATGGTGGAGTTTTGATGTCGGTATAGTGCATACAATAATAATCAGAGATAGTTAAGTTCAAGCCGAAGCTTTTTTTCTTTTTTCTTTTTTCCTGATTTCCCTACAAATGTGTTCTGTCTTCTGCTCTATTTTTAGGGAGCATTTCAGCTTCTTCGATGCAGCCTAGGCCAAGGTTTATGGGATTCGGGTTTCACCAAAGTGCTGAGGCAAGGTTAAAGGCGAAAGGTCGACTGTTAGCGCTACTAACAGCTGCAACATTCACTCTACTCACCATATTTACTAAACTACATACGATCACTATATAGCACTAGTATTTCATATGTAGTTGAATCCAATGAATTCCTATGTGTTTTGATGATTTTTAGACATTTAATGAGAAAACTATATTTTATGTTGAACGTTTTACAACTTTGGTAGATTGACATGTACGTTTATTGTATTATATAATGTTTGCTACGAATTTTAAAGTTTATTAAGTGTAAATTAATTGCCATTAACAGGTTCTATGTTAAAATATAAATAAAAGTAAAGAAAATAAGATAGCATAGTGACGGAATAGAGACGATTTTTTTTTTTTTTTTTTTAACGGAGTAATTCCGTTACTAATATAGGCAAGATAGTGACGGAAATATTCCGTCATTAATTTGTGACGGAAATAATCCGTCATTAATCATGTATCGACGGACTAGTGACGAAATTTTAATCGTTGCCATATAGTGACGCAAATATTCCGTCATAATTTTATGACGGATTTTTTTAGAATTGTGACAGAATTTTCGTCACTAAACTAGTGACGGAAGGAAAAATCCGTCATTATCGGTTTAGTGACAATGGTTTTTGTAACAAAATATTTCCGTCACTAATCCGTCAATACTCCTTCATTGTGACGGAATTTTTCAGTTTAGTGACGGAAATTTCCGTCGTAGTCAGTGATTTTTTTTGTAGTGGTTGTGCCACTGAATTGTGCTTATTATATCATGTCTTATCAAGTAATTTCTATTTAGGAGTGGTTCGGTCCGTTACCGAATCATCATATCATTACTGTACCATAATTTTCGGTATACCAAAAGTTCATACCGTTAACGTACTGAAAATTTCGATAAAATTTCGATTTTGTATCGATAAAATATTGATATCGTATCGAAATTTCGGTATACCAAATTTCTGTTAATATTGGTATGTACCACTACTTACATTTTAATTAATCAATACAAAATATATAACAGACACAAATATATTCATAATAAATAAAAGAAACTTCAATGTCCATACACATTAATAAATATCAATATGTTATTTAAGATAACTATATATGTTTAATTAAAATAAAACTGTGACGATGTTGTGAAAGAGAAAATAGTAATTTTCAAAAAGGATGAAAGAGATCAATGACATTCCATGCATTCATATTGAATGTTACAATTAAAGCCAGTAGATTGATTGTTTTATATAATTATAGTTAAAAGAAAATTGCAAATATATTAATTTACTCCCCCCGTTTCATATTAATTGACGTTTTAGGATGAAATGGAAGAATTAAGGATTGAATAGTTTTGACAGATATACCCTCAGCTAAAAATTTGACCAAATCAAAATATCTATGATAGACTGAAAAGTAGAAATATTTTAGGATTGAGTTCAAAGAGAAAATTGGGAGGATTGATGAAAAATATGTAAAACGTCAGTTAATTGAGAAATGAAAGAACATTTTAAAACGTCAATTAATCCCCCTTTTCTATTAAAGAGAGAGGCTTTCACTGATTTTCTGTATACGTGTCAGCACTACATTTAATTATGAGAAATTTCCACGTGTCATCTTCCTGCATTATCTTCACTAATTAAACTGATTATATATTATTATATTATTATTATTATTATATACCAATTCAGATAAATTTCCACGTGTCATGTTCCTGCAGTATCTTCACTAATTAAACTGATTATATATATATATAAATTATATATTATATATTATATATATTATATATATATTATATATCATAAATATATAATATACAATATGTATAATATGTCTAATATACCCCTTTTGCCATAAAATCACACGTGTACTCCTTCTGTGTAATGTGTATTATCATATATAACCGCTTTTTCATCTGTTTTCAAATTTCAAATATTTCACTTATCTGAAAATTATTACAAAATTAACTGCCTCAAAATATTATCTGCACACGTGTTATTTTCAAATTTTAACTTTATCACTTACAAACAACAGTATAAAACCTCCAGTCCACAAACATTATCACTTTTTCACGCTGCCCAAACATCAAATAAAGACAAAACTCAACAAAATTTCTTTATCACTACTCTGCAACTATGCCTCCCTTTATCAACATGATCCGTGATCTTAAACCTGGTGGTACCTCATGGGTTCTTCGAGTTCGTTTGGTCCGCTGCTACGAAGTTCCTGTATTCAAAAAGCCATTACACGTTTCCAGTATTGAGTGTGTTTTCCACGACAAAGACGTAAGTTAATAGAAATTTTAATTCAATATTTCCCATCTGTAATTCTACATTCAATTAATTTCCATCTGTTATTCCACATACTATTAAATTTTGTACATTTTTTATGCTATAAAAGCTTATACTTTTCATTTTCCTTAGGGTGAGCGTATACATGCTTCTATAAGGGGGGATGTGATGGAGCACTTTGACAGGCCTACCGAAGGATCCATTTACCTTCTGAAAGACTTCATTGTTGGTGAAAATAGACAAAAGTTTCACACTACGACGAATGACCACCTAATCATTTTCTTCCGCCGCACAAAGATGACTAAAATATTTGACTCTGATTTTCCTCAAAAAATGTTTCAGTTTAAATCTTTTGATCAGTTTACCGGAAATGTTGAAATTTCACAGAAATATCTTTTTGGTATGAAAATTGTTTGCTTTTCTGATTTGTTAAATATGTCATTTCATCAACATATTATACTGCATGTTTTATTTTTTCGCCCTATTAATTGCTTACGAATTAGTTTACCTGTATGAGCAGATGCTATAAGAAAGATGATTTCATGTAATCTTCCGCCTGTGCAAACAAAAAATGGAAAGAAGTTAGAGTTCAAGCTCCAAGATTTAGAGTATTTTTTTTCGCTCTTTCTGACATTTTATATTATGCATCCACTCTTTCACATTTCCATACATTTCATCTTTTTCATTAAAAAGTTAAATTATGATTTATATTTATTCCAGCCTTCTTATACCCTTTTTTTTAATCGTATTTGTTTTATAAATTCATCCTAGCAACAATGTCATGACATGCACTGTATGGGACAAGTACATTGAGGATCTGTTGCCTTTTGTTGACGTCAACTCTGCGAAAAATACAGTCATAATCATTCAGTTCTGCCGAATTTCGTTGTATGAAGGTTCAAATTTCAAAACCAATAACTTTAATCAATACTACTTACACTTTATCTAGCCTATTTTATTTTATATTTTTTTATAAATTGCTATTTCCCTGTATTTTTTTGCCCCAGATGATGTCAGATTCACAAATTCATACCATGTCACCAAAATAATGGTTAATGGAGATGCACCTGAATTTACTGAATTCCATCATAAGTAAGATTTCATATATTTAATTTAGGCAATCGTATATTTATACTCAGAAAAAAAAAAATTCCAAATAAAAACTCACTTACTTTTGTTCATTTCACACCCAGACTTCTTGAATCTGGAAGTCAGATGACCTCCATAACAACTATTCCCAGTAAACAGATGTCGTCTATACTTGATGATTTCAAGAATCAAACTGCTGTTGTAAAGAATCTGGCTGAAATATGTAATTTGAATGAGGTTAGAATATAGGAGAATAATACTATCTAATAAATATACTTATTTCATTTTTAAATTATTATTTAAAGATTCGCCATTTACAGAATGGTGTCTACTGGGTTGCTGCGACAATCATAGATGTCGAGAGTGTAAAAAATTGGTGTTATCTCGCCTGTAGAAAATGTTCAAAGAAGCTTCAGATATCATCCAAACTTTTACTTTGTATCAAATGTGGTGTAAACCAACAGAACGACATCTACAGGTACATATATAGATTATAAATCTTATATTATGGTCAAATATCACAACTATACAAATTAAAAACAACATACTTAATTAACATTCATTTTCATTTCTAATAAGATGTCTCATTCACAGGTTCAAGTTAGACGTGACAGTGGTTGATGAGACGGGCTACGCAGTTTTTACCCTTTGGGATGGTGAATGTACTGAACTGGTAGGATCTACTGCTAATGAATTGATGAATGAAGTGGTAAATATATATTTTAACTATACCCTACTTATACATGTTATCATAACACACTTTTAAAACAACCAAGTTTTCAATGATGTACCCTTTTATCTATTCTAGGCTGGTGCTGACGAACGCCTACCTCTACGCATCATCGATACATTGACTGACAGAATTGGTCTGTTTAAAATACAGATAAAGCAAAATAATCCGACATACTATTCTAATGTCTACAATGTTGTCAAGATGACTGCAGATGCAAGAATATTTTCTATCTATCAAGATAAGTATCTTAAGAAAAAGGTTTGTATTATTTATCAATTTATATTATACATAATAAATTATTATATAACATCATTAATTTTATTTTTCACTAAAACAAAACTAACTTACCACAATTATTTACAGGGGATTGTGATAAGCTGCAATGTTGTTCCTAATCCTATTGAACCTGTTGATAATGATGCCAACCAGACCAAATCACTAGAAATTGATGATGAAATTGAAGATTATCCCACAGACAGATCATCACTGCCAGATGAGTCAACCAGTGTTTGCGCCTCAAAGAAAAAAAGACGTATATTCAAGAAAGAGAAATGAGTTTCCCAGTCCATAAATACTTTGTGCATTTACCTAAGTTTTAATTATGCGTTTCAGTACCTGATAAACAATGTTTCTGTATTGTTTTGTTTTAAACTACGTTATTCCTATGTACTGGCATTTATTTTCAGCAGAAATGTTAAATTAGCATCATTTAGTTTCATTTGCAGCTTCACTTTTTCTTGATATTTATATATATATATCTAAATTTTTTCAGACTAAAAAATTACTATAAAACATTATCTTCACACTTACACCATCCATTACATTTTATGCCCACAAAATATATAAGCAGCCCAAATTAAAAAAAAAAATTTAAAATAAAAATATTGCTTTACTAGAAAAAACAAATCATTTATTCTTACTACAATATATAGCCTATACACCAATTTTATTTTTTTACAATAAAAATTTAACAAGAATGAGATACATATTTTAACTTATACTATATATATATATATATATATATATATATATATATATATATTCCCAAATTTCAGTGTACATAGTTTATAAAAACTAACCTAACTCAAACTTTTGCAATTCAAATATTTGGAATGATTATTAATTGCACATTACTCTGTTGATAACACCATCTAAATTTTTTCATACTAATAAGTTTATCAATATAATGAATAAACAAATCACTCTATAATTTTACTTCACCTAATAAAAGAAATTAAAAAAACTACTATAAAACATCAACTTCACACTTACTCCATCAATAACATTTTATGCCCACAAAATACATAAGCAGCCCAAATAAAAAACATATAAATAAAAATATTGCTTTTTTAAAAACAAAAAATATTTATTATTGCTACATATATATCCTATACACCATTTTTATTGTTTGACAATTAAAATTTAACTACAATCAGATTCAAATTTTAACAATACTATAAAAAATATTATTTAAAATTTTCAGTGTACACAGTTTATAAAGACTGACCTAAGTTAAACTTTCGCAATTCAAATATTTTCCATGATTATTAATTGCACGTTACTCTGTTGATAACACCTAAATTCTGAAATCAATAAATTAATAACAACTAATTGTAAAAAAAAATAACAATTATCAGAATTAACATAATACAACTCAAAACAACAATCAATTGCCAAAAAAAATTTGAAAAAAAAGGATTACACATATTTCAAATAAATTTACATAAAATGATATAAACTTTAAAAATTAAATAAAATCACCATCACATGAACATATATTCTAAATTAAAATTCTGCTTCTTTAAGACAAAATTATTAATAATTTAAATAAACTACAAATTATTCTTCCGTCTCATGAAAAAACACAATTAAAAATTATAATACTGAAATATATCTCCCCTCATACAGTGGTTGTACAAAATATGTTATATTGGAATTGTAAATAACAAAAATTATAATACTGATTTCAATGCACAGTTGTTGTGCATAATTCACTAAATCAGAAATAATTTACTACTTTTACGTTACTAAGAATATATCAACACTTTTTAAAATTAATACACGATACAACTCTATCAAATTTAATAACATCATATTTAATGTAAATAAAAATAATAATATATAAACACATTAATGATTATATAAACTTATATGTTCATTTTTAAAAAAAATTAACATTTAAATATTTTTTTTTTAACAATTAGTTGAAAAGATGTTGAATAAATATAAAACCATATTAATAGAATATATTTTTTATCACACACGTCATTTGAAATGATCCACTATGTCCACTACTGAACATGGTGGTTTTACAACTGCTGTCTCAACAATCAAAATTTTTTATTTAACAAAAATTATTTAACAGGCTATAAAACCTGTTCTACGGACACCATCATCAGACTATCATTTTTTTACAAAATTTACTTTAAGAGGGAAGATGAACACTACCTTCACATTGCTAAGAAATGTTGTTCCAGTTGAGACGCCATGGATTTTGTTCGTGCGACTGGTACGGCGTTATCGTATATCATTGCCTAATGATCCAAATATCACTTTGAGCATTAACTGCATTTTCGAAGATACGGAGGTTAGTTTGTTTTATCACATTATATCTATCCACATATTCAAATATTTTTTTGCAAACATAGAAATTAAAAATGATTTCTGTTCTGTTTCAGGGAACTACAATTCATGCAACAATCGAGGGAAATGCACTAAATAATATTCAGCTTCAACCAACGGAAGGAACAATCTACGGAATCAGACGTTTTATCGTCATCGAGGACAACCGAGTATATAGATCGACAACACACACGTTCAGAATTCTGTTCACTGCTAACACAATAATGACAGAAATATTTCCAGCACAACATTTGTCCCTATATGATCAGGTTTACACAACTATCTCATTTCTATATTGATTGAAAAAATAAAAATTAATTTGTTACCCTTTATTTCCCAAAGGCACCCAGATTCCCTGTTCCAGCCAATGTTCGAGATATTTGATCACTTAGAAAATGGTGTTTTGTTTCTTGCACTGACTGCACAAGTTGGCTAAATAACAATAGCCAATTCATAGTTTGCAACAAGTGTGGACCTATGCACACACCAGGTTTCTTCAGGTAAATTTTTAACCATTTCAACTTTAAATTCATAGATGCACCTTATATTTTGAAATAATTAATTATATAAAATAAAATTGTTCTTAGGGCGAAAGTTGCAATTAAGGTTGTTGATGAAGCTGGAAATGAGACACTCACATTTTGGGAGAGAGAAGCTGCAGACCTAATCAGAACTTAATTTTTACTTAATTTCATACAAAACTATCCCTATGTTACTTTTATCGTTTATGTGTGTAGTGCATGTTCTATAGAATAGGCAAGTATCTTACTTTGTATTTGACAATGTGTTTTAAGATTGTCAACATCTAAATTTCACTTATCTTTTAAATTATATTTCCATTTCCATTTATTTATAAGTCTACTGTACATATGTAATTGTAATCATCAGTTTAGACCTACATAATAAATTAGTAATACCTTAAACTACATCTACAAAACCAACAATAACATACCCAAAATATAATACTCCGAAATTATCAATCCAAATACTATACTATAATATTATTATTGTACTAATAATTAATATAAGAAATAATCAACAATCAACTATATATTTAGATTTGCTAAAGTGATATGATTTACCTTTGATTGGATGCTTCTGTACTTTAATTTTAAAAGCAAATGTGATATTTATAAACTCCAAACTCAACTTCAATTCCCAAACCTGAAACAATAATGTACAATATATATATAAAAATATATATATATTTACAACAATATTAAACTATAACCATATAACTCTAAGAATATATATTATTTTTTAACATGTCAAAAAATAGGTTCTTATTTTGTAATATTGAAATATATTACTTCAAAATATTATAAAATGTTAACCATTTTTTTTAAATAAGTTAAAAGAAAACCATTTTATTTCAAGTTTTTTTTTCTTTATGAGTACCTATGACATTATTTATTCGTATTTCACAATTTTGTCAAATATATATTTCTAAAAATAAATATAAATTTCTTTCAATAAAATTATTTGATTTAAAATATATATATATAAAAAATTAATAATAACCGTTTACAAATCAAACTACAATTTCAAAATAGACAAATCCGTTGCATTCTATCTTCTACGGATACTTTAAAACTTATCTGAAAAATGTACAGTTATCTTCTTCATATCACACTTGGTTTTCAATAACGATACAAATTTATACTTCATTTACAGAAACGTCTTCTTCATGGCTAATGTTACATAATCAAACTCTTTCTTCGTCCAGGTTCGTGAGTTAAAAGTGATTCATATAGAAATTCTATTTTTATATATTTTGTTGACAGTGTATATTTCTGTATTTTTTTCTACAATGTGATGATATCTCCATCATTCATATGATTCATGTTTCATCTATATTTCAAATCAATATAAAATATACAGCATAATATCAAGAAACAACTAATTCATTGTTGTCGCATACATACATTTGTATATTCACACCTTTGTATTAATTTACATATAGGTTATCAAACAATTTTCAGAACCAGATATCTCATTTTAAATTGTTTATTCAGAACCACGTATATCACGGAAATTGAACAGATGTAGATAATAAATTATCTGTGCATAACATACATTACAAAATGAAACACATTGCAACTCATCCTATTTTTCAAACTGTATATTCTACATGAATATTAAAGGGTACATTACGCAAATATTTAATCCAACAAAAAATTTAAAATAAAAATGAAAAATACTTTATATATTCATAAAAATACAATATTAAAAAATATACCCCATTTATACCAAATCTAAGCTTTAATGTACACATGCAGTCAAATATTAAAACATAACTCCATCTGTTCTTAATCTATTGATTAGATTAGAACTTTGAGTTTTTTTTTTTAAAAAAAAATCATAATATATCTACATACACTGTATCTAAAGAAAAAAGTTCATAAGAAGATAAAAAAATTGAAGAATCTGTCAAATACAATTCCAGCTACTGAGTAGCTTAGAACTTTCGATTGCTTCATTTCTATCTTCCACAGAACCACAATAATCAAAATAAATAGTTTATATATTCAGAAATCTATAATATTAATAAAAAAATCCACATTTCTGCCAGATGTAAGCTTTAATATAAACATGCAATCGAATATCCAAGCATAACTCCAACTGTTCTTAAGCTATTGATTAGCTTAAAACTTTTAGTTGCTTTATTTTGCTATCCCACAGACAGACACATAGATCTACATATTCTACAGATTTACAGATATGAAATTTTCAGAATATGAACTCCAAATCTACAAATCTCAATTTTTTACAACACATGCAAACAAATCAAACTATCATATCGTTCTGTCTATTTCTTCAACAGCTATTGATTAGCTGAGAAGTTTCGACAGATTTACTTCTTTTTACCACATAAACACGAGCATCAGTACTCATATGATACATACTGCCGATTATAAAGTAGGAGGAAAAAACCCCGATTCTACCAGATCTGTGATTTGATCTACACATGTACTTGAAAACATCTCTGTGGAAGATGTATCACATGTGTAGATGAATCGAGAAACGGCAACCGAAAGAGATGACAACAGAAGTCACCCAACTATAGAGAGAGAAATTATTAAGGTGGCGTGTAGGGTTTTCAGAATAGAATGGAAGAGAGGGAGTTATATATATGTGTTCATATGGTGTAAATGCAATTTCTAAAACTTGAGGGATTAAATAGAAAATTGATATTAAAATCCTAGGCCTAATGTGAACCGAGGGTCTTATGGGCCTAATTGCAACATTTGTGGCCTAAAATTCTGGACTTAAAATTGGGCCCGAAAAAAAATTAAAATTGGGCTAAACCAATACATGTTAATAATATACCATATACAAGTCCAACACTATTCATCAAAATACAATAAATAAATAAAATAATTATATAAAAAAATATTAGATGTATAAAATGTGAAAATAATCATTTGTTAAATATATAATTAAATTTAATGTAATTTATATTTCATTGAGAAAATTTTTATTGTACAAAAAAACATGCAGAAATTTACTCCAAATTTGTATATTGAACTGAACTTCATATAAAATAATTAAGGAATGTTTATCATACATAATTTATATATTAAACATATTTACTTCCAAGATAATTAAAATATAAATATTATTTCTGTAATAATTTAGTATAGCCAATAGCAATTACATTTATTAAGAAACAATTCATTAAAAATCTAACCTCTCTCCCGTTAAGTAGATTGAACAAAAAAAATTCATTTCATATGTATTGTTAAATTGAAGAGCGATTATAAATTTGTATTTCAGTTGGATTAGCAAAGTATAATATGTGGAATTTTTTTCTTTCTATCTACACTTGGAAGTAACACATTTCATGTTGTATACCCATACATATAAATTGAACTAGCCTTAACTAAATAAAAAAAGAACAATATTGAACTTACCACTATCAAAAGTACACTAATCTGTTAATTAAAATTACAATTCCAATTTTAAGTAGACTATAATCTTATATTATTAATTTTTTTTAAATTTAAAAAAATAATAATAATAACATGCTCCCATATATATAAAGCATATCCTGATTTTATGTTAAGCGAAATTTGATTAAAATTTATTTATACGAAAAAAACACCTCCTACCATATGTACATAGGATGTTCTGCTTCTATGTTCAGGGGGATAACCAATTATTTTTTAATTTTTCAGGTATTCATATCGACCGTTTTATAGAATAATGAATACAGATAAAATACAGGAGTCAACCATATTACAGACAAATGCCCAAAAAAGAAAACAACAATCAGGTTTATTATATTATTCTAAAAATGAACACAGGTATTTAATTTTACCAATCTCATGTCAATTTGACTTTTATGTTACATTCTTTATTATTTCATGGAATTGTAGAACACACTAACACATCATCACGCTCAACTACTAAAAAAACCATAGGTTCGTGTTCTACTTCAGATAAAATTGACACAAGTAAGTAATTCTTTTATTTAAATACATGCTCATATGTGTTAAATATATTGACACACCATTTTTCATATTTTAATATGAAAAATGTCAGAAAGTTTAATTATAGTTAATTTGTTTAATTTAATTATAATTTTGTACCTTTCATTGATTAAATGTTGAACACCTATTTTACCTAATAACATAATTGTTTAGGTAAATTACACGCAGCAAGAATAGCCCGTGCAAGAAAAGATAAAAATGTTACAAACATATCCATACCAAGGTTTCTATGTTATTTTATAATAAAAAATTTTCCTTTTATAAAAATAATAGTACTTTTCAATTTCTATATCATATACTTAATAAGGTTTTATACAGCGTGTCAACGTCATATATATCCTCTGCAACTATTAATGAAGCTCAGATGTCATCAACACAAGAAGCAAGAAATATAAGAAAGGATAAAATGAAATGTAGAAGATCGACAATCCTCAAAGGTAATTATTTGAGTTTTATTAATTACATTTTTTTGGAATTGTTAATCATACTATCTAAAACATTTAAGTTAATACATATACAAGGTGTACAATATTTTTTTTATCTTATATATTAAACTTGCCATAAATATTACAACTTTTATATATTTTACCGTATATATTTCTGTTAAAACAGGGAAGAAAACATGCATTGACATTACAATAGGTCAATCATATTGTGCCTCTACCTATGTTCATGATCAACCAGAATCATCAACCTGTAATACTAGAAAGCAATACAGACTTGATCATACAGAAGCTCCTACACCAAGAGGTACACAAATACATGTTTAAATTTTTTATTCTATTTGTGTTATTATTTACATAAAATTAAATTTAATTTACTATTTTTGTTAATACTTCAATTAAATAAATTGTCTTTCATTTACACTTATAATTATTATTCAATATACATTTCATAATATAATCCTTATGTTGATTTATACATTAATTATAAAAAATTATTTTATGTTATATATGATGACAATGTTATTCAATAAAGTATAATTATAAATATAACTAAATTATTATTTCAACTTCCAAACCAAACTTCCATAAAATATTTGAAATTATAACTTTTTCACACCTATTGATATTTGTATATAAAGCAGGATCGAATACATGCATCAACATTCCAAAAGATACATTATACAATGCCTCAAACAATGTGACTCATGAACCAGAAACATCAACCAATTATGCTAGAAACCAAAATACACTTGGACACATGGAAGCTAATACACCTACAGGTATATAAACAAATGTTTAAATACTTTTAAATTAATATTTTATTCATTCCTATATTAATTAAGATTAGAGTTTCATTTTTCACTTAAAATAATTCTTCTCTTTTATTTTGATTGAACTATCTAATTTCCTTTTTATTAATTTTTTACAGAGTATATTGATCTTGGAGATGCTGATTACAAATGCGAGTATTGTGGAGCATATTTTTGGTATGCTGAGAGACTTAAGTCAAAGATCCACTTTAACCATCCCAAATATTCAATTTGTTGCACAAATGGAAAAATTAAGCTACCACTGATGAAAACCCCACCAGAAATTTTCAACACCCTACTCAATTCACAAACCTCAAGAAGCAAGCACTTCATACAAAACATCCGTTCATACAACAGTATGTTTTCGTTTACATCAATGGGTGGAAAAATAGATAACTCCATCAACACTGGAAAGAACCCTCCAATTTTTAAACTTCATGGACAAAATTATCATTTAATTGGAGGTTTGGTCCCAACTGATCATTCTTCCCCAAAGTTTGCTCAACTTTACATATACGATACAGATAATGAGGTTATGAACAGGATCAACTCTGTCAGGTAATTTATACCAACTATTAATAAATTATATAATATAATATTTTTACGATAATTTCATCAATTTAGTAAAAATTAAAAAAAAAATAATATATGTTTCTTTTTAATATGTTATAGATCAAAGAATAGTGCACATGGACTTCAAGCTGATATTGTACAAGATTTAAAAGACGTTCTTGACAATAACAACATTTTGGTACAATCATTCAGAATGGCTAGGGATAAGATATTACAAAGTTCAGAAACAAATATTCGGCTATAATTAATTGGAAGGAGAGAAAAAGATGGAAGAACATATAACATTCCCACAATTTCAGAAGTCGCTGCATTGGTGGTTGGTGATTTTGACGAAGCTCTTGGGAATAGAGATATTATTGTTGAATCAAAAAGTGGAGGTCTCCAACGGATTACTGAATTACATGCCTCTTACCTAGGATTACAATATCCTCTTATATTTCCATATGGAGAGGATGGGTATAGAGAAGATATTTCTCTTTCAAACAATATGAGATGTTCTAAGAGAAAACGAACTTATGTTAGTGCAAGAGAATTTTTTGCTTATAGATTTCATGATAGAGAGGGAGAGTCATGCTTAATCTTATGTTGTCGCCGGCTTACACAACAATTGATTGTCGATGGTTACACGATTGTTGAATCTGGAAGACTATCATGGATTAAGAGAAATCAAAAGACTTTGCGTTCTGATATATACAAAGGTATTGCGGAAGCTTTGATGAGAGGTGAGAGAGACCTTTCACTTCACGGTATGCGAGTAGTTCTACCGTCTTCTTATACGGGAAGCCCAAGATATATGATTCAAAACTTTCAAGATGCTATGTCTATTTGCGGTTGGGCTGGATATCCAGATCTTTTTATCACCTTAACCTGTAATCCTAAGTGGCCTGAGATATCTCGATATTTAGATAAAAAGGGTTTGAATCCAGAAGATCGTCCAGACATTGTCTGTCGTGTTTTCAAAATGAAATTGGATGCACTCATAAAAGATCTCAGAAAAAATAAAGTTTTTGGAAAGGTTAAGGCAGGTATTGATATCTCCAATATTAGTATAAAGTTTGAATTATATTCTTACAGCTACTGTTTTAATCTAATACTTATTATTATTACATAGCTTCATAAATGAATCTGATGTTTTCAATTTTTGTAACAGTTGTCTACACCATTGAGTTTCAAAAGCCTGGACTTCCACATGCACATATATTGATATTCTTAGCAGCAGAAGATAGATATCCTACATCAGGTGATATTGACAGAATAATTTCAGCAGAAATTCCAGACTATGATTCCGATCCTCATTATTATGAAGCTGTTAAGAAACATATGATCCACGGTCCATGTGGAGTACTAAACAAAACTTCACCTTGCATGTCTGAAAAGGGTTGTACAAAGTATTACCCAAGAGAATTTGTTGATAATACTACGTTCAGTGATGAAGGCTATCCAATTTATAGAAGGAGGAACGATGGTCGATCAATTACTATTAATGGGATAGAAATCGACAACAGATTTGTGGTACCTCATAATAGATATTTGTTGCTTAGTTATGGTGCTCACATGAACATGGAGTGGTGCAACCAATCTAGAAGTATCAAGTATTTATTTAAGTATATCAACAAAGGATGTGATCGTGCAACAGCTCAATTCTTAAAGACAAAGAGGAATGATCAAACAGGCGAGTTGATTGATGAAGTGCAAATGTACTATGATTGCAGATATATATCTCCGTGTGAAGCAATGTGGAGAATATTCGGTTTTGAGATAACTTATAGAGATCCCCCTGTGGAAAGACTACCCTTTCATCTACCGGGAGAACAAAACGTAGTTTTCTCTGAAACAGATCGAATAGAATCTGTCATGTTCCTACAAAAAATTAGGAAATCAAAGTTTGAAGCTTGGTTTCAAGCCAACATTGACTATCCTGATGCAAATGAGTTTACTTATTTAGAATTCCCTCAGCATTTTGTGTGGAAACCTCAAACTACACAGTGGGCACCACGAGAAAGAGGTTTTGCATTAGGTCGGGCTTACTATGTACCTCCTGGTGCTGGAGATCCTTATTATTTAAGGTGTTTAATCAATGTTATTAGAGGTGCAAAATGTCACAATGACATGAAAAAAGCTCATGATATTCAATATGATACATATCGAGATGCATGCTACGCATATGGATTATTAGAAGATGATACAGAATACGTAGATGGATTAAAAGAAGCAAGTTTTTGGGCAACTGCATCGTATTTACGAACCATGTTTGCCACTTTGTTGATTGAGAATTCTATGGGAAGACCAGAATACGTATGGGAAAGTTGTTGGGAATGTTTATCAGATGACATTTTGTATAATCAACGAAAATTCTATCACCATCCAGGTATACGTTTATATATTAAACTATATTATTTTATTTAATATCATTTTAAATTTATATACTAATTTAACATTAGTCTAACAAATTTAGATCCTAAAATATTCATATTTATTCTACAGGTTTAACTCTAACAGAAGATCAAATAAAGAACTTGGGATTAATAGAAGTTGACAAATTATTACGTAGGTTTGGTCAATCTCTAAAAAGGTTCCCTACAATGCCAAACCCAGACTATGATGAAATCTCTACATGTCAAAATAGTCTATTACTTGATGAACTGCGTTATGATAGAGAACTTATGGAGGAGGAATTAAGAACTCTATTGCCCAAACTAACTGAAGAACAACGTAGTGTGTATGACAATATTCTTCAATCAGTTACTGAAAAAAAGGGAAAGACATTCTTCCTATATGGCTATGGTGGAACAGGCAAAACATTTGTATGGAAGACATTGTCTGCGTCAATTAGGGCTAAGGGAAAAATTGTATTGAACGTAGCTTCATGTGGCATAGCATCATTACTGTTACCAGGTGGTAGAACAGCCCATTCTAGATTCAAGATACCTCTTAAGTTACACCACGATTCAATGTGCAGCATAAGCCTCGGTAGTGAGCTATCTCAACTTATTATTTCTGCAGAGTTGATAATTTGGGATGAGGCACCTATGATGCATAAACATTGTTTTGAAGCTTTGGACAAGACTTTGAAAGATATAATGAAAAGTATTGATGCATCTAATTCTATAAGACCTTTTGGTGGGAAAACAATTGTATTTGGAGGAGATTTTCGTCAAATTCTTCCTGTAATTCCTAAAGGAAGAAGGCAAGACATAGTAAATGCTACCATCAATTCTTCATACATTTGGAACTCATGTGAAGTTTTACGTTTGACCAAAAATATGAGACTACTATCTGATTCCTCAGAAGGAGACATTACAAAAATCAAAGAATTCTCTGATTGGCTTGCAAACATTGGTGATGGGTTAATAGATGATGACAATGATGGTCTATCTACCATACCTATACCAGAAGAAATGCTTTTGCACACAGTTAATGGAGATCCAATTGCAACAATCGTTGATAGTATATATCCAAATATTTCTACTAATATTGATGATCTTAAGTATCTTCAACAAAGAGCTATTCTAGCACCAACTCTTGATATTGTTGACTCCATAAATGACCATATGATTGAAAAGAACATAGGTGAAGTAAGGTCATATTTCAGTTCTGATTCTGCAACTAACTCAGGCACAACAACGAATGTTATCAACGAAGTTCATACTCCGGAGTTCTTAAACTCAATCAAGTGTTCAGGTGTTCCAAACCATGAATTGAAGCTTAAGGTTGGAACACCTGTCATGCTAATGAGAAACATTGATCCAAGTCGGGGTCTTTGTAATGGTACCAGATTACTTCTCACAAGGCTTGGAAATCATGTTCTGGAGGCCAAAATTATTACTGGAGCAAGTGCGGGCGAACTGGTGTTGATTCCTAGATTGACTATCACTCCATCCGACTCTAAAATACCCTTTAATTTTAAACGCAGACAATTTCCAATTGCAATTTCTTATACAATGACAATAAACAAGAGCCAAGGCCAATCATTGTCACACGTCGGAGTGTTTCTTCGTAAACCTGTGTTTAGCCATGGACAACTTTATGTTGCTTTCTCAAGGGTCACATCTCAGAGCGGATTGAAGATTCTTATTTGTAGTGAAGATAGCATTAATGACAATAAGACCACAAATGTTGTCTACAAAGAGGTCTTTAGAAATTTGTAATTTATATTTTATAAATTATAATGTATTTATTTTTCCCGTATATCCTTTCCATTTTTAGTTTATTTTTAAAATATCACTGAATGAAAATTAGACTAATTAATTAACTATACATATAAAGTGTTTTATATTAATACCATCATTCCATTTTTTACCTTTAATTTCAAACTTATACGTTCATTCCTTATATATGTAAAACACATTCAATTTAGTTGCAATATCTCCCCGTGCATTGCACGGGTAGAAAACTAGTATGAAATGGGGGGAGTATTAACAATGTCTATTCAAATCATGTTATATTTAATATAAAAAATATTGTTTTGGTTAATAAGTTTGTATGTGTTATCAATAAAACAATTACGACAAATGAAAAGGCATAACATGAGTTGAGACTATTGCTTTTTTTCTATTTAATTACTTCAGATTGTTAATTGTACCATCCGATCTTTTATAAATTAATATATACTCCCTCTTTTTTGTATTAATTTACATTTTAGGATAAAAGAGAAAAAATAAGGATTGAATATTTTGACAGATATATCCTAAGCTAAAGATTTGATCAAATTAAAATATCTCTGATAGATTGAAAAGTAAGATATTTTAGGATTGAATCCACGGAGAAAATTGGCAGAATTGGTGAAAAATATGTAAAACGTCAATTAATTAAAAATAATAATAATCCTAAAACGTCAATTAATATGGAACGGAGAGAGTATTTCATTACAAAGCAAGTAATTCAATTTAAGCTTTTTATTTTTCGTGGTCAGCCTCGTAAATCAAAATATCATTTAACTTTACTTCTAAATAATGTTCCAACACAAATAAATAAACTAATTTTTTATTAATAATTCATTTAGACAAATAAATAATTATAATCAAATTTATTAGGCTTTTGAGTAAACAGTTTTTTTTATCAAATAATCTAATAGCTAGTTTCTTATTGGACATCGATGTAAATCCAATGAGTTTCCCACTTTACCGATGGTTGCATAATGCGAAGAGTGGAGGCGAAGAGGTTTGGGACTGCCTAGCGCTTATGCCGTTTACGCGTCGTCGAGAAAATTCCTTTTTTTTTTTTAAAGAAAAATATTATTTTTGCATGTCCAAGTTATATGTTTATACTTATAGTGGGTCAAACTTTACTACAAAGTTTCATATAGTTAATTAATTATGCACGATTGAATGAAAAGAAGGGGTGACAGAGGAACTTGAAGTGTGGGGAGAGAGTTTTAACTTATGATTCATTTTTCTGCCGCTAGAATAAGGAGAGTGAAGGTTTTTACTTTTAAAATTATATTTTTAATTTAATCATATAAAATAGGCTAGAAATTAGTTGCACAAGTGGGCCCAGATATTAAAACAGAAACGTGACAAATATCCACGTAGACATATTGGTCACTCCTTTCTCCCTCCTCTCACTACACTCATAATTACAAGTTTACCCCCAAACTGAAAAACAGCCAAATTCAAATGCTTCTTAAGAAGCAGCAATGTCGTTTCAAGGCGCGAAACAGAATAAAACCCCACCAAGACGACATTGGAATGATTTGATGTTGATAACTTGATGAAGTAATCTTCTAGAATAATCCATTTTCGCAGCCAAAACCGTTTATATATAGTGTTACTTGGACTCTTCTGGTTTGGAAACTGAATAGAGAGAGAAACAGAGTGAGCGAAGAGAGAGAAACAGAGTCAGCGAAGAGAGAGAGATTGCGGCAATCCAATAGGCGTCAGATTTCGCAGTATGGCTGAAATTGAAGAGGTAGATGAACCCTCCTTAATCTCCTTCCCTTTGCTACGTCATGTAGAGGGTCCATCTTCAGAACCTGATGGTGAATTAGTAAGGACAGGTTAGTTTGATTTTCTTTTGAAGATTATAGCGCATTTTCCCCCATTTTAGGGTGGGAAGTAAAAGGAAAAGATAAAACGGAATTGAGCTATCCGGTTATTATGATTATTGATAGTAAAATATTGAACATGTATGTGTATCTATGTGTATATTTCTGTTTCTGTTTCGTTGAGTTTATTTATTAAGAGAAGGGTTTATGAGATTTACTTTTTGATTGTTTTCTGAGTTTTGAATGTAAAGGGAAGTGCAGGACTTAATGATGCAATAATGGGAACTTATAGAACATTAATTATATTATATTAACATATATATTTTCTGTTCTTTGATTTTCTTGATTAAGAGAAGAGATTATGAGAAAGAGATTGTATTTCTGATTGATGTTTGTGTGTTTGAATGTGAAGGGACTGTAAGGACAGCAACTGCACATTTAATAACAGGAGTGATAGGATCAGGGGTATTGACACTGGCATGGAGTATGGCTCAACTGGGCTGGATTGCAGGCCCAATATGCATGCTGGTTTTTGGCATTATCACTATTGTTTCTTCAAATATTCTCTGTGATTGTTACATATATCTCCATCCTCAATTGGGCAATTTCAGAAACAAGTCGTATGCTAAAGCTGTGAAGCGTTATATAGGTAAATTATTTTTCGTATATTTTATTCAAACATTTGTGTTTTTACATTATCAGCATGTAATCTTGAGTGACTAAAGGGGTGACTGAGGGCGTGATTGTAATTGATTGTGTTTCTAAAGAAGTGATTCAAATTGCTTTTTGTGCGAAAATCAAAAGTAGGTGGTGTTTGGAAATATAGGTGATTTAGACAAAAAATAAGAAAGTTGAGTGTTTGTTAAGTTGTTGAAAACACTCTAAAACCAACTTTGTTTAAAAAACATGTGATTCTGAGCAGATAATATTGTTTGCAAGCACCCGTTGAAATTGTTTCTTTGAAGCTTGATGGAGTTATTATCATGTTTGAGATGAATACAAGATTTAGTAGTGTGATTGTTTCTTTTTTTTTTTTTATTATTATTTATATATTTTGCCAGGAAGGAAGAATATGTGGGTGGTTGCTGTGTTTCTTCATGAAAGTTTTTATGCATTTGGGATTGCTTATACTATAGCAGCTGGGAACAGTATGAGGTATTTTACACCGAGTTTGATCGATGTCTACTCTTGTTGTTTTGAGAAGATTATTGAATAATTTGTAATAAGTGCAACAAATTTCTGTAAAATGTTAAACAGTTCATGATCTTGGAATAATATTTGTGTTTTTATTCTAGGAAAAGTGTCTAATAATGCATTTATGTCACGTAAGTCTCAGATAATCTGCTCCCCGACGTAAATCAAGTACTCTTATGTGATCCAGATTTCATGTATTGAAAAATTAACAACGTTCTGAATCAAGTCTGATAAATAAGAAATTATACATCAACTAGGTGCTTTCTATGTTTCAAATTCTTTTATCAGTTCATTTTTATGGAGAATTCATCATGATCAAACATAAGTGAAACTCTTAGAAAAATTATTCTCTGGAAACTAATCAAATGGACTGTATAATGAGGTTGCTGATGGTAATGTTGTACAAGAAATCGAAGATCAAGATTTTGATGCTTCTACTGTCAACATCCTTAAGAAAATATTAGTTTCCCCGCTCTATTGTACTGATCTAGATGCCTCATTTTGTATTAGATCAATTAATCTGATTTCAAGATTTGTTGATTTAGGGCCATTCTGAAATCAAATTGTTACCATAAGCAAGGGCACAATGCTCCGTGTACGTATGGGGACAGTTGGTTCATGGTTTTTTTCGGAGCGGTTCAGCTTGTAGTCTCTCTGATACCAAACTTCCACCGTATGGAACTACTCTCAATAGTGACTGCTGTCATGTCCTTTGCATATACGTTCATCGCATTAGCCCTTGGTTTTGCTAAAGTCATAGGTACCCTTTTATTCTTCATCTCCTATGTCTAATTATATTATATTCTTCTGATTTTCGCCCTCGTTTATTGGCATACTCAGACCTAATAAGATGGTCTTGACATGTTATTCTTAAATATTAGTGGGAACGTATGTCTAGACAGAAAATGATGGCCAGATATGAATCATATGATCGATATAGTTGGATGAAGGCTTAGTTTGTTATAATTGTGTATCTGTAATTGTAAATTTGGGTAGTGATTTCTATGTGGATTCTGGTTACAAAGTAACTGTTGACCAATGCAGGAAATGGGCAGATTAAAGGCAGCATTAGTGGAGTAGCTGCGAGTAGTCCAGCTCATAAAGTTTTTCTCGTGTTGCAAGCACTTGGGAACATTGCATTTTCTTTCAACTACAATATAATTCTTCTGGACATTCAGGTTCGTACTTTCTATCAGCTTAGTGTTAGTAAAAAAAATAAAAGAAAGTGGACTAAAGAAACATACTTCCAAATGAAGGATACTATAAGGGGACCTCCTGAGATAAACAACGCAATGAAGAAGGCGTCGGTTTCAGCTATACTAATCACCAGCTTCTTCTTTCTCTCCTGTGGATGTTTTGGGTATGCTGCTTTTGGAGATGAAACACCTGGAAATCTGCTGTCGGGCTTCGGATTCTATGAGCCGTATTGGCTTGTTAACATTGCTAATGTGTGTATTGTTCTTCACCTTGTGGGAGCGTATCAGGTATATCCCTTGACTTGATTTACTACATCTCGTATTTGATGCTTGAAACATTAGAATCATCTGTATTGGATCCCTTAAGTTGTTACAAACCTGCTTTGTTAGGTTTTGATGAGAATTGAAGTAGATGATGCAAACGATATAAGATAACAAGGGCAAAAGCTAACAAAAATCATACATACAGGGGCCAAAATTATGCACCCTTTTCCTTGTTCCTTTTCTTCAAAGATTTGTTTAATAAAGTGGTTCATATGCATCATGCTGAAAGAATATTATGGTAATGCATAATGTTTCTTGTTTGCAGATACACAGTCAGGCATTATTTGCAGCAGTCCAAAGACAGATGTTGAAAATCTTTCCAAACTGCCTGACTTGGGTGCATACAGTCACGGTCCCAGAGGTTTGGAACCCGAACCTTTTCGGCCATGAGTATACAATCCCGCTCCCACTTGTGGCCCCTTTCACACTGACCTCTGTCGACATATGTTACAAAAGTGCGTATGTTGTATCAACAACTGCACTTTCGATAGTTTTCCCTTACTTCAACCAAATTTTAGGAGTTCTGGGGGTCTTGAATTTCTGGCCCTTGGTCATATATTTCCCTATACAAATGTACATAGAACAGAAGAAGGTGCCAGCTTGGAGTAGTACGTGGATTCTTCTTCAAGCGCTCAAGGCTGTCTGCTTGCTCTGCGCCGTTTCAGCCTTAGTTGGGTTGTTACTAGGACATATAAGCAGCGAGTTTTAGGCTAGCTGATTCCTGGAATTTTTTGATGAGCTGCGGAATTGTATATCTTTGTTAGCAGTTCTTATAGCAAAGTAGCTTTTAATATACATAGTCAAGAAGAATCATATGAATTTTCGATGAGCAGTACTAATAAGCTTCGGAATTGTATTCTTTGTTAGCAAAGAAGCTTTTGTTCTTAATCTTGGAATATACAGATGCTATCAACAGAATCATCTCTATGAATTCTCTGTTGCTTATCGTGTTTTTGTTTTTCTATAGTAACAACTTTTACTCATTTCGATTGCTTCTTGCAATATCATAATACAAATAATTTTTCAATCAACTTATTAAATTGATACTTACATGCCCATATTTATCAAAACATCCTTAAGTACCTCAAATAATGTAGGTAGTATTTATATACCACACTTTTATATCATAATTTGCTGCACACACTTCATACATACTAAATACTAAAATACTTCATAGACAATATACACACTTACATGCATATCATATGTATACACACATATACTATATACATACATATATAGTGCTTTGATGGTGTCACCAAAATTCATAGCCAAATCCCTTGATTAATTCAATTTACATATTATGGAAATGACATGGAATCAGATCTGCCATGCAGATAATTAAAAAAAAAAAAAAAAAAAAGTTCTACCACGTCAGCAATTACTAGATGGTTAACCTGCTGTATTTCGTCACCGGACCAATTTGTCGAATTTTGAAATATAAAAACAATTTTCTCTCATTAGGGTGGGTTCGTGTTTGATTTCGCGTCGATTCGTGTTATATATAAAAAATAATTTAAAACATATAATTATTATTCCCTTCGTTCCGGTCTAATTGTCCAATCTTGGTCGGGCACGGAGACTAAGAAAAAACAAAAACAGATTTTGTGGAATCTTTGACTTTTTCAAAGGTGGACATTAAAAGTAGAGATTTTGAGGGTGGAGATTGTGAGAGAATTTGCCATTTATGGGCTTGAACAATTAGCTTGGGACAAATAAATATGACAAATTGGACAATTAGGCCGGGACAGAAGGAGTATATTTGAAGGAGTGAGTCTTATGTGTGAACGATCACACGTGTGACAGAATGCACTTTTACAGAAAACACTGATACTTTTACAGGAAAAAGTGATACTTTTACTACACTAGCACTACGCACGTGCGTTGCACGTGGTTATAATTTTTTATTATTATTTAATAAAAAAATTTAATTTGAACATAATATAATTGTATATTGTGATCACTGTAATATATATACATAATTTCATAGATCAATGTAATAAAAATTAATCCATTGAACAAACATAATTTTGAATCAACTAAGAACTAAAAGAATCACAAAAGAGAAATAGAAAAGTTAAATAACGTTAGTCTTAATTAAGTAAGTTATAATAATTAATGTTAAAAGATTCATAAAAAACGACATACCATGATATATTGTAGAAATATTTAATCTTACAAAATTTTCTATTATACACGTAAAGTTTGATTTATTGAAACTATTGTTTACTTCTTATTATACATAGACTCGATCATCATTAATATATCTTGAATAAAGTTATACGATGATTGAAAAACTATATACGGAATAATGAAGCATATATGTTTATGTTTTGCACCAAATCATTGACATTTGAAGAAAAACACATTTTTAATTGTCTCATTAATTATATCATCAACTGACATTCATAAGTCAATTATTTGTTTATATACACACAAAATATTAGGTCTAACGTACTTTTCTATAATTCTCTAATAAATAATTTCGATTTTAATATACATTTGCACATGAAATTCTTTACATATTTTAATGTGAGGAAAAACTTCCAACAACTTAGTATCAAGGTCCAACATCCAACTTTTGTCATGAAAGCTAGTTTGTAATTTTTTTTTAATTATTAAGTATAACCCTCTTTAATATAATGTACTTATTGATTTAAGATTGCTTATTTCAACTTTCCTTAATTATTTTCTCAATGCAACGTCGAAATTTAAAAATTATGTGTGACTTACAATAAAAATCATACTATAGTATAATTACAAAATAAATAATATTTTTTATGGAAGATTGACTATGTACATAGTATCTCACAATCTTCAATCAAGACACATGCTACAATCTATATAAAATATAATAAATGTTTTACATAATTTGTAATGTCTTTAATTCCTTATTTAGTTATAGTGAAAACTCCTAATTTTTTCAAACATTACACATCCATTTAAAAGTCTTATATATACATGATTAAACCACGCATTCCGATTTTATTTTTCTCATTTCATTTTTTATTTAAACTATACCGTACTTTATTCGACGTAATTATTTTTCTAATCTATTGTCAAGTTAATATTAACATTCACATTTCACTTTTCTTTATTTTTCAGCATGTTTTAATTTTATTATGTGATACTTATTCACATAGTACAATTGAATCATTCATAGTACAACTTAGTTCATTATTTCTTTATCGTTTATTTTATTCTTTATTGTACCCTATAATTTATATAGCATAGTACATTCATCTATCAAGTTATTACATATGCTTAAAATATAAATAAATATATATATATATATATAATATTTTTCTCAATTTAATAATTTGTTTAATGTTAGATCTTAAATATTTAAAAGAATTGCAACTATTCATGTCCACTAATTTTTTCGTTTGCCATTTTATTATTTCTCAATAAAATTTCACACCTCGGTCTAAACTCCAATTATTATTAACCTTGTGATTTTTATGTCTCTCTCCAATTTTCTACCATAACAGTTTTTTCTTTGGTCTACTAAAATTACATCAACTATTAAAAGTATTACATCAGTGAGTATATATTTATGTAGATGTGTAAGGTATGTGATTAAAAATTATGTTCAACTTATAGACTTATTTGAATAAAATCGATCCATTGTATAGACCAATAGTACTTAAATTTACACAATATCACTACCAATCCATTTATAGTTTTTATATCTTCGTATATCTCTATTACTGATTTCATATATAAGCTACTTTTATCGTTTTCCTCCATCTTTTTCATCTTATATATATTTGTATATATACATATATAAATGACTTTATCGTATACTTTTTAAATTCAATAAAATTCGTAAATCAATTATTATTTTCTCTTGTTGTAATGTTTATAAAGGTTACTTATGAAATATATCGATTTCATTCTTCTAAATCATTGAAAATAAATATAATATATAATCTCATTTCCTACGCAAGTATAATAATTCGATTTATATTTACTTAGTAATGCTCATACAAAGAAATTTAGCTTGTTAACATATATATTGCTAGTTTAATCTAAATTTAAACAGTAAGGCTAAATGTATGCCTAGTTTAATCCAAATTTTGAAATACTACATTGTAATAATTAACTTGTATGTACATCTACCTATAATATAGATATTTAATTTTTGTTTTTGTATACTTTTCTCATAGTATAATATGTCTAACTCTATCATATTAATTTATCCTTTAATTTTTCTATTATATTATCTAGACTCGTCTATTATAATTTTTTTCATAATGAAAATTTACCTAGACCCTTTAATATTCATAATTTTTATGCTAGTTTTTTTATAATTTTGTTTATTATGTTAATAAAGTTATATCTACTGATAATAAAGTCTATTCATAAGTTTGTGTTATCTTTCTTCACAATTCATTTTCTCACTTCTATTCATTTTATCATCATATAGTTCTTATTCAATTGTTTTGACATTATTTTCTATTGTTGGACTTTGATAAAGTGGTATACACAAAAATACATACAATTTTCTAACATGTCCTTTTACTTACTCAAAAGTCAATTTTAAAATATAACTTAGCAATTTCACATGCAAAGTCATTTTATTCTTTCATTTTAGTTTTTTTTTCTTATTGTTGCTAATCGTAAAACCTTTTAGTATTTTTTCCACCATGAAAACACAAAAACTTAATAGTTTTGCAAACATTTAATATCTAAATAACTCTAAAGTACCATTATTTGAAATTAAAAGTCTTGGAATCATTATCCTATTTAAAAAGTCAAACTTTGAAGTTACTAAAGTCCTATAATATGTTTAAATTTCTATAATTTTCTTATAAATACATAAATATCTTTTGTGTAACTTCAATTATTCAATATCCTAAGAATCATATACTAAAGTAATTTTACTTATTGTAAGTACCTTTGTGCTAATCGGCCTTTCTCATTTCTCTTCAATTATAAAAGAAACCAATTAGAAAAATTATTAGAAATTTATGAAGGATCGAATAAAATATAAACATAAAAAGAATATAATGTATTTTTACCACAAATAAATAATAATATATTATGAATATTTAGGTTCAGCTTATATCATCAGTCGAACTATATATTATATTAAATGTGACAGAAAATTTCATAAGTTGAGACTTGAGAGATGAATTTCAATTATAAAATGAATCTTACTAAATAAATAAAACTTTAAAAAATAAAGTTACTAAATTAGCCTTAAAATTTTGCTAATTAATGGTTTTTTTATTTTTCTATAGTTTTTTTTTTTTGACAATTATATAAACGAATCTCATTATAAAAGAGATAAGAAATTTATAAAGAAACTTAATAATAATAATAATAATAATAATAATAATAATAATAATAATAATAATAATAATGATAATAATATATTATTATTATTATTATTATTAAAAATAAAAAAAGTAAGTTTAACTTATGCCATTAGATGAATTACATATCATATCCATGAATTTTTTAGGGTATCATATCTATGAATTGATAGATGAATTATATAGGCTCTAACCAAATAAATAAAACTTTGAGAATATAGTTAATAAACTAACCTTAAAAACTAAAATTCATTAATAATATAATAGGCAAATCAAATTTTGTCTAACTATATATAAGAAAGATTCAAAGATATAGTTTATAAATAAAACTTTAAACCTTAAAAATTCAAATTCATTAAGGATATAATAGGCAAATCAAATTTTATAAGAAACAACTCACACTTTTATAATAGAAGTAGATTGATACTTTTACAGATAAAGGTGATACTTTTGCTACAAAAAGTGATTTTTTTTTAAAAAAAAAATGTGATACTTTTACAGATAAACATGATACTTTTACCACAAAAAGTGATATTTTTTCACGTCACACCATGTGACGGTCACATACAAATTTTTGCCTATTTAAAGATATATTATTGATTTCAGGTCGTAACAAGTTAATTGAGCATGAAACTGAGTGCATATCATTTGTATAAAGGATGTGAGCAAAGGAATATCAAGTAAACCCATGTACCTCTACTGTAGTCATCAACTATGGACAGGAAATAGGGAGTATTAGTAACGCATGGCTCCTTACAAGGGCCCCAAATGTCAACATGCAATAGTTGAAACGAATAAGTGGTTTGTATAGCCGAAACAGGGAAAGGCATCCTGTGAATTGTGATGCTTAGCTTTGAAACAGGCATCACATGACTTTATTGACTGAATATTTGTAGTTGTACAAAGATCTTTTAAGAAATCAAGTTTTTGCAAAATTTTCAAAGAAGCATGGCACAAACAATGGCGCCAAGTGTCTAGAGTATAGTAACAGATAGCAAGGGAGTACAATTTGAAACAGAAAAAGCTGCAGCAGCTTGTCTAGGGTCGAAAATGTAGAGTTTGCCTACCAACTGTCCAATAGCAATGGTAGAGTCAGTCTGAAGGTCCTGTAACATGCAAGTAGAAGGATTAAATATACGTTGCATGTTTAGAGTGGAGGTCAGTTGAGGAATGGAAAGAAGATTATACTTGAACGAAGGAATATATAGGACATCTGTAAGGACAATTTTCTGATGGAGATAGACTGTACCACTATGATATATAGATTTAACAGAACCATCAGGGAGGATAATAGTCACAGGAGTAGAGAGAAGTTTAAGATCAGTCATGAGGTGTGGATTAACACATATATGCTTACTTGCGCCCGTATCTAATATCCAAGAAACCACACTGACAGTATCCACTAATGAGAAAGCCAGTTGAATAGGGATAGTAATGCAGTTACCTGCTGAGTGCGATAATCATCGTCTTTTGCCAGGACAGAAAATTCATACCTTTAAAGTGGATTATTGACCAAAATCATGCTAGATAGATCTGAGTTATACAATTGGAACGGATCGGAGGTAGCAGCAGAAACAGATGCAGATGAATCGGCTTGCGCAGACGCCCGGTGGCCAAAAGCCGGCCAAGCAGAGGAAGAATTACGACCACCGGAGGGCAACGGTGGCCAATCGGTAGCTCGATTAGGATGTGCCATGGATAAGCAGGATCTACACCTAAGGGAGTGATACCATGTTAAGAGTACAAGCACTCAGCCGAGAGAGAAATGGTAACCGCTTTTTTATTCAACCATAATGTTCTGTTACAAGAGTCAAAGGATAACTATGTACATATTTATACTCTACATACTCTGACCAATTTCAATTGATTGTTTCAAAAGTCTATGTTCTTTTTTGTACTATTAAACACTTGTAGTCAAGTAGAGACTAAGGCACTATTTTTTGTTTTTCCCATTAATAGCAACAGAAAGTTCTACCGAAGACATAGAATTAGCTTTATTCAAGTTTTTAACTATTATGGCTGTGACAGACAACTTCTCCAGGGAAAACATGATCGGAGAAGGTGATTTTGGTCCCGTTTACAAGGTAACTTACTGCATCAGGGAACCTATAGTGAACAAAAAACTAATGTTCTGATTCTTCATTGGACCAATGTGGGCAGGGCCAGTTGTCCTCAGGAAAGGAAATTGCCATCAAAAGATTGTCAAAATCTTCAAGAAAGGGTCTTGAAGAGTTTAAAAATGAAGTTACATTGATTGCCAAACTTCAGCATACAAACCTTGTTCGACTTTTGGGATGCTGCACTGAACGAGAAGAAAGGTTATGACTTATGAATCTATGAGTGCCTACATAATGGAAGCCTTGACTATTTTGTTTTTGGCACATCCTAAGATTACCCTTCATCATTTTGCTCTGGTTTATATTCCCTTTTAATTTCATTCAACCAAATAAAGTTTGCTTCAGGGCGTGACATATGTATTTATGTGCAGATCAAAATCAAAAGGGACTTCTGATGTGGCCTAAGCGCTTTCAGATTATCATTGGGTATCGCTAAAGGACTGCTCTATCTTCATCATGATTCAAGATTAAAGATTATCCATCGGGATCTCAAAATGAGTAATATACTACTTGATAAAAACTTAACTCCAAAAATCTCAGACTTTGGGTTAGCAAGAATTTTTGAAGAGGATCAACCTATTAGTAGAACAAGAAGAGTTGTTGGGACATAGTGCGCGTTTCTTTTATCTCAACTTAGAATTTTCTCATTTAGCATTGGGTCCTTCTGACTAATAATTTATATGCAGTGGCTATATGTCTCCAGAATATGCTATTGACGGGAAGTTTTCGGTGAAATCTGACATCTTCAGCATGGGAGTCATGTTGTTTGAGATAATGAGCGGGAAAATGAACAAGGGCTTGGAATGCAGCCACGGTCATTGTTATAGCCTCTTGGAACATGTATTTCTTGCTTTCTACATGTAGGGTCCGTTTGCTTAAGATTTGACTCAGTAGATTTAGAGGATCGAATTCCAATAAAGCACACTCATTAACTACCTCAGTCGGCTAGATTTAGCCCAGTACTCCCCAGTTTTAAGTAAACGGATCCATAGTTCTTCACTGTGTCTTTTGTTGATGATAGTCAAGTGATAAATGTTGTTCGGTACTGAAATTAAAAGGAATAAAAAGGAAAAACTAATAAGTTTGAGCGACTGGACAGGCATGGTTGCGATGGAAGGAAAACAACATTCTTGAGCTAATGGATGAATGTTTGAACGATACATTCGTGGAAAGTGAAGTTAAAAGATGCATCCACGTTGGATTACTATGCTTTTTGGGGAGAGAACCGTTTGTGATTCAAACGAATTGTTCGGAAAAGAAATGTGTGAAAGAATTTTACACTTTTGGCTTACTAAAATGGTAGTTTAGACAAAAATGCGCCCTTAAAATTTTATCACGCGCTAGTCATGTACAGAATTCCAGCGAAAAATGGTCGGAAAATAACTTTGGTGGTTTATCTTGGAAAATAAGGTTGCTGGTTTATCTATCAAACCCGTATAATTTGTATGTATCTGTGCCAAGAAATAAAGGGTAGAGGAAAGGATCCCAGGCCAGCAAGACAAAAGCCTCATCCTCTTCAAAACTTCTTGCTAACTTAATACGAACAGTTGAAGAATTGAATTGTTAAAAGTAGTTACAATCAAGTAGCTTCGAAACTGGTATACGAGTACAGATATTTTTATTACTGTCAGAGCTCTCTCTGATATCAATAAGATCCCCAAACCACATAGCGCAAGCCGTGCAGCTGCAGTTCTTTTTGCATTCGTCCAGGCTCATGCTATTATTCATCCAAAACGTCAACAAAACCATCTCCACTCTTGCAATTCCTCTAGTGCATCCAATCTTGACGGTCCCACTCTTTCCGGAATTTAGTGGGATTATATTGGTCTGTCGATTCTGCAGATAGCATTACGACTGTATTCTTCACATGTGTTTAGAGGATTTGAGAAGGCAAGATTCCACTTGTACTAAACCAGATGCATCCACTTTTGAGGCATCATGCCACTCGACTATAGATAACATCCTCCGTTTCTCGAATGCTGGATTCAGAAAGGGTACGCTACCATAAAATTGAAGTCTGTTCAACTTTCCAGTTCGGAAATCTCAGGCAAGCCCTGGTTTTCGATCTCCAGGGGAAGGATTATCAGAACAACGTCAAATACACCATGATCAACTCATCCCTGGTAACCACGTCTGTTGGATAGTGAAGGTTCTGCCATATGTATGAACCTTGAATTTTCTTATCTGTAAGAACCAGGTTTCCAGTATCTGCAGCTCGGGTGATGGATTTGCATTGCAACTTGGCTTATGACAACATTTCCATTTCTGGAAATCGAGAAAAGTACACCTTGTGAGTCAGTTCCCGATCGGTTCTCACACATAAAACTACACCATTTGAGAAGCCCATAAGAGTTACTCCCTCCGTCCCGGCTTATTTTGCACAGGTAATCGGGCACGGATGTTAAGAAAAAAAAACTTTTGCTTTTTCTTTGACTTTTTTAAAGGTGGAGATTGAGTGTTGAGATTTTGAGGGTGGAGATTGTGGAAAACATTTTTTGGAGTGTGCAAAATAAGGTGGGACGGCCGAAAAAGGAAAGTGTGCAAAATAAGGCGGGACGGAGGTAGTATAAGTTTTTGATGATTGGATCAAAATAACGTACTTTTATGTATGGGACGCCATAATTGGGACAGATTATTCTTCTGTCTCCTATCAAAACAATTTTTTTCAAACTGCATTCAAGGTGACGGAATTAATAGGGAATGCGATTTAGTCCAACTTTACTGGAACACATGTACAAATCTCTATTGAGGAGTTTGGTAGCTGGTCACTGACCTAGACTACAAAGGAACACAATAAATGTTTGGATTAGTAATGCAATATATTATCTACCAAAGAAGACCTGAAAGAAAATAGTTTTAATCGCCACTTTGGTAGTATACACATGGTCTAATTAATATATAAACACAACAGAAATACATTATTGTATAATGCTTAGGCAGTAAAACAAAGGGAGAAAGAAAAAGGAGAGCAACTAAAATTGACTACTATAGGCAGGGGTAGTATTTTACATTTAATCACTATGAAATTATTACTTGGATATTATGAAACAAGAATTTCTATTGCAAGATTTTGGATGCTACCAGTAATAAACATAACATTGCCGCAGCATTTTTTGTCTGAAGAACCTTCCCTTACTTACAAATGCTTACAAGTAAAAAAGTATGTAGACCTTTTCATCTGGCCTCCAAATCAGTTATCGTAATCGTGTTTCTCTCAGGCATCAGTCCTGGCGACGTCTCGGACTTCAGGTCTGGCAACGTGCAATTTCCTTCAAGGAAGAACCCAGGCTCATTGGGTTCAGGCAGAGCTGCTCCATCAGTTCCTAACATGAAAATCACCGACGACATCACTGGCCTATCTTCAGCAACTTTTTGAACGCATAATAATCCGACGTGGATGCATCTCTGCACTTGAGACTTGATAAAAGTATCACTCAAACAATCATCCATCAAATCAAGAATCCTGTTCTCTTTCCAAAGCAACCATGCCTGCCACAATTGCCCGAATTACAGTTTGTTAGTTTATGCATCAGTTTGTCACTAGACCGTCAACAAAGACATAGCGAGGAAGAAATACATGTCCCAAGAGGCTTAAATAATGATTGCCTTTGTATTCAAAGCCTCTGTTCTTTCTTCCACTCACAATCTCTAACAATACCACTCCCATGCTAAAGACGTCTGATTTTACTGAATATTTCCCAGCAATTGCATATTCTGGAGCCATATATCCACTGCATAAATTTATGTTTTGTGAGGTCCCTCTAGAAAAAATTCAAAGTGCCTGTGTAAACATAAAAACTTACTAAGTTCCAACAATTCTTTTTGTTTTGACAACAGGTTGATCCTCCCCAAAAGCCCTTGCTAAGCCAAAGTCGGAAATTTTTGGATTTAAGTTTTTATCTAGTAGGATGTTGCTTGTTTTGAGATCTCGATGGATAATCTTTAATCTGGAATCGTGGTGGAGGTAAAGTAGTCCTCTTGCAATCCCCATGATAATGTCAAAGCGCTTAGGCCATGTCAAAAGCGTCTTTTGATTTTGATCTGCTCATAATTGACACTTTGTGACACGGAAAGACAAATGAAATTAGAAGAGATGAATGAGAGATGGTGATAATTTGTACCAAAAATAAACAAGTCCAGGCTTTTTTTTTGCAGGTATTCATAGATTAGCATCCTTTCATCTCCATGAATGCAACATCCTAAAAGCCTGACGAGATTCGTGTGTTGAAGTTTGGCAATCAAGTTGACTTCATTTTTGAACTCTTCAGGACCTTGTCCTGAAGTTCTTGACAATCTTTTGACAGCTATTTCTTCTTCTGCAAACAACTTGCCCTGCTTATGCATGTTAAAACAACACCCAGAGTGTTAAACTAATGATCTACTCTCATTCAGTCCATTACCTTGTAAACAGGCCCAAAACCTCCTTCTCCAATCTTGTTTTCCCTGGAGAAATTGTTGGTTGCAACCATAATAGTTGCAAACTTGAATAACGGTAATTCCATATCCTCATTATTCTTTTCTGTGGCTGTGATGATGAAAAACAGAAACTAAAGCTTCAATGCAAGTTTTCAACAAAAAACATAAAAACACCGATGTTCAGATTTGTTACCTCGCATCTTCCGTCTTGACATCATGAAGATAGCTCCATTGATAACGCATGACACCAGAACTCCAGAAACTATTGACATCAAGATTAGCCTTAGTGGCCCTTTATTCTTCTCTTTCTCCATGTCAGTGGTAGAATCTAAGGAAAAGCACCAGCTAATACAATTAGAGTGCTTAATGGAAGGAACTTTTAGACTAGATTCTACTCAAGCTGAAACGGAATCTTAATTCTACTTACAATTAAGAAGTTCTGAAATTGGTAAGCGAATATATATGTTTTGCTTACTATCTGCCATAGAATGGTCTCTGATATCAACGAGATCCCCAAACCACATCACACAACCACTGCCTCCATTAGTTACATAAGCATTAGCATATGCAGAGCAGTTACAGTTTTTAGAACACTCGGATTGGCATTCACTGAGGTTCATGCTTGTATTTAACCAAAGCGTCAACATATCAGGATATTTTACGCGTCTAACCTCCAGAAAACCATCTCCGTTCTTGCAATTCAACGGCACACTTCTAGTGCAACCACCTGACCAACCTTGAAGCTCCCACTCATTCTGGTATTTAGGGGCGAAGCCCTTCAAACACTCGCACCTGACAGGCTTGTCGATTGTGCAGATAGCATTAGGACCACACATACCGTATTCATCACATGCATCTCGAGGCATTGAGTAGGCAAGATTCCACTTATCCTTCCGTGTATTCATTATATAGCGCAGTATCACACCAGAAGTATCAAGCGTTGATCGTATGAGATTTGAGCTGTCGTAGGGCTCTACTATGGATATCATTTTCCCTTCTTTGAAAACAAAATGAGGCTTGAACAAGGCATGTGGAAAGGGCAGTACACCACTAAAGTAGGCCCCGTTCCACATTCCAGTCCTGAAAGTTTTCACACTCCCTCTGTACATCACAACCTCCGACAATCCCCTGTTTTCGAACTTGAGAACGAAATCTCCAGGCGACGGATCATCAGAGCTTTTCCATGACGTCAAGTACGCGGCTACGCCTTTATCAACGTCATTTCCGAATTTCATTCCTGGTAAATGGGTGTCTGTTGGGTAGTGGAAACTCTGCCATAAGTATTCTTTTGAAGAACCTTCGATCGCCTTGTCTACAAGAACCAGGTTTCCAGTGTCAAGAAGCTGTAAAACTGGATTTGAAGCCACTTCTAATGCATTTGCCGACCAAATAACGCTTCCTTTTATCCTTATAGCAAGATTTCCGTTTCCGGAAATAGCAAAAGTTACTCCTTGTGTGTCACTGATGGGATGGTTTCTGTTTGCGACCCAAACTCGAACATCTGGTGTGCGTTTGTACCATATTCCCAGATACCATTTTCTGGACCTCCCAGGGGAGAAAAATCCCATCTCAAAATCTTCGTTACTAGAAAACAATGTATGCCCAACAGAAATCGTTTGGTTGGGAAGAAGTGTATCTACTCCAAACGATAATTTAGTAGAAAAAAGAAGTATGCAAAGGATTTTAATGAACAACAAATGCCCCATTTCAGAGAATCGAATGATGAAGTATCATATATTCAAGCGTTGATCAAAGATTGAAGAGCCTGATTTGGCAGGAAAAAGTACGTACAACGAAAAACACATTGAAGCGTTGATTAGTATCTAATGGTGAATATCATAATATCTACGAAAAGGTTTGTGCATATAAGTTCGTTGAAACTTCGCCATGGATTCAAAATTCAACACATTAAATGCCAGTCATGACTGGCTGACTTTGCAGATGTAACGGAAGTGAAAATGATAGGATTAGACCGCTGCTGAGCAGAGCAGTCCTGCTCAGATTTTACCACAATTTTATCCCACTTTAACAGGGTGTTTGGCTGAGCTTATAAGCTCCTAAAAATATTTTATAAGCTGTTTAGGAGCTTATAAGCTCTTGCAAAGTGTTTGGCAAAATAAGATGTTTAGGAGCTTATAAGATCAAAAAATAAGCTCTAAGAGTTTATAAGATCTAAAAAAATAAGTTGCTTTACCTCAACTTATTTCCATCTTGTTTTTTATGATCTTAATTATTACACTCAAATTTCACACACATTTCACACACTACACTCTCTACACACATTATACACATTTCACACACTACACACATTTCACACACTTCACACACTACACACATTTCACACACTATTTACACTTCACACACTACATACATTTCACACACTAATCAAAATGTGAGTTTAATATTAATTTTTAAATTAGACCCCAAATTTATAGCTAAATCAGTATATTCAATTGCAAACTTATAAGCTCTTATATCCAAACACTTTGTTAACTTATAAGCTCCTTAAAAATGACATCTTATAAGCTCTTGAAACAACTTATAAGATGTTAGAGCTTATAAGATGTTTAAAATAAGCTTAGCCAAACACCCTCTAAAGGATAGTTTGTAGGTTAAAATTAGGTCGAGTTTTTAATTTTAATCTTTAAAATTATACTCCCTCCGTCCCAACTTAACTTGCGTATTTGTCATTTTGATCTGTCCCAACTTAACTTATCAGCTTATATATGACAAATTTCTCACACAATCTCCACATTTAAAAAAGTCAAAGATTTCATAAAATCTATTTTTCTTAACTTTCTACCCGATCAACTAGATAAGTTAAGCTCGGACAGGGGAGTATCATTTTTAATGTACAAATGTAAAGAAAATAATGCGTGTGTTGAAGGAGAAGTAGAAACAAGTTAAATGTATAATATTCAATTAACAACTCATGAATTATTTCGTAACTATGAAGTTTGGACAAATATAGAAAATATATATATAAGAGTATAGCAAATGTGCAAGGATTACCATTCAATTAAGATATCATACAAAAAGTTACAATCACTATCAACACATTAGTGGGGAGAAATCTACTTCTATTATATATATATATATAATAATATTATTAATTATAAAAGTGTGAGTTGTTTCTTACAAAATTTGATTTGCCTATTATATCCTTAATGAATTTGAATTTTTAAGGTTAGTTTGGCAACTATATTGTAAAGTTTTATTTATAAACTATATCTTTGAATCTTTCTTATATATAGTTAGACAAAATTTGATTTGCCTATTATATTATTAATGAATTTTAGTTTTTAAGGTTAGTTTATTAACTATATTCTCAAAGTTTTATTTATTTGGTTAGAGCCCTATATAATTCATCTATCAATTCATAGATATGATACCCTAAAAAATTCATGGATATGATATGTAATTCATCTAATGGCATAAGGTAAACTTACTTTTTTTATTTTTATTATTATTATTATTATTATTATTATTATTATTATTATTATTATTATTATTAAGTTTCTTTATAAATTTCTTATCTCTTTTATAATGAGATTCGTTTATATAATTGTCAAAAAAAAAAAAAAACTATAGAAAAAGAAAAAAAACCATTAATTAGCAAAATTTTAAGGCTAATTTAGTAACTTTATTTTTTAAAGTTTTATTTATTTAGTAAGATTCATTTTATAATTGAAATTCATCTCTCAAGTCTCAACTTATGAAATTTTCTGTCACATTTAATATAATATATAGTTCGACTGATGATATAAGCTGAACCTAAATATTCATAATATATTATTATTTATTTGTGGTAAAAATACATTATATTCTTTTTATGTTTATATTTTATTCGATCCTTCATAAATTTCTAATAATTTTTCTAATTGGTTTCTTTTATAATTGAAGAGAAATGAGAAAGGCCGATTAGCACAAAGGTACTTACAATAAGTAAAATTACTTTAGTATATGATTCTTAGGATATTGAATAATTGAAGTTACACAAAAGATATTTATATATTTATAAGAAAATTATAGAAATTTAAACATATTATAGGACTTTAGTAACTTCAAAGTTTGACTTTTTAACTAGGATAATGATTCCAAGACTTTTAATTTCGAATAATGGTACTTTAGAGTTATTTAGATATTAAATGTTTGCAAAACTATTAAGTTTTTGTGTTTTCATGGTGAAAAAAATACTAAAAGGTTTTACGATTAGCAACAATAAGAAAAAAAAACTAAAATGAAAGAATAAAATGACTTTGCATGTGAAATTGCTAAGTTATATTTTAAAATTGACTTTTGAGTAAGTAAAAGGACATGTTAGAAAATTGTATGTATTTTTGTGTATACCACTTTATCAAAGTCCAACAATAGAAAATAATGTCAAAACAATTGAATAAGAACTATATGATGATAAAATGAATAGAAGTGAGAAAATGAATTGTGAAGAAAGATAACACAAACTTATGAATAGACTTTATTATCAGTAGATATAACTTTATTAACATAATAAACAAAATTATAAAAAAACTAGCATAAAAATTATGAATATTAAAGGGTCTAGGTAAATTTTCATTATGAAAAAAATTATAATAGACGAGTCTAGATAATATAATAGAAAAATTAAAGGATAAATTAATATGATAGAGTTAGACATATTATACTATGAGAAAAGTATACAAAAACAAAAATTAAATATCTATATTATAGGTAGATGTAGCATTTATAATTTATAACTAGTTAGAGACACGTGCAACGCACGTGGTCCACAAAATTTACTAAAAATATATTATTATATTTTTTAAATAAATATTTTTAAAAATGTATAGTATGTAAAGATAAAAATAAATACTCCTTAATATATAATTTTATAATTGATTAAGATACACACCTTAATTCATATAAATCTTGTATTAAAGTCTTATATAATAAAAAGAGACTTCTTATCAAAGTGAAACGATGATATTGTTTGTAATTACGTCCATGTGGTCCATAAAAATGTTGGAGTTATGGAGCCTGAGAGACTGCTTCTCGGTGATCCAACTTGCCGATGAGTTGGCAGGGGTTCAGGGGCAGGGACCTCGAGGAATCTTTTGGACGTTAAAAGCAGTATTCGAGATGAATGGGCTTTAATTAGAGCTATGATCCAACTTGAGTTATAAATAACTCTACGTTCATTGGATTAGTTATCGGCGAAATTATTAGTTATCTCCCGTCTTGATAGTGCCCCCGGACGTACTCATTCTTGACGGACTGGATTAACAAAATTGTGTCTTTTATTTTCCGTCCTTTTAAATTCTCAATTAATTGCACCCTAATTCCTAACAAATGAGAGCCTTGTTTAAAAAACACTTTGTGCCATAGAAAAAGAAAAGACAAAGCATTATTTTAGTTGTTAGTCAAAGCAAAAATTTTAAAATTATGTTTCAGTTAATATTGTTGGATAAGTCAAATGGAAAAAAGTGAAGTTGTATAAATGAGAATTCGTGATTTTAGAAGGTTATACTTTTTTTAATAATTGACAAAAAAAAAAAAAAAAAAAAAAAGTTATACATTTGTCAACCATGATACTTTTTTAGGATTGTGGGTAGTATAAGTTATTAATTTTGATAAGTTTAAAGATAAATATTGCAAATATTACTTCATGTTTACACTCCCTTGTCCGTCTTTCAATCATTTTTATATGAAAAAAGAATAAAAAAATTATAATATAGAAGAGTCATAAGATTTTTATATATTAAGTTATCTCATTAACAATCAAATTGTACTACATCATATTTGACTAAAGTTACTTGATGTAACACCTATATTATATTAATGTTCACTAAAATTACCTCATTCATGTTATGGAAAATAGTGTCGAATATGGATTTATTTACATTTTAATATGAAAATTGCAAATTATATATATATTTTTTCCAAATATATTTACTTGAGATTGTGATCTAATACTTTTCAAGTAATTATCAATAATTATAATGTACAGATTAAGAAGTATTACTAAGCTTAACTAACGTTTGCGTAATTTATAGTTAGTAATTACTCATAGAAGTAAATAGATAAATAAAAACTTAGTTATAAAAGTATATTAACATTTATAAATAAAAATATAAATATCAAGCATATTTTCCACTTGAGTTTGAAATATCACTTTTAAAAACATAAACAAATATTTAACTCATATATCGATAATAACTCATTAAATATGAATAAGGAGAAATGTTATAAAAATTAAAACAATGACAAGCTAAAGAGTACTCTTATATATGAAATATTCTCATTATAAAATAACTCTATAATCTTGTTTAGTGTTTGTAAAAAATACGTGATTTTATATTAGTGTGAAGCTCACGTACATTCTTATCAATTCGTCTTTTTCTATCAATAAATTCACATTTTGGTACTTGTAATATATACTTGATCAATTAATATGTTTAGAAAAATCAATTTTACTAATACATAAATCGTATACAGCACAAAAGGTTATTGAACAAATCATTTAGCACATATACAAAATTAAAATAATAATCTTTAAACCCTTTTTTTTTAAAAAAAATTAGGTGTTTCATATCTTAAAGGTTAAAACTACTTTTTAATTTAGCATCAAAGTTACAATGCATGATTTTATTTTATTTTTTTCTTTGAATCATAAGTATATCTTTTTTGGCAAGAAATATTATATTAGAATTACTTTGCAATTTATACTAAAATTTAAAGTTATATCAAATTTAACTGATTGATTGTCCTTCTATGTTTTACTCCATATGATTATTGTTTTGGTAATTAAGGAGACTCTATATATGCTATATTGGATTAGCATCTATTTTTCTAAATCTTTCATGTTAAATAATACTCTCTCCGTTTCATAAAGAATGTCATTTTAGACACTCTGAAAAATTTCATAATAAGTGTCACTTTACCAAAAAAACTACAATTCTTCCAATATTATCTTAAACACTCTACTTAATTTAGTTGATTATTTCCTTACTTCACAAACATACCAATTAAATACCAATCTTTAATCTCTCGAAAAATAGCTAAAATAACATTTTTTATGAAACGGAGGGAATATATTTTAGAAAAATAAAAAGCTTGTGAATATTTAATAAAACAAAAGAATTGATGATACCTCAAGTTTAATAATAATACAAATAGACAATATAGAACTAAGTAATTGATAGATGAATTTATTAATTCCTTGTAATAAAACATATTAATAAAATGTTAAATTACATATTTATCCCTTATATGTACTTGTATGGTAGAGGGCCATTTTTGTCACTATATTAATTTGTAAGAAATTACCCATACTTTTAAAGCTAGGGAGATGAATTGAATTGTTTTGTTTTCTCTTGATGACTTTTAAATTAGGTTGTCTTGTAGTTTGTTGTGGCAATTATGGGAATTGTTGATCCCATCTAGTGTAGGTGGGTCTATAATACAAGAAAAATGCAAAAAGTCATTCATTGATTATGCTTCAGAATATGTATGAAGTCGATGCAGGCATGAACATAAAGCAAGATATATTAAAGGGGTTTACATTAAACTGGAACCAAAAGGCCTTAAACATCCGCCAATTGTACAAAAATGGCCTGTACTCTCAATGAAATTGTTCTCTTAATGGTTCTAACATTCAAAAGGAGACACTTTTACAAAAAGACCAACAAACTGGAAAAAAAAAAAAACCAAGTCTTTTTCTTGCCCTTATCATTCGCACTGCTTCCTTGACTTGAAATATCCAAGAATTTATTCCCACCATCTAAAACAATCGTCCTACATTTTCCTTTGTTCATTGTTGTTCAAGCTGGGTCACTGAAGCTTCCTTGTGCTAATGGTGCGGGAGCTCTGAAATTAACTCTAGAATGAATCTGAGCTTGAGCCATCTGGATCTGCTAGAACATGGACGGGCCTGGAACTGGAACAGGTTGCACTGGGTAGAGCCAAGAGTTGCCGGTCATTCAGCTTTCTTGTGTGTTACCGGACTCCGGTATATCCACGTTCTCATCAATCAATGCACGAGTAGCAACTTTAGGTGGGACAAGATGAAACAAATCACAAAATGCATTTTAGGACTCGCTTAGTTGCAAATCATTAATAACAATAATAATGGGTATGAATGAGGAATTAATCATATTATTGAATGAAATTGGGGGAATTGTTAATAAAAGGGGTAATGATTAATTTATCTATTATGTACCAAGCACCATAAATGAGAATGAGTCATCATTCATTCACATTCTTTACCCTTAAACCTCCAACCAAGTGAGCCTTACAATGTTGAATTCAGTATTGGAAAAGAGAATACATAATTATAAGGGTATCAACTCCTCGGGTTCCCCCATTGCTTTTGCCTTCTTGTTGGAGCCACTGACTTCACCTGATTTGGCTGAAATCTGGCAGGATAATTGATAAGAAATAAACTTTGTATCATAATTTCCACATTACATCAAAATAAAATCCAATCAAATATTTAAGAATACCTTCTTCTTCCCTGCCCTTTTGTTCGATTTGTTATTGACCGTTGTACCCATACCATCCTAAATAAAATACACGACAACTTAGTAAGCCCTAATGAACATAGTATTAGAGCACAGTAAATGTGAATAAGCTGTAATGGGTTTGCATCTCCCACAATTTCTGCTTGATTTGGATCCGCTGTTGTCTCTTCAACTTCACCAATATTAACCTGCAACATCCAATGTTTATTTAAATGTAAAAACAATCAAACCACTGGACAAATCAATTTACCAATTATCTAGAGATGATATCGCTCACCACTTTCTTTCTATAGCTTCCAGCATTATGTCCTCTTTCCCCACATTTCCTGCAACTTATAGTGACTTGTCTGTGCATCTTCTGCATTTTTGCACTCATACCTACCTTCTTTGTCTTTTTTTCTTTGTCGTCTGGTTCAGACCTACGGTTGGCAACTTTCATGCATCTGCTCGCCTTTTTTGCCGAAATCGGAGGGAAAAAGGGCTCTCATGGGTCTTTACATGACAATACTGGACCCATCAGACGCACTTCAATGAAATCAAGCTCATTACAAAGACCAATCTCAAAATTAAATTGAAGTTGTCACTAGGAAATTACTTTCATCAAATTTGAGGGTTCTTAAATTTTCAAAACCCTAGTCATCATAACACAATAAAAAAGTAATCTTTATTTAACATTTATATTATACTAGCACTATGCACGTGCGTTGCACGTGGTTATAATTTTTTATTATTATTTAATAAAAAAAATTAATTTGAACATAAAATAATTGTACATTGTGATCACTGTAATATATATACATAATTTCATAGATCAATGTAATAAAAATTAATCCATTGAACAAATATAATTTTGAATCAACTAAGAACTAAAAGAATCACAAAAGAGAAATAGAAAAGTTAAATAACGTTAGTCTTAATTAAGTAAGTTATAATAATTAATGTTAAAAGATTCGTAAAAAACGACATACCATGATATATTGTAGAAATATTTAATCTTACAAAATTTTCTATTATACACGTAAAGTTTGATTTATTGAAACTATTGTTTACTTCTTATTATACATAGACTCGATCATCATTAATATATCTTGAATAAAGTTATACGATGATTGAAAAACTATATACGGAATAATGAAGCATATATTTTTATGTTTTGCATCAAATCATTGACATTTGAAGAAAAACACATTTTTAATTGTCTCATTAATTATATCATCAACTGACATTCATAAGTCAATTATTTGTTTATATACACACAAAATATTAGGTCTAACGTACTTTTCTATAATTCTCTAATAAATAATTTCGATTTTAATATACATTTGCACATGAAATTCTTTACATATTTTAATGTGAGGAAAAACTTCCAACAACTTAGTATCAAGGTCCAACATCCAACTTTTGTCATGAAAGCTATTTTGTAATTTTTTTTTTAATTATTAAGTATAACCCTCTTTAATATAATGTACTTATTGATTTAAGATTGCTTATTTCAATTTTCCTTAATTATTTTCTCAATGCAACGTCGAAATTTAAAAATTATGTGTGACTTACAATAAAAATCATACTATAGTATAATTACAAAATAAATAATATTTTTTATGGAAGATTGACTATGTACATAGTATCTCACAATCTTCAATCAAGACACATGCTACAATCTATATAAAATATAATAAATGTTTTACATAATTTGTAATGTCTTTAATTCCTTATTTAGTTATAGTGAAAACTCCTATTTTTTTCAAACATTGCACATCCATTTAAAAGTCTTATATATACATGATTAAACCACGCATTCCGATTTTATTTTTCTCATTTCATTTTTTATTTAAACTATACCGTACTTTATTCGACGTAAGTATTTTTCTAATCTATTGTCAAGTTAATATTACCATTCACATTTCACTTTTCTTTATTTTTCAGCATGTTTTAATTTTATTATGTGATACTTATTCACATAGTACAATTGAATCATTCATAGTACAACTTAGTTCATTATTTCTTTATCGTTTATTTTATTCTTTATTGTACCCTATAATTTATATAGCATAGTACATTCATCTATCAAGTTATTACATATGCTTAAAATATAAATAAATATATATATATATATATATATATAATATTTTTCTCAATTTAATTATTTGTTTAATGTTAGATCTTAAATATTTAAAAGAATTGCAACTATTCATGTCCACTAATTTTTTCGTTTGCCATTTTATTATTTCTCAATAAAATTTCACACCTCGGTCTAAACTCCAATTATTATTAACCTTGTGATTTTTATGTCTCTCTCCAATTTTCTACCATAACAGTTTTTTCTTTGGTCTACTAAAATTACATCAACTATTAAAAGTATTACATCAGTGAGTATATATTTATGTAGATGTGTAAGGTATGTGATTAAAAATTATGTTCAACTTATAGACTTATTTGAATAAAATCGATCCATTGTATAGACCAATAGTACTTAAATTTACACAATATCACTACCAATGCATTTATAGTTTTTATATCTTCGTATATCTCTATTACTGATTTCATATATAAGCTACTTTTATCGTTTTCCTCCATCTTTTTCATCTTATATATATATATATACATATATATACATATATAAATGACTTTATCGTATACTTTTTAAATTCAATAAAATTCGTAAATCAATTATTATTTTCTCTTGTTGTAATGTTTATAAAGGTTACTTATGAAATATATCGATTTCATTCTTCTAAATCATTGAAAATAAATATAATATATAATCTCATTTCCTACGCAAGTATAATAATTCGATTTATATTTACTTAGTAATGCTCATACAAAGAAATTTAGCTTGTTAACATATATATTGCTAGTTTAATCTAAATTTAAACAGTAAGGCTAAATGTATGCCTAGTTTAATCCAAATTTTGAAATACTACATTGTAATAATTAACTTGTATGTACATCTACCTATAATATAGATATTTAATTTTTGTTTTTGTATACTTTTCTCATAGTATAATATGTCTAACTCTATCATATTATAGGTAGATGTACATACAAGTTAATTATTACAATGTAGTATTTCAAAATTTGGATTAAACTAGGCATACATTTAGCCTTACTGTTTAAATTTAGATTAAACTAGCAATATATATGTTAACAAGCTAAATTTCTTTGTATGAGCATTACTAAGTAAATATAAATCGAATTATTATACTTGCGTAGGAAATGAGATTATATATTATATTTATTTTCAATGATTTAGAAGAATGAAATCGATATATTTCATAAGTAACCTTTATAAACATTACAAATATATATATATATATATATATATATATATATATATATATATATATATAAGATGAAAAAGATGGAGGAAAACGATAAAAGTAGCTTATATATGAAATCAGTAATAGAGATATACGAAGATATAAAAGTTTGAAGAAAACAATTTCCTAATGACAACTTCAATTTATAATTGATGTATATGTTTAATTTATAGATTAGACTTTCTAATGAGCTTGATTTTACTAAAGTGCGCACGGCGGGTTCAATATTGTCATTTAAAAGTTTATAAACTTATTTTTCTATCTGCAATATGATATGGATGATTAGAGTTTTATGGGCTATTAACGGATGTTAGACCTACAAAATTTATATGAATTAAGGTGTGTATCTTAATCAATTATAAAATTATATATTAAGGAGTATTTATTTTTATCTTTACATACTATACATTTTTAAAAATATTTATTTAAAAAATATAATAATATATTTTTAGTAAATTTTGTGGACCACGTGCGTTGCACGTGTCTCTAACTAGTTATAAATTATAAATGCTATATGGTTCTAAAAAAGTTATAAATGCTATGTGGTTCAACGGAACATCCATTGCAAAGCACTTCCATTCAAACACCGTTTTCATGGAAAACTATTATAACCATTAACAATCAATTACAATCCATAATACATTGCAATGGAAAAATGCATAATACACAATCCATGATGCATTGCAATGAAAAAACACATAATACAACTAAAATCAATGTTCTAAAAAATGTTGGGCGCTTTTCGGGCGACAAATTAGGATCTAGCGCCTTATTGAGGTTTAGGCGGGGTTAATCGGGGTCTAAGCGGAGTTAGGTGACTAGGAGTTGGGCAAAAAATATAGGCGACCAAGGACCATCTAGCATCTAGACGGGCCATAATCTGAGGTAAACGAGAACTTTTAGAACATAGACTAAAATTGGTCTAGATTCAAAATGGGAAGTCATTGTAGCAACTTCAGTTTGTCATTTGTAGACAACCCATAAGATTCATTCCATACTTGGGTACCAGAAGACTAATGAAAATTATGAACGCCCTTCCAAATATATTAGTAAGCAATTCTTTGTTGACATATTTTATATCTCTATACTTCATATCAACATTTTGCTTCTCTTCTTCAAGGATGTCAAACTCAATCTTTGATACTGTCAACATTTCCTCTAACTTCAAATTATCAATTCCAGCCCTATATTCATTCATCCTCCTCAACAGTCCCTTAATAATATGCCTACTTCTCCCACAAAGGGGTAGATCAATCCATCAAAAAAATTACAGCGACCGGGAATTCAGGCAAAGTATTTTACTTACTTACAATTTAAATTCGCACAAGGAACGACAAAAACTAATTAGAACATTTACGGGATTCATACCGAGTAATTCATGCATTCGTAAATCTGCGACCAACATTGTCGTCTTTCCATGAGGTCACACCAAGCGAAGTGGCGCAACAATGGCACAACGGTTGCGTAACAAGCTACCACTTGAATCAAACATGGTAGATTTCGCGATTTGAGGAGAGAGTAAGTAGGTTTCTTTTTTTTTCTTTTTTTTTCAATATATCAAAATAGAGCTCTTATAACTCATAAAATCTCCCTAACTTAAAAAATATGGGTGTTTCTTACAAAATAATGTAGTGTCCAAAATACCCTTCTATTATACATTATTTATGAGGAATGTGCAAGGACAACTACATAATTTACCATATTTTTAATATGTATTTATTGCAAAAAATTAATAATATCATCCCCTAAGTTTTATGTTGCTTATTTGTATTGTTTTTAAATCTAAAACTTCTAATCAAATGCAATAAGTTTATATTTTATTTTTTAGATATGGAATTAATTAAACTTGTGTAATGTAGTATAAAATTTATAATTTATTAAATTTTCATAATATATATTTAGCTTTAATGCATTGTTTGACATGAATTTTTTTTTTAAAAAAAAAACTATATGCAAATTCAATATATCATGTGGAGTAAATTGGAAGAAAACTACAATAAGATCATGGATATAACTTTTAGGATATATTACAAGGTAATTCTAATATAATATTTTTGACGAAAAAACATATGCTTACGATGCAAAGAAAAAATATCATGCATTATGTTTTTATGCTAAATAATAAAAAATAATTTTAAGATAAGCAGCTGGTCAGACATTCGTAAAAATTAGAATAAGAGAATTATTATCTAAAATTTGTATTCCTATCAAACGACGATTTTATCCAATGACATTTCACGCCGTATATTTTAGTATTATTTCAATTTTAATTTTTAGCATATCTTTTTTATCACATACTCCCTCTGTCCTGGCCTAATTGTTCTACTTGCCTTATTTGTTTGTCCCAAGTTAATTGTCCTACCCCATAAATGGCAAATTCTCCCATAATCTCCACTATCAAATTCTCCACATTCAATCTCTACCTTTGAAAAAGTCAAATATTCCACAAACTCTGCTTTTTCTTAGTCTCCGTGCCATGCCAAGGTAGGACAATGAGCTTGGGACGGAGGGAGTATATAATATTGGTAAAAAATGTGAATATGAATAATCATGTAGAAAAAAATTAAAAAGGTTGTACGCGATTTACAAACAAATTTAAAATCACAGAATATCTTTTAATATCTTATAAAGTAAATATTTTAATATATATATATATATATATATATATATATATATATATATATATATAAGAGTACTCTTCAGCCCGTTATTCATAACTATATTTCATTACTAATTTAAATAACTTTTTGTAACATATTCACTGGATCAGAATATATTATATAACTAGCAAACAATGCATGACTTATTTACATACCCAATCTTTGTTTATATTTCTAAAAGTGAAATTTCAAACTCAAGTGAGAATATTCTTGATGTATATTTTTTTTATAATAAGTACTCCCTCCGTCCCAGTTAACTTGTCATAGTTGACCGAGCAAGGATGTTAAGAAAAAATAAATTTTGCTTTTTCTTTGACTCTTTTAAAGATGGAGATTGAGCGTGGAGATTTTGAGAGTGGAGATTGTGAGAGAACGAAATTTCATTTTTAAGTGTGTGCAAAGTTAAGTGGGACTGATCGAAATGAAAAGTGTGACAAGTTAGCTGGGACGGAGGGAGTAATATATATTGATAACTAAGTTCTACTTATCTACTTCCTCTTAACATGTGAATAGTAATTGTTAACAATAAATTAGATAAAAGTTAGTTCAAACGACTAGCTAACTCTTGTTAACAGAGTTGGTTTTACTTAGAGAGTAAGTTAGAAGTTTGAAATCTTCCCTAATTATATCTTTTTAATTTCTACAAAAGCTCAAAATTTAGAAGAGATAATAAATTTAGAAAGTAAAGTAATTCAGCTCGATCTTTATGAAACTTCTTTATTGATTCATGATAAAACAATGCGTACATATATTTTCATTTGATATACATCTCAATAAGAAAGTTAACTAACACTATCTATAATTATTGATATATAATTACTTGAAAAGTATTAATTCACGATTTCAAGTAACATATATTAGAAAACAGAAAGATATATAATTCACATTCTCATGTATATATATTTGATATATATTTTGCATTTACATTAAATAACCTTTAGTTTAAAGGTGATGTGGTACGACTTATATGATTGTTAATGAGATAATTTGAAATATATATATATATTGTTAATGCGCAATCCGGGAACCCGGGAATTTTAACAACAACCAACGAATGCAATATGCAAACAATACGAAAAACGCGCAAGATTTACGTGGTTCGATCCGGAGATCTACGTCCACGGGCATAAAACGGCAATCGCCGGGGTGTTTCTTTTTACTAGAATGTTGAGTTTACACGGAGTAATTTAGAATACGGAATTCGAACCCTTAATCAGAGTTCTTTCCTCCTATTTATACTATCAAATCAAAACCCTAATTGACCCTGCTGGGCCTACGCGTGTTGGGCCGGTCGGTGGGCTCAGGCATTAACCCGACCCGAGCTGATCCCGTTATCCCTATCAGATGCCCCCCTCCCCCAGCCGGAGCGAGGTAGGAGCTTCGGTTGTCACCGGGGTGGAAGAAGGACCGGGGTCGCTGGCGGGCCGAAGTGTTTACGGAGGACCGAGTTTAGCCGCGTCGCTGGGACTCTGCGGAGTAGTTAGCGGACGCAGTGCCGAGCTAGGCTGAGGTGCACGGGGCATATAGTGAGATACCGAACTTCTCAGAAGCAAAAGATGCGTTGGAAAGATGTGACCTCCTGGCCGAGGTGGAGGGTACAACGGGGTGATTATTCTGGCCAAAATGGAGGGAGCACCGGGGTGGAGCCATAAGCAAGTTGGGCTGTGATCGCGCCGAAGTGTTTGTGGATGACGTGGTCTATTCACGTCTATGGGACCTTCGCGGCGCAAGCTGGCCGAGGTGGAGAATAAACCGGAGTGTAGTATTATGACCGAGGTAAAGAGAATACCGGAGTGCCTGGCCAAAATGAAAGGAACACCGGAGTGTGATTTAAATCTTCCTGGCGAAGAGTAAGGTTGATGTGATTGGCGACGCCCTAAACCGGACTGAGCCCATATTATTTGGGCGATTCGATTGTAACCGGGGTGGAGCCGTAGGGAAGATGAGTCGTGGTCGCTGGCGAGCCACAGTGTTTTTGGATGTTCAGAGTCTGTGGAGGCTGAATCGAACTAGAATGATGCCACCGAAGTGATAGCGAGACCGCGATCTCCTCAAAAGCAATAAAGTGTAACGGAAGAAGATAGTAGTCTGGCCGAGGTAAAGGGGGGATGATGTGCTTGATGCTGCCCCGGTGGAGAATCCGGAGGCCGAGGTAAAAGGATCACCGGAGTGTAATAGTCTGGCCGAGGTCTACTCCGCAGCCGAGTCGTTGGGCTCGCTAAATCTCAATGCCAGAGCGCCGAATATTGGCTCGGAGGCCATAAATAATTGACCCGAAATAAGAATTTCTGTATCGGGTGTTCGGGAACACGACATGGACATTGCCAATGTGGATCTCCCCGGACGGATCGGGGGAGAGATTTGATTGTCCGAAGACGGAGGTTTAATTGTCCGGAGACGAGATGCGAATCTCCCCGGACGGATCGGGGGAGAGATTTGATTGTCCGGAGACGAAGGTTTAATTGTCCGGAGACGCGAATCTCCCCGGACGGATCGGGGGAGAGATTTGATTGTCCGAAGACGGAGGTTTAATTGTCCGGAGACGAGATGCGAATCTCCCCGGACGGATCGGGGGAGAGATTTGATTGTCCGGAGACGAAGGTTTAATTGTCCGGAGACGCGAATCTCCCCGGACGGATCGGGGGAGAGATTTGATTGTCCGAAGACGGAGGTTTAATTGTCCGGAGACGAGATGCGAATCTCCCCGGACGGATCGGGGGAGAGATTTGATTGTCCGGAGACGAAACGTGAATCTCTCCGGACGGATCGGGAGAGAAGTTTAATTGTCCGGAGACGAGACGTGAATCTCCCCGGACGGATCGGGGGAGAGATTGTGCAATCTTTTTTCAAAAAAGTAGGGAGTTTTTGGATAGTAGCTAGTCCAGGCCATCGACCTGGTGGGGCTTGAAGCCCATTCAAATCCAGCAAAGACTCATCCGCGAATGAGTCCTTCGATCCAAGAGTGATTGACTCTTCCGAATGGTTAGGGTGGGTCCCATTATCCGGCTTGGCAGCCTCTGGTGAGTTGTTGCTTTTGTTTTTCTGCGCCATAAGTTAGTGGGGCACCAACAAGCAAAAATGCAACAAGAGCAGGTAGATATAGTGCACTAACAGAACAACAGAAATTGCACACAAGCCTCCAAAAAATTCAGCAGTAGCAGTGCACAAAATTGACCAATTAATTGGCACACTCCTTCGAAATACAGGTAGTAAAATTGCAGCAAAATTCAGGAAGTATGGCTCACTGGCCAGCAATAACAGCAGCAGATTCCGGCAAGAATGGCACACAGGCCAGCAATGAGATAAACTGAAATGCTACAAGACAAGCTAGATTCGGTGGACTAGCAGAATAGCAAAATAATGACACACAAAAGGTGGCACACTGCTTCGAAAATCAGGAAGTGGAAAAGCAGCTTCAGGATAGCTGGAATTCACTCTCAGGGCAGTAAATTCAGAGCAAATAATAGCACGAATAGGATCGTAAATCGGCACACAGGCCTTCAACACGTGGCAGTGAAATCTCAGCAAAATAGGGAGCAATTTCAGTAGTAATATTTCAGCAAAATCAGCAACGTAAGGATTCAATCTCCAATCAGTAAGTTCAGAGAATTCAATTCAATCCAAAGTCTCAAATTAAATTCAGAATCCAGCAATTATGAATCTGGGTTTTGGTGTTCCAAAGTGGTGAAAGTCAGAGGTACGAGAGGAGACCTTCATAATACCGACAATGGTTCCGCCGTAGGCCGTACAATTCTTGACCGACGTGACGATATTAGCGGTGTTAAAAAACGTGAGCGCCTGAGCGGCGAGAAAGACCCAAAACGCAGCGGGGGGATGAGCGAAGATCCACTCATCCCGCTGCCCATAGCTAACCCATTTGATGATCCTGCAGTGAAACTCAGAACAGGAGGAGCAACATTTGTAGTAACAGGGGTATTAGAGACATGCAGCGGGGAAAACGCTTTATCCAAAAAATCACCAAAAACAGGTGTGTTAATAACAGAGGAGTTAGCATTGTTCTTCAAAACATTAAAAGATTAGAGATGGCCAAAGTAGGGTCGCACGACCCATAAGAAGTACTTCCAGAAGTGACATTATTCAAATAAGAATTAGCATGACTATTGGGAAGCATAGAATGTGACCCAGGAAGATGATGTTGCATGCATGAGCTAGATAGAGAAACATTTAATGCTGTATTATCATGCAAGAATTCCTCACCAAAAGTCAACCTATTATTCTCAACTCCAGGATGCGATTTATTGACCAAAGCTGAAGACGACTCAAAAGCAGCTGCAGGTAAATCAGTAGCAGAAGTCGACCGGGAACCAGTCATGATAGCCTCCGGCATAAGCGACGGAGAGGAACTTACCTGAAGAGTGGTGGGCGGGGAGACAGGATTCGTCTGTTGTAAAAAAGACATCAGCCAGGGGGTTTGACGACAGAGCTCCGCCAACTGCAAACCTAGACCGAAATCGGGCGCCGCCGAAGAGGATTCCGACGAGCGGGGCACTGTCGGCGGTGGATATGCCCGTGGTTGATCGCCGGTGGAGTAGGGCACGATCGAATCGCAAACCGTCGTCGGAGAAGCAACCTCGCCGGAGTGTTTCTCTTACTAGAATGTTGAGTTTACACGGAGTAATTTAGAATGCGGAATTCCGAACCCTAATTCCGAGTTCTTTCCACCTATTTATGCTACTAGATCTAAACCCTAACTGAATCCCTATAATCTCGCCCACCAAATCTGCATGGCAGTTGGGAGAAGATCATGGGCCTTGATTTGTGGAACAAACTTGATTCGCTGAACAGAACGCGTGTTGTTGGGCCTGCTGGGCCTGGGCCTTCGCGCTTGCTGGCGCGTTTGCTGGGCCGGTGAGTGGGCCGGTGAGTGGGCTCAGGTTTTGACCCGACCCGAAGTGACCGGGTTATCCCTATCAGATGCCCCCCCCCCAGCCGAAGCGAGGAGGGAGCTTCGGTTGTCACCGGAGTGGTATGGTAAGCAGGGAGTACCGGGGTCGCTGGCGGGACGAAGTGTTTATGGAGGACGGAGTATGTCCGTGTCCCGGGTACTCTGCGGAGTCGTCATCGGACGTGGTGCGGAGCTAGGCCGAAGTGCACGGGGCGCGCAGCAAGATACCAAATCTCCCAGAAGCAAGAAATGCGTTGGAAGGATATGATAGCCTGGCCGAGGTGGAGGGTACACCGGAGTGAGGACTCTGGCCAGAATGGAGGAAGCACCGGAGTGTGGTAGTATGACCGAGGTGGAAGGTACACCGGGGTGTAGTTTGAATCTTCCTGAAGAAAGGTGAGGCTGATGTGATTGGCGGCGCCATCAGGAGAGATAGGAGTGTGAGGTGACACGCTCTGCGACTCCCCATAAACCGAACTGAGCCCTTATTACTCGGGCAATTTGGTTGTAACCGGGGTGGAGCTGAGGTATCTTCCCGGGGGAAGATGCCAGTGTGGAGGAGGCTTTCTACATAGCTTTAACACATCTGCCGAAGTGGCCTAAGTTCGTGACATCCAAGGGCCCGCAGAGGGGATAAAGCCGGAGCTAAAGTCTGGGGAACAACAGAATCCCGTAGGACCCGGAGGAGGTCCGGGAATAGATCTCAACGCCGGAGCGCCGAACACTAGCTCGGAGGCCGCAGATAATTGTAAAGAAAGACTTCCCTGGACGGATCGGGTTAATAGGTGTTCGGAAACACTATATGGTCGGAACCAATTAAAATCTCCCCGGACTGATCGAGGGAGAGAATGATATGAGTCCGGAGACAAAATGTGAATCTCCCCGGACGGATCGGGGGAGAAAATGATATGAGTCCGGAGACAAAATGTGAATCTCCCCGGGGGGAGAAAATGATATGAGTCCGGAGACAAAATGTGACTCTCCCCGGACGGATCGGGGGAGAAAATGATATGAGTCCGGAGACAAAATGTGACTCTCCCCGGACGGATCGGGGGAGAAAATGATATGAGTCCGGAGACAAAATGTGACTCTCCCCGGACGGATCGGGGGAGAAAATGATATGAGTCCGGAGACAAAATGAGAATCTCCCCGGACGGATCGGGGGAGTGATTTAGTTGTCCGGAGACCACTAATGATAACATAAATGCGTTAGGGCGTCCCCGTAACGTAAAATAGAACATAGTAAAATGCATAAACAAAGAATTTTTCATTGAATGATGAGTGCCGGAGCAATCTAAACACTCCGGAGAGGAATTACAACGAAAAAGAACGGTACAATAAGTGTAAAGATAAGAACAATACTTGTGGCTTAACTTGACTCTGGGTGAAAGTTTGTAATGGCCCGGGGGCCGGCCGAAGGTGCTTACAAGGAATCCCCACTCTATCCTGACCGGGGCTGGTCATCGATTCGAGCAACGTACTGTTGCAGGAGACCGTTCTTTAGACAGTCTTCGATTTCTTTTCCGAGGTCTCGGCACTCCTCTGTCTCATGTCCGTGATCATGGTGGTACGCGCACCACTTCTTGTGGTTTCGCTTCCCTGCCGGAGCAGTCATCCGCGGACACGGCCGTAAATCATTCTCATGAACCGAAAGGATTTCGCCTCGCGATTTTGTAAGCGGGGTGAATTGTGGAATTTCACCTCGAGGTTCTGAACGCCCCGGGTTCAGACGGGAAAAAACACTAGGTCGTGTGCTAGGTCCAGTTTGTGCTTTGTCGAGCTGCCGCTTGCTAACGTGTTTCTCACGTTTCCGGCGAGTCTGCTCCTCGGCCTTAGCAAATTTGCACACCGTGTTGAACAGTGCTCGGGTAGTGACTGGTGTGTTTCGAACCAACTCGGTGTAGAGTGGTCCGGGGCGGAGTCCGTTCATGAACGCGTTGATGATTACATCATCTGAGCAGTTTCCCACTTTGAGGCTCTCCGCTGTGAAGCGGTCAAGGAATTGGGTAATAGCTTCGCCTTCCCGTTGTTCCATATTCATGAGGTCGGCCAGGGTGGCCATGGGCTTTGCCCGTGCCTCGAACCGTGCCCAAAAATGCTCGGCGAGTTCTCTGAAGGAGGATACGCTGTTGCGTGGGAGTGAATCAAACCAAACCCGAGCTTCATCCTGTAAGTACTCAGGAAAAATCCTGCAGTACTGAAGGGATGTGATGTTATCATGGCTAAGCATGCCGTGCCGGAAAGCTCCAAGGAAATTGGCCGGATCTCCGGTGCCATCGTAAGGTGGTATGGCCGGCCGTTTGAACCCTTCGGGAAGGGAGGTAGCCATGATTTCTCGGGAGAACGGTGTGATGATATTTCCGTTGGCATCAAGGCCCAGGATTCTGTCCAGTTCAACATTGCGTTGAACTCGCTCATACTCTTGAAGATCTAGAGCATGAGGATTAGCATGACGGGCTCTTTTAGCCGCGTTGAGTGGACGGCGACGATCGACGTCTGTAAGTTCGTCGTGGCGCGGTCTTGATTCGTTAGAACTCCCATGGTCCTCGGGAGAACCAGGTCGTTCTTGTCGCCGATCCTGACGTCCGCGATGCCCCGGGTCTTGATGATCACGCGAGTGCTGACGAGGTGGAGGCACCGCGGGGTTGGCATCCTGTCGGGCAGGTCCCGCGGCGGACCCCGCGGGATGCTGGCGATTAGCCGCCCAATCTTGAAGAACATGTGCATGTTCTTGCAAGAAAGCCTGTAGCAACTCGGGGGTAATTTGAATGTTATCCGGTGGTGGGGTGGCAGCGGGATTAGGGTTTTGTACGTTTGGCGGAGGAGGAGATACGCTCCTGGCCGGCAACTGCCTTGGCGGCAAGATTCGATCCAAGGGTGGATCTTGGTCAGATTGATCACCGCGGCGAGCTTGATTCAAGCGAGTAAGCACCATGATCTTTGTGTATGCTGGAGACGTCAAAAATTACTTTTCGTTCAAGAAACTGCGTGTCGTTCCCACAGACGGCGCCAATTTGTTAGAGCGCAATCCGGTATTTATCAAACCTTAACGAAAAATTACGTAAACAATATGGAAAAACAAGAGATATACGTGGTTCGATCCGGAGATCTACGTCCACGGGCAGAAAACGGCAATCGCCGGAGTGTTTCTCTTACTAGAATGTTGAGTTTACACGGAGTAATTTAGAATGCGGAATTCCGAACCCTAATTCCGAGTTCTTTCCACCTATTTATGCTACTAGATCTAAACCCTAACTGAATCCCTATAATCTCGCCCACCAAATCTGCATGGCAGTTGGGAGAAGATCATGGGCCTTGATTTGTGGAACAAACTTGATTCGCTGAACAGAACACGTGTTGTTGGGCCTGCTGGGCCTGGGCCTTCGCGCTTGCTGGCGCGTTTGCTGGGCCGGTGAGTGGGCTCAGGTTTTGACCCGACCCGAAGTGACCGGGTTATCCCTATCAGGAAGCATAGAATGTGACCCAGGAAGATGATGTTGCATGCATGAGCTAGATAGAGAAACATTTAATGCTGTATTATCATGCAAGAATTCCTCACCAAAAGTCAACCTATTATTCTCAACTCCAGGATGCGATTTATTGACCAAAGCTGAAGACGACTCAAAAGCAGCTGCAGGTAAATCAGTAGCAGAAGTCGACCGGGAACCAGTCATGAAAGCCTCCGGCATAAGCGACGGAGAGGAACTTACCTGAAGAGTGGTGGGCGGGGAGACAGGATTCGTCTGTTGTAAAAAAGACATCAGCCAGGGGGTTTGACGACAGAGCTCCGCCAACTGCAAACCTAGACCGAAATCGGGCGCCGCCGAAGAGGATTCCGACGAGCGGGGGACTGTCGGCGGTGGATATGCCCGTGGTTGATCGCCGGTGGAGTAGGGCACGATCGAATCGCAAACCGTCGTCGGAGAAGCAACCTGTGCGTTGATGAATGGCAGGAGCCAAGGGAACTTCGTACATAAGTCGTCAAAAGCAACCTTCTCCTGTTCCGACGATGGAGCAGACGAAGAAGGCGCCGTCATAGCAGCAAAGGCGCCGCTGTTTTTTGAAGGTGAAACCCTAGGCGCTAATCTGCGCAACCAGGGATGTTGATCACATAACGAAAGGAAAAAAGGTGAATAAACTTCATCCACAGCCGACATGATGCTCAGGAGAGAGAATGAAGAAGGTTAGCAGCAGCTTGGCGGTGGCGTGAAGGGATTGTCGGCGACATGTGCGAGGAGAGAGAAGAGAGCGTTCCACTCTTGGCGGTGGTTCGCACCGGTGATTTGGTCGCCGGAACGAGGCAGGCGGAGATGGTTTGTGGCCTGAGAAGATGGATGAGCGCGAGGGCGGCTCAATGGCGGTTGGCAGCGCGCGACGGCGCTGCGGTTGCGACTGGAGATGGTGAAGCGGTGATAGCGATCACCGGTGGGGCAGCAGTGGTGCCAAGTCAAAGGCGTGCAGCGGAGATCAATAACGGAGATCGTGACAGCGGCTGGGCTGCCTGGGTTTTGGTCACCTCTCTTCCGTTTAGGTTTTTTTTTTTTTTTTTTTCGTTCCCACAGACGGCGCCATTTGTTAATGCGCAATCCGGGAACCCGGGAATTTTAACAACAACCAACGAATGCAATATGCAAACAATACGAAAAACGCGCAAGATTTACGTGGTTCGATCCGGAGATCTACGTCCACGGGCATAAAACGGCAATCGCCGGGGTGTTTCTTTTTACTAGAATGTTGAGTTTACACGGAGTAATTTAGAATACGGAATTCGAACCCTTAATCAGAGTTCTTTCCTCCTATTTATACTATCAAATCAAAACCCTAATTGACCCTGCTGGGCCTACGCGTGTTGGGCCGGTCGGTGGGCTCAGGCATTAACCCGACCCGAGCTGATCCCGTTATCCCTATCATATATATATATATATATATATATATATATATATAAATTTATGGCTCTTCAAAACTATATTTTTTTATTTAAAATCATTGAAAGAAACAATGGATTGTATACATGAAGTAAGCATATGTGCGATCATTTTATCCTTATACATATAAAAATATATGACATAACTTTTAACAAAAGTAAAAAAAAAAAAAAAAAAAAAACCAAAAAGACTAACATATATATACTCCTCCATCCCCAAAAAAGAGTTATTTTTGAGAGAAGTATAATTTTTTAATATTTTTGTCAATTAGATGAATGTACTACTTTCTATAACTGTGAACTCTGATTAGTTATTCGAACTTATATTCGTTTATTGACTTATTCAATAATATTGACTTATTTATAAAATTGAAATTTTAATATATACATTGACTAATAAAACAATACATGGACATCTTGAAAACTTGACTGTTTTTTCAAGACACTCCACAAATTTAAAAAAGTTAGTTTTTTAAATTTATAGAACAAATGAGGTTATTATAAACAATATCATTGTTGTTTCACTTTTGTTAAAAAGATCTCTTTGAATTTAATTTTCACTTACTGTATTTCTGTTTATTAAAATCAAGCATTGAAAGTATTCAATCATATTATACAACGCATTGGTACAAGATCCATATATATTAAGGAGTATATATTTTTAATCATTAGAAACCTATGGAATAAGAAGTATTTTTTATCCTGACATATATACTATATAATTTTATAAGATTATTTAAAGTAAAAAATATATTAGTAACTTTGAGTTAATTATATATATCACGTGCAACACACGTGTCTCTAACTAGTGTCTTTAAGTACAAGAGCATCCAGCCAAGACGGTACATCATGCCCCATCCAAACGAAAGGATCGGATGATGAAAAAGAAACACATAAACGAGCTAAATAATGTTTTACACTATTACAATTTCGTGACATATGAAATAGTGTAGCTGCATCCAAGTAACCCCTAATATCATTAATCAACAAACCACAATAATCCAATAACTCCTCATGCCCCGTGACTGTTTGCACAATGAGCAGAGAATCAGAAAAAACCAATAAGTTATCAAAACCACACTCCCGAATAAAATGAACACCACTAAGAAGGGCTTCCAATTCAGCAGCTTTAGCCGAAAGCGGCCGACGAATCACATGAGACACCGCCACCAAAACCTTACTAACATGATCACGAACCACAAATCCTACTCCGAACCTACCATGGGTCTCATCAGTCATCAACAGCGGTGTCTACATCAAGTTGAAGATAATTAAGAGGAGGTGGACACCATCGACTAGAAGACGAATTTGATAACCCAAGAGAGACCTGTTGTAGAGAAAATTGTGCATTATCAAACTGGAGGAGATAGTCTTCTACATCCTTCCACGAAGGCAATTTCCACATCCCAACCGCATCATGCCCATAAGCACAAAGAGTATTCCATATATGCCAAGCACCCACAACAAAAATTCGAAAGAGTTCCTGCACAAATAAATGAAGAATCGTTTCCCCACAATCCAAAAAGGAATAGCCATGCATCCGCTTTAGAGAGACCCACACACAACTATTTTTCCAAAAGGATTCTACCCAAGCACAATAGAACAATCCATGCATAGTAAAAGCCTAAAAAAAACCCACAAAAAGAGCAAGATGGAGAAATAGGCATATGATGACGAGCTAAATTCAACGGTAAATCAATAAAATTAGACGAAACCTGCCATAAGAAAATTTTAACTTTAGGTGGTAGAGATAATGCCCACATGAATTTCTACCACTCGGAAGAAAATGATACCGAAGAAGAAGGCAGGTCAAATTCTCCAATAGCTGCACCATAGCCACTTTTAACCGTTATTTACCACTGTCCTCAAAATGCGGATAACGCTTATCACATAGCATATTCAAATAGCCTCAACTTAAAAAGGGAGAAACACCTTTTTCAAACGAGCAATATCCCAAGTCTGTCCATTAGTGATAAAATGGGATACCTTGGCACCGGAAGCCTCCACTCTCGATGAAATTCTGCCAGAAGAAAGTCCAGGAACCCATGCATCCTTAAAAGGAGCAATACATGATCCATCTCCAACCCGCCATAAAAGGCCTTTGTCTATGAGATCACGGCTAAAGAGATCTCCAAAGAAAGGATGGATTAGAACCCAAATCAGCCTCCATAATATCACAATGTTTGAAATATCGCCCTTTAAAAAGACGTGCCACCAGAGAATCCGGTTTAGATAAAATCCTCCAGACTTGTTTAGCCAAGAGAGCCTTATTAAATGAGACAAAATCTCGAAAGTCAAGACCACCCACCACCTTTGGACGACATAATTTCTTCCAAGAGGCCCAATGCAAACTACGATGGTCAGAATCAGTTCCCCACAAAAAAATAGCACAAATTTGCTCCAACTACAGACAAATTGAAATAGGAATTCGAAAACACGACATTACATAAGTGGGAATCGATTGTAAAACTGATTTGATCATCACTTCTTTTCCACCATGCGAAAACATCTTACTACTCCAAGCATTTAACCTCGTCAGATTCTTCTCTCTTAAGAAACAAAATTGTAATTTCTTATCCCGAAGAGAGAAAGTAGGAAGACCAAGATAAAGATCATGCCCTTGTACAACTGAGATAGACAGCACCTGCTTGATATCCGAAATGGTATGGGAAGGAACCTTCGGGCTAAAAGTAATAGCGGATTTTTCAAAATTAATGACTTGTCCAGAAGCTTGCTCATACCGCTTAGGACATCTTCGAATATGATCAACATCATTAGATGTAGCACGTAAGAAAAGTAAATTGTCATCCGTAAAAAATAAGTGAGTAATAATCGGGCAAGATGGTGCAAGTCGAACCCCACGGATCAGACCCTGGTTCTGAGCTCGATGTAATAAGACTGAAAGAGGCCTTGAGAACAAATAGAGAACAATAAAGGGGATAGAGGATCCCCCTAGCGAAGGCCACGTGATGGCACAACGTTCCCCACAACTATACTATTCAAGTTAAAAGCATAAGAAACTGACAACATACATTGAGACACTAGCTGGATCATAGTAGATGGAAAACCCAACTTTAACATCAAAGCACATAAGAAGTCCCATTCCAAACGATCATAGGCCTTACTCATGTCCAACTTAAGAGCACAATAACCTGATCTCGTACACTTATTACACCGGATCCAGTGCATACATTCAAAACCAGTCAGCACATTGTTAGTTATAAGTCTACTCGTAATAAAAGCACTCTGTTTAGGATTAATTGATTTGCCTAAAATCGGACCCAGACGGTTAGACAACACACGAGATACAACTTTAGCAACATTATTACACAAACTAATGGGCCTATAATCCTTCAGAGTATGAGGCTCAGATACTTTCGGAATAAGGGTGACAACAGCTATATTCCATTCGCGTAAATTCGCTCCATTATTCAGAATATCAAGTACAATATTGATAACATCAGCGCTTGTAAAGGACCAAGTTTTCTGAAACAAAAAAAAAACAGTATAACCATCTATAACTGGTGCCTACGAAGGATGCAGCTCAAACAGGGCTCGCTGAACCTCGTCAGTAGTAAAAGGACGTGTAACCGACTCCAACTGAGATGAAGAAAGACTCGGTTGAATATCCTCCAAAACATAGTGAATGTCATCCAAAGTCAGCTGAGAGGACGAAAACAACTCTTTATATAAACTAACAATAATCTTCGTCATAAAAAATAACTCCGTACACTAATCACCATGTCGGTTCAGCAAACCAGGAATCAAATTTTGTCTTCTTCTTTCAGAAGTCGTAGCATGAAAAAACTTTTTGTTCAAGTCTCCATGCTTTAGCCAATTAACCCAAGCAAGCTAATGCCAATAAATATCCTCCTTCATGCAAAGTGTTTCAAGCAATTTATGAGACTCACGTACTTCGTCAATATCAACCTCATCACTGTCGGCCTCAAGGCAGCATTCAACCGAGATCGAGCAATGCTAATAACTTTCTTACGACAACCCAATCGAGAACTTGACCAACGACGTAGGAATGATTGAGAAACCTCCAGTTTACAAAATAAAGGCATATCAAAGGGAAGAGCACACCAAAAATTCTTCATACACTCCATAAAGTACTCCTCTATTACCCACGAATGTTCGAAAAAGAATCGAGGTTTATGTCGAAGCAACGGTACCGAACCAACATTACGAAATTGCAGACATAAGGCCCAATGATCAGATCCAAAGAAATCCAAATTAGATAATGTAGCAGTAGGGAAAAGGTTTCTCCAGGTTAAAGAAGCAACAAAACGATCAAGTCATTCTAAAAGAATATTTCCATCACGAAGATAGGTAAACCACGTATAAAAATCACCCGAACAACCCAAATCCTAAACACCAATATCAGTACGAATATCACAAAAGCTAATCATTTGAGAAGCCAGTCTAACAGCGCCACCAAGTTTTTTAGAGTCATACATAATTTCATAAAAATCTCCACCAATGACCCATGGTAAATCATGCATATCCAAAATATTACTTAAACATTTTAGCAACAGCCATGGTTGGGAACGTAAATGTGAAATAGGATTTCCGTAAAAACCAGTAAACCGCCATGTGACATCCATAAACAAAATACGACAATCTATATGACCCTTTGAATAAGACAATACATTAATATCAACATTATCTTTCCAAAGTAATACAAGACCGCCACTACGTTCAATCGGGTCGACACAAAACATACCCTCAAAGGAATACAAAACACGTAATCTATCACAACTAAATTTACAGAGCTTAGAATCACTAATAAATAGAATATTAGGATTTTTTTAAGTAAGCAGTTTTCGTAAATTTCGGAGTGCACGTGGGTTCCCAAGCCCCCGTGCATTCCACACTATACAACTCGTTGCAAAAGGAGGTGCTGGGCCTCCTCAGCCACCGCCGACAAAACAAGCTTAGTATCTTCAACTTATTGGAGTCGCGCATGCTTTTCCGAATCATCCAATCGAATCATATCAACCCGCAAAACCTTCAAACCCCCTTGCACACCTCCCACCTTACGTGTCCTCCCAATGCCACGTGGACATCCATGCCGTCCAACACCCCTTCTTCGCCCTCCAGACTCATGTAACCCATGATGAAAACAATCAAAAACCACATCCACCGGCACCAAAGATTTATTAGCGCCATCAGAACACTATTGGTCAATGTCTCCCATAGGCTGTAAAGGAGCCGAAGGAGATCGAACAGCTGACTCGGAATCAACGACCACCATCACTTGAGATAACCAATGAGCAGTCGATGTACCCATCCCAAAGTCATCCACATCAGCCACCCCCGTTGACATAAACAACAGATCACAAGCAGAAACTACAGAAGGGACAACCGATGGAGTGGGAGAAGGTAAAACAGCCGCCTGAATACCATCCATATGTGCATGCGTAGCAGCTCCTTCTGAGCTAATGTCATTCCTTGTAGAACCACCTTCATCAACACCACCAACACGACTCCCACCACTAATAAAAAATGCAACAGTACCCACAGTAGATTATCCCAAACCATCAGCCCGAAGCCATGGTCCAAAGGGTAGATGTAACCCATGTCCAGACCACGAACCAGATGTCGCGAAAGTACAATCACGCTCAATATGAGTTAACATACTACACAAGTAACAAAAATTAGAGAGCTTTTCGTAACGGAATAGAACCACATCCTCTTCACCTTGTATTGAAACTAAAGTCCCCCGACAGAGTGGTTTCCCAACATTAACCAACAATCGAACACGAAGATAGTGGCCAATCACTCTAAGCGTTTGAACCTCCAACACCTGACCAATTCGAGAACTAACAGCGCCCCCCACCGCCTTAGTCATATAACGAAATTGCAAACCATGAATTTGCACCCAGAAAGGAACCTCCGAGATGAAAAGAGATTCAGACTTTCGATCTTCAATGAGAGGCGCTAACCCAAGAAGTGCCCCATTGAAATTTTAGGGTTGATTACGTAGAATCCGAACACAATCACCCTCCAACCCAAAATAAAATATATACATATCACGACCAAACGAAACTATCTCAAGCAATCCATCCAGTTTCCATATACGCTTCATCGCTAATGTCAAGTCCCACAGACTAATCAGTCGCTTCAAAATGAAACGACCATACAAAAAGTTAGTAGCAGTTCCTTGAAAACACAGTTCTACAATCACTTCTTTGGCTTCTCATTCAGAGAGATTCAAAGCACTCCATATATCCGACAAAGAAGAAACATCTTCACCAGTCATATTGAAAGACCCAAATGTAGATGGAGATAAACGAATGGGACAGAAGAATCCAATAGGAACTCAGTGGATTGAAATGAAAAGACAAAGATAAAAACCAAAAAGATGGTAGATAAGCCAAAGAATGGCGGAAAAAATCGCTAAGACATAATGTAGATACAGGCTCACTGAAGGGGAAGAAAAACTAACCCTAAAGGAGAAGACGAAAGTGGCCTTATTTTTGAGTAATTAGGTTTCTTAATTTGCTTTTCTTCTTCTGCAAAACTCGCGACAAATTTGAAGGAGAAGATGTGTACAATTTTCTTTAATTTATTTTAATGTATTTGGCCCCATTACGAGGCATGTTCTTTAAAAAAATAAAGAAAACAAGCCACATCAGATAGTATTCGCCCACATGCATTTTTCCGCCAGTTTCCCCTAAAATTAGGCATCACGTGCTGGTAACATGACACTTTCCGCAATTAAAGATATTCTAGCTAAAATTGGCCTTAAGTTGAGTAATTAATCAAGTTACGGGACTAAATTGAAGACGTTAAAAATTTCGGGACCAATTGCGTAAAAGTAAGTTAAAAGTTAATGGACGATTTAAGATTTCTTTTCGATTTAGTAATCATGAAAAAAATAATAAGACATAGATATGTATGCAAGTGTTAACATGCTTATCAGGTCGGGTTCAGAGGTTTTTACTGTTTCATGTTCGAGTGAAGGTTTTCAACTAATAAGTTTAATAAGTGGGGAATCCTTATCTATCTTATCGAGCTGATCCGATGATAGTTCAACCCGCACGATTTACCTTTATTGACTAAAACCGCAAGATTTGTCACCCCTAATTTCGTGACACTTTTCAATTAAGGTGTTTACCACGAAATATATGCATGCATATCTATAAATCTATAAATATATGAAAGCGGGATACTTAGCATAATTTACAAAAAAATGTCATTTTTCGCCTAAATATTTTGCTGAAAAAAAAAGGAAAGAAAGGGAAGGACAATCTATTAACGCGTTAAAGAACGCTGAAAGCACATGTCAGCGTGAAGTTCATGCTAGACTACAGAGAGTGACTTTTTGGTGGTGGATTCAGCAGCCAATAAGGTCATTTTTTTCCCCCTATTTTTCACTTAAATTTTTGAATATTTATATCCTTTTTCCCTTAATTCTATTTTTTATGAGAAATATATCAAATTAATTTTCTTTTATGATTTTCAATTTAATATGCATATTGCATATGTTTACATAAAATTTGATTTAATACAATATACAAACTACATTTTTGTCAGATCAATTTTTGAAATATTTGACACTTAAAATGCTTTTATATAAAACAAAAAGTAATTTTCGGGTATTTTTCAGGAAATAGGAATATATATATATATATATATATATATATATATATATATATATATATTAATCATAGTAAATCTTTCGTTGTTTAAATTATGTAGTTATAATTGGACGAAAATTTTGATTTTTACGGAAATATTGATATTTCAAGTTTAGAGAAATTTCGATTTCGGTGAAAATATCGGTGCAATTTTTAAAAAAGTTGAAAAATGTATTAAAAATCTTAAAATTTAAGATGATATTTTACAAATCGTTACTTATAACTAACTTAAATGCACATGTTTGGAGAAAGATTTGATACAAGTGGAAATGTTTACAACTAATTATAAATATTAAACAATATAAACAATGTCTGACAATATGATACATATTAAAAATGTCAACAAGTTGTTGCTTTTCGTCAAAACGTCTTCTTTTTCAATGTTCAATAATGTCTTTAGCTCAAAGGAGGGTCAAATGCATGTGATGTCAACCATTTAAAAAAATCGAATATCCGAAATTTCACCGAAATTTTACTGAAATTTCGGTAAAATTTTCACAAAATTACAACAAATTGTTCCTGGAGACATATACTCTCAGAAACTTTGGAGAAATTATGACAGAATTCTATTACATCCAAATTTCGTTTCGGGATGGCTAAAAAGAATGTCGGAGAAATTTTCAAGACATTTTATAGGCGGCGACTATTCGCAGCCCACAAAATTTCTTAACACAACCCATTTCTTCATGCAACCCATTTATTTAAAATAATAATTATAAATTTCTTAATACAGTTCATTTTATAGCAACTAATTTTCCACCCGTGCATTATTAAATTATTATTAAAATATAAAGATAAATATGTATAATAATAAAAATTAAAATAAGTAATGAATAAAATATACTCCCTCCGTCCCGGCTTATCTTGCACAGGGGGGGTCGGCACGGGTATTAAGAAAAGTTGCTTTTTGGTTGTTTGTTGACTTTTCAAAGGTAAATTGAGGGTAGAGATTGAGAGTGAAGATTTTGAGGGTGGAGATTATGTTATAACTTTCCTTTTTTAGGCTGTGCAAGATAAGGTGGGACGGCCATTTAAGGAAAGTGTGCAAGATAAGGTGGGACGGATGGAGTATTAGATATGACTTGTACGAAATGTTGTACTATAATAAGTAAAAATTTGACACTACCTCCGTCCTGCCTAACTTTGCACGGTTGAAGAAAAAGTTATTTTTACTTTTTAGTTGACTTTTCCAAAGATGGAGATTGAGGGTGAAGATTGTGAGAGAAATTTCTTTTCTTTTTTAAGGATGTGCAAAATTATGTGGGACGCGCCAAAAGAGAAAATATGCAAAATTAGGCCGGACATAGGGAGTATAAAATATATTGCATGACATGGTTATGTGATAATAGTATATTTGTGATATTTAAATAATATACTAATGCAATTACATATTCGTATAAGGCGAATCAATGCTAGAAGTCACATACATTATATTTCGTATTTTGTAATATTAGCATGAGATTGCGCAATGGTATTAGTTTATTAATCAATGGTGTTAAAGTATATATTATTGTGATGTATTCTTTTAAAAAAAATCAATCTATTATATTTGTAACATCATTTTTATTTTCACAAAAGAGGCACTAATTCAGTCATCAAATCATTTTAACTATTTTATCTAAGCTTTTGAAGGTAAATTGTAATTTTAACAAATTGGCCCACCTTTTATCAAATTTCTGTAGAACAAAATGATTCACCAAAATTATTATAATAGGACAACTTAAAATAAAAGAAATCAATCTTCTAGAAAAGAGTAGATAACTTTTCAAATAAAATATTATTTTGATAATATTTGACATTTCTATTTTATATACAAAAAGATAATTCAAATTGAAATGTATCATAATAATCATAAAAAAAGTAAGTTATACTTAAAAATTAATATTTAATATATGCATAATGGATGTCAAATCGAATATCGTGAAACGGAGATTAATTCAGTATATTTCTTACAAAAAATAAAATTGAACCGAAAAAGTTATACGACTTTCAAATATTAAGGGGAAAAGTGAAAAAAAAAAGCAAAAAAATGTGATTGGTTGGCCTTTAACCAACTCCCTCATATTTCTCTCTTTTCCATTCTTCTTTTTCTTTTTTACGCTAAAGAAAATTAAATTATCAATGAATTAAAATTTAATAAAACTCAAAAAGCTAAGAAAAAGACACATAAGCAGTTTGACTTTTCAAAGATTTTACTTTTAAGAATAAGGTAGATTTTACCCTTCTTTATAAATTGAATTATTTAAAGTAAAAAATAAAGAATGTATTATAAGAAATTAAAAATATTCTATATAATAAAATTATAACGAAATTAATTAAAAGAAAAAAAATAACGCACAGCTACCCTATCTAATTCTCCTCTTACCCTCCCACCGCCCTCCCCTTCCCACCCCCAATAAACCAAAAACCTCGAAACATATTGATAAAACTCACTCCCTCCCATGTATCTTCCACATACACTCAAATAACTTAAAACTCAACCCTTATGTTTTGTCTCCTTCTCCGTTACCGTCTAAATTCGTAATCTACATTTTATTAAAATTTTAACTGAAGTAATCTGATCTACAAACAATAATTTAACAGGATAGTCATGATATTTCTTCAAATTAATTGGTGAATCATGTTCTACGTTTCTAAGCTACGGTTCGATATACATGGTTGAAGAAGACCGGCGGCCAACAATCACAGAAAATTGTGGCTGAAAAGATGTCAATGAACATCAGTATTATAACTTAGATCTAACCTAAGACACAATTGTTTGTGATTTTCAATTATTTTGTTTTATTTATGTTAATTTAATGTAAATAATAATATTGTGTTTACACATGAAATTATTTATATCTTGTACTCTTGTTATTATTGAGGGTGATTAAGTCATTTGTAATAATATTTTTATTTATTAAATTAGTGGGTTGCGTTAAGAAATGTAGTGGGCTGCAAATAGTTGCAGCCTATTTTACAAAGATAAATTGTCAAATGATACGTTAGATTTTCTTTATGAAAAAATTATGTGAACCACAGAAATCGCAAGCCTTTGATTATTATTATTTATTTGTCTAAATGAGTATATTAATAATTAAAAAAGTGTAGTAATCATAATATTATGATTATAATATATTTGTATTGGATACCAATAAAAATTTCAATTAATTTTTTTGGTTGATAAATAATTTATAAGTGAAATACGAGGGTTTTTTTGGGTTTGTGAAAGAGAAAAAACATTTACAATTGGCCACGAAAAAAAATCCATGTTATTTATTAGTTTCAATGAATAAATATATTTCATTAAAGTGTAATCTTCAATGTTATATTCGAATATATGATTTAATCTCAACTTTTGTTAAGTGTTCTTTTTTTCTTTCTTTTTATGTTTTCTATTGATATTCACTTTCAGTGTAATGAATTAAATATTACTCCCTCCATCCCAATCTAATTGTCATACCTTGACCTGATACGGATATTAAGAAAAAATAGATTTTGTGGAATCTTTGACTTTTTCAAAGGTGGAGATTGAATGTGGAGATTTCGATGGTGGAGATTATGGGAGAATTTATCATTTATGGAGTAGGACAATAACTTGAGACAAATAAATAAGGAAAGTAGGACAATTAGGCCGGAAAGGAGGAAGTAATATATACCTTTATTAAATAAAATGTTATTACTATTAATGATCTAATCTTTTGTAATATGTCTTCACAAATTTATTGAGTAGCAAATGAGGGTATTAATCAAAACACTCCTCCGTATCTTATTATATACTCCCTCCGTCCAGCTTTAATTTGCACACTTTCCTTTTTCGGTCGTCCCATCCTATTTTGCACACCCCTAAAATGAAAAAGAATCTTACAATCTACACCCTTAAAATCTCCACATTTAAAAAAGTCAAAGATTTCACAAAATCTGTTTTTTCTTAATATACGCGCCGGAACAGGTGTGCAAATTAAGCCGGGATGGAGGAAGTAATAAAATAAAAAATTTTGTAAAAGAAAATTAGAAATTATTTATCGATTATATTTGCTTATGTCATATGAGTTAAATTATTTAATTGAATTTGAGATACAAATTAAATTTCAATAAATATTAATTTTAGTTCAAAGGTGACGGAATTAATAGGAAATTCGATTTAGTCAAACTTTATCGGAACACAACAAACGTTTGGACTTTTCTTCTGTACAAATCTTTACTCACATAGACACCTAAAAGGAATATATTATCTACCAAAAAAGACCAAAAGGGAAGAGAACGTACCAGTTGTATGGATCTTTAATCCGTGCAATTTAAGTCATACGTAAAAAGTTATTACTATTTATATCTAAAAATATTACATATAATGAGTAAAAATATCACACTAAAAATGTATCACGATTAATCTTTAACGGTAATACATGTTTTGAGTATATGTATTGTAATACATTTATCCAAAACATGAATGGTGAATGGTGATACCCAATTCGGATTGCATCGTGCAATTGGTGCACATGAGACTTTGCCGACGAAAAATAGTTTTAATCGCCACTTTGCTAGTATATCACATGCTCTGATTAATACTCCCCCCATTCCGAGATAATTTACACACTTTCCTTTTCGAGATGTACAGAGATAATGCTCACACCCTTAAAAAAGAAATCTCTCTTACAATTTCCATCTTTGAAAAAATCAACTAAAAAGTAAAAAAAAGTTCTTCCTTATTCTACGTGCCGGGAGGGATGTGCTAATTATCTCGGTACGGAGAGCAACTAAAATTGATTACTATAGGCAGGGGTAGTATTTTACATTTAGTCACTATGAAATTATTACTTGGATATTATGAAACAAGAATTTCTATTGCAAGATTTTGGCTGCTACCAGTAATAAACATAACATTGCTGCAGCATTTTTGTCTGAAGAAACTTCCCTTATATTACAAATGCTCACAAGTATGTAGACCTTTTCATCTGGCCTCCAAATCAGTTATCGTAATCGTGTTTCTCTCAGACATCAGTCCTGGCGACGTCTCCGACTTCAGGTCTGGCGACGTGCAACTTCCTTCAAGGAAGAATCCAGGCTCATTGGGTTCAGGCAGAGCTGCTCCATCAGTTCCTAACATGAAAATCACCGACGACATCACTGGCCTATCTTCAGCAACTTTTTGAACGCATAATAATCCGACGTGGATGCATCTCTGCACTTGAGATTTGATAAAAGTATCACTCAAACAATCATCCATCAAATCAAGAATCCTGTTCTCTTTCCAAAGCAACCATGCCTGCCACAATTGCCCCAATTACAGTTTGTTAGTTTAGGCATCAGTTTGTCACTAGACCGTCAACAAAGACATAGCGAGGAAGAAATACATGTCCCAAGAGGCTTATATAATGATTGCCTTTGTATTCAAAGCCTCTGTTCTTTCTTCCACTCACAATCTCTAACAATACCACTCCCATGCTAAAGACGTCTGATTTTACTGAATATTTCCCAGCAATTGCATATTCTGGAGCCATATATCCACTGCATGAATATATTTATTGTGAGTTAAAAGGGCTGGTGTAAAATTGAAGTATAAATTAAGAGGAAAAACTAAAAACTTACTACGTTCCAACAACTCTTTTTGTTTTTGCAACAGGTTGATCCTCACCAAAAGCCCTTGCTAAGCCAAAGTCTGAAATTTTGGGATTTAAGTTTTTATCTAGTAAGATGTTGCTTGTTTTGAGATCTCGATGGATAATCTTTAATCTGGAATCGTGATGGAGATAAAGTAGTCCTCTTGCAATCCCCATGATAATGTCAAAGCGCTTAGGCCATGTCAAAAGCGTCTTTTGATTTTGATCTGCGCATAAATGACACTTTGTGAAACGGAAACACAAAAGACATTAGGAGAGATGATAATTTATACCAAAAATAAACAAGTCCAGGCTTTTATTTTGCAGGTATTCATAGACTAGCATCCTTTCTTCTCCATGAATGCAACATCCTAAAAGCCTGACGAGGTTTGTGTGTTGAAGTTTGGCGATCAAGTTAACTTCATTTTTGAACTCTGCAGGACCTTGTCCTGAAGTTTTTGACAATCTTTTGACGGCTATTTCTTCTTCTGCAGACAACTTGCCCTGCTTATGCATGTTAAAACAAGACTCAGAGTGTCAAACAAAGGATTTACTCTCATTCAGTCCATTACCTTGTAAACAGGCCCAAAACCTCCTTCTCCAATCTTGTTTTCCCTGGAGAAGTTGTTAGTTGCAACCATAATAGTTGCAAACTTGAATAACGGTAATTCCATATCCTCATTATTCTTTTCTGTGGCCGTGATGACGAAAAACAGAAACTAAAGCTTTAATGCAAGTTTTCAACAAAAACATTAAAACACCGATGTTCAGATTTGTTACCTCGCATCTTCCGCCTTGACATCATGAAAATAGCTCCATTGATAACGCCTGACACCAGAACTCCAGAAACTATTGACATCAAGATTAGCCCTACTGGCCTTTTCTTCTTCTCTTTCTCTATGTCCGAAATAGAATCTAAGGAAAAACACCACCTAATATAATTAGAGTGCTTTATGGAAAGGTACTTAAAGACTAGATTCTATTCATGCTGAAACGGAATCTTAATTCTACTTACAATTATGAAGTTCCGAAACTGGTAAGCGAATATATAAATTTTGCTTACTATCTGCCATAGAATGGTCTCTGATATCAACGAGATCCCCAAACCACATCACACAACCACTGCCTCCATTAGTTACATAAGCATTAGCATATGCAGAGCAGTTACAGTTTTTAAAACACACGGATTGGCATTCACCGAGGTTCATGCTCTTATTTAACCAAAGCGTCAACATATCAGGATATTTTACGCGTCTAACTTCCAGAAACCCCTCTCCGTTCTTGCAATCCAACGGCACAACTCTAGTGCAACCACCCGACCAACCTTGAAGCTCCCACTCGTTCTGGTATTTAGGGGCGAATCCCTTCAAACATTCGCACCGGACAGGCTTGTCGATTGTGCAGATGGCGTTAGGACCACACATACCGTATTCATCACATGCATCTCGAGGCATTGAGTAAACAAAATTCCACTTGTCCTTCCGTGTATTCATAACATAGCGTTGTATCAAACCAGAAGAATCCAGATTTGATCGTACGAGATTTGAGCTGTCGTAGGGCTCTACTATGGACATCATCCTCCCTTCTTTGAAAACAAAATTGGGCTTGAACAACGGATGTGGAAAGGGCAGTACACCACTAAAATACGCCCCATTCCACATTCCAGTCCTGAAAGTTTTTACATTCCCTCTGTATATCACAATCTCCGACAATCCCCTGTTTTCGAACTTGAGAACGAAATCTCCAGGCGACGGATCATCAGAGCTTTTCCATGACGTCAAGTACGCGGCTACGCCTGTATCAACGCCATTTCCAAATGTCATTCCTGGTAAAATGTTGTCTGTAGGGTAGTGGAAACTCTGCCATAAGTATTCTTTTGAAGAACCTTCGATCGCCTTGTCTACAAGAACCAGGTTTCCAGTGTCAAGAAGCTGTAAAACTGGATTTGAAGCCACTTCTGATGAATTTGCCGACCAAATAACGCTTCCTTTTATCCTTATAGCAAGATTTCCGTTTCCGGAAATAGCAAAAGTTACTCCTTGTGTGTCAGTGATGGGATGGTTTCTGTTTGCGACCCAAACTCGAACATCTGGTGTGCGTTTGTACCATATTCCCAGATACCATTTTCTGGACCTCCCGGGGGAGAAAAATCCCATCTCAAAATCTTCGTTACTAGAAAACAATGTATGCCCAACAGAAATCGTTTGGTTGGGAAGAAGTGTATCCACTCCAAATGATAATTTAGTAGAAAGAAAAAGTACGCAAAGGATTTTAATGAACAACAAATGCCCCATTTCAGAGAATCGAATGATGAAGTTTCATATATTCAAGCGTTGATCAAAGATTTAAGAACCTGATTTGACAGGAAAACGTACGGCCTTGGGTGGATGGATATACAGTATCATGAAGAGTTGATTAGTATCTAATGCTGAAAAGGTTTGTGCATAAGTTCGTTGAAACTTCGCCATGTGTTCAAAACTCAACACATTAAAAATGCCAGTCATGACTGACTGACTTTGCAGAGCAGACCAGTCCTGCTCAGATTACCATTCAATGAAGACATTATACAAAAAATTACGATCACTATCAACGAATTAGTGGGGGGGAAATATAATATAAGTACTGTATTAAATAAAGATTACTTTTTTATTGTGCAATGATGACTAGGGTTTTGAAAATTTAAGAACCCTCAAATTTGAAGAAAACAATTTCCTAATGACAACTTCAATTTATAATTGATGTATATGTTTAATTTATAGATTAGACTTTCTAATGAGCTTGATTTTACTAAAGTGCGCACGGCGGGTTCAATATTGTCATTTAAAAGTCTATAAACTTATTTTTCTATCTACAATATGGTATGGATGATTAGAGTTTTATGGGCTATTAACGGATGTTAGACCTACAAATAAATACTCTCTCCCTTTGATTCATAATTCAATACACAAGATAATAAATAACAAAATTTCTTAGGAATTACTATATTTAGTGTTTTATTCTCGGTGATACAATGTCCTTTTGGCATCTTTTATGAGAAAACAAAACATTGAAAATTTTCAATATTTCTCGATTTTCAGTTTTTTAAGGATGAATCAACCAGAATTTACCAACTAGCCCGAGTAAGAAGAGACAACTAGACTCCCAACAGGGATCTAGAAGAACGAAAAGCTTCCCAAAACACCCCCCCCTCTCCCCCACCCACCACCACCACCACCAAAACCAAAATAATACTATCAAAACAAATCATATTCATCCACCGGTTTTCCACCTAGGAACGATAATCCTACTCCCCCTAGGAGGAGTGAAGTCGCTATTGCTATTGAAGAGATAAGAACCTAAGCCAAAAATAATAAGTTCAAAACTCTCATGAACCATATCAAAATGTTGGAACAATACTTCAATAACTAAACTAGGACTTCGTCAAGATAAGTGGGTAGCCTCCCGAGACAACCCGAATACAAACCTAAGGAAGGCCTTGAGATTGTGGGAAAAGAGGGTGTAATACCCGTGCCTCTCACTACTCATTGGCAAATATATTTTTTTGCATTTCATGCATTCCATATTTTTATGTGCTATTTGTGTGATAGTTTTGTAGTAATTAATTTGTTATATTTATTACGTCATTTTATATTTTGTGACTGATTTCGAAATGTTTACTTAGGTAGTCAAGAACCCCCTAGTCTAAAATATTGGGACATGCTACAAAATTTAAGACTACGCGTGACAAGTTTAAAATAAAGAACATTATGTAGTACGTGGAAGTGTTAGATGTGTAAATGATTTTATTGTCGGAATAATAATAATACTACAACAACAACAACAACAACAACAACAACAACAACAACAACAACAACAACAACAACAACAACAACAACAATAATAATAATAATAATAATAATAATAATAATAATAATAATAATAATGATGATGATAACATTATTAAACAACCACCGAACTAAGTCGGTAGGAGTATGAGGATATACATATGTTTATACTTCACACTTAAGTTAACTTCATTACAAGAAGAAGAATATAGAAGGAAAGAGAAAAAGAGAAGAAAAGATGAAAGAGGCGAGGTTGAACAGAGAAACAGGAGAAAAAGGTAGTTTCATCAAAATCCTTCTCAATTATTTGAAATGGAAAACATGGTGGGATATGTTTACAAATGATTTTGTTGGAAACAGGGGTGATTTATTTTCCTAATCAAAACCTTTATTAATTAGAAGTAGCTAATGATATTCAGTATGGGATTTAACATGTTCTATTATTAGAAACACAACGTTTACGTTTTTGTTAAGCATCAGTAGACATGAAATTAGTTTAATTAACTAACTAAATTAATATATCCTAGGTTCTGTTTCGAATGCAAATGGTGGGTTTGTTTGAATAGGTCTTGAAATAATATTTTAATATAATCACACTTCATGGCATTAATTATGTTCAGGTGATAGAAATGAATTATATTAGTAACATGTGAATTATGTATTGATATAGATTATTATTGCAGTGGTGTAAGAGATAAAAGAGTTCCAAAGTAATTGCTATTGGATAAGAGGTAAGTAGAAATCCATCCCCAACTACAATGCTTGAACATAGTATTGATGTTTATTATTTGTGATAATTGATTGTTATATGTGTTGTTGTATAAAGTGTATTCTTCCGTTGCTAAAAACAAACTGATGTGCATCAATCATGAGCATTAGCATCTACAAGAATTACATGTGTACATATAAGAAGTCAAAATACCATAATTTCATAAGTTGATAATATTTTGGGGTTGGTCACCACTGGTACATTGAGAGTTATATATTATATATGGTGTCTCTCGGGATGCTTCCGGTGACAGACGTGCACGCGGAAGAGGTTCCCACTTCAGCACCTTTATGATGAAGGGTATGGGAAGAGGTAGACTTTCCGGTGGACTGCGGGGGCAGGCAGGAGGCGGACCCCTGGTAGTCTCCGAAGGATAGCCACTTGGTCGTACCAATCATCACAAATATCTCGGGTGGACTATAAGGGGGGAGGAGGGACCCTTGGTAGTCACGAGTATGGAGGGATATTCTAGTGAGGTTGTGCCAGTGAAGGGAGCCATTTCCCGTACAAAAGGGTTTCCTTTTTGAGAAAATAGTTGAAAGAAATGGTTCTATAACTTGCAACCCTCATATATGCATTTCCCATGCATGATTTCTGCTTACTGAGTTTTAGCTCACGTAGTTCTTGCATTGTAGGTGAGTTTGACTACGCATGAGCTCGTGGACTGAGTTGGCATACTGTTGGAGTTTCTGCAAGTTCTGAAGCCCCGTGTATATGAATGACGACCTGTGGGGCTAAACCTTGGACTCACTATGTTTTTGCTAGTGTTCTAACAATCTTTTGGACATGTTCAAATTAAAGTACTTTAATATGTATATTTATGTAAATATGGTGTTGAATGGAGTGTGACACCTTTGTACTCAATCTGGAGCTATGTAAATATATGTAGGTGACGTTTTGGTCTTGAGGGAGTATTCTAAAACGTTAATTTTGAAAAAAAAAATATATACAGGTTTTGTAAGACTAAGAAAATTAGTATAGGATAAGTTTTTACAAGGGTGGGTGTGACAGAGGGTGAGCATAAGGAGAGTTTGACTAATGGAGAGGGAGATTGACTTGAATTGGTGATTGATATGTGTGTATATATAAAGCATGCCATGTTTTTCTAGTCAATTTTTTATGTGTGGATGTAATTTATTTTTATTTTGGTTTATAAAGTTAAATATCAAGTAGCATTTTCAATTGATACAATCTACAAATTATGACTTTTAGGGTTTTATTTAGGCTGATTTGAAATTTCAAGTATAATCATATCTTGAGTGTACAGTCATATCTTGAGTGTACAACATTTCGAAGTGAATTTTAAGAACCTAAATAAATACAAATTGTCATATTCATTATAATTTCTCAAACTCAAAATAAATATTTCAACTCATTAACATATATTGAAGTGAAACAATAAGTTTTATACTTTAAATAGTACTTCCTCCATCCCACCTTATCTTGGACATTAAGATTGACACAAGTATTAAGAAAAATTATTTTTTGAGATTTTGTTGACTTTTCAAATGTTGATTGCGGGTGGAGATTTTAAGAGTGTAGATTGTGTTATAACTTTCCTTTTTAAACGGTGTACAAGTTCACCCCAAACGGACGATAACGAAAAGTGTGCAAGATAAGATAGGACGGAGTGAGTATAATGTTTTAACTGTTATTAAAAAACGTCTATAATACTTTTTAATATGGAAACTCAAATCCATGTAAAAAAATTTATCCACTATTTATTGCAATCCACCACGTAGATCAAAGCAAAAATAATTAATTCAATCCATGAAAGACTTTATTCCATATTTTTTATATAATATATTCTTTCAGTTTTAATATTGGGAGCCAATAAAATATCAGGAAACGAGAATTAATTTCATATATCACACGTGAAAAACAGATTTTGCATTGAAAAATTATTTGAGATTTGAAATCTATATATATATATATAAGTAATCAGGATTATTATTATAAATTATTTTTTCTGGCCTAATTTATCCCATTAAATGTGTAATTTATTGTATTATATTTTAATGTGACTGATCCCCTTCCTCGCTCCCCTTATATATTTAATATTTGTATATCAAGTCATGTTCTTATGCATTTTCTTGATTGGTATTTATTATTTAGTCAACTAATAGTAATCATATAGTAGGGTTTTTTTTTTTTTTTTTTTTTTGGTTAATTGGCAAGATTTAAATTTGAGAAGTTATGAGTTTTTGCAATTGTTTTTTCAATGATTTTCCAGTTTATATCTTGAGAAAAGTAGTTTTGGTTGTTTGAGAAAATATCTTTAAATTTAACAAAAGTGTTTCTGGTCAAATATTAAGACTATTTAAAGGGATTTAGGGGGTGTTTCAGTTTGTTTTTCCTAAGTACTTTTCAACTTATAACTTGATAAATCCTATTTTGTAATATTTGCAAAACCAACTACTGTTTAAAAAAAATGCTTACAAGGTAAAAGATAAAGGCAGAATTTTAATGTTTTTCTCTACTGAATGATAAATCTGTAATGATATGATATCTTTTGAAAGACATAAGTGATTTTGTACCAAAAACCTTCAACTTTTACTTTTTGTTAGAAGTCACTTTTTTCTCAAACACTACCTACTTTGTATCATATTTAATTATATGATTTATTTTATATAAAGTAAGTAATATTAAATTCATTCATAATGTGCGAGAAACTTATATTTACATTATTTATCATTTTATTTATTTTTTATCCTATATGTTAAAAAAAATATTTTATTAGGATAAAACGATCACATATTTAAATATTAGATTATTCTCTACTTAGGTTTATTAATAGTTTTACGTTTTAAATAAACTTTCATGCACCGCATGAGAATATTACTAGTTTTAGTAAAAAGACAAAAAGGAAAGGAAAATGATATACCTGATCATCCTTGCGGTAAATTTTATCTTACTCAAATAGGTCGCGCCTACTTAAACAATCCACTATATACTTGAAAATTGTTCGAAAATAAATAAAAAAAAAAATTATCATGTAATTTTATACACTTTTCAAATGTATAATGGATCATTAACTCGGCCTACTATCCTAAGAATCATAGAATTAGCCAATCCTTGCAACCTTTCTCGACCACTATTTTCTCATTCTATCTTTTTATTAGCAGCATTTACTGAAAAATATATACAAAAGTGTCTTTTCATCACCTTTTTGATAAGGATGTAACAAAGAAATCAATACCAGACTACTAGTCAATGCGATTTGTTATTGAGAAAGACTTGGATGCATAAGATGCACAATATCGTTATTGTACATCCTAAAATCCAAAAAAATTCCTAAAACTTTAAATACTAAAAAACTAAAAACCCGAAACCCCGGTCAAGAAATTTGAATATTGATATTGCGTTCAAACAGAAAAGAGTATTTATTTAGCACTTTGATTGAAAAGCTATGAAAAGTCACTCAGAATATTTGTACAATGATAGGGATGTCATCAAAAATAGAAAGGGTGAAGAAATTTCCAGCACGTGCAGAAGCAATGAAAAGTCACCCAAGAAATTTGTAGAGGTATTTTTATAAATGGCCTAGTTAAAGTATGACTTATCAAGAATAACTTTACTTATTATAAACAATAAAAAATAATCTCTTTTTTAAACAACTCATGTTCTGACCTATTAAATAACCTAGTTGTTTAAACAATTACCTGGTTGTTTACCGAGTTGTGTAAACATGAATTGTTTAAACAACTAGGTTATTCGATTAAAAAAGAACTCCAGTATTTAAACAACCTGGTTATTTAAACACAAAACAACCATATTGTTTTAAACAATTCAGTCGTTTTTTATACAAATCTATCATATTGTTTGCACAACTTGAAGAATGAAATAGAAAACTATCATATAAGTATATAATCACAACTTTAAATCTTAAAAAAAAAACATAATGTATGAAAGAAAATAAGAACGAACACCCACCTGCAAAAATAATTCGAACATGAATAATGATGGAGTTATGAAAGTAAAGAAGAAGTTAAATGGAGATTTGAGAGAGCTGAGAGAAAGTAAAAAGAGAAGAGAAAATAGTGAACACATAGGAGGAAGAATGAGGGGAAAATCAATTCTCTTTCAAATTTAAATTTCAAACTTTGAAAATATATATATATTTTTTAAAATTAAGTCAAACATGAGGAAGATCATATTTTATTATAAGTCGGATTATTCGGTCATATTTAATATATACCACGAAATTTGTATGCCTTTCAACATAGTTGAAAATTACCACCCATCACGGATCTTCATAATGCCTTCTAATTTCTGTACAAGTCTATAAATTGCTCACCTGAATAATAACATGTATGAAATATATAAAATTATAAAAAGAGTGAACACTTTTAGAAGAGGCAATATTCTATTCCAAAAATTAATCTTGGTTTTACCTCAAGCACGAGATACATAGATATTATGTAGGGATAAATTTATTATACACAGTAGATCTTAAAAATGGATTATACATAACCACTCGTATTAGAATATATAAGGTTGTGTTTGGATGAAAGGATTTGAAAAGTAGATAATTTGATTTTTAATTTTTTGTATTTGGAAATCCATTTATTTCAATTTCCTTTATTTGAATGTTTAAATTCAAATCAGTGGATATGAATTGTTTAAACTTTTCATTTTTCAGTTTTTTTATAACATTTTTGAAAGGATTATCCCCTACCTATAAAAGTGTGGGTGTTTCTTACAAAATAATGTATGGACAAAAATATCCCTATATCTATAATTATAAGTTAAGGTTAAATAAGTAAATTGTTATATAATTAAGTTGCACTAATTAATTCCAATTCCAAGACAATAATGGTGGAAATATAACCTGTATCAATTGATATTATAAAACCCTCATAAAAACAAAAACAAAAACAAAAGGAATTACCTATAAATTTATATTTAAGTTCTTATTACATGTCGTAATATGATATATTTATATTTATTAGTATTAGGTTAGTTTGGATTTTTGAAAATGAGATTTTAAGTGGGTGTTATTATATTCAATTTAAGTTTATTTGGTTGTTTTCTAGATTAAGTTTATAGAGTAACACCTTTCAATTTTTATGAAATTATTTTCCAAATCATTGATGCAGGCAGGTATTGTAATTTTCACGACCAATAACTTTTGCACTTCAAATTATGTTTGAATCATGTAACCTTCTCCTAATTAATTAAATGAGAAATGTGATATTTCACCTTTAAACTGGATGGTTAAGATGCCTATCAGAACAAATCCTGAATAAGAATTGAAATATATTAAGAAGGGTAAATGAGAGTTCAATAATTTTGATTTATAACTTAACTGTTTTTAATAAATTAAATAAAGTTAATTCCATATTAAATTATATCATAAGAGTTTGCTAACCGTATATCTATCATAAGCATATACTTAGTTGATGTGATTTATTTTTATTAGTTTAAGCCAAGGATTCTGAAAAATTTAACATTTTTACTTTTTCAATTTTAACGATGCAAGTAAAAACTATATAATTTTAGAGAAAATTAATAATAATTTTATTGATGAATCTTCAAGCTAATAAAGTGAGTTACAATAACATAGGTGGTAAGAAATATTTGTAGTAATTATTATTTTAATTGTGCCATATCTTTTAGATGAAAAGTTTGAAAGGGAGTAAGCACTTATGTAAGAATTTATTTGATATTATTTTCATCATTTTTAAGTTAAGGATTATCGATATTTCATATATATATATATATGGTTTTTAATTAACTATGGATGTATATATTTCAATTCTCTAGGGAAGATAAGAAGAATTATAAATTAATGAAGAGATTTTATAATTAATATATTTAATATTGGTGTTTAATAAAATTATAAGCAAACATGACAAACATTTTAATGTACTAAATTATTGTTTCCTTTTTTTGTTGGATAATTTAATTTAATTACTTAGTTGAGTCATGCCTTATTCTGGAAAGTTTAATAAGAGTTTCATGTGATGGAAAAAAGTAAAAGGAACATTGTGTCTGATTTTAAATAAATCTAAACGAAATATATATATAGGATGAAAAGTTCACTTCAAAAACGAATTACATATTTGCAAAGAAAGGGGAAGGAGAAACACCAAAAATAATTTTGTTATTAGTCAAAGAAAAGGTAAAAAAAATCATAATAGAAATAAGTAGGTCTCCAAGAACCATTCAAGAATTTTAGAAGGTCTTTAGTTTGAACAAACAAAATTAATCACTTAAAATTATTACATAAATATATATCTTTGTGACTTATTAACTTTGATATCTAAATTAATTGGGTTGAAACTCAAAATATAAAGTCCACTAACTTTTTGGTTACATACATTTAGCAATTTTTATTAGAAAACATTGATATTCCACCTACGATAGAATTAAAAGAAAATATCGAAGAAAGCATAAATAAGCGCTTACACATATAGTGTGATAATAAATCACACAAAGAACTATTTTGTGTTGATGGAAAAAAAAAGGGTACCGAAAGTATTCTAAGTATATTTAATCATCTAATTAATTCTTTAGTCATGGAACTCCATGAATTTTTCTAGCCTATTTAATCAAAGCATTAAAAAATATATAATTTTGAAATTCATGTGTATAATGGACAACGCAGTGAACATAGAAAACTAGAAGTCTAAGAAAAAATAAAAATAAAAGAGAACAAAAAATGTCACGCATACACAGAAATAAGACCATTTACACAGCATGGTCATTTATCAAGGAAAAAATTCTTTAGTTTTGTTGTTTTTTAAAACAAAATGTCCCTGATTATAAATCAATCTAAACTAAAGAAATATACTCTCTCCATTCACAAACAAATCATTTTAAACTTTCAAGTGGAATTTAAGAAATTATGGGATAGACAACAATACCCCTCCAATTTTCTCTCCATCATTTTCTTTATTACCATAAATTTCTCAAAACTTTCTTTATTTAATATTATAAATATTTGAATGGAAATTTTCCTAGATCTAAGGACAATTTTGGAATAAATATGCGAAAAATTCTAGAATGACACTCTTTTGTGAAAAAAATGATTTTCCTCTAATGACACTTATTTGTGAACAGATGGAGTATATATCTGTATATATATATATATATATATATATATATATGTATATATATATATATATTCAAAATACATATGAAAATAAAGATATAATAAATTAAAGGAGCTTCATGTAATTAATTTAAAAGATAAAGGAATATTGGGAACAAAAATTATTATGATTATTAATTATGGTTTTACAGCATATATCTTTAGGATAAAAAGTATACTTAAAAAATTATTTTTAAATTTGCAAAGAAAGAGGAAGAAGAACAAAAAAAAATGGAGTAGTTTTTTATTACTCTAAAAAAAGGTGAAAATTTACAAAATAGAAATAAGCAGGTTTATAAGTAAATATTAGAACGTCTTTAGTTTAAGTAACTAAAAATTAATCAAGTAGGAGATAAATATGCATATTTGTGGCTTATTAGCTCCGACATCTAAAAATTATTTGGTGAAACTCAAAATTAGTCCTCTAACTATAAAGCTTAGTAACTTTTTGATTCTGTACATTTAACCATTTTTACTAGAAATCATTGACAACATCCAAATATAGAATATTTTAAAAAACAATGAAAATCCAAGATAACATAAAATACGAGCTTACGTATATAATGCGATAATAGATCAAGCAAAACCTCTTTTGTATTAATACGAAAAAATAGAACCGAAAGTATTCTTATTATATTTAATCATTTAATTAAATCTTTTAATCATAGTACACCAAGAGTTGTTTTAGAAAGTTCTAAAAATATAATTATGAAAATTCATGTATACCATATGCAACACAATGAGCTTTACGACCTAGAAGTCTAAATTAAAAACAAAAACAAAAAGAATAAAATTTATAATAATCCACGCAAACACAATTATAAGACCTTACATGTTGCACGATCATAAACCAAGCAAAAACTTTTTAAGTGTTTATATTTTTTTCTATAATTAATATATATATATATATGTATGTATATATATTCTAATTCTTAGTTTATTTAATTATCTGTTATTTCTTTTTTTATAGTGCACCTTAATTTATTTAGTCAATTTAATTTAATTAAATTATTATATATTTGTTTTTATATATTCACGTGTATCACGTGCAGCGCACGTGAGACTTTACTAGTACTAATAAAAGTGCATGTAGTGTGTGTGCGCGTGTGAAATGTGTAATGTGTTGTGTTTATGTGTGAAATGTGTGTGATAATGTGACTATACATACATGAAAGATATGATGAATTTATAAATGACTATGTTATTAGATGAATTTGAAATACATCCAAAAGGAACTAGAAATTTAGGAGGGATTTAAAATTCCTTGATTTGATTTTTTTTGCCAAACAAATTGGGTGAATTTGATGATGAATTTCCAAATTCACCCCTCAAATCCCTCCATCCAAATGGACAGTAAATGTAGATAAGGTCACAAATTGATATATTCAGATTTTTTTATGAAGGTTAGTTAGCACTCCCGGTTCACCTTAAGTTTCAACACAGTATCACTGTTTAACTTCTTAAGATCTTGCAAAGTGAAATGCTTTGGACAGGCAGGGATGCGAATATCGTGCTTCAGCATCTTTTAGTGCCCAAGCCCCAGATTATTTACCAATACATTGCTTTTGAATCTGCTGTTTATACAGATTTTCATCACCTAATTACATTGAAATGATGTACAAGAACTGAATATCAAAGCCAGTGAGCCACAAGAATATCTATCAATTTCCTGAACCAAAGCAATTCGACAATTCGGTCCCAAGGAAACATTACATTAATATGTCAGATGTCATCATCTCGCCTCCAAATCAGTGATGGTGACTGTATTCTCTGACCTAATACTTGGCGACCAACAACTACTTGCAGGGCTGCAACTTCTTTCCATAAAATATCCAGGCTCTTTAGGTTCAGGCAAAACTGCTCCATCAGTTCCTAACATGAAAAGCACCGACGACATCATCGGCCTATCTTCTGTGAATTTCTGAACACATAATAACCCAACTTGTATACATTTCTTCACTTGAGATTTGATAAAAGTATTGTCCAAACATCCATCCATCAGCTCCAGCATCTTGTTCTCTTTCCACAGCAGCCATGCCTGCAAAATTACCATAAAGTTATGTTTGCTGAATTTTCTCAACACTTCTTCACATGACAACTATCAAGGAAGAGTACATGGCCAAGGAGACTATGATAATGATCGCAATGTTCGAATCCTCTGTTCTTTTTTCCACTAATTATCTCCAGCAATACCACCCCAAGACTAAAGACGTCAGACTTCTCCGAGAATTTCCCATCTATCACGTATTCTGGAGCCATATAGCCACTGCACAAAATAACTGGTTATAAGGCCACCACAGAAAATGACAGGATGCTTTGTTGAGGTAAAAGCAATCTTACTGTGTGCCAATTACTCTTTGCGTTCTAGCAATAGATTGATGCTCTTCAAAGATTCTAGCTAAGCCAAAATCTGAAATTTTTGGATTAAAATTTCCGTCTAGTAAAATGTTGCTTGTTTTGAAATCCCTATGAATGACCCTTAGTCTGGAATCATGATGGAGGTATAGCAGTCCCCTTGAAATTCCCATGATAATGTCAAAGCGCATAGGCCATGTCAATACCGCCCTCCGATTGTCATCTGCACATTATAGAATATGTTGTGCATTAAAATAAAGGGCTCAATCTCTTTGAGATTGCGTAGACTGAAACAACCTGGGTTTCTCAAACAGAAGACCAAGAAATAGTTAATCACAGGCTATACCAAAAACAAAATAATCCAAGCTTTTATTCTGCATGAATTCATAGATTAGTATCCTTTCCTCGCCTTCGATGCAACATCCAAATAGTTTGACGAGGTTCTTGTGTTGAAGTTTGGCAATAGAGATAATTTCATTTTTGAACTCTTCAAGACCCTGTCCCGAAGTTCTTGATAGCCTTTTAACTGCTATTTCTTCTTTAGCTGACAACATACCCTGTTGATGTGTGTGTGTAGGTAAGAAGCATTAAGTCATGATTTTATAAACCTTAAGGATTTCAAGAAGTATGTTACCTTGTAAACAACACCAAAACCTCCTTGACCGATCATGTTTTCCCTGGAGAAGTTATTTGTTGCTGCCACAATTGTTGCCATCTTGAATAAAGGTAACTCAATATCTTCATGTTTCGTCTCTGCATTTATCAAAGGGAAAAATTAATAAATAATAATATTGATGATGATCATGATGCCTCACAGTCTGGTTGAGTTCATGTTTTCAGTGTGCATGATATCATTAGCAGTCTACTACAAACTCAGGATTATAACCTGGCCTCTTTTTTCTTGCCATGAGAAGTACACTTCCGTTGATTAAGCCTGAGACAAGAACTCCAGAAGCGATTGACAGAAGTATTAACATTATAGACTTTTTCTTCTCCTTCTTCTCCAAACTTGAGCTAGGAGCTGCAGGCAAAAGAGGCGTAGGCAGTACATAAGTGCGTGCCGAGAATATCATTTGGCGTTTGTTCCTCTTTCACAGACTATTAATTCATGCACGATATGTCTACACTGGTTCAAATACAGATTGCAAGGCTAAAAACATACTATTAACCAAAATACGATAAAACAGATAGAGGTATAGAAGTTGTCATGAATAAACTTACCTAGTTCTGAAATTGGCAACCTGATATAGATGTTTTGCTTGCTGTCCGCTGCAGCAATTTGTCTTATATCAACGAGATCCCCAAACCAGATCACGCAACCACTCCCTCCATTGGTTATGTATGGATTAGCATATGCAGTGCAGTTACAGTTTTTGAGGCACTGGGCTTTGCATTCATCGAGGCTCATGCTAGCATTTATCCAAAAATTATACATATCAGGGTATTTTACGCTTCTAACTTCTAGAAACCCATCTCCACCCTCACAATTCAATGGTGCTATTCTAGTGCATCCACCGGACCAATCTTGAACTTCCCAGTCTTTTTGAACATTAGGGGCAAATCCCTCTAAACACTCACATCTATTTGGCTTGTCAATTCTGCAAATAGAATTCGGACCACACACACCATAATGGTCGCATTGATCACTTGGAAATGTGTGCACAAGATTCCACTTATCTTTTCTTGCATTCATGGTATGGCATTGGAGTGAACCAGATGTGTCTAGTATTGATCTCGTATAAACTGAGCTCTCATAAGGCCTTGATGCAGATACCAACCTCCCATCTTTGAAAACAAATATAGGTTTAAAAATGGCACTGGGAAAGTGTGGAAATCCATTGAAGTAAAGACCGTTCCACTTTCCACTCCGAAATGTTTTCTTTTTCCCTCTAAGAGTCACCACCTCAGGCAAACCTAGGTTGTCAATCTTGTGAACAAAATCTCCAGGGGATGGATCATCAGGACTTCTCCATGATTTCAGGTACTTCTCTACTCCAGCATCAATGTCATCTACCATTTTTGCTTCTGTTAAAGTGGTGTCGGTTGGGTAATCAAAGCTCTGCCAAATGTAGACTTCCTTCGTCTCGTTTACAATAACCAGGTTTCCACTATCCAGAAGCTGCAAAACCGGATTTGACACCACCTCTGATGATGAATTCAGCGACCAAATAACGCTTCCACCTCCGCTTATAACAAGGCTTCCATTTCCGGAAATCGCAAAAAGTACACCTTGTGATTCAGTAATCGGATTGATTCTATTTGCAACCCAGACTACAATCTCCGGTGTGCTCTTGTACCATATCCCTAGGAATCGATTTGGGGACTTTCCAGGAGAGAAAAATCCCATCTCAAAAACTCCACTCTGAGAAATCAAAGTCTCCCCGATAGCAATCGTTTGGTTTGGACAAAGTTTATGGATTCCAACTGACGCGATGGTGTGAAACAGTGCGCACAAAATTGCAGTGAAGAGGAAACGCGCCATTTTCAAAATAGTTGTAACAGATTTTACACAAGTGATTCGAGAACGAGCAGAGAAGGTAAAACATAAAAATGAACTAAATTAAACTGTTGATAGATCTAGCAAGTGGATTTACAGCGTTAGCATCGATTCATAACCATTCGAATGGATCGAAGTGGTACCTTAACATGTAATTGCAGAAGAACTGGAGAGAGGAGAAAATTTGGAAGGAATTTAAAGAGAGAATGAAAAAATGAAATAGTGAATACACCGGACTATAGGAAATAAGCTTAAAGCCAAGAAGTTGCTGCTTAATCCCAACTGTCGTACCTAACACGTAGTATATCTGTAAAAGCATTTTTTTCACTTTTTATTATGGTAAACGTATAAATCAGATTTGTTTTATCGAATTTTTTAATATAATTTTTTCAAATTAATTATTATATTTAAATTAAATATTTATTTTGTGTTTGTCGTTATCTATTCATCTAATATAATAAAATAAATTTTAATTATCATTATTTAGTGAGACCCATTATTTACTACTATTATAATAAAATACTATTATCTAACCATATTATTTAATAATTAATTACATCTATTTAAACATTAATCACATTTATCAAATTATATTAATCATATCCAATAAAATTCGTAAATAACGCTAAAAACATTAAAAACTAAAAATTAGAGATGAAAATATAAAAATCATTACCAAGTGAATGCATCGGAGTTTAAGATATTTTCATGAATGCGATATATATTTTTTTTTATCAAAAGTTTCTATTTTTGTCCTTAGGGTCAACTGGTCAAGTGATTTGACTAAGCATGGGTGGTTAAGTGAAATCAATTTCCACGTGGAGGCAGAGGTATCATAGAGTTCAAGAAAATTTGGGGTTGTAAATTATTCGTGTTAAGTTTTATCTTCATGGCTATAAAGATTAATTTGAAGTTATTTATTACTTCCTCCGTTTGGCTCAATTTTACACCTTTTTCTTTTTAGTCCGTCCCATTTAGTTTTGCACACCCTTAAAAAGGAAATTTCTCTTACAATCTTCACCCTCAAAATCTCCATTCTCAATCTTCACCTTTAAAAAAATCAATCAAAAGCAAAAAAACAGTTTTTTCTTAATATATGTGCCCGTCCCTACGTGCAAAATTGAGCGGGACGGAGGAGTAATTTTATTAGCTTAAAAACCTCAACTTAAATACGAAGTAATAGAAATACAATTATTCCGGTCGATCTGATAAGTCTTATTAATAGTTACATACATCTTTTCTTATTTGTAGATCCACTATACCTATTATTAATATTGATATTTTTGTAAAAAGTGCAACACAAACTTACACATTTAAATATGTAGTCTATTCCATTGTTAATCTATATTCACATAATAGATAAATAAAAGTTATAAAAATACAAAAATAAAAAATAAAGTCAAGAAAAGAAATCAGAAAAAGCCACTTCTAAGATCAAGAACAGTAGACATAATCATTAAGGGTATGTTTGTTTATAAGACATGAAAAAAGAAAAGTGATTAACCTCATTTACCGCGACGACCCAATTCAAATATACAGATAAGGTGGAAACTTCTAGGAAAAAACTTCGAATTGGGAGGACGATTTTCTCCATCAAAAGATTCTCGGGAGCCATGTCTAATTGATGTTGGCAGCAAGGAGTTCGGAGTAGGTTCTTCCTGTGAAGACCCAGGCGGAGTGTTTAACGCGTTAGTTGGGCCTCCATCAATCAGACTTTCGAAGAAGGAGCTCCTGGATGAGAGCTTTACAACCATGCATTAAAATTTGTTCAGGAATATAAGAGATATTTTCTCCGTCCCGAATGAATTTGATAAGTGGACACATATTAAGAAAAAGTTATTTTTTGGTTATGTTGACTTTTCAAATTTATTTTTTTACTTTATTTGATAAATAAATATGTATTGTAAGATATAATTTGTGAATTATTATTTTTTAAATATATAAATTAATTAGGACGCACTAAAATAAAAAGTGTGCAAGTTTATTTAATACGAAAGAGTATTACATATTGGAAAAGTCGAGTGCCGTCGCTTTCAATATTACTGTCACTTTCATATTACCAAAGCTTCTCCAGTGTGAGGGAGAAAATGAAAAGAAGGCTTTGACTGTTTGACCCTTTTATATGGATGTTGGTAATTCATCTCCAGAGGGATATTTTATTTCAATTGAATATTATGTTGTCAAGATCATGAACTAATAATGTTTCGAAAATTCTACATACTTGAACAATATTTGAATAAATTTGAAGGCCAAATATTCAATATTTATGTAATTTTAACTTTTCCGTTTAAATCTTTATATCATAATTAGTAACTGTTCTGTTACTTTGTTCTCTATCCTAAAAATTTTGTCTAACTCCAACTATATTCCGTTTAGACGTTAATTGGTCCTCGACCGACTATATTTTTTTCCCGATTCCTCCTCGTACAACTCCGTTTAGATCCGATTAATCTCGTCTAAACCCCAATTAGATGCTAGACCCTAGTCGGCCGTCCAACTAGAGTCTAGCGTCTTTTAGAATGTTGTTTCAATTTTTTAAAATGCAAATTAGAACGTTGTTTTATTATATATTTCTTAATTATTTTTAATTATAATTGGAAAATTATTTTGATAAATTAGAATATATATATATATATATATATATATATATATATATATATGTGTGTGTGTGTGTGTGTGTGTATAAGCCACAGTAGAGACAATAATATAATTAATATTTTCCAGCCTAAAATTTTGAACTATAATTGGTAAATTGTCGTTACATTTGGCAAGAAACAAAATTTACTTTACTTTTTAAAGTCGCAAATAGCTTTTCTCTAATCTATTTATTATGTATAATACATCAAATTAATCCTCTTTTGATGATGTTTGATTTAACATCCATATCACATATATTATAATAAGTCCGTTGATTATTTGAGTTAAATTATATTGTTAATAGTGGATTGTACTATGTAGTATTAGTTCGAAATACAACTAAAATCATTAAATAATTATCTTATAGAAATTATTTTACTTGACTATTTCATTAAAAACACAACTAATCAATTTATTTTATTTGACATGATTCTTCTCAAAATTTATTCATTTAGAGTGACATTCATGTGCATCTTATGCACATTAGTGTTAATGTACACCTTGTGGGGCCCACTTATAATTTTTGCGCGCGCGATCTATATATATTAAGGTGTGTTTGGAATCATAAAATAGGCGCTAGCTTAGTTGGTAAAGGCGCGGCATTTTACCCTTCAGTGCGCGGGTTCGAATCTTAACAACACCTTTTATTTTTCACCAGCAGTATATTCAAATTTCGAGCATTATATCTTTTCAGCAGTACATTCAAATTTCGAGCATTATACCTTTTTATTTTTCATCAACAGTATATTCAAATTCCGAGCATAGTATATATTATAAAGCCTGAGAATATATGAACAACACCTTTTATTTTTCACCAGCAGTATATTCAAATTTCGAGCATAGTATATGTTATAATGCCTAACAGTATATTTAATATTTCGATGTAGTATACGTTATGTTGCATGACAGTATACATTGTTTCTTTTTATTTTTCACCAGCAGTATATTCAAATTTCGAGCATAGTATATGTTATGATGCCTAACAGTATATTTAATATTTCGATGTAGTATACGTTATGTTGCATGACAGTATATGTTGTTTTAGTTAAGTTTTGTTTTATACTGCGAAATAGTTATTTTTTCCAACTTACAATACTCACAGTATATTTAGTATTTCGATACAGTATACATTATGATGCCTGACAGTATACATTGTTTTAGTTAATTTTTTTTTTTTATACGGCGATTTTTTTTTTTCCAACTTACAATACTCACAGTATATTTAATATTTAGATACAGTTATACGTTGTGATGCCTGACAGTATATGTTGTTTTAGTTAATTTTTGTTTCATACTGTGAAATATTTATTTTTTCCAACTTATAATTCTCACAATATATTTAATATTTCGATACGGTATATAATATGATGTATGGCAGTATAGGTTTGGTTAGATTAATTTTTCTTGTATATTGTACAATATTTATGTTCGAACTTACAATACAATTATTGTTGCATTATAAAAAAAATTAATAATACAATTTATAATTTTTTCCAGACTCACAGGCTAAAAGATAAAAAAATTAAAGGGCAAACAAAAAAAAAAAAAAAAAAAAAAAAGAAGGCTAGGGAAAAAAAAATGAAGGAAGAAGGAAAAAAGATGCAAACGGAATTAAAACCCTTGACCTCAAGGTTGAGATATTTAAGACTGCATTAAATACCACCAGACCACTTGCTTTTAGTGTTTAACAAACAGGCCATTAAATATATAAAATATGCGCGCAAACAATATTAATATAATAATAATTGGCCGGTTCAGACCGGTCTGAACCGCGCGGTTTATTTGGGTTGAACCAATGGGGCCCACAAGGTGTACAATAACACTATGGTGCATCTTATGCACCCAAGTTTTTGCCATTCATTTATTACGTTGAGAGAAAAATCAGCGTATACATAATTGAACGCGTAAATTAGTAATTTAAAAGCAAAATTTAATACTTGGTAAAAATCATTTATTAAATTAGTAAATTTGTTATATTACTAATTTTTATTCGATTAATCACATGCCTATGACTTTCGTGCATATATATATATATATATATATATATATATATATATATATATATATATATATATATATATACAGTAAAACCTCTATAAATTAATACTCTATAAATTAATAAACTCTCTAAAATAATAAAATCTTCCGGTCCCGACTTGGGCCTTTGTAAAAAATCATCAAATTCCATAAGATAATAAGATAATAATTTTTCGAAAAATCCCTTTATAAATATTAGATCCCATTAAAACTCTAAATTAATAATTCATAAATATTACAATTATAAATATTATGATAATTAGCTAAAATATGAATTTATTGTTACTTGATTTTTCTTAAAATTTAAATCTAATTGGATTCCATCCCTAACTTTTTTAATTGCAGCCAAGAGTTCCGGTGTCGAGTTCTCTAGCTGCGACAAAAAATTGTGAAGAGTTGTTGTCGCGTTCAAAGCCTCCTTTCTCGTGACTGGTTCCAACGGTTTGAATCATCTTCAACTTCATCATTAGTAGGATCTTCAATAATATCAGCAACAATTTCCTCTAAACTTTGAACCATTAAACATTCATCATTTTCACCCGGATAGTCCACCAATTTGTTGACGTCCATTTCATTGCGATAACGAACATCCTTGACCATATTCTCAAGCTCATGTAGGCTTTCTTCAAAGTTTGTCTCACTTGAGTCGCTTGAGATTTCTTCATTTGAACGGATTTTGCAGTGCCGAAAATAATTTGCTATTGACACTTGAGAAACATTGGTTCTCCAAGCGGAGACTGCAAAATTGATGGCATCTAAAACATTATTCTTTTCAGGATTAGGTAGCCCCAACTCATGACCTTCCAGTAGATTTTTGTAGAATCTCCTACAATAGTGCATCTTGAAAGCTCTAATTATTCCTGCATCACATGGTTGAATCTTTGATGTCATGTTAGGTGGCAAAAAAAACAACTCAACATTCCGTAACCCTTCAATATTTTTTGGATGGGCTGGACAATTGTCAAACATCCACAAGATTCTTGTGCCATTCATTTTGTGAACAAACCAGCGAACATATTCATCTAAAAGCACACTAGTCATCCATGCTCTCTTGTTGGCACGATAATGACAATTGATGCTGCTCATGTTGATATTTTTGAAGCAACGTGGCTTTGCATATTTTCCAATAATCCATAAGGATTTTTTTCCGAACCATCCTCCAAACAAATAACAATTGTAAGCCTCTCTTTGTCTTGCTTTCTTCCCTCAAGTTGCTTGGTTGCAAGAGAGTGGTCAGCTTGTAACCTGTAAAACAGACCTGTTTCATCCAAACTAAAAACATCCTTCATGGGAAATTGGTTTATTTTCTCCCTTATAGCCTCCAATTTCATTTCCATATCCTGCATGTCAACCGAACCACTTCAAAACGACGGAATGATTTACTACCATGTCTTACCTTGAATTTTTCAAGCCAACCTTGAGAAAATTGATGTTCAGGAGGGTGTTGAGGATACAAAAGCTTCATTATATCCTTTGGTTTCTCCAAAATAAGCTCTCCGGTCATGTTGACTCGATCTTGGTACTGAAGAAATCATTCATAAAGAAACTTCTCCATATCTGGATATTTCGCCGATTTGTGTCACTTAATATCCCCACGCTTCTCAAAGTTGGCTGAAAGGTACTCCGATGATCTCTTGAGAGTGTTTGATATTGTATCTTGACTAACTTTCAAACGATATTTTTCATCAACCCACTCTTGTAAATCTTTTTGAGTGCATGTGGGATGGTCTCTCTTATACTCACATAATGCTTTACGCATTTGATCATTCATGGAGAATTTTGCGATGCCTTTTAGATGAGAAGACATGGTTGGGTGTTATGAATTATTTTATTTCCATATTGAGATTTATATAGTATATGTTTCATTCATCATGTATGAATATATTTAATTGGCTATAATAGTTATTTAAGTGCAACGAATTAATGTAAACATGTATATTTAAGTAATTCCAATGAATTGATACATGTGTCCATGATTAATATAATAGTTAATTGTATACAATGAATTGATATTATACATGAATATATTTAATTAGTTACAAAGAATTGGTTGATGCATGAATATAATCAATGAAACATATATGAATTCGTTTATTTTCAATACATATGTACTAAATTTGCTGAATTTAAAAAGTCTCTCTTTTAATTAATAAAATATTAATTTATCGATATATTAATATCTCTCTAAATTTATAAAATTTCATAGTCCCAAGGTTATTAATTTATAGAGGTTTTACTCTGTGTGTGTATATATATATATAACTATATATATATTTCTAAATGATAATTAATCTAGATTTTACATTTATTATTTCCAACATAAACTATGACACACATTGCAATCTAAACTTTTTGAATAAGTAAAATCAATCAACCTGGATTTTATGTTTTCTTTTGTACTTTGCAACCTAAACAATACTTTGTGACATTAATCAATTTCAACTATGATCTTTTTCTACATTTTGAAACCTAAGAAATTTATTTTTTACATTAATTAAATATGTATCCTTAAATAAATCTACTATTTACAATATAAATATATATTATTGAGAAACTCATATATTTTATTTTTCTATTTATGAATAACTTTTGAATTTATTTTGTTATTTTGCTAATTTAGTATAATTAAAATCACCAAGTAAAGAATTAAAATATGTAAATGAGACTTTTTTTTTCAGTTAAATAGTTATAGTTAGAATTTGAAACTTTATTTAGATAAATTAAAATATCTAAAATAAAATGAAAAAAAAAAGGAAAACTATTTTATTAAAATAGTATACAAGTTATTTATTTAATAATATAAGTTGTTGTTTAAATATTTCTGTTCGTTTGAACATTTATAATTAATTAAGTTATTTGTGTGTGCATATAGGTCAAGAATGGTACAAACACACTAAACATGTGTTTAGACGTGGGCACCTGGTTTCGGGAACCGCAACCGCAACCGGTATATTTGTGGTTCGGGGGATCATGGAATCGCCGGTTCCATATATAATTTCTTATTTTTTTAAAAAAAATCAAACTGGGACACGTGGCGGCATCTGCTTAAGTGTCCGTTTGGAACGGACGGACCAGATTTACTATTCGTTGCCATAAACCGGCGGTCTAAACCGGGAGAACCGCTGGTTCGACCGCCATCTTTTTCTTTTTTGTTTGAAATGAACGGCCAGGATCTTTTGGTCGTTAAAAATCAACGGCCCAGATCTATTGGCCATAAAAGTGGGCTCCGCAGGTTGGGGGGGGGGGGAGTTGCAGATTTAGTTTTTATTTTTATTATTTGAATTTTTTTGAATTCCAATACCCCTATAAATAGGATTTGGATTCCCTGCTGGGGAAATAAACCCAGCAAATTTAGCTGGGGTACAAAACGCTGCGTTCCTGGAAATTCTTTACCTTTTTTCTTCTTTTTTTTTTCCCCTTTCTTTTGACCTGCTTATTTTCAGATTTGGACATGTCATTTACTGAGTCTTTCACACAATTCAGCTACTGATTCATGCTCCTCAAATTTTACATATCCATTTTCACATATATTTTTTTCATGGCAATTAATTTATAACATTCTTTTATATTTCTCCCACATATTAATTTTATACTTTTAGCTTTTAGCCTAAAATCACTTTTAATAAAGTTAAAGCTATTTTTCCAAACACTCAATAATAATTTTTCCCAAGTTATAATCTGAAAAACACTTGGGAAAAATAATTGCAAATGCCCCCTAACAAGAATCCATTCTCACAATTTTTTTTTTTGAATACTACAGATATTAAAATCAGAAAAATAAAAAATTTCTCACTAACACAGATTAGATCAACCTGTATCCTCTAACGAGACAAATAGCATAAAATGGGTTTAAAAAGGAAGAAAATGAATAAAAAGTAAACCTGATTGAACAAGAATAAATGATGTTGATTTGACCAAGTTTTAATCCATAATTATTGTTGTTCCTAATTTGCAGTTCTTGATTTGAGGGAAGAGTTGGAGAAGAGGAGTAAATGGGCGGGACGGCTGATGGCGTGAAAAGGAAGAATCTCTTTTGTAAACCCTGTTAAGTTTATTAATGAGCAGGAGGAAAAAAAAAAAAAAGAAAAAAAAAAAGAGAAAATAATTTGGTAAAAAACGCAGCGTTTTGTACCCCAGCTAAATTTGCTGGGTTTATTTCCCCTGCAGGGGATCCAAATCCCTATAAATACATCAACTTCAACCTAATTCCTGAATTTCTCAATCTGTCTCAATTCTCTAGCTATTTACAAATTTAAGTGTTCAAAAAAATCTCTAGTTCTACCAAAAAAATATCTAGTTCTTCAAATTTTTCAATTTTATTTTTCAACTACCATCTTTATTCTTTCATATAAAAGAAAATGGCAAATAGAAGGGGATGGTCATCAAGTTCTTCATCCCGCAATGTTATTGACAAGGGCAAGAGTCACATGCCGGAGGAGTATTCTCCACTTCCACCACTTCCTCCTCCTCCAACCATCTTCGACCTCAATGATGATGACGAAGAGATTCCAACTGATTTGGATGCCAATTATATTGCCGCTTGTCTAGGTAAATTTAATTTTTGAGCAATTTTTTTTTTTTAGTTTAGCTGTATTATTAATTATTTTATAGTAGTACTATTAATTAGTGAATTTCTATTAGTAAAATACTAATATTATCTTATAATCTCTATTAGTAAAATACTAGTAAAATAGTTATTCAATTTTATTTTTTACAATCATGTTACTAGCTTTAATTTATTCTAATGTTTTATTGAATTTGAATTTATTTATGAGAAAACGCCACCATCACATTTGCCGCACAAGATGAGGAAAATCAGCATCCAACTCAATAGAGCCAAAGTGAAGGCCGAGGTAGAGGAAGAGCTTGTAGTTCTTCACAAGTCACTGATGCATTATTTTATATCCTAGTATTCCGCAAGTATATAGTTCTAAAGTAGCTAGCGACAACAAGGTCGATCCCACAAAGACTGTATTGTGTAAACTCAGTACCCTAATTATAATACTTCAACTCTATTTAGACTTTCGAATAAATGGATGGATTTGATATTTTTTAAACCTAATTTCATATAAATAATATATTAAATATCGAACAGTTACTTGGAAAACAAGTAACCAAATAATAGGATAGACTCAGATGGATAAAGATGTATTTTAGGGCATAAATTTCAATTATGAACTCCTATGTAAAATTAACCTAAAACTCTAGACTTTTAAACCAATTATGTTGTTTATAAAACGACACTTATATTGACTAACCCTTCTCTCGAAGCGACTAGATTGTTGATCAATTTGGACTACTCACTCTCTAGAGTTGACCTTGGAGTATAATTAGGCTCAAATTCTCACAAGGTTAATTTTGATTGAATATTCTCAGTTCAAGCTCAATTTCGTCTCAAAACACCTCTCATGCTCTATTATGTGCCATTTTTTTTGTTCATCTAAATTATCTCATCATTAACTATTCATCATCCATCTTTCCCTAATTTTCTCTTTTTTATTTTTCTCACTTGTTATCTATTTCCGGGTTTTATTATTCTTATTGACTCTAAACTCTAACTCCTAAGACTCAACATAGAAACGATATACAATCAACTTCGGGCTCACAGACCCAACAGCACTAATACATCAGAAAAATGGGCTCACAGACCCGATAAACCAATTTAAACAATAAAAAAAAAAAATCAGCAAAATGGGCACACGGACCCACAATTAACAACACGAAATTCGAACGAGGTAAATCAAAACTATAAATATAGCTGCCAAGACGTCCCACGGTCTACCCCCTCCCCCAAACTTGGCTGAAAGCCAATGTTTGGAGGAAACACGTGGTACGCCTTGGTACTAACTTACAAATCGTTTCGACGTCGCCTTTTTGAAACCCCTACGAGCTCCGAAATCGTGCCATTTTGCTCCTTACTGGATATTGGTTCGGCCGTCTCCGCATCGCGTTCTGAATTTTTGTATTTTTTCTGCTGAAGTATTGACACGGCCGTGTCGAAGGTTGTGACACGGCCGTGTTACATTTGAACCAAAGTTGATGTTTCTGGGCTGATTTTGACACGGCCGTGTCGTTTGTGTGACACGGCCGTGTTGCATTCCAGTTTGGATACACGTTTTGAGAAGGCTTTTGACGCGGCCGTGTCAATTGTGTGACACGGTCGTGTTGCATTTGAACTATCTTAACACGGCCGCGTCCAGCATGTGACACGGCCGTGTTACATTCCAGTGTTAAAAACACTTTCTAGGTGCCTTTTGACACGGCCGTGTTGCATCCTCTGCTCCTTTTAACGCGATTTTTTCGTCTTTTCGACCCCCGTTTCTTGCAACACTCGTCCATGTTGATTCCTAAAAACATAAAACACTAAAACACACGTAAAAACATAAAATTAACGAAAAATAAAACAATAAACATCGGGTTGCCTCCCGACAAGCGCTTTGTTTTACGTCATCAGCCGGACGTCCTTTTTCTATCAGCCATTTTCTAGCCACCCCGAGTTGGAAGTTTTCTGAACACTTAAAGAGCTATTTGGGGCACGAGGATTTTCTATAGCAGCTAGGGTAGTGTAAATAATGCTACAATTGTGCCTACCCCTTAGACCCGATTTATGTATGTTGAGTGTGATTATTTCGTTTTGAACCCGAAAAACCAACTCCCCTTTAGGTACATCTATTAGTGCTTGGCTAGTCGCCAAGAAGGGTCTTCCTAAGATAAAAGGGAATTCATCACTCCCTTTCATGTCAACAACTAAGAAATCACTAGGGAATTCAAAATTTAGCACTTTTACCACTACATCCTCTGCTACTCCCAACGGCGTTAATGAAGATCCATCCGCCAATTTGATAGTAGTAAAGGACCGTCTAATTTCCCTTAATCCTAATTGTCTATACTGCTTAAGAGACATCAAGTTTATGCTAGACCCTAAGTCACACATGACATTATGAAATTCATGACTACCAATTGAGCAAGAAATAGTAAAACTCCCTGGATCTTTTGCTTTTGTTGCTCTTCTTGGTTTCATGCTTGTGTTTGCGTTTTTCTTGGGCCTGCTCGGTTTCTTCTTCGTCGCCTCTTTTCCATCCTCCCACTCCTTTGTTTTCTCTTTAACTTCGATTTTCTCCTTTAGTGGTTCCTGTTTCACACCAACAACTCTAGATTGCTCTAAAGGGTCAAGGTTAGCAAAGAACGAATTTTTAAAACAAAAATCAAAAGACTCATCAAGAATAGGAGATGAAGTTTTCTTATCTATGATTGTATTGACCTCCTCCTTCTCCATGTTTTTGACTTCCTCGCTTGATTCCTTCGCTTCTTGGTCCTTCAAGCTCTCTTCATGCTCATCTAGCTCCACAATATTGCAGTGCTCCTTCGGGTTAACCACTGTATCACTCGGGTATTGGCCTTGCTTGTGTTGAGCTCCTACTATCTTTATCAGCTGACTCATGTTTGATGTCAACTCTCCAATGCTAGCTTGAGTCTGCACCAACGTGTTCTCGAGCCTCTTGATGTCTGCCGCTTGCCCAGTGATATGCTTGTTTAGCTCCATGAATTTTCCATCCACTTTCTTCTCCAACTGAGCTAACTTTTCATCATACTTTTCAAATTGTGACAGCGCGATCTCTTCTTGTGATGGCTTCTTACCGTCATGGATCATGCCATTTGTAACAGCAAATCCGGGTGGCGGATTAAGTGTATGTTGCGCGTTCCCATATGAGAAGTTCTGATGATTCTGAGGGTACTGATTGTACCGAGGCTGATTGTTCTGGAAGTTGTTGAAGTTTCGTTGATTCACAAATTTTACTTCTTCAACTTCTTCCGGACCCCCTGGCTGTTGTGCTAACGTTAGATTAGTTAGCAAATTTACCTGGCTCGTCAATGCTGTTACTTGTGCTGTGAGCTTTTCAATTGGCTCATTATTGACGGGCTCGACTTTTTGGACACTTGCTACCCTCCTTGGCATGTTTCTCTCGTTCGACCATTGGTAGCTTGTTCTGGCCATCGCGTCCAGGATTGAGAATGCCATCCTCACTGACTTCTCCATCAAACTTCCACCCGCAGCTGCATCCACTTGGTTTCTAGTCGGAGCAAGTAGACCATTGTAGAACTTGCATACTTGCTGCTTCTTGGTGAACCCATGTTGAGGGCAACTCCGGATAAGATCCCGGAATCGCTCCCAAGCCTCTCTGAATGGCTCTTGGTCCAACTGCTTGAACTGATTGATCTGGTTCTGCAGGTCGAGCATCTTGCTTGGTGGAAAATACTTCAACAGGAAAGAAGTACTCAAGTCTTCCCAATCTCTGATGTCTTCTAGTGAATTGAACCACTGTAGTGCTCTGTCCTTCAGTGAGAAAGGGAACAATCTCATCTTGACTTGCTCGTGCGGCACATGATTGATCTTGATTGTGTCGGCCAGTCTGCGAAACTTGATAAGATGCGCATTCGGATCCTCCAAAGCACTTCCCCCATACTGATTTTGCTGCACTATGTTGATTAGTGCAGGCTTCAGCTCGAAATTATTGGCATTAAGTGGTGGGGGTTGCACTCCTCCTGCCTGCTGGTTTGGACTGGGCTTCAAGCAGTCGCTAATAGGCGTGTCATCTTCATCGCCTGCAGCTGGGTCTATCTGAATTGGGCCGTACTGCTGTTGTAGCTGTGGCCCTTGTGGAGGTAGCTGCTGCTGTATGTTCGTGATTCGATCATCCAACCGTGCCAAGGCTGTTAGCACTCTATTTAGTGCTTCATCATTCGGCTGCTGTGGTGGGTTCTCCATCTCAGCTGTGAAGTTTCTTCTCGTTCGGTGTCTGCGAGCTGTCGCTTCAATTTCCGGATCGAAAGGAAGAAGGTTTTCTTTCCCTTTTGATCTGGTGTGCATACGAAGCCTGAAAACACCAAAAACAAGAACTACCGCGTAACACTAAAATTAACCCAAAAAAATAAAAACGAAAATTAAAATTAAAAATACGAAAAAAATAAAATCTAGTCTAGTTTCCTCCTATTTTTCAAGATAAAAACTAAGCGCTAAATCCTATTCCCCGGCAACGGCGCCAAAAACTTGACACGTCGGTTTCTAACCTAGTGTTCCGCAAGTGTACGGATGTAGGTGTAGTACTATTGTCAAGGTCGATCCCACAAGGAATAGTTTTAGGTAGTTTGATACCTTAATACTCTAGGAATGTCCTAACTAGATACTAAGTTGTAAAAGTTAATTTTAACAAGACTAAGAAATTCAACAAATAATTGGCAAACAAAAAGAACTAACAATCGATGAGAAAAGGTATCCTAGGGCTTCGATTTCAGGATATTAATTCAATGTTGAATATGATTAACCTATTAATTTACCAATTCTAGTGTTTATTAGGCGGCACGACAATAATCTAATCCTTCTCTCGAAGCGATTAAACCGTTGATTAATTAAGCTAATTACCCTCTCGAGTCAATTAAACCTAATAACTCCCAAACGATCTTAAGCCACGGCCTACACAGTCATAGACAACTGCGCTCTATATTCTAAGTCTGATAACAATTCCCTCCTCTCGAAGCAGAATTGTTAAACTAAATTACTAAATCTAGGTGATCAAGCTAAATTCAGTTTAAGCGTAAACATAGAGATAAAACACATAAAGAATGGAATTAATAGATTAAAACATAAATCAAAACATTGTTATAATAATCCCTACTTTCTAACCCTAGGACACGAATAGCTTAGCTACTCATGCCTAGTAATAATCCAATACAAAATTCTATGAAAAACATTGTAAGAATTAAAACTAAGAAAAGAATAATTAAACCCGGATGACTCCGTCTCGGTGATCTTCGTCTTCCTTGTCTTCCAAGGTGATGTAAATTATGTTCTTGATGATTCATCCCCTTTTCCTAAAGCTTGGGGTCCTTTTTATAGAGTTGGGGACGAATCTTGGGGAAGATAGGCTCAAAATCCTATTAAAATATGAAATCCTCGCATAAAAACCCTTCTGACACGGCCGTGTTGCTTAAGTGACACGGCCGTGTTGCTTTGCACAAAATTCACTTTCTGCTCAACATTTGACACGGCCGTGTTGATTGAGTGACACGGCCGTGTTCTATTCCAGAACCCACAGCGCGTTATGGACCACTTTTGACACGGCCGTGTTGCTTTGTGACGCGGCCGTGTCGGTTCTTGCCCAGTTTTGCTCCTGGACCGGTTCATGCCGGTTCGGACCGGTTTGGACCGGTTCTTCGACGGTTCTCACTCTTTTGGGCCGGTTTTCACTCTTTTCCAACTTGTTTCCTCGTCCGGTAGCCTGAAAATGCTCCAAATACCTTAAAACAAGTCAAAACACGTCAAATGACCCAAATATTATTAATATAACTAAATGCCGGTCAAATATGCACGTAAATGATATAAAATATGATCCTAAATCGACCTAAATACATGCATAAATAACGTGTTATCATTGACCAATCCTAAAGACTCCCAAAAGTCACTACACCAATGCCTACGTAATTATCTCACTCCTCTCGGATAATCAAAGTCAAAACCCAAATATATTTAAAGACAAACATGTTTAGAATAATTAACTAAAGATAAGAAATAGAAAAGCCCGAATCATTCTCTTCGATCATCGTCTCGTCACTTCCTTGCTCTTCGATCTAGCTTCTAAACTATTCTCTGATGATGATTGTGTGTTATTTTAGTCATGGAAACCTCTATTTATAAGTCTCGGGTCTTGTGTACGAATTAGAGTCGGATTAGGAGAACACATATAACTTAACATGCACTGACCAACAGATGCGGCCGTTCATCGCGGTTGTTCTTCTGACGCGTCCGCATTTCCAGATGTAGCCGTTCTCACTAGTCAGTGTTCACAGGTTTAACCAGGCCACTCTTGACGCGGTCAGGGCCGGTTTTACTCTTTCGGACCGCTCCTTGGCCTTTTCATCCATTTTTGCTCGTTCTTTACTCGTTCCTTCCTACGACTTTGTCCAAATGTCCTTTTTGGCATATATTTACCTATTTTACTCTAAAACACTCACAAAAATGTTAAAACCCTCAATATGAGGAATATTGCATTTTTCGACCATTTATACATGCAAATATCATAAAATATCTATCTAAAATTACCTAAAATGCATGTATACACATTGTGTCTCAAAATTACTCAAACTTAACCTGTTGCTCGTCCCCAAATACCAAAAGAAAATAAACTAAGAGCAACTTGCTTTTAGGGCGATTGAATGATGATTCTAATCTTAACAAAGTTTTTTCTTAGAATCGACAATAGAAGCTCGAACATTAGTGACATGGCAAGATCTTAACTACTATCGAGACAAGAGACTTATAAATTACATGATCTTCACCAGTTAAGTGTATAAAATATGGATGTGTTTTCACTCAAATTGGACCACATGCATCGTCTATCATATGCGTGCCTATTGTCTAAATTAGACCTCGTACTTGACATGTGTGACAACGAATAAAAAAGGTCTTTACTTTGGTTGTAATGTTAGCTTAAGGTAAGATGAGATAAATTTGGATATAAGTGACTACTTATTGGACCAATCGAGTTATTCCTAACCAACTATCCCTCAACAATGTTCACTTAATTCTCACTCTTCAAATTTCAGAAAACCACTCAATATGGCTTATTCACCCTTCAAAAGCACTTTTCTATTCACTTTAACAACCAAAACTTCAAATGCCTATCTTATGTGAGTACCACATCGGGACCACTCATCTTTCAAAAACTTAAGCATACTTAGGCACTTGCTCATTATTAACCTCTTCTACACAAAACAAAACACATCACGTATTTACCACTTTCTCTTTCTTTCTTTTTTTTTTTAAATTTTTTCTCTTTTTTTTTCTTCTTTTCTGCGAAAAAACAAATAGGAGGGGGCATCTTTTATTTTCTTTTGCCTAATTCACATATCTCTTCATCAAACCATCCCGAGCATCCATGCCACTTCATGTTTTTACCCTATCTACCTTCCAATCCACCTCTCTCTTACTCAATTAGTCCAATTAACTAGCCAAAGGCTAAAAGAAATGTATAGGCTTGTAATTCGGCTATGAAAAATAAAACTTAAAGCTCAAAGTGGCTAACTATAGATTTTTCAAGTTTTGGTAAAAAAGATTATTTTTAAGGCTAAAAACAGGCTTATAAGAAAAGAATGCCTAATATCATTTTCTAAGTCACAACATGCACTTGACATATTCCTACAAAGATGCAAAGCAAGTTATAGAGACTAAATACATTATGACCAATCAATTCACACCGAAAGAATTAAAAATTACCCAAAAATAGGAGTACTTATAAGACTCAAATCTCATAGGCTATTTTTTTATCATGAATTTATAGCTCAAGCTCAATTTTGTCTCGATTATACCTATCATGCTCTTCCAAGTGTCAAATACCTTTTTTTTTTTTGCAAATCAACTCATCATTGACTCATCACCATCTATCAACCCCATTTCTAACTCTTCAAGACTACAACTCGAGTTCTAAACTCACGATGACTCAACAAAATAACTAACACATAAAAGCAATAAATGACAAAATAAATAACAAAATTCAAATAACACAAATAACAATCTAAAGTAACCATAACAAGTTAAGTGCAATAAGGTTCACAAACCCTTTTCATTTCTCCAATCTATCACAATTGGGTACACATACCCTTAAATCCACGAACACAAGATAACCAAGATAAATAGGGTGCGCAGAGCAAAATAAGCAAAAATACAGCAGCTACATACTTAAGCCAAATAAAAAATATAAATCATAAAAGTGGCCAAGACAATCCACGTTCACCCCGTCCCCCAAACTTGGCCGAAGAACAATGTTTGTGGGGAAAAGAGTGGTACGCCTTAGTGCTTACTTACAGTGTGTTACTGAGGAGGAGGTGGCGGTGGTGGTGGATTAAAACCCCACTGCTGCCATAACTGGGTCATGGCGTCCAGCTGCTGTTGCTGATGTGCCCTGCTCACATCCTGATGTTGTCTCCAAGCTGGCTCTTGGGTCCATCTCTCATCTTGCTGACGCCCATGCTTGCTCTTGCACCTAACGTTCATTATGTTGTTGTTGCCATTTTTTATTTTCTACCCAGTGAGCATCCTGCTGCTGCCATGCCCTATTCTGCTCAAGACTCTGAGTATATGCATTCATAAGCTGAGTCTGAGTGTCAGAAACAGAGTCTAACTTACCTCTATACAAGTTCACATCATCTCAAAGGGATTCAATCAACCCCTCCAAGTCTTCGTACGTCTCAGAAGCAGACTCAGCAGTTCGAGTGAGCCTTTTTCGGGCTGATCTAGCAGAGCGGCTGCTTCCTTCAGCTAATACCTCCGCAGCTGCATCTTCTTCTTCCTGCTAAGCGAGCACTTGACTACCATAACAAGGAATACCGACAGCTTGGAACTTTCTCTTCTCGATCTCATCAGGATCCCTAGAAGCTGCCAGATGGAGTGGGAAAGCTGCTCGATAAAATAAGTCATAGAGAACCAGGTTCTACTCTACTAGTCGACTCGATTAGTCGAGTGGCACCGATATTACGAGATATTCTACCCGATCATTGCGAATGTGCATGTGACAAGTCATAATCGACGGTACAAGTCATACCGAACCGAATCGATACTACCTATTCGGCTCGAATAGTAGAGTCGAACCAATAGGGCATGCGATGATCGAACCGCTACGTAGGAATGTGCACGTGACATGTCATGCTCGACAAAATAAGTCACAGAGAACCCGGTTCTACTCTACTAGTCGACTCGATTAGTCGAGTGGCACCGATATTACGAGATATTCTACTTGATCATTGCGAATGTGCATGTGACAAGTCATAATCGACGGTACAAGTCATACCAAACCGAATCGCTACTACCTATTCGGCTCAAATAGTAGAGTCGAACCGATAGGACATGAGATGATCGAATCGATACGTAGGAATGTGCACGTTTCATGACATGCCCGATAAAATAAGTCATAGAGAACCCGGTTCTACTCTACTAGTCGACTCGATTAGTCGAGTGGCACCGATATTACGAGATATTCTACCCGATCATTGCGAATGTGCATGTGACAAGTCATAATCGACGGTACAAGTCATACCGAACTGAACCGATACTACCTATTCGGCTCGAATAGTAGATTCGAACCGATAGGACATGAGATACTCGAACCAATAAGTAGGAATGTGCACGTGACATGTCATGCTCGACAAAATAAGTCATAGAGAACCCGGTTCTCCTCTACTAGTCGACTCGATTAGTCGAGTGGCACCGATATTACGAGATATTCTACCCGATCATTGCAAATGTGCATGCGACAAATCATAATCGACGGTACAAGTCATACCGAACCAAATCGCTACTACCTATTCGGCTCGAATAGTAGAGTCGAACCGATAGTACATGAGATGGTCGAACCGATACGTAGGAATGTGCACATTTCATGACATGCCCGATAAAATAAGTCATAGAGAACCTGGTTCTACTCTACTAGTCGACTCGATTAGTCGAGTGGCACCGATATTACGAGATATTCTACCCGATCATTGCGAATGTGCATGTGACAAGTCATAATCGACGGTACAAGTCATACCGAACCGATCCGATACTACCTATTCGGCTCGAATAGTAGATTCAAACCGATAGGACATGCGATGATCGAACCGATACGTAGGAATGTGCACGTGACATGTCATGCTCGACAAAATAAGTCATAGAGAACCCGGTTCTACTCTACTAGTCGACTCGATTAGTCGAGTGGCACCGATATTACGAGATATTCTACCCGATCATTGCGAATGTGCATGCGACAAGTCATAATCGACGGTACAAGTCATACCGAACCGAATCTCTACTACCTATTCGTCTCGAATAGTAGAGTCGAACCGATAGGACATGAAATGATCGAACCGATACATAGGAATGTCCACGTTTCATGACATGCTCGACAAAATAAGTCATAGAGAACCCGGTTCTACTCTACTAGTCGACTCGATTAGTCGAGTGGCACCGATATTACGAGATATTCTACCCGATCATTGCGAATGTGCATGTGACAAGTCATAATCGACGGTACAAGTCATACCGAACCGAATCGCTACTACCTATTCGGCTCGAATAGTAGAGTCGAACCGATAGGACATGAGATGATCGAACCAATACGTAGGAATGTGCACGTTTCATGACATGCCCGATAAAATAAGTCATAGAGAACCCGGTTCTACTCTACTAGTCGACTCGATTAGTCGAGTGGCACCGATATTACGAAATATTCTACCCGATCATTGCGAATGTGCATGCGACAAGTCATAATCGACAGTATAAGTCATACCGAGCCGCATCGCTACTACCTATTCAGCTCGAATAGTAGAGTCGAACCGATAGGACATGACATACTCGAACCGATACGTAGGAATGTGCACGTGACATGACATGCTCCACAACATTAGTCATACCGAACCGGATCGACTCACTATTCGACTCGAATGTTATGGTTCGAACCGATCGGTTACGTGATATTCGACCCGATAGGAAGGAACGTGCATGCGTCACGTCATAATCGACAAGATAAGTCATACCGAACCGGTTCTATCACAATATTTGACTCGAATATTATGGTTCGAACCGATCGTTTACGTGATGTTCGACCCGATAATAAGGAATGGGCATGTGACATGTAATAGTCGACGATCAGTCTGAAACCGCATTTGGCCGGACCGACCGATTATTAGTTATTCGACCCGATTAATAATCGAACTTAAAACTCATAACGGGCCGGTTCGACTCATTATTCGACTCGAATAATCGATAATATAAGTCATACCTAGCCGATTTGTCTCACTATTTATCATTATTTACGCTATTGCAATTACTATCAAGCGAACTACATTTAGACGAACTACATACGTTTGTTTAGTAACTTGTTAATATGAGGTAAGTTGCTACCCAAAGTTTGCCTATAAAAGGGGATCTCAATCTTCTGTAGCCAAACTCACTACACACTTAAACCTAAACCCTAATCTCACCATAGTTTCTAAATGGCTTCCACTCCACCATGCAACAACGTCCCGCGTGAATGGCTCACTCCGCCTTCACCTCTAAGCTTGGAGGTGTTATATCTAAGGACCCGCAAGGAGAATGACGAACTGAAGATTGAGCTGGGCAACCTCGTCAAAAGGATTGTTGATGCATGCCACAAAGAAGAGCTTCGCGGTTTGATCCTGCAAGAGGAACCATTGGTCAAAGTTTATGATATGTTCCTCGATACTGTTCGCGAAAAAAAATTGAGGGAAGTCCCAGTGGTGGTCATCCCAGACTCTAGCTCGTCCGATGCTTAGTCGGCCTATGCTTGTGGCCTGCATGTTCGTATGTTTGGGGGAGAACTACCTATATTTAATGTATGTTTCTAGTTACTGTTTGTTTTTGTGGCGACTAGCCGCCTCTATCCTAATCCTACGTTTGTATAATTTTCGATTCCAAGCTTAAGTGCAATTTCTCCCCTTGTGTTGTACTAGTTCGAATATTGGCAGACTTTTTCCTCCAAAAATGTTTCTAGCGACTAAATATTATTATAAGATTTCTAGCGGACAAACTATTATCTATGAAAGTTACGGCTGGAAAAAAATATGGATTACTAACTTAATCTCCTAGATAGTTAACATAGAACAACAAACCACCAAATTCAACTATGGTTAGTCCATTACAGTAGCCCAGTTCAAGAAAAAATACTGAAAAATAATATATACCAATAAAATGTTACAGTTGCATTTAAAACTCCCAAGCTATGTTGGATTTCCACTCTATTACCTTTAGTACATTAACTAAAGTGGTCATAGTTTCTACACTAAAATGACCGTGCAATACATGGAAAAAAACAACGTGGAGTACACCTCATCCAAAGATTAGTTCCACTGCTTAAATACTCTTCTGCAAAGTTTCTTCATACTTATGCAAGTTGGGTATACACCTCTCCAAGCCCATAGTAAGCGACAGCAGCATTGTGTCGGGAGCCATTCTATAAGGGAATAACCAGTTATCAAGTTCCGGTTCAATCTTCCCTTCAATATTACGTTGGTTAGGGATGTCTTACTCAAATACATCGCCAGCAGGCTTCTTAATATGCGACTGCGGTTTAAGGGCTGTACTCCAAACCTAAAAAAAAAAAGGAAAGTTTTGGCAAGAAATTTTACGGGTGTCGTAACTGGAAGGTGAGATCCGTTCAAATATAGTAGACAAAATAAATTTATTTTCAATACAGGAAATGCAAGCTTGTTTTTTATGGTGTATGTTAGTTTGATTTGTATTTCTTTTGTTGTCATATACGACTACAAAATTGAAATGGCAGAATGGTGGGTGCAACTTTTTCGGGTGGGTCGACCCTCCAAACAATGCTGGGTATAGTTCAGCGGCTGTGGGTCTGCACGTTCAGTTGATGGAAATGTCGGCTAGACTTGACGCTATGCAGCAGAAACTGGACAGGCTTGGAAAAAAAATTAAGCTTGTTAAGCTTATTTCGACGCTCATCTGGGTTCTTCTCTTGGCCCTGCTTATCAATTTGTGGAAAACTATATGAACACAAAGGAAACTGCCTAGCTGTCATGTTTATCGTAATTAAGATGTTGATTTGTAATCTTTTCTGTTAATTAACATCTTACTTTTTTACAATTTCATTTGGGCGTGAAATGAAATTGTTGTGTTGTGTGGTATTTTTAATTCTATTACTAGATTTGCTAATTAGTGAATGATGAGTGTTACCTTTTATATTAGTCCTCCTAACTCCATTAATTCGTATAGCATTAAAAATTATGGTTGCTTCAAAAAGATTACATGAGAAATATATTGGAAGCATAAAATGTAAGACACGGAGATTAATAAATTTGTAATCTGGAATTTTAATATAATCTTACTATAAATACATTTAAGGCTACTTAGTAATTTATGTTGTTGAAGATTTTATAATTTTGCAATTTAAATATTAAATAAAATTAGTAACACTACAACGACAATATATTATTCTTTCTTAATCATCCAATAATTTTTAACAAACCAAGTCATAATCTGCAGTGTTGTATGCCTGTTGAAAATTCAGGGAGAAGAGCTTGTGTTGTTTCAGAAATAATGGGTAATAGTGTGTGTTTTAAACTGGAAGGTTTATAAGAGAGGTATTGGTAAAAAAAGTAGGTCAATTCAAAGCAACTTCCATAAACACTAGTGGGTCAACAAAATCAGCCAACTTTACAATATTCCACATAGGCAGGGGCATACTAGACAATTAAAAAATATAAATTATTATTACATTATTTTTTCCGAATTGTGGCTGGCCACAATGTGGCCAAGTATCATTTCCCTAGACCTAAAAGGAATATATTATCTACCAAAAAAGACCAAAAGGGAAGAGAACTTCTGTACCAGTTGTGTGGATCTTTAATACGTGCAATTTGAGTCATACGTAAAAAGTTATTACTATTTATATCTAAAAATATTACATATGATGAGTAAAAATATCACACTGAAAATGTATCACGATTAATCTTTAACGGTAATACATGTTTTGAGTATATGTATTGTAATACATTTATCCAAAACATGAATGATGAATGGTGATACCCAATTCGGATTGCATCGTGCAATTGGTGCACATGAGACTTTGCCGACGAAAAATAGTTTTAATCGCCACTTTGCTAGTATATCACATGCTCTGATTAATACTCCCCCCATTCCGAGATAATTTACACACTTTCCTTTTCGAGATGTACAGAGATAATGCTCACACCCTTAAAAAAGAAATCTCTCTTACAATTTCCATCTTTGAAAAAATCAACTAAAAAGTAAAAAAAAGTTCTTCCTTATTCTACGTGCCGGGAGGGATGTGCTAATTATCTCGGTACGGAGAGCAACTAAAATTGATTACTATAGGCAGGGGTAGTATTTTACATTTAGTCACTATGAAATTATTACTTGGATATTATGAAACAAGAATTTCTATTGCAAGATTTTGGCTGCTACCAGTAATAAACATAACATTGCTGCAGCATTTTTGTCTGAAGAAACTTCCCTTATATTACAAATGCTCACAAGTATGTAGACCTTTTCATCTGGCCTCCAAATCAGTTATCGTAATCGTGTTTCTCTCAGACATCAGTCCTGGCGACGTCTCCGACTTCAGGTCTGGCGACGTGCAACTTCCTTCAAGGAAGAATCCAGGCTCATTGGGTTCAGGCAGAGCTGCTCCATCAGTTCCTAACATGAAAATCACCGACGACATCACTGGCCTATCTTCAGCAACTTTTTGAACGCATAATAATCCGACGTGGATGCATCTCTGCACTTGAGATTTGATAAAAGTATCACTCAAACAATCATCCATCAAATCAAGAATCCTGTTCTCTTTCCAAAGCAACCATGCCTGCCACAATTGCCCCAATTACAGTTTGTTAGTTTAGGCATCAGTTTGTCACTAGACCGTCAACAAAGACATAGCGAGGAAGAAATACATGTCCCAAGAGGCTTATATAATGATTGCCTTTGTATTCAAAGCCTCTGTTCTTTCTTCCACTCACAATCTCTAACAATACCACTCCCATGCTAAAGACGTCTGATTTTACTGAATATTTCCCAGCAATTGCATATTCTGGAGCCATATATCCACTGCATGAATATATTTATTGTGAGTTAAAAGGGCTGGTGTAAAATTGAAGTATAAATTAAGAGGAAAAACTAAAAACTTACTACGTTCCAACAACTCTTTTTGTTTTTGCAACAGGTTGATCCTCACCAAAAGCCCTTGCTAAGCCAAAGTCTGAAATTTTGGGATTTAAGTTTTTATCTAGTAAGATGTTGCTTGTTTTGAGATCTCGATGGATAATCTTTAATCTGGAATCGTGATGGAGATAAAGTAGTCCTCTTGCAATCCCCATGATAATGTCAAAGCGCTTAGGCCATGTCAAAAGCGTCTTTTGATTTTGATCTGCGCATAAATGACACTTTGTGAAACGGAAACACAAAAGACATTAGGAGAGATGATAATTTATACCAAAAATAAACAAGTCCAGGCTTTTATTTTGCAGGTATTCATAGACTAGCATCCTTTCTTCTCCATGAATGCAACATCCTAAAAGCCTGACGAGGTTTGTGTGTTGAAGTTTGGCGATCAAGTTAACTTCATTTTTGAACTCTGCAGGACCTTGTCCTGAAGTTTTTGACAATCTTTTGACGGCTATTTCTTCTTCTGCAGACAACTTGCCCTGCTTATGCATGTTAAAACAAGACTCAGAGTGTCAAACAAAGGATTTACTCTCATTCAGTCCATTACCTTGTAAACAGGCCCAAAACCTCCTTCTCCAATCTTGTTTTCCCTGGAGAAGTTGTTAGTTGCAACCATAATAGTTGCAAACTTGAATAACGGTAATTCCATATCCTCATTATTCTTTTCTGTGGCTGTGATGACGAAAAACAGAAACTAAAGCTTTAATGCAAGTTTTCAACAAAAACATTAAAACACCGATGTTCAGATTTGTTACCTCGCATCTTCCGCCTTGACATCATGAAAATAGCTCCATTGATAACGCCTGACACCAGAACTCCAGAAACTATTGACATCAAGATTAGCCCTACTGGCCTTTTCTTCTTCTCTTTCTCTATGTCCGAAATAGAATCTAAGGAAAAACACCACCTAATATAATTAGAGTGCTTTATGGAAAGGTACTTAAAGACTAGATTCTATTCATGCTGAAACGGAATCTTAATTCTACTTACAATTATGAAGTTCCGAAACTGGTAAGCGAATATATAAATTTTGCTTACTATCTGCCATAGAATGGTCTCTGATATCAACGAGATCCCCAAACCACATCACACAACCACTGCCTCCATTAGTTACATAAGCATTAGCATATGCAGAGCAGTTACAGTTTTTAAAACACACGGATTGGCATTCACCGAGGTTCATGCTCTTATTTAACCAAAGCGTCAACATATCAGGATATTTTACGCGTCTAACTTCCAGAAACCCCTCTCCGTTCTTGCAATCCAACGGCACAACTCTAGTGCAACCACCCGACCAACCTTGAAGCTCCCACTCGTTCTGGTATTTAGGGGCGAATCCCTTCAAACATTCGCACCGGACAGGCTTGTCGATTGTGCAGATGGCGTTAGGACCACACATACCGTATTCATCACATGCATCTCGAGGCATTGAGTAAACAAAATTCCACTTGTCCTTCCGTGTATTCATAACATAGCGTTGTATCAAACCAGAAGAATCCAGATTTGATCGTACGAGATTTGAGCTGTCGTAGGGCTCTACTATGGACATCATCCTCCCTTCTTTGAAAACAAAATTGGGCTTGAACAACGGATGTGGAAAGGGCAGTACACCACTAAAATACGCCCCATTCCACATTCCAGTCCTGAAAGTTTTTACATTCCCTCTGTATATCACAATCTCCGACAATCCCCTGTTTTCGAACTTGAGAACGAAATCTCCAGGCGACGGATCATCAGAGCTTTTCCATGACGTCAAGTACGCGGCTACGCCTGTATCAACGCCATTTCCAAATGTCATTCCTGGTAAAATGTTGTCTGTAGGGTAGTGGAAACTCTGCCATAAGTATTCTTTTGAAGAACCTTCGATCGCCTTGTCTACAAGAACCAGGTTTCCAGTGTCAAGAAGCTGTAAAACTGGATTTGAAGCCACTTCTGATGAATTTGCCGACCAAATAACGCTTCCTTTTATCCTTATAGCAAGATTTCCGTTTCCTGAAACAGCAAAAGTTACTCCTTGTGTGTCAGTGATGGGATGATTTCTGTTTGCGACCCAAACTCGAACATCTGGTGTCCTTTTATACCATATTCCAAGAAACCATTTGTTGGATTTCCCAGGGGAGAAAAATCCCATCTCAAAATCTTCGTTACTAGAAAATAACGTTTGCCCAACAGAAATTGTTTGGTCGGGAAGAAGTGTATCTACTCCAAACGATAATTTATTAGAAAGAAAAAGTACGCAAAGGATTTTAATGAACAACAAATGCCCCATTTCAGAGAATCGAATGATGAAGTTTCATATATCAAGCGTTGATCAAAGATTTAAGAACCTGATTTGACAGGAAAACGTGCGGCCTTGGGTGGATGGATATACAATATCATGAAGAGTTGATTAGTATCTAATGCTGAAAAGGTTTGTGCATAAGTTCGTTGAAACTTCGCCATGTGTTCAAAACTCAAACACATTAAAAATGCCAGTCATGACTGACTGACTTTGCAGAGCAGACCAGTCCTGCTCAGATTACCATTCAATGAAGACATTATACAAAAAATTACGATCACTATCAACGAATTAGTGGGAGGGAAATATAATATAAGTACTGTATTAAATAAAGATTACTTTTTTATTGTGTAATGATGACTAGGGTTTTGAAAATTTAAGAACCCTCAAATTTGAAGAAAACAATTTCCTAATGACAACTTCAATTTATAATTGATGTATATGTTTAATTTATAGATTAGACTTTCTAATGAGCTTGATTTTACTAAAGTGCGCACGGCGGGTTCAATATTGTCATTTAAAAGTTTATAAACTTATTTTTCTATCTACAATATGATATGGATGATTAGAGTTTTATGGGCTATTAACGGATGTTAGACCTACAAAATTTATATGAATTAAGGTGTGTATCTTAATCAATTATAAAATTATATATTAAGGAGTATTTATTTTTATCTTTACATACTATACATTTTTAAAAATATTTATTTAAAAAATATAATAATATATTTTTAGTAAATTTTGTGGACCACGTGCGTTGCACGTGTCTCTAACTAGTTATAAATTATAAATGCTATATGGTTCTAAAAAAGTTATAAATGCTATGTGGTTCAACGGAACATCCATTGCAAAGCACTTCCATTCAAACACCGTTTTCATGGAAAACTATTATAACCATTAACAATCAATTACAATCCATAATACATTGCAATGGAAAAATGCATAATACACAATCCATGATGCATTGCAATGAAAAAACACATAATACAACTAAAATCAATGTTCTAAAAAATGTTGGGCGCTTTTCGGGCGACAAATTAGGATCTAGCGCCTTATTGAGGTTTAGGCGGGGTTAATCGGGGTCTAAGCGGAGTTAGGTGACTAGGAGTTGGGCAAAAAATATAGGCGACCAAGGACCATCTAGCATCTAGACGGGCCATAATCTGAGGTAAACGAGAACTTTTAGAACATAGACTAAAATTGGTCTAGATTCAAAATGGGAAGTCATTGTAGCAACTTCAGTTTGTCATTTGTAGACAACCCATAAGATTCATTCCATACTTGGGTACCAGAAGACTAATGAAAATTATGAACGCCCTTCCAAATATATTAGTAAGCAATTCTTTGTTGACATATTTTATATCTCTATACTTCATATCAACATTTTGCTTCTCTTCTTCAAGGATGTCAAACTCAATCTTTGATACTGTCAACATTTCCTCTAACTTCAAATTATCAATTCCAGCCCTATATTCATTCATCCTCCTCAACAGTCCCTTAATAATATGCCTACTTCTCCCACAAAGGGGTAGATCAATCCATCAAAAAAATTACAGCGACCGGGAATTCAGGCAAAGTATTTTACTTACTTACAATTTAAATTCGCACAAGGAACGACAAAAACTAATTAGAACATTTACGGGATTCATACCGAGTAATTCATGCATTCGTAAATCTGCGACCAACATTGTCGTCTTTCCATGAGGTCACACCAAGCGAAGTGGCGCAACAATGGCACAACGGTTGCGTAACAAGCTACCACTTGAATCAAACATGGTAGATTTCGCGATTTGAGGAGAGAGTAAGTAGGTTTCTTTTTTTTTCTTTTTTTTTCAATATATCAAAATAGAGCTCTTATAACTCATAAAATCTCCCTAACTTAAAAAATATGGGTGTTTCTTACAAAATAATGTAGTGTCCAAAATACCCTTCTATTATACATTATTTATGAGGAATGTGCAAGGACAACTACATAATTTACCATATTTTTAATATGTATTTATTGCAAAAAATTAATAATATCATCCCCTAAGTTTTATGTTGCTTATTTGTATTGTTTTTAAATCTAAAACTTCTAATCAAATGCAATAAGTTTATATTTTATTTTTTAGATATGGAATTAATTAAACTTGTGTAATGTAGTATAAAATTTATAATTTATTAAATTTTCATAATATATATTTAGCTTTAATGCATTGTTTGACATGAATTTTTTTTTTAAAAAAAAAACTATATGCAAATTCAATATATCATGTGGAGTAAATTGGAAGAAAACTACAATAAGATCATGGATATAACTTTTAGGATATATTACAAGGTAATTCTAATATAATATTTTTGACGAAAAAACATATGCTTACGATGCAAAGAAAAAATATCATGCATTATGTTTTTATGCTAAATAATAAAAAATAATTTTAAGATAAGCAGCTGGTCAGACATTCGTAAAAATTAGAATAAGAGAATTATTATCTAAAATTTGTATTCCTATCAAACGACGATTTTATCCAATGACATTTCACGCCGTATATTTTAGTATTATTTCAATTTTAATTTTTAGCATATCTTTTTTATCACATACTCCCTCTGTCCTGGCCTAATTGTTCTACTTGCCTTATTTGTTTGTCCCAAGTTAATTGTCCTACCCCATAAATGGCAAATTCTCCCATAATCTCCACTATCAAATTCTCCACATTCAATCTCTACCTTTGAAAAAGTCAAAGATTCCACAAAATCTGTTTTTTCTTAGTCTCCGTGCCAGGCCAAGGTAGGACAATTAGCTTGGGATGGAGGGAGTATATAATATTGGTAAAAAATGTGAATATGAATAATCATGTAGAAAAAAATTAAAAAGGTTGTATATATATATATATAAGAGTACTCTTCAGCCCGTTATTCATAACTATATTTCATTACTAATTTAAATAACTTTTTGTAACATATTCACTGGATCAGAATATATTATATAACTATGCAAACAATGCATGACTTATTTACATACCCAATCTTTGTTTATATTTCTAAAAGTGAAATTTCAAACTCAAGTGAGAATATTCTTGATGTATATTTTTTTATAATAAGTACTCCCTCCGTCCCAGTTAACTTGTCATAGTTGACCGAGCAAGGATGTTAAGAAAAAATAGATTTTGCTTTTTCTTTGACTCTTTTAAAGGTGGAGATTGAGCGTGGAGATTTTGAGGGTGGAGATTGTGAGAGAACGAAATTTCATTTTTAAGTGTGTGCAAAGTTAAGTGGGACTGATCGAAATGAAAAGTGTGACAAGTTAGCTGGGACGGAGGGAGTAATATATATTGATAACTAAGTTCTACTTATCTACTTCCTCTTAACATGTGAATAGTAATTGTTAACAATAAATTAGATAAAAGTTAGTTCAAACGACTAGCTAACTCTTGTTAACAGAGTTGGTTTTACTTAGAGAGTAAGTTAGAAGTTTGAAATCCTCCCTAATTATATCTTTTTAATTTCTACAAAAGCTCAAAATTTAGAAGAGATAATAAATTTAGAAAGTAAAGTAATTTAGCTCGATCTTTATGAAACTTCTTTATTGATTCATGATAAAATAATGCGTACATATATTTTCATTTGATATACATCTCAATAAGAAAGTTAACTAACACTATCTATAATTATTGATATATAATTACTTGAAAAGTATTAATTCACGATTTCAAGTAACATATATTAGAAAACAGAAAGAGATATAATTCACATTCTCATGTATATATATTTGATATATATTTTGCATTTACATTAAATAACCTTTAGTTTAAAGGTGATGTGGTACGACTTATATGATTGTTAATGAGATAATTTGAAATATATATATATATATATATATATATATATAAATTTATGGCTCTTCAAAACTATATTTTTTTATTTTTTTTTATTTAAAATCATTGAAAGAAACAATGGATTGTATACATGAAGTAAGCATATGTGCGATCATTTTATCCTTATACATATAAATATATATGACATAACTTTTAACAAAAGTAAAACAAAAAAAAAAAAAAAAAAAAAAGCAAAAAAGACTAACATATACTCCTCCATCCCCCGAAAAGAGTTATTTTTGAGAGAAGTATAATTTTTTAATATTTTTGTCAATTAGATGAATGCACTACTTTCTATAACTGTGAACTCTGATTAATTATTCGAATTTATATTCGTTTATTGACTTATTCAATAATATTGATTTATTTATAAAATTGAAATTTTAATATATACATTGACTAATAAAACAATACATGGACATCTTGAAAACTTGACTGTTTTTCCAAGACACTCCACAAATTTAAAAAAGTTAGTTTTTTAAATTTATAGAACAAATGAGGTTATTATAAACAATATCATTGTTGTTTTACTTTTGTTAAAAAAATCTCTTTGAATTTAATTTTCACTTACTGTATTTCTGTTTATTAAAATCAAGCATTGAAAGTATTCAATCATATTATACAAAGCATTGGTACAAGATCCATATATATTATGGAGTATATATTTTTAATCATTAGAAACCTATGGAATAAGAAGTATTTTTTATCCTGACATATATACTATATAATTTTATAAGATTATTTAAAGTAAAAAACATATTAGTAACTTTGAGTTAATTATATATATCACGTGCAACGCACGTGTCTCTAACTAGTGTCTTTAAGTACAAGAGCATCCAGCCAAGATGGTACATCATGCCCCATCCAAACGAAAGGATCGGATGATGAAAAAGAAACACATAAACGAGCTAAATAATGTTTTACACTATTACAATTTCGTGACATATGAAATAGTGTAGCTGCATCCAAGTAACTCCTAATATCATTAATCAACAAACCACAATAATCCAATAACTCCTCGTGCCCCGTGACTGTTTGCACAATGAGCAGAGAATCAGAAAAAACCAATAAGTTATCAAAACCACACTCCCGAATAAAATGAACACCACTAAGAAGGGCTTCCAATTCAGCAGCTTTAACCGAAAGCGGCCGACGAATCACATGAGACACCGCCACCAAAACCTTACTAACATGATCACGAACCACAAATCCTACTCCGAACCTACCATGGGTCTCATCAGTCATCAACAGCGGTGTCTACATCAAGTTGAAGATAATTAAGAGGAGGTGGACACCATCGACTAGAGGACGAATTTGATAACCCAAGAGAGACCTGTTGTAGAGAAAATTGTGCATTATCAAACTGGAGGAGATAGTCTTCTACATCCTTCCACGAAGGCAATTTCCACATCCCAACCGCATCATGCCCATAAGCACAAAGAGTATTCCATATATGCCAAGCACCCACAACAAAAATTCGAAAGAGTTCCTGCACAAATAAATGAAGAATCGTTTCCCCACAATCCAAAAAGGAATAGCCATGCATCCGCTTTAGAGAGACCCAAACACAACTATTTTTCCAAAAGGATTCTACCCAAGCACAATAGAACAATCCATGCATAGTAAAAGCCTAAAAAAAAACCCACAAAAAGAGCAAGATGGAGAAATAGGCACATGATGACGAGCTAAATTCAACGGTAAATCAATAAAATTAGACGAAACCTACCATAAGAAAATTTTAACCTTAGGTAGTAGAGATAATGCCTACATGAATTTCTACCACTCGGAAGAAAATGATACCGAAGAAGAAGGCAGGTCAAATTCTCCAATAGCTGCACCATAGCCACTTTTAACCGTTATTTACCACTGTCCTCAAAATGCGGATAACGCTTATCACATAGCATATTCAAATAGCCTCAACTTAAAAAGGGAGAAACACCTTTTTCAAACGAGCAATATCCCAAGTCTGTCCATTAGTGATAAAATGGGATACCTTGGCACCGGAAGCCTCCACTCTCGATGAAATTCTGCCAGAAGAAAGTCCAGGAACCCATGCATCCTTAAAAGGAGCAATACATGATCCATCTCCAACCCGCCATAAAAGGCCTTTGTCTATGAGATCACGGCTCCAATAAAGAGATCTCCAAAGAAAGGATGGATTAGAACCCAAATCAGCCTCCATAATATCACAATGTTTGAAATACCGCCCTTTAAAAAGACGTGCCACCAGAGAATCCGGTTTAGATAAAATCCTCCAGACTTGTTTAGCCAAGAGAGCCTTATTAAATGAGACAAAATCTCGAAAGTCAAGACCGCCCACCACCTTTGGACGACATAATTTCTTCCAAGAGGCCCAATGCAAACTACGATGGTCAGAATCAGTTCCCCACAAAAAAATAGCACAAATTTGCTCCAACTACAGACAAATTGAAATAGGAATTCGAAAACACGACATTACATAAGTGGGAATCGATTGTAAAACTGATTTGATCATCACTTCTTTTCCACCATGCGAAAACATCTTACTACTCCAAGCATTTAACCTCGTCAGATTCTTCTCTCTTAAGAAACAAAATTGTAATTTCTTATCCCGAAGAGAGAAAGTAGGAAGACCAAGATAAAGATCATGCCCTTGTACAACTGAGATAGACAGCACCTGCTTGATATCCGAAATGGTATGGGAAGGAACCTTCGGGCTAAAAGTAATAGCGGATTTTTCAAAGTTAATGACTTGTCCAGAAGCTTGCTCATACCGCTTAGGACATCTTCGAATATGATCAACATCATTAGATGTAGCACGTAAGAAAAGTAAATTGTCATCCGTAAAAAATAAGTGAGTAATAATCGGGCAAGATGGTGCAAGTCGAACCCCACGGATCAGACCCTGGTTCTGAGCTCGATGTAATAAGACTGAAAGAGGCCTTGAGAACAAATAGAGAACAATAAAGGGGATAGAGGATCCCCCTAGCGAAGGCCACGTGATGGCACAACGTTCCCCACAACTATACTATTCAAGTTAAAAGCATAAGAAACTGACAACATACATTGAGACACTAGCTGGATCATAGTAGATGGAAAACCCAACTTTAACATCAAAGCACATAAGAAGTCCCATTCCAAACGATCATAGGCCTTACTCACGTCCAACTTAAGAGCACAATAACCTGATCTCGTACACTTATTACACCGGATCCAGTGCATACATTCAAAACCAATCAGCACATTGTCAGTTATAAGTCTACTCGTAATAAAAGCACTCTGTTTAGGATTAATTAATTTGCCTAAAACCGGACCCAAACGGTTAGACAACACACGAGATACAACTTTAGCAACATTATTACACAAACTAATGGGCCTATAATCCTTCAGAGTATGAGGCTCAGATACTTTCGGAATAAGGGTGACAACAGCGATATTCCATTCGCGTAAATTCGCTCCATTATTCAGAATATCAAGTACAATATTGATAACATCAGCGCTTGTAAAGGACCAAGTTTTCTGATACAAAAAAAAGCAGTATAACCATCTATAACTGGTGCCTTCGAAGGATGCAGCTCAAACAGGGCTCGCTGAACCTCGTCAGTAGTAAAAGGACGTGTAACCGACTCCAACTGAGATGAAGAAAGACTCGGTTGAATATCCTCCAAAACATAGTGAATGTCATCCAAAGTCAGCTGAGAGGACGAAAACAACTCTTTATATAAACTAACAATAATCTTCGTCATAAAAAATAACTCCGTACACTAATCACCATGTCGGTTCAGCAAACCAGGAATCAAATTTTGTCTTCTTCTTTCAGAAGTCGTAGCATGAAAAAACTTTTTGTTCAAGTCTCCATGCTTTAGCCAATTAACCCAAGCACGCTGATGCCAATAAATATCCTCCTTCTGCAAAGTGTTTCAAGCAATTTATGAGACTCACGTACTTCGTCAATATCAACCTCATCACTATCGGCCTCAAGGCAGCATTCAACCGAGATCGAGCAATGCTAATATCTTTCTTACGACAACCCAATCGAGAACTTGACCAACGACGTAGGAATGATTGAGAAACCTCCAGTTTACAAAATAAAGGCATATCAAAGGGAAGAGCACACCAAAAATTCTTCATACACTCCATAAAGTACTCCTCTATTACCCACGAATGTTCGAAAAAGAATCGAGGTTTATGTCGAAGCAACGGTACCGAACCAACATTACGAAATTGCAGACATAAAGCCCAATGATCAGATCCAAAGAAATCCAAATTAGATAATGTAGCAGTAGGGAAAAGGTTTCTCCAGGTTAAAGAAGCAACAAAACGATCAAGTCGTTCTAAAAGAATATTTCCATCACGAAGATAGGTAAACCACGTATAAAAATCACCCGAACAACCTAAATCCTAAACACCAATATCAGTACGAATATCACAAAAGCTAATCATTTGAGAAGCCAGTCTAACAGCGCCACCAAGTTTTTTAGAGTCATACATAATTTCATAAAAATCTCCACCAATGACCCATGGTAAATCATGCATATCCAAAATATCACTTAAACATTTTAGCAACAGCCATGGTTGGGAACGTAAATGTGAAATAGGATTTCCGTAAAAACCAGTAAACCGCCATGTGACATCCATAAACAAAATACGACAATCTATATGACCCTTTGAATAAGACAATACATTAATATCAACATTATCTTTCCAAAGTAATACAAGACCGCCACTACGTTCAATCGGGTCCACACAAAACATACCCTCAAAGGAATACAAAACACGTAATCTATCACAACTAAATTTACAGAGCTTAGAATCACTAATAAATAGAATATTAGGATTTATTTTAGTAAGCAGCTTTCGTAAATTCCGGAGTGCACGTGGGTTCCCAAGCCCCCGTGCATTCCACACTATACAACTCGTTGCAAAAGGAGGTGCTGGGCCTCCTCAGCCACCGCCGACAAAACAAGCTTAGTATCTTCAACTTATTGGAGTCGCGCATGCTTTTCCGAATCATCCAATCGAATCATATCAGAAGTAGGTCTTTTAAGACCTACCCGCAAAACCTTCAAACCCCCTTGCACACCTCCCACCTTACGTGTCCTCCCAATACCACGTGGACATCCATGCCGTCCAACACCCCTTCTTCGCCCTCCAGACTCATGTAACCCCTGATGAAAACAATCAAAAACCACATCCAGCGGCACCAAAGATTTATTAGCGCCATCAGAACACTATTGGTCAATGTCTCCCATAGGCTGTAAAGGAGCCGAAGGAGATCGAACAGCTGACTCGGAATCAACGACCACCATCACTTGAGATAACCAATGAGCAGTCGATGTACCCACCCCAAAGTCATCCACATCAGCCACCCCCGTTGACATAAACAACCGATCACAAGCAGAAACTACAGAAGGGACAACCGATGGAGTGGGAGAAGGTAAAACAGCCGCCTGAATACCATCCATATGTGCATGAGTAGCAGCTCCTTCTGAGCTAATGTCATTCCTTGTAGAACCACCTTCATCAACACCACCAACACGACTCCCACCACTAATAAAAAATGCAACAGTACCCACAGTAGATTATCCCAAACCATTAGCCCGAAGCCATGGTCCAAAGGGTAGATGTAACCCATGTCCAGACCACGAACCAGATGTCGCCAAAGTACAATCACGCTCAATATGAGTTAACATACTACACAAGTAACAAAAATTAGAGAGCTTTTCGTAACGGAATAGAACCACATCCTCTTCACCTTGTATTGAAACTAAAGTCCCCCGACAGAGTGGTTTCCCAACATCAACCAACAACCGAACACGAAGATAGTGGCCAATCACTCTAAGCGTTTGAACCTCCAACACCTGACCAATTCGAGAACTAACAGCGCCCCCCACCGCCTCAGTCATATAACGAAATTGCAAACCATGAATTTGCACCCCGAAAGGAACCTCCGAGATGAAAAGAGATTCAGACTTTCGATCTTCAATGAGAGGCGCTAACCCAAGAAGTGCCCCATAGAAATTTTAGGGTTGATTACGTAGAATCCGAACACAATCACCCTCCAACCCAAAATAAAATATATACATATCACGACCAAACGAAACTATCTCAAGCAATCCATCCAGTTTCCATATATGCTTCATCGCTAATGTCAAGTCCCGCAGACTAATCAGTCGCTTCAAAATGAAACGACCATACAAAAAGTTAGCAGCAGTTCCTTGAAAACACAGTTCTACAATCACTTCTTTGGCTTCTCATTCAGAGAGATTCAAAGCACTCCATATATCCGACAAAGAAGAAACATCTTCACCAGCCATATTGAAAGACCCAAATGTAGATGGAGATAAACGAATGGGACAGAAGAATCCAATAGGAACTCAGTGGATTGAAATGAAAAGACAAAGATAAAAACCAAAAAGATGGTAGATAAGCCAAAGAATGGCGGAAAAAATCGCTAAGACATAATGTAGATACAGACTCACTGAAGGGGAAGAAAAACTAACCCTAAAGGAGAAGACGAAAGTGGCCTTATTTTTGAGTAATTAGGTTTCTTAATTTGCTTTTCTTCTTCTGCAAAACTCGCGACAAATTTGAAGGAGAAGATGTGTACAATTTTCTTTAATTTATTTTAATGTATTTGGCCCCATTACGAGGCATGTTCTTTAAAAAAATAAAGAAAACAAGCCACATCAGATAGTATTCGCCCACATGCATTTTTCCGCCAGTTTCCCCTAAAATTAGGCATCACGTGCTGGTAACATGACACTTTCCGGCCAATTAAAGATATTCTAGCTAAAATTGGCCTTAAGTTGAGTAATTAATCAAGTTACGGGACTAAATTGAAGACGTTAAAAATTTCGGGACCAATTGCGTAAAAGTAAGTTAAAAGTTAATGGACGATTTAAGATTTCTTTTCGATTTAGTAATCATGAAAAAAATAATAAGACATAGATATGTATGCAAGTGTTAACATGCTTATCAGGTCGGGTTCAGAGGTTTTTACTGTTTCATGTTCGAGTGAAGGTTTTCAACTAATAAGTTTAATAAGTGGGGAATCCTTATCTATCTTATCGAGCTGACCCGATGATAGTTCAACCCGCACGATTTACCTTTATTGACTAAAACCGCAAGATTTGTCACCCCTAATTTCGTGACACTTTTCAATTAAGGTGTTTACCACGAAATATATGCATGCATATCTATAAATCTATAAATATATGAAAGCGGGATACTTAGCATAATTTACAAAAAAATGTCATTTTTCGCCTAAATATTTTGCTGAAAAAAAAAGGAAAGAAAGGGAAGGACAATCTATTAACGCGTTAAAGAACGCTGAAAGCACATGTCAGCGTGAAGTTCATGCTAGACTACAGAGAGTGACTTTTTGGTGGTGGATTCAGCAGCCAATAAGGTCATTTTTTTCCCCCTATTTTTCACTTAAATTTTTGAATATTTATATCCTTTTTCCCTTAATTCTATTTTTTATGAGAAATATATCAAATTAATTTTCTTTTATGATTTTCAATTTAATATGCATATTGCATATGTTTACATAAATTTTGATTTAATACAATATACAAACTACATTTTTGTCAGATCAATTTTTGAAATATTTGACACTTAAAATGCTTTTATATAAAACAAAAAGTAATTTTCGGGTATTTTTCAGGAAATAGGAATATATATATATATATATATATATATTAATCATAGTAAATCTTTCGTTGTTTAAATTATGTAGTTATAATTGGACGAAAATTTTGATTTTTACGGAAATATTGATATTTCAAGTTTAGAGAAATTTCGATTTCGGTGAAAATATCGGTGCAATTTTTAAAAAAGTTGAAAAATGTATTAAAAATCTTAAAATTTAAGATGATATTTTACAAATTGTTACTTATAACTAACTTAAATGCACATGTTTGGAGAAAGATTTGATACAAGTGGAAATGTTTACAACTAATTATAAATATTAAACAATATAAACAATGTCTGACAATATGATACATATTAAAAATGTCAACAAGTTGTTGCTTTTCGTCAAAATGTCTTCTTTTTCAATGTTCAATAATGTCTTTAGCTCAAAGGAGGGTCAAATGCATGTGATGTCAACCATTTAAAAAAATCGAATATCCGAAATTTCACCGAAATTTTACTGAAATTTCGGTAAAATTTTCACAAAATTACAACAAATTGTTCCTGGAGACATATACTCTCAGAAACTTTGGAGAAATTCTGACAGAATTCTATTACATCCAAATTTCGTTTCGGGATGGCTAAAAAAAATGTCGGAGAAATTTTCAAGATATTTTATAGGCGGCGACTATTCGCAGCCCACAAAATTTCTTAACACAACCCATTTCTTCATGCAACCCATTTGTTTAAAATAATAATTATAAATTTCTTAATACAGTTCATTTTATAGCATTTTTACCCTTCTTTATAAATTGAATTATTTAAAGTAAAAAATAAAAAGAATGTATTATAAGAAATTAAAAATATTCTATATAATAAAATTATAACGAAATTAATTAAAAGAAAAAAAATAACGCACAGCTACCCTATCTAATTCTCCTCTTACCCTCCCACCGCCCTCCCCTTCCCACCCCCAATAAACCAAAAACCTCGAAACATATTGATAAAACTCACTCCCTCCCATGTATCTTCCACATACACTCAAATAACTTAAAACTCAACCCTTATGTTTTGTCTCCTTCTCCGTTACCGTCTAAATTCGTAATCTACATTTTATTAAAATTTTAACTGAAGTAATCTGATCTACAGACAATAATTTAACAGGATAGTCATGATATTTCTTCAAATTAATTGGTGAATCATGTTCTACGTTTCTAAGCTACGGTTCGATATACATGGTTGAAGAAGACCGGCGGCCAACAATCACAGAAAATTGTGGCTGAAAAGATGTCAATGAACATCAGTATTATAACTTAGATCTAACCTAAGACACAATTGTTTGTGATTTTCAATTATTTTGTTTTATTTATGTTAATTTAATGTAAATAATAATATTGTGTTTACACATGAAATTATTTATATCTTGTACTCTTGTTATTATTGAGGGTGATTAAGTCATTTGTAATAATATTTTTATTTATTAAATTAGTGGGTTGCGTTAAGAAATGTAGTGGGCTGCAAATAGTTGCAGCCTATTTTACAAAGATAAATTGTCAAATGATACGTTAGATTTTCTTTATGAAAAAATTATGTGAACCACAGAAATCGCAAGCCTTTGATTATGATTATTTATTTGTCTAAATGAGTATATTAATAATTAAAAAAGTGTAGTAATCATAATATTATGATTATAATATATTTGTATTGGATACCAATAAAAATTTCAATTAATTTTTTTGGTTGATAAATAATTTATAAGTGAAATACGAGGGTTTTTTTGGGTTTGTGAAAGAGAAAAAACATTTACAATTGGCCACGAAAAAAAATCCATGTTATTTATTAGTTTCAATGAATAAATATATTTCATTAAAGTGTAATCTTCAATGTTATATTCGAATATATGATTTAATCTCAACTTTTGTTAAGTGTTCTTTTTTTCTTTCTTTTTATGTTTTCTATTGATATTCACTTTCAGTGTAATGAATTAAATATTACTCCCTCCATCCCAATCTAATTGTCATACCTTGACCTGATACGGATATTAAGAAAAAACAGATTTTGTGGAATCTTTGACTTTTTCAAAAGTGGAGATTGAATGTGTAGATTTTGATGGTGGAGATTATGGGAGAATTTGTCATTTATGGAGTAGGACAATAACTTGAGACAAATAAATAAGACAAGTAGGACAATTAGGCCGGAACGGAGGAAGTAATATATACCTTTATTAAATAAAATGTTATTACTATTAATGATCTAATCTTTTGTAATATGTCTTCACAAATTTATTGAGTAGCAAATGAGGGTATTAATCAAAACACTCCTCCGTATCTTATTATATACTCTCTCCGTCCCGCCTTAATTTGCACACTTTTCTTTTTCGGTCGTCCCACCCTATTTTGCACACCCCTAAAATGAAAAAGAATCTTACAATCTACACCCTTAAAATCTCCACCATCAATCTCCACCTTTAAAAAAAGTCAAAGATTCCACAAATCTGCTTTTTCTTAATATACGCGCCGGAGCAGGTGTGCAAATTAAGCCGGGACGGAGGGAGTAATAAAATAAAAAATTTTGTAAAAGAAAATTAGAAATTATTTATCGATTATATTTGATTATGTAATATGAGTTAAATTATTTAATTAAATTTGAGATACAAATTAAATTTCAATAAATATTAATTTTAGTTCAAGGTGACGGAATTAATGTAAAACCATAGTTCAGTGAAACACAGATAGATTATCATCCCTAGACGATTTGATTGAATAAAAACAAGAAAAAAAAAAACCACAAAAGATGAACAAACTGGGCAAATAAACTATTAATAGTGGAGTTTCCCCCCTAAATGCTTGCCTAAATCCATTCTCCATCGTCAATCTTGATGCTTGATGTCGGGTTACCCACACGTGAAACCTAACCGGGTTACCATGGCACTTCTTAAACTCGATCATGTCACATTGGTTCAAGTGTAGTGCAGCCGCAACCTTTCCCCAGCCCTTGGTCAGTCGGCACATCGGGCTCCCTTCATACGATACCGTCCGGTACTCGAACACGCAGTCAAATACTACTCCAGAGTTCCACACTTCGATTCTCACATCCTGTGTCTCCTTACCTAACCATTTTGCCATTTCAACAAGGACGCTTAGCCGAGTTGTTCCTTCCGTCGTGCGGCATACGACTTTGAAGTATCGAGATGGTGTTTTGTGGCCGTCTTTGCGAGCTGCGTTTCTCGTTGTCGGTGCCATTTTCGTCGGAGTTTGGGTGGCTGTTGTCTGTATGGTGTGAAGGTGTGTGTAAGAAAAAAGTAAGGTGAATGTGTAAAGATGTGTGTACTTGGAGGTGAGGGGGTGGGGCAATATAAAGGTTTGAAAAAAGGGTCAAACGTTATTCTACCACCAAAATTTCTAAAAATTTAAACGTTCCAGCAAGAATAAATGAGGTGGAAATGGTTGATCTAAGGAAGGTCTGTTGGCTTTCTTTTGGTCAATTAGATTTATTTTCATAGCAAAATTAGTGACCCATCTGCACCCTTAATTTTCTTAATTAAAATAGAAGAATCGGGTATTGATTATTATTCAGGATAAAAAAAATCTCCGATATTCACCTATATTTCTCCGATATTTCTTTTTTGTTGCAATACGCAACGACATTCGGATGTTTTTAATTTATATCAGATATAGCTCTTAATATTGTTCCGTAATCTCCGAAATTTCAATATTTGCTGAGAAATCTAAAAACATTTGTGTTAATATCCGTTAATGTCGTTAAAAATTCACTTAAATTAGGTAATAATTAGATTAAATTTGGTTAAATTTTGGTTGGCATTGATGAAAATTTCGTAATGCAGTCCAAATTTTAAATAAATAATAATAGTATTGGCAACAAACTGACAATCCTTAATGATAATAAGAGTGTATAATAAAACCTGTGTGGCCAAACATTGTTTGTATTGTTTCTTTATTTATCCACTTGTAATACAACAATGAATTCCTATCAATATATATATTTAGTATTTGAGTATAAGAAGTTTAATATTAGGGAAGTATTGAAGGGATAGATTCAGCCGAATATTCTATTTATATTTGTGATGGTAGTTTCTCATACATCCAATAACCTTGTGATGGTTTTTCTTATCATCAAGTAGAACAGATTTTTAATAACATATACATTTTTGGTTGCTGTTAAGGTCCGTTTTTTGGCTTACCTGCAAAATTTTATACGGTCATCCAGAATTGTTGGCTACGATCATCAGTATTTGTGATATTGAATTCTTCCATCGCCCTACAATTCATTATTTATCAAGTTTGTGTGTTAATTAAGGTGAAAACAGTATTCCTGGCCTTGAAAAGTAACAATCCGACTAATAAACCAACAATGGTAAGAAACATTAATTCGTCATTGTGTTCTTTATGTTTAGCCGGAGTATTTTGAAAAATATCGTGTTTCATGACGAAATATTTTACGAGTAAACATGAGTGTAGAATGATGTCAAAAAAAGTGGGCCCATATAGTTGACAAAGTGGGCCCATATAGTTGACAAAGTGGGCACTTCCTTGGAAATGTTATAAATTTCTAGGAAAAACAACCCCACTACACAATCTAGAAGAAGCCGGAAATAAAATCTACCACAATTCGTATTAATTCTAAAAAAAAAAAAAAATTCAGATATAACAATTCTGTGTTAAATTTGATGATATAATAATTTTCCTTTTTTTACCACGATCTATAGTAGAGCTCGTGCTGAGCCGGGTCGAACCAACGTTTGACCCGATTACTAGTCCCTAAACGGGCATGAGATGATCGAACCGATAGGACATGAAATGATCGAACCGATACTACCTATTCGGCTCGAATAGTAGAGTCGAACCGATAGTACATGCGATGATCGAACCGATACGTAGGAATGTGCATGTGACATGTCATGCTCGATAAAATAAGTCATAGAGAACCAGGTTCTACTCTACTAGTCGACTCGATTAGTCAAGTGGCACCGATATTACGAGATATTCTACCCGATCATTGCGAATGTGCATGTGACAAGTCATAATCGACGGTACAAGTCATACTGAACCGAATCGATACTACCTATTCGGCTCGAATAGTAGAGTCGAACCGATAGGACATGCGATGATCGAACCGATACGTAGGAATGTGCACGTGACATGTCATGCTCGACAAAATAAGTCACAGAGAACCCGGTTCTACTCTACTAGTCGACTCGATTAGTCGAGTGGCACCGATATTACGAGATATTCTACCCGATCATTGCGAATGTGCATGTGACAAGTCATAATCGACGGTACAAGTCATACCAAACCGAATCGCTACTACCTATTCGGCTCGAATAGTAGAGTCGAACCAATAGGACATGAGATGATCGAACCGATACGTAGGAATGTGCACGTTTCATGACATGCCCGATAAAATAAGTCATAGAGAACCCAGTTCTACTCTACTAGTCGACTCGATTAGTCGAGTGGCACCGATATTACGAGATATTCTACCCGATCATTGCGAATGTGCATGTGACAAGTCATAATCGACGGTACAAGTCATACCGAATCGAATCGCTACTACCTATTCGGCTCGAATAGTAGAGTCGAACCAATAGGACATGAGATGATCGAACCGATACGTAGGAATGTGCACGTTTCATGACATGCCCGATAAAATAAGTCATAGAGAACCCAGTTCTACTCTACTAGTCGACTCGATTAGTCGAGTGGCACCGATATTACGAGATATTCTACCCGATCATTGCGAATGTGCATGTGACAAGTCATAATCGACGGTACAAGTCATACCGAACTGAACCGATACTACCTATTCGGCTCGAATAGTAGAGTCGAACCGATAGGACATGAGATACTCGAACCAATAAGTAGGAATGTGCACGTGACATGTCATGCTCGACAAAATAAGTCATAGAGAACCCGGTTCTACTCTACTAGTCGACTCGATTAGTCGAGTGGCACCGATATTACGAGATATTCTACCCGATCATTGCGAATGTGCATGTGACAAGTCATAATCGACGGTACAAGTCATACCGAACTGAACCGATACTACCTATTCGGCTCGAATAGTAGAGTCGAACCGATAAGACATGAGATACTCGAACCAATAAGTAGGAATGTGCACGTGACATGTCATGCTCGACAAAATAAGTCATAGAGAACCCGGTTCTACTCTACTAGTCGACTCGATTAGTCGAGTGGCACCGATATTACGAGATATTCTACCCGATCATTGCGAATGTGCATGTGACAAGTCATAATCGACGGTACAAGTCATACCGAATCGAATCGCTACTACCTATTCGGCTCGAATAGTAGAGTCGAATCGATAGGACATGAGATGATCGAACCGATACGTAGGAATGTGCACGTTTCATGACATGCCCGATAAAATAAGTCATAGAGAACCCGGTTCTACTCTACTAGTCGACTATTAGTCGAGTGGCACCGATATTACGAGATATTCTACCCGATCATTGCGAATGTGCATGCGACAAGTCATAATCGACAGTACAAGTCATACCGAACCGCATCGCTACTACCTATTCAGCTCGAATAGTAGAGTCGAACCGATAGGACATGACATACTCGAACCGATACGTAGGAATGTGCACGTGACATGACATGCTCCACAACATTAGTCATACCGAACCGGATCGACTCACTATTCGACTCGAATGTTGTGGTTCGAACCGATCGGTTACGTGATATTCGACCCGATAGGGAGGAACGTGTATGCGTCACGTCATAATCGACAAGATTAGTCATACCGAACCGGTTCTATCACAATATTTGACTCGAATATTATGGTTCGAACCGATCGTTTACGTGATGTTCGACCCGATAATAAGGAATGGGCATGTGACATGTAATAGTCGACGATCAGTCTGAAACCGCATTTGGCCGGACCGACCGATTATTAGTTATTCGACCCGATTAATAATCGAACTTAAAACTCATAACGGGCCGGTTCGACTCATTATTCGACTCGAATAATCGATAATATAAGTCATACCTAGCCGATTTGTCTCACTATTTATCATTATTTACACTATTGCAATTACTATCAAGCGAATTACATTTAGACGAACTACATACGTTTGTTTAGTAACTTGTTAATATGAGGTAAGTTGCTACCCAAAGTTTGCCTATAAAAGGGGAGCTCAATCTTCTGTAGCCAAACTCACTACACACTTAAACCTAAACCCTAATCTCACCATAGTTTCTAAATGGCTTCCACTCCACCACGCAACAACGTCCCGCGTGAATGGCTCACTCCGCCTTCACCTCGAAGCTTGGAGGTGTTATATCTAAGGACCCGCAAGGAGAATGACGAACTGAAGATTGAGCTGGGCAACCTCGTCAAAAGGATTGTTGATGCATGCCACGAAGAAGAGCTTCGCGGTTTGATCCTGCAAGAGGAACCATTGGTCAAAGTTTATGATATGTTCCTCGATACTGTTCGGGAAAAAAAATTGAGGGAAGTCCCAGTGGTGGTCATCCCAGACTCTAGCTCGTCCGATGCTTAGTCGGCCTATGCTTGTGGTCTGCATGTTCGTATGTTTGGGGGAGAACTACCTATATTTAATATCTATTTCTAGTTACTGTTTGTTTTTGTGGCGACTAGCCGCCTCTATCCTAATCCTACGTTTGTATAATTTTCGATTCCTAGCTTAAGTCCAATTTCTCCCCTTGTGTTGTACTAGTTCGAATATTGGCAGACTTTTTCCTCCAAAAATGTTTCTAGCGACTAAATATTATTATAAGATTTCTAGCGGACAAACTATTATCTATGAAAGTTACGGCTGGAAAAAAATATGGATTACTGACTTAATCTCCTAGATAGTTAACATAGAACAACAAACCACCAAATTCAACTATGGTTAGTCCATTACAGTAGCCAGTTCAAGAAAAAATACTGAAAAATAATATATACCAATAAAATGTTACAGTTGCATTTAAAACTCCCAAGCTATGTTGGATTTCCACTCTATTACCTTTAGTACATTAACTAAAGTGGTCATAGTTTCTACACTAAAATGACCGTGCAATACATGGAAAAAAACAACGTGGAGTACACCTCATCCAAAGATTAGTTCCATTGCTTAAATACTCTTCTGCAAAGTTTCTTCATACTTATGCAAGTTGGGTATACACCTCTCCAAGCCCATAGTAAGCGACAACAGCATTGTGTCGGGAGCCATTCTATAAGGGAATAACCAGTTATCAAGTTCCGGTTCAATCTTCCCTTCAATATTACGTTGGTTAGGGATGTCTTACTCAAATACATCGCCAGCAGGCTTCTTAATATGCGACTGCGGTTTAAGGGCTGTACTCCAAACCTAAAAAAAAAAAGGAAAGTTTTGGCAAGAAATTTTACGGGTGTCGTAACTGGAAGGTGAGATCCGTTCAAATATAGTAGACAAAATAAATTTATTTTCAATACAGGAAATGCAAGCTTGTTTTTTATGGTGTATGTTAGTTTGATTTGTATTTCTTTTGTTGTCATATACGACTACAAAATTGAAATGGTAGAATGGTGGGTGCAACTTTTTCGGGTGGGTCGACCCTCCAAACAATGCTGGGTCTAGTTCAGCGGCTGTGGGTCTGCACGTTCAGTTGATGGAAATGTCGGCTAGACTTGACGCTACGCAGCAGAAACTGGACAGGCTTGGAAAAAAATTAAGCTTGTTAAGCTTATTTCGACGCTCATCTGGGTTCTTCTCTTGGCCCTGCTTATCAATTTGTGGAAAACTATATGAACACAAAGGAAACTGCCTAGCTGTCATGTTTATCGTAATTACGATGTTGATTTGTAATCTTTTCTGTTAATTAACATCTTATTTTTTTACAATTTCATTTGGGCGTGAAATGAAATTGCTATGTTGTGTGGTATTTTTAATTCTACTAGCACTACGCACGTGCGTTGCACGTGATTATTATTTTTTACTATTTTTTAATAAAAAATTAATTTAAACGTAAAATAATTGTACATTGTGATCACTATAATATATATACACAACCTCGTAGATTATTCAATATAATAAAAATTAATCCATTGAACAAACATAATTTTGAATCAACTAAAAAATAAAAGAATCACAAAAGAGAAATAGAAAAGTTAAATAACCTTAGTCTTAATAAAACAAGTTATAATAATTAACGTTAAAAGATTCGTAAAAAATAACATACCATGATATAATGTAGAAATATATAGTCTTACAAAATTTTCTATTATACAGGTAAAGTTTGATTATTCAAACTATTGTTTACTTATTATACAGAGACTTGATCATCATTAATATATCTTGAATAAAGTTATACGATGATTGGAAAACTATATACGTAATAATGAGGCATATATTTTATGTTTTGCACCAAATCACTGGCATTTGAAGAAAAACACATTTTTAATTGTCTCATTACATCATCAACTGGCATCCATAAGTTAATTATTTGTTATATGCACACAAAATATTAGGGTCTAACGTACCTTTCTATAATTCTCTAATAAATAATTTCGATTTCAACATACATTTGCACATGAAATTCTTTACATATTTTAATGTGAGGAAAAACTTCCAGCAATTTAGTATCAAGGTCCAACATCCTACTTTTGTTATGAATGTCATTTTCTAATTTTTTCTATTATTATTATTAAGTATAACCCTCTTTAATATAATTTACTAATCGATTTAAGATTGCTTATTTTAATTTCCCTTAATTATTTTCTCAATGCAACGTCGAAATTTAAAAATTATGTGTAATTTAAAATAAAAATCCTACTATAGTGTAATTACAAAATAAATAATATTTTTTATGGAAGGTTGACTATATACATAGTGTCTCACAATCTTCATTCAAGACAGATACTACAATCCATATAAAATATAATAAATGTTTTAACTAATTTGTAATGTCTTTAATTCCTTATTTAGTTATAGTGAAATGCTCCTAATTTTTCAAGCATTGCACATCATTTAAAAGTCTTATATATACATGTTTAAACCACGCATTCTGATTTTATTTCTCTCATTTTATTCTTATGTGTGTGTGTATATAATTTTTGTTTTTGTATTGTTTTCTCATATATCTAACTCTATCATATTAGTTTATTCTTTGATTTTTTCAATTATATTACCTAGACTCGTTTATTATAATTTTCTTTATAATAAAAATTCACTTGACCCTTTAATATTTATAATTTTTACATTAATTTTTTTTTATAATTTTGTTCATTATGTCAATAAAATTATAACTACTAATAATAATGTCTATTCATAAGTTTGTGTTATATTTCTTCACAGTGTATTTTTTCACTTCTATTTATTTTGTCATCATATAGTTCTTATTCAATTTTTTTGACATTATTTTCTATCGTTGGACTTTAATAAAGTGGTATGCACAAAAAAAAAAAAATACAATTTCTTATTATGTCTTTTTACTCACTCAAAAGTTAAATTTAAAATATAATCTCAGCGATTTCACATGCAAGTCATTTTATTTTTTGATTTCAGTACTTGCTTCAAGTTTATATTATAATGAAGTTTAGTTACTATTCGCATTAAGCTCTAACACTTGATCAATTCAATAATTTACACTTTAGTCTAAATATTCTATATTCAAATTTTATTTTTTCATTAGATAACTTATATAAATTCTATTATTGTTTCTTAGTGTTGTAATAATGATACTTCAATAATTTAAAAAATTAGGGAGATTATTGCAAGTAGCAAATTTATAATATTCAAATTTAGAGAAATAAATTGTTCCTCTTAGATAAGTATTATTCTAATTTATATTTATAATAAGAGTTCATTATTTTATTTATGACCAAACACTGTGTAAGAATTTGTCAATAATTTATACATAGTAACATAAATCATTGTGAATCATCTACATATTGTTCTGACATATAATGTTTACATTTTTTAAATAGTCTAAACAATTTAATTTAATCTCATTTATTTTTTTTCAAAAAACTCTTTTATGGCATTTTTTTAATTTAACTTTCTGTCATTTTTATATAATAAAAAAATATAAGTACGATCAGATGTCAACAATCGTGTGTCTATGATTCGACTATGAAGTCAAACTCATAACTATTGAAATCATATTAAACTTTTACATTTTACATATTTTAAATATTTTATCATGTCAGTATCATTAATCTTGAGTCACTCATATATTGTGATAAATTAAATATTATATAATGCACTATCGTTGTTTTGTTGTGGTTATTGGAATGAGTATATAAATGTTATATAATTAACATACTTAAATTTAAAAAAAAAAAAAAAACTAAAAAAATTATCTCCAGAAATTTAAAGATGATAAATTAAATCAATAAGAGCTTTCACTATTATTCATTATTCTAATTTTTATGTATATGGTTTTTTGTTCTTGTTGCTAATCCTAAAATCTATTAGTACTTTTTCGCCATGAAAACATAAAAACTTAATATAATATTCAATACTCAAATACCTTTATGGTATACCACTATTGTAATTTAAGATTCTTATGGTGATTTACCTAACAGAGAAGTCAAAGTTTGGAGCTATTAAACTCTTACTAAACTATGTTTAATTTTCTATAACTTTTATACATATATATGTATAAATATCTTTTGTGTATATTTCAATTATTTAATATTTTGAGAATCATAAACTAAAGTACTTTAATATTTATAATATCTTATATTCTTATTCCTTTTTAGTAATATACATTATATCATTTTTTAATTTTTTTATATACTTTCTTCAGTTCTCATAAATTTCATATAGTTCTTCTAATTGGATTCTTTTATGATTGTAGAGAAATGAGAAAGATCGATTCACAAAAATTTAAGAGTAAATAAAAGGAATATATGATACACTATAGTTGTCTTGTCAATTTTTTTTTTTTTTTTATGGTTAGTAGAATGAGTATATATATATATATATATATATATATTTTATAACTACGTACCTAAATTAAAAAGAAAAAGTAAACTAAAAATAAAAAAATATCTCTAAAATGAAAAATGATAAATAAGAGCTTTCAATATTACTAAATTGTTCTAATTTTTATGTATATAGTTTTTTTTCTTGTTTTTGCTAATCATAAAATCTTTTAGTATTTTTTTCACAATAAAACACCAAAACGTGATAGTTTTGCAAACATTTAATATCTAAATAACTCTAATGTACCACTATTTGAAATTAAAAGTCTTGGAATCATTATCCTAGTAAAAAAGTCAAACTTCTGAGTTACTAAAGTCATTATAATATGTTTAAATTTCTATAATTTTCTTATAAATACATAAATATCTTTTATGTATCTTCAATTATTCAATATCATGAGAATCATATACTAAAGTAATTTTACTTATTATAAGTACATTTGTGCTAATTGGTCTTTCTCCTTTCTCTTCAATTATAGAAGAAACCAATTAGGAAAATTATCAGAAATTTATGAAGAATCGAATAAAATATAAAAAAAATAAAAAGAATAATATAATGTATTTTACTACAAAGGAATAATAATATAAGATGTTATGAATATTTAAGTTCAACTTATGTCACCAGTTGAACTATATATTATATGAAATATGATAGAAAATTTCATAAGTTGAGACTTGAGAGAGAGATGAATTTTTATTATAAAATGGATCTCACTAAATAAATAAAACTTTAAAAAATAAAGTTACTAAATTAGCGTTAAAAATTTACTAATTAATTTCTTTTTCTAGAATTTTGTTTTTTGACAATTATATAAAAGAATCTCATTATAAAAGAGATAAGAAATTTTTTTAAAAAAACTTAAAAATAAAAATAATAATGTTATGTATATCATAAAAAATAAAGAAAAAATAAAATATGATTAATATGTAGGTTCAACTTATGCCATTAGATGAATTATATATCATATTCGTGAATTTTTTTTGGGTATCATATCCATGAATTGATAGATGAATTATATAGGACTCTAACCAAATAAATAAAACTTTGAGAATATAGTTAATAAACTAACCTTAAAAACTAAAATTCATTAATGATATAATAGGCAAATCAAATTTTATCTAACAATAAAAATTCAAAGATATAGTTTATAAATAAAACTTTAAGATATAGTTACCAAACTAACCTTAAAAATTAAAATTCATTAAGGATATAATAGGCATATCAAAATTTGTAAGAAACAACTCACACTTTTATAATAGAAGTAGATTACTAGATTTTCTAATTAGTGAATGATGAGTGTTACCTTTTATATTAGTTCTCCTAACTCCATTAATTCGTATAGCATTAAAAATTATGGTTGCTTCAAAAAGATTACATGAGAAATATATTGGAAGCATAAAATGTAAGACATATAGATTAATAAATTTGTAATCTGGAATTTTAATATAATCTTACTATAAATACATTTAAGGCTACTTAGTAATTTATGTTGTTGAAGATTTTATAATTTTGCAATTTAAATATTAAATAAAATTAGTAACACTACAATGACAATATATTATGCTTTCTTAATCATCCATAATTTTTAACAAACCAAGTCATAATCTGCAGTGTTGTATGCCTGTTGAAAATTCAGAGAGAAGAGCTTGTGTTGTTTCAGAAATAATGGGTAATAGTGTGTGTTTTAAACTGGAAGGTTTATAAGAGAGGTATTGGTAAAAAAAGTAGGTCAATTCATAGCAACTTCCATAAACACTAGTGGGTCAACAAAATCAGCCAACTTTACAATATTCCACATAGGCAGGGGCATACTAGACAATTAAAAAATATAAATTATTATTACATTATTTTTTCCGAATTGTGGTTGGCCACAATGTGGCCAAGTATCATTTCCCTAGACTAAAAGGAATATATTATCTACCAAAAAAGACCAAAAGGGAAGAGAACTTCTGTACCAGTTGTATGGATCTTTAATCCGTGCAATTTGAGTCATACGTAAAAAGTTATTACTATTTATATCTAAAAATATTACATATGATGAGTAAAAATATCACACTGAAAATGTATCACGATTAATCTTTAACGGTAATACATGTTTTAAGTATATGTATTGTAATACATTTATCCAAAACATGAATGGTGAATGGTGATACCCAATTCGGATTGCATCGTGCAATTGATGCATATGAGACTTTGCCGACGAAAAATAGTTTTAATCGCCACTTTGGTAGTATATCACATGCTCTGATTAATACTCCCCCCATCCCGAGATAATTTACACACTTTCCTTTTCGAGATGTACAGAGATAATGCGCACACCCTTAAAAAAGAAATCTCTCTTACAATTTCCATCTTTGAAAAAATCAACTAAAAAGTAAAAAAAAAAATTCTTCCTTATTCTACGTGCCGGGAGGGATGTGCAAATTATCTCGGTACGGAGATCAACTAAAATTGATTACTATAGGCAGGGGTAGTATTTTACATTTAGTCACTATGAAATTATTACTTGGATATTATGAAACAAGAATTTCTATTGCAAGATTTTGGCTGCTACCAGTAATAAACATAACATTGCTGCAGCATTTTTGTCTGAAGAAACTTCCCTTATATTACAATTGCTCACAAGTATGTAGACCTTTTCATCTGGCCTCCAAATCAGTTATCGTAATCGTGTTTCTTTCAGACATCAGTCCTGGCGACGTCTCCGACTTCAGGTCTGGCGACGTGCAACTTCCTTCAAGGAAGAATCCAGGCTCATTGGGTTCAGGCAGAGCTGCTCCATCAGTTCCTAACATGAAAATCACCGACGACATCACTGGCCTATCTTCAGCAACTTTTTGAACGCATAATAATCCGACGTGGATGCATCTCTGCACTTGAGATTTGATAAAAGTATCACTCAAACAATCATCCATCAAATCAAGAATCCTGTTCTCTTTCCAAAGCAACCATGCCTGCCACAATTGCCCCAATTACAGTTTGTTAGTTTAGGCATCAGTTTGTCACTAGACCGTCAACAAAGACATAGCGAGGAAGAAATACATGTCCCAAGAGGCTTAAATAATGATTGCCTTTGTATTCAAAGCCTCTGTTCTTTCTTCCACTCACAATCTCTAACAATACCACTCCCATGCTAAAGACGTCTGATTTTACTGAATATTTCCCAGCAATTGCATATTCTGGAGCCATATATCCACTGCATGAATATATTTATTGTGAGTTAAAAGGGCTGGTGTAAAATTGAAGTATAAATTAAGAGGAAAAACTAAAAACTTACTACGTTCCAACAACTCTTTTTGTTTTTGCAACAGGTTGATCCTCACCAAAAGCCCTTGCTAAGCCAAAGTCTGAAATTTTGGGATTTAAGTTTTTATCTAGTAAGATGTTGCTTGTTTTGAGATCTCGATGGATAATCTTTAATCTGGAATCGTGATGGAGATAAAGTAGTCCTCTTGCAATCCCCATGATAATGTCAAAGCGCTTAGGCCACGTCAAAAGCGTCTTTTGATTTTGATCTGCGCATAATTGACACTTTGTGAAACGGAAACACAAAAGACATTAGGAGAGATGATAATTTATACCAAAAATAAACAAGTCCAGGCTTTTATTTTGCAGGTATTCATAGACTAGCATCCTTTCTTCTCCATGAATGCAACATCCTAAAAGCCTGACGAGGTTTGTGTGTTGAAGTTTGGCGATCAAGTTAACTTCATTTTTGAACTCTGCAGGACCTTGTCCTGAAGTTTTTGACAATCTTTTGACGGCTATTTCTTCTTCTGCAGACAACTTGCCCTGCTTATGCATGTTAAAACAAGACTCAGAGTGTCAAACAAAGGATTTACTCTCATTCAGTCCATTACCTTGTAAACAGGCCCAAAACCTCCTTCTCCAATCTTGTTTTCCCTGGAGAAGTTGTTAGTTGCAACCATAATAGTTGCAAACTTGAATAACGGTAATTCCATATCCTCATTATTCTTTTCTGTGGCTGTGATGACGAAAAACAGAAACTAAAGCTTTAATGCAAGTTTTCAACAAAAACATTAAAACACCGATGTTCAGATTTGTTACCTCGCATCTTCCGCCTTGACATCATGAAAATAGCTCCATTGATAACGCCTGACACCAGAACTCCAGAAACTATTGACATCAAGATTAGCCCTACTGGCCTTTTCTTCTTCTCTTTCTCTATGTCCGAAATAGAATCTAAGGAAAAACACCACCTAATATAATTAGAGTGCTTTATGGAAAGGTACTTAAAGACTAGATTCTATTCATGCTGAAACGGAATCTTAATTCTACTTACAATTATGAAGTTCCGAAACTGGTAAGCGAATATATAAATTTTGCTTACTATCTGCCATAGAATGGTCTCTGATATCAACGAGATCCCCAAACCACATCACACAACCACTGCCTCCATTAGTTACATAAGCATTAGCATATGCAGAGCAGTTACAGTTTTTAGAACACACGGATTGGCATTCACCGAGGTTCATGCTCTTATTTAACCAAAGCGTCAACATATCAGGATATTTTACGCGTCTAACTTCCAGAAAACCCTCTCCGTTCTTGCAATCCAACGGCACAACTCTAGTGCAACCACCCGACCAACCTTGAAGCTCCCACTCGTTCTGGTATTTAGGGGCGAATCCCTTCAAACACTCGCACCAGACAGGCTTGTCGATTGTGCAGATGGCGTTAGGACCACATACACCGTATTCATCACATGCATCTCGAGGCCTTGAGTAGACAAAATTCCACTTGTCCTTCCGTGTATTCATAACATAGCGTTGTATCAAACCAGAAGAATCCAGAGTTGATCGTACGAGATTTGAGCTGTCGTAGGGCTCTACTATGGACATCATCCTCCCTTCTTTGAAAACAAAATTGGGCTTGAGCAACGGATGTGGAAAGGGCAGTACACCACTAAAATACGCCCCATTCCACATTCCAGTCCTGAAAGTTTTCACATTCCCTCTGTACATCACAATCTCCGACAATCCCCTGTTTTCGAACTTGAGAACGAAATCTCCAGGCGACGGATCATCAGAGCTTTTCCATGACGTCAAGTACGCGGCTTCGCCTGTATCAACGTCATTTCCAAATGTCATTCCTGGTAAAATGTTGTCTGTTGGGTAGTGGAAACTCTGCCATAAGTATTCTTTTGAAGAACCTTCGATCGCCTTGTCTACAAGAACCAGGTTTCCAGTGTCAAGAAGCTGTAAAACTGGATTTGAAGCCACTTCTGATGAATTTGCCGACCAAATAACGCTTCCTTTTATCCTTATAGCAAGATTTCCGTTTCCTGAAACAGCAAAAGTTACTCCTTGTGTGTCAGTGATGGGATGATTTCTGTTTGCGACCCAAACTCGAACATCTGGTGTCCTTTTATACCATATTCCAAGAAACCATTTGTTGGATTTCCCAGGGGAGAAAAATCCCATCTCAAAATCTTCGTTACTAGAAAATAACGTTTGCCCAACAGAAATTGTTTGGTCGGGAAGAAGTGTATCTACTCCAAACGATAATTTATTAGAAAGAAAAAGTACGCAAAGGATTTTAATGAACAACAAATGCCCCATTTCAGAGAATCGAATGATGAAGTTTCATATATCAAGCGTTGATCAAAGATTTAAGAACCTGATTTGACAGGAAAACGTGCGGCCTTGGGTGGATGGATATACAATATCATGAAGAGTTGATTAGTATCTAATGCTGAAAAGGTTTGTGCATAAGTTCGTTGAAACTTCGCCATGTGTTCAAAACTCAAACACATTAAAAATGCCAGTCATGACTGACTGACTTTGCAGAGCAGACCAGTCCTGCTCAGATTACCATTCAATGAAGACATTATACAAAAAATTACGATCACTATCAACGAATTAGTGGGAGGGAAATATAATATAAGTACTGTATTAAATAAAGATTACTTTTTTATTGTGTAATGATGACTAGGGTTTTGAAAATTTAAGAACCCTCAAATTTGAAGAAAACAATTTCCTAATGACAACTTCAATTTATAATTGATGTATATGTTTAATTTATAGATTAGACTTTCTAATGAGCTTGATTTTACTAAAGTGCGCACGGCGGGTTCAATATTGTCATTTAAAAGTTTATAAACTTATTTTTCTATCTACAATATGATATGGATGATTAGAGTTTTATGGGCTATTAACGGATGTTAGACCTACAAAATTTATATGAATTAAGGTGTGTATCTTAATCAATTATAAAATTATATATTAAGGAGTATTTATTTTTATCTTTACATACTATACATTTTTAAAAATATTTATTTAAAAAATATAATAATATATTTTTAGTAAATTTTGTGGACCACGTGCGTTGCACGTGTCTCTAACTAGTTATAAATTATAAATGCTATATGGTTCTAAAAAAGTTATAAATGCTATGTGGTTCAACGGAACATCCATTGCAAAGCACTTCCATTCAAACACCGTTTTCATGGAAAACTATTATAACCATTAACAATCAATTACAATCCATAATACATTGCAATGGAAAAATGCATAATACACAATCCATGATGCATTGCAATGAAAAAACACATAATACAACTAAAATCAATGTTCTAAAAAATGTTGGGCGCTTTTCGGGCGACAAATTAGGATCTAGCGCCTTATTGAGGTTTAGGCGGGGTTAATCGGGGTCTAAGCGGAGTTAGGTGACTAGGAGTTGGGCAAAAAATATAGGCGACCAAGGACCATCTAGCATCTAGACGGGCCATAATCTGAGGTAAACGAGAACTTTTAGAACATAGACTAAAATTGGTCTAGATTCAAAATGGGAAGTCATTGTAGCAACTTCAGTTTGTCATTTGTAGACAACCCATAAGATTCATTCCATACTTGGGTACCAGAAGACTAATGAAAATTATGAACGCCCTTCCAAATATATTAGTAAGCAATTCTTTGTTGACATATTTTATATCTCTATACTTCATATCAACATTTTGCTTCTCTTCTTCAAGGATGTCAAACTCAATCTTTGATACTGTCAACATTTCCTCTAACTTCAAATTATCAATTCCAGCCCTATATTCATTCATCCTCCTCAACAGTCCCTTAATAATATGCCTACTTCTCCCACAAAGGGGTAGATCAATCCATCAAAAAAATTACAGCGACCGGGAATTCAGGCAAAGTATTTTACTTACTTACAATTTAAATTCGCACAAGGAACGACAAAAACTAATTAGAACATTTACGGGATTCATACCGAGTAATTCATGCATTCGTAAATCTGCGACCAACATTGTCGTCTTTCCATGAGGTCACACCAAGCGAAGTGGCGCAACAATGGCACAACGGTTGCGTAACAAGCTACCACTTGAATCAAACATGGTAGATTTCGCGATTTGAGGAGAGAGTAAGTAGGTTTCTTTTTTTTTCTTTTTTTTTCAATATATCAAAATAGAGCTCTTATAACTCATAAAATCTCCCTAACTTAAAAAATATGGGTGTTTCTTACAAAATAATGTAGTGTCCAAAATACCCTTCTATTATACATTATTTATGAGGAATGTGCAAGGACAACTACATAATTTACCATATTTTTAATATGTATTTATTGCAAAAAATTAATAATATCATCCCCTAAGTTTTATGTTGCTTATTTGTATTGTTTTTAAATCTAAAACTTCTAATCAAATGCAATAAGTTTATATTTTATTTTTTAGATATGGAATTAATTAAACTTGTGTAATGTAGTATAAAATTTATAATTTATTAAATTTTCATAATATATATTTAGCTTTAATGCATTGTTTGACATGAATTTTTTTTTTAAAAAAAAAACTATATGCAAATTCAATATATCATGTGGAGTAAATTGGAAGAAAACTACAATAAGATCATGGATATAACTTTTAGGATATATTACAAGGTAATTCTAATATAATATTTTTGACGAAAAAACATATGCTTACGATGCAAAGAAAAAATATCATGCATTATGTTTTTATGCTAAATAATAAAAAATAATTTTAAGATAAGCAGCTGGTCAGACATTCGTAAAAATTAGAATAAGAGAATTATTATCTAAAATTTGTATTCCTATCAAACGACGATTTTATCCAATGACATTTCACGCCGTATATTTTAGTATTATTTCAATTTTAATTTTTAGCATATCTTTTTTATCACATACTCCCTCTGTCCTGGCCTAATTGTTCTACTTGCCTTATTTGTTTGTCCCAAGTTAATTGTCCTACCCCATAAATGGCAAATTCTCCCATAATCTCCACTATCAAATTCTCCACATTCAATCTCTACCTTTGAAAAAGTCAAAGATTCCACAAAATCTGTTTTTTCTTAGTCTCCGTGCCAGGCCAAGGTAGGACAATTAGCTTGGGATGGAGGGAGTATATAATATTGGTAAAAAATGTGAATATGAATAATCATGTAGAAAAAAATTAAAAAGGTTGTATATATATATATATAAGAGTACTCTTCAGCCCGTTATTCATAACTATATTTCATTACTAATTTAAATAACTTTTTGTAACATATTCACTGGATCAGAATATATTATATAACTATGCAAACAATGCATGACTTATTTACATACCCAATCTTTGTTTATATTTCTAAAAGTGAAATTTCAAACTCAAGTGAGAATATTCTTGATGTATATTTTTTTATAATAAGTACTCCCTCCGTCCCAGTTAACTTGTCATAGTTGACCGAGCAAGGATGTTAAGAAAAAATAGATTTTGCTTTTTCTTTGACTCTTTTAAAGGTGGAGATTGAGCGTGGAGATTTTGAGGGTGGAGATTGTGAGAGAACGAAATTTCATTTTTAAGTGTGTGCAAAGTTAAGTGGGACTGATCGAAATGAAAAGTGTGACAAGTTAGCTGGGACGGAGGGAGTAATATATATTGATAACTAAGTTCTACTTATCTACTTCCTCTTAACATGTGAATAGTAATTGTTAACAATAAATTAGATAAAAGTTAGTTCAAACGACTAGCTAACTCTTGTTAACAGAGTTGGTTTTACTTAGAGAGTAAGTTAGAAGTTTGAAATCCTCCCTAATTATATCTTTTTAATTTCTACAAAAGCTCAAAATTTAGAAGAGATAATAAATTTAGAAAGTAAAGTAATTTAGCTCGATCTTTATGAAACTTCTTTATTGATTCATGATAAAATAATGCGTACATATATTTTCATTTGATATACATCTCAATAAGAAAGTTAACTAACACTATCTATAATTATTGATATATAATTACTTGAAAAGTATTAATTCACGATTTCAAGTAACATATATTAGAAAACAGAAAGAGATATAATTCACATTCTCATGTATATATATTTGATATATATTTTGCATTTACATTAAATAACCTTTAGTTTAAAGGTGATGTGGTACGACTTATATGATTGTTAATGAGATAATTTGAAATATATATATATATATATATATATATATATATATAAATTTATGGCTCTTCAAAACTATATTTTTTTATTTTTTTTTATTTAAAATCATTGAAAGAAACAATGGATTGTATACATGAAGTAAGCATATGTGCGATCATTTTATCCTTATACATATAAATATATATGACATAACTTTTAACAAAAGTAAAACAAAAAAAAAAAAAAAAAAAAAAAGCAAAAAAGACTAACATATACTCCTCCATCCCCCGAAAAGAGTTATTTTTGAGAGAAGTATAATTTTTTAATATTTTTGTCAATTAGATGAATGCACTACTTTCTATAACTGTGAACTCTGATTAATTATTCGAATTTATATTCGTTTATTGACTTATTCAATAATATTGATTTATTTATAAAATTGAAATTTTAATATATACATTGACTAATAAAACAATACATGGACATCTTGAAAACTTGACTGTTTTTCCAAGACACTCCACAAATTTAAAAAAGTTAGTTTTTTAAATTTATAGAACAAATGAGGTTATTATAAACAATATCATTGTTGTTTTACTTTTGTTAAAAAAATCTCTTTGAATTTAATTTTCACTTACTGTATTTCTGTTTATTAAAATCAAGCATTGAAAGTATTCAATCATATTATACAAAGCATTGGTACAAGATCCATATATATTATGGAGTATATATTTTTAATCATTAGAAACCTATGGAATAAGAAGTATTTTTTATCCTGACATATATACTATATAATTTTATAAGATTATTTAAAGTAAAAAACATATTAGTAACTTTGAGTTAATTATATATATCACGTGCAACGCACGTGTCTCTAACTAGTGTCTTTAAGTACAAGAGCATCCAGCCAAGATGGTACATCATGCCCCATCCAAACGAAAGGATCGGATGATGAAAAAGAAACACATAAACGAGCTAAATAATGTTTTACACTATTACAATTTCGTGACATATGAAATAGTGTAGCTGCATCCAAGTAACTCCTAATATCATTAATCAACAAACCACAATAATCCAATAACTCCTCATGCCCCGTGACTGTTTGCACAATGAGCAGAGAATCAGAAAAAACCAATAAGTTATCAAAACCACACTCCCGAATAAAATGAACACCACTAAGAAGGGCTTCCAATTCAGCAGCTTTAACCGAAAGCGGCCGACGAATCACATGAGACACCGCCACCAAAACCTTACTAACATGATCACGAACCACAAATCCTACTCCGAACCTACCATGGGTCTCATCAGTCATCAACAGCGGTGTCTACATCAAGTTGAAGATAATTAAGAGGAGGTGGACACCATCGACTAGAAGACGAATTTGATAACCCAAGAGAGACCTGTTGTAGAGAAAATTGTGCATTATCAAACTGGAGGAGATAGTCTTCTACATCCTTCCACGAAGGCAATTTCCACATCCCAACCGCATCATGCCCATAAGCACAAAGAGTATTCCATATATGCCAAGCACCCACAACAAAAATTCGAAAGAGTTCCTGCACAAATAAATGAAGAATCGTTTCCCCACAATCCAAAAAGGAATAGCCATGCATCCGCTTTAAAGAGACCCAAACACAACTATTTTTCCAAAAGGATTCTACCCAAGCACAATAGAACAATCCATGCATAGTAAAAGCCTAAAAAAAAACCCACAAAAAGAGCAAGATGGAGAAATAGGCACATGATGACGAGCTAAATTCAACGGTAAATCAATAAAATTAGACGAAACCTACCATAAGAAAATTTTAACCTTAGGTAGTAGAGATAATGCCTACATGAATTTCTACCACTCGGAAGAAAATGATACCGAAGAAGAAGGCAGGTCAAATTCTCCAATAGCTGCACCATAGCCACTTTTAACCGTTATTTACCACTGTCCTCAAAATGCGGATAACGCTTATCACATAGCATATTCAAATAGCCTCAACTTAAAAAGGGAGAAACACCTTTTTCAAACGAGCAATATCCCAAGTCTGTCCATTAGTGATAAAATGGGATACCTTGGCACCGGAAGCCTCCACTCTCGATGAAATTCTGCCAGAAGAAAGTCCAGGAACCCATGCATCCTTAAAAGGAGCAATACATGATCCATCTCCAACCCGCCATAAAAGGCCTTTGTCTATGAGATCACGGCTCCAATAAAGAGATCTCCAAAGAAAGGATGGATTAGAACCCAAATCAGCCTCCATAATATCACAATGTTTGAAATACCGCCCTTTAAAAAGACGTGCCACCAGAGAATCCGGTTTAGATAAAATCCTCCAGACTTGTTTAGCCAAGAGAGCCTTATTAAATGAGACAAAATCTCGAAAGTCAAGACCGCCCACCACCTTTGGACGACATAATTTCTTCCAAGAGGCCCAATGCAAACTACGATGGTCAGAATCAGTTCCCCACAAAAAAATAGCACAAATTTGCTCCAACTACAGACAAATTGAAATAGGAATTCGAAAACACGACATTACATAAGTGGGAATCGATTGTAAAACTGATTTGATCATCACTTCTTTTCCACCATGCGAAAACATCTTACTACTCCAAGCATTTAACCTCGTCAGATTCTTCTCTCTTAAGAAACAAAATTGTAATTTCTTATCCCGAAGAGAGAAAGTAGGAAGACCAAGATAAAGATCATGCCCTTGTACAACTGAGATAGACAGCACCTGCTTGATATCCGAAATGGTATGGGAAGGAACCTTCGGGCTAAAAGTAATAGCGGATTTTTCAAAGTTAATGACTTGTCCAGAAGCTTGCTCATACCGCTTAGGACATCTTCGAATATGATCAACATCATTAGATGTAGCACGTAAGAAAAGTAAATTGTCATCCGTAAAAAATAAGTGAGTAATAATCGGGCAAGATGGTGCAAGTCGAACCCCACGGATCAGACCCTGGTTCTGAGCTCGATGTAATAAGACTGAAAGAGGCCTTGAGAACAAATAGAGAACAATAAAGGGGATAGAGGATCCCCCTAGCGAAGGCCACGTGATGGCACAACGTTCCCCACAACTATACTATTCAAGTTAAAAGCATAAGAAACTGACAACATACATTGAGACACTAGCTGGATCATAGTAGATGGAAAACCCAACTTTAACATCAAAGCACATAAGAAGTCCCATTCCAAACGATCATAGGCCTTACTCATGTCCAACTTAAGAGCACAATAACCTGATCTCGTACACTTATTACACCGGATCCAGTGCATACATTCAAAACCAATCAGCACATTGTCAGTTATAAGTCTACTCGTAATAAAAGCACTCTGTTTAGGATTAATTAATTTGCCTAAAACCGGACCCAAACGGTTAGACAACACACGAGATACAACTTTAGCAACATTATTACACAAACTAATGGGCCTATAATCCTTCAGAGTATGAGGCTCAGATACTTTCGGAATAAGGGTGACAACAGCGATATTCCATTCGCGTAAATTCGCTCCATTATTCAGAATATCAAGTACAATATTGATAACATCAGCGCTTGTAAAGGACCAAGTTTTCTGATACAAAAAAAAGCAGTATAACCATCTATAACTGGTGCCTTCGAAGGATGCAGCTCAAACAGGGCTCGCTGAACCTCGTCAGTAGTAAAAGGACGTGTAACCGACTCCAACTGAGATGAAGAAAGACTCGGTTGAATATCCTCCAAAACATAGTGAATGTCATCCAAAGTCAGCTGAGAGGACGAAAACAACTCTTTATATAAACTAACAATAATCTTCGTCATAAAAAATAACTCCGTACACTAATCACCATGTCGGTTCAGCAAACCAGGAATCAAATTTTGTCTTCTTCTTTCAGAAGTCGTAGCATGAAAAAACTTTTTGTTCAAGTCTCCATGCTTTAGCCAATTAACCCAAGCACGCTGATGCCAATAAATATCCTCCTTCTGCAAAGTGTTTCAAGCAATTTATGAGACTCACGTACTTCGTCAATATCAACCTCATCACTATCGGCCTCAAGGCAGCATTCAACCGAGATCGAGCAATGCTAATATCTTTCTTACGACAACCCAATCGAGAACTTGACCAACGACGTAGGAATGATTGAGAAACCTCCAGTTTACAAAATAAAGGCATATCAAAGGGAAGAGCACACCAAAAATTCTTCATACACTCCATAAAGTACTCCTCTATTACCCACGAATGTTCGAAAAAGAATCGAGGTTTATGTCGAAGCAACGGTACCGAACCAACATTACGAAATTGCAGACATAAAGCCCAATGATCAGATCCAAAGAAATCCAAATTAGATAATGTAGCAGTAGGGAAAAGGTTTCTCCAGGTTAAAGAAGCAACAAAACGATCAAGTCGTTCTAAAAGAATATTTCCATCACGAAGATAGGTAAACCACGTATAAAAATCACCCGAACAACCTAAATCCTAAACACCAATATCAGTACGAATATCACAAAAGCTAATCATTTGAGAAGCCAGTCTAACAGCGCCACCAAGTTTTTTAGAGTCATACATAATTTCATAAAAATCTCCACCAATGACCCATGGTAAATCATGCATATCCAAAATATCACTTAAACATTTTAGCAACAGCCATGGTTGGGAACGTAAATGTGAAATAGGATTTCCGTAAAAACCAGTAAACCGCCATGTGACATCCATAAACAAAATACGACAATCTATATGACCCTTTGAATAAGACAATACATTAATATCAACATTATCTTTCCAAAGTAATACAAGACCGCCACTACGTTCAATCGGGTCCACACAAAACATACCCTCAAAGGAATACAAAACACGTAATCTATCACAACTAAATTTACAGAGCTTAGAATCACTAATAAATAGAATATTAGGATTTATTTTAGTAAGCAGCTTTCGTAAATTCCGGAGTGCACGTGGGTTCCCAAGCCCCCGTGCATTCCACACTATACAACTCGTTGCAAAAGGAGGTGCTGGGCCTCCTCAGCCACCGCCGACAAAACAAGCTTAGTATCTTCAACTTATTGGAGTCGCGCATGCTTTTCCGAATCATCCAATCGAATCATATCAGAAGTAGGTCTTTTAAGACCTACCCGCAAAACCTTCAAACCCCCTTGCACACCTCCCACCTTACGTGTCCTCCCAATACCACGTGGACATCCATGCCGTCCAACACCCCTTCTTCGCCCTCCAGACTCATGTAACCCCTGATGAAAACAATCAAAAACCACATCCAGCGGCACCAAAGATTTATTAGCGCCATCAGAACACTATTGGTCAATGTCTCCCATAGGCTGTAAAGGAGCCGAAGGAGATCGAACAGCTGACTCGGAATCAACGACCACCATCACTTGAGATAACCAATGAGCAGTCGATGTACCCACCCCAAAGTCATCCACATCAGCCACCCCCGTTGACATAAACAACCGATCACAAGCAGAAACTACAGAAGGGACAACCGATGGAGTGGGAGAAGGTAAAACAGCCGCCTGAATACCATCCATATGTGCATGAGTAGCAGCTCCTTCTGAGCTAATGTCATTCCTTGTAGAACCACCTTCATCAACACCACCAACACGACTCCCACCACTAATAAAAAATGCAACAGTACCCACAGTAGATTATCCCAAACCATTAGCCCGAAGCCATGGTCCAAAGGGTAGATGTAACCCATGTCCAGACCACGAACCAGATGTCGCCAAAGTACAATCACGCTCAATATGAGTTAACATACTACACAAGTAACAAAAATTAGAGAGCTTTTCGTAACGGAATAGAACCACATCCTCTTCACCTTGTATTGAAACTAAAGTCCCCCGACAGAGTGGTTTCCCAACATCAACCAACAACCGAACACGAAGATAGTGGCCAATCACTCTAAGCGTTTGAACCTCCAACACCTGACCAATTCGAGAACTAACAGCGCCCCCCACCGCCTCAGTCATATAACGAAATTGCAAACCATGAATTTGCACCCCGAAAGGAACCTCCGAGATGAAAAGAGATTCAGACTTTCGATCTTCAATGAGAGGCGCTAACCCAAGAAGTGCCCCATAGAAATTTTAGGGTTGATTACGTAGAATCCGAACACAATCACCCTCCAACCCAAAATAAAATATATACATATCACGACCAAACGAAACTATCTCAAGCAATCCATCCAGTTTCCATATATGCTTCATCGCTAATGTCAAGTCCCGCAGACTAATCAGTCGCTTCAAAATGAAACGACCATACAAAAAGTTAGCAGCAGTTCCTTGAAAACACAGTTCTACAATCACTTCTTTGGCTTCTCATTCAGAGAGATTCAAAGCACTCCATATATCCGACAAAGAAGAAACATCTTCACCAGCCATATTGAAAGACCCAAATGTAGATGGAGATAAACGAATGGGACAGAAGAATCCAATAGGAACTCAGTGGATTGAAATGAAAAGACAAAGATAAAAACCAAAAAGATGGTAGATAAGCCAAAGAATGGCGGAAAAAATCGCTAAGACATAATGTAGATACAGACTCACTGAAGGGGAAGAAAAACTAACCCTAAAGGAGAAGACGAAAGTGGCCTTATTTTTGAGTAATTAGGTTTCTTAATTTGCTTTTCTTCTTCTGCAAAACTCGCGACAAATTTGAAGGAGAAGATGTGTACAATTTTCTTTAATTTATTTTAATGTATTTGGCCCCATTACGAGGCATGTTCTTTAAAAAAATAAAGAAAACAAGCCACATCAGATAGTATTCGCCCACATGCATTTTTCCGCCAGTTTCCCCTAAAATTAGGCATCACGTGCTGGTAACATGACACTTTCCGGCCAATTAAAGATATTCTAGCTAAAATTGGCCTTAAGTTGAGTAATTAATCAAGTTACGGGACTAAATTGAAGACGTTAAAAATTTCGGGACCAATTGCGTAAAAGTAAGTTAAAAGTTAATGGACGATTTAAGATTTCTTTTCGATTTAGTAATCATGAAAAAAATAATAAGACATAGATATGTATGCAAGTGTTAACATGCTTATCAGGTCGGGTTCAGAGGTTTTTACTGTTTCATGTTCGAGTGAAGGTTTTCAACTAATAAGTTTAATAAGTGGGGAATCCTTATCTATCTTATCGAGCTGACCCGATGATAGTTCAACCCGCACGATTTACCTTTATTGACTAAAACCGCAAGATTTGTCACCCCTAATTTCGTGACACTTTTCAATTAAGGTGTTTACCACGAAATATATGCATGCATATCTATAAATCTATAAATATATGAAAGCGGGATACTTAGCATAATTTACAAAAAAATGTCATTTTTCGCCTAAATATTTTGCTGAAAAAAAAAGGAAAGAAAGGGAAGGACAATCTATTAACGCGTTAAAGAACGCTGAAAGCACATGTCAGCGTGAAGTTCATGCTAGACTACAGAGAGTGACTTTTTGGTGGTGGATTCAGCAGCCAATAAGGTCATTTTTTTCCCCCTATTTTTCACTTAAATTTTTGAATATTTATATCCTTTTTCCCTTAATTCTATTTTTTATGAGAAATATATCAAATTAATTTTCTTTTATGATTTTCAATTTAATATGCATATTGCATATGTTTACATAAATTTTGATTTAATACAATATACAAACTACATTTTTGTCAGATCAATTTTTGAAATATTTGACACTTAAAATGCTTTTATATAAAACAAAAAGTAATTTTCGGGTATTTTTCAGGAAATAGGAATATATATATATATATATATATATATATATATATATATATTAATCATAGTAAATCTTTCGTTGTTTAAATTATGTAGTTATAATTGGACGAAAATTTTGATTTTTACGGAAATATTGATATTTCAAGTTTAGAGAAATTTCGATTTCGGTGAAAATATCGGTGCAATTTTTAAAAAAGTTGAAAAATGTATTAAAAATCTTAAAATTTAAGATGATATTTTACAAATTGTTACTTATAACTAACTTAAATGCACATGTTTGGAGAAAGATTTGATACAAGTGGAAATGTTTACAACTAATTATAAATATTAAACAATATAAACAATGTCTGACAATATGATACATATTAAAAATGTCAACAAGTTGTTGCTTTTCGTCAAAATGTCTTCTTTTTCAATGTTCAATAATGTCTTTAGCTCAAAGGAGGGTCAAATGCATGTGATGTCAACCATTTAAAAAAATCGAATATCCGAAATTTCACCGAAATTTTACTGAAATTTCGGTAAAATTTTCACAAAATTACAACAAATTGTTCCTGGAGACATATACTCTCAGAAACTTTGGAGAAATTCTGACAGAATTCTATTACATCCAAATTTCGTTTCGGGATGGCTAAAAAAAATGTCGGAGAAATTTTCAAGATATTTTATAGGCGGCGACTATTCGCAGCCCACAAAATTTCTTAACACAACCCATTTCTTCATGCAACCCATTTGTTTAAAATAATAATTATAAATTTCTTAATACAGTTCATTTTATAGCATTTTTACCCTTCTTTATAAATTGAATTATTTAAAGTAAAAAATAAAAAGAATGTATTATAAGAAATTAAAAATATTCTATATAATAAAATTATAACGAAATTAATTAAAAGAAAAAAAATAACGCACAGCTACCCTATCTAATTCTCCTCTTACCCTCCCACCGCCCTCCCCTTCCCACCCCCAATAAACCAAAAACCTCGAAACATATTGATAAAACTCACTCCCTCCCATGTATCTTCCACATACACTCAAATAACTTAAAACTCAACCCTTATGTTTTGTCTCCTTCTCCGTTACCGTCTCAATTCGTAATCTACATTTTATTAAAATTTTAACTGAAGTAATCTGATCTACAGACAATAATTTAACAGGATAGTCATGATATTTCTTCAAATTAATTGGTGAATCATGTTCTACGTTTCTAAGCTACGGTTCGATATACATGGTTGAAGAAGACCGGCGGCCAACAATCACAGAAAATTGTGGCTGAAAAGATGTCAATGAACATCAGTATTATAACTTAGATCTAACCTAAGACACAATTGTTTGTGATTTTCAATTATTTTGTTTTATTTATGTTAATTTAATGTAAATAATAATATTGTGTTTACACATGAAATTATTTATATCTTGTACTCTTGTTATTATTGAGGGTGATTAAGTCATTTGTAATAATATTTTTATTTATTAAATTAGTGGGTTGCGTTAAGAAATGTAGTGAGCTGCAAATAGTTGCAGCCTATTTTACAAAGATAAATTGTCAAATGATACGTTAGATTTTCTTTATGAAAAAATTATGTGAACCACAGAAATCGCAAGCCTTTGATTATGATTATTTATTTGTCTAAATGAGTATATTAATAATTAAAAAAGTGTAGTAATCATAATATTATGATTATAATATATTTGTATTGGATACCAATAAAAATTTCAATTAATTTTTTTGGTTGATAAATAATTTATAAGTGAAATACGAGGGTTTTTTTGGGTTTGTGAAAGAGAAAAAACATTTACAATTGGCCACGAAAAAAAATCCATGTTATTTATTAGTTTCAATGAATAAATATATTTCATTAAAGTGTAATCTTCAATGTTATATTCGAATATATGATTTAATCTCAACTTTTGTTAAGTGTTCTTTTTTTCTTTCTTTTTATGTTTTCTATTGATATTCACTTTCAGTGTAATGAATTAAATATTACTCCCTCCATCCCAATCTAATTGTCATACCTTGACCTGATACGGATATTAAGAAAAAACAGATTTTGTGGAATCTTTGACTTTTTCAAAAGTGGAGATTGAATGTGTAGATTTTGATGGTGGAGATTATGGGAGAATTTGTCATTTATGGAGTAGGACAATAACTTGAGACAAATAAATAAGACAAGTAGGACAATTAGGCCGGAACGGAGGAAGTAATATATACCTTTATTAAATAAAATGTTATTACTATTAATGATCTAATCTTTTGTAATATGTCTTCACAAATTTATTGAGTAGCAAATGAGGGTATTAATCAAAACACTCCTCCGTATCTTATTATATACTCTCTCCGTCCCGCCTTAATTTGCACACTTTTCTTTTTCGGTCGTCCCACCCTATTTTGCACACCCCTAAAATGAAAAAGAATCTTACAATCTACACCCTTAAAATCTCCACCATCAATCTCCACCTTTAAAAAAAGTCAAAGATTCCACAAATCTGCTTTTTCTTAATATACGCGCCGGAGCAGGTGTGCAAATTAAGCCGGGACGGAGGGAGTAATAAAATAAAAAATTTTGTAAAAGAAAATTAGAAATTATTTATCGATTATATTTGATTATGTAATATGAGTTAAATTATTTAATTAAATTTGAGATACAAATTAAATTTCAATAAATATTAATTTTAGTTCAAGGTGACGGAATTAATGTAAAACCATAGTTCAGTGAAACACAGATAGATTATCATCCCTAGACGATTTGATTGAATAAAAACAAGAAAAAAAAAAACCACAAAAGATGAACAAACTGGGCAAATAAACTATTAATAGTGGAGTTTCCCCCCTAAATGCTTGCCTAAATCCATTCTCCATCGTCAATCTTGATGCTTGATGTCGGGTTACCCACACGTGAAACCTAACCGGGTTACCATGGCACTTCTTAAACTCGATCATGTCACATTGGTTCAAGTGTAGTGCAGCCGCAACCTTTCCCCAGCCCTTGGTCAGTCGGCACATCGGGCTCCCTTCATACGATACCGTCCGGTACTCGAACACGCAGTCAAATACTACTCCAGAGTTCCACACTTCGATTCTCACATCCTGTGTCTCCTTACCTAACCATTTTGCCATTTCAACAAGGACGCTTAGCCGAGTTGTTCCTTCCGTCGTGCGGCATACGACTTTGAAGTATCGAGATGGTGTTTTGTGGCCGTCTTTGCGAGCTGCGTTTCTCGTTGTCGGTGCCATTTTCGTCGGAGTTTGGGTGGCTGTTGTCTGTATGGTGTGAAGGTGTGTGTAAGAAAAAAGTAAGGTGAATGTGTAAAGATGTGTGTACTTGGAGGTGAGGGGGTGGGGCAATATAAAGGTTTGAAAAAAGGGTCAAACGTTATTCTACCACCAAAATTTCTAAAAATTTAAACGTTCCAGCAAGAATAAATGAGGTGGAAATGGTTGATCTAAGGAAGGTCTGTTGGCTTTCTTTTGGTCAATTAGATTTATTTTCATAGCAAAATTAGTGACCCATCTGCACCCTTAATTTTCTTAATTAAAATAGAAGAATCGGGTATTGATTATTATTCAGGATAAAAAAAATCTCCGATATTCACCTATATTTCTCCGATATTTCTTTTTTGTTGCAATACGCAACGACATTCGGATGTTTTTAATTTATATCAGATATAGCTCTTAATATTGTTCCGTAATCTCCGAAATTTCAATATTTGCTGAGAAATCTAAAAACATTTGTGTTAATATCCGTTAATGTCGTTAAAAATTCACTTAAATTAGGTAATAATTAGATTAAATTTGGTTAAATTTTGGTTGGCATTGATGAAAATTTCGTAATGCAGTCCAAATTTTAAATAAATAATAATAGTATTGGCAACAAACTGACAATCCTTAATGATAATAAGAGTGTATAATAAAACCTGTGTGGCCAAACATTGTTTGTATTGTTTCTTTATTTATCCACTTGTAATACAACAATGAATTCCTATCAATATATATATTTAGTATTTGAGTATAAGAAGTTTAATATTAGGGAAGTATTGAAGGGATAGATTCAGCCGAATATTCTATTTATATTTGTGATGGTAGTTTCTCATACATCCAATAACCTTGTGATGGTTTTTCTTATCATCAAGTAGAACAGATTTTTAATAACATATACATTTTTGGTTGCTGTTAAGGTCCGTTTTTTGGCTTACCTGCAAAATTTTATACGGTCATCCAGAATTGTTGGCTACGATCATCAGTATTTGTGATATTGAATTCTTCCATCGCCCTACAATTCATTATTTATCAAGTTTGTGTGTTAATTAAGGTGAAAACAGTATTCCTGGCCTTGAAAAGTAACAATCCGACTAATAAACCAACAATGGTAAGAAACATTAATTCGTCATTGTGTTCTTTATGTTTAGCCGGAGTATTTTGAAAAATATCGTGTTTCATGACGAAATATTTTACGAGTAAACATGAGTGTAGAATGATGTCAAAAAAAGTGGGCCCATATAGTTGACAAAGTGGGCCCATATAGTTGACAAAGTGGGCACTTCCTTGGAAATGTTATAAATTTCTAGGAAAAACAACCCCACTACACAATCTAGAAGAAGCCGGAAATAAAATCTACCACAATTCGTATTAATTCTAAAAAAAAAAAAAAATTCAGATATAACAATTCTGTGTTAAATTTGATGATATAATAATTTTCCTTTTTTTACCACGATCTATAGTAGAGCTCGTGCTGAGCCGGGTCGAACCAACGTTTGACCCGATTACTAGTCCCTAAACGGGCATGAGATGATCGAACCGATAGGACATGAAATGATCGAACCGATACTACCTATTCGGCTCGAATAGTAGAGTCGAACCGATAGTACATGCGATGATCGAACCGATACGTAGGAATGTGCATGTGACATGTCATGCTCGATAAAATAAGTCATAGAGAACCAGGTTCTACTCTACTAGTCGACTCGATTAGTCAAGTGGCACCGATATTACGAGATATTCTACCCGATCATTGCGAATGTGCATGTGACAAGTCATAATCGACGGTACAAGTCATACTGAACCGAATCGATACTACCTATTCGGCTCGAATAGTAGAGTCGAACCGATAGGACATGCGATGATCGAACCGATACGTAGGAATGTGCACGTGACATGTCATGCTCGACAAAATAAGTCACAGAGAACCCGGTTCTACTCTACTAGTCGACTCGATTAGTCGAGTGGCACCGATATTACGAGATATTCTACCCGATCATTGCGAATGTGCATGTGACAAGTCATAATCGACGGTACAAGTCATACCAAACCGAATCGCTACTACCTATTCGGCTCGAATAGTAGAGTCGAACCAATAGGACATGAGATGATCGAACCGATACGTAGGAATGTGCACGTTTCATGACATGCCCGATAAAATAAGTCATAGAGAACCCAGTTCTACTCTACTAGTCGACTCGATTAGTCGAGTGGCACCGATATTACGAGATATTCTACCCGATCATTGCGAATGTGCATGTGACAAGTCATAATCGACGGTACAAGTCATACCGAATCGAATCGCTACTACCTATTCGGCTCGAATAGTAGAGTCGAACCAATAGGACATGAGATGATCGAACCGATACGTAGGAATGTGCACGTTTCATGACATGCCCGATAAAATAAGTCATAGAGAACCCAGTTCTACTCTACTAGTCGACTCGATTAGTCGAGTGGCACCGATATTACGAGATATTCTACCCGATCATTGCGAATGTGCATGTGACAAGTCATAATCGACGGTACAAGTCATACCGAACTGAACCGATACTACCTATTCGGCTCGAATAGTAGAGTCGAACCGATAGGACATGAGATACTCGAACCAATAAGTAGGAATGTGCACGTGACATGTCATGCTCGACAAAATAAGTCATAGAGAACCCGGTTCTACTCTACTAGTCGACTCGATTAGTCGAGTGGCACCGATATTACGAGATATTCTACCCGATCATTGCGAATGTGCATGTGACAAGTCATAATCGACGGTACAAGTCATACCGAACTGAACCGATACTACCTATTCGGCTCGAATAGTAGAGTCGAACCGATAAGACATGAGATACTCGAACCAATAAGTAGGAATGTGCACGTGACATGTCATGCTCGACAAAATAAGTCATAGAGAACCCGGTTCTACTCTACTAGTCGACTCGATTAGTCGAGTGGCACCGATATTACGAGATATTCTACCCGATCATTGCGAATGTGCATGTGACAAGTCATAATCGACGGTACAAGTCATACCGAATCGAATCGCTACTACCTATTCGGCTCGAATAGTAGAGTCGAATCGATAGGACATGAGATGATCGAACCGATACGTAGGAATGTGCACGTTTCATGACATGCCCGATAAAATAAGTCATAGAGAACCCGGTTCTACTCTACTAGTCGACTATTAGTCGAGTGGCACCGATATTACGAGATATTCTACCCGATCATTGCGAATGTGCATGCGACAAGTCATAATCGACAGTACAAGTCATACCGAACCGCATCGCTACTACCTATTCAGCTCGAATAGTAGAGTCGAACCGATAGGACATGACATACTCGAACCGATACGTAGGAATGTGCACGTGACATGACATGCTCCACAACATTAGTCATACCGAACCGGATCGACTCACTATTCGACTCGAATGTTGTGGTTCGAACCGATCGGTTACGTGATATTCGACCCGATAGGGAGGAACGTGTATGCGTCACGTCATAATCGACAAGATTAGTCATACCGAACCGGTTCTATCACAATATTTGACTCGAATATTATGGTTCGAACCGATCGTTTACGTGATGTTCGACCCGATAATAAGGAATGGGCATGTGACATGTAATAGTCGACGATCAGTCTGAAACCGCATTTGGCCGGACCGACCGATTATTAGTTATTCGACCCGATTAATAATCGAACTTAAAACTCATAACGGGCCGGTTCGACTCATTATTCGACTCGAATAATCGATAATATAAGTCATACCTAGCCGATTTGTCTCACTATTTATCATTATTTACACTATTGCAATTACTATCAAGCGAATTACATTTAGACGAACTACATACGTTTGTTTAGTAACTTGTTAATATGAGGTAAGTTGCTACCCAAAGTTTGCCTATAAAAGGGGAGCTCAATCTTCTGTAGCCAAACTCACTACACACTTAAACCTAAACCCTAATCTCACCATAGTTTCTAAATGGCTTCCACTCCACCACGCAACAACGTCCCGCGTGAATGGCTCACTCCGCCTTCACCTCGAAGCTTGGAGGTGTTATATCTAAGGACCCGCAAGGAGAATGACGAACTGAAGATTGAGCTGGGCAACCTCGTCAAAAGGATTGTTGATGCATGCCACGAAGAAGAGCTTCGCGGTTTGATCCTGCAAGAGGAACCATTGGTCAAAGTTTATGATATGTTCCTCGATACTGTTCGGGAAAAAAAATTGAGGGAAGTCCCAGTGGTGGTCATCCCAGACTCTAGCTCGTCCGATGCTTAGTCGGCCTATGCTTGTGGTCTGCATGTTCGTATGTTTGGGGGAGAACTACCTATATTTAATATCTATTTCTAGTTACTGTTTGTTTTTGTGGCGACTAGCCGCCTCTATCCTAATCCTACGTTTGTATAATTTTCGATTCCTAGCTTAAGTCCAATTTCTCCCCTTGTGTTGTACTAGTTCGAATATTGGCAGACTTTTTCCTCCAAAAATGTTTCTAGCGACTAAATATTATTATAAGATTTCTAGCGGACAAACTATTATCTATGAAAGTTACGGCTGGAAAAAAATATGGATTACTGACTTAATCTCCTAGATAGTTAACATAGAACAACAAACCACCAAATTCAACTATGGTTAGTCCATTATAGTAGCCAGTTCAAGAAAAAATACTGAAAAATAATATATACCAATAAAATGTTACAGTTGCATTTAAAACTCCCAAGCTATGTTGGATTTCCACTCTATTACCTTTAGTACATTAACTAAAGTGGTCATAGTTTCTACACTAAAATGACCGTGCAATACATGGAAAAAAACAACGTGGAGTACACCTCATCCAAAGATTAGTTCCATTGCTTAAATACTCTTCTGCAAAGTTTCTTCATACTTATGCAAGTTGGGTATACACCTCTCCAAGCCCATAGTAAGCGACAACAGCATTGTGTCGGGAGCCATTCTATAAGGGAATAACCAGTTATCAAGTTCCGGTTCAATCTTCCCTTCAATATTACGTTGGTTAGGGATGTCTTACTCAAATACATCGCCAGCAGGCTTCTTAATATGCGACTGCGGTTTAAGGGCTGTACTCCAAACCTAAAAAAAAAAAGGAAAGTTTTGGCAAGAAATTTTACGGGTGTCGTAACTGGAAGGTGAGATCCGTTCAAATATAGTAGACAAAATAAATTTATTTTCAATACAGGAAATGCAAGCTTGTTTTTTATGGTGTATGTTAGTTTGATTTGTATTTCTTTTGTTGTCATATACGACTACAAAATTGAAATGGTAGAATGGTGGGTGCAACTTTTTCGGGTGGGTCGACCCTCCAAACAATGCTGGGTCTAGTTCAGCGGCTGTGGGTCTGCACGTTCAGTTGATGGAAATGTCGGCTAGACTTGACGCTACGCAGCAGAAACTGGACAGGCTTGGAAAAAAATTAAGCTTGTTAAGCTTATTTCGACGCTCATCTGGGTTCTTCTCTTGGCCCTGCTTATCAATTTGTGGAAAACTATATGAACACAAAGGAAACTGCCTAGCTGTCATGTTTATCGTAATTACGATGTTGATTTGTAATCTTTTCTGTTAATTAACATCTTATTTTTTTACAATTTCATTTGGGCGTGAAATGAAATTGCTATGTTGTGTGGTATTTTTAATTCTACTAGCACTACGCACGTGCGTTGCACGTGATTATTATTTTTTACTATTTTTTAATAAAAAATTAATTTAAACGTAAAATAATTGTACATTGTGATCACTATAATATATATACACAACCTCGTAGATTATTCAATATAATAAAAATTAATCCATTGAACAAACATAATTTTGAATCAACTAAAAAATAAAAGAATCACAAAAGAGAAATAGAAAAGTTAAATAACCTTAGTCTTAATAAAACAAGTTATAATAATTAACGTTAAAAGATTCGTAAAAAATAACATACCATGATATAATGTAGAAATATATAGTCTTACAAAATTTTCTATTATACAGGTAAAGTTTGATTATTCAAACTATTGTTTACTTATTATACAGAGACTTGATCATCATTAATATATCTTGAATAAAGTTATACGATGATTGGAAAACTATATACGTAATAATGAGGCATATATTTTATGTTTTGCACCAAATCACTGGCATTTGAAGAAAAACACATTTTTAATTGTCTCATTACATCATCAACTGGCATCCATAAGTTAATTATTTGTTATATGCACACAAAATATTAGGGTCTAACGTACCTTTCTATAATTCTCTAATAAATAATTTCGATTTCAACATACATTTGCACATGAAATTCTTTACATATTTTAATGTGAGGAAAAACTTCCAGCAATTTAGTATCAAGGTCCAACATCCTACTTTTGTTATGAATGTCATTTTCTAATTTTTTCTATTATTATTATTAAGTATAACCCTCTTTAATATAATTTACTAATCGATTTAAGATTGCTTATTTTAATTTCCCTTAATTATTTTCTCAATGCAACGTCGAAATTTAAAAATTATGTGTAATTTAAAATAAAAATCCTACTATAGTGTAATTACAAAATAAATAATATTTTTTATGGAAGGTTGACTATATACATAGTGTCTCACAATCTTCATTCAAGACAGATACTACAATCCATATAAAATATAATAAATGTTTTAACTAATTTGTAATGTCTTTAATTCCTTATTTAGTTATAGTGAAATGCTCCTAATTTTTCAAGCATTGCACATCATTTAAAAGTCTTATATATACATGTTTAAACCACGCATTCTGATTTTATTTCTCTCATTTTATTCTTATGTGTGTGTGTATATAATTTTTGTTTTTGTATTGTTTTCTCATATATCTAACTCTATCATATTAGTTTATTCTTTGATTTTTTCAATTATATTACCTAGACTCGTTTATTATAATTTTCTTTATAATAAAAATTCACTTGACCCTTTAATATTTATAATTTTTACATTAATTTTTTTTTATAATTTTGTTCATTATGTCAATAAAATTATAACTACTAATAATAATGTCTATTCATAAGTTTGTGTTATATTTCTTCACAGTGTATTTTTTCACTTCTATTTATTTTGTCATCATATAGTTCTTATTCAATTTTTTTGACATTATTTTCTATCGTTGGACTTTAATAAAGTGGTATGCACAAAAAAAAAAAAAAATACAATTTCTTATTATGTCTTTTTACTCACTCAAAAGTTAAATTTAAAATATAATCTCAGCGATTTCACATGCAAGTCATTTTATTTTTTGATTTCAGTACTTGCTTCAAGTTTATATTATAATGAAGTTTAGTTACTATTCGCATTAAGCTCTAACACTTGATCAATTCAATAATTTACACTTTAGTCTAAATATTCTATATTCAAATTTTATTTTTTCATTAGATAACTTATATAAATTCTATTATTGTTTCTTAGTGTTGTAATAATGATACTTCAATAATTTAAAAAATTAGGGAGATTATTGCAAGTAGCAAATTTATAATATTCAAATTTAGAGAAATAAATTGTTCCTCTTAGATAAGTATTATTCTAATTTATATTTATAATAAGAGTTCATTATTTTATTTATGACCAAACACTGTGTAAGAATTTGTCAATAATTTATACATAGTAACATAAATCATTGTGAATCATCTACATATTGTTCTGACATATAATGTTTACATTTTTTAAATAGTCTAAACAATTTAATTTAATCTCATTTATTTTTTTTCAAAAAACTCTTTTATGGCATTTTTTTAATTTAACTTTCTGTCATTTTTATATAATAAAAAAATATAAGTACGATCAGATGTCAACAATCGTGTGTCTATGATTCGACTATGAAGTCAAACTCATAACTATTGAAATCATATTAAACTTTTACATTTTACATATTTTAAATATTTTATCATGTCAGTATCATTAATCTTGAGTCACTCATATATTGTGATAAATTAAATATTATATAATGCACTATCGTTGTTTTGTTGTGGTTATTGGAATGAGTATATAAATGTTATATAATTAACATACTTAAATTTAAAAAAAAAAAAAAAAACTAAAAAAATTATCTCCAGAAATTTAAAGATGATAAATTAAATCAATAAGAGCTTTCACTATTATTCATTATTCTAATTTTTATGTATATGGTTTTTTGTTCTTGTTGCTAATCCTAAAATCTATTAGTACTTTTTCGCCATGAAAACATAAAAACTTAATATAATATTCAATACTCAAATACCTTTATGGTATACCACTATTGTAATTTAAGATTCTTATGGTGATTTACCTAACAGAGAAGTCAAAGTTTGGAGCTATTAAACTCTTACTAAACTATGTTTAATTTTCTATAACTTTTATACATATATATGTATAAATATCTTTTGTGTATATTTCAATTATTTAATATTTTGAGAATCATAAACTAAAGTACTTTAATATTTATAATATCTTATATTCTTATTCCTTTTTAGTAATATACATTATATCATTTTTTAATTTTTTTATATACTTTCTTCAGTTCTCATAAATTTCATATAGTTCTTCTAATTGGATTCTTTTATGATTGTAGAGAAATGAGAAAGATCGATTCACAAAAATTTAAGAGTAAATAAAAGGAATATATGATACACTATAGTTGTCTTGTCAATTTTTTTTTTTTTTTATGGTTAGTAGAATGAGTATATATATATATATATATATATATATATTTTATAACTACGTACCTAAATTAAAAAGAAAAAGTAAACTAAAAATAAAAAAATATCTCTAAAATGAAAAATGATAAATAAGAGCTTTCAATATTACTAAATTGTTCTAATTTTTATGTATATAGTTTTTTTTCTTGTTTTTGCTAATCATAAAATCTTTTAGTATTTTTTTCACAATAAAACACCAAAACGTGATAGTTTTGCAAACATTTAATATCTAAATAACTCTAATGTACCACTATTTGAAATTAAAAGTCTTGGAATCATTATCCTAGTAAAAAAGTCAAACTTCTGAGTTACTAAAGTCATTATAATATGTTTAAATTTCTATAATTTTCTTATAAATACATAAATATCTTTTATGTATCTTCAATTATTCAATATCATGAGAATCATATACTAAAGTAATTTTACTTATTATAAGTACATTTGTGCTAATTGGTCTTTCTCCTTTCTCTTCAATTATAGAAGAAACCAATTAGGAAAATTATCAGAAATTTATGAAGAATCGAATAAAATATAAAAAAATAAAAAGAATAATATAATGTATTTTACTACAAAGGAATAATAATATAAGATGTTATGAATATTTAAGTTCAACTTATGTCACCAGTTGAACTATATATTATATGAAATATGATAGAAAATTTCATAAGTTGAGACTTGAGAGAGAGATGAATTTTTATTATAAAATGGATCTCACTAAATAAATAAAACTTTAAAAAATAAAGTTACTAAATTAGCGTTAAAAATTTACTAATTAATTTCTTTTTCTAGAATTTTGTTTTTTGACAATTATATAAAAGAATCTCATTATAAAAGAGATAAGAAATTTTTTTAAAAAAACTTAAAAATAAAAATAATAATGTTATGTATATCATAAAAAATAAAGAAAAAATAAAATATGATTAATATGTAGGTTCAACTTATGCCATTAGATGAATTATATATCATATTCGTGAATTTTTTTTGGGTATCATATCCATGAATTGATAGATGAATTATATAGGACTCTAACCAAATAAATAAAACTTTGAGAATATAGTTAATAAACTAACCTTAAAAACTAAAATTCATTAATGATATAATAGGCAAATCAAATTTTATCTAACAATAAAAATTCAAAGATATAGTTTATAAATAAAACTTTAAGATATAGTTACCAAACTAACCTTAAAAATTAAAATTCATTAAGGATATAATAGGCATATCAAAATTTGTAAGAAACAACTCACACTTTTATAATAGAAGTAGATTACTAGATTTTCTAATTAGTGAATGATGAGTGTTACCTTTTATATTAGTTCTCCTAACTCCATTAATTCGTATAGCATTAAAAATTATGGTTGCTTCAAAAAGATTACATGAGAAATATATTGGAAGCATAAAATGTAAGACATATAGATTAATAAATTTGTAATCTGGAATTTTAATATAATCTTACTATAAATACATTTAAGGCTACTTAGTAATTTATGTTGTTGAAGATTTTATAATTTTGCAATTTAAATATTAAATAAAATTAGTAACACTACAATGACAATATATTATGCTTTCTTAATCATCCATAATTTTTAACAAACCAAGTCATAATCTGCAGTGTTGTATGCCTGTTGAAAATTCAGAGAGAAGAGCTTGTGTTGTTTCAGAAATAATGGGTAATAGTGTGTGTTTTAAACTGGAAGGTTTATAAGAGAGGTATTGGTAAAAAAAGTAGGTCAATTCATAGCAACTTCCATAAACACTAGTGGGTCAACAAAATCAGCCAACTTTACAATATTCCACATAGGCAGGGGCATACTAGACAATTAAAAAATATAAATTATTATTACATTATTTTTTCCGAATTGTGGTTGGCCACAATGTGGCCAAGTATCATTTCCCTAGACTAAAAGGAATATATTATCTACCAAAAAAGACCAAAAGGGAAGAGAACTTCTGTACCAGTTGTATGGATCTTTAATCCGTGCAATTTGAGTCATACGTAAAAAGTTATTACTATTTATATCTAAAAATATTACATATGATGAGTAAAAATATCACACTGAAAATGTATCACGATTAATCTTTAACGGTAATACATGTTTTAAGTATATGTATTGTAATACATTTATCCAAAACATGAATGGTGAATGGTGATACCCAATTCGGATTGCATCGTGCAATTGATGCATATGAGACTTTGCCGACGAAAAATAGTTTTAATCGCCACTTTGGTAGTATATCACATGCTCTGATTAATACTCCCCCCATCCCGAGATAATTTACACACTTTCCTTTTCGAGATGTACAGAGATAATGCGCACACCCTTAAAAAAGAAATCTCTCTTACAATTTCCATCTTTGAAAAAATCAACTAAAAAGTAAAAAAAAAAATTCTTCCTTATTCTACGTGCCGGGAGGGATGTGCAAATTATCTCGGTACGGAGATCAACTAAAATTGATTACTATAGGCAGGGGTAGTATTTTACATTTAGTCACTATGAAATTATTACTTGGATATTATGAAACAAGAATTTCTATTGCAAGATTTTGGCTGCTACCAGTAATAAACATAACATTGCTGCAGCATTTTTGTCTGAAGAAACTTCCCTTATATTACAATTGCTCACAAGTATGTAGACCTTTTCATCTGGCCTCCAAATCAGTTATCGTAATCGTGTTTCTTTCAGACATCAGTCCTGGCGACGTCTCCGACTTCAGGTCTGGCGACGTGCAACTTCCTTCAAGGAAGAATCCAGGCTCATTGGGTTCAGGCAGAGCTGCTCCATCAGTTCCTAACATGAAAATCACCGACGACATCACTGGCCTATCTTCAGCAACTTTTTGAACGCATAATAATCCGACGTGGATGCATCTCTGCACTTGAGATTTGATAAAAGTATCACTCAAACAATCATCCATCAAATCAAGAATCCTGTTCTCTTTCCAAAGCAACCATGCCTGCCACAATTGCCCCAATTACAGTTTGTTAGTTTAGGCATCAGTTTGTCACTAGACCGTCAACAAAGACATAGCGAGGAAGAAATACATGTCCCAAGAGGCTTAAATAATGATTGCCTTTGTATTCAAAGCCTCTGTTCTTTCTTCCACTCACAATCTCTAACAATACCACTCCCATGCTAAAGACGTCTGATTTTACTGAATATTTCCCAGCAATTGCATATTCTGGAGCCATATATCCACTGCATGAATATATTTATTGTGAGTTAAAAGGGCTGGTGTAAAATTGAAGTATAAATTAAGAGGAAAAACTAAAAACTTACTACGTTCCAACAACTCTTTTTGTTTTTGCAACAGGTTGATCCTCACCAAAAGCCCTTGCTAAGCCAAAGTCTGAAATTTTGGGATTTAAGTTTTTATCTAGTAAGATGTTGCTTGTTTTGAGATCTCGATGGATAATCTTTAATCTGGAATCGTGATGGAGATAAAGTAGTCCTCTTGCAATCCCCATGATAATGTCAAAGCGCTTAGGCCACGTCAAAAGCGTCTTTTGATTTTGATCTGCGCATAATTGACACTTTGTGAAACGGAAACACAAAAGACATTAGGAGAGATGATAATTTATACCAAAAATAAACAAGTCCAGGCTTTTATTTTGCAGGTATTCATAGACTAGCATCCTTTCTTCTCCATGAATGCAACATCCTAAAAGCCTGACGAGGTTTGTGTGTTGAAGTTTGGCGATCAAGTTAACTTCATTTTTGAACTCTGCAGGACCTTGTCCTGAAGTTTTTGACAATCTTTTGACGGCTATTTCTTCTTCTGCAGACAACTTGCCCTGCTTATGCATGTTAAAACAAGACTCAGAGTGTCAAACAAAGGATTTACTCTCATTCAGTCCATTACCTTGTAAACAGGCCCAAAACCTCCTTCTCCAATCTTGTTTTCCCTGGAGAAGTTGTTAGTTGCAACCATAATAGTTGCAAACTTGAATAACGGTAATTCCATATCCTCATTATTCTTTTCTGTGGCTGTGATGACGAAAACAGAAACTAAAGCTTTAATGCAAGTTTTCAACAAAAACATAAAAACACCGATGTTCAGATTTGTTACCTCGCATCTTCCGCCTTGACATCATGAAAATAGCTCCATTGATAACGCCTGACACCAGAACTCCAGAAACTATTGACATCAAGATTAGCCCTACTGGCCTTTTCTTCTTCTCTTTCTCTATGTCCGAAATAGAATCTAAGGAAAAAAACCACCTAATATAATTAGAGTGCTTTATGGAAAGGTACTTAAAGACTAGATTCTATTCATGCTGAAACGGAATCTTAATTCTACTTACAATTATGAAGTTCCGAAACTGGTAAGCGAATATATAAATTTTGCTTACTATCTGCCATAGAATGGTCTCTGATATCAACGAGATCCCCAAACCACATCACACAACCACTGCCTCCATTAATTACATAAGCATTAGCATATGCAGAGCAGTTACAGTTTTTAGAACACACGGATTGGCATTCACCGAGGTTCATGCTCTTATTTAACCAAAGCGTCAACATATCAGGATATTTTACGCGTCTAACTTCCAGAAAACCCTCTCCGTTCTTGCAATCCAACGGCACAACTCTAGTGCAACCACCCGACCAACCTTGAAGCTCCCACTCGTTCTGGTATTTAGGGGCGAATCCCTTCAAACACTCGCACCGGACAGGCTTGTCGATTGTGCAGATGGCGTTAGGACCACACATACCGTATTCATCACATGCATCTCGAGGCATTGAGTAGATCAAATTCCACTTGTCCTTCCGTGTATTCATAACATAGCGTTGTATCACACCAGAAGTATCAAGCGTTGATCGTATGAGATTTGAGCTGTCGTAGGGCTCTACTATGGATATCATTTTCCCTTCTTTGAAAACAAAATGGGGCTTGAACAAGGCATTTGGAAAGGGCAGTACACCACTAAAGTAGGCCCCGTTCCACATTCCAGTCCTGAAAGTTTTCACAATCCCTCTGTACATCACAACCTCCGACAATCCCCTGTTTTCGAACTTGAGAACGAAATCTCCAGGCGACGGATTATCAGAGCTTTTCCATGACGTCAAGTACGCGCCTGTATCAACGTCATTTCCGAATTTCATTCCTGGTAAATGGGTGTCTGTTGGGTAGTGGAAACTCTGCCATAAGTATTCTTTTGAAGAACCTTCGATCGCCTTGTCTACAAGAACCAGGTTTCCAGTGTCAAGAAGCTGTAAAACTGGATTTGAAGCCACTTCTGATGAATTTGCCGACCAAATAACGCTTCCTTTTATCCTTATAGCAAGATTTCCGTTTCCGGAAATAGCAAAAGTTACTCCTTGTGTGTCAGTGATGGGATGGTTTCTGTTTGCGACCCAAACTCGAACATCTGGTGTGCGTTTGTACCATATTCCCAGATACCATTTTCTGGACCTCCCGGGGGAGAAAAATCCCATCTCAAAATCTTCGTTACTAGAAAACAATGTATGCCCAACAGAAATCGTTTGGTTGGGAAGAAGTGTATCCACTCCAAATGATAATTTAGTAGAAAGAAAAAGTACGCAAAGGATTTTAATGAACAACAAATGCCCCATTTCAGAGAATCGAATGATGAAGTTTCATATATTCAAGCGTTGATCAAAGATTTAAGAACCTGATTTGACAGGAAAACGTACGGCCTTGGGTGGATGGATATACAGTATCATGAAGAGTTGATTAGTATCTAATGCTGAAAAGGTTTGTGCATAAGTTCGTTGAAACTTCGCCATGTGTTCAAAACTCAACACATTAAAAATGCCAGTCATGACTGACTGACTTTGCAGAGCAGACCAGTCCTGCTCAGATTACCATTCAATGAAGACATTATACAAAAAATTACGATCACTATCAACGAATTAGTGGGGGGGAAATATAATATAAGTACTGTATTAAATAAAGATTACTTTTTTATTGTGTAATGATGACTAGAGGTGTCAAAACGGGTTGGCGGGCGGGCCGGCCCACAACCCACCTTAACCCACCATTTGGCGGGGCGGGCTTTTTATATGGCGGGCCTTCAAATCCCAACCCAACCCAACCCATTGGTGGGTTGTGGGTTGGGCGGGCCAACCCACCTTTTTTTTACTTTTTTTTTTTAACCATTTTTATTATATAATAGCTATTAAATAATGTAAAGTGTTCACAAACATTCATCACATCCATCATAGGTGATAGGTTCATAATCAATAATTCGAAATCAAACATATAAAAATAAAAAGTTCACAAAATGAAAGTATAGTAGAGTTCATTAACCATTACATCATCAAAATCATCTTCATTTTCTTCTTCTCCATCTCCATCATTAATTTTTAATTTTTTTAAAGTGGGCTAGTCAATTTGAACCCTAGTAGTAGTACTAAATTTCATTAAATTTTTATTTTTTTTTTTAAGCGGGCTAGCCCGCCCCCAACCCGCCTAGCCCGCGACCCAAACGGGCCAGCCCGTTTGGGCTCGCTTTTCAACGGGCCTCTAAATATCCAACCCAACCCACCTATTATGTATAGCGGGGCGGGCTGGCCCAACAGGCTCGACCCGTTTTGACACCTCTAATGATGACTAGGGTTTTGAAAATTTAAGAACCCTCAAATTTGAAGAAAACAATTTCCTAATGACAACTTCAATTTATAATTGATGTATATGTTTAATTTATAGATTAGACTTTCTAATGAGCTTGATTTTACTAAAGTGCGCACGGCGGGTTCAATATTGTCATTTAAAAGTCTATAAACTTATTTTTCTATCTACAATATGATATGGATTATTAGAGTTTTATGGGCTATTAACGGATGTTAGACCTACAAATAAATACTCTCTCCCTTTGATTCGTAATTCAATACACAAGATAATAAATAACAAAATTTCTTAGGAATTATTGTATTTAGTGTTTTATTCTCGGTGATACAATGTCCTTTTGGCATCGTTTATGAGAAAAAAAAACATTGAAAATTTTCAATATTTCTCGATTTTCAGTTTTTAAGGATGAATCAACTAGAATTTACCAACTAGCCTGAGCAAGAAGAGACAACTAGACTCCCAACAGGGATCTAGAAGAACGAAAAGCTTCCCAAAACACCCCCCTCTCCCCCACCCACCCACCACCACCACCAAAACCAAAGTAATACTATCAAAACAAATAATATAAAGTGTTCACAAACATTCATCACATCCATCATAGGTGATAGGTTCATAATCAAAATGTTGGAACAACCCAAAAATGATAGGAATTATATGAACATTAAGTTCAAAACTCTCATGAACCATATCAAAATGTTGAAACAATACTTCAATAACTAAACTAGGACTTCGTCAAGACAAGTGGGTAGCCTCCCGAGACAACCCAAATACAAACCTAAGGAAGGCCTTGAGATTGTGGGAAAAGAGGGTGAGCATAAGGAGAGTTTGACTAATGGAGAGGGAGATTGACTTGAATTGGTGATTGATATGTGTGTATATATAAAGCATGCCATGTTTTTCTAGTCAATTTTTTATGTGTGAATGTAATTTATTTTTATTTTGGTTTATAAAGTTAAGGGTAATGCTATAGTGCAATCCTTGTATTAATAAAACTATTCTTTTACTTACTATAGCAGGTAAGAACAGGTAATACATTATTTTTTATTTAGTAAACAAGGTCTCACTTGTAATTATTTTTATATTACTTCCTTGCACAATAATAGATAAAAAAATCTGATCCTTTTACTAATTGAGTAAGAAATGGGTAAATAATATTTCATTACATATTTTCTTATTTTATTACTAAGCGTTTGTATTTTCATTACTAAGATTTTCTTTTTCTTCTCTTTTTATCTTGTTTTTTTTATTTTGTTTGTTTTAAAATAGTAAGACACTAACTTTATTCTCCGTTTTCATAATTTTAGATTATTTTTAATTTGGCCTTTAACAAACTTTTTTCACCTTTCTTTTTCTATTTTGATTTCAACTCCTCACTCTTCCTTTTTTTTCTTTTTTTTTTTTTTTTTAATCAGACGTGTTTAACATGTTCATTTTCATGTTAACTATATTTTGTGTGTTCATGTCGTTCTATTTGGTCGAGACAAAATTGTCAGTCCTAGATAAATTGGGAAAGTTTGGACCAAAGATTCAAGTTAATCTAACAAGTCGATTAAATTAAAATCTGAAGTTTGGACACGAGCGCTTAACTTAAAATAGATATTCATATAAAAATTAAAAAACACATAAAAAATACAACATTTAAGATCCTGCAACATTAAACATCTTAGATGTTTTACAATGAACTAATAAAATATATTTTGCAATTTCTAAAATAATATCGTATCTTCTAAAAGACAATATATGTTTATTCCTTTATATAAATGATAATAATAATTAATACTTCCTCTCTTTCATAAAAAAGTTAGGTTTTAAAATATTTTCTTGTCCCAAGAAAAGGAAAATTTCCGAAGTTTATATCTCATTTTATTAGTTAAAATAAAGTTAAAAAAATAAAATGAGTAAGAAATGGTTAAATAAGTCAAATTAACAAATAAAAAAAAAAGTCTTGTAAATGAAAATTTATAATTTGCAAAAGGTTGTACTTTCATTAAATTGATAAAAGTAAAAAAAACTCGCAACTCCGTGAAACCGGACTTTTTTTGGATGGAGGCATGAAATAATAAAAAATGCATGCAAATGCTATCGGAATGATCGTCTAGATAAATTTAAAAGTATGCATACATGATGTGTATCACTAATTTATCACATAATTAAAAGAATAAGAAATTGTAGAAAAAGAACCCAAAAAATACAAAACATTTTTCATAAGATGATTAAAAAAAAGAAAAGAAAAATCCATAAATCACTAGAAAACACAAAAAAAATCTGGGAAACGAAAAAGAATTTCCAAAAGGAAAAATTCAAGAAAAAAAAAATACTAGAAAATGTGGAAAGTACTCCCAATTTTTTTCCCAACAGTAGAAAGAAAATCCAGTAAAAAAAAATAATTCCTGTAAAATAAAAAAAATTGTCAATCCTTTTATTTTTCTTCTTCTTTTCAAATTAAGGTTTTTCTTCTCACCTTTTCTAGATTTCTTTTTTTTCTTTATTTTTTATTTGTTGGATGATTTTTAGGAATTTTCATAATCATTATTATTTATTTTGATATGTATAAAGTATGCTAATTTTTCATTTGAATTATGTGAGGATTTTATATTCATTTTTATTGATGTAAATTCATTTATTTTAATTATACATGTCAACATTTAGTTATAAAATGTTTGTTAGAAATTGAAAATTAAAGAACACAAAAGCAAGAAATTATTGTAATTAACTGAAAAGGAAAGAGAAAGGTGAAAAGCAAAACAAAAAAATAAATAAAATGGAACATAGTAGTTGAAATGAAGGTTGAAAAGTTAGTAGGTTAACTTTGGTGACCTGTTTAGCAAGTTGCAAGTAACTTAATTCAAGGGTCAAGATTAAAAGAAAAAGATCTAATGGTTATTGTCTATGGTTGTATTAATATCATGGTTGCATAGTAGAGAGACCCGTAAGTTAAATATCAAGTAGTATTTTCAATTGATACAATCTACAAATTATGACTTTTAGGGTTTTATTTAGGCTGATTTGAAATTTCAAGTATAGTCATATCTTGAGTGTACAACATTTCGAAGTGAATTTTAAGAACCTAAATAAATACAAATTGTCATATTCACTATAATTTCTCAAACTCAAAATAAATATTCCAACTCATTAACATATATTGAAGTGAAACAATAAGTTTTAGGGTCCTTCTACTATACAACCATTATATTAATACAACCATAGATAATAACCATTAGATCCCCTTCTTTTAATCTTGACCCTTAAATGAAATTACTTGCAACCTGCTAAATTGGTCACCATATTCCAATTATTAAATTCACAACATGTTATATTTAACTATATATGTCCCTTTTTATTTTTATTTATTTTTACTTTTCAATTTTCTTTCATACTTGATGTTGCTTTGGCTCCTCGTTGCTCAATCTTCATTTTTTTTTTAATTATTTTCTTTTCCCTAGCCATCATTTTATAACTAAAATTTGATATGATATTTATGTAGATACAAATTGTAAATGACATTAGCATATATAAAAAAAATCACACAAATGAAAATAAGAATGATTTATTCACAAACTTTAAATAAAAAATTAGCACAAATTATATAAATAAAATAATTGTATTAACAAATTTTTTAGTGATTATAAAAATTCCTAGAAAATATCCAGCAAAAGAATTCCAAGAAAAAAAGAGAATGCAGAATTCCAAAAAAAATTAGAAGATATTGGGAAGAAAAAGAAGAAAAAAAAAAAAGGGAAACGGCTGTTTTTATAATTTTTTTCTAGCAATTTTCTTTTTATTGTCTAGATTTTACCCTTTTTTATTTAAAAATGAAAAAGTTATTTGTGTTTATAAAAAATAAAAGAAAGTTATGAAATTACCAAAAATAAAATTAAAAAAAGTTACCAATTATATAGTGTAATTTTTTGGAGGAAAAGTTAGAATGACATTAATACCCTCATTTTACTTATATATATATATAGATAGCAAAAACTTGTATGTGACCGTCACACGGCGTGACGGGCAAAAAGTATTATTTTTTGTAGTAAAAGTAACACGTGTATCTGTAAAAATATCACTTTTTTTTTTTAACAAAAAAAAGTATCACTTCTATCTGTAAAAGTATCACTTTAGCAAAAGTATCATTTTTATCTGTAAAAGTATCAATATTTCCTGTAAAAGTGTATTCCGTCACACGTGAGACCGTCACATACAAGACTCACTCTATATATATATAGATTCTTCTATACATTTTAATTGTTAATAGGCATGTTAATTTACGAGTTATTATTATTGTTATTGTTGTTGTTGTTATAGTTTAGGAAGAAAGATAATTGATAAGAAAAAATGTCGATTGTATCAACAATATTCCGTAGAATTGTGAAAAGCACGTTAATTTCAATTTGATGAATTTATACATATTTAGATGAGAATCATTTTCTAATAAAATATAACTTAGTCCAATACTTATCCACACATACGAAATCTCTTGGCTTTGATATTTGAAAAAACCTAAACATTGACTCATTTAGAGGAATAAAATGTACTAAGTATATTGCATAACTTATTTCTATTTATAATTATTTCGGTATTTTATGTATTTTCTTCAAACAAAGTAAAGAATAGTAAAGTTCTTCTTTACCGTTGCTACACGGGGCATGATAGCTTATGAGTTGTTATTATATATATTAATATTGATATTATATTATTTGAGGAAGTAATTTAGGAGAAATTTTAGTTTAATAAAAACTAAGAATGTGAATTATGTAGACTTACTTTTAAAATATAGAGATCTCGTAATTTGTTTGTTAAAGAATACATTAATTTTAAATGTACAATCTTAAAATGTAGATAATTTTACTTTACATATTTCATACGAGAATCATTTTTTAACAACATTTGAAATAAAAACAGATAAAGATAGGTTAAATGAGATTTTTCTTTTAATTTTTTCAAACTGAAAAAATATTAATAAAAAAGAAAAGACAAATTAGTATAAAGGTAAAAAAAAAATTCAGCATTTTGACATATGAAAAGAAGAGGGGCAAGTGGGATTTATCTTACTAAATAAATGAATAAAATATTATTTATTGTATTATATTTTAATGTGACTGATCCCCTTCCTCGCTCCCCTTATATATTTAATATTTGTATATCAAGTCATGTTCTTATGCATTTTCTTGATTGGTATTTATTATTTAGTCAACTAATAGTAATCATATAGTAGGGCTTTTTTTTTTTTTTTTTTGGTTAATTGGCAAGATTTAAATTTGAGAAGTTATGAGTTTTTGCAATTGTTTTTTCAATGATTTTCCAGTTTATATCTTGAGAAAAGTAGTTTTGGTTGTTTGAGAAAATATCTTTAAATTTAACAAAAGTGTTTCTGGTCAAATATTAAGACTATTTAAAGGGATTTAGGGGGTGTTTCAGTTTGTTTTTCATAAGTACTTTTCAACTTATAACTTGATAAATCCTATTTTGTAATATTTGCAAAACCAACTACTGTTTAAAAAAAATGCTTACAAGGTAAAAGATAAAGGCAGAATTTTAATATTTTTCTCTACTGAATGATAAATCTGTAATGATATGATATCTTTTGAAAGACATAAGTGATTTTGTACCAAAAACCTTCAACTTTTACTTTTTGTTAGAAGTCATTTTTTTCTCAAACACTACCTACTTTGTATCATATTTAATTATATGATTTATTTTATATAAAGTAAGTAATATTAAATTCATTCATAATGTGCGAGAAACTTATATTTACATTATTTATCATTTTATTTATTTTTTATCCTATATTTTAAAAAAAATATTTTATTAGGATAAAACGATCACATATTTAAATATTAGATTATTTTCTACTTAGGTTTATTAATAGTTTTACGTTTTAAATAAACTTTCATGCACCGCACGAGAATATTACTAGTTTTAGTAAAAAGATAAAAAGGAAAGGAAAATGATATACTTGATCATCCTTGCGGTAAATTTTATCTTACTCAAATAGGTCGCGCCTACTTAAACAATCCACTATATACTTGAAAATTGTTCGAAGATAAAAAAAAAAAAAAAAATTATGTAATTTTATACACTTTTCAAATGTATAATGGATCATTAACTCGGCCTACTATCCTAAGAATCATAGAATTAGCCAATCCTTGCAACCTTTCTCGACCACTATTTTCTCATTCTAGAAAAATATATAATAAAACAGTGTCTTTTCAGCACCTTTTTGATAAGGATGTAACAAAGAAATCAATACCAGGCTACTAGTCAATGCGATTTGTTATTGAGAAAGACTTGGATGCATAAGATGCACAATATCGTTATTGTACATCCTAAAATCCAAAAAAATTCCTTAAACTCTAAATACTAAAAACCTAAAAACCCGAAAACCCCCGGTCAAGAAATTTGAATATTGATATTGCGTTCAAACAGAAAAGAGTATTTATTTAGCACTTTGATTGAAAAGCTATGAAAAGTCACTCAGAATATTTTTACAATGATAGGGATGTCATCAAAAATAGAAAGGGTGAAGAAATTTCCAGCACGTGCAGAAGCAAATGAAAAGTCACCCAAGAAATTTGTAGAGGTATTTTTATAAATGGCCTAGTTAAAGTATGACTTATCAAGAATAACTTTACTTATTATAAACAATAAAAAATAATCTCTTTTTTAAACAACTCATGTTCTGACCTATTAAATAACCTAGTTGTTTAAACAATTACCTGGTTGTTTACCGAGTTGTGTAAACATGAATTGTTTAAACAACTAGGTTATTCGATTAAAAAAGAACTCCAGTATTTAAACAACCTGGTTATTTAAACACAAAACAACTATGTTGTTTTAAACAACTCAGTCGTTTTTTATACAAATCTGTCATATTGTTTGCACAACTTGAAGAATGAAATAGAAAACTATCATATAAGTATATAATCACAACTTTAAATCTTAAAAAAAAAACATAATGTATGAAAGAAAATAAGAACGAACACCCACCTGCAAAAATAATTCGAACATGAATAATGATGGAGTTATGAAAGTAAAGAAGAAGTTAAATGGAGATTTGAGAGAGCTGAGAGAAAGTAAAAAGAGAAGAGAAAATAGTGAACACATAGGAGGAAGAATGAGGGGAAAATCAATTCTCTTTCAAATTTAAATTTCAAACTTTGAAAATATATATATATTTTTTAAAATTAAGTCAAACATGAGGAAGATCATATTTTATTATAAGTCGGATTATTCGGTCATATTTAATATATACCACGAAATTTGTATGCCTTTCAACATAGTTGAAAATTACCACCCATCACGGATCTTCATAATGCCTTCTAATTTCTGTACAAGTCTATAAATTGCTCACCTGAATAATAACATGTATGAAATATATAAAATTATAAAAAGAGTGAACACTTTTAGAAGAGGCAATATTCTATTCCAAAAATTAATCTTGGTTTTACCTCAAGCACGAGATACATAGATATTATGTAGGGATAAATTTATTATACACAGTAGATCTTAAAAATGGATTATACATAACCACTCGTATTAGAATATATAAGGTTGTGTTTGGATGAAAGGATTTGAAAAGTAGATAATTTGATTTTTAATTTTTTGTATTTGGAAATCCATTTATTTCAATTTCCTTTATTTGAATGTTTAAATTCAAATCAGTGGATATGAATTGTTTAAACTTTTCATTTTTCAGTTTTTTTATAACATTTTTGAAAGGATTATCCCCTACCTATAAAAGTGTGGGTGTTTCTTACAAAATAATGTATGGACAAAAATATCCCTATATCTATAATTATAAGTTAAGGTTAAATAAGTAAATTGTTATATAATTAAGTTGCACTAATTAATTCCAATTCCAAGACAATAATGGTGGAAATATAACCTGTATCAATTGATATTATAAAACCCTCATAAAAACAAAAACAAAAACAAAAGGAATTACCTATAAATTTATATTTAAGTTCTTATTACATGTCGTAATATGATATATTTATATTTATTAGTATTAGGTTAGTTTGGATTTTTGAAAATGAGATTTTAAGTGGGTGTTATTATATTCAATTTAAGTTTATTTGGTTGTTTTCTAGATTAAGTTTATAGAGTAACACCTTTCAATTTTTATGAAATTATTTTCCAAATCATTGATGCAGGCAGGTATTGTAATTTTCACGACCAATAACTTTTGCACTTCAAATTATGTTTGAATCATGTAACCTTCTCCTAATTAATTAAATGAGAAATGTGATATTTCACCTTTAAACTGGATGGTTAAGATGCCTATCAGAACAAATCCTGAATAAGAATTGAAATATATTAAGAAGGGTAAATGAGAGTTCAATAATTTTGATTTATAACTTAACTGTTTTTAATAAATTAAATAAAGTTAATTCCATATTAAATTATATCATAAGAGTTTGCTAACCGTATATCTATCATAAGCATATACTTAGTTGATGTGATTTATTTTTATTAGTTTAAGCCAAGGATTCTGAAAAATTTAACATTTTTACTTTTTCAATTTTAACGATGCAAGTAAAAACTATATAATTTTAGAGAAAATTAATAATAATTTTATTGATGAATCTTCAAGCTAATAAAGTGAGTTACAATAACATAGGTGGTAAGAAATATTTGTAGTAATTATTATTTTAATTGTGCCATATCTTTTAGATGAAAAGTTTGAAAGGGAGTAAGCACTTATGTAAGAATTTATTTGATATTATTTTCATCATTTTTAAGTTAAGGATTATCGATATTTCATATATATATATATATGGTTTTTAATTAACTATGGATGTATATATTTCAATTCTCTAGGGAAGATAAGAAGAATTATAAATTAATGAAGAGATTTTATAATTAATATATTTAATATTGGTGTTTAATAAAATTATAAGCAAACATGACAAACATTTTAATGTACTAAATTATTGTTTCCTTTTTTTGTTGGATAATTTAATTTAATTACTTAGTTGAGTCATGCCTTATTCTGGAAAGTTTAATAAGAGTTTCATGTGATGGAAAAAAGTAAAAGGAACATTGTGTCTGATTTTAAATAAATCTAAACGAAATATATATATAGGATGAAAAGTTCACTTCAAAAACGAATTACATATTTGCAAAGAAAGGGGAAGGAGAAACACCAAAAATAATTTTGTTATTAGTCAAAGAAAAGGTAAAAAAAATCATAATAGAAATAAGTAGGTCTCCAAGAACCATTCAAGAATTTTAGAAGGTCTTTAGTTTGAACAAACAAAATTAATCACTTAAAATTATTACATAAATATATATCTTTGTGACTTATTAACTTTGATATCTAAATTAATTGGGTTGAAACTCAAAATATAAAGTCCACTAACTTTTTGGTTACATACATTTAGCAATTTTTATTAGAAAACATTGATATTCCACCTACGATAGAATTAAAAGAAAATATCGAAGAAAGCATAAATAAGCGCTTACACATATAGTGTGATAATAAATCACACAAAGAACTATTTTGTGTTGATGGAAAAAAAAAGGGTACCGAAAGTATTCTAAGTATATTTAATCATCTAATTAATTCTTTAGTCATGGAACTCCATGAATTTTTCTAGCCTATTTAATCAAAGCATTAAAAAATATATAATTTTGAAATTCATGTGTATAATGGACAACGCAGTGAACATAGAAAACTAGAAGTCTAAGAAAAAATAAAAATAAAAGAGAACAAAAAATGTCACGCATACACAGAAATAAGACCATTTACACAGCATGGTCATTTATCAAGGAAAAAATTCTTTAGTTTTGTTGTTTTTTAAAACAAAATGTCCCTGATTATAAATCAATCTAAACTAAAGAAATATACTCTCTCCATTCACAAACAAATCATTTTAAACTTTCAAGTGGAATTTAAGAAATTATGGGATAGACAACAATACCCCTCCAATTTTCTCTCCATCATTTTCTTTATTACCATAAATTTCTCAAAACTTTCTTTATTTAATATTATAAATATTTGAATGGAAATTTTCCTAGATCTAAGGACAATTTTGGAATAAATATGCGAAAAATTCTAGAATGACACTCTTTTGTGAAAAAAATGATTTTCCTCTAATGACACTTATTTGTGAACAGATGGAGTATATATCTGTATATATATATATATATATATATATATATATATATGTATATATATATATATATTCAAAATACATATGAAAATAAAGATATAATAAATTAAAGGAGCTTCATGTAATTAATTTAAAAGATAAAGGAATATTGGGAACAAAAATTATTATGATTATTAATTATGGTTTTACAGCATATATCTTTAGGATAAAAAGTATACTTAAAAAATTATTTTTAAATTTGCAAAGAAAGAGGAAGAAGAACAAAAAAAAATGGAGTAGTTTTTTATTACTCTAAAAAAAGGTGAAAATTTACAAAATAGAAATAAGCAGGTTTATAAGTAAATATTAGAACGTCTTTAGTTTAAGTAACTAAAAATTAATCAAGTAGGAGATAAATATGCATATTTGTGGCTTATTAGCTCCGACATCTAAAAATTATTTGGTGAAACTCAAAATTAGTCCTCTAACTATAAAGCTTAGTAACTTTTTGATTCTGTACATTTAACCATTTTTACTAGAAATCATTGACAACATCCAAATATAGAATATTTTAAAAAACAATGAAAATCCAAGATAACATAAAATACGAGCTTACGTATATAATGCGATAATAGATCAAGCAAAACCTCTTTTGTATTAATACGAAAAAATAGAACCGAAAGTATTCTTATTATATTTAATCATTTAATTAAATCTTTTAATCATAGTACACCAAGAGTTGTTTTAGAAAGTTCTAAAAATATAATTATGAAAATTCATGTATACCATATGCAACACAATGAGCTTTACGACCTAGAAGTCTAAATTAAAAACAAAAACAAAAAGAATAAAATTTATAATAATCCACGCAAACACAATTATAAGACCTTACATGTTGCACGATCATAAACCAAGCAAAAACTTTTTAAGTGTTTATATTTTTTTCTATAATTAATATATATATATATATGTATGTATATATATTCTAATTCTTAGTTTATTTAATTATCTGTTATTTCTTTTTTTATAGTGCACCTTAATTTATTTAGTCAATTTAATTTAATTAAATTATTATATATTTGTTTTTATATATTCACGTGTATCACGTGCAGCGCACGTGAGACTTTACTAGTACTAATAAAAGTGCATGTAGTGTGTGTGCGCGTGTGAAATGTGTAATGTGTTGTGTTTATGTGTGAAATGTGTGTGATAATGTGACTATACATACATGAAAGATATGATGAATTTATAAATGACTATGTTATTAGATGAATTTGAAATACATCCAAAAGGAACTAGAAATTTAGGAGGGATTTAAAATTCCTTGATTTGATTTTTTTTGCCAAACAAATTGGGTGAATTTGATGATGAATTTCCAAATTCACCCCTCAAATCCCTCCATCCAAATGGACAGTAAATGTAGATAAGGTCACAAATTGATATATTCAGATTTTTTTATGAAGGTTAGTTAGCACTCCCGGTTCACCTTAAGTTTCAACACAGTATCACTGTTTAACTTCTTAAGATCTTGCAAAGTGAAATGCTTTGGACAGGCAGGGATGCGAATATCGTGCTTCAGCATCTTTTAGTGCCCAAGCCCCAGATTATTTACCAATACATTGCTTTTGAATCTGCTGTTTATACAGATTTTCATCACCTAATTACATTGAAATGATGTACAAGAACTGAATATCAAAGCCAGTGAGCCACAAGAATATCTATCAATTTCCTGAACCAAAGCAATTCGACAATTCGGTCCCAAGGAAACATTACATTAATATGTCAGATGTCATCATCTCGCCTCCAAATCAGTGATGGTGACTGTATTCTCTGACCTAATACTTGGCGACCAACAACTACTTGCAGGGCTGCAACTTCTTTCCATAAAATATCCAGGCTCTTTAGGTTCAGGCAAAACTGCTCCATCAGTTCCTAACATGAAAAGCACCGACGACATCATCGGCCTATCTTCTGTGAATTTCTGAACACATAATAACCCAACTTGTATACATTTCTTCACTTGAGATTTGATAAAAGTATTGTCCAAACATCCATCCATCAGCTCCAGCATCTTGTTCTCTTTCCACAGCAGCCATGCCTGCAAAATTACCATAAAGTTATGTTTGCTGAATTTTCTCAACACTTCTTCACATGACAACTATCAAGGAAGAGTACATGGCCAAGGAGACTATGATAATGATCGCAATGTTCGAATCCTCTGTTCTTTTTTCCACTAATTATCTCCAGCAATACCACCCCAAGACTAAAGACGTCAGACTTCTCCGAGAATTTCCCATCTATCACGTATTCTGGAGCCATATAGCCACTGCACAAAATAACTGGTTATAAGGCCACCACAGAAAATGACAGGATGCTTTGTTGAGGTAAAAGCAATCTTACTGTGTGCCAATTACTCTTTGCGTTCTAGCAATAGATTGATGCTCTTCAAAGATTCTAGCTAAGCCAAAATCTGAAATTTTTGGATTAAAATTTCCGTCTAGTAAAATGTTGCTTGTTTTGAAATCCCTATGAATGACCCTTAGTCTGGAATCATGATGGAGGTATAGCAGTCCCCTTGAAATTCCCATGATAATGTCAAAGCGCATAGGCCATGTCAATACCGCCCTCCGATTGTCATCTGCACATTATAGAATATGTTGTGCATTAAAATAAAGGGCTCAATCTCTTTGAGATTGCGTAGACTGAAACAACCTGGGTTTCTCAAACAGAAGACCAAGAAATAGTTAATCACAGGCTATACCAAAAACAAAATAATCCAAGCTTTTATTCTGCATGAATTCATAGATTAGTATCCTTTCCTCGCCTTCGATGCAACATCCAAATAGTTTGACGAGGTTCTTGTGTTGAAGTTTGGCAATAGAGATAATTTCATTTTTGAACTCTTCAAGACCCTGTCCCGAAGTTCTTGATAGCCTTTTAACTGCTATTTCTTCTTTAGCTGACAACATACCCTGTTGATGTGTGTGTGTAGGTAAGAAGCATTAAGTCATGATTTTATAAACCTTAAGGATTTCAAGAAGTATGTTACCTTGTAAACAACACCAAAACCTCCTTGACCGATCATGTTTTCCCTGGAGAAGTTATTTGTTGCTGCCACAATTGTTGCCATCTTGAATAAAGGTAACTCAATATCTTCATGTTTCGTCTCTGCATTTATCAAAGGGAAAAATTAATAAATAATAATATTGATGATGATCATGATGCCTCACAGTCTGGTTGAGTTCATGTTTTCAGTGTGCATGATATCATTAGCAGTCTACTACAAACTCAGGATTATAACCTGGCCTCTTTTTTCTTGCCATGAGAAGTACACTTCCGTTGATTAAGCCTGAGACAAGAACTCCAGAAGCGATTGACAGAAGTATTAACATTATAGACTTTTTCTTCTCCTTCTTCTCCAAACTTGAGCTAGGAGCTGCAGGCAAAAGAGGCGTAGGCAGTACATAAGTGCGTGCCGAGAATATCATTTGGCGTTTGTTCCTCTTTCACAGACTATTAATTCATGCACGATATGTCTACACTGGTTCAAATACAGATTGCAAGGCTAAAAACATACTATTAACCAAAATACGATAAAACAGATAGAGGTATAGAAGTTGTCATGAATAAACTTACCTAGTTCTGAAATTGGCAACCTGATATAGATGTTTTGCTTGCTGTCCGCTGCAGCAATTTGTCTTATATCAACGAGATCCCCAAACCAGATCACGCAACCACTCCCTCCATTGGTTATGTATGGATTAGCATATGCAGTGCAGTTACAGTTTTTGAGGCACTGGGCTTTGCATTCATCGAGGCTCATGCTAGCATTTATCCAAAAATTATACATATCAGGGTATTTTACGCTTCTAACTTCTAGAAACCCATCTCCACCCTCACAATTCAATGGTGCTATTCTAGTGCATCCACCGGACCAATCTTGAACTTCCCAGTCTTTTTGAACATTAGGGGCAAATCCCTCTAAACACTCACATCTATTTGGCTTGTCAATTCTGCAAATAGAATTCGGACCACACACACCATAATGGTCGCATTGATCACTTGGAAATGTGTGCACAAGATTCCACTTATCTTTTCTTGCATTCATGGTATGGCATTGGAGTGAACCAGATGTGTCTAGTATTGATCTCGTATAAACTGAGCTCTCATAAGGCCTTGATGCAGATACCAACCTCCCATCTTTGAAAACAAATATAGGTTTAAAAATGGCACTGGGAAAGTGTGGAAATCCATTGAAGTAAAGACCGTTCCACTTTCCACTCCGAAATGTTTTCTTTTTCCCTCTAAGAGTCACCACCTCAGGCAAACCTAGGTTGTCAATCTTGTGAACAAAATCTCCAGGGGATGGATCATCAGGACTTCTCCATGATTTCAGGTACTTCTCTACTCCAGCATCAATGTCATCTACCATTTTTGCTTCTGTTAAAGTGGTGTCGGTTGGGTAATCAAAGCTCTGCCAAATGTAGACTTCCTTCGTCTCGTTTACAATAACCAGGTTTCCACTATCCAGAAGCTGCAAAACCGGATTTGACACCACCTCTGATGATGAATTCAGCGACCAAATAACGCTTCCACCTCCGCTTATAACAAGGCTTCCATTTCCGGAAATCGCAAAAAGTACACCTTGTGATTCAGTAATCGGATTGATTCTATTTGCAACCCAGACTACAATCTCCGGTGTGCTCTTGTACCATATCCCTAGGAATCGATTTGGGGACTTTCCAGGAGAGAAAAATCCCATCTCAAAAACTCCACTCTGAGAAATCAAAGTCTCCCCGATAGCAATCGTTTGGTTTGGACAAAGTTTATGGATTCCAACTGACGCGATGGTGTGAAACAGTGCGCACAAAATTGCAGTGAAGAGGAAACGCGCCATTTTCAAAATAGTTGTAACAGATTTTACACAAGTGATTCGAGAACGAGCAGAGAAGGTAAAACATAAAAATGAACTAAATTAAACTGTTGATAGATCTAGCAAGTGGATTTACAGCGTTAGCATCGATTCATAACCATTCGAATGGATCGAAGTGGTACCTTAACATGTAATTGCAGAAGAACTGGAGAGAGGAGAAAATTTGGAAGGAATTTAAAGAGAGAATGAAAAAATGAAATAGTGAATACACCGGACTATAGGAAATAAGCTTAAAGCCAAGAAGTTGCTGCTTAATCCCAACTGTCGTACCTAACACGTAGTATATCTGTAAAAGCATTTTTTTCACTTTTTATTATGGTAAACGTATAAATCAGATTTGTTTTATCGAATTTTTTAATATAATTTTTTCAAATTAATTATTATATTTAAATTAAATATTTATTTTGTGTTTGTCGTTATCTATTCATCTAATATAATAAAATAAATTTTAATTATCATTATTTAGTGAGACCCATTATTTACTACTATTATAATAAAATACTATTATCTAACCATATTATTTAATAATTAATTACATCTATTTAAACATTAATCACATTTATCAAATTATATTAATCATATCCAATAAAATTCGTAAATAACGCTAAAAACATTAAAAACTAAAAATTAGAGATGAAAATATAAAAATCATTACCAAGTGAATGCATCGGAGTTTAAGATATTTTCATGAATGCGATATATATTTTTTTTTATCAAAAGTTTCTATTTTTGTCCTTAGGGTCAACTGGTCAAGTGATTTGACTAAGCATGGGTGGTTAAGTGAAATCAATTTCCACGTGGAGGCAGAGGTATCATAGAGTTCAAGAAAATTTGGGGTTGTAAATTATTCGTGTTAAGTTTTATCTTCATGGCTATAAAGATTAATTTGAAGTTATTTATTACTTCCTCCGTTTGGCTCAATTTTACACCTTTTTCTTTTTAGTCCGTCCCATTTAGTTTTGCACACCCTTAAAAAGGAAATTTCTCTTACAATCTTCACCCTCAAAATCTCCATTCTCAATCTTCACCTTTAAAAAAATCAATCAAAAGCAAAAAAACAGTTTTTTCTTAATATATGTGCCCGTCCCTACGTGCAAAATTGAGCGGGACGGAGGAGTAATTTTATTAGCTTAAAAACCTCAACTTAAATACGAAGTAATAGAAATACAATTATTCCGGTCGATCTGATAAGTCTTATTAATAGTTACATACATCTTTTCTTATTTGTAGATCCACTATACCTATTATTAATATTGATATTTTTGTAAAAAGTGCAACACAAACTTACACATTTAAATATGTAGTCTATTCCATTGTTAATCTATATTCACATAATAGATAAATAAAAGTTATAAAAATACAAAAATAAAAAATAAAGTCAAGAAAAGAAATCAGAAAAAGCCACTTCTAAGATCAAGAACAGTAGACATAATCATTAAGGGTATGTTTGTTTATAAGACATGAAAAAAGAAAAGTGATTAACCTCATTTACCGCGACGACCCAATTCAAATATACAGATAAGGTGGAAACTTCTAGGAAAAAACTTCGAATTGGGAGGACGATTTTCTCCATCAAAAGATTCTCGGGAGCCATGTCTAATTGATGTTGGCAGCAAGGAGTTCGGAGTAGGTTCTTCCTGTGAAGACCCAGGCGGAGTGTTTAACGTGTTAGTTGGGCCTCCATCAATCAGACTTTCGAAGAAGGAGCTCCTGGATGAGAGCTTTACAACCATGCATTAAAATTTGTTCAGGAATATAAGAGATATTTTCTCCGTCCCGAATGAATTTGATAAGTGGACACATATTAAGAAAAAGTTATTTTTTGGTTATGTTGACTTTTCAAATTTATTTTTTTACTTTATTTGATAAATAAATATGTATTGTAAGGTATAATTTGTGAATTATTATTTTTTAAATATATAAATTAATTAGGACGCACTAAAATAAAAAGTGTGCAAGTTTATTTAATACGAAAGAGTATTACATATTGGAAAAGTCGATTGCCGTCGCTTTCAATATTACTGTCACTTTCATATTACCAAAGCTTCTCCAGTGTGAGGGAGAAAATGAAAAGAAGGCTTTGACTGTTTGACCCTTTTATATGGATGGATATTTTATTTCAATTGAATATTATGTTGTCAAGATCATGAACTAATAATGTTTCGAAAATTCTACATACTTGAACAATATTTGAATAAATTTGAAGGCCAAATATTCAATATTTATGTAATTTTAACTTTTCCGTTTAAATCTTTATATCATAATTAGTAACTGTTCTGTTACTTTGTTCTCCATCCTAAAAATTTTGTCTAACTCCAACTATATTCCGTTTAGACGTTAATTGGTCCTCGACCGACTATATTTTTTCGCACAACTCCGTTTAGACCCGATTAATCTCGCCTGATCCCCAATTAGACCCTAGTCGGCCGTCCAACTAGGGTCTAACGTCTTTTAGAACGCTGCTTTTGTTAAGTTGATAATTTTCTTTCAATTTTTTAAAATGCAAATTAGAACGCTGTTTTTATTATATATTTCATAATTATTTTTAATTATTTATAATTATAATTGGAAAATTATTTTGATAAATTAGAATATATATATATATATATATATATATATATATGTATGTATATGTATAAGCCACAATAGAGACAATAATGTAATTAATACTTTTCAGCCTAAAATTTTGAACTATAATTGGTAAAGTGTTGTTACACTTGGCAAGAAACAAAATTTACTTTACTTTTTAAAGTCGCAAATAGTTTTTCTCTAATCTATTTATTATGTATAATAAATCAAATTAATCCTCTTTTGACGATGTTTGATCTGACATCCATATCACAGATACTATAATAAGTCCGTTGATTATTTGAGTTAGATTTTATAGTTAATAGTGGATTGTACTATGTAGTATTAGTTCGAAATACAACTAAAATCATCAAATAATTATCTTATAGAAATTATTTTATTTGACTATTTCATTAAAACCACAACTAATCAAATTATTTTATTTGACATGATTCTTCTCAAAATTTATTCATTTATTACGTTGAGAGAAAAATCAGTGTATACATAATTGAACGCGTAAATTAGTAATTTAAAAGCAAAATTTAATACTTGGTAAAAATCATTTATTAAATTAGTAAATTTGTTATATCACAAATTTTTATTCGATTAATCACAGGCCTATGACTTTATATATATATATATATATATATATATATATTTATTTATTTATTTATGAATGATAATTAATCTGGATTTTATATTTATTAATATTATTTTTTGTAAACAATTACACTTTCCAACATAAACTATGACACACATTGCAATCTAAACTTTTTTTAATAAGTAAAATCAATCAACCTGGATTATATGTTTTTTTTTTGGACTTTGCAACCTAAACAATAATTTGTCACATTAATCAATCTCAACTATGATCTTTTTCCACATTTTGAAACCAAAGAAATTTATTTTTTACATTAATTAAATATGTATCCTTAAATAAATCTATTATTTACAATATCAATATATATTATTTGGAAAATTTCAGCATATATATGAAACACTAAGAAATATTGAGAAACTCATATAATTTATTTTTCTATGTATGAATAATTTTTGGATTTATTTTGCTAATTTAATATAATTAAAGTCACCAAGTAAAGAATTAAAATATGTAGATGAGACTTTTTTTTTTCAGTTAAATAGTTATAGTTAGAATTTGAAACTTTATTTAGATAAACTAAAATATTTAAAATAAAATGAAAAAAAAAAGGAAAACTATTTTATTAAAATAGTATACACGTTATTTATTTAATAATATAAGTTGTTGTTTAAATATTTTTGTTTGTTTGAACGTTAATAATTAATTAAGTTATTTGTGTGTGCAAATAGGTCAACAATGGTACAAATACACTAAACATGTGTTTAGTCGTGGGCACCTGGTTTCGGGAACCGGAACCGAAACCGCAACCGGTATATTTGTGGTTCGGGGGATCATGGAATCGCCAGTTCCATATATATTTTCTATTTTTTTTTTTAAAAAGTTCAAACTGGGACACGTGGCGGCATCTGCTTAAGTGTCTGTTTGGAACGGACGGACCATATATACTATCCGTTGCCATAAATCGGCGGTCTAAACCGGGAGAACCGCTGGTTCGATCGCCAGCTTTTTTTTTTTTTTTAAAATGAATGGCCAGGACCTTTTGGTCGTTAAAATCAACGGCCCAGATCTACTGGCCATTGAAAAAAAAGTGGGCTCCGCATGTTTGGGGGGGTGGGGGGGTTGTAGATGTAGTTTTTGTTTTTATTTTTTGAATTTTTTAATTCCAATACCCCTATAAATACATCCTACTTCAACCCAATTCCTCAATTTCTCAATCTGTCTCAATTTTCTAGCTATTTACAAATTTAAGTGTTCAAAATAATCTCTAGTTCTACCTAAAAAATATCTAGTTCTTCAAGTTTTTCAATTTTATTTTTCAACTACCATCTTTGTTCTTTCATATAAAAGAAAATGGCAAATAGAAGGGAAGGGTCTTCAAGTTCTTCATCCCGCAATGTTATCAACAAGGGCAAGAGTCACATGCCGGAGGAGTATTCTCCACTTCCGCCACTTCCTCCTCCTCCAACTATCTTCGACCTCAATGATGATGACGATGAGATTCCAATTGATTTGGATGCCGATTATATTGCCGCTTGCCTAGGTAAATTTAATTTTTGAGCAATTTTTATTTTTTTTAGTTTAGTTGTATTATTAATTATTTTATAGGAGTACTATTAATTAGTGAATTTCTATTAGTAAAATACTAATATTATCTTATAATCTCTATTAGTAAAATACTAGTAACATAGTTATTCAATTTTACTTTTTGCAATCATGTTACTAGCTTTAATGTATTCTAATGTTTTATTGAATTTGAATTTATTTAGGAGAAAACACCGCAAGTGTACAGTTCTAAAGTAGCTAGCGGCAACAAGGTCGATCCCACAAATACTGTATTGTGTAAACTCAGTACCCTAATTATAATGCTTCAACTCTATTTAGACTTTCGAATAAATGAATGGATTTGATATTTTTTAAACCTAATTTCATATAAATAATTAAATATCGAACAGTTGCTTGGAAAACAAGTAATCAAATAATAGGATAGAATCAGATGGATAAAGATGTATTTTAGGGCATAAATTTCAATTATGAACTCCTATGTAAAATTAAGTTTTAATTACAAAAAAAAATCACGACCTTTGATCCAATTTTCAATTGCAACATGACTTTTAAAACTTATCAATGTTGGTCACCAACTATAACTTTTCTTCAATTACAACATCGGCTAATTTTTTTAACATCTGATTGTGTTGACACACCACCATTAGATGCACATGGACAAGACCATCATTTACCCATCAATTTCACAATTTGTCATTTTCATTGTCGTTAATCGGTGATTGAAGTTATTATGTCACTTCTTCCACTGTCAATTAACGACAGGAGAATTGACGGATTGTGAAATTGATCGAGGACAAATGAAGATCGTGTCCAGGCGCATCTAATGGTGGTGATGGAGACACAATCAAATGTAAAAGAATTTAGCCGATGTTGTAATTGAAAAAGAATTATAGTTGATGATCAACATTGATAAGTTTTAAAAGTCATGTTGCAATTGAAAATTGGACCAAAGATCGTGATTTTTTTGGTAATTAACCCTAAAATTAACCTAAAACTCTAGACTTTTAAACCAATTATGTTGTTTATAAAACGACACTTATATTGACTAACCCTTCTCGCGAAGCGACTAGATTGTTGATCAATTTGGACTACTCACTCTCTAGAGTTGACCAATCCTAAAGACTCCCAAAAGCCACTACACCAATGCCTACGTAATTATCTCACTCCTCTCGGATAATCAAAGTCAAAACCCAAATCCCTACTTACTATTAAACAAAAATCGCAGGTACACGTGTCAAATATACATAGCACTTCAGCCCTTATTTTTCGGAAAAAACCATGTGTCGTGCTCTTATTCAATTTCGTCAATTTAATTTAATCTTCTCTTTTTCCTGAAACACGTGTAGCTACATTATTTTGCATGTTAATTTGGCTAACTTCTATACTGAAAACCGCTCCGCAAACGGTTTCGCAATATTTCTCTCGGCCATGTTTCCACTCTCTCATCCGATTTCTCTCTCTACATCCCCAACACCGTTCACTCCTCTCTGCAACTTCTCAATTTTTCTCTATCCTTTTTCTCACTCTCTTTCGCCTACCCCGTCCTCTCTCACCAAATGGCCGATACTTGCCCCTTATCTTCCCCCAAACCAGTGGCCGATCAAATTTCTAGGGCTTCAGCCTCCCCTTCATCCGCCTCTCTTACATTTGTCGCTGTAAAAATTATTCTACCAAATTCTCTTTAATGGGAAATCATCCCTGCGCAAATGTGGGTTCAAAAACCGGAGAGATGCAATTCATTAATTTTCTGATGGTGAGAGTGTGTTTCTCGACACTCATTCTCAAGTCCTATTGCTTTGAAATTCTCTCAGTTTGTATCAATCTCTCCCTCTCCACTCGATTTCTGGCAGTTTTGGCAAGAGGTTAGATCTCAGAGCAATAAAGTCATTCGCCTCATCTATTTAATGTACAAGTCAGGGCAGAGTCGACATGAACTTTCAGAGGTATCGATGTGTGATTTCCCAACTTTCTGTTGTAGTGTGTTAGACTATTTGTAAACACAAACGGTAAAACTTATTCATCAACGGTGTTTCCCAAAGAAATTGAAATTGCTTGGTTGGTTTGTTCAATTGAAAATCATTATCTCTTCTTCTTCCTTGCTTCTAATTTAAGTATAGATTAATGGCATTGATTAACAATATAAACAGATTGTATATCAATTATGTAATTAGTTTCAATTTTACCACTGAAAATAAATATTCATTAGTCGTTGTTGTATGAAGCCCTCGACCATTGATTTAGTTTTTCGATTAAAGTTGAATGTGTATATGAAGATGACCTCTTAAATTTAATTTTTATAATGAATTCAATTTCAGTAGAGATCGATTCCGCGGTCAGGCTCATGCACTCGAAACTTCTGCTGATTCATCACTCTCGCCCTCTACCTGGTGCGACTGTCATTTTTCATCTTAATTTCTTCCGTTTTTAGTTTAATACTTTTCTCACTTTTGAACTTCTCCATTGATACGTAAGTTACTGGAGTTTGTGGCAGCATCACTATGAGTGGTCTAATGCTAGAATATTGTAACCTGATTGGAAATAGGAAATTAGGCGTAACCTAATGAAGAACTGATTTTGATTTTGTTCTCTCAATCAGTGAATCAGAGTTTATGTTGGTTTCCAGTTTGAGTTTAGTTTAATAATAATGCGTATTGGTTTTTTGTTTTTTGCCCTGCCAAAACTGATTTTTTTGGGCTTCTCAAATGCATCCATTTGAGAGTTAAGAAAATTGCTAATTCAATTTCCAGAACTGAAGAAACTGAAATTGTAAATTGATTTTGTGCCCTGTTCTCAACCGATATGCTTATTAATCCATCTTCTGGTCTGAGTATATATGTTTTCTTAGAACTATCTGCGTACATAAGTTAATTTGTCTTATGATCAAGAATCTGTTTTAGGACAGGATGAAGAGGGCCTGCATGATGATCTAAAGGAGGATCTCTTCCACTAGATTTACACACACACACATATATATTCACGATTTTATGATATTCTGTATTCGTCCGTCATTCTGGTGGCATATCGTTCCAAACAATTAATCATATTATAATTTGCAGGACTATTCCAAACAAGACTATTCAAGATGCACAATTAATCTAAACAATTCTTTTCATAAATAAAATTTTAACGATACATTTCACTATTATTTGACATATCTAACATAATATTGCAGTTCGATGTTTTAGTCCGTTTGGCTCTCCCAAAACCGACTGAAGAGAGCTCTTTCAGAATTTGGTATGTTCAACATTCAAGTTAAAGCTAATGATAAGGTAACTTTGTACTGTCGCTTACAATGTTCTGAAAATGACAGAAGATGACGCAGTGTTATCTGTACTATGACAAATATCTTGGTACAAAGGTATACACACTGTAAACTCGATTTAACATACAATTTTCTTTCATATAATTCAGCCCTAACTTTGCAAAATGTTACTTTTGAAGGGGCCAAAAGCAAGTTGTCATATTGAACCTATTGAAATTGAAGAAGATGATGACAGCAGTAGACAAACCAAAGGAAAAGAACCGATGCACGAAGAAGACGACGATGCGGAAATGAGAATATAACTGAAGGCATCAATTATATTACAGATGTAGTGTGTTCGAAGAAAAGAAAGAAGATGACTAGATGAGTAAGTAAGTGCAAGTTTTAATTAAGAGTTGTTAGTTGTGTTTCAGTTTACCTTTCTTAGACTACCAGTTTCGATGGTTTAGTAGCTCAGTTATAATGTTTGTTTGTTTTTTTTTTTTTTTGTTTATCAGTTTCTATGTTTATGATTGTAAGGTTACCTACAATAGTACTTGATGCTGATGTTATCCTATTGCTTATGGTTTCACAACTTTTGCATTTTTCAATTTCAATTTATGTTTTCTATGGCTCTCCCTATATTTATGTATGCAAAATTTCATAGGTCAAACAGGTTTTTCAATAATTCCATCTGAAAATTAATCTAATTTAACAGCACTCCTCCATAAACAAAAATGTAGCCAGCACACATTAGCTATAAAAATAGAATTTACTTATCTTATTTTAATTTGAGCTTATTTATTTTGGGATTCTTTTTGTAACTTGAATATGTCTTCTTGCTATGATTCTCTTCACATTATTTCACCTTCTTCATTGTGCTGACTATTCACTTGATAGCCACCACCTCCATAAAAGCATATCTGCTGTATTGATCTTAATATAAAAGCAACAAATTAAAGTTCAGTACTTTATTTTCTTTTTAGGAACTCATACCATGTCTCATTAAATGTAAATGCAAGGCAAACAATACATTTGTATCTCTAATTTATGTTTTACTTATTAAATAATTCTAATGCATTTACTGTGACATGTCAAATCAACTACTTATTTGTTATACTCTCACCGTCTTGGCTTATTTTGCATGATTGACGGGGCATGGATGTTAAAAAAAAATTAATTTTGCTTTTTCTTTAATTGTTTTAAAGGTGAAGATTGAGGATTGAGATTTGAAAAATGAAGATTGTGAGAATTAGTTTCTATTTTAGGGGCATGTAACATAAGCTAGAACGGTCGAAAATAAAAAGTGTGCAAAATAAGTCGGGATGGAGGAAGTACATTATACTTAAATAAATGTTACACCCGTGCATAGCACGGGTGTACAACTAGTATACTTAAAGACAAACATGTTTAGAATAATTAACTAAAGAAAGGAAATAGAAAAGCCCGAATCTTTCTCTTCGATCATCGTCTCGTCACTTCCTTGCTCTTCGATCTAGCGCAAAACTATTCTCTGTTGATGATTGTGTGTTATTTTAGCCATGAAAACCTCTATTAATATGTCTCGGGTCTTGTGGTACGAATTAGAGTCGAATTAGGAGAAAAACACGTATAACTTAACATACACTGATCAACAGATGCGGCCGTTCATCGCGGTTGTTCTTCTGATTGGCCGCATTACCAGACGTAGCCGTTCTCACTAGTCAGTGCTCACAGGTTTAACCAGGCCACTCTTGACGCGGTCAGGGCCAGTTTTACTCTTCTGAACCGTTCCTTGGCCTTTTCATCCGTTTTTGCTCGTTCTTTACTCGTTTCTTCTTTCGACATTGTCCAAATTTCCTTTTTGGCATATATTTACTTATTGTACTCTAAAACACTCACAAAAATGTTAAAACGCTCAATATGAGGAATATTACATATTTCGACCATTTATACATGCAAATGTCATAAAATATCTATCTAAAATAACCTAAAATGCATGTATACACAACGTGTCTCAAAATTCTTCAAACTTAACCGGTTGGTCGTCCCCGAACACCAAAAGAAAATAAACTAAGAGCAACTTGCTTTTAGGGCGATTGAATGATGATTCTAATCTCAGCAAAGTGTTTTCTTAGAATCGACAATAGAAGCTCGAACATTAGTGACATGGTAAGATCTTAACTACTATCGAGACAAGAGACTTATAAATTACGTGATCTTCACCAGTTAAGTGTATAAAATATGGATGTGTTTTCACTCAAATTGGACCACATGCATCGTCTATCATATGCTTGCCTATTGTCTAAATTAGACCTCGTACTTGACATGTGTGGCAACGAATAAAAAAGGTCTTTACTTTGGTTGTAATGTTAACTTAAGGTAAGGTGGGATAATTTGGATATAAGTGACTACTTATTGGACCAATCGAGTTATTTCTAACCGACTATCCCTCAACAATGTTCACTTAATCCTCACTCTTCAAATTTCAGAAAATCACTCAATATGAATTCTTCACCCTTCAAAAGCACTTTTCTATTCACTTTAACAACCAAAACTTCAAATGCCTATCTTATATGAGTACCACATTGGGACTACTAATTTTTCAAAAACTTAAGCATACTTAGGCACTTGCTCATTATTAACCTCTTCTACACGAAACAAAACACATCACGTATTTACCACTTTCTCTTTCTTTTTCTTTTTTAATTTTTTTCTCTTTCATTTTTCTTCTTTTCTACGAAAAAACAAATAGGAGGGGTCATCTTTTCTTTTCTTTTGCCTAATTCACATATCTCTTCATCAAACAATCCCGAGCATGCCACTTCATGTTTTTACCCTATCTACCTTCCAAGCCACCTCTCTCTTACTCAATTAGTCCAATCAACAAGCCAAAGGCTAAAAGAAATGTATAGGCTTGTAATATTCGGCTATGAAAAACAAAACTTAAAGCTCAAAGTGGCTAACTAGAGATTTTTCAAGTTTTGGTAAAAAAGATTATTTTTAAGGCTAAAAACAGGCTTATAAGAAAAGAATGCCTAATATAATTTTTTAAGTCACAACATGCACTTGACATATTCCTACAAAGATGCAAAGCAAGTTATAGAGACTAAATACATTATGACCAATCAATTCACACCGAAAGAATTAAAAATTACCCAAAAATAAGAGTACTTATAAGACTCAAATCTCACAGGCTCTTTTTTTTTTTTTTTTTTTTTTTATCATGAATATAACCCAAGCTCAATTTTGTCTCGGTTAAGCCTATCATGCTCTTCTAAGTGTCAAATACCTTTTTCTTTTTTTTTTTCACAAATCAACTCACCATTGACTCATCACCATCTATCAACCCCATTTCTAACTCTTCAAGACTACGACTCGAGTTCTAAACTCACAATGACTCAACAAAATAACTAACACATAAAAGTAATAAATGACAAAAAAAATAACAAAATTCAAATAACACAAATAACAATCTAAACTAACCATAACAAGTTAAGTGCAATAAGGCTCACAAACCCTTTTCATTTCTCCAATCTATCACAATTGGGTACACATACCCTTAAATCCACCAACACAAGATAACCAAGATAAATGGGGTGTGCAGACTTTCACACAATTCAGCAAAATAAGCAAAAATACAGCAGTTACATACTTAAGCCAAATAAAAAATATAAATCATAAAAGTGGCCAAGACGTTCCACGTTCACCCCCTCCCCCAAACTTGGTCGAAGACCAATGTTGTGAAGAAAAGAGTGTTACGCCTTAGTGCTTACTTACAATGTGTTACTGAGGAGGAGGTGGCGGTGGTGGTGGATTAAAACCCCACTGCTGTCAAAACTGGGTCATCGCGTCCAGCTGCTGCTGTTGATGTACCCTGCTCACATCCTGATGTTGTCTCCAAGCTGGCTCTTGGGTTCGTCTCTCATCTTGCTGACGCCCATGCTTGCTCTTGCACCCAACGTTCATTATGTTGTTGTTGCCATTTTTTATTTTCTACCCAGTGAGCATCCTGCTGCTGCCATGCTCTATTCTGCTCAAGACTCTGAGTATATGCATTCATAAGCTGAGCCTAAGTGTCAGAAACAGAGTCTTATACAAGTTCACATCATCTCAAAGGGATTCAATCAACCCCTCCAAGTCTTCGTACGCCTCAGAAGCAGACTCAGCAGTTCGAGTGAGCCTTTTTCGAGCCGGTCTAGCAGAGCGACTGCTTCCTTCAGCTAGTACCTCCGCAGCTGCATCTCCTTCTTCCTGCTAAGCGAGCACTTGACTACCATAACAAGGAATACCGACAGCTTGGAACTTTCTCTTCTCGATCTCATCAGGATCCCTAGAAGCTGCCAGATGGAGTGGGAAAGCCAAGGACGAATTTCTGCGATCCTTATGTCCTCGAATGTCGGTCAGCTGAGGCTGAGGCATTCATAGAAATGGTCCCATATGTTGAATAACATATGAGACTGTCCGGTTCTCAGGAGTGCGGGGTTGTCCCTCTTTATACCCCAACTTAATGATTCTCATTCGGGACAAATCTTCCCAATCAAGTATGATTAGGGCCGTATCTGACATTAATCAGTCAAAAGAACTCCAAAATGAGCTGCAATTGGAGTGATTAAGCCTCCAATAAATATATCGTCCTTCTGACGAATGATAGTATTCTCAAAAGTCTATAGCAAGTGTCCAACTACGTCTCCATTATATTGTCCAATTATGTGCCACAACATTTGAAAAAACATTCCTGCTCGCTCTCGTCTCCCTTCGAACAAAGATAGTTAGTGCTAGAAGCTTCTATAAATACCGGATGACTGGACTCCTAATCCAAGACATTTTGCTAATCTTGGGGTCAAACGATTGTGACTCTACCAATCCCTCGGCTTGTGTCAATTGTTAATTTGCAAAACTGATTCTCAATAAAAAGGGACCGAGGGGTATTCTTAGATGGAGCTGGAAGATCATATATATCCTCGAGATTATGGATGTCCAACTCGAAATTCTAGTTCATCAGCTGGAATTTAATACCCTCTGATCGACTGAACTGGCTATTAATTAGGTGCAAGAATCTCCAAGGTGCTCAGAAACTCTAGTGTAAGCCTCGTATGTGGGTTGAGGTTGCATGATTTTCACCATTCCCACGCCCTGCAACAACTTCCACAAGCTTTCATGTATTCCTATGGCTCGTCTGAGCTGATCATTGGTGTACCTAGTGGGTACCACCTTCCTGTAAGCCAGTTTTTTTTTTCGATATATCATATACCAATGTTTTTTCCATATTTTGGTAGTTCAGTATTTCGTTATATCAAATTTATTACGGTGTACCGAAAAAGTAAGGTATACTAAAATCAATTGTATGGATCGGTATATACCCACCATTACAAAATTCAGTATACTGAAATTTTCGATACAACAACAATATGAACTATGTTTGAGTAAAGATATCAAATAAGCTTGAACATATTTTTACGTTTGATAAAATCTAAAGCCTGATTCAAGCTCGAGTTCGATAAATTAAAAATGTTGAAAAAGTGTAAAAATGTCAAACTACCCGAGCTCAACTCGTGTTTGGCTCGGTTAAAGCTCGATTTGATCAATAATTAAACAAGCTCAAACAAAATATTAAAAGTTGGATAATGTTTCAAACAAACTTGAATAATAGTACATCCGACTCGACTCGGCTCGATTCATTTATAGTCTTATATATGCCCAAGGATTAAAATATCTCCGATATTCACCGATATCTCTTCAATATCTCTCTTTTTTTGCGATACCGAAACGAAATTCGGATGTAATAAATTTATGTCAGAATGTCTCCGATATATCTCCGAAATCTCCGAAATATCTCCGAAAAATTTGATTTGGGCTATCTCTAGGTATAATTTGTTGTAATTTCGTGAAAATTATACCAAAATTTCGATGAATTTCGGTAAAATTTCGATTACTTTCGGTGAGATTTCGATTAATATTGGTGAAATTTCGGTTAATGTCGGTGAATTTCGGTAAAATTTGATTAATTTCGGTGAGATTTTGATTAATATCGGTGAAATTTTGGTTAATATCGGTGAATTTCGGTAAAATTCGATTAATTTCGTGAGATTTCGATTAATATCGGTGAAATTTCGGTGAATTTCAGTAAAATTTTCTTAATGCAGCCTTAGTTGTAAAATTTCAAAGTTATTCGCAATCCACTAAATTTTCTTAATGCAACCCAAAGATTTAATAAATTAGAATATTATTGTAAAATACTTGAACATCCTTAATGATAATAAGAGTTCATAATATATCTTGTGTGGCCTGATAATGTTTCTATTGTTTATTATTTGTCAACTAGTTGTAAATATGTGAATTTCACTCAATATTTAGATTAAATATTTGAATTTAAGTAGGTTTATGACAATCTATATAATATCGTGATAAATTATCTGTTTTAATACATTTTCCGACATTTTTTAAAAAGTTGCACCGATATTTCGATATTAAGTGAGATTTCACCGAAATCTCTCTAAATTAAAATACCGATATCTCCGTAATCACCGATATTTTCGTCGTTGTATATGCCTTAGCTGCTACAAAGCAAAAGTTTTGCTAATTTAAACTATGAACCTTCCTTGATATACAAACTAGTACCAAAACCTAATCTCTTCTAGTTGTTTCCTATGAACTATGATAGTGGTAATGCCTATATATATATATTATATATACACACACACGTGTTTATACCAGTATCTACAATATATACGTATAAACATCGATCTAATCTATCTACAGTAAGTTTTGTATCGTCTCCTCTTTTACATTATAAAGCAAAATTGCAGTAGAATTTACATGCTTTTGTTCTTGAGATTTGCATGAAAGTGTTAGTTTCTCATCTTTCTTTCTTTCATTTAGAACTACAATTATAACCAATTTCCAGGTATTTTTTTCTCTCTTCTTTCTCGTTTTCGTAAAAACTAATTGCATGCAAGGATCTCAGTCGTTGATAATATTCCAGAAAAATCGATATCCTTCACTGCACTTCAGATCCTTTGTATCAAAACGATGTAGTGAGTAAGATACTGTTGGGACAGATGATCTGAAGTGCCTTCCAGAACATGCTCTAATTGTAACACGAAATACCAGATTGAAGTATACCTAATTGTAGGACATTGTCACTTTAAAATTTTGATTTCAATTTAAAGTAGGTTTTGATCTCTTCATCGGGCCTCCCAATCAGTCATCGTGATCGTATTTCCTTCGGACAAAGGACTTGGTGACGTGCCAGTTCTATCAAGGATAGAACTTGTCCCCATGAAAAATCCAGGCTCTTTGGGTTCAGACAGAACTGTCCCCATGAATCTCTGCACACATAATAACCCAACATGTGTGCATCTTTTCACTTGAGATTCGATAAATGTATCACTCAAACATTTATCCATCAGTTAAAGAATCTTGTTCTTTTGCCACAGCAACCATGCCTATCAGAATTGCAACAACATTGTTAATTTCTCTAATAAGTTATATCAACAAAGACAGTGCAAAGTATTTGTAGACAGCAAGAAATGCATGTCCAAGGAGGCTATGATAATGATTTCCTCTGCATTTCAAAGCCTCTGTTCTTGTGCCCACTAACTATCTCCAACAATACTAGTCCCATGCTAAAGACATCTGACAGCAATAGCACATTCTGGAGCCGTATAGCCACTGCATGAAGAAACTATTCATTAGGTCATCCTTTGGAGAATTACAAAGTGCTCTTTTAGATGTAGAATAATTCTTTTTCAAAAGACACAAAAAAAAAAAAAAAAAAAAAAACTCACTATGTCCCGACAACTCTCTTTGTTCTAGCAATAGGTTGATCTTCTACACAGATTCTTGCGAAGCCGAAGTCTGAAATTTTTGGCTTCAAGTTTCCATCGAGTAAAATGTTGCTTAGGCCAATGGATATCTGGAATCTTGTAGTGATTCCCATTATAATGTCAACCTGCTTAGGCCATGTCAAAAGTGTCCGTCGATTTTGATCTGTACATAATTGATAGATTATAATAGTGAAGACCTCTTAAACTAGGTAGAATTAAATTGAAAGGGGCTTACAGAAAAACGAAGATAAAATTAGGATGTACCAAAAATAAAATAATCAAGGTTTTTATTCTGAAGGTATTTGTAGATTAGCATCCTTTCTTCTCCTTCTATGCAACACCCCAAAAGTCTAACTAGTTCTGTGTGTTGAAGTATGGCAATAAAAATAATTTCATTTTTGAACTCTTCAAGACCCTGCCGTGAAGTTCTTGACAATCTTTTAACGGCTATTTCTTGTTCTGATGACAAATTACCCTGCTTATGCATGTCGACGGAAGAATCAGAAAGTATGTCTTTTTTCCACCAAGGCATCCATGCAATACATTACCTTGTCCAATCATGTTTTCCTTGGAGAAGTTGTTCGTTGCAGCCAATATAGTTGCAAACTTGAATAAAGGTAGTTCTGGATCATCAGTATTCTTTTCTATGGCTGCGCAAGGAAAACCAGCTCTGATTCACTTCATGTTTTCAACAAAAAACATACACTTCTGAACAGCCAATTGTAATAGTTTAGAGTTGTTACCTTGCCTCTTTCGTCGTGTCATAAAAAAATACATCCATTAATTAGCCTTATAGGTATTTTCTTCCTCTTCTCATTCTCTCTGTCATTGTTAGAATCTACAAGAAAAAACAGCAGCTAATGTCATTAAATTGTTTTCTACTCTTTTTCTATCACACAACTCATAAATCAATTAAAAAAACTGTCCTTCTAACTGTTCAGAATTGACATGTAATGACAAAACTGCCTATCCACATCATAGCTTCGATAGTCTATTGGTTTTGAAGCTCTGGCACTTCAAGACCAACAGGTACATACTGAAGCTCAGGAGCTTGAGGACCATGTTTTCAATTTTTACAGCACACGGATCATTAAGTTTAGTTGGGTCCTTTTATCAATCAAAATGTGAAGATATATTTTTAATTTCTAAGGATTACCAGCATTATTAATGTGACACCGGGAGGACGTGAGTATGTAAAAATGAGAAAAACATATATATTTTGAGATCTAAAGCAAATCTTGTTTCTTCTTTCTGTGTCTTGCTCTTTGTCATTTATGAAAAAAAAGTGTATCGTTTTATTTGGCAATTAGTTATAAATGCAGTGGTTGAAAAGAGTATTAGAATTTCACAGGAAAAGTAATAGATCTCAATTCGCAGAAGTACTTACAATCAGCTAGTTCTGGACGTGGTAAGCGAATATAGATGTTTTGCATACTATCTGCCCCAGTAAATTCTCTGGTATCTGTGAGATCCCCAAACCACATCATGCAACCACTGCCTCCATTGGTAATGTATGGATTAGCATATGCAGTGCAGCTACAGTACTTTAAGCACTCTGTCTTGCATTCATCCAGGCGCATGTTAGTATTCAAACGAAACTTCAACTTATCTGGATATTTTACCTTTCCGACTTCAAGAAAACCATCTCCATTCTTGCAATTCAATGATGTAATTCTAGTGCAACCACCGGACCAAACTAAATTGTCCCACTCTTTTTGGAATTTAGGGACAAATCCCTTCAAACACTCGCATGGGACAGGCTTGTCGATTCTGCAGATGCCATTAGGACCACACAGACCATATTCATCGCATGCGTCTCGTGGAGTTGTGAAGGCAACATTCCACTTGTCCTTTCTGCTATTCATTGTATAGCTCACGAGTGAACCAGACACATGATCTAGTGTTACTCTAAAAACATTTGAGCTGTCATAGGGCTCTGGTACAGATAATAACCTCTCATTATCAAAAACTAAATCGGGGTTGATCATGGGACTGGGAAAGGGTAGTACACCACAAAAGGGGACCCCATTCCAAGTTCTACTTCGGTAAGTTTTCATTTTCCCTCTGTAGATTGCAAACTCAGCCAAGCCCTGGTTTTAATCCTGGCAATAAATTCTCCAGGAGAAGGATCATCAGAGCTTCTCCATGATGTTAAAAACATCACCATGTCAGCAAATATCGTCATTCCAGGTAACCTTGTGTCTGTTGGGTAGTCAAAACTCTGCAATATGTAGCCTTCTGATGAACCTGAGATCGTCTTGTCTGCAAGAAACAGGTTTCCATTATCCAGGAGCTGTATAACTGGATTCGATGCCACCCCTGTCGATGAATTTGCTGAGTGGATAATGCTTTCATTCTGGAAATACAAAAGGTAACTCCTTGTGATTCAGTTATGGGATTGTTTCTATTTGCAACCCAAGCTACAATATTTGGTGTGCTTTTGTACCATATACCCAAGAAACTATTTCCGGACGCTCCAGGCATGAAAAAGCCGAGCTAAAAAACTTGGCTTGGAGAAACCAAGGTCTGCCCAATACCAATAGTCTGATTTGGGAGAAGTGTATCTACTGCAATTGAGAGTTTCAGAAAAGTAATGGAAAGAAAGGATCAACCCCTTACTATGTGATACATGGAGCTATGTATAAGTGTGTTACTACCTAAAGACCCCTTCTAATTTTAAGTCTGTAAAAGAAAGGATGGCAGAAATTTCTTTCCCAATTCTATCCCAAGTCTTGTTCATTTAAACTAGGGTGGAGGGTTGGACTTTTATCTAGGTTTTGCAATTTTATCCACGGATAACCTGGGTAAATATTTCTTACAAAGTAAACTTTGAAAAGTGTGAGATAAAAAGTAGTTATCCTATTCTACCTAACAAGGTAAACACAGCCTAACTAGAAAAGCAATGAAAAGTCAGTCCTGAAATTTGAATAATTGATAGTGTGTTCAAACAGAAAAGAGTATATATTCAGCACTCTGAGTGAAAAGCAATGAAAATTCACTCAGGACATTTGTACAATGATAGGGATGTCATCAAGAATACAAAGGGTAAAGAAATTTCCAGCACGTGGAAAAGCAATGAAAAGTCACTAAGAAATTTGTATGCCTTTCAACATATTTGTTGAAAATTACCACACATAAATGAGGGCGACTCAGAAATTGCTCAACTGAAAACTTGTAAAAAGAATGAACACTTTAAGAAGGGCAATATTCTATTCCAAAAACTAATCTTGGTTTTACCTCAAGCACGAGATGCATAGATTACGTAAGGATAAATTTATCTCAGTTTAGTTTAGGTTCGGTTTAGTTTAGTTTAGTTTAGTTTAGTTTATTAGTTTAGTTTAGTTTCGTTTAGTTTAGTCAGTAGATCTTAAATGGATTATATATAACCACTTGTATTAGAGTATATAAATATATATAAGGTCACAATTTGATATATTAAGAGTTTCTTAAGAAGGTTAGTTAGCACTCCCAGTTAACCTTAAGTTTCAACACAATATCACTTTTAACTTCTTAACGTCTTGTAAAGTGAAATGCTTTAGACAGGCTGGGGTGCGAATATCGTGCTTCAGCTACTTTTAGTGCCTAATGGGGAATGCAATTTCGTCATCCATGTCCCGAGTTTCTTTACCAATACATTGCTTTTGAATCTGCTGTTTATACAGATTTTCATCACCTAATTACGTTGAAATGATGTACAAGAACTTAATATCAAAGCCAGTGAGCCACAAGAATATCTATCAATTTGCTGAATCAAAGCAATTCGACAATTAGTCCCAAGGAAACATTACGTTAATATGTCAGATGTTATCATCTCGCCTCCAAATCAGTGATGGTGAATGTATTCTCTGACCTAAAACTTGGTGACCTGCAACTACTTGCAGGGCTACAACTTCTTTCCATGAAAAATCCAGGCTCTTTAGGTTCAGGCAAAACTGCTCCATCAGTTCCTAACATGAAAAGCACCGACGACATCATCGGCCTATCTTCTGTGAATTTCTGAAGACATAATAACCCAACTTGTATACATTTCTTCACTTGAGATTTGATAAAAGTATCGTCCAAACATTCATCCATCAGCTCCAGCATCTTGTTCTCTTTCCACAGCAGCCATGCCTGCAAAAATTACCATAACGTTATGTTTGCTGAATTTTCTCAACACTTCACATGACAACTATCGAGGAAGAGTACATGGCCAAGGAGACTATGATAATGATCGCAATGTTCGAATCCTCTGTTCTTTTTTCCACTAATTATCTCCAGCAATACCACCCCAAAACTAAAGACGTCAGACTTCTCCGAGAATTTCCCATCTATCACGTATTCTGGAGCCATATAGCCACTGCACAAAATAACTGGTTATAAGGCCATCACAGAAAATGACAAGATGCTTTGTTGAGGTAAAAGCAATCTTACTGTGTGCCGATTACTCTTTGCGTTCTAGCAATAGATTGATGTTCTTCAAAGATTCTAGCTAAGCCAAAATCTGAAATTTTTGGATTAAAATTTCCATCTAGTAAAATGTTGCTTGTTTTGAAATCCCTATGAATGACCCTTAGTCTGGAATCATGATGGAGGTATAGCAGTCCCCTTGAAATTCCCATGATAATGTCAAAGCGCATAGGCCATGTCAATACCGCCCTCCGATTTTCATCTGCACATTATAGAATATGTTGTGCATTAAAATAAAGGGCTCAATCTCTTTGAGATTGCGTATAATGAAACAAACTGGGTTTCTCAAACAGAAGACCAAGAAATAGTTAATCACAGGCTATACCAAAAACAAAATAATCCAAGCTTTTATTCTGCATGTATTCATAGATTAGTATCCTTTCCTCGCCTTCAATGCAACATCCCAATAGTTTGACGAGGTTCTTGTGTTGAAGTTTGGCAATAGAGATAATTTCATTTTTGAACTCTTCAAGACCCTGTCCCGAAGTTCTTGATAGCCTTTTAACTGCTACTTCTTCTTTAGCTGACAACATACCCTGTTGATGTGTGCGTATAGGTAAGAAGCCTTAAGTCATGATTTTATAAACCTTAAGGATTTCAAGAAGTATGTTACCTTGTAAACAACACCAAAACCTCCTTGACCGATCATGTTTTCCCTGGAGAATTTATTTGTTGCTGCCACAATAGTTGCCATCTTGAATAAAGGTAACTCAATATCCTCATGTTTCGTCTCTGCATTTATTAAAGGGGAAAAATAATAAATAATAATATTGATGATGATCATGATGCCTCAGTGTCTGCTTGAGTTCATGTTTTCCGTGTGCATGATATCATTAGCAGTCTACCACAAACTCAGGATTATAACCTGGCCTCTTTTTTCTTGCCATGAGAAGTACACTTCCGTTGATTAAGCCTGAGACAAGAACTCCAGAAGCAATTGACAGAAGTATTAACATTATAGACTTTTCCTTCTCCTTCTTCTCCAAACTTGAGCTAGGAGCTGCAGGCAAAAGAGGCGTAGGCAGTACATAAGGGCCGAGAATATCATTTGGCGTTTGTTCCTCTTTCACAGACTATTAATTCGTGCACGATATGTCTACACTGGTTCAAATACAGATTGCAAGGCTAAAAACATACTATTAACCAAAATACGATAAAGCAGATAGAGGTATAGAAGTTGTCATGAATAAATTTACCTAGTTCTGAAATTGGCAACCTGATATAGACGTTCTGCTTGCCGTCTGCTGCAGCAATTTGTCTTATATCAACGAGATCCCCAAACCAGATCACGCAACCACTCCCTCCATTGGTTATGTATGGATTAGCATAAGCAGTGCAGTTACAGTTTTTTAAGCACTCGGCTTTGCATTCATCGAGGCTCATGCTAGCATTCATCCAAAAATTCAACATATCAGGGTATTTTACGCTTTTAACTTCTAGAAACCCCTCTCCACCCTCACAATTCAATGGTGCTATTCTAGTGCATCCACCGGACCAATCTTGAACATCCCAGTCTTTTGGGACATTAGGGGCGAATCCCTCTAAACACTCGCATCTCGTTGGCTTGTCAATTTTGCAAATAGAATTCGGACCACACACGCCATACTGGTCGCATTGATCACTTGGAAATGTGTACACAAGATTCCACTTATCTTTTCTTGCATTCATGGTATAGCATTGGAGTGAACCAGATGAGTCTAGTGTTGATCTCGTATAAACTGAGCTCTCATAAGGCCTTGATGCAGATACCAACCTCCCCTCTTTGAAAACAAATATAGCTTTGAAAAGGTCATTGGGAAAGTGTGGAAATCCATTGAAGTAAAGACCGTTCCACTTTCCACTCCGAAATGTTTTCTTTTTCCCTCTAAGAGTCACCGCCTCAGGCAAACCCAGGTTGTCAATCTTGTGAACAAAATCTCCAGGGGATGGATCATCAGGACTTCTCCATGATGTCAGGTACTTCTCTACTCCAGCATCAATGTCATCTACCATTTTTGCTTCTGTTAAAGTGGTGTCGGTTGGGTAATCAAAGCTCTGCCATATGTAGACTTCCTTCGTCTCGTTTACAATAACCAGGTTTCCACTATCCAGAAGCTGCAAAACCGGATTGGACACCACCTCTGATGATGAATTCAGCGACCAAATAACGCTTCCACCTCCGCTTATAACAAGGCTTCCATTTCCGGAAATCGCAAAAAGTACACCTTGTGATTCAGTAATCGGATTGATTCTATTTGCAACCCAGACTGCAATCTCCGGTGTGCTCTTGTACCATATCCCTAGGAATCGATTTGGGGACTTTCCAGGAGAGAAAAATCCCATCTCAAAAACTCCACTCTGAGAAATCAAAGTCTCCCCGATAGCAATCGTTTGGTTTGGACAAAGTTTATGGATTCCAACTGACGCGATGGTGTGAAACAGTGCGCACAAAATTGCAGTGAAGAGGAAACGCGCCATTTTCAAAATCGGTGTAACAGATTTTACACAAGTGATTCGAGAACGAGCAGAGAAGGTAAAACATAAAAATGAACTAAATTAAACTGTTGATAGATCTAGCAAGTGGATTTACAGCGTTAGCATCGATTCATAACCATTCGAATGGATCGAAGTGGTACCTTAACATGTAATTGCAGAAGAACTGGAGAGAGGAGAAAATTTGGAAGGAATTTAAAGAGAGAATGAAAGAAATGAAACAGTGAATACACCGGACTATAGGAAATAAGCTGAAAGCTGGGAAGTTGCTGCTTCCTATCCCAACTGTCGTACCTAACTACTCTCTTTCTTTTCTTTTTTTTCCTAGAGAATCTAAGGGGATGTTTGGCTATATTTTCAGAACTATTTTTTTTTTTTTTTTTTACTATGTTAAACATATTAATCACGTCTGTTTTATCAATTTCATCAATATATTTTTTTCAAATTAATCATTACATTTAAATTAAATACTCCCTCCGTCCCAGTCAATTTTGCATGATTGACCGTACACGAATGTTAAGAAAAAAACAGATTTTAAGGGTGTTCAAAGTTAAGTGGGACAGATCGAAAATAAAAGTATGCAAATTTAAATGGAAATGAGGGAGTATTTATTTTGTATCTCATCACTATCAATTCATCTAATATAATAAAATAAAGGCAGCGACCATTCGCAACCCATTAAATTTCTTAATGCAGCCCATTAATGTAAGAAATTAAAATACTATTATAACACGTCAAAAATATCCTTAATGATAACAAAACATAAACAATTAAAAACAATAAATACTTAAAATAAAATAAATAATTTAAAAAATTGTTTGTTCTTCTTTTAAATTAATGGGTGGCTCTTTTCCAACACTCCACAAACCCTAGTTTTCAAAGATTTCATCAAGGGTTATTTATTTTCGTTTCTCCAAAGTTTCATCAATAGTTATTTATTTTCGTCACTTTTACACGATGTATTTTTATCGCGTTCTTTTTTTGTATTTCGATTTAAAAAACATATTGGTCGTGGTTATCTTTCAACTATATAGGTACTGGAGAATGTTCAACCGTATTCTAATTTCTAGATACAAATTGTACACATTTTTTTACAAAATACCAACAGTTAAATACATTTCCACATAATATTTAACCTCACACTCTTTAAACTTAAAAACGTGGTTCGAGAACAAATTAAAACGAAAAATTGCTGAGGAACAAATATTCCTATCTCTTTCTTTTGCCGTCGCCAGTCCGTTTGAAGAATTGATTTTTTTTCTTTCGAGATTCAGACAACAGAAAGAAGGTGGCATGGTTAATTGTAAAATATTGTTATATTATCTTACTGAAAGAACAGATCAAGTTTGATTTCTTGTTTCTTCTTTTTTCTGTTTCTGTTTCTTTTCTCTCTTTTTTTCATTTTTTTTTTGTTTCTTTTATATTCTAATTATTTAATATGTAATATTTTATTTTAAATAAATTAATTTGATAAAGAAAGGTAAAATTGGTACATAGTGGGTTGTGTTAAGAATATTTTACTTATTTTTAGAAAAAAGTGGGCTATATTAAGAAATGGACTGCATTAAGAAATTTTGTGGGTTGCGAATAACCGCCGCCTAAAATAAAATTCAATCACCATTATTTAGAGGGCCTCATTATTTACTACTATTAATAAAATATCATTATATAACCATATTATTCAATAACTAATCACATCTATTTTTAGATCAATCATAGCTATCAAATAAAATCTCGTAAATAATACTGAAAACATTAAAAACTAAAATTGAAAATGAAAACATATAAAAATCCCCAAGAATTTTATATGAATATTTCTGGTCTCAAAGTTATGGTTCCATGTTAATGCATCCTCTTCAAGGAGTTTTAAAATATTTTCATGAATGAGAACTTTTATCAGAAGTTTCTGGGTTTCTTATTTTTTATTTTTTCCTAGGGTCAACTGGTCAAGTGATTTGACTAAGCATGAGTGGTTAAGTGAATCAATTTCCACGTGGAGGCAGAGTTTCAAAAAATTTGAGGTCGTAAATCATTCGGGTCGAGTTTTATCTCCATAGTTCAAATCGATAAAGATTAATTCGAACTTATTAGTTAAATTTATTAGCTTAAAAATCTCAATTTAAATACGAACTAATAAAAATTTAATTATCCAGTCCGATCTGATAAACCCCATTAATAGTTGCGTACATCATTTCTTATTTGTTTTGTTTAGATCCACCACACCTATTATTAATATTGATTTTTTTTTTTTTAAAACAAGTAGACATTGAAATAGGTAGTCTATTCCATTGTTGAACAAAAATATAAAGATACAGAAAGAAAAGTCAAAGAAAGAAACAGAAAAAAATTACCTCCAAGATCGAGAACATTAGACATTAAGGGGTTTTTGCTAAACTTATTCAATTCAAACATTCTATAAGTTCTGACATCCTATAAGTTGTTTAAGGAACTTATAAGATGTAAATTATCTATTCTTTTTAAATTGTACTAGTAAATGTTGCAGAATAATAGATAAACATCAACTAGAACAGTAACGAAAATGTAATAAAAACTAAGTGAACTGAGACGTACAAAAAGATTCGAGTAAAGAAGAAATTAAACCTAACTCTCTCAAATCCTAATGTTTCAAGAACGATTAAACTCGACTGAAAAAATTATACGAAAGACACATTGTTCAACTAATCCCTCAAAACTGATATGAGAAATGTAGAATGGAAAGTTACTAAACACACTCTCATAAGCAATTGACTCAAACAACTCACTGCCACTTTGATGAGAAGTTTTTGGCTCCTTTTATAGGAGTCCGAATCCTTTGTTACATTGTGTGTTTCATCTTCTGTTATATTTAATTCACTACGTGATACATTTTCATTTATGACATTATGTCATACACGTATCAATTCGTGAATATAATGAAATATAAGATGTAACATCAAAGTGTAATAGATGATGTCATGGACTTTTAATTTGTTGTGCAAACTTTAAGCTCATATATTCCACTTGAAATTTGGACATTGGATGAAATTATGAACAAGGGCGCTCAGAGTTTTCGGGATCTAGGACGGATAAGAAATCAGTCCCATAAAAAAGAATTTAAATACCAAGAATTTTTTTTTGCATATACAGATATGATCTAAAAAAATTTATCAGTTAATATTTTAATAAATATTAATTTCTTTTATCCACATACACAACTTATTTCTCAATCAAGTCGATATTTTTTAGCTACTATTTAATAATTACATACTCCCTCCGTCCCGGCTTAAGTTTCCTACTTTGACCGGGCACGGAGGTTAAGAAAAAACAGATTTTGTGGAATTTTTGACTTTTTTAAAGGTGGAGATTGAGGGTGGAGATTGTGAGAGGAGTTTGCCATTTATGGGCTGGAAAGTTAAGTTGGGACAAACTAAAAAGAAAAGTATGAAAGTTAGAGTGGGACGGAGGTAGTATTATTTAGGGAGTCTTTTTAATATATTTAAAACAAAAAATATTAATTCCCGCAATTATACTAAGGTGATTTTTTTACCATGCACTTCTCAATAGGAGGGAGAGTTTGCCTTCGTGAGATTTTTCCCTGTCTTTGTGCATCTTTCCGTTTCTCGTGCGATATCCGATTTCTTATTTCAGATAGATTTTCTTGTTGGTATCTTCCATTTTGTATGAATTTTTCGGCTATGAGGTGACCTGGCTTATGAATTTCTTGCTTGATGTGCATACAATCATTGAGTGAATTCTTTGAATTATTATGAAGCTATTGTGGATGAGATTTAAAAACTCATGTATGGACATGATATTTACACAATTTCTCATGTCTAGAAATTATAATAGTATTGTACATTATTTGACAGTTTTTCTTTTACTTCTGTCAATCCGCTTATTTAAGTTGGATCAGATATTTTCTCTTGGATTGAAAATCTTATACTTCGACTTCTGATTCAAAGGAGTGTTTGTTGCGTAAAAAAAATTAGGAGAAAATAAAATACTCCCTCCGTCTCAGCTAACTTTTCACAGTTGATCGGACCCGGAGGTTAAGAAAAAATAAATTTTACTTTTTGTTTTTATTTTTTCAAAGGTGAAGATTTTTAGGATGGAGAGTGTGAGAGAAATTTCTTTTTAAGCATTCGTGGGCCCAACCAAGTACAAAGTGATATTTTAAGTGTCATAAATTGACCGCAGACATTTCTCAGCAACCATCAATAATACATCTGAAACAGTGATTATTTTACGTTCTATCTATGAACAAAAATGAAAGACGGCAACAATCGCTCTTGATATACGCTACTAGAAATGCGCAGAAGATAGGTCAATGATGTTATCTTCAACATGATCCGTTGAGCAACATACTTTTTCATCTAGCCTCCAAATCAGTGATGGTCATTGTTCCATTCTCTGACCTTATACTTGGGGACGCACAGCTCTTCGCGGGGCTGCAACTTCTCTCGATAAAAAATCCTGGCTCTTTAGGTTCAGGTAGAATTGCTCCATCAGTTCCTAACATGGAAAGTACGGAGGACATGATTGGCCTATCTTCTGCGAATTTCTGGACGCATAATAATCCAACATGTATGCATCTCTTCACTTGAGATTCGATGAAAGTATTGATCAGACATTCATCCATCAGCTCCAGAATCTTGTTCTCTTTCCATAGCAACCATGCCTGCAAATTGTCAAAAGGTAAATTTTCTCAACACTTGTTCACATGACAATTATCAAAAACACATAGCATAAAGTATTTGTATACATGGCCAAGGAGACTATGGTAGTGATCAGAATGTTCAAATCCTCTGTTCTTTTTTCCACTAATTATCTCTAGCAATACCACTCCAAGACTAAAGATGTCAGACTTCACCGAGAATTTCCCATCAATGGCGTATTCCGGAGCCATATAGCCACTGCACAAAATAATTGGTCATAAGGCAGCCGTGGACAATGACAAGCTGCTTTGTTGAGATTAAAGAAAGCTTACTAAGTCCCGACAACTCTTTTTGTTCTAGCAATACACTGATCCTCTTCAAAGATTCTAGCTAGGCCAAAGTCTGAAATTTTTGGATTTAAATTTCCATCTAGTAAGATGTTGCTCGTTTTGAAATCCCTGTGGATAATCTTGAATCTGGAATCCTGATGCAGGTATAGTAATCCTCTTGCAATTCCCATGATGATGTCAAAGTGCATAGGCCATGTCAAAAGAGCCTTTTGATTTTGATCTGCACTTATGGATCATATTAAGAGCTTCAATCTCGTAAATTTTGGTAAATAAGAAACTACATGAATTACACAAAAGGCTGTACCAAAAACAAAATAATCCAAGCTTTTATTCTGCAAGTATTCGTAGATTAGTATCCTCTCCTCTCCTTCAACGCAACATCCCAACAGCCTGACGAGGTTCTTATGCTGAAGTTTGGCAATCGAGCTAACTTCATTTTTGAACTCTTCAAGACCCTGTCCTGAAGTTTTTGATAGCCTTTTAACTGCTATTTCTTCTTTAGCTGACAAGATACCCTGCTGATGGATGTACATGTATGAGTAAGGCACGTCAAATCATGCTTTTATTCACCTCAGGAATCACAAGTACGTTACCTTGTAAACAGGACCAAAGCCTCCTTGTCCGATCATATTTTCCATGGAGAAGTTGTTCGTTGCAGCCACAATTGTTGCAAACGTGAATAAAGACAATTCCATATCCTCATTAGACCTTTTTGTTCCTGTTTTGTGAATGGAAATTACAGAGATAATTCCTACATGTTATCAAAATAAAAATTGGACTTTTGAGCAATTTATCACAGAACTTGAGAGATTATTACCTTGCCTCTTACGTCTTGTCATCACGAAAATACCTCCATTGATAAAGCCTGAGACAATAACTCCTGAAGCTATTGATATTAGTATTAGCCTTGTAGGCCTTTCCGATTTCTGCTCTTTCTCTAAGTGAATGCTATAATCTACAAGGAAAACAGAAGCTGATATTGCTAATGTGGTTGAGCATGAGTAACGAGTCTCGAGTCTCAGAAGTACTTACGATCAACGAGCTCTGAAACTGGTAAACGAACATAGATGTTTTCCGTACTATCAACCCCAGAAAGCTCTCTGGTATCGATGAGATCCCCGAACCACATGACACAGCCACTGCCTCCATTAGTTATGTATGGATTAGCATATGCAGTGCAGCTACAATTTTTTAGGCACTTAATTCTGCATTCGCCGAGGGTCATGCTAGTATTTATCCAAAACGTCAACATATCTGGATACTTAACCCCTCTAACCTCTAGAAAGCCATCTCCACTCTTGCAAACCAATGGAACAATTCTAGTGCATCCACTGGACCAATCTTGAAGTTCCCACTCTTTTTGGAATTTAGGGGCAAATCCCTTTAAGCACTCACATCGAACTGGCTTGTCAATTCTGCAAATACCATTAGGACCACAGAGACCATATTCATCACATTGGTCTCCTGGAAATGTGTAGACATGATTCCACTTATCTTTTCTTGCACTCAGGGAATAGCGGTGAACTGAACCAGATGTATCCAAACTTACTCTATAGATAACTTCGCTATCAGGGGGGTCTGCTAAAGATACCAATCTCTCTTTATTGAAAACCAAATTAAGACGGCAAACAGGATTCGGAAAGCGTAGAATACCAGAAAAAGTAACCCCGTTAAACTTCCCAGTTCGGAATGTCTTCATTTTCCCTCTGTAATGCACCAACTCAGGCAAGCCTTCATTTTCAATCTTGGCAACAAAATCTCCAGGGGAAGGATCATCAGAACTTCTCCATGATGTCATATACCTCTCCACACCATTATCAACATCATTTACCAATTTCATACCTGGTAAAAGGGTGTCGGTTGGGTACTCAAAACTCTGCCATAGGTGGCCTTTTGTTCCCTCGTCTACAACAACCAGGTTTCCAGTATCTAGGAGTTGTAAAATTGGATTTGATGACACCGCTAATGTTGAATTCACCGACCAGATAACGGTTCCACCATTGCTTATCACGAGCATTCCATTTCCCGTAATCCCAAAAGTAACTCCTTGTGAGTTGGTAACGGGATTGTTTCTATTTGCAACCCAAACTACAACATCAGGTATGCCTTTGCACCAGATTCCCAAGAACTTATTTGGGGATTTTCCAGGGGAGAAAAACCCCATCACAAAATCTTGGCTACCAGAAATCAGAGTTTGGCCAATACCAATCGTTTGATTTGGAGAAAGTGTATCTACTCCAACTGTTAAATCCAAAAAGGCCAAATTGTAGGACAGTATGCAGAGAATTGCAGAAAAAAGGAACTGCGCCATTAACAGAAAAGAAAATGACTGCGGGTTTGACTTTCTGTGTAGATATACAGTACCGAATTCTCAATATCAGGATTATAAATCGATCCCTACCTCCAAAAAACAAAAGAAAAAATCTTATGCGTGAACCTTTTTTTAGTCCAATAAAAATTGACTCTGTGCATGGAAAAGCCCTTTATATTAATTAAAGGGAATAATTGAACCCTACCGTCAGTATCCAAGCAAACGAGCATTTGGCTGAGAATTTATTTCTCTGGTTTTAGTTGGTTCTTGTTCATGCAGTTACTCGATGTACTCAGTCCAAATCTAATTATACAAACACTAAAATTGAGTCTCATGATCTAGATTGGGGAGAGGAAAATCACCTCATGATCAACAGGAAAGGGAGTAGCGACGCCGCTGCTGCAAAACACAGCGAGAGAATCATCAAAGTTGGAGACAAGTAGATAACGATCCTATCGACGGTGGATGTAACAGCGGCGCACTGTGACGTTCGGTGTTCGCAGCGGCAATTGGAGATGGAAACACCAGTTCCGCCGCCACAACTGTTATCAGACTTATCCATCCCAAAAAAAACATAGTACATTAATGGCCAACTAGATTTGACAAGAGATTGGAATATAAAATGTCCAACGGAAAGAAATGGTCGAACTTTGGTCCATTTTCCAGATGGCAGCTCCATAAAACGGCGGAATGGGCTTTTATCTTACTCAAGAACTACTTATACACTACCTTCGTCCCGATTAATTTTACACGAAAAGTTGATTCTTTGTAATTTTGTTAATTTTTCAAAGATGAATTGAGGACAGAGATTGAGAATGGAAATTTTGAGAGTGGAAATTGTGTCATAACTTTTCATTCTAAGGAATGGACAAATTTATTTGGAACGGACGAAAATGAAAAGTTTGCAAGATTAGTCGGGACTGGGGTAGTATATAACTACACAAATATAATTTGAGTGACCATCTTCTTTTTTAGCAAGTACAAATTCAATATACTTTGATGAAAATTTACTGTACCCAAAATAATCTACAGAACTACGGTTTCCTACTTTTGGTTTCCTTCTTTTATACTTCAAATGGTATTTTTACAATTAATGAAGTGTGTTGGATTACTTATAAAATTGGCAAGCTTATATGAAATGTATGAACCTAAAATTCATTTTCGTAAGCCGAAGATTGATTCGTGTAAGTCAAAAACCTATCGTGTAAACCAAAATCATATTTATGAAAACCAATATCTAATTTGTGTAAGCCAAAATCACGAAAACTCCATTTGTGTCTGATAGGGATGGCTCGGTCACTTCGGGTCGGGTTAATATCTCGGCCCACTAACCGGCCCAGAAGGTCCAGAAGTACGCGTCCCAGATAATGTGGCGCGGCCCAACTTGAGGCTTGTTCCGCGATTCAAGGCCCACTATCCGTTCCCAACCGCCACGCAGCGGAAAATAGGCGCGACAATAGGGAGTTAGTTAGGGTTTAGTAGGGGATAGTATAAATATGAGGAAAGAACTCTGAATTAGGGTTCACATTCTGTACTCTGAAACTATTACGTGTAAACTCAAAGAGATAGTGAAAGAAACACCTCGGCATGTGCTATTTTGTGCCCGTGGACGTAGATCTCCGGATCGAACCACGTAAATCTTGCGTTTTTCCATATTTCTTACACAAGTTCTCGTTAAGTTTCTTGGATATCAGATTGTGCCTTATCAATTGGCGCCGTCTGTGGGAACCGCAAGTAGTTTTTGATATTAACAGTGCATTCGATATATCATGGTGATGACTCGTCTAAATCAATCTCGCCAGGGTGATCAAGCCAATCAAGATCCACCCGTGGATCAAGTTTTGCCGCCGAGGCAATCGCCGATACGAGGTACGTCTCATCATCAGGGCAACCAAGGCCCGGTTATGAATCCAGACAACCAGTTCTTACCTCTGCCCCCACAAGACATGCAAAACCCTAATCTCGCTGCCGCCCGGCCACCGGTCAATATTCAAATAACTCCAGAATTACTCCAGGCTTTCCTACAAGAGCATGCTCATGTTCTTCAAGACTGGGCGGCCAATCGCCTAAATCCCGAGGGACCTGCCGGACATGATGCCAATCCCGCGGTGCATCCACATCGTCAGCACTCGCATGATCGACAAGACCCGGTGCACCGCGGGCGTCAGGATCGGCGACGGGAACGACCTAGTTCTCCCGAGGACCATGGGAGTTCTAATGGGTCAAGACAGCGCAACGACAACCTGCAGATGTCGACCGCCGCCATCCACTTAACGCGGCTAAAAGAGTTCGTTATGCCAACCCTCACACTCTAGATCTTCAAGAGTATGAGCGAGTCCAACGCAATGTCGAGTTAGACAGAATCCTGGGCCTTGATGCCAATGGAGATACCATCACACCGTTCTCTCAAGAAATCATGGCCACCTCCCTTCCCGAAGGATTCAAAAGGCCTGCCATACCACCTTACGACGGCACCGGAGATCCAGCCAATTTTCTTGGAGCTTTCAGGCACAACATGCTTAGCCGCGATCATACTACATCCCTTCATTACTGTAAGATTTTCCCTGAGTACCTTCAGGATGAAGCTCGGGTTTGGTTTGATTCTCTCCCTCGCAATAGTGTATCTTCTTTTAGAGAACTCGCCGAGCACTTTTGGGCGCGTTTTGAAGCACGTGCGAAGCCCATGGCCACCCTGGCCGACCTCATGAATATGGAACAACGGGATGGCGAAACCGTTACCCAATTTCTTGACCGCTTTACAGCGGAGAGTCTCAAGGTGGGAAGTTGTTCAGATGATGTTATCATCAACGCATTCATGAATGGACTCCGTCCCGGACCACTCTACACCGAGTTGGTTCGTAATCCACCGGTCACAACCCGAGCACTGTTTAATACGGTGTGCAGATATGCTAAGGCCGAGGAGCAGACTCGTCGGAAACGTGAGAAACATGCTAGCAAGCGGCAGTCCGACAGGGCACAAGTTGGGCCTAGCACACGACCTAGTGCCTTTTCTCGTCTGAATCCGGGGCGTTCAGAATCTCGAGGTGATATTCCACAATTCACTCCGCTGACAAAATCACGAGTTGAAATTCTTTCTGTTCACAAGAATGATTTACGGCCCTGTCCGCGGATGACTGCTCCGCCTGAAAAGAGGAACAGTGGAAAGTGGTGTGCGTACCACCGAGATCATGGGCACGAGACAGAGGAGTGCCGAGAGCTCAGCAAGGAAATTGAGGAGTGTTTAAGGAAAGGTCTCTTGCGACAATATATTGCGCGGACCGATGACAAGCCTCAGACAAGTCAGAATGGGGGTTCGTCTCATAACCGCGGAGGTTATCATGACCGGGGTACGCAACAAAATCGGCCGCCGTGGCAGAATAATCAGCCGGGGTCTAGCAATTATGCACGGCAAGACTCTGGCAATCGCCAACAACCTCGTTTTCAGCCACCACCTCCTCCTCCGGGAGGACCCGGAGACAATGCACCCACTCACGTAATAAACGTGATATATGAGACCCTCCCCACCGGGGCTTCGCGAAATGCCTTGAAGGCAGAGGCTCGCCGTCCTCCTCCCGAGGAGCCACGTCATAAGCGCCTCCATCAATCCGAAACTGTTAGTTTCACAGATAGAGACCCGGTTCCAGAGATAACACCCCATACTGATGTCATCGTCATCGACATGGTTGTAGCCAATGTTACGATAAAGCGAGTCTTTGTAGATAATGGAGCCGCAATGAGTGTTATATTCGCTGACTGTTTCCAAAAAATGGGAATTCCTCGGGAGCAACTTCGGTCGGCCCCCGGGCCACTGCAGACTTTCACTCAGGGAGAAGTTCAGCCAGAAGGTGTCATCACTCTCCCGGCGTCTCTGGGCACTTATCCGGCGATAAAAACCATTTTTGTGGATTTTTACGTGGTTAACTCCCCGTCACCGTACAATATGATATTGGGTCAGGATTGGCTTACTCCTGCAAAAGACATATGCTCCACATACCACCTCGCGCTAAAATTCCCCACCTCACATGGCGAAGTGGCTATCCGCGGTAGTCGGCGAGTTTCTAAGGAGGGCATGTACGTGGCACTCAAAAAGACTACCAAAGTTCCTCCCAAACAGCAGCTTCAGGTAGCATCATCGGCTCTTGAACCTCAGGTATGTACCTCATTAGGGGACACCACTGTCCAGGTGCCGCTTGATCCGTCCAAACCAGAACAAACTGTAAATGTCGGTGCCGTGGATGTGCCGTGGTTACATCAGGCCATCATTCAGACCTTGCGAGAGTATTCCGATGTCTTTGCATGGTCCCCTTTGGATATGCTCGGGGTCTCTCCTGATGTAATAACCCACAAGCTGAACATCGATCCCAGCGTTAAACCTGTACAGCAAAAACAAAGGAAGTTCGCTCCGGAGCGAAATGCAGCCATTCGAATCGAGGTGTAACAACTCTTGGATGCAGACATCTTGTTCGAAGTGTATTACCCTTCTTGGCTATCCAATCCAGTGATGGTGATAAAGTCCAGCGGGGCATGGCAAATGTGTGTCGATTTCTCCGATCTCAATAAACATTGTCCGAAGGACTGTTATCCTCTACCTTCCATCGACCAAAAGGCCGAAGCCATTACTGGATACGTGGCACTTTGTTTCTTAGACCTGTATAAGGGATACCACCAGATCTTCATGGACCCTCAGGATGCCCTCAAAACGACATTTATTACTGCTTTTGAGTGTTTTGCTTTTAAGAAAATGCCCTTCGGGCTCAAAAACACTGGAGCCACATATCAACGTCTCATGGACCGCGTTTTTCGCGATCAAATTAGCCGCAACGTTGAGGTTTACGTTGATGATCTGGTTATAAAAAGTACCTCTCATTCTTCATGTGTGCAAGACATTGTTGAAACGTTGCGTACTCTGCGGCATTACAATTTGCGGCTTAATCCGGCAAAGTGCACTTTCGGCGTTGGTTCCGGAAAGTTTCTTGGGTATATGGTTTCGCAACATGGTCTTCAGGCCAATCCGGCCAAGCTTCGGGATGTTTTAGATCTGCAACCACCGAAGACGTACAGAGACGTTCAACGCCTCACGGGTGGTTTGGCGGCCTTAAATCGCTTTTTATCTAAAGCAGCAGAGCGTCAACTCCCATTCTTCAAAATTTTGAGACAGGCGAAGTCATTTGAGTGGACTCCGGAGTGCACTGAGGCTTTCGAGACTTTGAAGCGTCATATACAGCAACTGCCCACTTTGTCAGTTCCTCTCTCCGGAGAGCCGCTCTACATGTATTTGGCTTCCGCCGAGGAAGCTATTAGCGCCGCCCTCGTGCGAGAAGTCAATGGTGTTCAACATCCCGTGTATTTCGCAAGCCGAGTACTTCACGGGGCGGAGACACGGTACTCCATGCTGGAAAAAACAGTGCTGGCCCTTGTCATGGCGGCTCAGCGTCTGCGGCCATACTTCCAAGGGCGCGATATACGAGTTCTGACCAATCATCCTATACGTCAAATTCTTGTCAAGCCCGAGGTATCAGGGCGCCTCGCCAAGTGGGCTGTCGAATTAGGCGAATATGATATTCAATTTCTTCCCCGCCGAGCTATCAAGGGTCAAGCACTTGCAGACTTTTTGGCTGAAACCCCGGGGGATAATCATGAATCTTCTGCAGACAATGGTACCCATCATCCTGCTACCCTCGTACCCCCACCTCGCAAGTGGCAATTATATGTGGATGGTGCATCCACAACTCGCGGAAGTGGTGCCGGGGTGCTTTTCATTGACCCCGAGGGAGTTGAAGTTAAGTACGTCATCCGATTCAAATTTAAGGTGACCAATAATGAAGCAGAATACGAGGCAGTTCTCGCCGGGCTCCGGCTCGCTCAATCCTTGGCTATTCGCCATCTTGAGCTCTTCACGGACTCCGAGGTCGTGTCCAAGCAAATCCAGGGAACTTATGTCGCCAAGGATGAAACGATGATCAGGTATCGTGCTTTAAGACTCAAACTTATGTCAACTTTTGATACAATTGTTATCCAGAAAATATCACGCACTCAGAATGCAAGAGCAGATGCGCTCAGCAAATTAGCCTCCGCGGTCCGAACTAATATATCTCCGGACATTATAGTCGAAGATTTATTTCATCCGGCAATTCATGAGGCAACGGTTTCGGTATTGACCGATAGTGATCCGAATTGGATGACTCCTATCGTTCAGTATCTCCGAAATGGAACTCTGCCTAGTGATAAGCTACGAGCTCGGCAGGTAGCCCTTAAAGCCCCCAATACTCCTTTCATGATGGAGTCTTGTATCGACGGTCGTACCTACAACCGAATCTCCGATGCCTTGCTCCTGCCGAGGCTAATCAAGTTCTTCGGGAGGTTCACGAAGGGGCCTGTGCCAGTCATATTGGTTCACGGACGTTGGCCAAGAAAATTCTTCGATGGGGGTATTATTGGCCAACCTTATTTAATGATGCCCACGATTTGGTAACCAAGTGCTGCAAGTGTCAACTGCATTCCCGCGTGAAGCATCTGCCGCAAACCGAACTCACTGGAATTCAGAGTGCGTGGCCATTTATTCAATGGGGAATCGACATTGTCGGCCCGTTCCCAGTCGCTCCGGGGGGATTGAAATTTCTTGTGGTCGCCGTGGATTACTTCACTAAATGGGTAGAAGCAGAACCTCTTACTATTACCTTCTTGGTCCGCCTCGCAGCTCGCAATCTCCTCAGCCCTTAATATTACCTTCTTCTCTGCCAGAGCTTTTACAAGGGGCCACTCCGAGAGGTGTGTCAGGGCTTTGTAGTAGGCCTCCTCCACCCCGGCCACAGCATTATAGTCATACCCGAATTCTGGACGGTATACGTCCACATTCGGGTAGACTTCTTTAATCTGCTCCAGTAACAACGAGCGTGTGGCCGTGTCCCCGATAGCGACGAAGTCAGTCTGAAAGTCCAGGAATGTGGTCGTCTGGAGTAATTTCTCGGCAAATGCTTTCAGCATTGCCTCCTGACCTTCGACAATCGCTGCTTCCTGGGCCTTCATTTTTGCCCGCAGCTGGGCTGTTTCTCCACGTAGGGCTCCGGCTTCCGCCTCCACCTCGCGCAGACGCGCTACTTCAGTCTCTACCAAGGTCGCTCTCTTCCGCGCTTCGGTCAGATCCTGAGTGAGCCTGTCATTGCGCGCGCAAAGATCCCTTACAACCGCGGCCAGCTCTTCTTTGGCCTCTATCTCATTCTTCCGGCCAAGCTCCATGATTCCCCGAGCTAATCGCAGAAGTTCCTCGGCGTCCGCGCCCTCCAACCCCAGCAGACCGGGGATCACTTGCTCCTTCAAAATTCGCACAAAACAGAAAACAGAAATCAGTACTGGTAGTACACACTTCATTTACGTAAAAAATAACAAAAAAGGGCATTTCAGATTTACCTCAGCGCTTTCCCCCGTTCGGAGTCTTTTGGATGGTGCCGGAGGTGTCCCGGACGGTTCTGACCTCCTCTTCGCTCCGGGGGTTGACCCCGCAGTCACAACTCGTTCCTCCGGCCCCACAGAAGGTCGTGGACTGGGTGACATCTTCCCCCGGGGAGACACCTCAGCAGCTTTTCCCTTCTTCTTCGCTGCCGCAGCCGCAGTAGAGCTTCCCGCTGGTTCCTTCCAGAAGCGTCCCACTGCACACAGAAATTCAGATTAGTCCTGCACAAAAACAACAATTTCTAAACAAGTATGAGAACTCCTACCCTCCTCGGCCACCCCGGCTCCCGACTCTTGACCCTGTGTGGACTTCCCCATTGTATCGCCCGAATAATATGGGCTTAGTCCAGCCTCCTCCAGCTCTTCCTCCGAACACAGGGTCTTGAAGGTCCCCACTGCCCGGAATATCTCCACCACCTCGGCGTCCGGGTCCCCCACCGGGGCAGTATCTAGCACCTCCTCCCGATTCCACCTCGGAAGGGCCACCCCATTCTTCACAAAGATGAACTTCTCTTTCCACCCCTCAACCTTACTGGGGTTTTGTACCTTGAAGCCACCTCGTGCTCGGGGACTGAAAGAGTACCACCCCTTGGACTTCCCGAAGGCTTTTAGTTGATAAAAGTACCTAAAAAGCTCTACGGTTGGTTCCACCCCAGAATTCTCACACTACAGTGAACCCGACTACTTGCCTAATCGCGTTAGGCGCTAACTGGCTCAAGGCGATGTTATAGTATCTCAGTAACTGGATAACAATGTCCCAGAGGGGGAATCTCAAACCTATTTTTAACGGATCTATATATACACCGATGTAACCCTGCGGGGGGCAACAGGCTCTATCGCTGGGATCCGGAACTATATATTCTAAGTTAAATGGGAAGTAGAAGGAGGGGATTAGGGCTTCTATCTGCACTCGCGTCATCCGTGACGCTACAGTGGACACTTCAAAGTCCTCCTCCGCGCATTCATAGAAACCGACCATCCTAATGTTGGTTTCCATGCCGTCGGCCCTTTCTACTGTCCTAATCTCATTCCTCTCTGGAATAACATATCGAAGGGGTGGCACATCTAACGGAGCGCTCTGAGTCCCTACTTCTTGAACAGAAGAAGAAGTTGAAGAAGAAGGCATACTTTCTTGGTTTGAGTTTGGAAGGTTTTTTATTTGAGACGAATCACAGGCGCGCATAATTCTCCTTTTTTCCCGCTTTCTAAAACTGGCTAATCGCAATGAGGAAGATGAAGGTACTGTGCCATTATTCCAAATATATACACAAAAAACCAACGGCTCTGACAGCCTATTCAAATTCAGCGATTGAGATTTGGACGTGATATTCACGCGCTTTACGGTTCCCAAGGCGCGTGGGGAACAGGTTCATTGGAAATCGCAGAGCGTGTCACTTCACATCTCTCTCTCTCATGATGGCGCCGCCAATCACATCAACCCCACTCTTGGCCAGGAAGATTTGGACTATACTCCGGTGCTCCCTTCACCTCGGCCAGACTACCACACTCCGGTGCTCCCTTCACCTCGGCCAGACTAATATCTTCTTCTGCTGCAATTTGTTGCTTTTGGGGAACTCGGTATCTCGCTATCACCTCAGGGTAATTCGGCCTAGTTCGGTTCCGCTTCCACGGACTACGCCGCGGAGTACCTTAGACGCGGAACAGTCTTGGTCATCCACAAACACTTTGGCTCGCCCGCGACCACGGCTCATCTTGCTTATAGTTCCACCCCGGTTACAACCGAAGCTCCTTCCTCGCTCCGGCTGGGGGGGGGGGCATCTGATAGGGATGGCCCGGTCACTTCGGGTCGGGTTAATACCTCGGCCCACTAACCGGCCCAGAAGGTCCAGAAGTACGCGTCCCAGATAATGTGGCGCGGCCCAACTTGAGGCTTGCTCCGCGATTCAAGGCCCACTATCCGTTCCCAACCGCCACGCAGCGGAAAATAGGCGCGACAATAGGGAGTTAGTTAGGGTTTAGTAGGGGATAGTATAAATATGAGGAAAGAACTCTGAATTAGGGTTCGCATTCTGTATTCTGAAACTATTACGTGTAAACTCAAAGAGATAGTGAAAGAAACACCTCAGCAGGTGCTATTTTGTGCCCGTGGACGTAGATCTCCGGATCAAACCACGTAAATCTTGCATTTTTCCATATTTCTTACACAAGTTCTCGTTAAGTTTCTTGGATATCAGATTGTGCCTTATCATGTGAGCCTTGAAACAATTCGTGTAAATTAAAAACACAAGGAAAAAAAGTTAAATAATTTGTCGTAATCAAGTTTATATAAGCCGGAAACTCATTGCATAAGCTAAGATTTTATTTGTGTAAGCCTTAAATACAATCGTGTAATCCAAAATAGAAGAAGTTCTACGTAAAAAAGTGGGGGAAAAAAAGTTTTAAAAAAATCACACACATATATACAACTTGGAGAAGGCAAAAATTTGTATGTCACCGTCACACGACCGTCACACGATGTGACGGGAAAAAGTATCACTTTTTGTGGTAAAAGTATCACGTTTATCTGTAAAAAGTATCACTTTTTTTTAACAAAAAAAAGTATCACTTTTTGTAGCAAAAGTATCACCTTTATTTGTAAAAGTATCAATCTACTTCTATTATAAAAGTGTGAGTTGTTTCTTACAAAATTTGATTTGCCTATTATATCCTTAATGAATTTTAATTTTTAAGGTTAGTTTGGTAACTATATATCTTTAAAATTTTACTTATAAACGATATCTTTGAACTTTTTTTTATATAGTTAGACAAAATTTGATTTACCTATTATATCATAATGAATTTTAGTTTTTAAGGTTAGTTTATTAACTATATTCTCAAAGTTTTATTTATTTGGTTAGAGCCGTATATAGTTCATCTATCAATATATGGATATGATACCCTAAAAAAATACAGGGATATGATATATAATTCATCTAATGGCATAAGTTGAACCTACATATTAATCAGATTCTATATTTTTCTTTATCTTTAATAATATACATAACATTATTATTTTTATTTATTTTTATTTTTAAGTTTCTTTATAAATTTATTATCTCTTTTATAATGAGATTATTTTATATAATTGTAAAAAAAGAAAACTATAGAAAAAGAAAAAAATTATTAATTAGTAAAATTTTAAGGCTAATTTAGTAACTTTATTTTTTAAACTTTCATTTGTTTAGTAAGATTCATTTTATAATTGAAATTCATCTCTCAAGTAAGGTTTTACGATTAGCAACAAGAAAAAAAAAAAAAACTATATACATAAAATTTAGAACAATTGAATAATAGTGAAAGCTCTTTTTTATCATTTTTCTTTTTAGAGTTTTTTTTTTTTTTTTAGTTTACTTTTTATCATTCTACTAACCATAACCCAAAAAAAAAAAAAAAAATTGACAGGACAACTATAGTGTATCATATTCCTTTTTATTTACTCTTAAATTTTTGTGAATCGATCTTTCTTCTTTCTCTACAATTGTAAAAGAATCCAATTAGAAGAACTATATGAAATTTATGAAGAACTGAAGTAAGTATATTAAAAAATAAAAAAATAATATAATGTATATTACTAAAAATGAATAAGAATATAAGATATTATGACTATTAAAGTACTTTGGTTTATGATTCTCAAAATATTAAATAATTAAAATGTACACAAAAGATATTTATATATGTATAAAAAATTATAGAAAATTAAGCATAGTTTAATAGGAGTTTAATAGCTCCAAACTTTAACTTCTTTGTTAGGATAATAACCACAAGAATCTTAACTTGCAATAGTGGTATACAATCTATTGAATGTTATATTAAGTTTTTGCGTTTTCATGGCGAAAAAGTAATAGATTTTAGGATTAGCAACAAGAAGAAAAAGCCATATACATAAAAGTTAGAACAATGAATAATAGTGAAAGCTCTTATTGATTTAATTTATCATCTTTATTTTCTGGAGATAATTTTTTAGTTTACTTTCTTTTCTTTTTTTTTAATTTAGGTACGGTATGTAGCTATAACATATATATACTCATTCCAATAACTACAAAATAAATATGTTGACAAGACAACGATAGTGTATTATTTAATATTTAATTTACCACAATATATGAATGACTCAAGATTAATGATACTTATATGATAAAATATTTAAAATATGTAAAATGAAATAGTTTAATATGATTTCAATAGTTATAAGTTTGACTTCATAGTCGAATAATAGACACAAGATTGTTGACATATGATCGTCCTTATATTTTTCAATTATACATAAATGATTGAAAGTTAAATTAAAAAAATTCCATTAAAGAATTTTTTGGAAAAAATAATGATGAGATTAAATTAAATCTTTTAGTCTATTTCAAAATATAAACATTATATGTCAGAACAATATGTAAATGATTCACAATGATTTGTATTACTATGTATAAATTATTAACAAATTCTTACATAGTGTTTGGTCATAAATAAAACAAGAGTTTTTATCGGTCAAGGACCCGAAAGATAGATCAACTATCAATTCAGGTCCTGAAAGATAATTCCTATCAATCCAGGGCCTAAAAGGTTTGAAATTATCAATGGAAGACCCATAAATTCAAAATCATTATAGGGCCTGTTTGGAAAAATGCAAACCCAAAAAATAAATTTATCTCGAAATGATAAGTAAGGAAATATACGTAAAAAATCTTTCACTACATTGTTTTTTTAAATTGTTGTGATATATCTAAAATAATTAAATATTTACAATATTTTTTAAAAATATACAAATTAACAAAAAAAAGGTATTTACTTAAGAAAAAATACATTTTAGTGAAATATGTTTACATGAATTTAAATATTATGAACTCAAAAAGAAATTACAAACTTTTTTTTAAAAAATAATTTTTTCCCCGCGTATGACTTAAAAGAGAAATTACAGATGTTTAAAATAATAAATTAAAAAAACTAACAATTTCAAATATGAAACTACAGAAAATTAAAAAAAAAAAAATTAGAAATTTAAAAAAATGTCGTGAAAGAATTTCTTTAAATATTTCCACTGCTTATCACTTTGAGATAATTTTATTTTGTGTACTTTTATTTTGTGGGTTTTGCAATTTTCCAAACAGGTCCTCTAATGATTTTAGACTTATGGGTCTTCCATTGATAGTTTCAAATCTTTTAGGCCATGAATTGATAGTTGACCTATCTTTTGGGTCCTTGATCGATAAAATCATAAAAGAGAACCAACTCTTATTATAAATATAAATTAGAATAATACTTATCTAATAGTAACAATTAATTTGTCTAAATTTGAATATTATAAATTTGCTACTTGCAATAATCTCCCTAAATTTCTAAATTATTGAAGTATCAATATTACAACATTGAGAAACAATAATGGAATTTATATAAGTTATCTAATGCAAAATAAAATTTGAATATATAATATTTAGACTAAAGTGTAAACTATTGAATTGATCAAGTGTTAGAGCTTAATTCGAATGGTAACTTAAAACTTCATTATAATATACACTTGAAGCAAATCCAAAATCAAAGAATAAAATGACTTGCATGTGAAATTGCTGAGATTAGATTTTAAATTTGACTTTTGAGTGAGTAAAAAGATATGTTAGGAAATTTTAAATTTTTTTGTGTATACCACTTTATTAAAGTCCAACAATAGAAAATAATGTCAAAACAATTGAATAAAAACTATATGATGATAAAATGAATAGAAGTGAGAAATGCATTGTGAAGAAAGACAACACAAACTTATAAATAGACTTTATTATTAGTAGATATAACTTTATTAACATAATAAACAAAATTATAAAAAAAAAACTAGCGTAAAAATTATAGATATTAACGAGTCTAAGTGAATTTTCATTATAATAGACGAGTCCAGGTAATATGATAGAAAAATCAAAGGATAAACTAATGTGATAGAGCCAGACATATTATACTATGAGAAAAGAATACAAAAACAAAAACTAAATATCTATATTATAGGTAGATGTACATACAAATTAATTATTACGATGTAGTATTTCAAAATTTGGATTAAACTAGGCATACATTTAGCCTTACTGTTTAAATTTTGATTAAACTAGCAATATATATGTTTACACGCTAAATTTCTTTGTATGAGCACCACTAAGTAAATATAAATTGAATTATTATGCTTGTAGGAAATGAGATTATATATTATATTTATTTTCTATGATTTAGAAGAATGAAATCGATGTACTTCATAAGTAACATTTATAAACATTACAAAGAAAATAATAATTAATTTACGAATTTTATTGAATTAAAAAAGTATATGATAAAGTCATTTATATATATATATATATATATATATATATATATATATATATACGTATATGAAATGAAAAAGATGGAGGAAAGCGGTAAAAGTTGCTTATATATGAAATCAGTAAAAGACATATATGAAGATATAAAAACTATAAATGCATCGGTAGTGACATTGTGTAAATTTAAATACTATTGGTCTATACAATGGACCGATTTTATTCAAATAAGTCTATAAGTTGAACATCATTTTTAATCGCATACCTTCCACACCTACATAAATATACTCACTAATGTAATACTTTTAATAAGTGAAGTAATTTTAGTAGACCAAAGAAAAAACTGTTGTGCTAGAAAATTGGAGAGGGACATAAAAATCACAAGATTTATAATATTGGAGTTTAGACCGAGGTGTGAAATCTTATTGTATTAATAATATAAATAATAAAATGACAAACGTAAAAATTAGTGGACATGAATAGTTGCAATTCTTTTAAATATTTAAGATCTAACATTAAACAAATTATTAAATCAATAAAAATATTATATATATTTTTTAAGCATATGTAATAACTTGATAAATGGATTTACTATGCTATATAAATTATAGGGTACAATAAAGAATAAAAAAGAACGATAAAGAAATAATGAACTAAGTTGTATTGTGAATGATTCAATTGTACTATGTGAATGAGTATCACATAATTAAATTAAAACATGCTGAAAAATAAAGTGTGAAATGTGAATGTTAATATTAACTTGACAATAGATTAGATAAAAAATAATTATGTCGAATAGAGTACTATATAGTCTAAACAAAAAATAAAATGTGAGAAATAAAATCGGAATGCGTGGTTTAAACATGTTTATATAAGACTTTTAAATGGATGTGCAATGTTTGAAAAATTAGGAGTATTTCACCATAACTAAATAAGGAATTAAAGACATTACAAATTAGTTAAAACATTAATTATATTTTATATAAATTGTAGCATGTGTCTTGATTGAAGATTGTGAGACACTATTTAGATAGTCAACCTTCCATAAAAAATATTATTTATTTTGTAATTATACTATAATATGATTTTTATTTTAAATCACACATAAATTTTAAATTTCGACGTTGCATTGAGAAAATAATTAAGGAAAATTGAGATGAGCAACCTTATCAAGTAAATTATATTAAAGAGGGTTATACTTAATAATAATTAAAAAAATTAAGAAATAACTTTCATAACAAAAGTTGGATGTTGGACCTTGATACTAAGTTACTGGAAGTTTTTCCTCACATTAAAATATGTAAAGAATTTCAGGTGCAAATGTATATTGAAATCGAAATTATTTATTAGAGAATTATAGAAAAGTATGTTAGACCTAATATTTTGTGTGCATATAACAAATTGACTTATGGATGTCAGTTGATGATATAATGAGACAATTAAAAATGTATTTTTCTTCAAATGCCAGGGATTTGGTGCAAAACAAAAAAAAAAAAAAAAAATTATGCCTCATTGTTACGTATATAGTTTTTCAATAATTGTATAACCTATTCAAGATATATTAATGGTGATCGAGTCTGTGTATAATAAGAAGTAAACAATAGTTTGAATAAATCAAACTCTACATGTATAACAGAATATTTTGTAAGACTAAATATTTTCTACAATATAGCATGGTATTGGTATGTCGTTTTTTACGAATCTTTTAATGTTAATTATTATAACTTGTTTTATTAAGACTAAGGCTATTTAACTTTTCTATATCTCTTTTGTGATTCTTTTAGTTTTTAGTTGATTTAAAATTATGTTTGTTCAATGAATTAATTTTTATTACATTTGAATAATCTACGAAGTTGTGTATATATATTACTATGATCACATTGTACAATTATTTTATGTTCAACTTAATTTTTTTTATTAAATAATAGTAAAAAATTATAACCACGTGCACCGCACGTGCATAGTGCTAGTATAGTAAAAGTATCATTTTTTCCTGTAAAGGTATCATTTTTTTCTGTAAAAGTATCAATATTTTCTGTAAAAGTACATTTCATCATACGTGTGACCGTTCACACACAAGACTCACTCCTTGAAAAAAGGGTGGGGAGGAAAATCCCGACCTAGGGATGACGAATGGGAGGGTAATTACAGTATAGTTTTTGTTAAAAAATATGTTTGTCATTTGACGGTGGGCACGGTTAATATTCCCACATATACTTTTATAGCTGACACACACTACAATTAAATTTGTGCATTAAAATGGGTGTGAGTATAATGAGCATATATTGATTATAAAAGTAAAAATGATTTAAATAGTTTTTTTTAACTTATACTATAATTTTGTTTACCTTTTTTTGGCGAATTTTGTTTACTTTTTTAAATATGGATAAATGTTGGGTTTTATTCTGAAGTAACCTTAATCGACATTTATGTCTTCATCTTGTATTTCTCCGTTTATTTCCCCCCAGCCTCTTCCCCATTCAAAGAGAAGATTATGATGAACAGTCTTAATTTTCTTGATTTGTACCGAGAGAGACAGCTGCCAACAGCAAACCAGATTGATTGTTGGTTTCACTGTGGTTAATTTTTTAAGTAGAAGTCAAAGAAAATGCCAAATTCTTATAATTAGGTCCTTATTGAATTGAGTAAAACTCAAAGATGATTTGTTTCATCCTATGATTTCAAACTTACGTCGTTCTAATGGACCAATCATCCCTAATCATATAATCAAACATAACATCCATGATGAGAAACCTACAAGAAATAGTGAGTTTAAATAAGTTTCGGTGTTATTCTCTAAGGCCCCGTTTACTTCATAGGATAAGCCTGAATAAGGAAAAATTATTCAGGACAATCCAATGTTTACTTGGTGGGATTACAAAAGTCAGCTTATCCCGAATATCCGGGATAACACATAATTCGAGGCAAAATACCCCGTTAGAAATCCCACCTCTAGAGGTGGGTTTATTTACGCCGAATCAAGGATAAGTTTTCGTCCTCTTCCCGTACGTCTTTTCTTTCTAATTTTACAGTTGTTAACTTTGGATCATTATCAGTTTTTCTAAGCTTGAAATTAATTCTTTTGATGTCTGATTTCTTTCCATTACCTTCGACCTTAACAACAAATGAATTTCTATTTTCATTTTGCACCGTGTGATAAATAAGAAGATCATGATCATTGATTTTATTTATTTTTTCTTCTCCTCTCACCAAGTTATTATATTTTTCTTCTTCGTTTCCATACGTTTTGGAATATACATTAAATAAGAAACGAGTTAAGTTTTAAGTGGGTTTAGGTCTGCGTTGAACTATTCTTCGTTAAAGATTTGTGTGGTTTAGAGAGGTCCAATATAAGGTGTCCGGTATTTTTATGTAATTTTGAAATACTTGATACTTTCTATAAAAACAATCCCTAATAACATTCAAGAAACCAACAAGTCAAAGTAAACACAGGATAAGGATATTCCTCTATAAAAAGTTCAACATAATCATCCCTAGTAAACACTGTATATGATAATACATATTTTTCCAATCCCCCATTTTAATACACCCTAATCTTATACACCCTATTAACCACAACCTAAAGTAAACGGGCCCTAATTAAATATTTTGATTTGTATATGTTAAAGTATTTTGTGTTGGCAATATTTTTGTCAAAATCTCTTATATTATGTTTATATAATTTATTGAACTTATTAGATTTATTATTCGTAATTAGTTATGTAATAATATTTTATTATCTTAATATTTTGTTGTTTTTATAGGGGGGTTATAAGCAACGGATAAAAAAAATTATTGGTTAAGATATGTATCGAAAAAAGATATGAAAGAGTAATACTTGGATATCAAGAAATCTCAACGGATAAGGTTTGCAAATCAATATATATATGGAGAAGTCTGGGCAGGCGATGCGAAAGGAATATAGAATGAAAAAATACTTCTTCATATATTAGAGTTCCCGTGATGGAGGATTAAGAGGAATGGCGGTCATACAATATCATAATCAAGTGTAGAGTGTTTAAAGCCATTATTATGCTTGTCATTTGTTTTAGTTGAATATTCATATATTTAGAAGTTTACTCTGACGTGGATATTATTGTTTTATCACTTGTTGCGTATTGAAATTAGTATTAGTGTGTTTATGTCGAAGCACCTTCGGGAGAAGGAATTTTAAGGCGAGTTCGGGAGAGCTCGTCCGGCCTTCGGTGGTTTGCCGTATTAGTGTCGAACAAGTCATCAGGCGTTATTGATATAGTATAGGTTATGTATTAGAGAGTCGGGTCTCTTTGTAAAACCTATCGGTATACGGAATATCAATAACAAAAGGTCCAAGGGGTCTGAGGGATTCAGTCCCGTGTTTATTTTGGTGTTTCGTTTTTCTGTTTTTATTTTCGTCAGTTTCCATATTGCAACGTAGACAGTGCAAACTATAAAATTTCAAGTGGTATCAAGAACAGGTCCATATCCTAATACAGTAGATTCTGAAACACTGCATTGCTGTGGATTTGCGTGGCAATGTTGTGCGACTTCCCTTACTTGATGGCACAAATTACGATTATTGGAAGTCACTTACGATGGCTCACTTGGAGGCGATGGGTGATGAATACTGGGAGATTGTTGAATCCGGATGGTCTCCACCTACTGTCATAGGCTCGACCACACCAAAGCCTAAATTCGAGTGGTCTTCTGCTGAAAAGAAATTGTATAAGGTGAATCACAAGGCTCTCCTTTTCATTCGAACGACTATTGATGAAGTCCAATACATGAAAATATGCAACTGCAAAACAGCCAAAGAAGCTTGGGATTTGCTCGAGAATTACTTTGAAGGAATCAAAGAAGTGAAGAAGTCCAAACTGAGGAATTTGCGCAATCAGTTTGAAAGCCTCAAGATGGAGGAAAGCGATTCCATTGAAGAATATCACTCACGGTTCATGGGCATCGTGAACAAGAGGCTCTCACTTGGAGAGATAGTTCCGAAATCACTAATGGTGGACAAATTTCTAAGAACTCTTCTGGATCGATTTTCAGAGAAAGTCACGGCAATCGACACCTCAAAAGATGTCGGAAATATGAAGATTGATCAGCTAGTAGGAGATCTCCTAACTTGCGAACTCAACAAAGGGTTTGAGATCAAAGAGAAAAGTAGAGGCATAGCACTCAAAGCAAAAGTCAATCGCAAGGATGAAGAAGTTAGCGGACATGATCCAAATCAGTCGAAAATTGTAGAGAATATGATATTGCTCACAAAGAAATTTGGGAGCATGATAAAGAAGTTCCGGAAAAATGACCCGAGCCCCGCTTCTTTAGGTAAGAAATCAAGTCAAACTAATATAAATAGCCTTAATTCTTCTCCAAGTTTTGCAGGTTCAACGCTGGACAAAGTTAGATGTAGAGAATGCAATGGTTGGGGCCATTTTCAGAAAGAGTGCCCACATTTTTGAGAAGGCAAAACAAGTCTTTAGCAGTCACATGGATTGACGAGTCAAAAAATGAAGAAGAGAACGATCATTCAAACAACATTGCAGCTTTATCAGCATCCTATGTCTGTTTTATGGGGCAAACTGAAACTGAAGAACCTGATCCCGAAAAAAATCCAAGTATGTTGCAACATGATTTACCTAACTTTTATGAATCTGATGCTTCTGATGGAAAAACAGGCCCCACAATTGAGGAGATGCGGAATATGTACAAGAAACTGTCGGTCAAATATTTACAAGGAAGCAAGGTCATCAAAAAATTGGAGAGTCAACTTCAAGTCACTGGCGATGATTGAAAGATTAGAAAGAGAGGTTAAAGGGAAAGATCTGATCATTGATAAACTGAATGAGAAGCTCACATTAAGAAATAAAAGTGTGGAGGCGATAATGGAAGAAAAAAATTGAGTTAGAAGTTGTTCCAACATAAACTGACTGAAAAAGAGAAAGAGGTAGTATCTCTTCAAACTGATCTTAATTCTTTTACTACTGACTTCGACTCTTTGAAAAATAGTATGGAAATCAAAGATCAACCAATTGAGAAGCTATCCATCGATTTGGAACAATCCAAACAGATTCTGAAACGACTGAACTCTAGTAAGGCCACTATAACCGAACTTGTTTATTTAGGCAAAAGTCATGGTGATATCACTGGGCTAGGTTATCATGGTGAGTCCTCCACAAACTCGCAAAGGAGTTTTTGAATTCTAGTCAGTATGTTACAACACAGAATGATCTTTGTAACTGTGATGAGAAATCTGGTCATAATCAATGCACACACACTGCACCATTTCAGAAACAAGTTGTTTTTGCACATTTTGGTCGAGGATCACATTATGCACATGTTAATAATACTACTCGTCTTGCTATGCTACATGGAAAGTCAAAAACTGCTGAAAATTCTCGTTTTGTGTCTATTTGTCATTACTGTGGTGTTTTGGGTCATATACGCTCAAATTGTTACAGAATGTAGTTTGATCTTAATAATGGTAATATTTATGGTTGGGATATTAAAGGAATACCACGCCAGCCCCTAGACCTAAAATAGATTTGAGAAACCGCACTCAAAGAAAAATATGGGTTAGAAAATCTACTTGTTCAACTTCCCAGAAGTAAGCTCGACGGCCCGTGTCACCACTGTTTTTGGGTATCTAATGCAGAAAATTTCGTAACTCTCTGAAAAATCTTTAGGATTATTGTTCATGTGTGTTGCAAAGTCGTTAAAAAAAAAAAAAAAAAAAAAAAAAAAAAAAAAAAAAACGTATGTTACAACATGCATATCATGTAGGATTCTGCATTAGGCATTTATTTTCATGCATCCATTTCAATTTTATTCTTTATAAACTCCATGCAAAAGGGTAAGTTCAAAGATTATTTGGTTTAAAATTTTACATTCCTTTTTCTTCTAGTAGATAAAGACTATTTTATTTTACTTATTAATTCCCCCGTTTGTCGAAAAGGGCTACGGTCATGAAATGATGTTGAGAGTAGCTACTAGTCCACAAATCGGAAAGAGCTACTAGCACAGAAAATGATTGATCTGTGAAAGCCGCCGACCATACAATAAATTGCTTAATATTTTTGTATCTCTATTATCAAAGGGATTATAAGGATCAACTAGAGCTCGTGGCACCGAGTATTCCTAGTGCGGTATTGGCTCGTGGGGTTTGCGAGCTACTCCACGAGAGGGTAAAAACAATTGGAGGAATGATACCTTGATTTAATTTTTTGTTTAAGTCTCTAATTGTTTTGTGCAAAAAGTCAAAATCAAATATGAAGTTGATGTGGAATTTCATTTAGTTTTTTGCCAAATATTTCTGCTTGTCTAATACCGTGGATGTGGTAAGATAAAAAATGAGTCTGCATTTTATTGTTTTCTATTTTATTTTTAGGCATTGAAGTTATAAAAAAAAAAAAAAAAAAAAAAAAAAAAAAAAAACTGAATTGAAAAGTTGTCTATCTGGAATTTTAGTTTAATTGATAAATGTTGCTCTCTTAATTTACCGCTCATACAGTGAGTTTGACTATGGGTCAATGGGTTAAAAGTGAGGGGTAGTTATAGTAAGGGGAAGTTGAATGATTTGCGTCTATTTTGTTATATTGTTCACTTTTATATCTTTGGATTTTTCTTTAAAAAGAGGGAGAAATATTGCTTTTTGCCGCCACAATCGTTATTATTGTTTATATTGAGGGGGAGCTTTACTTTTATGAGATGTTTATAGGTTGTTATTGATTTTCGAGCTTTTGACAAAAAAATGCAAAGGGGGAAGATATTAGAGTATTTTGTATTGGCAATATTTTTGTCAAAATCCCTTATATTATGTTTATATAATTTATTGAACTTATTAGATTTATTATTCGTAATTAGTTATGTTATAATATTTTATTATCTTAATATTTTATTTTTTTTATAGGCGGATCATAAGCAACGGATAAAGAAAATTATTAGTTAAGATATGTAGCGAAAAAATATATGAAAGAGTAATACTTGGATATCAAGGCCAACGAATAAGGTTTGCAAATCAATATATATCTGGAGAAGCCTGGGTAGGCGATGCGAAAGGAATATAGAATGGAAAAATACTTCTTCATATATTAGAGTTCACGTGATGGAGGATTAAGAAGAATAGCGGTCATACAATATCATCATCAAGTCCAGAGTGTTTAAAGTCATTATTATGCTTGTCATTTGTTTTAGTTGAATATTCATATATTTAGAAGTTTACCCTGACGTGGATATTATTGTTTTATTACTTGTTGCGTATTGAAATTAGTATTAGTGTGTTTATGTCGAAGCACCTTCGGGAGAAGGGATTTTAAGGCAAGTTCGGGAGAGCTCGTCCGGCCTTCGGTGGTTTGCCGAACAAGTCGACGGGAGTTGCTGGGCGTTATTGGTATAGTATAGGTTAGGTATTAGGGAATCGGGTTTCTTTGTAAAACCTATCGGTATACGGAATATCAATAACAAAAGATTCGAGGGGTCTGAGGGATTCAGCCCCGTGGTTTTTTTTGTGTTTGTTTAAATATTTTTATTTTCGTCAGTTTCTATGTTGCAACGTAGACAGTGCAGACTATAAAATTTCAGTATATTTCGCATAAAAATCAGTAAGCTCTGCCGATAATGCTATAAACTGGAAAAAAATAGAGTGAAACCAAACGCCCCATAGCTTTCCATCTATAGAATGTTTCACTAATATTAAATTTAACGTATAATAAGACCAACCTCTTCATCTAGCCTCCATATCAGTTATTGTGATTGTGTTTCCTTCAGAAATTGGACTTGGTGACTTGCTGCTTCTTTCAGGGGTTGAGCTTTTTCCAATGAAAAATCCAGGCCTTTTGGGTTCAGGCAAAATTGCTCCATCAGTACCTAACATGAAAAGTACTGATGACATCACTGGTCGATCTTCTGCAAAACTCTGGACGCATAATAATCCGACATGTATGCATCTTTTAACTTCAGATTTCACAAATGTCTCCGTCAAACATTCATCCATTAGCTCAAGAATCTTGTTTTCTTCCCATAGCAACCATGCCTGTCACAATCGCATCGAATCATGTTTGTTAGTTTTATCACTGAACAACACTTTGTCACCTGACTATCATCAATAAATACATAGTGCAGAAGTATTTGTAGCAGCAAAGAAATACATGTCCCAAAAGGTCATGACAATGATCGTGGATGCAACCGAATTGTTTGTTCCTTTTCCCACTCACTATCTCTAACAACACAACTCCCATGCTAAAGACATCAGATTTCACTGAGAACTTCCCCTCAATAGCATATTCAGGAGCCATATAACCACTGCATATAAGTTATATATCATAAGGCCTAGTATAAAATAATAAAATTCTATGATGAGATAAAAGAAAGGCTCACTATGTCCCAACAACTCTTCTTGTTCTAGCAGTAGGTTGATCCTCTTCAAATATTCTTGCTAATCCAAAGTCAGATATTTTTGGAGTTAAGTTTTTATCAAGTAGGATGTTGCTCGTTTTGAGATCCCGATGGATAATCTTTAATCTGGAATCATGATGGAGATATAGCAATCCTTTAGCAATACCCATGATGATCTCAAACCGCTTAGGCCATGTCAAAAGTGTCTTTTGATTTTGATCTGCACATAATTGATATGTTATGACACTTGAAGTGGTAAATCAAATGTGGTAGAACGAAACTAAGAAGTATTCTATAAAAGAAGGGTGAAGAGTAATTTTAGACTATACCAAAAACAAAATAATCAAGGCTTTTATTCTGTAGGTATTCGTAGATTAGCATCCTTTCTTCTCTTTCTATACAACATCCCAAAAGTCTAACAAGGTTCGTATGCTGAAGTTTAGCAATCAAGACAATTTCATTTTTGAACTCTTCAAGACCCTGCCCTGAAGTTCTCGACAGTCTTTTAATGGCAATTTCTTCTTCTGCTGACAAATTGCCCTGCTTATCCATGTCAACTGAAGAGTCAGAATGTATATTTTTGTTCACCATTTGCACTTCAATGTAATACTTTACCTTGTAAACTGGACCAAAACCACCTACTCCAATCATGTTTTCCCGAGAGAAGTTGTTTGTTGCAGCCAAGATAGTTGAAAACTTGAATAAAGGTAATTCAATATCCTCATTAGACCTTTCTGTTGCTGTGAATGGGAAAAGCAAAACACTTGACTGCATGTTTTCAACCAAAAAAAAGAACATAGACTTTGGAGAAAGTCATTGTTATAGTTCTGAGTTACCTCGCCTCTTTCGTCTTGACATAATAAATAGACCTCCATTGATAAAGAACGAGACAAAAACTCCAGAAGCTATTGACACCAGTATAAGCGTAGGCCTAGTCGTCTTCTTCTTCTCTTTCTCCAAGTCAGTGGCATTATCTATGAGGAAAGGACCAGCTAAGTTAACTATTGCAACAAAAGAAGACCAAAAACATATACACGAATTGTACTTCATAGCATAGTAAAGGATTTCAACCCAAAAGTACTTACAATCAACTAATTCCGAAATTGGTACACGGGTATAGATGTTCTGCTTACTATCTGCCCCAGGATGCTCTCTGGTATCAATGAGATCCCCAAACCACATCACGCAGCCACTGCCTCCGTTGGTCATGTATGTATTAGCATATGCGACACAGCTACAGTTTTTGGAGCACTCAGCATGGCATTCACTGAGGCTCATGCTAGTATTTAACCAAAATGACAACATATCAGGATACTTTACGCTTCTAACTTCAACAAAACCATCTCCATAATTGCAATTCAGTGGTGTAATTCTTCTGCAGCCACCTGACCAATCTTGATCATCCCAATCTTTTTGAATTGTCGGGGTGAATCCGTTTAAACACTCGCATCTCATTTGCTTGTCAATTCTGCAGATACCATTAGGACCACACAAACCATAAGCATCGCATGTGTCTCTAGGTCTTGTGAAGGCCACATTCCACTTGCTCTTTCTAGCATTCATAGTGGAGGTGTGCAATGAACCAGATGTATCAAGTGTTGTTCTAATGATGATTGAGTCGTCATAGGGCCGTGCTGCAGATATCAATTTCTCTTCATTGAAAACCATATCAAGAATGCGATCACGATTTGGAAAGCGTAGAATACCAGAAAAGAAAATCCCGTTCCACTTTCCAGTTCGGAATGTTTTAATATTCCCTCTGTAAACCACAAACTCAGGCAAACCATTGTTTTCAATCTTGAAAACAAAATCTCCAGGGGAAGGATCATCAGCACTTGTCCATGATGTCAAATATATATCCTTACCAGTACCAATATCATTTACCAGTTTCATTCCTGGTAAAGAGGTGTCAGTTGGGTAATCAAAGCTTTGCCATATGTACCTCTCCGACATGCCTTCTATCGTCTTGTTTACAACAACCATGTTTCCAGTATTGAGGAGCTGTAAAACTGGATTAGATATTGCTCCTGATGATGAATTTGAATACCAAATAATGCTTCCACCGTTCCTTATAGTAAGATTTCCATTTCCAGAAATACCAAAAGTTACATTATCGGAGCTGTCAGCGATGGGAACTTTTCTATTTGCAACCCAAACAACAACCTCTGGTGTGCTTTTGTACCAAATCCCTAAGAATCGATTTGGGGATTTTCCAGGGGAGAAAAATCCCATCTCAAAAACTTGGTTACTGGAAATCAAAGTTTGCCCAACTGCAATTGTTTGGTTTGGAAAAATTGTATCTATACCCGCACAGAATTTCAGAAAGGAGCACAAAATTGTAATGAGGATGAACTGCGCCATTTCAATCTGATTTTGTTTGAAATGTAATTAACAATTCCAACTGTTTTACTCGACTTTAAGCGAATGTAACAAAGATAAACAACGTTAATATTACCAGAAATTGTCTGTGTGTCAAAGTTTTTGCAACAGTTCTGGAAGAGAATTATCGTCCAGCGATCCTGCCTAAAGTTTGAAAGACTTGGAAGATTAATTTATGTTTTGAAGAACATACACATATATTTACACACAAGAAGCGTGTGTACCTTGATAGAGTTGTCCAGCTGCATCCATCCTCCTTCGCTTGGAAACAGTTTCTGCTACCAATGCTTGAGACCAAATAGCTAAATACGAAATGCAACATCAAAATTAAACCGTTAATAGGAACTTGAAAGTCTGGCAAACGTACAGAAAAATGAGCGAGAAAATACTTGATTCGTGTGTGTGGATATACGACATTATCATCGAAATCCTTAACATCCGGACAGATCAAATTGTTCTAATCTTTAGAGATTTAAAGTGTGACTGTATTTCAATTACAGAGAGGAGGGAGAGAATGAGAGAGAGAGAGATTAATCCGTTCCAAACTATGGCAGCGGAAGAGTAGGGGTGGTTGATACCGTAGCCAATCGCCCATACCGTACCGAAATTTTCGGTACGCCGAAAATCCATACCGTTACGGTACCGAAAATTTCGGTATATCGAAATTCGGCCTACCAAAAATTCGGTATGATATCGGTAAATACCGATACCGTACCGAAAATTCGGTATACCGAATTTTGTATGGGTATCGGTATATACCAATCCATACCGTTGATTTTGGTATACCGAAATTTCGGTATACCGAAAATTTACGGTATACCGTTAGAAATTTGATATACCGAAAATTTACGGTATACCGTTAGAAATTTGGTATACCGAAATACCGAACTACCAAAATACCGAAAAAATTTCGGTATACCGACATATACCGAAAATACCGAACTTTTTTCGCTATTTCGGTATATATCGAAATACCGAAATTTTTAGATTATCATACCGTTACCGTACCGAAAATTTCCATACCGTACCGAAAATTCGGTATACCGAAAATTTCGGTATTTTTGGTAATTTTTCGATACGATACGGACGGCATTTCGGCATTTCGGTATTTTTCCCCACCCCACGGAAGAGAACTAGAGAGTGATGAGGCAGTCACCTCCTTTAAATGACCGTTGTACAAAAGAAAATTAAATACCGGCGTAAATGCGTCGAGGAAATGAAATACATACATCTATATATGGAAATTCATTTGAAGCCCTCTTGAGGAAACAGGGAAATGAACTTCATTTTAAGTCACGCAATGAATTAATGGCAACCTTCGACGTTGAAGATTCCAAACATTTATTCTCACTAGAGTTGAATTTGTGAAGTTGACTTGATTAAAAGAAAAGAAAAATTAAATTAGTTGCACTATAAAATTCATATCATCGTCTCTCATATTAGATGTTTCATCTTGTATTTCACTATATTCACTAATCGACATGTGTATTGAATTAAGTATAACAAAAGATGAAACACTTTATATAACAGAGTATCTGAATTGCTATAAATCTAATACTCCCGGAAATAATACTACCTCATTTCCGAAAAAGGTGTTCGATTTCATGAACATTTTTGTCAAAAAAAAATTCATATTTAAAGGTTAATTTTCTATTTTATTTGTTATAGAAGATCTCTTGTGCATCAGATCCGTGCAATTATAGTCATAGATAAATAGGTATTAGTATTTATGTCTAAATATACTACATATTTGAATAAATGTTTTATGGTGAAAAAACATTAATGTTTATTAAATAAATTAAATCAATGAACAGAAAAATCGTAGAAATAAATATACAATTTTTAGGTATTGTACCTTCATCCAAATTAAGTTTATAATAATTCTTTTTAAAACGAGTGGGTCTCTTTTGCACCACTAAATCCGTGCAATTCGAGTTATAGACAAATAATTAGTAGTATTTATGCCTAACAGTATTACATGTTATGAATAATTGTATAATTTTTATGCTTTAAGTATAAATCGTGATACTTAATCCAAATTGCACCGTGCATTTAAAGTCCCTGAGCCTTTGCACTTTAAAACAAATAAAGTAATTATTTACGTAATTTAAGAAAAGATTGAAAGACTCCAACATGAATTACATAGTCAAATAGAGCATTTGTTGTTTTAACAAATTAACGGTCTTTGAAAGGCATTTTTTTTATTATAGATATCTTGTTCATGTTTTGTCGTGGAAGAATTGATCAAATAGTCGATCATGAAAACAAAAATAAAAAATTGATCTAACATAATGTAAAGATTTGAGTTGTATACCCACCGCGGACATACAATAATCAAAGATGAGTTCATAATTTTGGCCCAATAATAGTAGGGAGTGTCGTTGGATGATGTTGACACAAAGTGGACGTGCCGGAGTGGTTATCGGGCATGACTAGAAATCATGTGGGCTCTGCCCGCGCAGGTTCGAATCCTGCCGTTCACGCTTTTGGGTTTATTCTTTTTCTTCTTCACGTCTGTCACAATATTATTTATTTCCCGAACCTCTCATAGAAGAGCTTATAAAATGTTGAGAAGTACTTCCTCCATTTTTTGTTAGATGTTCACTTAGACTTAGATAAACAAATTAAGGAATAGGAGAAATAGACAAATAAATCTCTTACTAGATTAAATTAAATATGGTAAATTAGATAATGGGAGATTTTGTAGGAATATTAAAAGGGGTAGTGTTGGAAAAATTGTGTTAAAAAAAGCTAAAAGAACATCTAAAAAAAGCAAAACACAAAAGCTATATAAACATCTAAAAGAAACGGAGGGAGTACTTAATAAAATAAAATCCCACATAATTTATAAGTTCATTTGTTGTGTAGTGCCATAATGAAAATAGTTCGGGCACTCATAAAAACATAACAAAAAGTATCTAAAACAATATTCAATAGCATTAATATCTTGCTCTTCGGGTGTATGAATTGTCTTGGTTAAGACCTGCAAAAACGAACATCGAAGGGGGACTATGGTGAAGAGTCTCCGATGCTCAAGTTAGCGATCGAAAAGTTGTGATGAAGTGTATCAACTTTGTAATGGAAATAGTAAGAATAATGTGTCATACTGTCCTGAAGAAGAAATGAAAAACTTTATATACTTACCATACTAGTGTTGAAGGGTTAAGATGTCTTTTTACATGTGCCACACAAGTCCTAATCACAGTCAGCATTCCTAGACCTGCACTTTTACATAGGAATATGTCAGTGGTCCCTATATTTATTGGCAGGAGGAATACAGGTGTCAGTGTACCAACTGACATTCATGCGTTTTTCTGTAGGGGGCGCGCTCTACGATCATTTCACGTACTCCTCTAAGGAGTCTAGTGCGCGCTCTGTGCTTGTCTTAGGCTTTGTGCTTCACGCCCATGCCCCCAATTCCCAGGAGTGAGACTATGTCAGTTCGTGCTTTGGGGTGAGAGGATGATATAATCCTTCCCTTATTGCGACTCATTTTCCTATGGCGCTACTGGTCGGCTCCTTACTATTTAGCATGGTTCCTACTTCAGAAAGATGTGATCCTTTATGGCACCACATATCATATTTTATTTTTTAAAATTTTATAAATAACACTCAACTTATCTAACATTTAGATTGACGGTGGGAGCAAGTAGCTAGGAGTTGGGGCAGGGGTTGTGACTTGTGAGTCCGAGGGGATCGGGTCTCATGGGAGGCCCCGAGGTGGGGGCCAGGGCTCCCTAGGGGGCTGGGGTACAAGATAGGTGGAAAAATTATTGAAAATAGTGAAAACAAATTATAACGCTAAATACTTTATCATCTTATAATATTTTTTTCAAGAAAAAATAGAATGTAACCATTTGACAACTTATAAATTGTTGAGCTACTACATCTTATCTACTTCTATTATAAAAGTCTGAGTTATTTCTTATAAAATTTGATTCGCCTATTATATCCTTAATAAATTTTAAATTCTAAGGTTAGTTAAGTAATTATATCTTCAAAGTTTTATTTATTTGGTAAGAGCACTATATAATTCAAATATCATGTATTAATTTATGGATACGATACCTAATTCATCTGATGTCATAAATGAACTTTAATATTGATAATATTTTATATTTTCCTTTCTTTTTAGTAATATACATAACATTATAATTTTTTCATTTTTACTTTAAGTTTCTTTTTAAATTTCTTATCTCTTTTATATATAATGGGGTTCTTTTATATAATTGCAGGAAAAGAAAAAAAAACGATTTGTGCATTTTTTATGGCAAATCTAGTAATTTTATTTTTAAAGTGTTATTTATTAAGTAAGAGTCATTTTATAATTCTAATTCATCTCTAAAGCCTTGACTTATGAAATTATCTATCAAATTTCATATGATAAATAGTTAACTAATGATTTAAACTGAACCTAAATATTCATAAAATCTTATTATTATTATTATTATTATTATTATTATTATTATTATTATTATTATTATTATTATTATTATTATTATTATTATTATTATTATTATTATTATTATTATTATTTTGTTGTTGTTGTTGTTGTTATTATTATTATTATTATTATTATTATTATTATTATTATTATTATTAATTTATCTTTTAGTAATTATATCATTCTGTTTATTTATTATCATTTTCTTCGATTCTTCATATGATATTTTGTTCAATTAATGACGTAAGTTGAGTCATATTATTATTATTATTATTATTATTATTATTATTATTATTATTATTATTATTATTATTATTAGTATTAGTATTAGTATTAGTATTAGTATTAGTATTAGTATTAGTATTAGTATTAGTATTAGTATTCATTTTTAATAAAATACATTATATTATTCATCTCTCAACCTCAACTTATGAAATTTTCTCTCGCATTTCATATGACATTTAGTTCAACTAATGTCTTAGCTGAGCTTAAATATTCATTTTATTCTTTTTATTTATTTTTATTTTCTCCGATTCTTCATAAATTTCTTATAGTTTTTCTAATTGGGTTTCTTCTAGAGAAAGAAGAAAGACCAATTAGAAAAAATCTAAAAGAATACAAAAACACACACACACGCTTATATATATATATATATTCAGAATATTAAATAATTATAATTTACACAAAAGGTATTCGTGTATCTATAAAAAAAGAGAGAAACTTAAACATCTTATAGTTTAATCGTAGGACTTTAATAACACTAAAGTTTGACTTTTATATTAAGATAATGATTACAAGACTTTGGATTTCGAATAGTGGTACAATACAGTTATTTAGATATTGAATGTTTGCAAAACTATTAAGTTTTGATTTTTTTTATGATGAAAAAAATACAAATAAATTTTATAATTAGCAACAAAAAGAAAAAGAAAAACACATATATATAAATTAGAACAATGAATAATAGTGTAAGCTCTTATTTACTTTATTATCTTTCTTTTCAAGAGATAATTATATATTTTAGTTTACTTTTTCAAATTAGATACATAGGTATAATATCCTTATATTGATTCCACTAATCACGATAAAAATATATTTGACAAGACAACTATATTGTATCATATTCCTTTTATTTAATATTATTTTTAAGTTTCTTTTAAAATTACTTATCTCTTTTATAATGAGATTCTTTTATAAAATTGTAGAAAAAGTAGAAAATCTGATTAGGCGAAAATTTTAGACCTAAATTAGTAACTTTATTTTAAAGTTTTGAAATAATTTTTTTTTTTTTTTTATTTGGTAAGAGTCCTTGTATACTTCGAATTCATCTTTCAACTTATGAAATTTTCTATTATATTTCATATGATATTTAGCTAAGCTAATACCGTAAGTTGAACCTAAATATTCATAATATCTTATGTTCTTATCCCTTTTTAGGAAAAATACTTATATTCTTTTTTTGTTCTATTTTTCATAAATTTCTTCTAGTTCTTTTAATAGATTCTTTTACAGTTATGGAGAAAGGAGAAAGATCAATTAGCAAAAATCTAAGAGAATATATGTGTGTGTGTGTGTTTGTAAAAGCTCTTACAATAGGTAAAAATACTTTAGTTTATAATTTTCAAAATATTAATAATTGAAAATTACACAAAAGATATTTATGTATTTATAAAAATTATAGAAAATCAAACATCTAATAGTTTAATAGGAGTTAGTAACTTCAAAGTTTGACTTATTTGTTATGATAATAACCAAGATTCTTAATTTCGAATAGTGGTACAATAAAATTATTTAGGTATTGAATATTTCCAAAACTATGAAGTTTTGGTATTTTCGTATTAAAAAAATACTAAAAGATTTTAGGATTAACAACAAAAAGATAAAATTCATATACATAAAAATTAGAACAATCAATAATAGTGAAAACTCTTATTGATTTTATTTATCATCTTTTATTTTTTGGAGACATTTTTTAGTTTTTCTATTTAGGTACATAGCTATAACATCTATACACTCATTCAAATAACTGCAACAAAAAACATGTTGATAAGACAACTATAGTGTATTATATGTATTTAATTTACCACAATATTTGAATGACTCAAGATTAGCGATAATTATTTGATAAAATTATGTAAATTGTAATAGTTTAATATAATTTTAATAAGTTTATGTTTGATTTTAATAGTCGAATAATTGATACAAGAACCTTTTTTTGAATCAAAAGTACAAGAAGGTTACTTAGCTACTGAATATTTGAAATATTGTTAAGTGTTGGTGTTAGAAGTCCTTATTAGTTTTTTTATTTCCATTTTTCATTTTCGAGAGACAAAAATGATGCTCGAGTCTATGTATAATGAGAAGTAAACACTAACTAAATTAAAACTTTATATACATAATAGAAAATTTTGTAAGGCTAAATATTCAACATTATATCAATGTATTTATAATATTTTTCGTTAAGACTAAGATTATTTAACTTTAGGAAAAATTAAAATACCCTGTTACTATTACATAATTATAAAACTAATCAGTAACTTTACCATTTTGTAAAAATGTCATGTAACCTACATTTTGTTTAGAAAAATGCCCCGTGACTGAATGTAGCAGATTGCACAACTGGTCACTTATGAGTTGTCTCTCATTTATTGATGCGACATTAGTTTTTTTTTTTTTTTGTCCTACTGACTCACTTATTTGGATAGTTAAAAATAAAAAATAAATTATAGGCCCCCTTACACCCACCCCTTTGGGGCGTTTATGAGACTATGAACTTTTATGTTTCTCTTTTGTGATTCTTTTTAGTTTCTAATTGATTTAGAATTGTATTTGTTTAATGGATCAATTTTTTATTGCATTAAATAATCTATGAAGTGTTTCAATATTACAATAATAAATGATTACATTGAGTTCTATTAAAACGATCTACTAATCACCACAAAGTACAATTCTATTTTAAAGAGTTGTAATCACATGCGATGCACGTGCTTGTCTCTAGTATTTTATAAGTTCTTGAGAAATCTTATTAAATGTTTAAAATAAGTTTAGGCTAATACCCCATATATATATATATATATATATATATATATATATGTCATTAGCTCGGCCTTTTTCACAATTGGGCATGGATTTAGGAAGTTAGCAGATTTAAGGTGAAAGTGGTAGTGTTTGGGAAAAAAAATTAATGAAATGGTGAAGTGTGTACGAGTAATACTATTAACAATGGAACAAGTACTCCCTCCGTCCCGGCCCAATTTACCTACCTTGGTTGAGCACGGAGGTTAAGAGAAAATAAATTTTATGGAATCTTTAACTTTATCAAAGATGGAGATTGAATGTGGAGATTTTGAGGGTGGAGATTGTGAGAGAATTTGTCATTTATGGACTGACAAATTTGATTGAAACAAACCAAAACGAAAAGTAGGCAAATTAGATCGAGACGGAGGGAGTAATACATTATAAACTAACAAGTCATTTTTCACGAAATATTGTCACTAATATTTTTCGGGTAAATAATTAATATTTCAACATTAAACAAATAATATTTTTTAAGATGCAGCGTATCATGATGCACTAAGGGTATGTTTGCTTAAGGTTGGTGAGTGGTGAATCAAACTTGACTGGGAAATTTAATGAGTGTGTTTTACTTGAATTCGATCTTCTAAATCTACTGATGATGCCAACCTAAAACAAATACACCCTAAATTTTACATATATATACAGATTATTATACAACAAACGACTATTGACAAACCAATCGAGTCTATAACACAGTGGGCCTAACCGTTTGCTTAGTCCCTTGATAAAACAGAACAGCAAAAACAATTTTTTGGACACATACAAGCAACCAAAAAACCACAAGAAGAAAAAGAAAATGACCAATTTAATTTAGATTTCCATGTCACCGATTCCTCTCCAACAAGCCTTCCCTTTTCTTGTTCTCTTCCGAGTCAAACGAGCTAATCCGCCGGGGCCGCTGGTGGCGGTGGCTGGCCGGAGCAAAGAACAGCCATGCTGAAGTGCAAACCACTATGGCAAAAACCTTGCCCCAAACTAAAGCACCCAAACACACCAGTAAAACACACATTTCAAAAACAAAATTATAATTATTACTAGAAAGTTTTCTGCCACATGAATCTGATCTTCTCTTCTGCTGGTTCATTTGTCTTAAATCAAGAGAAGCAGATCGTCCGAGCTTGTCGGATTCGGATCTCGAGTGGGACGAGCAGGAAGAGACGGAGGATGAAGACGCTAATGATGGCGGCGTACTGTTGGTGTTGGTGTTGGTGGAGAATATTGAAGAACGGTCTGAATTTATACGGAAAATTTCTTCGGGCGCTAAAGGGGGCTTCCCTGACGGGTTTTTCTTTACGGAGTCCACGGACCTTTTGCTTCTACATAAGAAGTTGCTCTTTCGTCCTTCGTAATCCTTCGAGTTCTCGCTCCGAGATTTTCTCAGCTGACAATCAAAATGATCATTATGTTAGCAGTCATAAAGTCATGCAGTGTCATGATAGCTCAAGTGGTAGAGCATTCACTATCTAAATCTTTGGTCCATGGTTAAGTCACCTTTGAAAAATGTGAGAGTTTTTCTGGTTCGAGTCATCTTGGAAGAAATGTATGAGAGTTTTTTCGAGTTCGATTCACCTTACCTTAGGGGAAATGTAAGGGTTTTTTTGGTTCGAGTCATTTGGGGAAAATATTGAGGGTTTTTTGGGGTTCGAATCATCCTGAAAAACGTAAAAGTTTTTTATTTGTTCTTGAATTAGATTAAAAAAAATAATAATAATAAGGCCATGCAGTGTCTATCTTTTTTTTTTTGAAAAAAGAAAGAAAGAATTCAACACACGTACGGCACAAACCTTATAACTTCCAAAAGGAAAAATCACAAATTGGGGATATATTTCAGTAGTAGAAAGTTTCACGAGAATCTTGCATATTATTTTAAAATAATATATCTATTAGAAGTTAGTGACTTATTTTTTATTTTTCTGGACAGATTTGTTGTATGCAGAGGCTTAAATTAAGATTAAGTCAATGGATTTATATTAAAAAATATGCTTAGTTGAGCTTTTCTGCTTGAATTATCATAGATTAATATTCTCAGGCTTGAGTGATCTTTAGTTAGACGATAAAATATTTGGTAATTAACTAAAATAACCAATATAACAACAAATGAGGGAATCCGAACTAGATGAAATACATGAGATCATTTGTTACATTAACGATGATACTGATTAACACTCATTTATGACAAGTAACCTAAAAGAGAATCTGAACTGAAGTTATAACGGGTAGTAATTTGCCAAGATATATATAAATTTATCGAATATGATCTTAGTTGCTTAATTGATCATTTCCATGAGTAAAATAGTTACAATATATTTGTAAGAAAAATATAATAATAAACTCGGCAGGTCAAAGACGTTGCCTGTTTATTTTGAAAGACTGCAGTCTGCAACATATAAAATGTCCTGGGGAAGACTTTGAAAAATCATACTATCTCCGACCCATAAGAATTTATATATTTTACTAATTAATACGTCTCAAATAGATTACACACATTTTAAAAAGAAAAATTTTCTCATAATCTTCACCCCCAAAATTTTCATCTTCACAATTTTTACATTTAAAAAGTTAACAATACAACAACAAATAATTTTTTCTTAAAATATGTAGACATCTATATTTGCAAATTTGTATGAAACGGAGGTAATAGTAAATAATTTAGGAAGGAAAAAACGATCAAAATAAACAACCAAATAGAAACAAGGATTAGACAAAAACCAACAGGAATCAAAGCCTCTGTAATCAATTTTTTGAGGAAAAAACAGAAAGACTCATAGGTCAAAGAGAGCAGTTAATTAAAAAATTCTTACCAAGGAAGACTTGAAGAGAACGACCTTGAGGGCGGCGGAGAAACTCCGGCGGAGGCTGTTCTTCTTGCGTAGGGCGGCGTGGTTGTCGTCATCGTCGGCGATCGGTTTGAAACAATTGAAACCTTTGCTCCTCCCACGGGTCATCGTGGCATCCATAGCCACAAGCACGACCTAAGTCTATACAAAATCCATGCAATACAATATACAACGGGAGAAGCGGACGACAAAAAGTGAAGAGGGGTGGGAATTACTATAACAACAGAAGACACCAAAATATATATACTATTATTATTTCACTGGTTAAAATTCCTTTGCCCCCCTTCCCCTTACATCACTGTGTGTTTCAAAAATATTGAAATGACAAAAACTTGACGGTTAATAAGGCTATATATATATATAAATAACTGACAATAGTCTTATGTGATTAGTGGCGAAAATGGGGGTGGGGGTGGGTCTGAGAAAACGAAGGAATATGTTGTTTCCTGGTGTGTTATGTTTCAAGAATGGAGGGCCGCGTTTGGCGCTCTTCAATTTTTTATATTCCGTATTTTTTTAGTAGGAAATATGCATGAATATATTACGTAGCAAACGACGCAATTGAAAAGGGTCACGGAGATTTATTTTGGATCTCTTGCTGCATACAATACATCTTCTATTACGTTTTTATTCATACACGATATGTGTATATAATGACATTATGAATACATTATAAATGATTATGTGGCATGATTAGTATAATATGTTGTAAATTATGTTGTACCAAATGTGATAGAAAATCCGAACCACGGAGATTGAAGGTGACAAATCTTGCGATTTGAGCCAATAAAAGCAAATCGTGCCGGTTGAATTATTATTGGGGCAGCTTGATAAGACCCAAATTAATAAGGATTAATCCAAGCCACCTATTAAACTTATTGGTTGAAAATCTTCACCCGAACATGAAATAGTAAAAACCCCTGAACCCAACGTGACCCAATAAGCATGTTAACAATTGCATACGTATTTGTCTTATTGTTTTGTTCATGATTATTAAATCAGGAAAAAAAATCTTAAATCGTCCTTTTAACTTTTTTACTTTTACGCAATTGATCAATTTAGTCACGTAACTTGATTAATTGCTCGATTTAAGATCAATTTTAGTTAAAATATTTTTAATTGGCCGAAAAATGTCACGTGACCAGCACACGATGCCTAATATTGTGGGAATTCGGCGGAAAAATACATGTGGCAAATATTATCTGATGTGACTTTTATTTTCCTTTTTTTAAAAAAAGAAAATGCCACGTAATCGGGCCAAATGCATGCAAATAAATTAAAGCAAACGGTACACATCTTCTCCTCCAAATCTATAACGATTTTTGCAGGATATTACAAGAAAAAAAGGGTATTTGCCGCTAGTCTTTTGTAACTACAAGAGTGGTTACTAAAAGTAATCTTTTTTTTAACTATTATTAGTTACATAAAATATTTCATAAAATTTTATCCAAATTTGCTACAATATGTCAATCTCTTTTGCAGCTACTTGTACTTATAAATACATTAGTAACTACAAATAGTTGCAAAAAATAGTTACAAATACACTAGTAACTACAAAGTAGTTAAAAAAAACTTTTTGCATCTTATTATGACTACCATATGGTAATTACTTTTAGATTTGTAGTTACTAAAAAAAATTTTGTGACTACTTTTCATTTCCATTTTTTGTAACTACATTTTATAGTGGCAAAAAACCTTATTTCTAGTAGTGGAAACAAAAAGCCCAATTAAGAACCCTAATTACTTCCTATTTTGAATTTAGATCAATTTTAGTCTCTATTCTAAAAGTCTCCGTCTACCTTTGACTATACCCCGTCTAGGCGCTAGACAGTTCTTGGCCCCTTATATTTTTTCCCCGATTCCTCGTCACCTAACTCCGTTTAGACCCGATTAACCCCCCCTAAACTCCAATCAGGCACTAGTCCTAGTTTGTCGCCCTACTAGCGCCCAACGTCTTTTTTTACATTGATTATAGGTTTTATTCAAGAGATAAAAATGAATATAAATACAAAAAACTAACAAGAAGGAGGTTCGATCTCATGACCTTTCAATTCTAAAAGGGTACTAATCAAAACACTAACGACTTGAGCTACTCAACTAATAATAATATATTTAGTAACATTTATACATATTTATTATATATATATATATATATATATTTAATAAAGAAAATTAGGGCCCTAGCCGACGGGGCGCCCGGTGCGGCAGCACCGGGTTAACCGCACCAGGGCCGCCCCAGAAACCAACCAACATGAGTGCAACCATGCACTACATAATAGAAGAGAGAGTATGCATCTGTAGTTAGAATAGGCAAAATGAAATTGTTCTTTTAATGGTTCTAACATTTATAATGAGCCCTTTCTACAAAAAGACCGACAAGTCAACAGAAGCCCGGGAGAAACAACTCCGAACTGCACCGCTAATCCAACTTCAAAACTATTTTTGAAGGTCTTACAATTGAAATTCGACATTAACAATTATTGTCAAAGTTGTAGCTACTTGAGATGGCTTACCGGTTCCACCTATTTTACCTCGATTGGATAAGTGTAGCTCAAGACATAATCCAAATTAGGGGTATGCACGGTGGGTGTAGATCATATATTTGAAAATATCTAGATCCATATCAAATTTCGGTTATTTAAAAATGAGTATCTGTTACCGATTCAAAAAATCGGGCCGGTGCGGTTATATTTCTTCTTTGGGACAATTTGGTTCAGAATTTTGGATCTAACAGAACGATTCAATTCGGTTCAGTTCAAATTGGATAACTGAAGAATTTTTTATCTCTTGAATAACAAATTCAATTTGAACAAAATATATTGACGCCTAACTAATATAAATAATTTTATTATATCAAATTTGTTTCTAACTCACTAACTTGTGTTTTTAAATTATATAATAATTAAATATAAGGTTCTTTAATTACTTATGTTAAATATAACTAGCTACAAAATTATGAACAATTTAATTTTTTATACTTATTTAATTCAATCTTTTAGGGATAATATATTTTTAAATTTATAATTTTTTATTTTTTTCGGTTCAATACAGTACGGTATGGTTGGGTATGGTTAAGTACGATTTTTGGTACGAAAAAATGAGAAATATCGAAATTCATACAAAAAAAAATAATCGGTCCAACTCGATACAGAAAAAGTCAAATGGTCAATGGATTTTTTGGACTCGGAACTTATTCGATCCGGTTATGATTCAGTTTCGGTAATCTCAAAGCTCTATGCACAACCTAATCCAAATACTGAAGGTGTGTCAAGATGGACCAAAGTGTGGTTTTTACTTTAAATGGAATTGTGATGATGTTAAATTTGGAATTAGAGAAATTGTTCTTCGTAGAAGTTGTAGATATCACCCTTGACTTTTCAAAAAGTTAAGAATCACTTGATTTGAGTTGTTACATAAAAAGTTATGTCTATTCTATTATAATTGCACCTTGAATCTCCGAAACCAAGGCTCAATTTAGTTTTTCACTCCAAAGTTATGAAAACCACTACAAAATGAGCAAACACACCATATCTTGACAAAATAAAAAATAAAAAATCAAACCAAATATGCTCATCAATATTTATTATCTAAATCTAAATGAGCCTAAAAAACATGTACAAACTATGTTTATCACTTATTGGATTGATCTGATAACAACTAGAACTTGATAAACCTCGACCAAAATCCAAAATTACCGTAGGGGTTTATATCATGCTATCGGGTCATGCCAACTTTTATCACCCCTAACGAGATGGTGGACGACAACATACCGCTAATCTAGTGCAATACTAGAATTAAAGGAAAACCAGACAAGGCCATGAGCAACAAAGTCTGCCGATTTCCTAACCTAACTAAACAAAATAAATTAAAACAAGAGCAATGCAAAATATCGAAAGTGGACACATTGTAAAATATGTCGTCGAGTTGATATGGACACTACTTAGAGAGATTGTTTTCTCCCAACAAAACTTGGAAATGAGAAAATTAAGGGGAGAAGATATTGCAGCAAGGAAAGAGAATTCATTGAAGAAGAAGAAGAAGAAACCAGAAAGAGAATTACACACGTCATTCTTCCCCCACCCCCCCCCCCTCCCTCCATCTTATACTAATCTTTATACCACATCGATTTCCTGAAATTATACGGAAAAAAAAAAAAAAAAAATAGTTGGACAACCTAACATAAAAATTTCTTGGCCTCAATATTTCCTCGTGCTTTGAGGGATAACATAGTCTTTCCACCAGACGGGTGGGTTCATCTTGCGTCCCAACCCATGTTCATTGGGTTCTTGGGCTTCATTATCTGTTGTAGCCTTTTGGACTGTTTTGCCCATTGCAATCGTATCATTGCCCCCCTCTGAAGAAAGCACTCCTTCCTCAAGGTGCATTGCACTTTAATATCAACAACATCTTCCAAAGTAGTATGTTTTGAGGAAAGCCTATGCCACCGGACCAGTACTTGGATCAGTGGGGTGCCTTTGCGAAGGATGGTCCTTTGACTGCATATAGCAAGCGGTTGGACATCAGAACAAGCATCCCAAGTCTCCATAATATCTACTGAAAGATATGGTGGCGGTGTTCCTTCAAATGGTTTCAATTTGGATATGTGAAAAGTGGGATGGATCTTACGATGTGGTGCATAAGCAACAACCCCAATACACTCTAATATTTTGAAAGGGCGTTTGGATAATTTCTTATGAGATATCTGTACCACTGAAGTTTTTCGGTGTGGTTGGAGGTGAAACCATACAAAATCACCCTCTTCAAAAGGATGCTCGTGGCGGCTGGCGTAAATTTTTCGGGCCATCATGTGTTGTGCTCGAGATAATTTTTTTTTTTTCAAACTGTGCAACAACTCATTTCGTGCAAGCAGCATTTCATCCAAAGCTTAATTTGGTGTTGAAGATGGTTGATATATAGGGATGATTGGTGGACTCCAACTATATAAAGCTTTAAAAGGAGTCATGCCGATGGATGAGTGATGATTCATGTTATAAGAAAATTCCGCCCACGAAATTTTTTTGACCCAGTTTGAAGGGTTATCATGAGTGAGCAACCTCAAATATTGTTCCAAAATTCAATTGACTACTTCTAATTATCTATCAATTTTGGGATGGTAGGATGTGGAGTATTGTAACTTGGTGCCACTTTTGTCAAATGGTTGTTTCCAAAAAGGGGTGAGGAACACCAGATCCCAATCTGACACTATGGTGGATGGGAAACCATGTAGCTTGACTACAGTGTTATGAAACGATATGCTACGTGAAGAGCTGTGAAATTAGTGGGGAGGGCTGCAAAGTGAGTCGTCTTCGTTAAGCGGTCCACCACTACCATTATAATTATCGCCTCTTTTGAAAGCGCTAAGTCCACTACAAAGCCCATGGTTACATTGCTCCATACCGGAAAAGGAACAGGTTGGGGTTGAAGCAGTCTATTTGGGGGTTAAGTAGAACTCTTCACGTGTTGACAAGCAACACAGTTATTGATAAATTGTTCGACATATTTACACGTTCCAGGCCAACCAAAGGAAGTAGACAAGTGAACCAGTGTCATTTGATACCTGTATGCCCCGCAACTGGGGTAGTGTGACACTCAACAAGTAATTTTCGTTTAAGAGCAGTATCATTGCCTAAAACATAGTGATCAATAAAGAATAACAAGCCTTCCCTAACATTATAACTGGGTGGCAATTGCACTGGTGTAGGCGTAATAACTCCAAGTCAGTCTTATTTTATTCTTGTATGCTATCCAAGATTTTATTATGGGAGCATATATAACAGAGAATAAGTTGCATTAACCTCTGGTAATCAAGATAAAGCATCACAGACAACATTTTGTGTTTCCTGCCTTGTACTCAATCTTAAAGTGAAATCCCATCAACTTATTTGTATACATTTGTTGCTCAGGGGTGTGAATTACCTGTTGGAAAAGCTCCTTGATACTTTTGTGATCCGGGCAAATGACGAAGAATCGGCCCAAGGGATATTGCCTCCATTTTTTTTTTGTTGCAACGATGATTGCATAGAGTTATTTATTATAAGTGGAAGCATAGCGCATACGATTGCACAATTTCTTGCTAAAGAAAGAAATTAAATGGTCGAGCAATGTAAGAATAGCTCCAACACCGACCCCCAAGGCATCAGTCTCAACTACAAATGCCTCATCAAAATTCGGAAGTTCCAATATAGGTTAGGATCATAACCATTTTTAAATTGGAGAAGGTAGTCTTAGCTTCTGGGCTCCAAATGAAGGCATCTTGGCACGATATATTAGTTAATGGCGAAGTAATCATGGCATATCCCTTTATAAATCAACGACAATACCTCGTGAGAATGAGAGAACCCTTGAGTTGTTTGATTGTTTAAGACTTAGGCTAATGAGCAATATCATCCAATTCAGTTGGGCCTGCAAAAACCATTCCCCTCACAACAGTATAGCCTAGATAATAAATTGATGTTATCCCGAAAGAACATTTAGAGAGCTTGATAAATAACTTATGAGTGTGTAGGCAATGCAACACTTATGAGAGATGGGAAACATGGTCTATATCTGAATTACTGAATATCAAGATATCATCGAAGAAAACGATGATAAATTTATGGAGATATGGAGCAAAGATTTTATTCATCATAGCTTAAAAAATGGAAGGGGCGTTGGTAAGACCAAATAACATGACTATGTATTCAAAGTGGTTGTCGATTATACAAAAAATAGTCTTTGGTGTATCCCAGTGATGCATTCAGATTTGATGATAACCCACACAGAGATCCATCTTGGAGAAAGTCACAGCCTGGCCGAGTCGTCAAGAATCTCATCAACCATTGGTACGAATTTTTTTTCCTTCACCGTGTTCGCATTCAGAGCACGGTAGTCCATACATAATTTCTAAGACCTGTCCTTTTTTCAGACTAACAATATTAGCGATGGAAAACGACTAGTTGCTCGGTTTGATTAGCCCTTGGTCAATCATTTCATTTAGCCATGTGCACAATCTCCGTCTTTTAAAACTGTGGGTACCTGTGCGGACGAACATTGAAGGGATTGGTGTGTGGGAGAAGAAATATTTTGTTATCAATATCTCGGTGTGGGAGTTCATTGGGTGTGGTGAGTAGGTGTTGATACTGGCGAATAGTGGGTAGGGTTGTTAGTGGTATATCCGGTGGAAATTCAACGAGTTTTTTTGTTGTAGAGCTAGAATCATCCGCACTATCAGTGACAAAAACCATACACCTCATAAAAGCTCACAATGTTGTCTCTCTGAAGATGCTGCACAACTAGTAGAATGTTATTAGAGAAGAGTCAGAGATGGCATCACTACTGATACAAATCTCTTTGCCCTGCCATTGGAAAATCATGGTCATGACTTTTTAATCAGGAGCAATAGTACCCATATCTTGCGACCATTGAACCCCCAAAATGATGTCAGGTCCCTATATTAGTGAGACGTATAGATCGATTGGGATGACATTATGCTACATAGTGATAGTAAGTTGACTACATTTTTGTTTGCACACAAGGGATTCACCATTGCCAACATAAAACAAAAAAATGTCAATCAAGTTACTTCAAAGTTGCAACTTCTGCACAATGGATGGTTGAATAAAATTGTGGTTGCTCCTACTATCAACTAAGATTTGGAGCTTATGCATGTTAATCGTTCACCACGAACGTAACAAATGATGGCAAATCTGACTAGCAAGCGAATTAAGGGATGAGATATCCCCGTGAACTATATCATCACCCAAATCATATTCTTCCAATGAAGGCTAAGTGTCATCGAAATCATCATCGTTGCTCAAAAGTAAAAGAAATTTACTCTTACACCTACGAGGGGGAGTATACCGTTCATCACAATTATATCAAAGGCCTTTGTCTCGTTTTTCCTGAATTTCAGCGGTGGACAAACGTCAGATGTATAGTGATGTTGTTGGTAACATGGGCGATTAAGTAGTGGTTTTGGGCTTTGGCGGAGCTGGAATTCTATGGATCTGGGTGGGCTTTAATGTTGGTGGTGGGTCTGTTTTTTGGGGGATATTTGGGGAATGGCATTTCCCAGTGTTGGTGTTGGTGGGTTGGATATACTTGGGCCCAACATATGAGGAGCCTGTAGAAAACTCGGCAGAGTGTGAATTATAGGAACGGGCTATGGTGAATGTTTCCATGAGGGAACATGGCCGAGTAAACATGAACTCACGATGAAGATGGGGCTTGAGGCCTGATCTAAAGAAACTAATGAGTAAAGTTTCTGAGATACCGATAACAAAATTCATAAGGGTTTCAAATCACGATTAGAAATCTGCGATGGTAGAAGTTTGAGTTAACTTTGAAAGAGCACCATGGGGATCTTCATTAAGGACTCACCAAAACCTTTATTCTAATGGAACGTGGCAAGGGGATGGATAAGTGACGAACCTGGTGAGTTTTGGGAAGAAAGAAGTAGTTCATAGAGGCGAGTATATATAGCTGCTGGATAGTGATTAAAAGAGAGGGACTGGACGTCAACCTTTTATTTTGACGCTCTGAGAGCTGTAAGATAATCTGACCATTGGAAAAAGAAAAAAGAAAAAAACAACAGCGAGGGAGTTTTTCTCCCAACAAAACTCGGAAATGAGAAAAATAGAGGGGAAGAAATATTGCAACAAGAAAAGATAATTTTAGGAGAGAGAATTCATTGAAGAAAAAGAAGAAACCAAAAGGAAATTACATAAGTCATTCTTCATTACTCTGCTACTCTCTCTTTCTCTCTCCATTCTCCATCTTATACTGATTTTGGGATCACATTGATCTCCTGAACATACGGAAAATAATTCCTTGTGCTCTGAGGGGTAACATAGTCTTTCAACCAGATGTAGGAGGGGATTTCGTCTTGCATCCCAGCGCACGTTCATTGGGTTCCAAGGCTTCATTATTTGTTGTAGTCCTTTGGACTATTTGGCCCAACGACCGTTTGACAAGTCTTCCGTCTTGCATAGCGCATGAAAGAACTTGATGACATCAATCTCCTTATCAATATGACTACTTTTTAGTCGCAAAGTCCGTCACAAATATAGGAACTATAGTTGTGGGGTGTTGTCAATGTTTACTACTTGCTTGTTGCATCGTGAGCCTAATCAGGTCCCCCAACTCGAACCAAATCAATGTCGCATGACTCATTGGTGAAGGTCCGCCACTATGATGTCTCATCAATTGAGCGGGATTCCAATACGAGGCCACCCTTGGAGCACGCGCAATCGTCCGCCACGTGATCGAACACCACCTTTGTTGTCCGTTTGTAGTCTGAGCAATAGACGTCCACCATTGTTGTTTAAAGTAGCCGAAGTTGGTTAAATTTGTCACATAATCGATGGAGAATTACAAAAATGAAGTTTGAGAGGGAGAAAATGAGAAGAAAATAGGTTTATTTTTTAAATTCCATGCAAAATTTGACCAAAAAAACTAACAGGGACTATAATTGGTTAAAATTTTAATATGTTATGATTTAATCAACAATTATGAAAAGATTGTGCTATATTTGTTAAACTCGTGAAGCATTGTGATGTATTTGTTTTTTGTCAAAAAAAATAACAAAATCAAGTAGTTAATTGAAATCCATATGTTGTTATTCTATTTAAGAAAATTGTACATATAACAAATTAATTAATCATATATGTAATTTACTAATACATAGATATATAAATACATACAAATACACTATATAAATTTCAAAGTAGGGTCTCCAGATAGACCTAAAATATTTTCCAAATGGTCAAAGTATAATTTATACAACTAAATAAAAATAAAAAAATCTAAGTATGACACCTATTTGTTAAATAAATAGATCAAAGAAGGCCATTCACCTTAATTACATACAAATATACTACATAACTATTGTTTTTAACCATTTATTCCTATTATACCCTTATCTTTCCATGCTAAATAAGTATATGATTCCATGTGATATCAAGGAATATTAGAAGGCAGGTTAAAAAAGTAATTTTCCTTACAAAAATGGCTAAAATAAAATTTTAACCTAGTTTATTTCCATTTGTAGAAGGCGGTAATGGTTGAAACGCGACTTCGCCAAGCAGCTTATTTTTCTATCAAGCGCGCAAGGCTCAGAATCTTGACGACGAAACTTGGCGAACTCTCCAAACCTCCCCACCTTTTGCTTTTCTGCTCTCGCTCTGCCAAGACTTAGGGCAAAGAATATATACACCACTTCCAGTTCTTCGTCTCTTATTCTAGAAACCATCGGCTGCCTTGTGGAAGGAGAAATTTATAGTTCAGTAACTCTTTTCATTGGATATGGACTTGCTCCGATCGAATCTCTCTCGGGTTCGAATTCCTGAGCCGACCAATCGTGTCTACAAGCAAGAATGCTGCATTTCGTTCGATACTCCGGTATTTATTTGCTTTACTATTTAGACGCGACTGTCTACTCTGAATTTAGATAAGTACATTAGTTTGTTAATTTTATTTTTTCTGAAGGTACCGGGAACTTGTGTTCTTCCTTTTGGCATTGTTTGTGTGTTGCTTCTTGTTGTTTTTGCTTTATGATTCAAATTAGGGTTTGTCGAATGGCGCGGGTTTTTTGCTAACTTTGAGGCTTCCATATGTTGTGTTGCTCAACTAATATATCTGAGCGATATTTATCAACGTAAAATTTAGATGAATTTGTGGAGAATTCTGTTATTTGTTGATACAAAATGCTTAATAGATTGTTTACCTTCCTTGCACTGTTTTTCTAAATATTCTGTGCTTCTTCCTTTTTCTTTTGCAGAAATCAGAGGGTGGGCTGTTTGTAGATATGAATTCATTTCTTGCTTTTGGCAAGGAATTTGTTGCCTGGAACTATCAGAAGACTGGGAATCCGGTTTATCTGCACATCAAGGAAACTCAAAAGATGGTTTCAGAAGATCGACCTTCGAAGAAACCAACACTTCTGGCCATAGGTACTGAGTAAATTTGAGTCAAAAACTCTGATTGGATTATTTGCATATCAGACACAATTACAGTTCTGTTGATCTATCTATTCCTTCCTTTACTCTTACCTTTAATGTAGAAATATACTTATACAAGAAGCTAGTAATCTGTCCACTTTTTGAGCTTGCAGCTTCACCAGCAGATTATTTAACCTGTATTTGCCATCATATATTACAAAAGAAGGCCTAATTATGCAACTAATAGTGTGGTGTGCTGGGGAATTACATCTCCTTTAGTTGGGGTCAGCTGATCCGTACAGAGTGAAAATTGAGAAATTTCTCGTAAAATGTCTTTCAGGATACATGTGCTCTCAACATATTAAATCCCTTCGATCTTCTGCTATATTCTGTATATTTTCAAAATTATTCTGATAATAGCATATTAGAATCCGGGGTTAGTTCTTATTTTCTTCTTGTTACTTCTCCCTTTGATAGCTGTCCTTATTTTCTTCTTGTTACTTCTCCCTTTGATAGCTGTCAGATGCATAAAATGCTTACTTTTAGCGAACGTCTTATTGTTTTTGCTGTTCTTTTGGCATATATTATACATTTAGCAGTAGGTCCTTCAAAGCCATGTTATGAAAACTAGCACTTTTCCCCCTCCCTCCCCCTTCTGTTTTTTGGATTCAGTCATATGCAGCCAGAGGTTTCTTGAAACCATTTCTGAATATTAGCACTTGCTTTCTGTTTACAGGCGTTGATGGAGGATTTGACAACAATGATCCAGTATATGAACTGAGCTACCAAATAGTCATTTTACCAGATTATGTTACTCTTCCTTTTCCATCAGTGGAGTTGCCTGAAAAGGTGATTCGTTACATCTATCAATTATATTTGATAAGTGTAGATAGGTGTACGAAAGTATACACACTCTGTGTTACTATTTATTTTTGGAATGTTAACTTTTCTAAACTTGCAGGTCAGATTAGCAGTTGATGCTGTCATTTTGAATACGGGAGTTGAGAAGAAAGAACAAGTTGCTGCATGGACTGCTGATGCGAAAATCATCAGTAAACATGCCATGCTATTAAAACAACTCGACAATGGGGTCATTGTTCCTCCTTCTGGTTGGAAGTGTGAGAAATGTGATAAAACCGATAATCTATGGTTAAACTTAACAGATGGGTCGATACTTTGTGGTAGAAGTAACTTTGATGGAAGTGGGGGCAATGACCATGCACTTAATCATTACAAAGAGACTGGATATCCTCTCGCTGTTAAGCTTGGGACTATAACTGCTGATTTAGAAGCAACAGGTAATGCCAGCACTCTGTTTATTATCTACCTGCTTGTAATTGTTCCTACTTTTGCATCCTTGTATTGACTATCAAGTTTGCATGGCATCTCTTTTAATTCTACAGTCTGTCATATGGAAACTATTCTTACAGAATTATAGCCTGAACTTGTTTTAGTGCATTTTCTGTGTGGGGAGGATGGGTTGGAGGAGTCAGGGTTCATTATGTTGGGATTTATTATCAATTCAGAGAGATGATTTTAATTGCATGTGGATTTGGTTTCACTAAATTCCAGTCTCTTATGTTGGGATTTGTTATCAATTTAGGGGGTGATTATTCAATGCATGTTGTTTTAGTTTTCACTAAATTCCAGTCTCCTTTCTTCCAAATGCTAAGATTCAAATTAAGATTGTAGATGTCATGTGGTATATGTCCAAGGAAGACAATTATATTTGTCTTCAGTAAGGAATGCTGCCATTATGCCACTTACAATTGTTAGTTACGTTGCCTATTCATAAAGCAATAGTTTTCATGCTTTAGAAATTAGTCAATTAAATTCATTTATCTTTGTTACATTCTAAATTCATGATCGTTAATGAATAAGTTAGGACAACCAAAATATTGGTGAAATTAACAAGTGGCAGAAATGTTAGAAGTGCAGAATTCAGTTTCCGTCCTTCCACAAAACTGAATTGCTTTATTGCTCTTTTTCATGTATAATTATGAAATTCAAATTTTGGCAGCTCAGATGTTTTCTCTTATGACGAGGATGCAAGTGTTGTGGACCCACTTCTAGCAGAGCATCTACAACATTTTGGTATTGACTTTTCATCCTTGCAAAAGGTAAGATGCTGGGAACTTGATGGATGTTATACGGTGCTTTTGTTCAATTCTTTCTGTTTCATGGGATAATAAACTTACATGCATCTTTGGTAGCCTTTTGCAAATGAGCTGCACTTATCTTTTGATGTTGCTATTTCCTAGAGCTTCTTTTCTTTGTTGTTGAAATTGTTAATACCCTAAATTGATCATAAAATTGGTCTTGGTGATATGTTAGACTGAAATGACAACTGCTGAGAGAGAACTTGATCAAAACACCAATTTCGACTGGAACCGTATACAAGAGAGTGGACAAGAAGTCGAACCACTTTTTGGACCGGGTTATACAGGACTTGTAAATCTTGGCAACAGGTTATTACTCTCTGTAGTTGGATTAATGGAATTATGTATTATTTCTGCCACCTTTTCCCTTAATTTGTTTGCTTTGCAGTTGTTACTTGGCTGCAACTATGCAGGTAGTGTTCTCCACACGTGGCTTCTGTTCAAGGTTAGTTCTGCACTGTACTTTTTGAAATTTTTAGATTTTAGATGGATATAGCTATTCCCGTTGTCATTGGATGGAATTCTTTTTCTAGATACTATCTGGATCAAAGTTTGAAAGTGGCCTTCGACTCAGCTCCATCGGATCCAACTGTAGACTTAAACACGCAACTGTAAGTGACTTAACCCTTTTAACTAAAGAAACTATGTGAGATGGCAGTGATCAAGTAGGAAAAAGAGTCATTGGCTTGTACTGTCATATTTGCATGAGATAGTAGTTACTGCCAGTCTCCTTGATGAAGGAATACCTCATTCTGGCATACAAAATTCTCGTTGATGTTTTGGTGGGTTAGTTATTGCTATAGTTGGTATCTCAATATCTGCTTTCATAACAGGTGTACCACCATTTTCATTCTTTTAGTTGATGAATTGAAGCATTTGTTTACTATACTGCACTGAAAACTTCTTGTTGTAAAGGTATGCATGTTGGTTTAATTTATTGCCACTTCCTCATTAATTGGTTTAATCCCATTTCTACATAGGGCAAAGCTAGCGCATGGATTGCACTCTGGAAAATATTCAGTTCCAGCCACCAAGGTATGTTCCATTCATTTTGATCATTGCTTTTTCCTTTTTTTGCTTTCTTTATTGCTGCAGATAACATTGTTCTTTCCTCTCAGAAGGATGATGCGGGTGACACAACACTAACTGTTGTAAGCACTTCATTTTTGTGACCACTTTTAGTTTGTATCATTTGTCGGGATACCCTTGCTTATCAAAGTGTGACTGATGCATTATATAGCCTGTAACAAAATCAACAAAGCCAACAACTTCATCTGTGTTTGTAAGATAATTGGTGTACTGAAGTTGATTGAAGTATTGCTTATTGCTTTAAGATATCTATTGCATTGCTATTATATTATCAGTTTTGCTTCTTTTCCAAGTGTTTGACTGCCTTCAAATTTCAGAAACAAGAAGGAATTCCTCCCCGTATGTTCAAGTCCGTTATTGCTGCAAATCACCCTGAATTTTCAACTATGAGGCAACAGGTATGCTTACAAGGTTTCTGTTATTATGGATAGACCTACGAGACATGATGTTGTTAGGTTGATCCTTGTAGCCACCATATAGCTAAATGCTTGAACATGCGTATCTACTGTTTTCGTCTTGTATAGGCTTGTACTGCAGCTCAGATTTGGTATTATCTTTAGAACGGGAACCTGTTTATCACATATAGTTTCACTTCACTTTTTTTGCCTTGTATATTTTTATTATATGACTGATTATTGAAGAGAGTCTTGTTCAGGATGCTTTGGAGTTCTTCCTGCATCTGCTTGATCAAGTCGAGCGTAGCAACACAGGAAATCCCATGTTGGATCCTTCAAGAATTTTCAAGTTTGGTGTTGAAGAGCGACTGCAATGTCCTTCAGGCAAAGTCGCGTACAATAAAAGATATGACTACATTCTGTCTCTAAATATTCCACTCCACAAAGCTACGAACAAAGGTGAGTTCACTTGACTTATCACGACAATCCTGGAGATTATCCTTTGTTCTAATGCTATGTATTTCTGGCGCCAGAGGAATTCGAACATTTCCAGAAACTAAAAGCTGAGAGGGATGCGAAAGGTGAAGAATTGTAAGTATAAATCCTCCTATCCTTGGATGCATTCATTTTGTTCTATCCTTTGCTTCATATATATCTGCAACAGGTTACCGCATGAAATTGTTCGCCCAAGGGTACCTTTGATGGACTGTTTGGATAATTTTGCTGCTCCGGAGGAGTTGCATGATTTTTACAGCACTGCATTGAATGGCAAAACAACTGCAATCAAGTGAGTTATCACCTCACCATGTTCGCTCCTGAGAATATATAAAGATTGGAACTTAGTTGACATTTCTCTCCCTGCGCTGTAAGATTGGAACTTAGTAGGATCCTGCTTGTATGAGTGCTCGAGGAAATGAAACCACTACGCAGGCTTTATGTTGAATATTTACTGCTCTTTTTGACACGTAAAATTAATAATATATTATTTTTCTTTTGTTGTTTATCATCTTTCAGAACTACAGGCCTGACTTCATTTCCTGATTATCTGGTGTTGCACATGAGAAAATTCCTCTTGGAAGAGGGCTGGGTGCCAAAAAAACTTGGTGTGTTAGCTTGTTTTTTTATTTCTGATGCAAATTATAGAATATTGTGTACTGATGCATATTTCTGGTTTTTTTCCCCTACAGATGTCTATATAGATGTTCCTGATACCATTGATATCAGCAATATGCGCAGCAAAGGTCTTCAACCATGGGAAGAATTGTTACCTGATGGTGGTATGTGCTCTGAAAAGATATGTCTCTGTGGATATGCTGACAATTCTCAATTTACTTTTGTAATACCCTATAAATTATATTGACAATGGGACCAATTTGTTTCTTACATTGGCTCAACATGGGATAATTTGGATCGTGTTTATTGATCCATAGCATTTACCATGTCTTCTGTTTCACACATTTAGGTTTCTCTTGCTTAACTTGTCAAAGGTATCCTTAACAGTTCTACTTATAATCTGAAATTTTGCTATTTGATATTTGATGATTGCTCAAACACTATCTTTATAAAATAACATTTTGGCTAGAGTTCTCCAAATTAAGTGAGATGGCATTTAGTTCACTTGCACTATACTTCAAGATTGTTATGTTGCTTCTGTTTATATGTTCAGCTGCTGAGGATGATGGTATAAATGCCAATGAGGATATCGTTAACCAACTTTTTTCAATGGGATTCCAACTTCTTCATTGTCAAAAGGCTGCCATCAATACCTCCAATGTTGGAGTGGAAGAGGCAATGAATTGGTTACTTAACCATATGGACGATCCAGGTATTCTATTTTAGGATTGGCCTTGGACAGACTAGTTTATGTGAGCAGCACTTCCCCTGGTTTATGTAACTAGCTTTATTGATAACCCCTTATTCCCCCCAGACATTGATGCACCTATCAGTAAAGCACAGAATAGTGCTCCAGATGTTGATCCATCATCGGTTGAGACTTTGGTATCAATGGGTTTTGAGGAAGACATTGCTCGTAAGGCTCTCCAGGCATCGGTAATACACCTGTGATAGAACTCTTTGAATTTCTATTTGAATTTCATGAGTATTCTTATATCAGCTGAAAAATTGGAGTCATGAGACAGTACTTAATTCTTTACAGGGTGGTGATATTGGAAAAGCTACAGACTGGATATATAGTACTCCTAGTGTGTCAAATATGGACGCTACACCTAGTAGTAGTGGAAATATGGCCGACACTACTTTGTCTGATGGACAAGGAAGTAAGTTCTTCATTGCCCTTTAACAAGAATTTTGTTGTGTGACTTCTGCAATGTCTTTAGAACTATACTGCTGATGCTCAACTCATGCGGTTCATAGCTTCATGATGTAGTTTGTCTGCCTAGATTCTGCTGTGGACATTTCCACCATTAAATTAATTCTTACCATCTCCATGGCATCACAAAAATAAATAAATAAATAAATATTTACATATTTGGTTATGGAATCTCTGTTGCTTGGTTTTTGTCATTCAGTGCTAAGGCTTTGCTGTTACCCCCTCAGGATACCGACTCATCGGACTAGTGAGCCACATTGGAACATCTACACACTGTGGGCATTATGTTGCTCATATCTACAAAGATGGTAGGTGGGTGATTTTCAATGATGATAAAGTTGCTGTTTCTAGGAACCCACCAATCGACATGGGATATTTGTACTTTTTCGAGAGAATTGATGGTTGAATATACTTAAATGTCCTGCTGATGCTGATCGATTGGGAATTGAAAAACATGCTCAAGTTTCTATACTGTTCCGGCTGCTGCTTTTTCTCGAGTGACATGGAAGTCTACTTGGACTAAGGCTTGTGTAAACGTTCTCATCCTGTTGATCAATGGCAGTTTTTCTGCAGAGACGCAAGTGATCCTTGCTATACCAGTTTCCTGTTTTATTTTGCTCGTTTCTTGCTATATTGAACGCTGTCGTTTACGATGATTAGTGCTGGTGGTGTGGTACATGGGGCAGCGTGGTCGTCTCATATCAGATTTTAGGAATTATCAAATGTGTTACCATCCTTTTCTAGCTGGTAAAGTCTGACTAACTTTGTGGATATGATAAAGCAACAGTACAGGATTTTGGACAAATTTGAATTTTGGTTTCTGTGGTTTTAAGTTCTATTGTGATTTGCCTGTTCTACTATGCTTTGCCTCAAGTTTTCCAAATTAGGAAAAGCTTTACTGTGCTACGTGTTACTTGTAGCTGATGTTCATTTAGCACCAATGATCAAATTTTAAATTGTTTTTTTTTTTCTTGTGAAGTATATGGTGGATTACCTAGGTAGGGTAATATCCACTTGAGTGGTATCGAAATTAGCCAAGTTGAGTATGGTACAGTTAATGCACAATAAATGTTACTACCTCCGTCCCGCTTTAATTTTCCTATTTTTCTTTTTGGTTTGTCTCAACTTAACTTTTTAGTCCATAAATAACAAATTTCTCACACAATCTCCATCTTTAAAAAAATAAAAAATTTCACATAATCTGTTTTTTCTTCTGTTTTTTCCAGTGTTCTAAAAAACGGGCTAGGCGGCCCTAGCCCGTCTCATTTTTTACCTATTCGGTCGTTTTCGGCGCTGGGCGAGTTTGGCGCCGCCGAGCCCGATTAGGCGGCGCTTAGCCAGTTTTTTTTTTTTTTTAAATTTTTAAGTTATATATATATATATATATTTTTGAATCACTTAATTGATTTGGATTACATATTTTGATTTTTGACTTATGGACTAATGCTTCACGTATTGCTTTATTCAGTATCAACTATTGAATTTTGTAGTATCCTTTGTTTTTTGTACATGTAAATATTGCACTATCCTTGATTATGTTAGCTAACATGCAAAATATAGTTTGTTTAGGATAGGTTGCTATTATTTTCAAAATTTTTATATATTATTTACTTATTGAATATTTATAAATAATTAAATTATTCGTCTAAGGTGGTGCCGCCTAGGCCCTGTCTAGGCGCTAGGCCCCAGTCAACCGACCGACTTTTGATTTTTAGAACATTGGTTTTTTCTTAATCTCCGTGTCTGATCAAAGTAGGAAAGTTAAGTCGGGACGGAGGGAGTACTACGGATGTCTGTCCTTCTCGATTTAAGTGATTTTAAATTTTTTTTTCCCCTAATCTAAGAAAGAAAGAAAAAACCCTCTCCTCTCCCCACGGTGACTCGAACCCAGGACCAAAGGCCTAAGTAGTAGATGCTCTACCACTTGAGCTATCCTACTTTGTCTCGATATAAGTGATTTTGATAATGTATGTTGTGAATGGTCTAATTAATGAGTAGGTCTTTTGTGCATAAGATGCGTACAAGGTCATGAGTAATTTTTATGAAAAGATATTAGTGTTATTATGCCTAAACATATCATGTTTGTACCAAAACCAACCACAGCCAATGTCTCACATATTTCATTTGCTGAAATAAACAAAATAATAAGAAATCAGGTTTCCAAAAATGATGAATTATGAGTTTGAAGAATGTGTTTAAAGCTTACCAAAGATGAATGGCGTAGTGATAATGCCACCTTGTTGGCCATTTTTCTTATTCATCATCATTTTCATCTTCTTGCAAGTTGTTATTAATGCAGTGTGTAGTTAAGATTCAAAGTATGAGCCTTAAAGTCAGGTATTTATAGGCATTACAGTCTTTCTAGTAATTCCACCCTCAATTCACATTATCTATCCCGTAGAGTGTTCCAATCATATCTCACACCTAATACTATGTTGTTTTAAGATGTCAATATGCTTTTGAGTTTTAAACATTAGATTAAGACGACATAGGGTGTTGGCCATGCTTGGCAGAGATGGATGCATAGCTCGCATTCTCGCGGCATGTGTCCTCACAATATTTTCTCTTAAAACCTTTCATTTTGTTATATATTTTTAATAAGATTACAAATCTGTGGAAAATGATAGACGAGTTTGAGGGTGTAAGTGTCAACCTCGTATACTTTATATCGTTCGCTATCAAAAAATAAAATACAATAATTTGTATGTAAATACGGTGATAGTTTAATGAAATTGCTGCAATTAAATCATATATATATATATATTCTATTATAAGATAGTGAAAATTGATGTTGCAGGTTAAAACTAGAAATTATAGAATTCAATTAATCAAATATTTTAATAATTTAAAAAATGTTGAAGGAAAACACAACAAGTGTGTTTTGGGCAAAAGTAATTGATGATGGACAGTTTAAGTATTCACTAAATATATGTAACTGTTAATTGTGAAACTTTGTATTGGACACCCTGTATAAAGGAATCTGATAGAATAAGATAATCCTAATTGTTTTGTGCCTCTGTTGTTCTTTTCTCTACTTTTCCTACAACACGTTATTAGCATGATGATTGACCAACACAAATCAAAGATCACGGCTTCAAAGATCAGAGCTTCATTGACAAACGTAAAATCGTTCTGTAAGATCAAACCACACTGTATTATATGTTTTCCCATGAATTAACGTTCCCTTTATATGTCTATGGTTTAGTTTTCCATTAATGTTTTGATGAGAATTTATTGCCCTTTTCGTACTGGGTGATATATATTATACTTTCCTACCTAAAATAACTACTCTCATGATTAATGAGTTTCCCTTGTTATTTTCATTGCTATTTGCGAGGATCAACCTATTTCTATTGGCATGGACTCTCGATTGGAAGTTTGTGGTTCTTAAACCTTTAAAATATTTTTTGAATCATCCTACTTTATGAATACATGCAAATGATGAATATTTTGCTTACCATGACATGTAGCATGATGTGTATTTGGCCGGGACACTAGTTTTCCTATGCCTTAATTATTTAAGTATTTTGGTAAAAATCGAGGCATGAGAAAGACTTAGAATTCATGTTTATCACATGATTTACATAAACTATGATTTGGGCTACTTGAGAAAGAACTTATATATGCATATGTCACAATATACGATCTTGGCAATTACGAAATTTTACATGACTTTAATTGATTTTCATGGGGACATGTTTAGTTTGTTTAATACTTTCTCATGAAATTGAAAGTTATGATTTGAAATGTTCGTTGTGATCTTAGAGATCTTTGTAATTAGAAATTGTAAATAAGTTTATTTGCATGATTTTATAATGGAATTTGATTATTGATTTGACTATGAGATTAATTAAGTATAATAAATATGCATGCCCATGATGAAGGAGACTCATGAACAAATCAATTGCGATATTAAGTAGTTTCACAAAGTATTGAAGCTTTTAGGATATATGGTCCTGAAATCTAATTCATAAGAAGACGACTAAACCAACTTGAACCACATCTGAATTACTAAACGTAGAAGGAATTGAGTTACCATAATTAATTTTTTTAAGCCGAAATTGCTTTCATGAAAAAATACTACACTTTCACATACCTAACTATCATCCACCAACATCACACTTAAAGAAACGTCTAATATCAATGGCCTAATGATTTGAGGCGGTGTTTTCATTCTAACTTACTCTAGAAGTAATTGAAAGATACACGATGAATCGTGAAATTCCATAAAATTTGGAGAGCATAGACGACTCTCTACTTCCAGAATTAGTTGTTTAGTGGAATGAAGTTCACTTGCTAGAGTATCAAGGGTCAATAACTTCAACTAGGATATGTTGCTGCTAAAAAAACGTCTTACTTTACGTGAAAAGAAAATCATAAAAGACGAGATGATACATTAACATTCTCCATTTTTTTCTACTTCAGCCCTTATACTAATGAACTAATATAGATTAATTGGAGTATTACGACAACATAAATTGAAACATTCAATAGGTTGTGCTGGGACAAATGAAATTCCCGTGCCTAAATGCGGTAAATTAAATAGGAAAAAAATCCCAAAGTAAAGGGAGCAGGATGTGTCAATCTCTACAGATGTAGAGATAATTCTACCTCCGTCCCGGCTAATCTTGCGCAGGGGAGGTTGATACAAGTATTAAGAAAAAATATTTTTTAAGTGTTTGTTGACTTTTCAAAGGTGGATTGAGGGTGGAGATTGAGGATAGAGATTTTGAGGGTGGAGATTGTGTTATAATTTCATTTTTAAGAGATGTGCAAGATTAGTTGGGATGGACGAAAACGTAAAATGTGCAAGATTAGTTGGGACGGAGGTAGTACATCACAAGGTAAAAGATGTAGGCACCCCAAAGAACATTCCAATGTGTTTATCCCAAATGGTATGATGTCCATGAAACCAAGGTGCAAAGGATACCTTAAAATCTTATTAACAAAAGGGAAAAAGTTGATAATGAACTTTACTGTAAGTGTGCAAATATTATACATTTGTATAAAATCTGCTAGATCAGTTAACTATAAGAGATACAACAAGTCCAAAGAATAGAGACTCACTGAATCACTGCATAATGACAGTAATGTTTAGATTATCATTGCTTCACAAATACTAAAAGGATTGGGCTAGTAACTGCTCAATTCTATATGCTTAAGAGTACAATGATTATAACCAAAAATGTTTTGTATACACCCAGAACTACTAAAATATTGTTAATTAAAAATATTCGTATCAAAGATTATCACTTAGAAAGGAACTGTGAGAATGAACTTGCATATATTGGATACTTCTAATAAATGTAGAAGGAATCACATCTTAGAGAAATTAATGAGTCAATCTAATGACATTTATACCACTACTATTTGAATTGTTGGATCAAATGTTGTCTCTAAAATGAACTTTGAGACATATCCAAAATGGACTTTGGGATATAAACTAATATATTGTCACCAACAATGGACTTTGGGACATTAACACATACATGTTTTCGTATGACTGTCTTACACATTCTAATCATAACATGATGATCTGTATTTAAGAAATTATATGGACATTCTTTCTTTCGAGTGGAACACAAAATGAGATGAAAATCTGACACATTGTACAATGTCGACGCTAATTATATTACAATGCGATCAACGTTTTCTAAAGTACTAGAAGCATGACCAACATCCCACTCTGCCTCATTAACAATTTTAAAGGCATATCACCCGTTCTACCAAGTCTATTATATAACAAAAAGTAGGATCGAGACCTTCCTATGCCAAATATATAAGTAAGACATTTCATTCTTACAAAAAAATACAATATAATATATGTGAACCTAGAACACGGGTTACTGAAGTATCTATGGTTCTGGTAAAGCTTTAACATGCTAACCAATTAACATATTATTGTGCACAACAAATATTGCATTTGAAAACCTCCTATAAAAGAATATATAAGGCTCACCACCCTCATTGCATAAAGTCTATAAGACTTGTTAGCGCTAGAGAGTTTCCATCAAAAGAATTTGATGGTTATTGCATGATTACCAGGATAGATGTAGATCATCCTTTAAGCTATGTGCATACTCAAATGGTCTCACAAAAGCCACCATCGAAAGGATATAGATTGAGGCTAGGGTATTGAAAATACGCACTAATATGCATATTAGACATGAGGTTATGAAATATCGCTGCAACTTTACTTTATTCGTCTCAGATCCACTGCTAACTAACAATTTATACATACCACTTGGTAATTGAATTTAGCCTGACAGTTTTGCATTAACGCATACTTGATCATGCAGTTTATGTGCCTATTGTGCTCCCACAATGCACCAACATTGGCCACTAAAGACGATTAAGTATCTATGTAGGATATGAATTTTCAACTATTAATCGCGGGAAAATTGGTATAAATGTCCAGTATGTTTTCTCTATTTAGAAACTAGGACACTAAATATACCACTTTTTAAAAATATTTTCTAACTTACGAAAAATTGGTAAAAATGCCCTGTGACCTGCTATAGGCTGTTAACCAGCAGGTCACCAGTGAGCTGTCTTTTTACTTTCGAGAAAATTGGTATAAATGGCCAGTATGATTCCCTTATTTTAAAACTATGACATTAAGTATACCACTTTTTAAAAGTACCTTCTAACTTACCAAAAAATGGTGAAAATGCCCCGTGAACGTTTATAGACTATGACACAACCGATCATTAATGAGGTGAGACTCTTTTTCTGACGTGACATTAATTTTTCATTTTTTTTTCTGTTGACTCATTTGTTAGGTGGAAAAATAAAATAAAATATTAGTTTAAATTTATAAAAATTATAATCCCCAGAAAATTGTTTAAACTTTAGAAAAATAAAATTTTTATTTGTGAAATTTATTTTAAAAATTATAAAATTTAAAGATTTAAAAATTTATTTCTGATATTTATTTCAAAAATTATAAAATTCATTTTAAATTCAAAAATAAAAAATTTATTTCTAAAATATATTTTAAAAATTATAAAATTTATTTAAAATTCAAAAATTTAAAAATTTATTTCTGATATTTTTTAAAAAATTCTAAAATTTATTTAAAAATCAGATAAATAAAAAAATTATGATTTTTTTTTAAATTTCTAAAATTCATTAATATTTTCAAATTTCTTTTTTACTTTTCTTATGTTATTATTATTTTATTTTAAATTATGAATTAGGATAATTATATGAAATACTAATAAATAAATTTTAGGTCATTACTTTAAAAAATTAAAAACTAAATTGTTCCATTTTTCTTCACTAATTACAACATACTAAACCCTATGCAATCTTACAAAGACACCAACATGAAAGACGAAGAAGAAGCAAACAATGCTTCGCCCAGCTCACCCATCCATTTATTGATCGGAACCTGACCAATCACCCAATTCTTCGCCTATTTGCCTTCTCCCCGTCGAATCTGCCACCGCCAAAGTCGACGACATATTTTTTTCCAGGCTAACAAATGAGTCAACAGAAAAAATAAAAAAAATGAAAAATTAATGTCACGTCAGAAAAAGAGCTTCACCTCATTAATGACCAATTGTGTCACAGTCTATAGACAGCCACGTGGCATTTTCACCATTTTTTGGTAAGTTAGAAGATATTTTTAAAAAGTATATACTTAATGTCCTAGTTTTTAAATAAGGGAAACATACTGGTCATTTATACAAATTTTCCCGAAAGTAAAAAGACAGCTCACAGGTGACCGGCTGGTTAACAGCCTACAGCCGGTCACAGGGCATTTTCATCTTTCGTAAGTTAGAAGACATTTTAAAAAAGTGGTATACTTAGTGCCCTAGTTTCTAAATAGTGAAAACATACTGGGCATTTATACCAATTTTCCCAAAATAATTTTCTAAAGGAATGACAGTAAGTATTTCTCAGTATTATCTCATTAGGATTCCCAGACTATATAATGTTAAAGGCAAGTAAGACGAATTATTGAAATTTGAAGTATAGAGAATTTGATTGCTGGTGCATTTACCAAAATCGCTTAAGTGGCAAGATTATATATACCATATGCAAATATGTCTGTAAGGTAAGCCTCTTTTAGGGGCACAACACCGCGGATAATGGTGTTGCAACCACACTTAGTGGAGGTGTGGTTGAGGTTGTGTCTCCTAAAAGGAAATGAAGGATGCCACGTGGTTCGATATACACATGCCCAAGGAAGGTGGCAGATATGACACAATTCAAATTATCAATGCATATAATTACTTTCATTACATTATCTTTGATTAACTATGTCTCTAAATCATTACTGGAGGACGCTCTGAAATTTAATATGATTCCAAAGAATAAACAAATCTGAATAAATTATGAAAGATTTTCCACACATTGATGATATATACTGTTTCTCAAAGAATCATAGAGCACGATGATATCGAACCATGCTTTGTTGTAATATCTCGACATGAGCATATGGCCTAAATTAAAAGAATCAATCCAGATATAACTTGATTTTATGACAAAACAACAAGATATTTGGTTCGGTAGTGCTAGCCTCACCAAGTGTAAAACGTGTAGGACATACAATAGGTTTTATCAGTAAGCGCAGTGAGAATAATAAAGTCTAAGATACAAAGCTTACCTTGAAGCACAAGGTTTTCCACAACGCCCTAGAATTGACTATGAAGAGACATACGATCCCGCAATGGACGTCATAATGTCTTATTAATTAGTTTCCAAAGGATTACAAATGCAGCATACTAATTGACCGCACTGTCGCGATGCGGTAAAATTAATTAAACCTAGCTACCCTTCTAGCTCCTAGAAGTGGTAAGTAGGGTCGATCCCACAGGGAGCAGGAAGACTCTTAGTGTTTAAGTAAATACTAATACTAGCAACATATAGAATTATATAAATAATGGGGGTTTATGAATTAATGTATATTAACTAAGGAACTAAAACAGAAATTAAGCAAATTAACTATGACGTGTTCTACTTATAAAATAACGAATCCCAGCCCTTAATCTTATCTCCCCCTAGTTATTACTACCCTGTGATAGATGCAATTATTAACCAATTTTATCCTTAAAACTCCTACCCCGAGGTTAGCAACAAGCTCTGCTAACCTCGTTATCCCTTATGTTTAACTAACCAAAACAAGCTCTTTGGTTAGTCTATCCAGTTGAGTGACCTCAGAATAAGCTCTCTGGATCTCATTAACCGGACGCCTAAAGAACTAGGATAACGGGATAGACACGGTGTGGACCTCGTAAGCTCGGACCCATACAGACCGAGCTATATACTACCCTAGCGATATCACTCACTATTCGCTACTAAGTGGCTATAGGTTCGTAACAATTACGGATTACGATTATAACCTAGCGTTACTTATGCAATTATAATCCTAGGTGATCAATCTAGCATATAAACACACAAGCATTGAAGGATAAGTAAATAGTATAACAACGTTTTAAGAAATCAACCGATTAATAATCACCGTAAATATCACAAAATACTAACAACTAGGGTTCGACTCGACTAAGGACTGAAATAACTACTAGCCGCTCATGGCGGTGACAAAAGATAAATTAAACTGAAAATACATAATTGAAAGACTTAAGGACTAGAAAACCCGAGTATTGCCGATCTTGATTGCTCGTCCCCTCCGGAATCTCTCAATCTTGCTCTCTTCTAATGTTTTCGTCCCTTATTTCCGAGCATAAGGGTCCCTTTTTATATAGGAAGTCAATTTGGGTTGATTTTGGGCTTTAAAACGGAATTCTTGTGGCCCAAGGATTAATTAACCGCCTTAACGGGCCGCGACCGCGCTCATGGGCCGCGCCCGCGCCCGCTCCTGGTCCAGCACCACGCCGCGGTCGCGCGTAATTGCCGCGGCCGCGCTACTCGTCCAGAGATTTTACTCTTATTTCTTCACTTTGACCGCGGCCGCGCCATTTTGCCGCGGTCGCGGTAATCTGTTCTTTATTTTCCGGCAATTTTTCCATCCTTTTGACATCCGGACTTCAATTCCTCGTTGTGCATCCGGCCGAGTACGAATACTTAGCCTTAAATCACCTATTTAGCTCAAAATGAAAACACAAACGTCAAATAGTCCAAAGGCACTAAAACAACCCAAATACTCTCCATTCCACACGCAAACATCACAATTCATCACTCAACAGACTTAAAGTGCATAAATAAACGCGTGTACCACTAATGTGATTATAATATATCTCTGTGCGGATCTTGTATTGGAGATATGTAAAAATGTATGGACTTCTATTACCTAACTCAAGTGACTCTAAACTACGGAGTTCATATACTATATTAGATTGAAATGCTAACCTTGGTGGGAAATAATCCAGACGGAAATGATATACCCGTCTGTGTGTCTATTTGATTAGGAAGGGAAAAAACAAGTAACATTGGCCTAATGCATTTATAAAGAAAACAAGTTCTATAGTTGCAATTGTAGCAACTTATGTCGATGTTAATGACATAATATAAGAAATGAGAGAAACCGTGAGATATTTGATTTTCAAATTTGAGATAAAGGACCATTGAAAAACTCGACATTGTCTAGGCCTTGAGCTGGGAGACTGAATTTGTGGAATACTAATTCCTAGTTTTGCATATATTCAAAAGATGATCAGACGATTTAACGTGGACAAAGTGCAATGTGTTAGCAGTCCTATGATTGATAGAAGTGGGGACACAAAAAAAGATTTATTTATGTTTAAAGGAAATGACAAAGAGTTATTGAAAGCTGAAATTTCCTAATCAAGTGAGATGTGCGTGTTATTGTACTAAACTCAATGTACTCAACCAAATATTACTTTCCCAAAAAAATTATTAGCTGCTCCCTCCGTCCCGATTAAATTTGTAAACCTGACCGGGCACGGATGTTAAGAAAAAATTAAAGGTGGAAATTGAGGGTTTAGATTTTGAAGGTGAAGATTGTGGGAATTAATTTTCACTTATGGGGGTTGCAAAGTTAACTGGGACGAACCGATAAGGCACATAAACAAATTTAACTGAGACGGAGGTAGTATATTTACTTAGGACGACGCAGTACCAATGAAATGATATTAAAAAATATTTTGATACATATAAGAAACATTTGACGTAAATTTTTTATTCCCATATTAGAGACATGAGTGATTACAAATGAAATTATAACCTCTAAAGGAAAATGTCAAATGCTCTCATTTAAAGAGACAAAATAACTACAAAAGAAATTGTAACTTGTAAAGGAAATGTTGAAGCTACCCGTGCACCAATACACCAAATAATTTATTAGTTGGTTTTGCGGATGCTAGTTATCTTTTCGGTTCACATAAAGGGCATTTCCAAACTGATTATGTATTTACCAACAGAAACACGACGACATCTTAGAGATCAACTAAGCGAACTCTTGTAGCTACCTCATCAAACCATTCGGAGATCATTGCCTTAAATGAAATCGTTAGTGAGCATATTTGGTTAAAGATCATCACTACACATATACAAGAGTATGGTGATTTGAAAGACCTACTCGTATTTATGAAAATAAAGTTATTTGCAACAAACAGATAAAATTATGTTACATCAAAGGTGATAAGATGAAGCATGTACTATCAACATTTCTCTACAATCAGCAACACATATTATACTCATGATTTATGTAAAAATGATGCAGAAATTTTCGAAGCTCTCTTGATAGATATACGTATCAAAGGAGAAGTATAGACTTCAGGGGGGTCTCAACATAGGTGCGATGCCCTTTTCCTTGAACCAAAGTTTATTTTCTCCCACTAAACTTTGTTACTTGACAAAGCCTCCAACGAGCCAATAAGTTATGAACCAATTCTCCTTCGACTTAGCATAAAGAGGAACGTTGAAGGAAAAACACAACTTATGTGCCTTCATCAAAAGCAATTGATGAAAAATAATTTAGGTATTCACTAAATATATATCATTGTAAAACTCTTATATTTGACACCTTATATAACGGAATCTATATATATAAAAGTAAGGTTCACTCTCTCCAGCATTTGACACGTCAGATTTTTTATCTTCTCTACGCCTGCCACATGTCTTCCACCTTTCACAACCAAAACAGACGTTTTGTTGGCTTTTCTTATTCTTTCTCATGAAACGGCTCTCAAAGGCAAACGTTACTCCCCAATCGTCTCTCATTTTCTCATCCCATTAATTTTATGAATTGTAACCGTTTTCTTCAATAGCTTTAAAACTGCAGCGGATTTGTATCATCCACAATCACCGATGCCACCAATGTCCCTCTCCTCTTACACGACAACTATTGAAGAAATTAAAAATGACACGACATCGTTCATAAGTAACTACTTATTATGTCTCTGTGATTTCGTTGATTCAATCGCAGAGGGCTGCTTCAGTCTACAACTTTTATTTCAAGTCTACTCTATAAGTCAGGTTTTGGATTTATTGTCAAAATTTAGGCCTTCTACTAAATAGGGATATCATGAGATCAAGTTTTTAATTGATTAGCTTCAGCTTATTAAATCTTTTCCAATAATTTATTTTTTGGGTTGTTTGTTTTTGTTGTTTTGTTTGTTGATTCGAACGTGAAAATTGTGTAATATTGATAGTGAGGTTCGTATCCTCTTGTAGTTATACTGAATCTGCTGATCTCATGTGAAAAACTACAAAAAGTAAAACTGGAGAACAAGTGACTGTTGAGTTTTACAGCAGCGTTACACCCGGCTTGCTGCCCATTTTTAAAGTTACAATTAGTTAACACCTATTTTTTTTATTATCACAACCAATCTCCTTTGTGTTTGAGGAGTAAAGATATGTTCCATTTAGTTTAAGTACTGTAAACAGAAAAAAGGGCAACAAGAATTGGAAGTATTTATAGTTATCAAACTATTTGCTGGTTTATTTTGCTACCAGAGCACAACCAATGCTTTTACAGGTGCAAGAAGGTGGAGGTGCAAAGATTGTTTAGACAAATATTCATTTTTTAGGATACTTTATAAATATATTATTGAATAGTGCTTTTTGTGGAAAATATTCAATGAGGAAAGTGCCCCTACAATAGTCATTAATCGTTTTCTTAAAAGTAGTCTAGAAGACTAGAAGTCATTAAGAAGATGAACATCTAAATGCTAAATACTATCAATAGGCTCAAAAGAAAAATGTGTGTACTGCTGAAAATATATATATGTGTATATATATATATATACACACACACGTTAAGACAATGTAGTACAAAGAAAAAAATAGAAATTGAAAAAAAGTAACAAGAGAACAAAAATAAAAGAAAAAAAAAAATACAAGAAAAAGAAGTAAAAATAATAACAAAAAAAAGAGAACGAAGAAGATAGAGAACAAAAACAAAAAACAACTTGAAAGATAAGTAAAAAAAGAAAAAAAAAACAAAAAACAAAATCAAAATCAGCCAAGTACCCTTACAAAAGTCGTTATCTTAAATAGTAACCCAAAAACTATTACTTAAGAGATTCACATTTAAAGGGCTAAACACAATCAAAGATATTAAAAGGTACATTATTACAATACTACAAAGAAAAAAATGAAATTGAAAGAGAAATAATACGAGATAAAAAAAAAATGAACATCTAAAATGTCTAAACACTATAAAAGATAAAAGGTAATTGCGTAAACTGCTTAAGATATATGTTTATATATGCATACACAAACACAATATGATATAAAAAACAATGAAAAATTGAAACCGAAATAAAAGAGAAAAAATATAAGACAATGAAAGAAATAAAGAGAACAAAAGGAAACAAAGAAAAGAAGTTGGACAAATTACCAGGGTTTGCGAGTCAAGCAGCGTTGTAAGTGTTTGTATCTTTAAGTGAAATTCGAAATTATGATGCATTATTTTGATTTTTATTAGTTTTTGAATTAATTTTTTTTTTTATTTTCTACATAAAAGAGAGAATTGAATTAGAATAACTTTAAGCAAAAATGAACTAATTTATTATTAACAGGATATTTCGTTCTCTAGAAGCCCGTGCATTGCACGGGCCTTAATCTAGTTTAATTAATAAGATAACCCTTGTTCTGTGCCTCTTTGTTATTATTTTCTTCTACTTTTTCCACAACAAAAAATGTTTTTATTCTTAAATATCTGAGAGTTTTATAAATTGACCACTTGACACGTTGCACAGCTTCCCAGCCTCCCCACAACATCCATCCGCCACTGATTTTGGAGGGAAATATCCCAATATGGCCAAACACGCACCAATCCATTACCGTTCCACATTCACATACTTTCGAGAGCCCAGAAGAGTTGAATTTCTAAATAGAAAATAAATGTCAAGTGGTACAAGTACAACCGCTGGCATGTACTCCACGCTAATTCTAGTACAACAACCAAAGTACTGTTAGCAGTGACACATAATAGTACAACTGCCCGTACTTTGTCATAACACTATATTAACAACGTCGAACAACTGAATCCCAAGCCAAGATTTTGAGAGCTTAAAAACCTCATTGAGTGCAGCGTTGATGATATCGTCATTCATCGTTTTTACTGTTTCTGAATGTCGTTTCATTAACGCTGTATTCAATAATGTTTTTAATTTTCGAAGCAGTTCACTAATTCAAGGCATGTCTCCCTTTTTCTTTTATTCGTTGGTTTGTTTTTCTTAAAATACAATGAGAACAAAAAGATGGAACATTGAGCTGTTCTACTTTTTTTTGTTGCATTACAAATAGAGAAGGAAAGAACGAATTCAGATCCCCTGCTAGGCTCCACAACATCCTGTGTCGTGCCCTAAAACGACATAATTTTGGGGCAAGGCATAACATGTTGTGCCCCACATTGGAGGATTCATTTCCATAGAAAATGAATCTTCCAACCAATTGGTAATTGAAATGATGAAGCAAAACATGATTTCAGAAACAGTTCCTGTTTATTTCCCTCTCATGTATCCATCCATCAGACGGTAATCTTGTGTTTCCTCTTACCTGTCTGAGTTGTCAGAACTTATTTCTTGCATCTTATAGTAACTGAAGAATAAGGAATACTATGGAGCCATTACTCCTTCGATTGTATAGGTGAGAGAGTCCACCAAATCCACTTTGAAAAGCAATCCTTGCAAGGCTTGCATCGGATCATAGTCTGGATCGAGTTTCCGTTGCCAGCCCTACATAAAGTCAGGAACGAGAAGAAAAATATAAGCATAACTCATATAATTTTTTTCGTGGTATAACTAAAGGACCACTCCAAAAGGTTTATAAACGTCCTCAAGATTCTTCGTCGTGTACACTAAAATACTAAGTCGTAATGACAGATAGCATTGCTTTTATGAGAATGATATATGATTCTCGTAATGATTCTTATGAATATTTCCACTTTATATGATCGTTGAAATGATTTTTATGGTTAGTTCGACGTGCATAAGAATTGATGACCTTTTTTGTAGAATTGGGAATTTGATTATTAAGAAATCGAAGGGCATATTTAAGGAGTGGAGAGTAATGAGGATTAAAGCTCTTAGAGTCCTACACTGCCAGGTAGTAGAATCATACAGCAACGAGAGGCAGAGTTTCGAAAAGAGTGTCTAACTTCATTTACTACTCGCAATGAATGAATACACGTGCCTTCAAGGTCGTTTCAGCTTCTATTCAATTCACAATGTGGTAGTGAGTGAAATGCGGCTGTAAAGGGGGCTGGAATGCTCGTCACAATTTCCTCTTTAACCCCTGCTCAACATTGAAGCTAAGGATTCCCTTGAAGATCATATAGATTACGCCTTCTGCTCATTTTGAAGTTTAAAACAAGGTAGGCCAGGAATAGCAGTAGACTTAGAGTTCTTTGAATAATTATTTATAGACATTAGGATAAAAACGATTATCTCAAGCTCAAAGCACCAAGTACAGCAAAGAGCGCATTTCTTCCCAATTATTTCAATTTTCTGACTTCAATCATTTATTCAAGCATTATTGAAATACGTTCTCCTCGCTCTATCCCTTTAAGTTTGTCAACTCCATCTATTATCTTATTATGGGCGTGCTTAGTAATCATCTGTGAGTAGTCTTAAAATTCTCAAGGTCTGGGATTAGCCCAACCTTGAATACTCTATTAAATCCGTATTTTAAATGCTTATTTGAGTTGATTCCAATGCTTTGTATGGTGTTGGTATGGCTTGTACACTGACATTCAAAAGCAATTACTAGATGAATGAGCGAAGTGGAAGTTCCATGGTATCCAACAGAAACAGATTTCTAATCTTAGGGCTAAACTACACCCTGTTAAATGAGGTTGCATTTAAGCTAGAAATCCAAAATAATTTGCATTCATAAAAAGGACGAAAGTTATTAATCCAGGTCGGAGAGACACTTTAACTCTTTTCCATGGTATTTTCTTGGAGTAGATAATATTATAGTGCATTTTAATGTTTGATGTATTTCCTTCATTCTTTAGAAATCAGAAACATAATTCGCTTTCATGAACGACGACAATTTATTAATCTAGGTGACTAGGTTGGAGAGAAACCTGAACTCTCTTCCTTGGTATTTTCTTGAGTAGGTGATATTATAGTGCATTTTATTGTTTGATGCATTACCTTCATTTCCTTATTGATTATAAGGCCTAGCTTATCAGTTAGTGTGTAGTCAGTACTCAAACTATTTCTTGTGGATTTGACAATCTTTAATATTACTTTGATATATCTATACAGTTGTGGGTATTATCGGAGAACAGCTTTTTGTTAATAGGCGAACAAACATGATAAGCAAAACTTGAAAAAATCAAATTCACATATATCAGCCAAAAAAGAAATTGTAAGTCTACTATAATTGAAACAATAGAAGACCTACGAACCAGATAAATATTTTGATAATTAATAAACTTCGCTTAATAATTAGTTAGGGAACTATCACATCCTCTAATCAAATTAAGTCCGGGTATTTTCTACAAAGTCTCCTCTGGTCTAACGTCATCAGAATTCTTTCTTCTGTTTTGTTATCATCAAAGTTGGTTATTTTCCTAACACTATCGAATTGGTATTTTCCTTGGGGTTGATTACCTAAGCTAACCTGTGTTCATTACCTTTTGAAAGAAAGCATGACTTCACCAGCTGAGGTTTTAGCTCTAATTGAGGTAGATGGTCGAGAAAACCATGTTGGGGCCGAATTTTTAGCTCTTGTTGAGACTCGTCACCAAGAAATCAACAGGTTGTCAAAATTTCATAATTAATGAGAAACATAGAAGAAATCTATTTAGCTTTATTTTAGATATTTTATTTTTTTCTCCTAATCTAAAACAAAGAAAAGAAATAACCCTTTCCTTCAAAAAAGAAAAGAAAAAAACCCTCCCTCCCTTCCCAAGGTGACTCGAACCAAGAACCAATGGTTTAGGTAGTGGATGCTCTCGCCATTTGAGCTATCCAACTTCGTCATTTAGCTTTATTTTAGAGAACATTAACATATAAAGATAACAGCATAGCAGAATGCCCTCTGAGTCAGATGAAAATTTATAAAACCAGACAAACAAGACATAATATCTACATTGTCAGAAGTTTGGATGGAAATCTGGAATGTACCTCCAATACCATGGTGGTTACTATGACAGTGCAAATATTTCCGTCAATGTTGACTCTGTGACGCCTAACTTGTTCAAGCATTTGCTGCATGCAATCAGCTGGATGAAAGAAATCACCTTCATCTGAGCCCCACAACTTGAAAGTATTGTCCACTTCCTATTCAAATATCAAAAGCTCTTATTGAATTAATAAATCAGAAGAACTTCAGGTATGGACAACTTAAGCATATGCAAAATTAGAATTCCAATCATGACCTGGAATACTAAAGAATAATCACATAATGAGTGTTCACATGAACTAGCTGATAATGGGGACGAATCTTTTTGGTAACTTGCAAACATCAATACTTGGTTATAAGACTGGTCCAGTGACCAGGATCACCACCTTGGTATTAATAACCTTTTACTATGTAAAATACAATTTCGGAGTCCTTTTCTGAACCTTTGAAATGCCATGTGTGTTCCCCTTGCTGGCAAGTACAAATTTTGACCAGTACTATCAACTAGCATCTTGTAAAAAGTCGTGTAAAGATGAAAATGATTCATCCTACTAGAAAGGAAGCTGACAATATTTTAGTGATTAAACATTTTCTTTAAAAACGTTAGTGGAAAATGTTCAATAGAAATGAAACTTTTTAAGTTTGATCAGAACATCAACCTAATGAAACACAAAATACATCAACTAAAGGAACATTGGTTATAATATGCTATATTGACTTGTTTATAGTTCCTAAATTTAATGCCTCTGGATACAATACAGGTAACTGTTCCACACTTAACACCAGCACCGTCCCATTTATCACTCTGTAAGACCAAAAATCTCAGGACGGGTTTCCAGTTTCCACGAGTAGTGAAACTCCAGAGAATGATTAATCAAAACCTTCATGATTCTCACTTAAAAAACAGCAAGTTACTTTTTATGTAAAACATAAGAAGCAGTATGCAGCAATACACCTTGATGAATGCCTCTGGATACGGGCAGCTCTGTTTGTTAGATAACTTCAGTGTGCACTCAGCAGCGGCACGACCATCACGAAGTGCCACAGCCTTGAAGAACTCCACTAGATTGTTCCGGTCCTTCTTAGAAAGTTCAGCAGTCATGCCAACGTCAAGGAAAATAACATGAGGTCTTGATTTAAACAGAGACTTTGCCGAAGTTTTGCTCTGTAATTCTCGGACAAGAATGTTTCCTGGATGCATGTCTGCATGGATGAAATTGTCTACCTGAAACAGAAAGAGTTAATACATTCAGGTGTGTACAAAACCTTGCATATATAGTGTATAATTCTAGTGAGATTAAGATACGAAGAAAACTCAAGCAACATTACAATTTCATAATGAAGGGTTATAGAAATTTAAGCTAATCATCAGACTCCAGCTGAAAAGTCGAAAATTATATGGTATCTTCTTGTAGGCTTATCCAATAATAACCATTAAACTGGACAATCAGTTGCATGTGGTTTACAATTGCAGTACTTCTGAATTGCATAATATAAGCATTTGACAACACGAGACACTGTTTTGATAGTAAAGTTGACAACACATGGAGAATAGCATAAATTCACAAATCATACCAAGAGCATCTTTAGGAGCGCATGAGTCCCAATATGAGCAAGTTCAGTTTTGATGTGTTCTTGTCCTTTGAGTTTGTCAACATAATGTAGAATGCTTTCTCCATGCTCGTAAGTTTCCACCAGAACAGCTGGATGTACCAGAGGATACAAAGGTTTTGGGAAGGAGACATCCTTCCAGTGACGGAAATTATAGATAAAACGACTCAAGTTAGCTGCCTCCCTTGCAAGATCAACTTGAGACATCATAAATACAGCAAATTGTTGTATGCTTTCATCCAGTCTTAACCATCTCAATGTAGGCATGAACTTTGAAATGTTTGCAAAAAAATTAATCAATACAAAGTCTCTACGGATTGCTTCGCCAACGCCTGGGTGCCTAACTTTCACAGCCACAAGCATAGGCTTAATCTGCTGTCGAGGATATCTAAATCTCAAAGTAGCTTGATGAACTTGAGCAACACTTCCAGATGCCATAGGTTCCTCATCAAACTTGTCAAAAATTTCTGTCAGCTTACGGCCAAATGCCTTCTCAACAGCACTTTTCGTATACGCAAAGCTATGTGTTGGTGCTTTGGCATGAAGCCCAGCAAGCTCATGACATAGATCACTTGGAAACAGATCGGGCCTTGCTGCAGCCCATTGGCCCCATTTGATAAATGCTGGGCCAGCTTTTTCTAATGTTACACGGACAATACGGAGCCATGATCTCCTGAACTCAGCTCCAAGAGAATCCGCAAATGGAGCCAATACCATGCAAGGCGAAAACAAAATTGCCAAGTACAGGGCTCTCAGAACCAGTATCAGTCCCTCTACAAGAGAAAAGATGAATGAAGTCACATAAACTTGCCCACCATGTCCATTCATGTGGAGAGTATCTTTTATAGGGAGGTGTTCTGCATATGCCAGATTTCTGTGGTTCCATGCTATCTCTCCAATAATGAAAGCCAAAATACGAGGCGCTACCAGGTGTGACCGAGACAAAGCAAGACTCACTGCACGTGCTATTCTACTTATGGGCGGCAGAATTGGCCCATTATAGGAATATATTTCAAAAAGCCTTCTCCAAGCAATTTGGGCACGATAGGAAAATCTATAACTTGCTAATGAAAAATCAATACATTTATACCCCCTACTCTTCCACAGTAGCTCCTTAATTTCTTTAAATACGTGTGAAGAAAACCGTCCATGAGGAAGATAGTAATGCGAGTAAAATCTGCTGGCACCGTAACATACCCCAATTGGAGATGATATCTGACACCGGTTAATCTCAGCACACCAAGACCTAGCAGTCGGGAAAACGGACTTCACAGAATGCCTCAAACTGCCAGTTGCCAAAAAATCCGCAAATTTTAAGATATACTAGAAATGATAACAAATGTATCCTTAAATTTCAGAGGTTAAGTATATGCCTATGAAGAGCATTATTATTATAAGTGCTGGCAAAGTCTATGATGTCCTTCAGGAGTTAGTCCCAATATGAGACTAAACACATACTACTCATCAAAGGTTTAACAAAAAGTAAAAATAAATCAATTTCATAACGAGCATAGCCATTTTATGCATTGCTCTAGCAAGTAACAGATTAGGTAGGTCTGTCGTTAACTAATCGCCTCCGTTCAGCTCAAGCATAGTTTAAGTCCTAACTTCTATGCCTTTCAATTGATTAATGAGCTCAACACAAAATAATCAATAATCAAGAACAACGTAAGTTATTAAATGTATTCCTAATGTACAAGAAGAGTACAGTACTTACCTTGAAATAGCCATGGGAATCAAGTGCACTCGGGAGAATGATGCGCCAATGACTAGAGAAATTGCAAGGCATCTTCTCTTCAGTACGAAGATATGTTCGGCAAATTACAATTCTCCGGAGCTATTCGCATCGTCGACGGCAAATTTCCGGTCAATTCATCACCAATTCAGGCGAGTGAACGCCGATACCGGAATAACGAAACGTTTGGTTGCGGGTCAGTTTAAGCAGTTCTTTTTTCTTTTTCTTTTTGGGTTTTTATATGGGCAAGTTTAAGCAGCTAATTTGAGGGCGTAAGTTTAGGCAGCTAAGTTTGAGGGTTCTTGTGTGGATCAACCCGAATCAATTGCAAATAGTATCCTGGATCGTGGGTACCGGGGCGACCAAAATACAAAACCCCATTGGCAGATTTTTGGACGGGCTATTTTCATAAATGACCTAGTCAAAATATGACTTATCAATAACGACTTTACTTATTCTAAACAATAAAAATTAGCCTTTTTTTAAACAACTCATGTTTTGATATATTTAACAACCCAATTGTTTAAACAGCTATTTACCGAGTTGTTTAAACAACTAGATTATTTGATTAAAAAAATAAAATTCAATGTTGTAAACAACTCGGTTGTTTAAACACAAAACAATCATATTGTTTTAAACAACCCGGTTGTTTAAACACAAAACAGTCATATTATTTTAAATAACTCGGTCTTTTTTATTCAAATCTACTATATTGTTTGCAGAACTTGAAGAATGGAAAATAAAACTATCATATAAGTATATAATCACAACCTTAAATCTTAAAAAAAACATAATGTTTATAGATTAAGAAGCAAAATAAAGCATGTTATGAAATATATAAGAAGAAACACTCACCTGCAAAAATAATTCGAACATGAATGATGATGAAACTATGAAAAAAAATAGAAGATAAATGGAGAATTGAGAGAGTTGAGAGAAAAACATGAGAGAAAGTAAGAAGAGAAATAAAAGATTGATGGCCCGCTTGGTGGGGGTTTTAGGGGTAAAGAATGGGAATGAATGAAGATTCATTCTCATTTATAGTGTTTGGTACATAATAAATAAGTTAATCATTATCCCATTTTATTAACAATTCCCCCATTTCATTCCACAATATGATTGACCTATCATTCATACTCATTGTCATTGTCATTGATAATTTGCAACTAATTGAGTCCTGAATTGAGGGAAAATCAATTCTCTTTCAAATTTAAATTTCAAAATTTGAAAATATATATATTTTTTTAAATTAAGTCAAACATGAGGAAGATTATTTTTTATTATAAACCGAATTATCCGATCATATTTGATATATGGCAAAAACTTTGGTGCATAAGATGCACCATAGTGTTATTGTACACCTTGTGGGCCCCACCGGTTCGGTCCAAAAAAAAAAACGTGCGGTTCAGACCGGTTTGAACCGGCCAATTATTATTATACTATTTTTTTTTATTATTATACTATTTTTTTTTTGCGCGCGCGTGTTATATACTTAATGGTCTGTTTGTTGAACACTAAAAGCAAGTGGTCTGGTGGTATTTAATGTAGTCTTAAATATCTCAACCTTGAGGTCAAGGGTTTAATTCTGTTTGCATCTTTTTTCCTTCTTCCTTCATTTTGCCCTTTAATTTTTTCTTTTTTCCTTCTTCCTTCATTTTGCCCTTTAATTTTTTCCTATACTGTCATACATCATAATACTTACAATACTGTCATACATCATAATACTTACATCATAATACTTACAATAAATATATACTTACATCATAATACTACCCTTTAATTTTTTCCTATACTGTCATACATCATAATATTTACAATAAATATATACTGTCAGGACATAACGTATACTACATCGAAATATTAAATATACTGTCAGGACTGTCATACATCATAATACTTACATCATAATACTTACAATAAATATATACTTACATCATAATACTACCTTTTAATTTTTTCCTATACTGTCATACATCATAATATTTACAATAAATATATACTGTCAGGACATAACGTATACTACATCGAAATATTAAATATACTGTCAGGATTTATAACATATACTATACTCGAAATTTGAATATACTGTTGGTGAAAATAACATATACTATGCTCGGAAAGATTCGAACCCACGCACTGAAGGGTTCAGTGTCGCGCCTTTACCAACTAAGTCAGCGCCTGTTTTATGATTCCAAACACACCTTAATATATATATATCACGCGCGCAAAAATCTTAAGTGGACCCCATAAGTGAACAATAACACTAATGTGCATCTTATGCACATGAGTGTCACTCTTGATATATACCACTTTTCGGACTTCCGAATTTGGATGAAGTTTCATTCGGAATGGTCATTATGTCCGTTATGCCCCTGTAATAGGTAGAGATATTATTCGAGCACTTCATGTATATGGAGAAAATTACATTTGACCATTGAATTATTCGGAATTTTGAACTATATAAACCAGTGTTGTTATAATTCAACCGACAATTAAAATAATCTTCACCAGTTAACCGTTGAATTAGCTGGAACGACAGTTTAATCAAAAACTTAAAATCACAAATCACATATTTAAAATTACTTTCGTAGTACTTAGAGGATATTTGTTTTGGGATGTATCCATTCGGATGAGGCATGACCCATCGGATGGTTAATCCCTTCACACCCGCACATTATTACCTACATCTTATTTTACAATGAGTGAGTCTTGTGTGTGAACGGTCACACGTGTGACGGAATACACTACAAATCCTTTAAACAAAAAAACATTTACACTATTTAAGTAGATGTACCATCCGATGATGTATTATAGCGGACGTAATATATATCACTACATTCCAGCACAAGTATCCTCGTAATGCATAACAATCTATATAAATGAAATAATCACCCATAAGTTGTCTGATAAAATCTAAAATTCAATTTCAAAATGGACAATCACAATTACGAGAGCATGTAAGCTGCAGGAGGTTGAACACCTCTTAGTATGTTACTGCCCCCACTAATGACTAACTAGAAGCCATTAATCTATCTAGGAGATGAGACCTATAAATAGGTATATAAGTCCAACATTTACGATACACAAGAGAATTGCAGCAAAGCATACACTTGAATACTACACTCTCATACTCGCAAAAGCATTTTGTACCTAATTTTAGTGTCGTTTTTAGTTCACTGGAGTAAGTCATTGTATCTTGAGAAATATTCCCTAAGAACTTGTACGGTACATGTTTATCTTGTGGAGGCCTACTCTCCTCATAAGTTAAAGTTAATTAGCACATTTGTCAGTACATTGCTAGATGTACTTTTAATTGTATGAATATATGCATAAGAGGGTTCGAGTCGAACAACAATAAGCTTTAAATAATCCTGATGTAATATTAAGCAACTAAAGGCCCTCAAAAGTTGTAGTTTTTCCTTTAGTATGTATCTTTTAATTTTTTTTTTTTTTTAAAGTTGATATGTGAAATAAATATTTACTATTTATGTATGACATTTGAAAACGAAAAGGAGAAGAGTAAACAAAAAAAAGAGAAAGTTAAAATGAAGCAACAAATGTGAGGGTCAGGAGACAAGGCGAGATAATATAGAACTGATGGAAGCACGTTGGACCACAAAGAACTCCAAATTTTGTTAAGTATGCAAGTTTTAATATAGTGTCCAACTTTGGTTCCATCGTGGTACCAGTACCACTATTGGTCCATTTGCTTAAGATTGGGGAGTACTGGGTCAAATCTAACTGAGAGAGTTAATAAGTGTGCTTTATTGGAATTCGATACTCTAAATCTACTGAATCAAATCTTAAGCAAACGGACCCTATGTCTGTTAAGCTATTGAATGTTAAGATAATAATCTCTTGACCATCAAATTCAACTTTTTTTTTTAGTATACAAGTCTGAATATAGAATCCGATATTGTAATATTGTCTGAATTAAATTGAATTTTTTTATTATGATTTCGGCGTACTTGATAAAATTGCTCATGTGGATAGACATGTAAATAATGTTGAGGTGGACTGCCCACATGGAATTCACAAGTTCTTCTGTATAATGGCAGAAGGAGCAGTCACAACACCAACCAATACCAGACCTCAACCAAAAATCATATAACCCCAAAACCAGTTGGTTTTTGTGAAATTAGATGAGTCTAAATTTCTCATATGGAAACATCATATATATATACTGCTAATGGCCTTGTCTCTTTCATTCAATCGAAATATAGTTCTCTACCAAAGATGGAGCCACTGAAGAGCAAACCAACCCTGAATATCTTAAACAGGATTGGTAAAATCGAGGCACGAATTTGACTCGTTGTTCGTAGTGACGGATGCAAGATTTTTACTTTAGGGGGGTGGTGTACAAATACAAGTATATGTAACAACGATATTTTTTTTTTAAAATGATAATTTTTACTACTTTTATACCCTACATTTTGATATATTTCAACTATTTTAGTATCAAAACTGACATATTTAGATATGTACACATACATAATAAATATATATAAAAAAATTATCAAAAAAATTAGGGGGGGGAGGCATTTTCAATATCAGTACATATATATGTACATATATACATATATATTCATAATATTATATATAGAAAAAATATATAAAAAATTAGGGGGGGCAGTGGCTCCCACTTGCCCCCCTTAATCCGCCACTGGTTGTCCGTAAGACGATATTGCCGCATACAAGTGCTCATGGTCTCGGCAATCGTCCTCAAGATACAGCGGCTTTTAACTTTTAGGCTCGCGCACAATGAAACTAAAATTTCTAGTGAACAACTCGATATTCAGTATTTTCTTGAAAACTCAAAGATTCAAGACCACAATTAGACTCATGATATATATAGATTGTAGTGGAAGTTGTCATTGTATATCAGTTGAGTTATTGGAGATGCAAATGTTAAGGTCAACTTATAGATTTCTAGGAGTTATTTCGTGAATATGTGTACCCTTTCAACTTCATCAATCACAATCAATAGATCATACTCTTGACTAAATGTCACGATCTTATGGTTAGGCTGCATCATTTTCGAACATTCATGTCATTGCGTTTGCACCTATTCTACTTAAACATACGCAACTTTCCAAGATACATTTCCGTTTAATAGATATTTTTTCATTCACATTCCGAAATTCCAACCTACCCAAATTTGGTAAAACCATTTTTTTTAAATGATAGTTTCGTTTTTTCCTTCTCTGCTCTAGTTTGAATTACAGGAAATATTCCTTTGGCGATTTGGATTCAATTGTATTTACTCACTATAAGAAAATATGTTTTTTAACACAACACAAAATTGTCTTGTTACCATTACATTATTAACAATAACATATCATTACTAATTAGTCATCTCAATAACTCAGACGCAAATAATATCATTCGAGATGATAAAAGTCACTGCAGATGCGAATTAAATACTTTTACAACTAGTTGTATTTAAAATAAGTTTAAAATTATCTCAAATTGTAAAACGACAAGTTATCCCACCTATTATTAAAGACAATAAATATGGTCTCAAACAAAGATAAATTTAGGATTCGATGCCAAGGAAAATACAATAATATACGGGATGAAATCTTATAATCAAGAGAACGAACTCCGACGAAAAAGGGGGGATAAAATATTTTCTTTTAAGTCCAAGGAAAGCAACCGTCATCCCGCCACCCTGTCTAAAAAAATATGGCACAAAAGATTTATTTATTGTAGTAATTGAAGTAGCTTTAATTTATAAAGAGAATGACAAAGAGCTAAATATGTAGAATACTAGTATTATTTTAAATATTCGAAATGGTACAGATTTTCTTATTTTTATTTTTTAAATGGAAGCATACCTCACTTAAACCTTTATGCATAAGAATAGTGGACGTGTCACAAATTATGTTGACCTTTCAATATAAAAGTATTCAACTGTCTCCATCGTGATATTCTAACTTACTTCTGTTTACTTCTTCGAAACATAGTCGCTCCACACCTTAATCTTATCTTACCAATTACGTTGCCCAAGCCAAAATTTTCCTTATGTTAAGTGTTTTTTCTTTTTTGAAAATGTTAACAATGTCACAATTATGAGTAGTACTGTTGTACCTAGATTCGTATAATTCGGATAGTGGATAGTATTTTATAAAATGTATTAATATTTGTGCTAAAATGTATAAAAGTTTCAAAACATAATACCTTTCATCATAAATAAAAATATATTTTATGAATTCGTAATTTAACTCAAACTAAACGAATCTTAGATTTGTACACTTAATGTACATGAAAATTAGCGTACAATTATTTGTCATAATTACATTTGGATGCTGGTAGTTTTAGAAAAATCACTATCTTGATTACTAATTTGATTTTTATGTGTGCGTTGTTTATTAGAAAATAAAATTAAAAAAACATACAAGGATGTATTGTGTGTTGGCCACATGCACTATATATTCCCAACTTAATCTGCCTACTTGCCATTTTAGTTTGTCCCACCTTAACTTGCATACCCCATAAATAACAAGTTTCTCTCATAATCTTCACCCTCAAAATTTTCATTCTCAATCTCCACCTTTAAAAAAATCAAAGATTCCACAAAATCTGCTTTTTAGTTCATTCTTGGTGTGTGTGGGTTTGGTGAGAATTGATCCTGATCCAACGAGATACAATCAATTCTCAGAATATATGTATTTGCCAGTGTCAAAATTTTAAGCTTTCTCCAAAATTTATAAATATTTTATTTTTCAAAATAAATTATGAATGTTTGGATAAATGTCCAAATGTCTTTTCCAATAAGATTATATATCATATAATAGAAATCCTATATATATTTATTAAATTCAGAAAAAAGGACTCTTTCTTTTTCTTCTTCCTCTTTTTCGTATTTCCCTAGAACAAAACAAAATATGCTTCCTTTTTACCGTTGCTAACTGCGGTCCCGATAAGAAGCTGTGCGTCAAATGATAATCAGAGCTCAATAATAGTTGATTAGAATCTTCTACGTTATTTATTGCCAAATACAAAAAAAGATTCAAACTGAATAATCCTTCAACAATGACGGGCTGCGGGCCTAACGAAGCAGGTAGAATTATCAATATGAAATATTTACGGGCCCCATTTCCCCGCTCAAAATTCCCTCGGCTCATCACATTTGTTCCCTTTTTCTTCCATCTACGAATCGTTGATAGTTTATTCAGACCTAGGAATCATCGAAGTAACTGTACACCTCAATTCCCCACCCACTACTCTGTTTTCTCATTCACGCGTTTTACCCTTTTGATGATTGCCACGCATTCATGACTGTGTATATACGTGGATATCGACCTATGCGTAAGGACCTTCCCGGGGAAAGAATTTGAATCTCCTTTGGAAACACTGTTTGTTTTTGGTTGTTGCTTTTTTGAATCTTCGTTGAATTGTTCGTTAGGTAAAGTATTATTTGTGCTGTCTACTTTTCCAGTTTTTCAACTTTCATGCGTTTGCATCCAACCTGTTTGTTATCTTTTGATTCCTATTTATTTGTTTTACATCTCTCTGTTAGGGATTCCATAAGGAACATAATTATGGGTTTTGTGGACAGATTTTCGGCTCGTTCAGGCAATACAGCGTACAGGTTGATGGTAGGAACGCAGGTGATGGCAAAAGAGCTGAAGCAATCACTATCTAAAATTTTCAGTAAAAAGTGAGTACTCTTCCATGATTTGGATCTGGCGATTGTTTTTCTTTTCACGGATGGTAATATGTATATATATTTCCTGTTTAATCAGTGTTTGAGTGTATGTGTTGTGTGATCCCATGCTTTGTTGACAATTAAAGATATGCATGCTTGTTCACTTATGATTCCTATTGATTATATTTATATTACTCTGATATTCTGGTTTGGCGATTTTTTATAATTGTTTTTGGTGCTTTCTACAAAGTACCTACCATTTTAAAGTAGTATATGCTTATGGAAAGGCGATCAAGCATAATTTCCTGATTATTTAATTAACAATTAACAGTTTTTACGGTTCCAAAATGGTTGCAATTTCTTTGTTCTATCTGCTTCCGCCATCTCTATCCTCCTTCACCTGATTGCTTATGAGGAAAGCAATGTTAATTATAATCTTGACTTGAGTTTTGCCTAACAGTCTCTTTTTTTACTATCTTTCAGTCAAGGAACTCCGGATGGTAATCCAGAAGTTGTAGAAATTTTAAAGGAGTATTATATTCCAGATTACATACTTCTTCCTGATTCAGAAATTAAAGAAGGATTCGATGTTCCTGAATGTCCTTTGATCGTATTCATCAATTCAAAAAGCGGCGGGCAGTTGGGAGGTGAACTTTTAATAACATGCCGTGGTCTTCTCAACAGAAATCAGGTTTGTTTTTGGTTTCGGTTGCATCAGCTCATTGGAAGAACATGAGAGGGCTTTGGTGCTGGCAGTTTTCTGGAAAAGTTTGCTTAGCATTCTAATTTTTCAGGTTTTTGATCTTGGGGAAAGGCCACCTGACAAGGTGCTCCATCAGCTTTATTTCAATTTGGAGAAGCATAAGCAAAATGGAGATAGGCTATCTTCTGAAATTCAGAGAAGATTACGTATCCTAGTAAGTTGAACGACCAAGTTATGACCATAGAAAAAATCTTTCTGAAAGTGAAGAGGTGGCGAAATAGTGGTCCTATGATAACCTTTATCGAGCTAATTTACTCCTGGTAAATTTCTTATGTTACTTTTAGGTTGCTGGGGGAGATGGAACAGCTGGGTGGCTCCTCGGAGTGGTGTCTGATCTTAAACTAGAACAACCACCACCAATTGCTACTATGCCACTAGGAACAGGGAACAATCTCCCTTTCTCATTTGGTTGGGTAAGATTAAACTTTATGGTGGCCTCTATTATTTTTTACGTCAAAATATTTCAGTTTTGGAGACGAGGAGTTTTATGAAATGTTAAAAACCTTCTTGTTCCATTTTAGCATGTGGATTATAGGCATCAATTATCTGATGCAATTGTTAAATGAGTTTATAGCTTTGCATTTTCTCTTCATTTGCCAGTGGAATTCTTCATTTGTTTACCCATATAATAGGTGCTCTCAAGAAAGGTAATAAGGACACTGAAAATCAGATAAAATCTTCATAACTTAGTTTTAATGCACATTTGTTTAAATTTCTTGTTTGTTTACGAGTTTATCTGAGCCTCCTTGATTTTCTCCATTCGAGAAACATCATATGAACTTTAAAACTTCTCTTTGCATTTCTGGCCTTTCCCTTATCCTATATAGTCTTTCCTGCACTTTGTATATGTTAGCAGGTTTTGGAACAACTATATGTTTGTGCTAAACTACTCCTGCATTTCTTTAGGGTAAAAGAAATCCTGGGACAGACTATCAATCAGTGAAGGAATTTATGCAACAAGTTAAGGATGCAAAAGAGATGAAAATTGACAGGTAGGTACTTCCTCTCCTAGTTCTCTCTCTAAGAGAAGGTACATACCTTTATCTATAAAGTTCTTTTACAAGTGTTCCTCTATTTCCTCCGTCACATAATTATGCTTTAATATATATCATGCATGCACCTTCTTACCTGAGCCAATGGGACTGGAATCTGTAATATTAGCTTCAATGGAGTGGTGACATGATTAAGCTGAAAGCATGCAGTTTACGATAATAATTCTACATGTTGGTGGAAATTTTGAGAAAAGGAGTGAGATTGACCTTATTTCTTTATTGAGAATAAGGAATTCATTGATCAAATTTTGTAGGGATTAGGACTTCTTCTACTTATGTGGATGTGAAAAAATTTATCGGCCTTAGAAATACAAATGAAGGACGGCACACATCATCATATATGCAGCTTAGAATCAAAGCAAGTGGGGAGTTATTTTTTTTTTTGTGATACACAGTGCTGCATTAGGTTTATCCATGTGGTTTGGAAACTCCTGGTTCTATAATCTCACTGACAGTTAGGTACATCTTTTTGGCTCTAAACTGCTCTTGTTTTGCTTTTCCAATTTGACGGATCCAGAAGATTAGTTCTAAGACACTTTCTATTTTATTAATTCTTTAAAGTTTTCAAGATGCATTTGTTGTATAGGCAACACATTGGTCATGAGATAGCATGACAAAGAGTTCTGTAATAATAGAGCCATATGAAATTTCATGGATGCTTCCGTCTACGGTAGTGATAATATGAATACACTTGCTAAGTGATAGGGCAAAATCTCGAATCTGGATTACTGTATGTTCTACATGAGTGAGATTTGAAAAACTGGACAATTGTTTTGGCATAAATGAAGGTTTATCTCTTAAAGAGAGTATTGTCTTTAATATTGTGTTTATGTTTCAATTCAGCTGGCATATTCTCATGCGGATGAGGGCCCCTGGAGAAGGTTCATACGAACCTATTGCACCACTTGACCTACCACACTCATTGCATGCCTTCCAGCGTGTCTCCCCTACAGATGAAATGAACGAGGTGGCTATTCCGTTGATATTGCTATCTTTCTAGTAGTTTTCCTGTGTATTATCATCGTCTTCTCCCAGTTCGCGATATCTCGTGACCTAGATCTAATCTGTATACCTTCTAGTTAGAAAATCTTGCACATGATACGATGTAATCAGGCAGATGTAAACAGACCTGCTGTCTTTTTGAAAATGATAGCTGATGTGGAGCCTTTTCCAATTACTTTGGCCGACATTTCTCAGCAGTTTAGATTTCTCATACGCACTTTTCACATTGAAACCACGCAGGAATCTACTGTGATATTTTATTTAAAAGCATTATTTTCTTTCATTTAGCTTCAAATGATCGCCACATAAATTTCAGTGTGCTCTCATTTTAGGTGCTACATTGACCTGCATTCTTAATTTGCTTCTTATGGTAATTTCCGGCAGATAGTGCCTGAAGGCATAAAAGTTTAGATGCAAAATGAATATGAAGCTATTGAGTAAATATGTGCTGATCAGTTATTGTCTTATAATCTTATTTAATTTCGATGATGTCTGCTATTTTTTATAATGGCACTGACTAATTTGGGGTATCTGCATTGTACTGATCATAACCTTCATGTTTCAGGACGGATACCATACATTTCGTGGAGGATTTTGGAATTATTTTAGCATGGGTAAGAATTATTCTCCATTATTTCCCCCGTGGATCTTTAGAACATGTCCTCTTAATGTTACTAATTGTGTCAAGGAGTCCTGCAGTAATGTTCAAGAGTCTTATGAACCTTTTCAGCTCCTTAATCAAATGATTTTCTCTGTAATCAGATTCATTTGCTGTTTCTGATGTCCTGTTCTTGATAGCTTAGAGAAATTATTCTAAAGTTTAATATTTGGTCTGAAGTGATCAATTTTATTGAAGAACTTCTGTTTGGGTTTACTTTATAAATGACCTCATATAGTTGATCTTCTATCATATAATAGCCGCTTTGTTTTTGTTGCCACTGATATCAAGTTTGTGGAGTTGCCAAAATTGTTAGATCCATTATCTTTTTATCCAACTTTTAGATGCTCACCAGTATCTCTTCTTAATATCTCTGACTGATTGAGGTAGGAAAGATGAAAGATTTTGATTTCCTATAAATGCCAGGATTTTATCGTGATGCACTGATACTTAGAAAAAGGATATTGTTGGTGATGCACAATAAGTTGCATATACTTGTCAGTCCATGACTCCATGTGGTGTATATAACTAGCCCATGCTTAAATTGTTGAGAGGTGCTTTTCGACCTGGATTTGTGCCTCTTTTATGAACTATTATAAGTAAAGCCTTTTTGCTTATTGTATTCCAATGCATTGTATGCATGCCTTCAGATAGCTTTGTGCAGACAATTCAGTATTTGCACAATAGATGGTTTCATGAATATGGCTATGACAAATTGATTGAACTTTACTTTGTGTATAGATGCTCAACTCGTGCTAGGATAAGTTTTCTTTGGCCTCCTGTACTAAGGAGGGGGTTGGTGGGGAGAGTGTTGGAATCCTTCCCCCACCCCTACTTCCCTTTTGTAAAAAGGTTCGAACATCACACAAACGCACACACACAAGAAAAAGGAAAAAAAAAAAAAATGAAAAAAGAAAAAAAGAAACTTTTGGTATAGATGAAATAATATTGGGTCAACATCATTTCACAAATCAAAGGAACAGATTGGTTTTGCATGTCTACCAAATTTTTGCTTTGCACATTTTGCACCTCTATTCAACTTTGCTTAGCTTTCATCTCTCCCGAACTTTGCTTTCTCTTTCTCCAACTTGGATTCTTGGTTACCTTGGAAGCATTGGTTCAATCATTTTCTTTTCTGCAGGTATGGATGCACAAGTCTCTTATGCATTTCATTCCGAGAGAAAGAAGCATCCAGAAAAATTCAAAAATCAATTAGCTAATCAGGTGAGTGTCCATCTCTATCTCTGCTACAATGAAGTGCAAATTGGATTGCTTGTAATATGTAGTGAAATAGTAGAATTGGATCTGTCTTTCCCAACTACTGTCGTCCTTTTTAAGAAAAGATACGATGCAAATACTAGCTTGACAAATATCCATATCTGGGCATCTCCTTTTGAATGTGGAGAATCGAAATTCGTAAAAAAATATACATTTGCAACTTGATTTTTTAACTGTTGACTCTTATGGTAGAAAATGTTTCATGGACATAGTTGATTCTTAAACTGCTAAACATGAGTGATAAAGATGAGTGTAATTGTCAAATAGCGATAAAGATCTGCTATAAAAAGATAACTCTAAGTACATGGATATTTACAAGGGAGGAACATGCTTGTGTACGATTGAAAGTGAAAAATTAAAGATATTATCAACGTTATGTGAAACAGCTGTCCTATGTAACCATCGATTAAGGGCTAGCAACTTTTACTAGAAGCTTGGCGATCTCATATTCTGGGAGTTAAGATTGTACCAAAACCAAAATGCCTGCTTCTAGATGCTCTTTCATTCTCGAAATTATACTGTCATACTTTCTATAGAAACAAATGTTAGCTTGACAATGCGGTTCCTAATGTCTGCAAACATATTTAAGTTAATTAAAATCAGAAACTGAGCTTTCATTTATTTTGCACAAAGTTATAATAAATAGTTGTAACTTCCATTGGGATCTCTTTAAAGATCATATAAGATTGATTTACCTTTATAAAGATTTTCATGCATTTGGTTATCTCATCATTGATTTTTCCTCATTTATGTAGACTGCTTATGCAAAGCTTAGCTGCACGCAAGGATGGTTTTGTGCATCCTTGATGCATCCGTCCTCGAGGTTGTATCACCAACCCATTTCCTATCCCTGTCTGAGATTTTATCTGTATAGTTGCCATGATTGATGGGAGTGTGTTCAAATTTGTTTACATCCCCTGGAACATATATTACTCGTCTTCTAATTTTGCTTTTCTAATTTATTTGACATCAAATTTGGACACTGAAAAGAAAAAAATTATTGATGCATGACTTGCTCTTTATAAGATTATAGGATAAGAAACTTGTTCGTTTCTTCTTGTGCCCATATCTCATGACTCATAATTCTGTGATCATTTTCCTCTCAAATTGTGCCAATTTGTAGCTAGACCAGTTTCAACCGGGTTTTTGTGTAGTGTGTGGAAGATTTCTATTTTTAAATAAGTGAGAATAACATTTTTTTAATTAATATACAGAAACATAGCTCAACTGGCAAAGGTTAAAATCATGAAAAAGCCAGGTGAATGGATAGATCTTCACATACCACGGAGGTACACCTTAAATTTTAAATCTCATGTTAACCCATCTTTCTTGTGGTGGTTCTTCTCACCTATGTTTCCATTTATTTACGTGCAGCATCCGGTCCATTGTTTGTCTTAACTTGCCTAGTTTCTCAGGGGGTCTTAATCCTTGGGGAAGACCCAGCAAGCAGAAGCTTCATTCGGTCAGTAATCATTTTATTAGTCCTTTAGTCTATCAAAGCTATAGAACTGTGAAGTGGTTTGCGTACTGACATTCTATATTAACAATATGCTGAATTATGGTACCTGTTTCCCATAGAGGGACTTAACTCCACCGTATGTGGATGATGGGTTCTTCGAGGTGGTTGGTTTTCGCGATGCATGGCATGGGCTTATCTTGTATGCTCCAAAAGGGCATGGAACTCGCCTTGCACAGGCAAGTTAACTGTTTTCAACTTTTAATTGGTCCTTATCATACCAAAACTCAATTTCTTCATAAAAATTTGTTACGCTTGTTTCAAGATTCAGTCTGAATGCAAGTTTTTTGGTATATTTTCACTTATATCTTATTTCCATCAGTTGAAAGTTCGTCCTTTTTTTAATTCTTTTGGTTCTTCTGTGAAAATTGAGAACGTTTTGTTTGGTTGTAAGATTTTCAAAAGCTTCATTCTTATACTCTGTAATGATAGAAGCTGATAGTATTGAGACCCATCTTGAATTTTCCGTACAGATATGATCATTTTATTAAAGATAATATGCAAGTGGTCCCATTAAAAAATAAAATTGAAAATCATAATATGATAATTCGATGTCATTGATTGTGCCCATTCGTATAATCTAGGATTGTAAATTAAGAACGTTGAGAAGCTTAAGTTAGAGAGTTTACATCTGAAATGGAGGATACAAAGTTGAAGTTTGTTTTGAAGAAAATTTGAGTAGATGAAATAAGGTATTTCAGTAAAAATTGATTACAACAAACGTAGGTGGCCCTTCCATTAAGCAATTGAGACTTGCCTAGGGCCCCATGTAGGACCTTCTAAATATAAATAGACTATAAAAACATGTTCTTTTGAGATTATTAATGTGTCATATATTCATTATATTTATGTCAAGATTTTAGGCCACTTAAAAAGTTCAAAATTATTAAAATTATTTGCAGTAATTAAAAATCTTTGAAAACAAGACCAGTCATAGATATTTGCAGCTCAGGGGTCATTTTTTGTTGAAATACTTCTTCAGCTCATGAACATCTGATTTCGTTTCTGAACAAGTACACGTGTAAACAGAAATTGTTCATGCTCTTGAACTTTTCTCATCATCCACCACATACTTTCTACAGGCAAACAGAATCCGTTTTGAGTTTCACAAGGGCGCGGTTGATCATGCATTCATGAGGATCGATGGTGAACCCTGGAAACAGCCCCTTCCGATGGATGATGACACAGTGATGATTGAAATCTCGCACTTTGGTCAAGTTAGCATTCTGGCCAACACGCATTGCCTGTCTAGAAGCATCACAGCACCTTATTCGCCAGGCAGCAGCACCGAGGATGATGAATACGACAGCTGTGAGGACACATTTGAAGAAGGGTCTGAAGAGCGGAAGAAATTGGGTGCAGCTAACACTTTTCGGTTGCCGGATGATTTCGACGTTTTACATCTTAGTTGAGCTTGTTTGTATTGTGCTAATATCTTTAGTAGGAGATGAGATTACTATAGTTGGAGCAGCTAACTGTTGATGTACAGAAGTCTATATTGTACCATAGTTTTGTGTATAGATGCTAACCAAGGACGGATTTAGGGGATGACGCGGGGCAGTTGCCCCCTTCAGTTATATATTTTCATTTTTATATGTCATTTTTTAATTATAGTTAATATAGTTTTTTGTTTTAAATTTAGAATTTAAATAGAAGAGTTCGTTCACTTTGTCTTCAAAGTTTATCCTCTTAGTAAAATCGTACTATTACTTACCTTATGGCGTAGTATAATTGTAAAGAATTTACTTCCCTTCAGATGACATTATATTACCATATTTCTTACATAAAATAACTATATAAACAAATTAAAAAAATATTATTTATTATACTAATAGTCAAAACCTAAAATCCTAGTAGAAACATAATTGCTACATAATATAGCTAAATATTAATAAAATCTAACAAATCAAAAAATATTATAGTTACTGATATTTATAATTATTGAATTTAATTGATTTAGTAAAGATAAAAGCATTCACTCTATAATTAGTAATTTCTTTCATTAGTTTTTGCATATATTTTTTCCTATATATCTTATTGTTATGAAGTCTATAAAACGTCAACCCAAATACCCAATGGGCACAAAAAGGCGGCCCAATTTCTAGTCTCAGTTACGGGTGGTTATTTTTTGAATTTACTTAAATAATTCGATAATTCAATCGAACCATTTATTACATGGATTATTAATTTGGACAGGTTAGATTTGAGTTGGATGAAGGAGGTCCATCCAAATTCTCTGGTGTAATTTGGATTCAAATCATACCTTTACAAAAATTTGTGTATTTGGTGCTTATTTTGCACTCGCTGACCTTCATGCGACCTGCATTTACATTTTTTTATTTTTTTCTATTTAATGCTATATATATTTATATATATTATTGAATTGGTCTAACTCGATAATATATCTTTTGGGAACGTTCAATGCCAAAGTCACTGAATGAGTAAGTCGTCAATTAATGAGCTATGTAATGTACTTTATCCCTTGGATGATAGACGGACATTTTATCAGAGATTTTTAATCTACTCCCGTGTAATTCCTGTTAGGCGCTAATGACTTAATCATTAATGCGCTACTTTCTTAGTCAAGAGGTTGAGGGTTCAACATCCGTGGCCTTTGTCATATTTTTAAGTTTTTTTTTTCTTTTTTTTACATTATATTATTCTTTATTTATGCATTAACTTATTATAAATTAATTTTAGTAATTAGTATATGAATATTAATATTGAATAATAAAATAAGTTAACACTTTATTATAATTTTTATTTTTAAACTTTTTACTTTTTGGATTTTTTTCATTATTATTTTAATTTATTTTTAATTTAATTTTTTTAACAAGTTAAATTATTCAGATAAACAATACTTTTTAGTTAAACAAGTTATACTAAATTAGCTCCGCAAAATATAAAAATTAAAAAACCTACAAATAAATGATATATTTTGGTTAAATAAGTTGTACTATATTGAATTTGTCACAACAAGAAGAAAAAAAATAAAGAATTACAAATAATATTATTCAGGTAAACAAATAATACTTGTTTGTTAAACAAGTATTATTACGATGATCCATCACAACAAGAAAAAAAGATTAAAAATATAAAGAATTACAAACAATACTATTCAAGCCAACAAATAAGATTATTTACTTAACAAGTTATATTGGATCTAGGAATGTCAATCGTGATCCGATCCGACCTCTAACGGCCCACTCCCAAATATTAAATGGTCAACCTCTTAACTTTTCTGTCAAAGGCACCTAAAATTGATTAAAAGAAAAAAAAAATCGCAAACAGATTTCCTCGTCAGGACCTTGTAATTTAGAATAACCAACTCGGATAAGATATGAAAATAACGGTATAAGTAACGGGACCATTTAACTTTCATGAGTCACGAATATAGTAAAACCTCTATAAATTAATATTGTTGGGATCGGAAAAATTTATTATTTTAGAGAGGTATTTATATATCTATAAATTAATACTTTATTAATTTAAATAGTGTTTTCTCAGTACGAAGATTTTTTTTTTTTTTTTTTTTGTTGTAAAAGTTAATATACATTATATTCATTGAACTAATAGTATAATAAATATATTCATTATACATAACATAATAAATATATACTCATCATGCATCATATCCACCAATGCATGTACATTGATGGATATGCATCATATCACATTAATTTGGAAGTTGAAAGTTAATGCATTTAATTAATATACACAATACATCATATCCATCAGTCAAGGAAAATCTATATAAACATAATAAAAATTCATAAAATTCATATAAGACAATGGTTTCTCATCTAAAAGGTGTTCCGAAATCAACAACGACGGATCGAATTCAAAAAGCGTTGTGTGAGTGCAAAAGAGATCATCCCACATGCCCTCAAAAAGATTTGGTATCGTGGCTTGATGAAAGTATCATTTGAAAGTTAACTAAACTACAAATCTAACACACTCAAAAGATCATCAGAATATCTTTCAGCTAACTTACAAATAGGAGGAGATATCAAGTGGTACAAACCTGCAAAATATCCAGACATGGAGAAGGTTGTTTTTGCATGGTTTCTCCAACATCAAGACCATGTGAATATGACTGAGAATTGATTGTGGAGAAGGCAAATGATACAATATTGAAAATTTTATTCCTACAACAATATTCTGAGTACAACCTTTCTCAAGGTTAGCCTGAAATTCAAGCTAAGACATGTTATCAAGTCATTTCGTCGTTTTGGAGAGAGCGGTTCGGTTGATATACAAGAAATGGAGAAGCAATTGGAGTCCATTAGGGAAAAATAGAAAAGCCCCCAGTAAAAGATGTTTTCAATATGGACGAAACTGATTTGTTTTACAGGTTATACGCTGATCATTCTCTTGCCACTAAGCAATTGGAAGAAGAAAACAAGATAGTGAAAGGCTGATAGTTGTTATTTGTTGCAACGAGGATGACTACGAAAAAATTCCTCTATGGATTATCGAAAAATATGCAAAGCCACGTCGCTTTAAAAATGTCAATACGAATAGCTTGGATTGCCATTACTGTGCCAACCAAAGAGCCTTGATGACTAGTGTGCTTTTTGAAGAGTATATTCGATAGTTTGACCAGAAAATGCATGGTAGAAGAATTTTGTTTGTGGTAGACAATTGTCTAGCACATCCAAGAAATATTGAAGGGTTACAAATGTTGAGTTGTGGTTCTTGCCACCCAATATGACATAAAAAATTCAACCTTGTGACGCTGAGATAATAAGAGCTTTGAAGATGCACTATCCTAGGAGACATTACCATAGAGTATTAAAAGGCTATGAGGTGGGACAATCTGATCTGGGAAAGATTAATGTTTTGGATGCTATTAATCTTGCAGTCTAGCTCGGACGATAAATGTTCACCAAGACACGATAGCAAATTATTTTTGACATTACAAAATTCTTTCGGGCAGTAAAAGGTGAAGGAATTTAAATGATCCCAACATTGAAGAAGGTATTTAAGAACTAGAGATAATGATAAGTGATCTCAGTTACCGCAACAAAATGAATTGTAATAGCATATTGAATTACCCCGGTGAAAATTATACATGTTCTGAAGTTCAGAGCTTAGAAGATATTGTAGCAGTCATCAGCCAGAATAATGTGGAGGATGACAGCGAGGATGACAATACCTTTGGAACTAGTTACGAGAAATGAAGCACTTAAGCATCTAGAACGCTTCACAATTATTTGATGCGATTTGAGAACACAACACCAGAACTATTGGAAGGATAAGAAAAATTAGAGATGAGATCCAAGTAACTTTGAAGTTTAACAAGAAACAATCAATAATAGATTCTTATTTTACTAATCTGTCCTAGTTATTTTGTATTTTGAAGAAATTATAATTTATGATATTGATGGGACCACTAATTAATACAGAGATTGTTTGAAAAATTATTATCTTATCAAAATTGGTAAATTTTTACACTGCCAAATCAGGACTGGAGAAAATTATTATTTTCAAGTGTTTATTAATTTATAGAAATTTTATTGTATTAAGATCGAGTTGAGATTTTTATAGATAGTCGTCCGAACTAGATAATGTATCCGAACCTCGAAAGACTACTCAAGGGAAATAAAATGCACGCACACCATACACATATTTGTACATTTTCTTTTTATACAAAAGTCAGCCGTTCTTTTATTTAATGTCCAATCATTGCAAATTCTACACATTTTAAATCAAATCCAACCACTTCTCCCTCATATCTCGGCCCAGCAGCCGAAATATCCTCGCTCAAACACTTTGATTTCCTTTTCTTCCTATCACTCTCCTCCCTCTCACTAACCGTGTCCATCTCCCTCTTCTCCTACTACATTTTCAACCTATGATATAGCATTTAAGTCCTTCCCTCATCCTTTTTGTAGCACCTAAAAATCCCCCCACTTTACCATCACATAACTACACTACACTCTCTCTCCCTTTCCTCGCTCTACAAAAGTTCTGTCACCACGTTCCCCTCCATTTTCTTTGTTCTTCTCTCCCCGCTACCAAAGAGCCACCAGTCTGCTCCATCGTCGATGATCCGTCACCTTTCCTCTCCAGTCCATCGAGCTGAGTTAGACTATTTTGAGGAACAAGGAAGAAGATAACCCACCGAAGCAAGCCACCATTGTGGCCCCTTTTGACTTTCGAAACACAAGGTTGGAAGACAATGACGCTCAAGCTAGAGCACCGTTCATCATTATATAATCATCATAAATTGGTAACTTCTATCTATTTAGCTTGAATTATGTGTTCTTATATGTGGCCGGCTTAACCCTAGGGCCCAGGGTTGAGTTTGATGAAATAATACGGACTTCGGATCGAATGCTTTTGAGCAAAAATGGCTACGAACTAATATGCCTTTGAGCGATGTAATATTTCCGCCATATGAATATATATAATTCTTGAGACGGATAGCATTGGGCGAATCAGTCGGACTCTAGAATGAATAAGAAAGATGACCATATTGTTATATGTAACCAAATGTGTGGTGTCTTGTGATTCTAATATGTGCATCTACTCTGGAATATGAGAGCAGGATGGCCACCACTACGACACCTGCACCAGTCGAGTTTCTTGCTTACGAGGCATACACACAGGGGGAGTTCGTGCCTATCCAGGACTACGTGGCCCGTGTTCGTCAGACCCACATGGACGCTCTAGAAGCGGGCTGCTAGATGGTGCTGTCATGAATGCGTGGTATTTGGCTCGGGGTCTTAGTATCGAGTTGTAACTCGTAGCTGGCAGCATCGCTAGGGGTTTTACCTACCTCAACGATTACGTTGGCTCCATGATGGACTACGACATGTTATGCAACATGCTGGTTTTCGCTGTGGAGAGAGGCTACACTTTTCATAGTCAGGGTCACGAGTTCACCCTCATTGCTGAGAGGGTGCGTGAGCTGCGGGCTCGCCTGGAGCAGCAACACATGTGGGAGCTCGTTCGGGTGGATGTCAGAGCCCGAATGATTCCTTTCATAACGGCTCTTGAGGTGGAGCTTCCAGCGTTCGCTACCAACTGTTTTGCCGAGGCTGACGCTGACATGCATGCTGAGCCTTGGGTCAGTACATACCGCCTAGTGCGGGAGAGATTGGCTCGTGGAGCCCCTATTTGCATGATGCTCGTACCCCTATACCTTGTGTGCCCGTGGTGGGATGTTATTCACCCTATAATCCGCCACCTTATGTCTCGGCGCCTCATGATGAGTCCAGCATGAGCCATGTGGGCATTTGTGCTCCTCGTGGAGGACCCGCGGGGGCGCGGTGTCTCGAGGAGTAACATCTGAGAGTGATGCATGTGGGTAGTGTTGGTGATGGGTGACATTGTATTTTATTTTAATTTATCAGTTTGGATGTTTCAGTAATATGGTGAAGTGCATGACGCTAGATGTAAATGGTTTATGCATTTATGTTTTTCAGATGAGTGTGGTATCCCCTCGAGTTTTCCTTATTATTTTCGATATTTGTGAATGCTTGTGCGATGATATTTTATGATGAATCTGCGAAGTAAGGACACCCGTATACCCGCACACACCCTGAGAGTGACATCGAGAGAGATCCTTTTATGGTCACTATAAATGAACAACTTGATAACGAAACTCAATAATTAACTTGGTGGCTAGAAGTTGGCATGTGCTCGATTTCAGCTGACATATGATGCAAGTCAATGGTGGAAGTCTCATGAGAGGACCCTTACCCAAGATGAACGGTATGCCTTGCCATGGACGGGATTCAAGGAACTATTTCTAGATCGCTACTTTTCCCAACCCCTACAAGATCAAAATGAAGTGGAGTTAATGAGTTTTAAACAGGGAAATTCCACAGTGACAAAGTATTGGTTCAACCATCTTTCCCATGCATACCACACTTGGTCAATACTAATGAAAGGAATGCCCGAAAAGTGTTATGTTAGAGTCCATATCATGCATTCATGCATTAGTGTTTCATAATATATTTATATATTATTAGTGTATATATTTATATATATATATATATATATATATATATATATATATCAGAGAAATTGAAAAATAAATTAAACTGAAGAGGTGTGAGGAAGTGATGTGATGATCTCTAGGTTTGCGGTTCTGGACGGTGGCGGGCGTGAAGGCTAATATAAGTTGTATTTGAGCCTTCTTTTAAGGTCCATATGTGTAGGATGGGGAATGCACATATGTGTGTCCATGCGCCAAATGTGATTAGGTGTTACTCAATATTAGATATATGCAATTTTTATTTTCATTATGATTATATAAAAATAGGAATATTTCTATATATATATATATATATATTGGTGATTCATGATGTTGGAAGTTTTGTCTTTCCACTCTTTATGGAAACTTGTATATAATAATGATCACTAAATTGTATTATGGAACACTATATTTGTAAATGATGGAATTATTTTTTATTTATTTTTTGGTATTTTAGGAGTTGAATTAATTCAATCAGTGTTTGTGGAACCGTACCAGTGATCGAACCGGACAAGTCACCGATTCAAGATTCGACCGGTTCAACCGGTCAAAGACAACTTGTTAACTTTTGAATTTCAATAGTTCCTTATGTGTAATCCAATCTAATTTGATAATAGAGTTTAACTTGTAAAAAAAAATTCAACATATATCAATATCAATTAATCCAAAGATACTTCTAACTCTAATTTTTTTAATAACAACCTAGTGCTAAATTTAAAATAAGAGGGAAAAAATAAGGGCAAATGAAGATAAATGTAAAAATCTTTTTTTTTTTTAACTTAAAACAGACCCAAACACAACTTTATTTAAAAAAAAAATAAAAAAATTGAATATAAGGCCGGTTCTACCGGTTAGACGGTTCGGCGGTCGAACCGCTTCTCACTGGTTTTGATTTGTTTTCAACGGTTTTATATCATTTCCGATTTTTTAACGCTATCGAACTGGTTCTAGGTTCGGTTTCCGATTGAACCGGTCGAACCGACTGATCCGATCCGATTCCACAAATCATGAATTCAATAACTTAGTGTTTCTGAAAATATGTTTGTTGCGGTGATTTTGAAATTTTGAATAATTTATCATTCGAACATATTAACTCGAATATTCACGAAAATCGAAATAGCCGAAGTATTTTAAATGGAATTTACATATAACTTTTTAGAAAATTTCAAAACCAGTTTGAATTATCCAAAACTCGACTCATCCGAATTTAGACCCCCTACGAGCCCGACCTGAATCCAGACAACTAGCCGACGGTAACATCTAACGACGTCGTACACACGAAAGTTACACTAGCCATACTATATAATACCGACGATTGCAGAGTGCGTATAGTATTTTCAGAGATTTAGGATTCAATATCAATTTCCAAGTCTAGACGAACCTCAGCACCATCAGACTAGGGTTTTATTCTCCAATTAAATCCCCAATTCCTCTCCCAAATTCGCCATGGCTCGTAACGAGGAGAAAGCTCAGTCGATGCTGAACCGCTTCATCACCATGAAAGCGGAGGAGAAGAAGAAACCCAAGGAGCGGCGGCCCTACCTCGCGTCCGAGTGTCGCGACTTGGCGGAGGCGGACAAGTGGCGCCAGCAAATCTTGCGTGAAATCGGCCGTAAAGTCGCCGAAATTCAGAACGAAGGTCTCGGAGAACATCGTCTGAGGGATTTGAACGACGAGATCAACAAGCTGATTCGAGAAAAAACGCATTGGGAGCGCCGTATAATTGAGCTCGGAGGACCCAATTATACGAGACATTCAGCAAAGATGACTGATTTGGAAGGTAATATTGTGGATGTGCCTAACCCAGGTGGTAGAGGACCGGGGTATAGGTACTTTGGTGCAGCAAAGAAGTTGCCTGGTGTAAAAGAGTTGTTTGAGAAGCCTCCCGAGTTGCGCAAGAGGCGCACAAGGTAATTTAAAGAAACTAATCTAGCTTACAGAATTCTTTTGGTGCATAATACAGAAGTTCATATTCAAACCTAATAGGTACAAATCTGAAAGTTCATGTATAGGCTTAAGTATAAATTTATACTGCATACGGTGGTCAGGAAGAAGAAAACTCTTACTAGCACTGATATGTAATTTTATGGCGATATATTCCATTTTGGTGATTTCTTTAGCGACAGAAAATTCAACTGCTCTATTTAAGTTGCTGAAATGACCTTATCGTAGATGCTTCGACCTAAATGCCACTTTGTGTTCTTAAGTTAGATAAATATTACACACAACTTAACATGCCTGAGATAGATATGAATGGTCTTCTGGTTGCAATTTACTTTGGTTAAAAATTTGATCTAACTCTTTCCTTGTTGAAATTACAAGATCCATATAGTAAAACAATCCGTTAGAAAAGAGTATCAAACCGCATTATTGACTATAATAGGAAGTGAGTATTGGACAGTTGAATAACATGATCAAAGATATAGTGAAAACCTTCCTTCATCAAAACAACTCATGTTTCATAGAAATACATATGTGTGAACGTCCCAGCAGGCCAGCGTATCATTGCATAGTATACTATATAATTATATATGTAGGATGGTGATAATTGATGATTGATGAGGATTGGCACTTGAGCAGGGAGATTGTGAGTCCCATTATCTTTGGTGACATTAGGGCAGAAGTTGGTTAAGTATTTGGGTTTGACTGTTGAATGTGAGACGCCAGGCTCTTGATGCTTGATTTTCTTTCCTCCCGGTTTGGAGTTGTTGCTAACGTGATAAGAGTTGGACATTCGATATTTACTAATCTGTTTATTGTGGGTGTTTATGGTGAGGCTTTATTTTCGGTGCATTACATTCTTAATATATATATACATATGTATGTTATTATGTTATGTATATATTTTTTAATTTCCAGATCGAATCTGGTTAGTTAAGTTGTCTTGCATACTCTCTTTAATTTGAGACTATTTGTGATCTTTTCTTCATAAATTTTTGTTGATTGTTGATTTTTTGTTAATTGTAACTCATGAGAAAATTCTTGGAAAGTTATGATTCTACTTGTAATTTTGTTGACTTTTGGACAGCCTTGTACCAACGTGGTTTTGACATATCCCTTTTGTAGGTATGATATATACAAAAGGATAGATGCAAGCTATTATGGTTATAGGGATGATGAGGATGGAATATTGGAGAAACTTGAAGGACCAGCAGAGCAGAAGATGCGAGCTGCAGCTCTGGCAGATTGGAAGGAGATGGAAAAGATAAAGATGGAAGCAAGAAGAGCTGTAAAGAGTGGTGAGGTGGCAGAGGTTGGTGCTGTGTCAAAGATTTTATTCGAAGAGGAAGAGGATGTGGTTGAGGAAGAAAGGAGAATAGAGAGGGAGAGAGAGGAGAAGGAGAGGGAAAATGAATTTATTGCGCATGTACCACTGCCAGATGAGGAGGAGATAAAGAAGAAGGTACTTGAGAAGAAGAAACAGGAAATGCTGAACAAGTATACAAGCAGTGAGTTGCTTGAGGAACTAATTGAAGCAAAGACCTTGCTTAATATCCAGCAGTAGATGGTATGTATGCCATCCTGTTAGATGTTTGTTGTTCGTTTTCCTTCTTTGCCTAATGGAATAGTAAAAATCTTGGTTAATGCATTTCTGGCTGATTCATAATATACGTCAACTACTGCCAATGCATGGTTTAAACCTATGACCTTGATTTTTCTATTGAATAGCACTCACTTGAATACGAGGACTATTATAGGTAATTCTCTTTTAGTTGTTTGAGTTATATAGGAGATCACTCACTTTCGCTCTTTCTTTTGTCATGTTAATTATAACCAAGATATGGGCTCCTCTGATATATGGTGGTGGCTTGCCTTTCTCGTAATTGTTTGCAGTCTCTTTTACTCTACATGATTGGATCTTATTGTATGCACTGGAAGATAAACTTCTACAATTTCTTTTTGAGAATTTGGGAAAAGATTGTTTTTATTACCTCTAGGAGAAAAGTTTTAATGGCAACATATTAATATATGTGTATATATAAGTGTAGGGATAACTTCCATTTCTTTTGGCTTTTATGATGCTTAAAAGTTGTATAGCCATAAAGTGGTTAGTACTTACTGGAGAACAACTCTTACTTTTCTACCGAATTGATCAAATCTCCTCACTATTTGTGTAGTAAAAAAATCCCCTCAATTGCGTATAGAACTTGAGTACCTTCTGTTCCTTACTTTTCTACCAAATTGATCAAATCTCCTCACTATTTGTGTAGTAAAAAAATCCCCTCAATTGCGTATAGAACTTGAGTACCTTCTGTTCCGCTTACACAATTATATATTTTATTATTTACAATTTAAAAGAAATGATTTTTTCGTTAGACTTTTGTACTTTAGTCATTCCACTGAAATGTCTATAGTTTTCTGCCCTAAGTTAGCAACTTAGCATGAATAGTAGTGTTAATCTTTTCTTAGTTTGAATAAGTTGTCTGCAATATCTAATCTTTTCGCCTTTGATCCTTCAAAGACATACCTTAAGTTTTTTTTTTTTTTTTTTTTTTTCTCCTAATCTAAGAAACAAAGAAAAAACCCTCCCCTCCCCCCACGGTGACTCGAACCCAGAACCAAAGGCCTAGGTAGTAGATGTTCTGCCACTTGAGCTATCCAACTTCGTCTACCTTGAGTTAATAACTAGAGTAATTGCTCATAGGTTCTGGGTAATTGATAGTGGTTGCTGATTACTGACTGCTATACTTCATTATCTATTAGTAGAACGAAGCTCATTATCATTTTAACATGATGTTGCTGTTGAATATTGAATCAATCTCTTTCATGTTATGTTTCGGATTTAGTGCAGTGCCACGTCATTTACCTTTTGAGGCTTGCTTAAAAGCCACACGAAGCGATGCAATAGCTTTTTGGGCATCTAACCATGGAAATTTCAGTATTTCCATCCTGTTCGGGAGTGGAACTATACTAATCTCTGGGGGACCTTTTATTTGTTTTTTAGTCCGTGGGGGAAATGGATTATCTTAATTTATTTCAGTGGAATTTCCCATGAATTTGGGAGATTGAATGATACATATGTACTTACAGAAAGTGTGTAGAAGAACCTGCGTAAAAAGAGCAGCTTCTTGTTGGCTGGCTGCTGTGGAACAAGATGAACCCTCCAACTGGGCCAGCATTTTGGCCCGGGTCATAGGATTGTGATGGGCCACCGAGGTCCGGGGATAGTTTGGCAGAAAACTTATTTGCCTATGTTGAGTGAGATTATGCAACAGCTGATACTCTAGAAGGACAACCATTTTGCATATTTCATTGTATATGTTGCGCGTAATGTATTTGTGTTCGAACACAATCTTATACTAGGTACGTGATATAATATATTTCATCATACTAATGATGTATGATTACCGCTTGTATGGTAGGCTGAATAAGGCCTCAATATGGTGTTATTTGTTTGTTTGGTAGCCAATATTAGACCCATTATAAAAGTCAAGGTCTGGTGCAGTTCACTTTTGCCCTTTACATTGTTAGTCTCACCGATTTGGTGAGATTATTTATACATGTTTAAACAGTTTCACATACTAGACAATTTAATATTTTACTTAAATACTCCTTTGTCCCAAAAATCTCAAATCTACTTCCCTCATCCAGACATCTGAGCATCTCTTGTCATGGCTCTATCCCAAAAAGCTCCAATCTCAGGTACTCTGACCAGTATTTTCATCAATCTCTCTTCCATCAGATTCGTTCTGGTTTTCTTCCTTTTATAGGCGCTTCATTGTTCCAAGTTCCGACAACCAAGAATCGCCGATTTGTGCATTGTAGTACTACAGCTAGCGTGGGTACAACAGCTTCCATCAGTAATTTACCTTAAAATTTCCTAGATGATCAAGGACGGAGCTAGAGGGGGGCCAACGGGGTCGTTGGGCCCCCCTCAAATCTTAATAATTTCGTAGGGGCATTTTTCGTAATTTTAAAATATTTATTTTATTTAAATATAAATAAAAATCCCATCCTAAAAAAATAACTAATTTTTATATTAGATTAAATTAGTGTGTCTTATTTGAATTTAACTACGTTAGAATTTATATACAACTTATGTGCACAATTACCAAATACATAGACATAGCCTCTAGAAAATAGAATTAGTTATTTCTAAGTAATTTTTATGAGCATTTCTACTGAAAATATAAAATGTAATATATTAAACTTAGAGGGAAAAGTACTTGGAAAATTATTTGTAATTTTTCTTTATAACTAATGTTTCATTACTTATTTTTCTATATTGAGTTTTTACATCTTTTTTTTTAGGGTTAATTACCAAAAAAATCACGACCTTTGGTCCAATTTTCAATTGCAACATGACTTTTAAAACTTATCAATGTTGGTCACCAACTATAATTCTCTTTCAATTACAACATCGGCAAAAAATTTTGACACTTGATTGTGTCTCCATCGCTACCATTAGATGCGTCTGGACACGACCTTCATTTGCCCTCGATCAATTTCACAATCCGTCAATTCTCCTGTCGTTAATTGAGAGTCGAAGAAGTGACACAATAACTTCAATCACCGATTAACGACAATGAAAATGACGGATTGTGAAATTGATCGAGGGTAAATGACGGTCTTGTCCATGTGCATCTAATGGTGGTGATGTCGACACAATCAGATGTTAAAAAAATTAGCCGATGTTATAATTGAAAAAAAGTTATAGTTGGTGATCAACATTGATAAGTTTTAAAAGTCATGTTGCAATTGAAAATTGGACCAAAGGTCGTGATTTTTTTGGTAATTAACCATTTTTTTTACTATTAGTAGCCACAATTAAAATTATGGAGTAATGATTTCTTATTTTTAGCTAAAGGGATTGAGTAAGAGTTATTCATTTCAATTTTCTTATTATATAATTGATTATCTAGATATGTGAATGTAGTAACCTATATTTATTTTAATTAAATTTACATAAATAATATTTTTTTATATTTAAAATTTTAGAATTGTTATATTATTTTATTTTAACGTTATAATTGGCCCCCCTGACTAAAAATCCTGGCTCCGTCACTGTAGATGATTCAAGTTCATCGCTAGTAAACAATGGATAACGGAACCGAGATGTGCGGTCTGAGTTTCATTCAAGTTCTTGAGAGCCCATTTCAATTTCTAGAGTTTTCTTAGGTTTACGTTTGTCTGCAAAGGGAGCTCAGGCAAAGGGAAATCATCAGACTTTAATTCCATTGCATTGTCTTGCATACGGGTATATTAGAAAACTTAAATAATTATTAGGGATACTTTTGTACTTTCTACATTTATTATATCATGTTATACCTAGGGGTGGGGAAAAATACCGAAATACCGAAATACCGCACATACCGTATCGAAAAATTATCGAAAATACCGAAATTTTCGGTATATCGAATTTTCGGTACGGTATGATACCGTACCGGAAATTTTCGGTACGGTAACGGTATGATAATTTGAAATTTTCGGTATTTCGGTATATACCGAATACCGAAAAAAGTTCGGTATATATCGGTATACCGAATTTTTTTCGGTATTTTGGTAGTTCGGTATTTCGGTATACCAAATTTCTAACGGTATACCGTAAATTTTCGGTATACCGAAATTTCGGTATACCAAAATCAACGGTATGGATCGGTATATACCGATACCGATACACAATTCGGTATATCGAATTTTCGGTACGGTATCGGTATTTACCGATATTATACCGAATTTTCGGTATGCCGAATTTCGGTATACCGAAATTTTCGGTACGGTAACGGTATGGATTTTCGGCGTACCGAAAATTTCGGTACGGTAACGGTATGGGCAATTCGGTACGGTATACCGTACCGAACCACCCCTAGTTATACCGTTTACCAAGCGCATCACACGAGATAGTAACTAGATATCTAGCCTATCAAACATATAAAAATGGATTTAGATATTAACTTATCTAAATTAAAGCTTATCTAGTCTAATTCTATAAAGCCTACCAAACAAGCTAGTGTATAGAGTAGGTTTTGGGTGCACCATGTGCACAATAGTGCTATGGTGCACCTGTTTGAGTGCCGCGGCCGCGACTAGGTCACTACAAGAAAATAATTAATTGGCTAGGAAAAATTTGGTAGGCAATAATCCCAATTTTGTAGGCATTTATATTTACCTACGGAATACCAACGGAAAACAATCGTAGGGACTTTGCTCGTAGGTGATTTTTTTGCCTACGAAAATATAATCCATAGGTGATTATCTACCGATCTTCCGTCGCAGATCCGTAGGCATTTTAATTATCAAATTAAATAAAAATCCGTAGGTAAAATATCAGCTTCAGAATATTCCGTAGACAATTCCGTAGGCAAATTTTGCAACCGAGATTTCGGTAGGCAAAACTTTTATCCGAAAATTTAATTAATAAATCTATTTTTTATTATTTGCCTATAAAACCAATTCCGTTGCAAATTTAAAGAAATTGTACGAACCTATCCCTAGGAAATTCTGTAGGTAATATATATATATATATATATATATATATATATATATTATAGCATCATATTTATTAGTTCCAATTTTTTTGGAATACCTGTAATCAAAAGAAATACCAATTAATGGTATTTTATAAACATAAAATTAGTTTCATAAATTGTAAAACAATATATATAAACATGAATATTTAGTCAAAAGAAAAAGACCATTCATATAAACAGTAATCCCCAAAGTAGCAAAATATTTGTATTCCTAATAAAAGAGAACTAGAACAAAATATATTCGCAAATCACAAAAGTAACAATAATCTCTAAAGTAGAAGCACAAAGTCCCTACGATCACAAAATCAAAAATATGTTTGCAACTCTTTGGTATTCAAAAGTACTTCTGACAGTTGAAATGTAACTTCACTACAGCAAAACGTACTGGTGAAACATGAATGTAAAACCTGTCAAATAGAAATGAATTTTTGTTACAACATTATCAAATCAATTATGAGAACACAAGTTGTTCAAATTAAATCAAATTGATAAAGTAATTGGTTTTGTATTATAAATGGTTCTCTCTATATAAATTTATAAGGATGGGAAGAGTGGGTACACTATGCAAACTGCAAGAAGGATTTTGAACGGATCCACTAAAATAAAAATGGCTACCATTTTCAACCATTGTTTAACTTGAAAATAATTACCTATAACAGGGTAATGGTTACATACCAACAAAGAAAGGTGGTCTGAATCCACCACAAATTTTGACTAAGGGAGGTGTTTGTAATTGCTTTTCCCAAATACTTTTCAGCTTAAATCTCTAATTTCAATCACTTCTTTAAAAGCAAAAACAACTTGTTATGATGGATGGTACAATTAATTATGCATTCTTTATGAAAATGACTGTATGTATGGTTGGGTGGTTTATGATGGATAGTACAATTCTCTGTTGTGGATTCTATTACAGTTTATCATTTCTTTATGATTTATAAGTTGCTATGCGGATTAAGTATTCTTTTGTTTAATCTTTGAGACTCACAGCATGTGTAGTAGGAGAATCATTTAAAGATATATATACAAGGACAATATTTTTGGCTAAGGATCAAAAGAGACAGAGAAAGAAACTTGGTTCTAGAATAGTACCTGTAGGATTCTTTAAACAATATAAAGGCTCTATGCACTTCCAGGAGTATTTCTCTTTCTTTACTCCAGTTTCTTATCCAATTTCTATAGCTTTTCCAATTGTCACTACTTGAATGTGGAATCTTCAACCAGCTTTTTGCAACGAAAAAATAAAATAAAATCAACTTTTGATACTTGTAGAAAAATCAATGTCAGTATGGAGGATCTATATTTCACAATTTAACAAAAACTAAGCATGTGTTGATTCATCTGCCTCCTAAGAAGCAATGGCATCTATTTAGCAAAAATCTCTTAACAAGTCAAATCAATCAGGACAACTAAAAAACTATATGCAGGCCATTTCTTCTCTCAAGTTAATTTCAGAATTTCAGAAGAGCTGTAGATCTAACGACATATTTATCTACATGTTTAATTATAAATGTATCAGTCTGAAATTCAAGAATTGTAGGAGTGAGGAAGAATTCAAACCTTCTGTCCTATAATAGGGGAGGCACCTGCTTGGCTTTGTAGCTGAGGCAGCGGGCCTTGGTGAGGTGGGTAGGGTGGTGGAAATGTGTATTAACACCTATACGAGAACTAGTTGGTAAGTCGGAACGAGTCGAGAATTTTTGTAACTGAGCACAAACTAACAATAAGTACTAGGGCATATATGCAACTCACAATAAGATCCAAGGCCTTAAATTTTTAGCTTCCGTTCTGAAACTTCCACTAAATTCACTCTTCTTGATATCATCACAAGCACAATATAAGTATATAACACAGAATCATGTAAAGGGAATCAACCAAGGGCTTTAGGCTATAGGACCCCCATTTTACCTAACACCTCCGCATATTCTCAGAAGCAGAACGATTATCATGAGAAGACAAACATAAATCAGATATATTCTACAATCTGCACGAACAAGTCACTGGGTCAATGATATGCAATATCACTATAGAAATAAGAAAAACATTACATAGAATGAGGACCAATCACTAAACTGCATAATTAAAGAAATTACAGAAGCCAAATATATCTTACCAATTAGTTAATAATATATTGGTAATACTAATAGGATTCTTCCTCAAAATTGCATGACAAACAAACAGATTCTGAAGCTACAGACACGATTAACACTTGGTCACTATGCAATGGCCTTGAATTCACTGTCACATTAGGGCTTCTTTTTATATAGCAATGATGCTCAAATATATGCCATTTGTTCTGGAGTTGTTTGCAGGTTAAAGGATAGAATGAACAATTTCTTCAAAGTAAAGATGTAATGACTACCTCGTCAATACGATCAAAGGCCCCGATAAAACCTCCATACACAGTAGAGAACATCAAGGAATAACATGTGTAAAGAAAAACCAGAACGACTACAACAATCCACTAATGATTTACACAAATGAAAACACTAAATCAGTAAATATGTGCCAAAATCCACCGATTATGTTTCCAAAATCCAAAATTCCATCAAATTTGCAACTGTAAGAGAAAACTGTTTACCAACCTGAGCGAAAGAGACACATGAGCGTTCGATTCAGCCCTTGATCGCCATCTATGAAAAGTTTAGGGTTTCACTTTTTGGTGGGTGAATTGTTTTGGGGAGGCGGGAGAGAACGCTTAGGAGGGAAAGCACATGAATTTCGCCCCTGAATGAAAGTTTTATTTTAGGCTTTCTTTTTGAAGCTTACGAGAATAATGTAATATAAAAAAAAAACGTACTTCTTAAATCCTAGGTAATTTCATAGGGATAATTATTAAAGGACAAAAATATTTACTATATGCCTAGGAAAAAATTGGTAGGCAAATAATTTCCTTTTCACCTACCACTACTCCGTAGGAAAATCCGTAGGTGTATAAATGCCTAGGAAAAATTTGGTAGGCAAATAATTTTCTTTTCACCAACCAACTGCTTGTAGGAGAATTTGTAGGTGTAACTATTTTACCTATAGATTATTTCGTAGGTAAATTACCATCAATTATTTCATTGCTAATTCTGTAGGTGAAATAATTCATAAAATTCTGTAGGCGATTTGTAGGTAATTCTGACTATTCAAGGACAGAATTGTTTTTGTCGGTAAATTCCGTAGCTAATTAATTATTTTCTTGTAGTGAGTGTTTCGGTCGCGACACTTCAACATGCATAATTGTTGATTTTTGCATAAAGTATGTTTGATATGTACATAAAGTATATTTGACAATTTCATAAAGTATGGTTGAGTCACAATTTTAAAGTGAAACAGATTCAAGACAGAAAATCATAATATAGTGCACTTAAGCTATGATTGATTTACTCATAAAGTATGTTTGATATTTACATAAAGTATGTTCGACAATTTCATAAAGTATGTTTGAGTGTCAACATGCATTATTGTTGAATTTTGCATAAAGTATTTTTGATATTTACATAAAGTATGTTTGATAATTTCATAAAGTATGTTTGAGTCACAATTTTAAAGTGAAACAAATTCAAGACACAAAATTTCTAACATAGATATGGTTGATTTACTCATAAAGTATGTTTGATATTTGCATAAAGTATGTTTGACAATTTCATAAAGTATGTTTGAGTCACAATTGTGCGCGGCCGCGACAACTCCACAGCCCAAGCACCCTTTTCAGTCACAATTGGCCGCGGCCGCGACATTTGATCGCGGCCACGGTCGACCTGATGCACAATAAGACTATTGTGCACATGGTGCACCCAAGTTTTTGCTTAGTGTATATTATTGCTATTGTTTATAAGTTGTAATATATACAAATTTGACTAGTTTAAATATTATTTGAGTTAAAGTGCAATTTGATTTTGTGTTTTATTACATTGTCGTTATCGTTGAAGTTATATTTGACATATAAATGATTTTTCGAAGTAAAAAAACTACACTGTGAAATGAGAAAGCAAATTTGCCAAAAATATAATTAACTGCCATAATATTGATATTCATCGACTAAAGCGAAAAGGTTTAACTTGCTAAAGTTTTCATAAAGATTGTCATTAAAAAAAAATATAGTATAAGCTCCAATATAGTTAGATGTAGCCATATAAAACTAAAAGCTTTTGTGCAGCAGCATCCTTACTTCCTTGCTATATATTGAAAGAAAGTCCCTAAAGGTAACGATATGTATCTCCTTCACCTTCTATTTTAATTTCTCCCTAATCAATTTCTTTTTTCTTTTTCTCTTTTTAATTTTTGAAAAGTCTTTTGTGCACCAATTATACGGATCTTGCAATTCGCGTAACGGGCCTGTTAGAAATCGAACCGTGGTCAAGGTTCGAGTTTGGCTCAGAAAAACCTTGAGCCCGTTTCCGATCGAAGAATTGACAGCAGCGAATTTGGAGACCCAATGGGTGATTTCTACACAAAGAAGAAATCCTAACCCAAACCCCGGTAACACCCACACTCTTCTCTAACACTCAACCCACCCGACCCACAAAGGGAACAAGGAAGACGTAGACGAAGAAAAGGGTCGTTAATGGTGGTAGAAACTCTCTCACACACAAAGTGTATCTCTCTGATATTTCTACTGCACACCCACACAAAGAGGGGGTGCTCCATTCTTATAGGGAAGAATGGAGCAGAAAACCATGGAGGAGTAATTGACATTACGTAAATCAAAGAGACAAAGACCAAGAAGGGGGAATGTATCAGATGGAGAATGTAAAGGGGTGGGGCTGCCATTGGGTTTGGGCTTGGGGATTGGGCTATCAGAATTGGGCCTAATAAACCAACAATCTCCACCTTGGGCCCAATTCAGTTACGCTGTCGATCGATCACGGAAACGGAGGAATCATCATTGCCAAACTCCTGTACACAAAGTACAGGAGATAACAAGCACAAAGCATGTTATTTTTCACCAAGGAAAAAGACACAAAGTCAATCGACACAAAGTCGAATGTGACACACAGTCAAAGCACGAAGTAGACACAAAGTCAAGAAATGCACAAAGCATGAAACAGACACAAAGTCAAGAGCATAAAACATGTAACAGACACAAAGTCTAACATAAGAACATCATAAACAAATGATCTAATCATTAGGATCCAAGTTTAAAGTTCTCATGCATGAATGGAATTTCTCAACAGATAAGCACTTAGTTCCCATATCAGCAGGATTGAATTGAGAGGCAATTTTCTCAAGGCACACAATTCTCTTCTCAACAATGTCACGAATGAAGTGAAATCTAACATCAATATGCTTAGTTCTGTCATGAAACACAGGATTTTTGCACAACTGAATCCCCGACTGACTATCAGAATATACTACTACATTATCGTCCAGAAAACCAATTTCAGACAATAGGCCTTTCAGCCAAACAGCCTCTTTCAAGGCTTCAGTAATAGCAATATATTCTGATTCAGTAGTCGACAGTGCAACAACATGCTGTAACTGAGATTTCCAACTTATGCAAGACCCACACAAAGTGAACACATAGGAGGTAGTGGACTTCCTATTATCTCTATCATTTGCATAATTGGAATCAACATAGCCAACCAAATTTACACCTCTAGCAGATCTAGCAAATTTTAGGCTAACATCAGAAGACCCTCTAAGGTACCTAAGTAACCCTTTCACAGCATCCCAATGAGGCATACCAGGGTTAGACATGTACCTACTCAAACAACTAACTGAGTATGCAATGTCTGGTCTAGTACTAATCATCAAATACATCACAGAACCAATCGCATTAGAATAGGGCACCTTAGCCATTTCAGCAATTTCAGAATCAGTCTTTGGGGACTGATCCTTACTTAGCACACAATGAGCAGCAAGAGGCACAGAAGCAGGCTTAGCACTAGACATCGCAAATTTACTCAAAATCTTCTCCACATAGGAAATCTGATTTAAAAGTAAAGTTCGATTCTTCCTATCTCTTTCTATGTTCATCCCTAGGATTCTTTTAGCATCACCAAGATACTTCATTTCAAAATTATCACTAAGGCATTTTTGAACATGTTCAATCGATTTCAGACAAGGGCTCACCAAAAGCATGTCATCAACATAAATGAGCAAGAAGATAGGCATGGATGCATTATCTTTAAAGTACAAACAATGATCATAAAGGCTTTTCTTAAACTTCAAAGACATCATGCATTCATCAAATTTCTTATTCCACTGTCTTGGTGATTGTTTCAAGCCATACAAGGATTTTCTCAACAAACATACATGATCAGATTTTTTAGGATCAACAAAACCATCAGGTTGCCTCATGTATATCTTTTTATCAAGGTCACCATGCAAGAAAGCAGTTTTAACATCCAACTGTTTCAATTCCCAATCAAAATGAGCAACTAATGCAAGTATAATGCGCACAGTGACAAACTTGACAACAGGAGCAAAGATTTCCGTATAATCTATCCCCTCTTTTTGAGTAAAACCCTTAGCCACAAGCCTAGCTTTAAATCTAACTCTCTCACCCACATCCTTGATTTTATAAAGCCATTTACAATCAACAACAGAACAATGTTCCGGTTTAGGCACAAGGGTCCAAGTTTGGTTAACATGCAACGATTTCATTTCTTCTTTCATAGCATTTAACCAATTTTTAGAGTTTTCAGATTTCAAAGCTTCCCTATATGTCTTAGGCTCACAATCATCAACAGATTCAAACACACTTAAAGCATGAGTATTGGTAGCGTCGTTTCCGACTACCAAATTAAATCGTATATGAAGATACACTTAAACCTTACCGACTACTCTAACTAGTAGAGTGGCAAGCAAGGGTCGATCCCACGAGGAACTGTCGAACAAATTTTGCTTTTATGTGTTAAGCTATTATTATGAAGAAACATAATGTATATAAGATAGAAAACAATAAAGAAGTGGGGGGTTAATGAAATAACAACTACACCTAAATAAACAAAGACAAATAAAGAGATTTTTATAGGTTTTTGGTTTTTAAATAACAAAACGATTCACCCTTGATCATGTTTCACCGAGGTTTTGGACGATTTATGTAACTATTGTCAATGCCCTATTCAATTGTGATTCTAGCCCTTATCTCAAGACTATTAACAAGCTCTAATAGCCTTGTTATCCCTTAATCTTAGTTAATCAAAACAAGCTCTTCGACTAACCCTATTCAGTTTAACCGAATCCTCGAAAAAGCTCTCTTAGATTCAATCACCAAATGCATTAAACACTAGGACAACGAGATAAATTCAACATAAAACTCGCAAGCTCGGTTTTAGAGGTTAAACTTTGTGTTATCACCAATAAATAATTATTGTTTGCTACTCGGGAATCGGAAATCCTACAATTACGGATAGTGACCTCCTATTCTAGCAACACATTCACAAATCCCTTAAAGGGTGATCAATCCAATAATAAATTCATAAATGTGAGTCAGTAACAGCAAATAACACAAAACACTTGAATACACAATATTTTCGGTAACATTAACCGTAATAATCACATAAATGTCTTGGACTCAAGGTTCCACAATAATCAAGAGTGAACTAAGGGTGCTAGCCACCCATTTTACCTAATACAAAGATAAACTAACAGAAAATTAAAGAAAAACATGAACATAGGATAGAAAGAACCAAAGGTTAGGGGTTGAAGATCAAGATCTTCAACCCCCTTCCATTTCCTTGCTTCCAATGTAGAAAAGTGGCTGATTATGTGTGGGGGATGGGTTCTAGGTTATTAGGGTTGTGTTAAATTCGAATGGGATGATATATATATAAGGAGAGAAAGTGCTAGTCAAAAATAGGCAAAATCGCATTCAGGATTTTAAAACAGGGTAAGGAATCTCGGCCGAGATGCAAGTGTGTCTCGGCCGAGACGTGAAAAAGAGAAAATTTGGAATTTTTAGGATTTGACTCATCTCGGCCGAGATTGGATTGCATCTCGGCCGAGATCTCCATTTCTGGAATTTCTGAAATCCCCTGCAGACTCATCTCGGCCTAGACGCATTGTCTGTCTCGGCCTAGATTTTCATCTCGGCCTAGATGCAAAGTCTGTCTCGGCCTAGATTTGCATCTCGGCCTAGATGCAAAGTCTGTCTCGGCCTAGATTTGCAATTTTGCAATTCTTCAAGAAATCCCCTGGAGACTCATCTCGGCCGAGATTTGCATCCTGTCTCGGCCGAGATCTTCAGTTAGCCCTTCCTTTTGTTGCCCCGGTCGATCCCTCGACTCCGCGGTCGTTTGATGTTCTTTTTCGACCCTTTTTCACCTGTCTTAACACAAAAATAGCACAAACGCATTATTTTGCCCATGAGAGTATAAAAGCACTAAATACACGTGATTATGCACATTATTGACACTAAAATGACACTAAAAATGCCCTAAAGTGCGTGCACGAAACACGTGTACCAAGTATCAATATGGAAGTCATCAAATCTAGCAGGTGTCTTAATGTTTCTTCTAGGTCTATCCCTAGCAAGTTGGTAATCAACATTATCAGGCACATTAGACACATCTTCCACATTCTCATTTTCAACAGGTAAATCAACACTTGAGTCATGCATATCAGAAGCAGATAAGTCTGATTGCTCCACCTCAGATGAAGCAGTGTCAGAAGCTGGCAAAACCACAGAGGCAGATAAACATGGAAAGTCAGATTCGTTAAACACGACATCTCTACTTATTATTACCTTAAAACCAGGTTCATCTTTTAGCCATAACCTATAACCCTTCACACCATCAGAGTATCCTAGAAAAACACATTTCCTAGACCTAGGTTCAAGTTTATCACCTTTCTGGTGAGCAAAAGCAACACAACCAAAAATTCGCAAATTAGAAAAGTCAATTGATTTTCCAGACCAAACAGATTCAGGACATTTACCATCTAAAGGCACAGATGGGGACCTATTGATTAGATAGGCAGCAGTACAGACTGCTTCACCCCAGAACTCTTTTGAAAGTCTAGAGGAAGCCAACAAGCTCCTCACCCTTTCAAGTAGAGTTCGGTTCATCCTTTCAGCCACACCGTTTTGCTGAGGTGTGTAGGGAACCGTTTTATGCCTCCTAATTCCAGATTTTACACATAACTCATTCAATGAGTTATTGCAAAACTCTAGACCATTATCAGTCCTAAGATTTTTAATCTTTCTTCCTGTTTGATTTTCAATTAAAACTTTCCAATTTTTAAAGTTCTCAAAAACATCAGATTTTTGTTTCAACAGCAAAACCCACACTTTTCTTGAGAAATCATCCACAATCGAACGAAAATACATCTTTCCGCCATGTGTGGGAACACTGGCAGGTCCCCACACATCAGCATGCAAGTAATCAAGTATGCCAATACATTTAGACCTATTGGGAGGAGGGGAAACAGGGAAGCTTACTCTATGTTGTTTTCCTTTTACACACGACTCACAGAAGGGCATGTACGAGAGCTTATCATTTCCAAATGACCCAGCTTTCTGCAGAATTTTCAGCCCTTTACTACTCATGTGACCAAGTCTACGGTGCCATAGTTCAGTTTTGTCCTCCTTGACAAAATTGACAGAGCTAGGTGTAGACTTAGCAAAACAAACATACAAGTTATTTCGCTTTTCAGCTTTTAGGACCACCAAAGATCCCCTCATGATTTTCATCATGCCCCTTCCCCATTTTCCCTCTAACCCATCATCTTCTAATGCAGCACAGGAAATCAGATTATTGCACAAATCAGGCACATATCTAACATTTTTAAGTGTTAGGCCACAACCAGATGCACATGCTAATGTAATGTCCCCAATCCCAAAGATTTTACATTTCTTTTCATTAGCCAGAGACACAAACCCATCACTAACTTCTCTATATGAGCAAAACAAGTCCTTAAAAGGTGACATGTGGAAAGTACAACCAGAATCAATGAGCCATTCATTTTCACACAAAGTGTCAGAATGCACAGAATTCACACGAGACACATCACATGACCCAGTTACCATAAAGACATCACCAGTTTTCTCATCTCCAGAAGCTTTATTGGCTTGTTCTTTTTGTTTCTTAGGACATTCTTTAATAAAATGACCTACCTCACCACAGTTATAGCATTTTTTAGGTCTTGGCCTAGATTTAGACCTACTGCGGTTATCTTTCTTCTTCTTATCATGATTGCCCTGGTTATTGTTTGGTTGACTATTTCTGTTTTTAGCCCTCCCTCTCACAAACATAACCTCACCATGATTTTTCTTACTCGGATTGGCTCTTAAATCCATTTCTTTGCTTTTCAAACCACTTATTACAGTTTCAAGGTTCACCTGATCTCTACCATATTTTATTGCAGATTTTACATCATTATAGGTATCAGGGATGGCATTTAAGAGCACAATCGGGGTATAGTCATCAATGTTTTTATCTCCCGTTTTCTTAATATCTTGAATCAGTTTTGTAAAAACATCAAGATTCTCTTCTATGTCTTTATTCAAATCAAGTTTGAACCGGAAAAAATTTTCAAGCAAAAACATTTTACTAGGCAGTGAAGTCTCAGTATATAATTCTTGCAATTTTTCCCACAACCCTTTGGCAGTACTCTGATCACTAACCTTTCTTAACACCGAGTCAGAAAGGTTAAGGATAATGGATGAGTACGCAAGCTCATCCATTTCAGCCTTTTTATCGTCAGAGTCAGATTCAGAAAATTGCATACTGATACACTTGTACACACGCTGTTGTACAAGAATACCCTTCATTTTCTGTTGCCAAATACCAAAGTCTGAGCGTCCGTCAAACGGAGCCAGACTGTACCCAGGCATAGAACCCATCACACAGTTTTTAAGGAGAATATAACAATCAAGGATTTCCCAGTTCTCAACACTGATTTATCAGTGGAGCAGGGGGTCACTTGACAATCTCCAGGAAGAAAACAGGAAATGTAAACACACAAAGTGCAAAAAATAAATCACAAAGATCAGGATGAAAGCGGAAGCAATTAATCACAAAGATAATCCTAGACTACCAGCACGTACAGTCAATCCTATCCGTTCACAAACGGCAGCTATGAAAGCAGTAAAGACCTATCCGTTCCCAAACGGTAGTTAAGGGATCAAGCCAATTTACCCGAGCGGGTCCTCACCGGGAGGAGAACCCGACTTACCTGTACTGAAGAGGGACTCGGCTCACGTCGGACAAAGGCGCGACGGGAGGACAGCCAAGGGGGCTGGGCAGCTGAGTTTTGGTTACAGGACCTCGGTCTGTTGATCTCGGCCGAGAAGAGAAGAGATCTCGACCGAGAAAAGTTTACAGAAGATTCTGTAACTGGACCCGGGAGACACGTCTCGGCCGAGAAGAGGAAGAAGTCTCGGCCGAGATTGTTATGCAGCGAAAGCAGGAAGTTGGCACGCCGGCCCGTCTCGGCCGAGATTGTTTCTCTGTTACGAAGGCTGGATTCTCTGGACGCCCGTCTCGGCCGAGAAATTGGTGAGTCTCGGCCGAGATTGAATTTCCGTCAGAAATTCTGTGAAGACGAACAGACTTCGAAATTCGCCGGAAAAACCCTTCAATCCCACGGAGGGATTTTGCACACCGACGAGACCACGGTTTTGACAACCGTGGCTCTGATACCACTGTTAGGAATCGAACCGTGGTCAAGGTTCGAGTTTGGCTCAGAAAAACCTTGAGCCCGTTTCCGATCGAAGAATTGACAGCAGCGAATTCGGAGACCCAATGGGTGATTTCTACACAAAGAAGAAATCCTAACCCAAACCCCGGTAACACCCACACTCTTCTCTAACACTCAACCCACCCGACCCACAAAGGGAACAAGGAAGACGTAGACGAAGAAAAGGGTCGTTAATGGTGGTAGAAACTCTCTCACACATAAAGTGTATCTCTCTGATATTTCTACTGCACACCCACACAAAGAGGGGGTGCTCCATTCTTATAGGGAAGAATGGAGCAGAAAACCATGGAGGAGTAATTGACATTACGTAAATCAAAGAGACAAAGACCAAGAAGGGGGAATGTATCAGATGGAGAATGTAAAGGGGTGGGGCTGCCATTGGGTTTGGGCTTGGGGATTGGGCTATCAGAATTGGGCCTAATAAACCAACAGGGCCAAAAGATATTACTACATCTATCCCGATTAAAACTGTCTACTTGTCTTTTCGATCCGTCTCAATTAAACTTGCAACCCCAAAAAAGAAAACTAATTCCCACAATCCCCACCCTCAAATTCTCAACCCTCAATTTCCACCATTTAAAAAGTCAATGAAAAAGGCAGTCAACTGTTATTTCTTAACATCCGTATCCGGTCAAAGTAGCAATTTTTACCGGGACGGAAGGAATAGTATTTATGCTAAAGGTTTACATGTTATGTGTAAATGTATCATGGTAAAAATGTAGTATGAGTTATAAAGGTACAATTACCGAGAACAAGTAATAATTTTAAGCATAAACCGTGATACCCAACCCGGATTACATCGTGCAACTGGTGCACATTAGACTTTGCCTGTTCTTTTTTTGTTTTTTTCTTCTTCAAAATTTCAAGGTCTTATAACTTTTTCGTCTTAACTCAGTTTTTGATAAAAAAAAAAAAAAAAACAAATTAATCATTTTTTCACGATCTTCAATATGAAATCCATTTTACATATATAATAATTAAAATATCAATTGTTAAGTGTAAAATATTTTTTTAGGATGTTTATGATATTTTTTTATTTTTAATTTTTTTAACATTTGTATAAAAATAAAAAAATGTCATAATTCCTAAAAAATATCTTTTGTTGAACGGATGAACACTGTTTAATTTTTTAAGACGATTAAAATTATTTACTTTAATTTTATCTTCTTCTTTTTTTTATCTTAATAATCTTTGGATAGTTTAAATTATTTTGTTTAATAATTTGATAAAAATCCAAATTTGCTATGTTTACTCTTTACAATAAAAAAGACCTGATATATTTGTTAAAATCGTTTGTTGATTAAATTAGTTTGCTTAGTATTTTTCTTTCCGATTTTGTAAAAAAAAAAATATGTCAACTACAAGAAAAAAAAAAAGTCAATTATAATTTATTTTAATATGACATGATAATATAGTTACCACTCATATATTTAAGTAACTAATATGTTTCTGGCTTCTTGTACTAATATTATGCTATTTAATATTGACGACGAGTCTATATGCAACCCATTAAGTTTCTTAATACAACACACTAGTCAAATAAATTAGAATATTATTATAAAATGACAAAAATACCCTTTATAATAACAAAACATGAATAACTAAAACTAAAAATTCATAAAATTACAAGAAAAATTAAAGAGTAGAATATTTCTTCTTCCTTCTTCAACCAAGAGCTCTCTACCAAATTTTATTAACAGTTGGCCCTAGGTTTACTTCCACAAACCTAAAAATCCCAAATAATAATAATGAACTCCATTAGGAACAAAAAAAAAATGAGAAGAACAAGATATTCAATATTTCATCTGTTCCGGCTTAACTTTCCTACTTTGATCGGGTACGGAGGTTAAAAAAAAGCAGATTTTGTGAAATCTTTGACATTTTTAAAGGTGGAAAATGAGGATGTAGATTGTGAGAGAAATTTTTCATTTATGAACTTTAAGTTGGGACAAACTAAAAAAAGTAGAAAAGTTAGAGCGGGGCGGAGGTAGTAACTTCAAGTAATTAACACAAATAACAGTATCAGTTGCCATTCCGATTGGACCTTGCGGCAAAAATGATCCAATTATTCTTTTAAGGCAGTTTCCTTTGTACCAAATTCATCAGAATTTACTGGGAAAAGGGACCTGTGATATCGAAAAATCAAATCAAATCTTGAGGAAGAAGAAAACACGAGCATACACGAAGAAGAAAATTCATGACGATTTTATTATGTGCTTTAGTTAATCTGAAGAATGCTATCAGAAAAGAAAAAATAAACGGGGAAGAAGAGAGCAAATTAAAATTGTCAGAGAGCGCCTGTTGCAGCCTTGACATAGATCTCAGAGCCATGGCTGGATTATGAGTGTTTGGTGTTTGTGAAATTTTCTAACAATTTTTTAAATTATTTTATTTATAATATTTTACTTTAAATAATTTAATTTAAAAAATAAGAGTAGAATTGATACTAAGTGTGTTGTATTAAGAAGTTTTTATTCTTCTTTCTAATATAAGTTGGTTGCATTGTGAATTGAGTTGCGTTAAGAAATTTAGTGGGTTGCAAATGGTCGTCGCCTTTAATATATGTGGCTTTCAAATTAATGATAAGTGTTCAATATATTTGATATTGTTTTATCATTATACGAATTTGTAACTATTATAACACATGCACAATGCACAAGTGAAACAATAGGGAGAGAAATGAATCAAATTCAAGTTTATATTTAAAATTTTACTTAAAATATACAATCTCATCAAATCATGCAGTCACATAATTGAATTAACAAAGTTTATGAAAATATAGTTGGTGGTATCAATTTGTGATATACATAAAAAATTGAATAGACAAATTTTATGAAAATTTTATTCAGTTGTTTCAATTTATGATAATAGAATATGTTAAATAAATAAATAAAAATATAAAAGAATATAGAATGATGAAGAAAGATAATTGGACAAAAGATATAACTCCTTTTGTATTCTTAAATAATATATATTGGGATAATTTAATTACATAACACATTAGTATTTTTATAATAAGAAAATTAGTCACCACGCGCACAGGCGGACATCTAGTTAATATAGTGATTTAACCGACTTAACAACTTGAAACAAAGCGAATGACATCCTTACTGTGTTTTTTAAGGTAAATTAGAGATTTCAAAACAGGTCCGGCCTTAAGGGCCAATCTTGACCCAACACCAAGAATACAAGGGTTGGGCCTTAGTTTAATGCCATCCTAACTTAAGGACTTTTAGTCTGACCCTTCTCGGCCTTCAAGTCTACTAGGGTCTGGACCGGGTTAGGGTAGGGCTGGCTCGAAGACCCTTATATATGTATTTTATATAGAATATATATAATATGGGTATAAAATATATAATATCACATAAATAAATTTAGAACTTCATTCAATCAACGGTTTTTCACGTTTCCTTTACACTTTCGGTTCCTCTCCTTTAAAGTTCATTTTTTCTTCTATAATATTACATTCATGTTCGCTGCTAGTGCTGTCATCCCTTAATTTTTGTTGTTTTGTACTCTTTAAAAGTGAGTATTATATTTCCTTTAATAAATATATTGTTTTTCTTAACACACTGCATTATATCTCTTTTAATAAGCATGTTGTGATTCTTAAATATATCGTGTTGGAGGCCCAAAAAACAAACACACACATACATACATACATACTGTGATGGTGACCCAAAAATACACACACACATACATACATCAAGAGAGAGAGCGAGATTATGATGCTTATATTTTGGAATTTATTAATTGATCATTTTATTGGTAAAATTTAAACATGTTGATTATGAAGTTTGAGAACGATGATAAATAAAAAAAAATGTGAACTTATAGGGCTTAACTCTACCTTAGCCCTGACACATCAGAACCAGGATTGTGCCTAAATTTTCAAGACCTTATGATATCAGAGCTTGCCCTAGCCCTTTATAACTATAATTTTTAAGAGGTTGGGTCGGACATGCCCGAACGAGTCCTTATTGATATCTCCGGTTAAATGGAATAAACAAATCTAACAGCTTAGACTATGTTTATTGTTGATTTTTTACGATCGGTCGTCTTATGACAAACTCTAACGAAAAAAAAAATAGAAAATTCAATGTTATTGATGACACCGGTTGTGGTTTGGGTTGGTCAACCAACCCATTCCACAACCCAATCTCATTTCACAACCTGCCACATGTCAATATTTCATTGGTTGTATTAAATTATTTATTGAATATAATTTTAATAATAAATAAATAAAATAATTTTTATTTCTCAAAAATTAAAAAAATTATCAAAATTCTTATTTTTTTTCTTCTCTACAAGTAAAGGCTAATATTGACATTAGGGTTGTGCATGAAGTTTAGAGATTACCAAAATTGGATCGTAACCCGAACATAATTAGTTACGAATCGAAAATTTCTGAACCGAACCGACCAATTATTTTCTTGGTACGGATTTGGATATTTCTTAATTTTTCGAACCGAAAATTGTGTTGAAGCGTACCGAACAATACCGAACTGTATAGTAAAGATTTTAAGTGCCTGAAAAAAAAAAAAAAATTACCTTATTGTAATTGTGGAATCAAAATAATTTTTTTCCTTGAAATATATTAAAAGAAACGCTAAAAATAATATGCAAATATTAACCCGTAGCAAAAATATTGATTTTATTGGGAAATATGTTATGTATTTGGAGAAAAAAAATTAATATTTATTAAAATGTTGGGTTGTATTGGATTGTTGATAAAGTATAAAAATATATTTTTTGAATTGTGAAATAGACTGTGTATATGGATAAAAAGAAAAATAAATATTTTATTAATACGTTGAATTGTGGTAGATTGTTGATAAGAGGCCAGAGGAAAGTAAATTTTGGATAGGAAATGGAGTAATTAGAAATCCCTCAGAAAATGACAACACAAAGCATTTCTTTCTCCCTTAAAATTGATGATACGAAATCGACTTTGTACCCTTTTTTTTCTTTACTTCTGAAAGCTCTATTTATTACTCCTAAGTTTCGTTTTAATTTGTCTATTTTTTTTTTAATTTGTCTCAATTTAATTTGTCGGTTATAAATGACAAATTTTTTTCATAATCTCCACATTTGAAAAAAGTTAAAAATTTTATAATTTTTTCTCAACCTCCGTACCCAATAAAAATAGACAAATTGGACCGAGATGGAGGGAGTATAAGCTCATCAATCCTCCGAATAGTGTTTCTTTCCATAATTCCAAAGAAATGTGCAAAATAGCAACATCGAAACATGAAAACGTTGTAAGGAGAAGGAACGGTCGAATCAAACTGGAATTATTGTTTTTTAGGGTAAACTGGAACTATTGTTTCTTTCTTCCAGTATATAGAAACAACATATTTATCCATAAAACCCCTATGTTCTATTTCTATTTAAATATTGATTAAGTTGAACACCACTTACTTATTTATTTTAGTTAATTTCCTAGTTTCATTATTAGAGTTTGCCTCAGCCTCATTAGTTTTCTCAGTCTTCCAACTAATTTTCACATTTTTGGCAGTATTTTTTTTGTTATATTCTTCGTTAAAGCAATCAAAAGCAACACGGCCTAATATCAACAGTTGCAAGGGTAAGTTTGGGCAATTAATAGAAACGAGCGGCCCAAAACATTAAATGAATGTTATGTACTTATATAAAAGCCCAATGAATGTTGCTAGCCCATATTAGTATCAACGTCAGAAATCACTGACAATAAAAGGTACATTTTGGAAAGAACGAGACTCCTCTGGAAGTCACTAGCAGCTGTTGGGCTTGGGCCTATTTGTCGATGCTGGTTAGAACCAGATTAAAGCAACTTTTAGAATTGACGTGAAATTTCTAGAATCCTCTGATCATGCATGTAAATTAGCTGTTCCCCGTTGCCCTCAATTACGCAAGTATCGATTTCAACCATTTCCCCTGGTAATCCTGCTTACAATATCTTTATCAAACGAAATTATCGACTTTCCTGCAGAAATTAAGCTAAAATGTCTCTGATTCCGAGCTTCTTCAGCAACCGCCGCAGCAACGTCTTCGATCCGTTTTCGTTGGATATTTGGGATCCCGTCACCGCCGCCAGAGAAACCAGTGCGGTGGCTAACGCTCGCATCGACTGGAAAGAGACGCCGGAGGCGCATGTGTTCAAGGTGGATGTCCCTGGACTGAAGAAAGAGGAAGTTAAGGTGGAAGTTGAGGACGGTTCTATTCTCCAGATCAGCGGAGAGAGAAGCAAAGAGCAGGAGGAGAAGAATGACAGGTGGCATCGTGTGGAGAGGAGCAGCGGCAAGTTCCTCCGCCGTTTCAGACTGCCGGAGAATGCGAAGTTGGAGCATGTGAAGGCGGCGATGGAGAATGGGGTGCTGACTGTAACGGTGCCGAAGGAGGAAGTGAAGAAGCCTGAAGTGAAGGCCATTGATATTTCTGGATGAGCAGTAATTGTACGATAATTAGCTGTTTGATCTGTTTTTTACTTTTCGAGTGCGTGGCTCTGTTCGTTCTGCCTTGATGTACTTTTTGTGTGAAACTGTAATGTCGTTGATTTGTAATATGTTTTTTTTTTTTTTTTCTTTAAACGATAATATATTGATGGTAAACTCAACACATACAATGAAGGCATAGCCCACTGGCTACTACATCCTCTTGGAAACAGGGGAAATCCAAGTAGGGATGCAAGAGCTCCATTCCTGAGAGGAATTGCTCGAAATTGCTACAACAGCTAGATTACAACAAGAAATTAAGCTATTTCTAGTTGCTATGTTGAAATAACAAGAAGTGAATAAATTACATAACAGTCTGATGTCGTTGGCTATTGTTGTGTTTCTTCTATCAAACGAGCGAAGAGAAGAGAGGCGTCTAACAATATCCTCGTCATCAAAAATTATGCGAATCATTTCCCATCCATGATGAAAAGCAGTCACTTGGGCGAATCGGATAGCTTGCAGATAGATTTCGACTGGAGAAGAAGAAAAGTCCCTCGAAATTGCCCAAGCCCCAACAATCTGATCCTCAGAGTTTTGCGCAATACCCCCAAACCCCACTACTGATGAAACCGAAAAAATTGCACTGGTGTAGATATCAATACACCCTACATTTGTCCTACCAATAGTTCTAAATCGAGTGACAGTAGGAGAGAGGGGGGGAAGAGGCTTAAACTGATTTTTAATGCTGTGAGCCTCTCCCTCCTGCCAATCCTTTAAAGCATAAGAAACTATCTCTTGTTCGGTAATACGTTTTGAATCAAAGATCCACAAGTTCCTCGCTTTCCACAGCCACCAAAGTATAAAAACTGAAATTTGGATCCGATCAATTGCCAACTGATCCTTCCCCATTGAACAAATATAACTCCACCATGAATTGAATGAGACATTCGCTGAATTTAAATCATACCACTGGACAGGTGCTAATTTCCAAACAATTCTAACTCTATCACACTTGAAAAGAATGTGTTCTAGTGTTTCTGGAGACTCACCACACCAGCTGCAAATCTGATCTACTTGGACACCTTTCAAAACCAGGTTAGTTTTTGATGGCAGAATATTATGGCAACACCTCCAAATAAAGAATTTCAGCTTGTCTTTGATGCTCAATGACCAAGTCCGTTTCCACTTCTTGAAAGATCTTCTACCGCCGGCGCTTGATTCCGCTGCTTCCAAAAGTCGAGCTTTCTCCAGAATCATGACATTATATGCTGATTGGACAGTGAATATCCCTTTCTTATCAAAATGCCAAACCAATCGGTCTTTGTCCCCAGATGTGTGGATTGGGATATTGAGAATTGAATTGGCAGAGACATGATCAAACAACCTGCAAATCAAATTAGAATTCCAAGAAGAGCCATCTGATGTGATTAGTTGACTGACCCACTGAAATTGCTCACACGGCACACTGCTGGGGGGACAAAGGAAGTTGGGAGAATCGGGGAACCATGGGGAACCCCATATCTTGATCGATTTCCCGTCTCTCACATCAAATCTAACACCTCTCTTAAGAACATAGCATGCCTTCATCCAAGACTTCCAAAGCCATGATGCATTACCACAAGGGACAAGGTTAAACAAGTTACCTTTCGGAAAGTATTTCGCTTTCAGCACTTTGCTCATAAGCAAGTTGGGCTTGGTGATGATACGCCATAATTGCTTGGCCAGCAGGGCATCGTTGAAAATCTGGATATCATGAAATCCAAGTCCGCCTCTGTCCCTAGGCAAGGTGATTTTATTCCACGCTTTCCAACAAATTTTTTTATTGGCCTGTGATTTGTTGTTCCACCAGAATCTTGACGTCACCTGGGAGATTGCTTTGCAAATACTATCAGTGAGTTTAAAGCAAGACATGACATAAACAGGAAGTGAGTCAATCATTGCTTTAATGAGGACACTTCTACCCGCAAAACTAAGAAAATTGCTAGTCCAATTGCCCACTCTCTTCTTCACAGTATCAACAATGTAGCCAAAGACCTCTTTTTTTGATCGACCAATAACCATAGGGAGACCTAGGTATCTAGAGTTGGCTTGCTCTTTAACCCCCTGTAAAATGGAGCTAATTTGAATCTTGCAATCACTCGTGGTATTTTTACTAAAAAATATCGAAGACTTATCCAAATTCACTAATTGTCCAGAGGCCAAGCAATAAGAATCCAGAATATTTTTTATGGTGTGGGCTTGGTTAATGCTAGCTTCACAAAAGACGATTGAATCGTCGGCAAAAAGAAGGTGGGAAATTGTCGGGCCTTTGTGGCAGATTTTAAGGCCCTGAAAGGAATTATTAGTGGAGGCTTGTTTAATGAGATTGGAAAGTGCTTCAGAGATGAGGATGAAAAGGTAAGGTGATAAAGGATCACCTTGTCTAATCCCCCTAGAAGGAGTGACGTAGCCACATGTCTTTCCATTGATATTAAACGAGAAGGAAGACGAGGAGATGCAGGCCATAATCCAATCCACAAAAGCATTTGCAAAACCCATCTTCCTAAGGATCATCCTAACAAACTCCCATTCGACTCTATCATAGGCTTTTGCCATATCAAGCTTGATAGCCATGTATTTTTTCTTGCCTATTCTATGGTTCTTAATAAAATGCATACACTCATGGGCCACCACAACATTGTCAATAATCTGCCTACCCGGGATAAAGGCAGCTTGGTTCTCACAAACACAGAAGTTGAGCAAAGGTTTCAATCTACAAGCAATAATTTTAGAGATAATTTTGTATACAACATTACATAAACTAATAGGGCGATAATGGGAAATAGAGGTAGGATTTCTGACCTTGGGAATGACGGTAATGAGTGTGTGGTTCAAACTCTTGAGCATTTTCCCTTTCTCAAAAAAGTTTTTAACTGCAAGACACACATCCGGAGCAATAATTGGCCAAAAGTGTTGGAAAAAAAGAGGATTCATACCGTCCAGCCCTGGAGCTTTATTAGGATTCATATCGAACAGTGCCGCTTTGATTTCCATATCTTCCACAGGCTTTGTCAGCTCCTTGTTCATTGCACAATCAATCGATCTTGGGATACCAGACAGGATGTCGAAGCTAGTGCTCGGGCAGGACGAGCTGAAAAGGTTATTGTAAAAGCTGGTAATTTCTGTTTCAATATCATCTTGAGAGGTGAAGATAGAGCCATCATGACGGGTTAGATTCTGGATTGCATTGATTTTTCTTCTTTGGGTGGTGTAGGCATGGAAGAATCTTGTATTTTTATCCCCTTCTTGGATCCATTGAAGTCTGGATTTCTGAGCCCAAAATTGTTCTTCTAGTTTATAACAAGTATCGAGCTTGGTTTTCAATATCCTCCACTTCTCCCAATCCCTATTACCACCGAGAGCACTGAGGGCATCCATCTCTTTCTTATAATTAATAATCATCTTGGCTGAATTTGAGTTGGCACTCTTTTTCCAGTGAAGAATACTCAGTCTGACATTCTTAATTCGATTCTGCAACTGAAAAGGGAGACAACCGCTAACAGGCGAGCTCCATGCTTTCTCCACCACTGACTCAAAATCTTCCATATTTAACCACCTTTTATCAAACTGGAATCGAGATTTGGGTTTGGTAATTTCAGGAGTGGAATTGAGAAATAGGAGGTGATGATCTGAAGAGTATTTTTGCACATGAGTCACAATCGAGCTGGAAAAGGAAATGCACCACTCTGGTGAGCCAAAAAATCGGTCTAATCTCTCTTCAATGAAACCTTCTGATGCATGGTTATTGGCCCAAGTGAAAGGATGGCCTTGAAAGGAGATTTCATCCATTCCCATTCTTCTGATGAAATTCTGGAAAACTGCAAAACTAGACTCTGATCGTCTTCTACCACCTTCTTTTTCTGAGTTGTCCCGAATATCGTTAAAGTCACCTCCAATGCACCACAAGTCACCCCATTTATCTTTAGCCTCAACTAGGAAATCCCATTGAAGGGACCTAATATGAGGATCTGTGGATGCATACACAAAAATCCACCAGCATTTCCTCTGAACGTCAATAAACTCCACTTCCATTTCGACACAGAATTCGTTGATGCTAACCTGCAAAACTCGGATGTTATCCGACCAACACACAAATAATCCTCCACTTCTACCCTTTGGCTCACCACAAAGCCACCTATCCGACACTTTAAGATTTTTGCAAACAGTTCTAATGAATTTTTCTTTTTTTTTTTGTTTCACTTAAGAATACAATATCCGGGAGATGGGACCTAACAGCCTCCTTTAGTTCGGGAATTGTAGAGGGTCCTCCCAAACCTCTACAATTCCACACACATACCCTCATTGATCACTTTGGGGCCAATTTGGGTTGGCTACCACCACCTCTAGGATCATATCACATTGTTCGCTATCAATTTTCAGTTTCTTGCTACTCTCACACTTAGATGAATCTGATTCACCTTCCTCATCATGTAGACTTAGCCCTCTTTTAGATCCCACTGCCGGTTTTATATCATTCTCCATGGTTGAGGCAGCTCTAACATCAGAGGAGTTTCTCTTCCACTTTTTTTGCCGGTTAGGGGGATGGTTACCGCAAGGCCTCCCTTCTATGTTAATCTGATTTTTGGTAATATCTTTTAAGGGTGTTCTCACTGGTTTAAGAAGGGTGGAAGCGCTGAAGAGGTCCATAGGATCGGGGACATTTTCTGTTTGCAAGGGAAAGGGTTCTATATTAGGATGGGTATCAGCAGTGGGGGTTATGTGGTTCTGATTGGGTAGGGGAAGATTTGGGGGAGAAGAGGTATTGGATTGGATAATAGTTATCATGTTGGTAGATGGTCTTTCAGCAATGATGGCTAGAGAGGAGGGGGGAGATTGTGGGGGCTCATCTGGATTGGAATTCACTGAGGTCAACGTTTCTTTGGCTGAAAGATTTATGCAGGAGTTCTCTTGGAGAGGTGGGAATTGGGTCAATGAGGCTTGGGGTTTCTCCGGTTTGTTTCTCGTCACCCCGAATGAGTTTAAATGTTCCTCTGCTCGAAGCCATTCGCCAAATTGGCCTTCCTTAATCTTCTTATTTTTTATATCATCTCTACGAGATTCACAAAACTTATCATAATGACCAATGTGTCCACAATAATAACAGAAGCCCAGCAGATTCTCATATCGAAAGTCAACCCAACAAGAGCAGTCACCAAGCTTAATGAAGGTACCTCTAAGGAGAGATGAGTTTAGGTCCACAGCTGCAAGGATTTTAATACATCTTCCTCTGGAACTACCAGTTTCTGGGATGACCACGTCCACCACTGCATCGAAAATCTTTGCAATACGCAGACCCGTATCCTGTGAAATCCAGTGGTTGGGCAAATTCCATATCTGGACCCATAGGTTCACTGAGGCAAACTTTTCATTCTGAATATTCATCCCAATCTCCCATTCTTTGAAGAGCAGGTATTGATTGTCAAAGGACCAAGTCTTTCCTTTTAGAATTTTCTGTTTATCCTCTTCATTTTGAAACACAAACTGGAAAAGGTTAAAACCCAGTTCACGGAGAGCAAATGACCCTTGAATCTTCCAGAGCGACTGCATTGTAGTTTTTAGGCCGGAGAAGTTACTCTTTTTCAAACCAAAGCTCTTACAAAACAAACTTCGGGTACTCTCCTCCACACTTTGAGTGATATCATTATCTGAAAGTAAGACTCCTTTTTTTTCCTTATCCGTGAGGGAAAATTTTCGAAGATTGGCTGAGAGATCTTCCATATCTGAAATCCGCAGGAGATTATGTGCACCAAACAAGGAGCTTCAAAACCTGCAAAACACAGAAAACCAAAGAAGCGGGAAAAACAGGGGGTGGGGGGTGAAAGTGGCTGGACTAAACCTGGAGCTGTTGGGGGGCAGGGAACATCAAATTTAATAAGTTAATAAGGAGAAAAGTTGTTGAAACAGAAGCAAGGGAGTAAATGAAGGCTGATATGGGGAGCTAGTAGTAAGGATTAATGGTGCTAAAAAGACAAAAACTGAAAAATCTGGAAAGTGACTTGAAGAATTTTGGAAACCTGGACATATTTTGAATTATTTTGAAAGAATTCGAGAGGGAAAGATGCCTCCAAGTTTGGAACCCAAGTTCTCTCTAGAGAGAGAAAAAACACACTCCACAGGAAGGGAGACTTATAATCACGTCTGTTGATTTGTAATATGTGGTAGCGAGTTATTCACTTTCTTGCTTCTGCAATTGCGCAAAAATGAAAGCAAACCTCTGTTTTCTTTTCAACCCAATCAAAGAGTCTCTACAGACTACATGTATGATTAATACATCAGATAAAGTGCTAGTCTATCATGGTACCCATAAACATCACATACCTTCATCAAAATAAAAGGATATTTAATATTTTTGAAGATAAACTTATTTACAAATTATATTCAAAAGAATTTTTTGAAAATATTATAAGATTGATAAATGGCTTATAAGCAACAAAATTATCATTCTCTCTGGCGTGGCATATCAAAAATTTTGAATATGGGCTACGATGGTTAATTAAAAAAAAAAAAAAAAGAACATAAATATATTAATATTCTCTTTTCGAACAAAGTTCAATTAACATGACATATTTGTTGAAATGGAGGGTATACCTAAATTCGTATAACCCAAAATTGAAAGAAAAAAAAAAAAAAAAAAAACATTGTTTATCTGTTTTCTTTTTCTTCTTTTTAAAGGTTTTCTTAATAAGATCAATAGGCCTCATTTAGTGACATTAAAAAATCCTGGAATGAATTGTATAGATCTCAAAGTATGGGAACAAAACAAGTTCACCCAAGCTATACAATTAATTAAGGAATTTAATTAGGAGTAAAGATGAAAACCTAATAGAAAATAGGAAGAGCAATTTAGCAAAATATCTTTCAGTTCTTTCGCCAGTTGTAACTTGTAATGATGTCGGGGTCCGAATCTCTTCAATCAAAATTTTGGTTTCTTTTATTTTACTAACCCAGCCACATAACTGAAAAAAAAAAAAAAGAAGAAAACTATGTGACAAAACAGATCTTTCCGCATGATCGAACCCTCGTCTTTTTTTAGAAGAACGGGGGTGCAAACCACCAGACCAAAATACAATTTGTTATGTTTGTATAGTACTATAATATTATTCTTCAAGTAACTGTACCCCAACGTTCCTAACTAGATCCACCTATGTTTTGTCAAATGTCAAATTCTGTCATCAAGTTATGATAATGGGACCAAAAGACATATAGGGGAATTTTCAGTAATCTGAGTTATGGATATGTATTAGACTGGTCCAAAACTTTAACGAGTAACTAAGAGAACTTCATATAGAGTCTTGCTTATTCTTTTTACCGATTCAAACATGACATTATATATCATTTTTAATTGATGCTAAGGGCGACAATGGCAACTATGCAACTAATGATCTTGATTGTTTGTAGATATACGGATACATAGATAGATTGATTAAGTTCGGTGTACATAAATTGTCTTGTAATTAAGCACCAATCTTTCGTCTTAGGCTCTCTCCAAAATGATTCATCTTAGGAAATTTGTTCGTTAGGAAGCTTTGATGAAATTATTGACATTCAAATAAGGGAGAAATTATCAAGAAATATATGATATCGAGGCAGGACGAGAAATAGTAAGATTGATTCATATGTAGTTTCTCAATTGTATAAGGAGATTCACTCATTTCTCAAAATTCATTCAAGTCAATTACCTTTCCAAGTCGTCCTTGAATCTAAATAGCACAATTGGTAGCAAATTCATGAGGCATTCCCTTCTCCCACATGGGGAAATAAATAATGAAAATAACACTTAATAAGTTAATGCAAGGATAACATTATCGCCGAGCTAGTCACGTTAGCTTGTTACCCAAGTGGGGGCTTTAAAGTGTTGGGACATTGAATTGGCCTAGCGGGTTGGGTCTTGATCGCTTGGTATTAGCTCGCCCGATCCAAGCAAGGAGTTGGGTCTTGTGGCTCAAGCGAAAGCTCGAGTGACATGGTCCCTAAAGTGGAGGGAACGGCGCCAGGCTGGTTTCACAGAGCAGCGATAACTTTCCGTTTCTTGCAGTGGATGGATAACGGGCTAATGCGTCTTTGGCCCAATAAAAGCTCGACAGGTCAGCTCTAATTGGACCAACACTTTTTTGAACATTTTCATAAACCAAAATGACACCAATTTTTTTGACATTGTGCACCTTTATAAGGCTTTTGACATTGTGCAAATCTTTATAGGGCGTACAATTAGTATTTTATTAGAAAATTAAGAGATCTTTAGATAAATCTTTGGAAAAGTGTCGCGAATAATATTGGAAGAATAGTGTTTTCTCCCGTTGGAATCAAGGACGGAGCCAATGCATGACCAAGGGGGGCATTGGGCCCCCCTGGAATTTTCAGAACATTATATATAAAGCCAAAACTTTGACGTAGAGTTCCCTGTAGTTTAGTGGATAGACACTTGATTATAAAGCCAAATGTGTTGGGATCAAATCCCCACAACAGCAAATGGTGCTATTTTCTTTGAATATGTTTTACATTTTCACATATTCATTCAACAAATTAAGTAAATTTTCAACTTGAGATATTATGTATTAGCAGCTCTTTTATATTTGTGGGTGCTCAATAAAAAAATAAAAAGAGCTTATTGATCTAATTAATTGTGTTTATTGTATAGTTTGTTTCTTAAATTTTTTATACTATTGTTAGTTGGGCCGCCCTAAACGTAATTTATGGCTCCGTCACTAATTGCAATGTCATATAATTAAAAATAAAATAATGTCTCTAAAATGATACTAATAATTAATTAGAATCAGAAGGTCAAGACAATTTTCGGAAAGGGTTAATTACCAAAAAATTCACGACCTTTGGTCCAATTTTCAATTGCAACATGACTTTTAAAACTTATCAATGTTGGTCACAACCTATAACTTTTTTTCAATTATAACATCGACTAATTTTTTTAACATTTGATTGTGTCGACATCACCACCATTAGATGCACAAGGACAAGACCGTCATTTACCCTCGATCAATTTCACAATCCGTCATTTTCATTGTCGTTAATCGACGATTGAAGTTATTATATCACTTCTTCGACTCTCAATTAACGACAAGATAATTGACGGATTGTGAAATTGATTGAGGGCAAATGAAGGTCATGTCCAGGCGCATCTAATGGTAGTAATGAAGACACAATCAAGTGTCAAAAAATCTAGCTGATGTTGTAATTGAAAGAGAATTATAGTTGATGACCAACATTGATAAGTTTTAAAAGTCATGTTGCAATTGAAAATTGGACCAAAGGTGGTGATTTTTTTGGTAATTAACCCTTTCGGAAACAACATTTGTTGTTCCCGCAATTATTTGGAGAATGATGAAATATTTTATATAATACTCCCTCCGTACCGCTCAGATTTGCACACTTTCCTTTTCGGTCCGTCCCACTCAGATTTGCACACCCTTAAAAAGGAAAAATTTCAAATAATCTCCACCCTCAAAAGCTCCATCTTCAATCTCCACCTTTGAAAAAGTCAATAAAAAAGCAAAAAATAGCTTTTTCTTAACTTCCGTGCCCTTCCCTACGTACAAATCTGAGTGGGACGGAGGTAGTAATGAATTTTGACAACTAAACGGTTGTTTCATTATTATTATTATTATTGTTATTATTTTGAAGAGTTCTGTGTTTTTCTTTTTCCATTACTGCTTGGTTAGTGAGCTTTTGTGTTAATCCAAGAATATAACGGAAAATTTGCAAGTAAAATTTAAGGACTTAGGCTGTGTATTTTTTTTTTTTTCTTATCAAAGATAAGAATCTTATTATTTAAATAATGTTCACAAGTACAGGACTCTCGATTCAATCAGTAAAATCATGCCCTATTCAAACAGGCTGATAGACAAAAGAAAAAGAAAAAGAAAACACGTCAAGTGATGAGCAACCGAATTAGACGAACGCGCCATAAGCACAATGCCTAAGAATGCCCTGCTTCGTGACTGCAAGCACAACAAGCAATGAATCGGAAAACCACCGCTACGATATCAAATAATAAAATTGCAGACACCATCTAGAACAAAAAAAAAAAAGCAGAAACTAAAGACGCACTAACCACAAGGACAGTCTGTAGCAAAGGACCAGGAATGCCGGCGAAAAGATCAGAAGGGCCGGCAAAAACTCGTACATCGGCGGGGAAGTCTTACTCGAGGAAAAATCCTAGTTGAGAGAAAAAAACTAATTATGATGATTTTGGGTTATCGCGACAGTAGACACGACAACCCTATCTAATCACAATATTAGATATTGATAATCGAATAACCATTATAGGATCGACCATATTATTATATGTTCTACATATTAATTAATATATACAAGAAGGGTTTATAGAATGCATTTGTAGCGTGCTTTTGTGTATTCTCCAGTGTTTTCACGAACTGCACTACAATACTCGATGTGTGGACACCTTCTTGGATATGGAAACCGCGTGTATATTAGTATGAAGAAGAATTGAATATGTATACAATATATATAATATATCAATCCTTTTGATATATTTGAAAAACACTCATCCTTTTGATGCTGACATTGCTAGAAATCAATCCCAATTTTTGGAAAAGACTCCTGAAAGTCCATGAGTTTACTGATAAATTTTTTTTTTTGGAGATTGGGGAGAGGTGAAATCTCTTTTTGGTTTGATAACTGGATGTCTGACTCACCTTTATGCAGATTTGTGGATATTTTTAACAACAACGAGAAGGTTAAAGATTTCTGGGAAAATGAAGGTTGGAATCTGAGTAAGCTGGCTTGCATACTGCTTGCGCATATAATTGGTAACATTAAAACTTGCTCTATTAATAGTAAATATCCTGTCATAGCTGTTTGGAAACTTTTCCTATATGGTCTTTTCACTTTTTCCTCGGCTTGGAACTCCTTGAGAATGCACAAGCCCTTAATGGCTTGGCATTCAATGGTGTGACCTAAACTCATTATGAAAACCCATTCTATGTTTATTTGGAGGTTGATCAATTCATTTGTTTCCCTTGATGGCAACCTTAAAAAAAAAAAAAGGATTTGAGGTCGTATCTATTTGTGCTTTGTGCTCTTATGCTTGTGAAGAGACCAAACACACTTTAATACACTGTCCATACTCCTTATCAATCTGGAACTATTTTGCTTCATTTCTCCAAATTGTTATACATCATAGTTGCTCTGTTCAAAGCTTACTTGACATCTGGTTTGCTAAAAATCGTGGAAACAATCATATCAGAAGCTCTTTACCTTTCCTAATTTTTTGGTTTATCTGGTATGTCGAAACATGGCCACATTTCAGAACAAGATCCTGCCTACTACTGAAATCCAATGAATGGTGGTTGACAAGCTTAGACTTGCGTCTATAGCTAACTTACTACCAGTTGATTTTTGGAGTGGCAGCTGGTTTCTTGCAGCAATTTGGTAGACTAGTATCATTCCCGTGCGATGCACGGAAGTCTCCTAATGGGGCAATATTTTAATTAAAAAATATTATATAATTAAAAATGTGAACATTTTACACTCGATTGAATAAATATTTCAAAATTTAAGTTATATAGAGTAAAATTATAAATAGCATAAATATACATTCTTTCATGCAATTTTTGAATTGAATATATACTTATTATTTACAAACAAATTATTGTTACGGAATAACATTAAAATAAATATTAGATATAACAAAGAACAATCCATATTCTAAAATTGATTTATTTTCAAAATTCAAACATACATTTAGTCAGTCCTTATCATTCTTAACATATCTATATATATATAAAAACAAAATGAATTTATACTAAATCTGGAAAAAAGTGTTTTTCCCGCCTAAATGTACTTACTTCTCTCGGAAATAAAACATGTCAAAAACAGCTAGATCAATGATTGATTAGTATCGCGTTTTATTAGGAGTAAAAATCTCTTAAATATGGTAATTGTTACTATTTTATACGTAATATATGTAAAACTCAACCAATTATTGCGGCGAAAATATGTATTGGAGATTTTCATTCGATTCTGTTAACAAAAACAAATCAATTAAATATACAGGCTATGAATCTGCTTTTCTTTTATTTGCTATTTTCTGGTGAAACAAGTGAATATATTTCAATTCGCTGACTTATAGGGATGTTCATAACAATTATAAATACCTCGGCAATAAAGCTCATAAGCACATATTCTATCCTGCAAGTACATCTCGGCTGGCCCGCTTTCAAAACAGTAAGTTCGTTCTTTTGCTTTTTCTGATTTGCTACACATCTCTATATGACTATACATAACTGCTTAAACTTGCTTTATATTATTGATTTTGGTACACATCAACATATTTGCTGAAAGATCGTGTTTACTATTGTTGTTCGACTGATCAGATTACTTTGCCTATATTTGCACCTCTCTAATGGATCTACATTTTTTTGTCACCTAATGTTGGAATAGATAAAAGAAAATATTAGCGGTTCGTTTTTTCAGATTTAATGAAGTTTAGAGCATTTCGTGCAAAATAAATGTTAAATATTTACCAAATGTGCATTGGGTTGTGCAGTTCACTGTGACTTGGATTCTGCAGTTCATTAGTAAACAACTCATTTGATAATGTATTTTTTGATCAAATGCTACACGTCCTGATTGGAGTCTTGGGCCAAGATTGGATGAACTGCCGTACAAAACGTTTGAAGTTTGTGGTTATGATTAGTATGCATATTATCTATTCAAATCAACGTGTGTTTATAACAATATAATTCATTATACCTTATGCTTTGCCTATTTTTATTTTCTAGATGTTTTCTACTACTGAGATATAGATGGATGACTTTCAAGTTTACTCTGAAAAGTAAAATACAAGTCAGTTATGAATGGTTTACACATTTTTCAATTGAATTACAGATGCTAACTGGTTTAGTAACCTACCAGAATTTGACATATCATATCATATGGCTTCGGTTTTTGCCAAAATCTCAAAGTGAGGTTGGTGAGGGCGTACAACATACCTGTGTTCGTGAATAAATTCAAAGCTTTGAATGTGTCTTCAGAGCTATTGAGGTAAATATTAAAGTACATGTATCATTTAAATGTATGAAAATCTTATGGGCAGAACTGTTATAATTCACTCATATTGGTAAATCATGCCACTAAATATTTTAAGTAAGGTAATATTGTGCTTCGATTTCCCAATGAGATTCAAGCATATTATGTTGGGCTATTTAATTTTATCCATACATTACAAAAAAATTGGGATTCGAAGCAAACCTCAAAGATTCTGTTTGCAATTTATAAATAAGAAACTGGAGTAATAGTCATAAATAAGTGAAATTTAATATTTAACAGTAAGTATAATTGTCAACATTTTAGATTAGCTAGACATTAAAAAAAATAAAAAAAATGTTACCAAGAAACCCATTTAAATGTAAAATGATATATGGATAAATACACAATATTCTATATAGTACATCTACGTATATTTGTAAAAGATATAGGCGTATCTAACAATTAAGATAATCCCCTCCACAAACCCACTTTTTTTAGCCCTATTTAACCAACACAATTAAATCGTTCTTAGATATGGGAGATCAGTAAGTTGGGCAAATTGGTTTTTTTTTGCGGTTATATATATTTCTAATATGTGAGTAATGTTGAAAAAAACAAATCGTGTATCTAAATTAGCAACTTTAAAAATGATATAAAGTAAGACTAAATCTTTTAAGATATTTTCAATTTTTTGCTAACATCGCTTAAATTGGAAAAGATAATACTTAAATAAAGAGGATACCATATCATTAGTTGCCTAATTAACAAATTATAATATGTGTTTTATAAATTAATAGATTAAAATAAAATTTCTCAACAGTAGAAATAGTAATATAAAATATTTTACAAAAAAGTATATATTAACAGTGCAGAAGATATATTGTAATCTCATAATTTATGAGATATGGGGACATAGTTAGGTCAGATTTTCCTGGTGGTCACTTTATCAACTCTCTGCCTCCTATCCCTTATATATAGACTCATGTTCTTAGCCTAATCTCATACCAACTATTACTTTCGGAGTGTAGACTAATGCGATCAAGGAAAAAACCAGAAGAAAATTGTCTAATAGGTGAGAATATTCTGCATTATACCAAAACCTTTGTTCTATCAAGTTTATGTACTCCCTCCGTTTCATATTAATTGACCTAACCTAATCTCATACCAACTATTACTTTTGGAGTATAGACCAATGCGATCAAGGAAAAACTAGAAGAAAACTGTCTAAAAGGTGAGAATATTCTGCATTATACCAAAACCTTTACTCTATCAAGTTTATGTACTCCCTCCTTTTCATATTAATTGACCTTTTAGGATGAAAGGGAAGAATTAAGGATGAAATATTTTGACAGATATACCCTCAGCTGAAGATTTGACCAAATCAAAATATCTTTGAAAAGTAGAGATATTTTAGGATTGAGCCCAAGGACAAAATAGGTAGAATTAGTGAAAAGTATGTAAAACGTCAATTGATATAGAATTAGTGAAAAATATGTAAAACGTCAATTGATAAGGAAAATTGAAGAACATCCTAAAACGTCAATTGATAAGGAACGGAGGGAGTAGTAATTAGTACAGTTGAGTAATTATGCAATTTTAAAATATGTACAAGCTCAATGGTGTCGACGATGGTGGTGGGCGATGTGGATACCCGTCTTTCACCGTTGTAATCAGGCAAAAGCATATCCGAAGTGGCAAATTGATGTAATTTAATATGTAGTTTATTTATTCATATTGTATTTATTTGTATATTTATTTACTAAACTAATCACATGTTTCTTGAACCCTTCAGAAGGTCCCGAATAGTTTAGGCACCATTGACTTAAGTAGGGACATGTAATAAATGGAAGAGCAAGACTTATGAGAGGTCACAAAGAACATTTTTTCATTTTCATGTTTATTAGCAAACTGATCTATTGATGGATAGCTCAACAGAGTAGTATTTAGCATCGCAGAATATAAGTTACAATTATGTTCAACATCAACACCAAATCAATGGAATCATTAACATAGCAAGGCATCTATCAAGCATCAAGATAAGACTTATTTAGACACAGAGAACATATCAAAATAGTCAGCAAATTCACTCAATATGGTCAAACTCAATAGCTCCAACACAATCTGTCAAAAGCATCGCTATATTTTACTTTTTTATTTGAAGAATAAAAGTGTATGAATACTTATCTATTTTTCTGAGCATGATTATTCCATATCGGCTTTAGTGTGCATACGGTCTTTTTGTTGGAGTTACTTAAGTAGAACCTGCATTTTAAATGTTGTTGTGTTATCTATTCACAATATCAACAGTTAAAAAACAAAAAAATGATTTCATATGTTGATACGCTTTGAATAAAAGTTGATTGCAAAGTTTGTTTATCAAACATGTGAAACTCACTGGCACAACCACAATCAGTCAAAGCATATCAGAGATGATATGTAAAATTATATTTCAAAAAAAAAAAAAAAAATCACTGATCTTAGATAATATACCAACTGTTTTAGATTTAACGGACTAAAATTTGCAAAACAAAAGCAAGGTGTTTCAAAATTAGCTCTTCGATTTGTGGTAGAGTTGAAAATGATGAAGATGATTCATTTGAGAAGAAGAGAGACACCAACAGACTCTATCGAGTCTTCTAGAGGAATCTCATATCGGTGGGTTGGGTTAACTGGACAATGTGTTAAAAATGCGTTACGTTCTCGATGTTAATTTTTTAATCTAAATTTGATTTTGCTGATATGAGATGACTCATTTAGATGGGCTGAACGAATGGGCTTCAGTATTGGGGTTGTATTCTTTAAATAAATTTTTAAGTTGTAATAGATTGGAATTTGTTCAGCCCATTTGTATTATCGCCCAATATTTTCAATAGCAATTTCTTCCACTATATCAATGAACTTTAAATAAATAATTACTAATAAGTAATAATTAAAATATTAAAATTATAGGGCAAAAAAATTGTTAGTCAGATTTGACCTAAATTTTATTATGTCTTATTAGGTTGGCCTGATAAAGATCCAAGCCCGATAGATCTTCGCCCAAACTCAGAATTATCTTGCAAGTTCCTGTCGTAGTAACAAATCGTGTTAAGTTTTGTCACCCCTAATTTCTTAACAAAAAGATATTATTGCATAGAAAACATAATTATTTAAAGTATTTCCCGTGCATCGCACGGGGTACTACTAGTGCAAATAACCACATTATAACTCAATTAATTACATATGTGAAAACAAACAGAAAGATAATAACATACAACATGTAAAAAAATAAGATAAGATAATAAATAAAATTAACCGAATAATTCATAAGATTTTTCTATTTAAATAATTCCATTTTTTTTACGGTTAGAAATAGTCAATTAGTTCATTTTTTCAAAATTTAATTCAAAATATGGATAGCCTAATCCACAATAAAAAACTTAAAATTGAATTCAACTAAAGAAAGGTGAAAATATGATTAACTTGATATATTATATGTAAAAATAAGTTAGAAACAAAAATCTTGTTAAGAAAATTGAAAAGTGTTGTTTATAAAGAAACAAACTAATAGAAAATTGATACTACAACAACTTATCTCTAGGGACACATAAATGAATAAAGTTAAGTCCTCGAAAATGTCCAATTTACAATTGGAAGAAAAAGTATTTTTTTTTTCCCCTTTTACATATTTGGCTCCATATTATTTTACTATACACACACATATACCTATTTGTATATTATTAGATATAGATTAATTTATAGAAAAGAATAAAGATAAAGGCAAATGTAATAAATTAGTTGATTAAATTTTTCAAAAAATTGAAATTGTTAAATAATTATTTAGAAAAAATATTTAAAAAATTCTTATTTTCCGTCTAAACATGTTACCAATAAATATCTAGAAAAATTAATCAAACCAAATAATCAACCAATAAATAACTGTATTTTATTTAATATAGTATCAATTTTTTTATATATGTGGTATAGATGTCAGATTAAAGATCGCAAAAAAATGATTAATTTGATATATTATACGTAAAAAATGGTTAAGATACAAAAAGAAAATCGTATATAAAATTTTAGAAAAATGTTTTTTTAGAAAAGAAAAGGAAGGAAGAACAAACATATCAAAACTTGTCACTTATACAAATAACCAGAAGTAGCATAGAACGCTTTGGTGGAAAAATGCAATTTACAGTTTTAACCGTCTTATATATTTAGGTTTTTGAATATATGTAAGTAGTTTTTTAAGTCAAACTATAAACATTTAATTATTTATTTTAAAATTAGATTCTCATTTACAACTTTTAACATTTTGCTTGGTGATTTAAGATATACTCAAATACTTCTTAACTTTTTAAACAATTCCTAGCATTAACAAAATAAAATCCAAAAGTTACTCAATAATTCCAATACCAATTTAAAGTATGTGAGTTCTTCAAAGTATTTCAATGTTTTCATATTTATTTAGTTTTTTTATTATTCAAACAAATTCTATATTTTAATTGTAATATTATATTTTTTTAAAGATAAAAATTAATTAATGCGAATAAATTGCTTAGGTTGCAAAGAATAAAAAATGACATAGTTGAAGAAAATTGGCATGCGAGAAAATATTTTTAGGTTGCAAAGTGTAAATAATATATAGTTGAGGTTGGTTCACGTAAAAAAAAGATTGAAAAATGTAGGAAATGTCATCATTTATGTTTTAATGGTAAACTTGCTTAATATTTTTTTTTAATAAAATATGCATTATATAAAAATATGAATAAGTATAAAATAATAATCTCAATAGTAATTATAATATTTTAAATATATTTATGTTCAAAGCTCCAGTACTTCCATGACGAATCAAACAAAACATTGGTGTGTGTGTGTATATATATATATATATAAAGTAGATGTAATAATTTAATAAATTATTTATAAAATCAAATATAAACGTTTTGCATTTAATTTAATAAAGTAGTATTTTCATCATTTAATCAATTATTTTCTCCCGGGTATAACTTAAATAAACAAAATATTTGAAAATTCATGTTAAACTAAATAGATTGATTTGTTGTACTTTACGGGAAAAAAACTCAACTACTATGTTTTATAAGAAAATTATTTTATTAATGTTAATTCCAATTCTTTTTTTGAAATGAATGTTTAATTCCAATCTAGCCTCAGTACTATAGGTCAATTTGAAATATAAAAAACACCCAAATAATTAGTAAATAAATACTTTATTGTTTCGTATCAAATATCTCATTATAACATATGTGATATGGATGTCAAATTGAAGATCGTGAAAAGATGAATAATTTGATATATCATCCATAAAAATAGATTAGATATAAAATAGTTATTTACATTTAAAAAAATTAAAAGAAAATTATGAACCTACCAAAATTGACATAAACTTACTTAATTGGTATATAAAATTAAGGCGGGAAAGGTAAATTGACATAAAAGTCCTTCATTTTGCTTTTATATATACTAGTAATATTCTCGTGCGATGCACGGAAGTTTATTTAAAGAGTAATGATTTTAATAAAACTAAATATGATATAATCTACTCCCTTCGTCCCGAATGAACTTGCACTGGTCCCCCGACACACATATTAAGAAAAGTTATTTTTTTTATAAATGTTGACTTAGTCAAATCTGTTTTTACCTTTATGTGATGACAGATTTGTAATTATGTGATTAATGTGGGGTAGAGATGTAAGGTTTTATTTTCTGAAATGGAAAGTGTGCAAAAAGAGTGGGACACCCCGTTTAGAGAAGTATCCTAGTTCATTCGGGACGGAAGGAGTAATATTTAAATATGTAATCGTCTTATCCTAATAAAATATATATTTTTTAAAATATAGGATATAACATAAATAAAATTATAAGTAATGTAAATATAAGTTTCTCGCACGTCATATATGAATTTAATATAACTTACTTTATATATAGGTATATATATATATATATATATTATAGATTAACATTATTTTTCAAAATGATCATTTCTATATCTTTGAAATCCAAACACACATGCATTGTGTCTACATCATTCTTCACCTATGTGCATAAGAGTTTAATTAATTATGAATGTTAAAATAAACATAAATATCTAACTATCAACTCATATTATTAAATAAAATAAACTGGATAATGTTATAAGAAATTTATTTTTCTTTAATTTTTTCCATTTTACTTTAAATATTTAAATTTATCTAAATAAAGTTTTAAATTCTAACTATAAATATCTCCTTTTAAAAAAACTTATTTGCAAGTTTTAGTACTTTACTTGGTATTTCCGATACACAAAAATAACAAATTAACAAAATTAAATTCAAAAGTTATTCAATAGTTGGAATAACAAAATAAAACATAAGAGTGCTCCAATATTTCTTAATACTTTCATATATATGTTGAAAAGTTTCAATTAAATTATACATTTATATTGTAATATAGTAGATTCATTATAGATATACATTGGTTAGTGTAAAAAAAAAAATTGCTTAGGTAGCAAAATATGGAAAAAAAAAAAAAAAGACGACATAATTGAGATTGGTTAATTTGGCCCAATATTGTTTAGATTGCAATTAAAGTTTAAAAAACATACAGTTCCAGTTGGTTAATTTTTCTTATTTAAAAGAAGTTTAGTTGCAACTTGTATAATATCATAGTATAGGTTGCAAATTGTAATTATTTATAGGAAAATAACATTAATATATCTAAAATATAAAAAATTAATAAAAAAATTTAAGAATAATTATCATATATGAGCAAAAATCATAGTTTTGTGATTTACCAACAAAAATAATTATTATATCAAATAAGCATTAGCAAATTCAATAATTTAATAAGTTGATTATAAATCAAATATTAACTTGAGACAATTCATGTCAGATAAAACAAACTGATTAGCTGTGGTTTTAATGAAATAATCAAGTAAAATAATTTGTAAAAGAGAATTATTTGAATGATTTTTACTTTTATTCCAAACCAATACTATATTTTTTGTACAACTCACAATAAACACTGAAATCTTACTTAAATAATTAACGAACAAATAATATAATATTTTAAATAGAATATCGTATTTATATATATCATATGGATGTCAAATCAAGCATCGTCAAAAGATGATTAATTTGATATAGTATACTCCCCCCGTCCCAGCTAACTTTTCACAGTTGACCGGGCACGAATGTTAAGAAAAAACAGATTTTGCTTTTTCTTTGATTTTTTTAAAGGTAGAGATTGAGTGTGGAGATTTTGAGGGTGGAGATTGTGAGATAAATTTTCTTTTTAAGGGTGTGAAAAGTTAAGTGGGATGGACCGAAATGAAAAGTAGGAAAAGTTAGCCGGGACGGGGGGAGGATATAATAAATAGATTAGAGATGAAAAAAAAATATATATTTGCAACTTTACAAAGTAAAATAAATTTTGATTCTTACCAAATGTGACAACAACTTACCAATCACAATCTAAAATTTTAGGCTGAGAAGTGTTACTTATAGAATTGTCTCTACTGTGGCTTATATATATATATAAGATTTTTTTAATTTATAAAATAACTTTTAAATTCTAACTATAAATAATTAAAAATAACCATAAAATATATAATAAGAGGAACAATGATATTTTATTTGGATTATATGTAATGTAAAGTTTAATACTTTTCTCATTATCCCTGCTTTTATTTTATATTTAACTTTTAATTTATCTAAATAAACTTTCAAGTTCTAATTATAAATATTTAATTTTTTCTTTATAACATTGAATTTTCATTTGCAACTTTTAACATTTCATTTGGTGATTTCAGATATACTTAAATAATTTTTATTTAATAAAATCTTATTTTAACAAAATAAAATTCAAAATTTATTCAATGATTCGAATAAAAAATTAAAGTCTTTGGTTTCTTCAAAATATTTGATATTTTTCATTTTTTATTTGGTATTATAAATTATTTATATAAATATTATAGTCTTCTTATAAATAGTATATTTATTTGAAGATAAAAATTGATTAATGCGAACAAATTTATTTAGATTGTTAAGAGTAAAAAAGGCATTCAATGTTGATTTGTGTGACCAAGTATTATTTAGCTTAAAAAGTGTAAAAACATATAATTGAAGTTTTAGTAGACGTAAAAATTAAAAAGATTGCCAAATATAATAAAAGTCATAATTTAGGCAACAAAGAATAAATTCCTTAACAGAGTAATTTTAACAAATACTCGTTATTAAAAATATAAATAGGTAATCAAAAACAATTTCAATAACTATTTTAATACATAATTGTATATATACTCAAAGTCGTGATAAGAAGATATTTTAGCAGGTTTGATGATTTAATAAGTTGATTATAAAATAGATATTGTTGTTTTTGCATTTGATTTAATAAAGTAGGACTTTCATTATTTAAACAATGAGTTTTCTCCCTAACTTAAATTAAAAAAAAAAATATTTGAAAATTGATGTCAAATAAAATAAATTGATTAGTTGTATTTTTACTAAAAAAAAAAAAAAAAACTCATATTTTGTATATAAAGATTATTTTACTAATTTTAGTTGCCACTAGTTAATCTTGAAAGATTAATTTGATTCCCCATTCTTTATATACTAAAAGACAAACGCAGTTGAACATGTCATGTTGATAATTAATATAATATCTCTATGAAATTATTTAAATATGAAATAAAATTAGATTTTCATTATTTACGTTTATAATTGTTGAAGTTTTAAATGATTTTTCGTTTTTCAGAAACATAAATATATCTATAACTTAACAGTTTTTCTGTAGATATTATTCACGGGTACTATATTAGTTCATATTTAAAAGATATACTTGCAAAAGATGATTTAAAAAAACTAACGATAATAAAAAAAAAATTCAGATTGTACATAAATTCTTAAAAAATAGCGTAAATATTAGGATTTGCTTAATCTCATTCCATGAATTTCTATAATGTTCCCTTTTCGTGTGACGATATCAGCATACTGGAGTAAAAAATACAAAAAAATGGTGAGATACTCATTATAAAATAAAAAAATAAAAAATCATCTAATATAAAATATAAAAGTATGAATGAGAAAATGTTGATTTTAAATTGATGCAACTGTGAAGGAACCAGGTTTGAAAAATTTATATTTATAATAAGATTATGTCAAACTTCCTTTAATCAAATAATCTAGAATGTGAATTGGATGTCGTCTTAATTGGTAGAACAATTCATAACCTAATCTGATAAGGGTTCAATTCCCACCTATTCCACTTCAATCATGATTTGTACTTAAAAAAATAAAAAATTTAAAAATTGAAGAAAATAAAACAACCAAATTATCACCATAAATTATGGAATTCAAAATTATGAAGTATATAAAGTATACTAGTTGATAAAGTTTTCATTAATTATTTTTTTCAAATATTATCCACTCATATATATATATATATATAATTTATTTTATATCATACTAATTTGTTACAATTAATATTAAATTTTGTGGAACTATCTTTAATTGCAACGACAATAAACATTTAAGATACCTTAAAGTCACATGCGAAATAAATTAAATATTTAATACTTTTGTTGTGTTCAATAAAATATATAACTAATAAAAAATAAACTAACGAACATAAAAAGACATGACAAAATGTTTCAAGTCCAACTTCTCACACTTAAAAAAATATTCAAATTGTTAAGCTACATAAATCTTGTCATTGTTTGGTAAAAATATTATATTTATGTATCTACACATACAAATCACTAACAAAATTTATTTTAAATAACTAATAAGTAAATCTTTAGGTGTTTAAATAATTTTTTGTTTTTTATACTTGAGTGCCTAGTAATTCCACATTGTTTGGTGTAGATACAAAGTATAGGTATCACACCCGATTTCGCTCTGACCTCAATACGAAAATACCCCTAAAATTTAAAATAATTCGGGGAGCCTAGTGCCTCCGTTTTTGTTAGTATTTAAGATGGTTTTTATCGTCTAAAATAATATTGTTATTATATATGCACAAAAAAAATGCATGTGTAATAAAAATATGAAAACTATTAACTATGCCCCTTTTATACTTGTGTGTCCGTCTCGTTGCATACTTTACAAGAAATTCATATAGCGGAAGTCACGGCTGGACTTTATAAGTTAACAGGTCGGTCGATAATGTCTGATAAAAAAAAAAAAAAAAAATTATATATATATATTCTACCAGCATCAGCACCAAATAATAAATTGCTCCCTCCGTCCCGGTTCAATTTGCCTATCTTGGTCGGACACGGAGATTAAAAAAAACAGATTTTGTGAAATTTTTGACTTTTTTAAAGGTGGAGATTGAATGGGGAGATTTTAAGGGTGAAAATTGTGAGAGAAATTTGCCATTTATGGATTGACAAATTAGATTGAGACAAACCAAAAAGGAAAGTAAGCAAATTAGAGTGGGACGGAGGGAGTATTTGGGTATGTTTGTTTAAGGTTGGAGGGTGTTGGATTAAACTTAACTGAGAGAATTAATGTATGTGTTTTATTGAGATTTGATCCCTAAATTTATTGGGTTAAACCATAAACAAACGTACCCTTATGTTTAGTTGGGGTTGACCAACCTGATGGGATGACCCAACTCATCTCTATGTTTGTTTACACAGGTTGGCTCAACCACTACAAAATACCATAAATTTCAATATCACTTTAATCATCATTATTAAAAAATCTCTTACATACATCACATCATATTATACAATTAAAAATTATATCCTACATTATAACCACTACCCCAACTATCCAAACAAACATTTTTTTTAGTCTCCCGGCCACTAACTCCAACCACTATTCTCAACTAGCAGTACCCCAACCACCCCAAACCCAACCAAATATGCAATTAGACCCCATTTGGATGGAGGGATTTGGGTTATAGATTTATAAATCCATTGTCAAATTCACTCATATGTTTGGATAAAATACTAAATGAATGAATTTGTAAATCCAAATTTTTAAATCAACCCATTTTTCTCTCCCCCCCCCCCCCCTCTCTCTTCTTCTCTTTTTCCTATCGTCATCTCTTTCTCTCGTTCTCCAATAAAATGCTCATAATATTTTTTTAATTCTTTTTTTTTCTTTTATCTCCAATGAAACACTCCCAATATTTTTTTGGGATATAAATACATAATATGTATGTATTTATATATATAATTGGAAAAAAATTTGTTCGGTTGATTTAGATGTAGATAAATATTGTTTTATTTAATAAAAAATATAAATTGTTAGTTTAAACTTTAAAAAGAAAATTAAATTTTACAAATATTGTATCAATTTTTTGCCAAATAATGAATTTGAAAATTCACCATAAACAAATAAGAAATTGCAAGTTCATGAATTTCAAATCTAAGAATTTTAAAATCTAGTTATTTTAAATTCTTTGAGAAATTAAGGGACCTTAGTGTAGTTGGGTGGTCTTATTTAATGAGGCGGCATGTTCCAATCTTGTTCAGGTGGATGAGAATTTATTCCGTCTAAAAATTACCGTTTGGGTTGGGCCTTCTAGCCCCCAGCTATACACTCGTGTAGACACATATGTGCTAATGAAAGGAGACAGCTATTAATCCCTAACAAAAGAATCAAAATCGTTCTAAAAAACAAAAAGAATCAAAATTAATGAAGTGGGCCATAGCAACTTTTTAGTAAAATAAAACAGGGGGCTCTTTCCTTCCCATTCTGTTGGTGGTAAAAACCAAACCAGGAACCTATTTTCCCACCCCCAGTTTGTCTAACTACTCTATATAACAGGCACCACTTCACTCATTATCCACACAACTACAAACATTACCAAATCAACAAACTCACTCTTCTTCATCACCTCCTTAATTCTACTCCACAGATCCTCCGAATCAAAATGAGTTCCACAAGCAAAGCTTGGTTAGTAGCAGCGAGCATTGGAGCAGTAGAGGCACTCAAAGATCAGGGTTTTGCCAGATGGAATTACGGTTTTAGGCTTCTCCAACACCACACCAAAAACAATATCAGATCCTACGGTGCTCAGGCAAATAAACTGTCCTCTGCAGCTTCCAATATCAAACAAGACAAGTTGAAGCAGTCTGAGGAGTCTCTTAGAAAAGTTATGTACTTAAGTTGTTGGGGTCCCAATTGATCACCTCTCTTCTCCATCTTACTTTGTACATATTTAAAGTTGTATTACTAATTAGAGAAATAATATTATGGAAGCTACATTCTTCTTCATTGTGTTTTGCTTTTTCCTTCCCAGTATTTTGAAAAAAAACAATAAGCGTGAATAGGCAATCGTTTTTGTAGAAACCAAGACTACATGGCTGATGGCTGTATTTTGGTGATCACTTATCCATAACCACAATTTATTGTAGAAGGACAATCGACGATGTAAATCTTGAAAAAGAGCGATCGATCCTGCGATGAAATTTTGAAGGAAGATAACTTAGAATACTTCATAACATGGACAAAGTACGTAGGCTATCTGCTTGTTTTTCAGCTTTTGTTGCCTTTTTCTCTTTGAACTCTCGAGATTACAATGATATTTTTATGGGAGTACTGTTAGGAAATAAGCGAACAAACGAAACGAACAAAGCAAATAATAAGCGTGCAAGAAACAATAAAATCGACACAAAGAATTAACGTGGTTCACTAACAACTTGTTAGCTACGTCCACGGCCAAAAGGGAAGGATCCCAAATCAAATTCAAACGAGAGTCAAACAAAGACCAATAGTCGAGTATCTATCAATTGATACTCGACCCAAACAAACTATCAATGCTTGAACAATCAAGCCAAAAATAATTCTAAAACTCTCTAATCTCTCTATATCAAAGGTCTCCAATAGGACCTATTTATAAGCCCCAAATTAAACCTAATTCTATACAAAGAAGAAGTCCAATTGGGCCTAGACTTGCGTCGGCCCATCTGCTGAGCCGCCAGGTCCGCCTCGGCCGCGGCCATCTCGCCTCGGTCGAGGCGAACTTTCTGCCCAACCAGACTCGGCCGAGTTTACCTCGCCTCGGCCGAGGCCCATCTTCTGCAGCAATGGCGGGCGCGGCCGAGCCTCCTTTCCAGCGACAATTCAATATTCAACTTCAATCCTCCACCTCGATACGAACTTCGATTCAAACCCAATAAGATTCAAGGTACAAATCCCAACAAGTACATGGAATACTTATAGGGGAAACTACAATGCATGTCCATCAGGTGGCAGCTTGAGCCAGTTTGTTGGGATTTTGAGAAAATATAATATAATATAATGCAGTAGAAAAGAGAAATCTTTTAAGTGTGTTATATTAACACTATAATGTAGTAAAAAAGAAATATGAAAATCATCAAAAACTTTTAGTTTATCCTCTCCGTTTTTGTAGTCTAGCACCACACATCATGGGAAGGTGCAAGATTATAAAGGTACTAACAGGACTAACGAGTGACGTGTTATTATTCATATGAACTTGATTCATGGGATCTCCAATCACACAGGTTAAGTTACCATCACTGTTAATCTCAATTGGCTTTAGAATTTACTTCCAATCCCCCTCAATGTTTTGAAGATTAACTCTTTACCCTATTTCTGTAAGAAAATTAGCCAGAACCAATTCTACTTTACATATCCAATATAACAATGTCTCATAAAAATTGTTTCACTATTTCATCTTTCATATGAATATGTCTACTTTCATCATTGCAAGTTTAGTTCTATGCAATGGCTATTGCCACGTAACAATCACAACATCAACACCGATAGTGCGGTTTTGCACAAAACGTTTCATAGCCACTTAACATCTTATTGCCAAGTGTCAACTAATTTATCACAATATTATAATCATTCAATAGTAATTATGTTTGACTTCTAAACAATTTTACCCCTACATCATCATATCATCACCTTATCTTTGAGCACAATGAAAGACTCATTGTATTTGCAATATAAATTGACGGTATCTCTTTAAGATTTCACCGCAGTGGTTTCGAATTTGAATTTCTTTGGTCAGATCACAGACCAGTTTGTATTAGTCTTAGTTATACCAATTGGTCTGCTGTTAGAAAACATCCACCACATTTCTTCTTTGAGCATGCGTAGTGTTGGAAGAGGACTTTTTGATGGATATGGAGGGGTTCTCGCGTAGTCTGTTTGTGTCACTAGCTTTTTAGTTACAGGAAGCTCAAATTTTTTTGCGCTTCTGGTCTTCGTCACGTTTTGATTATCGTAAGAGGGATATTGCTTCTCTTAAGAGAAGGCTGGATGCGGCACTTAGGTCAGGTCTAGGGGGACATCTACTGATGCTAGGGTAATTCAGCGTGAGTTGGATAATATGTTTACTAAAGAGATGTCTTATTGGCAACAACGTTCTTGTACTAATTGGTTACATCACGGAGACATAAGCACTCAATTTATTCATGTCTCTGAGTTGGAGAGGCAACGGCGTAATACTATTGCGGGCCTGATGAACTCGCATGGCGATCCGGATGCCCCTATATGTGAGATAATTGGCGTGTTTCTAGTGACATGCTTACATGACCTGCAATATATCGATGAAATAGTAAAGAGAGAAATGAATCAAATTTCAATTGTATTTAAAATTTTAGTTAAGACATAAGTTTGACCAGATTCTGCATTTAAATAATTGAGTTAACAAAATTTATCGTCATCTAATTGGTAGTTTCAATTTGTGATATTGAAATGTATTGAAAGCAAAAACATAAAAATTTGAATAAATAAAATTTATGAAAATGTAATTGGTAGTTCTAATTTGAGGTGATGAAAGGTATTAAAAGTAAAAACATAAAAGAAAAAAAAAAAGAGTAAATAATAATACATTGACTCTCAATTTTGTATTCACAAATAATATACAAGTAGATATAATAACATGTTATACTTATCATATAAAAAATATTCATCACATGCATCGCAAGATGCATGTGTGAATATCTGGTTTTAATGAAAACTATGCCAAATACAAATAACTAAGCCCAAAATTAGGCATACACATCAATTCATAGATTGCAAAGTTTTCTCGTGGCTTTTCTAAAATGAATGTGTTGTTAATAGGGATGATAAATCGGATCATCAGATAAAATTTTTGTTCAATCTGGATGATTCAAATTATATATAAAGAAATATTTGAAAATTATAATTATTATATTTTTAACTAAATTATTAATTTCCGACTGATTCGACCGGAATCGAATTACTCATGATTAATCTTTGGGTGTATCGGACTTCTCTCAGTAATTTTGAATCGAGCAGAAGCAGGTTAGTTGTGTTGGCTAACCCTCAGATAACACACTGACAAATTAAAATAGATACTGAAGTTCTTAAAATAAAGATTGTACATAGGAGTCACAAATGGGTCGAGTTAAAACTTAATTATTATGATTTTTTTGGCAACCCAACCGACCTGCCAACCCGAACTGGTTAAGACCTAACAACCAGACCCATTCAGATTGTGGGTCGCCCCGCCAACCAACTTCCAACCCGAATTAAAAAACAATAGTTTTATTTTTCCATAGAAACCTAAAAAATCATTGTTATAAACCTCAAAATCTGAAAATGTCACAATATATACATGTTTAAAATTTTCAAATTGCAATTAATGCATTGTTATTCATATATTCATAATCCAAAAGATTAAAATAGACTAAGTAGACAATACAAATACAAGTCAACAACACAAAATACACATGTCCACAAAATAAGTTGGGTATTTGAAAATAAAATCTAAAATTACAAACAATCCATCATCATTACAAATATGTCTAACTTTATAAATATCTAATTTATTTTATTAAAAAAAAAGATTGCAGGTTGATCCACTGGTTGACCCGACTGACCTGTTTTTCTTGCGAGTCAGTTGGGTTCAATACGTTTCTAACCCAAACTCATTTAGAATCAACCATAACCCTCAATTTTTACGTTCGATTGTGTCAGAAAAAGGGTTGTGCACGGAGCTTGGAGATTAACGAAACTGAACTGAAATCCGAACTGAATAAGTTCTAATCGAAAACTATACCAAACTGTATTAAATTGAATAACCGAATAAAATGACAAATTATGAATTTAAAAATATATTATCTCTAAAAAATTAATTTATATAAAACTTAAAAATTAAATTATTCATAAGTTTATAGTTAATTGTATTTAACATAAATAATTAAAGAACGTTATATTTAATTTTTATATAATTATTTATGTAGTAAAATTATTGATATTAATTGGATGTGAATATATTTTGTTTAAGTTCAATTTATTATCAAAAGATAAAAAGTCTTCAGTTATCTAAAACTGAACAGAATTGAACTGCTCTATTAGATTCAAAATTCTAAATCGAACTGTTTGGAAGAAAAAAAAATTAATCGCAATGTATCATACCAAATCTTGATTAATTTTAAATAAATATTTTTAATATAAATCCAAATATTTTTGAATTCAATCCAGCTCCTACCACGCACACCCCCAGTCAGAAATTGCGACCCCAAATTGTACGAACATTATCCGTGCACAGTGTACTACAGGCTTTTAATATTGGAAATAAATAAGGTGGGGCACAGCAAGTATGTAATACAAGTAGCTATTAATTAACCACTCAAAATAAAACAGGGTGCTTTCCCATTCTGTTGGTAGTAAAAACCAAACCAGGCAGCTACCACCCCCTGTTTGTCAAATTACCAAATATAACTCGAATCCCTTCATTATCCAATCCACCACCACCAACAGATACAGACATTACTAGATCAACAAACTCACTCTTCTTCATCTCCTTCTAAATAATTCTACTCCACAGATCTTCCATATCAAGAAATCAAAATGAGTTCCACAAGCAAAGCTTGGTTAGTAGCAGCAAGCATTGGGGCGGTAAGAGGCTCTCAAAGATCAGGGCTTCGCCAGATGGAATTACGGTTTTAGGCTTCTCCAACACCACACCAAAAACAATATCAGATCCTACACTACTCAGGCAAATAAACTGTCCTCTGCAGTAGCAGCTTCCAACATCAAACAAGACAAATTGAAGCAGTCTGAGGAGTCACTCAGAAAAGTTATGTATTTGAGTTGTTGGGGTCCCAATTGAGATCTTACTTCGTACATATATACACTTGTATTATTCAATACCCATATTATTCAAGTTAGTTTCTTCTTCAAGCTCTCGATCGTGTTGCATAATTTCTTCCCGTTTCTTTTTTTTTTTTAAATTTCTTTGTTTGCTGACTGTTGATAATGTCCTCAGTTTAAGTTCTATTGGCTGTAGTTAATGCACTTAAACTCAAAATTCACATTAAAACTTCAGGATAAAGACTACGGTCCGTTTGTTTAAGATTGAGAAGTGTTGAGTCAAATCTGACTGAGACAATTAATGAATGTGCTTTATTGAGATTCGTTCCTTTAAATCTATTGAGCATAATCTTGAGTAAACGGACTCTATGTATGGTATTGTACCATTTCTACCTATAATTTCACCATGGTAGAACAGATGGGTGCCACTGCCTCTTAATAAGTGACGTATCCAGATATTTAGTCGAGGGCCTTGTTATAATTGGTTCTAGGAGTTCAGCTTATGGGCTGTTCTTTTTATACTGTGCGCAAATTTTATCAGTCAAATTCTGAAGAAGTTAGGAATCAAATTTTTTATATTTAATTTAAAATTTAAATATTGGATAGATTACAATCACTAAGAAATACATTTTTAAAAAATTTAAAAGGACTACTGGTATGCCCCTTAATATGCAATGAGCCTAACAAATAGTCTAACTCTACAAGTGAAACTAAAAAAATACTAGTAATTTGGATAAGATCAATAAATTATTTTAATGACAAGATATAAGAGATGTTTTTGATTTGGGTTACTCTCTATTCATTGAAGAGATTAAGTTTCAATAAAGCACATAATTCATCCACTAACAGTGACTCAGCACTTCCCAATCTTAAAAAAACAAACTCATAATGTTTCTATCTCTATTATATTTTTTAGCATCTGTATCTTCATTGCTTATAGATACTAATACATTTATATATAAAGTGTTGAGTCAAACTTAACTAAGAGAGTTAATGAATATATTTTATTGAAATTCGATCCTTTAAATCTACTGAATTCAATCTAAATCAAACACACCATGATTTTCCTTTTTGATAATATCGATCACTTTGTGAACATTATTTCCATTCAAAGTCAGTTCCTGTGATTATTATATAGTTGCACATGATCTTATGGTAAAAGTAAAGGGTTCGAACAACAATTTCTCATATTCCCTACTTGAAAAAATATAGTGCACGTCGGGTTGGGGCTAGGGGTGACTGAGGTATTATTAACTGGGGATAGTTGTTGAAGTTAATGATTGGAAGAGTAAAAAAGTGATATTTCTTTGAGTGGTTGGGGTAGTGTTTATAGTCTATGATAACTTTTTAATTGTAAAATATAATGTGATGTAAGGGTCCGTTTGCTTAAAATTTGGCTCAGTAGATTTAGAAGACCCAATCCCAATAAAGCACATTCATTAACTCTCTCAGTCAAATTTGGTCTAGCACTCTCCAGTCTTAAGCAAACGGACCCCAAGAGTTTGTTAATAATGACTAATTTTATGATTAAAGTGGTATTGAAATTTGTGGTGATTTGTAATGATTGAGTCAACCTGTATAAACAAATATATATAGGGAGGGGTTGGGTCAACCTATCAGGATTGGGTTAACCTCAACCAAACATACTCATAATATTTGGGAATAAAATTAAACTTTAATCAAATCCATATATGATTGCAGAGTATTTGAGTAGAAATTATAATTATGTTCCCGGCTTAATCGCAGCAACCCCACCAAACTATCAACGTTTTTACACATAAATTATTAAACCTTTTTTTTTTGTTGCATGGATACATATAAACTATACGAGTTTTGCAGATAAACCACCAATTTCCGATCATTTTTTGTTGAAAATTCACACGTGACTTGCGTGTGATAAACTTTTAATGACTTTTTTTTGTACAAATAACATTTTTAGCATGGTAAAAGTATAAAGAAATTTCACACCTTTATTTTTCATAACAATTTCTTTGAATTATCAATAGTTCTTTCTCCTAATATATAGAACCTCAATTGTTGAAGATTAAACGGCTCCTCTACCTACTAAAAAGTGTGTTTGGACAAAAAAAATCCTTAAAAATTTATATCACACAAGTTACGTGTGTAATTCCGACAAAAAATGATTAGAAGCTAATTTTGATGTTGTATATGTCAAAACCCTTAGGGTCTGTTTGTTTAAGATTGAGCTCAGTTAATTTAAAGGATCGAATTCAATAAAGCACACTGATTAACTTCTACAGTCAGATTTGACCCAGCACTCCCCAGTCTTAAGCAAACGGACCCTTATAATTTATATGTATAAGTGTCACAAAAAAAAAGTTCAGTAATTTATGTGCAAAAACGGTGATGGTTTAATGTGTTTGCTGTAATTAATCCTTATGTTCCATATTATTTTACTTTACTCATAAGTTGAAGGATTGAAACAACAAAAAATATTAAGTAAACTGCAAAAGTGAGAGGGGGGGAGGAGGGCCTTGGCAAAGCAAATTAAGTAAGTACTCGTTTCCTAGTCGGAAAAAACAAGCAAGAGAGAGAGAGAGAAGTTGAACGGGCAGAATGATGTCAAGATGGTTGTTGAGCGATGAGATGAACCTCTGTGTTGAAAAGGAGAAACGAAAGTGAGTTGACCGAGAAGTACACGAATCCACCCGGCGAGTGAGTCACGAAAGACCCGAAACTCGTTCCTACCACGCAGTGCCATGCGGGGCCATATACCGAGTCAAATTCCTAACAACCACCACATTGGATTAAATCAACAGAATCAAAACAGGGGAGGGGGAAAAGGGGGTTACCTTTTTGAGTTGGCGAGCAAGGAGGGTGGCATTGGGGCGGCGGCGGTGGGTGGCGGAGTCAAGGAGGGCGCGGGCGTGGCGGAGGGCACGTTCTTGCATGGGGAAAGCCATGTCGGCGGCTCTCAGGCGTATGTTTAAGCTGATTGCTAAGGCAGCGAGGTTTACTTCTTCGGCAGCAGCTTCCTGCGTCATAATTTGCTTCTTTTTGAAAGGGCAGAAACTTTTGACCATTTGGGATAAAAGAATGTTCTACTTAAATACCAGAGACAGAGTGGTTGGTCGAAGAGGCACAGCTTTGAAGTTTGACTGTCTTGTCTCCAAAAACAAGCAAGAAAAATGAGGCAGGTGACTGGTGAGTCTACTCTCAAAATTATAGAAAACAAATCTCTCCATGGATGGGGTCCACGACGACCTTTGCCAACTTAAGCGATATCTAATTATAGGAAAAATATTTACTTTTTTTTTCATTTTAGTCTTATAATTTTTTATTTTTTCAAATACATCTCAAATTTCAAATAATTGTAGTTTTAACAAAAAAATTGTCAAATTGATCGAAAATTGATATGTGACTTGCACATGTTGGTAATATTGAGGCTTTCTGATCACTTGACGTCGGGAAGGGGAATGTGGCATTTTTTTAAATTTCTTTTTTTCATGATGCCCAAGTTATTTCGGAAACGGAACAAAGCTCATCATCCGTGCCCCTCCGCCGAAATGAAAGAAAACGCCGCTTTCTCCAAATTCCTCCCTTACAACAACGTCAACTCCGACGATCATTTCCGCATATACGAATTCAAGATCTGGAAATGTAATCAGAGCCGGAGCCACAACTGGACTGACTGCCTCTTTGCCCACCCAAGCGAAAGGCCCGCCGGAGGGATCCGAGGAGGTATCATTATTCCGGAAGCATTTCCTCCGAGTTTCGGAAGGGCCATTGCAATAAAGGCGAGTTCTCCCATGGGGTTTTCGAGTGCTGGCTGCATCCTTCTCGCTATCGCCACTGAGGCATGCAAAGACGGAAGAATTGTAAGAGGAAGGTGATAGAGGCGGTTTGAAATCCACCCCTCAACAGTGTTTAAAGGTTTGAATGTTTGAAAGAATACCTATGAACAATCTCCAGAAAAGATCCGTGAGACAGGGGCAAATTCCCCTCCTTTGATGCTTCTTCCTCGTGCCTACAAAATGGAGCCGGGGGGTCCCCCGGCGTAAATCCTCCGATGCTCAAGTCAGTGCTCTGCTCAAAGAGTGATATTTTAGCAAGAAGAATAGTGAGTTAAGAGTGTGTAACCTTCTTGAAGAGGAATGAGCTCTCTATTTATACTTACTGTTTACTATGACATAGGGCCAAAATGTCATTTTGGGTTGCCCAATAAGATCGTGCCAGCTGTCCCTCTGTACCCAGCGACGGTGTCAGAGGGTACAGTACTTTTTCCAGGACAACTCTCAGTTCTCTGTACCTTTAACTTTAGTTGTCTGTATTTGCTGTCGGAGTTTGGGAAGCACATATCTTGGTCCCTAAGTTACCACTGCAGGCATCCCCATTCCCAGAGCTCCGGTCCTGCTCCCGTGCTGCCCACTGGTGCACCTGGAGGATTACATTGAACCTTTCCGTTCAGAGCCAATAACCCAACTGCGGGTTCATCAGAGCTGGAACTCAATCAGAGCTGGTACCACCAATAGTTATACCGTGACCTCTCAACCCTGCAGGGAAGAATCCACCTTGGTCGGTACGCGAGACTCATCCCTGCAGGGGTGATCTTAGACCTGCCGTGCGCGCGAGACACCAGAGCTGGAGGGAACTCGCATTCTTAAGTCAAGGGCGGTGTCTTTGACTCGTATCTTCAGTGGCTAGATTCCTGTGCAAGGGTGCAGTGTATTTCTCCCCTATCAGAAGGTATGTTTTTTCGACCATTACACTTGCCAACTTCGCATTATGCTGGAGACTGACTTATCTCCGCCGCTGAACTCTCCGACTGCAGTGGAGAAGAAGTGCCATAATATTAACCATTGTTGTGTCTATTGCCACTGTATCACTGCTTCGCCTACTTCAACTCTCATGGGCATGTCTCACTCCTCTCCTCCCGGCTCGCCGCCTATTTCTCCAACCTACTCACCGGAGTTCTCGCCCTACGGAGATCAGTATAGCGGTGGTGCTAACCGATTCGGTAGCGTGGGTGTCCTAAGCTAGGGGTCTCCGCAATTCAAGATTGATGGGCAAAATGAGTTGATTAACTGTGGGCAAGAAAATATGGTTCATTTCTGCGTTCAATTTTTGGGAAGAAAGCTGGGAAGAAATTGCGTCTGTTTTGGGGAAATGTTGGATTTCGGTGTGGTGTACTTGAAAGATTGGCTGAATTGGACTGTTGGCAAAGTCGAGACACGAGTTTAACTCGTTGTCTGTAAAACGATATTGCCCCAAATTCTAATGCTCTCGGTCTTCGGCAATCGTCCCCAAGGTACAATGACTTTTAGCCTTGGGATCGCAACACAACAAAGCCAAAGTTTTTGGGGAACTACTCGATACTTGGGACTTTCTTATATTGAAATTCGAGAGGGCTAGAGAACTAGAATGAAAATGCATAGAAACTCTTGGATTGAATTGAAATGCAGAATTTATCGAAAATGATTGTTTTATTGCTCCTAGATCGATTTGCCCGTTGTTGATTTCAGGAGGCTGCAACCATGGCGTGGTCGGGTTCTTTTGGCAAAAGCACAAATTTGTGCCTCAATTCCTAAAATCCGTTCAATTTGAACTTAATTATTTTGTGGGTCTGGCCCTCGCAGCCACCATTAATTTGTCGAGGGTGATGGTTGATTCATTGATTCATTGAAGAAGAAGAGGAAGAAGACGAACATGTGAAAAGAATAAAAATTAATCCATTAATTTTTGCTTATTTAAATATGTATCTGTAATTTTATGTGTGCGTGTATATATTGGATTATATTTGTTGGCTTGTAATATTAGATACATTACACAATTTTTTTAATAACCTTTATTTTATTTTATTTTTATTTGTAGATTTTTTATAAAAATTTCATATTTTTATTTTTATAAAATAGAAATGTATGTTTATGTTTTGATAATGTAATTTCTGATTTACATTTTTTTTATAAAATTAAAATTAATGTGACATATAATGTAGAAGATTATTGGTCAAAAGGTAGTCAATGACGTCCCTCAAACATCATCTAAGTCAACATCCAAATGTCGTGTCTACAGAAACCGCTGGAAAACCTCAATTTTAGAGCACACATGTGCGACACATGACGATTTTCGGTGAATTTAGTGAAGTCTGGCGAAAAATATTCTCAAATTGGATAATTTCGTAACATGTGAGTAAAATTAAAATTTCTCAACATACAAATTTTTTTTACCCATCCTAAATTATAGGACTAAAATTGAAAATTTCTCCTTTTATATGTAAGTTACTTTTATCACTTTCCTCAATTTTTTTTATCTTAAAAATATTATATATATATATATGTTTTTATAATTAATAAATTTATCGTATATTTTTTTAAAGTCAATAAATACGTACAACACTTATTATTTTCTCTAGTTGTAATCTTTAGCTACTTATTAAGTATATGTGGTCTAGTTTTTGCTTAGGGATATATCATACTATTTAATATACATCACTAATAATTCTAACTAATCGTGAGATTACATATCTATCTATTATTAATATATCGTCACAAAAATTACATCCCGTGTAATGCACTAATGAAATTGTAAGGAGAAATTAAATTTTAAGATTGTATTTAAAATATTCAACCTAATCAAATTCTGCTTTTAAATAACTGAATTAACAAAATTTATAAAAATCTAATTGGTAATTTTAATTTGTAATAATGAAAAGTATTAAAAGTAAAAATATAAAGAATTGAATAAATAATAAAATATTGATTCTCAATTTTGTATTCTCAAATAATATATAGGAGGATAATTTCATGACATATTAGAAATATAATAGAAAAAATATTCATTCCGTGCATTGCACGAATGAGCATCTAGTTTTAATAAAAAACTATGTCCAATACATATAACTAAACTCAAAATTGGTCATATGCATCAATTTATAAATTGCAACTTTCTCCCGGCTTCTTCAAAATGAATGTAATGCTGATGGGGTGTCAATTTGAATTATCAAAAGGAGTTTGTGATCGATCTAGGACTGATTTGGGTTATATATATAATTTCTTTTGAAATATATAATTATTACATTTTTAATTAAATTATTAATTTCAGGTTTGATTCATACAAAATCAAATCAGTCGTGTTTGTATTGGATTATATCAGATTTCTCCCAGTAACTGTGAATTAAGTAGCATGGGTTCGCCGTATTGGGTTAAGGATTACTGCCGCTAGGGGCTAACCCCTCAGATTTTTTTTTTTTTTTGAAAGATCAGATTATTTAGGGGATATTTGCACTGGGTTGTTACCAGTCGGATGTTGGATGACCCAACCTAAAGGTATTTCATTTTATGGATCGCTAATCCAAATCGCCCAGCCAATTTTCATCTAACTCTAACATATCTATACCCTATTATAAAAGTATGAATGTTTTGTTTCGTCCAATTTATGTTATCCCTAATATATCCTTAGTAATATTATAATTTAAGGGTAGTCAAGTAATTTAAAATTTAAAATTATTTATTTGGTTATAAATATCTGTATCTGTATCTATATCTATATCTATATCTATCTATCCATTAATATATACATATATTTAAAAAAAAAATTCTCCTAATCTAAGAAACAAAGAAAAAACCCTCCCCTCCCCCCACGATGACTCGAACCCAGGACCAAAGGTTTAGGTAGTAGATGCTCTGCGACTTGAGCTATCCAATTCCGTCTATACATATATTTATTACTACTAATTATTAGTACTAATATAAAAGTATGGATTATTTCGTCATGCTATTTTATTTCGTCTTTTCTGATGATGCCCATAATATCCTTGGTAAGTACTCCCTCTGTTCCAAAATAGATGATGTTTTAGCTTCTTAATCATTTTCTAAAATAATTGATGTTTTAAGTTTTTTCACCATTTCTCTCTATTTTGCCCCTATGTAAATCAAAAAATACCTTTGACTTTTCAACCTCCTACTCACATTGATTTCATTAAATCTTATCTCCACAAATTTTAGGGGCTATATTTGGTAATATATTTGTTTCTTAATTATTCTGTTTTTTTTCTAAAACATCATCTATTTTGGAATAGAGGGAGTATTATTTTTATGGATAGTCAAAGTAATTTAAAATAAATTATGTTTTCCCATACTTCATTATAAAAAACAAGAGTTCCTTATATTTCAAAATCTTCCTTAAAAACTACATACTTAAATTATTATTCTTCTACACATTTAATACTACCTCCGTCCCAACTTAACCTGCCTACTTGCCATTTTAGTTTGTCCCACCTTAACCTGCCAGACCCATAAATAACAAATTTCTCTCACAATCTCCACCCTCAAAATCTCCATTCTCAATCTCCACCTTTAAAAAAGTCAAAGATTCCACAAAATCTGTTTTTTCTTAATCCCCGTGCCCGGTCAACCTAGGCAGGTTAAGCCGGGACGGAGGGAGTACTTTGAATTTTAAAATAAAATTTGTTTCATATTAAAATAGATCTAAAATGTATTTTAAGAAGAGTATATAACTGTGACTGGATGGTCTTTTTTTTTTTTTTTTTTTTTTTGAATAAGTCTAATTAGTTAATTAATTTAGAACCATTCATTTTTCAGACATTATATCTACAACATGAAAATTACACTTTCTAATTTAGTTTAATGAATTAGTTGAAGCTCCCGATTTAGATTTCAATAATTTAATTCATAAGTGTTGCAAAAATTGTCATAGCGCCGTTCTCAAATATCTTTCCTTGTCAGATTGAATATTTTTTTTATAAATCATACTCCCTCTGTCTCGCTCAGTTTTGCACACCCTTAAAAAGGAAATTTTTCTTACAATCTCCATCATCAAAATCTCCACACTCAATCTCTACATTTGAAAAAGTCAACCAAAAAGCAAAAAACAGTTTTTCTTAATATACGCGTCCAATCCTATGTGCAAAACTGAGCGGGACGGAGGGAGTATTAAGGATTCTTTTTCTAACAGAATTTAAGGATTATTAAAATATATTATTATTTAATTACTTGAACATAAACGTAAGAGTTCTTATTCAATTCAAACTCCTCCTAAAAAATTACATACCTAAATTATTCTGCTTCCACACTTTCAATACTTTGAATTTTGGAATAAACAATTAGTTTCATATAAAATTATGGATTTTTTTTGTCTTATTTCATGTTTCGTCTTTTCTTGGATGCCTATAATGTTCTTACTAGGAATTAAATTTAAGGGTAGTTAAGTAATTTAAAATAATTTATTGTTGCTTACTTGATCATAAAAAACAGTCATTTTAGATTTCAATCTCCTCCTAAAAAACTACATAGTTAAATTATTCTTCTTCTATACTTTCACTACATTGAATTTTAATTTGAAATTAGTTTCATATTAAAACAAATTTATAGAGTTTTCCAGTGATATGTTCTTTGCATTTATTTTAAGCAATTGTACTAGATAATACTCCCTCTGTTCCATATTAATTGACGTTTTAGGGTGTTCTTCCCTTTTTCAATTTATTGATGTTTTACATATTTTTCACCAATTCTACCAACTTTCACCCTGGACTCAATCCTACAATATCTCTTCTTTTCAATCTATCAGAGATATTTTGATTTGGTCAAATCTTTAGCTAAGGGTATATGTGTCAAAATATTCAATCCTTAATTCTTTCCTTTTATTCTAAAACGTCAATTAATATGGAACGGAGGGAGTATTACATTATGGTATTATAAAAAAATAATTATATTTTTCAATCCTATCTATAACTACCATATTTTAATATTAACACTGTCAATTTTTTTTTTTTTTAAATAAAGATAAATTTCATGGCATAATCTTAAAACTTTTATAATACATATATTTTTACTATTCACAGTTAGATTATACTACAATTTTTATTTTTACATGTTAAATTTATTTAATAGACCATTAACAAGTAAACATAATTTAAGCTCTTATGCTTGCATATAATGCAATTATATATTAAAATTATTTTAATATAATAAGAAGAGGAAAAAGGTATATAGATACACAAAATAAAAATATTGTCTTTTCTAAACACTATTTATTTAAGTTAGTTCATATTAGAAGAATGAAAAGCCTAAAATATTTGAATGGAAAAAAGAAATATCGAGGAAATTCGTTGTGATAAATCTTATCTTATACAAACGTTAACATAGAAAGAGTCGCGATAACAACTATGTTCTTATCAAAACTGAATCTTATATAAGCATGAAGACACATGCACACACACATGTGTAGCTTGTCGTACGACAAATTTAACGTCATTTTCAAAGTTAATATTTGCTTTACAAAAAATATTAATATCTTATTTACACCTCCAATTACAATGTAGAACGCAATACCTTACTAAAACTAAATCTTTTAGGTAAACACGCACGCACGCACAAAAATTAAGCAGTTAGCTCCCTGATATTAATTCAAAAAATTGAATAAACCCTAAATAACCAAACAAATAGGAACTTACCAAAATAAAATGACTTTTTATCTTTTTATTGAATAATAAAAATATCATTTATCCAACAGAAATCCAACAATCTGAACAATCTAATTTCTAATTCTATTTAGGGTTAATTTCAGCAACTCCACCAAACTATCAACGTTTTTACACATAAACCGCTAAATATTTTTTTTGTAGCATCAATACACATAAACTATATGAGTTTTGCAGATAAACAACTAAACTTATTATTTAATTTGCAGATAAACCACCAAACTTATTTTTCGATCATTTTTTTATCGGTAATCCACACGTGACTTGCACGTGATAAACTTTTAATTATTTTTTTTATACAAACAACCTTTTTAATATGCTAAAAGTGTAAAATTCTTTAACACATTTCTTTTCCATAACAATTTCTTTGAATCATCAATAGTTCTCTCTCCTAATATCTAGAAACTCCATTGTTGAAGATGCACGGCTCACCTACCTACTAAAAAATGTGTTTGGACAAAAAAAATCTTTAAAATTTTATTACGCGCAAGTTACATGTGGGATTCCGGCGAAATTGATTGAAAAATAAGTTTGGTGTTGTATATGCCAAAATCCTTATAGTTTATATGTATGAGTGCCATAAAAAAAAAGTTTAGTGGTTTATATGCAAAAACGCTGATAGTTTGGTGCGATTTCTGTAATTAACCCTTCTATTTAATATCTATATATCCAACAGAAATTCACTTATCCAAACTATCAAATTCCTAATCATATTGAATCATTAAACTACCTAATTTATAAGCCTATTTAATACACTTTGTCTAACAATCATTGATCTAAGCTCGCATAATTCGAAGTTGAAAAATTAACGGAGATCTGAAGTTAAAGAAATTAGTAGAAAATATAAAGAAGCATAATCTAAAGTCGAAGATATTAGCGGAGAACCGAAGTTGAAGAAATTAGCAGAGAATATAGAAAAATGTGGTAATGTTTCTTTTTTTTCCCTCAATTCGATACAAGTTCAATTTTTACGATTAAATCCTAGAAACTGAACTTATATATTGTGTTGTTTTTCAATAAAAAGAGGGCTGAGTCTAGGGTTGTAAATAAATCAAATATTTTTTATTCGATTCGTGATTCGAATTCGAAAAAATCGAATTCGAATTCGAATACGAATTAACTATAAGATTCGAATAATATTCGAATTCGAATTCAAATATAATTGTATTCGATTTGAATAATTCGAATATTCGATTCGTTTATATATAATATATTTTAAAAATTAAATAATACATGTAATACTAAATATATGTATATAATAAATTTATATAGCTATATATTTAAATTAATTTATGTATAACATATATTACTAAAATTTGTAATTGAAAAAAGTTAAAAAAAATTAATATTTGAATATTTAAAAAATAAAAAATATCGATATGTAAAAATAAAAAAGAACTTTTCGAATCTCGAATCGAATCGAATAGTTCGAATATTTCTCACGAATCGAATTCGAATAAGCTATTTAAATTTGATTAATATTCGATTCGAATTCGAATTTATATTTTCAAATTCGAATCGAATTTCTTAATATTCGATTCGATTCGTTTACATCCCTAGCTGAGTCAACCACACTCACTAATAAAGTATTTTGATGTCCTCTTAGATATATGTTTTATATTTTTTTCCTTTTTGTTACTAATTATATTGATTTACTTCATTCTAGATGGTATATCAATCGACAATTGTGCAATGGACTTCAGGTAAAGTGACTCTTAAAGATAACATAGAAAATAGAGAGACATTGACGGGGGTAAGTTCAATATATAATTTAGAGCATATATTATACTCCCTCCGTTTCTTTTTAATTGATCTTTTAGAAAAAAGTGAAAGAATTAAGAATTCAATTTTTTTCCAAATAAACCCCAAGTAATCTCTTTTCTCTCTCATATCTATCTCAAATCTAAGTTGAAAAGTAAGAGATTTTTTAGGATTGACAAGGGCAAATTTGAGAGAAATGGTAAAAAAATAACTAAAAGATCAATTAATTTGAAAAATCATTAAAAAGCTAAAAGATCAATTAAAAAAAACGGAGGAAGTATTATATTTCAATTAAAAAATATTTGTTCTCAATGAAACAGGGAATCTAGTGTTGTTTTACCGGAATAGTAGACAATGTGGAGAATATTGTAAAAACATATGGTAAGGAGCATGTGACAAATGTAATAGAGGAACCTACAAGGAAAATGGAAAGGTTGTTTGCAAGAAGTGTATCGGAAAATCCATTGAAGCTAAACCAATGCAATACGTTCTAAATTTTGCAAAAAAAAAAAAAAAAATATTAAATAGACAACCTTCTAACATATTTTGCGCATAATATTAACAGAAATGAATGCCCAAATAGCTTTTTCTGATCTTTACGGTTCTGGCAAACTAGATGGCCAGAACTATGCCATGTGGCACCGTAAGATCCAGTTTCTTGCTACATAATATGAAGGTACTTGACCATCTCACCGCGACTATTAATTTTGTTTTGCACATGACAGCTATGCATGTCGAAAGTTCGATCCAAGAATATATTGTATCATTAGCATGCTAAGAAAAAAATACATTATAAGTAACTTACAAATTCCGGATGCATGATCACAAACCCAGGAGTCCGAACTAAAAAATATTTAAATTATAAATGATTTTTAGGGACATAATGATTTCAACTACTACAAACTGACTAACATCACAAGCACATAATGATATTCATTTTCTCATACCATTGAACGAGAAAAGATGAACAAGGATGATTGTGTACAATTGTGAGGAAATAGAAATAATGAAACCGAAGAACAAGAAGATACACAATCAAGAGCAGACAACTGTCACAACCACGAAAAAAGAACTAATGAAGAAAAAGAGAGGAGAAAAGAAGATAGACGAAGAGATATCACATAAGCAAGAAGAGGAACAAAAGCTAATGCAATTCATCAACGAATAAAGAAATAATGAGAGAACGAGAACAAAACAACATGATTGAAAGACAATAAAAAATTTAAAATAACAAAGCACTACAAAAGAAACTAGATAAACAAAAGGGTAGGAAAACAAAAGTCAAAGACAGTCAACCGCTGAAAAAAGAAAAAGAAAAAAAGCAACAAGAGAACAAGGAAAAGACAAAGCAAAAATTAAAAAGAAGATTTATAAAGACTGAGACAGTTCCCAAAAACATTAAGAAAGAGAAGGTCTAAGTTCTTCACCAAATCCTATCATTTTTTCATACCCTTCTATCTTGACTTTTTAGTTTATTATTTTAATTTATTTTAATTTAGTTCATGACTTTTAAGTTTTAAATTTAGATTTATCTTAGTTTGTTTTTGCTTATGTTTTGCGTCAAACACAATTGTGAAAACATTACTTAATTATATTCCTTTCTTTAAAATTAATTATTTTTTAAATTATATTAAAATCTACAATTTAGAACTAAATTACCAATACAAAAGACGGTTTATCACAACAAACAACCGATCTACAAATAACTTTATTATGTAATATATATATTTTCTATAAAGTAAGAAGTTTCATTGAAATAAAAATTTAAAAACCAAAGAAACAATAATTTTGAAAATGATACAAATAAGTACTCCAACTATCAAATTTTCTTTTGTATTTATTATTTATTTTCGACAGTTAATCTTATCATGTTTTACATTTTTTCTTAGTTCTTTCTGAAAAAACTTAAACTTATGTAGTTATCAACTTTCTTCACATATTATCTTACGACATTTAACAAACAAATGAAATTTCATACTTAAGTTTGAACTCTAATTATCGTAGTGTACAAATAATAAAACAATGAATCAAAGATAATAATATGCATGTTTCCCCATATAAAGTTCATGTTTATACTCACAAATTAAGGGACTAAAGAGTGTTGTTGTCTCGCCATTGCCGATGAGTTTGCGATAGTCAAGAAGATTAACACGATGATCGCCATAATACTGTGCTATGTAAAGCTGGACCGAGAACCAAGAGCAGCATGTAACACAGATGTTGTAGTAGGACTGCATGATTTGGAAAAAGAGGCCGGATGTAGAAACTAAAGGGCATCATGCTAGCTTAAGCAACATGGCAAGGTTAAATATTTTTAAATTGCAAAAGTCTAGGCCACCTTGTGATTTAATTTTTACAATATTGAAGAATGTAAATAATCCATACAAAAAATTATTTTAAATAAAAAACCTAAAAATTAATTTTCTGAATTTATATGAATATCCTGAGTTTAAAATAATTTCGGAAATTATATGAATTTTTAGACTTTTAAAATTAATTTTTTTTAGTTTTATATGAATTTTTAGAATTTTAAAATTAGTTTGAATTTTTTTTTTTTTTTTTTGTATTTTAGATAAGTTCTTTTGGATGTTTAAATTTATTTTCTAAAATTTATATGAATTTCTATAATTTTGAAATTACTTTTAGAAATATTTTTTTAATACTTTTGATTCAAAATAAACGTTTTGGATTTTTAAATTAATTTTTTGAATTTTATAAGAATTTTCATAATTTAAAATTAGTTTCAGAAATAATATTTTAATTTTTGTGTTTTAATTAAATTTTGGATTTTAAATTAATTTTCTAAATTTTGGTATGAATTTCAAAATTTATTTTAGAGATGATTATTTAAATTTTTTAAATTTAAATATTCTTTTTGGATTTTTAAATTATTTTTTTGAATTTCTGAATTTCATCGCCACGTGTTGCCATCTTATTTGCCCAAAAAAAATATGTGCAAATCACATGGCCTGTACGACTGAAAATATAGTCGGAGATTGTAAAAATGGAAAACGATTAGGACTGATTGTAATCGGAAAAAATTATTAGTTGGGATTACAAAAGTAAAAAAGACCCATAGTAAACAAAACATTTCAGGATAAAAGTTCGCAAAACAACAATGGTTATACTGTACTTGTAGGGATCTAATCCTAAGAACCATTGAAAATTGTATGTAGTAAGTTAGATATGGATGTTGACAAGCACACAATCCACACCTCAATCGCAGGAGGATTGAGGTATATTAGCGAAGCCCCATAGTGAATAGGACAATTATAACAAGATTATTAACGCTATATATGTTGCATAATATGGAAATAACTGACATCGAACTCTTAGGGTTCGGTCGCTTAAGATTGGGGAGTGCTGGACCAAATCTGACTGAGAGAGTTAATGAGTGTGCTTTATTGGATTAGGTCCTCTAAATTTACTGAGCCCAATTTTAAGCAAACGGACCCCTAGAATAGTTTATGATTATTGATTACAACTTTATTGATCACTGCTTTGTTTTATTTTCCATTTTCTGCATTATTGATAAGTTAAATGAGGTCATTATATGAAATCATTCAGTTTCTGTAGAATAGATAAAGTTAGGCTACATAACTGTAGTCATTCATAAACTATTCAATAATATTTGTGGTATCGACTTTACTTGCAACTTGCTATTATTTACGCCATATACTTATAATTTAGTTGATAGGAAAAACAAGGAATCATTCACCAATTCATGAAAATTGAAATTGTTACTAGATTTAATTGCAAATTTAATTTATATACGATTGAAAAATTGCAATCGACCAATTGTTACTTGACAATTTTTTTTTTTTTTTTTCGATATTGAAGGATGTACTTTTGTGATGTTAAAAAAAAAAAAAAAAGGAGGTAGAATTAGTTAAACACACCTGATAAGTCGTTAAACACACCTGATAAGTCGTTGGAATCAAGGTACAACTTTTTAAGCGTAGTCAGATTTCCAACTTGCTTTGGTATGCTACCTGTATCATGCAATAAGATAAATAATTAAATTTTGGATTTTCTATATGCAAGCAAAATAGGATAATTTTTAGCAGGGCCGTCCTAGAGATATTTGAACCTGAGTCGAATTTATTATATCATAAGAAATAAAAAAATCAAAGAGTTTTCCAAATGAACTCATAATTTTTTATCTAGTAAAGAAAAACATAAAAAAAATTGAAGCATTTGTAACACTAGATATTTATATTATCATAGGTAAAAAAAGTTAAAGTTAAAAGTCAAAGGAAAGATTCGAAATTGTGTCTCTAAATTGTAAAAAAAAAAAAAAAAATACACTAACCAGTGGATTATATCAATTAATTGTTTAAAAGAACACATCTAAATATACTTACATATTATATATAGGTACCTAAATATTTTTTGGCCCCTAAAATATTAGGCCCCATTTGGATGGAGAGATTTGATTTGCGAAGGGATTTGAAATCCATGAACTTGAAATCCCTTGTGATTTATGGTGGATTTGTGAAATGATTTTGAAATCCAAAATTTTGAAATCCATTATTTGGCAAAAAACTAATATAATATATATATTATGGAAGTGTCACATATCCGATAATTTTCATAATTTTCCGTACTTCCGAACTATTAAAAGCATAAATGGTAAATAAATGGTAAAAAATATTTGAAAAGAGTCATAGTTGAGCATAAATATATCGAAGAATATGTGTTTCTGTCATGTTATAAGAAAACTAATGTACAATTTAAATAGGAAATTTAATAAAAATGCCTTGTAATTATTATAAAATTATAAAATTAACTAATAATTTTATTAATTTTTCAAAATGCCCTTAACTTGTATTTTACAGATAAAAATGCCCCGTGACCAGTTATAACCTGCTAATAGCTAGTCATTTATGAATTGTCCCTCATTTACTAACCTGAAATTAGTTTTTTCTGTGTTTTTTTCTATGCTTAAAAAAATTAAAAAATAATATAAAAATTAATTTGAATTTAAGAATTTTTAAAATAATGTGGTGTGAATATAGTATGCTTTTCTTTTTACTTTTGTCTAATTATTTTCATTTAAATTATAATTAACTTAGAATTATAACAGATAATAATTAGTAATAAATAAATCTTCCCATTTAAATATACCTGATAAGTAATTGTCACCAAGGTACAATGATTTAAGGGAACCGAGATATCCAATTTTCTTTGGTATGGTACCTGTATGATGTAATAAAATAAATAAGATTTCGAATCTTCTACTACATGTGGTGCTACATCTTTTACTACAGTTACATAAATATAATAGAAATGCATTTGTGATGTATTGATGATGTTACTGTGTATATGTGTCACTGTATTGTGTAATTGCAGTAGAAGATGTAGCACCATTTATAGTAGAAGATGTAGTACCATTGTGTGATTACAGATCAGGGAATGGATCACAGTGGCGGCTCTAGACGCCAAATTTTTAGTTTGATTTTATTCTCCTTTTCTCTATTTCACTTTTTAATTATGCGTAGTTAGTTGTCTTTATTAGTTCGAAGGTATATTGAACCCTAACCTGTTTTCTATTTTGAATAATTTATAATTGTTTCTTTATATTTTTCTCGTAATTTATTTGTGTTATTTGGTTAATTCATTTATGATACCTTGATAACTTGATTTGATAGTGCTCGTTAGATTAGATTGTTGGTATATATATCACTAGATATAAGATTACAATTCGTAATTGTTGTGATTTTGTATTCACCAATAGTAACTATTGATTAATTTGTTAGTGGTAACATGAGTCTAGGTCATTCAGATTGAGCTTGTGAATTTGGAATATAGTTTGTCCTATCATCTTAGTAATTAAAGGATTTATTAGTGAGTTTTTTCTAGGTTGTTTGATTAAATATGGTTAATTAAAGAGATTATTTTAGTTAGCTAAAATGAAGAAACGATTCGGGTTGAAAGACCTTGTTGTCAGTCTAGAGACAGAAGATTGCGAGATAGATTGAGAGATGTAGTCAATTATTTAGTAAGAATTAAGAGTAGGAGGATCCTGAACTAAGAACAACTTGTGCATTCTTCTATTAGTTGTTTCTTAATTTTTATATATTATTGGTCTATTGAATTATTAGCTTGATAGTTAATTAGTTGATTTTCTTGTTAACTAATAATAGAAACGTAATTAATCACCCGCTCCATATAGAATCGACATTTACTCGACACTATTACTAGTTAATAGAGGCAGGAATAAGGTTATTAATTTTATGCGCCCGGAAAACTCAATCAACTCCACAATGTATGGAACAATGGTTTGGATAATTTGCAGGAGATGCAAATTGTGGTTCGAATAGGAATGACAACGGGGCGAGTATTGGGGTGAATTTTGCATAACCCCGTAACACCACCACTCCCTCCAAAAAAATCCTAAACTCATAATCCGTTTTGTCCCGCCGGGTTACCCACCCACCCCAAAGTGTAACAAAATTAATTTAAATATTAAATATTTTAACGAAGACCAAGACAGGTTTAGTAAAATTCTTTTTCCGCTTCAAACACGTTAGAACCCTTTGATCGAGTTTTCAACGAATTTGGATCCGGTGCACTTAATGCACTAGATACAATGGGAAACACTCGCACACACAGTGTTGTATTCTATCTCTCTCTTATACATTGTATCTGGTATAGTAACTGCACTGGATCCAAATTCACAAAATTGCCTTATATTTTTTTTTCACAATGAGTCATGTTTTGAGAAAATTAAATGATGTACAAGTTAAATATACCTGATAAGTAATTGGTATCAAGGTATAAATATTCCAGCGAATTAAGATTTCCAACTTGTTCTGGTATGCTACCTGTATCATACAATAAAATAAATAATGAAATTGTCAATTTTCGAAAACATAAGTAAAATAGTTCTAGTCAAATGGATTCTCTATTCTAGTTTTTACTCTTATTCGTGGTCATCGGAAAGAGAGATTTAGCAGGTAACACAAGTAAACTCACAAATATAACTCCTAACTTAATGAAATTCATAACAAGTTTGGAGCAACCCGTCACCTTAAGGAATCCACCAAAAAGAAAACAATAAGCTTGGTTAAACGACCCATCATTATAATTCATAATGTTATGCATTAATTAATGATGCTATCAAACACACATAACGTGTAACTGTTACTTTAACACATAAGATGGAATATGTATATATTTAAATAGAAGAACTTATTCGATGTAGAGTAGCTCGTTCGAGCTGGAGATTATTAGTTCGTACTTGACGTGAAACTAACTATGCAAACAATATTAATTCGAAAAAGAAAAAATAATTTGCATTTGATTATCTACAAGAAGGCATGATACCTGTGAATTCGTTTGCATATAGCGATAAAACAATAAGCTTGGTTAAACTGCCAATATCACTAGGAATGCTGCCATTGAAATGGTTTATGGGTATACGCAAGTCCTCCAGCTCTCTGCACTTGTATATATTTCACACACTACACACATTTCACACAATATACACATACTTCACACACTATACACACCACACACACCACACACACCACACACACCACACATACCACACACACTACACACTTCACACACTACACACACTACACACATTTCACACAATATACACACTTCACACATTACATACATTTTATACACTAATCAATACGTGTATTTAATATTAACTTTTAAATTAGACCCAAATTTATAGTTAAATCATTATATTTTTATTACAAGCTGATAAGCTCTTTTGTCCAAACACTTTGTTAATTTATAAGCTCCTTAAAATTACATCTTATAAGCTCTTGAAACAACTTATAAGATGTTAAAAATAAGCTTAGCCAAACACCCTCTTAGGAAGTATTTTCCTCCTCCTAAAGTTTGAACTCTGGTTGGCCCCCACAAGTCTGCATGCACATAATCCAAACAAGCCACTGAATTTGATTTTCCAGTTTGGAATACCTGTTTCTTGGACTTTCCCATTATACCGTCCTCACACTTATCCTTTAAGCTCAAATTTCCAGTTGTATTGATTAGCTTTTGTTTAACTAATTGAGTCAAACCTGTCTCACTAACATGCCCAAGCTTGGCGTGCCACAATTCAGATTCTGAGACCAAAGAGTGATCAATACTCCCTACTATGACTTTTCCTAGAAGATAGTACAGACTAGCCTTCCTAATGCCCTTCATTACAACCTTAGAGTTCTTTAAGACATACATAAAACCATCTTCTGACTTGAAACTACAACCTTTATCTTCTAATGTACCAAGACTGATTAGATTTCTTTTAAGTTATAGGATGTACCTTACTTCCTTTAGGAGTTTGATTGAACCATCATTCATTTGGATCTTTATGCTTCCAATTCCCTTAATTGTACAGCTTTGATCATTTCCAAGCATCACAGAATCCAGGATCCCTTTCTTGGAATTCATAAAACTATTCCAATCGTGAACACATATGGAATATACACCCAATATCCAGAATCCAATCCTCACCACCCTTGAAATCAGTTATATTTTGGATTTGTGGTTCTTCATCACCTGCAGCTACCATTTCTGCAGAATTAGTAGAAGTTCTTGCCTTGAGTTGTTGTTTTTTCTTGAACTCAAAACAATTGTCTTAAGATGGCCTAGTCTTTTACAATAGAAGCACTTCCTGGACTCTTTCTCATCATTTCCCTTTGATTTCTAGTTTACAGGTTTCTTATCTGAATTTGTGGATTGATTGCTTTCCTATGAACCATTTCCCTGTCTTGATATTCAAGATTTCACCTGCAGCTTCAACTTTATCTTGACTTGATTTCTGGAGTTCCTTGGCTCTTAATTCTTTTTGAACCTAAGCCAGAGACACACTTGAATCCCATCCAAACATCAAAGCATCTTTAAGATGCTCATATGATTTTGACAGTGAGTTAATCAGCAGGATTGCTTTATCTTCATCCTCCATTTTCACTTCAATGGATTCAAGGTCATCGATCATCTTATTAAACTCCTCCAGTTGATCCTCTACATTTTTTTCCTCAACAAACTTGAAAGAAAACAATCTCTGTTTAAGCAATAATCGATTTGTCATAGACTTCTTCAAGTACAGATCATCTAACTTTTTCAGAACTCCTGCTGCATCTATTTCTTTTGAAACCTCTCTCAGCACTTTATCTGTCAAGCACAAGATGATCAGACTATGAGCTTTATCAAGGATTTCTTGCTTCTGAGACGTCTCCATCTTTTCTGGAAAACCATCATTACCTTTTAACGCGGCAGCAAGGCCTTGTTGTACCAGTAATGCCTTAACCTTGAGTTTCCAAAGCCCGTAGTCATTTTTCCCACTGAACTTCTCTGTTTCCAGCCTCGAAAATGACATCTTGAAAGAATTTCTTCGTCCTCGTGGTTAGATTCCCACAGATGGCGCCATTTGTTGCAAGATTCAATTAAGAAACCACAAAATCCTCTCAGACTCACAAACTCAAACACCTTGAGTGCAATCTTGGTTTAAAATGTGTGTGTGAAAAACTGGAATTGAAAAACAAAAAATATACGTGGTTCTGTGTAAAACACCTACATCCACGGGCAAGGAAGAAAAGATTCACTAATTAAGAGAAATTACAGTTTACAAGAGATGAATTGAAGAAGATGACCAAAAGAACTTAACCACTCTTCCTATTCTCTCAATTCTACCTCCTCTTGTGTCTAACCACTCTCTTACTTGTTAATCACGCACAAAAGTGATCTAACAAAGTTTTAATATCCGTTATCCAGCGTGTACAATGAGTGGAAGGAGTAAAAATGGGACCGCTAACAGCACACTTTCCCTCAGCTGAAACTGCATGCATGCTTCTACAACAGAAAATGGATCTTAGAGAACGATTTTTGACAATTGTTTTCTGTTATAACTTTTGTCTTTGACTGCTGATTCCAACATGCTGATCTCCATGCTTTCAACAAGTGATTTCCAAAATCAGTTTTTATCCCACACAAAAGTGCTTTTATTTAGCTACTAAAATCACTTCTAAACTGAGTTTAATGTGATTGACACTGTTTTACTCCAACAACCACGACCGCCGACTCTGCTATGTTGGCCCAGCTTGCCACCACCCCAGCTGGCAACCCCGCTTCTTGAGCCAGTTTGGCTATTAAGAAAAAATATTATTTTTGCATGATTCTACTATAATATTATGTTTGATTATACTATGGGTCCGTTTGCTTAACACTTGGCTCAGTAGATTTAGAGGATCGAATCTCAATAAAGCACACTCATTAACTTTCTCAGTCAGATTTGGCTCAGCACTCCCCCAGTTTTAAGCAAACGGACCCTATGTTTGATGCTACTGTAATATTATTATGTTTGATTTTACTATGTTTAATTCCAGTGTCTGCTTTGATGTCAGTCACAAACGAGGTTTTGTGCAACCAATTATCGAGGTCATATCAGTTCCTGATTCTCAACCGTCAGCGTACTTCAGATTTCATCCAAAAAATGAGGAGATACAAGAGAAGGGGATGTCTCCCCTGGAATGCTTCTCTCCTGACGTCACTCTCCCACAGGAGATACTCATTTCTCACTCCTTCGGAGCCATGAGATCACCTATTACATTTTGATATTACATCTTGTATTTCACTCATTCACTAACCGACACATGTATGGTATGATGTCACAAATTAATATGTGTCACTTAGTGAGTGTAACAGAGGATGAAACAAGTACTGTAACAGAAAATTCGAATTGTCTCCGGAAACCACTCAGAGTCGGGGAGCAGCGGAAATACGAGAAGAGTCTTTGTCTCCCGAATTGGGAACTAATGGTAATGTTCATGGATACTTTTAATTACTTCTTTAAAAGTAAAAGCAATGAAAAACACTCGTTAAGTAATATAAAATGTTACTTTAGATGAACTGCATCATTCCTCATTTGCCAAAATATCTGTAACAGTACTGTTATTGGAAGTAATCGTAATGTTCATGGCTCTCATAGAAAAAATGGTTAATTGCAAAAACATTGATTAATTTTGAGTGAGTTTTCAATTACAATATGAATTATAGAAGGTAAAACAAAATAAAATGAATTATCAACTTTTTTTTTTTTCATTTAAAACATCGACCACATTTTTTTACATCTAATTTTATCGTTACTACCATGTCCACTTGTAATATGTTTATCCTATATTCTTTGAAGATACAATTATCATAATTTCTAATCTCAATTCACGGTGGTAATGACAATATTGTAAAATATGCAACAGATATAGAATAATCCCGTCAAGGTACAAGGATACATATTTTGAAATATGGAAATCACTTAAGACAAAGATGGTCCATACAATATTTCTTTTTAAGGATATAAGTCCTATGTTATGCGTATATATCCTTAATTACTGAGACCCTTAATTGTCTGAAAACCATAAACATCGTAGGTGCATTATGAGGTTAGGTTTAATTAATTTAAAATCTTTCTCAATTAAGAATGTCCCTAAGACCCCAAACACCCATATAACATACCAAATTTAGAAAATTAATATTAAAAGTTACCCTGGAGATATTTTCTTTAACGAATTTGTAATGGTTTGTGACTTGAACACATTCAGAATGATTTGGAATCGCTCGTAGAATCGGATTTGGACTCAAATATCAGGTTTGAACAGAAAATGGAAGAAGCAGTTAAAAATCTGTTAAAACTGTTATAACATATTTTTCGCAACGGTTTCTATTAAAACCATTGTTTTCAGCTTACAGCAGTTTTCAGCAGTTTTTTCTGTTTTGATATTTTGTAACTGTTTTGGGTCAGTTTAAATAGATGTTTTTCCCGGTTTGTAGACACACTTTGAGAGATCATTCTGGAGGAAAATATCACCTATCTAGAGAGAGAAGGAGGTGGATTCTAGAGTGAGAAATACAAGAGGGATTGAGCTTGGTTTAGCTTGTTCTTGTGTTTAGGTTTTCTCAATTTTGTTTGAGTGATTGCTTCTGTATTTGATCATAGTGAAGATGACGTTCTCTTCTGCTCCGTGGATGTAGACTTTACAGTTATGCCTCTAACACCATGACTCACGATTACCTTCAAGGTGTGCTCTCTTTTCCACTGCAGTCGAACCACGTAAATTTGTTGTGCAATTGTTCATGCGTTTTTCCTTTTCATTTCTTGGAGGTTATTTGTTATTTTATGGTGATTCTTTTAATTCCCACAACAAAATTAATTCCCATGAGCTTCACTAGTATGGGGTTGTTTAACGAGCTTATAAGGTTTTTTTTAAAAAGAAATATCTTATAAATGTTAAATAAAAAGATCCTGAATAATGGATAAGATCTAAAAATACGTTTCAGACTAACAAATTTTTATTTATATCTCATTTTATTTTTTTAATAATCTGATAACACTACAAAAAATGTACGAGATAATAAAAAGTTGTCTCAAATACTTCCTCCGTCTTGAATGAACTTGCACTCCTAAGAATGCACACGTATTAAGAATATTGGTTTTTTGCTTTTATATTGAATTTTCAAATGTGGATTGAGGGTGAAAATTGGGGGGGTGAAGATTGTATTATAACTTTCCTTTTTAAGAGGTGTGCAAATTTGATTGGGACGGACGGAAAAGGAAAGTGTACAAGTTCATTCGGGACGGAAGGAGTGATGAATATTTGTAACAACTTATGAGTATTTGTCACAACTTTATTATTAGAGACATCTCGTTACTAATTAGTCTTATCAATAACTCGGACGGAAAGACGACAAAAGTTGTCTCAAATACATCTCAAATATTTTTTGCAGCAACTAATTGTCTCTAAAAGTAGTGTTAATGGTCTCAAGTAATTTGTGGAGAAATTTGTGACGATAAATGATCACAAATAATTTATTATTAGTGACCATATATAATTGGGGTCTCAAAAAATATCATACAAAAGACCCTTTTTCAATGAGTATTGATTTGTTACACACCTACATGAACAACTTTGGGCCAAAAATCACTTTTGGTCCCATAAGTATTTTCTTTTTCGATTTTAGTCACATAAGTACTTGTTTTTTTTAATTTAATCCCGTAAGTGCTAAAATTGTCCAATTTAAGGACGATTTTCGCCAGAACATCAAACCGGTCGGAAATAGTCATGTGCAAGTCACGTGACCCCAAAATTCGGGGCAAACCGGCAGAATCAATGACATATTTATTTTTTGGGTGAGTTGGACTTATTTCCCTTCAACTTTTTAATTGTGAACAAAAATTATGTCCATGTCATCAAATCTTTTGCAACTAGATTAAATATTCATATCATCAATTAGAGGCTCATCAGGTTTCCTCGGATCAGTTCCATTTGCGCAACATTTTTTTTTCCTCCTCAAGCCTATCAATTTCAATCTGCAAAACTTGGTTAATCTTCTCAAGCTTCTGATAACAAGAATCAAATTTTGCTTCTCTTTCCGAAGTACATTTGTTCTTCTAATTAGTCCTCTTAATAACCCTACTACGATCAGAAAGTGGATTGTCAATCCACCTAAAATATTTGGAATAGCCTTCATTCTATAAATATAAGTTGGATTTAGAGGAAGAATCAAGATCAACATCATTCTGCACAAACACCTTCGACAAGAAAAGAGAATACACCAAGTAGTTTTGACATCCATGAAATCGCCGACCTAAATTCTCGTCCTTCTACGATGTATTTATTATTTAATTTTCTTTTGTATTTATTATTTATTTTCACCACTTAATCTTATCATGTTTTACATTTTTTTTTCTTTTTTTAGTCCTTTTTTGTAAAAACTTAAACTTACTTAGTCATCAACTTTCTTCACATGTTATCTTATGAAATTTAATAAACAAATGAAATTTAATATTTAAGTCTGAACTGTAATTATCATAGTGCACAAATAATAAAAAACAACGAATCAAAGATAATAATATGCATATTTTCCCATATAAAGTTCATGATTATGCTCACAAATTAAGGAATTAAAAGAGAAAGTGAAAAGAAGTGAGATATTGAGAGTTTGATTCTATGTTTAAATTAATTTTAGTATTTTAAAATATTAATAATTATAAAAAAAAATGAGCCAACGTGCAATGCACGTGCTCATTGCTAGTTTTTATCATAAATAATCATTCAATCATTATCTACATCACCTTTTATAATTTTCAATACACATTTTTATCATTACCTAACACCCTATATAACCTTTTACAATTTCTAATACACATTTTACAATTTTCAATACACATTTTTATCTCAATACCTATTAATTTGACATCACTTTACACATCTTACCATACTATATCCTTAAATTAAAATACTCTTTTACTATTCAATTGAATGTACCAACCGTAAATGTGCCCAGTAAACGAGACACATTCCACTGCATCTGAATCTAAATATCTCCGACAAATAGAGACAGAAGTTATTTAAAGAAAGATTGTGCATGTGTGGCGGCAAAAAGTATCGACGTACTACCGACTTTTAATATTCGAAATAAAGAAGGTGGGGCACAGCAAGTAGCTATTAACTAACCACTCAAAATAAATCAGGGGGCTTTTCCCATTCCGTTGGTAGTAAAAACCAAACCAGGCAGCTACCACCCCCAGTTTGTTTAAGTACTCTATATAACTCCCCTCATTATCCAATCCACCATCAACATAAACAAACATTACTAGATCAACAAACTCACTCTTCTTCATCTTCTTCTAAATAATTCTACTCCACAGATCTTCCATATCAAGAAATCAAGATGAGTTCGACAAGCAAAGCTTGGTTAGTAGCAGCAAGCATCGGAGCAGTAGAGGCACTCAAAGATCAGGGTTTTGCCAGATGGAATTACGCGTTCAGAGTTATTCAACAGCACACCAGAAACAATATCAGATCCTACACTACGCAGGCCAACAAACTGTCATCTGCAGTATCAGCTTCCAACATCAAACAAGACAAGTTAAAGCAGTCTGAGGAGTCACTCAGAAAAGTTATGTATTTGAGCTGTTGGGGTCCCAATTGAGATATTACTCTATACATATGTACACTTGTATTATTCAATACCGATTATTGAAGCTAGTTTCTTCTTCAACTTCTCCTGTTGCTTTATTTTTTTTTTAAATTTCTTAGTTTGCTGAATGTTGATAATGTCCTCAGGTTTAACAAGTTCTATTGGCCGTAGTTAATGCACTTAAACTCAAAATTCAGATAAAAATTGTAGCATAAAGGGAACATTTCTACCCTACCTAGTACCCAAGTGGGAATATCCACCATTCATTCCTGTACTTATTTTTTTTAAAAACAGATACACCCTTAATATTTAATTCATTTTTATGATGTGTGGTGAATGATGTATTTGGGTAGTATTCAAGTGGGTAAGGTAGTGATAGGGATTGTTTAAACACAATCCTCAACGTGAATATGAAAAATACTCGGAGGAATTTACATATCAAAGAGCTCAAATTTTGTCATAGGATCGGAACGGACTTCCTATTCACGAACATTCTCGTATCTGCAAAACAAAGTCGGGGTCGCCCCAACAAAAATTCTCCGGCGCTCAAATTAGAATCTCACTCAGAGAGTAAGGAAAAACAATGAAATTGTAACAATTTTTAGAGCATGTAACATTTTTGCAATTGAATAGGGGACTATTTATACTCACTATTCCCTAGGACAAAGGGTAAAGTAGTTATTTTCGATTGTCCAATTTGGCTCCCGCCATGTGTACCTCTGTACCCGACGGCGGTGTAAGAAGGTATTGTTCATTTTATCAGTAAAGGGGTAGTTGTTTGTATTGTTAGTCGGAGGACCAATGAGCACCTAACTTGACACTCAGGTTACAACGAGTATATTGGACTCAGAGCCGAGCTCATGCTCAAGGTCTTTGCAAATTCGGAGTTGAGACGGAACTTCCTGTTAATCGGGTCTAGCGTCATTTAGAGTTAACTTGGTTCCACGAGTGTAAGTCCACATTCAAAGCTGAACTTGGAGCTCCTCAGCCCAAGCGTTCTTCAGAGCTGAGATGAGCCTCTAGTGCTCAATTGGAGCTTGTTCAGAGCTGAGCGAGCTTCCCTCATCCTACCCTGCTCCAAAGCTGAGTTGATGTGCCAGTCTCCAGCCAGTGGTTATTCGGCGCTTGATACTCAGAGTTGGATCCATGTTTTCCCTATCAACTTCTTCCCTTACTCTGAATAGGTTCGAGGAACCATTTGAAATAGTAGCTTCTCCTGCTTTGCTTCTATCCCCGTCGCAGTGTCCCCCTTGCCTTTGCAAGGACTCCTCTTGCCATCATCATTCTTCCTCTAATTTTTCAAATTTTGAACTGTGTTGATCAGAACCGCCCACGTGTCCTGACTTTAGCGTTTCTTTCACTTTGATTCGTACACGTTTCGTGCTCTGGATGGTTGAATTTTTTCCAAGCGGGTGGTAACTTCTCGATTATGGCAACCACTTGAAATGTTTCGCTCAACACCATTCCTTTTGAATGAATTTCATGCAAGATGACTTGAAGCTCTGGCACTTAGCTTATGATAATTTTTGCATTGACCATCTTGTAGTCAAGGAACCGACCAACAATGAACTTTTTGGCCCTGACATCCTCCGTCTTGTATATCTTATCAAGGGAGTTCCAAAGTTCTTTAGCCGATTTTATAGAGCTATACACATTGTATAGCGAATCGGCTTAGTCATTCATGACGTAATTTCGACACAAGAAGTCAGAATACCTCCAAGCATCAAGCTCGTTGACAGCTTGTACATCAGCATCCTCACCCAACTTGGGTGGATCTTCAGTCAAGAACCTCGCAAGGTTCAAAGCGATGAGGTAAAAAAGCATCTTTTGCATCCACCTCTTGAAGTTCAAACCACTGAACTTCTTCGTATTATCTGCATGATTAATCGGAACATTCACTGTAGGAGACATGTGGACAGGAGGGACAGTAGGAGGGGTGACGGTTGAAGGAGGCAGATTGTTGGCAGTAAGGGAAGGTAGTGTTAGTACCATCATAGAGAGTGTTGTTCGAAGCCATTATAACAATTTAGTTTTAAGCTTGTAACACAATAATGAGGTTTATGGCAATAAAATATGATGAAACGAGGCCTATGTTTAACATAGTATCCTTAAAACTAATTCGTCCTCTTTTCCTTGGTGCTAAGAGAACAATGGGGTGTTAGTTTCCCAGGATACAAGGGGTTTTAGCAGAAAGTGTAGCACATAATTTCAGCTCAATAACAAACTAAAAGAATTGTCTGAACTGTATCACCAAGTAAAAGAGGGCCCAGGCAGTATATGGTAAACTGGAAGAGAGGATTAGCAATGTGTCAAATCAATTGGAAGAGCCACTATTCATAGGCTGAAAAAAGGTTGTTGGAGCTCCCATGACTTCTGAAGTTAATCAACAATAATTCAGAAGTTAAACAAAAACATGGAGAAGACTAACAACCATGAAGCTGAAAAGCCATGCAAAATTGGAAAACTAAAATAGCAAAAAAAATGGCTTGTGGAGCCGCCTCTCGGGCAGGACCGACATTCGTTTACGCAGGTCGAGCTCGTACCAAAGTCCCTTGATCCGGGGCTCGAATCGGCCCTTGATTTGAACCCCCCTCCCCCCATGTGTGCGCAAGAGAGAGCCTCTATGCTTCATTTTCATATACTCCTTAGAAGGAGAATTTATATATACTAGCCAATTTTGTACCATTTTTCCAATGTGTACTTCAATAGCTTTATTTTGAGCTTCAATTTTTTATTCACTCATAAGCCGTTTTGCAAAAATAATATATCGTCTCGAACCACTCAGGAGGAGTGTACGACACCACCTTAACATTTGGTATTTTATTACCGGGTCTCACTTTAAATTTGACCTAAACTGGACTGCCCGAAAGAAATTTTTTTCCAACAGAATCCAATTTGCTGCTTCATTCTAATGAAGTGGGTTGTTGCTTGAGACATTTAGTTTCCTTTCTTGTTTCTTCAAAATCGACAGAAATTAGGGTTGTTGCGGACAATTGTTATTTGCCCCTCTTTCTCAAAATTATTGATGATAATGATGTGGGCAATTATTGAAAAAACGATTTAAGTTTTCCACGTGAGAAACCCGGCTCCGGCATTAGCTAAACCCCCCACCCCACCCCATTATAGCGGGGCGTGATAATTTTCAGCGAAAATTAAAATTTTGGAACTGAAATTGGACAATACGAGGAGTTATGAGACGGAATTGAATAGACAAAAGTTATGGGATATAAAACAAATGAGACCAGTGTTATGCGACGTATAATGATCTTACCCCTGCACCGTAATCTTCGTCGATCATCGATTAAAAGGACCCATAAGTTGATATTTTTTAGTCTGTCTTGATTTTATGTCTTGTTTGGATAGGGTTTGATGCTTGTGTTGATCTTATGGGTCTGGTTTCTTTTGTTTTTGTCGATCTAGTGTCATAGTCTCTCTATTGATCTTTATGACTTCTCCAACTACCGTGCAAGCAGTCATATTTTTTAGAGGTGCTTTAATTTTTTGGAGCGTTGCTTTGTGCATTTCTGGATCATGTGACTTCTTTGATTGTCGTGAAAGCAGTGAGTCGGATGCTTTGATCCGATTGAAAACATTCAAGATACTTGCCGTAGTCCTTATTAATTTTCTTGAGTTTAAGTTATTAATTTTTCTTGTCCTCTACTTGAGTTTTGCATTTATATCCCTAATTATATTAATACAAATATATTTCATTATAAAAAAAATGTAAAATTGATAAAAGAAAATGAGAAATTCGGACATCACCACGAAACTGGACTAATTTTTTATTGAATGGGGAGTAGTATGGATAAAATATTATAGGAGGTATATGTGTATAGCAACATCCTGGCACGTGGGTTTGTTCGTGCACCTGATTTCTGAGTGTCCAAATACAGCTGCATATATATACATAAAACTGGGGGCTAATTTTTGTTTCCGTTGGAGATGAAACTGAAACCACCATCCACTTTCTTGTTTCTTCACATCCTCAGCTCCTCTATATATTAAAACTCTCCCTCCCCTCATTATCCATCAACACCACATCCACATTCAACAAATCCATTTCATAGTTTAATTTGCAGCCAATTAAAAAAAAGAAAGAAAATGAGTTCGACAAGCAAAGCTTGGTTAGTAGCAGCGAGCATTGGAGCAGTGGAGGCACTCAAAGATCAGGGCTTCGCAAGATGGAATTACGGTTTTAGGCTTCTCCAACAGCACACTAAAAACAATATCAGATCCTACGCTGCTCAGGCCAACAAACTGTCTTCTGCCGCAGTTGTTTCCGGCACGAAGAAGATGACGACGTCGCAGGAAAAGAAGTTGAAGCAATCTGAGGAATCTCTTAGAAAAGTCATGTACTTGAGTTGTTGGGGTCCCAATTAATTGATGGCCTCTGTTTCCTATAATGTCTGTACATACCATCTTATATAAGATTGAGACTTTGAGGCTATTTTTTGCTCCAATATGCGTTTCTAGCTCCTATTAGAAAGTGGATGAATTCATTATATTTACCTTGAAGTTGGATCAAAATTAACGAACTTGAGGTTCTGGAATTGTAATTTGATGAAGGAACAAGGAAAGCGCATCATATTTTGGATGAATTCTAAAGTAATCTAGTTCGGAACTCAATTCAATATTTAGAGGGGCCGGTGCTTGGTCGGATGGGTCGTTTATGTAACGAAGCTTAGGATTATCGATGTGCTCAAGTATGAGTGATCTGTTCAAGTTATTGACCAAGGACTCATCCATGTTGATTAAGTGCTCAAGTATGAGTGATGTATTATTAGAAATATAAGTGTTCTTTTTGTGTTTTTAAATAAATAAGTGAAAGTCGTCTGGTGCACAGAGCAGCAGAGGCGACTTTCATCTGACAGTACCAGTGTAGTCTCTTGCACAGACGAATTTTTCAATCATTTTTTTTAGGGTTAATTTCAAAATGCAACCTGTACTATGCGCGATTTTATATTTTGCAGCCTAAACTAAATATTTTTTCCGATCACAACCTGTATTGTACGTTTTTTTTCACTTTGCAACCTCCGGCTATATATTCCGGCATGTATAAGCCATGTGCCCAGCACATGCCAAAAGAGCCAATAAGATTGTGACACGTGTCAATCTTATTTAAAAATTTAAAAATAACTTATTAAAAATATAAAATGATTAAAATGCCTACATAAATTTTATATAAAAATTTCAGAAACATTAAAAAATCAGAAAATAAAAATAAATTTAAAAAAAAAGAATTTTAATTTTTTTAAAATTCATTTCGAATTTAGAATACAAAAAATTTATATCTAAAATTATTTTAAAAATCCTAAATTATATAAAATTAAAAAAATTAAAAAAAATCTTGAAAATTATTTTTAAAATTCTAAAATACATTTGAAATCCAGAATATATAGAAGAAATATATTTTAAGGGAATTAAAAAAAAAAAGGAAATTGAATTTATATTTTAAAAATAAAAATAAAATTACAGAAAAATAGAAGATAATTTGAAAATATTATATAAAAAAGTTTCAGAAAACTAGAAAAAAGAAGAAATTTTTGATATTTTTATTTTTAAAATATAAATTCAATTTCCTTTTTTTATAATTTCCTGAAAATATATTTCTTCTATATATTCTGGATTTCAAATGCATTTTAGAATTTTAAAAATAATTTTCGGATTTTTTTAATTTTATATGAATTTTAGGATTTTTAAAATAATTTTAGATATAAATTTTTAATATTCTAAATTCTAAATGAATTTTAAAAAAATTAAAATTCTTTTTTTTTTTTTAAATTTATTTTTATTTTCTGATTTTTTAATGTTTCTGAAATTTTTATATAAAATTTATTTAGGCATTTTAATCATTTTTTATATTTTTAATAAGTTATTTTTAAATTTTTAAATAAGATTGACACGTGTCACAATCTTATTGGCTCTTTTGGCATGTGCTGGGCACATGGCTTATACATGCCGGAATATATAGACGGAGGTTGCAAAGTGAAAAAAAACGTACAATACAGGTTGTGATCGGAAAAAATATTTAGTTTAGGTTGCAAAGTATAAAATCGCGCATAGTACAGGTTGCATTTTGAAGTTAACCCTTTTTTTTAAAGACACCTCTGCTACACAGGAGTCTTTCACTTTACATATATATATATATATATATATATATATATATATATATATTTCTTTTTTTTTTTCTCAAATCAAAATTCGTATATAGTTTTGATTTTCTAAGCATTTTTTTTTTAAAATTAGAGTTGCACATGCTATTTTATACTCCCTCCATCCCATTTAATTTTGCGCGGTTGACCCAACTCGAATGTTAAAAAAAAATAGATTTTGGAGTATCTTTAACTTTTTTAAAGGTGGAGATTGAGGGTGGAGATTTTTAGGGTGGTGATTGTGAGAGAAAAATTATTTTTTAGGGCGTGCAAAGTTAAGTGGGACAGATCAAAAAGGAAATTGTGCAAATTTAAGTGGGACGGGAGGAGTAATCTTTTTTTGTTTATTTAATAAAATAGCATGTGCAACTCTAATTAAAAAAAAAAATCTTAGAAAATCAAAACTATATACGAATTTCGATTTGAAAAAATAAAAAATGTATGAAGTGAAAGTCGCCTGTGCGAGAGGCGACACTGTTACTATCAGTAGTCGCCTCTGTGCCACGCGACTTCACTTATTTTTTTAAAAACACAAAAAGAACACTTATATTTTTAATACATACGTGAACAGTACAATACATTGTTAAAGGGCTGGAATTAAAATATGCGGGTGACACGGAACATATTTGTTGCTGATTGTAATTAGGCAAAAGAATTGAGGGTGAAATTGGAATATTCAATTGACATGCGACATATTTCTTGCTGATTCTCACTAAAATTAGGCTGAATTAATGGGACAGATTATTATGATATGTGATTAAGGTTGAATTTGGAAAACTATGTCAAACTTTTCCTTATATAACGTTTTTATAATAAACTGTTGATTTTATGGGAAGATTGGATCAAAATTTTCTTCTTATAACAATGCATAACATATTTGCCAAATCTAAATTGTCACTAGTTAGAGAACTGGTTTTATGGATAGAGTTGTCAATATATTGATTGAGAAAAAAAGAAAAAAAAAAAAAAACGAAGATCTTATTAAATTTTGGCAAATATCCCGGTCAACACTTGTTTCGGACACATGTTCAAATTATTTTCGGACTATAATTTAGAAAAACATGTTTGCCAATAGTACCAAGAAATTTAGGAAAATGACAAGGATATTATTTTAGGACGTTTTTGTTACTATATTAAGTAAGATAACATCCATTAATATTATCGTGGTCTATTTTAATAATGTAGATTACAGTTTTCATTATTTAATATTATATCGTTATGCAGTTATTGTAGATGGTGATTCGTGAGTTCTTAGTGTTGTAAAATTTTCAAAAATTAATATATATTTTTTTTATTTAAAGTACTATAGTATTAATTATTTGTAAACTTATTTCTTGCTGTATTTATGGGTTCTTGTTTAAATTAACGTTATGCTTCAGAGGCAATAATGTATTTCATAATCTTGTAAATCCTTAATGAGTGAAAATATAAAAATCAAGCAAGTTTTATAAATTCTGTGTTTAAGTTTATAGTTGAAATTCGTGAGTCATGGGTCGACAGTAGTCCAACTGATCTGAGGACTAATAAGATCAATGTTAGGTTTATAATGTTATCGACAAGTAAAATAAGCAGATTAAAGAAGGCCAAATCTATATCTATATAATAACAAAATTCACCCAAAATAATAACTTAAAAATTTTCCCGCCCAAATTTTCCTTGCCATTTTTGGAAAATATTATTTTTGGTATAAAACATTTTCTTTGGAGATAAATCTATATATATATTCTAAAATATATTTATGCACAATTAATATCTCAAATCAATAGTAAGAGGATATTTGCAATTGTTTTTTCGAAGTGCTTTTTAGGTTATAACTTGGAAATGTTGTTTTGGAGTGTTTGGGAAAACTGTTTCAACTTTAATAAAACTGATTCTAGGCCAAAAGTTAAAAGTAAAAAAAAAAATAAAAAATTCCAACATTTTGTATTTTGGTAAATAAATAGAAGTTTTTTTCTCTCAAATAAGCTAAAAACTTCTTAAACACCAAACACTTCACCTTTTTTATTTGAGCAAAATCACTTTTATTCTCAAACACTATCTACTTTTGATTGTAAGTAATTTTACCACAATCTCTATTTTAATCACTTCTTCAAAAGTTAAGCAAATGAAAACACTCCCTAAGTCTCCCACAATCAGCTTAATTTGTCCAAGTCTATAAAAGGAGACACTCACACAACCTTCCCAAAAAGATCCGAACCCTTCCGCACAATCAATTTATTTTTTCATTGAAATCAACATTAGTTAAGATGTTAATTTAGCCAAATTTTGTGTCTACTTCCAAATTTTGCTCTTCTTTAAATAATTTTATTTGGTATGAAGACTAAGAGATCCAAAGCAACTCAAGGAGAAGGGATGCGACATCACCATCCACCAGAGTAACAGAGAGAGACCAACATTGTGAAATTGTGAGAGAGAGTCTGGCCAAAATTGTGTGAGAGAAATCAACAGAATTATCTAGAATCTAAAATAGGGGGAGGGAGCCAAAATGTGAGGAAGAGAGTGGGATGAGAGTAACTTTGTTGGCAAAAATATTTTTTTTTTTTTCTAAAATCCTATGTATTGTGTTTGTTGTACCCATTCTTCTTCTATTTAATTTTATGTTCACTTAATGTGTCTTTTAATTTGTGTAGTATCAATTATGCATATAAAAATTATGTTCAAATATATTCATACCTAGAATGGAAAAACAAATAAATAAAGCAAAAAATTAAAACCAAAAAATAGATTTAGTACAATTTTATCAAATAAACCCCTAATGATCTTTTTTATATTTAATGTAATTTGAATTTTGTTTCATTTTTTTTATTAATTCTTTTTCTTAGTAATTTTTTTAATCATATAAAAATATAAAAATTGAATTATTTAGTAAATGTTTTATTTTTTTCAACATTTTATTTTTTTCAAAAAAATATTCTATTTTTTTGAAATAAAAAATATATATTTTCATTTCTAATGTGATTTTCTTGTATAATAAATTAAATTAGTCATCTATTATTGATCTATAGTTTGACAGCATATTGTATAAATAAATTAAAGACAAATCATTTTTTGTTGGTTGATTATGTGGGTAAACTATTAGTGTGTTGTGCCACAAATGAAAATTAATAAAATTAGAATGTAGCGTTATTGGTACTCATTAAAAGCTTTTGAATTTTTTTTGAACACTATATTCGAAAAAATAAAAAAATATAGATACTTTGGATAAATATAAATGTTTACTATAAAATTATAAATATACATATATACACTCATCTTTTGTACAAGATGATCAACATTACCACCTCCATACAAGGATGATAGAGATATTCATAAATTAAGAAAAATAAATATGAATATTCTATACCTTACTCAAATCTATATATTTTTAATGTTTTAATACTTTTCATTGACTACTCTTTCATTAAGATATATATATTTTCATCTTTTATTATATATTAATTGATTGTGATATTTTATTATATTAAAATTATATAAACATATAAATTCTTATTATTTATTCATTTACATTTACAAACGGGAATACTACTAGTTAATCTAAAAAGGGCAAGAATTACTGATTAGGTCGGCCCAATAAATATCCTTATCAAACAGACTCCAAACACTAATTAATTGGTGCACGTGCTACCTTTTTCACCACATACGGCATATCTATTGTCATTTGTTTCATTTATATGTTTTATTTTAATTGTATTTTATATATTGAGAACATGTAAATAATATTAAAGATAATGTAATTGAATATGCAGTTTGCAATGTAACAAAGAATTGGAATTTATGTTATTGTTGAATGATACACTTATCATAATGCAATAACACGTGTGAATAAATGATTCCAAGTACTCCGCGCATGCATATAGCGACGCTGGAATTTGTTTGTTTTGGTTTCCTCCAAAGACGGCTGCACATAGCATTGTTACTCCTAGTTTACCACTCTTAAAACAGGGGTCCCCAAACCACCCTCATTTTCTTTAACCTTATCTTCTTCCCCCTATATATCTCATTTCCCACCATTACCAATTACACCGCAATCAATTCCAGATTTCTTCATCAAATTCTCAAAATCATCACATCTTCATTCAATTAAAAAGAAAAAAATGAGTTCATCAGCGAGAAAAGCTTGGGTGGTAGCAGCAAGCATTGGAGCAGTAGAGGCACTCAAAGATCAGGGCTTCGCCAGGTGGAATTACGGATTTAGGCTTCTCCAACAGCACGCCAACACTAATCTCAGATCCTACGGTGCTCAGGCCAACAAACTCTCTTCGGCTGCAGCTGTTAATAAGAAGACGATGACGTCACAGGAAGTTAAGTTGAAGCAGTCGGAGGAGTCGCTGAGAAAAGTTATGTATTTGAGCTGTTGGGGTCCCAATTGAAATTTTAATCATCACCTCTTTTAGCGTTTAGTTTGTATATACAATCTTGTTATCAGATTCAAATTTTGAAGTTAATATCCTTTCTATTTATTTTTCCCTTGATTACCAGACATAAAAATGTAGTATACGATAGCATTACGAAATAAGACTCGAGTCTATGGCTTAACAAAAATACATGGCATTAAGTTTCAATAGAGAGAAGAAAAAACACACACACAAACATAACGGCTATACATAAAGGTAGCAAATTCAGTAGATCCAATGGACTCTTCCAATCTGTTTGATATTTTAGAAGGACCATTCAATGAAAATATAAAAAACTAAGGGATCATGATCAACCCAAAAATCACATTATATTTTAAGAAATAGATTGGATTGAAGAAATAGATCGGATTATTGCTCACTATTTTTAGCCCGATAAATTTCATATATAGTGTTGGCTCGACTGAGCTGAACTGAACTATATTGGACCTCGAATTACCACCCTACCGTGGGCTCCGGAGAACAATTGGCTTTTTTTTTTTTTTTTTAATCTGATTAATTACAGTCGTGTACAATATTATATTTACCCAAGAAATTTTTCATATTCTTATTTTATTTTATTTCTTCAGTTGATGTCTTATGTCAACAATAAAATGGTGATATTTTCTATAAAAAAAATAAAGATGGTGATGATTAAGTTTGAGGCGATAAAATATTCAAGGGGAACGTGCGAATTATCACCTAGGTTCCTAACAAATTGTTTGGGATAGATTGGTTTTTCTTTACCTCTATTGTGTCAAAATAAAATCATGTGGATATATGCAAAATTTATGTTTAGGCGACTCAGTTATCCGTGAATATTTGTAAAGTTCTTTTAGTTATTATAATAATTGTAGAGGTTCTTTAATTATTGAATACTACCTTTGATTTCTTTAGATGTTCTTTTAGCTTTTGCAATTTGTTTATAATAAGATGCTCATTTAGCTTTTTTTTTTTTCACAATTTTTTCAATCCTATCTCTTTGACTATTCCTAAAATTCTCTTATTATAACACTTACCATATAATTAGATAACAATAGTAAGGAAATGTGGAAAAAATTAAGAGATTTAAAGGGAGAGAGAAATTTAAAGAGGGGTTTATTTGTCCATTCTCTATATTCCTTAATTTTCTTATCCAAGTTTAAAAGAAATTCTAAAAAAAATGGAGGTAGTTTGAATTAGTATAGATCCCTCCGTTAGTATAGACCCCTCAGTTATTAGTTCAAGTAAAAATGTACCTAAGTTCAAATAAATCAAATAAAATTGCAAATTAATAGTTTTGTAAAATTGGTTCTTTGTTGAATTGATAAAAAATAAGAAAAGGTAGATTTTGTAATTAAAAAAATAAAACCCTCAATAAGAGCCAGAGTAACATGCATGTAAGAATATGGACTAAACGGGTCAGGTAGGCTTCACCCATAATACTCATTAATTCAGGCATGAATAATACCCGTAGCCGTGGCCCGTAGGGTAATTGGAGCGTCTGTTAATAATCAGATAATCATATTAATATATAAAAAATAAATAAACAATATAGAATGTATATAAATATCATATAATGTGATACAATAAATAAAGTATTAAATAAGAAAGGACACATGTACTGTCACCCCCAATAACTCTAAATATTGACTGATACTTTTAAAACGTAAAAGTAAGATGTTATGTCAATTAAGGGTAAAAATTCATTTTTATTTCTGTATATTAAGTCTTGTCTAGTAAAAATTTTGTATGTAAGAAAATTTCAATTTTAATCCTGTATGTCTCAAAAGTTGTCCAATTTAAGGACACTAGCCATCACTAACGGTCAATTTAGAAGCAATTAATCATGTGCGATGCACGTGACTAATAAATTTGAGAAAGATGGAAAAAGAAAGAAAAATAAAAGAAAAAATGAAATGAAATGCACCTCGTACGGAAATTAAGGTTTAACTTTTTTTTTTTTTTAGCGAACTACTAAAGTAATTTAATGATTTGACATGTTATTTGAACAATACTTCACATAAGCATTAGCACTCGAAAGCCCTAAAATTATTACTCTAATTCCGGTAAATTGGACTTCGGTGATGGTCAGTGTCCTTAAATTAGACAACTTTATAAACAAACAGGACTAAAATTGAAATTTTCTAATATACAGGACTTTTATTAGATAAGGTCTAATATAGAGGACTAAACAGGAAATTTTTCTGTCAATTAAGTCGAACACCTTAAAATATATTCGACCAAATTGCCGAATAATTTTGCGACTTCTATTTTGAGAAAATTAATAGTCTCACCCAAATAAAAAGTTGAAAGATATTGCCTCCGTCCCGACGTAATTGGTCTACCTTCCGTTTTTGTTTGTCTCAATTTAATTGACCTAGTCCATAAATGGTAAATTTCTCTCACAATCTCCACCCTCAAAATCTCTACTCCTAAGGGGGTGTTTGCGATTACTTTTACTTTTGAAAAAGTGATTAAAATTAGAGATTTTATAAAAATCACTTCTGTAAAAAGTAGGTAGAGTTTGCGAAAAAAGTTATTTCTAATAAAAGCAGAAGTTGGAGTGTTTGCTATAGAATCACTATGTCTTTTAAAAAATATCATATTATTTACAGAATTGCCATTGAGTGGAGAAAATCATTAAATTTCTGCTTTTAACTTTTACATTGCAAGTACTTCTAGAGTAGCATTTGGTTTTGCAAATACTACAAAATAATTTTTCTCGAAAATCACTTAGAAAAAACAAATGCAAACACCCCCTTAATTTTCATCTTTGAAAAAGTCAAAGATTTCATAATATCTATTTTTCTTAGTTTTCGGTTCAATCAAGGTAGTCCAATTATGTGGGACGGAGGGGGTAATTTATTTTTGAGATAATTAAATTGTCATAAGTTTTCCAGGCGGTTTTGAATTACATGCTGATGCCGGTATCCAGGAGTAAACTAGTGAGTGCTCCCAAAACTGTGGCGTCAAAAACACGGAAAATCAATACTGCGGCCGTTAGTAATACTAATACTAATACTAATAATTAATTAATACCTAAACTCTAGGTGGATTTCTGAATAAACCATCAACTACACACAGAAAATGGGAACTAAAACAGCTGCTCTTTATTAATTACAAAAGCCCTTTTCAAAACACAGCTCCTGGTTTTATTTAAATCCCCTGATTTCCTTCCCCTTCCTATATATAAACCATACTCACCATTTCTAGAAACAATTCAACTTCCATCCATCTCTTAGCAACTTGCATATCAAGCCAAAATTTGTTTATAAACGCACACACATACATAGAAGAGAGAGTAGATCTACAGAGAAGAAATGGCGATTGGAGCGACTAGATCTGGTTGGGTGGTGGCGGCGAGCATTGGAGCAGTGGAGGCATTGAAAGATCAATTAGGGGTTTGCAGATGGAACTATCCTCTGAGGTCGATACAGCAGCGCGCTAAAGCCAATCTTCAGTCATACTTACGCGCACACAGTGTTCAGGCGTCTAATTCGTCGAAGACGATGGTGATGAGAGAGACAGTTGATCGGAGAGAAATGGGGTTGAAGAAAGTGATGGAGTTAAGTTGTTGGGGTCCTAGTACCGTTAGATTCTGATGCGATTATTGGTTGCTTCGGCTTGCAATTTTGTGGAGAAACACATTACCAAAATATTAGAAGCATACATTATAGATTATTCTAATTGCTTTCATGGATTAACTAGTTTAGAGCACCCCTCCCCCTACCCTCTGTAACTAGTAACTACTAAAGGGAGTGAAATGCTCAAATATCGGACTTGAAATCAATATAATCAAATATTAATTACTTTACGTGTTTTTATTTTAGGTTGATCTCAGTAAATTTTGAGGATTGGATTTCAATAAACCATAATTATTAACTCTCTCAGTTAAGTTTGGCTCAACCTTCTCCAACCTTAAGCAAACACACCCTTCAACTTTTCAACTTTGGTTGATCTTTGTTAATGACTACGAATTTTAGAAAAATAGCAAAAAATAAATCACTAAACTTTCAATTTTTTAACTAAACATTGATCAGATTATATTTAATTGGGCTCTCTCCACCATCATTATTGTAATTATTTGTTTTTAATTTAATTGTGCTATGGCTATTTACAGCCTAGTCCAAATATAGCCTTAAAGTCACTAATGTATTGGATTCTTTTTACTTGATTGCTTCCGCCATAAAATGAATGTAGAAGATCTTGGTAGTTTTTCTTAAGAAATAAAATTATTTATCAATTTTCCTTATTATCTTATGAACGATTCTTGTGAAAGTTTATATATTTCGTAGCGGTGCTTTGTCCTTGCTCACATGCACTCAGAGAAATTTTACAAAGAGTTACTCATCCTAAAATTATTTCATACCAAGTACGTTTATCCTTAATATTTCTCACAATGAGCACCATGAAAAAAAGATATACCTTGTTGATATAAATAACACTAATCAATTATTTAAGCTTGCATCAATTATCTAATATCATCCTTGCAGAGTCTTGGAATACCTCTCAAAACTCGATTGTAATGTCAACATATCTGCACATTCTAAAGATATGACGCACTATTTCTAACCCCTAGTATGACCGCAAGTGAACGATGCTAGTACAGATAGAAGTGAACAATGTCGATCTCAAAGAGACAATGTTCCTATGTTAATTTAATACCCTAATTGGAATAATCAAACCCTATTTAGACTCTAAATTAAGGTGATTGCTGGTGTTGACTAGAAGTACAAAAAAAGCAGTAAATAAAATATATGGAACGCTCAAAGAAGCAAACAATTAATTACGAAGGAATAAATCAGTCGAAAGACGTATTCTAGGGTTCGATTTCAGTTATGATTTATTAGATATGATTATCCTATTATTCTAGACCTTCAAACCGAATTTGAGTGTTTATTAGGCAATCATTACTCTAGTTAGTCCTCCTCTCGGAAAACGCTAACGTGTCGATCACGTATGAATAATTACCTTCTCGGGCTAACTATCTCATACGGAACTCCAAAGGGATCCTAAGACCCATGCCTAAGCAGATATTTCACTCATCTCGAACGATTATTGATACATCTGGATTCCAACCTCGTTTCTTCTCAAAACATGATGTGGCCGGGTTGGATAAAATCATCCGGTCGGATTGAACCTTCTGTCCAATTCTTCCGATTCTTCACCGTTTTTTCCCTTTACTACAAATATGAGTAACCATGTTATCCATCTCAAGATAGTCAATACAAGCATATAAATGTATGCATACTCTCATTCTCGTTCGTCCTAGGCGTCACATGCACACCAGCTTCCATCTAGTTCATTCCCGAAACACATCGTATTGTGCGAGATCATGTTTTGATACCATTTGTAATGTCCTACTCTTTTTTACAACTATATTTTACTAAAGAGACACTATGCAACATATAAACTTTCATAAAGACAATATTTATGACAAAACATTTAAAAGATAATCAAGAAATTCTCGACAAATAATTTTCTTTCTTAAGAAAAATTACCAAGATCTTCAACATTATTTTATAGCGGAAGCAACCAAGTAAAAATAATCTAAAATAAAAGTGATGAATAATAAGTTACGACTAGTGAAGATAATTTACCTAAAGTACTACAATGGTTCTACCCCTGGTATATCTAAGTTTATCAAATAAATGATGGTTGTTGTGATTTCTCTAACTACTCTAATTTGATCCTATATTAAACAGTTGGCCAATTATAGAAGCAAATAAAATATTATAAATCACATTCAAATTTTTAAAAGGTTGTTTTAAGATTGTTGATTTTTGAATCAATTATAAGTTCAACAAAGATAGTTAACCTAAATTCATGCTATTTTATTATTATGAAGCTTCGTTTATGTGTATCTCGATCCTTCTCCTAGAGTGATTGAGGTGTAGATTATATACAACAGATCAACCTCTCGGTTAAGCTCATAAATACAACTTCTAATGGTGCCTAAGAAGTACCCCCATAATCATCCTCAACCCACTGTATGTTGAATGATTATGTTGTGTGTTGTTTAGTTATCCATATCACCACACGACTTTATGTTTGCAAGATATATGTGAACAAGCTAATCATGCATCAATCAATTGCAACAAATAATAACGTATCGAATAATGATAAATTAAGGAGTAAAATAATCATCGTATACCTTGCAATTGAAACGTACTTTTTCTGAAACTCTAAGATTAAAACGATTACTGCAGACTAGAATTTATAAGAACATTGTTTACAAATAACAAAAGAATCAATTATTTTCACCAAGCACGTCAAACAGCGTGGCGACGCGCTCCTCCCCCATACCTTGTTGCTGCTCCTTTATTCCTACAGGCTCTCTACAACTCTACTTCTCTCATTTTTTAGTGTATGTATGATGATAATCCGATTTTCTTCAATGTGAGAGCCTTCAAGTATATATAGGAGTGCATGGACTGGATTGAGTTAGGAGATGGATACGGGCTAAAAATATGCATGCTAAAGCGTAAAATCCAGTCAAGCGGTTTTCTCTACTCTCTCTCAATTCGTTCATTCTTAGTTCTGAGCCGGTCTAAGGTCATCCTCGCAAGATAACTTCAACTCTTCTTGTTGAGCCTTCTTTTTATTTATTTCTTCAACGAAATTCCATAATTAATCTGAATAAGTCCAATTTTGTACAAAAAATACTACAAAATCAATCAACAAGAGAAAAATCGGCATAATTGATTAAATATAAGGTTGTGAAGTGTTATTCCACATATGTTTGAATTGTTTTAGCTATGATTTTTTGCCTATTTTTTTTTTTTTTTTTTTTTTTATAATTAATCTCTTCTTGCCTCCACCATTCCCCCTCCAAAGCAGAGCTCATTTTTGTAAAAAAGTTGATAGGGTAAGTATGATGGATATTGTTCACATCAAATTGACTACGCAAAAGTAAGCATGAAATTATACTCATATAATCAAAAGTCAACAATTTAGAGCTCAGTGCCTCCTAGGACCCCTTAACGATTCTGGACCTATTTACAGTCTCTGACTCATGTATTAATGTGCAAAATTTTAAATTTTAATATGCATGGTCGGCACCCAGTGACCACTTAACAATCTCATACCTATTTACAACCTTTGATTTCATCTCAGAAAAATCATATAAGCATTCAGTTATGAATCACATCACATAATCAAATTAATATAAACAATTAAACCACTGCAAAATTAAAAATCCCACCTCAAAAGTCTCATAGCTTATTGATATTCAAAGTGGAGTTGTTAAACTCTGCATTCTATTATCCCTTCGCCTAACATTTAATTTTACAATATATATAGTAAGTTCGTCGAGAAAGTTAGCAACTAAAGCTTCTTAAACTTAATTTTAAACTTGGGCCTCACTGACATATCATAATGGAATTTAGTTTATTAACAAAGCTCGGGGGATGGTTATAGAAATCTGAAAGTTATTGTAGAATAAACAGAATTTAGAGGAAATAAACTAAAATCTTAGAAAAAAATATACGTTGGAAAATTAATAATTTTAAATTTTCTTTTCCTAATCTAAGGAAAAAAAGAAATAACCCAATTCTCCCCTCTCCCCATGGTGACTCAAACCCAAAACAAAAAATTTAAGTAGTAGAAGCTCTACCACATGAGCTATCCAACTTCATCCATCGAAAAATTAATATTGCTAATCTTATAATTTGGTAGTATTGCTAATCTCAAAATGGGTATAGTAGATGCACGCATCCATACAATAACAATTGAAAGCGCATATAAGATCTGGCCACAGAGTTTTCAAACATCCTGACACACTTATATATACATACTTACTTACACATATGAGGTCGTTTGCTTAAAATTGAGCTCAGTAGATTTAGAGAACTGAATCTCAATAAAGTATACTCATAAACTTCCTTAGCCATATTTGACCCAGCACTCCCTAATTTTAAGCAAACAGACCATAATATATGTTATATACATGTCCCAGGAAACTACCAGACGCATGTCATTATCACATCAATAGCAAAACTATTAGTTAATGGGGTGTACAATTGCACTCCAAATTTGAAAATAAAAATGAATTTGCGATGTATTAAAAAAATCAGCCTATTGAATTACATATTTAGCCCTAAACGCTTATATTCAACATTAGAATCTCAATCTCAATTTCTGAGAACTCTCACTTTGTCTTCTCTGACTCTGAGGAATTTGAGAAAAGTCTCGGCTGCCACTATAAGTTCAATTCTTCTTTACTTTTTTCTTTGTTTTTACATCTCGTACATTTTCCATTTGTTTAATATGCCTATTTTTGTGTTGTACATGTTAGAATTAGGGTTTGTGTATCTCTCTATGAGTCTAGTATTATATATACATATATATGTTTGTGTATATATATATTCTTAATATTTACGTTTAATTGAATTAGGAAATAAAAAATGATGCACCTAAATCAAAGAAAACAAAGATAATGAGAAATAATGGGAAAGCAATCTAACCTTCGCCAAATATTTGAGAAAATAAAATCTTAGAGAACTTCTTATTCCATATTGAGAAATGGTTTGTCTTCTTCCGATGATAGTGAGTCTCTTATTCTATCCCAATCATTTAATTCTCCCTAAATAAAAAATAAAAGACAGAGTTGGATTGTTCAAGTTCTTGTAGTATTCCACTAGGAGATGAAGATTCGTTCTTTGTGTGTGTGTATACATATATATTAATATAACATATATCCTCAACTAGCCACAATCTCATAAGCAACAAACGTAAATAAAAGCAAAGTGGAATACTAATTAATAGGAGAAATTATATGCTACCCTTACGGATAGTGCCTACATACCACATGATGCATGAATGAAATAATTTATGCCTTGAATTTGAACGGTGTTGCACAGGGTGTTGCAACACATATACAACAACTTTAATGTAACAAATTAATACAAAAAATTGCACAAAACTTTTAATTAATAGAGTGAGAATTCAATAAAAAACTCAGACCAAACTAAATTTGAGCCATTATTCCTTTACGCACAGTGATATTGAACGTTTTGTACAATGAAACTCTCAACACTTAATTGAATGAAAAAGATGATCTTTCAACTTAATATTCTCTGAACTAACCTAACACACATCTAAAAGGAGAATCCTAAGATTAGAATTCTCCACAATGTCACAGAGAACAAGTGAGTGTGTGTGAAAGAGAAGTTTTAATTTTGTGACCAAGTTGTTCTTCTTTTACTCGTGTATCCTTCGTTTTCTTCTGTTTTTCTCGATTCCTTTCAAGATCGTTTCTTCTCCTTTTATAGTTTTTCGGTTGACAGTTACTTGTATGTGTGAGAGAGAGAGAGAGAGAGAGAATCTTCCAACTAAAGTTTGTTAGCTAGATTTGTCAAAGACAAGGACAATTAATTGGATAAGTTTTGTTAACCAAACCTTATATAATTTTAACCACTATCTTTAACTAATATATAAAATAAAATAAAATACGGTAAATATTAACTATAATATAAATAAATCCGGTGAGGTGAAATCAACGAAGATAAACCGGATGATACTTCACAAGATGTTGTAACACCTTGTGAAACGTTGGTTTTAACAATCTCCTCATTCTTCACCTTACTGGACAAAACAGCAGCAAGACATAAACAAACACAACAAATTCATTGAACTTATATTATCACAACACCTATAAAATAATAGTAATAACAACAGTAACAACAAAACAACCCAAGTGAAGGAGTGGTGATGATCACAAACAGCCACACTAACTCCCCCTGAATCCCGTAGTAACATAAACATCAAACACACATAGGAAAGTGGGGTGGATCACAAACAACCCCAGTCAATCCCCCTCAATATCATCACCATCTCAATCCACCAATATAATATCAATTCAAGCAAAACCCAAAGACAAAAGATAAATTGTTTTCAGGCTTCAACTTACAAACAATTTTCTCCCAACATGCAGACTTGCAACAAACTTCCTTTGCATCGACCTTCCTTTGTTCCACTAGAGCCAGCATCATTATCACCACCTCCTGATCTTTCACCTGTTTCATCTGCTGTGTCATTACGTGTTTCATCACCAGCTGCAGTACCATCTCCCATTTTTTTGTCCAGGAAGGAGAGTCTTGAGATAGTTCTGAACTCGGGCATAATAGGACACATCAATCTCAACATCCTTCTGCGAGAGTTAACCATTTTGATCAATTGCATAACCAACGGAATAGGAACAGAAACAGAGTTAGGAGGTGTTGGAACACTCCCTGTAATACCTCCAAGAACGGCTTCCAATTCATCAGGAATCTCCACTACATCACAAAGATGTGGTTCTAGCAATTTGGGGTCAACCTTAATTAGGTTAAAGTCCAGTTGAAAGTGGGAATTGGAGGGAATATCTAATTTTTGCTTCTTCAACATAGTGAAAATGAGACAGGGGAAAGGTAGACTAATGGAATGGTGGTTGCTGATCAATTCTCTAAAATGGCACATTTTGTTCCTTGCACAAAAACCTCAAATGCTACATAGAAGCTGGTCTTTATTTTAAGGAGATTGTGAGACTTCATGACATTCAAAAGATTATACTTTCGATCAAGTCTTTAAATTAGTAAGTCATTTTTTGTGAATATTTTAGGGGAAGCTTGAAACTAAAGTTCAATTTAGCTCATCTCAGCATCCTCAAACATATTGTCAAACAGAGGTTGTGAATAGGAGTTTAGAAAATATTTCGAGGGGTTTGGTTGGAAAACTCCTCGTCAGTTGGACGTAGTTTTGGCTCAATCGGAGTTCGCCTAGAAACGTTTTTCAAGTCAAACTACTGGAAGAAGTCCTTTTTGAGGTTGTCAGTGGCAACTATCTAATTACTCCATTGGATTTAGCTCCCATTCCCATCACTCGTAACTTTAGTGGAGATGGAGAAGTGCATTCAAAGTACATCAAGAAGTTATATGAGCAAGTTTGGCAAGAAATTGTCAAACGAAGTGAGAAATATCAACGAAGTGCCAATAAACATAGGAAGTAATCAGTTTTCAAGGAAGGAGACTTGGTTTAGATTCCCTTAAGGAAGGAGCGTTGATGCAAAGTTGCAGCCTAGAGCTGATGGTACTTTTAGAATCTTGATGAAGGTTGGTGAGAATGCTTATAAAGTGGAGTTGCCAGTTGATTATGGTGTTTTAGCAACCTTCAACGTTGATTTTTCTCCTTACATTAACGATGAAGAACATGGTCCAAAATCAAGGAAGAATTTTTCCAACTGTGTGAGAATGACACATAAAATTCAAGCTCTAGTGCCAACTTTACGAAGTATTATGCTTTTACAGGGCAAACTATACATCACTAGAAAGCACTACAAGTCTAGTTTCAACAAAAACGTAGCACAAAAATTCCATTCCTACATATAGATATGATCATTTTAGTGAAACCTGATAGTGTTAACCTACGAGAATTTGAAGAGTTGAAGTGATTATTGGTATTTCTATGATCTTATGATTTTCAATATGACTTTCAAACACCTTAATAAATAATAGTCAATGAATTCATATTATTAGATCTTCATAATTATTAGTTCATTGTATTTGAAAAAATATATATTAAGGAGCAACAAAGAAAAAACGGAGAAAAAAGAACTTGAAAAAGAAACAGTGAGAAGTTTGAGGGCTAGCATTAAAAAAAAATTGAAAACTAAAACTTGGGGAGAGGGTGGCAGGGGTTTTGTTGGGGAGGGGGAGGGAGGGGTGGGGGGTAAAGATTTGGTTTGAGATGTACTCTTTTTTTTTTTTTTTTTTTTTTTTTTTTTTTATAAATATAAGAGATGAAATTTTAGTAGGATGTGAGATAGTATAATTAAAAAAGGTTAATAGAGTTAGATTTATAACAAATTTTTTGTAAAATTCTATTTTGTTTTTTTTTTTCCAATAAAACTACTACAGATTTTCAACAATTTAAAAATTATTTAATAATTGAAACAAAATAATATTTTAACTTAAACTCAAACAACTAAAGACTACAACCCAAAATATTGAAAACCCGAGACTCAGAGTCTACAACCAAAAGTCCGAGCCCATAACATAAATTTATAAAGGCCACACAATTATTGTAGGTCATTAACTTACTATTGTTGGTAACTTCTACAGGTGCATCGGGTACTCCTAGAATTACTCAAAATTGTGTTATGTTCTTCTTTTCTCTCTTATTTGGCTAAATTTAACTAGTGAAAAGGAATCTAAATAGCCATTTTTTAAACTTTTATCATAATTTTGTCATCTTTGTAACTATCGCATAATTTTAGCATTTTAGAATACCAATATAACCATATTTGACAATACTAACCCCACTAATTAATCTTACAACAATAATTAATCTAATAAACTCAATTAATTTAAGCCCCCCCACACTTCCCAAAAAAATCCAACGCCTCCCCCAATTCCCCATCCTACCCACCCTCCACCCCCGTCCACACCCACCCCCCAAGCCAACAAAAAAAGTTTTTTTAAATAATTCTTCCAGCAGCAACACTACCTCCACCCTACCACCCTACCACCCCACCCACAAGCCAAAAAAATAAAAGAAAAAAAAAATTAATGCTTTCACCACCAATGTCCTCCCCCTCCCCCCACTCCCAAGGCCAAAAAAAAAAAAAAAAAAAATCCTTATTCTAATGCTTTCACCACAAACCCCACATCCACCCTATCACCCCCCTTCCCAAGCCATTTTCTTTTTTTCTAGTTTTCTTAAAATACACCCACGATATGCATTTGCCATAAATTGTAACACGACATGCACTTGCCATGAATTATGAAAAACACATCATGATATGCACTTACCACAGAGATTTGAATAATTTTAGCTTTTAAGATTGTCGTGGCAACTGTGTACGCACTTGCCACGACAGTGTAAAAGGACTTGCTTAGAGATGCACTTGCCACAAGATTCTGTATAATTTTAGCCTTTTATATTGTCGTGGCAAATGTGTCGCAATATACACTTGCCACGACAGTCTGAAAGACTAAAATTATACAGATTCTCGTGGCAACTGTGTCGTGGAAAATGTAACACGATTTGTGGCAATAATGTAACGACAATCTGAAAGGACTTGCCACGAATTATGACAAATGTACCACAATATGCACTTGCCACGAGAATCTGTATAATTAATCTTAGTCTAAAAGATTGTCGTGGCATATGTGTCATGATATGCACTTGTCACGACAGTCTGAAAAGACTAAAATAATACAGATTCCTAGCAAGTGTATTACATGGCGAATATGTCACGATTCAGGGTAATAGTGCCAAGCCAGATTGAAAGGATAAAATATATACGGATTCATAACAAGTGTTTGTCGTTGCAAGTGTGACGATTTGTAGCAAAAATGCTACGACATTCTAAAATGCTAAAATTGTACAGATTCGTGCAAGTGCATATCGTGTTAAGTATACCATGATTCATAAGTAGGTTTGTGGCATGATTCGTAGTAAGTGCATTTATGGCATGATTCATATTAAAGTGCGTTTTGTGGCACAATTCGTGAAAAGCGCATATCGTGGAACGATTCGTGGAAAGTGTATTTCGTCGGTGAATTGGTGATAAAAGCATTAAAAAATAAAAAATATTATTTTTTGACTTGAGTGTGGGGGCGGGGAAGGGGTGAGGGTAGGGTAAGGGCGAGGACAGTTGGGACAGGATAGGTTGTAAAATAAAAATCTAGAAAAGGAAAAAATTAATTTTTTTGGCTGGAGGTGAGCAGTTGGAACGGGGATGTGGTAAAATAAAGAATTGAAAAAAAAAATGGATATCTTTTTGCTTGGGATGGGGTGGTGGTTGGGGGTGGGGACGGGGGCGAGATGGGGTAGGGTGTACGAGAGTGGAGGTTTGGGGGAGGAACATGATTTGGGGGGGAGGGGGGGTGTTATTTTAGGAATTTTGAAATAAAGGGGTGGGGGGGTTATTTTAGGAATTTTGAAATAAAATAATTAATTTGATTATGTTGATTAATTAGTAATGGTATTAATGTCAAAAATGGTTAGATTAACATTCTAAAAGATTAAAATTATAGTATAGTTACAAAGTTTACAAAATTATAATAAAAGTTACCGAAAAAATTATTTCACTTTTAAAAATTGTAATTGCGCTATAATTACAATTTTTAAACTGAAAAATGGGTCTAAATAGCTCATTTTGTAACTTTTACTATAATTTTGTCATCTTTGTAACTATAGTATAATTTAGGATTTCTTGTAAGTATACCATAATTTTAACATTGCACGTGTCACGGATATAAAGCTTGCCACGCTGCTTACTTGCCACGACACATAATTATAAACTTGCCACAGATATAAACTTGCCATGATACACACTTATCAATTTGTATAATTTTACCCTCCAGACTATCGTGGGAAGTGCGTCACGTGACAAATAATCTTTTCAAACTAACGTGGCAAATGTGTCTTGTGGCACATTTGCCATGATTCGTGGCACTAGTGTATGTCGTGGCAAGTGCAAGACTAAAATTATTGTATAGTTACAACTTACAAGAAAGTTAAAAAATATGGCATAATTATAAAAAAGGCTAAAATTAAATATAGTTATAAGAAAGACTAAAATTATAGTAAAAATTACACAAAAGATTATTTTATATTATCTCCCATTTTTTAAAATCATGTTTTTTTCCAACAAGCATATCATAAAAAATTGACCGAAAATCCTGTCCAAATACAACATGAAGCAAGTAGGTTGCAATTGAAATTTGTTATTCCTCCGAGTCTTTTATTTTTCATTTGTAGTGGCCACGCGAATGCTGCCCTCTCTATCACAAATTATGACGTAAACTCAATTACTTGAGTTAATCTTAGACGGACGCTCCTTCTAACCTAGGTCACGGGCCTTGTTGATCGCCCGTAGACCCCATCCAGATAAGTTTTTGTTCCTCCTAGTAAAAGCTCAATAAAAGTCCATTTGGTACCAGCACAATAATTGAGACAGTTATGTCAACTTTACCGATTAAAGGCCATGCATTAATATAGTAGATGAAAATATGTATCAGCATATTAATATTTGACTAATCCGACAGTGAATACGAGAAATTATCACTGGAAAATGTCATGAATTCCAACCAACCACACCAACTAACGTAGCCGCCCATATGTCCTTTCCACAATCCACACCTATAATTTTACATCTGACTATTATTTATTGTTTATTTATTTATTATTTACATGTGTGTGTTGTTTTGTATTTACAACAGGGGTTGGTGGGTTAATTACTAATATTGCACCAAATGTAGGGAGGTTGTGTTTTTGGCTGTTGAATTATTTATTTCAGACTGCATATTTTAACTTTTTCGTATTAAATTCATCATTATTGAGTGCATTTTATATTGTATGTGCTGGGCTATTCCGGGAAATCCACATTATTATTATATAGAAGAATCTTTTCTATATAAGAATTGAATCGGATTCTAGTATTTTTATTGAGTAGTATATTTATGGGACTTGAAAATGACTTATTCATTCCAACAAATACCATACAGAATAATATATAGAGAGGTGTTGAATGTTATTCACACTAGAAAGTATAGTGTAACCCCATGTATTGTAGTCTCATCCGAGTGGAAGTTATCTCGGATCTACTTTTCCGCCACTATAAGAAAACTGCCAAATTCCAACGGCATAAAAATTGTTGAAATTTTTAAAAATTCCAACGGTAATTCCAACAGCAAATGAGACGTTGGAAAAAATTCCAACGACAAAAGGCCGTTGGAATTGTTGTTGGAAAAAAATTCCAACGACAAAAGCCATTGGAATAGCTGTTGGAAAAAAGATTCCAATGGTAAGAGACTCCGTTGGAATTGCCATTGGAATCATTTTTCCATTGAAATTTAATTGTTGGAACAAAAAAATTCCAACAGCCACTTTTCCAACGGCATAAAAACCGTTGGAATTGCCGTTGGAATCAAAATTTCAACGATAATTTACCAAAAACCGTTGGAATATGGTAAATCTCCGTTGGAATTTTAATTCCAACGGTTTTTATGCCGTTGGAAAAGTGGTTGTTGGAATTTTTTTATTCCAACAATTAAATTCCAACGGAAAAATGATTCCAACGGCAATTCCAACGGACTTTTTACCGTTGGAATTTTTTTTCTAATAGCTATTCCAACGGCTTCAGCCGTTGGAATTTTTTTCCAACAGCTATTCCAACGGCTTCTGCCGTTGGAATTTTTTTCCAACGGCCTTTTGCCGTTGGAATTTTGGAAAAAATTCCAACGGCTCATTTGCCGTTGGAATTACCGTTGGAATTTTTAAAAATTCCAATGGCTTTTATGCCATTGGAAATTTTTCATTGGAATTTGACAATTTTCTTGTAGTGCGCATTGTATCACATTTTTCCAACAGTATGGTGGTGCTTGTGTTGAGATTTTCAAATTAAGTCTCACATCGAATATATAAGAAAATGATCATGGATATATAATGAAAATATGAAAATAAGCATATTCATTGGTATGAGGTTTTTTGTGAGTTGAAACAAGAATAAAACCATGCGGCCTTAATCCAATGCTGACAATATCATATCAATGTAGAGATGCGGACAGTCAGGACTCAACAAGTGGTATTAGAGCCATGGTCCAGACTGAACCGAAGTGGTGGAGATCCCAACAAGTGATATCAGCGGGGAATATAACTAAATCGATATGATGGAAATCCTCGAAGTCAAACAAGTAGACAACATCATATCAATATGGAGATCAAGGACCTAGTCAGGACTTAACAGTTTGTTTAAAGGTTGGGTCCAGTCCACTGAGGGAGGGCCCAACCCAGGGGTGTTTGGTTAACATACCTATCCCGTTAGTCTAGAAAATTATATACACTAAAATTCTAATACATTATTTATAAAAAAACATATGTTAATTTGAAAGCACTTCTATTATAAAACAATTCAATTCACTATAAATATTATTTTAAAATATATAATATGAATATCTTTAGTAAGTACTAATACATTTTTCATAATTGCTAATGCAACTCAACGTAAAACACTAATACATTTTCAGTGTAATATCTTTTTTAAAACAAGTAATACCTTTCAACATAAACATAGTATCTTTTCTGAGGAAAAAAAAAAAAAAAAGAAAAAACTACAACACCTTGTGGATTCAACCATGACAACATACCACTATCTTCGGAGGAATCTCCGTCACTATCTCCTACATCGATATATTGCTTGTCATATCTTTGTATGTTTTTATTATTGCAGTGTTGATGAAGTATTTGTTTACGTAGTTACATCTTTCTTTTAGGTGAAGTTTATGTTGGTATCGCTAGTAACATACAAGGATTAGATGTGTTAAGATCGAACTTACCATGTTGGAAGTTGTTTGATATTTTTCACCTTTAATTAATACTCTCTCATGTCAAATTAATTGATGTTTTAGTTTCTTAAAAAAAAATTGAGTTAATTGATGTTGTAGCTATTTTCACAATTTCTCTAAATTTTACCCATGTGTCAATTCTAAAATATCTCTTACTTTTCAACCTCTCACTAATCCATTTAGGTGAATTAAATGCATGATTTAATTACTTGTGGGGTGTTTGCAAAAGTTTTTTAAAAGTATTTATCAACTTATAACTTGAGAAAAGTTGTTTTGTAGTGTTTGGAAAAACAACTTCACCTTTAACAAAAGTAATTTTAGGCCAAAAGTTAAAAGTATATAAGAATTATTTTTTTTCTAACCTTTTCGTATTTTTGTAAGTAAATATTTTTTTTTTAATAATAAGCTAAAAACTTCTTAAGTATAAAAAACTCCAATTTTTATATTTGATTAAAATTAATTTTATTGACAACCACTATTTACTTTTAATTTTGAGTAAGTTTACCATGATTTTTACTTTTAATAATTTTTCAAGAAGTAAAGGAAAACACCCTGTATCCTCTCATCAATCAACTTTTGATTTTTTATCCAATAGTTAATACGATAATAACTAATCGTGGTGTAGAGAGAGAAGTGATCATTAAAATTATACTTCCTTCGTTTCGATCTAACTTTCCTATTTTGATTGAGTACGGAGATTAAGAAAAAATAGATTTTGTGAAATCTTTAATTTTTTTAAAGGTGGAGATTTTGAGAAAAAATTATCATTTATGAACTGACAAGTTAAGTTGGAAAAAAAAAAAAAATTAGAACGGGAAGAAAATAGTATATATGAGTTTGTTTTCTAATTCGAGTGAGAATTAAGGTTAGCGAGTTTCATTCACCTGGTATTTATTGTAAATTGATGAAATAATGTGACCAGGAGTTTTAGATGTTAGAGATGAAATATAAAAAATTTAAAAAAAAATGCAAGAATTTTGTTTTTGTATGGTTATAAATACAAGTGTGTACACGTTGAAAAAATAAGCGTCTAAACGGACGCCAAATCAAAATAAAATGATGGTCAAGCCCATTTGAAGTCCGAAGTTGGTTTTTGCGCGTCTCATCTGCCACTCTAACATACAAAACTCCCTGTCTGCAAAAAAGGAAAAAGAAACAAGTATAGTATTTCGGACGTTATATAAAGGAAGGCTTATCCTCTGACTTAATTTAAGTCAACTCCAATCCCACCCAAAAATAGCAAACATAATACGTCGGGAACTACATCAGCTTCCGGCGGACATGGCACTTGCTAATGATTACCAGCAGGTCCAGCACCACCGCCGCAAAAACTGGCGGATTTGCCCCTTCTGGCACTCCACCACGCCATCTTCCTCTTCTTCTACTCGAAAAATTCACAACCAAGCGCAGAACCAGACTCACCAAAACGGCGGCGTTGCTTCCGTCACTCCTTCCTCCACAGTCTCCTCCGTTACTAAATTGCTTCTTCCACGGCGGCGGAGGCTCCGCCTCGATCCTTCGAGCAACCTTTACTTCCCCTGTAAGTTATCGTTGATTCTGTTACGGAAACATCATTCTGGCGAATGTATTGTTTCTTTATAATTTGACAGTAGAAAGACTAACTGTTGATTAAACATGGAATTAATCTGTGCTGATGCTGATTGATTAATTGCTTCTTCTATTTTGGTGCTTTTGATATAATAGATGAACCAGGAAAGCAGGTGAGAAGCGCCGTTAGGATTAAGAACTCAAGCAAGTCGCACGTTGCGTTCAAGGTACTTATTCTTTGTTGGATCCCTCCATTGGACATTGAGTTCCATGTTCTATTTCGATGCTTTGAATATATGTAGATATTGATGACTTCACCCGATAATCGGAGACTGTGTGAAAATAGGAGACGGAAAACTATTTAAAAAGAGATTTAGTGCTTATTATGGTAACTTGTGGATTATATATTCTAATTTTATGTCTTATCTGGGCTGTAAAAGCAGTTTCACGTTTATCACCTGTACGGCTGTAGTTTCTTTTAACTCCTCCTTTTTTCCACTTGAATTTCTAGAAGGAAATCATTACGAGATATACATTTTTATTGAAAATTATGTCTGGATGTTCTTGTGTCGATAGCATTTCGAAATGAGATGATTCCATTCGTTATGTCAAGATAATAGTATGAACAAATGGGATCATCTCATTGCAACTTCAATGTAAATGGTGCGTGTGGTTATCCCCGAGCTTCTCAAATTTTAGAGGGCCAAAATAAAAAAATGAATTAATAATATAACAAATTCAACATTTTTTTTTTGAAAAGTAACAAATTCAACATTAATAACTCTTAATTACTTATACGGTTATACCTTTAGGTGCTTGAATAGTGCATAACTTTTCAGGTTCATATACTATTGTTGCTTCATTGGAAGACAAGCCTAAAATTCTCACCTTGTAGGATGAACTAAATATTTTAATTTTTTCAATTTTAGTATTTACTTGATATATTTGCGAGATTCCAACTTTATTTGTTCAGTCAAACAAAGAAAACATCAGAGGAGGTGTGCTGTAAATTAAATGTTTTAGGTGGGATTGTTGCGGGTGAACTGGAAAATTTAACGATGCCCTGACTGTTCCTTTTTCCTTTCTTTAGTTTCAAACTACTGCACCAAAGAGTTGTTTTATGCGACCGCCTGGAGGTATCCTTGCCCCTGGAGAAAGCCTCATAGCTACTGGTAATTGACTTGGGACTTGGTGAATCTCAGGGATAACAAAAAGTGAATTTTTTTATGACTATCTTTATGCTATTTGATAGTTATGTTTTTTGGTGGACAGTATTCAAGTTTGTAGAGGCTCCTGAGAACAATGAAAAGCCTATACATCATAAGCGCAAGGTTAAGTTTAAGATTATGAGTCTTAAGGTGAAAGAAGGAACCGAGTACGTGCCTGAGTTGGTGAGTGTATGCTGCAACTTAATGATTAGTAGCTGTGACGGTATGTGAGAGCATAATGTCTTGATTATCAAATTATGGTGACAGTTGATGGACTAAGATTGCTTTGAATAAAAAACTAGCTAAAATGGTTGTTTATGGTTATAAAGTCTTTTATTGTGGAATCATGCCAACAAGACCGATGCTATTTTGTCATTGTGGGATGAACAATAGGCCATAGCTTTAAATCTTTCAATTCAAATGCATTTAAAATGGCAACAAGGGGTCTACCATGTCTATATGTGTTACAAACTGCATTTTTTTATATTGAAGATATCATCATACCTAATGATATATTATACTAATATTCCATGTGAAAGAATCTACAGTTGTCTCTCTTTACATCATTTCGTCCTTTTGAAGAAAATGGATTTGGATATTTGAGCTCTATGTGGGAGTTTGATGATTGTACCTGTAATATGACACATCACATCCTCCATTTCTTTTCAGATACTTGGAGAGAACATCATTATTTGGCTTTGCTCCTTGGTTTTTTCCTGAGATGGGGCCACATATAAAATGCATATTTTTATGTAAACCTGGAAAATTTCTATGTGTTGAATGGTAAAAGATGTTAGGGTGACTTTATTTAGGAGGATAAGAATATTATGTTGTTCTTGCTATTGGCTGGATTAATGATCACTGGACTAGTGCATTCTATAATCCTCATATTTCAATCGATCAGACTAACACATCTTGATTTCTTACCAGTAGTTTTTGAACTATTCTGCAGTTTGATGAGCAAAGGGATCAAGTAACTGTTGAACGTGTATTGCAGGTTGTTTTCCTAGATCCAGAACGTGCTAATCCTGTAAGGAATTATTATTTCTTTTACAAGTAGTTTGACCTTGAAATAATCCTCTAGTATACACTCTGATGACGAATTGTCTGTGAATAAGGCACTTGAGAAACTGAAACGGCAATTGGCCGAAGCTGATGAGGCCATAGAATCTCGAAAGAAGCCCCCAGCTGAGACAGGTCCAAAGGTGGTAGGAGAAGGTCTTGTTATTGATGAATGGGTTAGTATCTTACTACCTTTGTTTGCCATCAGCATCAGCGTATAACTATCTTGCAAATCCTGTCAATTTTATAAGCTATTGTTACTAATTGTGCCATCTCTCTCCCTCTGTTCAGAAAGAACGAAGGGAGAAGTATCTAGCTCGGCAGCAGGTAGAGGCAGTAGATTCAGTGTGAAGTGGTGCTTTGCATTGGTGATGGTAGCTGACGAAAGCGATGACTTCCTCCAAAGGCATGTTTTCTTCCATTCCATCTGAATTTGGTGCCGAGGATGAATATTGGTGATGTTAGATGTTCTGTATGTATGATCGTTTTTGGTGCAGTAAAATGCATGTAATAGCTAGGAATGGCGTGTTCTGTCCTGTAAATATTTTCTTCAAGATGTTGCAATGGTAATATTTTCATTATCGGAAAATCCCATACAAGAATCTCTGTAATATGTTGAATATAAAGATGGAAGTTTGGAGTTCAGAATTTCAGTATTGAGTTCCTAAATGCAGTCAGACAGGGACAGATCACGAAAAGAAAATGGGTAGTTCTTATTTTGCTCCATAATAATCTTAGTTTTTGCACCAGATTTTAAGTTCATTTTGTACTATAGTTATTAGGAAATTTGTCATTTGTGGTGTTTTCTTGTGTTGCAAACTCATTGCTCTATGTAATATTTTCCTTCTTTATACTTGGGATCCCATTTTCTGTACCTGACTAATAGGGAAAGTTGACACTGTAGTCTTGTCAGGTCATAGTGTACTCTTTTTCGCCTAGTTTAACTTTTTTATTGTAAAAGTAGTCAAAGTTTCCTTTTCACCTCATTCAGTACTAAGGTCATCCACCTCCATTTCTTGTATCGTGTACACGATATAATTATCATGTACACGATACAAAAATTATCGTGTATAAGATAATTTTTATAATCGTTTACACAATATAAAATTAGGTGTACACGATATAATTATTTATTGGTACATGTACACGATAATATTTTATCTGTACGCAATATAAAATTATCGCATGCACGGTAATATTATTTTTTAAACATATACACGATATAAAATTATGGAGTACACGATATAATATTATCATATACACGATATAAATTTATGGAGTACACGATATAAACACGAGCATGCTACACGAGATAATACCCGACTTTCACTCACAACCGATAAACTTAAAGGAGGTGGTTAGTTTATCAACTAAAAAGTTAAACTATAAAAAAAGTCAATGTTATTGCTCTGACAAGCCACAGTGGCCCATTACCACAATATAAGTGGGTTCAATTAACAATCAGGCTGTGTCAAAAAATTTCAGGGTTGCGAATAGATGTGGTCTAAGAAATACTCTTAATTAAGACCACAATGCATCTTCCGCTTCAAATCAATCATGAAAAAGGTGAAAAGATAAGAGAATCAAGAAACTAAAAAAACTTGGTAAAGAAAAATCAATGAAACCTTAGCACGATCCCAAGACTTGATTGTAATGTACATACACGATACAACAGTCGAGTAAAGTTTTTCACGCTCATCTAGATACAAATACAAGCTGCATATACAGCCCTTGCAATGAATCACCATAGAGTCTCACAGCTTCTCCGGCAACTGAAAGCTCTGCGAACCAAATATCTGATGTGCAGAGTTTTCGACAAAAACAACCACCCCACACTTGGCAGCATTCATCCCTTCCCATAGCGAAAAAGTGACAGTTCCGGTGATGGTTTTCTTGGCCGATACATCTTTGACGGAGCAGAGCTTTTCAAGGCGTCTGACCACGTAGTCGTTGGCCAGAACACGGTCCTTGTTTGCTCCGTCAGAGCAGTCAGTGACTAAGCCCGATTCGTATAGAGCAACCATCATATCTACACCTTCGCTGTCCACTTTCGACTTTAGAGCTCCTGTTAGTGTTACTTGTAATGAGTCTGTTGTGGGCTTCTCGAATGTTGCCTGCTCAAAATTTTGCATGTGTTTTAGTACAAACTTATGTAATGTATTAGATTGTGCTCAATTTTGTTCGAGACTAAAATCTGCTGTCAAAGACTTGTCAACATTCGATCAATATGATGCCGTCCCTAACGGAGTCAAAAATTTAGGGAAGGGGACCTTATTGGTTATAAAGAAATAATTTTTTTAGTGGAATACGAATAAAATTAGGAAAAAATGGGAGACGATTTATTTGCACTATTTACTTTGAAGCGTCGCATATTTGTAGCAGCTTTTATGATTAAATATTTTGTGGCTCACATGTATCTTTCTATAATTACAGATGGCCAACCAACAACCCTTTAGGTAAGTTGTCCTTTACCCACCCTCGAAAACAAATGAACTTGTTGCAACTGCCAAAAATTAGCTACTTTACCAACATGTTAATATTCTAAATATTTTCTTTTTGAAAAACCACGCGGGGCATAAGATACCACCCGCCATCTAATAAAATTATGATGATTTTGATAGACGTAAACGGATATACATTGTTGATTTTATGCTCGACAAGGCTAGATGAGTTGTAATGGGAATGCCGCTATAACCCAAAATTGTCTTCTTTTTCTTAGCTTGCTTGATCAAATCTACTTCTAAGTAAGCTTGTAGAAGTCGTAATGCGTTAGCCAAACAACAGAATAAGCCTAGGGACTAGTCGAGACCTAAGAGGGATTAATTGAGGTGTAGACGTAATTAGGTGAGGAGAACTAGAAAATAAATATAAACGATCAATAGAGACCTAATGCTTAACTAGGGATTAATCGAAGTTAGATCGAAGATTTTTGAAACAGTGAAATAGTTAAAGGGTTTTTCTAATTTTTTTTAAGAAACAACAGAAATTCCATTTACTTACAAATATCTGTTGTTTTATAGTAAGCATAATTAATTTAAGAGCATAATTGGTGACCTGGAACTTGGGTGCAGGGTCTCTAGGTGCAGATGCGATGCAGGACAACAAAGCTTCTTCCTCGTTGGCGACACATTGGGCCCGGCCCTGAACAACAATTTGGGGCGTGAACATGGTATCAAGATTTAGGGCCTCAACATAGGCCTTTTGACGAACGGTCCATTGGCTCGACCCAAAGGGGTCCTTCCAGCCCTTATAATCCCAGTAGTCCACGTGGTACGCCAACAATATCAACGGAACGTCCAGCTTGAAATCGCCTCTCCCCAAACGCGAGAATAGCAGCTCCGCCTCCTGAGAGGTGGCGCAGCCCTGCGACGAGAACAGCTCCACCACCACCGGACCGCCTCTCCGCTGCTCCTCCGTCGCCAAATCCGCCGTTACTTTCTCCGATTCGGAGGAGCGTTTGCCGAAACAGCTCAAGAGACGGGGCGCCATTGTTCTCCCCAATGGAGTAATTTTTTTGTTTTTTTTTTGTTTTTTAAATTTGAAAAGGGAAAACCAGAGAATATGTGGGAGATTTGATGAATAAACAAGGGAGGTAGAGAAAGAAAGAGATTGAAGGAGGGAGAAGTGGGAGAGGTAATGAGAGAAAAGTGGAGATCCAAACGGCGAAGATCGCTTGGTTAGGTGTTATATACATTTTCATCAAGTTACAACTCCACATTAATTAATTAATATATATATATATATATTTTTTATTTCGCCGTAGTATTCCTTCCTTGCAGCTTTTGCCTCTCTTTTATCGCATTTGCTAAAGAATCCAAATTTAGATTAAATCTTCAAAATCCAACTCTTACAGGTGTTTCATTACAAAGACTACCTGTTTTCAATATTGAAAAAAGTATGAGTCCTTCTGCTTAAAATTGGATTCATTAGATTTAAAAGATTGAATTTCAATAAAACATACTCATTAATTGTATCAGTTAGATTTGATCCAAAACTTCTCAACCCTATCAAATTTGTATAAAATGATTTATTAAAATTATCACTTATATTAAATATTTTTTAATTCATTATATTTAATAATCGAAAAGTAGTTAGAATTTGTGGGAGTGCTCGGCATATTCGTCTTTAACAAACATATTTTTAATCCACATATAATCATTCTAATCCAGACATATTTAATGAAAAAAAGAATTTATAAATTACCACGACTTGATTCTATTGCAAGATTACCGTTTCAAACTTTATTACTAATACAATTCTCCACGCTCCATGCAGTGATCCGTACTTCAAATTATAATAGAAAAAAAAAATGTGAAGTTGCTTGGTAAAAATAAAAGGGTTAATTACCACAATCTCATCAAACTATCAACGTTTTATACATAAATTATTGATTTTTTTTTTTGTGGCACACACATACATATAAACTATACGAGTTTTGACAGATGAATCACTAAATTTATTTTCCAATTATTTTTAGCCGGAATTCCACATGTGACTAGCGCGTTATAGTTTTTTAAAGACTTTTCTTGTCCAAACATGTTGTTTAGTACGTAGATTAGCCGCTCATCTTCAATAATGGAGATTCTAAATATTGAGAGAGAGAACTACTGATGATTCAAAGAAATTGACGTGGAAAAGAAATATATGAAAGAATTTTACACGTTTGACATACTAAAAAGGTTGCTTGTACAAAAAAAGTCATTAAAAGTTTATCACGTGCAAGTAATGTGCGGAATTCTGACAAAAAATGATCGAAAAATAAGTTTGATGGTTTATCTGTCAATCGAAAAATAAATTTGGTGGTTTATCTGTCAAATTTTTATAGTTTATATGTATCAATGCCATAAAAGAAAATTAATGATTTATGTACAAAAACGCTGATATATAGTTTGATGGAGTTGTTCAATTAACCCAAAATAAAACAAAAGAAAAACGAGTTAAAGTAACAAATTGGTTGAGGAAAAAAGATAAGTTTATTATAAAAGTTGTGCAGTAGTTTTTCCAGTTTTGATCGATCTCCGTAAAAGCTATTCTACATATTTTCCTACATCATTAGATGGCCAACACGTGAACACATTTGCAAATTCATCATCATTTTTTAGGATGAAATTAATACAATTTTCTGCTTAAAGTAATTTAGTCAACTCCTTTTGTTCATAGACGTTGGTGAGTCAGCAAATGTATTCATGTAGCAGCCATCTCGTAGTGTAGAAAAAGATATAGCATAATTATGTAAGAAAGGATCCGAACTGTCTTTTCAGATAGTTATTATCGTCCTTGTAGCATCATAAGTGGTTATTCCTCTATAATTAGAGAAGCACGCATTGTTATTAAATTAAGCTTAGAAAAAATAGGGAGGTCCTCAAACAGGAGTTAGAGAGAAAGAGAGTCATCCATCTTTGTGAGATTTGGTACATCCACCAAATCAATGAGAGTGTTTCACTACAAAATAAGTGAATGATTTTATTGTAATCCATCCTCTCGAGAGGTGTCGAGTGTTACGTTCTAGTTTATACGCCCCATGTTTCATAAAAAGAGTCTTGTCTCAAAATAAATTATTGTCTCAAAATAAGAGTATTGTTCCAAATGTTAATTTCTCGTTTTCTTAGTAAAAGGAAAAGAAAAAATTAAATCTTTTATTTCACGAATTATTTATATATGATTGAATATATCAAATAAAAAAATAAAGTTAGTCGTATAAGCAAAAATGAATTGTTTTTTAGAGAGTTGTACCTTAATCAAATTGACTAAAAATAAAAAATTGTATCTTTCTCAAACATTAGTTTTTTTATTGAATTGATGGAGTACTATAGAGTATCATCTAATCTCATCTAGCATAGCGGAAGATCCATCATCTTGAGAGGTGTTGAACGCTATTCTCTAGTTTATACGATAGAGTATTATTATAATCACATCTATCATAGTGAAGGTGTTGAACACTATCCTCTAGTATTCGAACCTACGGTGCCATGATTTTTTCCGATTCTAATTTTTTCACATAAAATTCATGTCTTTAATTTACCTTACCTATCTTAAATACGCAAAGAGAGAAATATATAGATCGCTTCCACATCATCATACGTCTTTTTCACAACAATAAGTTAGTGTAGTTGACTGATCAAGTTAGCATGGTGGACTCATCAACATCTAGCAATTACCTGCTACGAGAAGTTTTAACACTAAAATCAACTGGAATAGTAAAACAAATTCCAAATCGAAAATATTTTGTTGGATAGTTAGACACACCTCACATCTGAAATATAAGGAAATGATCTTGGACATATAAGAAAAGATGAATCGTTATTGGTATAAGACATTTTGAAAAGAAGTCAAAAAAACAAATTAATCGTGGGGTTCAGACTCAAAGTGAACAATATCATACCAATATGAGATCAAAGGCTTGTCAGAGGATACAAACACTTCCTTAGGTTATTCTCTAGAAAGGAGATTGATATTGCCTTTACTCAATTTGAGTGATCTATAATTAGAGGTGTTCATTCGAATGGATTGTTTGGTTCGGGTTAGTCGACTTTGAAGATTTTGAAAAGTCATTCGTAATCTCCCTTCGTTCCACTTAATTTTACGGGGCTGATCGGATACGAATGTTAAGAAAAAACTGTTTTTGCTTTTAAGTTGATTTTATCAAAGATGTAGATTAAGGGTGGAGATTGTGAAAAAAATTTCTTTTTTAAGAGTGTGCAAAGTTAATTGAGACGAACAGAAAAAAGCAAGTGTGCAAATTTAAGTGGAACAAAATGAAGTATAATGTTATAAAGAAATTTTCAAAAGTTTTTAGTGAATACCAATAGCATTACATTCTATTTCATTAATTTTTATTTGTAGCACATACACACTAATAATTAATCCACATAATCAACCAACAATTATTTGTCTTCAATTTAATTTATTTATGCAATATGGTGTCAAACTATAGATCGATAATATATTACTAATTTTCTATTATATAAAAAAAATCACATTAGAAATGAAAAAAATATTTTATTTCAAAAAGTTAGATATTTTATTGAAAAAAAATAAAATGTTGAAATTATAAACTGAAATTATAAAATATTTACTAAATAATACAATTTCAGTTTTATATATGATTAAAAAATTAATAATAAATGAAACAAAATTTAAATTAAGCTATTTCCAAATAAAATGTTTTATACCAAAAATTAAAAAAAAAATCAAATTAAGCTATTTCCAAATAAAATGCTTTATACCAAAAATAATGTTTTCCAAATATGCTTTATACCGAAAATAATATTTATACTAAAAATAATGTTCTCCAAAAATGACAAAGGAATTTTAACGAGAAAATTGATAGATTGTTATTTTGGGAGGATTTTGTTATTATATATATATATATATATATAGATAGATAGATAGATATAGATATATATATATATATAGATAGATAGATATAGACATAAATATAAATATTTACTTATATAATTTAATAAAAAAAATTACCCTATGAAAACTAGTCTATTGAAAAGGGATTATTTAAGTAACCTAGACAAAAAGTAAAAATTACTTTCCTTTCAGAAAAGTGTAAAAGTTTACTTGTTTGTAACCTATGATCATTGACGGAGGCACGTTGGAGCCAAGGATGCACCAGGCACCTTGACATGTTATAATATGCAATTATATATGTATATTTTAGTCGATTTTAATATAACTTAATTAATTAAATAAATAATTTTATTGTTTAACTAAAACTAGATGAATGTATTTTTATGTATAAGCGACAAAGATAAATATGTTAAAAAATATAATGAATATTAGAAACATTATATCTTGATTTTTTTTCTTTTTATTTTTGTTATTAAAATAATTTATTGATCTTATCTAAATTGTTAATATTTTTTTAATTTTATTTATGCAGTTAACTTTTATTGAAGCTCGTAGACATATTTAGGGGGCATGCAACGGTAGTTCTCCTATCAAGTTTTGTAAAATTTTATTGTTAATGCAATTTATCCAATATTTTGAGTTTATGACTTAATATAAAATAATTTGTTTTCTAACATACTCAGAATTTGTCCTATTTAATAAAAATTGTAACATGATCTTAGAGCATAGTTAAAATATAAAAAAATACTCTGTGAGATAAATTCCTAAATTTGTCTATAAATAATCTTTTTTTATTAATTTTTAGAATCGTCACGTCTATAGTTATATGTAAAATTTCAGGTGTACCATTAGTTCAGATGTACCATAAAATTAGAGTTTATTTTGATTATGTATGCGAAATTAGGTAAACGAAGCCGAATTAAGATAGTAGCGGGGCAAATGGCAAATTAAAGGAGAAGTGGAGGGTATGGTTGGCATGATGACGGTGAGTCGGTGACACGTTGTATGTTTCTTTGTTGGGTTGGAATTGTCAGACCCAAACCAATAATCGCATTTCTAAAAGCTGGTGGTCACCGTGTGAAAGAAATTCTTTTTCTCCTAATTAAAGAAAAAACCTTGTCTTCTTTCACGGTGACTCGAATCCAGGACCAAAAGTCTAGATAGTAGATGATCTGTCACTTGAACTATTCAACTTTATCTAAAATAGAGGATCCAATCTGTCCAAAAACTAAAATATCTAATAGAACAAGTCAATGTTAGCCCACCAAAAAGCATGGTACTACAACGGTGGTCACCGTGTGAAACCCAATCTTACAACAGGTTGCCAAAATTCAGCATCTCTTCATTTTCCAGATTGGCTCAAGTATATAAATTGTGTAGAAATATATATATTTTTTAAACTCATTCTTAAATTTTTTGAAAAAGTGTAAACCAACACTTTTTTCACTAAATGAAGTATTGTATTTCATAATTATTAATAAGCACTTTTATGTGCGGTACTCCAATAAATTTCAATCATCCAATTTTAAATTATTACAGTGGATCATTGGATTAAGGAACCAACTACATGAACATGTTACCTTATTAAAAAATGTCACTTCTAAGAACATCACAAAAATTACTCTTCGCACCGCATTAATAGTTAATCAATTAATTATAACATTTTAATCATATAATTAAACATTTTTATCCTTCTTCACACAAAATATAGTGAGAGAGAGAGAGAGAGATTCTTCTTCCTCCCTCAACTCCCACATTTCTGCAGAAAAGAGAATCGTTGATTCCTCTGCACACCATTAATCACAACTTCCATTTGCAATTTCAGAAATTAAATATTTAATTTATCATCCTCTCTGTTGATTACAACTCAACAATTTTCAATTTGCGGGAAACTTAATAATCAATATGCAAATTAAGTCAACAGAGAAAACACGTAACAATGGAGAATATACACGTAAGTATGTCCACGGGGTGGCTGAAGGAGAAGCATTCAAGTCGATCCTTAGCTGAAATTGATTATATTGATGAACGTGAAAATACTCGTTTTTTCTCGTATATTTAACGTTCATATGCTTGTGTGAATTGCGAGCATCTATGATGTTTAAGTGAAACTTTATGTTTAATTATATTTTCAAGTTATTTTTTTTTTTAATATTATTTGATGCACTTTTGAGTTGTATTTTGAAGGTTAGGAAAATTCGGAAGCTCAAGAAAGCCATTCGCATGCAATTCCCCACTCCGGCTCGTACCCCGAGGCCCACCCGGGCTAGGGTCAGGCCCGACTTGAAATTGTTAAGTCGCAAACAAAAGTTGTGAAAGAGTCGAGTCAAGAAAATGGGTGAAAATGCCTCAAAATGGTGAAGAATAAAATGTGAAGTTAAATGCATGCACTCCCTGATTTCGGCCTACAAAACGAGGTCCAAACGGGCCCGAATTGGAGCCCAAAAAGTCCTAACTCGAAGACGTCGAGTCGTAAATAAAATTCATGAAGAAGTCGAGTCGAGAAAGTGAGAGGAAAAGGCACAAAAACGATGACGGAAGAAAACGACTCGCGTAAGGTAACACGGCATGCCCGACACACAAAAACCTGGCAAAAGAGGAAACAACCAAGGGCTACATGTCATAGTTAAATGCATGCACTCCCTGATTCCGGCCTACAAAACGAGGTCCAAACGGGCCCGAATTGGAGCCCAAAAAGTCCTGACTCGAAGACGTCGAGTCGTGAATAAAATTCATGAAGAAGTCAAGTCAAGAAAGTGAGAGGAAAAGGATCAAAACGACGACGGAAGAAAACGGTGTGCGTAAGGTAACACGGCATGCCCGGCACACAAAAACCTAGCAAAAGAGGAAACAACCGAACCTATACCGGCCCTCTTAGCTTTGGTACCGGCCAGTACGTGACCGATATTTTTGGGCAGTATGCTCCTTTGGGTCCGATACTCGGGTTCAATTTTCAGTCCTGAATGTGCAGTCCTTCCGTATTTTGGCTATAACTTTCTCGTTCGAATTCTGATTCAAGTTGCCACGCAAAGGTGAGACGAAGATCCGAACTTTCATGTTCGAGTCGAGAGCTGATTTTGTATGTATTATTCCCAGATTTAACAAAGATGACGAGTCAACAGCAATCGAAGGGTTCGACTCAACATTTTAAAGAGTCAATAACTCCCTTTTGTATTTTTACCCTTTTACCCTTACTAAAGGGACATTTCTTCAGATTTTTAAGTCTTTTGACATTTGTAGGGTTGGGTATTATAAATAGGGTTAATATCATTTTGCACCCTGAACTTCGGGCGTTTTTTTTGTTTTTAACCTAAACTATATTTTGTATCAGATAGCAACCTATAGTTCACTCCGGCGAAGAATTCCGGCGAGAAAAATATAAAAAAATATAAAAAATATTTAAAAATCATAAAATTCTGTAAAAATTAGAAAAAATCAGAAAAAATTCTAAAGTTCATTTAAAATATTATAAAATTAATTGAAAATTTTAAAAGTAATTTTCATAAAATTGAATTTTTTATAAAAAAATTCAAATTCTTTAAAAGGACTGTAAATTTTAAATTTCTGGATTTACAAAAATTACTTATTATAAAAAATAATATTTTCTTAAAAAAATTATTTTCTGTATTTTAAATAGTTTTTATATATTTCATAAAGGAACTCTTTTAAGAAAATCGACCTTTTTTTAAAAAAAATACTTTCAACATTTCATAGATATTTTTACGTATCTTGAATAAATTATTTTAGATTTTAAGGATTTCTCATAATTATTACTTTCAATTTATTTAATTTTTTAAAAAATGCCGATCATCTCTGAAAATTAGATTTTTTAAAATTTATTTATAAATAGTAACTTTTTTAAATTCATAAATTTTAAAATTTTAAAATCCTTTTAAAGAATTTTAAAGATTTTATAAAAAAATTCAATTTTATGAAAATTATTATTTTTAAAAAAGACAGTATTTTCAGTTAATTTATGATTTTTTAAATGAACTTTAGAATTTAAAAATATTTTTTCTAATTTTTCTGATTTTTACATAATTTTATGAATTTTTTAAATATTTTTTATATTTTTTTATATTTTTCTCGTCGGAATTCTTCGCCGGAGTGAACTATAGGTTGTTATCTGATACAAAACATAGTTTAGGTTAAAAACGGAAAATACGCCCAAAGTTCAGGGTGCAAAATGATATTAACCCTTATAAATACCTCTTCCTCCCTTTCATTTGTAACTTTTGCCTCACTTTCATTTACTAGAATCTTCTCTGATATTCTTTACTCTCTTTCTCTCTAGAATTCGCAGATTTTCTTTAGTTCATAGTTAGGGTTTTTCTTTCTCTTCTTCAATGAGGAAGCCATCTTTGTACGAGAACTCGGTTTTTATCAAAGTTCTTCAAGAATTCTTCAATCTATTAAGCATTTTCTTATCCTTTCTCTTTATTTTCAGTTTTTATTGGTTTTCTTGCTTAATATTGTTAAATTTTGTCTATTCTTTGATGATTTGAGAGTAGTTTCCTTGTTTTTCGAAGCTCGAGAGTATCCCAAGCTTCGGGGTTGATGATTAATTAATTGATTGGTGGATTTGTTGTGGGTTGTGATAACCTAGAGTTATGGCTTGGTTAATTTGTCGCGATTTCTAAGTAAATTCAAAACTAAGTTCACAGGCTTGTATTACTATCGTTCGGCTTTCGGTAGCTTAGATTGATTTGGTTGGTTGTGTGTTTGGGAGATAATAGTTGGTCCCTAGGCTTGGGATTGCTACCCTTTCGAGGCTTGCCGACTAAATCTTGAATGAGTGTAGGAATTAATCACTACGCCTTAGTATGAGCAGGTGAGGGATAAATTCTAGAAAATTAGTTTAATTGAGACACAATTAATAGAAGGGAGACATACGGAGGAGAAACTCTACCGAGAGGGGGATTGGTGTCTAAGGGGCATCGGTTGGGATGGATGAAATTGAGTTTTAGCCTCATATGTGTAGGTTTTACACCCTACACCGGTCTTTGGCGTAGGAGAAGTCGATAGCATGTCAAAATTGATCCGCCCCGCCCCGTCCCGCCCCGATCCACTCTGAACCGAGGCCTTTGGGACAGGGCAAAATCCGCCCCGATGAAGAATGGGGCACGCCCCGCCCCGCCCCGCCTCTATGTATGTATAATTTCTTTTAAATATATATTATGTATTATTATATAGAGATATATATACACACACAAAAATATAAAATATATATATGTATTCATAATATAAAATTTTATATATAATATATTATTTATATATGTCTAACTAATATATTAAATTATGACAAGATCGAGTAAATTTAAATAATTAAATTTAGAAAAAAATTAAAAATATTAAAACAAAGCTAATGTAAACCTAAAAATTATAATCCTATTGACTTCAACAAAAAAAATTAATTTTTTAACCAAAAAAAACTAATTTCTTTATTAAGAGAAAAAAAGAAAAAGATAGGGGCGGGGCAGATCCGCCCCGTGCGGAGTAAATCACGGGGCAAAAAAATTTGCCCTCTGGCGGGTCAGGGGGCGTGGGGCAGGGGCGGGGCGGGTCAGAAAATCCAGAAACCCGACCTGACCCACCCCGTTGACATGCCTAGAAGTCGAGCTAACTCCTTCAAGTCTTGGCAATCTAAGCAATTTTGTTTGTTTTAACCAATTTTTATATTTAAATAAATATAATATTTACAATAAAACTATAATGATTATTTGAATAAATTACAATACCAAATAAAACATGAACTATTTAAATATTTGAAGAACTCACAAATTTAAATTATCATCCGAATTATTGAGTAACTTTTGAATTTTATTTTGTTAATGTTAGGATTTATTCAAAAAATAAGAACTATTTGAGTATATCTAGATCACCAAGTGAAATGTTAAAAGTTGCAAATGAGAATCTAATTTTAGAAAGAAACAATTAAATATTTACGGTTAAAACATTGAATTTATTTACATATATTGTAAAATCTACGTAGATATAAAAGCTATAAGAGGATTAAGATTGTAAATTGCATTTTCCACCAAAGTGTTTTGTGTTATTAATAGTTATTTGTACAAGCGACAACTTTTAATTTGTTTGTTCTTTTCATTTTTCTAAAGAAAAAGGCCATTTTCTCAAATTTTTAAGTATAAATATCTTTTTATATCTTAATCTTTTTTTCGTATTATATACCAAATTAATCATATTTTCATAATCTTTAATTTGACATTCATATCGCATATATAAAAGTTTGGTATTATATTAAATAAATACAGTTATCAATTGGTTAGTTATTTAGTTCGATATGAATACTTATTGTTTATGTTTATCAGTACCATGTTTAGGCTACAACTGGGAACTAGTCAAATAAATTTTTCTAAAAAAAAATAATTTTTTTATTCTTTAAATAATTTTATTACTTAATTGATTGTATTTACCTTTCAATCTTAATTTTTTTTACTAAAAATAAATTTATATACATATAAATATGTGTGTGCGTGTATAATAAAAAAATTGGAGCCAAATATAGTCCAACTGCAAATTAGATAATTTAAGGATTTTATTCATGTATCTGTCCCTATAAATAAGTTTTTGAAGTGTGAGCATTCATTTAGTTTTTTTTTTTTTAAAAAAAATAATTAATCTCTTCATCTAAAAACTTAGTCGCCGCCGCCTTCTTCGCTCATTTTCCCTCATGGGAGGATGGGGAATGTTTCATTTTACTTTTTGTTTTGGGTTTTCTTTTCGGTCCCCCAAATAATGGAAGATCCACAACACCTCTCCGCTAGAGTTTAAGCGTGAGACTTCGCCGCGTCTATGTACGTCTTTTTCCGGCTTTTCCTGGTCTTTTTCCACCAATTTTCTGCTCCAATCGTCAAATTCGTTTCTGCCTGGGTCCGTCATCCAAATCATTTGCTCGTTGTGCATGCAGTTACCGGACAAGGGGCAAGGAACAGATCTTAGTTCCGCTGGTCTTTTCGCGGGTAATATTTAATATTTATTTGATGCTATCAAATTGTTTTTAGCATAGAACATATGTCTCATAGAGCCAACTTGTTAGCACATTGCTTGCTCGTTTTTTTCATTTTTCTTCAGGCGATCCGATTGTTTGGATAGCTCCTGATTTTTCTGATTGGATTGAGAATTTTGTATTGGACGATTTACATTGGTTAACGAGAATCTCAAATTTTATTTTATTTTTTTTAAAAAAAAACAACTTTTTCTAAATTTTAAAATGCTAACAAGTTTTTATTTCTTATCTATTTTTACATATAATATATCAATTTTTTTTATTTTGGATTAGACTATATATATTATGAATTAAATTGTATAAAACGAACCAATTGACAATTTTTAACAATAAAAAATGCAAAATTATTTAAATAGAAAACACAATTTTCTTAATTATTAATTTATTTTATTATTGTCTTATCTTACTTTGTTAATAATTAACTTGTGTGCTATTATATTTGTGTTTGTTTTGACATATGTAATCAATTGAACTATTTGTGGTTATTCATATAGGTTAAGACGGATACTGTAACCGCCTGATTTTCTAGTCTAATTTAAGAAATTATAAAATAGAAAAAAAAAATGCTTATTTTATTTATTTAGAAATAATTATTTTGTTCAATCAGGCCATTGCTAAATTACTATTCGTATAAAATTTCCACATTTGCCATATCGTAATATAATATACACTAAAGTACATTTAAAAATAATTGCACATACGCATTACTTTAAAATCTTTGATTATTTAAGGCATAATATCAATTATTTGCAGCGGAATTCAACAAAACTAGTTGAACTAACACAACTTAATATGCAATTTAATTAAATTAGAAGCCTATCATATATCCCTATTATTTTATTCTATTTTTATTTATTTATTTATATAAATAAACTACAACAAGAAATAACTTAATCTAAATTAATTCCTAAATATGCACCTATTATGAAAATTCATTAATGAAATTCAAACATGCCAACAACTATATTTTAAAATTTTAGTAACTCCAAATATACTAATCACTCACATTATTCACCTATTAATTGATCAAACATATGAAATAAACCGACTTAAAGTAACATAACAATCTAGCTCAAATAGTACAATATCAATTTAAATAAAGTTTCATTACATAATAGATACCACCATATGCTTCCCCGATTCCGTCTCAGCTTCAGCCACTCTTTCCATTTCTACCTAAGGATCAATAATAGGCTGGGGTGAGCTTCTTTTAGCTCGTGGGAGTCACAGTTTATTACATCAATTATAAATACAAAGAAGCATACAGTGTAACATTTATTATAATGATGCGCTTGTATTGGCAAGACACATAGAACTAACTTGTATTGGCAAGTAGTATATTGATAATGGGCTAAACTTGTATTGGCAAGTAGCATAATGACAATAAGCAAAACTTGTATTGGCAAGTAGCGAATTGTAAATCACTTGTATTGGCAAGTAATAATAAAATAAAAGCACACGTATACAATCAATTAATTATAATTAAAGCAATAAACAGTTAGGACCCCCACCTGGAAATGAGATGATTGAAAATGCAAATGCTGACAAATTAGTCCAAAGTCCTAGGCCCGTACACACACTCCTCGATTCCTACATTTAATAGAGGATAAATGTTTTAATACCAAATAGTTTTAAACCAAAATAAAAAGGATAGAAGTAAATGAATAAAATAATGAGTGGTAAAGGAAAGGTTATGGATTCTGGGGAAATGGACGGCAGACATTTCCTATTTGAAATGGAAATAAAATGAATTGGGCTTGGATATGTTGTGGGCCTTTGGTACAGGATTTCATGTTAGGCAAATTGGGAGAGTAGCTTAAATGATTTAGGAAGAATAGGCGTGAAATTTGAATAGAATCTGAGAGATTAAATATTCTCTCTCTTCCCCTTCATCTGCATCTGGTAATTCCTCTTCACTTCAAAGCCGCTTGCGTCCAGTACTATCACCTTCTTCACCAATTTCTTTCCTTCTTCCAGAGATGACGCACAGACAGAGGTAATATTTCCCTTCTTTTCTTCTGTTTTACCAGAGGTCACTCCTGCAGCGGCGGTGACCTAATTCTAGTTTTGGACTTGCAGACTGCAACAGGCTGTTTTAGACGAAGCAGCGCCGGGCAGCGGTAAAGGAGGTAAAAAATTGGGTAGTGTCGACCCCTTGAACCGACGGAGTTCTGATGGCCTATTTGGGCGAGTGTAGGCGGTCGCGTAATTGACAGTATCAGGGTCAGACTGGTGATAGAAGATGACGACGAGGTACGAATTGGTGAGGATTGAGGGAACAGGGTGGCCGGAGTTCATATAAAATACCGGCCAGTCTGGCCATGACTGGAGTAGAACAGAGAATTAGATGAGAAATGAAGTTTTACCTTGCTGTCTACTGAATTTGTGATGACCGTGTAAAGAAAAATCTGTGCAAAACTAAGTTTAGCTATTTATACAACTGGTTGTGGCAGTTTAATCTGTATCCATTACTCCATGATTTCATCTCCACTAACTCACGCATATACACGTTCTCAACACTGCTGGCCAAGAAAACTTCCGTGTTTCTCAAACTCTCTGATCTCTAATTGGACCTGGGCTCAATGTTTGGGCCCATCTATTTGCATATACGGCATAACTTATTGGGCCAAAAGTGAATATGGATGTAATGTATGTAGGTGGACTCACAAAAAAAAAAAAAAAAAAAAAATGAATGGGCCTTAAATAATTTATTTAGACTAGACAGTCCAAATATAAAATATCTAATCATATAAAATGGATCTACCTATATAATGAAATGATAATTAAAAATTCACAAAATATTTAAATAAATAGACGAAAAATTTCCCGGGCGTTACAGATACGAACTGACTAAGAGTACGTTTGAGTTAAAAATATCAACTTCATAATATGTGTTTTTTTTTTTTACTAGTAGTATCTCGTGCGATGCACGGGTTGTAGATAATAAGAATCTTAATACAATAAAATATTACAATAAATATATAATAAGAGATGAAAAGATATATGTTATATAATGAAAGAAGAGCCAATTAAAAGTATTAAAAATAAAAAAATATATAAATTTGAGTAAGTTACATAATATTCATATTTGTTTTTCTTAATGTATGAATATTCTACCATCCATTAATGGAGGTCATGTTGACTATCTTGTACAAAGGATGAGTGTATATATGTATATTTATAATTTTATGATAAACGTTTAGATTTATCTCAACGTATCTAAAATTTTATTAATTTTAGTAAGTTTATATTTCAAAAGTTTTTAATGAGTACCAATAGCATTACATTCTATTTTATTAATTTTTATTCGTATCACATACACACTGATAATTAATCCACATAATCAACCAACAAACAATTATTTGTCTTCAATTTAATTTATTTATGCAATGAGTGAGTCTTGTGTATGAACGGTCACACATGTGACGAAATACACTTTTATAGAAAACATTGATACTTTTACTAAATTGATACTTTTACAGATAAATGTGATACTTTTACTACAAAAAGCGATACTTTTTTTTTGTTCAAAAAAGGTGATACTTTTACAGATAAAGGATACTTTTACCACAAAAAGTGATACTTTTTTCTGTCACACCGTGTGAAGGCCGTGTGACGGTCACATACAAGTTTTTGCCTAATGCAATAAGTTATCAAACTATAGATCGATAATAGATGACTAATTTAATTTATTATACAGAAAAATCACATTAGAAATAAAAAAAAAAAAAATTATTTCAAAAAATTAGATATTTTATTGGAAAAAAATAAAATATTAAAATTATGAACTGAAAATTATAAAATATATACTAAATAATTCAATTTTTATTTTTATATATGATTAGAAAATTAATAAATAAAGGAAACAAAATTCAAATTAAGATATTTCCAAATAAAATGTTTTATACCAAAAATAAACAAAATTCACAAATAAAATGCTTTTTATAAAAAATAATGTTTTCCAAGTATGCTTTATACCAAAAATAATGTTTGTACCAAAAATAATATTTTCCAAAAATGACAAAGGAATCTGGGCGGGAAAATTCATAGGTTACTATTTTGAAAGGATTTTGTTATTACATATATATAGATAGATATAGATATAGATACTTAATTTTAATTTTAATTTTATTCCGTAATAATAATTTATTTATAAATGAAGAAACATATATTTATGCTATTTAAAGTTTTACTAAAATAATTCAAAATTTTGAAATATTTATTTTATCAATTATACAATGTCTATATTTTTAAATAATAAAACCATATAATATTTAGTTTAGTTATAATATTACTCTATTTAGTATACCTCTGTCCATCACAAGCGAGTAATACTAATAAATAAAAAGACGATATAAAAAAGTCCACCAATTAATAGATGTATATGAACTATAAAAGGACTCTTACCAAATAGTAAAAGTTTAAATATAAAATTACTAAAGTACCCTAAATAATTAAAATTGATTATATGTAAATTAAATTTTATAAGAAACTACTATAAAGTAGATCATTGAATGTTCTTTAAACTAGAAGGGGTCGATATCTTAAAAGAGTACTAACTCCGTTTCATATTAGTTGATGTTTTAGGATGAAAGAAAAAATTAAGGATTGAATATTTGACAGATATACCATCAGCTAAAAATTTGACAAAATATATCTGATAAATGAAAAGTAGAGATATTTTAGAAATGAGTTCAGGGAGAAAATTTGTAAAATTGGTGAAAAATATGTAAAACGTTAATTAACTAAAAAAGAAGAAAACATTCTAAAACGTCAATTAATATGAAACGAAGGGAGTAGAACATAAATTTGAACCGCCATGCAGCATATACCTAGTAGATTCCATATTTTGGAGTGGGAGATATTACGGGACTAATAAAACGATATGAATATGTTGTGGATGTTGATTTTTTTTCTAAGAACAAAAAAAAATCCTCCCCTTTCTCAACGGAATTCGAACCCAGGATCAAAGACCTAGGTAGTAGATGTTTCGCCACTTGAGCTATCCAACTTCGTCATGCTGTGGATATTGATTCATCATTCATCTTGTACTTCACTATTTTGTCAATCTATATTATAATATATATCCCGTTTTATAGTGTATTGGCAATTATTTTATAATACACGTGGTCTATAATCATAATTATTTTTGTATTTTATATTATATTTTATTTTATCTTACTCACTCTTTTATATTTTATAATTTTATGTTCATAATTTTATAATTTTTATATATTGCCAGTTTTTATTATCTTGAATTACGGGGGAATTAATTTTCTTAAGTAATTTTCAAGGGAAGTTTCTATCTAAAGTTAACTTTCAATGAAAGTTTTTATCCAAAAATAATTTCCTATCCATGCTTCTACAAGTACAACTTCGTCTAACTCTCCCCTCGCCACGTTTTTTTCTCTCCCAAATATAACTTCCTTATATATTCATTGATCTTTCAACCACCATTTATCTTTCTCTATCTCTTTCACATTTCTCACTCCTTGTAACCGTTTTACAGGAGTAAATCTCTATAAATACCAGTTTCCATGAAGATAGAGGTGGAATCCTTTCGCAAGGTTCCTGCGCCCCACAAAGTGTTACAGCACATGCAATAACACCTTACTTGCGCGCACACACGCACACCCACATTTTTTTGTGGGTTGTGAGATCTTTTTGCACACACACGCACACCCACTTTTCTTTATAGGTTGTGAGATCCATTTGCCTGGATCTTTTGTGTCTGCATGGTTCATGAAGTTTAAAGATATCCCAGTTTTGGTTGATGTTCCAAAGATCACGTCTATTTGCACACACACACTTCGCTTTTATTTGTGAGGTTGTAAGTGGGATCCTTGTGTCGGGATCTTTTGTATGTGTGTGTGTTTGTAAATCTGTTTAGGGATTATATTAATGATGTTTTGTCCTCATCTTGATCTATGTCATTTTGGTTTGTATTAACAATAGGGGTGGGAAAAAATACCGAAATACAGAAATACCGCACATACCGTACCAAAAAATTACCGAAAATACCAAAATTTTCGGTATGGAAACGGTATGATAATCTAAAAAATTTGGTATTTCGGTATATACCGAAATACCGAAAAATGTTCGATATTTTCGGTATATATCGGTATACCAATTTTTTTTCGGTATTTTGGTAATTCGGCATACCAAATTATTAACGGTATACCGTAAATTTTCGATACACCGAAATTTTGGTATACCAAAATCAACGGTATGGATCGGTATATACCGATATCGATATAAAATTCGATATACCTAATTTTCGGTACGGTATCGGTATTTACCGATATTATACCGAATTTTCGGTATGCCAAATTTCGATACACCAAAATTTTCGGTACGATAACGGTATGGATTTTCTGCGTACCGAAAATTTTGGTACGGTAACGGTATGGTATACTGTACCAAATCATCCCTAATTGACAATGTACTCCGGTGGTTGAGTAATAAAGTTTGGTTAAACCTTTTGAATTGCTTAAAATTAAACTTATTTTGTTTGTTCGGTGTTTTTGCTTTTTGTTGTGTTTGTTCAAATCCGTTGGTGTTTGTTTGCTTCGCGGTTTTCTACACCAACGAACCTAAAGATGTTGCATTACTTGTTGCAACATCTTGCACAACCTTTGCGTTTGGCCACCCATCAGATCCTATCAATAATAAACAAATATAGAAAGACGAGACATTAATATTGAAACAAAAGGATCTCGTGTGAAGCAAAAATATAAGGTTGGGTGAGTCGGCCAATGCATAAGGTGAACCGCCCAATAAATTTATTGGATTGAAATAGCAACCAACCATCATAGTAATCACCTAATAATCTAAGCCAATAAGTCTATCCGTACTTACATATATATATACTTTTGTCCTATTTGTTGTGAGATAATCAAACAATCAAATTAAATAACAAAACAAAATATGTTGAATCAAAATTGAAAAGAAAAGACTCAATGTTTACGTGGTTCGGCCAAAACGACCTACATCCACGGAGGGGGTTTCCAGCTCTCCTTTAACGTTCAAGAATGATTACAAGATGATCACTCACTGTTGAAATACTCCAGCAATAAGAATAAGCAAAAAACACTCAAAGAATAACTCCTATTCTTCTATACAAGTGTTTTCTATTTATATCTCTTATCCTTCTCTCTAGATATGGATTACACGAGGAAGAAATGAAATACAAGATCATATATAAGCTCAGAAAGAAAAACGGTTGAGAATGATCCAAAAACGCGCACAAAATGCATCACCAAAAATTGTTTCTGCACACTGCCTTTGACAACGGTTTTAACAGAAACCGTTGTGATTTTCTGTTATAACTGCCATATGGCAGTTTTCCTTCACTTCAGTTTTCAGCTCCTTTTTTAATCCGTTTCTTGATCTGATTTCAACCCGATTTATGAGTGGATTAAGTCCATAATCTTCACAAATCTCCACCTGACTTATATACGAATAAACTCCACCTTGATCAAACAAACCTTGAACCTTAACACTAAACATAAAACTCCCTCAACCATGTCCAAACCTGGACATGCTCCTGCAACATAACTCCTCAACTGCATTGAACCACTTGGATAAAATCCAAGCAATAATTGAATTTATCAGATGGTAAAGCCTTGGTAAGCATATCAGCTGCATTTTCTTTTGTACTCACATTCTTTACATTCACATCTCCCTTTTCAATTATATCTCTAACATAATGATGCTTAACATCAATATGTTTTGATCTTTCATGGTAGACTTGATGTTTTACTAGATGAAGTGCACTCTGAGAGTCACACATCACGGTTACATACTGCTGCTTTATTCCAAACTCAGAAACCATGCCCTTTAGCCATACAGCTTCCTTTACAGCTTCAGTCATGACCATGTATTCTGCTTCTGTGGTGCTTAATGCCACCACTGATTGTAACATAGACCTCCAACTGATAGCTGCACCAAACAATGTAAACGCATACCCAGACTGTGATTTTCTACTATCCAGGTTTGTTGCATAGTCTGAATCCACATAACCCTTCAAAACATCCTGTAAAACATCAACTCTTTTAAACATGATTCCTCTGGTTGTAGACCCTCTCAAATACCTCATTATCCACTTAAGTGCTTCCCAATGCTGCTTTCCAGGATTAGACGTGTACCTGGAAACAACACTTACTGCATGAGATATATCAGGTCTGGAACACACCATCAAATACATTATGCTTCCAACAGCATTTGAATAAGGAACTTTTGACATTTCAAACTCTTCTCTTCAGTTTTGGGCTTTTGTGATTCTAAAAGTTTGAAATGTTGTGCCAAAGGAACTGTTACTGGCCTAGCTTCATTCATCTTGAACTTACTGAGAATCTTCTCAACATAGTTCTTCTGCTCAAGCCATAATAACCCCTTCCTTCTATCTCTGCATATGTCCATTCCCAATATACTTCTTGCTTCTCCAAGCTATTTCATTTCAAATTCTTCCTGTAAATCTGATTTAAGCCTTTCTATCTCAGATTGATACTTGCTTGCTACAAGCATATCATCCACATATAACAGTAAGAAACTCAGAATTTCATCCCCAGATTTCCTCATAAAAACACAGTTGTCATATTTTGATTTTGTATATCCAATCCTTTTCATGCACTCATCAAACTTTATATACCACTGTCTAGAGCTCTGCTTGAGGCCATATAAAGATTTCTTGAGCAAACATGCCTTGTTTTCACTTTCTGGCATCTCAAAACCCTCTGGTTGATGCATGAAAATTGTCTCCTTAAGCTCACCATGCAGAAATGCAGTCTTGACATCTAACTGCTCCAACTCTAAGTCCATTTGTGCCACCATTGCCAGAAGCATTCTTATGGAACAATGCTTCACCACAGGAGAAAAAATCTCATTATAATCTATTCCCTCCTTTTGAGTGAAGCCTCTTGCAACCAACCTTGCTTTGAATCTTATCCTTTCTGTCCCACTGAATTCTATTTTCTTCTTGAAAATCCATTTACAGCTGACAAGCTTGTGTCCAGCAGGTTTATTAACCAATATCCATGTTCCATTCCTTTCTAATGAATCCATTTCTTCTTGCATGGCAATGATCCAACTTTCCCTGTCACTGCTACTGACAGCTTCTTTATAATTTCTTGGCTCAGAGTATTCTGTTTCTTCAGCAACACTTAAAGCATATGCAGTGAGATAATCACTGCCATATCTGAGGATGGCTTTACAATTCTCCTTTCTCTATCTCTAACCAGTTGGTATTGATTCTTATCAGAATCAGTTTGTTCTTGGATTGAGTCTGTGTCTTCATCAGTTTTTGATTTTCCATCTGTATCATCATGCTCCACCTTGAGCTGTGCACCATTATTCCTTACTGTCACTTCCAGTGGAACATTGGATCCTGGTTTCATTTGCATTTGTTCTTCACAAAACTTCACATCTCTGCTTATGATCACTTTGCTCATCCCAGCTTCCAAACACCATAGCCTATACCCCTTTACACCTTGTGGATATCCCAGCATCATACATTTCAATGCCCTTGCATCCAATTTGTCTTGTTTAACATGAGAATAAGCCAGACATCCAAATGGTCTTAAATGTGAATATTCTGGTAAGTTTCCACTCCACTTTTGAGATGGAGTTACATACTGATTTGGAGTGGATGGGCTTTTGTTTATCAAGTATGCTGTTGTAGCAGCTGCTTCACCCCAAAATTTCTTAGGCATTCCAGACTCTATTAACATGCATCTAATTCTTTCCAAAATTGTTTTGTACATCCTCTCAGCAACTCCATTTTGTTGAGGATGAGCAGGAACAGTCTTGTGCCTCTTTATGCCCCTTTCTTTGCAAAATTTCTGGAATTCCTCAGACAGAAATTCTAGTCCATTATCTGTCCTTAGACATTTCAGTGTTGACCCCTTTTCCATCTCAACTTCTTTACACCATTCTTGGAACTTATTAAAAGCATCAGACTTATTCTTCAAAATAAAAATCCAAAGTTTTCTTGAATAATCATCTATTATACTCAAGAAATATTTTCCTCCACCCATTGTTTCCACCTTTGAAGGTCCCCAAAGATCAGAGTGAGCATAGTCTAGGGGGTGTTTAGAGGTATGTTTACCTGTAGGGTATGGCAGCTTCTTGCTCTTTGCTAGGATGCAGGTTTCACAGTTGTGTATCTGGAATCTCCCTTTGTGATTAATGACTCCTTGCTTCAGCAGTTCATTCATCCCTGTTTCACTCATGTGTCCAAGTCTTTTGTGCCATAATTGTGAATCATCAACAATGGCACGGATTGCATCTCCAGTCAGAGTTTCTGCAATGAGATAGTAAAGACTGGATTTCCTGATGCCTTTCATTACCAGCTTTGAGCTCTTGTACACAAACAGTTGCCCATTCATTGATTTGAAATTGCACCCTTTATTTTCCAGTGTTCCAAGACTTATGAGGTTTCTTTTGAGCATAGAAATGTATCTTACATTAGATAATGTCTTCATAGAGCCATCATGCATTTTTAGTCTAATATCCCCAATTCCCTCAATCTGGCATGCATGATCATCTCCTAACATTACTGAGCCATGTTTGTGTACCTTGAGGTTTTGAAACCATCCAGCATTGGGACACATATGGAAACTACATCCTGAGTCCAGAATCCATTTATCTTCTGTTCTTCCCTCAACAACATTCAATACATCAGCATCTTCCTCACCCTGTGCTAAATCTGTTGTGTTTGGCTTATTTGAACTTTCTGCCTTCTTTTTCTTGAATTCGAAACAATTCTTCTTAAGATGGCCAGGCTTCTTACAGTGGAAGCATTTTCTGGTATCCTTTCCTTCAAAGCTCCTAGGCTTTGACTGTTGTGACTTCCTTCCCAGATCACTTGTTGTTGGGGCTTTCTTGAACTTTTGAAACCTTCCAGATTTGATGTGTAACCCTTCTGCTTGAGGGTCTGTTTTTCCATCTGCTGAACTTTGCAATTCTTTGGCCCTCAGAGCAGTCTGTACTTCTTCCAGAGATATCTTGGTTTCTCTTCCATACATCATAGCATCTTTGAGATGCTCATAATATTTTGGCAATGCATTGAGTAACAGGATGGCCTTGTCTTCATCTTCAATCTTGGCATCAACTCCTTCAAGATCATCCAGATACTTGTTAAATTCTTCTAGCTGGTCATCCATGGCCTTGTCTTCTTGGATCTTGAATGAATACAATTTCTGTTTGAGATACAAACGGTTAACCATGGTCTTCTTCTTGTAAAGCTCTTCAAGCTTATTCCAGACAGCTTCTGCTGTCAATTCCTTTGAGACTTCCCTAAGCACCTTGTATCCTAGGGATAAAATGATGGCAGAATGTGCTTTGTCTAACAACTCTGCCTTCTCAGTGGCTCCAATCTTATCAGAGAAACCATCTACACCCTTGAGAGCACCAGCAAGCCCTTGCTGCACCAGGAGAGCCCTCATCTTCAATTGCCAAATACCAAAGTCATTCTTCCCATTGAATTTCTCAACATCATACTTCATTGCCGCCATTGTTAATCTCTTGATTCGCTTCAGTTCTTAATCTTCCCAAAAACGGCGCCAATTGTTGTGAGATAATCAAACAATCAAATCAAATAACAAAACAAAATGTGTTGAATCAAAACTGAAAAGAAAAGACTCAATGTTTACGTGGTTCGGCCAAAACGACCTACATCCATGGAGGGGGTTTCCAGCTCTCCTTTAACGTTCAAGAATGATTACAAGATGATCACTCACTGTTGAAATACTCCAACAATAAGAATAAGCAAAAAACACTCAAAGAATAACTCCTATTCTTCTATACAAGTGTTTTCTATTTCTATCTCTTATCCTTCTCTCTAGATATGGATTACACGAGGAAGAAATGAAATACAAGATCATACATAAGCTCAGAAAGAAAAACGGTTGAGAATGATCAAAAAATGCGCACAAAATGCATCACCAAAAACTGTTTCTGCACACTGCCTTTGACAACGGTTTTAACAGAAACCGTTGTGATTTTTTGTTATAATTGGCAGTTTTCCTTCACTTCAGTTTTCAGCTCCTTTTTTAATCCGTTTCTTGATCTGATTTCAACCCGATTTATGAGTAGATTAAGTCCATAATCTTCACACTATTCATGCGTATTAAACTTATTACTACCATTATTATAATATTTATTCACATAATAGGCGAATAAAAATATAAAAAGAAAATTGAACTAAGACACATGATCATTAAACAAAGTTACGGTTTCAAAATTTATTAGTGGACATTTCCGAATTCACTAACGAACATATTAGCTAGGACTAAGTCTCATGTCTTCAAATTCTTCTTCAAATAATTTTTTTGCAATTGATCAATCAACCCAAACTTTTTCAATAAGAATCATAAATTAAAAAGATAGTAAAAATAAGAATTTTATAAGTATCTTGATGAAGTCATGGGAATGTTGATTTTATTGTGTCTTATTAAATTGACTTAATAACGAATGGAACAAGATATACATTGTCTCAAGATCGATAAAAATATTAAACTTATATATGTTGTGCTATCGGGTCGTGCTAAAAACTATGATGTCTACGAATATGTGATATTAGGGTGACACAATTGATAGCATCCACCCAAAAGGGTTATCCACAATAAAGGGCCATGTGTCGTGGTTAAAGATGCATCAGGAACCGTCCTTCAACTTCTACAATATGGCCAAACTTTCCTACAGCCTCCACCTTCATCAAACTCACTCGACACGCCTGCCAACTTCGTCATTGCTTAACCGATAAGACTATCAAATTTCACTGATTTAAACGACTAACACTTTACCTATTCATAATTGAGGGGATCTGGGTCGTACTATATTTACGGGTTATGTGCAGTTTTTCATGAAATGTATTAATGTCTATGAAGATAAGTGATACTCCCTTTATTTGTTTCGAATGAACTTGTACAGGGGGGTCGGCACACATGTTAAGAAAAAGTTCTTTTTTGAGATTTTGTTGACTTTTCAAATGTCGATTGAGGGTAGAGATTTTAAGGATGAAGATTGTGTGATAACTTTTCTTTTCAGGGGTGTGCAAATTTGCTTGGGACGGACGAAAACAGAAAATGTTCAAGTTCATTCGGGATGAAGGAAATACCTTTCTGTATGAACACTAATATCTGTTATAAAAATAATACGCAATCTGTGGATTTATCTGGAACTTAAATTGTACAGATTTAAATTCGTGCAATCAGTGTATACGAGATTTTGTCACCATATATTGAGGGCCTAATGAAAGTTTGTCCTAATCTTGATTTATAATATACAATTGTATTATATTTTAGATTTTAAATTCAACTCATGTCTATATTTTGAATTGTGCAGATTTAAATTCGTGCAATCAGTGTATATGAGATTTTGTCACTATATATTGAGGCCCCAATGAAAGTTTGTCATAATCTACAATTATATTATATTTTTAGATTTTAAATTCAACTCATGTCTATATTATGATTCTGCATTATCAGCAATCGACATATTAGAGTCGGTAGATGAACATTTCCGTATATTCCCATAATATATGAGACGATACCGAATATAATGAAGAATGGGAATATGCAGTTGTACACGCCGAAACTTTGGGCACCACATAAAACGAATCCCATTTTAGGGGGTTGATTAATTGGGGCCACTTGGTCTACCTCCCTCTTCATATAAATAAAATACCCTTTATCAACAATCAACTCATCCTCAAAAACAAGAAAACATTAAATAAAAAAATTGTGAATCTCCCAAGAGCCAAAATTTCTCACAAATATATTAGTTGAAATATTAAAAATGTTAGAAGGAAAGGCAGTGGTTGGTGAGACTGATATGCTTGAAGCCATGCAACAAGATGCTCTTCATTTGGCAGCTAAGGCACTCGACTTCTTTGATGTCATTGACGCCACTGAAATTGCTCGATTCATTAAGAAGGTAAATCCGATTTCCGAATCCTCTATTTTATATGCTATTGTCATTTTGGGATTTGTTTCACCGCGGCTTCCATGATGTGTACATATAAAATGAAATACTCGACTCCAGCTACTGTTCATGCATGATTCATACGAGATGTAATAAGAGGCCGGTGTCCTGTTTCCTCTACGTTCTTGATAACTAAAGGTGGCCAATTTGTCGGACCAACGCTATATGTCTGATGGGGTTGAGTTAAATTTCGATCCGACATAAAATTAGTTAAATTGATCCAACTTGTTCCCCTATAACAATATTTCGGGTCAAGATTTCTATGGTTCAACCAAGGACGAAAATATCGGCTTTTACGGAGATGTCGGTATTTCAATTTACGGAGATTTCGGTGAGATCTCGATTAATATCGGAATATCGGTGCAATTTTCTTAAAAAAATTAAAAAAATATATTAAAATTTTGAAAATTTAACATCGTATTTTTACAATTATTATAACAAACTCAAATACATATACGCATCTTAAATTTGATATAAATAGATTTATTTACAACTAATTCATAAATATAAAATAATATAAACAATGAGTGGCAAACTTTTTGACGTGTTTTCATACAACATTACTAATTACTAGTACGGAAATATTATATTAAAAATTCGAAAGTTTAACAAAATATTTTAAAAATATTATAACCCACTTTAATACATAAATTCATCTTAAAATTATAAATAAAACAAAATATTTATAAAAATACATGTTGTCAAGTATAATAATAAATTGAAATTTTGTACAAAATTTTGGATTAATTATTCAATTTTATGGAAATTTTATGATATGAGGAGACAACTCTTACTTATTTGATTTTAGATGAATAAGTAATTATATAGATTATCTGTGGAGAATAAAACAAAATGTTGACTTGGTCTAGTGGTTAGAGTTTGGAGTTCTTTTCAATGGGACTCCGATTCGAATCTGACTCTTGTATTTTTGGAGATAACTTTAAAAAGAAGGTGAGCAGCCGAGAAATTGGCGAAAAGAAGGTTAGCAGCCGAGAAATTGGCGAGAAGATCGAGAAATCTCGATAAATTGGCGAGAAATTGCGAGATATCGCGATATCTCGCCGCCTTCTTAACAAAACTGCATTACCTCACTATATCGTCTCGGCTGCTTCAATTTAGCGCGAAATCGTCGAAAAATCGGCGAGATTTCGCGATTTTTCAGTCCCTGAGTTCAACTCACCACTATTGATAGCCCATCTTTACTTCACAAGGATCTTCTGAGTGACGTATGTTTCAATCCTATTTCCATGTACCAAAATTACCATACCTTCACATGTGTTTTACATGCAGGATCATACCTAGAAATACTTAAATCTGAGTCGAGTTTACTAAATGGGCCCATGATTCTTTTTCGAGTGTACAAATATAAAGGAAAACATAAAAAAATTGAAGTATTTCCAACACTTTATATATTTCTTTTCTCATAGGAAATAAAAAAATAATGAGTTTCAAATGGTTCAATAATTTTTTTGTTGGGTGCACAAACTAAAGGAAAACAATAAAAAAAATTGGGAACCCCAAAATATTAATGTTTTGGGGTCCGAAGTAACAGGCTCTCCTGATAAGGGAGGTTGGGCAATGTTTACATGCAAGTATTCTGCGAAAATCGAACAATTAAAAAGATAATAGACTAATTTAGGATCATCCATAAATTATAAGACGAATTTTGCAAGTGGCCATAAATAGAGTAAAATCCTGATGTTGTAAAGTAAATATGCAGGAATTTGACAGGCTATATGGAGGTGGATGGCAATGTATAGTAGGCACTGACTTTGGGTCATTTGTGACACATTGTTCCGGCTGTTTCATCCATTTCTGCATCGGCAGCCTCGCTATTCTACTCTTTAAAGGCTCAGCCGCCGCTGAAGCTGAAGTCGAAGCCGAAGCCGATCACCAATTCCCTGTTTTGCCCTTGAAAGCCATAGTCTGAGACCGCCCTTTCTCCCCTCGCTGTTGTGTGTTGTACTATCTTAACTAACAGTGGTACCAAAGAGAGTGTGGCAATTCAATTCCTTCCTGCCTCTATTACCTTGGTAAAGGAACTGGACATAACAAAACAATGGCGATGATTAGTACCATGTGAAATCAAATCTATAGAGTTTTTTTTTTTTCTTTCTTCTTTCCCTTTTTTGGAAATTTATAAACTTACTATTAGGATAATGTTTACCTGCACACCATTGTATAACTTATGTTCATTGTTGTTGTATAAAAACCACATGTTCTGTTATTGTTAAAATCTCAATTATGCGACACATAGGCAGTTGGCACTGTGGGGGTTGAACAACTATTCTTATTACCAATATAATTTTGTTTTGTGGTTTTTATTAGAACAAGAGTCTGAGAGGGTGTATTATAGACTTCTAGGTGCTTTCATTTTGATCGTTTATTAATTTTTATATAAGACGATCTTGAGATGATTATCTAAATGACTATAAACGAGTTGAGTCGAACTTAACGTCTTACTGTTAAGCATACTTGAAATGCTAGCTTTTTAATAAAAGGTTTGAATTTTCTAAGGGATGTTTGGACAAGGATGGACACATCTAGATGGAGGATGAGTTCATCCAAAAACAATGTTTGTATTAGGATGTGTAATGACCTGTAAACTAGGACTTTAATTTTAGGTTTAATTCCCCATATGACATCAACATTCCCCATGGACAGTCACGTATAGGATTGATTTTGGGTTGATTTCCACATGACAGAGACATTTTTTGTGGACTTAATTCTCCACATGACTTAGACATTGACCGCCACATATAGGAATCTCTAGATGTGGTTTCTCTATCCTTCCCCCACTCGATCTTAGACCTCCAAGCATAAATCTCAAATTTTCTAGGCTCAGAGAACTTGAGATTTATGCATGAAGATCTCAGGTTCAAGTTTGGGAGAATGCAAAAAAAATCCACTTTCTAAATGTGGGATGTGCTTATGAGTAATAGCTCAGTTGATGTAGATCTCAATCTTTCTATAATTTTGAGTATTTGTTGGTTGCGAAGAATTCAAATTTCTCTAATCATTAATGGACCCTTTGTATTTTTAAATTTTAATGCATTGAGCTTGAGTTTCAGTTTTAAGAGTTTGGACTTACTAATGTGATGAACAATAAATGAGATGGACTAAAATAAAAATGAATGATCTTCTTGTTGAGACATTAAATTTAGATTAATAAATAAAATAAGTTAACCCAATTTAATAAATCAATAATAAGATTAATATATACTTTCTCCGTTCATAAATAAGTGTCATTTTAGACTTTCAGGTGAAATTTAAAAAATTATATAATAGACGACAACACGCCTCCAATTTTCTCTCCATCATCTTTTTTATTACCATAAATTTCTTCAAATCTTCTTTATTTAATATTATAAAGTTTTGTAAGGAAATTTTCTTAAATTTAGCTAAGGATAATATTGGAAGAAACATCCAAAAAATGTTAGAATGACACTCTTTTGTGAAAAAATAATTTTTAGTGACACTTATTTATGAACGAAAGGAGTATGAATAAAATGGTAAGTAAGAAATGTGGGGCCTCTCCAAGTTTGTGTTAGTTATAGAAAATGGGGTTAGCATGAATTATTAGACTATGGAACCCTCTTGCAAATTTCACATCTTGTTCTTCAAATTTAGTTATTTTTATGATGAAGCCATAAAAAGAATTTTCAAGTTCTTAACCTCCAGTATTGTTTTCAAATGAATTTCTCGTTGTAAGCCCGGCCCAGAAAATGAAGTCACAATACTGCAAAATGTCCAAAAATATATTTTGTGAATGAAACTTGGCCACCACAATAATCGCAGTGAGTACTTGTTGTCTTGAGCAATCATAAATTCTAGATCCAAAGTTACAACTTCAAATTTTCTACACGCAAACAGCATTGATTGGGTAATTTTTTTTAACAAACAGCAATTAGTTACGAATTTCAGACCTGCAAATCTTAATAACTTTAAAGAGGGATCGAGAACTATATAAACAATTGCGGGGATAGCTCAGTTGGGAGAGCGTCAGACTGAAGATCTGAAGGTCGCGTGTTCGATCCACGCTCACCGCATTATTTTTCCCCTATATTAATATTGTTGGGACTGTTAAGTTTTATTAATTAATCAATAGATTAATTAATAGAGGTATTGGGACAATTCAATTCAGAAAAGATTAACGTTCTAGATGCCATCAGTCTCACGGTCTCTTCTTGGACTATAAATGTTAAGGAAGTGACAATAAGTTTTATTAATTAATCAATAGATTAATTAATAGAGGTATTGGTATATTAATATTGTTGGGAATGTGAAGTTTTATTAATTAATCAATAGATTAATTAATAGAGGTATTGGGACAATTCAATTCAGAAAAGATTAACGTTCTAGATGCCATCAGTCTCACGGTCTCTTCTTGGACTATAAATGTTAAGGAAGTGACAATAAGTTTTATTAATTAATCAATAGATTAATTAATAGAGGTATTGGGACAATTCAATTCAGAAAAGATTAACGTTCTAGATGCCATCAGTCTCACGGTCTCTTCTTGGACTATAAATGTTAAGGAAGTGACAATAGCCAATCGATTCAGACATTGCAAAATTCGTTCAGGAATAAAGCAATTTCGATAAATTTTAATGAAGCGGATATTGAAGACATTCATGAACTCGACACAATGGTTAACAATCTTGACTACCGCAATAAAATGGACTTCAATCACCTATTAGATTACCTAGGTGAAAATGAAGCATGTCCAGAGGTACAAAGCTTAGAAGAAATTATCAATATCATAATTGAAAATCCGAAAGAGGATGATACAATAGCATTACAACCGGTTTACGCAAAAGGAAGCAATAATAGCATCGACAATCCTTCATAATTTTTTTGTTGCAGTGAACTTGTCGCGTGAAACTCGCGCTAAATAATTAGGATTAGAACGAAGTTCTCAAACCGGAAGCGTCGACTTGTGACAGAGGTAGTATAAAAAAATTGTTGAACCACGGGGGAAATTATCCGTGAGAATCGGCTTAAGTGCGTTCAAGTAAGTTAGGCCAAACACAAATAGACGTGGAATTTAAGTTAAACAACATAAATGCAAATAAAAGTAGACAGGGAGGAAACCAATATTCCCGAGGCTCGGTTTAACACAAGTAAGATGGATTGATATTTCGACGATAATTATAAGACATTGTTATGAGTTTTATGTGATTGAATTCTCAAACCAACCGACGTTCCAATTGGATGTGATTTTTAGAAAAGAGGTTGAGGTACCCAGAATCCCCTAGAATAGGTAAGTAAACGAGATTCAATGTAAAATACATACACGAATAATAGTACTAAATCAACCCCGGACCCCGGGGTTCTAATTACGTAAGACAAGAAAGAACTAGTTCGGTTTCTCCTACGCTAAAAGACCGACGTAAGGGTTGTAAAAACTACACGCGAGACTAAATTCAATTTTGTTCCTCCCAGAAAATGCAATAAGACACGTAATTGCACCCAAACACATGAAACACTCGCATTTCACAAACGAATGTGAACGAAAACAACACGAGAAAAACGAATATTTTCTCATTCATAATGCAATTCCAGAACGCCACACCAGAGCTTTTGGATGTCGTGAGAAAAGTTAGATGAAATTCGTTTTGATTTAAATTTCAATAGAAAAGCAAACAACAATAGATTTATATTTTACTAAATTATCACAGTTATCTTTGTTATTTTTGTAGATTATTAATTTATGATATTGATGGGATCATATCTTTATATAAGAGTCTTCAAAAAAATTATTACCTTATTAATTTATCAAAATTATCAATTTACTAAAGGGGCCCAAATCGAAACCGGATAAATTATTAACTTAGAGAGGTTACTAATTTATCGAGCATTAGTTAAAATGTTATTATACACTTCGATTCTTTAAATATTCATTTTTTACATCTTTAGGAAAAAATTGTCTTTTGCTTTTTTGCCCGTTTTCTTTTTTGGAAAAGTTGTTCCTTTTCTCCCAATTGTGTCATGTAATTTGATTAGGGTAACAATAAATAATAAGGCCTACATTAACAGATCCGATTTATATTAATAAGAATTACTTAGACCAATTTTTAACTGGGGTTGTAGCTCAAAAATCAAAATTATTCGTAAGAGCGCTGGAAACAATGCTAGAGATTGGGATTCAAAGCTTTGATTCCTCTTTTTATTTATATGTTACATTATTTTTTAAGGATGAGGCTATTAAAACTCCAATCTACCGTAAGAGGTTAATTGCAGCAAAAAGTTGTTCTTTTTGCACATAAATCGCCAAACATTTTTTTTTGCACTGATATATATAAATTATATGGGTTTGGCAAATAAGCACTTAAACTAATTTTCCAGGTCATTTTTCACCAGATTTCTGCACGTGACTTGTGCGTCACAAGTTTTTAAGAAATTTTCACCTGCAAGTCACATGCAAAAATCCGATGAAAAATAGTCTAGTGGTTTATTTGTCAAACTTGTATAGTTTGTATATCTTGGTGCAAAAAAAAAAAAAAAAAATTGATTTTTATGTGAACGTTGATAGTTTGGTGAAGTTGCTATAATTAATCATTACTCTAAATACATCCCACAAATATTGTTCGGCCATTTTCTGGCCACATGAGATCTTCTATTCCACTTTTACCCTTAGTCACTACTAGAAACAAGATTTTTTGCCACTACAAAATGTAGTTACAAAAAAGGGAGAGTAGTCACTAAAAATATTTTTAGTAACTAAATATCTAAAAGTAGTTACTATAAGGTAGTCACTTATAATTAATAAGATGCAAAACGTTTTTTTTGCAACTACTTTGTAGTTACTAATGTATTTGTAACTATTTTTTGCAACTACTTTGTAGTTACTAATATATTTATAACTACAAATAGTTGCAAAAAAGTTTGTCATATTGTAGCAAATTGTTGAAATTGTATGAAATATTTTATGTAGCTACTAGTAGTTACAAAAGGAGTTATTTTTAGTAACTACTTTGTAGTTGCAAAAAACTAATGGCAAATGCCCTTTTTTTCTTGTAGTGAGTCCCACTACAAAAAGTTTATTAATTATAATTATTTTTTGTTATTTGTGAATTTAAAGTTCATGATTTAGGTTTAGGATTCACGACTCAGGTTTAGACTTCGTGTTTAAGGTATATGGTTCAACTTCTTTGGACTAGGGTATATTTTCTATTCTAGACTTATGATTTCAAGATTCACGGTTCATGATTTAATGGTTCAGACTTCATAATTCAATGGTTCATATTTTAGGGTTCATGATTCATGTGTTCAAGGTTCATGATTCATGTTGTATGGCTCGATTTTGGAGTAGCACGTGATTGAAATAGGATAAATGTGGGACAGAAGATCCAAACTGCTTTCAGGAACGTTCAAACACATCATGTTCCTATTTTAAACCCATGAGATCACCTGTTACATTTTGGTGTTACATCTTGTATTTCATTCATTCATTAACCGACATGTGTATGGTATGATGTCACAAATTAATATGTGTCACCTAGTGAATTGAATGTAACAGAGGATGAAACACTTACTGTAACAGGGAATCCAAATTGTGTTTTAAAAGCGTTCGACTGATATCAACTGAGAAAAAAAATCCTCATAAGATATATTTAGAGGAATTTTGGGCGTTAATAGGTCCATCTTTTTTATACAATTTTGATTTTGTTGTTAGTAAGAAAGAAAAAAACTTGTAGTTGAGAAGATAAATTGTGGATAGAAAGATATGATAGAAAGACACTTAAAATCTTTAAAAAGCTTCTGATTGGTTGACATAATCCACTCTCTCTCATCAGCAGCCACAATTTCCACTCATGCACTCTTGACCACCCATCTCATTTTCTCCCTCTCCTCATAAAAACATCCCTCTCACACCTTCCAAACTCCCATCAAAACAACAATCTCTAAATCTTGATGGCATCAATGGCTTCTTTTGCGAGCTCCACTGCTGCTGTTAGGGCAACCCCATTCTTGGGTCAAGCCAAGAATGCGAATCCTCTTAGAGATGTAGTCTCCATGGGAAATGGGAAATATAGTATGAGTAATGATCTGTGGTACGGACCAGACAGAGTCAAGTACTTGGGACCATTCTCAGCTCAGACTCCTTCTTACCTCAACGGAGAATTCCCCGGCGACTACGGTTGGGACACTGCTGGTTTGTCCGCTGATCCTGAGGCCTTTGCCCGCAACAGGGCTCTTGAGGTATCTATTCTTATCCCTAAATTGAGTAGAGTCGAGTCAATACACTATTAGAGTCAAGTTCAAACTTGCTCAGGCATTTGAGGGTTGAACTCGATCGAGCTTAATTTTTTTAGTTCGATTAGACTCTATTACTTCTGTAAGATTTAATTCATTTCAAAAGGTTGAACACTAGACTAGACTCAATATGGTCCATCTTTTATATGTACTTGGGGTAATTATTAGAATTTCGATTATAATTCAATTCAAACAGAGGACCCTTGCGCCCATATTGGCTCATAAGATCCCGAGTAGGCCTCCCTGCACCAGTTGTACGGATCTTGAATCTTCATTGTCTAGGTCATGAGTAATTTTTAATGAAAATGTATTAGTATTTATGCCTAAATGTATTACATTTTAGGATAAATGTATCATGATAAAAAAGTTAGTAAGCTTTATACTAAATTCTGACCTAACAAGTGCACGGTGCACATAGACTGCCTAGGATCATAAGTTATATGTTATATTTGTGGGTGTAACAACATTTACCAAATACTACAATTAATATGTATTGTGTTATAAAAATCGTATAATCGAGATAAAACAAATATTATGACAGGATATGAACTGGCGCAGTATCAGTTGAACTCAATTTTCTTATAATATTTCTCAACGTTGCAGGTAATCCACGGGAGATGGGCCATGCTTGGAGCATTAGGCTGCATCACACCAGAAGTTCTTGAAAAATGGGTCAGCGTGGACTTCAAGGAGCCCGTCTGGTTCAAGGCCGGGGCCCAAATCTTCTCCGAGGGTGGGCTCGACTATTTGGGCAACCCAAACCTTGTCCACGCCCAAAGCATTCTAGCAGTTCTGGGATTCCAAGTGGTGCTTATGGGCCTAGTGGAAGGCTTCAGAATCAACGGGCTGGATGGAGTCGGAGAGGGCAACGATCTATACCCTGGGGGCCAATACTTCGACCCATTGGGCCTGGCTGATGATCCAGTCACATTTGCTGAGCTGAAGGTGAAGGAAATCAAGAATGGGAGACTGGCCATGTTTTCGATGTTTGGGTTCTTTGTACAGGCCATTGTTACGGGAAAAGGCCCGCTCGAGAACCTGTTGGACCACCTTGATAATCCGGTCGCTAATAATGCATGGGTTTATGCTACCAAGTTTGTACCTGGATCATAAATTAGGGTATCGGTTTCATAGGATTGTGTAAATTGTGTACGGATTGCATGGGAGGTCGTCAAATTATTGCCTCATTTATTCGGTTATTGACAAAGATCGTTGATCTAGGCCTTGAGTAACTTCACAAAGAGATGAAGCTTAATAATAACAAACTTATTTATTTAGATCATCTAATAAATTTTTAAGTTCATTTTATAAACGAATAGAACTTGAACACTAATTACCGCATTCATAAATAGGTAATTAGCAAAGTAATTATTTATCCATGATCACACACTTTCGCGAACATGGTCAAACACATGAATGAACAAAAAAACTTTTAAACACCGCTCACCTTGGTTCGATGTCGATTGAGAATAAACAAGCCAAACACAAACGCATAAAAGCTTGGTTGGACTCGGTTCATTTACAACATTCCTCGCGTTGAGTTTGCGAGCATTTTTCTCTATTTCAGTTTGATATTTAAATATACACAATTGGAGAACATTAAATAAACATTCTTGAAATTCTCCTATTCAAATGTATTTACCATACGGTACGAATTTCGTACAGGAGAGGCAATATGAATACATCTCTACCATGTTTCCCACAACAAGCTACATTCAACTAAAGTCTATACTGTTACACCATTAACACAGACAAACACTATACAACAAAATTGATCTATATATACACACCCCCACATTTCCTACTCTGCCCCCCGTCGAGTCGAGTGCACTAAGGTCATTTAGACCAAGCCCAACATCAAGAATCATGTCGATGCTACGTCCTTTTGCTCCTCATTCCCCACCATGTCCGTCTGTGTTTCTCGGCCTCACCCCTTCCGAGCCTCTGCACTTTTGCTTTCGCTTCCCTTAACCTAACCTTGTAATCTTTCTTCCAAGACTCGAACCTGTGTCTCAGTCTCCGGAATTCCTCTGCAGGAGTTAGAGAAGGCGAATGTTCTCCTGACTTGGCCTCTATAATTGCTCGGGCCTCATTGTTGAAAGTCTGCCTAGTTTGCTCAAACTCCTTCACTAGATGAGTTACTGGATTTTGACCTCCGTTTGCATCCCGGTATGCCATGTCATCAATACCGTTGTTGATGTATCTAGCGGGGGTGCTGCCACCGGGTGTCTGAGTCCCCATTGACATGTCCTCGGAGTCATAAAATTGAGGTGATTGGGTACCATTGAGCCTTCCCTGTTGGCTTATAGTTATAGTATTGTCGGCTGCAAGATTCTTCTTGGCTGCAACTAAACTCATCTGAGAGAGAGAGAGAGTTAGTCAACCAGATACTTTCTAATTAGGGATATGGACATTTTTGGCTTAAGGTCAAAAGTACAATATCACCCAAAAAATAGTTTCTAGTGCCCAAATTTAACCTATTCTCTATGTTATCATAATATAATTTTAACGTTACTTTATAAGAAACTATTTGTCAAAGGTGAATATTATAAATCAAATTCACCCAAGTTTCCTATGAAAAAATACTCTTGTAGGGAGATAAATTTGAATCAGGGTAATAAAAAGATTTATTAGGGTAAACTTGACCATCAGACCAATCGGGTATCCGTGGCCGTTGCCTCCTAAATTATAGACTAACATAGACATCTTAATGGAATAATCCACTTTTTTGGATAGTAAATTTGTTTCGTCACATATTGAATATTGCTCTTATAGCAACAACACACACTCACTTGTAGAGATGCCATTTGCTTTTGCCACATTTCCTCCATGGATTTCATCTTGCCCTCATACTCTGTCCAACGCGCCTCATATTGTTGCACCTGCTCTCTCAAAGCCATGTTTTCCTTTTCCTTCCATTCGATTGTCGTTTCAGCCAACAATACCCTCTTTTGGAGTTCTTCAATAACCGAAGGCAACATTTCTGGAGGCAGATCCTGCTCATCCAATATTGATTTTAAGAAATTAATATAATAATAACTATGAAGAAAGGAGTCATGCATGTTTAAATTTATTAATTTTCTCATTTCTCTTCAGTATAATTTTCGCAGATATATAGATAATTATACTCGTGTCAGTACCTTGACGTCAGAACTCCTCCTTCCTTTTCTTGGTTTACTGACATTAGACCGTTTTGAATTCCGGAGATGACAAAAATGCCTTCGGGCCAACCATCCACGAATTACTGCATAAATGAATAAGATAGATTAATAGGACACTACATTATGATTCACTGGCTATACTAAAAGTAAGAAACTTTACCAGACTGTATTTGCACAACTGCATGCTGATCTAGCATCTCATAGGTAGCCCCTTTTTTCACTCTCATTAAACCGTACTCCTTTCTTGCAATTTCACCACGAACATCTGCAGGTATACAATTATTACACAGAAATGAGAGGATGATTTGACCTATTGGTGCGTGGTCTTTTATTAAACAATTCTTTTTTTTCTAGAAAATTGTTTTCATCAAGACAAGTGGTAAATTTTAGAGTTGGCCTCACATGATTGCAGTGATACTGCAGCTTCCTTGAGTTTAGAGAAGTCTTGTCCGGCACGGCGACCATGGGCAATTTGTTTCCTAACATTTTCCAGGGCATTTATCTGTTGAACACCATAGTAGAATATTAAACAAACTAATCAATGAAATGCTTTATAAAGTTACGGACATTTACAAAAAAAATTACAAATAATAATAAAAGACTCACCTGTCCTGTTCGGAAGTATAATTTTGTGTAACCAACTTGGTACATCTCAGGAAGGATACCAAACTGGTGCAAAATGGCAATTGACACACTTAAAGGATCTTGGCAAGCCGAATCCTCCGTAAGTAGGAAGCTATACCTGAAAAAGTCACGCCAGCGTAGTTTTAGAAGCTGTACAGTGATCAGAAGGACTAAGTAGGAATTAAGACAGGCGGGACATCACCTTCTTGTGAACTCTTGATGGGTCATTCTGGTGGGATATCCAAATCTTGAAATCCTAGACACTTCTAAAATACCACAGCATCGAAGCTGCTCTAAGACGAGATCTTTTTCAAATGCACCAGGAATCTGCCTATTATTTGGTTTAATACAACGAATGAAATGTGGGGCTGTGGTCTCAAGATGCTGCATTGAGCTGAAGAATTGTTCCTGCAACAAGGATACAAAGTTTTACAAAATGTATCACATGTAATGGGAAGTTCTTATCCATAACTAGTGCACTCAAAGCACGGTATCATAGAAACAGGGGAGCAATTCATTACAGGTCAGCTTTAAGTTTTACAAAACATATCACATGTGATGGTAAGTTCTTATCCATAACTACTGCACTCAAAGCACGGTATCAATAGAAACAGGGGAGCAATCCTTTACAGGTCAGCTTTTTTTCCCATCTTTCGTTTTTTTTTTTTTGTGGGTGAGTACGCTTGAGCACGCGTTTTTGTATGCGAATGTGCCAGGAGGGAGAGGTGGGAGTAGGAAGTACAGGAAAGACGAGCATAATCACCTTGAAATTTGTGGCAACACTTTGCTTCTGACAAGATAGTATCATTGTACTTTTTTTACTCTGGGACTGTCTCAGTAGAGTCGAGGCAAAATATTGAGGAAGTTGGCCAGTGCAGGATGAAAGTAGTTCAATGATTTCAGAATACAATGGATCTCTGTTCTTCTCCAAGAAATTTCCGGTATCATAAAGAACCTAGAGTAAACAGCTAATATCAATATCAAACATAATCTTATATATTGAATATTTTAAAACACCTAAATGGGGCACATAAACACAACAGCGTTCTATATTCAAAATTGAAAAACTCGTGAAAAAGTAGTAGTAGCAAGAGATGGTTCCTCAATATGACAACAATAATCTGATGAAACCATACAGATCGAGATAATCTCAGCTAGCCTGTGTTCAATCAGAAACTCATAATATATTAATACATGTTGATTATTCTTGTAGGGAAGATGTACAATTTTGAAACTAATAGGCCAAATCATCATTTTTCTTGACAAGTAACACCTTGCATAAAATTATTTAATGCCAATGCAAGTTGTTTTGTCATGGTATAGATGAGGATAGGTTGGGGCATGAAAAATTTAAGAACCCATTGTGCAAAATCCTAAAGACACTAGTCACAGAACCATACTCAAGTTACGGAAACTAACCTCTCCAGTATAATGGCGAACACCAAATGATCCTCCTTTTTCTCCTTTAAAGCAATGGTTAGCATTCAAGTGCTGCTTGAGTTTATTGGCAAAAGTTAAATTTGTAGCTTTAGGGAAATTTGATAATTCATCCAGTATAGAAATCAGTCCGGCAGGTTTCTGATCAAGAACACGGGATATTGTTAAAACATAAACCAGAAAAGGTATTCGGTTATGACAACATCTCGAATGGAAGGAAATGTTATTAGCCATATTCCAAAACAAAGCATCGTACCTTCTCAAAGAGATCCAAACACTCTTGGTTGTCCTCAAAATCTACTTTTTTCCAGTCAATTCCATCTAACTCATACTCCTGGAATCAAGAAATATTGCACCATTATTACGAAACATTTCGATATTGCAACCAATGTTTATAAAAAGTGAAAATGTAAAATATGCTTACCTCTTGCTCAAGTTTGAAGAGATGTCGAATGAAATGTTGTTGGAGCCGCTCGTTAGCATAATTGATGCAAAACTGTTCAAAGCCATTCTTCTGAAGCAACACAGCAATCAAAATATTAGCATTTAAAGACATAGTCGCATCAAAATATGAAGCCTTAGAAAATAATCACCGAATTTTTTTACCTTTAATGATTCAAATCCATAAATATCTAGAATGCTTATGGAACGCCATGTATTATGTTTGCCCGTGGAAAGTGATAAATTGATATTTTCCACAAGCCAGTCAAACAAGCTCGTATATATGAACTTTGCCAATGCATCTCTCGTATCAATTGCCTAAAGAGGGAGGAAAACCAAAAAGCATGAGTGATGATGATGTTCAAGCATAATATATTTCTCCATTGACAAAATAGGGTATATCCATGTAAAATAGAATCTTGAAGTTACAAACCTGCCCTAGAGTCTGCGTTTTGGTGACCACATCCTTTCCAGCTTGTACTTTTCGGGTTGAAAGAGCAAGAATCAAGTCCTGCTCACTGCAGCCTAGCAAGTTTGCAGCATTGGTAACAGCTGTACACAAGGGAATATCATTTTAAAGAGTTAAGTTGAGCATCCAATAAAATTTGATTGGTATTATAGGACTAATCACAAAATGCAAGAAACAAAAACGTTCTTTTCCTTGGGGGGTTGGGGTGGAAGCGTACACCATCCCCATTAAAACAATAAGGAGAGAAACAATTCAGTATAAATGAATATGCAGAATAATATGAGAAAAATTACACAAAATATAAAAGATGAAGAAGATTTTAGAGACAGTATCTTCTTTAATAAAATCATCGAAAGCACAAGCAGAAGGTCCGAATCCTGTCACTCAGGAATTACGAGACTACAATTGCCGCATGTTTATTGATTTGGGAGAAAAACTTTTAACCATTTACTTTGAAGAAATGCAAAAATTCTGTTACAGAATGTGCCTTAGGCCTGTTTCACTATTGCTGTCTTATTTTATTTAATTCCTGTTATTTTATTTCCGTTAATTCTGTTATGTTTTCTATTAGTTGGCCCGTGGGCCTTCAGACATTATAAGTAGTTGTTTAGGGTTTTGGATTCATTATTGATTATTGAATTGAATTGAGTTTTTCGGCCATCTGGTTGGGCATAGGAATTGTTCTTGTGATTTATTGTTTGGTGTTTTATTTCCCTTAACTCCCTTAAACTCCCAACAATTTGGTCCGACCTGGTCCGACCTGCCATCCACCATGACTCGCAGCGACGCTACGGTGGATACTTTGGAATCCACGGTTGTCGATTTGGGAAAGGGAGTTGCTACGCTCAGGGTCGATGTGGATATGATGAAATCGGAGATTTCAACCATCAAAACTTCCGTTTCTTCCCTGACTCAAGGCATGGACAAGATTTGGGCATTTATGCCCTCGCTGATACGCGACAAAGGCGCCCTGGTCGATGACACAACGTCCGCCGAAGTTCCTCTACCGGCAGCTTCCCCGCCTGCTGCAACTGCGCTGTCAGGCCCAATCTCCTCCCCGGCAAAACTCTCTTTGCCCGGGTTTACGGGCGATAATCCATCGGCTTGGATTGCTAGGGCATAACAATTTTTTCGTGTTGACAACACCCCTGACGACATGAAACTAGAATACGCCCTTAATGGAAGGCTCGGCCCTGCACTGGGTTTACCTGGTTGACCAACGATTCCCCTAACATGAGTTGGCGGAAATTCACGTTGGAAGTCTTGCGTCACTACGGGGATGATCCCCATGCTAACTGTTGTGAGGTACTTGCCCTCACACGTCACTCTGGCTCTGTCGATGACTATGTCGACCACTTCATCACTGGATTGTTAGTCGTTCCGACTCTTTCAAAAACTAACGCCTTAGGGTTGTTCCTCCATGGCCTTCGGGAGGACATTCGCTTCCGATTACGTTCCCGAGATGCGGAGGATATTAGTTCGGTGATGCATACTGCCCAGGAAATTGAGTGTGAACTAATGGCCACCCGGCCCCTTAAGGCAGCGTATACCACCAGCCGTGGCCTTACGAGGGCACCCACACCACTGTCCCTCCCACCTACGGCCGCTCTACAGGTGTGAATACCGCAACCATGACCTCGCCCTTCTATTCTCAGCCGCAGATCCTGCGAAGACCTTCGACAGCCTCTCTCCTCCCCCCCACCTTCGGCAGCCTCGTCGGGGTCTCCGGTCACCCAGGCTCCATGTCAGTCCCGCAACATGTCCCCGGGCGAATATCGGGATCTGCTGTCTCGGGGCTTGTGTTTTCATTGCAAAGAACCTTACTCGCCCCTCCATGTGTGTGCTAACCGCTCATTACGCGTGATGCTCGTCCTCGACGGCGATGACGCGCTAGATTTGTGACCTCCACGCAACCCCGCCTGGAGGACAAGGCGGATTTTAAGGGGAGGGGAATTGTTACAGAATGGGCCTTAGGCGTGTTTTACTATTGTTGTCTTATTTTATTTAATTCCTGTTATTTTATTTCCGTTATTTCTGTTATGTTTTCTATTAGTTGGCCCGTGGGCCTTGAGACATTATAAGTAGCTGTTTAGGGTTCTGGGTTCATTATTGATTATAGAATTGAGATTTTCGACCATCTGGCTTGGGCATGGAATTGTTCCTGTGATTTATCATTTGGTGTTTTATTTCCCTTAAACTCCCAACAAATTCCTTCAGCACAACTATTTATTTTTCTGGAATAACTACTCAAGATAAAATTTTCAAACAATTATCTTTTTCCGCGAAAAAAAGGGAGTAATTAACAAGTAATAAAAGAGGACGAGAAACGAACTCAAATGGGGAGGTACCTTCATCAGAGACAACCTCTATGTGGTTTTGTTTGTCAGTTACAGTAAACGATATGTTTCCCAGCCACAACACTGCCGCAAGCACCTCAAAGGCACTCTCCTGATCTTCTTTACTGATTCCAATAGACTTCAAGGCTCCCTAATGACGAAAAAACATTATATAATAAGTTAAGCTTCTTATATGAAAAGAAAATGTTACGACACAACTAAGCTCACTCTGATCATTCATTTTGCCAATCAGTTACAACAATTTCCACACTAAAAACTTAGACCTCTTCTGATGCAAAGAAGGGAGGTGGTTGCATTGATGCAAGTGTTAGGGACTAAACCAAAAGTGGGACCCGACCAATAAATTGTACATAGATAAGTGCTGTCAATTACCATAAGGGTATGGAACTTTTGAGCATCATCAATGTTGGGGATCCCCAAACAATCACTTTGATTGAGATAGTTGTAGTCAGACGCCTTCTGTAATCTCAACCTACCTGAAAAAGAAACCATCATCATACTGTCATTATCTTGCTACAGCTACTCACATGTTGTTAGGCAATAAAAAAAAATATTACAAAAAGGATCTCCATATCAAACATCAACCTGGGAAAATATGCTAACAGTGACAGGTAAACATTGAACGGATGGAAAAATGAAATATTTTCTATACATCAAAAATCTCATATCAACTAAGTTTTAACAATGAACCTCTGGCTAGCAAATGAAATACGTATAAGTAACGATGATTTTCTGTGTTACATAATTTTCACGCGCATTCTACATCAGGTGAAAATAGAAAAAGCAAAAAAAAAAAAAAAGGACAAGGAACGTTGTACATGAAATAGCATAATACAGTATATAAGAAACTCAATCAAAGTACGGACAGTCAAACATTTTTGAGTGCCTGGTGAGATTAATTTAGGGAGAACGGAAAAGGTAAAGGAAAAGCATTTGTTAAAATTGAGCACATGCTGGAAACTAACCTCGGAGACCGGGCGGAGCCCCAGAACACAGCTGGTAGAAAATGTGATAAGATCGCTCTCCTTGGGCCAACTGTACAACTCTTGACTGATCCAATGTGACACATGATAAAATGTTAGTCACGAAGAAGCAGACTAGGAAAGAAAGACAATATTGTTTAGATAGAGACTGACCTTTTCAAGGAGGACTATACCATAATTGAGGAGTCGATATTTGACATGCACAAATTGAAGAGACAAGTCAGAACACAATGAACAAAACAGAAGTAAACTGATAGTCTTCTCTAAACTCAACTTGACCACTATGATCATGCTTACATGTCTGTATTTTAGCACCACATATTTGTCCAGTAGCAGTAAAGTGGATCTCAACTAATTTTCCCTGCACATAATTAGGAATATTAGCAAGCCGGGTTTTTCCCATGCTGATTGCTAATGTAGGACTTCCACTAACGTAAGGCGGAAGTTAAAAAAGGACTCACAAATCTGCTGGCATTGTTATTCCTGGCTGTTTTGGCGTTACCAAAAGCCTCTAGTACGCAGCTTGTTTGCAGGACTTTTGATCCGATTCCCCCATCATCTCCACCCAATGATGCCAAATATTGCATTGCAATCTTAGCTGTTTCAGTCTTGCCAGCTCCACTTTCTCCACTAAGGATCACACAAAAAGATAATTTTTTTCAGCAAGAATTCATACATCATTTTCTAACTCCACCATGAACTAAATATAACAAAGAAGTATATAAGAGAGAGAGAGAGAGAGAGAGAGAGAGAGGGAGGGAGGGAGAGAGAGAGAGAGGGGGGGAGGGAGACATCGAAAAGAGGATGCTAACCTTATAATGATAGATTGGTTGATTTCATCTGCCAAGAATAAAAGAACACCACAAAGAAAACGAGCATTAGCGCCTCATCTAAACTGATATGTTAACATTAGCAAGCCTTTCTCTATATAATTAACCTATCGTACGGCACCTGTCATCATTGCATTGTATGCTGCATCAGCAACAGCAAAAACATGAGGGCTGTCCAAAAGCTTCTGTCTGTAAGCAGTAATGATGTCATTCCCGTATAGCTGGGCATCTTTGAAAGGATTGACTGCCACCAATACAGGGCCTGCCTTACTCTATGTAGAACATAGACAAGAAATCGTTCAAGGACTAGGACACAAGAGTTAATCATACAAAATAAAGGAATTTCCATGCTAGTACTTACATATATTTTATCTTGTGAATATCTGTAACGAATATTATGAAGAATTGAAGGCTCATTTAGATAACTAAGCTGCACAATGTCGTCAACTCCATCAAGAATCTGTGGATTGGCTGGTAGGAGGTCCTGTGTGGGAACTGTCACAACCTATATAGTAATGATACAGTTAGTACATTATTTTCGTAAACATAAGTAGCAAAAAAGATGACGAAGGAAATGGACTAACTCTTCCATCTGACAGCAGCAAAACCATCACTTTCTCTCCAGAAGTTGATTTTATTTGCCCCGACTCCCAGAGGCCATTATGTAGACGACACCAAACGCGAAGTTTCTGAAAACCCACACTTTAAAATGAGTATATGGTGTTTTATTCTTTATGGAGCACAAAACATGCTAAGCATTTTAGCAAAAGAGAAAAGACATCGTCCTGGGCAATTCTTACAACTAAAATCATGAACTCAATCTATATTTATGTGCTCACAAATCGTGTTGACAAAATTCTTATTACGCAGGAATAACAGCGAGTATGATAGTTTAGTTGATCCTCTTCTTTTCGTTTCAAGCATATCATAAAATTTCGAAATAAAGAAGCATTGCTGAACTATACGAACATTGTTACATTGTTTAAACCTTTAAAACATATAAAACAGAATTCCTACAGATGAACGAGTTTGCTCATAAACCCATTATAAAATCTCACAGTATTTACCCCTTTCCCCCTGCAAGATCGATAGTTATTACATTCGGGCATGCCTCACAATTTTAAAATAAAGAAGCAAGAAAAATTATATGAACATTTGATGTTTGTTGCCCCAAAAATTCTTACAGATGTGATTTACCGTAAGCCCATCATAAATCTCATTGTTGTCTCTTCTCTCTTTCTTTTCTTATTCTCTTTTAAATCTCACAGAATTAAACATCTAATTCCCGAAAAGATATATTAATGAATATCAGCAATCACAAAACAAAAAATCAAACAAAAATTATTTACCTTTTTCATAAAGTAGCCCATGCTATCATCCGTAGCAGGCTCCCTAAACCTCAATGCAGATCCCGGCGACAAATTTCCGACCACGGCATTGTCTTTCTCCTCCAACATCTGGTTGGGCTCCACCTCGACCACGGCTGCTACTACATATGGTGATTGCCCTGCTTCCATTTCCTTAAACTTTTTAGCCCCAAAATTATTCCCTCTTTCTCCTATCATTTCTTCTTTCTTCAGACAATAATCCGACGAGCTCTGAGCGGCACCAGTTTCACCGGCTCCAGAGCTCGTGGGCAGCGGCCTCTTGGCTGACGGAAGCCGAGCACGAGAGGTCGCCTTCGGCCGCGGCGGGAGAGCCGGCGGCAAGTCCGTCGTCTGGTTCTCTTCGCTTCGCCGGAGAGACTCCAGCATTTCCTCCAAGGAACTCCTAGCTGTTGACAAAGACAACATTTTCTTCCAAAATACTACCTAAACCCTCAGATTACAATACCCAAATTCTTACCTCAACCTCAATCCTCGAACAATGTCATTGGAAGGTCTAATTAACCGACTCTAAAACTAAAACCCTGCCGTCAATTCTTCGAATTTCACTATCAAATCCAACCTCATTTTCAGGTGATACCCAAAGACGAGCTTGTCCGCAACCGAAAAGCTTGTTACAGAAGAGTAAAAGACGTTTTCGTGAAAACGAAGTCTTGGGGGGACAAATCCTAGATTAGAAGGAAGGGTGGTTTTTCTAGGAAAGGAAGTCCCAAAGAGACGTTAATGGCGAAGAGCAGAAACTATTAATTATCCGGATTTAAAGAGTTAATGGGTTTCTTCGGAAATGGCAAGAGATTTTAGGAGCAAGTAAACAAAGGGGTTTGAGAAATTAAATTAAGACCGTTGAATCTGATAAGGGAAGAACGAGAGAGTATTTGGTTTTTGAAATTTAAATTTAGAAATTAGTTGAAAATAATTGTGGGTATGAACTGTTAGTGGGCGGGGCCCAGATAGAGATAGGAATGTTCCTGTGTAGGTCTGGCATGGCGTGCAAATTTACAGTTTTAGACATCCCCAAATCTGGTTTCTATCGTCTTGTCTTGTTGTGGTCCACCAAATAATTTTGAGCAAATTTTAGGAGTCAATTGGAAATTTGACTCACCTCCCTAATTTCATCGTTCCATACCCCATAATTTGGTTTCGGAGGGATTTAAAGTTTTTCAAAAACCTTATATCTTAATTCTAACTAAAATAAAAAGCAAAAACAAAAAAATAGTTGATATGTATTTGTATAAGTTTATTATAGATAAGTCATATGGTGTAAATCTTCCAGTATAACATCTCAAAGACTGCACTTTTATACTGAGGAAATTATTCACACATCATTATCATCAAACTCAATTATCAATACAACTTCAATCAATAATCAATAATTCATTAACTATCGCCTACACACATCAAATCACATTTACCACCTTTTATATTATAATCACTCCACAACTCAATCTCCAACCAATCTAAATAAACACTCATTTATTTATCCCAACCTCATATTCCACTTTATTCCCCACAGTTTACAATACTCCAACTACACACAGTCATAAACAAACAGAGCCTAAATAAATGTTACTATATGAATAATATATTAAAAAGAAAATATTTACTTATATAATTGGCATGGAGGGAGTAGTAGTTTTAGACTTTGAGTTCTTAGAATGGACAAATATACTTCTATAAGCTATATAATATATCTATCTTCTTAAATAATTTTTTCCTCCAAGAAAATCTTGGTCTACCTATAATTTTGCTCCTCCCTTCTCTCATATATAATAATTAAGTTTTCTTTTAGGAAAATTGTTGCCATATATCAAGATAATATTGCAAGAAATATGAGTTTTTGGTTGTTAGAATAAATTTATTTTTTCAGTAAATAAAGTATTTTTTTCAAAACAACTACTTCCTCCGTCCCGTTCAGATTTGCACACTTTCCTTTTCGGTCCGTCTCATTCAGATTTGCACATCCTTATCACCCTTAAAATCTCAATCTTCAATCTTCACCTTTGAAAAAGTCAACAAAAAAACAAAAAATAGTTTTTTCTTAACCTCCGTGTCCGTCCCTACGTGTGAATCTAAGCGGGACGGAGGTACTAGTATTTGTAATTGATAGATAATTCATTAATATTTTATAGGGAAGTATATTTGCTATTCTTTCTTTTTCCCGTTATTTAACCGACTGATAAGTATTCTGTTCTTTTAATTAGTCATAAATAGACGTTGCGAAAAGAATTAGACTAGTTATTATAGGTAAGGTTTATATATCTACAATAAAGCGAATTTCTAATTTAGCATAACTACTTTATTTTTCAGTAAACATATTTTCAAATTTAAATTTAAAATTTGATATTTGGGACAAATTTATATTTTTGGTCCGACCTTACGCTAACCTGGTAATATAATGTTTGTAACTCATTCATACAAGTAGAAATATGTAATAAAAAAATCATTCACGATGCTTGGTTTAACTTTTCAACAAAATTTAAAAAAAAAATAATGATAACGCAATTGTTTTAAACACTTTATTAGTTGTATGGTAACTTATTATTATTAGTTCTTTAAATGTGTGAGATTTTTTTAGAAATAATTTATGTTCAGCCCAAAATAAGATATGGTGATTTTATAAGTTACTTATTTAGAAAGTAAAGCTAATACTACCTCCGTCGGGTAATTATCTTACTTTCTTTTTTTTTTTTGTCCCAACTTAACTTTTCAGTCCATAATTGACAAATTTTTCTCCCAATCTCCAACTTTAAAAAAAAATCAAAGATTCCACAAAATCTATTTTTTCTTAATTTTTGTGCCCGGAGTGGGACGGAGGGAGTATATACTTTCAGGATAAATCTTATTTATCTGAATATGATATAATATCTGTAATATAATTTATATCTAATATATAATAGCTAACAAGACATTAATGAAACGTAAAGAGGTTTCATGTTTGTAAAAATACACTATCTCCGTTCCACAAAGATAGACATACTTTTCATTTCTGTTCATCCCAAAAAATAAGTTTGTTACTATATTTGACACATCATTAATTTATTATTTTCATCTTTGTCCATATTTAATGTATTTTTTTTACTAAATAAAGTAAAAACTTAATGTCCTAATTACAATAACTTTTTATTTCTTGATTTGTATAAAAAAAACCCTTGTAAATCTATATGTTTGTGAGACCAGAGAGTATAAGCATGTTCACTGCATTGAATAGTTGATGATGTCACTTGACTAGCCTTCAACAATGATTGAACTGAATTTATCAAGTGACAAGAAATTATTTTGTTTTAGAGATGTTTTCTTACTTTTATTAAAATCAGTTTTTAACGTTTCCAGACGTTTTCTGCATTTTACAAGTTGTTAAAAACCAAAATTCCAAAGCTGGATAAATGCTTGCATGGTTTCAATACAATATGATGTTTAGTTTGAAATATTTTTTTTTACTAAATACTTTAATACATATTTTCTGCAACTATTTATTGTTATCCAAACACTATCCCAAAAGTCACCACAATAACTCCAACAAAACATGTGACTTTAGAGTGACACACAATTATAAAGATGTGTGTAGGACAGGGTTTAATTTGTCAATGCATTCTCTCCTATAAATGGAATTTACAAGAAAGGAATGTAATTATGTATTTACTTGTTACTTGACTCAATTCATTGGAAATTGGGTTAATCGGATTGTGTATTTTTTTAGAGTTGCTAGTAATATATTTACACACATTACATCACTTTTTCTTCACATTTTACACTAAAAACAAACCTCAACCTAATCTTCAATCAACAAAATCAAACACTCATTTATTTAACACAATTTCCTCTTTTCACTTTATTTCTCCCAACCTACAGTATTACAGTATTTCGGTCCTCTTCAGCTATATGGCTTAAATGACCCAGATCTTAAATCTACTGTTGAGGTCCAATATGTATAATTACTACTCCCTCCGTCTCGCCTGAGTTTGCACATTTGAGTCAGCACGTATATTAAGAAAAACTATTTTTTATTTTTTTATTGACTTTTTTAAAGGTGGAGTTTGTGAGAAAAAATTTTAAGGATGTGTAAACTTAGATGGAACGTCCCGAAAAAAAAGTATGTTAACTTAGCCGGGACGGAGGGAGTAGTATGTTTCGTATAAAGTCAAGAATATTAGAGTATGTTTGACGTACACATTACTTTTATATTCTCTTGTAATGATTTTGTGTCATGACTTGTGAGAAGAGTAACATTCGGACATATTTATTGTACTATGTGGCGACTTTGGCATTATGCCTCTTTATTGACACCATAAATGTAATACAATGTACCATCTAAAATATAATTTCAAATAAAAAAATAAAAATCAAATTATACACTTTATAATGTGTTGGTACTTGAGAGGCTTGGTCGATATTGCACTAGGTAATTCACTGCACACTTACATATAATTGCATAGACGTTCATGTTAATATGTGTAAGATATATAATGTAAAATATAAAAATGTATTACACCTGGTATAGGTAAGAATCCGACGTAATATTTTATAAGATAAACTATAAACTACAAGTCCATATATACACTCCAAGTTTTCTTTATATATATGCTTTGCAAATTTTGTTGATGCGAGATATTTAGGATTTGGTTTAAATCGAAATATATAATATTATTGTAACATTGGGTGTCTAAGAGCAAGGAATCCAAACATAGATTTCAATGATCGTGGACACTATATATGTTTGATTACTTTATGCAGATCATCATGCACCCAACAAAATTTGGAAACCAAAAGCTCTTTCACATTTTCCATTATTGCCCTTTTCAATCACTCTTTCTTTTTCTTTTTCTTTTTCCAAAAAAGTTCACCTCACTCTCCTAATAGTCTTTTTTAAGAAATTAAAAGGATCATTAAACTAAGATTTTGGTAAAAGTCAAAAACTTAAAAGGATCATCAATCTAAATCTGAGTTTATATAAATTAAAGTAAAACTTTATCAAGATGATAAGTTGACCTTATTTATAAATTGGTTTTTAGTAAAAAAAACACAAATTTAACCTTGCGTTTGTTTACTTAGTTACACCATAAGTTTACGGTGTAATAGTAGATAGAACGAGTAAAATCAATTTTACAGAAATCGGGAGTTTTAAACCCATAAATTACAACTATAATTTTAATAATTCAATTTATCTAAACTACCGAATATAGAGAGATTGAATTTATAACCAAAAATCAACTAAAATAACTAAATTAAAGTTACTAGATGAGACAAATAAGATTAAATCAAGGCAAGAATATATTATCGTGTAATCAAAATTATTAATTCCGTTCCGAATGTCATTTAAAATTTGTCATTAGAACGAAATATTTTTGTATCAGAGCATTTCGGCGTTTCGTTTCGGACCATTTCGTATATATATATATAAATTAAATAATTTCGTTCCACACTTTCGAACTTTCCAGTTTCACACTTTCACCTCCAAATTCCGAGCTTAAGTCGCAGTTGAAGGAGGAATATTGGTCGGCGGCCCTGGAATTTTAAGTTTCTAAAAATAGAGAATTGGAAATTCCTAAATCTAAGGTTTTTGAATGTGAAGTTTTGGGTTCAGACTTTCAACGAGAAGAAAATGGAGTACATGTGACTTTTGAGTCTGTTTTCGCAGAGGTAATGGACTAATGGATAAAAGCAATTTCAAAGTTTCAATAAAACAATAGAAAAAAGAAAATAAAAAAATAAATTGTGAAGTCAGTTCCGGATCTCGGCCATTTCGGCCGAAACGGTCATTTCAGCCCATTCCGGCCGAAATTAAGCGAGATGCCCGGAATTCAGGCCGAGACGGAATTGAAGACTGCCTGTTTCATTTTTCTTACCGGTACGCCGAAACAGAACGAGATTGATAACTTTGTGTGTAACACCTATTACTATTTAACTAAGTAAGTCATTAAGCCAAATTCTAATCTTTATAAGATAAGTAGAGAAATAGTTTAAACTCTTTCTCGAAGCGAATAAATAGTGGATTGCATGCAAGGGTCATTGTCATTGATCGACTGATATAAATGCAACTCTTAAAAGCAATAAAGACTAGTGTCCTCACAAAACTCTCAAACTTCTCAATTCTATTGAAAAGTTATGTTGTGCGCCTATCAATAAATTTCATCTCGCGATTATCGATTTATTAAACCTAATATGTCTAATAAATAATAATTGATTAGACTATTGAACAAACAATCAAATCAAGAACACATCAATAGAGAGACATGTAAGGGAGCTAACTAAATAAGTAACATCAAATGATCCCCAATTTACTTTATAACCTTAAAATAAAAAGGAAATTAGCTAGACATAATTGCGTAGAAAAAATAAAATTAAACTACGATAAAATCATGTCTTTTATAAAGAAAAATAAACTAGATAGAATCTTGATTTCTCGCTCTCAGTCTTTTCCTTTCTTTACTCTGATTCTAGCCTAAAAAATATTGTGAAGGTGTTCAATTTTGAATTCCCAAGTGTCTTTATATACTTTGAGAACAAAAATAAAAGCAAAACGATGAGGGCCTTTGTGTATACGGACTCAAACTTGGGGCAACTGAAGTGTTTAACTTGTAAGGGTTAGAGTTAGGCACCCACCGTAAGAGTCTCAGAGTGCCCCTTTTTATGGACCAGGATGAATGAGCAAAAGCCTTCGCCGTATCATTGTTGTTGTCAAACTGAAAGTTATAGCAACCCCTGCCAAGTGGAACCATTTTCCAATTATGTTCCGTTTTTCAAATGCCTGTTAGCTTGTCATGCTTAATGTAAAACAAGCTACCAAGGTATTCGAGAAAAACGTTATCTGTTGTTTAAACCGATCATAATTCATCGCAATGGAATAGACACCCCCTGGTGTATATGATATTAAAGTTTTTACAATTGTATCCACTGTAAATAATTCAAACTAAAATAACGGAACTCTACAAGGTCGTCTAGGCTATCATCCAACCTTTCACATAAATACAATGTAATCTCAGTGCATATATCGTAACATTTATTTTAATTTATTTAGTAATACAGTCTTATTTATATGAACATTAAAGAATATACTTCCCCCGATCCAAGAAAAATGTCGTTTTATATTTTTTTGCAAAATGACAAAAATTTCTACGCAATTTATTTAATTGTAATTTTTTTTCGCTAAAATGATATTTTTTCAATAATTTAATTTTCTATAAAACAACATGTTTTTGGACCCGGAAAGTATTGAATAATATAATATATATTTAAAATTTAATTAATATATTTATCTTGTCTGATAATTTAGCACGGATGGAGTAATAATAATTAAAAGATATTAAAGGCATCCGGCAGCAGCATGAGCACGGCATACATTATCCGGGCCGGGCAAAAGTGGGCCCGTCCCGTCAATCGAGGAGAAAATCAACATTAGGTGCTTCCATGGGTCCCACTTGAATGCTAATCCGTGTAATTATCTGCTTGTTTTCGTCCATTTGGTGCCTTCTTTGCCACCCACTACTCACAATCCACAACTATTAATTAATTATTTCTCTAATTTTCATCTTTTTTATTCTTTTGACTTTTGTTTTCCCTTTCTCTTCAGACTACATCTTACTACTTAAACCTCTCACTTACTAACTAATTGTCGATCCGAATAATCTTCCTATATCTCTTTTTTATTAATAGATTATTGTCATGTGTAAATATTGATTAAGTTACATGAAAAGTGATCTGACTTTTCTCTTTCATATGTAGCATAATTTTCTATAGTAATCGTATTATTAAATGACACATGTATAATATGACATCAGTAATAAATTAGCAATACATCAACAATTATTTTGTGTCGTCTAATAATTCAATTGTTGCAGGAGACGTTGCACTATTGTCAACCCAAATACAGGTAGGATTAGAATTAGATTCGTCATATTGTCAACCCGATAAAAATGTCCGACTAAATAGTAGACCAAATTGATCAGAAATCGTTAAGTCTAGCTCCTTCAACATCCCGACCCACACTGATGTACGAGGGAAAATATGATTCCATATAGCAAAGAAATAAAGAAGAATTATTCAAAGTATCTATTGTTTACATAAATACTTAAGTTAATATGTGTTTCGCGAGTTTTTACATTTTTATATTTCAATTTTATTTTTTGATTGATTGCAACTTGAAGTCCAGGAATACTATAAGTTACAATTTTTATCGTATTTTTTCGATAAATATCAAACACGTGATAATTATATACTAAATTGAGTGGTTTTGGTACGTGAGTAATTAGCATAATATAGTATTTGCATCTGCAGGCATGCATTACAGGAACATGTGTAGCATGTCTTCTAAGGTACGAGGAGGATATACTATTTTATTGTTAACCGCAACAGCTACTTTAGACATGCATCCGCAACAACCTTACTATTGTTTTCCTATTCTGACCTCATGGATGTGACATAACAACCCAAGTGCAACACATGAAAGGGGTTGTTTGGTTTAGGCTTAGCATAGACGAATTTTAAAAGTTAAAATACTCAATCTTCGTTTGTTTTAAGATTTAAATTTAAAATATTTCATTCAATACAGTCCGATCCTATAAAATCTACCTACACCTATCCTATACACAATCAAATACATATCTCTAGTTTCCAACATTAATTTGACATCTACAGTACAATCCTACCCTATACAATCTCAAAACAAACATACATCTTTATTGTTTACCTTTATTTTTAAATTATAGGATTTCAAAGTCAGGATTTACCCGACTCACTTAAGCCTAAACCAAACACCCCCGAAGGATTTGATCGTTTGGTTCCATTTGAATATAGGGATTGAAAGGTAGATTTGAAATACATAGTTTTAAATTTATTGATATTATTTGAATTTGGAAGTTTATGATTTCATTTTGATATATTTTTAAGAGAATTTGAGTAGATTTCAAATCATTTTTATCTTAATGGATTTGAAATCATTTGATTCTATATCTATGTACTTCAAATCCGTCTAAACACAACCTAAATCATTTTACGGTGCTAAACGTGTTCATTCGATTTCAACACTGTAAATTAGGTCGGTTTCAACTGACGATCAACGTACCATTGACCTAGTGTTGGTTGAAAATTGGAATCGGAATCGGATTCTATAAGGTTCATTTTCGATTTGTATATTCTAGGAATCGTAAATCGACGGTTCGATTTACATTAATTAATGTAATTTTTTAAATTTTAGAGTTTTTTCCTAAAATATTCATTTAGTTAGTGTTACTTCTTTTTTTCCTTAAGTATAATCATTTTGTAACTTATATTGTAAATTTGCAATTTTTAATAAATTTGTCTTAATTTTTATGTCAATTGTATTTGCATATTTTCTAAACTTATTTAAAGAAAACAACTTATAATAATAATAATAACAAAATTAGAAAAGAAAAGAGGGAAATCGACGGTTGAAACCGAATCACCGATTTATTAGCGATTGGAAATCGTAACAGAAATCATTATATAAATGGTTCGGTGTCGGTTTGGAAGGTGGTGGTTTTCTAATAGTCGATTCGTAACCGAGAATTCCAACTGTTTGAACATGTTGTGCTTTGGAGAGAGAATGATACAATTAAAATGTAAATCTCCCTAACTTAAAAAGTATGGGTGTTTCTTACAAAATAATGTAGTGTCAAAAATATCCTTCTATCATACATTATTTATGAGAAAATGTGCAAGGACAACAACGTAATTTACCATATTTTTAATATGTATTTATTGCAAAAAATTAATAATATCATCCCCTATGTTTTATGTTGCTTATTTGTATTGTTTTTAAATCTAAAACTTCTAATCACATGCAATAAGTTTATATCTTATTTTTTAGATATGGAATTAATTAAACTTGTATAATGTAGTATAAAATTTATAATTTATTAAATTTTCATAATATATATTTAGCTTTAATGCATTGTTTGACATGAATTTTAAAAAAAAAAACTATATGCAAATTCAATATATCATGTGGAGTAAATTGGAAGAAAACTACAATAAGATCATGAATATAACTTTTACGATATATTACAAGGTAATTCTAATATAATATTTCTGACGAAAAAACATATACTTACGATGCAAAGAAAAAATATCATGCATTATGTTTTTATGCTAAATAATAAAAAATAGTTTTAAGATAAGCAGCTGGTCAAACATTCGTAAAAATCATAATAAGAGAATTATTATCTAAAATTTGTATTCCTATCAAATGACGATTTTATCCAATGACATTTCACGCCGTATATTTTAGTATTATTTTAATTTTAATTTTTAGCATATCTTTTTTATCACATATATAATATCGGTAAAAAATGTGAATATGAATAATCATGTAGAAAAAAAAATTAAAAAGGTTGTACACGATTTACAAACTAATTTAAAATCACAGAATATCTTTTAAAAGGTAATGAGAATAAATTATAGAGTTATCTTATAAAGTAAACAATATATATATATATATATATATATATAAAAGAGTACTCTTCAGCCCTTTTCATAACTATATTTCATTACTAATTTAAATAACTTTTTGTAACATATTCTCTGGATCAAAATATATTCTTTAACTGTGCAAACAATGCATGACTTATTTACATACCCAATCTTTGTTTATATTTCTAAAAGTGAAATTTCAAACTCAAGTGAGAATATTCTTGATGTATATTTTTTTATAATAAGTACTCCCTCCGTCCCAGTTAAATTGTCACAGTTGACCGAGCAGGGATGTTGACTCTTTTAAAGGTGTAGATTGAGCGTGGAGATTTTGAGGGTGGAGATTGTGAGAGAAATTTCAATTTTAAGGGTGTGCAAAGTTAAGTGGGACTGATCGAAATGGAAAGTGTGACAAGTTAGCTGGGACGGAGAGAGTAATATATATTGATAACTAAGTTCTACTTATCTACTTCCTCTTAACATGTGAATAGTAATTGTTAACAATAAATTAGACAAAAATTAATTCAAACGACTAGCTAACTCTTGTTAACAGAGTTGGTTTTACTTAGAGATGAAGTTAGAAGTTTGAAATCTTCCTTAATTATAATTTTTTAATTTCTACAAAGCTCAAACTTTAGAAGAGATAATAAATTTAGAAAGTAAAGTAATTTAACTCGATCTTTATGAAACTTCTTTAGTGATTCATGATAAAACAATGCGTACATATATTTTCATTAATTTGATATACATCTCAAATAATAAAGTTAATTAACACTATCTATAATTATTGATATATAATTACTTGAAAAGTATTAATTCACGATTTCAAGTAACATATATTTGAAAACAGAAAAATATATAATTCACATTCTGATGTATATATATTTGATAATATATATTTTGCATTACAAGAATGAGATAATTTGAAATTTATATATTTGATATATATTTTGCATTTACATTAAATAACTTTTAGTTTAAAGGTGATGTGGTACAACATATATGATTGTTAATGAGATAATTTGAAATTTATATATATATAAAAATTTATGGCTCACCAAAATTTTATTTTTTAATTTTTTTATTCAAAATTATTTAAAGAAATAATGGATTGTATGCATGAAGTAAGCATATGTGCGATCATTTTATCCTTATACATATCAAAATATATGACATACCTTTTAACAAAAGTAAAAAAAAAAAAAAAAAAAAAAAAAAGACTAACATATACTCCTCCATCCCCAAAAAAGAGTTATCTTTGAGAGAAGTATAACTATTTAATATTTTTGTCAATTAGATGAATGTACTATTTTCTATAACTGTGAACTCTGATTAGTTATTCGAATTTATATTCTTTAATATTGACTTATTTATAAAATTGAAATTTTAATATATACATTGACTAATAAAATAATACATAGACATCTTGAAAACTGGACTGTTTTTTCAAGACACTCCACAAATTTAAAAAAATGTTCTTTTTTTTTAAAACTTTATGGAACAAATGGAGTTATTATAAACAATATCATTGTTGTTTCACTTTGTTAAAAAAATCTCTTTGAATTTAATTTTCACTTGTTGTATTTCTGTTTATTAAAATCAAGCATTTAAAGTATTCAATCATATTATACAACGCATTGGTACAAGATCCATATGTATTAAGGAGTATATATTTTTAATCATTAGAAACCTATGGAATAAGAAGTATTTCTTATCCTGACATATATACTGTACAATTTTATAAAATTATTTAAAGTAAAAAATATATTAATAACTTTGAGTTACTTCTATATATCACGTGCAACGCACGTGTCTCTAACTAGTAAAATATAAACATATAAGATCCACATAAAATGTGTCACTCTCCCTCCAAAATACATTATAAAACAGTCTAAAGGATCCAAACTCCTGAAATGAATACTAAACTGCTAATTGCATTGTTGCCAATAATTGAAAACAAATGTACACACTTAGAAGATACTTGGGCAGGGATGTTGCTGCTGAATGTGGGATAACCTACTGTAAAGGTATCTCAATCGCCGTTTCGGATCGCTCATCCTATTTCAATCCATTTTCAATAGAATTCCCTCCCCATCCTAACAAATTTTCATCATACTTAATCATCCAATCATTACATCACTTTTTACAATTTTCTATACACATTTTTATCATTATCTAACATCCTACATCACCTTTTACAATTCTCAATGTAAGTTTTACAATTTTCAATGCATTTTTTATCTACTCAAACAACAAATCATTACTTATATCACATTTTACAATATTATAATATAAACTTATCACCTCTACACCTATTGATTTGACATCAACGTTACACATCCTACCATACTACATTCGTACACTATTTTTTTCTTTTTATTATTTAAATGCACATTAGATCTTCCAAAACAATAGGCACAACATCTTCTACAACACTTGTATTAATATAGGACAAGTGTATAATATGACATAAGCAATACATCATCAATCCTTATGTGTTATGAGTGCAACTGTTGTAGGAGATGTTGCAACAATCGTTATAGAAGATCCGAACAGATTTAAATGGATGTGTCAGCAATGGAGTTTTGACATTTTGTATAATTTAGATATGCAGTTTTGACATTTTGTATAATTTCCCCCTCCCACCCCAATCATAGTTTCATTATACATATATATTAATCGGACAATAGTAATGTGTATGAACGAGAGGTTAATCACATTATGAAATAATGTAAAAAAAGTAGTTGATGAAATGAGAGTCATGATTAACTTATTTGATTCGTATTTATGTGCACCAAACATAAAAATACTAATTGATTTTTTTTTTATTCTCATTGCCACCCCGCCTCCCGTATCAAGTGACCCTTAGAATTTTGTCAATTAATTATTTCAGAATCCGATTTTCCTATCCCATTAAGTCCGAAAGAAACAACCTCTAGGTCATGTTGGAAATTTAAAAGAAAGAACATGGCCTAATGAGAGAATGGTAATGGGTGTCATACGACTCATACCCTCCAATTCGGGACTATGACTTGCAAATCAAAATTATAATACAAAGTCACAAGACACTTGTTGATATTCTCTATCACTCTCAAACCACTCTACCAAGTCATCCATATACTTATGGTTGTCCTCAAGTTAGGTTCATATATTTTCATTTGTTAATACTGAATTCTCCTACTTATTTGATTCTCATGTTAGAACAAGGACATAATTCAAACCTTACTAAAAGTAGAAGCAGTCTAGGATTGCATTGGTGCTATACCTGAAGAACTGCAACATTCATCAATAATTTAACTACTCATATATTTCCAGTTTATATCCCTTACCACTCCCACATGCTACGTGTACAAATATTCACGACTGTGTATTGAAACTATTTGGTTAGGACACAAACATATTTACAACAAAGGAATCGCGAGTTTTGTATACAAGAGGCCATAATATATGAACACTTCTCTAACATGGACAGTGCAACAGAAGCAACACTGAATGGCATACAGAATTCCTAAGCTCAGGAGTGGGACAGTTGACACTTTAAAGAACATATACAAACAAATCCACACCCCCACTCTCTCTATCGCCTTCCAGAAAGAAGCAAATAGAAATTCGAATCACATCCATGCTATAAAGGTCTCTTGCTTTTCTTTCCCCACCATTTTAGCCAATGTTTATCAGCCTCACCGTGCCCCATCATCAGTATCTTCGCCTTCGCTTCTCTTAACCGTACTTTGTAGTCTTTCTTCCATGCCTTGAACATGTTTTTCAGCCTCCGATAGTTCTCTAGAGGATTTAGAGAATGTGGTGATTTGACCTCTGCAATTGATTGGACTTCCTCATCAAAACTTCGTTTCTTTTGCTCAAACTCCTCCACAAGATGGCTTAACGGATTTATACCTCCATTCGTTGCATCTGCCCTTCCTGCTTGTCCTCTAGTATTGCCGGCACCAAGGCTCTTTTCAGCTGCAGCTAAACTCGTCTGCAAAATAATACACGGGGTGAATAGGAAAGCATACGCCTCTTTGAGCCTCGAAGTTATGACACTTTTTAGCTATCCGAGACTGGACATTTCAGATTGCATGGGGGCAATTTTTACCCCCCTCCCCCAAGGTTTCATCAAACATATAGTTTTATCATACAAGAATTTTTGGATACCCAAATTTCTCATTATATAATGAAAGTTTTTATTATACTAATCTCAAACAACTACTTCTATGAAGAACAAAATTACCATTTTAAGTTCACCAAAATTCATTTAAAACAATAATGTTTACAAGTAGTTGAGTTAACGGATTAAGGAAAGTTTGGATACTGTGTAAAATATAAGGGTGAAATTGACTATTAGACCTAGCGTTTAGGGATGCATGACCTTTGGCCTTCAAAATTCCGCAACCGTGAAGCTACAATATGCCGTAGATAACATGCTATGTTTGATAAAGAACGTCGCAATGGACTAATCCACATGTATATTTGGTTGTATCTCACTTTATGAGCCATCGAACGCATAGAAAGGTAGGGGTCGACCTATATTCATATCTACCACGCAATATTGACATTTACTCCGTAAACAAAGTGATTTTTTCTATTAGTCAGTTGTTTCTGTAATTTCCAAACCATCCAAGCCCAGAAACTTATCAAATATATTTTGAAACAACTGAAACTCACTCGTAAAGTTGTTATCTGCTTTTGCCACGTCTCCTCCATGGATTTCATCTTTGCCTCAAATTCTGACCACCGTACCTTGTATTGCTGGACCTGCTTTCTCAGAGCTGCATTTTCTTCTTCTTTGTGTCCAAGTGTAGCTTCTGCCATTGATGCCCGCTTTTGAAGTTCTTCAACAACCAAAGGCAAAACTTCTGTCGGCAGGTCCTGCTCAACCAATACATGCATAATTTAGTTGCACATGCTTAAATTTAACTCCCAACTATATTTTAATTTTTCATATGATTGGGGGGAAGATATTTGAAGTAGATGCAGCAACTGCAGCAGAAATGACAAGGAGATTCTTAATACAATGTCAAATCATGTATTACGTTTCCAGTTATGGCTTTGGCAAGACAGTACCTTGATTTCAGAAATCCTTCTGACATCTGAAATCCTTCTGCCTGGTTTCGGTTTACTAACGTTTGGTTCTTTCGACTTCCAGAGGTGACTAAAATGCCTTCGGTCTAGCCATCCACGAATTACTGCACATGGCAATTAGTTAGACAAGGACAAGCTCATTGTGAATCAGCTCAACCTAAAAGGAGATAACAAATACCACTCTGTAATTGCACAACTGCCATAATCTGGTCATTTAGTTTCTCATGGGTAACCTGTTTTTCCAACCCCAGTAAGGCTCTATAATCCTTTCTTGCAATTTCACCTCGTACATCTGCAGATTTATAACCATAAGAGTAATGACAGTCATCCGATCTGCACGTGAAGGGAGCAGTACAAACGCGAGAAAACAATCATGATATTCAGCCAAATAAATTGATTCTTATTGTAGGAGCAGAGATACTAAGAAGCCATAGATGTAAGCAAAAGCTGTAATGGCAACTGACGTCCTAGATAGAGAATTAAAGGAGCAGGAGTGTGTTTGTGTGTGGTGTTTCTTGATCTGTTCTTTTTGTTTTAAAATAACTTTTTCTGAGGAAAGCAGTAAATTGTAGCAAGGTAAAGAAGAGCATTAGGTGCCAGACTCACATGATTGCAATGTTACTACAACATCCTTGAGTTCTTGGAGGTCTTGACGAGCAGGAGAACCAGGGGAACTCTCCTGCTCATCAGTAGTACCTTGAAGTACTCTATTTCTAACATCTTCCAGAGCATCAATCTGTGGTTTCAACATAGAAAAATATTAGTTAAAGTAATTATATTTCCAGTTTCAAGAAGCAACTTAAAAAATTCTCTCTTTGTCAATGTAAGACGTGCAATCGTCCAATGAAATGCTTTAGAAGGTAATTGTCATTTAATATCCCATAAACTTACCTGACCCGCTCGGAAGAATAATTTTGTATAACCAACTTGGTACATCTCTGGAAGTATATTAAAATGCCGCAGAATGGCAATTGACACACTTAAAGGATCTTGGCAAGCTATTTTTTCAGGAAGTAAGAAGGCATACCTGAAAATCAACCAAATATATTTGACAAGTCCTGGAGTAAGCATAAATAATAAATGGAAACTAAGTAAGGTGCACCTCACCTTCTTGTGAATTCTTGATGGGTCATCCGGGTGGGGTACCCATACCTTGAAATCCTCACAACATCTGGAATCCCACAGCAACGAAGCTGCTCTAAGACAATATCCTTTTCAAACACACCAGGGATCTGCTTATTGTTTGGTCTTATACAGTATATGAAATGTGGTGTTGTCCTTTCAAGGTGCTGCATTAATTTGAACACCTCATCCTGCACCAGTGGAAAGAGGTAGGTACTTTTATAGAACATATCATGTCAGGTGAGTACGTTCTTGTTCATAACTAGTATAGTCAAAACACAGTTCATAAGAGACACATGAACATGGAGAGTATCTCGAATAATAGAAAAGAAAGAGATTACGTATTTATTAAGAATCAGCGAAAGAAAATTCAATTTCATCAGTTTTTCTCCGATCCTTCATTCTTAATGCGTGTGCAAGGAAGAAGAGGAAATGGATGGAATTGAAAGAAATTAAGCTTTATCACCTTCAATTTAGTGGCAACACTTGGCTTCTGACAAGCCAACATCCCTGACTGCATCAGTGTGCTTTCTGGATTCTGGGATTGTTTGAGCAGAGTAGAAGCAAAATATTGTGGAAGTCGACGGCTGCATGACGAAAGTAGTTGAATGGTTTCAGAATGCAGTTGATCTCTGTTCTTCTCCAAGAATTTTCCCGTGTCATAAAGAACCTAAAGCGAAGAGCCAATATCAATATCTACCAGTTGAAGAAATACGTAAACTTGAGAGATATATATGTAACAAACACTGTGAATAACATGTAGATGATAAAATGCTAAAAACTTTGAATAAACAGGAGTGACAAATGTCAGACACTTCTATCGAGAATATAGCCATATTCTGATGAAACAACAAAATGCAGATAAACCTTAGATCGGGTGATGTTTAGTTGCATTGTTTTATAATATATGAACGTCTTAGTCGAACTAATCATGCAGGAAAGATCTATATTATCGGAAATTATTATTGGATGCAAAAGTGCCTACAGAATGGATTCACACTTGTAAATAGTCAGCACAACTAAGAGATACAGCCTGACTTGTTCCATTAACGTGATATATAAAAATTCTCCGGCTACTATGCTACACGAGCAGCATTCTCAAATAAAAAACTTTGTTTTTTTATGGTAATTGATGAGGAACAGTTTAAGGAACATGAAATAAGAACTAAAATCCACTGGACGACATCCTAACTATGCTGGTCATAGAATAATTGTTCTAAATTTTGGGGGGTGTACTGTCTAATCCAACAGTAGACAACTTATTTATAGTCTCCTGTATTTAGCTCTTGCAGCAGCTAACTAGTCAACAGCTGATAATAGATGTACTAAAATTTGCACATACATTAATCTTTTTACCAGCATATCCTGATCCACTATATTCAAAGATACTGCGCCAGATAATTTACAATCTACTTAGAAATTCTGTTTAAACTTCACTTACCACTTCAACTGACAATTTATAGAGATGCCACAAAAGCAAAGCCAAAAGTATAAGCTAACCTCTCCGGCATAGTGGCGCACGCTAAATGCTCCACCTCTTTGTCCTCTAAAGCAAGAATTAGCATTCAAGTGCTGCTTAAGTTTAGTGGCAAGAGTTAAATCTGTAGCTTTCGGGAAACTTGATTCTTCATCCAGTAAAGATATCAGCCCAGTAGGTTTCTGCTCAAGCACACAGTATAAATACACAATATTGAAAAACTTAAACGGCCTTCCAGTTTGTTCAATACCCTAACACACCTATTCAGTAGTAGCATGTACATGTCAGGTACAATAACATGTGCAGAGAAAGAAAAATTAGGAGAAAAGGTCAATCAGCCTGGTGGAAATAAGACAAAATGGCCTTGCCATCCCTCGCTCCCAACAGACATCAATTGACCACGTCAAAGCAGGAATGCTCTAGGAAATTTCTGCCAGGAAAATCCCCGACTCTTAAATGGGATACTGATAAATTTGGAAAGTTACTTACCTTCTCAAAGAGATCCAAACAGTCTTGGTTGTCTTCAAAATCTACTCTTTTCCAGTCTATTCCATCTATCTCGTACACCTAAAATGAAAAATAAAAAACTGTAAAATCATTATGCATATAATTCAATTCATAAAAGAATCATTCTACATGTTATCCATTATAACCACAAACAGTATGGCACAAACTTTAGGAGTTATGAAATCCACAGAGAAAAATATCAAGAGCTTAACTTTTGCATGAAGCTAAAGTGGAGAAGGAAATGAAAGATGAAGTGGCCCAGTCACGCCTTCTCGCAAACTACCAGAATGGAACATATATAAGCTGCTTACCTCTTGTTGAAGTTTGAAGAGATGTCGAATGAAATGTTGCTGGAGCCGCTCATTACCATAATTGATGCAGAACTGTTCAAAGCTATTCTTCTAGAGCAAAATAGAAGTTAGAGTGAGGGACAGTGCATCATATTATGAAGCACTAAATATGAAACAATTTTTACCTCAGATGACTCAAAGCCATAGGCATCTAGAATGCTTATGGAATGCCCAGCATTACTTATGCCCATGGCAAGTGATAAATTGATCTCTTCTACAAGCCAGTCAAATAAGCTTGCATAGATAAATTTTGCCAATGCATCTCTTGCACTAATTGCCTAAATAGGAGAAAAAAACATAACATGAATATCATATACATGGTGCAAGTAATTTGACTATGCACAGGCAACCTATTCTTTCAGTAATCACGTAAGTATATGAAAAGCACTAGCATGAAGTAAATGTACTGTGCTGACATATTTAACTTCCAAGGATAGAGAACTTTTTAAAGTTAGAAACCTGTTCCAAAGTTAGCTTTTCTATGACTTCATCCTTTCCAGATTGTATGTTGCGGGTAGACAGAGCAAGCAGTAGTTCCTGCTCACTGCAGCCTATCAAGTTGGCAGCATTGGTAACAGCTGCATTTAAGGGGAAAAGCATCCACAGATAAGTCATTTGGTATGAGACTAATCGGGAAAACCTCTAAAAACATGTTGTACATTTATCAATGTTCTCAAACATTATCCAGAAAATGGAGGATAGCCCAATAAACCTAGTTTGTTAGACTAGTACCTCATCCTATCCCTCATGCATCAAGCAGCTACGGTTGCTGCAACTTAATTGTTAGTAAAGAAAACGTTGAACTCTGATGATTTTCAGAGGGAATGCAAAGTTAATGTATTTCAAAGGAGATCTTGAAATTTTCCTTCACTACCACTAAGATTCCTAAATCATCAAATCAACTGAAAATTCACTCAACACCACAATCTATTTATTAATGTATGCAATCAAAAGAGAAGTTTAAATGCAAGAAAATAATAGTGAAAACTGAATTAAGACAAGAAGCTACCTTCATCAATGACAACCTCTATGTGATTATGATTGTCTGTTGCAAGAAATGATATGTTTCCCAGCCACAAAACCGCAGCAAGCATCTCAAAGATTTGCTCCTGATTTTTCTTGGAAATTTTGATAGTATTCAAGGCTCCCTTAAGAAAAGATTACAGAATTAGTAAAACTTTGACCACAAAAGGAAATTTAACATATTGAACATATAATCTTGCATTTCAAGGGCTTTGCAAGCAGCAACAAAATTCCTTCTCAAGATTTAAACAAATCAAACCTCTACAGATGCAACAGAGAGGAGGTGATTGCTTAAATGGAAGCATAAGGCTAAATCAAAGTGATGGCAAATTCAATATGCAGAACATAGATGAGAGCTATTAAATACCACAAGAATATGAAACTTCTGAGCATCATCAGTGTTGTGGATCTCCAGGCAACCACTCTGATTGAGATAGTTGTATTCAGAAGCCCTTTTTAACCTCAACCTACCTGAAATGAATCCATGTACCATTTCGTCCTGTCATGACCTTGCTAGAAAAGTTATTGACATGTCCTTAGGCAATAAAGATTAATAAAATTCAAAAGGATCAGCTTATCAAACGTCAACATGTATGCTAACTGACTTAGTTAAAAAAAAATCCAACAGCTCGAGAAAAAATTGCATTCAACATTTTCTATGTATGAGAATTTCATGTTAACCGTCTTAAGTTAATTCTTTTTATTAGGAATAACTATACTAGTAGACACACCTGATTTAAATGACTTTCTCTGTTAACTGCCACACACACACACACCCCAAATATGAAGAAGAAAAAAAGAGAGACGTGGAATAACATGTAACAGTAATATGAGGAACTTAATTCAGAGTTGAGAAACATGTCTTTGAGGTTCACCACATAATATTGATCATGGGAGAATAACAATACTAATAATAATAATAATAATAACAATAATAATAATAATCATCTGAAGATTTGTAAGACTGTAGCGAACCTCGAAGACCAGAAGAAGCCCCACAGCAAAGCTGGTAGAAGACATGAAAGGACCGCTCTCCTTGTGCCAAATGAACAACTCTCGACTGGTTCAATGTGATATTTTGTTTCAAACAATTAGGCCAATAAGTGAGATGCAGACTAGAAAAGAAAGTCGACTAAAATAGACAAATTCACTGACCTTTTCAAGTAGGACTATACCATCAATCCATCATACAAAGAAGTGACATTTGACATGCATAAATTCCAGAAATGAGTAAAATTAACCATGACTAAAACAGAAGTACAGTGATGGCTACTCAAAGTTCAAGTATGAGAATTCTTACAGGTCTGCATTTTAGCACCACAGGTTTGTCCAGTTGCGCTGAAGTGGATTTCAATTAGCTTTCCCTGTACCGCAGTTGAAATATCATCAAGCCAGGTTTGTCATCTTGATTTCTAGATATTAATGTTGGATACCTAAAGTAAGGCAGAAGTTCATGGGGAACTCACAAATCGGCTGGAGTTGTTGTTCGTTGCTGTTTTGGCATTACCAAAAGCCTCCAGTATACAGCTTGCTTGCAGGATTTTAGATTCTATTCCACCACCACCTCCACCAGCTGCAGCCAAATATTGTATTGCAGACTTTGCAGTTTCAGTCTTGCCTGATCCGCTTCCTCCACTGAAAATCATAAAAATAGATTATTCCTTTCCTGAATAAACTCATATCCTATATTCTAACACACACTAAATCCAATCAAGAAGTGCATCAGATAAATAAACCAAAGCTCCAGAGCAGGAGCAGGTATAGAAGTTGGAAAGAGATGTAGAAAGATGCAGCAGACCTTATAATGATAGACTGGTTTACTTCATCTGCTAGTTCAAAAAAAGTAGCAAAAAGGAAAATGAGAATTAGCACCTTAGCCTATGTTATTGCCAACAATATCACTTTCTCCAGATACTTAAGGTATTAATTAGCACCTGTCACCATTGCATTGTATGCTGCATCAGCAACAGCATAAACATGAGGGCTGTCCAAAAGCTTTTTTCTGTAAGGAGTGATGAAGTCATTCCCATAGGTATGTACATCTTTGAAAGGATTGAATGCTACTAATACGGGGCCCGCCTTACTCTAGGTACAAAAGAGAAATGTTCAAGGGCTTAAGACACAAGAATTCAATTGTATAAAATGGAAAAAACAATCACAATCACTGATTACATATATAATCTCTTGCAAATATCTGTACTGAAGATTGTGAAGAACTGACGGCTCATTCAAATAACTAAGCTGCAAAAGATCATCAACGCCATCAAGAATCTCTGGATTGGCAGGTAGAAGCTCTTGTCTGGGAACTGTCACAACCTGTAGTGATACCGTAGTGAGTACATAACTATTCTTCCAGGTTTCAACTAACTAGTAAAACAGACGAATGAATTGAACGAACTAACACTGCCATCAGACAACAGAACCAACGCATTCTCCTCTGAAGTAGATTTTATTTGCCCCAACTCCCAGAGGCCGTTATGAACACGACACCAAACACGAAGTTTCTGAAAAATTAAACACCCTTTATAAATGAGTAGCTGCTGGCAATTCTATATGCCACACAATCATACAAAACATTTAACAAGAAGAAGATATAGATCTTGACATTGTCAAAACTGAAAATGAAATTGACTATTGATTCAAGTGCCACAAATATTCAGACTTAAGCATAGTCTATATTCACATCATGTAGGTCATCTGGAGCATTGCTTGCAAAACCAAATGCTTTAGTGTCCAAAACGACAAATAGCATGTAAATAAAACACATGGCACAAGGGGACGAAGAAGGGACAGGGAAATTTGCTTATATCTCTGAAGACATGTCCACTTACAATAGAGTTAGCACCCTCGGCTGACCCCTAGTATAGCAGAATGGTCTCACCTCAGGTAAAGCAATGAGACCAATTGGAAAATTCATTGTGAGCACAATTGAACTACTCGCCCAAGCAAGCATATGATTCACTCTGATCCTTTACATTATATTAAGCATGTCTTACAATTTGTAATAAAGAACATCTCCGTTTGCTTAAGACTGGGGAATGCTGGGCCAAACCTGACTGAGGGAGTTAATGAGTGTGCTTTATTGGGATTCGGTCCTTTAAATCTACTGAGCCCAATCTTAAGCAAACGTAGTGTTTCCGCATATTTTTATTTGAAACCATTTAAAAATGAGATTAAAAAATTCACACACACATGATTTACTCTCCAAACAGAGAAAAGGAAAACAAGTAATAACTGTTAGCTCCAAAACACACAACGACTGTCAAAGTTGTTCATGTTTCTTCGATGCAATAGACCACACAGCATAAAGCATCTAATTCTCCGAAATCGAGATAACTGAATATCAGCAATGAGAAAACAATATGGAACAACATCATCTACCTTTTCAATGAAATACTCCACGCTATCTTCAGACTCCCTAAATCTCGACGGAGATTCCGGTGGCAAGTTTGCCAGATTGGCATTGTCTTTTTCCTCAAACCTAAGGCTGTACTCGACATAGGGTGATTCCCCTGGTTCAATTTCTTTGGCTTTTTTAGCCCCAAAAGTATTTCCTACCCGTCCTCTTGTTTTTTCCTTCTTGCCACAGAAGTACCTCTGAGCTGCACCGGTTTCATCGTCTTGAAAGCTCGTCGGCAGTGGTCTTTTGCTTGATGGGAGGCGAGCGCGGGAGGCCGGGCGTGGCGGGAGAGCCGGAGGCAATTCGGTTGGCATTTCGTTCTCATCTTTTTGCCGGAGAGTTTCCAGCATTGCCTCTAAGGAGCTCCTAGCTATAGAATTTGGCGAAATAGGAAACATCTTTCTTGGTAAACTTCCAAAGAACCCTTCGATTCCAATAAAAAAATCTCTACCTTATACCGATTTCGAACGATGCAATTGTCGAAATAACATTGTTCAAACCATGTATACAATCCCGCCGATAATTCAGATTAAGATGAACGCTTTTTCAGGTGAAATCAACAAAATAATTGATTTCCCGCAAAAGCGAAGCAAATTCAGACACAGAATCAGAATATTAGCTCGTCCGCGATAACGAAAATAGCTTCCTCAAAACGAAGACAAACTCAGAATTCGCCGCCGTCCGTCGAGGAATGAAACACGTTAATGGCGGCCAGAAAAAAAACAGATTAATCATCTGAATTAGCTTACATCTGCATGGTTTTTGGCAGAGATTTAGAAGAGATTTTAGGAGTTGTAGAATTGGGAATTTGAAAAATGTTCTGCTTCCAGGGACGGAAGTTAATTAAAACCGACGAATCTGAAAGGAAATTAAAATAACATTTTTTAAAAAATAATTTGTTTATGGAAATATTGTTGTGAAATTTGTGGGGACATTAACCGTTATAATTCGGAGCGGTCGGATAAGAGGAGGAATTTCCATTGACTGCTTTAGACAACCCCCAAGTCCAATTCATATTAATTCTTGTTATTTGTTGTGGCTTATTGAATGGCAATTTCCACCGTCCAATTTATATGTGTAGGCATTTAACATTTATGCCCAATCAAATAATGTTACATGAAAATAAAATATTGAATATCAATTAAAATGTTAGATTTATTTTTTTAAAATTTAAGTAAATTAATTTGAAGTGCATATATAAAATAATTGATATTTTAAACATTAAATATTTTCTACCAAGTCAAATATTGTTAAATATCCAAATTATGTTTCTTGGCAATCAAGGCACAATCTTGCATATAAGGAAATAAATTATCCATTTTTGGTAATCAAATCAAATTGAATCCTTCTATCAAAGGCAAGAAGATCACCAAATAAAATCAAATCTCTCCATCAAAGGCAAAAGGATCGCCGAATCATGACTGATCAATCAAATCGCTTCATTTACGTGTATATGGAATGAACTCCAACCCGAACTATAAATGGGTCTTTTCACCATTCAAAACACTCAACAAATGAAAACACAAGTGCAAAAAGCGGTTGAAGAATTTGAGAGTAATCCAAAACGTTTTTCAAAAAATTGTGAGATGATAAGAGTAATAGCCTCATCGAAATCTCGTGTCGACTCTTAAATCCATAGCATCATTTTGGAGATACAATGGAGATTATACAATGGGGCTTAATAGGATTTGGGTCTGATGGTGGACGTGCATCCAATACACACAAGTTTTTTGCTATAAATGTAATATATATATATATATACATATATATATATATATATATATGAATGATTTTCAATGGTTACTAATTTTTTATGGTTATCATAGATATATGTGCAATATTAAATGATAATAAATGACATTTTACTCACTATAGCGGGTTAAGGATATATATAAAATTCCTTAAAAATCTTTAAATTCAAAAGGTCATTTTTGTATTTTAAAGAAAAGTATTTAATGTAGTTTATTGAAAATCACAACTCCAATTAATATCATACATTTAATATTCAGTTTTTCTTTTAGTATATTGATAAAAATGTGACTTTTTTAATTAATTCATCCAATGCAAAAAATAAAGATAAAATAAAATAAAATAAAACAATTATGATAATAAATTAAAATTATAAGTAATTTTAAGTAAACTATAAAAATTCGTTTTTTGTGATAAAAGTGATTGTAAGTAAAATTACACTATAAAATTGCTTACTAAAAAATATAAGGAAAAATAAAAAAAAATGTAAATCTAACTCCCTCCGTTCCATGTTAATTGACGTTTTAGGATGAAAGTGGAGAATTAAGGATTGAATATTTTGAAAAATATACCCTCAGCTAAAGATTTGACCAAATCAAAATATCTCTGATATATTGAAAAGTAGAGATATTTTAGGATTGAGTCCAGGGAGAAAATTTAGAAATTGGTGAAAAATATGTAAAACGTCAATTAATTGAAAAAGGGAAGAACATAATAAAACGTCAATTAATATGAAATGGAGGGAGTATTATTTTATATGTATTAGTTAGATATTTAATAGTTTCACATAGTGTTTGTGGGATCGGATCGGAAGCCAAACCGGTCGGATTAGTTCACTGGTCGGTCCACTGACTAAGTACAACCAAATTACATAATTTCAAAAAAAAATTGTGTTGTTTATTTTCCTATATAATGATATATCATAAATATATATTTAGGCTTGACATATATAAATAATAAATGATCAATAGATAGCAAAATCATTTGATTTAAAAACACTTCAAAGTTCAATATACATTTCAATTTTCAACCTCCAAATTAAATATGAACCATAAAAAAAATTCATAGATCTATTAAGATAAAAAGAAATAAAAAACAGAAACGGGTTTTAGCGGGTTGGAGGTTTGGCGGGTCAATCGGTTTTGAACGATTTTCAACGCGTATATTTGGGTCCATTGTATATCCAATTAATTAGCTACCGGACAGGACTAGGGGCCACTTCGAGGTTGGACCGGTCAAACCGTCGGTCTGGTTTCACAAACCTTAGTTTCACGATATCCGTTTGACCAATTACTAGAGTCAACAAGTACCCACTATTTGACCGATTCGACTTATCGACTCATCAAGTACTTATTATTTGCCCCAATTCGACTTTTCGGATAAGAAAATACATATTATTTGACCCGATTCGGCTTATTGACTTAATAAGTACCCACTATTTGCCCCGATTCAACTTCTCGGATACACAAGTACCTACTAATTGACCCCATTCTGCTTATCGGCTCAACAAGTACCCACTATTTGTCCCGATTCGACTTTTCGGATCAACAAGTACCTACTATTTGATTGGATTCTACTTCTCGAATAAAAAAAAAAATACCTACTAAGACTGATTTGGCTTATCAGCTAAACAAGTATCGTTATTTGATACAATTCGACATCTCGAATCAACAAGTACCAACTATTTTACTGTTCGGCTTATTGGCTCAACGAGTACCAACTATTTTTTTGACTTCTCGAATCAACAAGGACTCACTATTTGACTCGTTCGACTCATCGAGTCAACAAGTAGCCACTATTTGACCAATTTGGCTTATTGGTTGTACCCACTATTTGTCTCGATTTGACTTATCGGCTCAACACGTACCCACTATTTGATCCTTTTGGCTTATCGACTAAATAAGTACCCACTATTGGACCTGTCTCGCCTTCTCGGGTCAACAGATACCCAATATTTGATCCGTTCTGCTCATCGAGTCAACAAGTACCCACTATTTGTCCCAATTCGACTTATCAACTCAACAAGTACCCACTATTTGACCCGTTCGCCTTCGAATCAACAAGTACCCACTATTTGATCCGTCTCGACTTCTCAGATCAATAAGTACCCACTACTTGACTCGTTCGACTCATCATGTCAACAAGTACCTACTACTTGACTCGTTCGACTCATCATGTCAACAAGTACCCACTATTTGATCGATTTGGCTTATTGGCTCAACAAGTACCTATGATTTGACCCGTCTCGGCTTCACGGATCAACAAGTACCTACTATTTGTTCGACTCATCGAGTCAACAACCCACTATTTCACCTGATTCGCTCAAGTACCCACTCTTTGATCCCTTTGGCGTGTCGACTCAATAAGTACCCATTATTTGACCCATCTCGACTTCTCGGAACAACAATTACCCCATATTTGATTCGTTTGGTTTATCGGCTCAATAAGTACACATTATTTGACCTAATTTGACTTATCGGCTCATTAAATACTCACTATTTGCCCCCGATTCGACTTCTCAGAACAAGTACCCACGATTTGACTCGTTTAACTTATCGTTTCACAAGTACCTACTATTTGACTCATTCGGCTTATCGGCTCAACAAGTACCCACTATTTGACCCGATTCAACTTTTCGGCTCAACAAGTACCCATTATTTGATCCGTTTGGCTAATCTGCTCAACAAGTACCCACTATTTAACACGTCTTGATTTTTCGGATTAACAAGTATCCATAATTTGACCCGTTAGGCTCATCGAGTCAACAAGTACCCACTATTTGACTCGATTCGCCTTACCTACTCAACAAGTACCCACTATTTGCCTCGATTCAACTTATCGGCTCAACAAGTACCCACTATTTGGCCCGTTCTACTTCTCGGATCAACAAGTATCCACTATTTGATTCATTAGACTTCTCAAACCAACAAATACCCACTATTTGACCTGTCTCGACTTATCAGCTCAACAAGTACCCACTATTTGACCCGTTTTGCTTATCAGCTCAACAAGTACCCACTATCTGATCGTTCGACTTCTCGGCTCAACACATACCCACTATTTGATCTGCTTGGCTTACCAGCTCAATAAGTACCCACTATTTGATCTGTTTGGTTTACCAGCTCAATAAGTACCCACTATTTGACCCCATCTCGATTTCTCGGATCACCAAGTACCCACTATTTGATCCGTTCGGCTCATCGAGTCAACAAGTACCAACTATTTAATCCAATTCGGCTTATCGGCTTAACAAGTACCCACTATTTGCCCCGATTCGACTTGTCGGCTCAACAGGTATCCATTATTTGACCCGTTTGGCTTCTCAGATCAACAAGTACCTACTATTTGACCTGTCCAGCTTCTCAGATCAACAAGTACCCACTATTTGACATGTCTCGACTTCTCGGGTCAACAAGTACCCATTATTTGACTCGTTCGGCTGTGCAAGTGCCCACTATTTGTCCCGATTAGACTTATCAGATCAACACGTACCTACTATTTGACCCGTTCGGCTTCTCGAATCAATAAGTACCCACTATATGATCCATATCGACTTATCAGCTCAATAAGTACCAAATATTTGACTCGTTCGGCTTATCGGCTCAACAAGTACCGACTATTTAACCCGATTCAACTTCTCGACTCAACAAGTACCCACTATTTGATCCGTTTAGCTTATCGAATCAACAAGTATCCACTATTTGACTCGTATCGATTTCTCGAACCAACAAGTACCCACTATTTAACCTGTTCAGCTCATCGAGTCAACAAGTACCTACTATTTGACCTGATTCGACTTATCGGCTCAATAAGTACCCACTATTTGCCCCAATTTAACTTCTCGGATCAACAAGTTAATAACTAGTTGTGTGTTCATGATTTTACTCATTATCAATTAAATGGTCAGTACTCTATTACTCTAACATAAGATGACAATAATGGATTTAAATATGAATATGGTTATTATTTCGCTACTCTAACATATCTAATTCTCTATTTCGAAAGCATAATAACATAAAATCAATTAAATGGTTAGATATTATTTTAGGTCCCCATATAGCTTGAAAAATTAACCGTTAAAAAACATGATAATTTTTTTTTTGGGGGGTTTGTTAACAAGATGAAACAATAAACCCTAGAAAATAAAGAAGCTACTCTTTTGAAAGATTTAATAATTATTATAGTTGTAGAACATATTAATCACATGTAATTTAATTCACTATTTATTTGAACCCAATCCAAATTAAAAAGAAAAAAAACTTAGCTCATAATATATTTATTACATAATTTGAATAAAATATTATGTTTTTAATATTTCAATATGAATTTTAAATTAAAATTCACAAAAGAAAATTAATTCAATATATCATATGTTATAAAAGATTCGAATGAAAATATCATTTGACAAAAAAGAAAATTAATTTCATATATTTATGCTATAAAGATTAGAATGGAAATATCATTTGTATAAATAAATAAATAATAAAAGAAAAAAACGAATAAATTAAGAGAAAAGAGGGGTAGTTAAACTTAAAAATAATATTGTCGCATGTATCCTAAAAAATAAACATGTTGCCGCCTATATTAAGGGAAAATATTAATTATAAGGTGTATTAATTACATAACTATATTTAATGAAAAGTTAGATTAATCATTCACTTATTTTAAATTAGTGTGTAAAGTGAAAATAATAATAATGATATTTAATGATTCTCATCAATTAAGGTGTATGTAGTGCATTTAATAAGGTTCGAGAATCAATATTCCCTTTTAAAATGACAAAAAAGATATAGAATCTTTAATTTTACATTCCTTAAAATTTAAATAAAAAAAATAAAAATGACACATCATCATTATAACCTACATGTCATCAGGTTGCTCATTTTTCACCATTAAATGTGTTGTATCCTTTTTAAGTGAATTAAACGAACGATTCAACTACTCAATCAATCTCATCCTTTGGTTTTTTATCCAATGACTAATTATTAGGTAATCATCTATGGTGATAAGTTGGAGGTAACCATTAAAACCATTCCCCTCCCCCCCCCTCTCTCTCAATAAATATATATATATATATATATATATATATATATATATATATATATATATATATCCCAATGATATCGAGATCGCACCGGACCGACTGGTTCAATTGAAAATCGGCGATATAATCGATTCGAAATACTGCAAGCACACGTTATGATGGTTGGACCGGTAATAACCAACGAACTAGTAGAACCGATGTTTCGCCTCCTTTTCAAGATTTTTTTCTTTTTTTCTTCCATTGTTATTTCTCTATCTCGTGTTTTCTTCTTTACAGTTTCTTCTAGCGATTTTTTACTTCAGCTCTTTCCCAATAAAAATAGGGGTTCTTAGTTTCTTTTGTTTTTATTCTCTTTTGATATTCCCTACTTAATACTCTCTCAATTTAATATTAATTGTCGTTTAAGAAAAAATAAAAAACTAAGAATGAAATATTTTAACATACATACCCTTTGCTAATATTGGAGGTTAAAGATTTGACCAAATAAAATATCTGTGATAGATTAAAAAGTAGAGATATTTTAGGATTGACAAAAAAAAAAAAAAAATTGATAGAATTCGTGAAAAATATCTAAAACGTTAATTAACTTCAAAAAAAAAAAAGAAAAGAAAAAAAGAGTTAAAAAACGACAATTAATATGAAATGACGCAGTATAAAAGTAGGGTGCTGAAAAATTCAGCCAAAAAACACTCGTCGTTCCAACAAAATTCGTGCTAGTTTTGCTTTAAATTTATTTTCAATTTCCTCTCAAACTAGTGTTTTCATCGAATTATCTTTAAATTTTTAAATGCCACATAACTTCCTGATTATGCAGTTCACTCAATTTTCTCTTTCAACCAATCATTTTTTTTTTAATCTTTCTCCCCCAAAATTTAGAATTATTATAACTTTTTCATCTCAATTCCGTTTTTATAAAAGTATACCAAATTAATTTTCATTTCACGATTTTGTATTTGACATCCATGATGAGTATATATTGTTAAAATTTTAAATTTTAAATGTGAATTACATTTTTAGTAATTATTATAATATATTTTGATTTACTAACTTTTTTATGTAAAATAAAAGTACCATATAATTAAAAAAGTATCAAAATTATTTAATATTTAGAAGATTAAAATTATTTACTTTATTTAGTCTTCTGTATTGTTAATAATTTGGATTTTTTGAGTTATTTTTTTTAAAAGAAAATTTAATTTATAAAAATTTATTAGGTTACATCTTGCAGTAGAATAACTTTTTTTTTTTTTTTCGAGGTGTTCACTTGTTGTTTCATTTTTTTAACTATAAAGAGGGTAAGCTGATTTTTTATTTGAACACAACACCATAATACATTTTACCTCCTCGATACTTGAGAAACTAATACGATTGAAATTTTCTCAAACTAATATTATTCGATTTAATTAATATATATGACTTCCAAAAAATAATGTTATAAAAATTTGATATTGTTTCGTCTTTATACGAATATATAATTATAGAAATATGTTTTTGGAAACATTACAATCCCTGCAATGCATTTATGAAATGCTAGGAAGATAAATAAATCAAATTTCAATATTATATTTAATTTCAATCCGATCAAATTTTGCACTCAAATAATCAAATTAACAAAATTTATGAAAATTTAATTTGTGACAATAAAATGTATTAAAATAAAAAATAAAAAATAAATACATAGATAGATACATGTAGAACATGACACGGAGATTGATAAATATCAAATTTTATACTATTAAAAATATGGGTGGACATCTATTTTGGATTTCTTCTAAAGTGATTATATAAGGTGTATTTGTTTAAGTTTCTCTCAATATATTGGAGAATGCCAAATATATATTTTTTTTCCCTACTTTTCATCAATTTATGTACTTCAACTAACAGTACTTCAACACTTTCCAACCTTAAATAAACACACTATATTTAATGTGGATAGTGATATTGTGATAATATCTATTATTATGAAAAATAAAATATAAATAGATAAATTTTTAAACTTTTAGTTAACCGCCTGTCCAACTGATCCAATCAATTGAACTGGGTAAGTCCAGTTATAGCACTGATATATCCTGTATATAGAAATTATGTCTGGGCAGAAATATGTTTTTAAATTAATTTTTAGTATTTGATAAATTTATTAAAAAGTATTAATCATAAATTATTTGTGAAGACAATCATTAAAATTTAATGATTAAAGGTAAAAACAAAATGTTAATTTTTTTAGAATACTTTAAAATGATAATTAACATTTAAATTTCAATAATTATAAATTGAATTAGAGTGTTCTTAAAAACTGAAAAAAAAGAAATTAAATAATAGCAAGTGATAGGGTCTAGGGAGACGGTGACGATTTGATTGGTGTTTTTAAGTGCAACAAACACCCGCTGACATAAGTTTCCCTCATAATTATTACATTCTAACCCAATCTTTGTCTCCTCCCCACTCTCTGCTTTCTTCCAACTGAATAAATCGCCATTCCTCATAAACTTGCTCCTCTGGCCCCTAGGGTTCTGTAATTCCAATGGCTTCTTCTTCAAGCATCTCGTGTTTCCAGTGCCAACATTCCAGCTCCACCCCCGACCATTTTAAGAACGGCTGGCGCCTCCGTTGCGGCGACTTCGCTCAGCTCTGCCCTCGCTGCGCGTGAGTTAACTATCACTCACTCACCGGAAAACACATACTCACAGACCTGCATATCGTTTTTTTGTTCCGGAAATCTTCTGGCTTCTGCTGCTTGATGTTGGTGTGAATTTCCTTTGTTTTAAGGGTTGGAGATTATTTTGATCGAATTTGGTTGCCCCTTTCCTCTTCGTTTCGGCTGCATTGCTGTAACTGAGATTCGTTAACTTGGTGATCTTCTTATCATTTTAGTTGTATTGGGTTTGGGGAGGAGGAGAGGGCGGGGGGAGCTGGTTTTTGTTTACTTGCTTCTCAAGTAAACCACAATTGAGTGTTTGTAACTGTGCGTCATTTCATTTCATGTCGTTTCTGGAATTTGCTCTTGTTTAAGATTGATAACGGCATTCTTATGAGGCTATAATTCAGTGTCAGTCTTTTAGGATGGGCTTATCAGAAAGACACTGAAGGATTAATTAAAGATTTCCTTATTGTTGTTTGATATAACTTGAAATGTAACAATCTTGCCATTTCACAACAACTTCCAGTTCAAAGTTAAAAATATATGATTCATTGTTTATTTTGAAATTTGGGTCATTCGTATTGATTATATGATGCTCGTCTGTGTGGGGGGCAGTGTCTTTTGGGGACAATTGGCAGATTAGTCTTGTGGGAGTCGAAAATGCAAATGTAGATAATTTTGCATATGTGGACAAAATAAAAATAAAAAATGATTAGAATGTTTAAGCTTGCCCTAGACTTTCAGGTAGTTAATTCATTTTATGAACAGAACTGCCCTGCTTTTTAGGTGTATATCTTTCATGATAATTTTTTTCTTTGCATGTCTTCACTCATTCTTGTGATTTTTGGATTATGATGACCATCAATTGTTTATGTGGAAATCAGTGCTGCATAATTATGTAGATATCTGTCTTGCATTTTTCTAATGTATCCTCCTTGAAATATCAATTTCATGTATGTAGTTCTGTATATAATGATGGAAGATTTTGTGAAACCTTCCATTCAGACGACGATGGCTGGAGGGACTGTGAATCTTGTGGGAAGGTCAGTTCATAAAAATTGTTGTTCATAAAGATAATGCCAATGTCACTACATCTTTGCTGGTTTATTTTCTTGTTATATTGTCAGACAGGCATATAAAATAGTCCGTCTGACCTTTAGTCTACTACATCCATATTAATGCTTCAATTTCTTCTTGCAGTTAGTCCATTGTGGATGTATAGTATCTTTCAATACTCATTTGCTATTGGACTTTGGCGGGATAATATGCATGGAGTGTTCAAGGTTGAATTTTCTATTGGTAGGAGAAAATTGGTATTGTTATTATATTTGACTTTCTTTGTCCATGAGACTACATATTACATCTGCTTTTCTGATCCCCCCTTTTGGTGTGCTTCATATATAAATGTTGTGGTTAAATATAATAAATGTATCTCCTTGAGCTATATAGAACTAAGCTGAAAAGAGTTACTAGAGCCTCTTGCCCATTGTAACAGCCCCCCCTCTCGTTGGAGTATATTGCTTACACATAATAAATAGAATCGCCCCATGATGTTTACTGTGAAATCATAAAGCAGTCATAAATCTGATATATACTACAAAACCTTTATCGAACTATGGAAGTCCATTATATGGATCATATTTTCCTTGTGTTTGGTTGAAATACACGCTCTCATGAATATTGAAGTATTAACACGTATTTTTAAATAGGTATATCCAATTCTTTTTGGGTTTTGTACACTCTGATGGGGCATTTTAAGGTCTCCTACCCTAACCCAGCTTAAGCATGCTACTCTCACTCTCTCATGTATTGGGGTAACCCCCCCCTCCCCCCCTCCCCCTCTCTCTCTCTAGTGCATTCATTATTTCTTCTATATGGTGTCTGCACATTCAACAAGAAATGGGGTGTAAATTATTGTGGAATCATTATTGGTAGAGCAAGTGGTAGGAGAAGCTAGAGAAGGGGATAACGTTATAGCTCTTAAAGTTACTGCAGAAAATGAGCAATAGGATTCTACTAACGTATTAAGATAGATTTTGGGAGGACATGAAAGCTTTAGTCCAAACTCAAATGAAACGATTGATAGGTGCGGGTTTGAATGAACATGTGGGTTCGGGAAATGAAGATACGATAGGGTAATGAGGGTTATGGTTTTGGGTAGCAAAATGATTGTAAATCCTTATTGCAGTAACTTGTCATTCGTTATACCTTGTTTAGAGAGAGAGAAACACTTAATGAAATCACATTTATGACATATGGTGGCAAAAGCACAACTTTGCATTAGGACGAACAACTATGATCTTAGGTGGCTAACTCATATTGCTCTTCTTGAAAAAATTCTAGCTGACAAATCTAGATGTTGATTATCAAACCTGTGATCCAGAAATCACATGGATCTTGAAAGCTTAATTCATTAATAGAGTATTTTTGCTGAATTATGCCTTACAATATTTCATTCAGCTTTTTACTGTTCTTCCCTGGATACTGCAGGCACGCCACCGATGTCTGTCTCTTGAACCTGAGGTAAGAACAAGAGAACCCTGTCAAGAATCATCTGAGCAAGCCCAAGTAGAGGCCCAGTACTGGTCTCGGGTGACTGCTCTAGAAATGCAACAAGTCTCTAGAAAGTATCCTCCTCTTTGACTTCCTTTTCCCAATATTAAATGTTCTAAACATTCATTCTTTGCCAATTGCTAGTTACTGTAGACGCAGCTGATACAGTAGAGGACATTTTATACCATGAAATAATGAACGCAGATCATCTTATTGTTATTTACTATATCTCAAGAAAAACTATCCCAACTTTCAGGAGTTGCTGCAATTTATTATGTTCTCATGTTATCCTTTACAATATTTTAGCCCTAAAGCTACAGTGATTCCCCTGTTTGAAAAGATATTGTCTGCTAGTGATGCTGACCTCAAATTAGCACGCCTCATTATACCTAAAAGATGTGCTGAGGTGAGCAGAACTCCTTAATCGCATACTATTCAACATTTTAACTGCATCATTGCTTTATTAATTCTAGTCTAAATTTAAAACTGCAAAACTTGGTTTCAACAGGTGTTTTTCCCTGATATCTCCAGCGTGCATGGCTTGCGAATTAAAATACAAGATATAGAAGGCAATGACTGGGAATTCCATTACCGGTATTGGCTGAATGGAGGAAGTAGGATTTATGTTCTGGAAGGCCTAAGAGACTTTATGGTCTCGAAGAAATGGCAGCCAGGTGATACAGGTAATTCAGATGATTCATCTTCAAAGAGAGTAGAAGTAACTCTTGCTAGCAGATATTGATACCGAACTGGCAAATATATGATGTTCTATATATTTTCGGTCAACTAAACATCTCATGACATTGACCATTATCGTTTGGTACTTTATTCTGTTTTTAGAATATTTAATACGCATTGAACATTTCTGAGCTGCTTATTCATCTTGATGAAACCACTCTCTTTCTAGTTGACATAGCGTTTTCTCATCAGAAAAATCAACAATTTATCTCTTCTCAGTTACATTTTATCGAGTGGAACCAGGAGGGAAGGTGGTAATGGGATTAAGAAAGACTTCTGGTGGATCGCAGCTTCCTAGGTACCATGTTTTAGTTGATTCTTATTCATTACCATGCCTGCAATATTTTGCAGTGTATAATTCTGTTTTTCTTCCTCTGGTATGAACACAAGCCTATGTTGTTTTTCTTTGTCGCCAGAAGATAGAATGGAGGTACAAGTTGAGAAAAGGAGTAAGAGCACAATTGTAGGTCGATGATGTGAATAGGTTTTCTGCGGAACACCAACTGGAAGTTCTGCAACTTATGTATTTATCACAGCAACTCATGTATAACGAAGACTTTGATGAATGTTGACCCTAGGTTTTAATAGCTTGGAGGCTTGGGAATTTTTTCCTGGTAGAAGGCCAGTAAAATTGTGGCCGGGTAAATCAATTATTTGCCAATACTGAAAGAATTGTTTGAGAAACTATGTGAATTAGTAATGGAGCCATGGAAACTATTTGATTTCAAGATCGGGATCTAAGTGAAATCAAACATGTTCCTGTGACTCCATTGCTAATTGGCATAGTTTCTCAAACAATTCCTTTAGTATGTTGCAAAGAATTAATTTATCATGTAACAATTTTACAGGCCTTCTACTAGGAAAAAATTCGCATGCCTCCAAGCAATTAAAATCCGGAGTCAACATTCACCAAAGGGTTCTCTATACATGAGTAGCTATAATGATCTACTGAGGGTTTGGCTAAGAATTTTGCATGCAACTGTCTTATCTCTCTAAATTGTGGAAGCATTTTTGTTTCTTTTTTTTTTTTGCTCCTTACATTTCTTCATCATGTGTGATGTAATTCGGTTGTATATATCTCCTGGAGTTTCAACTTTCTTTGACATTGGCCTGTTGCAGTGTCTTTTGTAAATTTCTGCTGTTTATAGTCACAAACAATCCAATTTCTTGATTGTAGCTCAACGGCAATCTGTGGCTTAATCAATTAGGATGTCAGTGTACCCACTTATTTTATGTCCCATCACTTCTGTGTACGTCTTCAGTTCATGATTCTGGTACATCAATTAGGATGGTCTACCACATTTTTTATCCAATATCTTATGCAACACGTTATACTAATCATGTGTCGTACTCATTTATGATGTATTTGTGATTTTATTATATACACGTCATGTCTGCATCTTGGAGAGAAAAAAGGTCCCAATTCTCCCAGTTTACTTTTATGTTGGACCTCTTTGTTTGAATCACCAGGCCCGATGTGATTAAAATCATTGATCATGCTAAAATAATCACCCCAAGGGAGGTGAGATGGAGACAAACCAGGGATGAGGTTAATTTTATCATCATTTGCTGCCCAATTAAAATTACGAAAAGACCCAGCCAAACCCCTAAAACTCATTTCAACAACTACGCACATTATGTTTTCTTTCATTTCTTCGTGTGCACTATCTGCTATTTCACCTCATTTTCCACCGCGATCTTAATCTTCAGCATCCTATCCTATGCGAGTAAGTTTTCTAAGAAATATCAGCTGTAATTTCGATTATTTAGCTTGGACTGGTCGATCTACCAAGAATGTACAACTGTAGAGACCCATCACCATTTCGGAATAGTTCCAGCGCATACATACAAAGACCATAAGCTATCAAAATTTCATAGAAATTTTATTCTAATGACCGTAAAGTTGAAGGGTGAATTCGTCAAATTCCAGAGCAAGTTATTGAAACGGCGAAGACTAGTCATTACTAGTTCCGAAATGGGAAACTTGAAAATTTTAAATTGGATAGATGAACTTCTTGCAGAGTTTATAGATCACTTGGGGGCAACAACGACTCCGACCTATAGTAAGTTTTTCAGCGTCTTAGTTCGAAAATTGGGAACTCTAAATATTAAGGTTACTTTTAGGGGAAGTGAATGTACAATGTCTGTGCAAATGGGTCGTAAATAGGGGTGTGCAGATTTCGGTCCTGACCGAAAAAATCGACCATAACCGACCGAATTTTTTCAGTCGGTTCGGTTTTTAGACAAACAAATCGGTTGTCGGTTTCAGAAAGGCAAAATTTTGGTTTAGTCGGTCGGTGTCGGTTTTCTGAAATGAAAATCCGAATTAACCGAACCGAACCGATTTAATAATAAGTATAAAAACAAAACCCTAATTCAATTCTTCCCTCCCTACTCCCTAGCCGCTCTCACAGTCTCGCCCTCGCTCCTCACTCCTCACTCCTCAGCTCTCTCAAACCCTCACCCAGTCACCCTCTACTCTCTCAGATTCGCGTACTCCGACAGGCTCACACCGTCGGCGCCACCTCGCTCACACCTCGGCGCCCTTCCTGTCTGCCCTGTCTCGCCGCTCGCGTGGCCGCGTCGGAGTGACTAGTGAGTAACGTGAATTTTCTATATCAGTTGTGTGTAATTAGGTTCAGTGTGTTGTATTAATCTGAAGAAATTTGTTTTTATGTATTGTATATTGTTGGGATTAGACTGATTAGTATGTCAGATTCTCGCACTCCATTTTGTATGTAATTTTTATGTATGCTTTGTATGTATGCTTTTGTATAATTCATGTTTGATTTTAAAAAAATCATCATAATTGATACATGCTTTTGTTATCATTATGAATTTGTTATCATGCTCCAGATTGTACAGTTTTCATTTTACTCATTCCCGTGATGCCCCATGTGTTGTTGGTAAACATGAGAGATACAATAAAAGGGGTTTCTATCTAAATTTAAATTCGGTTTCGGTTAACCGACGCAAAAGTTTCGGTTCGGTTTTGTTTGGTCCGTCGGTTCGGTTTTTAAAATTGTAAATTCGGTTTCGGTCGGTTATGAATTTTCGGTCGGTTCGGTTACCGAAACCGACCGATGCACAGCCCTAGTCGTAAATGGACTAAGTTTTCCAGCCCACTTTTCTAGAAAAGGACAAATATTTAGGGAACTACAAATTATGATAGGAAGTAAAGTGGTCTGATCATTGTAGTATGGATTGGGCTTGTCTGCCGGCAGCTGGCAGGTCGGGTGGTATTCTAGTCATGTGGGATTCAAGAAACATCACGGTGGTCGATCTGCTAGTAGGGGAATTCTCAGTGTCTGTTAAAATTAAGAGAGACGTCTGTGATTGGTGGCTTTCTACGGTTTATAGGCCATCGAACCCAGTTTTAAGGAATAACTTTTGGGATGAATTGGCGGGGCTGGAATCCATCTGCGGGCCAGCTTGGTGTGTCGGAGGAGATTTTAACGTGGTTAGAACGATGTCAGAAAAGAAACCACGTGTTAGGTTTACGAGCAGCATGAAGTGTTTTGAAGCTCTCATCTCAGAATTAGAGTTGTTGGACCCCAAACCAAGCAAAGGAACTTTCATTTGGTCCAACGGAAGAGCAAATCCAATTTGCTGTAGACTGGACAGGTTCTTATTCACAAAAGGATGGATGGAAGCTTTCCCACATTATGCACATAATATCCTTGGAAGGGTTGTATCAGATCACTCTTTGATTACGCTTGATACATGTAAGGTGAAGTGGGGACCAACGCCGTTCAGGTTCGAGAATGCATGGTTGAAACATCCGGAGTTCATGAAAGCCTTTAAGTACTGGTGGGAGGAAGAAGATTGTTCAGGATGGGCGGGCTACGCTTCTTTGAAGAAATTAGCTGGAATAAAAAAATTGGATCCGAAGCTGGAATAGGGAAGTGTATCAGAAATACGAAGTTTAGACGTGAGGAATTAGAGAAGAAAATCCTTTCGTTAGATTTAAAGGAGGGTCAAGACGAGTGGAGGGAGGAACTCGAGCAAGAAAGAAGAGTTTGCAAGATGCCCCTTGAGGAAAGCTACTTCAAAGAGGAAATTATGCTGGGCAGAAATTGAGGGCTAAATGGTTAAATGAGGGGACGCAAATACTAGATTTTTCCATCTGATGTTATCGCATAGGTAGCGGAGGAACGCAATTTCGGAATTGAGAATAGCTTCGGGTGACACCCTTACTAAGGAAGCCCAAATTGAAGAAGAAATTTTAAATTTTTTCACCAAATTGTACACCAAGGAGATTGAGAGCGGTTGGGGAGTGGAGGGGTTGGAGTGGGCCCCAATCAGTGAGGAGATACGTATCAGACTAGAACGACCATTCGAAGAAGAGGAAATCAAGAAGGCGATCTTCTCTAGTGATGGCAATAAAGCTCCCCTCCAGGGCCGGACGGCTATTCGCTAGAATTCTATAAGGAAGTGTGGGAATCAATTAAAACAAGCATATACAAAGTTTTCGAGGAATTCTACGAGAACGGAGTGGTCAATGTCATCACCAATGTGACTTACATTTGTCTCATCCCAAAGAAGGAGAATTCGATGGCAATAAAAGATTTTCGTCCCATAAGTCTTATGACAAGCTTATACAAGATCATTGCCAAGGTTTTATCCAACAGCTGCGTGAAGCCATTTCGCAAACGATTGACGAAACACAAAGCACATTTATTGAAGGGAGACAGATTCTTGACTCGGTCCTAATTGCTGCTGAAAGTCTTGAGGAGTATAGGGGATCATGTAAGGCTGGTTTGGCATTCAAAGTTGACTTTGAAAAGGCGTATGACCATGTGGATTGGAATTTTCGAGACTTTGTGCTGAGTAAGAAAACATTCGGGGAGAAGTGGAGAGTTTGGATACGGGGCTGCCTTCAATCCACAAATTTGTCCATCCTTATAAATGGATGGCCGAGAGGTAAAATTAGATGCTCAAGAGGTTTAAGGCAAGGTGACTCGATGTCACCTTTTCTTTTCAACTTGGTAGTGGACAGAATGAGTCATATTTTGGATAAGGCGAGACAGTGTGGGATTGTCAAGGGGTTGGAAGTGGGAAATGAGAAGATTGAAGTGACACACCTTCAGTATGCCGATGACACAATTTTTTTCCTTCAGCCGGAGTTCTGTAACCTGAGTTGGCTAAACAAAGTTCTGAAGTTATTCTGCAACATGTCCGGTTTGAAGATAAACATGGAAAAAAGCTCTCTAATTGGCATTAACATGAATCAGATTTCGATCGATCAGTGGGTGGAGGAGATTGGATGTCAATCTGAAGAGTGGCCGATTAAATATCTCGGGTACCTTTAGGCGGAAATCCGTTAGGGATTTCCTTTTGGGAGCCAATCATTGCAAAAATATCCAAGAAACTTGCAGGGTGGAAAAAAAGTTTTCTTTCGACGGGAGGTCGTCTCACTCTTATCCAATCGATGCTCGATGCAATCCCGTCTTACTACCTATCGCTTTTTCGAATGCCTTTGGGAGTCAGCAACATCATCGAAAAAAATATGCGGGATTTCCTTTGGGAAGGATTCGATGGAAACAGATCAAAACATCTTGTGGCGTGGGATTCGGTGACAAAGCCAAAAGAGAAAGGAGGCCTGGGCATCGAAAATATTGCAACTAGAAATGAGGCTTTGCTTGGAAAATGGTGGTGGAGATTCTCGAAAGAGAGAAGTGCGTTGTGGAGTAGGGTGATTGTTAGCAAGTATGGACTGCAAGAAAACGGTTGGGATGCGGGACTGGCTACGAGAACCACGTTTAGAGCGCCATGGAAATACATATCTAGAATATATGCAGATTTTTCCGGGGCGATAATTACACAGATTGGCAGGGGTAATATGATTAGATTTTGAGAAGATATTTGGCTGGGGGATCGGCCCATACGAGATCAATTTCCAGCCCTATATAGGCTGTCGGGGGCCAAGAATAGGCCAATTTCGAGCCTCTGTGATTTCGGGGAGACAAACCAGCCCTTGGATGAGCTTAGTTGGAATTTGCAACTTCGTCGAAAGCTGCGAGATACAGAATTGGAGTCACTGTGCAACCTGTTGAGTCTGCTAAGCAATGCAAATCTGATCGCGAATAGGGAGGACAGAAGAATCTGGCGGTGGGACCCCTCGGGTGAATTCACCTGCAACTCCTTCTTTAACTCCTACTTCACGCAGCCAAACATCTCCTGTTATAAGCAGATTTGGAAAGTGACTACTCCGAAGAAGATCCAATTCTTCTCTTGGCTGATCAGTTAGAATTATGACATGTGATGCGATACAGAAAAGGTTCTCCAATATGATGTTATCTCCGAATTGTGCAAAAGGGAGGTTGAATGCCCAAATCACTTGCTTGTCCACTGTCCTTTTGCATATTCTTTGTGGAATAAAGCAGTAGCAGAAACTGGTTTAACTTGGGTGGCACCCCAGAGTGCGAAGGAAATTTTCGAGCAAAATCCAGGAAAAGTATTGAGTAAAAGGACTAAGATTGTGTAAGGATTCTGACTCAAATCACTTGTTGGAATATCTGGATGGAGAGGAACAGAAGGATATTTGAGGACAAAGACGAGTCGAGTGAGGAAGTGTGGACTAACACCAAATATAGAGTGGCTTGTTCGATTTCGAATCATAACCTTTTTAGGGGCTTTTTCATCATTGATCTCAATAGAGACTTAGCCATTGCTTTAGAATAATTTCTGAATGTTTTTGTAGTCTTCGATTTGGGAAACCTCTTCCCCATTGTATGACTTTTTTGTTTCCAATAAATAATTTGTTTCTTATCAAGAAAAAAATAATGCGATGGATCTATTAATCTTTATTCATCTAAAAGCCCGATGAATAGGGTAATTTAATAACATAGTGATATATAAAAAATTATAGTAAACGTGCCCTAATTAGATACCTTAAACATTAGATGGTCAATTTGGACTCATGAACTATGAAGTTGAATCATGATCGTAAACAGAGCCAACCTTTAGGGGGCAAAGCGGCGCCGCCGCACGGGGGCCCCCATCAGCGATGGTCTCTGATTTTTTTCTTTTTATTTTCTGTATAAATCTGTATATATATATATATGTATATAACGTATGCTAAGCATAACATAAATCGACGTAACTCAAGTGACCAATTTTTTAAGCGAAAAGATTAGACAGGTGGGAGGGGGGTCGAGTCCTCCTTAGCACAAGTAACAATAATTTGTTTACATATTAAATGATGTGATTGACTTGTCACTTTGAGGCTCATTCAAATATAGTCTGAGACCCATTTTTAAAATAATAATATTAATATTGTAAGGGACCTAATTTTTTTTTTACACCGAAGACTTTAGAAAATTGGACCAACTCTGATCATAAACTAAATTGTCTATAAAAAGAACTTAAAAAATTATTGTTTTCTCTCAAGTAGAGTATAATTATCAAGAGAAAAAAAATTGAAACAAACTTTAGCTATGGAACTGAATCAATTTCTTATCTGAGAGAAACTTCCAGATTATTTTCTTAAGTTGAATATAATTAGAAAAAAGAAAATCCACAATAAATAATTTAATGCCCAATAAATCATTTGACCCATCGCAGGGCCCGACCCGACTGATGTTATAGGCTGAATCAAATGGGGGGAATTTTCAGAAATGGCCTAGTCAAAGTATGACTTATCAAGAATGGCCTTACTTATTCTAAATAATAAGAAATGGCCTCTTGTTTAAACAACTCATTTTTTAACATATTAAACAACCCAGTTGTTTAAACAACTACCTAGTTGTTTAAACAACTGCCGAGTTGTTTATCGAGTTGTTTAAACAACTATCGAGTTGTTTAACGGTTGTTTAAACAACTATCGAGTTGTTTAACGGTTGTTTAAACAACTAGGTTATTTGATTAAAAAACAACACCAGTATTTTAAACAACCTGGTTGTTTAAACACAAAACAACCTTGTTGTTTTAAACAACTCAGTCGTTTTTAATACAATCTACCATATTATTTGCACAACTTGAACAATGGGAACGAAAAATATCATATTTGTATATAATAACAACCTCAAATCTTCAAAAAACATAATGTTTATAAGAACAAACACACACCTGTAAAAATTAGCCGAACATAATGATGGAGTGATGAAAGAAAAGAAGAAGAAATGGAGAATTGAAAGAGTTGGGAGAAAAAAGATGGAGAGAAAGTAATAAGAGAAAGACAAAAGAGAACACATATGAGGAAGAAAGAGGGGGAATCAAGTTTATTTCAAATTTGAACTTTTAAAATCTGAAAATATTTATTTTTTTTTTATTTTAAATTAAGTCAAATAGAAGGAAGGCCATTTTTGATTATAAACCGGGTTATAGGGCCATATTTGATATATATCACATCACATCAAATGGAAACATTAATCACCATTATTTGGTGACGAGCCTGTGTTGGTTGAATTCGGATCCTCTGTTAATTCAGACGTTTCGTCTTCGACTACACTTAATTTAATATAGGACGCATATTAACTCGTCATATTTTTCAATACAATTGTTGCGTGATTATAACTAAACCACGCTTCACCCTTTGAGCGCAACAAAAAATAAACACCAGAAAACAAGAAGCTCTCTGGAGAGCATAGACTGAAGACTAATACCTCTCTCTCGCTCTGTGAAAATTGCAGATGAAGTTGGCTTTAGCGAGCAGCTCCTCTCATCTATTCCCAGTTTCGAGTTTTAAACACAATCCCACTAAATTCCTTGGTCAGTTTGATGTCCAGCACAAATCTATCGTTCAACTCGTTTCTTAGAACAGCGGGTTGTTGATAACTCAATTTCTTTTCTTCTGATAGGTAATCGTGATAAGGAGCAGTCAGCGTACCTCAAGCGTCAGCATGTGGATGGTGTAAATGTTAACAGTATTTCACTGTCAAAGACTAGCCGAATTGATCTTACCACTGCATTCCTACATTCTTTTGCAGGTATTGCGTGTTTTTGTTGTTCCCAATTTGAATCATATATTTGTTCTGAAGTTTTTTCCTTCTGTAATTGTTGATTTTTTTTTCTGTTATGATATGAGCTCCATTTCTTTTGTTTTGTGGAATATATCTGCTTTAGTCAATACGGTATACGGATGGAATTGGATATGTTATCGTTTTAAACGATCTCTTGTGGATTTCTTTTTTCCTTTTTGAGATTGTTAAATAGTTGGGAATTGAATTTTATTTGTAGCTCTGACTACTTGTTTCGTGCATTTCTTGCATCTTGGAGCATTCCTTTTCTGTATATATGTTAACTGGGGTTAATGTTGTTATGCTCAGCTGCGGCTCTGATTGCAACACCAGTTGCAAATGCTTCGACTATGGAAACTATCATGGTGAGAACTTCGTAACGTCTGCTGGAGGAATGTTGTAGTCTGAAACTATTGTTTTGTTTGTCTATCTATGCTTGATATCTTTTAGGTCCCAAGTTATACTTTCTTGCATATAAAAGTTCAACCCAATCATCTTTTACAGCTTATAACATTTTCTTCTTGATTTTACGATGACCCTTTTACTATTTCCGGAGATTATTTGCGAATTCCATCATTTAGGTGTGGTTGTGCGATAAGATTTAGAAATAGTACCAACCTCTAAACATTCTGGAAAAACATTTAAATTCATGCTTATCCTCACTGAAGTGAGTAGAATCGCTAAGAAATCATGGAGAAAAGTTATTGTTTTATTTCTCAGAATATGAAATCCTATTACAGAGATGTAGGGAAATGACATTATATACCCCAACTAACAACCTGCTAGCCAATAAGCTATCACTTATGACTCCTCACAACTAATCCGACGCGACATGTGTAAAAGTAATCCACATCAGCCAACTAACCCAACTGTGTACCCAGCTGACTCTATTCTTGGTCTGAATTGGTTTTTTAATCCCTACCCACAACCCTCTTGCCATTTTCCCATCTGAGATTCTGTTACTTAGAACACTAAAAGTTCATTTTCAGTTAAATATATTTGCTGGTTATACATCTTTAAGCTTTAGTGGGGTTCAAATGATGAACACCTCTCTGATTTTGCTAGAGATTTTCTAGTTGAGCTAGACATAAAAAGGGGATCATGTTAAGTTTCAATTACGTGGTACCAACTTTTCACAAATAAATTAGAACAACTTCTCTTTCTGCGACCTAAGGCTGAATGTAATACTTCAAATATCGGGTTGGCGGACAGCTGGCAAAAAGGGTAAGAGACATAAATCCCTTATACCAGTTTTCTTTTTCTTTTTTGATCAGGAAATCCCTTATTCTTTTTATACTCTTGCTGATGGAAGTACGGGAGATTGGCTTTCAGGCTTCCTATATTTAGCTGGTCAGCAGGCTAATGTAGCTGTGCAGGACCAGTTGTCAGCCCTCAGTTTTACTAGGTTCGTACTCCTCAAGTATATTCTTGTTTGGGCTAGATTTATCTTCTATAAGATCTAAGTGCCATTTAGTTTTCACATATATTTCTGTGCAGCTTGGCAGTCATTTTTGGTGCTGGGCTTGTTACTAGCCTTTCTCCATGTACGCTGAGTGTTTTACCCCTTACCCTTGGCTACATAGGTGCGAAATTGCTCATAGATTTTCATCTCTCGATAAAAATATAGACTTAAATGATTTCTTATATATGTATTTGGTCCACTTTAGGGGCATTTGGAGCTGGGAGAAGCAAAACAGAGGTAATGACATATAGAACAGATATAAGTTCAACTGTCTCTGTCTTCCGGAAGTTCTCAATTTCCTTATATTTTCACATGGTGACCTTCGGACAATATTCAAATGGTTGGGGTGAAAATTCACAGTAGGCAAACAACACCGTAAAGATCTGCTTGGAGAGGCCGGGGGGGGGGGGAGATAAAATATGATGGTCGACTGAGTTGATTCAAATACGATACTTGTGCTGAAAAGAATGAAAAGAGAGAGTGTCGTTGTAAAAATTGGAGCGCCTGTACATAAAATTGCGGTCATTTATGCAGAGTTACTACAAAAGATGCGTACAGCGCCTTGCTAAATACAGGCATTATATTTTATGTATTGCTACATTTGTTTTTTATTTTCTGAGTATTACATTGGACAGGTTATTGGAAATTCATTATCGTTTGCAATGGGACTGGCGACTACACTGGCCTTGCTTGGCGTAGGAGCCTCATTTGCTGGAAAGGCCTATGGCCAAATAGGGCAGGGGCTACCTATTGCTGCTTCGTCTTTGGCTGTTCTTATGGGTTTAAATCTCTTGGAGGTAAATTAGACAACTGAACAATGCTTTATGGTGGTAATTATTCTGGGTTCTTATTGTTTTAGTGTTTGATTTATCACCTTCATGTTCAGCACTGAACTTAACCAAGAAACTATTGGGACATTTCAACTTATCTTAGAATATGCATTCATGTAGATTAATTTGAAGTCTACGTAGCTTCTTGCCTTCTTATACTTATTTCTCCTGTTGGTGGGTGATGCAGGTAATCGAATTACAGCTTCCCTCATTTTTCAGCAACTTTGATCCTCGTGCAGCTGCTGCTAATTTTCCATCAGGCAATTATTCCTTTGGAAAAATACCTTTACTTCGGTTTTTTAGTCTTTCTCCAGGGATAAGAATAATTTGTTGTTTATGTTACATATCAGGTGTCCAAGCATATTTGGCTGGGCTTACATTTGCATTAGCTGCATCACCCTGCAGTACTCCGGTGCTTGCTACCTTACTTGGATATGTTGCTTCCACAAAGGTACTTCTCTGCTCTCCTTCCAACGATTTTGTTCATTTAGGGAAACATTTGACCTATGGTCTTCTTCAAAAGCCTTTTTCAGATTTTACTATACTGCAGTCTGCTAAATTTGTTTTCATGACAATGCCCGATTTCTCTTATCAACTTCAACTTCAACGTCAACTTCAACTTCAACTTCATCACAAACCTATAATTTTGTTTTTCCAACCCTGTATTGAAACTAAGTTTGCATATCGGCTCTGAAGAAAATGGTACTAATGATTTTTTATTACAGGATCCACTTGTTGGGGGTAGTCTTCTTTTGACGTACACAACTGGTTACGTTGCTCCGCTTCTTCTTGCTGCTTCGTTTGCTGGAGCAATGCAGGTACGGATATGTCCATTAGCTGCCTAGTGCTTTTCCTTTTGATCATTGGTTTTCCATTGACAAAGGGACAATAGAGATTCACGATTTTCTCTATACTTATCTGCACTTGAAAGTGTTCTCCCACTCTAGAGGAATTTTTCTAAAAGCTGATGTAGTTTGGTTCTCCAAATAGCTTTCTATTCCACCGATCTTAAGTAATCAGCGATTTCTAATGCATGTGACTGCAGAGCCTGCTTTCATTCCGCAAGTTTTCAGCATGGATCAATCCGATGAGGTACAAATTTTTCATAAACACAAATAGTACAATCCTTGCATTAGGTTTTTCCACCCCTGGTCGCACACTCTAACATGGAAAGCCTGTATTCCGCTCAGTGGTGCCCTTCTCCTGGGTGGGGGCGTGTATACCCTATTGGATAGAGTTTTTCCAACTACAATGGCGATGTAGGCCTGTTCTGCAGTAAGTAACGAAAGTTTAGAGAAACCAGAACATGGTGCATCTTGGTAACCGAGCATCCTTGCACTACGCATGGCGATTGATGGTGCCAAGCAGAACGATCTGGAGACAGTGAATGTACAAATTTTATATCATTAACAAATCCTGGTGACCGTAAAATACACAGTTTGCTTCTTGCTGTAGATTTCACTTCGACAAATTAATGTAGCGACTATTGTATATTTTGTGATGAAAGAATGTATTTATTAGCTCAAGAGTTTAATGTATCTTTTAGCTTAAAGCTGAGATTGATCTACATGTTATTTGATATTGAATTGGATTTCTTAGATGTATCTTTTTGCTTTTCTTTTTTATTTGATTTTTTATTTTTGACTTTTTAGTTAGTGAATGTTTGGTTGGGGCTGGGGGTGGCCGGGGTACTGTTGGCTGGGGATAGTGGTTGGAATTAGTGGCTGGAAGAGTAAAACAGTGACGGTTATTGTTGGCTGGGGATAGTGGCTGGAAGAGTAAAACAATGATGATGTTTTTTTGGGTAGTTGGGGTAGTGGTTATAGTGTAGGATATAATTTTTAATCGTAAAATATGATGTGATGTGTGTAAGAATTTAAACACTGGTTAATTTTATGATTAAAATGATATTGAAATTTATGGTGATTTGTAGTGGTTGGGCCAATCTGCTTAAACAAACATAGTGAGGAATTGGGCAACCCATTAGAGGTAATCTACTTAGAAAAGTAGCTTCAACAAGAAAATTATTTAAGAATTGTTTTATTCAAGGTAATCTATAAGGGCGTGTTTTTCTTGCTTCTATATTTCAAGAAGTAAATAAAATAAAGATTGTTGTAAAAACCATGTGTGGCCTTTACAAATTTCCGCCATTTAATTTTAAAATTTTATTTCATAATTTTCCTTCAAAACACGTGTCACCAAGAGTTTTGCATGTGAATTTTATCGACTTCTGCCAAGACTATAATTTCCCGATAGCACGATTTAAAATATATTTATTTATAAAAAAATTAAAATTAAATAATCGAACGATTTAATTGAATAATTTAATTTCTGTTAAATAAAATAATATTAAATCATCTAATAACTTTTAATTGCATTAATAAATATTATTAAATTTACTTTATTTACAACTTATATCTAATATAAATAGTTCAACTCATAAAATATATTCAAATCTAAGCACAATAATCAACCAACTAACAATTATTTATTTTATATTTTATATATTGTATCAGAATACTGAATATCAGTATCATATAAAATATCAAGAAAAGAGGTTTTTATTTATTTATAAATCTATTACAAATTAAAGAAATGAATTCAGAAATGGAAAAAGTTATTAGAATGTTGAAAAAATCATAACATTTAAGAGAGTGATACAAAAAATAAAGCAGATATCTTCTTTATTCTTAACGTGGAGACATATGTTTCTTTGCTATTTTGTTTTTGTTCTTTGTAAAAAAAATTAAATATTATCCGTGAATTTAGAATCCGAAAAATAGTTAGTTTTTACTATTATATTAATTATGATTTAAATTTACTATGTATACAAGGTAAAGTGGACAAGAAAATAGTTTGGTTTTCTTTTATAGAGTGTTCAGTTTTATTATATAGTAAAATAAATGCAAATGTGTTTCATTGCATACAAAAATACAATTGTTTAACTGCGTTCAATTTCCTTTTTCTGTATCTTTAATTTGGCACCATATTACAGATTTTAAAATAAGATACTAATTTGAAAAATATAATTATTTATTGGTGGATTATGTGAGTTTGATTGTTGTGCTTAATTATTTCGGTTGGGTTATTCTATCGGGATTGTAGTGCAAATCCCTTAAGAAAAAGGTGTATTTAAAAGAAATGATGTGTTAATAGCAGGAAAATGCAGTTATAGTCCCTTATGGTCATACTAGTTGCATTTTTTGTCTATATATCTTCGATTAACCTTTTGCAAATTTAGTCATCTAACATTGAATTTGTTGTGATTTAGGAATTTTTTTGCTTGAAATTTTTGAACTTGCCAGAATTTGTCACATGACTCTCACATGTGGTACTAATTTGAGTATCATTATTCATTCAAACCACGTGATGATATTTCAGCTATAAATGAACAATGATGTCCAAATTAATACTTTATGTAAGAATCATATGACAAATTTTGCCGGCAAAAAAGTTCCTAAATGACAAATATTGATTGCATTTTTGCCGTTAATAAGTCCATTCTGTTTACTACTTTATTAATGGTTGCAGGTTGTCTGCTTACTTCAATGTCAACAACCGTGATCAAGATATAGGTCCCATGACTGCCCCTGTATTTGTGGATGTTAAGGATTCGACATACACCATGTACTTTTACCTGCCGAAAAAGTTCCAGAACAACATTCCGGAACCTCGATCCAATGACATAAAAGCAGTTAAACTGCCAAGACGGAAGTACGCAGCTGTTAGAAGGTTCGGTGGGTTCTTAAGGGACACCAACATCCCGGAAGAGATTGCGCTGTTGAAGAAAGCCATACAAGGTTCACCGTACCAACGAGCTGTTGATTCTGAAGAGTACACAGTAGCGGGTTACAACTCACCCTTTGAGTTGAAAGACCGTGTAAATGAAGCTTTTATATGGTTTGATTAAGAAATCATGTTATACTAATACTTATTCTGCTCACTCCACTTATAATGCAATTATTTTATGCATTCTTATTTTCTCCTCTAAATTTGGTTATATTGTCAAATTATAAGTAGGTGGGTGTTTTTAGCAATATTTTGTGCCTATATATTTTTTACTCAAATTAGCACTAAATAGGCCCTAACCCATTATACCCCTCGATTTGTTATTCCGACAAAGTTTAAGACTTCGACGACGACATTGTGGAATTCTCTGGATGCACATCTAAGTCGCCGAAAAATGTTGCGCATTCCACTCCCTTATAAAATATCATTATCTTCAATTACTAGTTCCTCAAGATGACACCTTTTCTGTATGTTAATTTGGAACTAAACTGAAGAGTTATACTTTTTGTACACTCCTTTTTGATAGATTAATACATATGAATTTTAGTTGAAGGTAGTAATTTTGCCTAGAATCTGTTTATTCCGAGAAATGGGAAGGAACTCGCGTTTGTCGATGCGCCGATGAAGAAGATGAAGTCTATATCGATGTACAACTACATCGATATGAACAACTCCGTCGATATACATCGGATTGTTACATTGATGAGGGAATTGAAGTGTTTATCAATGTACAAGTACATCAAACACGCTACCGAGTCAATATACTCTCCACTGTAAAAGATTTCCCCTTTTTCAGAGGTTCATCGATTCATTGATGTTGTACCGATAAAGCACTGTTGACAACGTGTTTATCGATGCACAAACACATCGAAATAGGCTTTCGCGTCGATATACTTCGGATTGATAAAATTTTCTTTTTTCTTAAAGTATGTTTAGTTTCATAAGGCATTATTATAGTATCAATGAAATACTGTTAATGAAGGGTTTATCAATGTCCAACTGCATCGCAGTAGGGCACTGCGTCGGTATACTCTGCATCTGTGTGCAATTTGCGGTCGTCGAAATTTAAACAGAATGGGGGGAAATGAACTATATGTTAAAGTGGAGAAGGGAGTTAATGCTATTAATTAAGTCAATTAAAAGAATAGCTAAAAAATATATAGTGATAAAAGATAGCAGAAAAACATGTATGCATTTAATATTTAGCTGAAAAGACCAATTTTCACAATTTTTAATATGTGCACGTATTTTTACTAAATAGACCCTTGCTGAAAATGCTCCCCTTCCTAGGGCTGTGCAAATATTGATTGGGACCGAAAAACCGACAAAATCCGATCGAAATTTCGCGATCGGTTCGATTTTTATAGATATACGGTCGGTTATCGATTTCCATTTTCCAGAAAATCAATTTTTTCGGTCGAACTCGGTTTTCCAATTTTAGTGCCCGAAATAACCGAACCGACCGAATATTTAAGAATATGAAAACTAAACCCTAACCCCCCTCCCCCTTTTGAGTTTGAGTCACAACCGCTGCTCTAGTCTCGCCTCTTACTCTTTCACTGTCCTCACACCTCGTCACCTTCGATACTCCGTCTCTGTCACGCTAACCCAGTCCGTCGGTGCCACCTACTTCACCGCCGGCGCCACCTAATGTTGAATTGAGTTGCTGAGTCCACGATATTGGCCCGTCGCCCGCGCTCTGCTCATTTCGTGATAGATAAATCAAATTTTGCTTGTGATTGTTGAATGGCTGCCAACCAGGTCACAGGATTCACGCCTTCTCTTTTAACATTTCAGAAACTTGGCTTCTCATTATAACTTTTGAATTCAGCCTTACTAAATCTCAGTAATTGAACTGTTAGAATGAAAACATGTTATTTTCTGTCTTTGTTTCGATTTCAGTCAACAGACAAAAAGCAACCGGAAATTTCGGTTCGGTTGTGATTCGGTTGTAATATTTTTTCCGTACGGTTCAGTCTCAACTTCTTACCCTGTCGGTTGCGGTCAGTTCCAACTTCCAAATATTTGGTCGGTTCGGTCACCGAAACCGACCGATTTTACTTGACAAAATGCCCTCTTGTCCAAAATAATAATAATAATAATAATAATAATAATAATAATAATTCTTGGTGTTCGATTGGGTGTGGTCAAACAATTAACCCGTCGTATATTACATAATCTGCACATTTAAAATCGTTTTCATTTATGATATAATCTGCACATTTAAATTCCTTTTCTATCGACATATCTATATAACATACAAATTATTACGTATAAATAATTACAACAATAAAATTTATAATTACAGAATAGATTTTAAATAAAGTATTTTAAATATATACCCCTAAACTTGTTACAGAATAAAATTGTAGATACTTAATAAATTAAACTTGTTAAAAGTATTTAATTATATTATTTATTATAATTATATATTATTCTTTGCAAAACTTATAATAAATCTATTATGTAAAATAAAAATCTAAAAATTACATCAAAGAATGATAATAACTTTGAAATTATAACTTATTGTAATAAACAATAAAAACGTTATAAACTAGCAACGAGCATGTGCATTGCACGTGATCACTATATTCTCAACTTTATAGTTGTACATTCCTATATAATAACATACTTGAAGAAATGATAAAAATAAGTAATGCTTTCGCAAAGTTTTTTTTTTTTTGAAAGAAATACGCAAAACTATACTCAAACAAATTAAAATAAACAACTTTACGGAGAATTTAGACCTTCTCTTGCTTTATCTTCTTGCGACATGTTTTAGTATCTTTCTGTTATGTTAATATACTTCGTCATCACTTTCAACAACATGTGGAGCCATCCACAAGGGCAGGGTGGCCCGCTACACTATTTTTTACAAAAAAGAAAAAAATGTATAATAGTTGTATTATATTTTTTTTAAGAAATGTGTGTGTTTGACACCCTCAAAATTATGAAATATTGCAATAAAGTTAGTTAATATTCATAATGTGCAATAAGGAATACTATAAGATTTAATATATAGGTAATTATTGGTGTATTTCAACATATTTAATAATAGATATTGTTGATATTTTTATTTAAATAATAAATTTAAAATATTTAAATTCTATTTTCGCGTGTATATTAATGTTAGTTAGCAACTTTTTGTTTGTTGGTCCCCCTAGTCATTGGTTCTGGCTTCGTCTCTGTCTTCATCTCCAATGCAGTTTTCGAATATCTGGCTTTTTCTTTCTCTTTTTCCACTCCTTTGTTCCCTCATCGGTCCTTTCCCCGTGATCAATTGTCCTGGACTTTTCTTTTTATATTCTTTTGCGATGCTTTGTCTTTTAAGCTTTTCCCTCTATGCCCTTCATGTTGCTTAATTCGACTTCCACTTATTTCTTATATGGTTCCTCTTCTTCTATCATTTTTCTTCTTCTAAATTTGCATCCTTCCTTGTCCAGGCCTAGTTCATGTTTCGATGTATAAGCCCATTTGCTTTTAATATCATATCACCTTGCTCTTTGGTTTTGTTCTTTCTATTTCTTGCGCAATTGCACATAATCTTCGTGCTTCTTTTGTTTTCTCATTTGTATGAGAAAATGAAATTTTATGTGTGTTTGTGAGGTCAACCACGTATAGGAGTCAGAGTCATTAGCTCACGAAATATATATATAATTTATATCTTAATTTTTCTTTCGAAGTTTATGGTTCATACGTACTCATGCACTCAAATTTTTTAAATTACATATATATGTACTTTTTTAGCTTACAATTGCTAATGATGTAATGTATTCTTGTACCAAGCATTCGATATATGTGGTTGAAGTGTCAGAGAAGATTGTAATTAGTTCATTATAATCACGAATCACACATAGATTCACTTTATACCTGTCCGATTTTATAAATGTAAACTTAAGATTAAATAAAATTTTAGAGAAATTAGCCTGATAAATTTCATTGAAGAATGTATTGTGATTAGGAGAAATATTTGAATATAATTGGAATTATTTAAAACAATGTAAGAACTGTCTTATAAGGTTGACACTTTAGGAAATCTGATTCGATAAATATACAAAAGAAAAATTAAAATTCAGATCTTAAAATTATTTGCAAGGTTCTTAAATAATTTTAGATATAGCAAATTTATTTTTTATAGATTCTTGATAGGAATTTTCAGATTTCTAAATAGTTTAAGATTTTCTAAAATCATTTTTAGACTTCTTAAATCAGTTGAGATTTCTAAGTAATTCTTTATATTTTAAAATACTTAAGTTTTTTAAAGTCATTCTCATTTTTTTTTTATTTTAAGAATATTTAAAATAATTTCCCATTTGTTTAAATAATTTTACAATTTATTTGCAAAATTTCAGTTTTTTAGAAAATATTATTTTAATTAGTTTCTTATTTATAAGATAATTGGTAAGAAAAATACAAAACTTTTAATTTTTCATTTTAAAATTAATAGTAAAATAAAATTACAACCTTATCAAGTTGCAGGTAATAAAAGGATGAAAATGTTGAATTTTTACAAGACTAAAATCGATTTGGAAAAACATAATGCTCTGAAATCCAAATGAGTGAAAGTTAGTGGATGAAAAAGAATTATTTACCCTAATTTTAGAAGAAATTAAAGGTAGGATGACCGCCATTATACTTGCCGACTTTGTAAAATTTTTAACAACAATGTCAAGAATTAACTCAATTTTTTTTAAAAAATAGGTGTAATATTAATAAAAAAAATTATTTAATAAAAAAAATACGTAACAATATTAGTGAGAAACGTAATTTATTATTTCTTGCGTCATTTTATTTTTAATACATAATGTTACCAAACAAAGTTATCAAAATTGTTAAATGTTATCTAAATTTAATTTTGTAATTTATTTTAAAACTTAATGTAAGAAAAATGATTTTAATATCCATAAGAAGCGATCTAAATAGAAATTGTAAATACTTTTAAGTTGGAGGGTATACCAGTCAAAATCTAAATTGATCATATATATATATATAATAAGCCAAGTCATCCGGAAATAGTAAGTTGAAAATTTTCCCGCCCATCTTTTAGTTACTTTAAATAGACGTGAATTTGAAATTTGAATTTTGAAAAATCTGATTTTATTAGTGTGACTAAAATTTCGAATTATTTTTTTACATTTAAAATTCAGTAACAATAAATCCGTAGATATATTTATAACATAATTTGTTAGATATTTTTAAAATTTTGAAATTTGAATTTAAAAAAAAAAAAACCTTATCCAATTACATAAATTCTCCTATAAATTCACAAAGTTTTCAGTAAATGGGAATCACGTTTGCAGCTGGGTATTTTTTATTTCTTATTGATTTTGCAATAGCTTTATTAATTTCCTATTCACAATGGATGCTCCAAAAGGACTACCTGCAAATCAGAATAAGAGAAAAAGAGCAACACTGAATCTTAATTCTGGCGAAAAGAACTTTGATGATTGTAGAATTCAAATCTCTCTACCATCATCATTTTCTACGGTAATATTTAATCATCAAAATAAATTTGATTTTTTTAATTTCTGTTATGTAGATTAACTATATTATTTTTCATATATTGTGTTAAACTTTTCATTTTGTTTATAACATGAATACAACCAATATGTTTACAATATTGGGAAAAGATTAGAGATAATCAACTCATTCGAGGTTCAACCGAAATCGAAGAATAATTCTGATTTTATTGTCGTAGAATTCAATTTTTTATTTTCTATACAAAACAGTTTATGTATCAGCTTCAATTGAAATTCTAATTTTGTTCCCTTTTTTTTTTTTAATTTTTTTTTTTTTTTCTGTTATTACAATATATGTTTACAATAAAATGACGTTGACAAAACTCAGGCAACAACGTTTACTATATGCAGTATATTTAAGAAGAAACACCCCATATACATAATATCATAATATAAGGTTAAATTGATTATTTCATCTATTGCAGAAAAATTTATATAGTATATTGATCTATTGCACAAATGAAATCACACATAAATTTGAACTAATATATATTTTGAATGATCAGCAAAATAAAAACTCAAAATACACGTGATTTTAAAATTATAGGAATATGAATTATAATTATGATGTGTATATTAATATATGAATTAACATTTTACCAAAAACTGAATCTGTTTTATCAATCTTTTGATATACAATAATATGTAATGTTCAATTGAATATATCTGTTATATAATTGACAAATCATTCTAAATCTTTTAGATATGATTTTTTATTTCTTAATCTGCCTATAAAATCGCCACCCACATAACAATTATTCAGAAACATCAATCAATTTTCATTTTTCTACTATGTCTACGGATACAATTACGAAGATTATAACTTTTGTAATATGTACAGTGGTCAGGATGCACAGGCTATTTTTTTATATGGTCAGCTAACACACTCCACCAAAAAATACGCTACATTTATTTTTTATTCATTCCTCGCCTCTTATTCCACAAAATTAGTTTTTTTAGTTTTCTTTTCCACTATAAAATATTTTTTTTCCCAAAATCATTTTATCCGTTTAATTTCTACTCTCTAGAAAAATTAAAAAATTCACTATGGCAGATTTTTTTCGGAAAACACTTTATTTCATTCGTTTTTTTTTTCTTCTCTCATGCCTCTCCCAAAATCTTAATATTAAATTATAATAAATTTTGAAATAGATCATACTTATTAACAATAATAAACAAACACCGAAGATATACAATCCAGAATTGCAATACAATTTAATAAGATTGAGAAAATAATATATTTTCTTAATGATTATTCTTATATAAAGTATTTTATTAGTTTAGTTCATTAATTTTTCTTTATGTCTGTTAAGTATCTAAATCTAAATCCAACTTTATTTGTATTAATGAGCTCATCCTATGGATATAGGAGATTATTAGATAAAAAATTGAAAGATTTGAGGTCATCTTTGTCTTTTAAAATTCTAAATCCAAATCCAACTCTATTTATATGAATGAGCTCATCGTATGGACTATGAAGATTCAGTTCATCCTAAAATAAAATTGTATTTTCTATGGCTTTCTTAAAATTTATTTCTAATAGATGATATTTTGTAGGTAAACTAATAAAATATGTTATATTAGAATAATCCTTTATTTTATTTTTCTAATATAAGATGTTTTGTAAGTAAACTAATAAAATATTTTATATAAGAATAATCCTTAAGCTTATTTGTTTCTCAATCCTATTAACTGATATTAGATTTGAAACTTTTTATTTCTCAATCTGTTCAATGATATCGGATTCTAGATTATGTATGTTCACTTTATTATTATTATTATTATTATTATTATTAGCATTCAGTGTGATTTATTCAAAATTTATTATAATTTAATATGAATGTTTTGATATAGACAAGAAAAGCTAAATAAACGGATGAAATAAAAAATTAAAATGTATTTTTATTAGTGGAAAAAACTGATTTTCTGGAGTAAGAGGCGATGAATGAATAACACTGCAAAAGAACACAAAACTTTTCTTTGTAACAAATTTTAATCATTTCTTTTTTTGTTATATATTATCAAATAAAAATGCATTTTTAATAAAAAGTATTGTTCATATTAATATTGATTTACTCTAAAAATAAATAGCCCGTGCATCGCACGGGAGCATTTACTAGTAAGCTTAATATGTTGAAACAAACACTATGTTGCAAATCAATGTGGTATATCTTGGATTATATTATTGCATACCAAGCATGAGATTTATACACAATACTAAATAACATATCCTAGTATTATAGATCAAACATTATCCTATCATGTGAAACAAACTAGCTCTTTATATATTATATCAGAGTACTGAATATCGGTATTATATAAATATCAAGATTTTTTTTTAATCTTTTGCAAATAAAAGAAATGAATTCATAAATGAAAAAGGTTATTAGTACCTTCAAAATGTTCGAAAAATCACAACATTTGAGAGAGTGATACAAAAAGGAAAACATATATCTTCTTTATCCCTAACGTGGGCGCATGTGTTCCTCTGCTATTTTGTTTTTGTTCTTTATAAAAATAAATAAATATTATCCGTGAATCTAGAAACCGAAAAATAGTTAGTTTTAATAATAATATTGTAGAAAAATACATTTATGGATTTGTTCATAAGATAAAAAAGAGTTAAAAAAAAAAATTATCTAATATTTTAAAAAGTATTTATATAAAAATATTCTTAATATTTATTTGATTTTTATTTGTATTTCATACCCAATCAAATAATTCAACTCATATTACATAAACAAATCTAAATTAAATAATCGACAAACAATTGTATTTTTTAATATAAGTTATTTTAAGATATACTCCAATGTAGATGCCAAACTAAAAGTCATGAATAACATAAATTTGTTATAATTTACATTAAGAAAAGAAAAAGAACCAGAAATTAATCGTTTTTTTTTTAATTTATTTTAATTTTAAATTAATTTTATTTTCATTATTTTCTATAATCATATCATTATTTTCTATATATTATATCTCTTTCCAAATGTTAAAGGGTTAGTATTGGAAGAATTATGGAAAAACGCTAAAAAGACAGCAATTTAAAAACAATTCACAAATCCTGAAAGAACAACTAAAAAAACGGAGGTAGTATCAAATTGCCAACAAATTTAGATTTGGAACTAATTTTTAGAAAGCTTTTACTGTATATAGACAATTTTTTACCATATATAAATAAATAATTTATTATATTAATTATGTTTAAAAGGTAAAGTAGACAAAAAAATAGTTTGATTTTCTTTAAAGGGTTCAATTTTATTATATATATAGTAAAATAACTGCAAATGTATTTCGTTGCATAAAAAAATACAATATATTGTTTTTAATCTCGCCGGAAATGTATCACGACATGTGACTTTTAATAAGTTCTGGCTAGATTTAAAAAAAAAAATGTGTTTTCGTTACTTAATAGACAACTAGTCAACTACCACTAAAGCTAAACATATGGGCAGAGATGTTCTACCTCTATACTTGATTAACAACTTTTATAATTTTCTTCGATTAGAATTACAAGATTACAGAACCGACGCCAGAAAATATTCAACCAACCATTAATCACAATTACACATATCTTACAATTCGATCACCATTCCTGATGAAATGACGCTATTATTACGTAGCCTATATAATAATCAGAGAGATTGTCAACTTGCTTACTATCATTACATCAATCAAAATTAAAATTCCCACAATGATTTTTTGCTATTATTGTATTGAAATTCTCATTATGATAATTTGCTATTATAGTATTATGTATGTACCTTGGTCGACTTGCCTTATTACAATCACAATATTACTGCAATCAGTATTAAAAATCTCATTAATGTAGCTGTGGTATACCTCTATATATACTTCCGTCACCTCAAACTTCTCCTCAGACAATTTCATATTCTTTTGGTAATTTGATAGACACAATGTTCTCAACAAGAAGAGCAGTATGCTTTATCGCGCTTATCTGCTTATTCGTATCGGAATTTCAGAGCAGTTCGGGATACGAGGTAGCACCTACTTGTAAGCGGTTGGAGTGCCCCTCGTATACTGTTGTTGCAACAAACCCACGTTACGAAATCAGAAGTTACGACACCGCTGAATGGGTTTCTGCTCCACCAATCTCTGCCAATTCTTATAAGGAGGCTGCGGGTAAAAGTTTTCGAACGTACGTGACAATTACCTCTATTTTATCTCTATATCGATATTTTTCATTAGGCGAAGCTATGAACACTCTATATCCTCTCAAGAAAAAGGTGTATTTAAAGGAAATGATGTGTTAATAGCAGAAAAATGCAGTTATAGTCCCTTATGGTCATACTGATTGCATTTTTTGTCATCTCCAATTAACCTTTTTGCAAATATTGCCGTTAATAAGTCCATTCTGTTTACTACTTTATTAATGGTTGCAGGTTGTCTGCTTATTTCAATGGCAACAACCGTGATCAAGATATAGTTCCCATGACTGCTCCTGTATTTGTGGATGTTAAGGATTCGACATACACCATGTACTTTTACCTGCCGAAAAAGTTCCAGAACAACATTCCGGAACCTCGATCCAATGACATAAAAGCAGTTAAACTGCCAAGACGGAAGTACGCAGCTGTTAGAAGGTTCGGTGGGTTCTTAAGGGACACCAACATCCCGGAAGAGATTGCGCTGTTGAAGAAAGCCATACAAGGTTCACCGTACCAACGAGCTGTTGATTCTGAAGAGTACACAGTAGCGGGTTACAACTCACCCTTTGAGTTGAAAGACCGTGTAAATGAAGCTTTTATATGGTTTGATTAAGAAATCATGTTATACTAATACTTATTCTGCTTACTTCACTTATAATACAATTATTTTATGCATTCTTATTTTCTCCTCTAAATTTGGTTATATTGTCAAATTATAAGTAGATGGGTGTTTTTAGCAATATTTTGTGCCTATATATTTTTTACTCAAATTAGCACTAAATAGGTCCTAACCTATTATACCCCTCGATTTGTTATTCCGACAAAGTTTCAGACTCCGACGACGACATTGTGGATTTTTTTGGGTGCACATCCAAGTCGCCGAAAATTGTTGCGCATTCCACTCCCTTATAAAATATCATTGTCTTCAATTACTAGTTCCTCAAGACAACCCCGTTTCTGTATGTTAATTTGGAACTAAACTGAAGAGTTATACTTTTTGTACACTTCTTTTTGATAGATTAGTAAATATGAATTTCAGTCGAAGGTAGTTGTTTTGCCTAGAATCTATTTATTCTAACAAATGGGAAGGAACTCGTGTTTGTCGATGCGACGATGAAGAAGATGAAGTCTATATCGATGTACAACTACATCGATATGAACAACTCCGTCGATATACATAGGACCAATACATCGATGAAGGAGTTGAAGTGTTTATCAATGTACAAGTACATCGAAATACGCTACCGAGTCAATATGTTCTCCATCGTAAAAGCTTTCCCCCTTTTCAGAGTATGTTTTGGCTCATCGATTCATTCATATTGTATCGATTATGCACTGTTGACGACGTGTTTATCGATGCACAAGTACATCGGAATACACTTTCGCGTCGATATACTCGGGATTGATAAAATTTTCCTGTTTCATAAAGTATGTTTTGTTTCATAAGGCATTATTATAGTATCGATGAAACTCCGTTAATGAAGGGTTTATCCATATACAACTGCATCACAACAGGACCCTGCGTTGATATACTCTGCATCTGTGTGCAATTTTCATAAACAAGAATAAAATATGCGGTCATCGAAATTCAAACAGGATGGGGGGAATGAACTATATGTTAGAGCAGGGAAGAGAGTTAATGCTATTAATTAAGTAAAAAAAAAACTAGCTAAAAAATATATAGTTGTAAAAGATAGCTAAAAACATGTATGCACTTAATGTTTAGCTAAAAAGACCAGTTTTCACAAATTTCTAATAGGCGGAGACTATTTGCAGCCCACTAAATTTCTTAACGCATCCCACTAATTTTATAAATTAAAATATTATTATAGAATGACTTAAACACTCTTAATAAGAATAAAACATAAATAATTAAAGGCATATACACAATATTATCTTTTGCATTAAAAACAAATGTAAAACAGAATTAAAGAATATTACTCACAAGTATTACGTCTTTGTGTACTACTGTTCACATATTCTTTAACCATTGTTCTCATTATTGCCGACGTCTTAAAACTTATGTTAAACCTTAGATTGGAAGGTGAAGAACATAAAACTTATGTTAATTTTCAGAAATATAGATGTCTTTCATATCAAATCGCTGCTTCAAAGTTTGATTGTATTATATACAACTTAGACAAGATATTAGTTAGAAATTATACATTAATACCGGAGAATAACACACAAGAAAAGAGATAAGGGTTTGAGATTTGTGGTCGTGTGGGGGCGAGGGTGGCGGTCTGAGGGGCGCTGGTGTCGTTTGCGGTGTGGGGGAGGGGGGGGGGGGGGGAAGGAGGGTGGCGGCCGTTAATTGAGTTGGGAAGGGAAACGAAAATTAGGAAAGAGGTTTGTTTGATTTTTCTTTTTTTTTTTCTTTTCTTTTTAAATCAATTTTGTATTTTATTATTGTTATATAGTTTTTATAATATTTTATTTTAAATAATTTATAAAGAAGCATAATATTGATATAAGTGGACTATATTAAGAAAGTTATACTTATATTTTGAATATAAATGGATTATATTAAAAAGTGGATTGTATTAAGAAATTTAGTGAGTTGCAAATAGTCACCGTCTTTTTAATATGTCCACGTATTTATACTAAATAAACCCTTGCTGAAAATAGTCCCCTTCCCTCGTTTACTTGACAAAATGTCCTCTTATCCACAATAGAGAAAATAAATAAATGGTAATAATATTAATTCTTGGTGTTCAATCGGGTGCGGTCAAAACCCGTCATATATTACATAATGTGCACATCTAAAATTCCTTTCTACCGGTCATTTATGATATAATATGCACATTTAAATTCATTTTCTATCGACATATCTATAACATACAAATTACTCCCTCCGTCCCGCTCAGTTTTGCACACTTTCCATTTCGGTCCGTCCCGCTCAGTTTTGCACACTCCAAAAATGGCAAATTATTTTTAGAGTTATTTACAGATTTGCCATTAATGAATTCAGTTTTTTGTTTAAGATTAGGTGTTAATTATATTAAAAAGTTGGGCTAACCTATAATTAGCAGCCAATTAATTAGCCCATATACCCAACCCAATTGACATTACCCAGCCCATTTCCCTTAGCCCGTTTTTTAACTCAGAATTTTGGAACCCTAGTTTCACTCCCACTTCAGTTCTTTCCTGTTCTTTTCTGCGCAGCCAAAGTTCATCTCTTCCACTCAAACCCTAAATGATTCACGCTGTAAATCAAGTAATCTCACTTCCGATTTTAGTCCATCTTTGATCCGTCCCTACCAAAAATGTTTCCTCTTTCTAGTTTCGAGGTTCAGTTGAACGATTCTCCGGAGATTGAAGGTTATGTCCCGGATTCTGAAGAATCGTTCGTCTGCGAAACAGAGTTCAGTGAAGCCGATCCATGTCCACTTTCAATGTCTGGCCTCGCATCCAGCCCAGATCTTGATTTCACGCCTGTTTCGGAAACGGATCTCGCGTCGATTTCTGATGTGGCTCCGACATGCGAGTGGTTTACAGCTGAGGAGCTGAATAGTCACTACATGCAATGTCTCGGATTGTGGGTTCCGGCTATATTCAGGTCTACGTATCTAACCTTAACCATTTTAAGGGTTTTTTTGTTGTATAAGCATGACTGTGCTGGTAGTTTAGTGCAAAATGATGAAATTCTGATTAGGCTCTAAATTGCTCACTGTCTGTGCTTATAATTGAGGTTGGTTCAGGATAAGAACTGTTGTTGCTTGCTTGCTCTGTTGTTGAGGGTACTCACGGATGTGGTTTGTTTGTGATGCATGAACTGATTATTTGGGAGTTGTTTAAGTTGCCTTCTTCGTGTCTGTTTGCTGGATTTAGGCTGAATTCGTGCAAAATTGAAATTCTGATGTTGACTGTATTCTGGCCGGATTTCAAAACTGTTAGTTTCTGTCTCTGGATTATTTTGGGGAAAATGCTTGTATTTTGGCCGAAATGGATAAATTGTTTGCACCTAAACTCCAGTTTTAGCTGCTAACAGTATACGAAGAGAATATGTTAGTAGCTTAGTTCAAGTGATGATTTCTTTCTGATTTACTTAAGCTGCCCATTTCTTTGCTGGAATAAATGCTGGTGGCTAACCTAAATGATGATTTTATCTGATTGTTCTCTGCCACCCGTTTATCTGCTGTAAATTGTGATGATTGGTTAATTAAAATGATGATGATGGGAGTTGGTTACTTAGAAGCTGCCCCTTTCTTTTATTGGAATGGTTTTGGTAGCCTAAATCGAGCCCGATGATGACATCTTTCTGAGGGTATAGGTTAAAAAAAAGACAACAATAAAATGAATTTTGTCTCAAAATGTTCTTCATTTACTATAGTCTAAATGTTTACAGCCTAAGCAAAACGAACACATGTATCTTGTGTTTTTGCTGTAAACACAAGACTAGTACAAAATGATTTTCTGATTTGGCTAACCTAGTAATAACCCAATTCGTTTAACAAACCATCAATTTCATAAACCCCCCCAAGCTGTTCTTTCTCAATCAACCACTCAATAGCTTCTCTCACAGTTGATTCCTCTACCTCTAAAGCCTGTGGCAGTGTCCCTTCCCGTGTTAACGCTGCCTTTCCCATATGAGGGAGCTTGTAATTGTTGTTCCCCTTTAATTTCATGACTTCAATCATGCACTGTTGTAGGCTTAAGAAAATGCTGTTCAGCTTTGTGATTTCTAAATCTTCATATGACTTTAGAACATTCTTGACCAAATCTTCAACATTTTTTTAGGGTGTCTCCACTTGTATGGACTGTATAGCTCTAAAATAGCCCAAATCAAGCACGTTGGTATCGGGGGAATTAGGGGGCTGACATATAAGCTGAATATTAAAACCGTCTGATGAGGCAGCAGCCCTAAAATCTGGATCATGGTTGTTGATATGTGGTTTAGCATTATCTTGCTGAATCAATATTTGTTTGCTTGCATTTTCAGGCCATTTGGCTTTAATTGCTGGAATAATCTAAAATTTCGTAGTCGGAATGCAAAAATATCAAGCAAAATATGGTAAAACATGTTGCATATGTGTACGCTTTGGGAATAAAAACATAGTAAAGTCACCAATGTAGCCGTGTATGTTGCATTTAGGAGACTTACTGATTTAAAGCTAGATGATGAAGAATTTCTGATAGCAAATTAAAAAACCTTATTTATCAAGCAATCCTTTATCACTTGCTTTGTAATTGACTCGATTAGTTTAGTAACCAATGTACCCTGTTGTCTATTTATGCTGTTTCTGAGTGCTGGTGCTTTTGTTGTGAAAGGAAAAATTCCAACCTTTCCATCAAACAAAAGTGCCCCCTCGGGGCTGTATTGGGGTCGGGAAACTGCACACATGAACATGACTTTGGGAATGTACCTCTTTGACTTGCATGTCCTATAGGGGTCTTCCTCCTCAGCTAATTTGTAACCCCTTTCCGATGTTCGCTGCATGTAGAACCATTTTTTATCGATGTGTATTATGTTATGCATCGTATCATACCTGATTTTATTGTTTGATGTATCCATATGCAAGCAACTGAGGCTGTATTTCAGCCTTTGTACCATATTCGGCTCGGTAAGAGCGGGCTTTATGGCATGTGCCTGCGCTTTAATCAAGCCCGATTTTACCCATCTTCCGACTTTGCTTTTGCTGACTTTCAGCTCCACAGCTAACCTTCTTATGGTGCCTCGTTTTGAGAACGGAATTGACTTCATTAATTCAGTATCGAGTTCGACTTTTTGCTTACCGCCATTTACCTTTTTGTCGATGAAAGATACCGGTGTCCTTTCTAATATTTGCTTCTTTGCAGATTCCTAAGTGTATTGAATAGTCCGCCGGGAAACTCCAAATGATGCTGCCGCAGCCTTGATTTGGCCTTTATGTACGACTCCGTCGGTGCTATGCCCCATCAAAAACTGCGAGATCAAGGTGCGGTCTGATGGAGACAATTTAGGGCCTTTCCTGTTGTTAGTCATTTATGTAATTTTTTGTTTCTGCTGTCAACTCAAATCTGTTGGCAGCATTGAATGTGATTCAATGCTGTTTTTGGTGTATTTATTGAGTAGGTTTGATGTGATTAAAATTTTGGAGGGACAATTCAAATGTAATTTCAGTTTTAGTTGCTGTAATTTTGGTTCAGGTTCAGTTTTGGATTGGAGGGAAAAAAAATTCCAGATTTTTTAAAGTGTAATTTGAATTTGTTGCTGGAATTTTTAGTCTCACTATTTTCGCTGCAGTTCATGGGATGCAGTTTTATTTTATTGTTTCATTCAGATTTTAACATTTAATTTGGAGCTGAAACAGGTTAAAAGAGGGGGAAAGATTAGTGTATTAATCTCCTCCCTGATTTTTCACTTAAACAGCCTTGAACAGTAAAAGCAAAAGTAAAAGTAAAAAGCAGACTTTTCTTAACCTCCGTGCCCAGCTCAGTGTGCAAAACTGAGCGGGACGGAGGGAGTATTATGTATAAATAATTTCAACCATAAAATTTATAGTTACAGCATAGATTTTAAATATAATATTTTAAATATGTACCCCTAAACTTGTTACAGAATAAAATAGTAGATACTTAATAAATTAAACTTGTTAAAAGTATTTAACATTATTATTTACTATAATTATATATTATTCTTTGCAAAACTTATAATAAATCTAGTATGTAAATTAAAAATTATAAAAGAAAATTACATCAAAGAATGATAATAACTTTGAAATTATAGCTTATTGTAATAAACGACAAAAACTTTATAGACTAGCAACGAGCATGTGCATTGCACGTGATTACTATATTCTCAACTTTATTTTTAATCCTGTATATTAAGTCTCGTCTAGTAAAAATTATGTATGTTAGAAAATTTCAATTTTAGTCATGTATGTTTCAAAAGTTGTCAAATTTAAGGACACTGGCCTAGGGATGTGCATGGTACTCGGATTTTACCGAACTATACCGAAAACCGAACTAAAAGCATAACGAACCGAAAAAGAACAGTTGACTTTTGACTTTTTTTGAACCGAAAAAATTTATGGTACGGTTCTGGAAATTAATTAAGAGTGAGTCTTGTGTGTGACGGTCACACGTGTGACGGAATACACTTTTACAGATAAAAGTGATACTTTTACTACATTTATACTTTTACAGATAAAGGTAATACTTTTACTACAAAAAGTGATACTTTTTTTTGTTAAAAAAAAATGATACTTTTACAGATAAACGTGATACTTTTATCATAAAAAGTGATATTTTTTTCCGTCACACCGTGTGACGGCCGTGTGACGGTCACATACAAGTTTTTGCCATTAATTAAATATCCGTACCGAAGTGGTACCGAACTACACCGAACTGTCTCATACCAAAAATCAAATATATATATAGTTTACTAGTTAATGTTTTTAATATAAATTATAATTAAAAATATATGTCCTAGTTTATAAATACCTCCCCTTCCCACACTTTTACCTACGGTAAAATATTATTCTTTTCTTTTTATTTATTTATTTATTTATTTTTTCTTTCTAGTTTTGACCTTTTTATTGCATTAGTGTACTATTTTGGGGAAGCCGGTGGAAACATATGTTACTAATTTTGATGTGTTGGATTGGTGTAAACATGATGCTGCTCGATATCCGAAATTAAGTTGTGTTGCTAGGGATGTTTTAGCAATTAGCGATCAAATATAGCTTCTGAATCATCATTTAGCACAGGTGGCTAGACTTTGGATCACTTTAGGGGTTCTTTGGCTCCTACTATAACTGAAGTATTTATTTGTTGCCAAATTGGTTGAGAACTTCTAAAAAACCTCTTATAGTTGATGAACTATTAGAAGATCTTGAAAAATAGAAATTAGGTAATTAATTTTTGCATGTATATAGAATTAACTTTCTTATAGATTTTATATAAAGCTTGTGTCTTATTTTTTTGTATTTTTCCCATAGTTAACTCAAGATACCCAACATCAGACACATCATTTTGCCAAGAATTTTATTGGATTGTTGATTTCAAGATTGTTATTTTTATAGCTTCTCACAAAATTTTCTAGAAGAAGTATGACTTTCTATTTTTTGGTTCTTAGTTGAATAATACATTGTGCTAATATTTTCTTATAGCTTAACATTTATGCCAACATTAATTTAATCAGTTGCAGCTTTGATATGAGTATATTATTTTTCAAAATTTTATATTTGATATTAAAAACTAAAAATATCTCTGAATAACCAAGTATCTCGTAGTGAACCAAATCGCCTCATCAGATTCGTTAGATCTGAAAATTGTACATAATTGTCCCGGATTTCGGGATGGTTTGGTTCGGATCTCAATATATTTTGGATTGGTTCTGGACCTTATATTTTAGAAGAACCGAACTTTGAAACAGTACTGGAGTTTTTAAATTCCCGAACCGTACTGTCCCATGCACGCTCCTACACTGACCATCACAAACAACCAATTTGACCGCAATTAATCACTTGCGATGCACGTGACTAATAAATTTGAGAAAGATGAAGAAAAAAAGAAAAATAAAATAAAAGATAAAATGAAATGCACCTCATATGGGAATTAGGGTTTAACTTTTTTTTTTTTTTTGAGTGAGCTACTAAAGTAATTTAATGATTTGACATGTTATCTTGACAAATACTTGATACATATGCATTAGCACTCGAAAGTCCTAAATTTATTAGTCTAATTCCGGCTAAATTGGTCGTCGGTGATGGTTAGAGTCCTTAAATTAGACAACTTTTGGAACTTACAAGACTAAATTGAAATTTTCTAACATACAGGACCTTTACTAGAAAAGGCCTAACATACAGGATTAAAAATGAAATTTTCTCCTTGAAGAAATGATAAAAATAAGTAATGCTTTCACAAAGTTGTTTTTTGAATGAAATGAGCAAAACTAAACTCAAACAAATTAAAATAAACAACTTTACGGAGAATTTAGACCTTTCGCTTTATCTTCTTGCGACATGTTCTAGTATTTTTCTTGTTATGTTAATATACTTCGTCATCACTTTCATCAACATGTGGAGCCACCCACAAGGGCTAGCTGGTCCCCCCACCCACTACACTAGTTTTTTACACAAAAAAAAAAAAAAGAAAAATGTATAATAGTTGTATTATATTTTATCATACATTTTTTTAAGAAATGTGTGTTTTGACACCATCAAAATTATGAAATATTGCAATAAAGTTAGTTAATATCATAATGTGCAATTGAAATACTATAAGATTTAATATATAGGTAATTATTGTGTATTTCAAAATATTAATTAATAATAGATATTGTTGATAATTTTATTTAATTAATAAATTTAAAATATTTAAATTCTATTTTCGCGTGTATATTAATGTTAGTCAACAACTTTTTGTTTGTTGGTCCCCCTAGTCAATGGTTCTGGCTTCGTCCTTGTCTTCACCTCCAATGCAGTCTTCGAATATCGTCCTTTTTCTTTCTCTTTTTCCACTTCTTTGTTCCCTCATCGGTCCTCTCCCGGTGGTCAATTGTCCTTGACTTTTCTTTTTATATTCTTTTGCGATGCTTTGTCTTTTAAGCTTTTCCCTCTTTGCCCTTCATGTTGCTTATTTCGTCTTCCACTAATTTCTTATATTGTTCCTCTTCTTCTATCATTTTTCTTCTTCTAAATTTGCATCCTTCCTTGTCCAGGCCTAGTTCATGTTTCGATGTCGTATAAGCCCGTTTGCTTTTAATAACATATCATCTTGCTCTTTGGTTTTGTTCTTTCTATTTCTTGCGGAATTGCACATACTCTTTGTGCTTCTTTTGTTTTCTCATTTGTAGGAGAAAATGAATTTTATGTGTGCTTGTGAGGTCAACCATATATAGGAGTCAGAGTCATTAGCTCACGAAAAATATATATAATTTATATCTTAATTTTTCTTTCGAAATTTTGGGTTCATACATACTCATGCACTCAATTTTTTTAAATTACATATGTACTTTTTTTAGCTTACAATTGCTAATGATGTAATGTATTCTTGTACCGCGCATTCGATATATGCAGTTGAAGTGTCAGCGAAGATTGTAATCGGTGCATTAGAATCACGAATCACACATAGATTCACTTTATACCTGTCCGATTTTATAAATGTAAACTTAGATTAAATAAATTTTAGAGAAAGTATTTTGGTAAATTTCATTGAAGAATGTATTGTGATTGGGAGAAATATTTGAATATAATTGGAATTATTTAAAAAAAATGTAAGAACTGTCTTATAAGGTTGACACTTTAGCAAATCTGATTTGATAAATACACAAAAAATATTTAAAATTCAGATCTTAAAATTATTTGCAAGGTTCTTAAATAACTTTAGATATATCAATTTGTTTTTATAGATTCTTGATAGTAATTTTCAGATTTTTAAATAGTTTAAGATTTTCTAAAATCATTTTTAGACTTCTTAAATCAGTTGAGATTTCTAAGTAATTCTTTTATATTTTAAAATACTTAAGTTTTCTAAAGTCATTCTCAGTTTTTTATTCATTTTAAGAATATTTAAAATAATTTCCCATTTGTTTAAATAATTTTACAATTTATTTGTAAAATTTTCAATTTTTTAGAAAATAATATTTTAATTAACTTTTTATTTATAAGATAATTGGTAAGAAAAATACAAAACTTTTAATTTTTCATTTTAAAATTAATACTAAAATAAAATTGCCACCTTAGCAAGTTGCACGTAATAAAAGAATGAAAATGTTGAATTTTTACGAGACTAAAATCGATTTGGAAAAACAAACACTTCGAAGTCCAAATGAGTGAAAGTTAGTGGACGAAAAAAAATATTTACCCTAATTTTAGAAGAAATTAAAGGAAGGATGACCGTCATTGTACTTGCCGACTGTGTAAAGTTTTTAACAACAATGTTAAAAATTAACTCAATTGTTTTTAGAAATAGGTGGAATATTAATAAAAAATATATTTAATTAAAAAAATACGTAAACAATATTAGTGATGAAAGTAATTTGTTATTTCTTTCATGATTTTATTTTTAATACATAATGTTACTAAACAAAGTTATCAAAATTGTTGAATGTTGTCTACATTTAATTTTATAATTTATTTTAAAACTTAATGTATGAAAAAATAATTTTTATCTCCATAAGAAGCGATCTAAATAGAGATTGTAAATACTTGTAAGTTAGAGGGTATACCAGTGAAAATCTAAATTAATCACAAGCTTAATATGTTGAAACAAATACTATGTTGCAAATCAATATGGTATATCTTGGAAAGTGCAGTCAAATTACTTCTATTTAATACCTAACTTCCTTTCCTAATAGCAGATAGAGCAAGTCAGACTGTCAGAGTCGATCCCATGGAGAACAAGGAAACTAATCGAATTATTGTATTTAATCAATTTATATAAATATCTATAATATTATAAATACAAATATAATGTTGGGGGGGTGGGGATGGGGGGGGAGGAATTGTTTGAGTAAATTAACTAAGCAATTAACAATTAAACTTGCAAACTAAGATGAATTAAAGTATGAATAAAAGATATTCCCGCCTTTAATCCAGTATCCCCGTAGTCCGAATTATTCATGTAACTAATGCAATTGCTTGACCAATCAGTTCTGAAACCTCTACTCCAAGAATTAACATTACGCTTAGCTAATCCTTGTTACCTCTTAAGTATAATTATTTACAAGTTCGCTTAGTAATTAATCATATTCAATTAAGTAGTCCTAGGATACGATCACTAGAACACCATTAATCAAACGCATAGGGAGCTAAGGTAACGGAGTAGGTACGGTATTGTACTCGCAAGCTCGGTACAAGGGACCGCGACTTATGTTATCTTAGCGAATAATCACTTGCTACTTTTAGACACAAACGCATAACAATCACGGATTATGAATTTATGACCTGACAACAGTTATATGCCTAATATCCGGGTGATCAATCCAAATAGTAAATATATAAAATGTATTAAGAAATAGAATAATATACATAATTTGGGAACATACTTAAATCAAACAATCACCGTATTGTTTACATGAAAATCATTCTAGGGTTCAACTTAGTCAAAGATAGTTTAAAGCTTAGCCGCTCATAATGATGGCTAAGAACAAATTACAAATAAAAGACATAAAATTAGAAAACCCGAGATGACGATTCTTGAATCTTCGTGTTCTTCAGAATTCCCAAGTCCGTGCTCTCCAAGTCAAAGTAAAAGGTATATTTTCGGACTTGGGATCTTCCTTTTTATAGACGGGGATGAATTAGTCTCAATTTGGGCTTGAAAAGGATAACCAGTGAGCAAATCCGCAAGTGGGCCGCCTTAAGTCTCGGCTGAGAATCACTAGCTCGGGCAAGCCCTTTGTACCAATTTCTCGGCCGAGAATCAATGTCTCGGCCAAGACTCTCCAACAGCTATAAATCCTAGTTTTCCCTGACCTTTTGTCTCGACCGAGCTCTCCTTTTCTCCGCAGAGACCAGCCTCCTGAAGCTCTGGCTTGATTTTTTTCGGTTTTTGCCTTGTGGGATTTGTTTTCAGCATCCATTCTTAGTCGAGTTGGACTTTTTGGTCTAAATTTACCCAAATAACTTCATGACAAATCACAAACATCAAATCTTCCAATAATGCAAATATGAGCAATACACGTGCAATTACGCATGCAAATGCCACTAAATAGACACTTAACTCGACCTATTATGCATGCATAAACACGTGTACCGGATTATATTATTGCATATCAAACATGAGATTTATACTCAACATTAAATACCAGGTCATAGTATTATAGATCAAACATTATCCCATCAAGTGAAGCAAACAAACTCTTTATATATTATGTCAGAATACTGAATATAAGTATTATATTAAATATTAATAAAAAAAAATTTTTTATTCTTTTTTAATCTTTTGCAAATAGAAGAAATGAAAAAAGTTATTAGTGTCTTCAAAATGTTCGAAAAATCACAACATTTGAGAGAGTGATACAAAAAGTAAAGCAGGTATCTTCTTTATCCCTAACGTGGGCGTATATGTTCCTCTGCTATTTTGTTTTTGTTCTTTATAAAAATAAATAAATATTATCCGTGAATTTAAAAATCGATAAATAATTATTTTTTACTAATAATATTGTAGGAAAAATACATATATGGATTTGTTCATAAAATAAAAAAAGTTTAAGAAATATAAACAAATTATCTAATAAAGATTAGTTAAAAAGCATTTATAGAAAAAATATTCTTAATATTTATTTTATTTTTATTTGTATTTCATACCCAATCAAATAATTCAACTAATGTTACATAAACAAATCTAAATTAAATAACCGACAAGCAATTGCATTTTTTTATATAAGTTATTTTAAAATATACAATGTAGATGTCAAACTGAAAGTCAAGAAAAACATGAATTTGCTATAATTTACATTAAGAAAGGAAAAAAGAACCAGAAATTAAGTGTTTTTTTTTTAATTTTTTTATTGTTTTATTTTTAAATTAATTTTACTTTCATTATAAAATGAATTAATCAAAAGTTGTCACTTCTAATTTTTTATATACTACCTCTGTTTTTTTAGTTATTCTTTTAGCTTAGGAGTAAGAAAATTAGAAGGAAGTAAAATGGACAATCAAGTCCACAATTAATTTTTCTCTTTTTTCTCAAATTTCTATAATCATATCATTATTTTCTATATATTATATCTCTTTCCAAATGTTATAAAGGGTTAGTATTGGAAGAATTATGAGAAAAATGCTAAAAAGACAGCGTTTTAAATACAACTCACAAATCCTAAAAGAACAACTAAAAAAACGGAGGTAGTATCAAATTGCCAACAAATTTAGATTTGGAACTAATTTTTAGAAAGCTTTTACTGTATATAGACAATTTTTTACCATATATAAATAAATAATTTATTATATTAATTATGTTTAAAAGGTAAAGTAGACAAAAAAATAGTTTGATTTTCTTTAAAGGGTTCAATTTTATTATATATATAGTAAAATAACTGCAAATGTATTTCGTTGCATAAAAAAATACAATATATTGTTTTTAATCTCGCCGGAAATGTATCACGACATGTGACTTTTAATAAGTTCTGGCTAGATTTAAAAAAAAAAATGTGTTTTCGTTACTTAATAGACAACTAGTCAACTACCACTAAAGCTAAACATATGGGCAGAGATGTTCTACCTCTATACTTGATTAACAACTTTTATAATTTTCTTCGATTAGAATTACAAGATTACAGAACCGACGCCAGAAAATATTCAACCAACCATTAATCACAATTACACATATCTTACAATTCGATCACCATTCCTGATGAAATGACGCTATTATTACGTAGCCTATATAATAATCAGAGAGATTGTCAACTTGCTTACTATCATTACATCAATCAAAATTAAAATTCCCACAATGATTTTTTGCTATTATTGTATTGAAATTCTCATTATGATAATTTGCTATTATAGTATTATGTATGTACCTTGGTCGACTTGCCTTATTACAATCACAATATTACTGCAATCAGTATTAAAAATCTCATTAATGTAGCTGTGGTATACCTCTATATATACTTCCGTCACCTCAAACTTCTCCTCAGACAATTTCATATTCTTTTGGTAATTTGATAGACACAATGTTCTCAACAAGAAGAGCAGTATGCTTTATCGCGCTTATCTGCTTATTCGTATCGGAATTTCAGAGCAGTTCGGGATACGAGGTAGCACCTACTTGTAAGCGGTTGGAGTGCCCCTCGTATACTGTTGTTGCAACAAACCCACGTTACGAAATCAGAAGTTACGACACCGCTGAATGGGTTTCTGCTCCACCAATCTCTGCCAATTCTTATAAGGAGGCTGCGGGTAAAAGTTTTCGAACGTACGTGACAATTACCTCTATTTTATCTCTATATCGATATTTTTCATTAGGCGAAGCTATGAACACTCTATATCCTCTCAAGAAAAAGGTGTATTTAAAGGAAATGATGTGTTAATAGCAGAAAAATGCAGTTATAGTCCCTTATGGTCATACTGATTGCATTTTTTGTCATCTCCAATTAACCTTTTTGCAAATATTGCCGTTAATAAGTCCATTCTGTTTACTACTTTATTAATGGTTGCAGGTTGTCTGCTTATTTCAATGGCAACAACCGTGATCAAGATATAGTTCCCATGACTGCTCCTGTATTTGTGGATGTTAAGGATTCGACATACACCATGTACTTTTACCTGCCGAAAAAGTTCCAGAACAACATTCCGGAACCTCGATCCAATGACATAAAAGCAGTTAAACTGCCAAGACGGAAGTACGCAGCTGTTAGAAGGTTCGGTGGGTTCTTAAGGGACACCAACATCCCGGAAGAGATTGCGCTGTTGAAGAAAGCCATACAAGGTTCACCGTACCAACGAGCTGTTGATTCTGAAGAGTACACAGTAGCGGGTTACAACTCACCCTTTGAGTTGAAAGACCGTGTAAATGAAGCTTTTATATGGTTTGATTAAGAAATCATGTTATACTAATACTTATTCTGCTTACTTCACTTATAATACAATTATTTTATGCATTCTTATTTTCTCCTCTAAATTTGGTTATATTGTCAAATTATAAGTAGATGGGTGTTTTTAGCAATATTTTGTGCCTATATATTTTTTACTCAAATTAGCACTAAATAGGTCCTAACCTATTATACCCCTCGATTTGTTATTCCGACAAAGTTTCAGACTCCGACGACGACATTGTGGATTTTTTTGGGTGCACATCCAAGTCGCCGAAAATTGTTGCGCATTCCACTCCCTTATAAAATATCATTGTCTTCAATTACTAGTTCCTCAAGACAACCCCGTTTCTGTATGTTAATTTGGAACTAAACTGAAGAGTTATACTTTTTGTACACTTCTTTTTGATAGATTAGTAAATATGAATTTCAGTCGAAGGTAGTTGTTTTGCCTAGAATCTATTTATTCTAACAAATGGGAAGGAACTCGTGTTTGTCGATGCGACGATGAAGAAGATGAAGTCTATATCGATGTACAACTACATCGATATGAACAACTCCGTCGATATACATAGGACCAATACATCGATGAAGGAGTTGAAGTGTTTATCAATGTACAAGTACATCGAAATACGCTACCGAGTCAATATACTCTCCATCGTAAAAGCTTTCCTCTTTTTCCAGAGTATGTTTTGGTTCATCGATTCATTAATATTGTATTGATTAAGCAGCGTCGATGAAGGGTTTATCAATGTCCAACTGCATCGCAATAGAGCACTGCGTCTATATACTCTGCATCTATATGCAATCTTCATAAGCAAGAATAAAATATGCGGTCGTCGAAATTTAAATAGGTTGGAGGGAATGAACTATATGTTAGAGTGGGGAAGAGAGTTAATGCTATTAATTAAGTCAATTAAAAAAATAGCTAAAAAAATATGGTGGTAAAAAGGTAGCTAAAAACATGTACGCATTAATATTTAGCTAAAAAGACCAATTTTCACAAATTTTTAATATGTGCACGTATTTTTACTATATAGACCCTTGCTGAAAATACTCCCCTTCCCTCGTTTACTTGACAAAATGCCCTCTTGTCCAAAATAGAAAAAAAAAATCTATATATATATATTAGATTTTCATTTCTTAAATTAATTATGGAATGTAAGGAAAATTATAAATTATGTACACGTAAATTTGATTCGTAAAAATTATTTATAAGTAGATATTCATTTATTAAATTAATTATGGAATGTGAGAAAAGTTATAAATGTAAAAATACTAAGAAACACTGAAATTGTAGTTTGAATAATCTCATTAGTTGATTTTATCTAAGTTAATTACTTTATATTGGACACATTGAGAGAATTTTCCTATTTCTTAATCTTATCTACCAAATGTTTGACACACTTAACTTCTTGATAATTTTGACATGTATTTTACAAACTATGAGATTTTAAGTAAATTGCCTAAATTTGGTTTTTATTTTTTAAATAATGTGCCATTTGGTAAGAAATATAGTTCTATAAATTCGACTGTTCACTCTTTTTGCAAGATTTTGACGGCCTCTGATACGAGCACTCATGGAGGCTTCTCTGTTCTTCGGAAGCATGCGAATGAATGCCTGCCTCCATTAGTAAGTCTTTCTTCTTGTCCCTGATTGTGTGTGTTCGTGCGTGATAGAGACTCATAAGTTGGACTAAATTTGAATTTACTAAATTTGATATTTGATGCTAATTGTTGATATTTGATGTGCATTTCCTTTGTGAAGGATATGACGCAACCAACCCCGACCCAAGATTTGGTCGCCAAGGATCTACACGGGTACGAGTGGCGATTCAAGCACATATTCAGAGATAGTCAATAGAGGATGTGGATTATTTAAATTAATTACGAATCTTTTGAAAATATATTTATAACAATGCATAATAATATGGGACCTTAGAAAAAGAATGACCGATTTGGAATCATTTTCAATTATTTAATTTTAATTAATCTTATACTTAATTTTTTAAGAACATCGAAATGTTGGGTTGACTTCGGTTATAATGATTTACAAAAAAGATCCATATTTAATTTCTTCATAAATTTTAAAAGTTGTTTATACACTCTAAGATATCTATTATGGACGACAATAATGACTAAATTATGTAGAGTTGTGTGATTAAACAGATATTTGCATATACGTCAAAATTTGTTTTAAATACATTTGTCGAATTTAGTTTTTATTTTCTAAATAATGTGCTATTTGGTAAATTATAAAGATCCATAAATTTGGTTCGAAATATAGCAATAGAGTATGTTCATTTTTAGATTACTTATGAAATGTTTGAAAAATTATACATGATATAAAAAATAAGTAACACCAAAATTATAATTTGACTAATCGCATTAACAGATATGTCATTTAAATTACTCCATGATCTTATGCACATGTTCTTTGTTTAATTCTAGAGCTTTTTTAATTTGATGATATGTTTTTACCTTCAAACTTAATTTATGATTTTGTTTATTATTAAGTTTGTTTTGTATTTTGTACTGCAGCATTATGGAAATATCAGTATTTCTACATAGTTTTCACCTATAGTTCATGTTATGACAAGCGGTATGTGAAATTAATAACATTGTGATTATGCATTCTAACTGTGTTATGAATTGTTTTATAGTTAATTCAATATATTTTAATTTTTGTAGGAGTTTACTACTGGATTTGTGGAGGTTGTACGTGGAAATTTAAATAAGAGATGCACTGTTGAAACAAACAAAAATAGGAAGTGGGATATGGAAATTAGACTGGATGAAGATGAGAAAACTTATTTGAGTAAATGTTGGAGACAGTTTATAGACGATAATGCATTGGAGGATGCACTACAAGAAAAAAAAGGTATTTGCCGCTAACCTTTTGTAATTACAAGAGTGGTTACTAAAAGTAACCCCTTTTGTAACTATTAGTAGTTACATAAAATATGTCATACAATTTTAACCAAATTTGCTACAATATGCCAAGCTCTTTTGCAACTACTTGTAGTTACAAATACATTAATAACTACAAAATAGTTACATAAAAACTTTTTGCATCTTATTATAAGTGACTACCCTATAGTAACTACTTTCAGATTTGTAGTTACTAAAAATATTTTTGTGACTACTCTCCCTTTTTTGTAACTACATTTTGTAGTGGCAAAAAGCCTTATTTCTAGTAGTGATGGTTATTATACTTATTTATCAAATATGACTCTTCATCATCTATATTACATGTTTATATACATGCATGATCATGATGGGTGTGTGGTAGATATTCCAGATAAAATAAGGTCATTCTACGTGATTTTTAATCAGCGTGAATTTCTTGGAAACCAGGTAATATAAAAGAATATTAACAACATGTAATTCGACAATGATTTAAACATATTTGTTCTTTTAATTAATAAATCTTTAATTTTCAGGCTATATTTATTTTGTATTTTTTTTTCAGTCTGTTTTGATGCCAAAGAAAATTGGAGAACATTTGGAGGTTAAAATTTCAAATTGTTTGGCAAATGCAAATGAATTGGTTGATGGTGATGTTGTTGTCTTCATGTATGAGGGTGAAAACAATTTTTTTTGTCATTGTCTTTTCTGGATCATTCAAATTATTGTGTGAAAGATACGTACCAAGTCAAATTGCAATTTTTTCCCATCGTCAAGAACACCTAACTTCAACAGGTATTAGTAACGATCTGTATATTTCTCAAATTTTTAATATGCTTCACTGATCGTTTTTTTTTCCTTTTAATATTTGTAGACATATATGTAAGATGTTGATTAAGATAATCCTGAGATTATTTTTTGTTTGGACAATGCTAAAGATGGTGATAAGTCACAGTTGATTAAAGATCAAATTGAGAATTCTGTTTAAAGAATAAAAAAGAAAAAAACTGTTGAAGAATGAATTAGAAGATTCCAGTCAACAATATAGGTTCAAGGATGTGACTAAGTGCAGTTCCAGAGTCGTAGATGAATAAAGACTTTTTGATTTATGTGTTTTTTTTTTTTTTAATTGAAGTCGAATTTAGATCATATGAATATATTTCATCATGTCTTATATATGGACTATTTTGAACGTGCAGGTTTGAAATTTTATAATTGTCAATGTTATTTGATTAGTTTTGCAAAATGAATCTATCAACAGTTTCATTTTTTTTAGAATTACTTAGTATCTTTGTGCTCTATATCAATCAATTTTTTCAATGTTGATATCGAATTAATGTAATTTTTTCTACATTTAAATATATATTTCTTTGGGATTAAACCCTTATACTTCATAGACATTGCGTTTAAAATTTGGATAAATTCCTCTAAGTGAATTGCATAATTCCTATCTATCTTTTGGTAGGAATACAATTGTTCTCAGGGGAGAGTTCAAATAAATTATTCCCGTAATAACAAAGGGTTCATAGCAGTATGTTGTTCACCCTACTATAACTTTGTCTTATTTGTGGATAATTGCATAGTCATGTGACTCACGAGCAACGTGATAATACAAATGCGTCTCAAGTTAAGACATAATATTTTAAATCAAGATTATTCGTTCAACAAAATAAATATGCAACCTCTTTTTATTATGACTATAGTTAATATGATTAAAAATAACAATATTAGGTTTTAAAATAATAATAAAAAAAAAAATTCACCATCCGTGCATTTGCACGGGTGAAGAACTAATAATAATAATAATAATAATAATAATAATAATAATAATAATAATAATAATAATAATAATAATAATAATAATAATTCTTGGTGTTCGATCGGGTGCGGTCAAACAATTAACCCGTCATATATTACATAATCAGCACATTTTTAAATTCCTTTCTACCGGTCATTTAATGATATAATCTACACATTTAAATTCCTTTTCTATCGACATATCTATAACATACAAATTATTATGTATAAATAATTACAACAATAAAATTTATAATTACAGAATAGATTTTAAATATACACCCCTAAACCTGTTACAGAATAAAATAATAGATACTTAATAAATTAAACTTGTTAAAAGTATTTAATATTATTATTTGCTATATTATATATTATTCTTTACTGCAAATGTGTTTCATTGCATGCGAAAATATAATTGTTCAACTGCGTTTAGTTTCCTTTTTAGTATATTTAATTTGGCAATATATTACAGATTTTAAAATAAGATACTAATTTGAAAAATATAATTATTTGTTGGTGGATTATGTGAGTTTGATTGTTGTGCTTATTGCGGTTGGGTTATTCTATTGGGTCGTAGTGCAAATAAAATTTAAATAAATATGTCATTAGAAATCTATTAAATATTTCTAAAAATATGAAATTTTATATGATTAATAATTTTTTATATCTTAATTCTATTTAATAGATAAATCTATGTATCTAATTTTACTAATATAAGTATAAGACAACAATCTATATAGATTTAAAATATATTTTTATATATCATTTTTTTTATTATTATTATTTTTAAATTTTAGAATATATTTTGATTATTATTAATTTTTTATAATTTGACATTATTTTATGATGATTTGTCAAAAGTACCCAAAACACCATGTTGGGTCTAGCTAGGCTGCAATCGCCGAATTTTATAATTTCTCCGGACACGTATCACAACATGTGACTTTTAATAAATTTCGGCTAGATTTTGACAAAAAATGTGCAATTTTGTTACATAATAGACAACTAGTCAACTACCACTAAAGCTGAACACATGGACAAAAATGTTCTACCCCTGTATTTGATGGACAACTTTTATAATTTTCTTCGATCAGAATTACAGAAGCGACGCCAGAAAATATTCAACCAGCTACTAATCGCAATTACACATATATATCTTGCAATGCGATCACCAATCCTGGTGAAATTGGCTATAATTACGTACCTTATAATAATGAATTAGATAGTCAACTTTCTTGCTATCATTACATCAATCAAAATCAAAATTCTCAGGATGATCTTTGCTATTTTTACGTACCATATATATTGCATTGAAATTCTCATTATGATTTTTTGCTATTATAGTATTATGTATGTACCTTGGTCAACTTCCCTTATTACCACAATATTACCTGAATCAGCATTAAAATTATCATTAATACAGTTGTGGTATGCCTCTATATATATAATTCCGTCACCTCAAACTTCTCCTCAAACAATTTCATTTTCTTTTGATAATTTGATAGAAACAATGTTCTCGACAAGAAGAGCAGTATGCTTCATTGCGCTTATCTGCTTATTCCTATCGGAATTTCAGAGCAGTTCGGGATACGAGGTAGCACCCACCTGTAAGCGGTTGGAGTGTCCCTCGTATACCGTTGTTGCAACGGACCCACGTTTCGAAATTAGAAGTTACGACACCGCTGAATGGGTTTCAGCTCCACCAATCACTGCCAATTCTTATAAGGAGGCTTCCATTAAAAGTTTTCGAACGTACGTAACAATTACCTCTTTTCTATCTCTGTATCTATGTTTTCAATAAGGCGTAGTAGCTATTAACACTCAATATCCTCTAAAGAAAGAAGGTATATTTGAAGGAAATGTTGTGTTAATAGTTGGAAAATGCAGTTATAGTCCCTTATGGTCAAACTAGTTGCATTTTTTTTCTATCTTCGATTGACCTTGCAAATTTAGTTGTTTGATATTGACTTTGTTGTGTGATTTAGTGACTTTTTCATTGGAAATTTTTGAACTTGCAAGGATTTGTCACATGACTCTCATATGTGGTATTAATTTGGGTATCTTTATTCATTCGAATCACGTGATGATATCTCAGTCATCCAATTAAATAAAAAAATATGCCCAAATCAATATCTTTTGTAAGAGTTATACGACAGATGTTGCCGACGTTTCCGCAAGAAAGTTCCTAAATGACAAATTTTAATTGCATTTTCCCCATTATTAACCCTATTCTGTTTACTACTTTATTAATGGTCGCAGGTTGTCTGCTTACTTCAATGGTAACAACCGTGATCAAGATATAGTTCCCATGACTGCTCCTGTATTTGTGGATGTTAAGAATTCGACATATACCATGTACTTTTACCTGCCGAAGAAGTTCCAGAACAACATTCCGGTACCTCGATCCAATGACATAAAAGCAGTTAAACTGCCAAGACGGAAGTACGCTGCTGTTAGGAGGTTCGGTGGGGTCTTAAGGGACATCAACATCCCGGGAGAGATTGCGCTGTTGAAGGAAGTCTTACGAGATCCGTTCCGACGGGCTGTTGATTCTGAAGAGTACACAGTGGCGGGATACAACTCCCCCTTTGAGTTGAAAAACCGTGTAAATGAAGTTTTTATATGGTTTGATTAAGACACCATGTAAATTAATATTCTAATAATTCTGCTCACTTCACTCGTGATATATCAACTTATAATGCAATTATTTTATGTATTCTTGTTTCTCTTCTATTTTTTTTGCGCGATTTAGTTATATGATTAAATAATAAGAATATATATGTTTTTAGCAATGTTTTGTGGCTAAATGTTTTAATTTAATAGCACTAATCAATCATTAATTAAAAAATTCATTAAATAGAGCTCTAACCAGCAACATATCTAGGAATTTACCCCAAAATTGAGTGATGTATTTAACTATATTATAGAGTATTGGAAAGAAAATTTTATAGTCTAGGAGGCAAATTTTTAAAATTAGGGGGAAGGGGAGGGAGGACAGACTCTTAGATATTAAAGATATAAATGAATATTATATTATAAGATAAAATTACATGTAAGTTTTTTTTTTTTTTTTAGTGACCACCGTCTCTGTGAATCCATCCCAACTCTAACCCATTATCCCCGTATATCTCCCACCTCTTGCTGGAATAACTAACTTGGTTTTTACCCCGGCAAAATTTCAGACTTCGACGGGGGCATTGTGAAATCGCCGTGTACACATCTAAGTCGTCGATAAACGTTGCACAATCCACCCCCTTTATAAAATATTATCTATGATTATTACTTCCTCACAGTAACATTGTTTATTTATATTGGTTTGGAAATAAACTAAAAGAATTTTATTTCTTATGCACCCCATTTTATTGGTTAATAAATATGGATTTCAGTTAAAAGTGAGTTTGTCTATGATTTTTTTTTTTTAATTTGAAAAATGCTAAGGAACCCACGTTTACCAATGTCGGTGGCAGTGTTCATGATGACTAAAAACTTGTAATAGTAAAAGATGACTTAAAACATGTATGCATTTATTAATTAGCTAAAAAGACCCTTTTCACAATTTTTTAATATTTGTATGTGTTTCTACTAAATTAACCCTTGCTCAATACTCCTCTTCCCTCGTTTACTTGACAAAATGCCCTCTTACATAATCTGCACATTTAAGGGGATAATTGAATTGGAATGTAGTGGCATGTACCATATCCGATATAGGTAAAATAGAATGTGGATATGGAAGGATGGACCATCCGATGTAAAATAAAATACGTTAAGAATGACCCATTCTACATCTGGATGAGGACATCCTAATCCAATTATCCCGTAAGATCATTTTCTACCGGTCATTTACGACATAATCTGCACACATTAAATAAAATATTTTGAATATATGCCCCTAAACTTGTTACAGAATAAAATATTAGATACTTAATATATAAATCAAACTTATTAAAAGTATTTAACATTATTATTTACTATAAATATATATTATTCATTTCTAAACTTGTAACAGGTACTAGTATGTAAATTAAAATAATAAAAGAAAATTACATATCGTTCTTTGAAATTATAACTTATTGTAATTAACAACAAAAACTTTATAGATAGCAACGGAAATATACATTGTACGTGATCACTATTTTCTTAACTTTATAGTTGTACATTCTTATAAAATAACATATTGAAGAAAGGATAAAAATAAGCAATGTTTTCAACAAGTTGTTTTATGAACGACATAAGCAAAACTAAACTCAAATAAATTAAAATAAACAACTTGATAGAAAATTTAGGCCTTCTCTTACTCTATCTTGCGGCATGTTTAACATCTTAATTTCTTGTTATGTTAAAATACTTCGTCGTCACTTTTATCCACGGGTGGAGCCACAAGGGTGGGGGTGGCCCTCCCATTCCACTAGTTATTTTGTACACAAAAGAAAAAAATTATAATAGGTGTATTATATTTTTCTAAGAATGTGTATATTGACACCCTCAAAATTATGAAAATATTGTAATAAAGTCAGTTAATATTCATAATGTGCAATAGGAATAACGTAAGATTTAATATATAGGTAATTATTGGTGTATTTTGCCATATTTAATACTCCCTCCGTCCCGCTCAGTTTTGCACGTTGAAACGAACACGTATATTAAGAAAAAATTATTTTTTGTGTTTTGGTTGACTTTTTCAAAGGTAGAAATTGAGGATGAAGATTTTGAGGGTGGGGATTGTAAGTGAAAATTCCTTTTTAAGGTTGTACAAAACTGAATGGGATGAACCGAAATGAAAAGTGTGCAAAACTAAACGAGATGGAGGAGTAATAGATATTGATATTTTTATTTAAATAATAAATTTAAAATATTTAAATTCTATTTTTGCATGTATATTAATGTTACAACTTTTTGTTTGTCGCCCATCCTAGTCATTGGTTCTGTCCCCCACTAATCTCCCTTACTCTTAAAAGTAGAATCGTGGAAAAATCTTTTGGGATGACGTGTCTTTTTTTGGTAATTTTGAATTATTTTTAAATTAAAATGTGTTAATATTTGTTTAATTTTTAGCGGAAAAAAAATAATAAGAATTGTAACTCCCTCCTACAATTAAGAAGAGTGGACCAATCATTTTTTTTTCTTTTTTTCTTTTTCTTTTCTTTTCTTCTAAATATTTGAAAGTCGTATAATTTTTTCGTCTCAACTCCGTTTTTTATGAAAAATATATTAAATTAATCTTCTTTTCACGATCTTCGATTTGACACCCATTATGCATGTATTAAATATTAATTTTTAGGTGTAGTTTACTTTTTTATGATTATTATGATATATTTTGATTTTAAATTTTTTGAATATAAAATAAAAAGTGTCATGTATTATTATAAATGATAATGATAATTTCTTTTTGTTTGAAAAAATGGTCTACTCTTTTTCAGAAGATTAATTTCTTTTACTTTTTATTAACACCCTTTGCTTAATGAACTAATACTATTGCGAGATTTTATGCTAATTTTACTAAATCCTAAATATAATATGCCACTTTTGATATTATTTCACCTTATACGAATTTGTAACAGTATTAGTATATTACTCAAATGTTACAAATATACAATTATCTTATAGACCAGTGTTATGCTATATATATTTTATATCGAATTTTTACCTATTACAATACAACATTTCATACAAATCATTTATAATATACCTTATTCATTGCTTATTTCGTTTTCATTATTATACATATTTACCTTTATATTTTAATAATAATTTAATAAATAAATTTTACCCCGTGCATCACGCGGGTGGACAACTAGTTCTTCTAAATTTGCATCCTTCCTTTTTCAGGCCTAGTTCATGTTTGTTGTATAAGCCGTTTGCTTTTAATTCATATCTTCTTGCTCTTTTCATCCTCTCTATTTTCTGCACAATTGCACAGAATATTCTTGTGCTTCTTTTATTTTCTCATTCAGTTGTATGAGAAAATAAAATTTTGTGTGCGCTTGTGAGGTCAATCATTTATAGGAGTCAGAGTTATACTCATGAAAAGTATAGTAATTTATACCTTAATTTTTCTTTAGGACTCGTAAATAAAAAATGAATAAATATCTTTATAGAAAATCATTAAATATTTTAACACAATTAATAATTTTTTTTATATCTTAATTCTATTTTATAGATAAATCTATATCTCTAGTTCTACTAAAGACGGCAGTGTGTAATTCTAACATATGTATAGCATTCATAAAATTATCTACCTTATTCTTAAAAGTAAAATCTTTGAAAAGTCAAACTGCTCATGTGTCTTTTTCTTAGCTTTTTGAGTTTTTTTAAATTCTAAATAATTGATAATTTAATTTTTTTTAGCGTAAAAAAGAAAAGAAGAATGGAAAAGAGAGAAATATGAGGGAGTTGGTTAAAAGCCAACCAATCACATTTTTTTTGTTTTTTGTTTTTTTTTTTGCTTTTTCCCTTAATATTTAAAAGTCGTATAACTTTTTCGATTCAACTTCGTTTTTTGTAAGAAATATACTGAATTAATCTCCATTTCACGATCTTCGATTTGACATCCATTATGCATATATTAAATATTAATTTTTAAGTGTAACTTACTTTTTTTATGATTATTATGATACATTTCAATTTGAATTATTTTTTTTTATACAAAATAGAAATATCAAATACTATCAAAATAATATTTAATTTGAAAAATTATCTACTCTTTTCTAGAAGATTAATTTCTTTTATTTTAATTTATTCTATTATAATAATTTTGGTGAATCATTTTGTTCTATAGAAATTTGATTAAAAAAAAATGGGTCAATTTGTTAAAGTTACAATTTACCTTCAAAAGCTTAGATATAATAGTTAAAATGATTTGATGACTGAATTAGTGCCTCTTTTGTGAAAAAAAAATTGATGTTACAAATATCACAAATATACAATTATTACATAACCAGTGTCATGCAATATATTTTATACTCCCTACGTCCCGCCTAATTTTACATATTTTCTCTTTTGGTCCGTCCCACATAATTTTGCACACCCTTAAAAAATAAAAGAAATTTCTCTCACAATCTTCACCCTCAATATCCATCTTTGGAAAAGTCAACTAAAAAACAAAAATAACTTTTTCTTCAACCGTCCAAAGTTAGGCAGGACGGAGGTAGAATTACAGAACTGACGCCAGAATTCAAGTCTCTAATCACAAATTCTATTTTTGCTAATTTTTAAGTACTTATAACGTAGTCAACTTGCTTATAATCAAGATTAGATCAATCTGCGTTAAAATTAATTAATCTCAATATGATCTTTGCTATTTTTTATGTACCATATATAGTATTAAAATTCTCATATGATTTTTGCTATTTTTATGCAGCATGTAACAATAATATAGTCAACTTGCTTATTATAACCACAGTATTAAAAATGTCATTAATGTAGCTGTGGTATACCTCTAGCTATATATACTTCCGCCACCTCAAACTTGTCCTCAGATAATTTCATATTTTTTTGGTAATTTGATAGAAACAATGTTCTCAACAAGAAGAGCAGTCTGCTTGATCACGTTTATCTGCTTAGTCGTATCGGAATTTGAGAACAGTTTGGGATACAAGGTAGCACCCAACTGTAAGAAGTTCGAGTGCCCCTCATATAAAGTGGTTGCAACAGACCCACGCTACGAAATCAGAAGTTACGACACTGCTGAATGGGTTTCTGGTCCACCAATCTCTTCCAAGACTTTTAAGGAGGCTGCCGATAAAGGTTTCTTAACGTACGTACTAATATCCTCTATTCTCTCTTCATATATTTTTAATTAGGTGAAGCTATTAATGATGCATGATCCCTGGTACAGCTTGTTTTCTTACTACAATGGCAACAACCGTGGTAAAGTGAAAGTTCCCATGACTGCCCCGGTGTTTGTGGATGTTAAGGACTCTACCTACACCGTGTACTTCTACCTGCCGAAAAAGTACCAGAACAACGTACCGGAGCCTCGGTCGAACGACATAAAAACAGTTAAACTGCCGAAACGTAAGTTGGCAGCAGTTAGAAGGTTCAGTGGGTTCACAGATGACAAAGCCATCCGCGAAAATGTTGCGGTCTTAAAGAAATTGGTACAAGGTTCGGCGTACCGAAGGGCCGCTGATAGTAGTGAGTTGACAGTGGCGGGTTACAATGCCCCCTTTGAGTTGAGAAATCGTGTTAATGAAATTCTTATATGGTTTGATTAATGACACAGACTTACATGCTCCTCTTAAAATCATAATATTGTAAAATAGTTGAGACCTCAACTTATATTTGCTATTATTTTAAGCAATCTTATTTCCCTTGATCGGCGGGTAAGATTCTCTATTTCAAATGGTGTTTCATCATCTATTTCAACACCATCAATACAAACCACGTGTACAAAATGAAATTATTATGACATCAGACATAAACATATATCACGTATCGATAAAGTAAAAATGAAAGATGAAATACGAATTGAAACAGAGGGTCTCATTTGCTTGATCAGTACTCCCTTTTTCTCATTTACTCGATAAAATATCTTCTTTCCCTAATAATAATAATAATAATAACAATAATAATAATAATAATAATGATTCTTGGTGGACGTGGACCATTCGCATCGCACAAGTTTTCATAACATAGCTCATTGATTTTAATATTTCAAAATGCAATTATAAAAGACCAAAGTGTCTTTAATGATAATAAAACATAAATTATTAAAAAAAAATTGAAAAAATCAAGAAAGATGAAAAAATTAATTTATCTTCCTTCTCTCCGAATGATTTTAGAATCGCTAATTATGATTCACTAAAAGCAAATAAATACATACAGTCAAAATAAACTAAGCAACTCAAAAGATCTAACAAGGAACTCAATTATTAGTAAAAAAATAAAAAATAAAAAGAGTTGAAAATATCAACGACCGATAAATCAAAATATGAAAGAAAAGCTTGAGGTTCCATTCTTTTAGTAATGGAATCTGGAATGTCGTCGACGGAAGATTAGTGTTTTGTCTTTCTTTTTCAATTTTTTCTTCAATCTATTTTTAATTCGATACGCAGGAAGTCTTCCTATCCGCTACTATAGTATCTTTTCTTAGGTTAATATAATTTAATTATAATGACAATTAAGGTCAATATTGGAAATGTGTAGATTGCAGGAGAGCATTAGTGCATTTTATAAATTTAATTGAGTGGTATTAAGGAATCAATTATGTTAAGAAATTTAGTAGACTGTTCTTGGTGTTCAACCAAGTGCAGTCAAACAATAAGCGAGTCATTTTATTACATACTTTGCATATTTAAATCCCTTTTTACCGGTTGTTTATTACATAAGCTGCATATTGAATCCCTTTCTAGCGGTTGTTTATTACATGACCTGCACATTTAAAATCCCTTTCTATGTTAATCATATCTAGTGCACACCAGTCTCTTATACTAAGAGAGAAAATACTTTATCAAGTTTCATTCTCTCAGCAACTTCGTCAAGTATCATTTTTGAAAAAATCTCTTGTGCATCAATTTGTACGAATCTTAGATCCGTGCAATTCAGGTCATAGGTCAAAATATATTATTATTTATGCATAAAGGTATCACACGTGATGGGTAAATGTATCATGGTGATACCTAACTCGAAATGCACCGTGCAATTGGTACATATGAGATTTTGCTATTATTTATTAGAGTTTTGATAATATAAAATATATTATAATATTTCAATAATTAAGAATAGTATTTTTTTTATTCTCCTGGATAAAGTTGATATAACTATTGCAACTAATGATCCATATTTCTCGAGCATAGATGTGTTTTAAAATTTTAAAATATTTTAATATTTATAGATGATTTAAATATACAGTTTTTCCATTTTGTACAGATACTATTGATATTAATATACATGTTTGGAATCTGCCTTAATCAAGGGCAGTCAAGGCGGCACCGCTGCACCGGCTCCTTGCCTGTCGGGGCCCTCAATTTTGCTTAATATAATATTTGTATATAATATATATTTGTGAGATGCAATAAATATTATGTTAATTTTTTATGTAGTGTAAATGATAGGCGAAGGAGAAGAAAGTTTTGCTTGTCCGTTCAAGTTGCGAGTTCAATTCTTCCCTAGCCTTTTCCTACTGTTCTTTGCTGAGAATTAGATACAAACATACACATTTTATTTTATGTTTTTCTTTAGTTATAAGTTTTTTTTTTTTTTTTAAATCTGTTGTCTATTTGATGAAAAAAATCTTCGAAAAAATAATATTATTTATTTTATATTTTTCTTTAGGTACAAGTTATGGTTGTGTTCGTTTAAGGTTTTCCCTAATATATTGGGGAAGATTAAACCTACGTTTTCACTATTTTATTAACATCAGTCATCTGTACTTCAACACTCCCCAACCTTGAATAAACAAACTCTATATTTTTTGTTTTATATATTGCATGTCTAGTAGATGATTTTTTTTCTGAAATCATATATTAATATTTTGAGGGGCTCCATTTGTTTTAAGGTTTTTTTTTTTTTTTTTTTTTTTTCCGGTTGCAAGTGATGTTTTTGTTTCATATGGCCTATTTGATAAAAAAATATTTTTAGGAAAATGATATTTATATTTCAGTGGCTCCTTTTTTGTTACGCATCAGGCCCTTTGAAATATTGGACCCCCGTCTATGGATGTTTTATTTTTAAAAAAAGATTCAATATTTAAAATTTCTATATTTTTTTTTATTTCCCCTAGATAAGTTCATTAAATAATTGCAGATAATTACAATTACAGTTCTCGACAGTGTTATTAAAAATCAAGAGTATATGCTTTCAAATTCTGATATATAGGCATTCCAATAATCTATAAAAGCTCTCAAAATAAAAATAAAAAACAAAGGGAAATTGAATTTCAAATTATGATATATTAGCAATATTATAAAAAAAATTATATATTAGTTTTTTTATTCTTTTTTTTTTAGCGTTATCTTTTTTTTATAAAAAAAAAAAAAAAACACATAGATGTTTCCATAATATAATTTATATAGTATTATTTCCTGGAATGTAATATAATGTATATAATATTGAGTAGTTCCTACTATATGGACACAATAGATAGAGACCTTATGTATTTTATCACAATAAATTTGTTTTCATTCTTTTGTAATTTTTGCCTTTATTTATAATTTATTTTATATTATTATATAAAATATTAAGTTATATTTAAGAGTTTATTAAATTGACGCAATATATATACGCATTCTATACAATAATTTTTTTAGATAAGTGAGATTCTGATAATTCTTTTATATTTGTTAGATACTTAATTCTCTAATTGTACCCATGTTTTATAAATAAGTTTTTAAAATTTAAATCACTGATTCTTAAATATTGCCTACAAAATTTACAGGATTTACCACCGTGAACACCAATTATTTAAGCTGCATTGATTCTAAAGGAATAAGTTCTTCAGTTTATTCTCAGGTAAGTTTGTCCGTCAATTTTTTTCTTTTTACTTTAGTTGATATTCAGTACGGTTCATTTTTATATAATATTTTATGCATCATTTCTTATAGTATTTTCTTTCCTTCATATGTTTTTCCTTTGAAAATTTAATTAAATGTGATTGGATTGTTAGTTAACATTTTGTGCTGCGTATGTATAGTTTTTGACTGAGTATATAATTTACTAAAATATTGTACTAACTTTATAGGTATTTTATAAAGGACGTATACAAGTATTTTACTCGCGCAAATTAATCCATCAAAAGAGACATCCACCATTCACTTTCAAGTTATATGTGGAAAATTTCATGCATCAACAATCCATCTTGTAGTGCCATAATGAAAACAGGTCAGACACTCACAATTAAGCAATAACATGTACCTAAAATGATATTCGGCGGGATCAATGTTTTGTTCTTCGAGTGTGTTGATTGTCTTGCTCGTAACCTGCGAGAACCAACACCGGAGGGAGACTCCGGTGAAGAGCCTCCGACGCTTAAGTCAGCGATTGGATAGTTGAGTTGAAGTGTATGAGTTTTTGCAATGAAATAGTGGAAGAAGATACATTGTACCTTGCTGAAGAAGAAATGGAACCCTTATATACTTACCATATTAGGGTTGTGGGGTAAGGATGTCTTTTTTTAGGTGTCACCTAAGCATTTATCCTAGTCAGCACCCTTACACTGACAGTTTGCCTTAGAAACATGTCAGTGGTCCCCCTACTTTTTGGCAGGGGACGAAAGGCTGTCAGTGTACTTGCTGTCAGTCATTCGCTTTTTGGTCGCGACTCGATCTACGATAGTTTCACGTGCTCGTTCAAGTAATTCACTTCGCGCTCTGTGCTCGTCCTAGACTTTGCACTTCGTGCACATGCCTCCTATACCCAGGAAATGGGAGTTGCCTAGTTCGTGCTTCGCGCGCGGTCTGGCGTGACCCGCTCACCCGTATATGCTGACTCTTTCTCCTTAGCTTGCTGCTGGTTGAATCCCTTTGCTAGCTCCGTTCGTGTTTCGGGGAGGGTGTTCCCTATTATGGCACCACACCTCTAATACTCATCAAATTGACACAATTCTTATCATTTATAATTTTTATTATTGTCTTTATTATTTTTTGTTAGCAATATCTTTATAAACTTTATTTAATGTTATATATATATATATATATATATATATATAAAAGTTTGAGAATTTATAAGGTGCTAATTTTTTTTAATAAATAGGAAAGAAAGATACAAGTTACTATCAATAAAAATTGAATAAATGGTTTTATAGAAAATTATTGAATATTTCTAAAAGTATGAAATTTTATACAATTAATATTATATATATATATATATATCTTAATTCTACTTTATAGATAAATCATATCTCTAGTTTTATACTAATAAGACAACAATCTATAACTAATATCTGTAACTTCCAGTAACATAGCATTCATAGCATTATTATTGTATGAATGACTTCGATTAGGATCACAGAATTGACACCAGAATTCAACTCACTAATCACAAATGTTGGGGAATGATTTCTCATTTTTATGTATCATATACTCCTTCTGTTCCGAATGAAATTGCACACTTTCTTTTTTGGTACGTTCCAATACAATTTGCACACCCTTTCAAAAGAAAACTTATCTCACAATCTTCATCCCTACAATACCCTTTTATTTACCTAATTGCCATTACTAAATCAACAAAATTTGATAACCTATTTAACTAACCTAATTACCTAAATTAATTAACAAGCCATTAATTAACACCCTAAACTAATTAGCTGATGGCCATACCCATTTCCCATTTACTGGATGGGATCATCTTCGATCCATTTCCCTCACAACCCCAAAACTCTACTTCCTTCTCATTCTCTAAATCCTTCCACTGCTTAAGCTGATTGGATTAAGCTGATGGCTTATGTGCTGAATGTTCAATCTAATTATGTTGGCTTGAGTTGAATTGTTTAAACTAGGTAATATTATATATGCTGATAGTTTAAAAAAAAGCCCCGATATTGATTGGTTTAAGGTGTTAGCTTTCGTGCTAAATGTTCAATCTAATTCTGTTAGCTTGAGTTGAATTGTTTAAACTAGGTGATGTTGAATGTGCTGATAGTTTAAACACTTGCCCCGATGCTGATTGGTTTAAGCTGATGGCTTCTGTGCTAAATTTTCGATCTAATTATGTTGGCTTGAGTTGAATTGTTTAAACTAGGTGATGTTGAATGTGCTTATAGTTTAAACACTTGCCCCTATACTGATTGGTTCGAGTTGTTGGCTTCTGTGCTGAATGTTCAATCTAACTCTGTTGGCTTGAGTTGAACTGTTTAACCTAGGTGATATTGAATGTGAAGAATGTGCTGACTGGTTTAAGCTGATGGCTTGTGTGTTGATTATTTGTTGATTGGTTTAAGATGATGTCTTGTGTGCCAACAGTAATTTAATGAACCTAGTGATGAATATTTTATGAGTGTTGGGGATGAAATGAAAGACAATATCTTAAACAAATGTTCACATACATGAACTACAAAATTGAAATCTTAGTGTTTATAGCCTTAGCAAAATGTACACACATATTGTGTTTATGTTGTAAATACAATCTCAAAATGGAAATGCAGTCTCACTTGCCTCTAAACATAACCTAATTCTGTCATTAGCCCACCTATGTCATATGTTCCTTTAGCATGTACATGAGCAATCAAGTGATCGATCCCTTCTCTCACCACCTCCTCATCCACTTCTAAAGTTGTTGGCAGATTTCCTTCCTTAATTGAGGCAGCTTTGCCCAAGTGTGGCAATTTGTAGTTGTTGTGCCCCTTTAACTTCATAACTTCAATCATGCAAGCCTGTAAACTTAAGAACACATTATTAAGTTCAGTTTGTTCTAGGTCTTCTAAAGATTTGAATACATTGTTCACTAATTAATTGATCAACGGTGTATGAGGGAGTGTCCACTTATAATGACTGTATTGCTCTAAAATAACCCAAGTCTAGGACATTTGTGTCTGGGGATTTTGGTGGCAACATAAGCTGTTAGAATGCATTTAGGAGGCTTACTATGTAAATAAGTTAAATGATGACTTCTATTATGATAGCTTAAAAACATACTTGATGCAACAGACAGTCCTTGATGACTTGTTTGGTTATTGATTCTATGGGCTTAGTAACCAATGTTCCTCTTGATCTGTTTCTGCTGTTTCTTTGAGCTAGTGCTTGTGTTGTGAAGGGAAAGATTTCAATCTTTCCATCAAACATTGTTCACCACTACTTGAGTACAGTGGTCTTGCAATTGCACACATAAACATCACCTTTGAAATATATCTCTTATTTTTACATGACTTATATGGATCATCTTCATCTGCCACTTTGTGTGCCCTCTCGATGCACATTTGCATGTAAATCCATTTCTCATCAATGTGAATAACATTATGCATGATTCATACCTGATTTTATTTGTTTACCTGTCCAAATGCAAAGAACTAAGGCTGTACTTGAGCCTTTGCAGCATATTTGCCTCAGTTAGAGCAGGTTTATGGCATTGGTATGGGGTTTGATCACACCAGATTTTACCCACTTCCCAACCTTACTTTTGCTCACATTTAATTCCTTGGATAGCCTTCTTATGGTGCCCCTATTTGCAAATGGTATGTTCTTCATCATTTCTACATTAAGTTCTGTTCTTACCACTCCAACACCTTCTTTATTGGGCTTGAATGTGATAGGAACACCTTCTAATATTTGCTATCTTGTAGACTCCCAAATGTATTGAATGGTCCGACAACTAACTCCAAATGACGTAGCCGCTTCCTTGATCTTGCCGTGATGCACAACTCGATCTGTGTTGTAAGCAATTAGGAACTGGGCAATCAATATTTGATCTGATGGAGCAAGGTTTTTTTCCTTTTCTTTTTTTTTTTTTTTTTTTGTGTGTGTTTCTCATTTAGATGATGTGTTTTTAATTCTTTGTTAGAGCATATTTCAGGCATTGAATGTGGTGTGTGCTCATTAAATTCGGTATTTATAGAGATTTAGGAGGGGATGAAATTTTAATTAGGAGGGAAAGTTTGAATTGTAATTTTGGTTTTTAACCTTGTAAAACAATTTATGTTAATTTAAAGTCATGGAGGGAAATTTTCCCTGGTTTAAATTCTGCTAAATTTTCGAATTTTTTAGTTTTCACTATTTGCATATTTAATGTGGTTTATGCCTACAGTTTCACATTGTATTGCTCCGTCACGTGAGTGGGATGAAGATCGATCGGCATCAGTGTTCTTACCATATGAGGTTAGTGCTATTCTTTATATCCCTATACATTGTGATGTTGAGTCAGATGTACGGTTTTAGAGTTTTGATAAAAAAAAAAAAAAAAGGCTAGATATTCGGTTAAGAGTGGGTACAGAGCGGCTACGGGGGGTTATATGTCACACCCAGCATCTTTGAGTAAGAATGAAGACTGGTGGAAGTTTCTCTGGGCATTATCTTGACCTCCGAAGGTAAAGATTTTCTTGTGACAAATATCTAATGATTTTCTTGCTTTTTCGTGCAATTTGGTTAAACATCTTTTGCCTATTTCTCCCATGTGTAAGGTTTGTCCTTCTTTGTGTGCTACGACGATGCATGGATTGTATTTTTGTTCTGTGGTGCGTGATTTTCGGAAGAAGAGCTGCTTCTGGGTATCGTTGAGATGTATGAATCATATGTCATTTTATGATTATGGTGCTAAAATTGTTGATTTGTTTGGGAGAGAGTTATTTATGATTTTTGTTGTGGCTTCATGGATGATTTGGAGATCATTTTGTGATTTTAATTATGGTGGAAGGAGAGTTCTTCGGCTTCCTACTTGGGGGTGAGGTGGAGGCATTCGTGGGCCATTATCAATCCATCATAGGGGATTTGGTTTTGGACGATAAGGAGAGAGGGCGAAGGACAAATCAAGTGCCACCAAAATGGGTGAAGCCGCCAATTGGAAGTTTGAGATTGGATGTTGATGCAGCTTTTGATGAGAGGAAGAGATACTTTGGGGTTGGTTTTGTGTTGAGGGATGATTTGGGCCATATGGTGGCTGCTGGGGCACATAGCATACAGAAACCATTTTATGTGTTATGTGCTGAACTTGAGGTGATTGCTAGTGGTGTGCGTTTTTGTAGGGAGTGTGGGTATGAGAATGTTTTGGTTTATTCGAATTCTCTGCTTGTGGTGCATGCAGTCACGGGGCAAGAAGATTATTTGGATTATACAGGGGCTACACTGAAGGAAGTTCGGGAGTTGTGTCGAAAGGATCACATTCTTAGTATTGCTCATGTGAGTCGTCGATGTAATCTATTGCCCATAGATTACGCATTTTTTTGTTTTATCAGCCAATCCGTCTGTTTGGGTTGAGCCTGATATACCTGATTGATTAGAGAGTCTTGTAATTCGGGAGTGTGCTTGATTTTTAAGATTATCTCATTATTAAAAGAAAATGTTAGGCAAAAATTTAGAGGGATAAATGGGAGGAAAATTAACACTCTAATCCCTCCTTCAATTATCAGCTAATTTATACACTAATATAAAAGTGTCTTAAATTTCAGCCAATTTACGTTTGACCTATTTTACCCCTTCTAAGTTTAAATATTTTAAGGATAGTGTTGTAATTTCCTACCATATATATCCTAATTAATATATTTCAATCCTTCGATTGGTCTATCTTACCCTCTTTTAATTTGAATATTCTAAGCATAATATTGTAATTTCCTACCATACATATCCTAATATTTCAATCATAATTCTAATCCTAATTGTATTATAATTACGTGTTATAATTATATACACAAGCATTGACTTACTTGAGAATTAATTAAGTTTAAATAGCATAATGAGAGTTCAAATTTAAGTAAATACTTTAAAGATAATGTTGTAATTTCCTACCTTACATATCCTAATTATTATATTTCAACCTAATTTTAATCCTAATTCTATTATAATCATGTATTCTCATTATATACACTAACATCGACGTATTTGAGAATTAATTAAGTTTAAATGACTAAATGAAAGTTCAATAAGATTGAATACTTATGTGTTTGTGACTTTCGTTTGACAAAATTTACACTTGCACATGTTAGCATATGTCTTTATTCTAAGAATAGAATGGATTTGTTCGGATATTAATGTGATCAATGCAAATCCTAATTGTATTCGAAGCCTAATTCTACGCATCCTGAAATTTACCGACATATCGTGCAAAGAGGTTCAACACAAAAGTATTCTGGACAAATGAAGAAACGAATTCAATCTCGATCGCTTATTGAACGATATTTCTTGAAGAGCACTCTCGGTCTTTGGCTAATCACAGAGAATTAAGAAACGAATTGAATCGTTTATTTCGCTTCATATGTGTAGTGGGATTAGATTTGATCAATAATTTAATCTTATAATGTTCAAGATATGTTTTGCTTATTTTACCCTCTTAAAGTTTGAATATTCTAGGGACAATATTGTAATTTTTAATTTATTCTAATCATTTTATTCGAATCCTAATTCTAATTCTAATAGTATTCGAATATCCTAATTATATACCAAGATTCAGTAATATTTTAACCTCATGAAGTAATTTCACTTCATATGTGTAGCTGACTAAGAAATCAATTAAGTTAACAGTGGTATGTTCATGATTGAATAGTTATATGTTTATGATTTTTGTTTGACAAAATTATTTTCTTGCACACGTTCGCGATTTGTCTTTATTCTAATAATAGAATGGGTATGTTCAAAGATTAATGTGATTAATACGAAACCCAATTTGTATTCCAAGCCTAATTCTATGTATCCTAATTATGTACCGAAGTATCGTGCAGAGAGGTTCAACACAAAAGTATTTTGGACAAATCAAGAAACGAATTCGATCTTGAATCGCTTATTTAATGAGATTTCTTGGAGAACAGTCTTGATCTTTGGCTAATCACGGAGAATCAAGAAACAAATCAAATCGCTTATTGATAATATTATAAAATTATTGTCCTACTATATTATCTAACCAATGTAGTTAACTTATTATTTTACAAGTATCAATTCATAATAGTAAAGTTATGGGAAAGTATGGCAAAAAATGAAGGACAATATATTAGAGGAAATATTCAATATTTTGTCAATGATTGCCTCGTAAAGATTACAACAAATCAATTAAAAGCTAATCAATTAAAAAAATATATATATGAAAGGAAACAACAATTAAGCTGAAATATATTTTCATATTAGGCGAGATTCAATTGCAAACAATACCAACTTCAACTGTACAAATTAATTCACCTTCTAAAGAGCTTAAGAATATGAAACAATGATAAGAACTCTATATTTAATTTGAAAACAAAAATAGTATGAGTAAATTATTTAAAAAAAAATCTATATTAATAGTTAATATATTAACTTTTGTCATGCACCGTTCATGATGCTTTAGATACGTCCAAACTATCAATGGTCCAAAGGATAAAAAGTGCAAAAAGAGAAAACACTTGAAGATTTCATAAAACAAAAGGAAAGTTTGAAAAAGGTAAAAATAACAAAAATTATAAGTAGACGATAAAATATAATAATAAAAATAAAATCAAAATATACATAACCGTGTATTTTAAAGTTGGTTAAAAACATATGCTAAGAAATCTGCTAAAAACAATCATTCAACTAAACAAAAAAATCAATTAACTTAACAGTGGTATGTTCATCGAATACCTACTAGGGTATTACTATTATACTGGAATGGTTGAAGGTGTTGAAAATGAGGCAAAAATATGATATGACTCCTGCAAAATTTGAACTGGATCGGTGCGTAAATGTGAGACTACTACATGCAATATGCAACAAGTGCTAAGATGAGCCAACGAAAGTGAAACCAAGATACAAATATGTCTATAATATAATCTTCGTGAAACTTTTATAATAGGCTGGGTTATAGATCTCTTGGCCCGACAAACTTGACTCGATGGACTAAAAGACCGACGAGCCACAAGCCGACCCGATAATTTGAGTATCTATAGGGGGCTAGGCTGGGTCGGGCTGACTAATTTTAAGTCTAATCAAAATTTAGCCCAATCAAGCGTATGGCGTTGGCCCAGTTAGACCCGACCCGAGGGGCTAGGTCCGAACCGAGCTAGGTTGCCCTAATTGCCACCTCTACATGTACATAATAAATCTAAAAGTTCATCAATGAATTTACAACGCAACAATAACCATGTATAATGAGATAACAACATTATATCTTGGATCACTACAAAAAAAAAAAACTACCAAATTCCAACGGCATAAAAACTGTTGGAATTTTTTAAAATTCCAACGGCAAATGAGCCGTTGGAATTTTGAAAAAAATTCCAACAGCAAAAGTCCGTTGTAATAACTGTTGGAAAAAAATTCCAACGGCAGAAGCCGTTGGAATAGCTATTGGAAAAAAAATTCCAACGGTAAAAGGATCCGTTGGAATTGCCGTCGGAATCATTTTTCCATTGAAATTTAATTGTTGGAACAAAAAAATTCCAACAAACACTTTTCCAACGGCATAAAAACCGTTGGAATTGCCGTTGGAATTAAAATTCCAATGGTAATTTACAAAAAACCTTTGGAATATGGTAAATTTTTGTAGGAATTTCAATTCCAACGGTTTTTATGCCGTTGGAAAAGTGGTTGTTAGAATTTTTTTGTTCCAACAATTAAATTCCAACGGAAAAATGATTCCAACAGTAATTCCAACGGAGCCTCTTACCGTTGGAATTTTTTTTCCAACAGTTATTCCAACGGCTTTGGCCGTTGGAATTTTTTTCCAACAGCTATTCCAATGGACTTTTGCTTCAAAATTCCAACGGCTCATTTGCCGTTGGAATTACCGTTGGAATTTTTCAAAATTCCAACAGTTTTTATGCCGTTGAAATTTTTTCCGTTGGAATTTGTCAGTTTTCTTGTAGTGGATGCTCAGTACATGAGTGCATTGAATCCATAGAAAAGGTAATAACTTACTTTGTAATAACCAACACTAATAAATTAATACATTAAAAAATGTAATCTTACTAAAATAAATCTTACTGAATGCAAATAATGTATGGTTCTTCACTGCACAAGATCAAAATACTAATTAAAGTTGTCGAAGGAAGATTTTAACACAATAACAGAGACAATCGAAATGATAGAACCCACAGAGCAAAAAGAAGAGAACGAGAATATACAACTGCAATAATACTTCAAGATAAACTACAAAAGTGGAAGGGAAGAGAACGAGGCGAACAACAAAGAAAAATTAAGAGGATGAAGAAACTAGAAGAATGGAAGAGAAGAAGAAACGACGTAACACAAAAACAAGAGTAGAAGACTGCATTCAGATTGAAAGCGATGATAAGGTGATAGAGATCACAAAGAAAAAAAAAAGAGGAACAAAACTACAACTTTAGTTTTGGAGGATAAAACTATAGAATTTGAAGGGAAGAAAACAAGAACAAAATCCAAGAAAAAACAACATGAACAAACTGAAACAACAGAAGAGAAAAAGCAATGAAGAAATATAAAGAGAAAAATAGAGGACAACAGTCAAATAGAGTGACGATGAGCAAACACTCAAACAATTTTGAACAAATCATAAAAAAAAAGGTATCAGTAACAAGGAAGATCAAGAAGGAGAAAAAATAGAAACAAGTGCATCCGTAAAAAGAAAGAATTATGCTATTTCAAAACAACTTCCAAGACAAATAAGGTTTTTTTTTTTTCTTTTTAATTTCAAATAACATAGATGAATATAGTTTCATATAATTCAATTTGAAGAAATTCATTTATAAGTACTAGGACAAAGTTGTGATGTCACAATTTTTCTCAGGTTACATATATTATTTATTATTAGTTAATTTAGTAAAAATATTGTATATCTTATTTTACATACTATGTTTAGACTTTTACTCAAATTAACATTTTAACAACTACACTATTTTCGGACAAAATTTATAGAATATTTTTTAAAAAAATAGGGTATTGTTGAAATATCTCCAGTTTTACTTAATTAACGCAAAAGAAGTAGGCATATGAGGATATTATGATTTCTTATACAATTCTCTGGAAAATGATTTATTCTCTTAATACTTTCCGTTTATTCGAAATCGCTAAAAAAATTTAAAAAGATAAATATAAAAACAAGTGCCAAAAATTTTTAAAATTAATATACTAATTAACACTACAAGAAAAGTTCAAATTAGAGATGAAAATTAGTAACAGATAATATCGGTCACTAAATAAAAACGAAATAAAAATAGAATAGTGACGAAAAGTGGCAAGAGATCATTAGTATCCGGTTAGTAAAGAAATAATAACCGGATATTTAGAGACTGATTGGTCTCTATTCTATGGATAATTTGGTCTCTAAGATAGAGATGAAAATTCCGTCCCAAAATTTAGAGAGGAAACTAATCTGTCTCTAAATTTTAGAGAAAAATATTATAGAAACCAAACATTATGTCTCAAGCTAGTCATTATTTTAGTCTAGAATGGATACCATGTGATTAGAGATGGATTTTTCTGTCTCTAATTTAATTTTTTCTTATAATGCATGTGCCGCACGTGCAACGCACGTTCCAAAGTCTAGTAAAGTAAAAAGTAATGTTTGAAAAGTCAACATAAAAGTAAAAAATAAATTTTCGTAATATGTGTGCATCGCTAAAGATGCAACTTAGGGGACAAAAAAGACTTTATTTGGGATGGAGAGATTCATATTTAATAACATAGTCAACTTGCTCATTATCAAGATTAGATCAATCAGCATCAAAATTCTCATTATGAAATTTGCTATTTCTATGTACCGCATATAGTATTAAAGTTCTCATTAGGACTTTTGCTACTTTTGTGTGCCTTATATTAATAATATAGTCAACTTGCTTGTTATAACCACAATATTACCTGAATCGGCATTGAAATTCTCACTAATACAGTTGTGGTATACCTCTATATATAGTTCCGTCACCTCAAACTTCTCCTCAGACAATTTCATATTCTTTTGATAATTTGACAGAAACAATGTTCTCAACAAGAAGAGCAGTATGCTTGATCGCGTTTATCTGCTTAGTCGTGTCGGGATTTCAGAGTACTTGGGGATACGAGGTTGCACCTAACTGTAAACAATTGGAGTGCCCTTCGTATACCGTTGTTGCAACTGACCCACGTTACGAAATCAGAAGCTACGACAGTGCTGAATGGATTTCTGCTCCACCAATCTCCTCCGAGTCTTACAGGGAGGCTTCCAATAAAGGCTTCCTGACCTTGTTTGCTTATATCAATGGCAACAACCGTGATCAAGTGAAAATTGACATGACTGCCCCTGTATTTGTGGATGTTAAGGATTCCACCTACACCGTGTACTTCTACCTGCCGAAAAAATACCAGAACAACATACCGGAGCCTGGGTCCGACGACATAAAAGCAGTTAAACTGCCGAAACGTAAGTTTGCAGCAGTTAGAAGGTTCAGTGGGTTCATAAATGACGAAGCCATCCGCCAAAATGTGGCGGTCTTGAAGAAATTGGTACAAGGTTCGGCGTACCAAAGGGCCGGTGATGTTGAAGAGTACACAGTGGCGGGGTACAATTCTCCCTTTGAGTTGAGAAATCGTGTTAATGAAATTCTTATATGGTTTGACTGAGTGAGACTTGTGTGCTCCTGTTAAAATAATGTTGCAATAGTTGAGACCTCAACTTATAATGCTGTGCATTCTTATTTCTCTTCTAAATATTTAATATTTGCACGTAACCTTGCTCAATACTCCTATTTCAGATCTTTTATTGTGCTACATCTCCTACTACAACTATATAGTACACATCTTCCCTCATTTACTTGACAAAATACCTTCTGACCCACAAATAATAATAATAATAATAATAATAATAATAATAATAATACTCCCTCCGTCTACACTTATCTTGCACAGGGAGGTCTGCACGGGTATTAAGAAAAAATATTTTTTTGTTGTTTGTTGACTTTTCAAATAGGGTTGTAAACGAATCGAATCGAACCGAATATTAAGAAATTCGATTCGAATTCGAAAATATAAACTCGAATTCGAATTTGAATCGAATATTAATCGAATTTAAATAGGTGATTCGAATTCGATTCGTGAGAAATATTTGAACTATTCGATTCGATTCGAGATTCGAAAAAATCTTTTTTATTTTTATATATTGATATTTTTTTATTTTTTAAATATTCAAATATTATTATTATTTTATTTTTTTCAATAATAAATTTTAATAATATATATCATATATAAATTAATTTAAATATATAGCTATATAAATATATTATATACATATATTTAGTATTATATATATTATTTAATTTTTAAAATATATTATATATAAACGAATTGAATATTCGAATTATTCGAATCGAATACAACTATATTCGAATTCGAATTCAAATATTATTCGAATCTTAGAATTAATTCGTATTCGAATTCGAATTCGATTTTTTCGAATTTGAATCATCCTAATCGAATTCGAATCACGAATCGAATCAAAAATATTTGATTTGTTTACAACCCTATTTTCAAATGTGGATTAAGGGTGAAGATTGAGGGTGAAGATTTTGAGGTTGGAGATTATGTTATAACTTTCCTTTTTTAGGTTGTGCAAGATAAGGTGGGACCGAGGGAATAATAATAATAATAATAATAATAATAATAATAATAATAATAATAATAATAATAATAATAATAATAATAATAATAATAATAATAATAATAATAATAATAATGATGATGATGATGATGATAATTCTTGGTGGGGCGCGACCTATTCACAGTCCATAAATTTCTTTAACAAATCCCACTAATTTTAATTTTTAAAATGCTTATAAAAGACCAAACTCTCCCTAATGATAATAAACCATAAATTATTACAAAATTTTAAGAAAATCAAGAAAAATAAAAATATTAAGATATCTTCCATCTTCTATCTCAATGATTTTAGGATCACTAGATCTGCGACTTTCATGAAATTATGATTCATACATATAAGCGACATAAACTAAACAACTCAAATGTTCGCCATTGTTGTCTCTTTTTTTTTAAAGATTAATATAATTTGATTATAAGAGCAATTAAGGTCAATATTGGAAATATGTGGATTGTATTTAGAAGATTAATGTATTTTATATATTTAAGTGGGTGGTATAAAGAAACAAGCTAAGTTATGAAAATTAGTTGGATGTGAATGGTCCATACCTTTTTGGTGTTCGACCAGGTGGGGTTAAACAATAAATAAGTCATTTATTACATAATCTGCATATTTTAAAATTCCTTTCTACGTTTATCATATTTAATGCATACAAATCCATTACCCTTTTAGTATAAAAGAGAAATTACTTTGCTAAGTGTCATTCTCTTAGGCCTCATTTGAATGGAGGGATTTGATTTGTCAGGGGATTTAAAATGAATAGATTTCAAAATCCTTAGATTTGAAATTCATGGACTTGAAATCTCTTGTTTGGATTTATGGTGGATTTGTGAAAGGATTTTGAAATCCAAAATTTTCAAATCCATTATTTGGCAAAATACTGATACAATATTTGTAAAATTCAATTTTTTTTCTTTAAAGTTTAAACTAACAATTTATATTTTTTATTAAATAAAATAATATTTATCTACATCAAAATTAATCGAATAATTTTTTTTCTAATTATATATATACATACATCTATACATATTATGTATTTTATATCCCAAAAATTTATTGGGAGCATTTAATTGAAGATAAAAGGAAAAAAAAAATTAAAAAAAATATTAGGAGCATTTTATTGGAGAACGAGAGGAAGAGATAGCGATAGGGAGAGAGAAGAAGAGAGAGAGAGAGAGAGGACGAGAGAGATAAAGAGAGAGAGAGGGAAGGAGAGAGAAGTGTGAGTCAGGAGGGATTTGTAAATGACTATCTTTGTCAAAGGATTTGAAATCCACCCAAATATAGTGTAAAATGGAGAATTTCAAATCCTGGATTTCTAAATGGGTTGGTTTAAAAATCTGGATTTTCAAATCCAATCATTTAGTATTTTATCCAAACACATGGAGTGAATTTGACAATGAATTTATAAATCCATAGCACAAATTCCTCCATCCAAATGGAGCCTTAGAGTTTGAGAATATAAAATAATATATTATAATATTTCAATGATTAAGAATTCGATTTTTTAATTTTTCTGAGATAAAGATGATATAATTATTGCAACTAATGATCCATATTTTTTAGTTTTGCATAGTTGTGATTTGAAATTTATTTTAATATTTATAGATCGTTGTAAAAATATTAAAGGTTTGATTTGTATTGATGCGTTAGGATATTCCAATCTTAGATCCAAATGATGTCAGCTGATTCAAATATATCATATGGTTGTTCCATATTTGTACAGATATTATTGATATTAATGTTCAGGTTTAGAATCTCCCTTAATTACCCCATTTAGTTATGTTTTGGAAGGAAAAAAAATCAATATTTAATTTTTTTTCCTTGATAAGTTCATTAAATAATGATAGATAATTACAATAACGATTCTCGATAGTATTATTAAAACACAAGAGTATGTGCTTTCAAATTCTAATATTTCAATTTTCGATATATAAGCATTCCAAGAACCTATAAATACTCTGGAAACAAAATTAAAAAAAAAAAAAAATCATAGTGGAATTGAATTCAAATTATAATATATCAGCAGGATTAGTAAAAATTCATATAATAGTTTTTTTTATTCCTTTTTTTTTTTTGAACCGTAATTTCTTTTCTAATAAAAAAATACATAGGTGTTTCTATAATATAACGTATATAATATTATTTCCTGGAATATAACATAATGTATATCATATTGAGTAGTTCCTATTATATGGGCGCAATATATAAAGACCTTCTGTATTTTATCACAATAATTTATTTTCATTCTTTTGTAATTTTTTCCTTTATTTGTAATTTTTATATTATTATGTAAAATATATAGTTATCTTTAAGAGTCTATTAAATGGACGCGATGTGTAAAGACATTTTAAGCAATTTATTTACAATTTATTTTATATTATTATGTAAAAAATATAGGTTTGTATTCAAGAGCATATTATATTGACGCAATGTACATAAGCATTCTGTACAATAATTTTTATATCTGTCAGATACTTAATTCTCTAATTTTACCCTTGTTCTTGAGTTACGTTTTTGAAATTTAAATCATTGATTCTTAAATATTGCTTACAAGATTTACAGGATTTACCACCGTGGACATCCACTATTTAAGCTGCATTGGTTCTAAAGTAACAAGTTTTTTAGTGTATTCTCAGTTAAGTTTATCAGTCAATTCTTTGTGTGTGTTTTTTTCTTTTTACTTCGGTTGAAGTTCACTACGATCCTTTTTATATAGTATTATATGCGTCATTTCCTATAGTATTTTTCTGTATTTTTTGTGTTGAAATTTTAATTTCTCCTGATTGGATTGTGAGTGTACATTTTTGTGCTGCGTAAGTATAGTTTTTGACTGGATTTACAATTTACTAAAATATTGTACTAATTTTATAGGTATTTTATAAATGATGTACACAAGTATTCCCTCGCACAAATTAATCCATCAAAAGAGACATCCACTTTTCGTTTTATGAGTTATATATGAAAAATTTCATGCATCAACTGTTGTGATATATTATATATATCGAATACATATTCACTTCTTCTTAATCCACGGTAATGCACGCATATCAGTATTCCAAGAAGATGTCCACACATCTGAATTGTAGTGCAGTTCGTGAGAACACCGAAGAAGGCTTGGAGGTTTGGAGCGAGCACGCTACAAAGGTATTGCATAAACCCCTTATTGTACAGATTAATTAATATGAAGAACATAAAATAATATGGTCGATCCTACAACGATGTATCCGATTGTCAATATATTATATTGTGGATCGGATTGCATTTGTGGTTCTAACATCAACAATCCATCTGATACTCACCAAGTCGACACTCATCAAGTCAACATGATTCTTATCTGGTATTATTTTTATTAACGTCTTTATTACTTTTTGTAAGCAGTATGTAATATTTATAATTCCAATTTTATTCTACATTTGGCTTTTATAGAATATATCTACTACATATTCTCCTCGGGTGACGTTTATCAAGAAGAAATTAGTCTCTTTGTGCCTGTCCTTTGCTTGGGCAGCTTCGATTGATTGAACTATACGTAGTGTTGCTTTCCTTTTAAATGTAGGGTGATTCTATGGTACACAGTGGTATCAATAATACTGTAAGACAAAAAAAAAAATTATATAATTTAATGGATCCCTCATATTTAAATACATATGCATTTTTCTCTCACAGTGATATCGGTACCACAGTGATACCGAAATTAGACTCTTAAATATAATATCTCCTATAAATAGATAGGAGATAAAATACTCCTTCAATTCTGAATGACATCATGTTCCAACAATATCTCTCTCAAAATAAGTTGAGTTTGAAAGATTAATGTCCCGTTTTATTAAGTAAAATTGAAATATTCAATACCACTAACAAGCTATATATGATCAAACAATCAAAAAATTAGAGGAAGTCGTACGTAAAGACTACATTGTAAAATTTGAAAGACATAATGAAGCTGTAGATAATTAAAAAACACCACCAGACCACGATATAAAAGAACCAATCTGTTGCATATATGTCATACTAATATATTTTTTCCACTTTAATGAAGTACACAAAAGTGCCAATAAAGAATATTTCAAACTTGACCAACTTATTACTCGGTACACCTTTCAAAGCTCAATCAATCTCCACCCCTACAATAGTTTACAACCCCCAAATACAGGAGAAACGAACCCAAACCAGCTACTGCTCTTTCTGTGAAACAACTTGCGCAATAGCGTGCAATGCCAGTCCCAAAGGCCAATTCCATTTTCAACTCTTAGAGAAAAACCCTTGTGTCAAAGAGGAGAAATCGTAATCTTTTCCGGATTGTGAAGAATCGGACGAAAGGGGTGACGTCTGTTTGGCTGGTATAGAGGGTGTGGTTCCGTTACTAGAAGCATTAGCTCCCACTGCATATGGGCTGCAATACAATTGAGAGATTTGTTAGAATCTGGATATGGCCTTAAAAAAATTGTGCTTGAATTTCGTTCCAATAAAAGAAGAAAAATATAAGTTCCCGTCAAATGTGGAAACGTGCATTTTGTCCTGCTAATGATGCAAGATGTCACTGCCATATCCTGTCTGGAGTACAGTGTAAAGGAAAAATAAATTTTCAATTATTGATATGCTTAGTAGACCTAACAGAATATCCAGCTTGTCAACTAGGGTTTTACAGATGAGCAAAGCTAATCAGATACCGTTGTATTATTTTTTTGATAAGAAAGATACTGTTGTATTATAATTACAATGGTTCCAATATATTGATGAAAGAGGCACTGAATGTGGCTTTTGTCTCGATGTACAATGATTCGATGCACAAAATAAAGATGTTTACCATTGAGAACATAAAACGACATGGAAGAAGACAGAAAAGGAAAAAAGAAAAAAGAAGAAAGGCCACCAAAAAACAAATTGTTTTGAAGAATGGGGAATGTTAAGTGCATTCTCAAAAGTGAGTATTCAAAATCATGCAATACCAATCATTAGTTCGTTCACGCCCAATTCCCAAGAAAAAATATTGATCAAAATTTAATCACATGATATCTAACACAGAAAAATTGACTCGAACATACCCAGACATAGGGAGAGCAAAAGAGTTCCCTACTGGACGACTTGTTCCCGTGTTCCCCATCTGTCACCAGAGAAGAAAACTTTAAAACATAGATATGTCTATACTTAAAATTTAAATAATGCAGCACCAAAAATCATGTTCACCTACCTGCATCAATTTGTCAAGTTCCACTTTATCCACTGGAGGCATCATCATTCCAGGGAACTGGTAACCAACATTTGGCAAATTTTGGTTGGGAAAGTTGGTGCCATTAAGCCCTGGTTGTGTGTTACCTGGAACTTTTGGCATTCCTCCAGAGGCATTGGCCGCAGCAGCCATAAGAAGTGACTGTTGTTGAGCTAGCATTGCAAGTTGTTGGTGATTAAGCCCTGGTTGCGAGTTACCGGGAACTTTTGGCATTCCCCCAGAGGCATTGGCCGCAGCAGCCATAAGAAGAGACTGTTGTTGAGCTAGCATTGCAAGTTGTTGTTGATGAGCAGCGAATGGTGAAACGATATTGGTCTGCAATATGAGAAGATAAGAATGATGCACTATAATTTGGATAGCAATAAAAGTCTAAGCAGCAATAGTAGCCAATATGAAAATATTCTCGAGCTTAGATTATAAAATGGCCAAACTTGCTGGTATGAAAATGGATTTCTGAAATTTTTCCTTTCATTCATTTAAAACACATCGGCAGTACCCCAGCATTTTCTTTGTTTGTTTTGTTATTTTCTTTTTGTGTGTATGTGTGCGTGATGTGTGGGTTGGGATAGGGATACCTCTCAAGTACAAGCATACCTTCTCAAAAAGAGACATAATATCGTTTTTTACATCTTTATTAGGATTTCCTAGATTGGTACTAGGTGCAATGGATGGTGAATCCTTGAATAGATCTTCAATTCCAGAAGCAGGCTGTGATTTCTTTTCTTCAGTTTTTGCTGGAGAAGATTTTTCTGTAGAGGATGATGCATCAGCAGCTGCAATTCCAGAGGAAACATGCATATCCACCAAGTTAGCATACTTAAAGATGTTATAAGTTCTTTTGACCCAACCATCACCCCTAGAAAGAAGTAACAGAAGAAAAAGGAAGAGGAAGAACACAATCCCCACCCAAAGAGGAAATACAAGAAATTTTACATACACTGAAATCCTGCCCATGTATTATCATCCCCAGATGCTCCAGTGGCAGTTTCACCAGAATCATCCACCGAAAGTATATTGAAAAGATCAGTAGCATAATCAACTTTTGGTGGAGACACTATTTCTTGAACCTGCTTTGAAGATCCAGCAGGAGCAGCGGGCTCTGTTTTATGAGCTACTTGCCCGGTAACTGGAGCTGGTATCTATTGTCAGACAGACATATGGGGCCCCACATATACACAGGTTGTCAGTAACTATTGGACATATTAAAGAAAGAAACAAAATATATGCCACAACTACCTGTTCTGGTCCTCTAGGAGGCACAGGCAAACTAACCCTGGCAGCAGGAATGTTCTCTTTTCTACTAGTTGCTGGAATATTCTTCCTCTCGAAAGAGTTCCCAGAATTGCTGGCATGTCCATGTCCACTTCTCTCACTAGGTCTTTGCCACTGAAGAGAGGTCTTTTCTTCAGTTCTCCTAGGAGGTGACTTTGGTTTCCCATCCTTTGCTACCCACCTCTTTTCCTCATATCTTAGTTGCGTGTATGCCAGACAAATCATAAATCAGTTAGTAAAATCAGACATGAAATGGGGGTGTATGCTGGAAATTTTTGAGAAAAAGAAGCCCATACTTTGCACGAATAAAATTCTCAATCCCGACTCTGTCGTAATTTGGGGGAAGCTCCGCCTCCCAGTAACTGTTCGCCTTCTCGTTACCCATGGCTATGAACATGGAAAAATATTTTTTGTTTAATGCTTCAAGCTATCACATAAACATCAACCAAACACAGGCATGAAAACTCTTACATTGAATAAATGCCACCTGCTCAGGAAGCCATGTATCAAGTGTTGCAGATCTCACCTACAACAGGAGCAAATATATCTATGAAAGTTAAATCATAACTAGCAATCAGTTACTTGCTACCCAGTTCTATAAGGAATAGAACAGTGACTAAAAAAGCGAAAAGCGCCCCGAGGCGCCAAACCTGCTGTACTGCCTAGGCGCGAGGCGCGAGGCGAGGCGCTCGCCTCACCGAAGCGAGGCGTCCAAACTAAAAAAACACACATATATACCATAAAACATTTCATAATACCAACACATAACAATATTAATGTCCTTAGACTCCAAAAACATAATAATAGCATGAAAATATAAAAATATCCAAAAGATATTAGGCATATACGCTACTAACTAATCATCATTAAAGCTTAAGTCAATTTGTGCATCATCCTCTGATGCATATCCATAAACATCTTGTTCTTCTCCGTCATCCGACTCCCCTCCTATATTTCACCATTCCTCTCCCTCCTCATCCACAAGTCTTACAGCACTAGGCCTAGAAGATGATGATGATGCTCTATTAGTCTTTGAAGCTGTTGCCCTTCTACTATATGTTCTTGTGCTCCTAATAGGCTCCTCAGTGGCGGTCGCCGGACGCCGATGATGGTCGTCGGCTGTTAGAGTAAGAGGGAGAGAGCAGGGGATTTTTTTTTTACTTAGGGCTGCTGCTGCTGCTGTTTGTTTAGGGTTTTGAGACTTTGAAAAGTCTTCAATTATGTATTTATATCTACTCTAAAACCTTAAAAAAAAAAAAAAAAAAAAAAACAACTAATAAAAAAAGCGCGCTTTTTTAGCGCCTCGGTCGCACCGTAAGGCGATCGAGGCGCTCGCCTAGGCGGCGCCTTTCTCACATCCGCCTCGCCTCAGTATACCGAGGCACCAAACCCCCAAAATGCGTCGCCTCGCGCCTAGGCGCTCTTTTAGTCACTGGAATAGAAGATAACCGAGTCATAAATACTAAGGGAATTCTCAGATAGAACTTCAAGATCTAAAAAGATGCAGAAACATCTACCAGGAAAGTCATAACATATGGCTAATACAATTTATACGTCATGTATCATTAGATAACAATGTGCATAACGGAGGATGAATGTATAATTGAAGACAAATGTAAAGATAATGAACCTCAAAAATGAAACAAGACATCATTTAGGAAATTGAATTAAACATAAAAGATAAAGTTAAAGTTAAAGTGTCTCCAATAAAAAATCAAATCCTTCCAAAGGGGAAGAATCTGTCACACAAAAGACTGTCCTTAAATACTAGTGAATTCCAAGACACCGCAAAATATATCTTGCAGCCTTGAATTCCATGTCTAGGCACATGCATTTCTAACATTGTTCGTTCGAAGCATGCCAAGAATGACCCAATTCGATGGTACAGCAGGACAGTTGAAGACAAGCTCTCCCAAAAGAAAAGAAAAAATGAAGGAATCTTGTAAGTTACAGTATACAAAGATATTTCTTTTTAAGGAAAAGAAAGTACTAATGGTGCATACAAGAAAAACATCAATGTTTATACGCTGAAGAAGTCCATGCATTTGCAGTGTCATGTCGGATAGATATTGACAATGCTCAGTCATAATGCAATTTCAACAAATAATTAAAAGTATCATGACCTCCTGTATTCGTAATCCACCAATCTTTTGTTACAGCTAGCCATAAAAGGGAAATAAGATGTCACCTTTGATATGTGCACTCCAAGACTTCTATGGATCCCAGAGCATTGCATGCATATGAATATGCCTAAGTTCACACTAGCCCATCGAGGACCTCTGTTTCAAAAGGCAAGACACGAGTAAGCCAAAAAAGGGGGAGAGGAGGGGGCCACAGTTGTTTGAATCCGTGAAAGTAAGAAGACATTTTGCTAACTACAAAATGGAATAGGATGCTAATTTCTGAGCCATCCTATTATCTTTATTACCATGGTTAATTTAGAAAGCTGAAAATAATCAGAAAAACTTACTTGCATTTGCAATCAGCACATTCCCTATTTTCAGGCAATTTAAGAAGTCCTTCCAAAACCTGATAACACAGGGATCATTCTTAACAACTCCCATGAGGAAACAATGGAATGAAGCAACAATGACAAGTATGTGGTAGCTTTGGGGTGAAAGACTACTAAACGTACAAACATAGCTATGTTTGGTTGGGTTTGGGACAAACCCAAAAAGGTTGGCCCAAATCCAAACCCATGTTTGTTTGGCCGGTTCCCCCAATCCCCTCCAATCTCTCTACTTTAATTAATCAATCACAATTCTCAATACTACTTTAATCATTAAACCAAAAATCAATGAACCTCTTATACACATCACATCACCTTTTACAATTAATTAATATATCCAACACTATAACCACTTCCACAACCAACCAAACAATCAACAATCACAATTCCAATACTACTTTAATCATTAAACAAATCATCAATAACAACCTCTTGACAGATCACATCACCTTTTACAATTAAATAATATATCCTACACTACAACCTACCAAACAAACACCACAATTTCACTTCCCCAGCCACTTTCCTCAATCAACAGTGTTCCAGACACCCCCAGTCCCGACCATACATAGTTAACAAAAGATTTATGCATGAGGAAAATAAGATATGCCACCACAGATGTAAAAACATACTGAAGAACCCTTCAAATAGACTGTTTAGCAAGCTTGCAAGAACTCTGAACCAAGTGAGTAAAACACTTCAATTTCGTAAGGTTTATATAACAACGGTGCTTATCATATTGTGGAAATTCTATAACTCCTTCCACATCTAGAGATCTACATTCACGCCAAGGAAACAGCTTACGAAAATGGTTTTCATTACTTTCAAATAGTATAGTGCATATAGCTCTTAAAAAATATAGAACCTAGAACCAAGTTAACTGAAAACCATCAGAAACTGTTCAACCGCCACCACAGAGGTAGAGTTGTCGTCATATGCACCAAATCACTATGTATTCGGAGATTTGTTTCACAAAATTTATTTCGAAGCCTTAGTACAACCAGCACAATTCTCTAGTATATCAGTAATAGAGGATAAGCAAAGGCTCTTCATGAGCACATATTTTCAGCAGACTGAGTATAAAGCCGCATAAATCTTCAAGTTAAATAATCAATAGTCCAAATTCATACTAAACCAGATCAATGACAACAGTAGTTCCTCTAATTAGATCGAATCAAATCAAATTGAACCCTGCACATCTGGATACATCAATTTTACCCAGTACACCGACAATAATCGTAAAAACGCCACCATAATCACGCAATCAAAACCAATTACCGCCTACAGAATACAAACAACCAAAAATCCGTTGATTTAATCATCTACGGAATCACATCAAGCAGTGAACTTTAAACAACAGGCACAAATTCAGATTAAGATGAAACATAGGTAAACAATTAAGAAACAAGATCGAAATAAATAAGAAAATTCCAAATCTAATATCAATATAGAACCTTTCTATGCCTGGCATTAAGCTCTTTGGAAACACCGGCTTTCTCATTCATGGTGATTATTCCCAAACGGTGCAGCGAAAAGCGAAGAAGGAGAAGAAGGTTGATAAAATGAATTTTGGAGGGCGGCGATCTATTCCTCTCCCGTCTTCCTCCCGCCGAGGACCGTGGGATCCAGTAACTTGGATGTTGAATGGGAATCGAAACCAGAGAGAAAATGGCACACCGGCGTTCGTATGTGAATTGACTTTTATTTGGGATTTTTTTTAATTTTTTGGCTTCTATCTGTATTTTCTTCTTCTCTTTCTAATTATTTTGATTATTTAATTTAGTTTTTATGAGTGTTTTAGGTTGATATCGTGTGGTAGTGCCGCTGTGATTGATTATTCGGATTGGACGCGTGAACTGAGGTGGCTGTAATGGGCTTTGGTGGCTTCAACTTCTTGTTTATTGGGGTTACTGTATGTCTCTTTTTGTTTGTGAAGTTTTCGGGCCCCTCGTAATTGGGACGTAAAAGTTCTAATTTTATTAATTTTAGATGATATTTCTATTTTAAAATATAATACGAGTGAGCAAAACAATTCTTAATGCTCAATTCAAAGTGAGAAAATAGGATTAATTGAAACAATTCTTAATGCTCAATTCAAAGTGAGAAAATAGGATTAATTGAAGCTGAGAGATCATCTGAAGAAAAAGAAAATCAAGTCAAAGAATATGCAACATAATTACATTGACGTAACATATGCTTCAAGCTCAAGAAAGTATCATTGTAGTAAATTCCGTATATCAGCAATAAAGAGATCATCAGATTCCCAACGAATCACCATATCCCCTAACTGCATGCACAGCAAGTAAAGAATCCGATAGAACATGCACGCCAAAGAAACCATGATTCAAACAAAATTTCATACCAACTCAATAGCACAATGCTCTGCCTCGAGCATCGATACTAGCCTCCGAATAGAATAACAGCTCGTTGCCATCACACAACCTGTGGAATCCTTCAACACAAAACCGATCCCATAACAACCACGCAATTCATCACCCTGCATCAGTGTCAAGCCGTAGCTCCCCGCCTAACGGTGGTACCCACCTTGTCGCTGTGAGAATATAAGGGTGTGGCTTCACAATATCATTCATCAGGTTTGGAAGGTTTGAAATCAGTTTGGAAAGCATAAAAAAGGGTTAAGAGAAGCTGTGGAAAGTTGCTGGAAGAAAAACGGTTTTTTCTGTTAAAACCGTTGTCAATCAAAGCAAAACTGTTGTCTTTGACTGAAGAAACCGTTGCATGAATCTGGCGAGCAGTTTTTAATTCTGTTGCAACTGCTTCATTCTGTTTTTGCCTTCTACAGCTGGAGATAGTCTTATATACTCATTATCTTGCGCATTTAAGATGTAACTCAGTTTATTCCAATTTCAGATTAAGTTTAGAGGAGAGTTTGTAGAAGTGAGTGATAGAGAATTCTTTCTTTCTTCTACATGAGCTCTTGAAGCTCTAGATGTTGTAATCTTTGAAGGATATAGTGAATTGATAGGGGAATCATCTCTATCCGTGGATGTAGGTTGCAAAACCGAACCACGTAAAACCTTGGCTGTTTTTCTTTCTCAGTTTTTGTTTCAGTTTTCATTCTTCATTGTTGTTGTTTGTGTTTGTTTCATTGTTTCAAACACTTGGATTCAATCTTGTGATTGATCTTGAGGGATTGTTAAGTAACAATTGGCGCCGTCTGTGGGAAACACCAACCCACATTTCATCAAGATCTGAAAGATGTCACTCTCCAAGCTAGAAACTGAAAAGTTCACAGGGAAGAATGACTACGGGTTATGGAAACTGAAGCTAAAGGCACTACTCGTTCAACAGGGATTGTCTGCAGCTTTGAAGGATGGAAAAGATGATTCTGAAGTAAGTGATCCAGCCAAGAAACTTGAAATTCAGGAGAAGAAGATGGAAATTCAAGAGAAGTCACACAGTTTGATTATTCTGTGCCTTTCTGATAAAGTCTTGAGACTTGTTTCAAAAGAGAGCACGGCTGCAGGAGTAATCAAGAAGCTGGATGAACTATATATGGAGAAATCCATGACCAACAGACTCTTCTTAAAGCATAAACTTTATTCCTTCAAATTCTCTAAAGAAAGGTCTGTAGAAGACCAACTGGAAGAGTTTAATAAAACTCTTGATGACCTAGAATCTATAGAAGTCACTATGGGAGATGAAGACAAGGCGATCCTTCTTCTAAATTCACTGCCACCATCCTATGATCAATTGAAGGATGCTATGATGTATGGCAGAACCACTACTGTTTCCTTTGCTGTAGTTCAATCAGCATTAAGATCCAAGGAGATGCAAAGATTAAATCAAGACACAAAGGAAACTGCAGGAGAAGGATTATTTGTAAAGAAGGGAAGGTTTCAGAAAGCAAAGAAGGGTCCAAATTCAGAACAGCCAAAGAAATTCTCTGATGCAAAGCCAAAGACTACTGAAGGAAAAGAAACAAGGAAATGCTTCTTCTGTAAAAAGCCTGGGCATCTCAAGAAGAATTGTTTCGAGTTCAAAAAGAAACAATCCCAAAAGTCAAGCACTCTCTCAACCAACAATGTAGATGCTGTTGAAGCTCTAGCTGAAGATCCAGAAGTTCTGAACATCACAGAATCCAGTCCAGAAATGCAATGGATCCTTGATTCAGGGTGTTCTTTTCACATGTGTCCAGTCCTATCATGGTTTTAGAATTTCAAGGAACAAGAGTCAAGAAATGTCATGCTGGGAAATGATGAAGTGTGTCCTGTGAAAGGAACAGGAGACATAAAACTGAAGATCCATGATGGCACAATCAAAATCTTAAAGGAGGTCAAGTATATTCCTAATTTGAGAAGAAATTTAATTAGTCTGGGGACTCTAGAATCCAAAGGGTGTAATTTCAAATCAGAAAAGGGATGTTTGTATGTCTTCAAAGAAAATAAGATAGTTATGAAGGGAATCAAGAGAAACAGCTTGTATTATCTTGATGGAAAAGTGATACATGGTGAATCTGCTAATGTCTCTCATACTGATTATGACCTGTGGCATTCAAGACTGGGGCATGTGGGGGAAACCAGCATAACTCAACTAGCAAAACAAGGACTGATAAATCATACTGGAAGTCTTAAAGCACATAAAACCTGTGAGGAGTGTATATTAGGAAAAACCAAGAAATTACCTTATCCTGTTGGAAAACATTCCTCTACAAATGTTTTGGATTATGTGTATGCTGATCTCTGGGGTCCATCTAGGACCCAAACTCTAGGTGGAGGAAGATTTTTCTTAAGCATTATGGATGATTTCAGTAGAAAATTATGGTTATATGTCTTAAAAGCTAAGTCAGAATGTTTTGCAAAATTCAAAGACTGGTGTGCTGAAGTTGAGACTATAAAGGGGAGTAAGCTCAAGTGTCTTAGAACAGATAATGGGTTGGAATTCATGTCTGATGAGTTTAACAGTTTCTGTAAAACAAAAGGAATAAAGAGGCATAATACTGTCCCTGGTAATCCTCAGCAAAATGGAGTCATTGAGAGGATGAATAGGACAGTGTTAGAAAGAGTGAGGTGTATGCTGCTAAGTTCAGGACTTGGAAAGAAGTTCTGGGGAGAAGCTGCTTCTACAGCAGCATATCTAATCAACAGAAGTCCGTCATCTGCTCTAAACAATAAGACACCAGAGGAGATCTGGACTGGAAAGCCACCTAGCTATGCTCATCTAAGGGTATTTGGATGCAGGGCATATGCACATATCAAGCAAGACAAGCTTGATGCAAGAGCAGTAAAATGTGTCATGGTAGGATATCCAAATGGAGTAAAGGGGTACAGGCTATGGTGTACAGAAGAAGGTGACACGTCGGTTTCTAACCTAGTGTTCCGCAAGTGTACGGATGTAGGTGTAGTACTATTGTCAAGGTCGATCCCACAAGGAATAGTTTTAGGTAGTTTGATACCCTAATACTCTAGGAATGTCCTAACTAGATACTAAGTTTTAAAGGTTGATTTTACTAATTAAACTACTCAATTAAATATAACTTCAAACTTAGGAAACACGAAAACTAACAATCAAAGAGAAAACGTATCCTAGGGCTTCGATTTCAGGATATTATTTCAATGTGGAATATGATTAACCTATTAATTTACCAATTCTAATGTTTATTAGGCGGCACGACAATAATCTAATCCTTCTCCCGAAGCGATTAAACCGTTGATTAATTAAGCTAATTACCCTCTCGAGTCAATTAAACCTAATAACTCCCAAACGATCCTAAGCCACGGCCTACACAGTCATAGACAACTGCGCTCTATGTTCTAAGTCTGATAACAATTCCCTCATCTCGAAGCGGAATTGTTAAACTAAATTATTAAATCTAGGTGATCAAGCTAAATTCAGTTTTAAGCACAAACATAGAGATAAAACACATACAGAACGGAATTAATAGATTAAATCATAAATCAAAACATTGTCATAAAAATCCCTACTTTCTAACCCTAGGACACGAATAGCTTAGCTACTCATGCCTAGTAATAATCCAATACAAAATTCTAATAAAAACATCGTAAGAATTAAAACTAAGAAAGAACAATTTAACCCGGATGACTCCGTCTCGATGATCTTCGTCTTCTTTGTCTTCCAAGATGATGTAATTTATGTTCTTGATGATTGATCCTTTTTCCTAAAGTTTTGGTGTCCTTTTTTATAGAGTTGGGCCGAATCTTGGGGAAGATAGGATCAAAATTCTATTAAAATTAGGTAATTATCGCAGGAAAACACTTCTGACACGGCCGTGTTGCTTAAGTGACACGGCCGTGTTGATTTGCAAAATTCACTTTTCTAGCAACAATTTGACACGGCCGTGTTGCTTGAGTGACACGGCCGTGTTCTATTCCAGAACCCACAGCGCGTTATGGACCACTTTTGACACGGCCGTGTTACAAGTCTGACGCGGCCGTGTCGGTTCTTGCGTTGTTTTGCTCCTGGACCGGTTCAGGCCGGTTCGGACCGGTTTGGACCGGTTCTTCGACGGTTCTCACTCTTTTGGGCCGGTTTTCACTCTTTTCCAACTTGTTTCCTTGTCCGGTAGCCTGAAAATGCTCAAAATACCTTAAAACAAGTCAAAACACGTCAAATGACCCAAATATTATTAATATAAATAAATGCCGGTCAAATATGCACGTAAATGATATAAAATATGATCCTAAATCGACTTAAATACATGCATAAATAACGTGTTATCAGAAGGACAGAAAAAGATTATCATCAGCAGAGATGTAGTGTTTTGTGAAGAGATATTGCCCTTCAAAACTATACAAACTGAAAGAGAAGTAATACTGCAAAATGGCACTGATGCTAAGACTGAGGTGGAGAAGTCTAGAAAGACTAGTGATTCAGATTCAGAAGATTCAGCTGATGAAGATCAAACTCAAGAGGAAGAACTAGACATTCAAATTTATCAGCTAGTCAGGGATAGAGAAAGAAGGATAAGGAAACCTTCTACAAGATATGCTGATGATTATTTAACAGCATATGCACTTGTGACAGCTGAAGAGGAGATTGAGTTTCCAGAACCAAGAACTTATTCAGAGGTCGTTCAGGGACCAGATAAAGGAAAGTGGCTCATGGCAATGCAAGAGGAAATTGAATCACTTGAGAAGAACCAAACCTGGGTGCTTGTTCAGAAACCTAAAAATCAGAAATTAGTAAGTTGCAAGTGGATTTTCAAGAGGAAAACTGAGGTCACAGAAGTTGAGAAAATCAGGTTTAAAGCAAGGTTGGTTGCCAGAGGCTTCACTCAAAGAGAAGGAGTGGACTTTAATGAGATTTTCTCTCCAGTGGTGAAACATACCTCCATCAAAATTTTACTAGCATTAGTGGCTCAGTTTGATCTTGAACTGGAGCAGTTGGATGTTAAAACTGCATTCCTTCATGGAGAACTCAAGGAAAAGATATATATGACTCAGCCTGATGGATTCATAGTTCCAGGAAATGAAGATAAATGTTGTCTGTTACAAAAATCACTATATGGTCTCAAACAAAGTCCAAGACAGTGGTATGTGAAGTTTGACAGTTACATGAGAGTCATTGGTTTTGAAAGATCAAGGTATGACAGCTGTGTATATATGAAGTTTGCTGGAAATGAAGTTGGTGTGTTTCTACTCTTATATGTGGATGACATGCTGGTTGCAAGTAAAAGCAAGACAAAAATTAGAATGGTAAAAGATCAACTGAAAGCTGAGTTTGAAATGAAGGAGTTGGGACAGGCTAGAAGAATCCTTGGAATGGATATACTGAGAAATAGGTCTCAGGGGTATTTGTTGCTGCATCAAACTGACTATGTGCAGAAAGTGTTAAAGAAATTTAATATGCATGAGTGTAGGCCTGTTACAATTCCTTTAGGACAGCAGTTTAAACTTTCCGAACATCAAAAGCCAGAGGATGAGTATGAAGAAGCAGAAATGAGCAGAGTTCCATATTCAAATGCTGTTGGAAGCATTATGTACATTATGGTTTGTACAAGACCTGATGTATCTCATGCTGTTAGAGTAGTGAGCAGATACATGTCTAATCCTGGAAAGGCTCACTGGGAAGCATTGAAATATGTCATGAGGTATCTGAAAGGAGCTGGGAATTATGGAATTATGTTCAGGAAGGAAGAGGACAGAGATGGAGATGCTGTGGTGGGGTTTGTAGATTCAAACTTTGCAGCTAACCTTGATTCCAGAAAGTCTCAAACTGGATATATTTTTACCTTGTATGGCTCTGCAGTGAGCTGGAAGTCTATGCTTCAGTCTGTAGTGGCTTTGTCTACTACTGAAGCAGAATTTATTGCACTTACAGAGGCAGTAAAGGAAGCAATGTGGATCAGAGGCATTTTGTCTGAGTTTGGTATCAAACAGGATTCAGTTAAGGTAAAATGTGACTCGCAAAGTGCCCTACATTTAGCTAAACATCATGTGTTTCATGAAAGATGCAAACACATAGATGTTAAGTTACACTTTGTGAGGGACATTGTTGATAAAGGATCAGTATGTTTGGAAAAGGTTAGAACAGAGGAAAATGCAGCTGATATGTTGACAAAATCACTAACTCGAGACAAATTCCAGTATTGTCTTCAGTTGGTGAGGATTCAACCCGTTTGAAGAAAGCATAGGAAAAGGTGGAGTGATTTCAGGTATCAATTCATGATTGGGAATGAAATGAGTGTTTATGTTTTTGGTTTGATTGAGAAGCCAAGGTGGAGATTGTGAGAATATAAGGGTGTGGCTTCACAATATCATTCATCAGGTTTGGAAGGTTTGACATCAGTTTGGAAAGCATAAAAAACGGTTAAGAGAAGCTGTGGAAAGTTGCTGGAAGAAAAACGATTTTTTCTGTTAAAACCATTGTCAATCAAAGCAAAACTGTTGTCCTTGACTGAAGAAACCGTTGCATGAATCTGGCGAGCAGTTTTTAATTCTGTTGCAACTGCTTCATTCTGTTTTTGCCTTCTACAGCTGGAGATAGTCTTATATACTCATTATCTTGCGCATTTAAGATGTAACTCAGTTTATTCCAATTTCAGATTAAGTTTAGAGGAGAGTTTGTAGAAGTGAGTGATAGAGAATTCTTTCTTTCTTCTACATGAGCTCTTGAAGCTCTAGATGTTGTAATCTTTGAAGGATATAGTGAATTGATAGGGGAATCATCTCTATCCGTGGATGTAGGTTGCAAAACCGAACCACGTAAAATATTGGCTGTTTATCTTTCTCAGTTTTTGTTTCAGTTTTCATTCTTCATTATTGTTGTTTGTGTTTGTTTCATTGTTTCAAACACTTGGATTCAATCTTGTGATTGATCTTGAGGGATTGTTAAGTAACAATCGCCCTCTATCCCACTCCACTATCACCCCTGTTGCCACAGTTGCAACTTCAACCTCCAGCAAATAAGCTTCCACTCAAGACCATACAGGGGCCTACCGTGATCCACCCTCCCCATGCCTCCACTTATAAATTGCACCTCACATAGCCCATACAGCAACAACAAATAACTGGAATAACTCTTCCCCTGACATCTCCCTAATAATATCACCACATTCCACTAAAGAAGCATTTCTCAAAATTCACAAAGAATTCCAAAAACAGCTACTCTTCCAAAAACACATAACATTGTAGAAAGAACATACCATGCCACTACTAGAATTAAGGCTTTTTGCCACTACAAAATGTAGTTAAAAAAAGGGAGAGTATTCACAAAAATAGTTTTAGTAACCACATATTTAAAAGTAATTACTATAGGGTAGCTACTTATAATAAAATGCAAAAAGTTTTTTTACAACTACTTTGTAGTTACTAATGTATTTGTAATATTTTTTACAACTAACTTTGTAGTTACTAATGTATTTTCACTATAAGTAGTTGCAAAAGAGCTTGTCGTATTGTGGCAAATTTGGTTAAAATTATGTGAAATATTTTATGTAACTACTAATAGTTACAAAAGGGGTTTTTTTTGTAACCACTCTTGTAGTTGCAAAAAGAGTAGCGACAAATACCCTTTTTTTCTTGTAGTGTGCATTGTCGTACCTTGTAACGCCCCACACTCAACAGATATGGACTCAAGTGAACATGATGACAATACAAATTGTAAGACAGAGCAATAACATCAGAGGAGGCTTACCAGAAGAAAACTTTTACTCAGGAGGGAGAGATAGAGCCACAAAAATTTCCACCACCCTCAACTACTCGATGTCGTAGATGTAGGCGGTATAAATCCATGAATAGCCAACCGATAGATTTTTCACCATAAATACCGAAAAAAATCATATATCATCTCATAACTATTGCCACTTCCGCTAGATATCTCATAGCTTTCTTCTTTTTCAATTTCGTCCCATACAACTTAAGATCATCCAATTTTAGTCCCGAAATTCGAATTTTCGCTGGAAAATACACGTGTCGATAAAAAATGGGGGCTTTTACCTACACGACACTGGATTTATATCCTAAACTTTTTATTTTTTTAATTTAGTCCCGTATCTCTTAAACTTGTCCAATTTCAATCCCAAAATTTAAATTTTCGCCGGAAAATTCACGGTCAGTAACGTGCCGATCAAAATTGGGGATTTTTTCTTGCGTGGCATCGGAATTCTAATGTAGAATTTATTTTTAGTTTTCTCATATTAAATAATATTCCACATTAATGTTTTTTTGATAAATCATAAATACATTCTCAAGAATCATTAATTAAAATCAAATTAAAATGTTTCATAAATACATTCTAAAAAAAGTTTCATAAATAAAATATAAATATATAGTATTCATCATCTTCTTCCCCAATCGAAGTAAAAATCTGCAAAAAAATGTGTTTATCATCTTCTTCCTGGCGCATAAAATCCATCTTCATAGCCCGAGTCTCATTCAGGCCGAACTCCATGGAAGATAAGGAAGCCCATGGAATGTTCCCGCAAGGGTGGAATAGTCCCGCCTGGGTCATGACGGAGGACACCATCATCACCAGATACGGGGGTGCTAATATCGAACGGTTGCACGCAATGGCGACGGCTGCTGGATCTGCACGAAAAAGATGAATAGATTGAATGGCTGTTAGATCTGCCGAAGAAGATACACAAGTTGAACGATTGTTGGATCTGCTCGAAGAAGATGAACAGATCGAAGAGTGGGAAGACTATGATCCCATTTTTAATGAGATACCTATCAGCATCCTTTCGATTGAGGAATTCAAATTTTTGTACAGTAGTTGACTGTATTTCTTCGATAATCTTCACCATTTTATTTTATTAATTTCTCCTATTCTTTTATGTAGAGTTGCATGTAATAATCGTCGAAATCATGTGTGCTTTTTTCACTTTTGTTTTGATGAATTTTGATTTTGAATTTTGAAGGTGAACAGTTTTGAAGATAAATTTTAATTTTACAGAACAGATTTTACATATTTTCTTTTAGTTATTTTTGTACATTTTTAGTTGAGGTGTATAATGTAAAAATTAAAAAAAAAAAATTATCCTATTATCCACCTCAAAATTCCGATGCCATAAGCAAATTTGATCGGCATGTGACCGACATGTAATTTTTTCAGCGAAATTTTAAATTTTGGGACTGATTGGACAAATTTAAGAGATATGGCACTAACTTAAGAAAATAGAAAGTTTAGAATATAAAATCCGGTGCCATGCGGGTAAAAGCCCTAATTTTTGGCCGGCACGTACATTTACTAGCAAAAATTCGAATTTTGGAACTAATATTGGATAGTCTCAATATATATGGGACGAAATTAAAAAATACAAAATGTTACGAGATATTTAGCGGAAGCGGCAATAGTTATGAGACGATATATGATTTTTTTCCATAAATACCCGATTCCCCTTGTACCTCCAATACCTTCGGTCTTCTGAACTTACAGCCTAAAGGGGAATACTAAAAATAGCATCCACCTGATAGGACAAAAAGCCAACCTTAGAAGGTGATCATCCCACTTCGGCCCTTGTGTAATAAAATTAGACACCCAGTACCCTGAAACTGCAACACGAGAAGTAATCCTTCCCCACGAAAACCCTGGTATCCAGGCCTCCCTATAAGGCACAATACTATGACCACTCCCAACCCGCCACAACAGCTCACTCAAAAGCAACTATCTACTTCACGGCATAGGTCTCCAAATATACAAAGGATAATTCCCCACATCCGCCTCCATAACATCACAGTGTTTAAACTATATCCCTTTGGAAAGACGAGCCACCAGCGAGTCTAGATTCTAAATGATCTGCCACACCTACTTAGCAAGGAGAGACTTATTAAACGCCTCAATGTCTCTAAATCCCACCACTAGCTGTTTTAGGCCGACACAATTGCTTCCACGTTGTCCAGTGCATACCCTTCCGAGAGGACTGTGGACCCCATAGAAATTGGCACAATTTTTCTCAATTGCCAACAAATTATGGACGAAACCCTACATCACATGCATAGGGATGGCCTGTAGGACCGACTTGTCCCGAAGAAAATGAAACTGCAATTTTTTATTTCGCCGAGAGAACATCAGTAAACCTAAATACAGGTCATGACCCAGCACCACCAGAGTAGCTAGGACACCTTTGATCTCATCAATCCTCGCCTGTGAAACCAAAGGACTAAACGCCACGGCAAACTTACCATAGTTAACTAGTTGCCCGGAAGCCGTCTCATACAGACCAAGACATTTGTTAATCTAAATAGCATAATTAGTTGTCATCCTAAAGAATAGGAGGTTATCATTGCGACAAATAGATGTGAGATAGTAGGACAAGAACTAGTAATGCGCACACCTCGAAAATTCCCCCTCTGTAGAAAAGTTCTCAGCAATGCCGACAGACCCTAAGAGCACAAGGAAAAAAGAAGAGGCGATATCAGATCACCCTATTTGAGGCCCTTGTGTGGCCGAACATGCCCAACAGCCTCGCCATCATTATTAAATGCATATGAGACCGATGATAGGCTACGAATCACTAGCTTTACAACCCACCAAGAATACCCAACTAAGCATCAAAGCAGACGAAAGGCCGCTCCACCCTGTCATATGACTTACTCATATCCATTTTCAGAGCACTTAATCCCGTTCTAGCCTGCTTTTATTCCTTAGCCAATGCATACACTCGAACCCAATGAGCACATTATCCATAATAAGTCAGCCCCAGTTGATTAGAGAGCACCCTCGCGACAAGCTTGGATATAGTATAGCACAAACTGATAGAGCGATAATTCTTCAAAATCTGTGGATTGGCAACCTTTGGTATTAAAGTAACAAGCGTACGATTCCACTCCGTCAACTCCGCTCCATCATTAAGAACTGCCAAAACCGTCATTGTTACAGATGAACTGACAAAAGCCCAAGGTTTCTGAAAAAATAGAGTCGTGAGGCCATCTAATCCCGGAGCTTAGAGGGATGCATGTCGAACCTCCTTAGCCGTAAAAGTAGCGGATAGATGATTCTCCATACCCCGAGTAACAAGCGCCTCAACAACTTCCAATACTTTGGAAATGAGATTATCTAAAGGCTCGAATTGGCAAATAGCTAATCATAGTAATGTACCATAATCTTCGTCATAGCCAGCACCAAATCACACCAGTTGCCATACAAATTAACCGATCTTATAATAAGATTCTTTCGTCGTTGCTTTGTTGCACATGCATGGAAATACTAAGTATTTCTATCACCAAATTATAACCAATTCACATGACACCTTTGATGCCAATACGCCTCATTCTTCATGTTAAACCCACCTACGTCACGCTGCAATCGTCGAACTTAATTAATATCTAAAGAACCCATCTGAGGATGCAACACTACATTAAGCTTACGTGTCGTATTAGCAATACGTCTCCAATTCTCCTAAATCTCAGGCTAGTCCAAGAGACAAGAAAGTGTTGCATAGCACGTAGATTCTCAAACAAACATACATGATCTACCAAACCATCGAAAGCTCCTCAACCAGCACCAAACAATCCTCATTAAAAAACCATGCATGCTAAAAAATAAATCGTTTAGGTTGTCGTGTTAAAGCAAGATGAGCACTACCCCCTACGTTCAAACAGATGGGACAATGATTAGATCCACAAAAATCCAAAGATTGAATCAAAGCAGTCGATAGGAGATTCCACTTAAGACTGGCAAAAAAGATCCAGCCTTTCCAAAATAACCATCTCATCGGATGTTGGCTAAACCACGTAAAAGAAAACTCCCCAGAACAGTGAATATCCTGCAACTCAGTCACATTAGGATTAGTTTCTTAGGACCCAAGTTATTTTCTTAGTATAAATAAGTGTCTTCAGTATCGTATTAGATGGTTGGTTTTGATATAAAGTAGAAAAATGGGGTTATTCCCAATTTGTGTATTTTTTTTTATATTCTTAAAATCGATGAATTTAGACTTATGTAATTATTGTTCTTCCACTCTTCTCGTTGTGTCAGTTGGTATACAGAGACTAGTTATAATCCTCAATGACGGTTCTGAGGGTCAACTAGTTCTTGATACTATTTTGGATGAGAAGTTATATGAAGAAAATTTTATGCGAATCCGCCTACAAATCAACTTGTTGACAATTGATCATGGTGGTTCTGATGGAGCACCAATTTCCGATGATGAATTAGATATCAATGCGACTTTAATTGACGATCTATTTTCCACATCATGTGAATCCTTCTCGGATGAGATTGGTGATGGTAGCTATGATAGCCCAACATTTTTTACGAAGAGATTGATGATACAATTTCTCACAAGGAAATTGTTGATACTTGTTTAGAGGTTATCCATGGTGGATATGATGAACCACCAAATTTTTATGATGGGAATGACGATGAGGAATACATCAACTGTTTTTTTATGTTTTTATCTTCAAGGCTAACATTTCTTCAATCAGTTCGGTGGTTGTGGATGTTGTATTTGTCGCTTATGTTATTCCTCACTTAGAGCTTAAATTTATGGATGTTTTCATTACTCCTTGGTTTCATGAATTCAAGAATGTTCAAGCCCGTCTTCGGACCTTTGAAGTTTATCACGAGACCGAGCACGATTCGAGGGCGAATCGTCTGCAGGGAGAGGAGCTAAATGAAGATGAAGATATATTTCTATTTTATTTATTAGGACACATTTTTTATTTGTTTCCTTGGACGATGATGTCTTTGATTTGCTTTCTATTTAGATTAGGATTAGTTTCTGAGGGGCCAAGTTATTTTATTAGTATAAATAGGTGTTTTCATTATTGTGTTAGATGGTTGATTTGATATTTTATAATTGCAAAAAACAAGTCTTATTCCCAATTTTCGTCTTTTTCTAGGTATTCTTAATATCAACGGATTTAGACTCGCGTATCATTGTTATTCCACCCTCCTCGTTGCATCACTATGCTTGTTATATAATTGTAATCATATTACATTTTCAGAACAATTGTAAGTATAATTTCTAAGATATATAGAGGTTTCAGTTCAATTTAATTAAATCGGACTTGAATTAAAATAGATTCATCTATCTATACAAATAACAATAGGAACACTTATGCAATTACATTTACATTTTTCATGCTTAAAGTTTTGAACCATTAAATTATATTCACTTCTGGTAAGTTAAACAATCTATTCATTGTTTTTAAATTGAAGTTCATATTACATATAATACAATAAGATATTCAATTTAAAAAACTAAATTGTTTGTTCATTGATTATTTAGATTAGAGTATTTATTGTGGGCTGGACTATAATCTTGGATTCAACATCAACTACAAATTAGTAAACTTGTTTTTTGTGTAGAAAAAATAATAACGCCATTTTTTAGAAAACAAAATATCATTAAATTGTTAGAATCAACCATCACTGGTTGATATAAAGATACAGCCAACAACATAAATGGATATCAAATAATTAAAGCACAAAACTACTAAAGCTAAACCTATACAGGTTTAAATCTAGTAAATAAAACCAATCACTAATGCGTTAGATAAATTGCGTAAAAAGATGCTTGATTTCGATCTCAAATTTGTCACTGGTCTTCCAATGAAAGCCTCAAGAAATGAGCAAATTAATAGTGAAAAACTTAATGACGACCGAGTCTTCAATTAGGACACAACGGACACCACGAATAACGGATCTTCATTATTTCGGAGACTAATACTCTCACTTATCGAGGGGAGACAAAAAACTCCCATCAAGGGAGAGGGGAAGAAAAAAAAACCAAAGATAAAAGCTTCCCCAACTCCCATGAGGAAGATGGCGGCTAGAGTTGAAAATAGTAGTTCTAGAGAGAGAATTGGGAAGGTGTTTTAAAATGTGTTTTTATAATTAGCATAACGTAATTATTTTGTGTAACTTAATATGTAACAAATAGGATGGCATCTAATTATTACAAACTATTCCCCTGTACTTATAAAACTACACCATAATTACGGTAAGAATAAACACCACATGACCGTCAAAGAGAAGGCCTGCAAGACAGGTAAATGGGGAGGGAAAGGGGTTAGACAAAATGTGACGGCTTGTGAAGCATTAGTCCTCCAACGATGCAGCATGGCAGTGGGCCCGTGTGAAAGTCCCGAAATCACGAAAAAGCAAAAACCACCAGAAGAAAGTGCAATATTAAACAACTCTAAAAAAATCAGCATAAAAATCGCGATTAACAAGACAAAAGACCGAAGTGGGAGGCTGGTCCCTCCAAGTGAAAGGTGTGTGCAATTTTGAAAGGGCAACAACTGATTGATACCCTCTCAAAATATGTGAGTTACCCTGAAGTGAGGCGTAGAAGTGAGATGTAAGATACGGAGCCAACGAACACGGAACCGCCAATGTACCTCAGAAGAACATGATCTAAACAACTCAAGCACATAAATGGAGTCACATTCCAGCCAAATCTTGCCCCAACCTTTAGAAAAGGCAATTTCCACAGTAGTAATGATGGTAGCGAGTTCCACCTCAAAGGCGAAACCCCGCTCAATGGACAGGAGAAGCAGCCTCGTGGAAAGCCAGGAGAATTACGAAATAGTGCACCACCATAGATCATGCCAGGAGAGCCCATGGCACTCCCATCGGTGTTAATCTTAGTACATCCTAGAGGGGGAGCTGACTAACAGACCGAAGTGGAATGAGTGGAAGGGTTCAGCCGAGATTGGAGATCGACCCAGGTGATGCAGCCGAAGGAGGTCTTGTGTTGTATTACTCATTCCGCCAAGGGGAAATTAATCAGCTTCACGCACAGAGGACCAAATATGAGAAGCAACACGATTAACTGAAGCAGTTGCATCCTTGAAAATAACTTAGTTGCACATAAACCAAATGGCCCAAACCTAGGAAACAATGGTGACTCACCAAAGAGAGCGAATACGTGGACTGAAAGAGAGGCCCATAGCCTGGAGCAAAAGCCTGTGAAATCTTGCATCAAAGTCGAAACGAACCTCAAATAGCCAACAAATAAATTTAAAGATACATAACGTAAAGCTACAAATGGAGAAAATATGATCAACTTCACTGACTAGTGGCAAAGGACGCAAACAGAGGGTCCCTGGAATCCCAAAGAGTGTAGCATCTCCCAAGTAGGCAGTTTAGTGTGAATGGCCTGCCAGGTAACAGTAGAGTGACAACTCGGAATGAAATGAGCCCATATCCACGAACCCCAAGATGGGGCAAGGATAGAGAGCCGCATGTGCTCATAGGCCATGACAGAGGAAACATTACCTTTTAGTGAGCCCATCCAAACCTGATGATCTAAAGTATTAGAGGAGAAAACATAAGCCACAATATCCTTGGCAATTGCTGGTTAAGCCAGGAAAAAGTCAGTGGTCAGATACCAAGTGCCATGGATATAGAAATCTGATGCGGAAAAAGAACCCTCTTCGGCAAAGGCATCTAGATCCTGTCAGCAATGATATATTCGAGCCAATTATCTAACAAAAAGCAGACGCGAGAATGAGGACCAACCACCCACAACATGTCATGGTGAAACTTAGAAAACCAGCGCCGTGTGCCCCCCACAAGAAGAGGGAACCGAATAAAGACAGGGCCGCCCGTCCAGATATAACCACCGAGCTCGAAGCAAGTTCATTTCAGGGGCAGCAATGACATCCCAAGCAAAACGAAGCAAGTATGCCTCATTCGCGAGACGAACGGAACGGCTGCCAAGACCACCATCCAGTTTAGGGGAGCAAACTAGTAATTATTTTCTAAGTCGAAGAAGTGTCATTTCTTATATTACTTGTAAAAATGAGGGAAAAAAAGATATTATGTAGAAGTAAGAGAGAAACGCAACTTTAAGAAAACAATATAATGGTCAACCTTTTTTGGAAAGAAAATAATTAAACTTAAGTAACTACATAATATTCATTAATCCTTCATTAATTCTTTTGTTGATTTGACTTATTAAATTATATATAACTTATTTGTGAAACTAGAAATTTTAGAATTTTACTTTGATCAATAATATGAGGCATTAAATTTTGAATGACTCTTTTTGAATAATTTTTTTAAATTTGAAATATGACCATTTTTTTAGGATGGATGAAATATTTTACAATAATATTTCACTTATTTGAAGCTTTTAAATAGTTAGTAAAATACGAGAACGGTATAATTCAACATGTTTTACATACCGGATATATGTTGAGTTTGTGTTTGCAAAGTTAAGATTAAAATATCAATGAAAATCAATAATATATATTTGAAATGGAGATGGAATAGTCTTTGGAATATGAGATTAAGAAGATGTTTGAGTTAATTTTATAAACTCCTCGTAACATATTATAAGATGTTTAAACTCTTGACATACTTTCTAAACGAAATAAATTCATCTGTCATTTCGCTTCTTTTAAACTCTTAATAATTACACTTAAATTTACATACTACCTCCATTTTTTTAGTTGTCATTCTAGTTTCTTTATCACTTTTTTTACAAATACTAACATTATAGTTATGAAAAATGTTAACAATATATAAAAATGATTAAAAAAGTCAAGGGATTTAAGGAAATTAGTTGAGGGTTGATTTGTCAACTCCTTAAATCCCTTAATTTTTTTATCCAAAACTAGAATGATAACTAAAAAAAAAAATGAAGGTAGTATTATAGACACACACATACTCCACACACTACATACTCTTATTTTTCACACACACGCCATACTAATTTACACATTAAAAAAAAAAAAAAAAGTTGTATTTGATTGTAACCTTTAAATGAGTCCATAAATTCACAACTAAATCTATTTAATATAAATTTATAATCTATTTTATCTAAATACTTTATTAGTTTATTTAACTTTAAATTTGGAAAAAGAATATATCTTATAAATTCTGAAAACAACTAATAAAATATAATAACTTTAAAATATAAGAACTTATGACATCGTTAGCATAAACTTCCCTAGCTTTTTCTGTACGACCCAACTAGCCAAATGATGGAGGCTTATTTTATGGCTACCTACCTAGTGCACTATATATTTTGACTCAATGTGATTGAAGCGCATTTCACCTTTACTCTTTCTCTTCAAAACCACTGCAAATCACACTCGCACACACAGAGCGCGTAACAATGGGAGTTTGGGATTTCATCGGTTCAGCAGCTGAGGCAGTGAAACAAAACGCACCGGACGCCACGCCGGTGAAGAATGCATGCAAAAACTCCTACAGTTACAGCGCCCCCGCTTTCAACAAAATCGGTCAGGCGTGCAGAAGCTCCTGTACCGCCGCCGCCAGCAAGATCAGGATCAACGATCTGTACAGCTTCGCTCCAGATGACCAAACTAAATCCAAAATCGGCTTGTACGCCGCCAATTTCGCCAAAAACGCTGGGGCTTACGCACTCCAGGAGGGTTACAAGTTGATCCCTGGTGAGTTCATTCGCAATATCTTATTCACCTATACTACAATTTAAAATATAAATATATATTATTTTATTTATTATTATAAATAAATATATTTTAGATCATATTGCATAACGGGATGTTCTAGTTCTTTAACTGAAATTGAAAAAAAAAAAAAAAAAATTAAACATTCCTAAATACTTCCCCGTAAACAAAATTTGTTGTTTTGGTAATCCAAACATCCATATTTGGACGACTGTATATTTGGGTGAGCATTAATTAAACTGAAATTATAAATATAAATCATACAATATTTTGTTATCCTTGACAAATATATTCCACTGGCTATTGTTCCGTATTTATGCTATGAATACATATGATATTTTAGAGAAGAACCATATTTATATCCACAGATATATATATATATATATGCACACCTTATTGGAGACGCTGCTGAGAGAGTTATCGATTACATCTTCAGATATCAGCGTAATATATGGCAACATTGCACAATTTCAGGATCTAAATATCAGAGAAAAGGCTGAAGATTTTGTTTCCAAATATAAACATCATTAGATTTAGGCGCATTATTGACATAACTAAATGAGAAACAATTTAACATACAAATTGATCCCCGGTCAGTTGATTCGCAATAGCTTATTCACACACACACACATATGTGTATATGTATGTATCCTGGGAAAATGTATTTATTCTTGATAAATAAATTATTTTATTCAATAGAATTATGCTGAATAAAGCAAATAAAAATACCTGTTTCTAGACTTTGATGGGGAGTGGGCTATTAGCATCCTCAGTTGCTCTAGATACGTTCCGTGAAAAAGATAGGTGATGTTTGGTTATGTTTTCAGTTTGAACATTTAGTTTTTAGTGTTTCAAGTCTTGTTTACGAGATTATATTTGATATGAATTGACAAATGTGATTGATGATTAATTATTGAATATATGTTGGGATAATGATATTTATTTTTTAAAATTTTCTCCTAATTTATAAATAAAGAAAAAAATCCTCCTCTTTCTCGAACCAGACTGAAGGTCTAGGTAGTAGATAATGATATTTTACAAGAATAGTAGATAATAGGACACAAAAATGATTGATTGATATTGAAATATATTGAATTATATTAGATGAATTGATAGTGATAGCGCACAAAATAAATATTAATTTAAATGTAATGTAATGATTGGTTTGAAAAAAGTATATGAATGAAAATGATAAAACAAACATGATTTATGTGTTTAAGCTAGCATTGTAAAAAGTGAAAAAAAAAATGCTTGTGAAAATATAAACAAACATCCCCTAGGTTTTTACTTGACTATTCTATTTTACCCAAGTGGGTAATGCCCAATTAGAGGATCTAGTACACTTGAAAAGTGTAGAGATAAAAAAAGTATGGTAGATTCTCACTTAAATTCTTTTCTCCTGTTCTAAGAACAAAAAAAAAACCCTTCCCTCCTTCCACGGTGACTCGAACCCACGATGCCAGCCATGCATCTATGTATGAGCCCCGACCTCGTTGTTTTAGAGTAAACACTTTGGTGTAAAACTCGTGGACGAAGAGATCAAGAATTTCATACAATTATGATGGACGACGCTTTTATTTCTAAATAAGACTTGGTTTTATTTGGGGATTTATATGTGATACTAATTGTTAAATTTAATATCTAATATTAAATTAAACGCAATTACTGGGTGCCGCCTACCCAGGCATAAGAAATGCGGACCACAAATATTGGGCGCCGCCTACCCATACATAATTTTGCGGACTACATGTATTGGGCGCCGCCTACCCAAACATAACGCGGACTTAACTACTATAGTAAATGAAATAAGCATAAAATCAAATAATTGCTTATCACATAAGATATCAAATAAAAACTCAACGAATAAAAATTATATATATATTAATTCCAAATTAATATAAATATACATTTTATATTAATTCTAAATTAACATAAATATATAAGTCTAGTATTATTCTTTCAAAAATAATAATACTATTATAATTTATTAATCTAATCAATAAATTAATATTAGTCAATTAGATTAATATATTAATTCCAAATTAATATAAGTATACCTTTAATGTTAATTCCAAATTAACATAAATGTATAAGTCTATTATTATTATTCAAAAAATAATAATAAGATTTATTAATCTAAATATCAAATTAATATTGTAATTGGGATATATGAATTAGTCTAATTAATAATCTAATTTAATTAATCAAATTATTTATTTTTTTTTTTTTTTATATAGGACAGCCCATAACATAAAAATGTTATGGGCCCAGTTTTAATAGCCCAGCCTTTTATTCCCCCCGGTCCAAAACACCAGTCCAAGCCCACTCTTAAAACAAGCCCAGCTGAATCGGCCCAGCCCAAAACCTTTAGGGTTTTAGGCTGAAAACTTCACCATCCTGCCGCCGCCGTCTCCCGCCGCAGCTGCTGTCCCCGCCGCCAAGCGTTGCAACAGCAGTAACAGCGAACCGCCGGCGGCCGCCGCCGTGGATCGGCACGCAGCAACAGTGCAGCAGTAGCGAAAGCTCCGCCGCCGGAACCCACACCAACAGCGCAGCGGCCGTACAGTTTATATGCAAAAGCAATTTTGTTTCGAAGAATTTTGTTTCTGAATTGTGGTATACCCAGGTTTCAAAAACATAGAAATTAAAACATGTGTTATAACTTATAACAGGTTTCAAGATGAGCAACCAAATTCCGATGCAGTTGCCACTAATTTAAATCAGAATTTTCAGAATTTTAATTTTTATTAATCTTAATCCACATATAATTAAATTAAATCAATTATAAATCGAGCCCCGGGCTCTGATACCACTGTTAGTAATTCTCGACTACATCTAATGTAGTCAGCGGAATAACTAATCGAGAATATTGATCGTGATTTATAACTGATATACACGTTGAGCATAAATTACGCTAAAGTTGGAACAACTTACTTGTTGCGTAATTGATCGGACCGAATTGGCACCACTTCAGGTATCCACGCGTATATATCGTCCGCCGCAGGAACTATCCTCGGTACAATTGTTCGATAAGTGATCGCTAGGAAATCACTTATCAAATTCTATAGCGCCTCCAATTTTTATCTAATAAAAACCCTTAATTCTCTACTATAGAAAATATGTATATATAGTACCATATAACCCTAGGTTTATGGGCCTAATATCCATGTCCACTTAATTAATTAATTAGTCTGACTTATTAATTAATAAAGCCCACATATCATAATTTAGTCCATATCTTTCATTTGTATGTGCAGGTGGAGTTGCATTTTCTAAAATTGTTTCCAAAACCCTTAATGATGTAAAATACGAGAATCTGAAATCAGAAAAACTCAAGCTTTTGGAAGAGAATTCTGTCAAGCGAGCAGATATGAATGGCAGAATGAGTGTGGACACAGTCGTCTCCAGCAATGCTGTTTCAGCTGCAGATAAGAGCCCAGAAGATGTGATCAGAGTCTTTATGATGAAAGAATTCTTCGGTTTGCATTTTCTCGATGATTCAATGGTCCATCAATTAGCAACAAAGAAAGGGAAGAAGCACGAGTAAGGCTGCAGCAGTTTGGGAGTGCCTACACTTGCACTTTTTGCAACTGTACTGTATATGTATAACTATTATTTCTGCAAAATGTTAGTATGCAGTTGTAGCCATGTCTTGAAAACTTTATCAACTTCTTGTATCCTGTATGTAAAGTAAGCATGCCTTGAAAGCTCAGTCTTTTGCTGCAAAATCTCAAGTCCTCATATGGTGGTATCATCATGTGTTTGTGTTTGTCTTTGCTTCGTAAGAGGGATGAGATATGTTTTGGAGGGGATGAAACTACCTGCATCAAATGATGTTCATTTTTTAATCCAACATTATCAACATGTGAGTCGTATCTTGTCAAAATAAAACATGTGCCTCTTATATCAAATAATATATGGTGGCATCATACCAATAGACATATGTCACATGTAGCCCTTCAATCAACTTGCAGTTATATATTTACCCAAATAATACCAAATAAAACTGGCAATACCCTTCTCCCTTCAAATGAATTGGGTTACATCTATTTACAGTCATTCACCAGAAAAAGAAAAGAAAAGTGGCAGCTCAATTTTTAATTGCAGGGATTGTTTTGAATCTGCTCCCATCATTTTAATATATTTAAGAAATTATGTTAAGTTGAGAAAATTGTATTTTTTACAAATAGTTCCAACATTTTCAGTTAATTTTCAGATTTTCAAATGAACTTTTAGGATTTTAAAAATATTTTTCAGAATCTCATGTGTTTTTAAATATTATTTTATTTTCTCCCGGAAAAACTGCTAGAGGTTGTTAAACTCGCGGTTTTAAGTAGAGTCGGTGGATGGTCCGTAAAATCGTAAGATTGTACAACCTATACAAATAACCATATATATATTTTTTAATACAAGTTTTGAATTGCTATCACGTATAAACATACATATATTATATACACGAATAATAAAAAAGAAATAAAAATATATATAGTAATGAAGAAATATTTTTGACATCATTGTTCACTCATACATTTAGTAAGACATTCCTAAATTATAATTAATAATACTTTATATTTGAAGTGAAAATATAAAAATGACCATAGTGAAATTATGTCCAAAATGAAAAAAAAAAAAAAGATATATTTATTATAAAACTTGGAGTTTAATTTAGAACTTCATAGTTAGAAATACAAAATAATTTTCAATAAAATTAGCTCTCTTTGTGTATAATTTGCGATAGAATTTTCTTAAATCCTAATTTTAATATGGTAAAATTAGCCTCTAACCCCCTATCGTATATATTATTTATATTAATATTTTATATGTTTTTTTATTTATTATAGTAACATTTTTATTGTTTTCGCTTGTTTTATTGTGTTTGATTTAGTTTGATACCTTATTTAGTTATAATTGTAAATAAATGTTGTAATCAATAATATATAATATTTTAATTATAAAATCATTATATTAAAAAAAATTGTATATACTGCAAAAAAAAAAACTAACTAAAACATGGCGGTTCTGGACAGGTAAACCCGCCGGATTAGCGAATCGAAGCGGGCGGAGTCGGATTTTCTGAGGAAAACGGTCGAAGCGGTCACGAATCTTGCGAAGTGGAAAAGTCAAACTCACCTCATTGTCATCCCTACTTATGATCGCACAACTCAAGTTTCATATTTCTTAAGCTAGTTTTTTTAATTATACTATACAAGTTTGTAACATAGAATTATTATCATGTTTGTAATTTATTTATGGGGATAAAAATTTGGATTCGTCCTGATCAGGTGTGTTGAAGTTATCGAGCATGGAATTTTGGTCCTTGTGAATGAATCTGGAGGCATCATATGGTCTTCCAATGCTTCGAGCTCTGTCCGAAATCCAGCTGCACAAATATTAGACACCGGTAATCTGGCGGTGAAGGATCGGAATGATGATGATTTCCTTAGCTTTGATTATCCATCGATACATATTTACCAAGCATTGCCGTCGGCTGGAATTACGTAACTGCGGCGGAGACTTACCTCTCATCGTGGAAGAGCAGCGACGATCCAGCTCCAGGCGAGTTTACATTTCGCCTGGATCCTTCCGGATATCCACAACTGGTAATCAAAGGAGCTGAGGCCCAGCTCCAGGCGAGCTTACATTCGCCTGGATCCTTCCGGATATCCACAACTGGTAATCAAAGGAGCTAAGGCCGTACAGTACAGGGTTGGACCCTGGAACGGGATCTCGTTCAACGGGCGTAAGATCAATTGGCAGCATATATAGGACAGCGTTAAGAATGAGATTAGATTCGAGGTAGATGTTTTGGATCGATCAATTATTAGCATTTCGAAAGTGAGTTATGCTGGTCTGCATCAGATCTGGATGTGGAATAATCGGAGCCATGAGTGGGCCGTCTACACGGACTCGCCAACTTGTTTGAGTTACAACTTGAGTGGTGCACATGGCGTTTGCGTCACTGAAAATGCTCCAACTAGTAGGTGTCCAAATTCATGGCGAAAGACGACGAAAATCGGATTAGATCGGATTGGACGGAAGGGTGTATTCGGAGTACAGCTTTGAATTGTGAAAATGATGTGTTCTTGAAGCAGTCTGGGACTAGATTGAAGAATGTGAGTTGGAACGTTGGAGTAACTGTAGTTGTACGGCGTACACGCAGTTGGATATCAGTAAGGAAGTGGATGCCTGTTTTAGTATGGAGAATTGATTGACATTGGAACTATGGATCAAAACAAGATCTATACATCAGAATGGCTTCTTCCGAATTAGGTAACAATGTATTTAACTCTTCTTAGGGACGAATCTAGAATTTCGTCACAAGGTAGGCATGTTTACAGAATGTTTGATATATTTTATTTTGGGACAGAAAAAGTTGCAGAATCTAAAGAAAAGAAGAGTAAAGGAAAGAAAACAATGATATTTGTAGCAAGTTTTGCAATAGTGGGGATGATTCGGCTATGCCCGATCCTCATTTTATTTTGTACTCTGAAGAACAAAGAGGATCGACATAAAGGTACTAAACCTGCCTATTCAGGCAGTACAACCGAGAAATAAAAAACGTCTGACTAGTGCTTGTTTGTGTCTGATTTTCCATGTTGCAGAGCAATTTATTGAAGGCCATGGTCAAGAAGCAGAGTTGCCATTCTTCAAATTGTCAACAATTTCGAAAGCTACGAATAATTTTTCAATCATTAACAAGCTTGGAAGGGGAGGTTTTGGACCAGTTTACAGGGTAAAATACCATATTTTCTTCTTTGTTTTATACAGTTATTTTGTGAAAACACCATATTTGGTGTTTTGGTGCTAGAAGTTGTGAGTGGAAACAGAAACGGAGGATTCTCCATCAATGATCACAAGCTAAACCTTCTTGGACATGTAAGTACCGTAATCCCTAGTCAATAATATTGTACCATTGTAGACATTTGTAACAAAATAGTTACGACACAAATTTCAAAATTTGGACAGGCGTGGACACTTTATAGAGAAGGCAAGTCACGCGGACTAGTTGATGCATTTCTAGGTGACTCATTTGACTTATCTGAAGCACTACAGTCAATCCATGTTGGACTCTTATGCGTGCAAAAATGTCCAGAGGATCGGCCAAGCATGTCGTATGTGGTTTGTATTGAAATGAAGTGGAACTGCCTCAGGCTAAGCAACCTGGTTTCTTCACAGAAAGAGGTGCTCTTGCGGCTAAAAGTTCAACTAGAACAAACACATCAATTTCAGAGAATCAAGTTAAAGGCAGATAGTAAACATAGATTACAATATTTTTTAAGGATGGAATAGGAATAGATTTAGGGGAGCGGTCGCCTTTCTTGGAATATGTAGTTTTATACTATATCTTCTATTTATACATCTTTCTACATTTTCTTTTCTTTTCAAGTGGATATTGTGTTTCGATTTTGAATTTTAATTTAATCATATGCTATGCGTATAGAATGACATTGTCACTATAAACCTGGTGCACATTGGTGTGGTGGAATCTGGAAAACCTATTCAACTTGGTTGAGCTGGCAGATCAAATCTCCAGCCCAAGGCTGTATCCGGGCCAACGAGTAAACAGGGTTGACTGTCTTGGGCCAAAACCTTTCCAGCTCCTTCACAGGGCCGGCCTGAAAATCGGGGCCTAACTTGCCCAGTTATCTTTGGACCAGAGAGAACCAACTTGACCCTCTTTCAGCCGGGCCTAATTTGCCAAGTCTGAACCCAGTGCAAATCAAGTTCATGTTCTCTAACTTCAGTAAAGTGGTTAGAAATAACACCAAAACAGACTAACACAGAAGGGGAAACGAAACTTGATTTATTTGTGATTATTATTTGGAAAGTGCCTTTCATTAAACAAAAGGCGATAAGTCAACCTACAAATAAAAGCTCATGGAAATGTCTGAGAACCTTGCTTGAGCAGAAAACTTTCCAGGGACCTAATAAAGTCAACTCCAGGCTCGACCGCTTCGCCTGGACGCACTTCTTTGTCTTGCCATTCAGTCTCGTAATCCACCTCCACATCAACTAGTGTCTCTGAATCTCCCATTGCAGTAAGTTGGAAGCTGTTCTTATAGAAACTGAAGCCAAGATCAAGGCGACCTCCCTCGATCACTTGCAGACCAATTCGATGTATGGACTCATCGAGATCCACAACTTTTTCTTTCTGGTAACTCATGTTTGTTACACCTAACAGAATCGACAGAAGAATATTGCATCATCAAATCCATTAAAAAGTCAAACTTCCCCATATATGTATTACAAGTAAGACTTACCAGGGCTGAATTTGAAGTGATGAATGGTGTCAAAACCACCATCTCCTTGTAATATTTCAGCCTCGATGATTAACGTTGGAACGACAGTTGGAAGGAGAGAGTTCAGATCCTTGGTCAGAGCCTTCCAGAGGATTTTGACTCCAACGGCAACCGTCACTTGCCCTGTTTCTTGTCTTCTCATGATGCTTGCGACAGCTCTCTCTCTCTCTCTCTCTCTCCCTCTCTCATATAGCAAATACTAGTGAAGCATCTTTGGTAGGCCTAAAAAAGATGCCTGTTTGGTTTGGTCAAACTCAAACTAAAATATTCATATCAATCTCATACTTTTACTATTCTGGTGAGTATTTCTCTAATTTCTGAGCACTAATTTAGTATGTAGAATATGATTATGAAAATATTCTAACAGCACATTGTGTGATGGAAAATGCAGTTGACTAGAATGAGTGAACCAGATTCCTTGCCAAACTGATCACTGAACCAGCTTCTATTACCCAAAAGTGGATAATCCTAATCCTTTTCGCTGCTTAGCAAAGCTGTAAATATAGCTCAAATATGATCTAATGCAGTTAACACACATTGAAATTCAGTTGAAAGTTAGTTATGAGGGCATAACAGCAAATTAATAGTATCCTGGATTGGAAATGAAGTCATTAACAAAACTCAGCCTGCATGGGCCGAACAGCAATGCGGTTTTCGTCTGGAATGGGCCGAACAGGTGCAGAGAGGCGGTTATTGATTCTGTTATTAGTTTGTTAGCTTGTTATGCTGTATAACTCATGTGAGGAGTTGAAAAGAGCAGTTACTAGTCATAGTGTGAAGAGAGATCTTGATTACTCGAGAATTAGAGTGAGGAAAATCAAGAGAGGGACAATAGAGGTTGAGTGCTATTGTTGAGTTGTGAGCTTCTTCTTGTGAGTTTTGTAGTCTGTTCTTGATTAGTGAAGTTGGTGATCTTTTCTCCCGTGGATGTAGGATCATATATTGTGATCTGAACCACGTAAATCTTGTGTCTATATTTCTATTGCTTTGCATTTCAGTTTGATTAACATACAAGATCAGATTTGAGTGTGGATGCATTTGTGATTTCATTACAAAAGCAAACACCTCAACAAGAATATTCAGATGACAATTTATTTGCTTTATTAATCTTCGTAAAGGTCAAAAGACAGCACAATCTGCAATACTAACAATCTGACTACAGAAGAAACATAGGAAGCAAGAATCGTAGGAAGCTGTAAACTGTATAAATCAAATTGAATATAAGGTTACACATCACTGGGCTATGCAAACTCAACTTTTTGCATTTGCCCCACCAATTAAATATAATACATACACTCAGCTGTGTCAATATGGAAAAAAAATGAGGAAAATTTCAACGATAGGATCTATTCAAATCACCTTCGTATACTTTCGTGGTATGTGATTCTTTAAGATATCCAGAAGCCATGTCCAGTCCGGATGACCGAATCATACTGATCCAAAAAAATCAAGACTTCCCGTTTCTCATCTCCCCCGAGGATTTACTAGCTGAGAAAAAACAGCACTAGTGGCTGCATCTTCAGCATCATCATCTGTACCCGAATTCGCCCCTTCAATCATACTCACACTGTTATCAAACGGCTCCAGTGGCGTCAAGGGAAAGCCCGGTATATGGTTCGTACTGTTATCATCGGGCTCCATAAGGGCTGAAGTCGTCTCCTCAAGCTGAAGAGCGTATTCCAAGTTCCACAAAACATCTCCCATGGAAGGCCTATCAACACCATGCTCAGCCAAACATTTCTCTGCAGTCTCACCAAATTTCTTTAGAGAAGCAGGATTGACCTTCCCTGCAAGATTCTTGTCCATAATCTGATCCAACATTCCCTTCTTTTGCCACGTCATTGCCCACTCAGCTATATTCACCTGGTCTCTAGGAAGAACGGGGTTCAGAGCCGGTCTTGTACAGAGTACCTCCATAAGAACCACCCCAAATGAGTAGACATCTGATTTCTCCGTCAGCTGTTGCCTTCTAAAGTACTCAGGATCTAGGTACCCAAAGCTACCTTTGACAGCTGTACTCACATGCGTCTGATCAATAGCCGGGCCTGCTTTAGACAAACCAAAATCAGCCACCTTTGCAACGAAATTTTCATCTAAGAGTATATTCGTCGTTTTCACATCACGATGAATGATACTCTGAGCTGCACCAGTGTGGAGGTAATGGAGCCCTCGAGCAGCACCGATACATATCTCGAGCCGTTGTTTCCATGGTAGAGAAGGGAGGTCTGTTCCGTAGAGATGGCTACGGAGGGGCCCGTTTGCCATGTACTCATAAACCAAGATCATCTCCGACCGTTCATCACAGTATCCGATGAGAGAGACAAGGTGGCGGTGACGAAGCTTCGATAGCATTTCAATTTCCGTTCGGAATTCTGCGAGGCCTTGCTCAGATCTCGGGTTCCCTCTCTTGACAGCTACTCTAGTTCCATCTTCTAGTGTTCCTTTATACACCCTCCCAAAACCTCCAACACCAAGAAGCATGCCTTCATCGAATTTATTGGTGGCTTCCAGTATTTCTTGAAACGTGAAGAATCGGCCAAGATTGGACGAAGCCAACGAGATGCCGCTAGCTGTATTACTCTTTTGAGAAGCTGTAGACATTTTTGTCATGGTTAAAGAGTTTCCATATAAGGGAAGAGGAAGCCATGAACTTCCTTGTGGCGCTTCCTTTGACTTTCGTCCTACCACGAAGAAGTAACATAATCCAGTAAACACCAATGCAGCCACTGCACCAACCACCGAGCCGATTATAATACCCGTTTTATGCTTCTTCGGAGGCAATACCAAGAGATTGTCCACTGGTAAAACCCCAACCAAGCTTTTGGCATCATTACTGATCTTCATGATCTCAAGGCCATTCATGATGGCGTTAATGAAATCAGTATTTGTATCAGGACCAACACTGACAGTCAGAGTATTCGAATTAGTTGGAACTTTGGATACGAAATCTCTGTAATACGGCACATCCAAGTTGCCAGCTTGGTTCGATAGGTCCAGACTCCCAAGAGCAAGATCAGTATTGATATACAGGTTGAATATCAGACTATTCAAAGACTTGCTCACAATATCACAGAAATGGACACGTACAAAATACGTGAAGCTCGGATCAACTTGGAACACCCATGTAATATTGAAGTTCACACTAACCACATTCGCATCTCCCATGGTTTCAGCAGTAGCGTAGACAAAATTAGGCGCGATTTCAGGGGCAACAGCATCATTGTACTTTATATTGGAAGGATTGACAGAGACATTCACAGCAGAACTATTCACATGAAGATACTTCACATCATTCTCCCAAGTTCTCCCCAGAGTGTCATTCTGAGCAGTGACCAGAGGCCCCCCCATATTCAACCGATAAACGGTTTCCAGAGCCAGCCCAGAAAGCCCATAAAAAGGCCCGTATGGTGATACAGTCACAGCCTGGTCGGAAATCAAGCTGTCTGGTACAGACACTAGCTCAATAGCATTGACAAAAGCAACGGAGTTGTTACCAGGGATGAAAGATATCGACAAGCTATTGGAAGTGACATTGACAGCGTACTCCTTGAAGAGGTAAGAACCATTAAAACTGCTAAAACTGAAGTTGTGTAATAACACGAAATCTTCGGTTACAACTGTGATGGAAGCGGAGGTTAGATTTTGACCGGGGAGAGGATAGAAGTGAAGGCGAACCCAATGGCGGCCTTCTCGTGCAATGTCGAATCTGTAGGATGTTGTGGTTGTGAAAATTCTTGCAGATTGGTAGATAGGAAAAGGGGCAGTGGAGTTGGATGTAGCAGTGAAAGAATTCCCTCGAGTTTTTAGAGAAACGGAGGATTGAACTGAATCAGGAACATACGTTTGGCCAAGAAATGTCACATTTTGTGAAGATCCACAAGCAAGAAAGTAACTATCAGCAGGAGTAAATGCAGCAAATGATATATTATTACTGCCAATAAATCCAAGCAGGAAAACAGCTATAACCATAGAAGCCCATTTCACTATATCCATAGCTTTCTAAACCAAGATTCAGAAATTTGGCAATAATCCAAGAAACCCCAGCAACCAAACTTCTTGTTTCTGGTCCAAAGTGGTGCAAACAAACAGTACCTAAGAATTTCCAGATCTATTAAGCTCAAAAGCATATTGTATGGCAAATAAGCAGCAAATTACTGTTAACAGTAGAAATTTGAAAAGAAAACAGAAATATAGATACACGATATGCTGAAAAATACTGGGTGTGGTGAATCTTGAAGTTTAGAAACAGAAAAAAGACAAAGATTGAAGCTTTCTTACCTCAATGGGTGGAGCTTAAAGGCTTGAAATAACAAGCTGGAGAGTGAAATGCATTTCCAACCACAATGGGAACTGAAAATTCCATCAATTTTATGTTTAACGGAGCTTTTTGGTGCAAATTGAAACAGCTCTTTCCAGGCTGTTGATTAGGCTGTCAATTTACAGAGGGAAAAAAGAAGTTGTTTAAGAAAAGATTAAAAAATAAATTTTGACGCACGGCGGTCCCATTTCCTCCGAGAGGTTGTTTGCAAATTAAATGAAAGAACTCAAAATAAATTTTATAATGAAAAAGTGATTCTTATAGAGTTTAACTCTAAACTCTGATATTAAGAATTAACTGAAATTAGTTTTTAGAAGTTGTCAACACACAACTTCTATCATCTTTTTTGTGACTTTTTTTCAAATGCTACAAAATTCTGATTTTTTCATAAAAAATAATTTAAACAAGTTCTCTAAAATCACAAATGTATACAAACACTAGTGAACTCACTCAGTAAAAGTACTCGATTATTTTAACGGAACAAATACATTTATATTTGATTGCACCAATTATCTAAAAAAAAGTTCGATTATTTCAAAACGAACAAATATATTTATGTGCGATTGTACTAATCGAAAATATTTTATAGTGTTCGATTGATAGAACATAATAGCTTAATTTCACGTTATAGAAATATTGAGTCATATCAATCTAGACACTAACAAAAAAAATTAATTTTTCTTGGGTGTATTTTTTTCCAATCCGAATTTGTGTTACAGTAGATGTTTCATCCTCTGTTACACTGAATTCATTAAATGACACATATTAATTTATGACCTTATGTCATACACGTATCGGTTGATGAATATGGTAAAATAGAAGATGTAACATCAAATGTAACAGATGATCTCATGGGATTTTTTTCAGACTGTGGAAGTGCAATTTGCAAACAGCTATTTGAAGAAATAATGTGGGCTTTATTTGGATACTCCGTGATTTACTGGAAATGCCATGAAAGCTCTACTGCTGTCCCATTCTTGTCCAAAAATAATAATTTTTCTTTCTTTCTTTCTTTATTATTTTAAGTTAGTATATTTTCAAGGTTGTTATTATTTAATAAGGAACAATATATGACTTGAGGTTGAGGTTTATGCTTGCTGTTGGTAACGATCTGGGGACCCACTTTAACGCGGATGCGGAAGGATCGTCGTGACGGCGTTATTTGACGGAGGAGACAACTGCACTTGAGTTGCATGGGAATTGGGTAAGTGGTAATATCATTAATCTACAAACGGCTTTTATACCTAATAACTTTTTATCTTCAATTAATTGACTCCGGCTTAAAACAACATCATGTGATAGATATGCAAAATCTCCTAATTTGGACTTATTAATAAGGGTAAATTATCAATTCCTAATCTTACTCAAAACGGCAACTCACAGACTTTTACTCTCAAATATTGTCATGATTCTCTGCAAAAAAATTGAATTCATTTTGTTCATTATTCTATTGTAAGGTGGTTCATTAGTTTATTTGATATTCTAGCTTGACGGTAAAATTCTACGACTAGCTCCGCCTAAGCGCTAGGTTTTCATTGATCGTCTAGATTTATTTTCCGATTCTTTTCCGTCTAACTACACCTATGCTCCGATTAGCCCCGCCCAGGCCCCGACTAATCGCTAGGTCCCAATCCACCGCCTAACTAACGCCTATCGACTTTTACAATCTTCTATTCTAGCATTGATGACTATTTGTCAGAATGTGTTATTTGAATTGCCTCTGAATGTGAAGAACCAAATTACTAGTATTGTTAATTGTTGATATCGATCCTAAGCCAAGTACCAAACAAGACCTCGGTCCACAGGTCAACGAAAATAATAAATGAAAAGATGTGTGTAATATATAAAACTCAGAAAACCGAGTCAGAGATGTAGCTCGGATGATTTGAAGCTTATGTATGACCGAGATGAGTTTACTTGTTTTGTATTTGAGTTTTGATTTTAGAAAAACATTAGCCTCTTAATGAGCTTGTGTTACAGTATTTATAGCACTAAAAGTTAGTCTAGTCAGACCTAACATGTGTCACACTTGACACTAATCTATTAGCTAGACTGTCTACTTGACAGGTGCTTGGACACCTAAATGGTCCCAGTCCGGCCATGTTGCAACAGCTTGACACCAACCTTGTTCTCTGAGCGTCAGGTGTGACTATTTTACATGTCATGCCTTGGCATCTTAGCTTTGCAGCTCGGTTGGACAACAACTTAACAGGTGGGTCTTCAGGAATCAAACACATTGTAGGTGCTTGACACTAATCTGGACCTTGAGGTGCCAAGTCGGATTACTTTACACGTCATGTCTTAGTGGTTAAGTATCTCATGTTAATTCCGTCTTGGCCCTAATCTTGCGTCGGAGCCTTGGATATCTCTGTCTCCGTCTTAATCTTGCCTTCAATCTAAGCCTTGGGCGTCTATGTCTCGGTCTTACTTATGCCTTTTGTCTGAGCCTTGGGCATGTGAGTTTGGTGTTTGGCTTTATGTTGAAAAAAATGTTGTAAGATATAGGCTCTGATATAAGAATAGTTAGAGATCCGAGTTGAGGTTAGAGTGAGATTTGAACGAAAATTTAAGCTTTGCCTAGGTTTCAAGAAAAAAATGATTTAAGCTTTGACTAGGTGTCAAAGGAAGGCTCGGGCTTAGACTGGCTATTATAGTTTAAGCCTTGATTAGGTATTCAAGGAAGAGTGTGAGCTTGGACTATGCGTTGGGGGTGACTACTTATTTTGTTGCTTGAGTTGTATTTGTAAAACGGTTTAAACCCTCATCTTTTGTAGGGCTGGCTCGGTCTAGTTTGATTCGGCTAACTCGGTCGCTGGCATAACCACATTTCTTTACTTCATTGGATTTGTCTGAGCTTTCATTAAATTAAACACTCAACATTAATAAGTGTTGATTGGGTGGGACAGTCCCCAAACAAGCAAGTATCTTGAAAAATAGGAATTGATGGGATTATCTTAAAAGATGTGTGTTTGAGTCACACGTTCTTGTTTTGACGGGAAAACTGGTCTCAGGTTGCAATTGGATAAAGTCGTGAACTTAGGATTGTAACTAAAAACTAAAAAATAAATAAAATTAGGTTCTTATGTAATAAAGATGTGTAGTTTATTTTGCTAATTGAATTATATAAATCTTTTGTCAAATAAATCTTGAAGTTAATCAGTTTAACTACAACACATGCGTGGCAATCTCTATTAAATACAATCGCTTATCCCTTAAAGCTTTATTTGTTGGGCTTGATAAAAATTTCTTTCGGAACCTAAATTTATAATTTACCTATCTTTCGGATTTATTTATATAAATCCAAGAATTATTAAGTTATTTGAACTCACTATCCCAGCATTTAGTCCATTTTCCATTTTCTTAATTTTAACTCTCCTAGGTTGGGTATCCCATGTATTCCCTTTTTATTACAATGTTCCGGAGAGCGTTGGACATATTTTTTGACTGAATTTGTGTACAAATGATCTCCTATTTTAAGTGGTGCTTCAATCTTTATTTGAACTGTATAAATATCATTTTTGTAATATTATTATAACTATATAGTAGTATCCCCGTGCGATGCACGATTTGTAAGTGTAAATGAATAAATTAATATTTTTATATAATTTTAATATAATAAAATATTATAATCAATAAATAATAAGATATGAAAAATTATATGTTAATGAAAAAAGAGTGCAGTGAAAGTTTTAAAAACTAAAATATATATTAGTATGGATATTTATTTTTCGTAATATATGAATATCTCCAGCATCCTTCCATATAAGTCATGTTGATGATTAGGGCTGGAATTACAATATGGGGTTGATAGGGGATATATTTGTATTGTTAAAAATTTAATTACCGTCTTTATAAATAATTTTTCATTAATAATACCCAATAAATTTATTTAAAAAAGTTAATTTTAAGAAAATATTTTTTTTCGGCCCGGGCGGAATCAGCCCAAATAGCTTTATAATATTTATTTTAGGCTAATATATGGCAAGTTATTGACAATAATTATATTTTATATTGGGGTTGAATTTTATATATAAAAAATTGTTATTTCCAAAATTAGTAATAAATTTTGGGCGGTAAAACTTCAAAGTTACTAATTTGAGCGAATTTTGTTATTATATTAAGTATAGATGTCATTTTGTGTACAGTATAATGTATCGATGAAGTTAAAATAAAAAATAAATTATTTGAAGTATGTGATTCAATCGGTAATCGCGGAATACATAATTGTTTCCTAAAAAGATAAGCATGGTTAAGAAACAAATTGAAGGTGTGTTGTAGGGCCGTGGGCAAGTTAAAACAAAAAAAGTCGCAGCGCACCGAATTGAGCATTGACTTGGTGGTGTAACGGAATCTGGAAGATGTCACCGTTAAAGGAAGGAAGGTTCCGTATTTGTAATAAGGGCCCAATTATTGCACATGGCCATCTACACATACGTCCCCATCCGTCTCTTACATCTTAGGATCTTCAAATCCCACACTTTGTTTTCTTAATTACAATTATTATCACTCGGACAAAAATGCCACATGTTTTGCTTCTTTAGGTCTTAACACACATAACTTGTCCTTCCTTTCCATGACTTATGTTTAAAAATATACCCCCCTCGTTCCAGCTTATTTTGCATAGTTAATCGAACATTTATGTGAAGAAAAAATAGATTTTATTTTTTCTTTAACTTTTCTAAAAGTAGAGATTGAGGGTTGAGATTTAAGGGTGAAGATTGTGGAAATTAGTTTCTATTTTAGGGGTGTACAAAATAAGTTGGGACGACCGAGAACGGAAAGTGTGCAAAATAAGTTAGGACGGAGGGAGTATAATTTTTTACCTTCTATTAATTTATCTTTTAATTTACCGTACTCAATTGTATATAAGTAATTCATGAAATAAAAAAAAAAATAATAAACCTGTTACTTAGACTAAGAAAACATAATTTTAATTTTGGGACAATTTTTTTGAACCAAGACTCTTTTTACAGGAAGGAACAAATATTTATTGGGAGTTTGTCATCTTTATATACACTTACGAAAATACTCATCTACACGCTCTTGACACACATTATTATATTTACGGCTGATGTGTAGAAATCTAAGCCTACATTTTATACTATGTGATCCTAAGTAACTTATGTACTATACGATTAATTAGATGTTATACATAGAACGACATGTATCTTAATTTACATGCAATCACACATATACATGAATATATGTGAAATTAATGATGGATCCTACATCTTGTACACTCCTCTAAATATGACATTAATGCTACCCTACCGAGTGGTCAAAATTAAAAGTCGATATACATTGGCAAATATATGTGTAAGAGAAACAAATAATAATTTTGAAGGAAATATTATAGGGATTTGATGGGGATAAAGTTGGACGAAAAGTTAAAAGATTAGCTAATAACAATAATTGTCAACAAAGTTAGAAGTCCGAATACGAAACATCATTGCAAGCGACCTAATTTCAAACATGATTCCATCAATAGATAAACTATGGCAATGTTTGGTTGAGGTTGGAGTGATTGGATTGGGAGAAGTAACTAGAGTTAGTGACTGGGAGAAGTAGCTGGAGATGTTTGGTTGGGTGGTTGGGGTTGTGGTTGGAGTGTGATATTTAATTATTAATTGTAAAATGTGATGTGATATGTGTAAGAGGCAGTTATTAATAATTGAGAGAATGATTAAAGTAGTGTTTGGATTTGTGATTGATATCCCCCTACCAAATCCTAATACCCCGACTTGGCCAAATTAGCCCAAAGAAACATGAGGTTGGGTTGGCCCAACTGATGAGAGGTTGAGCCAACCCCAACCAAACATGCCCTATATTTAATCATTCTTCTTTCTTTTACCATCTAACATCTTCTACATTATTATTATTACTATTATTATCATTATTATTATTATTATTATTATTATTACCACTACTTCTAGTAATATGTCCATACAATATACGACTTAAAATATAAGAAATTCTAATAAAAGAATAAATATTGGCAAAAGAGATGTATATTATTTACATAAAATTTCAATTGAGTATGAACATAATAAGATATGAAAAATCCTAGCCGCCGTTGCCTTTTTTCCTCATCTTTTCTCATGGGAGGAAGAGGAAGGTTCCATCTTTAATTTTATTTTATTTTTTCTCTTTTCAGTTCCATAAATAATAAAAGATCCATCACGCCTCTCCGTTAGGATTTTGACATGAGACTTCGCCACGTCTATGTACATCTTTTTCCAGCCTTTCTTGGTCTTTCTCCACTAATTTTCTGCTCCGATTGTCAAGTTCGTTTTGCATGTAGTCACGGGGCAAGAGGCAAGGAACAGATCTTAGTTCCACAGGTTTTTTCGCGGGTAATATTTAACATTTATTTGATGCTATCTGTTGTTTTTTAGCATAGAGCATATGACTCGTAGAGGCAAATTGTTGACACATAGCCTATCCGTTTTTTTTTTTTCTTCAGACGATCTAATTGTTTGGATAACTCCTGATTGTTCTGATTGATTAAGAATGTTGTACTGGACGATTTACATTGATTAATAAGAATCAATTTTAAAAAAAAAAATAATGATAGGAATAATATAGAAAAATTAAAAGTAGTTAAATCAATTACAATCACAAATGTTGGGTTATTGGCATATTGCCGATTTATAACTTTTATTAGTCTTAATCTTAAATTCATCATGGTTATAAGCATTTATATGTTTTTATAGTTAGCAATTCTCTTTTCTTTTCTATTGGACGATTTTTACTTTAGTGTGTATATGAACAAGCTATTCATATAAATACTTTTGTATGTGCTTTCTTTCTTACTCCCCCTTTCAAAACGAATGTCATTTTAACTATTTTTAAAGAAATTAAAAATTAGTATTTAATTGGTATGTTTTATGAAATAAAAAAATAATCAACTAAATTAAATAGGTTGTTTAAGATAATATTGGAAGAATTGTAGGTTATTTGATAAAGTGACATTTATTGTGGAATTTTTTAAAGTGTTTAAAATGACATTCTTTGTAAAACGAAGGGAGTATTAACTAACACACATACGTAAAAGAATGTACTATACCTGATTAATACTATGATCGATCAAATAAGTTTGAAGATTAATATTAGTGAAAACATATATAGCAATCTAAAAATATTTTTCACAATATATTTGTATACATTATTATATTTTAAAATTTTCAGGCATTGGTCGTATTTAATTCTTTTATATAAAAAGTGTGATGATTATATACTACTCCCTCGATTCAAAATAAGTGTCTTTTTAGATATTTTACCAAAAAATTTACAATTCTTTCAATATTATCTTAAACAATCTACTTAATTTAGTTGATTATTTTCTTATTTTACAAAACATATCAATTAAATACTAATCCTTGTTTTTTTTTCAAAAAAAGCTAAAAAGACATTTATTTTGAAATGGAAGGAGTGTGTATTTTGATCAGCACACTCCACCACTCACCGTAGACAAATATTAGTGTACACGTACACCAGATAGCTTGTCAAAATCTATATATATATAAAAGTAAAATGGAGGGTATTAATGTAATTTTAATTTTTCCTCCAAAAATTTTAGCCATAATTGGTAACTTTTTCTTATTTTTGGTAAATTTCTAATTTTGTTTTATTTTTCTAAAATAAAAATATTTTTTTCATTTTTAATCTTATTTTTATACATAATATATCAAATTATTCATCTTTTCACGATCTTCGATTTGACATCCATATCACATATATTATAATGAGATATTTGATTTGAATAAATAAATTGTTTGTTATTGATGTTTATTGTAAATTGGACTATTATATTTTGGTTTTGGTTGCAACTAAAATTAGTAAAATAATATATTTTTTTTAAAATATGAGTATTGTTTTTATTTAAGTCATGCAGGGAGAAAATCCATTGTTTAAATAATGAAAATCAAAGGCGAATACAATAATATCTATTTTATAATCAACTTATTAAATCATCAAATCTGCTAAAATATCTTCTTATCACGAAATTACAGAAACTTTGAGCATATATATATTTATGTATTAAAATAGTGAGAAATTATTTTTAATTACCTATTTATATTTTTTAATAATGTGTATTTTGTTAAAATTGCTCTTTGAAGAAAATTTATTCTTTGCAGCCTAAATTATGACTTTTACTATATTTGGACACCCTTTTTAATTTTTTACTTTTACTAAAACTTCAATGCCTTTTTTATACTTGGTCGCACAAATCAATATCGAAAGCCTTTCAATCTAAATAAATTTATTTGCATTAATCAATTTTTATCCTCAAATAAATAAAGTATTTATAAGAAGACTATAACATTTATATAAATAATTTACAATACCAAATAAAATACGAAATTACTCAAATGTTTTGAAGTAACCAAAAACTTTAATTTGTTATTCGAATCATTAAATAAATTTTGAATTTTATTTTGTTAAAATAAGATTTTATTAAATAAAAATTATTTAAGTATATTTGAAATCACCAAATGAAATGTTAAAAGTTGCAAATGAAAATTCAATGTTATAAAGAAAATAATTAAACATCATAATTAGAACTTGAAAGTTTATTTAGATAAATTAACAGTTAAATATAAAATAAAAGCATGGACATAATGGGAAAAATATTAAACTTTACATTGCATATGATCCAAATAAAATATCATTGTTCCTTTTATTATATAATTTATGGTTATTTTTAATTATTTATAGTTAGAATTGAAAAATTATTTTATAAATATATATAAGTCACAATAGTGACAATTCTGTAAGTAACACTTTATAGCCTAAAATTTTAGACTATAATTGATAAGTTGTTGTCACATAAAGATCAAAATTTATTTTACTTTCTAAAGTTGCAAATATCTTTTTTTTTTTCATTTCTAATCTATTTATTATGTACAATATCAAATTAATCATCTTTTGACGATGTTTCATTTGACATCCATATGATATATATATATATATATATATATATATATATATATATAAAATAAGATATTCTATTTAAAATATTATATTATTTGTTCGTTGATTATTTAAGTAAGATTTCAGTGTTTATTGTTGGTTGTACGAAAAATATAGTATTGGTTTGGAATACAATTAAAAATCATTCAAATAACTATCTTTTACAAATTATTTTACTTGATTATTTCATTTAAACCACAACTAATCAATTTGTTTTATCTGACATGAATTGTCTCAAGTTAATATTTGATTTATAATCAGCTTATTAAATTAATTATTAAATTTGCTAATGCTTATTTGCCATAATAATTATTTTTGTTGATAATTTAAAAAACTATGACTTTCGTTCATATGTATAACTTTATATATGATAGTTAATCTTATAATTTTTTTATTCATTTTTATATTTTAGATGTATTAATATTATTTTTCTATAAATAATTATAACATTTTGCAACCTATACATATATTATAAAAATTGCAACTAAACTTCTTTTAAATAAGCAAAATAAACCAACTAGAACTATATGTTTTTTAGACTTTGCAACCTAAACAATAATGGGTCACCTTAACCAATCTCAATTATGTCTTATTCTTTTTTTTTTTTTTTTTTCACATTTTGCAACCTAAGCAATTTTTTTTTTTTTTACATTAACCAATATATCTTTAAATGAATCTATATGAAAAAATTGAGAAATACTGGAGCGTTCACATATTTTATTTTATTATTCCAACTATTGAATTATTTTGTTATTCCAACTATTGAATAACTTTTGTATTTCATTTTGTTAATTCATTATTCTTTGTACATCGGAAATACCAAATAAAATACTAAACCTTACAAATAAGATTTTTTAAAAGGCATAGTTATAGTTAGAATTTTAATATTTTATTTGGATAAATTTAAATATTTAAAGTAAAATGGAAAAAAATAAAGAAAAATAAATTTCTTATTACATTATTCAGTTTATTCTATTTAATAATATGAGTTGATATTTAGATATTTATGTTTGCTTTAACATTCATAATTAATTAAGTTATTATGCACATAGGTGAAGAATGATGTAAACACATTAAATGTGTGTTTGAATTTCAAAGATAATAAATGATCATTTTGATTTTTTTTATATTGATTATTTATCTTAATGTTAATCTATAATACATACATATATATATATATATAAAGTAAGTTATATTATATTCATATATGTAGTTCAACTTCTGCGCAACCGTTGCATCAATGCAACCCTTCTTTATATTCATATATGACGTGCGAGAAACTTATATTTACATTACTTATAACCTTATTTATGTTTTATCCTACATTTCAAAAAATATATATTTTATTAGGATAAAATCATCACATATTTAAATATTAGATTATATCATATTTAGTTTTATTAAATTCATTATTTTTTTTTAAAAATCTCCGTGCATCGCACGGAAATATTACTAGTCTCCTAAAAAGGTGAATATATCTTATCCAAATTTAAGGTTAAAGATATACTAGATCAGTAGTGTCAAGTGTGCACTAATATATGCCTATAACGAGTAGGGAAAGATCTCTAGTGCTTAATCGATTGTTAAATACGAAAATAAAATACTATTTATAATGAAATATTTCCCAGCTAAAATTCTTAGAGCCATCAACTCCTCTTTTTGTTGACGAAGTTGGATAATTTAAGTGGCAAAACATCTACTACCTAAATTTTTGGTCCTAAGTTTGTGTCACCTTAGGGGGAAAGAGTTAGTCCTAGGTTCGAGTCACCTTGAAGGAGAATAGGAGAATTTTTTCTTTATTATTAGATTAAGATTATTATTTATTTTTTAAAAAAAAAAAAAAATCCTCTTTTTCCCTTAAATCGCGGTAACGAAATCTTCCTAATCAAAAAATTCTTCCATAAAAAATTAAAATATAAGTTAGGATATCGACATATATTGAAATTGTGCCTTAATTAGTGCCGCAAAACAGCTTAAGTATATATTCCACCTCCGCTAAAACACAAAAGTTGTTCCAAAGACAACTGCTAGGACTTTTGGGGCCAATTATAGTTATACCTCAATTAAATATGGAAAAAATCATGAGTACAATTTCGGTATGATGTATTTTTAGGGATAAAACCACAAACAAATTTGTGGGGATATAATTAAAAGCGGATAATATCAAACCAGCCGTGAGGATTGAAGTCCGTCAAGCATTTACATAAACGAGTCGAACTGTGTTTGTCATTTCGAGTTCTATCAAAGTATCTTTCAGCTCATTAGCTCGTGAACTGGAGTTTCAGCCTATTTGAATATTTTTAAGCCCATTTACATAATTACATTCTCATGCCTAATGTCTCATGTAGGAAGTTCAAATTCATACATCCCATTATAAATAACTCATTTCATTTAGCCTAAGCATGCATCCTGTTTTTATTTTCTGATTTTTATTTACAGGTCCAAAGTATTTGAGCCCATTAGTTAAGAAATCTGACTTGAGCCAATTATTTGTCAATAGCCCATTGTATCATGCAAAAGTGTTTTAAACAATTTCAAATTATAAGACCTGATACAAACAAAAGCTTGGACTTTAGCTACAAGGTATGAAAAAATATGATAATTTAATTAGGTATTTTTGGGCATGCGGATTTCTATTAGTTCGAGAAGAGTTCAAGTAGGATTTATAGGGTCCTAAACGACCCAAATTATTTGTGAATTATTCGGAATTTTGCTCGAAATAATATTTGTTCAGATTGTTCGTTGGCCTAAACGAATTGAGTTCGAACTTAATTTCGAGGTCGACATAAGCTGAACTCGATGCTGTAGAAATTTGGTTAGCAGGTTCACGAGTCCAGTTCGATTATATATATATAGATATATATATATAATATTAATTATGCATTTAATTTTGTTTGGCGTGAATTGAACAAAAGACCTCTAAGGTCAAAGTAAAGAGTCAAACCAGTAGGATAGTTATGAATGTTTAACAAACTATTCACGAGCTTAGTAATTACATATTTAACGAACTCGAGCTCGAACTATGCTTGTTTAATATATTTTCGAGTTTTTTCAGATCGAGCTCGAACTATTCGTGAGCTTAGTATTTACAAAATGAACCAAATTCAAACATAATACATAAGTTCGAATGAACTTGAACTGACAAAATACATTGAAAAATATAAAAGAGCCGAACTTGAATCCTATATTGTTCATCTTAATTCGACTCGTTTACATCCTTAAGCATTCAGATTAAGGCCCAAGACTTCTAGCCATTATATATATCAATCATTACTATCAGATCACGGTATTTACATGTAAGATGCACGCAGTGACGGACCCAGAAATTTTGTTGAGGAGGGTCCTTCATAGACAAATCTACGTACTCGTTTTATCGGGATAATTTTTTTTAATCATACTCAAAGATTTTAAGGCAAATTTTATACCAAGCAGGTACCTCACTTTGAGAAGGCTAGAAAACAAATTATCATGTATCACTCTAAAAGGTATTAATGATATTTGGTGAAATTACGTATAAAACTACAATTTTTTTTTTTTTTTTTTTAATAAAACCATCAGTATGATGGAGGGATTAGGCGGGATCCCTAAACCTATATATTAAGGTGTTCTGGAAATTTACAACTACAATAGGGAATATAAAATGCTCTAAACAAACAAAGCTCAAGGAAATCTAAAATTTGGCAACCCTAAAGCATCTAATAAAATGAAACCCTTTAGCCTATTACATTTCTCTATCTCAAAAAATTCATAAATGCTTGCTTCTTGGACTGCTTTATTTGTCAAGTGATCGGCTGCCTTGTTTCCTTCTCTATGGATGTGAGAGACTCGTAAATCTAGTCCTCGTGTTATGCGCAAAAATTCGGCATATGAGGCCTGATGCTTCCACCCTCCTACTCCTTTGTTTTTTAGCATCCTCAATACGGCCATGGCATCCACTTCAAGCCAAATTTTGGCTATCCCCAGCTTTTTACATAGCCGGATTCCCTCAACTATCGCAGTTAATTAAGCTGTAAAATTATCAGTAATGTGCAAATATTTCCAGAACCCAGCAATAAAGTTACTGTGCATATCTCGAATTAGACCTCCAGCCCCGGCCAAACCAGGGTTACCCTTACTCGCCCCATCAGTATTCAGTTTGAAAAAGATCATCATTTGGGGGGTGCCAACGGACCAAACGATTTTTTTTTTTTTTTTTTTTTTCTGATTCGCAAAGGAATCTCCCAAGCAGCAGCCAAGTTCCAGCTGCCCTTCCAAAATCCAACGGGCAGTAAACAAGCCATAGATGCCACTCTTAGCTTGTTCACTACCAAACATTGAATTTGGTTGGCTGGCAGAAGTTGACCCTGAAATTTTGCCATGTTCCGAGCATACCAGATGACCCAGAAAATAAGGAAAGGCAAAGAAGATCTAATATGCTCAGAACTGCAGCTTCCCACAAACCAGATTTCAAGCATTTTTCTAATGGAACAATTATAGGGAATTTCAATCTGAAAAAGACTAGCAAAATGCTGCCAGATAGAATAGGGGCATATAAAACTACATATGAAATTACATATAAAACTAAATTTTAGAAAATCTAAAAGGGACGGGGCGTCTCTAAACCTGTCCATGAGCTTCAACAATATTCAAATATATATATTACTAAAAAGTATTAATGATATTGATAAGATTAGTAAATTAATTCAATTATTAAAAAAAAAACATAATTAAGATTTAGTGTGTTTTTTTTTTTTTAGTTTTATTCTATTTTTTTAAATTTTTATCTATATTGCATACACTTAAAAATACATTGATTAATTATTATTAAATCATATTTACATTGTATTAAATCGACTAAAATACATTTATATAATAACACGTTTCGATCGAGATAGGAGATAGGGGGCAGTGCCACCCCCTGGCCGCATGTAGATCCGTCAATGGATGCACGGATCAACTTAAAATAAACTAAAACACGAGACTAGGAGCATACTCTGCATTAATATATTCACATAAAATTCGTAATTTATTTATGCATCAAAATATAGGTAGATGTCTTTTTTTATTTATTTGTTATTATTAATTATGTAGCTATAATTTGTAATTTTGTATACATGTTTTCTGTTATGTCCTTAAGCTCAAGTATTGCTGAGCTACATCGCCTCAAGTTTTGCGTGTTCACAGTACATTTCCTTAATATTCAATTATTTTTGGGCAAAACGGATGGATAGGTCCTTTTAACTATTGATAAATATTTTTATAGTGTTGCTAGAAAAGTATAAATTGCAGGATTAGGTCAAAATCGTCATAAATTGTACAAAATTAGATTTATTATATTATAAGTCCGTTTAAAATAGTCCGACTAAATCGAGGCCCGCTTACCCCGAAGCTCTATAAGGCTAGCCCCTAATTGGGGTTATGACTGACCAAGTAGCTAGCTGAATAAATTATACTCTCTTGATTCCATATTAATTGACGTTTTAGGATAAAAAAGAAGAATTAAGGATTGAATATTTTGACAGATATACCTTCAGCTAAAGATTTGACCAAATCAAGATATATCTGATAGATTGAAAAGTAGAAATATTTTAGGATTGGTCCAGAGAGAAAATTGGTGAAAAATATGTAAAACGTCAATTAATTGGAAAAGAAAATAACATCCTTAAACGTCAATTAATATGAAACGGAGGGAGTATATGTATGTTGTAATATTGTTAGAGTGTAGATACATATATATTTTTTTTGGAAAAAAAAATATATTTATGTAATACTTTGAGTCATTGTTAACTTAAATAGTTGAATTTATGTATTTAATAATTTATATGAGGGTATTTTCAATTATTATTATGATATGTTTATAATATTTGGACTATGATTTTCATTAATTAGTGTTATATTGTTATGCATTGTTGTAGATGATGACAGGTAGATTGAATGTTGTAATAATTTTCATGAATTAGTATTATTATTTTCATAAATTTAATGTTATGTAGTAATAATATTTATATTTTGATAATATGTTCTTTTTAATACTATATTTTTCAATGTTTGAAAATATGTATTTCTTACCACAACTATACATTTTCCATCTGTTTGTAATACCATTGATGCTTTAGAGGCTTGGATATCCTAGCTTTAGTTTGCACAAATTCTTAGTAATAATAATGTGTCATAATATTGCGAATCATGAATGAGAAAAGAATGTTAAAATTTGGATATATATATATATATATTATTTTGACTCATAATTTGACCCGAAAATCGATAGGGTTAGGGGTTAGAATCACAATATTACTGACTTGATAAAAATGGTGCGATTGAACTGTTTCCTGATTAGCCCAAAAATCGCTAGGTTTAGCTTGAAAATCGGCAGGGCTTACCTGATTAACATCTCTATATTTGTATAGGTCCCTCAATTATTAAATTGTGTGTGAGGATCCTTTAATTATTGACAAATATTTATATAGGTCCCTCAAATGTTTGTTCAAGTCACTGCACTTTTAAGAGTCGTTGTGTTCAAGTCCTTACAAGACTAAGATCGAATCTATTAGCATATTCTAATGTATTTTTTTTCTGAAGAAAGATTTACGTGTAAAGATTTAGACGGAAAAAGACATATTAGAGCACTTCCTTTTACCTTTAGCCATGTAAGTGTTGGGAAATTACGAACAATACAAATAATAAAGAACGATAAACGAGAACCATCGACAAAGTCAAAACGAAGACACCAAATTTAACGTGGTTCGCTAACAACTTGTTAGCTACGTCCACGGCCAAACGAGAGGAACCAATCAATATATCAAAGAGTATTACAAAATAGGACAAAGACAAACTTGACCCTAGGTCAACTATCCAACTCTTCATCCTAACAAACGGAGACAAACTCGAGTATCAATCAATTGATACTCGACCAAAACAACTCTCCACACTCTATGACCAAACGACTCTAAACCCGAAAATAGAGTCCCAAATCAAAAGACAACCTCTCTCTTGTCTCTCAAATCAAATTCAATGACTGATCAATCAACTAATTGACCAATACAAATTCCAAAGACAATAGGCCTATTTATAAGCCCCAAAACCTAATCCTAGACACAAAAGGAATCCAACTGGGCCCAGGCTCGCGCTGGCCCATCTTCTGCGCCGCCAAGCCTGCCTCGGCCGCGGCCATCTTGCCTCGGTCGAGGCAATCTCTCTGCCTAACTAGACTCGGCCGAGTCTACCTCGCCTCGGCCGAGGCCCATCTTCTGCACATCTCGCCGCGGCCGCGACCTTCCGTCGCGGCTGTGTCCTCCGACGCGCCCAATTCCAATGACATCCAAATCCAAGCCTCCACCTCGATGTGAACGTCGATTCAAACCAAACCAGATTCAAGGCACAAATTCCTAACAGTAAGGACTTGAACAAAACTATTTTTAATAATTTAGAGAGCTGGAGAAATATTTGATAATTGAGGACCTATATTAATATTTGACAATAGTTAAAGGACCTGCACATGCATTTTGTCATTTTATTTGTGTAACTCTATTGCATGTTATGCTATAAAAATGTAATTAGTTTTGACAAACACGAATTGGAGGTAGCTCACCCCACAACTTTAGGGCATCTCCACTGGAGGGAGGTACAATTGATGTCACATAGTTACCCAGATCAAAAGTAAAAATCCACTACATTTCTACCTATTCTTCCCAATTATCCAATGTACAAATTATACTTTTTGAGGGTCCCACATTGAACACCACATCATTTTATTTTCACATCTTCAATTTATTAAAATCTTATTTACAATTTTCACTCATACAATTAATTAAATAAATATTCACAATAAAAATTAAATTAATATATTTTGCTGAATATTTTTTTTTTGTTTTGTTTTTTTATATTCAATAATAAACATAACATTCATGTATTTTTAAAATTAAAATTACCTTTGGATCCCATTTAAAGATTGTACAAGAATAATTTGCGTTATAGACTTTTTTAAAATTTACTCACTGGGAATTAAATACATGTGGAGAATTCTCTTAAATTACTACACTATCTTATCTCAAATGCTAAATATTAAATGTTGAAACAAAAAATAAAATAAAAAGGACAACTAAAAACTAAAAGTTATTGTACCCAAAATTTCTCTCTTTTTTTTACCTCATTTTACAATGATATTGCACCCATGAAGTGGGTACAAATTTTAAATTGTACCCCAATGAAAGATGCTCTTAATATGGGATTTGACTTTTTCCTGAAAATGTTGAATGGGGACGGTGTGGACAATGGTGAAGTAGATGAGAGAAAGACCAAGATAAAAGTGGAATTATCCTAATCCTAATAAATAAAAGAAAAAGTTAAAATTCACTTTAAGTTTGGATCATTTAGTCGGTTACTGATATTATGTTTTAAAATTTGTTTTTTATTATATAAAGTTTATGGATTTTGATAACTCAATGTGTTTTAGAAAGATTATATTGGATTATGTTTTAAACTTTTCTGTTTATCATACCAACTTCAAGAATTCGGCATCTTAGTAAAATTCTCCCTAACACGCACTATTCTCGTCGGAATACAAGAACGTTCCTTACGCGTGATGTTATTAACGACAGAACAGACTGTGGAAAAAAAGGATGCAAATACATCACTTATTATTGATATTTTTACGTACTTTATGGACATAAAATCATGACAAAAATAGTATAAAAGTATGTGAAGATATACTTGTTTCCCGTATAATTTATGTGGGAAATTTTTTTTTGTCCTGTTATAGGCTCTTTTGACTTAACAATAGTTCTTTTGGCCTAATCGTTAAAAAATGGATAGAAATGTCACATGACAAACTAATGTCTGTTAATTTTAATATTTTCAAAATTTTCCTATTTTATATAATTTAAAAAATATAAAATAATCTATAAAATCTATAAAATTAATTTTAATAAAAGAAAAAGTAATATGTATACACACCCCTATCCCCCAACTATAAAATAGAATAATCCGAGGGGGCGGGAGGGGGGGTGGTTAGGGGTTAAGAGTGGTGAGGGGGCATGGAGGTGGGTGTTTATTTAAGATTTTTTTTTTCTTTATTAAATTCATTTTTATTTTTATAATAACTTTTATATTGTTTAGAAATATAAAATAAATAAAAATCTGAAAATATAAAAAATAATACAAACAGTGATATTCCTGGTTAATATACTGAGTTACCAAACTCCATGAAAGATATGGTAAAGGACAAACTTTAAAACATAATATAGTAAATTGCTAAATAACCTAAACTTAGGGAATTGGTCTTGTGTTTGACGATCTCACGAGTGACGGAATACACTTTTACAGGAAAAAAATGATATTTTTCCATATAAAAGTGATGTTATTGCTACAATGATACATTTACAGATAAAAGTGATACTTTTGCTAAAAAAATGATATTTTTTCTGTTAGAAAAGAGGAATATTTTTACAGATAAAAATTATACCTTTTCTACAAAAAATTACTTTTTTTTCTCGTCACACGACCATCATACAATGTGACGATTTCACACAAATTTATGTGAAGCGTGGAATGGTTTTAATCTTTTACCCTAAATAAAATAAAAGTCAAACATATCTTGATCTTGATGGGCTGTTGAGTTTGTGGGCTTGGGCTAAACTCCCCTGATATTTGGCGTTTCTTTCGGTCCGGTCGGTTCATCAAAATCCGTTGTTACGATAGTCATAACATTCATTAATTACAAACGACAATTTCAATTAGAACAGACCTTTACGCCGTCCAACAACCCAGAGAATGTCCAATCCACTTAATATTATGTCCTTATCGTTCATACCATTTTTTCTCAAATTACAATTTTATTTAACTACAACCACAAATTCTTTTTTATAATGACATTTTACCCTTTCTATTAATCACGACCCAAATAATATCATATATATCCAAAACTAATGCAATCCATATTTATTTCTTCTTCTTATTCTGTATTTCATTTTGTTTGGTATTCGCTTGGATAATATGTACAATTTTTTTTCACAATAAATGGTTCGTTTTAGTTTTATTTGTATTTTTATTTTTATTTTATAAGAATAAATCATGATTCAAGTTAGGTGGTTAAGAAAATTGTGTATCTCCATCTATAGTACAAGAAATTTTTATATTAGCGATCAAAATAATGGAAGAATAATATTGGTACTAACTGAAAACGAAACCTAAATAAAATATAGTTTTATATCACTAGTGTTCGATTAGTGACAAAAAAATTCTTAGAAACATGAACATAATCCGTCTACAAACAACATTTTAGAGAGCAGATATATGTCACCGCTTTAATTTAAAAGCATATATCATATGGAAATTTTCTTGTAATGTAACGTTTTCATGCAAAAGTTCCACAGCAAAAATCTAAATACGATTCCTGAATCTATTACAGAGCTAATCATTTCCCTGGGGAGAGACCTATACATCCTCATTGAAGAAAACTCCTTCAATATACATATTCATATTCCATAAAACAAAATAAAATCCTGGATCTGTAAATTATATACTTTATCCGATGATGTTCAAGTATGATAAGATCTGAGAATAGTTCCACAGAAAGTACAGACGATGGCTCTCCATGACTTCCAATAAAAGGGGATGTAACAAAACCTGGTGACTGTTTGCATGTCGGCCACCCTGGCGCTGCGTTGACACCGCGAGCACATCCCCGCCACCGGCTTACTCCGCCGCACGCTTCTCTTCTGATCCACCAGAAAGCAGAAGCAAACCATAGCTCAACAAAAATCAAGAGAGGGGGGGAGGGTCCTTTTTTTATACAGACAACGTAGGCGGTACACGTATGTTGTTTACTATGTTGCTACAGTCAGAGTGGGGTTCACATATTTATGTCTTCAAATCAGGCTCCTTTTTTTCTTACATTTGTAAAGTGTCTGCATCATCACACTAAATACTGATACTATTACTTCCTCTGCTGTACAGATAGTACATTCTTGGTCTTGATATTTTGGAGGCTTAGAGCCAAACGGTTCCGGGGCCATTAACTCGGTTCGTATATTATGTAATCGTGGACTGGGCGGTTTGATCCAGTTAAATCATCGGTTCTGCCTATTTTTAATTACGTGTAAGGAGGAGATTTAGAGTCTGTTTAAAACAGGGTTAGGTCCAATACTTTGGGAGATCCTGTGCAAAAACAAAAATTGGGCCCTTGAATTATTATTTGTTTTATGTATATCAACTTAAATATATTTCTTTTCTGTCTTTCAATTTTAAAACTTTATAATAACTAAAGAATAAGGAAAATAAATTGGTGATAGCAATAACAGAAGACTTTTTTTTGCTGGTGAGCTATAGAAGTTTTAGAATTAGCGTTTATTATGAGTTTTGATTATAAGTAGAAGTCAAATAAAAAAACTTAAGTAAAGGCAAAAGAGACTAAAGTAGTTTTAGTGAGAAGAAATAAATTAAATTAAATAAATATTAACTTAATATTACCATTGATATGAAATAAGAACGAATCAAAATTCAAGAATTTAATTAGTTAATAAAGTTTTTATGTAGATAAAATAAGCATTTTTCATGTAAAAAAATAAAAAGGAAAAGAAAATATAGTTTTGGTTAGCTAAACTAAACATTTAATGCAAAAGAATTGTTAAAACCAAAAATTAAAGCTAATATTGGGCTAGCTAAGAACTGAACACATGATCTCTTGCATATAAAGTTGATACCCATCCACTTAGTCACTAGCATATGTAATTTCTATTGATGATACTTTATATATATATATATATATATATATATATATATATATTGTGGTCAGTTTCATATTTTATAAAAAGAAAAAGAAAAATATGGGGCCCCTTTCAGGTCGGGGGCCCGGTGCGGCGGCACCGGGTTGACCGCTCTTGGGCCGGGCCTGGTTTGAAATGAACAGTCGAGATTATTTCTCGCTAGAGTAAACCAGCTGTCCGAAAGTGGAAAACTGCCGGTTCCTACGCCAAGGCTTTTTTAATCTAACGTCCATGATCATTTGATCGTTGAAAATCAATAGTCACGATCAATCGGCCGTTTTAAAGAGGCTGGACAATAGTAGCTGTTTGTAGGGGGTTATGTTTTTGGTTTTATTTTATTTTAAGTTCAAAATTATCTACAAATAGATCCTAATTCAACCCAATTCCTCCACATCTTCTCTTAATCTCTCTTAATTTTTAGTGTTCAATTAATACCGCCCTCCCTTCAAAAACAAAATGTCATTTTAGATACTTTGAAATTTTTCACAGTAAGTGTCACTTTACCAAAAAAAACTACAATTCTTCCAATATTATCTTAAACAACCTACTTAATTTAGTTTATTATTTCATTATTTCACAAAATATACCAATTAAATATCAATGATTAATTTCTCAAAAAATAGCTAAAATGACATTTTTTTTTAAATGGAGGGAGTAGCATTTATCAATTAGGTGTTTTTTTTTTTTTTTTTGCAAAATAGTAGCAAATAGTTCTTTAGTGCTTCAATAATAAATATTTCTTAATTCTCAATCTATTTCGATTCATCCCTAAATTTATCACCCTCGTTACCTCTTTCAATAAGAAAAGTCAAGCCGCAGGGGTGCATCTTCAAGCTCTTCATTTCACTACCAAGGCGACAAAGGCAAGGGACGGATGTTCGATTCTTATTCACCACTTCTACCACTTCCTCCTGCGGCCTACTTCAACCTTAATGATGATGTTGGTCTAGACCAGTGTTTGTGGGACCGGACCGGTGATCGAACCGGACAAGCCACCGGTTCAAGGTTCGACCGGTCCGACCGGTTCAACAACCGGTTCAACCGGTCAAAGGCAACTTGTTGACTTTTGAATTTCAATAGTTTTTATGTGTAATACAATCTAATTTACTAGAGTTTAACTTGTAAAAAAAAATTCAACATATTTCAATATCAATTAATCCAAAGATACTTTTAACTCTAATTTTTTTAATAACATCCTAGTGCCAAATTTAAAATAAGATGGGAATAATAAGGGTAAATGAAGATAAATGTGAAAATCCCTTTTTTTTTTTAACTTAAAATAGGCAAAAAACAACTTTATTTAAAAAAAAAAGAAAAAAATTACAATCCGGTTTTTTAACTCAACCGGACCGGTTCCGGGCCCGGTTCCCGGTTGAACCGGTCAAACCGGCCGGTCCGGTCTGGTTCCACAAACATGGGTCTAGACAACATTCCAATCTATTTGAATGTTGATGGCATGGCTACTTGTCTAGGTAAATTTCAATATTTGATCAATTTGAATTTTCTTATAATTCAAGTAGTAAATTTCTAATTAGGTTATTATACACTTTGTATGTTCGGTAAGCTTTAATTTTTAGAATGTTATTACTATATATATATTCTTATGATTTTTTATTATATTTGAAATCATTTAGAGAGAATGCCGCGCAACTGCCGAACAAGAGTCTCAAGGAGACTAACGTCCTACCCAAAAGAGTCAAAGTTGAATCCAAGGAGGTGGAGGAAAGAGTCATGGGAGAGGATGTGTTGGTGGTGCTCCAACTCCAAGTGCTTCACAATGATCACAAGGAATACAACCGGTCTTGTAGTCCGGCATACTTGCCATATACTTTACAAAAACACCAAAATCGGGAAAAACCGAGCTCTACAACGTCGTTTGTAACTATTGCAACAAGAATTTTAGTTTCAAGCATGGAGGAATGTATGGATCGCTATCAAAGCACATCCACAACGAACATCCCGACAAGGTTGGATTGGACAAACTCAAACTCAAACAAAAATGGGTAGGTTCACCGGACGTTCGGGTCCAAACTTTCCTCTCCCTTTATTTTCATATAGTCAAACAAAATTGAGGAGGATTTCGGCAAAAATTGTTTTGGTAAAACACCTTGCTTTTGATTTGCCGATGACATTTCTTATGAAGAGTGTATGCAATTTAGTTGTGGTCCACAACATAGGAGGATTTCAAGAAACACACTTACACGTGACATTGCCAAAGTTGTCAGCAACGTCAGCAAACTATTGTTAATGCAATTGTCATTTATATCATACTTATTATACCACAAAATAATAAAATATTAAGATTAACAAAATTATGACTTACTCTGAGAAGGGCTCCTTATCCGATATCCCTCGAGCGAAATGATAATCGACATAGTATTTACAAAATTATCAAGTCAACTTTGCAACTACTCTGTTTATAATCTAGAAGAGGGCAATTACTATGTTATAAACTGTTGGAGATCAAGTCCCGATGGCGTATGCAACATAGAATAAGGAGTACAGTTGTACCCCAATTTTTTTTTTTTTTTATTAATTTATAGATAGCATTCCTAGGACCCCTTGACTAAAAATCATGTCTCATTCAATAAACACTTAATTTGTATTTGCCACTTCATAATTATTGTAGTTTTGTAGGTAAGGAATTTAGGCCTAGGCTAAAAAGCAAGCCTAGTTAAAAAATTGATGCAATTAATGACTGTCGACCTATCAAAATGCAGGGTGCGAGCTTTGTTATTGGTCATTCATCTTACCTAATTAAAGAAAACACAAATTAAATGATGTCACAAAGCACATGACATGAAAATGTGAACTTAATTAATGCAAAGGACAAAATTGTAACTCTTTACGGGGAAGAGGAGTAAGTGTAATTACCATTTAACCTTCTACTCTTAAATAGATCAATGATCAAGATTGCACTGCATAAGATCTAACAACTGAAAAATAGTGGTATTAGTACCACGGTTGCATTGAAGTTGACTCTTTAATTTATCAATGTTAGATAATTAACATATAAAACTCTTCAATAGGTCATAAAAATAGTAGTTAATTGTTAGAATACAGAGGCACATTTTAGTTATAATTTTTTTTATTTCTAATATAAAATTAAAAGACTGAATTACTTTTAATATTGATACTAACAATGCAAAGAGATAATATATCACTTTCGTTTATTCGGTTTCTATTTCATTACTAGAGGACCGATTCTACCTATGACGGTTCATTTATTGTCGATATTTGCTCTTTATCTCATGTTCTAGTTCGGTTAAATTTTAATAGTTTGCACTGCTAACTTAACTCATTGTGCTTTTAGTTTTGATTCTCCTAAGATATAAAAATAGTGATCGGGAATGTTTCTAAATCATTACTTGAACCCTATATAACTGCGAAGACTGTTTTTGTGTAATTTATAAGATGTATTTCCACTCATAAAAATAGAATTCAGGAGCTTAATTAATTAAATATAACTACAAACTTAAATTACATTTTGTACTCAATTGGAAAAGAAAAAAATGGCACTCATGATCTGATACCGTATCCCTATCTATTCAAAATTTATAAATAAATAAAACCCTTCTCTTTTCTCTAAAATCAACGTTTTCTCTTTAAAAAAGGGGATAATTGAAAAAAGAATAAAAAAACAAAATACAATATTTAGTTCAATTCTCAATTATAATATGACTTTTAAAACTTATCATGAAAAAGTATTATAATAATAGTCGATCAAAATATCATGAATGACAAGTCATATTAATTAGGGCCCTGTGTGAAAAGCCAATGTATATAGATATTAATTTTTTCTAAAGATGTTGCAACAATATTTTGCGAATGAGAAGTCATATTATAATGATAATCGATCAACATATCATGAATATTATGTAGTCAAGCCTAAATATTTTCCATTATTAGTAACTTACGATAACAATAAAATCTTAATATGTTATACTTCATCCGTTCCAAATGAACTTGCGCACTTTCTATTTCGGTTCGTCCCAAACAATTTGCAAACTTTCTTAAAAAGGAAACAAATCTCACAAATTTTACCCCACAATACACCTTTATTTCCCAATTAAAGTAAAAAGATAGATTTAAAATGTCAACATAATCCCAAAATTAATTTTTCTTAATATATATGTTCACTTACCAGTACAAGTTTATTCGGGATTGAGGAAGTATATAGTTTTATTGGTTATGCAACTTTTGGGGGAATAGGTTTGGAATCACTTATCTACACCGCTAAATAAATGGATGCTCTCATTAACATTTGAGCATCAATGGTGCAACTAATTACGACAGTTATTATAGGCCAGCAGTTTGTCAGTTCTCACATCACGCTCATTGTGTCAAAACCTGATGCATGACGATCGAGGTGATTGATCAATTCATATATCTAGACATTTGGTTATGTATTCAAATAACTGAGGGTCCGTTTATATAAGATTGAGCTCAGTAAATTTAGAGGATCGACTCCCAATAAAGTACATTCATTAACTCCCTCATTTGACCCATCATTCTTCAATCTTAAGCAAACGGACCCTTAGGTTCGAGTCATTTGAAGAAAAAAAATTATTTTTTCTTTGTTCTTAAATTAGGAGATATATATAAAAAAAAAAAAAAAGAAAAAAAGGGAAGGTGATGATCAATTCATATACGTTTCAATTGGGTTTGTAATGCACCGACAATTTGTTGAACAATTTAAATGATTAAAAATTATATATTTTTAATCCTGACTTCGTTCTTATTAAACAACATTTATTTCTAATCTATTTTAATCTACTAAAATATATCAAGTTATTTCATATCGCGATCTCTAATTCATATAACATTATATTAAAATTATTAGTTATTGTATGCTGGATTATTTGTATTGGTGTGAGTAACATCTTTTTAAAAAAGAATACATGCTAGATGATTAATTTTTAATTCAATTGATCAATATTAAAACAAAAATCTTATCTTGGAATGAAGTGAATATACTATTGTATACAAAACTAAATTTCTCACATATGTTTACCAATAAAATAAGTAATTATATCCGATATCTTAACTCTTTATTTACTCAAAGTTATACTATCAAGATATTGTCATTTAAAATATTACAAACCATGTACGTTAAGGCAACACTAGTTTTTTTTTTTTTTTTTTTTTTTTTTTTTTTTTTTTTTTTACTATTAATTTTACATAAAAATAATATTCCCTCCGTCCCGACCTAACTTTCCTACTTTGAGGGGGCACTAAGGTTAAGAAAAAATAGATTTTGTGGAATTTTTGACTTTTTTAAAGATAAAGATTTTGAGGGTGAAGATTGTAAGAGAAATTTATCTTTTATGGACTGAAAAATTAAATTTAAACAAACCAAAAAAGAAAGTAGAAAAATTAGAATGAGACGAAGTTAGTATATTGCAAACGACCTCAGGTCCTGAAATCGTTGAAAATGAGTTTCGGTAATTAATATTACTATTATATTTTTATTTCTCTCGACTATAGTTGTATATTCGATTTTTTTATTCTCGATGTATGCCTTTAATAATCAATAACATATGAGCCTAAAAATATCAATTAACATATGATACAATTACTTATTAGGGTCAATTACCAAAAATAACTTGTATAATGGGTTTTTTTTACTTTTGCAACCTAAACTTTTATTTTTTCCGATGACAACCTGTACTAATTGTTTTTTGTCGATTTTCAACCTCCGGCAATATTTTCGGCTATATAGGCCATGTGACTTGTACATGTTCATTTTTGGACCAATAAAATAGCGACACGTGGCGACTAATAAAATAGAATTTCAGATTTTTATTTTTAATTTTCTAGATTTATTAATGAAATTTCTGAAAATTTTAAAATATTTATTAATATTTTTTTAAAAAATTTATTAGTTGCCACGTGTCGCCATCTTATTGGTCCAAAAAGAAACATGTGCAAGTCACATGGCCTATATAGTCGGAAATATCGCCGGAGGTTGCAAATTGAAAAAAAAACAATTAATACAGGTTGTCATCGAAAAAAATAAAAAATTTAGATTGCAAAATTAAAAATACTCATAATACAGGTTGCTTTTGGTAATTGACCCTACTTGTTAGTACAAAGCCCATGCAATATGTAATCAATATTCAGGCTCATGAATCGGCCCATTAGGCCTGAACTGGCAGACCCGTGATCTAAAGGTTCCGGCCCAGAAATCCATGGGCCATGCAGGAGGATATGGTTCCATTTTACCTGATTGTTTGAACTTTGGAAATTGGAAATGATGTTGTACCATTTCGCTTACATTGCCAATGATATTTGCGATATTACCCTAAAATAGTGTTGGATTAAATATTAAAATGAGATACTATAATTTAGAAACTGTAATTTTCTATGATTTGGGTTAGATTTTATTATTTGTTGAGGGTCGAACCATTGGTCTTGTATTATGTCTGCCGTAAATAAAAATTCGTTACAAACTTTTGCTATAATAAGACAATTAACAAAATTTACTTTTCTAAGATATTATTAATAATATTATTGTTTGATTTTTTTTCAATAGATAATTATATGTCGCTATAATATAATAAAAAACGTGATTAATTGTATAAAATTAATAAGTTAATTAGTATAATAAAAAAATATAAGATTGCTGAATAAGAAGAAAAGACTGATTTTCTAATATCTATTTATTTAATTTATTATTTTATCTTGTAATCTTGTGACCAGGTGTTTGTCATTTAGATATTTGTGTTGTTTTGAATATTTGAAATTAGAGTAAGTTGAAAATTGATTATCGCTCATTAGGTAGAGAGCGCTTTGAAACTAGGTTATAGACCCAACAATCAAGTCTCATCAAACAGCTCCCCAACAAATTCTTCTTTCCCAATCAAAATTGTATTAAAAGAAATATTAGGTCAAGATGGATATTGATAAAAAATCTTCTTTTTAAGTTTGGAACACGAATTATGACATTCTAAAAGCAGACAACTTTTTATTTGTTACATTTTATATTTTAAGTGAACTTTATTTTTAAAAAAAAATAATATGAACATGTATCGCCGGAGAAAAGAAAGGGGAAAAAGAAAAGGAAAAATGTATTTCCGCAAATAAAATAATTTGGCGGCCAGAAATATAGGCGGGTTTGGATGGTACAATTGTAAAAACAAGGAGGATTAGTTAATCGAGAAATTCCTTGGCGATAACCTAAATAGGAGAAACCTTTGTTTATTTGGAGTGATTATTTTAATACAAGAGAAATTGATTGGTAATTAATATAGTTTCTTCTCGTGCTTTACACCTTAATTAAGTATACCACATTTGTCTGGTTTGGCCTGCAACGCGGATGACGATTATTTTAGCTGTTGTGATATTAAAGATGCGTTGAAATATATATACTTATAAAATAACATCACCGATTCATACAAGTAAACCGATATTTTCACAAAATTATACTTAATTAATATACCTAAAGTATTAAATTTGTCAAAAATATACTATACAACTTATGCATACAATGGGTCAATCAAGTTCAACCATATTAATTTTTACTCAGAAAACGAAAAATAAAACAAAATCTCAAGTGATACTTTTTATTAGAAAAGAGAATTTCTTTTTCAGGAAAAAGTGAAACTTCTTATATTTTTTAACAAAACCACGCATTTTCTTGAAAATTTGTTTTTCTTGAAAAAGTATAATTTATTCTCGAAAAAATATAAATTGCTAGAAAATGGATGGATTCTAAAAGTTTATGTTTTTAGTGCCTTTTTCGGAGTCCACGAACTCCAAAGTTTTTATATATTTTGATTAAACGCATTTTTTAGGTCCGCTCAACAAAACAAAACAAAACAAAACTAAACTAAACTAAACTAAACTAAAATTAAACTAAACTAAACTAAACTGATACATTTTTAGACAATTCTATCAAAAGAAAGTAATTTCTTTTTCCAACTAAGTAATATTTTTTACTAGAAAAATGATATCTCTAAAAATTGTCCGACCCATATAAAAACAATATCCATGCTTATGATGTACATAAATATTACTCATTAAATTTTACTTGCATTTTACTTTTATACTCCTATGTGGTCATTTTGTGGTAAACACATGAAATCAAATAATGATTTGTATAATATGGTAAGTGGTATATTTTTATAGGATATTTTTTTTTAAAATTGAAAATCTTATTAATCAATCTCAATTACAAGACTCTCAGCCTAATAAGGAAAATCAGAAAATATCCACAGAATTGGATCGACTGAAGAAAAGAAAAATTGTGCAAGCCTAAGAGCAATTACATTAAATAATCCGTCAAAAGCATATGCTAAATATCATCCACAATAAACCCAACAACAGTTAGACCTGATTTATGTCTTGTGACTACATGCACAGCAAGTAATGAATCGTAAAAGAACACGAACAGCTACCTACGACTAGGGTTGCCAAACGGGCCAGCCCTAGCGGTTTCGGGCTAGCCCTAGCGGTTTTCGGGCTTATAGGGCCTCGGGTTTATCGGGCCATTTTATCGGGCCAAGAATATGGTGAACCTAACCCTAACCCTATCGGTTTTCGGGCTAAACGGGCCACTATCGGGCTACATGTCAAACTTTAAAAATTATATGTATACTGAAATCCAACAACCTTAGTAATTCAAACATAAAAATATTTAGGGCTCAAAATATCAAATAAATCACCATTTGAAAAATAACATAATATTATCAAGGTTAAGCATCATTCACGCGGTGTAAGGGGAGCTGATGCCTACTGAAGTAAAGAGTTGCTGCAGGGCTGGAGCGATGAGTTATTGCGGCGCTGGAGTGAACTGGAGCCAAGGAGAGGGGGAACGGCAATTGGGAATTGAGGGGTTAGCTCAGATTCAAGTTAATATGGTTAGTATATTAGTGTATTATTATATATTATTATATTATTATTAGTATTATTGTTTTATTGTATCAATACTATTTTGTATAACAATATGTAATATGTATTTAGTAGTATTGACTTGAGTCCATTGAATCGACTAGCTTAAAATTTCAGGCTCCAAATACAAATAAATTATAAATACATATATATCTCGGGCCAGCCCGGCTAAATTGCGGGCCAGCCCGCATAGCCCTACGGGTCCGGCGGTCCGGGCCAAAAAGCCCGGATTTTAAACGGGCCATAAATACCTAAACCTAACCGTGGGTTTTTTCGGGCGGGCTCGGGCCGGCCCGTCGGGCTAGGGCCATTTCAGCAACCCTACCTACGACTCTAAATCAAAATCATCAATCTCAATCAAACTTCGTCTTGTATGCTTGTCAATCACTATTTCAAAGTCGAAAGATTCATAGGATACCAGAGATTGTAGGCTGCACAAAGCGTGGAAAGACGCACAAATGCGCAGAGAAATCTCAAAAGGGCAAACCTAAGAAAAAAAAATCAAAATCAAAATAGATAATCAATAACATGTTAGAAGTATTCCCCCATCCTTCTATAATTGAAAAAATGAGGAAAAGAGGAGGACGAAATCTAAACTTTCAGGAGATGCAGAAAAAAAAGAAAAAAAGCTATTTTTATAGGACAAATTAAAATGAAATGAAGTGTATCTTAATGGAACAAAAAAAAAGGAATAAAGATAGTCATGTGGCGTGTATTTACATTTTACAAAGGAGAAATATTAATCCTTCACGTATTTATTGTGTAAAAAAGGTTACAACATTGATTACGTGTACTTGTCTTTAACAGTAAACGCAAAGTGTGATGTGCAATAATGGGCTAGGATTCAAATCCTACCAACTATAAGTCCTCAAATTAAATGTTTCATTTTGTAGATGTTTGTTTAACCTCTTGCCGCTTCCTATTTTTGGAACTTGCAGTTGCACATATGTATTCATTTCTTCTTTATAAACTATATTCCTCCAATTTGGGATGATTATCAGTACATATAGGAACAATAATTTTAACCGAGATTAGAGTTTATATTGGGCTGGATGTACTACGTGTATCAAACGTTACATAATATCAGTCGGTATTAATGGATTAATTAACACTGCCATTATACCCTCAACAAAGGAGCCCTTGGTGCACTAAGATTTTTTAAGAAAGAGATACTCATGATGACAACTGGCTAAGTTACATGGATGTCTCTTTGTTCCACTCTTTGGTTCTTTCTGTCTTCTCGACAAGATGATGTACTTCTAATTTGGGGCAGACCAAGTGTTGGGATTTTAACTCACTCATAATCACGATACGATTAGATAATCGAATAAAGAAAAGTAAATAAATCAAACACAAAAGAATACAACAATTTGATTACCTAGTTCGTTATGATGTGTAACTACATCTAGGAGCGATACCAAGCCAGGATATGCACTAGGATGATGAATTATTAGATTACAATAAGCAATGAAGGAAACCACTATTTATAATAGCTCCTTGGACCCCAAAAACGACCTCAACTTGAGGCCCACGTAAATTGTTCGCACAACAGGTCTCGGCCGTGGCCATCCCCCTCGGCCATGGCGCATTCCTCGTATAAAAGCATCTCGGCCGAGAATTCTATAAAAGTTTCTCGGCCGAGACTGCCCATCTCGGCCGAGCCCGCTCTCCAGCGTCAAGCTCTGCGTAACCTTCCTTCTCGTCTCGGCCGAGGCCTCTCGCCCCTCGGCTGAGATGTCCTTCCAGCAAGAAACTCCTCTTGCTTCGTCCAACTTGCCTCGGCCGCGGCCTCCCGCCTAGGTCGAGGTACTCCTGGACGTGTTTTTGGGATCCACAACTCAACACTAAGTTTATAAACCTAAATATTGTATCCATCCTCAAATTGTAGAAAATTGTAGATAGTATAGTTAAAATGGGAAGAAACGGAGAAAGTACGAAATTGGACAAAATAGGCAAACTCGGTCGAGGCCTAAGTGTGACTCGGTTGAGGCCGGTTAGGCAGGAACAGAGCTTTTGGACATAATGTGTCAACTCGGGCGAGGCAATCTTAGTAACTCGGTCCAGTCGGCCACTCGAGCGAGGTGATCCTAGCGACTCAGTGACAAACGGGGTTTTTATGGTGAAAAACAAGCTTAGAATATGTGTTTTTAACATACATTTGTAGATTCTAAGCACCCGTTTGTTATATTCTTCGCATTTCCTTTCTCTTATCGAAAAACCTTGTTTTCAAGCACTTTTGGAGGTAAAATAGGCCAAAAGTACGAAGAATGTAAAGGAGTGGAAGAAACGAGGGTGAAAGAGCAAGGAACAAAAATGTCGGGCGAAAAGAGGCGAAAGTGTAGAATGTTAAACTGACACACCTTTGGTATTTTGGGCATATGTTGAGATATACATATCCAATGGAGGTGAAATTAGCGGTTTTGGAAAGCCAACTCAAAGGGCTACAACTTTGTATGATAGAGGAAAATCCAAATTCGGACCCGAAGACCTCGAAAAATGGCTTGAAAGTTGGACTACAGGTGCAGTTTTGGCCATGACCGTGCAACCTTGCACAACCCGTGCAACAAAACAGCAAATCCATTGATTTTAGGGTCTTGCACGGTCAAGACCTCCGAAATTGAATGAGTTTTAGCTCATTTATGTGATTTTTTAGCTCAATACCTCAAAAAAGGCCCCCAAAGGTGTATAGAAACCCTACCACTTCAGTTTTTCAGCTATCATTCATCATTTGTATAGTTTCTAGAGAGAGAAATTAGAGAGCAAAAGAAGGAGAATTGAACTTGAAGATCAAGACCAACATTAAAATAGGTTTTATCTTTCCATTTTCATTTAATATTTGTATGAACATGATTAAGTCTATATATTTGTGTTTATCTCTTATTATGATCATGGTTGGATAAATTTCCTTAATCTAGGTTTAGGAAGTAGATTATGGGTGATTAGTGATTTTTACCCTATTAATTTAATCCCATGTTATGCTATTAGTTGATTAATTGTTTATAATGCTTGTTAACTGATTTGGCCAATTGTTTAGCAATTTATTAGGGATTAAATTTGGAACCGAGAGGGGAGATTTGATCCGAGATCACATTAATTGACATGATTAAACAATAGTACCGAGAGGTTTGAGCTAATTGTGGGAACTTCGGTCTTAGGATCGATCGGGAGTTGTATTTGATTAATTGACCGGAGACGGCGATTAATCCTATACAATCAACACGTAATTCGCTCCAAGAGGGGGTATTGCATATAATTGTGATCATTTCCTAATACATAGCATTCGGCTTAAAGGTTAAATTGATCGGGATAATAATTGTTAATTACCCTTAATTGAAATCTAATCCTAGATTATTTTTATTAATTGTTTAATCCCTATAATTTGTTCTCTAGTCTATCTTATTAGCTTTAGTTACTGGTTTATTTTAATAAGTTCTTAAAATATAAAAAAAAACTTAACCACTCGATCATCTAGTTAGCCATCAAAATGCTTATTTCGATTTGTCTATCCGATATCGAGCCGATTCCTCGTGGGATCGACCTTGTACTTGCTTATTACTACTATTGACGTCGTACACTTGCGGTTGCTCAATTTTAGTTGCAAAACTAAGTTTGTGTCAAGTTTTTGGCGCCGTTGCCGGGGAATCGGTAATGATAGCCGGATAGTGTTGTTATAAGCATTTTGTGATACTCTATACATTTTTTTATTTTATCATATATATATAATTGTGTATTCTGTTCTTTTGATAATTGATTCTCGTTCTTGGAGCTAAAACTTGTGTTATTTTGTTAGATCATTGAGAAAGTCACAATGAGTTTGGGAAATGAAATGTTGCAGCAGATGATGAAGATTATGGAACAACAACAACAATAGATTCATTCTCTTAAAAATTGGATGTATACTCATAATCAATCATTGCAGAAGGCTACAAGTTTTGTTATCAAAGGTTTCCAAACATACCAACGGTAGAAAGAGTTGCAGTTGAGCCAGCAGTAGAGATGGATCTGGGAGCTCAAATACACTCTTTGAAAGATCAGTTGGATATTATTATTGTGAGCCAACAACATAAGAGCCAACTTGATAGTGAAGCTAATCTAGATGAACAAGGGCTGGTTGTCGACGAATCCGAGAATGAAGAGTTCTTTGAGGAGAAGTTGTATGAGGGGATTGAGGATAGGAATCAAGAAGAAATTCACATGCAAAATCCTCAAGAACAAATGCCGACTATTCCACATGAGTTGATGGAAGCCGTTGATGAAGACTTCTCTAATGAGTGTCCACTGGAGGACAACAACGAGAAAAGTGAAGATTCAAAAGAAAGGATACTTCATCATATTAACCCAGGGAGTTTAATTTCTTTATATCCTTTCACTGAGTCAAATTATGATTATTTGTGTGATTGGCGTGCAAGTTTTGAGTTTTCATGTCTCTATAATTTTAGAAACTTGCATCGCAATTGGGTATGGAACTAACTTTTTTTAATAAATATAAAGCCCATAATGTTGTCATAGATCTTTCTTGCCATGATTGCATTAAAGATTCACCAATCTTACTTGAGCAAACAAAAGTATGGCAAGAGAAACATTTCTTTTTAGATCCTGGATAACATTCATGAAAGTCCGGCTGTCGACTTAAAAACAAGCGCTTGTCGAGAGGCAACCCGACTGTTAATTTTAGTTTAAATTTGTGTTTTTGTGAGTTTTATGTTTTTAGTAGGTTATCTTTACATTTTTGTGTTAAATTTTGCAGGTGAATGCAACAAATGAGAGGAAAAAAAATGATGAGAAGGGGCTTCAAGATTACAACAAAAAGGAGGGTCGTAATGCTCTTAAAAAAAATATCCAGAATAGGTTTGAGGATACAAAACGCGAACAGTTTCAGTTATTTTCTTAATCTCCTCACCTTAGACATGCACTAAAACATACACACACAACCCACACACACTTGGGAACTTGGATTCAAGATGATTCCACCCTTCTAAACTCCTAAAATCTCCAAGGTATGTCCTATCCTATTTTATTTTCGAATTCTTGGAGGTCTTTGGATGAATTAAGGTATTTGTACTCATATGTGTATAAATCCGAATTTCATGTACATTAGTGGATAGAATTGATTGAATTTCATATGTTGTTGAATTGTGAATATGAGGATTGCGTAGGAGGCAAATTTGTGCAATTTGGAGTTAAAATCTCTTTGAAACATTTCATCGAACACCTTGTGTGCCACTGTTTTTGTGCTTATCTTGTTGCTTGAAGACCAATTGGTACCTATTTTTGTGTTTTGTTCCGATAATATGTTCAAATTGGTTGTATTGATGAATTTATGGTCATTGTGGTTTAGAAGTCAAGTGGGTGCAAAAATCATATGCTCTTGTTAAATTTTGGAATCTTTTGCCATTATGCTTGCTTACATTACTTGAATTCGTTCAATCATTGATGATGATTTGTTGCATTTGAGTCAAACTAATTGGTAGTATGATGCATTTTGCATTTTCTTATGTCAAAGGCATACTACCAATCTAGTTTGAGGGGAGCCTTATTGAAATTGAGCCTAATTGCTTAAGAATGGCAATCATTATTGTTGAAATGTTGTTGTATTGTGTGCTGGTGATCAGCCTAGATTGAGGGCATTGTGCTTATGATAAAATTTTCAAGCTTCTTAATATATGCCCCAATCTAGTTTGAGGGAGCTTATATGTATTCTTGGGATATTCTAAGATTTCTAATATTATGAAACCCATGAATTTGTTGGAGTTGTGTGTGTTAGATGTGTTAATTGTGCTTTCAAACTAGCATGAGGCAATGTATAGGTGCATGTTGCTCAATAAATTCAACACATGCCTCAAATCTAGCTTGAACGAGTCTAATTGTGAATTGTTGGAGTTTTGTAGGCCATCTCCCCTGTTAACTATGCCAAATGGAAACATCTACTGGGCAAGAAGTATTTTCTGGACAGCGAGGGGAGGCCTAGGCCTCTTGATAGCGGGGAGATGCCATAGCCATTGTAAACCAAATAATGACATTGGAGGGATCATTTGCCAATGTCATCGCAGTCTCGACGGCCCATTCAAAAGAACATCGTAGGGTATCGCCCTCCCCTTATGGGGAGTTTGTAAGTAAATTCACTCTAGTTTTCACCTTTTTAATGTATTTTTGTGCTCTTGGAATATAGCTAAAAATAGTTTGAGGGGGGTTGTGGTTACGAAAATGATTGATTTTGTTTGGGTTTGTTTAATGCCTTCTCCTTGCATCTACCGAATGTTTGAACCTTATTTTTTGTTGATTAGGTTGTTTAGATTAGTAGTTTATGTTTTGGATTTTGTTCGTTGATGGTTGAGTAATTCCTGTAATGTTGATCTTGATAATTTTTTGTGATGATTTTTGAAAAAAAAAATAAAATTTCAAAACCTTTCGTGAAAGAGGAAATATTAGGTTGATAAGGTATTGGAAGTGTTGTCAATGATGATACACAAACTTGTGTTTTGATTGAAAATGTGATTTATGCACATACTTGTTTTGGAACAAAGAGAAAAATCATAATATAAGCTGTGAGCTTTTGAGCCAAAATGAGGAACTCCTATCGAGTCGGCTAGGCGGTGTAATTTTTATTACACACGTTTTGTCGTGTTTCAAGCCCGTTTCAACTCTAATCTCTCCCAACTTATAAACACAAGCTTCCTAGTCCAAAATTAATATACTATCATCTTTGGAGAGTACTTTGGAAGCAAGATTGAAGAACAAGGAGTGACGAGACGAAGACTGAGATCGAGATTCGGGTTTTGTTTACTTATTTTCCTTGTAGTTATTTTTCAATTATGTTTGTCTATGAACTGAATTGATTTTTAACTCTAGATTAACTAAACACCATTGTGTTCTAGGGTTAGAAAGTAGGTTACAAACATACTATGTTTTGATTTTACGTCTTTAATTCTAGACTCCGTTATTATCGTTTATCTATGTGTTTATTTTATTCCCATGCAATATTCGAATTGATCACTTGATTATTATCTATAATTTAGTGATTCGGCTTCGAGATGAGAGTTTCGTTAATAAACTTATGACACATAGCGTAATTATCAATATTCGTCCGAGACGAATGAGGTATTTACGTAGGCATTGGTTTAGGACTTTTGGGAGTCTTTAGGTTTAGTTGGCCCGAGAGGGTGATTATTCCTACTTGATCAACAAATTAGCATCGTCCGAGAGGAGGGTTATTAACATAAGTGTTGTCTAATAAACGATATAATTGGTTTAAAAGTGTAGAATTTTAGGTATATCATACATAGGAAGTCGTAATTGAAATCTAAACCCTAGAATACGTCTTTTAATCCATCTGAGTCTCCCTTGTTATTCAATTTCTTGTTTGCTAAGTGATTCTTATTTAATTATTTAATTTATGCACTTTAGGTTTTAAAATATATAAAATCCATCGCACTTATTCGAGAATCTAAATAAGATAGAGACATTAAAATTAGGATATTAGGTTAGACATAGAAACAATCCTTGTGGGATCAACCTTACTGTCACTAGCTACACTAGCACTGTATATTTACGATTTACTAGGTTAGAAAATAGTGCATCTATTTCACCTGATGCATGATATATCAATATTTCTCTCAAACGAAAATTGTTATAACGATGAAGTATAAAAAAAAATAAAACTTCAAATTAAAGTAGGGTATTGTTGGATGTTTAGTATTTGAAGTTAATATTTTTACAAATTAACTATAAATTTATTTAAGAGATTTAGACTATTTAGTATATAATATTTTATTAGTTATATATATATGTGTGTGTATATAGGCCTCCGTCACTTAACGAATTTATTTAGCGATAGACTAAGGGCCTGTTTGTTTATGGCTGTGGGTGACTGGAGTACTGTAGACTGTGGAGAATAAAGTGAAATTTTTAGGTTGGTGTAAATAAATGAGTGTTTGTTTATGTTGGTTGGGAGATTGGGTTGGAGTTGATTTATATCAGTGTTTGTGGGACCGAACCGGACAAGCCACCGGTTCAAGGTTCGACCGGTTCAACCGGTTCAACCACCGGTTCAACCGGTCAAAGACAACTTGTTGACTTTTGAATTTCGATAGTTCTTTATGTGTAATACAATCTAATTTGATACTAGAGTTTAACTTGTAAAAAAAAATTCAACATATATCAATATCAATTAATTCAAAGATACTTCTAACTCTAATTTTTTTAATAACATCCTAGTGCAAAATTTAAAATAAGACGGGAAAAATAAGGACAAATGAAGATAAAGGTGAAAATCCCCCTTTTTTACTTAAAATAGGCCAAAACACAACTTTATTTTAAAAAAAAAAAAAAAATTGAATATAATCTGGTTCGACCGGTTCGGCCGGTTCGGCTGTCGAACCGGTTTTCAACGGTTTTATGTGATTTCCGATTTTTTAATGCTACCGGACCGGTTCCAGGCCCCGTTCCCGATTGAACCGGTAAAACCGGCCGGTCCGGTCCGGTCCCACAAACCATGATTTATATTATAAAAGGTGGTAAATGTGATTTGATGTGTGTAAGAGATAGTTAATGAATGATTGATTATTGATTAAAGTTATATTGGGAATTGAGTTGATTGATGATGTGTGTAAGAGTTTGTTAAAAAATGATTGGTTATTGAATAAAGGTGTATTGGAAATTAGATTTGATTTATGATGTGTGTAAGAGGTAGTTAAAGAATGATGATTATTGATTAAAGTTGTATTGAAAATTGAGTTTAATTAATGGTGTGTGTAAGAGGGTTGGAGACAATGGGCCTGTTTGTTTATGGCTGTGGGTGGCTGGAGTACTGTAGGCTGTGGAGAATAAAGTGGAATTTTTAGGTTGGGGTAAATAAATGAGTGTTTGTTTATGTTGGTTGAGAGATTGGGTTGGAGTTGGTTTATATAATAAAAGGTGGTAAAAGTGATTTGATGTGTGTAAGAGATAGTTAATGATTGATTGGTTATTGATTAAAGTTGTATTGGGAATTGAGTTTGATTGATGATGTGTGTAAGAGTTTGTTAAAAAATGATTGGTTATTGAATAAAGGTGTATTGAAAATTGGATTTGATTTATGATGTGTGTAAGAGTTAGTTAAAGAATGATGATTATTGATTAAAGTTGTATTGATAATTGAGTTTAATTAATGATGTGTGTAAGAGGGTTGGAGACAATATATTGTCACAAACCCATAAACAAACACATGTTAGGTTGGGCACAATCCACAACGGATTGGCCCAACCATAAACAAACACACCCAATATATTGTTTCAAACCCATAAACAAACACATGTTGGGTTGGGCACAATCCACAACGAATTGATCCAACCATAAACAAACATACCCTAAGAGAAAGGGAAGGACACGATCTTATTGAGAAAGAAAAGAGGCGAACTTATTTGAGGAAAAGAAAAACGCATCCGTCTTTTGTTTCAGATTTAATTCTGAAAGACGCGTCTATTTGCTAGGAGATGAATCTTTTCTATTCCTTTATATATAAATTGAGAATATGTGTCTCTTCCCTTAATATACAAATTGAAAAGTAGTGTTTCTTCCCTTAAGATTAAGCATGTGTGTTCACAGAGACTCGTATAAATTAGAGAATTCAGTTTCTGTAAAATCAGTTTTGAGATATTCTAGAAAATACCGGATAAAAGAAAAATTAAAATATTCTACAATTTGCGTTTGAGCAATACTGAAAAATATAAGTTCCAAACTTCTTAAATTCTAAAGTAAAAAATTTGAAGAAGAATACACAGTTGAAATCCTGGAAACAGAACACCCGTAGTCTTCAGCATATCAGAGAAGGGATGCACACTAGAGAAAAGGTAAAATATTATGTTAGTCTTCAGCACATTAGATAAATATTTTGTTTTACGACATCAGGGAAGGGGTGAAATATTTTCTTTTAAGACATTATTATAAGCAAGCCCTTGCGTTAATTTTTGTCCATTTGTTTATTTTTACTATATGCTATAATTTGTTCCAACGCTATTCTAAAATCTAGGTTGTTCTCTTGGCGGTCTTTCAACCTATCTTTACTAGATTTAGGATCTTACGTTCTCATGAACTAGGCGATAATTTCTTTTATGAATATTATAACCAACCGCCTACCTATTGTAATTATTTTAAGTTTATCAATTTATTAAACATATACAGAATATAGAGACATTATACAATATCTAACCTGAGTTTTCTTCTATCTCTATTGTTTTAGAAAAATCTTAAAATTCATAAAGAAACTAAGGCCGTACGTGTATATTCCGATGATACTCGAATTAGAAATGTAAACGATAAGAAAGAAACAATGTGAACGTAGGTGATTATTTGGTTAATAAAAAGAATCTTGATATTTTTAGATAAAAGATAAAATAGCGGCACCGGCAACACTTGGAGGACTTTACGTTATTCCCGCGTTTTCTATTTTCTGGTATGCATATACTCCCCTTTTCTCCTTTTTCTTTCTTTATTTTCTTTTTTCTCTTATCTTTAATTAAGACTAAGTGCCCACTTTTATTAATTTGTTTGCCAACTGGCCAACATTTTCTTAAATTTCATTTTAATTCCCAAAAAAGGGGAAATCTAATGAAGACAATATTTTTAAAAAATAATGTCATTTTAGATATTTTAAAAAATTTCACAATAAATGTCACTTTATCAAAAAAGCTACAATTCTTCCAATATTATTTTAAACAATTTACTTAATTTAGTTGATTATTTCCTTATTTCGCAAAACACACCAATTAAATACCAATCCTTAATTCTAAAAAAATAGCTAAAATGACATTCTTTTTGAAACGGAGAGAGTATTATTTTAAAGTATCTAAAATGATATTCTCCCTCCTTCCAGCTAACTTTTCACAGTTAAACGGGCACGGATGTTAAGGAAAAATATTTTTTGCTTTTTCTTTGACTTTTTTAAAGATGATGATTGAGTGTGGAGATTTTGAGGATGAAAATTGTGAGAAATTTTTTATTTTTAGGGATGTCAAAGATTAAGTGAGACGAACCGAAATGAAAAGTAGAAAAAGTTAGGCTGGACGGCAGGGGCGGGCCAACCAAATCAGGAGCCCTGTGCGAATTCATAAAATCGGGCCTTTTTTTCTAATTAAAAAAGACATGTATGTTTTCTAAATTATAAATTAATGTCACACTACATGGTAGCATATAAAACAAAATACAGAAGATATAACATTCACTTGAAAAGAGTAGCTCTATTAGCATGTTTAGAAACAAAATCACTAATTACACTTTCATTATCAATCTCTTCCAAGAGATCACATTCAATCGACATCAAAGCAAGTCCATTTAATCTTTCTTGCGACATAGTTGTTCCTAAACAATATTTTAAAAATAAATGAACAAAATATATATACATATATACTGTATGGACTAAAGTAATTTGGGGCCCCAATTTTTCGGGGACCCTGTGCGATCGCTCATGCTGCACAGGGGCCAGCGCCGCCCCTGCTGGACGGAGAGGGTATATAACTATACTAGTTCATGGATTTGGGTTTTCTTCAAGTCAAAACAATTTCTTTTAACTATTATACATTTATACTCCCTCCATATATAAAAAAAGTCATTTTCAAAAATAAATTCTTAAGATTCGTTTTACATGTTAATATCTCATTTTCTTAGTTCATATAAATAATTTAACATTTTCATTTCACGAAATACTTAGATATAATTGAATAAGTCAAATCAAAAAATAAAATAAGACGTGTAAGTAAGAATTAATGATTTTTTAGAGTTATTTATTCATCAATTATCAAAATTTAAAAATTTATCTTTTTCAAAGTTAAATCTTTTTATAGGACGGAGTATGATATTACATGAAGTGCTGATCTTTTCCAAGGAACTAATATGGGGGCATATTCAGTATGGTTATTAGCAGTACATGCAGTTACAACTTAATAACCATATAATGGGCTTTTCAGTAATTTATAGTATATTATGAAAGTAGTTGCTGATCTATTTGTTGTTGGAGTTGATCATGTTTTCCGGTTTGGTAATAGTGCTGCTCATTCATTTGTTAGCTGACTTCATGTTATGCCCCCTTCTCTTTTCACTTTTGTGTTGAGGTACTACATAAACTTTCCTTCTGGGTTATATAATATTGTTTTAGCCGATATTTCACATAAATTGCCTAATATAAGAGTTTTAGCAACCAAAAAGGTTAGGAATCGAATCGTAGTCGGGTTCGAGTTAGCTCAGAAAGTTCTTGAGCTCATTTTCGATTGATCGTTTGATAGTCGTGAATAAGCCCCAATATCGAAAATATCATCACAAAGAAGACACTCAACTCGAACCCGGTAATACCCCACACTCCACTCAAACTCGACTCATAGATTAATCTCACACAGAGAACAGGGGAAGGAGACCAAGAAGAGTTGGTTTTGTGGTAAAATCCCTCACACACTAAGTGTATTTCTCTCTTGTATTTTCTGCACACTAACACAAAGAGAATGACACCTTTCTCATAGAAAATGGGATGTCCCAAATTAAGCTAATACCCAACAAAAACAATATGCAGTATAATGGTGGAATTAAGAAATCAGGAATAACTTTTTTATATAATAAACATTTGAATACAAACCATATTAATTAGCATAGGGTAGACTTCCCAAAAAGAATAAAGGGCCCGCTTGGTTGGGAGATTTAGGGGTAGAAAATGAAAATGAATGATGACTAATTCTCATTTATGGTTGACCCCTCCTTCATACCCATTATCATTGTCATTGATGACTTGCAACCAAGCGGGTCCTAAGAGTAAGGTAAAAATTAAACAATCTAAAAATTTATATTTTTGTTTTAACTCTCTCATTCCCTATTAATTAATTCAAATGTAACGAGGCACGAAATCGTAGAAATATACATTGATAATTGAAATATTGATGCTTCATTCTTAAAGCATAATAGTCAAAAACAATTTGCATTAAATTAAATAAAACAATAGGAGAAGAAATGGATTCGGTAGCTATATAGTCTACGCTGACTTGTTCAAACTATCCGTACAGAGCTTTCCACCAAGATGTAGTCTTAAAAAATACATGCCGTATATTTCAAATATTTGATTTCTTCCTAAATTCTATAACATGAGAAACCATAGCGTAATTAAGACTCTTTCCTGGGGACGAGAGTTACTTTAAATTTTATGTTCTATATTTTTTTATCTAGCTTTAATTAGGACTTACTTAGGTGTTAGATTGTCCTTAACCGTCAATGTTTTTCCTCAACTATTCCCACTTAATTTCCTAAACCTTACTTAATCCCATCTCAACCTCGAATTGGCGGTAATGTACTGTCCTACTAACATGTAAGGTCTTTTAGAGCATTAATTTTTTCCTAAAATGTCTTAACACAAAAAAGAATACTTTGAATTTGACGTGATGGAGAATGCGATTTGAAATATTGAATAGTAAACTCATTTTGATTGTCAAGAAATTAAGTTCATCTAATTGACGGATTCCTAATGCCATAACCATCCTCTTTAACTAGCCTTTTTCTTTGAATTGATTCTGTTTAATATAAAACCTTCTCATACATACTTCTTCGCTCCTAAAATATTAGCATTCCAGCATAAAACTTTTATCTTCAAATACTTGTCCTTTTAAAAATTCATGGCATAATTCCCACTAATATTCCAATGTTAATTCTCATATTACTAATTACTCCATCCTAAATTAACTATCATTCTAGTATAAGAATTTTATCTTAAAATAATTGTGTTTTTAAAAATTCAAGATACAATATTCACTATTTTTTCAATATTACCTATATTATAAATGAGGTGGGAAAATGAAAAAAAAAAAAAAAATGTTAATAAAATAGATACCTAGACAACTTTAAGAAATAAACAATATAATAACTAAACCTCAATAAAAGCTTATGAGTCTTTTTGTGAGGTTCCTCAGTCAATGTGAAATTTTCTAAGCGGACAATTATTTTAAGATGGAAGAAGTATAAATGAGTTTGGAAATACTAATATTTTGTTGCTCATGACCTAAATTGTAGGAATCTTGTACAAAAAATTTAAACCGTAAGCAATTTTGTAAACCCAATTATTTTAAGATGGAGAAAGTTCGTGCAACTGAAAGATATGCATATATATACTTCCTTAGTTTAAAAAAGAATGTCATTTTAGCTATTTTTTGAGAAATTAAGAATTGATATTTTATTGGTAAGCTTTGTGAAATAAGGAAATAATCAACTTAATTAAGTAGGTTGTTTAAGATAATATTGGTAGAATTGTAATTTTTTTGGTTAAGTGACACTTACTGTGAAAATTTTCAAAATGTCTAAAATGACATTCTTTTTTAAACGGATTAAGTAATGAAGCTCTTCCAATTTTTGAAAAGTCATACAAATTAAAGTTATTTATGTTGATATTTAATTCGGTAACGAAATCCAAAATCTAGGAAAAAACAAATATGAAGCATTGGCTATGGAATTATTCTGTTCCTTTTACTTTTAGTTTACTCTTAGTCATGAATAATAGGATGATTTAAAGAGAAAAGGTAAAGCCAAACAATGGGTTAGGGTTTGACTGAACGCCCTTGATTAGCGGTTGTCCAATAAATTGCCATTTGTCTCATGCCGACAATCTTCTACGTAAAATTAACTTATTTAATACTCCTCCCTCTATACTTGTTTGCCAAATATTTTAGCATTTGGATCGAAGAATTTAAGGATAAATTTAATATTTATAATTTTAAATTTATTGATAGTGTTTGAATTATCATGATTCAGAAATTCATAATTTCATTTAAGTTACTTTTTTAAGAATTTGAATTAATTTCAAATCTCCTCTATTTTGAGTGGATTTGAAACTCATTGATTTTAAATCTATTCATCTCAAATTCCTTCATCCAAACACAACCTCAATATTTTAAAATGGTAGTCACTGTAAATTTTAGGGTTAATTACATGAAAATTCATGATCTTTAGGTCAATTATCATTTACAAAATGAATTTTCAAATATAACATAGAAATATACCACCTTCATGATTTTTTCAATTCAATACATCCGAGTAAGATTTTTGTGCCAAAAGCTGACGTGGAGCCCGAACTCGGAATTTGGCTATCCCATCTACTGACGTGTAATCATACAATGTTTATAAATCCCTGATTAAATGAAAATGATAATGTTTAATGCTTAGGTTTTATGATAAAACATTATTGCATCGTTTTAGGTCAGCCGATTCAATCCCATCAATGGGTATACTATATACAGAAAAGAACATATAAGGTCCGTTTGCTTAAAATTGGACTCAGTAGATTTAGAAGATCGAATTCCAATAAAATACCCTCATTATTTCCTCAGTTAGGTTTGACCCAACACTTTCTAATCTTAAGCAAATGAACCTATGGAGTATTTTCCAAATCATAAATAAAGTTTAATATTTTCCACTAATTCATCTGATGGCAGCCCCATTTTTCTGTATTTAAATAATTTTATTCAAAATTAAATGTTCCTAAATTTCAGCTATGGACGGCTTGTCAATTTTAGCAAGTGGAAATGGATAAAACAAAATCCATACAGTTTTTCTAGAAGTGTTTGTATATATTATCAATCACCAATCACTGGTTTATACTTAATCTAGATAATTTGCAATAATTTTGGGGCATGCTTTATTTATTTATTAGTCAATAGACGGAGCTGATAACGAATAGAGTTGAGCTCTTTAAATTATTCGAGTTATATTTGCTACTTTTTTTTAATGATCCTAACCATTTGATGTTTTTGACTGCAATATTAAGAATTAATTTAGTGTTCTAAAATAATTTTGGATTTTATTCTTATAAAAAGTTTCATTACCCTTTCAAAATGAAAAAGTTACATCAACATACTATAAAAATTTATTATTATTGTTGTTGTTATTGTTATACGAGGTCAACAGACATGTTCACGAGACCTCAACAATCAAGCTCGTAAAGATGATTCACTTTCCTTTTATTAGATATCTAAAAAAGATAGTTTATTTCTTTTTAAAAGGGTATTAAATATATCTTTTTTTTTTTTTTGGGCAAATATTAAATATATCTTCTTTAATATACTCATATATGATTTATTGAAATTCTCATTTCTGTATAACAATTTTTGAATCTATATAAAACTTAGAAAGAAGCTATTTTTGTTAGACGAAAGAAATACTCCCTTCATTTCATATTAATTGACGTTTTGGAATGAAAGGGAAGAATTAAGGATTGAATATTTTGACAGATATACCATCCGCTAAAGAGTTGAGCAAATCAAAATATTTTTTATAGATTGAAAAATAGAGATATTTTTGGATTAAGTTCAGGGAGAACATTGATAGAATTGGTGAAAAATATGTAAAACGTCAATTAATTAGAAAAGAAAAGGTTTATTCTAAAACATCAATTAATATAAAATTGAGGGAGTAATTTATAGTGAAACGACCTAGAATTATGGTAATATTAAGTGGTCTAATTATAGGAGGTTATTAAAGCCAATCATTTTAAATCATGAAAATAACATAGTGCATATTGTAAAGTTTCAATCCCAGTCCTAAACTCCCAACAAATATGACATTTTGCGAGACAAACATCCATAATATCTAGTGCTTAGAACCTCGTTATTACCATTTTACCATTATGATTGAGTTATTTATTTTATGAAAATAATTCACGAATTGAAGCGATAATATAGGAAGTGTTTTTCATTGCTTAAACACTTTGCTTTTAGCTTTTTCTGTTTTGCAAAATCTATAAGAGATGTTTGCTAGTCGAAAACTCTGCTTAAAAAGTAGTTTTACCTCAAAAACAGCAAGTAGTTGTGACTTGCTTTCCCCTATAATCGTTTTATCTCAAACACTATCAATTTTTATTTAAAAGTGATTTTCCTCATGCTCGTTAAATTTAATCACTTTTCTAAAATAAAAAAATAATGAAAATCACCCCCTATAATTTCATATGAAATACAAATCCAGTCCACCAAAAAACGCAAGATTCCAAGACCTATGCCAAGAAATCAGCCCTAAAATATAGACAAAATCATTGAAGTTAAAATTGACAACTCGGATCCACCAATTAAGAGAATTATCCTTAGATCATTTTTGCTCCTTTTCTACCGTTTCGAATTCTAACTATACAATTTCAAACAAGTCACATCTAAAATTACGTCCTTTTTTTAATTTTTACTATAAGAATTATAATTTTAAGGATTGGAGCAAATGATATAATTTTATGTTTGGAATAATTTTAAAATAAATTAGTACATTATATTTAGGACAGAAGTGATTTTAGACATGATGGGTGAGCTTTGGTTGAATCCAAGCAACACCACCTTTCCATTCAAAACGAAATCAACTCAAATAAAAGTGTCGAAATAAAGCAATCCTTATAACATCCCACCCCACCCCCACCCCCACCCCTCCTCTAGGATTTTTTCTTCTTCAAAATTACACTCACATACACACACATATATATATTATACGGACACAGAGTCATCATTATAATGTTAGACAGCAGAATATGAAGAAATGCCAATGAGATTTTTCTCACTCATTCCCACTGTATAAAGAGAGAGAAAAGTTCATTTGTGCTTTTCATCAAAATTTAATCCCAGACTTTCCAAACTCTATAATCTTGGTACCACAAAGAATCACAAAAACGCGTCATTGCATAATCCAAAGTAGCAAGATTCAACATCCCTTTCGGTATAAGAATCACACTCATCCAGTTTCCAAATTTCCTTCTCTCAGTACCCATACCATCTCTCATTTACTGATCAACTGTGTACTTCCTTGTTGGGATCACCACATTATTCTCTGCATTTCCCAGATCTTAACTTTTTAGCTCTGTTCGCCTCGCTCTTTTTTTGAAAAAAAAAACAATAAATAAATGCAGATTTCAGTTTAAACACCAATCGGATTTCCAATGGGGAAAACGGGCAGAGATTGGACGCAGATCTATGCGATCTACGGCGTGGATGATTGGCAGACTCCATTATTCCTCCTTATCAACGCCATCGGTTTCTCCATTTTGTCGGTAGTATTCCTCCTCTACTTCGAGCCTATTTGCTTCTTCCTCCAGCACTTCCTCCCGGGCCCTGCTTCAGCCCGCTTCGCCGCCGGATTCACGGGCTCGGTCACTGCCCTCTCCGCCGTCTGCCTGTTCTACGCGGCGGCCAACTTCTTCTACTCCGCCGTCGCTCTCCACTGGGAAATGTCCCAGCGCATCGTCTCCTCCATACCTGACTGGTCTTCCGTCAAGCACGCCCTCGACCTTGGCTGCGGCCGCGGCATCCTGCTTAACGCCGTCGCTTTGCAGCTCAAGAAGTCCGGCTCCTCCGGTCGTGTTGTCGGGCTTAACCCGGCCCAAACCCAAGCCCGAGACAGAGGTTTAAGCCCGAATCATACCCTCAGAACCGCCGGCCTTGAGGGCGTCCAAGAGTACGTCACGTGCAGGTACCACAATTCATTCCTAAAATTTAAAAAGAGCAAAAATATAATTCACAAGAAACGCACCTAAATTGGAATTATCACAATCATTCTGTTACAAATTATTAACTAAATTTATAAAAAAAAAGCACTTTAATTCTAAAACATAAATTATTTTAGAAAAGAAAAACTTATCTATATTTATTCCAACAAATCTGCCTAAAAAACCTTCGCTAATTACATTTGATTATAGTAATAGATTTTGTAATTGGTTTATGTAGGCCCGGGGACCCTCGGACACTGCCGTTCAGCGACAGCTACTTCGACGTAGTGGTGTCAGCTGTATTCGTGCACACGGTGGGGAAGGAGTACGGGCCGAAGTCGGCGGCGGCGGCGGCGGAGCGGATGAGGGTGCTGGGGGAGGTGGTGAGGGTACTGAAAGCCGGGGGCGTGGGGGTGGTGTGGGATGTAGTGCACGCGGCGGAGTATGTTCAGAGACTGAATGAGCTGAAGATGGAGGACATTAGAGTGTCGGAGCGCGTGACGGCGTTTATGGCGAGCAGCCACATCGTCTCATTCCGGAAGCCACGTCAGCATTTCGTGGGGCCCGGTGAAGTCAGACTGGATTGGAGATTCAACAATCTCTGTTGACATTAATTAAGAGAGAGAAAGGCGGTTGAGGGTTGCGGTCATTTTGGTTATTAGCCTAGAACGACGACGTATTAAGTGAGTCGAAATTATAGATACATATATGGGATACTTTTCCCCTCTTATTTTATTTTTGGTTTTTTGTTTTATGAGTGTCATTTTTCTGGGGATACGAAGTGGAACCAGATGAGATGTATGAGAGGAAAGGAGTATGTCACAAATTGTAAATTAAAATAAAATACAACTCCTATGCTATTTTATCTATTAAAATTTAGAAAATTGACTTGTGATAAAATGATGATTTCATTAGATTGACTCTCAAGGTTGTTAGAAATGGGTAAAGGAGAACATTGGGGGAATAAATTTCCTAGAGAAGCGCCTGTTTTGATGATGTACATCCATAAACACTTGTTGGAACTTGGATAACGTGTGTGTTGTTATGATTTACATGTACTTTGGTCTTATATATATTTTTTCTTCTAAGTGATATTTGGTCTGTAGTACAAAGACGTATAATTTATTGTATTAAGGGTCCGCTTGGTTCGGGGTTTAGGGGTAAAGAATAAGAATGAATGATAATTCATTTTCATTTATGGTGCTTGATATATAATTCCTCCGTTCACAAATAAGTATCATTTAGAGTTTCAGGTATGATTTAAAAGATTTAGAAATTGACAACATTACCCCTCCATTTTTCTCTTCATTAATTTTTTTTATTACGATAAATTTCTCCATCTTTCTTATTTATATAATATTGTAAGTTTGTACGGAATTTTCCTTAAATTTAGGTAAGGACAATGTTGGAAGAAATATGAGAAAAATATCAAAATGACACTCTTTTGTGAAAAATAATATATCCTAGAATGACACTTATTTGTGAACGCTTGGTACATAATGAAAAAGTTAATCATCACCTCATTTTATTAATAATTCCCTCCATTTTATTCCATAATATGATTGATCCCTCATTCATACCCATTATTATTGTCATTTATGATTTACAATTAAGCAGACCCTAAAAGTATTACTTGATCTCGTGTAAAATAAGAGGTACTTTAGAAAAGATAAAAGAAATGTTGTTTTAGCAAAATAAAAATTCTTCAACATGTTACATATTTAATTAAAATTCTATCTAATTAAATATATTAATGTAGTTGATTTTATTTTCTTAGATCGTGCAAAGTTATATTTATTCATTCCAATAATTCTTAATTTTTTTATAAAAAGTTGAAGTGACTTATATTTTGAATCGACAGGAGTACCATTTTTAATCACGGTGAAATAACTACGAAGCTCTCTTTATGTGAAGATGGTATATTTTACTACTCTCTCCGTCCCGCTCAGATTTGCACACTTTTCTTTTCGCTCCGTCTCACTCAGATTTGCACTCTTAAAAAGGAAATTTTTTAAATAATCTCCACCCTCAAAATCTCCATTTTCAATCTCCACCTTTCAAAAAGTCAACCAAAAAGCAAAAAGCAGTTTTTTCTTAACCTCCGTGCCCGTCCCTACGTGCAAATCTGAGCGGGACGGAGGGAGTATTTTAGAGGCTTTTGGTTGAACCTATAAAAGGATTAAGTCTTCTTTTTACAACATACTATGTGTAGAATTGATTTGAAATTTATAACAAATTGAAGTTGATACATTTCATTTTCATTTTGACCTTTAAAAGGGAAAAAAATAGATTTTTTGGTCGATTGAATGGTTTTAAAGGCCATTCATATTAATTCACGAAGCTTTAAATTGTTCAACCCAAATAAAACTTTAAAAATAATTGATAATTCCTCTTGATCATATTTCTATAAGCTCTTAAAATTTGAGGTGATAATTTGAGGGCAAGACATGACACGACTAGAGAGGAAAATCAAGGAAAAATAAGTCGAAATCATAACGAGCTCATCACAACTCATCCCAAAGTGAAGATAAAAAACATTAAACATGACATATTTTGGAAACAAAAATATTTATGAAGCATGGTTCGTTGGAACATATGAAATACCTTTGTTACGGATTAATGGTGTCGAATTTATATATAAAAAGATTATCATGACTTTCTTGTAATTCAAATTGACTGCTGAGTTCCATTAAACTTTAAGGTCATTGCATAATTTTTTTGAATGAATTTAGCGAAACAGCCTCTTCTTTGTGATTTAGTTTTATAGATTTAATATTTTTGATAAACATTTGTGTATATAGTATTATATGTAGCATTAGGTATTGGGTAATGATAATAAGTGGACAAATTATGTCCAAGCAGAATTTAAAAAAAAAAATCCTAATGCTAAATTGTATAGTCATCTAAAAATGGTAGTTAAAATTTAATTTAATTTTTTAAAATATTTTTCGTCATAATAATAATCTAATATTAAGGTTAACTGTAATTTAAAAAATAACTTAAAAAATCTATCCAAGCATAATCTGTTTAGATATTAAGTAGTAGTATTTTTTTCCCTCTAATTAAGTTTATTATAATAATATGTGTGTGTTTTGAGGTCAAAAGAATTAAAGTGGGTAGGACACGAGTTAAAATTAAATAGGGTGGTAGAAGTAGTTGGTGGGTCAGCATCGTACGACTTTGAAACAGAAATTAGGGAAATTCATAATTTCATTTGGGAAATTCAAATCTTGGGCCATGTTTGGCTCATCACCCACCATGTGCACCATCTTCAACACTTACGCACCACCTTTTTCCTTTTCTCTCTTTCTCTTCTTTTAATTTAGGAAACTGCTCCAAAACTATGAGTCACTGCAAATTACTCCCAGCGATCCGAGATAATTTACACATCTTTTTCCACACTTGAAATAAGAAAGAGCTATTTTTTGCTTTTCATTTGACTTTTTTAAAGGTGAAAATTGAGGGTGGAGATTGTAAGAAAAATTTCATTTTTAAGAGTGTGCAAATTATCTTGGGGCACCCCGAAAAAAAAAGTGTGCAAATTTTTTCGGGACGAAAGGAGTATAAAATACTCTTCGTTTCAAAATAGAAGTCTTATTTCAGTTTAATTTGTTTGTATCTAGAAACACGTGTCTCGTATCGAAAGTAAAGAGATGTTTGCAAACAAATGTACTTTTGAAAAAACGATTTAAATTGATTTGATGGTAAAGCTAAAATTTGATAGTATTTTGAAATAAATTGATTTTAGAATCTTCTCGAAATATGAATCTTATTAACTTCTTAAAACTAGCTTTTAATCAATTTGACCATGATTATTAAAAGTGATTTTAATGACTTAATTGTGTCAGCAAACACCGTCTAAATTTTCCGCTTTGTTAATTTTAGTGAAACTTACATGTGATTGAGTAAATCAATGGATAAATAACCAAAGTAGTATATATAAACTAAGAATATATTGCTTTTATAATGTTATATTTTCATCTGACAGAAAATTTAAAAATTATATCTTTATAAAGCATGACTCTAATTTTAAAAGTAATGAGGTATTAGTTCTTTTGATAAAAATCTAGTATTGCTTTTTTTTTTTTTCCTTTTAATGGACCAGTTCTTTTTCCGTTTTTCTCTTTTATTGCCAAACAAGTCTCTTTACTTTGAAAATTGATGATATATTTAAATGAAAAATGCATCGAGCGTACAGTGAGAGATGAATTATTTTCGAGCCAGTGATCGATCCTTATAAATTTATTAGCCTGAGTCGAATTTAAAAAATAATTCTTTTTTTATTATTTCCGTTCACCCTCATTGATGTTTTTGCCTCTTCCACGATACTGGAAGTAGGGAGACAAAATAAACACAGGAACAAAAACAATCAAAGCAAAAAGACAAACTTAACCCAAAAAAAAAAATTAAAGATAAAGAGATAATAAATAACGCTCAAGGAATTACTTTAAAAGACGTATAAATTAAGAAACTTCTTCCACATCCTCCTATTGTTGGAAGATGAAGGAGAATGACCAAGATATTTAGAATATTGATTCATGCAATGATGTAAAAGTTGCAAGCGTTAAATGATCAGCAGATTAGGGTCTAGTGCCTAGGCAGAATTAAGCGAAAGCTAAGACTAGATAGGCACGACGGAGTGAGAAAAAATAGAGCGACCAACAACAACTTAACACTTAAACTGAGCCTAATCAGAACTAGGTGGGAATTTTTATAACAGAATGGTCGGAGCAGACGGATAGAAAAAGAGAGAGGGGCTGAGATAATTATTTAGATATATACATACAATTTTTTTAGGGAAATAACATAGGTTTCGAATGCATGGCATTTGACACATAACAGAAAGGCAAAAACTTGTGTGCATATGATGCACCATAGGCTTATTGTACACCAGCCTATATTGAGATTTACGCGCGATCCGTTGCTGTTGGCCCGACGCGCGCGCGATTTTCAGTGTTTTTGTGTTCTTACAGTAGACTTATTGTGTTCTTACAGTAAACTTATTATGTTCTTGTAGTATAATAATTTTGTGTTTAGAGTAGACTTATTGTGTTCTTCAGTAGACTTATCGTGTTCTTGTAGTATAATTATTTTTTGTTCAGAGTAGACTTATTGTGTTCTTACAGTAGACTTACTGTGTTCTTGTAGTATAGTAATTTTGTGTTTAGAGTCTTATAGTATAGTAATTTTGTGTTTAGAGTAGACTTATTGTGTTCTTCAGTAGACTTATCGTGTTCTTGCAGTATAATTATTTTGTGTTTAGAGTAGACTTATTGTGTTCTTGCAGTAGAATTTTTAATAAAAAAAGGCGCGACCCGCGCGCTGACTCAGTTGGCGGACGCGAATTTTTTATAAATTATATCTCAGCGAATTTTTTGAAATCCATGTGTTAAATTGTAGTGATGTACAATAAACCTATTGTACATCACATGCACACAAGTGTTACTCTAACAGAAAAGTTAAAAAAGTTGATCACTCACGTTTTAGATGTATGACATATTATAGATCTTGTAGAATGCAAATATCACCAATATGTATTACATAAGGATTTTGGTATATGACTAATATAAAATATCATAGCACTTTATAGTGTCTCCAATGTATTATTTACTACAACTTCTATACTGTTCATTTAAGTACTATCTTAGCAGGTAATTTAGCAATTTTTTTGTTTATCTCCATGCATTTGCCAAGTATAGTGTAGATCATTCACGTGGATCCCCATCATTTACCCCGACCTGTTCATAGGTTTGGACTTATCATCCACCTATTTTACTAGGATAAATATCTCATATTAGAGCGGAAATTAGGTATAGATAATATAGGCTAAAAACAAAATAGTGACGAAAAGTGACATTTTTATGTCATTGGTGTCATGTTGGGATGATTTAGCAATCAAATCATAGAAACGGACATAATCCATCTCTATTTTTTTAGGTAATTTGGAATCTTATTCATATTTAGAGGTGTGAATATGCGAGGGTTTAGTGGGTTTTAACTCTGATTTATTTGTACAAATCGAGATTATGCGGTTGTATTTGAGTGATCATTTATCCACACCAAAATTGTTGTCGGTGGGCAACCAACGGTGCAAAATATATAAGGCAGTAGATCCCATGTGGGTATTTGGGGATTATTTGGTTAGATATAGAACGCTACAATTTCCTAAAGTAAATATACTAGTTGTTTCTTAGCACAATAGTTTTTTTCTCCCTTGTATTATTATTTGAACACTCGAGATGACAATAGGATTCTACATGGAGTATGGGGGGGGGGGGGGGGGAAGGGGGTTATTTACAGAGGCAGTTGTGCTCGTGTATGATTGACACATGTTCGCCAGGTGGCAGACCTAAGCAACACGTGGCTGCCAGCTGGCTCGGGTATCTGCCAGCGTGGACCCCACGTATTGAAGAGGTGGTAATGTAGAGGTAGGCACGTGGAAACGAACGATCTTCATCTTCGGCGCTACTGGCTGCTGGCAATCTATATGTGAGCGAACTTGGAGGGGCGATCTACTGCCTTTGCCTTTGCAAGTCCTAGGGCCATATTGTGTTTGCAATTGGATCAACGATTAGTGGCTTATTGCGATTATTCAGTCTAAATCTTGGCGATTACACTTGCATATCCACAACTGCCCCCTAAGTTCGGGGATCTTTATGGCGGGAATAAACTTCGAACGCACTCCCTTAGCTGAGCGGGAATTTAAGTTTTTTGAATTTGAGGGGGACCGGGGGTGGGGGGGGGGGGTGGGGGAAGGAGGGGGATTTCTTTCATGGGGGACATGTTCCAGCGTTTTTCGTCCATGTATTATTGATGTGGCACGACAATGTCTTCTCCTCGGGGGCGCGACAGTTGGATGCTCTACATATTCACCACGCGCAGACACGTGTCATCATTTTATTCGTCTGCCCATCCAGGAGGTAGAGAACTTTGAAGATAGGGATCTCACCATCTTAGGATGGGGTCTTAAGAAGTCCGCTCACTTGGACCAACTGCAGGCTGAGGAGGGGCCAACCCAAACTTTTCTAGCGAACTTCATTTGCATAAGCCCCCTGATCAGGCTTCTTCCTTAGATCCTCTGTCTACGTCTAGTTAGAGATGCAAGTTCCAACAAAGGCCTGGGGCCTACCTTAGTGGAAATCGAGGGTAAGCTGGCGATGAACGACAAACTTACAACCGCCACCGTTCAGATGAGGAGGGCCTTAAATTTTTTAATGTCTGCTAACGCCGAGACCGCTCAAGACCCATTTGACAATCTGACGATTAGGAAGGCTCGGGAGGCGGTCAGGGAGAAGAGGAAGAAGGCGAAGGAGTTGGAGAAGGCTCTTGCTCATGAGAGGGAGCAAGTGAAGCAGGCCAAAGATACGTGGTCTGATTTTGAGACTGAGAAGGAGTGCCTAGCGTGAGAGATCGCTGCGATGAAGGCTCAATTAGGCCAAAGGGATGAGGCGCTTCAGAAGAAAGAGGGGAGCTCAAGGCAAAAGATGTTGAGTTGAAGGGAAATGATGAGCCCGCCAAGGAGGTCGAGGCCACTATCAAGGCTTATCAAGATGGCGATGGACTTATACTATCCAACACGGGGTATGTTCATGCATACCTCAACATCACCGAACAAGTCAGGGCAAAAACATGGATGTCTCCTTGCTACGGCAGAATCTGGCCTGTTATGACCGTCATAATACTCACCTTGAGACTCTTACTGATGACGATTAGGCCGTGTTTGGGGGCCTGCCGACTGCCGAGGAACTCGAACGCCTAGGGCCAGTGGTGATGGCGACGGAAGAGACCGTCGAGGTAGTCTGGTTGTGGAGGAACCCAGCCTTAGTTTAATTTTTAAAATATTTTTAACTTCACGATCATGGGATCGTTGTGAATTGTGATGTAAGGGCCTTGTTCCCCCCTCTTTTTTTACTTAATGAAATTTGACAACTTTTTATCTTAAGATTACTCGCTCGCATTCAATATTCATACTTAGTTTTTTTCTACTGATATTCTCCCTCTTTAGTCGATTAATATAATGAACCTTATCTGTTTGTCGAATAAAATTATAATCCTTTCTATATCTGCTTAAAGATGGATTTTGCGAGGATTAATTTTGCAAGAAATGAGTGGGTTTCTTTTGTAAGCAAGAGTTGTGTTTGTTTTTTAAAACATATACCCTTCTTTTCCTTTTTATACTTGTTTGTGAGCGCGTCTTTTCACACTTGGTTGTGAACGAGTCCTTTTTGTGCTCTTTCCTGAACGAGTCTTTTATTGCACGAACGAGTATTTCATAGTTAATTTATGAGTTTCACTGGTTTGTGAACGAGCCTTTTGTCATCAAGATAACAATTTTTTGAAAAGTTCTGTTTATTCATAAATGTTCACACTATTACAATAGAAATATTTACAACTACTGATAGTACTTCTTCAAGTGTTGGGCGTCCCATGGGTGTGTGGGGTTTTTCCCGTAAGGGTATTCTAGTTCATATGCTCCGTTCACCAAATACATGATTACCCGATATGGCATGTCATTGCTTAGGCCGAGTACCCCCGATTGCTTGGGTGGAAGGACCTTCCTCATAACAAGGTCATTCACTTGAAATTTTCGAATCCTTAGTTGCTTGTTGTGGAATCTCTCTAGACGTTATTTATAAGTTACATTCTTTTTCTCCGCCTCCGGTCGTCATTCTTCCAATAGATCAAGCTGACTTCATGAGAGTCGTCGTTCTCTAGCTAATTAAACTGAGTGATTCGCAAGGTTGGGCCTCCGATCTCAACGGGGATCATTTCTTCCTTTCCATAGGTCAAACGGAACGGGTTTCCTCAGTGGGGTTTCTATAAGTTGTAAGGTACGACCATAGAACGCTTGGAAGCTCCTCTGATCAGTATCATTTCATGTCGGTAAGGCGGGTCTTGAGCGTGTGCTTTAGCATCTTATTGACTGTTGGACTGTAAGTAGGGGGTTGTAAAATGAACTTTTATATCAAGTTCATCTCAAAACTCTCTGAACTTCTAGTTGTCGAATTGCTTTCCATTGGCGGGGACAATCAATCTTGGCAGCCCAAATCGAAAAACAATATTTTTCCATGCAAAATTAACGATTTTCTTTTGTGTGGCCTTCGTTAGTGGTTCGGCTTCAGTCCACTTTATCTAATAATAAACAACAACGACCGCCTGTGTGAATCCAACTTTTGTTTTGGGGAATGGGCCTATCAAGTCGATCCCCCGTTTAACAAAGGGTCACAGGCTTCGAACGGATATTACATTCTTTGGTTGCACGTGGATGAACGATGCGTGCTTTTGACATTCTTGACAGCACCTAGCATACTGGATCGCGTCCTTTTTCAAGGTTGGCTAGAAATGTCCCTGCCTTAAGATCTTTTGGGCCCCTTAGTATGGTTCCACAGACCCCTTCATGTACCTCTGCCATGATATATCTCCGTTCGCCCTCTTTTACACATCTCAGTAGTGGAACCGAGTAACCTCTTTTTTATAGGACACCGTTGATCAACGTGTAGTGTGCTGATCGTATCCTAATGTCCTTAGCTGATGTGCCTCCATTGGATTTTCACTAATTTTTTTGTGCACTAGGTAGTGCTTGATCAGTGTATCTAGCCTGCTTCTTCTATGGGCTCGATGTGCATGCATTCTTCTTGCTGGATCGACGGGGTGGCCGCTCGTATTAATGTTACAGACATGAAATTCTCCGCCCCTTCGAAAGTGGCAAGCCTTGCTAGTGCATCTGCCTGAGAAATCTCCGACATCGGTTTTTGCACGAATTTAATCTAGATAAAATCCTTGACCACTTCTTGTACTATCTTCAAATATTTGGCCATCTTTTCCTCCTTTGCTACGTAGCTCCCATTTATTTGGCTTAGGACCACCTGTAAATCGTTGTGAACAAACAGATGTTTTGATTCCCAAAGATCGTGTTGTGGTCATTCCTAAGAGGATTGCTTCGTATTCTACCTCATTATTGGTCGGCATGAAGTCAAAGCGTATTATCGAGCTAAGGTATTGCTTTTTTGGACTCAATAGTACGATCTCAGCGCCCGCTCGCGAGGTGGTAGAAGATCCATCAACATAGATCCCATGGCGATATGGTGGGATTTGTAGTTCTATTGGGGGCGTGAATTCCAGAATAAAATATGTCAATGCTAGAGCCTTGATCGTTGTTCTTAGGGCATAGGTGATGTCGAACTGTCTTAGTTCGAGCGCCCATTTTAGTAATCTTCCCGTGGCATCCAACCGTTGTAGTATTTGACGAAGTGGATGATTGGTTAAGACCTCGATTGTGTGTTGGTAAAAGTAAGGTCACGGTTTCCATGCTGCCATGACTAGCGAATTTGCTAGCTTTTCCATCGTTGAATAGCGAACTTCAGCGTCATGGAGTGTCTGACTTACATAGTACACAGGTTTCTGAATTTCTCCCTCTTCCTGTATGAACTTGCACTCGGTGCTTCAACTGAGACTACCAAGTACAAGTATATTTTTATCCCTGGATAGGCTTGGACAATAGGGGTGGGGAGAGAAAGAAATCATTCATTTTTTCGAACGCCCCGCGACAGTGGTCGTTCCATTCAAGCTTTTTTGTCCTTTTTATTGGTTAGTTATAGATCGCTACGATTGATTAAAGTAAATATACTAGTTGTTTCTCAGCACAATAGTCTTTTTCCTCCCTTGTATTATTATTTGAACACTCGAGATTACAATAGGATTCCACATAGAGTACTTGGGGGTATTCATAGAGGCAGTTGTGCTCTTACATGATTGACATGTGTTCGCCAGGTGGCAGGCCTAAGCAAAACGTGTCCACCAGCTGGCTTGGTTTTTTGCTTGCGTGGATCCATGGACACGTGGGGGCCATCATTTGGGGAGAGGGCGATCTTGAAGAAGTGGTCGTGTAGAGGTAGGCACGTGACGAATGAACGGTCTTTCTCTTCGGCGCTCTTGACTGCTAGCGATCTGTATGTGAGCGGATTTGGAGGGGCGATCTACTGCCTTTGCCTTTGGGCGGCCTGGAGCCATATTGCTTTTGCAATTGGGCCAGCGATTAGTAGCTTGTTGCGATTATTCGGTCTAAATCTTCAACAAGAGGTGTAAATTATGTCACTAAATTTAGTAATAGGAAGATCCATCTCTAAATTTAGAGACCAACGTCTTTTTGGAGACTAAGCATTTTGTTTCAAATATGTAACTACTCAAACCAAGTGATATGTCATGTGACCAGAAATGATTTTTTATATTTCGGTTTCTATTTATTCCTTGTGGTCTATGATCGAACATTATAGGTGCGATTTAAGTTAAAATTAAACTGAAGACATTCTCGTCATCAAACATTTAAAAGTAAGTCATTTAAAATAATATTATTTACGACTAGAATATTCAGTCGATTAACTTGTGATGATATGTTATTAATGTAGCTATGATAAATACTTATATTTGAGATAATTTTTTGTTTTCACAAAAGGCTATTTTTATTATAATGTCAGTGGATCAATGTAGTATCTCAAGTCTCCATGTATGCCACGTTAGGATACTTTGATTCAAAGTGACACAAGATTGAAGTGTTTTGGTCTGATTCATTATTCGTTGTACTCTACATATAGTCATGGGACAACAGGGAATATTAAGCTACATCAGACTGTTACTGCAAAGGTCGAGTATATCACTTCCTTTTTTCCTTTTCCATAGTTTTCTCTCATGATTGAGTTATGAAAAATATTTTTTATTTTTTATTTTTTAAATTGGGAAGCTCATTAATCAATTTCAGATATAAAACTTTCAACGCAATTAGAAAAATTAAGAATTATTCACAAATCGGATCGGCTTAATAAAAAAAAAAAACATGCAAGTCTATGACCAACACATAGGCTGAATATCATCCACAAGAAGCTAAATAACAGTAAGACTCGATTCTTGTCTCGTGACTGTATGCACAACAAACAACAAATTGGAAAAAGCACGAGTAGCTACCTTGGGTCCGCCTTTGAATCAAGATCTTCAATCTCCATCAAACTTCATCTTAGACTCTTGTCAATCACAAGAGCATTCAAAGCCGAAATATCCATAGGAAACCGGGGCCTCATAACGTTTGGAAGACCAGGAAGACCATGTAAAAACACAGATCGGAGGCCGCATAAAGCATGGAAAGACGCAGAAAGGTACGGGGAAATCTCACAAAGGCAAACCTGAAGAGAGAAAAAAACAAACAAAGAACAAGATTGAACAAAACAAAATAATAATAAATACTTCCTCTGTCGCGAGATAATTTGCACACTTTCCTTTTCGGGGTGTCCCAAGATAACTTACACACCCATAAAAAAGAAATTTCTCTTACAATCACCACCCTTAAAATCTCCACCATCAACCTCCACATTTGAAAAAGTCAATTAAAAAGCAAAAAACATCTCTTTCTTATTCCACGTGTCGGGAGGGGTGTGCAAATTATCTCAATACGAAGAAAATAATCAATAACGTGGTAGAAGTATTCCTCCATTCTCCTATGTTTGAAGGATGAGGGAAGAAAGAAATAAAAATTTAAATTTTCAGAAAATGGAGGAGGAAGATTAGAGTGTTCGGGATAGAATGCACATCAACAAAAAGAAAAAGATGGTAAGAAAAATAATTTAAGTTAGTTAGATTTGTTCTATTTTTTCAGTTCAAATAAACATAGGTAGGCTAGGAGTATAATTTAGAGGTTAAGAAATTTGGTTAAATATAACAAGTGCATATATAAAACGTGAAAATTCAATAACTTAACAAGTGAATGCTACCCATATATATATTTTAAGTGCTCATTGGACTCGTATTGTTCTTTTATTTATTAATTTTCTTGGGGAAGATTAATCATCGGAAGAAAAATCCAAAGTATGGCAAGTATTTCAAAGGCAAGATTTAATAATACTTTTTGGCACCATACTACACGTTTGGTTGGTTCTGACAAATTGGTAAACAAAGAAAAGTTGAGATAGATGGCACGACCCAAGTCACTTTCAAGTCAAAATATGTTTCCATCTATGGATAATATTCGGGTACACTCTGAGAAAGACTACTCACTTGGATCCCATTAATGACTTTCATTTAATTCGGTGCTCCGGATTTCAGATTTGCGCCCAGCTAATTCTCGAGAGTCAATTCTTTGAGGATATTTTTCTAACTTATGGATCTCATTTCCCTAATGAAGTCATTCCCCGAGTGATTGCCTCTCGTGTCCAGCATCATTGCTATTGTGCACAAGAAACCACCTCCCTCGTGTCTTCGGCTACACACTACAAAAAAATTCATATTAGAGACGTAAATTAGTAACGGATGATATTGGTCACAAAATAAAAACAGAATAGAAATAGATTAGTGACGAAAAGTGGCAAAAAATTATTAGTATCAGATTAGTGACGAATTAGCAACCGAAAATTTGAGACGGACATAATCCGTCTATATTCGGTAGGTAATTCGGTCTCTAATTTCATAATAGAGAGGGAAATTCCGTCACTAAATTTAGAGACGGAATAAAATCGGTCTCTAAATTTTAGAGACCAACCACTTTGTCTCTAATCCGTCACTACTTTAGTTTAGAAACCGATATCATGTAAAATCCGTCTCTAATTTGATTTTTTCTAGTAGTGACATGTTTCCAACAAAATTTGAATCCCTACACTATCGCCTTTTAGCATCTTGTCATGTCAATTGTTCAACTATTTAAGATGTGTACTAGAAACTACAATCTATGACCTCAAAAGAGAACATGAAACTCTTGAGTGTTTCCTCCTTGTCATCGTGAAAAGTGATTGTGGGCAATATTTACCTAATTTTGCAATCCTAGTTGGTGATTTTTTTATCAATGGATAAATATATACAAAAATAAATAACGTAAGGTGTAATAGTCATACCGGAAGAAACTTCAATAAACAAATCAAACGTCAAGAACAACCCTAGCAATTAATTAGGGATCAGTCCTTACGGTTAATTATCAAAAAAATTACGAAATTTGGTCTTATTTTTAATTGCAACATGATTTTTAAAACTTATCAATATTGATTATCAATTATAATTTTTTTCTAATTACAATATCGCCTAAATTTTTTGACATCTGGTTGTGTCGTCATCACTTCCGTTAAATGCGCTTGGACAAGACTTTTATATACCCTCGACTAATTTCAAAATTCGTCAATTTCAGTGTCGTTAATTGAGAGTCGAAGAAGTGATATAATAATTTCAGTCGAAGAAGTGATATAATAACTTCAATCGCCGATTAACGACAATGAAAATTACGGATTGTGAAATTGATAGAGGACAAATAAAGATCTTGTCCAAACGCATCTAATAGTGGTGATGACGACACAATCATGTGTCAATTTTTTTTAACTTATATTGTAATGGAAAAGAAAAAATTATAATTAGTGATCAATATTAATAAGTTTTAAAAGTAATATTGTAATTGAAAATTGAACAATTTTAATAATTAACCCTATTCCTTATATTCCTTACTTATTAAAAGTAATAGGGTATGTTTACTTAAGGTTGGAGAGTGCTGAGCCAAATTTGGCTGAAGGAGTTTATGAGTGTGCTTTATCGAGATTTGAACTCTTAAATCTACTGAGTCAAGTCTTAAGTAAACATAGTCATATTGTAATTGAAAATTGAACAATTTTAATAATTAACCCTATTCCTTATATTCCTAATATTTTTAATCATATTCCTCATAAACGACAACACAAGTGGGTGTCTGATTGTGCTTCTCTTTTTTCTATCTTATATTAAAATGAGTGGAAATTTGGTAAAGCGACGTTCAAAAAGTCTTGAGGTTGCATTTTAATAATGACACAATTTGATAATCAATAAAAAATTTACAAGTCTCAAGTTTATTAATGTTGTTTGAATCATCGTGGACTTAGAAGTTCATCATTTTTTATTTTGAAGGATTTAAGGCCCTATTTGAATGGAGGGATTTGATTTGTCATGGAATTTAAAATGAATAGATTTCAAAATCTTTTGATTTGAAATCCATGGACTTGAAATCCCTTGTTTGGATTTATGGTGGATTTGTGAAAGGATTTTTAAATCCAAAATTTTCAAATCCATTATTTGGCAAAAAACTGATACAACATTTGTAAAATTCAATTTTTTTCTTTAAAGTTTAAACTAATAATTTATATTTTCTATTAAATAAAATAATATTTATCTACATCTAAATTAACCGAACAATTTTTTTTTCCAATTATATATATTCACATATATATACATATTATGTATTTTATATCCCAAAAAATTATTGGGAGCATTTTATTAGAGATAAAAGAAAATAACAATAAAAAAATATTATGAGCATTTTATTGGAGAACGAGAGGAAGAGATAGCGATAGAGATAATAGAAGAAGAGAGAGAGAGAGCAGGGGAGAGAGAGGGACGAGAGAGAGAGAGAGAGGGAGAGGGGAGAGAGAGGTTTGAGTGAGGAATTTGTAAATGACTACCTTTGTCAAATGATTTGAAATCCACCCAAATATAGTGTAAAATGGAGAATCTCAAATCTTGGATTTCTAAATGAGTTGATTTAAAAATCTGAATTTACAAATCCACTCATTTAGTATTTTATCCAAACACATGGAGTGGATTTGACAATGGATTTATAAATCCACAGCACAAATCCCTCCATCCAAATGGGGCCTAAGTGGATTTCAAATCCCCTCTATCTTGAATAAATTTGAAATTTCTCCATCGAAACACAACCTAATATCTTTTAAAAGTGAAATATATATATATATATATATATATATATATATATATCATTCAAATTAAATGGAATGGTATAAATGGATATCAATGACTTGTTAAATAATGTAAACAAAATAACAGGATGGGGCTACTGACTCAATTCATGTAAATACACCTCAATTTTTTATAAAGTAAAATAAATTAGTGTAAAATATCCACATCTCCTTCCCCACCAAAAAAAAGAAGAGAGAAAAACGTTGCCACGTTAATTCAACACATAAATAACCCATTTATTGACCAATGAAGACAAGGGCATTATAGTAAAACTGGAGTCTTGTCCTTCATCTAAGAGTGAAACTACTATTATTAGCATTAACACACGTACTTGTCCCACATTGCTCCGCCCATTCAATAATAAACATATTAACATGCATGTGTTCACGGTTGGTAGGGGAACGAAACTGTATTAGTTGTATCCTTTGTTTCATCTTATTTATGCTTCATTTATGAGTATACACACATGACAGTGTATTAACAAAGAGAAACATATTATGCCACCACAAAACGGGTCCAATATCACACCACCATCATCATCATGTTTCAACTTCACACTGATGATTTTTGCAATACAAGAGTAAAAAAGGTGTTGCTTAATTTCAAATTCTTGTAGACTACACACATGACATGAATAGTTGTTCAATCATTAATCTCATGCTGAATCACTGACAAACTTTTACAACTTCATCATCTTTCTTAAACTTTAGCTTTTCTTAGTATAGAATAAGCTTAGAAAGTCCATTAGCATTCCAGATATTTTTATGGGGTATTGCATGTATTGTCGCATATCAATCGTAATGGCTAATATTATATTTGCTTAATAAAGAGAACTGAAATGTATCTCATGTGGTATAACACAATACAATCACTAATAGAGGTTGTAACATAAATTCTTTGGTCCAAAATTTTAAGCGGGCTAGAACGTAGAAATCGTAGTAGAGATTATTGTCGGACTACTACCAACTTGACAATTTTAGTATATCATATGGGATGAGTGGACTTGATTCACCTTTTCTCAATCTAATAAAAAATTTAAACGATTCAATCCTACCCTGACACTACTAGCTTAGATCAGGTCTGGCAGCCCCAACCGCCTTATCTAATCTCTAATGCATGTGAAGTATGCAAAACAATATTATTTACGTTATATATTTGCATATGCTAATGAAACAATTTTAAGATCTTATTTTTTAGGTCTCTCAATAAATTGCTATAGACAACCAAAGATGAATTTAGGGGGAGAAGGGGTGGGTGGCCATCCCTCTTGGATTTCCAGAAGAAAAGAAAAACACACATATAATTTTATTTTATAATTTTTTTATGATACTCTTAACATATAAGAGCTCGTCCTTATTCAAAATTCTCCCTTCCTGAACTGTAAAGTTTCGTCACAACGCCCCTAACGAGGCAAAGTTCTAGATCCCTCCCTATAGACATGCATTTTCGTAACACATAAATATTCATTAGAATCAAAGTCCTAGTTGGTTAGGCTACCACTTTCTTCACCTACGTAGTAAAAAGACAGGATCTACCTAAACTTTGGATGAATCAAAAATAATTATTATACTCTCACTGTCCCACTTAAATTTGCATATTTTCCTTTTCGATCCGTCTCATTTAACTTTGCACACCCTTAAAAAGAAAATTTATCTCACAATCTCCACCCTCAATCTCCACCTTTGAAAAAGTAAAAAATTCCTCAAAATTTATTTTTTCTTGACATTCGTGTCCGATCAACCGTGCAAAATTAAATGAGACGGAGAGAGTACCAAGATTTCGACACTGAAATACTGTTGTGGCAAGATGTGAAGTGCCAATTGTAACGTTTTCACTTAGAAATCACTCATTAGTACAAAGTCTAGAGGTGATTGAGACTAAGTGACATTTTGCTCCAATTTTCCAAATTTCTACACTATGAATTTAAGGCCGAAACTAACATCTAAACTTTTCTTTTAATTTCATTGAAAGCAAATCAACATCTAACTAGTAAGGAAAGTTTTTTGAGTTTTGAAGTGAACCTAACAATCTGGTTCCACGTGATATTTAATTTGGTGTCCCCCACAAACAAGGAACTGAAGTTATGTATCATCATTTGCATGTTTTAATTCATCAAAGAGCTGCATGTGTGTTGTTATTTTATTTTCTTTTGAAAGTTCATGAAATTTAAAATTCGTTATTCGTTCAAAGTTGGTTGTTTTATTTTGTTTCTGGTACTTAACCCTATCTTATGTGAATTTTTTTTGGAAGTCTAGTTAAGTACAATTAAGGACGGACCTCTCAAATATTTCTTTTGGGGGGGGAGGGGGCGAATTTTTTTACCTGTATATAAATAATGTGCTAAATAAACTAAAAGTATCGAACTCTTATATATTAAGATTTTTTTTAAAAAAAAAAAAAAACTATAGTTTACAAATAAAATAAAGTTTTCAACAATCTAAGGAGTGAACCCCCGACCCCACCCCACCCACCCCAAATCCCTGGAAAAAAAAAGAGGTTTGATGGGCCTTCCATAAAAAAGAGATGAAGAGTTGATGGAACTGAAAATTAAAAATGCCACATTGAATAATGCAGGTCCCATTGTTGAAAAAGAGAGAGGTAATATCCAAATTATGAAGCACCTTCCTTTGTTGTTTAAAAACCTTATAACAAAACCAAAAGATAAAGTTAAATTGAAATCTGGAATTTGAAGAAGTAGTTGCTTTAATCACATCCTGTCGCAATTTTGTTCAATATTATCATCTCTTTTGTAGCAGTCTTTCAATGATCTTCACGGTCATCATGCGCTAATCCATCCGATTTGCGGTGTGCCTATGAACCTGGTACCAAGGATTTTTTTAGTACATTAAAAATTAGGGCCGTGGATGGATTTAGAATCTGTTAACTTTTGATTCAACAACAAGTGATATTGTCGAATTACAAGGTTCTTGGCACTAAAAAATTTGTTTTGACAAGGGTTTAGGAAAGAAATTATTACAACTTCAGCTAATGGTAGTTTATATGTAAGTTTTGAAATTTAAATATTTATTTGTTCCCCTTGCCAGATATATTTCTTTAGCCCCTCGGAATATAATGTCTAGTTCCCACGTATGCGCACGCGCAAACACATTATTTGTTCCATTTTTTAGGATACATTGATATACTACATTTTACTATCTTCGTTTTTTTATTGTCATTCTAATATTGGATAAGAAAATTAAGAGACTTGAGGAGAAGATAAATAAATCATCAACTAATTTCCTTAAATCTCTTTATTTTTTTTATTATAATTAACATTTTTCATAACTATAGGATTAATATTGGTAAAAAAATTAGAATGACAATTATTTGCAAACAAAACAAAAAAACTAGAATGACAACTAAAATAACGATGGTAGTATATGACTAATCTTAATGAAGTATTAATATAATATTCTATATTATTAGTATACCAATTTATAATTATCTATGGGAAATATATAGAAAAAAAAAAATCAAACACTATTTATTTATTTATTAAATAACTAAAGCAAAGTCCAAAGCAAAATAATCTATCGAACGCACTTGGCTCAACAATGAATTTGAAAATTCTCGTCACAAATTCATGCAAGTCAAGAAAAAGAACCATTAGCTAGTAATTTCCGAATTTGTTCACAAAATCACATGAAATTTCAAATATCTCACTCCAAACACATTAAAGTCTCGAGTGTATACCAGTAATTGCAGTTAAGACCGAAGATCCCCAAATTACCTTTATACTCAGTACGGAAATAACTAAGGTTGTGTTTGGCCCGTGGGACTTGAAAAAGATAAAATTTAAGATCAATGGATTTCAAATCCACTCAAGTTGGATCCACTCAAATCCTTAAAAAAATAGCTTAGAATGAAATCATGAATTTAGAAATCCATGATAATCCAAACAACAATAATAAATTTGAGACTAAGAATTATAAATTCATCATCAAATTCTTCCATCCAAATGCAACCTAAAGGATATTCCCATTTCATTCTTCACCAAACGAGGTATACAACATCTCCTGTATCAATCTCAAATTGTACAAGTCTCAGAAGCACTGTACATGAATCGCTAAAAATACAAACTATCCTCAACAATATGAACTGACCCGACTTGTAAATACGGGAAAATTCGGAGAAAAGAAATACAAATCAAAATCCTACAAAATTCTCTGAGATTCATACATGATAAACAGCACGACCGTTCATATATTGGACAAAACTAATCTGTGAAAAATTCTTACAATACAGTTACATTAAGTGATTGATCAGGCTGGTATACAATAAGACGAGCTGAGGGCCGGAGGCAAGACGCAGACCAAGTGGGGCCCAGGCGGGTTGCAACTTATATTGGCCTCATTCACGTTCGGCAAACCAAGTTGAGGGGGCCGAACATATCCAGCGACTAAAGGTAGGCATAGTATAGAGATCTCTATCCGAGAACCTGTTAGTATGAACATTAATTTTGAAATACTCGGAGAATCCAAAGGACAACCATGTCCATAACTTGTTAAGAAATAGCAACGATAAGAAACAGGAAGAGAAGAATGGTAAAGATGCTCGATACCATGTTTAGTGGAGAGTGATACGTATCCTCTTTTCCTTCCAGCGACCATCCAGTTTTCGGAATTAACATTGACTTCATACAGCACTTCATCCTGTCAAACAAGAAAAATAGTCTCATATTCGCACAATTTAAAAGATAAAGGACGAAATTGCAACAATATAAAGATACAGGACAAACTTTGGGACCGCCCAAAAGGTGCATGACCTAGTTTGTACTACCTCCGTCCCACTCTAACTTTCCTACTTTCCTTTTCGGTTTGTCCCAACTTAACTTTCCAGCCCATAAATGGCAAATTTCTCTCACAATCTCCACCCTCAGAATCTCCACTCTTAATCTCCACCTTTAAAAAAGTCAAAGATTCCATAAAATCTGTTTTTTCTTAACCTCCGTGCCCGGTCAAAGTAGGAAACTTAAGCCGGGACGGAGGGAGTAATTTTCTTGTGAATCTCATTAGGGCACCTTGGAAGGTTAAGGTTTGAAAAACAGAATAGCGAGTAAAATGACGTACAAGATCATCAGGAACGACATTCTTCTCCGAATCCTTCAACCTTTCAACTCTCCATTTCATGGTCACAAGCTGCCCAACTCGGAGACCACTTGAAGGGAGAGGAAGGAAACCAACTGCGAGGCAAGGGTCCAGCACTGGTCTCTGTAAAACAAGAGCACTCCTGAAGGTCAAATGCTCTGGCTTATCATTATCAGGTCCTATGAGTTCCTCAGATACGGGGCTATGAGCTCCAAGACTTCTATCACCAGAAATCGTGTATCTTATATTCAATATACTAACTGGATCCTCCTTCGACTCGTCTGAAAAGGTTAGATGGTTAGCTCGATACAAATAGTCAAGGAAAGCAAAACAGAGAGGCGGACAACACATGAATTTGAATTGAAGAGTCTATTTAGTCTATGGTTCTATGGAAATATTAATAAATATGAAGAGCTAATATAAGCAGCTTAATGTATTGACAATAATGCTTTTGAAGTTATACATCTGATATTAATACATGTGAAAACATCATTTCACAAAGCCTAATGTAACATAAACATAGCATGACTTGCAAAATCGTAATTCCTCACTTAGAGAAGTCGGGCCTACCTTTCACTGGTACATCTGCCAAGCAGATACTAAACAAAATTCCCGCTCTTGATTTAGAAGAAACAATTAAAGGAAAGAATCTAGAGACTGGTCTACCATCGCCTTTTCCGGCATGAGCAAAGCCATCTTGAAGATCTAGCCAAGCATCAGAGATGGCCAGCGAAGCTTTCACCTGTGACTGCAATATGACCTAAGAAATAGATAGAGGTGGAAGAGTGCCAAGGATTAGATAGCATGCTTGTATCCCAACAGGTAATAGAAGTTCTCAGATTAGGCAGAAGTAATTACAAATCTACTTAACTAGCCAGCATTTTGATATCTTGCTATAGTACTCACCCATTCATAGTTAAATCAGTATCATTGACAATAGCAGCCGTGTCCTATTGTGTCGAATGTTGGATAAAGAATGCATAGCTCCACAAGACTTAACACAATTTACATCACCTTTAAATTTGTGTTCCACTTGCTTAGCAGCATTAGTAAGTGTAAATATGTGTCGTCAATTTTGGAGCTCTCTGATGTGAATCTGTAGACAAATTCTTTCGTCTTCTACTTGTTCTTTTCTTTCTTATTCGTGATCATTTGATTCTGTGCCCAGCAAACATGAACTTAACCCTATTTTATATTTCAGATTTATTTTTGCTGCTGTCATTTTGGTACTGTGGTAGTAGGTGTAAATGGACTCTCTTTTCCAGAAGAGCAGCATAACTACTTTTTTTTTCTTTCCTCGTTATTGGGAGATGCAAGGGTGGAGGGTGGGGACACGTAGGGATATGGTTGTGTAGAAGGAGGGAGATGATTGGCCTAAATCTATTAAAGGTGCCAAATTGATAAATAAATATAATGGTGAATCCGAAGATTATTCGAGAAGGGTAAGAAAAAAGAAATGTAGGATAAAACCATGACTGTACACTTAAGACATTTGTGTGCCAAAACTTTGGCCGAATGTACAACTTTAACCTAGAAGCATTTCAAATACCATCAATCATTTTATAATAAAATAGTTTGAACGCTAACACTACAAGCACCCCACTTGACCAGTCATTAAAAAGCGCGCCTAGGCGAGCAGGCGAGGCGAATAGAGGGTGTAGCCCCTCTGTATGCCAAGGCGAGGCCGTCTTTGGAAAGGCGCGCGCCTCGGTCGCCTTACGGAGAGGCTGAGGCACTAAAAAGCAGCGCCTTTTTTGGGTTTGCCTATATTTTTTAAAAAAAAAAATTAATATAGATAGCATACAAGAGTTTTTCAAACCCTAAAACTAAAAGAACAGCCGTGCCTCTTCTTTAAAAAAAGCTCTCGCTATCTCTGCTCTCTCCCTTCACCACCGACGGCCGGCGACCACCACCGGTGACCGGCAGCAGGCCCCAACTTCAAAGACTTCTAAAGCATCATCATCTTCTAAGCCTAGTGCTTTAGGACTTGTGGATGAGGAGGAAGAGGAATGGGGAGATTTAGGAGGGGAGTCGGATGAGGGAGAAGAACAAGATGTCGATGGATATGCATCAGAGGATGATGCACAAATTGACTTAAGCATTAATGATGATTAGTTAGTGCCGTGTATGCTTAATATCTTTTGGATATTGTTATATCTTCATGCTATTATTATGTTTGGACATTAATATTGTTATGTTTTCGTATCATGAAATGTTTTTATGGTATATGACTCTTTTGTTTGGGCGCCTCGCCTCGCCTCACGCCACGCCCCTAGACAATACAACAGGTTTGGTGCCTCGGGCGCTTTTCGCTTTTTAATTACTGCACTTGACTACTCAAGAAGAAACTATACTTTTGAATTCACCTAATTTCAATGCAAAATGTATATTGTTAATTGGGGGAAGTTGACGGATAAGGGTATGATCGGGTTGGATAATATAAACTATTATTAAAAAAGCTATCAGATCAAATGCCTGAGGTATGCATAATTTTTTTTTTTTTTTTTGAACAAGAAAACTGACAAACCTGCAAAAGCAAAGTGCCATCACTGCATTTGTCTGCAACACGTGTACTCACATGAAAAGGATCTGTGAAATGCACAGCTAACGTCCTGCATAATGATCCTTGTTACTTCAGGCTTGATTTACTAACTAGATTCGGGAAGAAATTAAATCCAAAGGCAATGAAAAACTGATACGTTTCAAATGTCTGGTTATGGGAAACTCCAAAATCAAGCTTTAGGGCAATCGTCCTCAATCCGTCCACGACACTCTGTCTTTGAGGAACAACTGTACCTATAGAGATAGAAAGAAATAGGAGTTCCAAGAACAGAAGGAAGCCCTTAGAAATTCAGTACAAAGAAAATGAATCAGATACCAACCTGCAGGTGTCCCCCTAGACAACCCATCACTAACAGCCTGTAGTGGAATCCATAACACTGAAGTGATATTGCTTGTCCAGTCAGGCAACCTGATCTTCCCATCTTCAAGACTCAACTGCTTAGCTTCAGAAGACACTGGAGAAAGATTGTTGGGTGGACTATCCAAGTTATTTTCTGCCACAGCTTCATGCTTCTCAATTTCGATTTTATGTCTCTCCTCGATCCTTAAACCAGGGCCAGCGTCTACATGCAGTACAGCACCCTTAAGGGGGTAGTTAATTGGTCTAACAATTACTCCAACCCACTGAGGTTCATTCATCAGCAAAGCAGATGAAACAGCAGCAGAAAGATCAACCAAGGACCTCGGTTTAGCCACCTAGATAAGATAAAATGAATGAAATTTGTTTTCCTTTCTCTGATCACTCAGCAAAAATGTGAAACATCTACTATTCTATAGTTAAAAACATGACCAGTTAAAGAAAACTGATTTTTTTTTTTAAAACTACACTCCCTTACCTTCAAAATTGGCCTTGTTGGTTTCTCAAAACTCATAAAATCATCAGTATCTGCAGGGCCTCCTTTTGAAAAACTATGAGATCTAAATCTTAATTGACCAATTTGTCCAGTAAGAACCCCTAACACATAGGAACCTGGTTTTTGTGGGGGCAAAGAAACCAGAATGTTATTCCGTCCAGGCTTTAGTACGATAGCTTCAGAGCTCTTAATTGCCTGAATACATTAGAACCTTGAGTTACCATGACATGCAAATGACGAAATTAAGAAAACATGGCATCAAGGAAGTTCTATGATCACAAGAAAAATGTACCTTAGCACCTTCATCAGTACTATTAGTAGCAGTTAGTGTAAGACTAATAGATTCAAGAGTTATATCATCTGGAAATCCACTCCATAGAGTAACAGATAGCGAGCCAGGATCCCCATCACAAAGCTCTAGAGGAGGTCCATGATTGCCAGAAAATGTTATCAAGGAGGAGACATCTAGAGGCACAGGATGCTCCATTTCACTATGAGCAAGACGGACAACTTCAGACTGAAATGCTTGCCGTTCCTTGGGTGAGAACAATCCTTCATCTAATGCTAATAATCTCACACAAGAAGATAGATACCCAGCTTGATCATTCAGTATCTTTTGACACTCTGCCAAATTTGGAAGAACTTCAGCCAGCAGGTCCTCCCATCCATCACCCGCATAAAGCGCACAAACTTTCTCATACAAATTCGCGGCAAGATCATAATTTTCATGCTTATGGTAGACAGCAGCAATTTCACCATCAAGGACAACTCCATGTCTCTTCCACCAAGACCGATGGTAATTATTTGCAGCACCCTTCGACAGATCCAGATATTTTTTCTGGAATATAGAATATCAGATTACGCAGTTAGGTTGGACTAGGATTGATTAAATAAGATCAACACATAGAGTCAGAGAAATGACAACTCAAGGCATGGAAACCAAAGGTACCGTATGCATTACGGCAATTACATTTCAAGTATTGAGAAATTAAAGAATGATTATGCTCTAAGAAGTGGATAGCGGGTAGCCAATCCCATTTCCTTAGATAACATTGCTTCCAGAATAGATTTAGAGGTCATTTCCCTAAGCTTAAATTGAAAATTAATGAGATCCAAGCTATATGAGATTTAGAGCGTATACCAAGAAAAAGCTTTCTATTTCTTCAGCTAAAATAAGCTCCAAGAGCTTCATAAATAAATCTTGTATTTACAAAAGTCAACCAAAAAACTTACATTAAAATGAGAGAATTTAGTTGGCCTACAAGTTACTTCATAAGCTCCCTTCACAATTACAATATTTGAGATGCACTCAAAAAAGGCAGAAGAAGTACAAAGACTTCTTCATGAGCCCGGCCAAACACAGTCTTATTCCACATGTCACGTCGGACAAGTTTTATGCACATCTTCTTTTCTCCATATTTCAGAGAAATTTATGATTGACTTGGCATAAATTAACTAGTTCCATTGAACCAAAACTTTTAAAGTAGAGTAGTAGACATCTGAAGGATTATATTGTATCAGGAAAATAATAAACTTCTGTAGAATGAATCTGCCAGCCTGCGGACAATTACCTCAAATTCCACAACCGAGGATAAACATTTCCATAATTCTGAATCAGATATTGTATTTCTCAAAGCATGCTCAGCAGCAACAAGTATCTCTGCAAGTCGCATAGGCCGATCAACTGCCCCATCAAAATTCCCGGGTGAGGAGAAAGTCCTTGACATGGCAGCTGCATTCACATTCGGTACCGGAGACGGTAGCCCTGAACTGTCAATGAAAGATATCTGAGAATAGCTGAAATATCCTTCCACCCCAATGAAAGCAATACCCGTAGAGATCCTGGGTGCAATTCAATAGAAAAAGAATAGCACAATGCCCCTAATATTCACTTACCTTGCAACACAACGATCAAATAAAACATAAAACCTAACAAAGTCGAAGTCTTTAACATCTTAGACACATCCAGACTACAATGATAGTTGAATGTATCTGCTTGAAAAGCAGCAGCACAGCTTCCAGCGCAACAAAGGATTAAGTATCTTCATCTTTTTCTTCAAGTGCTAACTTACAGTCACCGTTTTGGCAACTTTCTACTCAATAATTTTTTTTCCAGATTAAAACTATGACACGCATATCTTAGTGAAATATATCCCCTAAGTGTAGTACGGTTCTTTCATGTTGCATTTGGAAGACAAATTCTGAACTATGTTGTGTCCATTAACCTGCACCCAAGTAACATTTGGCTCCCAGTAAAGTTGCAAGAACAGACCTCCTTCAGCGATTAATACAAAAGCTGTAAATAACTGGAAGTAACAGAATCAATGACCCCAGCTGTCGAAAAGAATGATACCACTCAAGAGATCGCCAAAAACCCATGTCACCCTACTAATAATCTGTATAATGAATAACTCATGGTTTCTCCTCTACCTATCAAGGAATTACACCAGTTCCTACCAAAGACCATCAAAAAGATTCCGCAGTAACTACAGCTGCTACTGCCGTTAGATGCCAATGCAGAAAAAGAACAGTGGTAAGTCATGAACCCTCCCCACACCCGCATAGAACCATCAAGACTGCTACCAGTTACACATTATCTTTAAGCAATAAAAATATTAGGTCACCAGTGCATACTGTGTAATTTATCTTTTGTACTGACATGTAGTGAGATTTTGATTTGCTATATTGAGTTCACGAGACATAGATCCATTGATAATCAATTTAACATTTCTTCCAGTTGGAGAAGAGACTATAGCTATATCTTTCATTCTGTGTTGCTTTCTCCTCAGATACATTATGATATGAACATCGACAGAAAGTAGTTGAATGTAGTAGTTTTTGATTGCTTATAGGCATATTAGTTCAAAAGATAATGTTCAGAGAAATCCTGCGGTGGGTCGACTAGCAGGGTTACCCTTGCATTACAAAGAGAATGTGTTCAGATAATCAAACGTAATATTGATGCAGTTTATGTTAATCCATAAAACTCCATTACCCGTCACCGGCATTAGGGCGGCCATCAAACAATTCAAACATATTTCCAGCTGAGAGGGAAGCTCTACGACGATTTGCCTCGCGCAAAAGAACAGATGGTTCCAGAGGCAGTGGCTTCCTCTGAATGCCAAAGTGCTTAGGGCGTGGAGACTCCTGAAGAATCATCTGAATAACAAATGTAGAATATAAATACTCTATGCAGTACTGGATTAAAATATACAAACAAAGCAACAATATAACACATCTGGAAGGATTGACATGCAGGTACTGAATCTGATCTAAAAGCAAGAGCATATAGTGGGAATAAAAGGGTAAGCCATTTTGCAATAATAAGAACCCAATTCTAAGAATAGTTTGAAATTTGAATCTCGAATACATAAGTAACCTCACATTAATCAATTCACAATTAAAGCAAAAACATACTAACTCGATATTGGTGAGACCACACAAGACATTAATCCGTAGAGATTATGTTCATCTAGTAACTGTCCTATCCAGTTGAATTAAAAAAATATCAAGTATTTCATTTTGAGGTACCCTAATAACAATGTAAAAGATTGGAGTAGCATTTGGATAGAGGGATTTGGTTATCGATCTGGGAGACGGATTTGAAATCTATAATTGAATCCACTCAACTTGTTTGCCTAAAAATTCAAATCAGTCAATTTTGAATCCATTCTAAATTTTAAGTTCATTTTTCTATGGATTTGAAATTCTTCCTACAAACAGCAGGGACTATCCAGTGAAGTTTTTTTATTTATCCCCACCACAGGCAAAATGCTCCTGCCTCTTTCTTACTTTCTCACTAGAAATTTTCAAACAGTAAATATACTTGCTCTGCTTCTTCACTTTGGCTTCAGTCAACTACCCCCGCTTCTTGGCGATCTGTGGTCGCCAGCGTGACGCTCGCCATCACCTCCCCCAGATCTGTTAATGGACCACACCCATTTTTGTGTCCTTTCATTCGTTGTTCAAGTTTCTTCACCTCCCTTTTGCGCGTTCTCTCCCATCTCCATCGGGTTCAAGCGGCAGGGATCCTGGGTGAGAGTCTGAAATTTTTTTGGAGGAGCTTGTTTGTGGTTTGGGAAACAGATGGTTGTGGCGGCACCCAAGGTGGCGGTGCAGCTGGTTTTGAGTTGTTCTTTATAATGCTCGTAGGGTTTTCCACTTTGCAGCTGCCTAATTTAATTGGAGGGCCGTTGTGTCAGTGCGAGCTAAGTTTGGTTAGACTAGAGGATAGTGCTTTGTCTGCTTGGTTGTTTGGACTAGTTGAGTCTTATTTTCTTTCGGGGATCCCAAGTTCTCGGTAGTGATTTCTAGTTGCCCAGTTCAAGGCACGCATCCGGTGCCCTTTGTAGCGCAATGCTTTGGTTTTTAATCACACATTACATACACAGATAGACACACATATATATACAACCAAAAGCTTTTAAATAAAAATATGAAACACAAAAAGAGAGGAAAAGACAAAAGCCACACATACACACTTCCATTATCATCCTCTCTTTTTCTTCTTGAAAGATAAGAATAAAAATAAAAAAACCAAACAATTCAAATCCCCTCATTTCAAACCAATCATCCAAATAAGGGATTTGAAATGAGTGGATTTCCAACTATAAAGGATTTCATAAATCACATTGATTTCCAGATCCTTGCAACCAAACAGAAAAAAGCATATGAACAACCTACATCCGCACTTCTTTGTGATCCCATACCATGATCCAACCAAAGAAAATAAATCATAAGAAGCATTCTCTTAAAAAGTACAAAATAGAATTTTGCCAGAATCTATTCAACGTCTAAAGCATTATAGTCAAGAGGCCATGTTGTAATCACATCGAGATCAATTAAATAAATCATCATAAATTACATAAAACACACAGATTTATGAGTTTTCCCAAATGAAAGCACATAAAACTAAGAGATGGTTACAAAAATTTCGATTATCTAATGATAGCTTTCATTATCGGGTTCAATTGGTAAGAAATCAAGATGCAGCAAAAATTGGAGGGAATCAAATAGTCAGGAAATAACAACATGACTTCAGACTAAATTTCTTTGCAACTTTGTCCATCTTTGGCAAACTCAATAGAAAGGCAACAGTGCAATCATATCCTTGGCCAAGCAGTTCAAAAGATTAAGAGATGCAACTTCTTCATATAATTGGCTATGTTTGATGCACCAATTGCATTAATCCATACTTACTTTTTCTTTTGCAAGCACATCAGACGAAGCATCGGATGGAAGTAATGGCCAAACTGCTGGTTTAGGCCATGGCAGCATGCTGAGTGAAGCACTGCATAGAATACATAGGAGTTATAGCACTTTACAAGAAGCGGAAAAACCTCATCATTATTAACAGATTGACTATGATTTCCTGATGTTAAAACTTTTCTTTAGCCAACATTACCGGCTACAGCATTTCTGTGAACTTCAAATTCAACAGATCTTTCTAGTGATACTTCATGTCCGGAAGAGAAAAAGAAAAACTGATGTAGGTTACAGTAAAATTGAGCAAGTACCTATTGACAGGACTTCTTTCTATATCTGATCCATAGCCAATTAAATATCCCAGTCGCATAAACTGCCCACAAACAGGAAACACGTAAACCATAAGTACCATTAACCCAGTAATAAGGAACTGGGAAATAATCCTTACCCTTAGACCTGAAACTAATCAGAGCCGTGGGCTAAAATCTAGCAATTATCTGCTTTCTATACCAATCTCTAAGGCAAATGAAATATTCTGTTTATATTGGCAAAGAATGGTCAGGTTTTTTCAAGATTTAATTCTTAAAAATGTGTAACAACCTTTGTCCGGCACAAAGCATATAGCTCTCCTTGGACACGGTAAAACTCCTTTTCAACATCAGGTGCTGCTAATCCATCTTCATAATGAGAAGCAGTTGCACCGATCAATGCCAAGCAAGCTGTTATTACCCAGACTTCACGCATACAGAATGGCAAGATGCTCTGAGAGAACCAAATACATGGGAGTTTCATAAGGCAAAATCCTAAAGATTCCAATTAGGATAGTAACACAAGAAACAAAGATCAGAATTGAAGAACAGATACCTCATGCAAAGCCAATGCCTTTGAGAAGCTAATTATGAATGAATAACCCCTTGACGCAACCTCAAATGGGCGACTTAATTTAAAGAGAAGCTGCATATGAAGTCACTGAAAACCTCTTACACCATATCCAGGAGAAAGATTATCAAATAAAGCAGAAGGAAAGATGCAACCATCATTTTAAATAATTAAACAGTAGAAGAGCCAAATACTACACTAAAGCCATTCAAATGAAGTAAATATTGCAGCATTTTATTGTTCAATATCATATCAGTAGAATAACATAAATCGGAAGAGGTAACCTGTATTTTGACAGACAAAGGGTTCATACAATAAAAAATCAGCCTAAGCTAATTACTATATCTTTCACACCTTTGCTTGGGAGGCAAATAGATACTGCCGGAACTCAAATTCCCTAAAGGAGTCGTCTTGAACAATCTGAGCCAAAGGTTTTTTTCCAGGGTCAAGCAGCGTTGCTTGATCATCTCCCCGCTCTACTCCTCCAAAGTCCCTTTGCTTTCCTGCCATATTAACTGGAATTTGGACATGCAAAGAAAGTTAGGTCATACATCTCCACCTATAAAAGTAAAAACCTACTGAAGCCAGAAAAGCACAGAAAGCAGCAACATCTTTCCCTTCCCCAAAACAAGCTTACAGGCAAACAAAGGATGCAAAATCTACATATAGTTACAAGAACAAATAATAGACCACAGAATTCCATTGTAGTGATCTATAAAATTTCTTCCGAAATGATGAAAGAGTTCAGGGAGAAGAAACAAAAACTTTGTAAATGTGATACTGTACAGAGACGGCAACTCCACCACATCCTGAGGCTTTCTCTCTCCTTCGACAAATAACCAACAGTTTCATCATCATATTTAAAACTTTTCCATTCAACAAAAAGGTATACTTCTAAAGAGAAGTTAGATCATGCTATTGGGTGGAAATTTTTGAAAGAGAAACAAGGGTTATCATGAAGCCTATGGAATGAGTTGTATGTATTGATTTGATCAGAAAGCGAAAAGAATAAAAATGATATTAGAAAAACGATAATGGTGAATACCAGTTATATGGATATAATATGACTACATTTTTCTGATCAACACACAGTTTCCACAAAAAGGTCAAAAAGTAAGATAGCACATGCATTGAGCACCTGTTTCCAAATAACAAAGTTCAAGCTCATCATATTCACGTAAAGCATCTTCATGGAGATGAGCAATCTCGAACATAAAGGCCAAGCTTTCCTGTCATAGAACAGAATATGATTCGTGAGTATATCACATCAATGCCCACAAAACACAATTTATCAGAAAGGGCCAATTGTATCTGCAAGTTTTACTTAACCATGAATTACTATCTACAATATATTCAACTTTGCAGAATCAAGAAACAATCTTGAACTTCTGTCTCTGTGACAGGGATGAAGAAAAGAAAAATACTAAACTGTCTAACATTTGGAAAAAGGATACTGAATTTTGATGTTATGTAAGATAAACAATTTCAAAAAAATAAGAATGCTTGTCTACCATTTGGGCTTAGATGCTCTTATTTGATACAAAGATTCGCCCCTACACTTTCAATTCCAGTTTCAGCTAAGCTAACATAATGTACTCTCTTTTTTCTTTCCTTTCTTGTCCCTCTCCAAATCATCACGTAACTCTTGCGGAAATCACAGGTTTGAATACACAAGTTCCATGCCACCATTCTCCTGCATTCCGTAATTTATTCCTTTAAACATAAAAAAGAATGATTGTCCACCATTTGGGCTTAATACTTTGACTTCATGCAAAGATCCACCCTCACAAGTTTCAATTCAAGTTTCAGCTGAGCATATAATATACTCTTTTTTCTCTTTCCAATTTTTCTCCCTCTCCAAATCATCATGCAACTCTTGCAGAAATCACATGTTTGAATACAATTCTGTCCCACCATCTTCATGCCTTTCTGTAATTGCTTCCTATAATAAATAAGAATGCTATCCACCATTTTGGCTTATATACTGTGACTTATACAAATATTCACCCCTACCCATTTCGATTCAAGTTTCAGCTGACCTCACATAATGTATTCTTTTTTTTTTTTTTTTTCTGTTTTTCTCCTCCCAAGTCATCATGCAACTCTACCAGAAATCACAGGCTTGAATACAGTAGCAGGGTTCAGTCCCATCATTCTCCTACCTTTACATAACTTCTTCCTACAGACATAATACCAGCATTCTGTCACCCTCACCCTGCATTTCTTTGTCTGTAAAACATAACATCAGCCTCTCATCTCTAAGTGTAACTTTCACTTAGAAAAAAGTATACTTCTGCTCTTAAGTTAGCAGGTTCTGTCCCATCATTATTTCTGATTGATTAGTGTACCTTAAATTGGAGTTCGTGCAAGATCCCATTCAATCATTTAAGGAGATTCAATTTAATAGACTTGCTTGCAAGTAGCTTTCTAGCATTATTAACCAAAGAAAATGCCATTTACAACAATCACAGGAATAGAAAATTGCCAAATGGAAAATGAGGTATTTGGTAACTGTATTCCTGTGATTGGTGTAATATGCATAATCTTTGATTGATGCTAGTAGTAGCAATATACTGCAATTTTTGTGGAAGATATTGCAATTTTTGTGGAAGATCCTTCTGCGGAAGTTTTTAATGGGTCTGTTGGGCAAGGCTCTATTCTTGTAATCAACACGATGTGTACTTGCTTTGACTGATTCACAGAAATTGGAAAGCAAAGCCTATACAATTGCATTTTATTGGAAAATGCCTTCTAGCAGTTCATGAAAGAATCCTGATGAATAGCAGAAAAAGACTTCCTAGCACAAGAATAAAGTACCTTCAGGATGAAAAAATTGCAGAAGTTCCAAACTGGCATAAATCGCTGTTCACTGAGCTTGCGAATTTCCTCTTCGTAGAACTGAATCCGTCTATCAAGTGTATTCCTAATGCACTCCATAATCTTAGCCTCCAAGTCTTCCCAGAAATTTGCATCAGGTCCGTGAATATCCAATTTGCAGCACCTAAATGAAGCAATAGAGAACCTCAAATTAGGACTTCTAGCTTCTTGATGTAACTATAAGAAATTCTATTTTCTTTCATTGCAACAGTCAATCCTATTATCGATTTGTGAAGGTCGGTACTTATCTAGAATTTTAACCAGCATATCTCAGGAGAAAGAAGAATGTGCGACAATTTTCAGCCAGTCAAAAGCATGAGGAATTTCATGTTGCCTAGCTATATAACAGATACAACTTACAAATCACATGGTTCAATGGGCCTTACCTTTCCCTCTTCTTAGAGCTAAAATCAACTTCAACTTTGGCGTAAACTTTTTTTGCCATCTTGGTGGCCTGATCATTGTGAGCTGGTGCTTTAGACACAAAAACAATAAACCATTCCCGTTCGTCATTTTGAACTATCAGTTTGAGGCGTGGTTTAAGAATGTTCTTGAACTCGTCAAGATCCTACACAGTGCCAAATACATTACACAGAGAAAACGCCCAGTTGGGACAAAGATTAAATAGTGAGGCCACAAGGAAAAAAAGCCTCAGCCAGACATATGATGACGTGATTAACTTGAATGTAGCTTGACAGATTGCAAGTATTACCTCACAGGTAACAAGAACGATAGTTGCATATGGCTCTCGGAACCAAAATAATGACTGCTCTTGAGGAAACCGACTACGTAGTCTTGCATCCGTTGTCAGTATAAATTCAGCAGGTAATTTATCAACAAGCACAGGATTGCGGGTCTTGTTGTTAAGAAAAGCCCTTTTGAATGGCAACCTCTCTTCAAAATCCTTCTTGACGGTTGGCCACAGATCACTAACATCCTCAACTATAATAAGATTAATTAGTGCTTACATATTACATTTCCAATCAGTAAATAGCATGACGTCACTTTCTAAAAGCAAATACTCATAATCCATGGAAGTACAATGCTTATTATACAGAAATATCTCTTTTTCCAGTCACAAAAGAAAATCTGCTAACTCTATCATCGAAAGGTTGTTAGCGTTTTTACAATCAAAACAGTTGACTACCACAAATCTTGGGGTATTATTACTCAATTTGTCAATCTGATTGTTTATTCAATTTTATTCCTCCACTAAAGCTATTGAAGAAAAAATATGCAGAGCAGTGGCAATAATCTTTATTAGTAAATCATTATTTGGCTAAAATTCTGTTACCTAAAATGATTAGTTGTAACGGCCAAACTGCATTGTAGATTAAAACACAAAGAAAAGGATAACAAAATACAAAAAAAAGATCTACCTAATGCAATTTTTCTTGAAGTGGAGCAAATGCTACAAAAACACACAGTGATCAATGCATATCAGTATTCCTAACCGCGATCAGATACTCTAAATAGGGAATAAGAAACTACAAAATGAACAGGAGCACATATAATTAACAACTATGCAGTAGTAGTAACAAGTAAAAGAATTGAAATGAAAAGCATGAATTAGGGCTGCAGATATAAGCAGAAAATAATGGAGATACCCGCGACTACGATGTGATTGAATGATGACTTGATACTCTGAAACTGCGGCAGAAAAGTCGCCATTATTTCACCGATCCGTTGAGACTCTCAGTCCATTGATGGAGTGGAGATCGGCGAGTAACAATGCGACTGTAGTGAAAGCGGTCATATATATTGAATGCAGCTTCTGATTAGAGTTAAAAATCTGTTTTACCGCCCCCAAATTTAACTGCGGTTCCGCAGATTTGCTTGCTCCGCCGATGTTGGGATCGATGGAGTCTTGGGAATCGCGTTTAACATTGTCGTACTCCGTTTTCTCGGGTGTTTTCTTTTAGATGAAACGTTTTTTTCAGTGAACACCACCCCCGGGTTTGTAAAAATAAAATAAAATAATTTTAATTTTAAAATCTCCCAACTACCTCTTCCTCAATTGATTTTCTGTAGAAAAATATATCCATAAATAAACCAAACTCTTAAAATCCAAATACACGGAGAAATATTTACCCTAATCTGTCTCTGTTTCTGTTTCTGTTTCGCTGGATTAGAACCCTCGACGGTCGTTCGGCTACTGCAGACTAAAAGAGAGCCACTAGTTCATCAATTAACAACTTGAATATCCTACCTAGTTCTTTTGTTAACGACCAAACCAATTCTCCTCAAAATTCAAAAAAATAAAATAAAAATACTCGACTCTTAGTTACTGAAATCAACCGTTATTCGGTACGAATTTAGCAAGAACTTAGAGGGTATTTGGCTGAGTTTATAAGCTCTTGCAAAATTTTTGGCAAAAAAAATGTGTATGAGCTTATAAGACACAAAAATGAACTCTAATTTGCTATATTCCATCTTATTTCCATCTTATTTTTTAAGATCTTAATTATTACACTCAAATTTCACACACAAATTCACACTACACACTACAAACATTTCACACACTACCCACATTTCACACACTACACACACTACACACATTTCACGTATTTCACACACTACACACACTTCACACACTACACACACTACACACACTTCACGCGCTAATCAAAATGTGTGCTTATTATTAATTTTAAATTAGACCCCAAATTTATAGCTAAATCACTATATTCAATTGCAAACTTCTAAGCTCTTTTTATACAAACACTTTGTTAACTTATAAGCTCTTGAAACAACTTATAAGATGTTGGAGCTTATAAGATGTTTAAAATAAGAGGGTGTTTGGCTAAACTTATTTTAAACATCTTATAAGCTCCAACATCTTATAAGTTGTTTCAAGAGCTTATAAGATGTCATTTTTAAGGAGCTTATAAGTCAACAAAGTGTTTGGATAAAAGAGCTTATAAGTTTGCAATTGAATATAGTGATTAGCTATAAATTTGGGGTCTAATTTAAAAATTAATATTAAACGCACATTTTGATTAGTGTGTGAAATGTATGTAGTGTGTGAAGTGCAAAAAGTGTGTGAAATGTGTGTATTGTGTGAAGTGTGTGTTGTGTGTATAATGTGTGAAATGTGTGTAGTGTGTGAAGTGTGTGTTGTGTGTGAAATGTGTGTAGTGTGTGAAATGTGTGTAATGTGTGTAGAGTGCGTAGTGTGTGTAAGTGTGTGAAATGTGTGTGAAATTTGAGTGTAATAGTTAAGATCTTAAAAAATAAGATGGAAATAAGTTGGGGTAAAGCAACTTATTTTTTTTAGATCTTATAAGCTCTTAGAGCTTATTTTTTGATCTTATAAGCTCATATCAAGTAATATAATATATAAATGTTAGCATAATTAGTCGAACAAGAACTCGGAGTCTTTTTTTCTCCTTTTTTAATAGCCTATAATTTGGCTGCCAGTTGTCAATTTCTAATTGGGGGCTTTGATGGCTGCGGACGTGGTGTTTTTAAGCTAAACAGACTAAAATTAAAATTGTGAAAAGATACTATGATGCGGAGATAGACATTTAGGGTAATTCTATGATACACCTAGGGCTGTGCATCGGTCGGTCTCGGTAACCGAACTGACCGAAGCTGACAAACCGACCACTAACCGACCTCACCATATTAATGACCGAAACCGACCGAAACCGACCGAATTTTATTGGAAACCGAACTCTAAACCGACCGACAAAAGTCGGTCGATTTTCGGTCATAACCGAAACCGGAAAAATAAGCAAATTACCTGTTTTCTGATCTACCTAACCGAAAAACCGACCAAACCGGAACCGACCGACATCTAAAGAACCGATGAAAAACCGACAGAAATAAAGCAAAAAGACTTGTTTTCAAGCTTTTGATTCAAAATGCAACATCCCAACCACTATCAAGCAATCCAAAATCCATTCAAAATGCAATCCACCTAATTTCTTCAACACATTCCAATCGTTAAACAATTCAAGCAAAATATCAAAGAACTCAACGAACATAACAATCAAAAATTACAATCACAATATACAAAATATCTAAGTCTAACCCCCATAGTCCTAGACATCAATGTCCAAAATACAAATTAACAATCTCAATATCCAAAATGCAATCACAAGAAGTCAATGACAATCAACTTCATTTCTTCAATACTTCATGTGCTAACACCCCATCCTAACTCCAAAGTTTCATCTGCAAGACTGCAAACAACTTGAATCTTATCAACAATTATATAAAAAAAAAAAAATCAATCACTAATGTTATATTTATGAAATAAATGTACCTCATTCAAATTCCACTCGTTTGACTTTGTCCAATTCCCACAGTAGGCAAATCTAAAGAAACATCAATTCAACATGTTAAAATTATAAATAATAAAATTTACATAATAACACACCAAATACACAATGATGAAATAAATACATTTCTCAAATTTTTCAAGCTCCTCAAGTTGCTCTTCAACACAAAGAGGTTCATCTTCATTTCGTAGCCAATCTTGTGCGCATATCAAAGCCTCGACAATTTTAGGAGTTAAGCTACTCCTAAATGGATCTAGTACCCTTCCACCGGTACTAAAAATCGACTCTGATGCAACGGTTGATATAGGAACGCACAACATGTCACGAGCCATTCTTGAAAGAACGGGAAATCATTCACAATTGACTTTCCACCACTTTAACACATCAAGATTGTCTCCCTCTATGATTTTCTCATTCAAATAGATTTCCAATTCCGATTTCTTGGTACCATAACCCCCACTTTCCAACTTTTGCCTCTTGAATTTGGCTTTCAAGATTGAAGAGGGCTTGCTCCTTACCGAATCACAATCTGAAACACTCGTGGCACCGGCTAAACTTGAGCCACTTCCACTGTCCGAACTTGCAACTGCATCAATATCCGGCTGATATTTTCTCTTATACTCATCAAACAACTCATACAGCTCACCCCTCACATTCTCCATAATCCTATCACCTTTTTCCAAACCATACATTTCATGCAACGAATATGCCATGTACTCAAACTTATCACGCGGATCTAAAATATTTGCCCAAAAAATGATTTTGTTCATCTTTTCCGGTTCACCCCAATATTTATCAAATTTAATCTTCATAGACTCACCTAAGCTCATGATCAAGAGATCATCGCTCTTCCTCCACTCATTTAAGATGCAACACAAATCACTAACCTCATTGAAAAAAGTATTAGCAGTGACATACAAAGAACCTGAGATTCGTAATGTCATGTCATAGAAAAACTTTAACAGGTCAGAGATTTTACGAACACATGACCAATCATAAGATGTTGGAACCCCATCGAGATGGGATATTAAACTTAGGACATGCTTTACTCATAACCCGCTTAAACCCTTTACCTTCGACAAACTTAAAGGGCAATTCATCAACTATGATCATGTAGGCAATAGCTCCTCTAATTTCGTCATAATCATACTTCCATGTGGTCAACGTGGCTACCCCAGACCCACCCGCTTTGTTACTTGGTTGTAGATTAAGTAAAGCTTGTCGAGTTTCGACATTATGTGGATTTTTCATACAACTATTCATATGAGATGTAAGGGATGATGAGTGGGCACCAAGCTCACTATCACAATAGTTGCATTTAGCCTTTCTCACGATGCCGTCTGGGTCTACGATCTTCTCGAAATGGTCCCACACTTCGGATTTCGGCCTTGTGGTTTTTCTTGTTTTCCTTGGGGCAGCCGAAGAGGCATGGAATTTGATGGCACATTTGAGTTGTCGGCCGAAGACCCTTCTACGGGCTGATTGCTTGGATCAATTTCCATGTCAGTGTTGTTGCTCCCACCTATTTCCTCCGGAGATGACATCTGCTGCATAACCAACGTAAGGACATGTTAGTTTGTAAATAATATATACTGAACTAACTATAGCAATAATGTAAATGTCGGTTTCAATATATAGAATAGGTTCAAAAAATGCTCTAGCTGACATGTCTGCAACATCAAAATTGATCAATATATAAATAAAAATTAGTGTGCCAAAATGATTCCAAGCTTTATTTCTGTAGTCAACTCCAATGAATGAATAGAATATAAACATACAATAGGCATGTGAGAGCATTGCAATCAACACCAGAAATGCAACCTCGTAACAAATCATGCATATATGTTGTTTTAATATTAATAAATGGTACCTATGTTCAAAGAGAGTCCCATCTGAGTTGGACGAAGACTCTGGTAAAATCCCTTCCAAGTTCCAATATTCCAAACCATTACCAAGCTCCCCCGGTTCACCCAACTTCAGATTACCAAGCTTCCAATATATATACAGATTACAGATTACAGAATTAAGGTCATGATTATCTTGACAAAAATATGATTTGATTTGCTTTAGTAGCACTTTGCAAGCAACAGTGAACTGATTAGTGATTACATAGGCTATTAGCTTAGCATTATAAGAAAATTGAAAATCTTGCTATTAAGGTCAAAGTAAGACATCATATCAAATTATCAACATACAAGCAGGCTTCCAATTTTTTCTTCAAAACTGAATTCCAGAATATCTATTATCCAATTAAATATGACATGATTATCTTGCGTTTATTCTAAATCCAAGAACTAATCACGCACCTCTTCCTTACTCCTTACAACAGCCCTGCGAATTTCTGGCTCCGGCGGGCGACAGCGGCGGTGGGCGGGCTCCGGCAGGCCGCGAGCGAGAGTGAGTAGGTAACTGAGTGATAGAATTAGAGGCGAGAGGCCGAGCGTTTCACGTTTTCAGCGTTTGGGGTTGGGAACTTGGGGGCTGGATTGAGACTCGAGAGTGCGAGTAGTGTCGTGAGATAAATGAGGGGACTCAGGGGAGGGCTGGGCTGCGCCGCACAGTTGCGCGTCTTTCTCACTGGAGTGGTCGCTGCTGATGAAGGTTGGGCAGTGGGTTCAGACTTCAGAATATGGGACTTATGAGAGTAGTGGGTGAATTAGGGTTTAGGTTTTATATGACCTAATTTTCGGTCGGTTTCGGTTTTTCCGGTTTTTAATTTTTCAAAACCGACACCGACCGAAATAACCGATTTTCAAATTTGTCACAACCGATAACCGAAACCGACATATACATAACCGAATCGACCGATATTTTTTAGTCGGTTTTTTTCGGTTATAACCGAGTTTTGCACACCCCTAAATACACCTGGTGTATTAATACACCTGCACTTTTGACCTGTTATAGAAGGTAATTAGTAGGTAACTTTTTGCTTCTTTACTTAATACTAACCAATTTAAATTACCTACTTTTTCAATTTAATTAAATAGATTGTTGGATTAATCTTAAAACCAATGAGATTTTTTTTAAAGAACAATGAACTTCGATTAATAATTAATTTTAGTTAATTAGTTTTTAAGATTCTCAACATAATTGTGATTCCAGTTTTCCAACTTATGAATCTTAATATAAAAAATATGAATAGATAAAATAGGTAAACAAATTTATTACATTTCAATCAGTTTTAATATTTTCAATTAGATTCAAGTCAAGATAAACAAGAAATTTAGTAACATTATATAATTACAATCTAAATTATTTATGTTCACATTATAATTTAACTTGGTTTTGTTAAAATATGAAACGAATTAACTTACGTTCACATTTATTTTTCCCTTTCATACTCATGATTTTCAAGGTTAGCTACATCTTATAATTTATATCTTGGCTAATAGAATCTAGGATGTAAATCAAATCAAATAATTATGATTTGATTTGTGATCGGGATTCGTTTATGATGATTCGAATTTAAATTTGAATACAAATCATTTTTTTAAATTCGCTTAATGTCGAATCGAATTCAAATATACATATAATTATTTTAAATATATAATATATTAATAAATAATTAAAATAATTATATATTTAAATATAAATATATATCAAGAGTGTCTTAGAGTAATTATTTAAAGTAAATATATATTTGAAATTTCCTATTTTGAATATCGAATTAGAATCAAATCGAATCTTATATAAATGTGGTTCCGAATCAAATTCAAATTGATTATTTTCTAAAGAACAACACTTTTTATTTTTGAGAATTTTAAATTTAAGATCTCGAATCGAATATATCCAAAATTTTGTTTCGTATCAAATTTGAAATATGATAAAAAATCGAATTCTAATTACATCGAATCTATATAAATTTACTTCCGAATCGAATAATTTCTAAAGAACAACAATTTCGTTTTTTTGAAAAGTTTGAATTTACGAATTCCCAATCGAATCAAATATATCCAAAAGTTTGTTTTGAATCAAATTTAAAATTCGATCGACAATCGAATTTACAATTCGATTAACTATCAAATTCGAATATATTCACCAACATTCACTAGTTGACCGTCACTATTTTCTTGTTTATCCAAGTGTTAGTGTTCAATTTGTATAAATTCAATAAAATCAAGCACAAATCACATAAGCAAAATGGAACTTGAACTATATATTATTTATTGCAAATTTATTTAGAAAAAGGTAATTTAAGAGAAATTTCAAGAAATAATGGTTGGAATATAGTGTTTCTTGTAACAATGAAGAAATGTGATAGATCTTCACTTTTTTAAATATAAAGTGGCAGATATATGTAAAAGACACATGGTTTTTGTAATTTGTTTAGTGGGTTACAAGTTATCTATAAATTATTGATCTAATGGCTAAGGTTGAAAGAAGTCTAATCCAATGATCATAATTTTAGGCGTATCAATATTCCAGGTGTATAGTAGAAGCACCCAGACGTTTATGATATGCTTAAAAATGGCTAGAAATATTTCAGGCCCCATTTGGATGAAGGGATTTGTGCTATGAATTTATAAATTTATTGTCAAATTCACTCCATGTATATGGATAAAATACTAAATGAATCGATTTATAAATTCAGATTTTTAAATCAGCCCATTTAGAATTCCAAGATTTGAGATTCTTCATTTTACACTATATTTTGATGGATTTCAAATCATTTGACAAAGATAGTCATTTACGAATCCCTCACTCACACTTCTCTCTCTCCTCCCCTCTCTCTCTCCTCCCTCCCTTCTCTCTCTCCTCCTTCAGCTCTCTCTCTCTTATTCTCTTCTCCCTATCGCTATCTCTTGCTCTGATTTTCCAATGAAATGCTCCTAATATTTTTTTATTATTTTATTTTATTTTTTTCTTTTATCTCCAATGAAATGCTCCCAATAATTTTTTGAGATATAAAATACATAATATGTATATATGTGTGTATATAAATAATTGGAAAAAAATAGTTCAGTTAATTTAGATGTAGATAAATATTAATTTATTTAATAAAAAACATAAATTGTTAGTTTAAAGAGTGAGTCTTGTGTGTGAAGGGTTACACGTGTGACGGAATACACTTTTACAGAAAATATTGATACTTTTACAGAAAAAGTGATACTTTTACATGAAAAAATGACACTTATACTACATTGATACTTTTACAGATAAAGATGATACTTTTGCTACAAAAAGTGATATTTTTTTTGTTCAAAAAAGGTGATACTTTTACAGATAAACGTGATACTTTTACCACAAAAAGTAATATTTTTTTCCATCACACCGTGTGTCGGCCGTGTGACGATCCCATAAAAGTTTTTGCCAAAGAAAAAAATTTGAATTTTACAAATATTGTATCAGTTTTTTTGCCAAATAATGGATTTAAAAATGCTTCACAAATCCATCATAAATCCAAACAAGGAATTTCAAGTCCATGAATTTCAAATCTAAGGATTTTGAAATCTATTCATATTAAATCCCTTGGCAAATCAAATCCCTACATTCAAATGGGGCCTCAAATTATTGAAACAAAATACATGAGCTATTTTTTTATACCAAGTAAAGCATCTAAATAAACCTGCAACTCAATTTTTTTTCCTTCTTGTTAAGAATCTAGTCTCCCAACTTCACTAGACTAACAGAGTGTTTTGCTAAGCTTATTTTAAATATTTTATAAGTTTTAACATCTTATAAGTTGTTTCAAGAGCTTAAAATTAACAAAGTGTTTGAATAGAAGAGCGTATAACCTTATAATTGAATATAACGATTTAGCTAGAAATTTGGGGTCTAATTTAAAAGTTAATATTAAACACATATTTTGATTAGTGTGTGAAATGTATTTAGTGTGTGAAGTGTGTATAGTGTGTGAAATGTGTGTTGTGTGTGTGGTATGTGTGGGTGGTGTATATAGTGTGTGTAGTGTGTGAAGTATGTGTGTAGTGTGTGAAATAAGATTCCAGATATAAAGATGAAGATTAACTTAAGACTTTGAAGGAAAATTAACGTTAAGACTTTAAGAGCATGTTTACTTTGGCAAATTAGGTATGATTTGGACTATTTATCTTACATAAATCAATGTTTACTTTCTTGATTTTTTAAAACGGATCAATCCCACTTACCCTAGATTATGTGTACTTTTTGGGACTATTGAGCTGATTATTGAACCCGCCTCTTCCCCGGGATTGATTTAGTCACTTGGATTGGGATTCTTGATCCCTTGAATTGAGATTTATTGAGAAAATGAAATACACAAAGTGAATTGAGATTTATTGAGAAAATGAAGTACACAAAGTAAACGGGTCCTAAAGGAAGCGTGGAAAGAACAATAGGTTTATCCCCTTGATTCTAACAAAGAGACACAATGGGGGATGAAGCTCATTTTTCTATTTCATATCAAAGATTATTAATACTCATATTACCACCCTATAATCCTAATAACAATAAATATGATTTAAATGTATCTTTTATTTGTTATATTTTATCTTATAAAATATTTTTTCTGATTATTTTCCTTCTATTTATTAGGTAGTAATTTATTGTTATTATAATTCTAGGGTTGAACTATTAGTATAAATAGGATTGTTCTTTATTGTTTTAGTTTAGATAGTAAGTTTTGATTTTTAAGAAATCGAGTTCCGTATATTTAGTGTTACCGTACTAATTGTAAATCAAGTAAATCAACGGTTTGTGCATACGTGTTTTTGTTCATAATTACGCTCTGACTGCATCAGCTGATATTCATAGCCGAGCTGAATACGCCTACGATGGGAACATACAACTTATATTCATAGTAACACACAACAATGATTTGTGATCTATGTCATGCATACAATTTGTGATCTCTCTCACGAGCGCCAGTGCATGGACAACATCATGTAAATCCGCCAACTAAACTCGTGAACAACATCATGCAACATGATGGCTAGTAAAAAAGCCCAAGAAAGTGATTTGCAAACTTGATATGATATGTTGGTAGATCTGCCTGATGTCGTTCACATTGGTCACATTGGTGCTCCTCGTGAGCTGCATCGAAAAGTCAAAGAGGCATGACGAATATCTCATATCGTTAATTTAACTCTGGACACCAATTCATGTAGCGAAAGCGCATAGGACACCAATTCATGTAGCGAGAGCGCATATACGAACAAGAACCCACAAGTACAAGCTGTTGATTCACAATGAATATCCATAGCACTGAATATATGGGAAACCCTTTTTGATAATCAAAATTAACCATCTAACTCAATAATGAGAACGCCTATTTAACTAGTGAAATTCTTTGTCTTAATAAACTAGTTTCAATCAACAAATCAAAAGATTTTATTTATCCTAATCTAAATAAGAAATAAATCAAAAGATATCATAATAGGTAGAAACCAATATTTATCCTCATAAATAAAGTAACATTAAAACGTATCTTTATGTCTATCAGGTTCCCAAGTTTTGAGTTTTTTTTGTATTCAGTAAATTACACCTAAAAAATCCTGGTATCATAAGTCTAGTAGAAAATGCTCTGGTATCATAAGTCTAGTAGAAAATGCTCTTTACATGTATTTAAATAGAATTGGACTTGACAAAGTGTGCTAATATAAGTGGTAAGGGTATACCTACTATTTAAAATCAACGATTTTATATTCCTGTTATCTTGGGATTGAGGAAAATCTTCTCTGTTCTAAGATTAATATATATATAAATAAGTCAAATGGAGGACTTTTCTGCCTAAAATTTTAGAGAATAATTTGGTGAGTTATTGTCAATTTTGATAAGTTCAGAATTTTCTTTTAATTTTTTAAATACATATAACTTTTTTATTTCTAATCCATTTTTTATGCAAAATATATCAAATTATTTATCTTTTCAAGATCTTCAGTATGACATCTGTATCACATATATTATAATGAGATATTTGATTTGAAAAATAAATTGTTTATCAGTTAATTATTTGAGTTAGATTTGAGTATTTATTATGAATTGGATTATAGTATTAAGCCTAGGCTACAATTTAACTTTTTGTTTTCTTATAAAAATAAAACAACTTGTTTAGTTTATTTGACATGAATTTTTAAATATTATCTTTACTTAAGTCATGTGACGGCTTTTTTCTTTAACAGGTATATTGTACGTACGTGGTGTAGTTGCTAGGGTACAGACGAGCAAGATTGTATCCCACAGAGACTAGTGAATGTGGTCTACCTAAAGTGCTACAGTTGCCTTAATACTAGTATATCTAGGCTAATCGAACATGTGATGGTTTGGGTTGCCCTAATTACTCGAATCACACCTGGGCAATTGCCAACAATAAACAATTTATAAACGGACTTCAATAATTAAGATATTTGGAATCAATTGCAATCATTAATGACAATGAAATCCGAAATCTATGTTATTCTTATATTTATGAGGCTTCATGAATATGTATCTCAAACCCTCTCCCAGAATACTTGAGGTGTCGATTATTTACAACAGTTCAATCTCCTGATTCAACCCGTATGTACCCCCATAACTATTATCAACCTTCCGGTCTATTAAATGATTATGTTGTGAGTTATTTGACCGTCAATGCTCTCATCTACCGAGTTTTGGACATTGATTCGTGTGTGCAAGATATACAAGCTCATGCATCAATAATAATACAACTCAGCAAAAAACAATGTAAGAATAATCATATAAATTAATGCAATTAAATTTTCATCGTCTACACTGCAAATGAAACCTACTTTCTAAAATCTTAAGATATGTGACAACCACTCCGCACTAGAAATAATAAAAACAACAATAAAAAAGCAAAACACTATTTAAAAACTAAAAAACAGTAAATCTAAATAATACAAGTCACTGAAGATGTCAGACAACATGGCGGCGTACTCCTCCCGGATACCTACTACTACTCATTCTTCCTTCTCGGCTCTCAAACTCTGTCACTCAAATTTTATGACTAGAAATTGGATGATCAAAAGTTCCTAGAGGTAGAAAGCCTTCAAATATTTACAAGAGTGTATAAATTAGGTTTAAGTTGGGGGACAATTGGATTCAGGTCTCCAATTCACATGAAAAACACATAAGCTAGTGAGACAATACTTTGCTCGGTGGAACGACTTAACAAAGCCGGCAGTTTGCTCGGCCCAAAAAAATATTATGTTTCTTCGTATTTAGTACTTTGCTCAGTTGGGCAAATCTTTTTGTTCGCCATTCTTTATTTCTCATCCATCCTGGACCGATCCAAGGTCTCTCCTGAGTCAGGTCACTTGAATTATTCTTATTAGACTCTCTTCACTTCAGTTTTCACCTGGAATTCACAATTGCTCCAAAATAAGCTCATTCTTGTACAAAAACTGTTATTAAATCAACAAACAAGTGAAATCTATCAAATGCATAAAAACGAGGTTAAACAAATATTAGTTCACGTACATTTGCACTATTTTAGAAATTATTGCCTAGAAATCACATAAAATATAGTGGTCATGATCCATCAAACTTCATGTGTAAGTTTGGGAATTAATGACCACTTCATATTTTACGTGATTTTTAGGCACATATTCATAGTTAAAATGGTGCATTATTGTGTGAATTAGTACTTCTTAACCCACGTTTTCATATGTTTGGCGGAGTTCACTTGTTATTATTCTTGTAATGTTTTAAGTACAAAACAATGTGTTTCTGGAGTTAATGATGGAATCGCAAGTCCAAACGAATAAAAGAAGGCTCGGAAAGAATGAATTGAAGAATTGAGCCCAAAATAGGATATGGGTAGGCTCAGTATGGAGTGGAGAAACCTAAAAGATGAAGTAAAAAAGAGGATAAATTCGAGCAACATATGCTCGACCGCATGGCCTTTTGACTCGGTCGTACATCCTGAGCTTTTCAAGAAAATTCTTGAAATTGAAGAGAGTCTGCTCGAACGAACACCTTAGTGGCTCGGTCATTCAAAACTCTGACTTTTCTGTCAGTTTACATGTTTTTATGGGTCTTATCCAATTTAAGTTGAATCCAAACATATTGTTGTATACTCTAGCATTAGGAATTGTTGAGAGATCATCATATTATTGTCAAATAGCATTATGTTTATATATTTGTGCGTTTTTTTCATACTTTGATAGTCTAGGTTAATTTTAAGAGTAGTTTGTCAAGGAGCCAAAGAAGACAACGAAGATTCATCCGCTGAATTAATCAGTGATTGTAGTATTATGACTTGTTTGAATTCATTTTTTATTCTTGTTGATCAATGAGTTTATTTGTAATATTTATTGTTTTCTTTTATATTGCTATGGAGTAGTTATTTTATATCTTAGGGTTAAAGAGTAGGTTTTGACTACGAATGTGAATGTTTATATGTATGTAAGGGTGGCAATTTTCGACACGACCCGGACAACCTGACACGGCCGAACCCAAATTTTAAGGGTCGGGTCAACCCCAATCCGAACGGATAGGAAACGGGTCGAACCCGTCTGACACGAAAAAAAATGTGGGTCGGGACAGGACTGGTCAACCCCTGGGTTCACCCGCAACCCTTTAAAGAAAACTAAAAAATGTCAAATAGAAAAGAAATTAAAATTAAACAACAGATTTTAAAAAAGAAAATGTAGAAATCCTATAAAACCTAATAATCATGTTACTGAATATTTGTTGTGATAATTAATAATCAAGTGAATGCATTGTCTAGAACCTATAGAAACTTATATTGTTGTGTTTTATAGTAGAACTAATATTTGTTCTCCATTCTATTTTTCTTATAGCTTTTTTATAACAAATCCTCACACATCTAAGCCTAGTGGTATATATATTCTTCAACAACTAATGTTGTTTTTCTTATGAGAAGGGGATAGAACATTAATCATTAAACAAACAACAGCCTTTGGTGATAATGTGCTTGGAAAAGAACATGCAACAATTATATTTGGCCTTTGTAGGGGTTTGAAAATGAAGGTTTTAGAATTTACCTCAAAAGGTTTGAATGTACAATTATTATTCTGCAGAAAGTTAAAGTTGAAAAAATAGTAAGTTACAATTACATCCTTTATAATTTCTTAATAAAAAATAATAATTCAACCGTGGATATTGAATATTCTTCAATCCAAATACTGAAAATTGATGGTTGTATCAATGCAGCGATTACACTGAAGTTGGACTCCGAACTGACTGATGTAATACAATTTTTTTACTTCTTAAGCAACCGTGACTTTTTCTTCTACTCCACAATGTGTTGGTGTCACATAATTATGTACACTGTGAATTTGGTATAATTGAAGCTGATGTATATGTTGAAAATTGTATTGGTCTAGTATATTATTATAAATTGGGATTGGAACATATGGTATATAATTAGGATATGTGATTAGAATACAATTAATATTAAAATTAGGATTAAAATATAATAATTAGGATATGTTATGAAACTATAATATTATCCTTAGAATATTTAAACTTAAAAGGGGTCAAATAGGGCAATCGTAAATTGGCCGGAATATAATAATTAGGATATGTTAGGAAATTACAATATTGCCCTTAGAATATTTAAACTTAAAAGGGGTAAAATAGGGCAAACGTAAATTGACGAAAATTGTATTGTTCTAGTATACAATTAGGATTATAAATTGGGATCGGAATATATGGTACTCCCTCCGTCCCGGCCCAATTTGCCTACCTTGGCCGGGCACGGAGGTTAAGAAAAAGCAGTTTTTGTGGAATCTTTGACTTTTTTAAAGATGGAGATTGAATGTGGAGATTTTAAGGGTGGAGATTGTGAGAGAAAGTTGCCATTTATGGGCTGACAAATTAGATTGGGACAAACCAAAATAGAAAGTAGGCAAATTAGAGCGGGACAGAGGGAGTATATAATTAGGATATGTGATTAGATTACAATTAAGATTAAAAATTATGATCAAAATATAATAATTAGAATATGTAAGGAAATTACAATATTATCCTTATAATATTTAAACTTAAAAGGGATAGAATAGGACAATCGTAAATTGGTAGGAATATAATAATTATGATATATTAGGAAATTACAATATTGTCCTTAGAATACTTAAACTTAAAAGGGGTAAAATAGGACAAACGTAAATTGAATGAAATTTAAGACACTTTTATCTTAGTGTATAGATATATTCTTCCTATTTAGAAAAACATTAATCTTTTCACTATTAGTTCGCTCGCTTCTTACTTCGGTAGCTTTTCCCTTTTGATGTAACATAAGTTATGTACCAAAAGAGGGTGTTAGTCATTCTCATTTTCTTCTTTTCGACATACCTGACTTGGTTTCCAAGGTGGTCAATCTCTTTCGAACATTCTTGAGAGTTTCAATTATCTCTTTTTAGTGGTTGAGGATAATCTCTCCATAACTCTGGATGGTCTTCTAGATATCTCCCATATCATAAATCTTAGATTTCTCTCCACTATTTCTTTCTAATTAGGTCCACCATATTTTATTCCATGAATGCAAATGAAATTTCTATGGTTGGGTTGTCTTTTTCAGATCTCCAGTAGGAAACTTCAATGGATGCTCGTAAAGTTGTTGAAATCGACCTACATTACCTTCTACACATATCTTCTGTATAAGGGTCCTTGGTCGGATTTCTATCTCTCCTTTCATCCATACTCGGCATCTTGAAAGGTTATTGTAGATTGTGTGTGAGCTCATTACTTCTTGGAAGAATTCACCACACCTTTGGAGTAAATATCCAAAGAAATCTCGTTTTTTGTCTTTCCAAAATCTGAAAATATTCTCTATTGTTATTACTTGATCATTCCCTCGAGTATTCTTGTAAAGTTTTCTTTCTTGATCTTTTGTTTGACTCCATAAATCTCTTAGGTCGTCTGCCCTGTTAGGATAGTACAAAATATGATAAATAATTTATGATTTCTTAATAAATTAGGGATTTGATATCATTTTTGTGCGTGAGATCTAATATCGCATGATGAGATCTTCGAGAACAAATTTATGTATATTAATATTTTATAGGACAAAATAATGAAATATTAAAAGTTATAGGATAGATTGAACCAAAATAAAAAAATATGATTTGAATTCGTACATAAGTTTAAGAAAAAAAATAGGGAAATGAGTATTCCTGGGATAAATATCAAATTGGATATAAAAAGGTTTGGTATAGTATACTGTACGTTGCTTTGTCTATAGGCGACTCCACCCAAATTTTTAAAGTGCTCAAATAATACAATAGTTTCTCAAAATTTATTTTACAGAACCTATTATCCCTTCATTTTTGTCTTTCTCATGGTTCATATACATATTAAAAAAAGACGACGACTAATGCCACTACAAATATTCATATGTATACCATATTTATTAAAAATATCACATAAAAATAATTTAAATATTCTTATTTTTTTAGGCACCATATAAAATTCCTATTTTACCCTTTTCCTACCATGATTAGTGTTCAAAGGTTAGTTTCCAAACTTATCATTGTATGTTTAAAACTTAGCTACCGAATGATCTACGATATGTTCACGATTTAGATTAATCGTGGTCTATTAAAATTTTAGTTTCCGAATGGACCATAGTATGTTCCAAATTTTGTTTCCAAACTATTCATTGTATGTTCAAAATTTAGTCTGTTCATTGTAGGTTCAAAATTTAGTTTTCAATTTGTTTATTGGTTGTTCGAATTACAATTTCTAAATTGTATCTGCTTAAAATCCAGTCACACTTACACCGTTCAAAATTTAGTTCTAAACACAGTTAACAAATTACGGTCCGTATTTTGTGAACACTGCTCGTCGGGACAGGTATAAAACGCGAGATTTATAAATGTGATGCATGAGAAAATGTGAAATAACTTACATTGTTCATACAAAAAAAAAATTAGTTGTGCTAATTTATTTTTTTATTAAAAAAATGAGATTTCTTTACATGTGGAGTGGCGATTAAATGTTACGTATAGAATGACTTGTTTCAAGAAGCTATCTATGTGTACCAGTGTATGTTACAGAGCTTGGTCAAATTGAACAACTTTACTTTTCCTCCAATTGTGATGGCCTATTTCACAATTGATGATATGAGAATGACGGAAAATGTCACAAGAGGATCATGAAATTTGGGCATAAATCTGATCCCATAGTTGAGACCTCACTAGTCTGTATAAGGTGAAAGGGGTGTTTGTATAATGCTGGCAAAGTATTCGATGAAATGTAATAATAATAATAATAATGTGGTGTACTTAGAATATTCTGTGATATCTTTAGTTTTTTAATTTATTATAAAGGACATCTTAATCATTTAATTTTAGATTATTTTTTTCTATAAAAATTATAGTATACTTAATAATATTTGTGGTAGCATTAGTCGTCGCCTAAAAAATGGTGGTGCGCTACCTGGAGATTCAAACGGTATAAAACGTGTGTGTGAGAAGTGAGAACCAAACGGTATAAAATGAGAGAGGAAGAGATGAGCGAGAAATCTAGATTAGTCTTTGGATGAGGCGCGCCAAAACCTCATCAACTACCAACTTCCATTCATGGCTTTCCCTTTATCTGCTTATCTTCCCCTCAACTTCTCCCCAACTCAAAATTCAGCTTCTTTCTTCACTACCCGATTCGCTATCCCCTGCAGTCGAATCCTTCGACAGCGCATAAATGTCCCTCGTGAATTCAACCGCATTTTGGCGAAAAGGGATGATTGCCCCACGGTTAGTGCCCCTCCACCCCTTTAAACTTTAATTTTTTAATTTTTAATTTTTTTTGGGTGTGGATTAGGAGATCGTCATGTCTCCGAAGTAATTAGTTAGTACTGAGTAGGCTAAACGTATCCATAAGTAGTGGGGCTAATTTCTACAGCGTTATTTGTTCTACGCTATTTTAAGTTTATTCGTGTTTGGATGATAGCATTTGCTTGGTTTGGTTTCTCCAGTTGAAGTAATGTTCATATTTGAGATGCATCCTGGAGAACCTTTGGAAGAAATTTCTCGGAAATTAGATTAGTATGTGCAACATTTTTACAGAATGAAGTGAAAATAGTACTTTGTTAGGAAGGGAGTGACATTTGGAAGGGGGATTTGATCTTTTTATCTTGAACGGGGGACGAAGATCTGGTGACAAATTGGCAATGCCAAGGTCAAGTCCACCAATCATTCAAAAGTAGGGAGTAGTATCTAAATTTTATTAAATGAGAATGGCAATAAAGCTCAAAACTACCGTCGTCATCCTCTGCACAAGTAATAGGGATGGATAAGGCGATTACTGTAAAATGCAGGCTGAAGGGCAATTTTAATTTATCTATTCTTCTGGTTTCTGAAAGGGCGATCTATAGGATCTGCTTTTGTTGTTCACTCATAAACTAGTATACTAATTTAGTGCAGAATCAACACCAATGTATTACATATTTTTTATTTCATGCAGGAACTAATAAATGGGTCCAATTTCCGTCTCAACGTAGAGACATGGATGGAAATAGGAAGGAAGCCATTTGAGAGTGCCTTTGCAGCCATTGTTCTTTTCGTTCAGGTGACAACTCCAGTACCCTTTGCAGGCCATGAGGTTTGGTCTGTTCCTCCAGCTGAAGCAGTTCTTTATTCCCCCGAAACAAAAATCCCTCGGACTGGAGAACTAGCTTTGAGAAGAGCAATCCCTGCTAACACGAGCATGAAAGCCATACAGGTTCCAAGAACAGTAATATGCTTGTTTTAACATACAGTTAGGATGCATTTGATAATAAAAAATTGTAGCTTTATGTTTCTTCTAAAGGATTCTCTGGAGGACATATCATACTTGCTAAGGATTCCACAGAGGAAACCATTTGGAACAATGGAGGGGAATGTCAAGAAAGCACTTAAGGTAGTACTTGATGTTTCTTCTTCTAGGACTACCACATACCAGAAATGTTGTGTTTTCGTTTGGATGGGTTGGGCTTATTACTCAATGTGCCTTGAATTGCCTAATTTCGGGTGGGAGAAAATCTACTTCCTATGTTGGACATCAACTTTCCTCAGTGACTATGGCAGGAGTTGCGGTTGGTATTCGTATAATGCATTTTCTATGTACTGGAGAATAAAAACTAAGAACCCTTTTTCGGTTGATATTTTGTGATTGTACTACAAAATATTCTTCTTCTTCTTCTTCTTCTTTGTGTGTGTGTGGACTTTAGTGAGCTGGCTTCTTGATATGTGGGGCTCTTGGTGTGTTCTTCTCTAAGATCAGCCATTACTGCTGCTTCTTACATGAGTTGGATGTTTACCATATGACCTAGTAGTGAGCTTCACCTATGCTCAACTCTGACTTCCAAATCGGGGTGTTATTAAGATTTGTTGACCTTAATCATGCATCTAATCATATGAAGTGGAAGTGACTATAAAAGAAGCAATACAATATTCTTGGACCAGAAAGCTTGAGACCTCACCTTTTTAATTCTTGTTTTCATTAAAACTCCTGATAGAAAATGCAATCAGATCTTAGGGTATCTTGCAACATTATATTCTATCCAATCCGTCTTGGTTTATGTTACTCCAGTTCATCAGTTTATTGGTGTTATACTTTAGTTTTATTGATCCAATCTTATTTCTCATTGCTGGTTGGAATAGTTTTGCCTCCTCTTTGTTCTTTTGCTTTTCAGATTGCTGTGGATGAAAAGGAATCCATTTTGTCTAGCGTCCCTGCTGAATCGAGAGAAAAGGGTTCAATTCTATATGCATCTCTAACAGATGGGGAGGTAATATTGGAGAAATAGTGAGAGCTCGTTTGACAATAAAAAAGTTTGTAATTCCTTTGATTTGTTATGAATGAACTTGAATGGTAGGACACATTTTGTCTTTAGGAATTTGATATGCTTATCTGCTTGGTTTCCTAGTCCTGGCACAGTTTTCCATGAATATATTCATATAATTCTTGAATCCTTCGATTAGGACTTGTTTGTCTTATAAATTTAGACACTCAGTGGTGAAGTGGCTCACTAATTTCATGTTGTTTAATGCATTCACTTCCCTTTCAGCAATTGCTACAAGAAATATAATTCCATTTCTGAATATGGATGATTGAGTCACTATTTGTGAGTTGAATCAATCAAATTAAATTCCAGTAGGTTTCTCCTTTCCCTATAGCTGTATAATTTCAAGGACTCTTAATAAGTTTCCAAGTTTTCTGCAGCTGAATACTACACACTCAACTAAACTAGATTTTAAGGGGGCAAAAATTAATAAATGAGCCATTAATACTCTGTATATCCTTTTCGTTTGCTTAATTTCTCCAAAATATTTTGTTCAATGACTTCTGATGAACTATCTTTTGTTACATTTAGAAAAACATAAAAGAAGTCTTTCGAGACGTATGCAAACTTACATAATAACTTTTTCGTTTTTAATCATGGTTGCACTTATTAGGTTGTTGGTAATGTCGAAGTACGAAAATAATAGAGATTTCTTTTGACTTTTCAGGGTGGACTGAAAAAGCTTCTCCAATACATCAAAGACAAAGATCCAGACAAGGTATCAGTTGGCCTAGCATCTACACTGGATACTCTTGCAGAACTGGAGTTGCTACAGGTACTTATGGTTGCTTTCAGAAATTGAATAGCTCATGTTTTAACTTGATGATTGATGACCTAGTTAGCAAGATTGCTAGTACTAAAGCTACACTTGTCCCTCCTGCGGTTTGCCCTTTTTCTTTTCCTGTTATTATTTTTAAATATTTTGAATCGGTGATTTACATGTTCACAATTGATCAGTGATGTATCAAGGATGTATTTGTCAAACAGGCTCCAGGGTTATCATTTTTGTTGCCTGCGCAATATTTGAACTATCCAAGGTAATAACCACATCAGCCAGTTTCTTTTTGTACATTTTATCTAGATATTTGCTGCCTGGTGGATGTGTAAAACCTATATATGTGGTACTTTGTTCATTACATGTTAGCTTTGTTGCTGGAATTAGAGTACTCACGTGAACATATAGTAGTAATTTATGCATTTTGGCTGATATCTTACAATCTTCCATAGGCTTACAGGGAGAGCAGTTGTTGAGTTTGCTATTGAGAAAGGAGATGGCTCAACCTTTTCTCCAGAATCCGGTGGTCAACCTAGAAATACCGCAATACTTCAGGTAAGTTGAAAAACCGTTGAAGCACACAATCTCTACTATTGTCCCCCTCGTTTGATTAATGTGGCTGGCATGTGAACTGGATAAGTCGTCTTGTATTACCTCAAACTACTGAAAAGATCCCTCAACCTTATGGTATATGAATGATGTGTTTCATAAGGTTTAATTGTTATGAACTTTACTTTTTCCTTTTTTCTTTTAATCCATGATAGATGCACTCGATTCTGTCAGATTAAATGAACATGCCACCTTTTCCTGGCTAATTATCTGTCTTTAGGTTGTCATAGATGGGTACTCAGCGCCGCTTACTGCAGGGAACTTTGCGAAACTGGTAAGGTAGTGGAACCTCACTTTTTCTCAGTACTTCTCATTATTCTTTCACATTTAAAAATGCGCACCCTTATCAATGGTAGCCTTTTCCCTTTCAATTGCAATAGTATATCATAGTGTTAATATTCATCATCTTATTTGTGCTTCCCTTAAAAATTCAAGATTATAGAACAAACTTGACCCAATCATAATATATCCTGTAGTTCTAATGTCACGAAACTTCTCATTGCATACTATGAATAGTGCTGGTTTAGCGAGAAAAAAGAAAACGGGGTACTTTCAACGAATTTGTAGTTGCTAATAAATAATAAGATAAACAGCTGGATATTGACACTGAAAATTGGAACAATTATCATGCAACACACACTTATACATGTTTATAGAGCGAATCTGTGATAGAATAAAGGGGTACATGTAAAAAATGTGAGCCAGGTAGTTCCTGTCAAGATTTCCTTCAACAAAATAGCAGGTATTCAACACCTGCATTTGGAAGAAGTTTGATTTTCCCTATGTATCCCATCATTGCATAATGTTATGGGCTCTCATATATCATTGGAAAAAGTCTCTTCAACTCTAATTTTGAAACAATGTAGGTAGTTGACGGGGTCTATGATGGGGTGAAACTGAACTGCACAGACCAAGCTATTCTCTCAGATGGTGGCGCGGGAAAGGACAAGGGCTACAGCGTTCCTCTTGAAATAAAACCATCTGGACAGTTTGAGCCACTCTATAAAACAATGCTGAGCGTCCAGGTTCATATATCCTTATTTATTGATTAACGCAACTTGTGAGTTTTCCTTTATTGTACGGTGACATTTGAATTTTTTCACGAAGGACGGAGAGCTGCCCGTGCTTCCGCTATCAGTTTATGGAGCAATGGTCATGGCTCACAGTGAGGTGTCTGAGGAGTATTCTTCACCAAATCAGTTTTTCTTCTATCTTTATGACAAGAGAAATGTGAGCTATATAAATTGCAGCATCTTCCCTCCATTGTCCCTTTTCTTCCATTGTAATCAAGTTAAGTAATTTTCTCCCTCTGCAGGCTGGCCTAGGAGGGCTATCCTTTGATGAAGGCCAATTTTCTGTCTTTGGGTATTCCTCTCTGACTCTAATCTTTGTCTTTTAGTCTGCCTTTTCGTCTACTTCTGACAGTATTTCCCTGGTATACAGTTACATAACGATGGGGCGAGACACTTTGTCAGAGATTAAAACCGGGGATGTGATCCGATCTGCCAAGTTGATAGACGGCCAAGATCGCCTTGTTCTGCCTAAAGAAAGTTAAAAGTGCCCACTTCCATTTTCTTCCTTCTTGAAACAGATATTCATATCTTCTTGAGTTTAATTTTACAGAATTTTACAAAGATGATTCTGGCGTCCTCTGTTACTTCGTGAGGTTTGAATAGTTTCACGTCCCCAGGAGGAAGATGATTCCGGTTTTCATTTTCAGTTGATTGATTTTTTATCAGGATACACCGTTGCTGATGATATTGAATCAGTGTATTTGTAGCACTGAAAATGTCGAATACAAGACGGGTAAGTCTAATGTAAAATTCAAAGCAAATAACTGTAACTCGGGTTCCTATTTCCCAGTGATATTCCACAATCAAGACAATTGGCTGAATCCTGTGAAACTATTTCCTAGAAGTTCATTGATATCTTCTTTTTAGTCTACCACCCAGATGTCTCAGGCCATGGAGATCATGTTAATAATATAGCACCCCTGCTCATTATCATCCTTTCAAAATATTATTTATTTGTAGTAATATTGAAATAATTTAAAGTTAAATTGCACCCTAGTTCGGTAGTTCCTACTAGCTTCAACACAATACTAGCAAGACATGTATTAGTTTGAAAATGTTTGAAACAAAATAAAGAGGTGACACATTGCCACATTTCTTGTGAAATATCTAAAAATCTTAAACTAGCTATATCTAAAGTGTACTCCAATATGCGATTAACACATGTTGATATTTGGTCAGAAAAAAATCAATGAAGATTGTAACTTGTACAGTTCGTGGACTTCAGGATGCAATCGATCAACAGATAAATTTTAGGTACTGAAGTGTAAAAACTCGCAAAGTACAGGTTGATCTAAATATTTAACCCAAAAAAAAAAAATGTAAGACAACTAATAAGAACCTAGAGCACATACATAAGAGCTAGTCTAGAAGTTTTTCGGTGGAGGCTACAATAATAAATTTTGGGGCAAATAATTTTTTAGTTCATTAAATTTCACATTTTTTTATTTAAGAGCATCATCTCTGACCATTTCAATTTTAGTCACAAATTGATCATTTAACTTTATAGAACAGCTAATATAAAGCTATATCAATGACCTAAAGCCATGGGCCATAGGGAGAAATATTTTTTAACCAAAATAAAAATATACTCCCTCCGTTCCGACTTAACATTCCTGCTTTGACCAGTCACGGATGTTAAGAAAAAACAGATTTTGTGGAATCTTTGATTTTTTTAAAGGTGGAGATTTTAAGAGTGGAGATTGTGAGACAAATGAGACAAATTTGTCATTTATGGGAAAATTAAGTTGGGACAAAAAAAAAAAAAAAAAAAAGTTAAAGCGGGACGAAGAAAGTACATAATAAGAATGAAATTATTATGCACAATAGGTTGTCGGATTGATTTGACCACAACCCAAGTCATTCCCTATAACCTGTCATGTGTTGAATTGTGATTGGTAGGACGATATACGAGACAAATTTTATTTTAAAAAATCAACATTCCTATTTCTTTTCTTTATAAGTAGAGCTTAATATTGACATATTTTGAATTTAAATTTTAATCTTTCTATTTTTTTTCAATCTCAAATTCTCCCTTTTTTTTCTTCCTTTTTTTTTTTCCTTTTCTTTTTAATGGGTTGAAATTCTCCCTTTTCTCACATAATTTCCATCATTTCTTGTTATAAGATCCAAATTATTTTTCAAAACTCCCAAAATTATTTTAAGTGTATGATAAGAAATTCTCCTTATAATAACTACAGAATTAAAATGTCAAATATTTTTTTATCTATTTATTTTATCATTTAAAAATACTAAGGCTCACAAAATAATATGCAATCATTAAATAGTAGTTAAAAAATATTGGATTGGCTGAAAAATAAATTATGTATGTTGATAAGAAAAATTAATATTTTATTAAAATATTATATTGTTGATAAAGTATAAAAAAGTTAAATGGGTTGAGATGTAGATTGCTTGAGAGGAAAATGAACAAATTATTTGTGGGCAGTTGTTGACATGCTCTAACAAGTTTTTGGTGAATCCACCTGCATCAATTTGTCGAATTTTAAAAATTAGCGAATCAAAACTAATGTCTTTAAATAAAAAAGAGTAAATCTTAACTATCTAAAGAAACCATTTACCCTAAATTTCGATAACCAAATACTTAACAACGAAAATGAACTACAGGAGATCTAAGCTAGAGGACCAATTGTTCAGGTGTAATTGCAACATAGTTATATTGATTGTTTAGTAACCTATTCAGATGGGCCTTATAATATTTCTATTTGGTGGTAACTATTGCACAAAACTTTAAAACAAACCAAAAGTCTATTAACTCTATATCCTCATCAGAATTGCATTTTCGCAAAAACTTGAAAGCGAAGAAAAACTAGGTGAAAGCACTCCCTAAAGGAAATACGATGAAAGCAAAATATTGACTATATCAAGACAATTTAGTAGATCCAACAAAACAACCGAATCTCAAGCATCTAAAATGCAAAAAATTGTGGGTACGCATCTGAGTTACAAACAAACTGAATTCCAGAGGGCAGGTTGGTTTAGATAATCCCAATTTTGTTTGCAACATCCAAAGCATCATAGTCGGGTGTCAACCTAACATATGCCTTCTTGGTACCATCAGGCCTGGGCAAAACGATGTTTATTAGATAAAATAAATAGCATGAATTAAAAACCAACAAGCTGCATCATGCATCAAACAAATGATACCAATCGAGCAAACATTGTTTAATATTCGGCATGATCATCAGAGTTCCATAACGAAATTGATACCTTTCCAATATCTTTGGTTCATCATTCTTGATATCAAGAAGGAACAGAAATCCAAATTTTAAAATAAGGAAATGGCTAAACACAAGCAAGTTTCAATTTGCATATTCAATATTCTAAAGCATCATAAAGAACCGATATCAATGTCAAAAAGAACTAAAAATATAGAAAAAGCAGAAAGTAATGAAATATGTTACCTGATAAGTGTGTTAACCTTCTTCGTCTGAATATCATACATTTTCTTAACGGCATCCTTGATCTTCTTCTTGTCAGCACGAAGGTCAACAATGAAAACCAGGGTGTTGTTGTCTTCAATCTTCTTCATGGCAGATTCAGTGGTGAGGGGGTACTTCAAAATCTGGTAATGGTCGAGTTTGTTGCGAGGAGGTGCACTAATCCTAGGGTACTTAGGACTTCTGTCCTTCTTCAAGGTCCTAGGTCGGTGGAAAGTAACCTTAGTTCGTATCTTCTTAGTCTTCTTCTTGATAGCTGTTCCACCTGATTTTACTGCCTTAGCAGTCTTCACGGCCTGAGCCTTTGCATCTGACTTCTTCGAAGGATCGGCTGCACATCATTTAAAAAAGAACAATGTTAAAAGGCAAACAAAGGAATTCTAATAGAATAAATCATTCTGCAAGCTCTAAAAAAAAGTTAAAATACAGACAATTCTTATCACTCTGCCACAAGTTCTAAGAACGAACTTAATACAGACGCTAAACATCCAATAATAGGCACAATCCTCATGGTATAGGCAGATTATTACAGGTAATTAAAATTAAAGCAAAGCCAAAACAGATGCCAGAATTGCCACTGAACTTGAATACACACACACCCCCCTGAGGTCATAAACAATATATGTCAAACGAAAAAACAAATTAGAAACTGTTTTGTTTGATCTACTTCCACTGCAATAACAGAGCAAATCACTCTAAAGTCGTCAAACAGCTAAACCTAAATTTCACATAAAATTTTAGACGAGTTAAGCTGGCTTTAGGTGAGATTAAGCGGAAGAAGAAGGGAAAAACGTAACCACCAAGAACACTCTAGTGCCTGTACATGGCCTAGTCAGAGTTAGGCTAGAACTTTTCGAAAGTAGATGATAAGTGAACATAACAGTTAATTCCAAATTATAAAGTTACTGAATACATTATATATTTAAGGAGTAAAATCAAAAATATCAGTTTGATTCAGTGTTGAGCTATTCAATCAAAATGTCTAATCATTGGATCAAACATATTGGACCCATCATCAAATTATGGATTTAGCTGTACAAGTATTGGAGAACAGCAAAAGGCGCCATAAATACAGCCAAACAATTGTCTTCTTCTTGGACCTTAGTTCACTCTAGATAATCTGGTTCTCACTAGCAATTACTGTACAACTGAACATTCTAACAAGAGGGAGATCCTTACCAGCTATAAGATTAGTAATTAAGAAACAAATCTTAAAAATGAGTAACAACAAACAATCACAAACGATACATACGCTCGAAAAAGTGAATTAATGAAAAAGCATTATAAAGATGGAAGTTTCTCAGAATCATATAGAAATCTGAACAATGGGTAAAGACAATGATTAATGAAATACCAAATAGACGAGTTGAAGAACTCGTACCTTTAGCTGGAGCCATTTCAAACTGAATCGACCTCTATTCACCTGAAAATTCAACAAAACGGCTTCAGAAAACTGTTTTACACTACAGAAATCCAAATGGTAGAACGAAGAGAACCTTAGAGCACCTAGGGTTTTTGGAAGAGGCCGAAATTGATCAGTCTTATAAGTGGGGATAGGGTCGTGGGCTTCTATCTGGGCTAGTCGAGAATTTGATACCACTAGGCCCAAAAGAACGAATTAGGCCATTCAGCAACTCTGAAATTTATATCAACTTTATTCTTGTGAGGAGAATTTATATTTTCAATAGATAAATTGTAAATGGACGAAATCGTCTATCCATAAATGTAATTTTCAGCAAACACTCTCTTGGGCCCAAAAAAAAAAAAAACAACAACAAAAAACTCATGTTCCACGGATGTATTAATTATACTTTTGTGAATTTAGTTTTGCACAACCTTTTTTATTTAACTTATTCAACTATCTGTTATTTATTTACGAATTTATATTTTCTATTTCAACTAATAAAATGAGACATGTGTTAAAGAAAAAATATAATTAGTGTGCATTCGTTTAAAGTAACTGATAATGGACAATTTATGTATTAACTTATATTTATGTATTTATAGAACTCTTGCATTTGACACCACATCTAAAGGAATCTTTGATGAATACTATGTTTGCGGAATACCAAGATCCAAGCACGGGTTTGTTTACTAATTTAATTAGTGGAGTATCTTAATTTGTTTGGTTGCCGCCACTAGTTTGGTTTAGTCATTTCAAAATTCCTATTAGTTATACATATGACTATGCATATAGATGACTTATAACTGTTGGCGGATAATTTTTATTATTATTTATTTTTGCTGGAGATTTATATTGTGGCTTATTTTTTCTTCGGTAGATCTTTTGGTTGAGACTCTATCTTGATTGAGATACTTTTTTGAAATATGATATGATTGCCTTAGTTCATTCCTAATAATTTATCAAAGTATGTAACGTAGTCAATATGTTGTGGACGTCTGGTTGACCGTTTTCATGATGATCAAAGAGTAATCAACTTTAATGATTTTTTGGTTTATTTTACTTAGACATTAATGAGGCCTAAATTGAAATCGGTTCCGGAAGATACTCTATATGTTAGGGAGTAGGTCTTGGGTGCACCATGTGCACAATAGTGCTATGGTGCATCACTTCCTTTATTTTATTAAAAAAAAAAAAAAACAGCGCAGAAAATATATATTAAATGGACCGCGATCAAATATCGCGACTGCGTCAACATGCATTATTGTTGATATTTGCATAAAGTATGTTTGGAAATTTCATAAAGTATGTTTGAGTCACAATTTTAAAGTGAAACAGATTTAAGAAACAAATTCCTAACATAGTGTACTTAAGGTATGATTGATTTACTCATAAAGTATGTTTGATATTTACATAAAGTATGTTTGACGGTTTCAAAAAATATGCTTGAGTCACAATTGTGCGCTTTGTTGATATTTGCATAAAGTATGTTTGATATTTACATAAAGTATGTTTGACAATTTCATAAAGTATGTTCGAGTCACAATTTTAAAGTGAAACAGATTCAAGACACAAATTCCTAACATAGTGGACTTAAGGTATGGTTGATTTACTCATAAAGTATGTTTGATAGTTACATAAAGTATGTTTGACAATTTCATAAAGTATGTTTGAGTCACAATTCCCCTTCCCAGTTACAATTGATCGCGGCCGCGGTCGCGTGAACCGGGGTCAAATCGGACTGATGCACAATAATGCTATTGTGCATCTTGTGCACAAAAGTTTTTGCCTATGTTAGTGAGCATATTGAATTTATTGCTACACAATGTATGGATGAGCCATTTGAAAAAATATACATATATGGATGCTTGTCTTGTTTTAATCAGACTTCTATTCTGATTATATTTAATATTTGATATTGTGTTCTCTTCGATTTTGATCAGCACGGAGCTATGGTTCTAACTAATGGTGCGGAGATTGGAGTGGAAGATCGTGGTTAGCTAATCCATCAAGTTCATTCCAACAAAACTTTAGAAGTGTCATAGGAAAGAATTGTGACTTTCCTGCAAGGTAATTGGGACTACTCTATTTTGTGATTGAACGGAAATGATATTAGTTGACAATGATATATGGCATGAGTAAGAGGTTGAATGTATGTTGCTCATATGATTGTCGGACCATTGGTTGCTGTTGTAGGTGCGATATTCAGTCTTCATTTTCTGCCACATTCTACAAGTGCTTGACTGATGAATCGAATTCTGTGATGTATTTGTAACATGTTTCATGTGGTTAGAGGTGGGTAGCTGGTTTTGTGAACCGTGGAACCGGCGGTCAACGGTTCCAAAATCGTTGACCCGGTTCCGGTTCCAAAGCGGGACCGTAATCGGTCAACCCGCGGTTCGGTTTCGGTTCCGGTTCCACCTTTTCTGGAACCGGGAACCGCCGGTTTAACCGCCGGTTCCACGGGCGGTTTCCTCGGCGGTTTGGAACCGCCGGTTCCACGATTAATTTTTTTTTTTTTAAATTCGAAAATGCCACGTGTCACGATCTGGTGGAGTGTCCGTTGGAAACGGACGACTTGATCTTTGTAGCCGTTGCCAGAACCGCCGGTTTTCTGGTTCGAACCGGCGGTTCCGCAGCAATTTTTTTTTTTTTTTTTTTTTTAATGGAAACGTGGGATTTGATTCCTTGACCTTAAGCCGGAAGATCGAGGATACGTAGGCAATTTGGTACTAAGTTAAAAATTAGTTTTAATTTTTAACTTAGAATCAAACTCAAGCCCTTTAATCTTTTTCCCTTTTCCTTCCCAATATTATTAGTTGAACTTGTATAGTTGTATTGAACTTTGTAGGTTGATTGTTTTTTTAATTAGTGTTATTGTATTAAATTTTACTTTGTAATTTAAGAAATTATAAGTGGTATTATAACATTTAAGTTGTAGTTTATATTTGTACTTTTTAATTGTAGTCTTTGTAGATTAGTGGTACACTTTGTAATTTAGAAAATTATAAGTTGTATATTCTATTGTAACATTTAAATATTAAGTTGAATTTGACTTATTAATTTTAGATTTAGAAATTATAAGTTGTATATTTTTATTTAAAAAAAAAAAAAAGAAGAACCGTCTGGAACCGGCGGTTCTATGCCGGTTCGGAACCGTACCCGTAACGTGGGTGTCCCCGGTTCAGTTCCGGTTCCAGTGGAAGCGGTTCCAGGAACCGACAGTTCGGAACCGGAACCGGAACCGTCTGCCCACCTCTACATGTGGTGTTTTTGCCTGCATTGTACCAAAGAATACATCCTACCTCTTAACTTTAAGTCCTAAAGCACTTCTAAACCAATAAATTCTAAACCCTTTTGTCTCACCACCGCTGGACCTGCAAGCCTACAAAGCAATAATGTCTATTGAAATCTAATGTCCACCACCAACGTCGATCACTAACATGTTATTTCTTCATACCATTAGATTGGAAAAAAATTGATTGGGTCGAGCTGGCCCGCGAGGTGGACTGGGCTATACATTTACCAGCACATTAGTTGTCGGGGCCACAAAGTTCGGCTCGAGCATAAGTCTTAGGCCGACGTGCTAGGTTGGGTTGGACGGGACAAATTGCCAACTTTATTCATAAGATGTTAAAGTTTGGATGTTAAATTTTTATCTAACTGTTATACGGTCTAGTATGAACATGCACATGAAACCTAGGTGTCCAAGGGATATCATATGCTTGCAATGATCATCAGGATTAACGTGGTTGAGGTTTTAGGGTGCTGAATCAGTTGGAGATTTAGGTCGACATGGAATTAGAGACTCCTAAAGATGTTCTCAGAATTTAAATTTAACTTTAAGTTTAACATGTCCTTGAGTGAACTGATAGATTAGCTTAAATGTGCTGAGAATGTTCATCAGACCAACTGTGATGATGCATTAGTTGTTAGTTTTTGATGAATTGACATTGTTCAAGTCAGCAGACAAGACTAAGTCAAATAAAAAAAATTAATCAACAAAGTGCAAAGAGAATTGAGACAGAAGGGAAGCAAAAAGGAGAATCGTTTTCCTTGTGGGAAGAAGGGTAATTGGATGAACAATTACAAAGATTACATAGCATCTAAAAATACAAAGTAATTTCATTGAGTTATGTTTAGTTGTTGATTCTATGATCACTTAGTAGAATCCGGGCCCACTAATCATAGTTGCAATTTGATTGCATGGATTCCTTTTTTTCAAAGGAAACTCAGTGAAAGGGTTTCAAAAGTTGAGTGACATGTTCTCTTTATTTAGAATGAAGAATTTCAGGACATTGTTATTATCATCTTAAACATGGTAGAAATTATACTATTTTTTTAAACAAAGTTGTTACAATCATTTTATAAATGTGTTAACACTATTTTTAAATAATGGCGGTGTTTGGGACGAATGATCTCATAATGCGTTGAATGTCTTAACATTAATCAACAACTTGCAATACATTGCAAGAGAGAAGAATTACAATGGAAACACTTGATATAGATTTATATGTAAATGTGTTCACACAGTTAGCAGTGCAACTCCAATTTTTTCCTGCATAGTGTATTGGATAATGGTGGCTAAGCAATTGAAGTGGGTAGTAGCCGGTAAGGAAGATGATGGTCGTGGGGAAAAGATAGTGGAGTTATAGAAAGGAAAATAACATTAAATGAATGGTGTAATAAATAAAAGAAAAAATATAAAATATAGAAAAAATATGTACAACCTTAAAAATCATGAGCATGAAAGGGGGAACAAATATAAACATAAATGATTTGATTTATGCTTTAGCGGAACTCTAGAAAGATTATACTGTAAACATAAATATTTAATTTAAATTATAATTATACAATGTCACAAAATTCTTGATTATCTTAACTTAAATCTAATTGAAATACTAAAACTAAATGAAATGTAAAAAAATTTGTTTACCATATTTTAGCTAATCATTTATTTGAATACTACAATTCATAAATATGGACATCACATTATGTTGAGAATCTTAAAATATAATCTGATAGATTTATATCGATCTCACACATTTCAGGATTTATACTTAAAAAGGGGGTTAAGTAATTAACCCAAAATTGAACTGACTAATTGTTCAATGTTCTTTAAAAAAAAATTCATTGTTTATTGGTTAAAGAATGATCCAAAAATTTATTAAAATGAAAAGAAAAAGTAGGTTAAATTGGTTAAAGTAATAAGTAATGAAGTAAAAAATTACCTATTACTTACCTTCTATAACAGGTCAAAAGTGCAGGTGGTAGTTCTGAGTACTTCAGAATTTCTGTAGTCTTTGCTCTTCCTTCATCTCCGTCTATTTATAGCATTTGGGATTTCTTCTTGTTGAAGAGTGAGAAGTTTCCCATTGTCTACTTAATTCTCCTCGTATGGCTTTCTAGCCGTTTTTGTTGTTTAACAGAAAGTAGGACATAGTTGGTGTAGCTTGATGTCAGTGTTTGCAAAGTTATTTTTCCTTTAGTCAGAACACGTGTCTTCACACGATTGAGTAGTTAGTACACGAATTACTTCTTGTCTCCATTGGCTATATTTTTTAGTCTTCGAACCTCTGACTTTGACTTGGTTATCCCTCTGCTTCCATGGTTGTTGCATGCTTGGTGTAAGATCTTGACTTGCGAATAATTGGATCTTCCTTGCAGTAGGCATTGCTATACGCTACGAAAGTGTAGGTTCATTGTTCCATGCTCTATACAACATTTGTTCCTTAGTTCTTACTGTGGACTTCTTGATGCATGCATCCTTGATGATCTTTTTGTCTCTCTTGTTGTGACTTCTGCCTAAGTAGAACTAGTTTTATCTATTACAAAGATTACAGAATATGTTGGGGCTCTGATACCATGTTAGTATTTGAGAAATATTGGCGTTGTTGCGTGATTTCATTGATCAAGAATAAATAGGTACAAGTGTATCTTTACAGGATCTATATACAAGAAATATAAACTGAATCTTGAGAAGATCCATAATTATCTCAAATACTACTTACATCATGGTTCACATAAAAATTCCTAACAACATCCTGTTTCATGGAAACCGTTGGCATGCCATAAGGATGCACATTCCTCCTCAGAAGAAATCTTCTTCAGTCATGACGTTAGCATCGGAGTTAATTTGCCTTATGAGCTCCATCTTGACCAAGATAATTCCTGCTTTATATGCCCTGTTTGTCTACAGTTCCGATAAACTATATTATGTATGGAGTCCTTCTTCCTTCCTTTCTAAATGCTACCATTGCTGAGTTTTCTGTTGGAGTGCGACCTTTACTCATCGGCCTTTTTTCTTACATAAGAGTTCCACTGACTTCGAAAAAGGTCAATGTTTCCTTTCCATATATCAAAATTGACTTCACGTGCTCGTATGAATATAGAAGCGATAAGATGAGCATCAACGCTTTATGACAATATTCCAAAACAGACCTAGTCTGGTAAGGCAAGTGTTGGATGCGCACAGTTCTCCAAGAGTCATCAACTCCGACAGTTAATATACGAAATGAATTTAGTTTGTCATCAATGGATCCATCAATTGCAACCACTTTGTACTTCATATACGCATCAACATATGCCATACCAAAAGAATAAATGTTAATTAACGAAGGGAGAACAAAGATTTGATTTGTTACTGGATTTGTAATGTATATGGAAAACCTGACTCCATATAGGAAATCATTAATGTGCTTTGCCTGAATGAGCATACCATTACAACTGGAAGCAAAACTTATCGGCAGTTTCAGAATGTAACTCAACTAAGATATCTCAATTTGGCCAGTTTGTCGCGCTGTCACGAAAACTGGATATGCATCCTTAGAAATAAAAAGGAGACCAAAAGGCGCACGCTGAAGATGTGCGTGTATAAAATTAGGGATATTGATCATTCAGTACCACTTCCAACAAACAAGCGTTACCACCTTGTAAACATCTTCGGCTGGAAGATGGACAATAATTTCGAATAACAGATCATCTGGTAAAGACTTGATCATCGAATTATAACTTTGACTATGTCTGGCCCCATCCATTGTTGCCTCCCCTTTCTCTTTAGTGTCGGCGGTCAAAGAGTTGCGGAGCCAGCAGTGACGTTTGCGGCGGCTGGCGGAGGTGACCTTCCACTTTAAGCGATAAATCGAGTTTTCAAGGGAAAAACCTACTACGAGGTAAATCAGGTTTTTTATTTGGAAATTGAATTGGAATAAGATTACAAGGGTCTTCTGATTTGAAAATTGAATGGATGATTGGAATCGGGCCGAGCCCAGGCCCACTTATACTGCCGGAAGATTAAGATAAGGATTTCAGTATTTATTATACTAATTTTCCACCAGTGCGATGTACGGGTTAGAATTTTTTTATTAAATTATTATTAAAATATAAAGGTAAATATATATAATAATGAAAATTAAAATAAGTAATGAATGAAATATATTAGAGATGGCTTATATGAAATGTTCTACTATAATAGGTAAAAAATTGATACTACCTCCGTCCTACCAAACTTTGCATGGTTGACCGGACATGTATATTAAGAAAAAATTATTTTTGCTTTTAATTTTAGTTGACTTTTTCAAATATGGAGATTGAGGGTGAATATTGTGAGATAAATTTCATTTTTAAGGGTGTGCAAAATGATGTGTGACGGGCCAAAATAGAAAATGTGCAAAATTAGGCGAGAACGTAGGCATTGACGGACTTACATAGGGGCCAAGGGGGGCACTGGGCCCTCTCTGGCCCCGGTCGAAATGTGCTATTATATAAGTGTATTTTAGTCGATTTTAATACAATATAATTAAATAAATAAATAATTTTATTGTTTGACTTGAATATGATTTAATAATAATCAATCGATGTATTCTTAAGTGTACTGAATACAGATAAAAATTTCAAAAAAAATAGAATGAAATGTTTAGACACACTAAATCTTGATTATCTTTTTTTTTTTTTTTAATAATTGAATCAATTTATTAATCTTATCAATAACATTAATACTTTTTAGTTATATATATATAGTTGAATATTGTTGAAATTTATGGACAGATATAAAGACGCCCCGTCCCTTTTTTATTTTCTAAAATTTTAGTTTTAAATGTAACTTAACTAAATATAAAATTTAGAGTATCATATATGAGAGTTTGTTTTCTAGCCTTCTCAAAATGAGCCACCTACTTGGTATAAAATTTGCCTTCAAATCTTAGTGTTTAATAAGAAAAAATTGTCTTTAAAAAAAAAGTTACAAATTTTAGCCCGATAAAACAAGTATCTAGATTTGTCTATATGTGGGGTCCCCTCGACGAAATTTCTGGGTCCGTCACTGAACGTAGGGAGTATAAAATATATTGCATGACACTGGTTATGCGATAATTGTATATTTCTGATATTTAAATAATATACTAATGCAACATATTCGTAAAAGGCGAAGTAATGTCAGAAGTCACATATATTATATTTCATATTTAGTAATATTAAGCATAAAATTGCGCAATGGTATTAGTTGCTAAAGTATATAATATTGTGACGTATAAAGATCAATCTATTATATTTGTAACATCATTTTTCTTTTCACAAAAGAGACACTAATTCAGTCTCAAATCATTTTAACTATTATATCTAAACTTTTGACTGTAAATGGTAACTTAAACAAATCGACCCATTTTTTTTATCAAATTTCTGTAGAACAAATTGATTCACCAAAATTATTATAATAGGACAAAATTAAAATAAAAGAAATTAATCTTTAAATCGCACAAGTTATTTCTACCAATAAGATTGATGATTTGAAACCTAGTTAAATTTACTAATTAAACAAATTTATAGGTGAGAATGGAATGTTCTTCAAATTGCTTGAAGATGGAATCTTTATATGCATGTAATTTTTGATTTAAAATAGTAATGTGACTTAGAAAGTCTTCGTATATCAATCTTGAGGGATACTATGAGATTGATAAATTGTAAAACTTAGTCTAGTTTACTAATTAAGTAAAGTTTATATGCTAGAATGAGATATTCTTTAAATTGATTGAAGATGAAATCTCTATATGCATGTCATTTTTGTTTAAATGGTAATGTGACTAGAAATTTTGGATGATTCTATGGTACCACAGTGTTTAGTTTAGTTTAGTTTAGTTTAGTTTTAGTTTAGTTTAGTTTAGTTTAGTTTAGTTTAGTTTTGGTTTAGTTTAGTTTAGTTTAGTTTTAGTATACTAAAACTAATATTATACTCCCGCTGCTCTATCAAATTCTTCTACTAACTCTTTTACTAGTTTATCAATAGATGTACTATGTTGAAGATTTTATATCTCCCACTGTATCTAAGAAGTAAGAATTGTAGATTTTGTAAATTCAACTGAGTATGTTCAGTGTGGAACTCTGGACTTGATAAACTAGGAAACCATTTACTTTATCTAGTCCAGAAGAACTATACTTTTGAATTCAAATACTTTCATACTCTTGTCCTATAACAAGGTCACATTTGTCTTTGCAAAATCTTCTTATCCAAGACTCTATGAAAATAAAATGCATACTTTTCGATAATGTATAACAGTGTCTAGTTACTTCAAACCAAACCACATCAAACCTTTGAGGGTACTTGATGCATTTGAATACTAATTCTCATGATTGATATATGAAAAATTTCTGAGTCTTACTTCGGTACCACTGTGGTACCGGTACCACTAAGAGAAGAATCAACATGTATTTAAATATGAGGGACCCACTAAATCAATAATAATGTCATTTTTATCTCACAGTGGTACCGGTACCACTGTGGTACCATAGAATCACCCTTAAATTATAATCAATTAGAAAATTTTCATAGCTAAGATGAAGTGATAATTTTCGACTTATTTCATGTAGGAGTCTTTGGATTCTCATTACTGAATAGGGAAGCTTCTGGGGTTAATCTTGGTACTTATGATGTTTTTAGATATAGACCATTGGAAAAGTATCATAGACCAAATCTATATATACTAACTTCTATGTAATCTTATAGACGTTTCCTATAAGATGAGTCCAGACGGTTTTTTCCTAAAGGGTAAAATACATGTAAGATGTAGACTGATAGAGTTCTTTCACGAACTTAATCAAATGTCTATATCCTTAAAGTGTTCTATAATTTTTAAATAATGTGACAAAATAATCTTATGTATTGCGAACAATATAGGTAGACGGTCTTACATATTCAGAAGAATATAGAAGAGAATATTTTTGTGCTGGTTGGTGTCATCTTGAGATATGAAGGATTTGTAAGATAAACTATGTTATAATTCTTAGATCCATTGGAATAAAAGAACTAGATAGATAGTTTTGACCGAAACTTCATATGTAGTTTGTGGATAGCGATGTCGCTTTGTGTGGGGAGATATCAAGTGATCTCAGATTACTGATTCCACAGTGGAAGCGGAAAATGTGACAACTTTAATGAGTAGTCCAGTATTAAAAGTAAGACTTATACTATTCATAGATCATTGATGCTCGAACAAGTGAGAGTAATGTTGAAAGTATGATGTCATATGAGTAAATTAGTGTAGACGATGCCTCCTGTTTTCATTTCGTGGAAGTCCCTGGCACAGGAAAGGGCTGTAGGTGCTGGCGCGTTCCGCGACGAACGAAATAGGAGTAGCCTAAACCGTGAAAACGGGGTTGTGGGAGAGCAATACAAGCATCGTGCTGCTAGGCGAAGCAGTAGAAATGCTGCACCCTAGATGGCGAAATTTCAGTAGCCGAAAGCATCACTAGCTTACGCTACTCAAAGGTCATTTACTATTTGACAAGTGGGAGAAATGTTGAGTACGGTGGATGATGCTTTATATGTTAGTTCGTGCAATGATATTTTGGAATTAAATATAACATTTAATTTACTACACGATAATTTGTTTGAACTTGCATATGTTGGATTGTAGGAATCTTATGAATCGAGTATTTAAGTTGTTAAACACAGAAAGATTCGATTTATAATTCAATCCTAAGTATATTGTATGCGATCAGTAAACAAATTTGGGCAATTTGTTTTGATAATATCGTCTCAGTTTCATTGAAGTTTGGCTTTGACTTGGTAATGGAACTGTGGATACATGTACGATGTATTAGGAAAGTACCATATGAAATTTAGACTGTGATTTGACCATACAATTTAAATTCATTGATTGTCGTACATGTTATCTTAATTATGAGTGAATAGTGTACCTTTATTACCGACTGGACGTTTTTTGAGACATCAATGAGTGAGATTAATAAATTAATCAATACCTCTGTATTTCGAGAATTAAAATAAAAAACATATATTTATAATAGGAATCCTTCACATATATGATAGGCATGATGATCTTACAGGTTGTTCTATAAATAGTAAATCTGAACTCAGTATTCGACATTAGTTGTCGAATCATATTGTGTGATGTAGTCACACAGGACTGTTGGATAGAAGATGAATGTTGAGATTGACAAATGTTTGAACATAAATATATTGGTTATGGTAGCTTGTTGCAAATACTTTAGTTGATCAAATGAGTAATATGTTGGATCGATCGATCAATGAGAGGATAATAATTATTGATTATGTTGCTTCAGTAAGGCCGATTAAATAAATAGTACAATTATATTCTTTTAGTGGAATAAAATAAAATATACTTAATAAATTAATATAATAAGTTAAGAGTTGATCGAATCATATTTAATTTATTGGAGCTTAATTTAATTGAGTCCAATCATGTCCCTTCGAAGTCTCAATATGAATTGGAACAAATTATAAGGATTATAATATATTATTGCAATATTTGGATTATGATATTGTAGAAGATGAGGACATTTAGTATCTTCTATAGTCTATACTTTACTTAAAGAGAAAGAATATAGTGATATATTTATATATCGAATACATATTCAATTCCCGAAAAACAAGTAACACGCCACAAACATCATATCCCAAAGAGGATGTCCACATATTGTGTTGTAATGCAATTTATGAGAACATCGGAAAAAACTTGGAGGTTTGGAGCGTGACAAATACAATTATGTTTGGTAAAATACGTTGTAAAGGTATTTCATAAATCCACATATAAAAATATGATCGATCCTACAACGATTATTCAATTATCAATATCTAATATTATGAATCGGATAAGTATCGTGGTTCTCATATTGCGAAAGGCGCATTACACTTTAGAAAGAATTAGAAGTGTAAAATAGAAATTTTGAAGCGCATGGGCATCACATATCTTGTTATTTTGTAGAATCTAAAATGGTATCCACACAAGAATGAGAAATGTTGAAAAGAAATTGACGCAGACAGTGTAAAATATGAAAACAAGAATTAAACAAATTGAATCATGGATGTATATTCCCTCACCACATGAATCATTAATCATCTCATCCAATTCCAATCGACAAAACTAAAACAAAAAAATTGAGTGGCAGAAAAGTAGCCAAGTTTAAATGACACAATAATGCAGTACCAATATTTCAGATATTTCCAGAATTTATTCTATGGTCCCCTCTGGACTGCCACGATGTTTGATGTCAACCAAATTTAATTTTCTAATTCTTTTTTTATACTGAATATTTGTTCATCTTTGGTTGGTCATGGCCCATTCATATCTCATAGGCCCTCGCAACCACTCCCCCCCCCCCCTCCCACACACACATCCATAATTTTGCATTGCTCGTGCCGGTTTTTCCTACCGTGTCCCCGTCGATATTACCCGCATGTGTTATACATTATTAGGATTAGTGTACAGATGCAGGATGATATATAATACATGTAGGTAATACCCAATGAAACAGGGTAGAATTAACCGCTCGTGCTAGATTGTACATATTTAAAAATGTATATCATTAATTTTTTTGTCAATTTAAGGAAGATATACCTTTAAAAAAGTTATTATAAGAGTTCACGCGACTTATTTTATTTTTGTTGTTAAGTTTATTCAATCATATCTTGATAATTTATGTAATTAAAAGTTTTAATTTTATACTTTGAACTAGTAAAACGAGGTCTTGGTAAAATAAGGCCAGACTCTTATTTTAAAACGTTTTCTTTTAATATAACTTTTTTTTTTTTATAAAGCGGAGGAATTACTATATGGGTTTGCATAATTAACAAAATGTGCTTGATATATATAGACGTGGGAACATGAATTTTACCTCATTCTAATGCTACATTCAATTTTCACTTCACTTTTCATCCTTAAATAAAATCCAGACGGCTCTGTTTGTTCGTAGTTTTCACATCTTATATGCATTCTTGTTCATTTTGGCTTTGAAAGTTGGATTTGAAGATCTAAGATAATATTACCAATAGTCATGTCATTAAACTATAGGACATTCGATTTAAAATAGGGCTGATTGAGTTTTAACTAATTTTAGGTGAAATTTTAATTACAGTATGAATTTTAAAAGGTAACGAAAATTTATAAACTTGTAATTTTTTTTCAATTACATACATTCAATTTTATATATTTAATTGTGTTTTCACCATTTTTATTATATCATATTTAATGAGATCGTCCTATATACACCACATGTTTTGTCATATATTGCTATAAATGTAGGTAATTTTAGGGATGAAGTTACCTTTGCCACAACTTCTACTCTCAATTCAAGGTGGCAATGGCGATGACGACATATTATAAAATTGGTGACGAATATACAATTTCACCAGGAGAATCTAATGATGATGACGACGACGCAATTAAATATAGAAAAATATGATTAATACTATAACTGAAAAAGTTGAGAAGTTTAATTATATTATATCTTAAATTTTATATTGTAATTTAAAACTCATTTATAAGACCTACTGATCTAAAAAAATTTAAAAATTCAAGACACGGTATTTCAAAAAAGGCATCTTATATAATTCCACGAACCTTTTCAACGTGCCTAAGTCGTAACTTGTTTAGGCAAACGTACTTAGAGGGTTTGAAAGAGTTTATAAAATCTTTAAAATATCTAATAAGATGTTCAAGAGTTTATAAATTCTCAAAATTTATTTGGTAGTTTTTAAAATAAGTTTATAATATGCATAATTAAGCTCCTCAAAAACTTATAGCTCTTTTAGAAAAAGTACCACCCCCTATAATTTTTTTCATAAACTCTTTTAAATATACATTTTTGATAATTACAATTACAAAAAAAAAAATTATTTATCAAATACAACAACATTTTATAAAGATGTTGAAGATCTTATAAGTTATTTGATCTAAATACTTCTATAATTTATTTTAAAATAAAATCATATAAAAATATCTTATAAAATATGAGAGTTTATAAAATATTTTAATTAAGCTTTGCTCACATTTATTTGCAGATTAAAAAAAGGACGATTGAAAATTTTGGAGAGAAAACCAACGTGTGTCGGATGGGCCCACAAGACCATACATATCACCAACTCGTCCTCACGAGCTGTCATATTAAACTACCACAACCGGGTTTGAGTTGACTCAACATTACTTCATCAATAGGAGAGGGGGAGATTTGTGATCAGTGATCACCGGCAGTAGCCACAACAATGGCGGCCGCTCCCGCCTCATCCTCCTCCATCACCCACTCATTCCTTTCTCTCTCTAAACCCAAACCCACCAAGCCTCTTGCCTCTTTCAAACCCCTGACTTTCTCGAAATCCAATTACAGAAAACAATCCCTACAGCTGGTGAACTCGGTTGCAAACGACTTGGATGTTATCCCCGTCCAGAGTGATGACTGGGTTGACCAGCAGGACGGCGTCGTTTGTATGGAGAGAGAGGCCGAATCGACGGAGGTGGTTGGGGGTTTCGGGAGTGAGCGATTGTCGTTTGAGGGTGCAGGTGGCTTCACATCTGCTGGTGCTGGTGTAGGCGGCCCGGATGGGAAAAGCCCGGAAGAAATGGAGAGGCTTATTGACAGGTCTATTAACGCTACTATTGTGCTCGCTGCTGGATCTTTTGCCATCACCAAGCTGCTTACAATTGATCATGATTATTGGCATGTGAGTTTAATCATTTTATTTCTGTTTTATTTTCTTTTTGTAATTATGACTAATTGAAGACTACAATTTTGGTTCTTCATAGTTATATGCACATTGGAGTATTGGAAATGATCTAAATTGGATGTAAATTTGAATCTCTTTGGGAATTTTTATTGTTGCTCTTCTTTTTTGAGATTTATTGTCTTTTGAAGAAGCTTGTTCTTTGTTATATTTGGATTATTCCGACGTGCACCAATTGATTTATCTACGATCCATATACACACATTCATTCACACATCCACCTGTATTCGTGTTGGTTTACGGAGAATAATGCACCTGGTGTAATTATCCAAGTGTAGCATCCAGAAAACTGTTGCGATCTCATTAAATGAATTAACTTACGAAATTTGCCATAATCTTTCAGCATTTTTGTGGGATTGTAATGGAAGTATGAAACTATGATGTCCCTGAATCGTAATGAGAGCATATATTCAATCCCTCCAAAGTTGATCTTTACACTTCATATAGGTTGAGGCAAACCAAATATTGTCCTGTAATTTACTACTGGTAATGGTGGATCTTGAGCATTCTCTTACCATCATCAGTTAGTGGAGAGATGCAACTATAATTCATAATCATCCATGGCTTCAAGTTCCATTTATTTGAGGCCACTAAACACATATTAATCACTTCTTATCATTTTTTCTTCTTCTGATTATCGATGTACTTACAGTTTCATGGATTGGTAAACCTCAGCACATAAACTATTTGGAAGATCGATGAATTAAGTAATATAATATTTTTTATATTTGCACCTTTGCAGAAGTTCTGTTTATTGGCTTTCTCCTGCAATTTTGGTCAAATTTAGGTGTCTGAATTGTCTTATCCGCTGCTTTTATCCACCTGTTGTTTCTTCTGTCTTCCATCAATGTATACATAAAACTGATTTATTCTGTTTATCTAGGGATGGACTCTTTTCGAGATAGTGAGATATGCACCTCAGCACAGCTGGAGTGCTTATGAGGAAGTCCTTAAAACGAATCCGGTATTGGCAAAGATGGTAATAAGTGGAGTCGTTTACTCTGTGGGAGACTGGATTGCACAGGTAAGCTTGTAAATTTGTGTTAAAAATGAATTTGATGAAGAAAAAGAACTCTAGAATTTTGTGGTTTTTTGGTGGCTCGATACCCTTTATTGATGATTTCACTTTGTAACTTGTAGTGCTATGAAGGGAAACCTCTGTTTGAGTTTGACCGCATGCGCATGTTCCGATCTGGTCTGCTTGGCTTTACACTGCACGGATCCCTATCTCATTACTACTATCAGTTCTGTGAGGTATGTTTGCTGATGGTCTTGTTATTTTACTGATAATAGATCCACAAAAATTACTAAAGAGTTTGTCATGGTTCAGGCTTTATTTCCTTTTCATGATTGGTGGGTGGTTCCAGCTAAGGTTGTCTTCGATCAGACAGCATGGTCTGCAGTTTGGAACAGCATTTACTTTACACTTTTAGGCTTTTTACGTCTTGAGTCCCCTGCCAATATCTTTGATGAATTGAAGGCTACATTTTGGCCTATGTTAACTGTAAGATACTAAGACTCTCTCTCTCTCTATCCGTCTGTCTGTCTCTCTGTTTGTGTGTGTGTGCGTGTGCATGTGTGGAAATACTCTATTGAAAAATGAATGCTCATGCCTAGGAACATGAAACATATCACATTCTTTCGGTCCTATCTTTGGACATTTTTCTTGCATCTTTCAGCATTAGGCTATTATTTCATGTAATGCAATTTTCTTGCATCTTCCATTATAGGCTAATGTCAATCGCATTTTATCTTAGCTGCAATTTTCTACTCTTGTAGCGTTTCTGAGTGTGTGTGTTTATTTGCAGGCGGGATGGAAGCTTTGGCCTTTTGCTCATCTGATTACCTATGGTGTTATCCCTGTAGAACAAAGGCTTCTTTGGGTCGATTGTGTGGAACTCATTTGGGTCACTATACTCTCGACGTAAGAACGTCTTTTCTTTTTAATTGTTCTTTTTTTCCGCTGAACAAATAAGTTACCTGGCTTACCAATAATGATCAGATATCCTATCTACAAAGTTCCAAAACCTCTGCTTAAAGCATCTAGCTGACTAAATCTTGAATTGATTCTCACTCTACTGAGGTCTTTAATAGTTCTTGATTAGGTCATATGACGAAAAGTAAGATACTTTTCTATCTATTGTCATCTTATCTACTCGGAATGCTATGCGAAAGCCATTCCTTAATCCCAACGTCAATTTCATCCTTTTACAGTTCAGCAATTTTCATCCGTACAATCTTTACCTGCCCCTAGCTTGTACCAACAGAATCAAGCCATTCCACTTGCACCATCCTATTTGTGGCCATCTGTTTTTTTTTTTTTTAATTTCATTCACAAATGTCTGAGTCCGAAGGTTCTAAAGAAAGCAGCATTCCATATTTGGTGTATATAAGCATATCCGTCATCAGCGTGTGAATGATTATCAACCTATGATCAATACCAGCTAACTCGTAATATCATTTTACCTTGCAGATACTCAAATGAGAAATCTGAAGCTCGAATATCCGAAGAACCAGTTGAAGCGAATGCCAGTTTGCCACCATCAGGCAGTCCACCTGAGGTACTCCATCACTAATATCCTAAAGAAATATATACGTCATTTTTTGACTCTGCGCGTGCATGTAATTCTGATATGCTGCTTAAATTCCCTGTTTGACCAATAAAGGAGTGAAAGAAGGGAAGACACTGAGGAGGAATTATGAGACAAATATGAGGCTGTTCTAATCCTTGATTTACCAAAAGGGTTTAAATCCCTCTATGTGAAGGTATGTGGGGCCATCCCCCAACGAATTGAATGCTGTCCGACTATCTCATATGCAGAATAACTACTTGATCGAAGAGAGTCATCTGTAACTTAGGCAAACATCCTCGTTCACTATTTGTATATGTGTATACATTACCTGTTTCTGATTTTGGTTCATAATTTCATTAGTCCATAAAAAATACCCCGTTATTCATATTTTTTGGAGGTATTCAAGCATCACCTGCAAAGGCACGGTGCCGTACATCTACGGGAGTTTAAAGTTTCTCAGTGTTCCTTCTAATTCTTAGATCTATAACTTAATAGATTGATGCTTATGGACTAAAGTAAAACGTTGTGCATCTATATAAAGTTGTTTAACCACGATTTCACATTCTGAGATTAGCAACAAATTACTATCTGTTTGTATTTATTGATTTTTTTGGCTCAGAAGATTCAGATCAACAGGACCAAATTAATGTAGTCAAGATTTGGTTGTTATGGTCAACCTTTTTTGCTTCAACCGTGCGATTTGTAATTGCAGATGAATGTTATTGTTTCTACATTTGGTTTCAGGTTATTAGTGAAGATACCAAAGAAACATTTATTTCGTCTTGTGTGTTATTTTGCTTGTACTAGTTATTTCATCAATCATTACATTGTACAATAATGTTCTAAAATGCGCAAGACGATTGTCAGACATAGACCGGTTTAGTTTGGTGGTGCCTACTTGGGGCTTAGGCTGGGTTAAACACGGTCTACGAGGGATTAAGTGGGAAGGAGTTGGTTGAAAAACGTAGACGGTCAACGATTGTTCAGGACCTAGGAGTGGTTTAGTCGGAGATAGACATAGCTTCTAAAACGGAGACTATATATATGGCAAACTATATTAGTGAAATGAAAGAGGGTACTTTTATAGTACAGCTCAGACACTTTTGGTTGGGCAGACGAGATTGGTTGGTATTAGGAGGAATATGTATATATAATGCTACACAGATAATACTACCCTTTGTTGTCCAATGCCTAGTGTGCAGTTCACTAGAGTAGTATTTTGTAATATGTATGTTTGGTATGGAGGATATATTTGGGATTGAAAGATACTAGCAAGAGATACAAAAATATCCTTGCAGTTTTAAGGATCATCCTAAAATACCCATCCTAATTCAGCCCCCATTGCCCAAAAGAATAAAATATCAGGGTCGATGCTAATTCTTATCTATCTGGTCGGGTAGAATTCAATTGGGACAATGTACTATTCATTTCGTGATGGAACTTAATTAATTTCTATTCATTCATTAAATTAATAGTGAATTCTCCTATCCGACTGGGTAGATATGAATTTTGCTTGAGTTGGAGTCCGTCCATTAAATTTAGTATACGGAACTGGAGATATCTCAATTTAAGTGCAAATTTGGGCGGTATCCATTGTTGGATGGTTTTGTATGTAGGTGTAATGGTTTTATTCATGCGAATGAAATGGATGCATATCTTCAACAAGAGAAAATGACTAATACTCCATAAAAGAAACTAAAGGATAAAGGAAAACCACGTGTGTCTTCAACAACAGTTTAATAAATTTGTAATTGGTTGAGTATTGTGTAATATGCTTCCAACAACACTGCAAAATGAAGATAATTCAATCCCCAATTTGAAACCTCAATTTTTAGTTAAACATTAAATGAAGATATAATAATAACAACAATAATGCGTATAAACGTACTAACTGTGTAAATGAATTATATATTTGGTTGGGTTTAAGAATGATGGTTTGAGTATTTGTAAGAGACTTATATTGTAATATTTATAATTAATTAATTTATTTTTTAATAAAATAAAAATGTGGGATTAGTTGAATATAAAGAACTATTTTTCTTTTACGATTTTTGATTTATTACTTTATCTTATTATTTCTTGATGAGTTGTCTGTTATCAATATTTCTGTTGGTTTGATATTTTTAATAATTGAATTGTGGTTGTTCATATAGGTCGAATAGAAGTACAAATCAATTACGAGGGTGCATGAGCTTCACACAAGAACTAAAATATTTCCAAATTAGGTATCTTTGTATTTGTAAAAACTTAATATTTTATCTAATTCTATGACATATTTTATTATGAAAATGTAAGAATACATCCAATCTGTCCATGATACAGGAGAAATATTAGTTTAAGAAAAAAAACATATTTTAATTGAAAAATGACAGACATAAATATGCACTGGTGTACAGATCTTATATTCGTGCACTTGTTTGATCTATCTATTTAGATCTTAAATTTGTGCTCAATTACCCTGTAATTTGCAAATTGCAATTCGCACTCGCTTGCCCCGCGAACTGTACGCTGGTCAAGGTATTTTTTTTGTAATTAAGAAATATAATTAATTATTAATTAAAAAAATAAATAAATTAATAATTAATTATATTTCTTAATTTTTTATTTTTTGAATTTGGAATTTTTGGTTATTAATTTTTTTTCTTGTATTTTGGATCCGAAATAGTATAATTTCTTTTAAAAAATATTAATTCTATATAACTTATCAATTACTTTTTTTATATTAATTTACAAAATAATAATTAGTAAATAAATAATATTTAATTTAATTTAATAATTTACATAAATAAATTAGTTTAACAACAAAAAATTGATATCTTATTATAATTCTTAATTTCATTTTTTAATTTATTTTTATTATTTATGTTGTTTCATTTTATTTTGATTTTTATTTATTTACAAGTTATAATATTCAAATAAACAAATTATACTCCCTCTGTCCCGCTCTAATTTGCCTACTTTCCTTTTTGGTTTGTCCCAATCTAATTTGCCAATCCATAAATGGCAAATTTCTCTCACAATCTTCACCCTCAAAATCTCCACATTCAATCTACACCTTTGAAAAAGTCAAAGATTCCATAAAATCTGTTTTTTCTTAACCTCCGTGCCCGGCCAAGGTAGGCAAATTGGGCCGGGACGGAGGGAGTACTTTTTATCGGATCCGCCACAATAAAAAGGAAAGGAAAACAAAAGTTAAAAGATTTACGAGTTATATTATTGGCACAAACATTATACTTTATATTAAACAAGTTATACTATATCGGATCCGTCACAACAAAGATAAAATAAAACAATAAATTAAAGAATTACAAATTATACCGTTTAGGTAAACAAATTATACTATATCGGATCCACCACAATAAAGAGATATTTCTTTTTAAAGAATTAAAAATTATACTGTTCAGGTAAACAAACTATATTTTTTGGTTAAACAAGTTATACTATATATCCGCCCCAACAAAATGAAGAAAAAAAAAGAAATAAAGGTTAATAACAATTTGCACCCTTAACTTTAGGCCTTTTTTCTATCTTTAACCTAAAGTATTGTTTTTTATGAAGTAGTAACCTATACTCCACTCAAGCGAAGAATTCCGGCGAGAAAATAAAAAACTATTACAAAAATATTTAAAAATCATAAATTATTTTAATTTTTTTAATCTGAAAAATCTAAATAAATTCTATAATTCATTTAAAATATCAAAGAATTAACAAAAAATATGTTGGTTTAAAAAAAGTTATTTTCATAAATATTGAAATTATTTAAAGAAAATTCAAAATTTTAAATAGCTTTAAAATAATTTGTAAAAATATAAACATTCTTTAGAAGTTAGAAAATAATTTTACAAAAATAATAATCTAAATTTTATGAAATAATCAAGATTCTTTTATATTAAAAAAATTGAAAATAATAATTCTGAAAAATTCTTCGAAAAAAAATTCAGATTATTTAAGGATTTCCAAAATGCTATATGTTAATTTTTTTTCTAGCTTCAAATTATTTTAAACATTTTTAAAAAAAGTCAAATTATTTGGATTGTCTTTAATTATTTGCCTTTTTTTAAATAAATTAATTGTATAATTACTTTGTAAAAGAGATCTACTATCACTAATGAATACTTCATCCCACTTAAACTTGCTGGTTTAATGGGTCAAAAGAGATCCATATGTACTGTAGTAAGTCGAGAAGTCTGTGAGATGACCTTACATGCTTGTCATTAAAAGAGTTCCTGATTTGTTTGCCTTTTAAGCAAGCATCATTCACGCTTTTCTTCATATAACCAACATCTAGTAGTCCTCTTACTAGATCTTTGTGTGCATACTTGTTGATGGTTTTGAAATTCAGCCGACTCATTCTCTTGTACAAAGCCAACATAATTCAGGAGCTCTCAGATATGAAGCATGAGAGTTGCCCACCAGGAGACTCCTAGTCAGCTAGATAAATGTCACCTTTTCTAGTTCCTTTGAGTTTTATTTGGTTGGAATTAACATCTCTTATCAAGCATTTCCCTTGAGTGAACTCTACATAATGTCTCTTGTCGCAAAATTGACGTATGCTCAATAGGTTGTAACGTAAGCCTTCAACAAAGTAGACATATGCAATACTGACTTTGCCTTTAGAAAAAGTTCCAAAGCTTTTGGTGTCCCCAAAGACCACCTTGGGTCCTTTGTAGTTTGTGAGGTCTTTAAGGAACTTCTTGTTGCCATTTATATGTCTAGTACATCCACTGTGAATATTTCACTGTGTCCACTTAGCAACTGGCCTGCAAATTTGACAAATGAGATTTTTAGTAGAAAAACGTGCGTAGAATATGTACTTTTATCGTTTATTTCTGTTAGGAAGTTATGTTTAATTTTAATGAAGACAAAATCACTTTTAAGGTAGGGACTAGTGCCCCTATGAATACTGTACTCTATATAATAGATACGATTAGTTCTACTTAGGCAAAGTCGCAATAAGCAAACAACAAGATCATCAAAGTTTCTAAAAGAAATAAAGTTCAAGTAAGCAGCACGGAACATAGACTACAATTTGCATGCAGTACATTTGCCTATGTCAATCCAGCATACATCGTTGCTTTCAGCAATGGGGGTACACCCAAAAAGCAAACAACAATCATGTTCAAAGTGTCAAGGTCAAAGTTAAAAGTCAGAGGATCGATTTAAAAAATATAGCCAATAGAGACAAGGTTCAAACCTTGTAATGACTATCCAATTACGTGGGGCACATTACCTTACATAAAACAAAAGCAACACCGGATACTGACAATACGCCGCAACCACTCTGGCCAACTGCTTGCAAGAAAGGACAAACGAATCTATGCCGCTCGGAGAGCATTAAATGTCAACGGGATTATTTTCTCACCCTTCAACTAGAAGATATCCCAACTGCTATAAATATAAAGAGATGGAGGATGAAGCAAATACTACCAGACAATTGAAACATTGGAATTATTTCGCATCAAAGCACTCAAGCATTCTATTCAAAGTTTCAATGCATACAACACTTTGATGATCTTTCATGTGTTTCGTGCAAAGTAAACAAGAGCAAAATAGCAAGCAACAAGAGTATTTAAGTGAAGATTCAAACTACAACTAGAGATTTAGAGAGGGGGAGGGGTTGAATAAAACTCTAGCTAGCCTTGTTTGATGTTTTATATTAAAACTTGAGCAGTAAGTTATTGTCTGCGGTAGGAAACTGATTATTTCAACAAAGTTTATTGCAGTAAGTTCCTACAAAATAGTGAGCTTATAGCAGACTATTCTTCTTGGAGCTTACAACAATCAATGCTCAAAGAATTTTATGCACAATAGAAAGATGCTAAAACGTTTTCTAAGGCTCCATTTGGATGGAGGGATTTGTGCTATGGATTTATAAATCCATTGTCAAATCCATTCCATGTGTTTGGATAAGTTACTAAATGAGTGGATTTTCAAATCCAGATTTTTAAATCCACCCATTTAGAAATCCAGGATTTGAAATTCTTCATTTTACACTATATTTGTGTGGATTTCAAATCCTTTGACAAAGGTAGTCATTTACAAATCCCTCCTGACTCACACTTCTCTCTACTCCCCTCTCTCTCTCTCTCTCTCTCTCTCTCTCTCTCTCTCTCTCCTCTCTCCTCTTTCTCTCTATCTCTCTCATCCTCTCTCACTCCTCCCCGCTTTCTCTTCTTCTCTTCTTCCTATCGTTATCTCTTCCTCTCGTTCTCCAATAAAATGCTCATAATATTTTTTTTAATTCTTTTTTTTTTTCTTTTATCTCCAATTAAATGCTCCCAATAAATTTTGAGATATAAAATACATAATATGTATATATGTGTGTATATATATAATTAGAAAAAAAATTATTCGGTTAATTTTGATTTAGATAAATATTATTTTATTTAATAAAAAATATAACTTGTTAGTTTAAACTTTAAAGAAAAAAAATTGAATTTTACAAATATTGTATCAGTGTTTTGCCAAATAATGGATTTGAAAATTTTGGATTTCAAAATCCTTTCACAAATCCACCATAAATCCAAACAAGGGATTTCAAGTCCATGGATTTCAAATCTAAGGATTTTGAAATCTATTCATTTTAAATCCCCTGACAAATCAAATCCCTCCATCCAAATGGAGCCTAAGGTTTTGTGAGAAATAATTGCACCTTGGCCACCGACTTAACTAGATTACAAGTTGTTTAATCAATTAATTGTTGCAACTTTTTATTTTTATTTTTTGCAAGCTGACAACTTTGATTTTGAATTAAGTTTATAGGAAAAATTGATATAACGTTAGAGCTAATTAGTGGGACATCTGCAAATTAGATATTTATAATGTGATTTATTATATCACATACTAAATGTTCTATAATTTTTTTGGCGGGCGGCCTATATGGCATCCTTTATTCTATTTTTATCATGCTTTAATCGTGTCTTATTTTAAAATTAGATCAACTACATGAGATCTTCTATCCCACTTTTACCATGTTCCAACTGTGTCCTATTCTAAAATCGAGTCAATTATAATTATTATTTTGTAATTTGTGAATTTTAAGTTCAGAATTTAGGTTCACGATTCATGATTCATGTTTAAATTCCATGTTGAAGGTCTAGGTTCAACTTTCTTGGATTAAGATATATTTTTTATTTTAGACTTACGACTTCACGATTCATGCTTCAGTATTTATAATTCAATAGTTCATAGTTTAGAGATTATGGTTCATGTGTTCGGGATTCACAATTCATATTTTACGATTCGATTTTGAAGTGAAACACAGTTGAAACATGATAAAAGTGAAATAAAGATTTCGATATACGCCCATCAAGTGTTGCGGCACGTGATTATTTGATTTAATAATGTTTTTGTCGTTTATATAATACATACAGTCACCGATCACTTCACGCTAAACCACAAATGAGGAAAAAATAATTAAACACCTATAAACCTAAATGAAAAAGAAAGGCTTCAACGAATACTTTTTAATCTTTTTCTCCATTCCCTCGCATGTAACGTATCAGGATTTTGTTAACCGCTATTTGTTATATTTAGTTCTTCGTTGTTTTCTCTTTTTGTTGCTTTTGTTTGTTTTTTCTTTCTTTATGTTTATCTTTATAAAACTTCCTTGATTCGATGTTGAGTTCGTTTATTGTGTGGCTTCATGCCCTGGACGCTTTGCACTGTGGCCTTCGATTTTTGTGTTTTGGTCGGTCTTTTAAGGTTACTGTTACTTGTGTGTTTATAAATTTTCTAATAGCTGTTCGAGCAGTCCTGCAACATAGTTTTATGGGTTGTTGCATTCTAATTGACGTTTTTCCTTGGTTGTCGTGCATACAATTAAAACGGGGAAGCAACATTTTTCTCCCCTTTGTCCATCTTCTTCCTTTACGATTGACTTGAGGATGATATTGTTAATTGATTTGAGGTCTCTGTACTTGCAAATTCTTCTATTTTTTAAGTTTAAATAAATTTCTAACCTTAAAGAAAAAATGAAAAACAAAGACGTTGATTGAGATTTGGGGCTGGGGCTTGACAATCCCCATATTAATATAAACAACTAATTGTTAATATCTTACAGTGTTTTATTCTTGTTCAATTCGATGAAGATATAATCTTCGAAAAAATTATCAATTTTCACTATATTTATTGGTGATACTTATTTAATCACGCATAATTTTATAGAAATAAATATTTCAAATTCAGTTTGGATTAATATTAAAATAAAATTTCGACTCTTGAATTATGACTTAAGTTCGCAGAATATTTCAGAAAGAAAGCACTTATCTTGAGGTTGATGAGGTGTAAGGAATTTATAACACGTTCCGTACACGATCTATCCCCCATTTACATGATTTACACATGCCCTCGAAATAAGGGCAACTAATTCAATGAAGAATTTGTAACTGTACCATTAATAATTGGGCACCGTCTCATGTTCATCAGTTGCAAATGCAATTTGATTGTGTATAAAGAAATTATACATGTCGTTACATTTATCCAGACATGGTACCTTTATCCATTGCATATAATACCTTTAAATATAAATAATACTCCCCCCGTCCCAGCTAACTTGTCACACTTTTCGTTTCGTTCCGTCTTACTTAACTTTTCACACCCAAAGAAATTTCTCTCACAATCTCCACGCTCAAAATCTCCACACTCAATCTCCACCTTTAAAAAGATAAAAAAAAAAAATTGTTTTTTATTAACATTTGTTGCCGGTCAACTGTGACAAGTTAACTGAGACGAAGGGAGTAATATCCTTTCATCCAATCCATGCAACTGATGCACAAGAAACCTCCCCTAATAATTGTGTGTGAGTTTCACCTTGTATATTCTTTATATGTCTAATATGATTTAATTATCTCATATTTTGCTCTTCAAATTAAGATCTGTTTTTAGATAAAGGACGATACTATATATGCATGTGCAAATTCTTAAAAATAAATCAACCTTGTTAGCATCAGCACATTTAGAGTTTGAGTATACTTTTATGTTCATTTTTGTTTTTCTTTCTTTATATATTTTTAATTTAACTTGTCATATAATAGTAAATATCATTTACAACTTGCCGTCTCTAAACCACTTTATTAAGATTAAAGTGTTCCATAGTCTTCGCAGTTAATATGATCTTATCTATTTTGACCAAATTCATATTAATTTATATTTATTTTTAATCTGAAGATGACAATTCCGTAACTATATATGTTGATATATACCAACATAAGATTGTGATACATGTATTATAAGTGAAGATAATGAAGAGATATTATCCAATGTAATTTCTAGTCCATCGTGATAATCTCGGAAGGTATCATCCTAAGTATTGGGCCAAGGTTAGGGTCCAAGGTAAACAAACCTCGGCTAAGGTAAGGTGAAAAAGGTAAAACATAATGCACATCAAATACTTCTTTATCCTACCCTCACAAAATTGCCATGAGACGCTAACTTAAGTATCAGAGGGTGTACCGTCGTCAGAAGCTAACTTAAATATCGGAGGATCGTTGATGATGATTAGTGTCCTTAAATTGAACAACTTTTGGAACATACAGGACTAAAATTGAAATTTTTTAACATACAGGACTTTTACTGGACAAAGCCTAACATACTGGACTAAAAATGAAAATTTTCCTTGGAAATTCTATTTGTTGGTGTTAAGGATTTTATTTTGCCGGTTAACATCGATGCTCGTCTAACCTTGAAGATATTATGCGTCGCCTGACCTCGAGTCTAACTTTTTCGATCTCTATTATCATCAAATCCTAAAATGTTTCGTACCAATCGAGAACCATTTACCATGCTTATATTGCCATATACCACTATGGAACTTCCCTTGCCACCAAAGACCTAATATTTTATAAAATAACCCAAAATTAATTGTATCACGTTGGAGTGATAATGATGAGTTGGAAGTAGGGATGACAAATCATACGGATTGGACTATTATCGTGCCAACTCGATAAGACCCAAATCAATAAGGACTAATTCTAACCCGTCAATTAATCTTATTAGGTTGAAAACCTTAATCCAAACACGAATCAATAAAAGTCCGATAACCCAACTCGACCCGATAAGACCGTCAATACTTGGATGACTATTTATGTCTTATTGTTTTGTTCAGACTCACTACACGCATATCTACTATTGTTTTTGTAAAAAGTACAAACTAAATTTTAATACTAAAATTAAGTAGCACGCTTCTATATTTCCCTACATTCTCATTATAGATGGACTAAAAGAAAAAAACAAAAAAATACAACAAAGGTCTAGAACATTAGACATAGCTATTGAACAAAATTCTTTCAAATTCTCTAATCAACATTTCCATTTTAGGCGGCTAGAGCTTGTGTCAAACTCTTCTTCAAACAATTTTTTTTCACTAGTTCAATTAACTCCAATATTTTCGAATAAATTATTACTAATATGTAGTAGTAGTGGTGGTGGTAGTAGTAATCATAATAATTGGTTATCGGGTCATTATTGGGTTGACCCGATATGACCTGCATTTTATGTGTTTTATCGGGTTGACCCGATAACGATCTAAACCCGATAAACATCAATTCAAATCCAAAACTATCGTACAAATTTGTGTCGTGATATCGGACCGTGCCGAGTTTTGCCACTTCTAGCTGGAAGACTCAATTCTTTTTAAAAAATGTTCTTAATAGATATGATGAGCTACAAATGTCATGGCAAAGAGTAACATCAAAAAACTAATTTAGATCCATCTATCTTGGATGGTGTAATATTTTCTATGATAATTGTATTATTAGATAACATGTATTTTTTTGGTTTCTTTTTGTCTGTCTTATTTTATTCATTCACACAACCTATTTTTTTTTTTTTATTAATTATGAAATCAAAACATATCCCAAACACATCCGTAGCCTTTTAATCATTCCATTAATTATAGGAACTCATTGATTTTATTAAATTCACAATTTCTTACTTATTTATTGAAAAAAGAAGGTAAACTAATATTAATAATGACATTGTGACAATTAAAATGAACGACGTTTTAGATAAAATGGAACGCTTAAAAGGGAACAAAGGGAGTATATATATTATTATGTCTCATTCAATTGAACAATTAATGTAAAAGATGTTACACTATTTGAAGTAGAAAATCTAAAGGCGGCGGCTATTCGCAATCCATAAAATTTCTCAACGCAACCCACTTCTCAATGTAGTTCACTTATATTTAAAAATTGAATACAATTTTCTATTAACTTAAATTGTTTCAATAAAATTATTAAATATATATATATATAAAAAAAACATTAACAATGATTTATGAAGAGATTTCATAGCTCTTGTTCATGTTTCATCAGATTTCTTCTCTCTCGCCAGAAAATTGGAAGAGTTTCTGTTGATAAAATAAGAATGACACAAACAAGGCGAAGAAACCTATTTGGTTTTGCACCCTCTTAGTTTTTGATAAAAATTGTCCCGAATATGATTTCAGCAACTAAAACTTGAATCATTTTTTCTGCAAAATTTTGTCTGGTTCTGAAAATGTCTTGTATGAATCGTTGTCTTCTCCTTGATTTAAGATTTAATCCATTCGTATACTAAAAAAAAAAAAAAAAAAAAAAAACTTGATTTGTTCGTTCTTCGATTTCAAGGTTTTGATAATCTTATCATCTCTCCGTCGGAACGTCATCCAGTTTGGTTAATGATGACAAAGAAAATCAGATTTTTTCCAACTTTTATGTATTCTATTTTTAATTATTTTGTTTTGTTATTATTAAGGGCATTTGAGTTATTTTATAATAGCATTTTAATTTTTTTAATTAGTGGGCTGCATTGAGATATTTGGTGGGCTGCGAATAGTCGCCACCAAATCTAAATTGTACTAAAAAGAAAATCTGAATAAAACAAAAATGCTTCTTTCAGGGGATTATTGGACAGGGATGGACAAATCCGGATGTTGGGTGGTCCATCCGTAAATAATTTCACTTCAGGCGAATGTGGCTCATCCACCCACATCCCCCCCTATAAAGTTATCACATTTCCCAATCAATCAATCATTACCTTCATCACTTATCACAATATTTTAATACTATCAACCACCCTAAAACCTACTGATGTGACATCTACAGTACACATCCTATCCTACACATCCCTTTAAACAAAAATACCTTTTCACTATTTAAGTGGATGTACCATCCCAGGACGTGCCACAGCCGACGGAGCACATCCCACTACATCTCTGTCCAATAATCCCCTCAAAGAGCAATACTATTTGATCGAATAGATAATTAAAACATTTGTTATAAGATGTGATCCAACGTTCCAAATTGATCGAAATGCAGATATTGACGATTAATCACGAATCAAACCCCAAAAACCTAAAATAGAAGTCCTTATACCACAATTCTCAATCCTAAACAACTCTGGTTAATTCTTGACTCTCTTTACTCATTTGAGTTATTCTAAAACTATTTACTTATTTTAGAAATTCATATATTCTTTAAGATAACCTAGGGTTGAGCTCTCTTTCTCCAATAAAGTTATAGCTAACTACTACAGATTAATTCATAAGAGAAATTCTCATAATTCTAAAACTTTATTTCTCTTAATACTAGTATCGACTATTCATAGCCACTAATTTAATAATTAAAATATTATTATAAAATAACTAAAACATCCTTAACAATAACAAAATATAAATAATTAAAAATAATAAATACATATAAAATATTTATTTTCTTTTTCTTTAATGTTTTATTTGTATTTATTTATAATCGTTTATTTTAAATAACATAATTTAATTAGGAGGGTAAATTTGGTATTAAGTAGCTTTCATTAAAAACTTTGTACTTATTTTTAATTTGAATATGTATAAGTGGACTTCATTAAAAAGTATGTTACGTTAAGAAATTCAGTGGTGTACGAATAATCGTTGCCTTTCTAATTTCACTACATTTTTTTTTTTTATAAATAAAAGTATGTGGATACTTATTAAATACAATTACTTTTTCCAATTGAGACATTGAAAAGTGCCCTTAGTATATATCATATTGGGGCACTCACAATCTTTTTGGGTGTTCCATGAAAGCTTAACTGCCCTAATAGATAACTATATCGATGTATAAAATTAAAATTTTGGGACACTTAAAATAGACTCTGTCGGTCTCAAGTTATTTTGCACATCCACTCTAGTACGTGAAATAAAAAAAATTATTTTTTACTTTTTAGTTGACTTTTTCAAAGGTGGAGATTGAAGGTGGAAATTTTAAGGGTGAAGATTGTAAGATTATGTTTCCATTTCGTGGTGTGCAAAATAGGGTGGACACTCCGAAAAGGAAAGTGTACAAAATAACTTGGGACGGTGGGAGTAATATTATCTAATAATTTGTCCATTTAATTTTTTTCTGGGTATTATTTCGTCCAAGTCCAAGATATATCAACATCCTTAAACGTAGTATTCACACACAAACACACACATAAGGATCCACGCTAGATGCATGAACATTTCCGCTACAAATGTATTAGACTTTCGTACGAAATCAAGAATTTTGTGTATGTATGTATGTGTGTATGTATGTATGTCGACATGAAGATGAAGATGATTATAATGAAAGGTGCTTTCAGAAGAGCTAAAAATATCTAGTGCATCTCCATCATGGCATTATCTATTTGCCATAAATAGCAGACTGGGATGAAACAATGTAATAAAGTAGTTTTGTACTCTTTCCTTAAATGGGAATGGGATTAGCGATAATAAATTTGTGAGGTTTAAGATAAAGATTCCTTTAATATGTTATGACAGCTTAGATGGTCCCTAAGTCAGAAATAAAAGCCATTTGTGAAGTAAAATTAGCAGCACCTCACCTCTTCATATCAATATGAATCACTTATTGCTCTGCTCTGCTGCTAGAATATATTTTGCCCATGTCTTTTCATGCCATCCAGATAACGACACCCACACCGCCTTTTCTTCAAATATTTCTCCCAAACTCTCACATTAGTTAAATGTAAATCCGTTGATTTTGAGAATGCGCAGAAACAACAGCTACGGAATAAAACACATATTTTTTTTCTTTTTCAATTTTTATTCCATATTATCAACGACCCTAAAAAACCATTTCAAAATAAACCAAAACAATATTTATACTAATAGATCAACTCTTAAATTCAAATGACAGTATAATTATTATATACTTCCTCCGTTTAAAATAAAAAATGTCATTTTAGACACTTTGAAAAATTTCACAATAAGTGTTACTTTACCAAAAAAACTATAAATTCTTCCAATATTATCTTAAACAACCTACTTAATTTAGTTGATTATTTTCTTATTTCATAAAACATACCAATCCTTAATTTCTCCAAAATTAACTAAAATGACATTCGTATTGAAATGAAGGGAGTAATAAATAAAAAGTACAAGTCAAAGTAAATATTCTAATAGATAATTATAACAAATAAAAAATAGCTTAACTAAAAAAAAAAAACATAAGCACAAGATAGATAGACATATTTTTAAAGATAATAATTATCGTCCCTGGAAATACCTTTTATTTTGCAAAAAAGGTTAGAGGCAGTTTTTAAAAAAGGGTTAATGATAAAAAAAATCACGACATTTGATTCAATTTTCAATTACAACATGACTTTTAAAACTTATTAATGTTGGTTACCAACTATAATTTTTTTTCAATTATAATATCGGCTAATTTTTTTTACACATTGTGTCTCCATCACCACCATTAGATGCGCCTAGACACGACCTTCATTTGTCCTCGATCAATTTCACCACCCGTCAATTCTCCTATCGTTAATTGAGAGTCGAAGAAGTGACATTATAACTTCAATCATCGATTAACGAAAATGAAAATGATGGATTGCGAAATTGATCGAGGGTAAATGAAAATGAAAAATGACAATTATCGTTTCTAGAAATAAATTTATGAGGTTAAAATCGTCACAAAACACTTTAGGAATGATTAAATTTGCTATTATTTGAAACGATTTTATTGTAGTGCAATCAAATTATATCCTAATCACCATTAATTCTCCTCTCGTAGAAGCTGATTCTCTCTCAAATCATGCTGTGGTCTCATTGCATATTAATTATTCCCTCCGTCCACTCTAAATTACACGCTTTTTTTTTTTTTTTTTTTTTCCGATCGTCCCATCCGATTTTGCACATCCTCAAAATGGAAAGAAATCTTACAATCTTCACATTTGAAAAATCAACTAAAAGTAAAAAAATAATTTTTTCTTAATATACGCACCGGAGCAGGTGTACAAGTTAAGCAGGGACGAAGGGAGTATATCATAAATTTGTGCACCACATGAGTAAGAACATAGAAGGAGAAAGGGACCAATGACAATCAAAGAATGAGTAAAGAAATTTCAGCTTTAAGCGAAAACACATATGAAAATTAATAGGCATATTTCACATAAAAAAATAGCAGATCATCGTACCCATTATAAAAAAACGGCCTCAAAAATATTTTCACTTTCCTTGGTGGCACTTTCTAACTACAATTGAATTTGGATCTAGTTTCCGACAATTGAACTGTTGGCAAATCATTTGCATAAGATAATCTCCGTGCAACTCTATGTCGAAAATAATATTAGAAACTAGTTGAACTCTTAGGATCGTAACTAGTCTCTAAATACCAATTATACATACATAAACATGAGGATAAGAATTACACACAATCTACTAATTTCAAGAGTATGCGAATAAAACTTCTTTTCTGTTACATAATAAACCACATCGAAATAATAAAGAATACTCATATTTATACAAATGCTTCAACCCTAAAACAATTACACTATAATAATTACTATCTAATAAAAAAATCACAAATCATATCAAATATCCTAATTGAAGAAGTATAAACAAATAATATATATCTTAATACAAAGAATATAACTAAATGACAACATCTTTTCGAAGTTCAAAAACAATATGATGAAAGGTCAATTCCAAAGTAAATATATGTCATACGATGTTTGAGATTAGCGAGGGTTTATTCCAAATAAATTAATCGGAGGTTATTTCTTTCAGTTTATATATCATGAATTTAGAGATTTGAATGGGCTTTAAAAATAAAAATTCCTTAATCAAAATGCAATGCTACAGTAATCGTAATGTGGACGGATTAGGACAATAATTATGAAGACAATTTTATGTTGTGGCTACAAAGGTTTTATGACTTCATTTTCATTGCTAGTTCTGATGATGCTTTCATACCACCAAAAGTTATTTTACCATGTGTAGCTTTACTTTTCATATCACCAGAAAATGATGGCAAACCAAAGTTATGCTAACTAGCTTACTTTCCAACACAAACTACATTTTGTTAATTCTTCGATCCCTAAATATTTACATAATCAACATTAATACTTACTATAACAAAGAAGGTCTTTTCTCACCATTTTTTAACGACTCGCCAATTGTTGTCTCTAATACCTATTTATAAAATGTCCATTTTTTTTTTTTGTTTACAAAATTTTGTTGAGCTGTGGTGCCTGATCCACGGCAACGGTGTTAGGGCTATGATAGGTATGGCCCAGTAACCTCGGATCGGGTCGACACTCCGTACCAAATCAACCCGACCCGAGCAACTAAGCCTAGGAGGATAAGCCCAGTAACCGGCCCAGAAACATGCGTCCCAAATAGTGTGGCCCAATTGGCGTGGCCCAACTGCGGCATATCCCACGATTCTAGGCCCACGATCTGCTCCCAACTTCCATGCAACGGAAATAGGCGCGATTACAGGGAGTTAGTTAGGGTTTGGGATTGAGTAGTATAAGTAGGAGAATTGTACTCGGAATTAGGGTTGGCTTTTTGCATTCAAAAACAATAGTGTGTAATTTCAAAGCGATAGTAAAGAAACACCTCGGCCGGTGCCGTTTTCAGCCCGTGAGCGTAGATCTCCGGATCGAACCACGTATATCTTGTGTTATTTTCATATTTCTTGCATTGATTTCGGCTGAATTTATTGGATACCGGATTGCGCTTTATCAGGCTACATATTTTTGTATTATAAATAGTTCACTTATGTATTTTTATTTTTGCTCTCTCAAATTATTGAAAATCCTGACTTGATATTTGGTAATACGTCAAACATAGTTAAGTTTTTTAACGAATTGGGTCAATAAATTCATGTGTCTTTTCATTCTTGTTTTTCGTTTTTCCTTTCTGTTGTTGGCCTAACAAATTTATGGAATATATTTATCTAAAGTCTTGAGCAAAAACCAGAAGAGAAAAAGGAATTGTGGGGGTAGAATATTAAGAATTAAACTCATTTTTCATGTATATATATAAAAGAGCAGCTTGCAGATTCGACTTCAGTCGCCCTCCATACATTGTTCGATTTAAAGTTAAAAAACAAGAATGTGCATTATCCTCAACTTCTTCTAGATTCTTATCAATCTCTCTAATAATAATAATAATAATAATAATAATAATAATAATAATAATAATAATAATAGTAGTAGTAGTAGTAGTAGTAATAGTAATAGTAATAGTAATAGTAATAGTAATAGTAATAGTAATAATAATATTATTATTATTATTATTATTATTATTATTATTATTATTATTATTATTATTATTATTATTATTATTATTATTATTATTATTATTATTCAGAACTTCATTTATTTCTTTTCGAAAAAAAAAACAAAAAAACAAAAAAACAAGAACCTTCATTAATTCTAGAAAATTTTGGGAGTATGATTTCTTAATTTAAATATGCATGTCATCCTTACGGAGATGCATACGTTGATTTTCTTTAATCCTTGTAATTTCTTTGAAAAGAAGAAAAAAAGAAAAAATATTAACAGTTAATAGAAAATATCAAATTCTTTTATTTTATATATTATTGTCTCTTGACTATACATTTGCCACATAATTAACAATCTATTTTCGAAATTAATTTTGTGAGTATTACTATAAGTGATAAGAACCTTATTCTGGCAACCATAACCACGAAAAAACAACTTGTTACATTTTTAGGGAAAGTTGGGGTAAGAAACAAATTTCCAGCTATTAAATGCTCATTAACCGTTTTCTTGCTGAAACACCCTCTTCAACTTTTTAGATTATTCTAATTACAATAGTACTCTCGTTTTTTTAGTTGTAGTTTTAGCTTAGGATATAAGTGAAATGGACAAATCCGTCCTGGTGATTTTTTTCTCTCTTCTCAAATTCCTAAATTGTCTCCACTCTTTCTTTCATATTATCTAAAGATTAGCATTAGAAGAAATATGAGAAAAATGAAAAGATAAATACCGATAAACACTTTACCAAACATTAAAAAAACTTGAGCTAGTAATTATCATAGAGCAACAGAAATACTAACACATAAATTAGGGTTTTCTGCTATACAAAAACCAAGACATTACAGCATGAACAATCGCACACATAACATTAGGATGTGAATTAAAGCAATTGACAAACATAGATATATAAACATTTTTTTTTTGGTTTTATTTTTATTATGAGAACATATTTACACATAAGTATAAAATTGTTAAAGTGTTAAAATTCTGCTAATACAAACTGATTTCTAATATCTATTTATTCTACAAGAAGATGAGTACAAGATTTTGTTTAGCAATTGTTGCGTCTACTATACCAAAAACAGTATACAAAGTATATATAATAAGAAAAACAAAATTATAAAACATTACAGCTAATAATATACTGCCTCATTTCATCTATGCTAAAAAACCTTAATTACTATACAGACCCTCCAGAAAAGATGACCGGCAAAATATTAATTTCTTGTATATTTGTTTACCACCTATCCACAAAATCTCCAGTTTCATATTCATCATGCATCATCTGTGATAATAAAAATATCCCTTTTTAACAACAAAAAATTACGAGTACCAATTTACCCCTGGAACTTGAAACGATTGCTGTCCGAATACCCCGTCTGAGAGATTCCCCAGCATTGCCTGCTGCTGGAGAATTGTTGCTATGGAGTTTGTTTGATCGTCTGTTCTGGAATCCATATTTTCCGACAAGAACCGCTTTGTCGAAGGCGAGTTGGCGTTTTCGTCGTCGTTCCAATACAGATTGGGGAGGTTTCTCTTGGTCGGGACGAGATTATGTGATAGTAAATGGAGCTGTGGGGCTGATTTTGCACTTGAAGATGAACCTAGTTGTGCATTCATGGAGTCGTTCATGTTCATAATACCTTCGTATAAGCTTTGATCGTTTTCCAGAAACTTGTGTTGTCCCATAGGCATTGATGATTGTACGCTTTGTGGGATTGTACCTATCATGTCGTGCATATCGTCACGTTCTTGGTCCATGCTTCTCTGCGCGTTGTTTTTCTTGTATATTCGGCATAAAACCCAATCATCTAGCTGCAATTAATTTCAACCATGAAATTAAATAAAAGTAGCCAACAATGTCACGAGTAGATGATAAAACAAACAATACTCCAAGTAAAAGAGCATGGGCAACAGAGTTTGCCCAACGCCTAACCCATCTAAACAAAAAACTAGAAAAAAAAAGAAAATTGTATGTTAGTAAATATTACCCTTAAAGAAGAGCCTTTTTTGTTGATAAAATCACAGCCTGGAGGTTTAGAACTGGGCTTATTATCAATCAGCCTGTATTCATGCATGATCCAGTTGGTCTTGATCCCTTTCGGCGGTTTTCCGCCGTAGAAAACCAGGGCCTTTTTAACTCCTACTTTCTGGGTCCCACCGGCTGTCAGAACCGGCTTGTCAGTCCCCGTCGCCTTCCAATAGCCTGAGGTGGCGGCCCGATTCGGCCGCGCCCCGTTCGGATACTTCCGGTCCCGAGGACTGAAGAAGTACCACTCTTGCTCCCCAAATATTGCCTTTGCTGGGAAAAAACAGAAAAAAATCAACAAACAGAAATATATGAACAGGCATAGAAAATTATTTAATTACCTGGGAGTTCCCACGGGTCAAATTTGTAGAGATCAACTTCGGCGATGATGGCGACGGGGAGGGGGGCGGAGGCCGCCTTCTTCTTGAGGTAGTGCACCACCAGTTCTTCATCGGTGGGGTGGAAGCGGAAACCCGGCGGCAGCTGCGGCTGCTGTGAGCCGGTCGAGGAATCCGTGCTTTCCATCACTCAAATTTTCGTAACAACAATTGGAAAAAAACTATATATGTAAAACAGAAAAATATTAAATTAAGGATGGTAATCTGAAAATTTGCAACTTGGTACAACACCAAAAAAATGAGAAATACTCTAAGCTTCAAATATGTTATGCTTAGTAGTTGGCTACAGCCTCTTCGCTTTATTATACCGTATATACGGAGCAGAATATGTTATGGTGTGGGTTATCCAGTAATTCCTGCATGGTCCATGGATCTAGTTGCCCAATAAGAGCGCGCCATGTCAGGTAATCAGGGGTAGCATTGTAATTTCCGTTCGGTATTCAGCGTAATTGCGACGGAGGTGATTAGGGCTTCGTGATGACGCCATTAGGAATTGATAACTGAAAATTAGGCGATTAATAGACCGACACGCACGTGATTTACGAACCAATGGCTTCGCGACGCGTGGCGGAGAGTGCTGCGGGACCCGCGTGGCTACAGAGAGGCCAACAGAAATATTGTGAATGGGAAATTGATAAGACGAAGGATAAGTGTGGGGGAAAAGTGGGGGGTGAAATTGTGGAATAGACTATAGTGTGAAATTGTAATTATGTTTATAATAATAATAACAAATTTAAAATTAATTTTAATTAACCAATCTAAAATAAGATTTTATAAAACTAAAAAGTGAGATATTTTTTTATTATGAATGATTAAATAACATGTTGGTTCAGTGTTGTTGAAATGTGATTTGTAGGGTCAGGTAACACTAATCTTGTTAGGATGACATATAATAGCAATGTCTAGATGCTTAAGTCAGACTATGGTCCAAAAGAACTATTAGCCTGATAAAAAGATACCTTTTAATATATTTTTATGTGCCTTTTTTTAAGATACCTTTTAATATATTTTTATGTGCCTTTTTTTAAGGAATAAATAAAAGATACCTTTTATTATTGTGTGGTTACACATTTACAATAAGATTTATTCGCTTTCTAAGTCAAATCGAGACCCATCGGTCATCTTAAAATATAATATATAATTATTGATTTATTTTCAGGTGTTACATAAACTTGAAAATGCAGTGCATTATAACTTTATTTTTCTACTTGTAATATCAACCACATTTTATGTAACTTACTTTCTATATTACAACTGTCGTTGTACCACTGTCTATTTCTCTATTTAGAGCTGGCCTCAGAACCATGTAGGTGGTGCCTTCGCATATGGTTCAGGCTAAGGGCCCCAATTTTTTTTTCCAACTTTATTTTTAATACAGTTAGATATAGAATAAGTGCCCAGTAAAGAAACTAAGCGAATAGTAGGCTTTTTGGTTGAGGCCATAACTAAGGTTCTTGGGGTACATGGTTTGATGGTATATTTTGTTAACTTTACTCTTTTACTATTTGTTTTTCGTCTTTTACACTTTTAGGCTTTGAATCTGACGCTGCAATTAGATTCTTATGCTTTCATTTATTTTTTTCACTTAGTTTTTTTTTATTATGTATAATCTCTTTTTCTTCAATCTTTAAATTTTCTATTTCAAGTCAAAATCACGAGTCATGAATATCTTATTTTGTTTGACCTATGCAATAGTGTTTTTAGTACTTCTCTATAATTTTAATGCCAGAATAGATGGTGTTGCACAAGGTGTTGCAACACTTAGAATAATAAGTTTGAATAATCAATGACGGAATTCAAACTGCACACAAAACTATCAAACAAAATAGAGTAAGAATTCACACAAAAAAACTCAGACAAATAAAATTCGAGTCACAAATCCATTAAGCACATCGGCTTGTTTCGTTTTGTACAACTTGACACAAAACATTAGATTGAAAGCCAAACACAATCTTTCAATCTAAAATCTCTCAACTAAACTATCACACATCTAAAAGGAGAATCAAATACTTGATTTCTCCAAGATCTCACATAATACACGTGGGTGTGCGAAAGAGAAGTCTGAGCTAGCGTGTTAACAAGGGTTTGTGACACTTGTTTAAGACTCAAGATTTCTTCGCTTCAACAATGTTAATCCTCCAAGATGATCTTTTTTCCCTTTTTATAGTTTTGCATCCTTGATTGACGGTTACCTGCGAGAAGAAGAGAAAGAGAGAGAGAGAGAGAGAGAGAGAGAGATTCTTTCATAAGAAGTTTGTTAGTTACTAGATTAGTTAAGCATAAATAAAACATTAAAATAAATAAATATATGACATACACAAACAATTCCAGTAAGTTGAAAGTATTTAGAAAATATAAACTCAGTGTTGCTCACAAGGTGTTGTACACCTTGTAATGGATCACACTGGTATCAATAATCTCATCCTTTTACACCTTATTGGAAAAAAAGCTGCAACATTACAACAAAAAAGACCAACATATCACATAACTTTATAACATTGCACATAGATAACAAATACAGAACAAACGTAACACTCATAGACACATATGAGGGAGTGGTGGTGGATTACAAGCAACCCCGCATCACTCGCCCTTACTAGCACACCAATGTCTACTCACGTCACAAACTAAACACATATGAGGGAGTGGTGGTGGATCACAAACAACCCACTCACTCCCACTTAATAGAACTACGAACATAAGTATGTCAATTCATGCCACAAACCATAAAACTGTGTATAAAGAAAATAGTAAATAAGAAATTGTTCAAACTTACAACCAAGACACCCATCAACTTCCATACATCTCCAACAACCTTTCAACCTTCAATCATCTCTTGCTCCACTTGGTCCTGCACCATCACCTTTACCTCCACTTCGGCTTGTTCTATCACCTGCTTCGACACAGCTGCAACACCTTCTCCCCGTTTTCGGCTAGCAAGGAGAGATTTGAGATTAGCCTTGACTTGGGTCCAATCTGCAACATCAATCTCATCACCTCTACAACGGGTGTCAGCCATTGCAATCCATAGAGACCGGAATGGTAGAACACCACCTGCAACACCTGGAGAAACCCATCAGGAACCTCAAATACTTCACGTATGTGAGGTGGGTCTAACAGTTTGGGGTCCACACGAAGTAGTTGAGAGTTAAGGTGGAAGTGTGAAGCATGAGCAATAACCAGACTTTGACTCTTTAAAATTTAAAAAATCAGGCAAGGAAAAGACAAACTGCAATAACCATAATTCCTTTCGCCATTGGCAAGAAGCACCTCAAAAATGAGTTTCCCTAACCAACCCTAGTGTCTATTTTGTATAGAAAAATCATCTGATCGTGGGTCATAATTGCTTGTTTTGTAGAGGGCAGTCAATTATAGCATGCTATCTTATGAAGTATAACATACTTAGATGATAAAGTTGAAGCATGGGGTTTTTCTTATTCTTGGGCGAGCTTGTCTTAATGTTTCGATTCAGATAGGAAATGATATCATTCAATGATATGTGCATCACTTCATCCTCAATGTTAGGAAATCCAGAAACTCATTGATTAACCTAGGAGTGAGGTTAAAGATTTTCTTCCTAAGGAAAGTTTTGCTAAACCTAGCAATTGAGGTATTTTTCATGGACTTGCTCAAATTGCAGTAAACTCCTTAATCAAATCCTCAACATAGCCACAAGTCAGTTTTAGTTTTTTTACCCAGAATACAATTTTTTAGAAAAGACACCAATCTATATTTGTCGAAATCATTGATCAAAAGTTGTCTCTCAGAAATAGTTTTCTTCTTTCGGTAGAAACCCATCTCTCAAAATTCTCAAGTGTGTAAGACTAGTTTGAGTAGGCATGTGTTACCTCCATTTATGCATCACCTTCAACACATTGTCTGATGAATTTTGAGGAGTATCAGATTCAATTTCTTTGTCCTCGTCACTTTCAATTGGTTGATGAGGGATTTCCACATCCTTGTTGCTGGAGTCATCAGGTACCTCAGAGTCTAGATCCTAATCTAATTCTTGTGCAAAATAAGCCACACAATCATCTTCAAGGCCAACCTCGGTTTCCTCATGCTCCTCCTGACTTGAAGGCATCTCTTGCAACTTTTTAAGACAATGTCCAAGTATCTGGTCAAATTCATAACCTAGGATTTGGTCTGTTTCTGGAGTGGAAGCCATTTGAACTTCTGGCTGAACAGGGGGTGCTGCACCATTCTCAGCTGCACTTTTGGAAAATCGACTTGAGCATCAGATTTGACTTTGACCTTTCATCGAACACCTTAGGAGCATTCCACGTTGCTAGCAAAACCACAAAATCAGAATCATCACTGCTGTCAGATGTGGAGGTAAGCCTGTACTTCGGAGGAGGTTTGGCTTCTTAGGGCCTTTGTTCGTGGTAGGAGGCCCTTTTTCACCAACAGTGGGGGAATAGCCCATTTACTTTTAGGAACCTTTTTGCTAGACCCAGTTTGCTCCTTCACCGTTGATTGGATTGCTGAAAAATTCGGAATATTTTCTACATCAACAGGGTTGTCAAATTCTCCAAGCAACTGCATGTTTAGATAAACATCCAGGGTACAAAGTCCTCAAGCGCGATGGGAAATTATGAATCTTTTGATGGAGCGGTTGCAGTGGGAATCCCAGTAAGTTGGACGTTGTCTGAAGAAGGTGCCTGGCCACCTTGTGAAACACTGGATGGATTTGCTTGGGCATATTCAGCGTATGTCATACGAATTGTAAGATGGGGCATCCGTTGAAGAATAACCTGCAATGTTGGGAGAAGATGAAAAGATGTGAGGGTTTGAAAGAAATGGGAGAATGGGTTGAGTGCTTGCTTTGATTTTGGCTTTTAAATGTGAGAGGATTTTTGCACATCTTCCATCGAATTCAGTCATGTTTAAACCAAATAAAATTTAACAATTTAAGGCGTAGCATGAGAGAGAAAAAAAAAGGATTGGCTAATATATATATATATATATAAATACAACAAATACAGTTTAGCCCCACTAACCAAAATTCGAAAAATAAACTACCCTATCATGGATAATGCCAGGATAAAAATGCAATAAGTTGGGAAAAAAAATGCAATAAATGCAATGTTAAGAGAGAAACTCACTAAATTTTTAGAATAAGATAAGATTTAAAACACAAAAAACTGTAAAGAAATCATTTTTATATTTTTTAAATAGAAACAATATTTTGAAAGTCTGAAGTATATAAAAGAAACCAAGGAAGTAATTTAATAAGAAAACATATTTTGTAATGTTTCTCAAACAAAATTTAAGTCTCTCAAGTGATCCAATACCTTGCAGCACACTTTCTGATTTGAGCTTAAATCTGAAGAAACAAGATATCACTCAATATAGAAGAGACTTACTAATTCTTTTGGTAAAAGATCATCATCAGAAAATCTGACCAAGAAATATTAAAATTAGACAATGATGATGACTAAGAGAAAACCTCTAGAATTAGTAAGGGAATTGAAAGAGAACACAAACTCACCATTACAAAATATGAGAACTTTTATAATTACTCCATTTATTTCCAAATAAAACATACTGCATATATTCAAAATAAGTTATGAAAATGTAAAACAAAAGACAATGTATGCATCAATAAGTGTCATAACTGTGTTGTACATGTGTTATGATACTTTGTGCAACACATTCACAGAAGACAAATTCCTAGAGATTTCTTTAAAGAAAAAAATCTCTCAAAATGTAGTTCTTTTGTAAAAATGTCAGCTAGTTGTCTCTCTATAGGAATGTGTTCAATGCAAATGAGTTTCTTTTCTACAAAGTCTCGAATGAAATGGTATCGGATGTCACTATGTTTGGTTAGTGAGTGTTGGACAGGGTTTTTTGCGCTATCGATTGCACTAGAGTTATCACAATAGACAGTTAAGGTATCACTAATCGTCCAACATTTGCCTCATCCAAAGCAATTGTGTGCAACAACTTCCTAGGGCTATGTATTCCAATTCGGCAGTGGATAATGAAACAAAGTTTGGTTTCCTACAATACCATGACACCAAGTTATTTCTCAAGTAAAAGAAACCTTCGTAGGTACTTTTTCTATCATCTATCTAAATCACAAAAACCTACAAGATTAGTTTTGGTATCTTTCGAATACCAAATCCCCAATCCCGAAGTCTCAGACACATATTTGATGATTTTGTTTACTGAATTCAAGTGGGATGCTTTAGGATCAGATTGATATCTAGCACACACAGACACACTAAAACAAATATCCGATCTACTTGCAGTTAAGTAGAGAAGACTGCATATCATATTGCGGGACAAGATGTGTTCAACAACTTCTCCAACACTATCCTGGCAGACTTTTAGACTAGAACTCATGGGTGTTCTCATATGTTTAGCATGCAATAAATCATTTTTTTATTCACAAGAGCTTTAGCATACTTTGATTGAGAAACTAAAATTCCACTTTCAAGCTGCTTGATTTGAAGTCGTAAGAAGAAACTTAATTCTTCTACATGACTCTTTTCAAAAAGTAGATGACATTGCATGTATGAAATCTTTCAAATGCCTTACACATGTAGATCCAAAGACAATAGCATCCATATATACTTGAGCTATTAAGATTTTCTTGCCTTCCTTTTTGGTGAAAAATGTTTATCAACATTTCGTTGAACAAAGCTTAAGTTGAGCAAAAATTCCGTTAGTTGCTCATACCAAATCCGCGGGGCTTGTTTCAATCAATACAAAGCAGTCTTCAATTTATAAACATGACAAGGTTTGCATGGATCAACAAATCCCTTTGGTACTTTCCACATCCATTTAGTAAAGCACTTTCCACATCCATTTGATACAATTTGATGTCAAGAAAACAAGTAATAGCAATTAGGAAATGAATTGATTCAAGTCGTGCAACCGGTGCAAAAGTCTCATCAAAATGTAGACCCTCAATTTGTGTGTAACCTTGTGCTACAATCTAGCTTTGTTCGTAATCACATTTCATGATTCATCAGTTTTATTGAGAAAAATTCATTTAGTGCCAATTACATTAACATTATGAGGCCTCACTACTAAGTACCACTCATCATTTGACCATTGATAAAACGAAAAAGAATGCCAATGAAGCTCTACATGCATATCATTTATCCAAAATTCATCCCAAAGAGCTTCATAAACTAATTTAGGTTCAATATTAGACCAAGAAACAATTTTCATGAACAACTAAAAATGAAGAAGAGTAGCAAGCAAACTTCACCATTTTAGAGTAGTCACATCGTTCCTTGTCTCGAGTTCGTAGTTTATCTGAAACATTACCTATCACTTGTGTCAAAGGATGATTTTTTTGAATTTTATCGGGAGAATCCCTGCTTGCCATGGAATCATCAAGATGAACATACCTATCAATGGGTGTATCATGATCAGGCTCACCTCCTTGAGTGTTTTAAGAATATTCTTGTTGAGGTTGTTCAAGTGTTGCATCCGGTGTTTCAGCATTTCCTCAACGCTCTCCTTTCCAGCTTCCTGATTTTGGCTTTCTGCTTTCTTAATCAAATCCAGCACATGGTCTTCATCTCTTTTTCTGCAATGTCAGAAAAATCATGAAAAATAACATTCACACTCTCCTAAATAGTTCGAGTTCTCAGGTTAAAGACTCTAATTAAATCATATATTCATACATACCGATTTTTTTTAAAAAAATTTATTTTTAAACAAGAAATTAAATTTATTTTTAAATAATGATATTAATACTATAAGGGCCCCATAATTTTTTGCCGTATCGGGCCCTTCTAAAGATTGGATCTGCTGATACAACATATTCTGAACAATAATTGCTACATCCAAGCTAGTGAAGCGTGCACTTTTGATTGCGTGAGGTCGTGGGTTTGATCCCTCGCGTCTCCAACTTCTGTTAATACTTTAATTAATTATTAATCATTATTAATTAGTAAATAATTATTAATTAATTCAATTATAAAAATAAATTAATAATTAATTAAAGTTTTAAATTTTTATTTTTGAATTGTTTTCATATTTATTCTCATTTTTTTGTATTTTCAATTTTATTATTTATTATTTATTTTTATTAGTTTTTTTTTTTTCTTTTTTTTTTTGCGACAGATCTGATATAGTATAACTTATTTAATAAAAAAGTATTAATTCTTTATATTTTATCATTTATTTTTCGTTATGCATTTATTTATCAACTAAATAAATATGATTTAATTTAACTTAATAATGAAAATAAATTGATTCGGAAAAATTGGGGGATTGCCACGTTCTGTTACGCAGATGAATTCTTTTAGAAGCATTGTTGCTAATGCTAATTTTTAAGATCTTAAAAAAACTGGTGAATTTTCAGTTGGTTTAATCGGAGATAGGGACTGATTTCATTTTGGAACATTGGGATAGATTTTTAATAATATTCATTGGCGAATGTTATTCCGGACGGAAGTGGCGTCTACATTAGATTTTTATGGGTTGAATCATCAAACTTTGGTTATTACTTTGAGTAGGATGAGTGCCCCCCAGTTATAATGGAGCATAAACGTTTTTTATTTGAGCATATGTGGCTTTGTGAAGATGATTTTATGGTGAGGATGGATACTTTTTGGACCGGTCTTGGAAAACAGTTATCTCTTTTAGACAAGTTACATGCCATTCAACAATATCTTGTCTCTTGGGAAGTCCCTTGATTCAGAGATTTGAGGAAGAGAATATTGAATACTCGTCATTGGTTGGATGATGCGTTTAGATCACACGCCGGATCCATTAATACAAATGATGTTCGGGAGGTGCAAAGGGAGCTGGAAGGGTTATTGACTAAGAAGGAGGTATATTTGAAACAAACAACTCAGACTAATTGGCTTCAATATGGTGATCATAATTCAAGTTGTTTTCATGCAACTACGTCTGCGAGGCGAATGAAAAATTCTATTTCGGGGTTAGTGAATGCTCATGGTGATTACTGTGATACCATAGGAGCTATGACTAAGATAATCTACTTTATTTTCTAAGTTATTGCCATTAGATGATGATTTGAATGCTGTGTTGGATTTTGTTGAGCCGAGGGTCACTGATGCTATGAAGTTGCGGATGTCAGAAGCTTTCTTTGCTGATCATGAGGTGCACAAAGCCCTTTTCGATATTCATCCTTCTAAAACACAGATGATTGATGGGTTCACCTCTTTATTTTCAGAAGACACGATAGTTCATAGGTGCTTGTATGACTAAAGCAGCTTTAGTGGTTCTAAATGATAGAGCCGATTTATTCATCCTTCCTAAAATGAAGTTTTTCTGTCAGCTTGATACACCTCTAGTATTTTGACCGAATCTTGAGATCTATAACTCTGATTAAGGTGAAAGTGGTGGCGTTGAAAATCTGATCCAAAGGGCTACAACTTTCTTAGAAAGAGACAGGTCCAGAAAACGATCGGAAGACCCTAAAAATGGCTTGGAAGTCAGACCTGAAAACTTATTTGGCCAGCACGCAAACGCGGCCATGTCGGATAGCGGTTTCTATGCGTTTTTGGACCTATTTTAGGCCCGTTGCAACCCCAATCCTTCACAACCTATATATAGGGTCTTTGTAAATTCGAAATTATCAAAAATCATCATTGAAAAATACTTTGGAGGCAAGATCGAAGAGCAAAGAGGGATGAGACGAAAATCATGATCAAGATTCGGGTTTTGTCAATTCTTTTCTTTGTAATTAATTTCAAATATGTTTGTATATGAATTTAATTGGTTTTTAGCTCCAGGTATGAGTAACTAAACACCTTTGTGTTCTAGGGTTAGAGAGTAGGTTATTTACCAATTATTTTTTGATCACTTTTAATTAATTTTAGATGTCTGTCATTCTTATCTGATTATCTGAATGCTTTGTTCTTACTTTATGAATTATTTAATTTGGCAATTGATTAATTCTACTTGCTTAATAATTTGACTTCGAGAGAAGAGGACTATTAATATGCATACAGACATATAGCGTATGTATCAATAATCATCCAAGAGGATTGAGGACTTGCGTAGGCATCAGTTTAGGGAACTCTTGGGAGTCTTTTATGTGATAGTTGGCTCGAGAGGGTGACTATCGTTAATTGATCTACATGTTAGCAACTTCAAGAGGAGGACTAATTATGAGTAGCGTGGCCTAATAACAATAACAATTGGTTTAAAAGTCTAGAATAATAGAGTAATCTTGCATAGGAAGTAATAACTGAAATCGAATCCCTAGAATACGTCTTCATCCATATGAGTTTCCCTTGTTATGTGATTCCTTGCATCCCAAGTAATTCTTGATTCTTTAGTTAATTTATGCAATTTAGGATTTAGAAATATTAATAGAATCACTTATTCAAGAGTCTAGATAGAGTAGGGATATTAAGATTAGGGTATTAAGCTATACATAGAAATAGTTTTCCTGGGATCGACCTTGCTACCACTAGCTACAGTAGCACCGTATACTTGCGGTTTACTAGATTAGGAATAGTGCATCAAGGGTTACATCGTAACATTTGGCTGCAACAATTGAAAGATTGCCAGAGGAGCTATGATAGTAGCTCGGGGTAAAAACGAAGGTACATTATATATGACAACTAACTCCAAGGATTGCATTGATACAAACAATACAGATTTATGGCATTGTCGGCTTGGCCACATGAGCAAAAAAGGAATGAAGGTGAGTATGAACTCAGAGAATTCAAAGACTACTGTGTTGAGGATGGGATACGCATGAAAAAGACTGTGCGAGGAACTCCCCAATAGAATGGAGTAGCAGAAAGAATGAACAGGACGCTGAATGAGCGAGCGAGGTGCATGAGGCTGAAAAGTGGTTTGCCAAAGATATTTTGGAATGTGTTGAACACAACTGCATTCCTGATCAATAGAGGTCCATAAATTCCATTAGAGAATCGATACCTGAGGAAGTATGGACGGGAAAAGAGGTAAACCTATCTTTTCTACGTGTTTTTGGTTATGTTGTCTATGCTCATGTTAATTCTGTTGAGAGAAGTAAGTTGGACGCCAAATCTATTAAGTGTACGTTCATTGGCGATGGAGGGGATGAGTTTGGTTATAGACCCTGGGATGAGCAGAACCGAAAGATAATTCGTAGTCGAGATGTGATTTTCAATAAACATGTGATGTAAAAGGGCAGATTAATGGCATCGAGCTCTGACAATTCAGAATCCAATGCTATCGAGTTAGACATCTCAAACTCGAGTGCATGTAAGGAAAGTGAGAATGAAGAAGAGGTTATTGAGGAAGAGCCAAGAACTCCCCCACCACCTCAGGATGTTCCGCTGTAGAGACAAACTAGAGAGCGACATCTACCCAATAGGTACTCGCCCTCTAACTATTACTTATTACTTACTGACGGTGGTGAACTTGAGTGCTATGCAAAGACAGGACATGTTGATGATAGACGGAGGTGAAAACCTATCATGGATGATGAATTAGCATCTCTCCTCCTGAATGGCACTTGAGAACTCATTGAGCTCCCGAAGGGAAATAAGACATTGCATTGCAAGTGGGTCTATCGAATCAATATTGAAGCTGATGGTAGCAAGCGCTACAAGGCTTGGCTGGTTGTGAAAGGGTTTGATCAATGATACGACATTGATTATACTGATTTGTTTACTCCTGCTATGAAGCTGACTACTATTCGTATGGTGTTGAGTATGATTGTTGCAGAAAACTTGTTGTTACACCAGATGGATGTAAAAACGGCATTCCTTCATGATGACTTGGAGGAGGACGGCAAATTTAATTATATACAATATTGTTCATCACATAATTAAAAAAATAGGCCTTTTTTTTTTTATTTACAAAATTAAGTGAACTCGCCTCTCGCAGAGGCAAGTTCACAACTTCTGACACTCCCCTATTTGAAGTCGCCCCTCCCAGAGGCGACTTGTGTTTAATTTTTTATTTTTTTTTGGTTGAAAACGCCTCCACAAGAGGCGACATACGGTATTGCCATACGGTATACCGTATGTGTAGTCTAGGACATACATAAAGTCGCCCCTCGCAGGGGCGACATCTTTACTCTTTTTTTTTTTTTTTTCTTTCTCCAACTGCTTTGTTTATTTAAATAAGTTGCATTCGTTTTTTTTCTTTATTTGGGTCATATTCATTGTTTTTTCTTTTCTTTAATTTGAGTCGAATTTATCAATTTTTATTATTATTTAAAATTAAGAGTCTAGTATAATTAAATTTTTAATCCTGATACGTCAAAAATAAAATATTTAGATTAATAAAAAATACTTAAAACATGAAGTTCTTTTTATCTAATTATTACAAATAAGTTTAAAAAATAAAATGTTTAATATTCATGACCAGTCCCACATCGCGTTTTTTTCCTGTTTCGATTAGCCCTCCCTCTCCGTTCCTCGATTGGTGCATCGGATTTCGCTTCTTGGGCGCATTGTGATTGACCATCATCTGGTGTGCCGATATTCAAACTAAACGTGGGGCGACCCGACGAAGATGATGTTTGATCCAAATACGGAATCGGGGACATATTGAACTGCCCTGGATGACCCGCCAAATTCGGCTGGTGAGGAAAAAGTGCGACGATTGTTGTGTAGCTGCCGACCTCGAGGAGAGATGTGAAGGACTGATCAAACCGCATTGAATCCCGATGAGGAGTGAAAAAATCATTTTCGTTCACCATCGGAGGCACATAGTAGCTTGACTGCATTTCAACACTAGGGTGCTCTTGAACTGTAGAATGTGAAGGCCCGAGGAGATCGCCTGACATAGACCTAGATGTATGGGTGTTACGCGAGGTAGTACCACCAGGTCGTTGTCCGAAGTTAGTACGTGTAGACGTACTACGTCTCCGCCCTTGCTGGGGTGCGTCACGTGGCATGGGCATCTCAGCTGCTTGGTGTTGTGCGTCTGGCTGTGGGTGATGGTAGGCTGCACGCTGATCTTGAAAATTTTGTTGTGCTGCCTGATATAACTCTTCAATCGACCTTCTCGCCGGCTCTCTAATATAGCCACTCTCTCCGACAACTACTCGATGCATTCCCTGAACGATCCTTTCCTAAAAGTAAAATTTGTAAATAAACATATGTGAGAATATAATTTTATACGGATTGGTACTGTTTATGTGTATTCCACAGGACGTTGTTTACCCACCAAATTTTCGAGATATGCATAAGTTGACAGCTGAGATCCCTCTTGAACACCTATACCAGGCGTTATTAATCGTCGTGTGACCTCCTGATACCAACCCATGTAACCAACGTCTACTTCATCACCTTGGTTCCCAATCTGAGGGGCAGTCACAATATGCTGATTTCTGGTGTTCCAATGCTCCACATACTGAGCATGGGTTACAAGCTAGTTTTGATTGGAACGTCCACGTCGATCTGTTCTACCATGCAAATTTCTGTGTTCAGCTGCAATTGACGGAGGGATGGACTGTCGCATACCGAACTGTCAGAACACTCGATCAGGATAATATAGCTCAACGATTGAGTGATGGATCAGTGGACACTTTGATATCCATGTGTATGTAACATTAATGATGTCGTCATCAAGATATGATTGGACTGATGGAGGGATTGGTTCATACGGTCTCCAAACAAACTGCAAAGTAAAGGCCAGTTAAAAGTAATTCGTTACATTAAAGTTGGGTTTAGAACGGGATGAGAGAAGAATGAAGGTTCTGTACCTTAGCTGGGGTTTGTCTATCCAGGTACTCCCGGATAGTCTTCACGTTGCTGTTGAGGCTATGCATGAAAGTGTGGTATTGAAGCCATTCAGCTCCGTATGGCGCGATTGGTAGTTCACCGGCTTGTACATCGATCGTTCCTAGATCGAATCGCCTTCCAACATGTCTAGGCCGCATAAATGTTATGCGCGTCCAGGCCCAAATCTGAGATGAAAGTTCAAAACATATATCTATTATTTGAGCCCAATAAGCGGATAGAACAAAATGAAATAAATGCTAAGTATTACGGTGTACCTGAAGTAACTGCATAGCCCCGCCAATGGACTTTCTTTCTCTCCGGGCTGCACAATATAACTGGTGGTACAAGAATCCTAGCACTGCACTTCCCCAGCTGTATTCAGAACATTCATATATATCTTCCATCTCAGTCAAGTACAGCAGTGATCCAAGGTTTCCCGACGTGTCTGGGCACATAATCGATCCCAGCAGAATCAACGCAACCCCCCGCGAGTACTGCTCTACTTCGACGGCTTCTGTTTCGTCATCCACCGGGTTATCCCTTTGATGTTTTTCGAGTGCAGTCAATGAGAATCTCGAACCAAGAATCTCGCCAGAATCTGGAGTCCAACCTAACAAGGCTTCACACCTACATCTACAATACTCAGACGTGGCTTCAGTAACTCCGTTAATCACCGGCCTTCCATCAACTTTCAAGCCCCAAATGAAGGCTACATCCTGTAATGTGACAGTGGCCTCACCGACTCTAAAGTGGAATGTATGTGTCTCTGGTCTCCAGCGTTCCACCAATGCAGTGATGATAACTCTGTTAATGGCGTAGTCACCGCAGCGATAAACCTCGTAGAACCCCATCTCATGTAACATCGCTATAACTCTGTAATGCAACCGCTGATTACGCTTTAGTTTTCCACTATCTTCATCCTCATCATACTCGTCAGCATAGTCATCGATCTGCCAAAAAATTCCACTACCATGGCGGCATTTCAAAGTCCTACTGATGTTTCCCTCGAATACCTCCGCGGATCGGTGTGTTTCTTGCTCGGTTAACACCCTGTTATCAATGGGGCCATATTGTCCGAGATGTTCCATGCTACAAAAATAGAGTACATTTCCAATCAGATTAGAAACAACGATTAGACCATCACACCGACATGTTCTTGGCAAGTTAATGTTCAGATTTGAAAGGTAACCGATTATATAGAAAAAAACAAACTATTAAGATTACATGAGCTCAATATTAATATAAAAAAATAAAAATTTGGAGCCAAATGTTTCAGAATAAAGGAGGAATAAATTTGCCACATTTCATAGTTCTAACTGTTACACTCTATCGTGCTTAACGTCTTCGGCCTGTTGATGATTCAGGCTGAGTCCTAGATGCTTCGTCTGCCTGGTATTGTTGTCTAGCCCGAACTTGTGGCCAGTCCATTTCATTTTGGTATCTTGTGGACCTTGGCCGTCTACGCCGTCTTGATTTCCGTAACTTCGGATTGTGGCATAACTCAAACGAGGGCTCATCCCAATAGTATTCATCTGGCAAAGGGTTAAATCTGCCACTATATGTCTGGACGTAGAAGCTTGTGTTGTAGTAGAATCTCATGTAAATACCTGGGTCCACACCGTAATGACGACAGGTTTGCATTGCATGCGAACAGGGGATCCCATTCTGTTTCCACTTCCCACATGTACATTCCCTGGTTGATAATTTCACCACATGTGTAAATGTATCGTTCGAGCCTGGTGAAAAGGTCTTAACAGACGCTGATTGTTCAGACAGATCAACTTGAAAGACCACGTGGTGTAGTGCCTTCCTTTGTCTCTGATCATATTGCTTGAATATCTCATCAGTCCATGGTTGACATCTTGCTTGCATTTGACGACCCATTGACAAGCGGTCAAAGAAGTATTTCGTGGAACGATAGAAAGTTATCTGAACAATAGCACAAATCGATAGTTTTCGTGCCCCTTTCAGAACTCCGTTGATGCATTCTGATAGGTTAGTTGTTAGTATTCCACACCTCCATCCACCGTCGTGTGAGATTGTCCATTGCGCTGCCTCAATAGCATTCAAGTACGCGTAGCCACTTTCACTTATGGCTCTAATCTTTGACATCGCATTCTCGAAATGGCGCACTGTATAGGCTGAACCAGCCTCCCAGCACAAATCCTTCAGTTTAATATTTTTCACCGAAGGTGTTAAAGTTGGAGCAAACATGTCGTAGACAGAAACGGTGAACCCCACCAGGGGCCGAAAATTGCGGGAATCGCTTAGCAGCCTTGATTAAACCTGGGCATCGATAAGATACCAGACAGAGCCCCTCAACTCCCCTGACAACATACTTCGTTAACCTTTTCAGAAACCACTTCCAAGCGGCAAACGTTTCCTCATCGACTATAGCATAGGCTAAAGGCAGAACTTGTTGGTTGGCATCTACACCGACAGCAATCAGCATTTTATGCTTGTACTTGGTGTACAGATGCGTTCCATCAACACTGATGACTTTCCGACACTGTTGAAACCCTTCGATGCACGGTCTAAAAGCCCAGAAAACGTACTTCAACATCTTAACTCCAGGAGCTCTTTTGTCCACGTGACGCCACTTTACCACTGTTCCAGAGTTCCATTTTTGAATTGCTCTCAAAAACTTCAGTAATTTCACTACTGAGCTTTCCCACGTGCCGTACACATTCTCTCTTGCCCGTTTCAAACTGTGCCAAGCCTTGTGATACGAGATTTCGTATTGGTACCTATCTTTAACTTGCTGCTGGACCAACTTCACCTCGTATCCTGGGTCAACCTGAACCATCCCTATAAGCAACATAGCGATCATGTTTTTACACAGATTTTGATGGTCGACGGAGACAACATTCATTAAACATGAATGAGGGCCTGACATCTTTGTAATCTGCCACATATTGAATTTGTTCTTGAGGACTGCCCTCAGACCCCACTCACAGCTGATGTTCCCTTGGCTGTTCTTGCACTTGACCTTCCATAACTGCGGCGTACTTTCGACCACCAAATATTCACGCCGTCGCCGCTAAGAAATGTCGCGTATTGGTGGTAGTCATCCGTCAAAGGTACATTTGGTTCGGTCGCCGTCTGAACCACTACACTCTCAACGTGGAGATGAACGTAACGATCTTCTGGCATCCGGATCAAAGAAGCACCACAGATCTTCGTCACTATTGATCGGTATTAGTTGTAAAATATCATCTTCGCAGAACGCTGCTGATACTTTCAAAGTATATCGATCGCTCTCGATATCCAACATTTGATATAATAGAGAAACCAGTGCAGAATGGCCAATCAAACGAGGCACCCTACGACCGCCAATAGGTGGCCCCTCGGTACCACTTTCACGGTGCACGATAATTCCAACCTTTTCGGACGCCGCCATTATCTTCAAATTTAAGTATTTTAGCGTATATTAAACTATTCTATGTCTAAGCATGTAACAATAATAATAACAACAATAATAAAACTAAACTAAAAATAATAAAAAAATAAAAAAAAAATAATAATAATAACTAATAATAATAATAATAATAATAATAATAATAATAATAATAATAATAATAATAATAATAAGAATAAATATAATATAATACGTAATCCAAAAATAGCAATACTATTAGTAGATCTTAATAATGCTAATATAAATAATAAAGATAACAATAATAATAATAACAACAATAATAATAATAATAATAATAATCATAATAGTCATATTAAACGTAATAAAAAAAATACAACAATAATATTATTAAAAATCATAATAATAATAATAATAATAATAATAATAATAATAATAATAATAATAATAATAATAATAATAATAATAATAATAATAATAATAATAATAATAATAATAATAATAATAATAATAATAATAATGATAATGATAATAATAATAATAATAATGATGATGGTGATGATAATAATAATAATAATATCTGAACGTGGTAAAATTACGAAAAACGAATATATATATATATATAAATATAAGTAACCATAAAAATAATAATACTAGTATTACTAATACTAGTAATAATCATAATAATAATAAAATAATATCAAGAGTAGTATTAATAATAATAATAATCATGACAATAATAATAATAATTATTATAATAATAATAATAATAATAATAATAATAATAATAATAATAATAATAATAATAATAATAATAATAGTAAAAATAAAAATAAACATAGTAAAATTATGAAAAAACAAATATATATATAAATATCGGTAACTTTAAAAATAATAAGACTATTAATACTAATACTAATACTAATAATATTGTTAATAATAATAAAATAACAATAGTATTAAATATTATAATCATGACAGTAATAATCATGGCCATAAATAATAATAAAAATAATAATAATATTAACTAAATTTTCATAAACATACACACTAAAAAGGCAACTACTAGGCACAGTTGAGGCAATCACTTTATGGACTATAATAACAAATCTAAGAGGCACAGTAAAATATCTTTTTTTTTACAGTGAACATACATAACAGTTTTTTTTATTCAATTCTTTACAATTTACATTCATTGAAAATAAAATAAACTAAAGTAAAATTACATATAAAAATTTTGATACCTTAATGAAGATGCAATGTTGATGTATTTATAATCCTTCTTCTAGTCCAAACGAGAACCAGCAATGTGTCCACTAACTTTTGGTCGAAGGAGCTTAAAAAACCTTCAAAATAATTAGAAGATAATTACATAAAATTTATCACTAGTATAACATACGAAATTTATAATATAAATTATGAAAAATGTGTAAATATAAACAAATTATAACCTTAGTAAATACCTCTTCAATTTTAGGCAAACCGCCTGCACAGCAAATGTAATGCTCCAGCAACTCCTTGTATAGTAAAACGAGAGAGAGAATAAAAGAAAAGATTACAAGAGAATGAAGAAGGAGAGAAAATGAGACTGTAAGATGGGTTGAAGATGATAAAAATATGGGAGTGTATTGCCGGATGAATACATATATAACACATCAGGTTAAACCAAAAAATTCAACCGGATGTGACAACTCCATGCTACTCCTGCAACTCACCACCGCCCTCCCCCCCAACCACTGCACCCCTGCACTCCTACCCACTGTCCCTACCCACTGCCACCTCTATACCCTGCCCCAACCCCATTGGACAACGGTAAAGGCCAAAAGAAAAGACTACCCACTGCCACCTCTATACCCTGCCCCAACCCAGAAAAAAAAAAAGACTCAGAAGAGGGGCGACTTTACGTACGTGCAACCAACATATACGGTATATCGCCTCTCCTAGAGGCATTTTAAAAAAAAAAAAATTAAATAGATGTCAGGGGCGACTTTAAGTATTTGCGCCATATACATATGGTATGTCGCCTCTGGGAGAGGCGTTTTCAACATTAAAAAAAAAAAAAAAATTTAAACAGAAGTCGCCCCTACCAGGGGCGACTTTAAATAGTGGTGTGTCAGAATAAGTGAACTCGCCTGTGCCACAGGCGAGTTCACTTACTAATGTAAATAACAAAAAAAGCCGCTTATTTTTTTAATTATGGGATGAACAGTGCTATATATAATTAAATTTGCCGAGAAGGACTTATACATGACACAGCCAGAGGGATTCATGACCGAAGGACAGGAAGGACTTGTGTGCAAGTTGAAGAAGAGCTTGATGTGGTTCGAAGCAAGCTCCGAAGCAGTGGTACAAGAAGTTCGATAGTTTCATGGTCAAAATTGGATACAGTGGATGCTACGCTAACCACTGTTGTTACTACAAGAGGTTTGACAAAAGCTATCTCATTCTGCTATTATATGTTGATGATATGTTGATTGCAGGAGCTGATCCACATAAGATGGATAAGCTGAAGAAGCAATTGTCTGAACGATTCTCCATGAAGGATCTTGGAGAGGCAAAGCAGATTTTGGATATGAGAATCGACTGGCCTAAAACGGACAATATCATACCAATGTGGAGATGGGCCCACCTAGGGCCCAACAAGTGGTATCAATCCATGGTCCTAAGCAAAGTCGATGTGGTGGAGGTCCTCGAAGTGCTAAACAAAGCATATAGAAACGATAGGTCCGAGTCAATGGACCAGGTAGGTCCAGCTCAGCAGAGATGACAAGTCTGACTCTATGGACTAGGTGAAGTGCATTTGAGTAGGGCATACTTCCCCAGTAGAGACGACATACCCGACTCTACGGACCAGGTGAGGTACACCTAGGCAGGGCTAGCAGTACGAAATGTTCGGCTCTACGGAATAAGTGCAGACCAGGTTAAGTGCACCTGGATGGAGCAGACATGACTAATCGACTAGATGGAGTCGTTTGTGGAGGTTCGGTTGTTGTTTGAGAGGAGTATCAATGGTCCTTTGTTTGAAGAGAAAAATTGTTGGGATTGTCCAGCGAAATCCCACATCGGGAATATAAAGGAAATATCATGGGCATATAATGAAAGAAATATCTCCATTGATATGATGCCTTTTGGGAGTTAGCCCAATATAAAATTCATACGAACTTAACCCAAAGCGGACAATATCATATTAATGTGAAGATACGAGCCCAATCAGAACCCAATACATTTGTCATAAGAAAAAAATTAATTACAAAAAAATCACGATATTTGACAATTAACCCTAGAAAAATGATTCTTTCTGCAAATAAATATGACACTTCCCTACAAAAGCAATTATATTATATTGATGGCTTTCAGTAGAAAAGTGTTACTTTTGTACATAAAAGTGAAATTTTGGCTATAAAAGTAATAGTTTTGCGTTGGGTTTGTGCATCTTTTTTTTTTTTTTTTTTTTTTCGAAGAACACTAAATTCAAGTACTATTAAGATTATTATTATCCTTTCCCCATCTTGCCATATCAGGTGCCATTGATGGGAAAAGTTCCAGCTACTGAAACAAATAAAGGGGCGCCACATTAGCTCTCATCTGTATGCCACGCACAAATTTCTGTCATATATTCAAAGCTACAAGAAGAGTACTATTTCCAAATGGTTTGACCAGTTTGTAATTATGTCCTTTATTATTGAGAGATCTCTTGTGCACCAGTTACACAAATTTTAAATTCGTACAATTCGAATCATGGATCAAAATATATTACATAATTTGGGTAAATATATCATAATTAAAATGTAATCTTTACTCAAGATAAGCGATATCTTTAAGTATAAATCGTTACCCATCTTAAATTGTACCGTGTAATTGCTGCACATGACACTTTGTCCTATTATTATGGATATAATCCCTCTTTTTTCACAGTATATAAATATAATAAACAATTTTCTTACCATGTGTTAGTTTTTTCTTAATAAATTATGTGAAACAGAGTCAACCTATCAAGTCAAATTCATATTCCAATTACTATTGACAGGACAACGAAGTGCATGTAATTTATTAGTCTTATCCTTATAATTCTGTTGGTTGGGATTTGACATTTATGATTTTCTATTTTGCCTTCTAGTATTAACTAACATAATTATTATTTATGAATATTTATTGCCTTGTTGAGTTTTTCCCAATTATATTAGGTTCGTATTTATTCCATTGTCCAAAATTAATCAATGACATCATATAGTTAAACACAAAGTCTCTTGTACATTAGGTGCACTGCGTAATCATCGAGTATCACGATTTATACTTAAAAATATTACTTAATACCTTTTCATCAAGATATTTTTATAAAAAAAATGTAATATATTTCCGCACATGATCCGAATTGCACGAATCTGATGTACAAAAGACCTGCTCTATAATTAAGTCATTTGTACTTGAATTATTTTTTCAAGAATTAATGTAAAGCATAAAGTACATTTTCATCACTCTTAGGGGATACTTGGACTGGGATGTCCCCATCCGGATGTGGCATGGGTCATCCTCAACGTATTTCATTTTACACTGGATGGCCCATCCCTCCACATCCACACCCTATTACCTACATCACCTTTTACAATTTTCAACACACCTTTTACTAATTCCAATACACCTTTTACAAATTCCAATACACCTTTTACCATTTTCAATGCACATCCTAAGCTACTATATCCTTAAACTAAAATACCTTTTTGGATGTCCCGTCCATGGATGTGCCCCATCGGACGTGGTACATGCCACTACATCCCAATCCAATTATCCCCTTAAGATTAATTGACACCAAAATTTACTTTATTGCGAATGACGTACAGGTTTAGGTAATAACTTACCAGATTTGATTAAATAAGATCACTAATATTATTATAACAAAAAATCTCAATGGTTATACATAATTTTTTGAGACGATAATTGTTATGTTTAATAATGAGTTAATGTGATGATATGTTGTCACAAAATGCTCAGCAAATTATTTAAAGGTAACTTTTAGGGGTAAATCTTCTATGCAATCGTTGCACCTATACAACCGTAGGGTATTTTTATTATTTTAAGTGTTGTACTGAGATTTATTATTATTTTTAATAATTTGAATCCACCCAATTATTGTTTTTTAATAATTCGAATCGAGGACCTTTGAAAAATGGGATGTCCCAACGGAGATGGACATGCTTATTGGGGTCGACGGCGGTGGCGCTGTTGGAGGAAGTCTTGCTCTCGTTCGACATGGTACATCTATGTGAAGGAGTGAAGACGGATTGGTGTAAAACTGTAATATGTTGCGCAAAAGCAAAAAGAAAAAATTGTTTGAAAAGCTTGACTAATGGGGGATTATTTTCGAAACAGAGGGAGATAGAGTGTTGAACTTAATTTTCATAAAGGTTTTTTGGGGACTAGTAATAACTTATAGGGAAAAGGAGATAATGATTTGACATTTCAGTCATTTTTTTTTTTTTATATTATTCAAATTAAATGAACGTTCAGATCGAAATTGAATAAATCTAACAGTGAAAAAAGAAAGGTTGCATGAGTGCAACGGTTGCGCAGAAGTTGGACTCAACTTTTAGACTTAGTTTAGAGAAAAACTAGTTGCAACAAATATTTGATACGCTTCGTCTCAAACAATAATATTTATGACGGGGTTCTTGAGACAACCATTTAGCGACAATATCTCTAACAATATAATTATATCAAACACTTATTATTTGAGATAATTTATTATTGTTTCAAAAAACTAGTTTCCTTGTAGTCTTCAGACGAGCATATAAAATTTAAAACATAGTATATGCTTTTTTTTTTTTTTTTTTTTTCTTAACGATAATCCCTAGTTGGGATGAGATTGGTGAGAATTAATCCCTAATTAATTATCAGAGTGATAAGATATTTTACCAACTAAACTACAATCAATCTTCATGTACATATTATATACTCTCTTACTACATAAGGAAAAAGCTACGTATTTCGTATATAAAAAATTAATTACATCATAATTATATGATCAAGATTAAATCATGTCAATTGGTAATGGTTTTCTAGCAAAATAATCCATATGGTTCCGTATATAGTACTTTATTTGTTTCTTAAATGTTTTAGAGGCTCTATTTTGCTGCAAATTAATTGTCACTAGGGGGGGGGGGGGGGTGGGTTGGTTTTGTTAAGGTAATAATTAATTTATTATAAATTAACTAAGGATATACTAGATATTTTTTAATGTGCTGCAATTATCGACAGAAAACTTTCAAATTTTGAACCAGAGATAGTATAAATATAATATCCCACCATTCCACGATAAGATATCATGTTTCAATAATTTCCTTGTTAAAGAACGATAGCACTGTTTTAAAAGTCGATGTCCTATTTTATTAGTTCAAGAAAAAAAGATAAAAATATTTCATGAATCAGTTATATACAATTGACTAAGTCGAATAATAAAACAAATAAATCGTGCAAGTACAAATAAATGAATTTTTAGAGAGTTATACTTCGCAAAATTAATAAGAAAAGTTATATTTTTTAAATACGAGTATAGGATGACGGGAGTATCACATAAAATAAAGGGTCAAGTTTGGAGATGAAAAACAAATGGAAACATTAAGGCCATAAATGGACTGGGGTTGGACCATTTGGATGTGAAATGACCTATTCGTAAACGATTTTACTGCAATGAGATGAGATTCGTCCACCCGCATCTCTTCCTATAAAGTTCTTTCACATCACCACTTTATCAATCAACTTCAACTTCTATCAATCAATCACAATTCATAATACACATATTTATCATTTCTCAATCAACCAATCATTACCCACATCACCTATCACAATATTTTAATACTATCAATCACTCTAAAACCTACTGATGTGACATTTACAGAACACCTCATACTCTATACATCCCTTAAACGAAAATACATTTTTCACTATTTGAATAAATGTACTATCCGAGGACGTATCATAACTGGACACATTCCACTACATCCGGCAAAATACTGCTACATTATTCAGTGTGATATTTGTGTGATTGAAAATTCAGTTAAGGAAAACATAGCACACACAAGGGACAATGGTGGGGTCCATTGCTGATTTCATGATGAACAAAGTTCCCAATGGGAGTCAAATCTTGTTGTCCATTTTTATTATCACTTCTGATTATGAGTCATTCAAATTATAAATAATTGAAATTATAAATAATCTCAACTAAAGTTTGATTAGATGACTATAATGACAACATATCATGCTTCAACTTTGATGTGGAATGGTCGCATCCAAACACGTGCTTATAATATCGTGATTTTGTTTTCTTCTTTCAAAATCAATGGCTTAATTAAAAAAAGAAAAAAATAAAACTCATAAATTATGAGTCAATTGAAAACCTTTTGTTTTAAAAGTTAGGCTTTCCCTTTCATCTAAATTGTCGTCTTTTCATTTTTGGGATGACTGAAAAAAAATAATCTCTTTCTCTATTAAGGTATATTAAATGTTAGTCCCGCTCTACTAATTTATATGTTGAAATTTCCAACAAAAGAGTAATTTATCATATCGAAAATTTTGGGATAAAATTTTTACACTTTAGCAGTAAACATATTCTCAATGATGGATAGATGAGTGTTTCCGTATTAAATGTTGTTCTCCTAAACTATATTAGTTGCACGATTTATTAAAGTGACCATTATATTTAATACTCCCTCCGTTTTAGTATAAGTGTCTCTTTAGATAAAATGAAAAATTTCAAAATAAATGTCACTTTAGCACAAAAAATTACAATTCTTCCAATTTTATCATAAACAACCTACTTAATTTATTGATTATTTCCTTATTCCACAAAATATATCCAATAAAATGAATTATGTATGCAAATATTTATCTTTTATATATATCCTTAATTTTTTCAAAACAAACTAAAAAGACACGAAGGAAGTATATTTAATTGATCATACTAAATAATGATATATCAAGATTTTTCACGTGTACTAAATGAATTTTTTAATCTGTATAAAACTTAAAAAGTTAATAGCCATTTTTATGAGAGAGCGTAGTGGTTTTTTATTATGAGCCAATAATTTTTCTCAATTTCAATATCGAGTAACATAATTGTGGTACCCCTATCATCATTGGATGTGGCTTCAAAATACCATCTCAAAACACCACTACTTTAGCTATCTGTAGTTGTTGGTATAATAATTGGAAAAACCCTAACTTCCATTCAATCTCGATTCACAACTATTCAGATTGAATATAGAAAAACATAATGCATTACTAGAATTAAGGTTTTTTGTAATTATAAAATGTAATTATAAAAGAGAAAGGGTCGTCACAATTTTATTTAATAGTAACTACATGTCTACATGTGGTTACAATAAGATAATAACTTATAGTAAGATGCAAAAAGAAACTTGTAACAACTTTGTAGTTACTAATGTATTTGTAACTACACGTAATTACAAAATAGTTTGTCATATTATAGCAATTTTTGGTTAAAATTGTATAAAATATTATATGTAACAACTAATAGTTACAAAATGTATTATTTTTAGTAACCACTCTTGTCGTTACGAAAATTATAGCGGTAAATACATTTTTTGTTGTTGTAGTGATGGTGGATTTAATTAGAATGACCTTTTCGACGCATATCCAATAATAATGATATTCTGACGAAGTTGGATAACTCAAGTGGCAGAACATATACTACTTAGGCCTTTGGTTCTGGGTTCGAGCCACTGTAGGAGAAAGAGAGGGTTTTTTCTTTGTTCTTAGATTAGGAGAGATTGTTTTAAAAAATAATAATGATATTCTTACAGTTATATCCTAACAAATGTTGTTTATGTTCTAATTGTAAAAATGTATAATTCCTAACAAATACATTGATACTTTTTAAATTTCATCATACTATTCAACTATCATCACAAGTCCACCTATCTTAGTGTGCATGAAATATATAGCGTAAAAATATATATTACACTTAATGTAAGTAAGAAATCTCACCATAAATAAAAGGATAACCATGCTAATCTAGCTTAGTTTTTTTATTGGATTTGATATATCAGTACCCTACTTTTCAATAGATCTTCTATTAATTCATGTTGTGAATTCTCTCGATCACGGCATGAGGGGTTTTCAATAATTCATCGTCCATTTCTCCATGGAATGCCCTTCCCGACCTCCTGATCCCGAATCATATGCACGGGATCTCGCATTCAGTCCATTCAGTTCATGATTCGGGAACAAACCCGTTAGCTGCTACGACCCCTGACTATAGTAGTTTCGATAATCTTATAACTCCAGCGGCTGATCCTGTTCGTAAAGGTAATATTATTTCAGTGGCTGTTAACGTTGATCACTATAATGCTCGTGTTCAATTTTTAGCAAAACTCTTATTGGACGTATGATGTATGTTACAAGGGATAAAACTTGGTCGTCTATGGATTTAAAGGATAAATTGCACGATATGTGGAATATTAAGAACCCTTGGCGATTGGTAGTTCTTGGTTTAGGATATTTAGATATCCAATTTTTGGATGATTCTGATAAGGCAAAAGTTCTTGCATGTAGTGTTTATAACTTGAAAACCAGGTACTCTGAGATTGTCTCGCTGGATACCGGATTTCAACCCTTATACGGTTTAGTCATCCGTGGCCCAGGTGTGGGTTCAAATTTATCATTTGGATTTTGAGTATTGGGACACCTAACTTCTTTTGCATATTACCAAAGCTGTCGGGACTCCTTCACAAGTGGATGAGAATATTATGAAGGGTTCTTTTCAGACAAAATATGGCCGAGTTTTGGTAGAGGTGGACTTTAAGAAGCTTTTGCAGGAAAGTGTGCGAGTTGAAAGGTCGGGGCACGCTTCTTTTGTTTCTCTATTTTACGAGAGTCCTTTGGATGTCTGTTCGCACTTGTCATAATGTTGGACATTCTCTTGACAATTTCCGTCAGAGTAAGCGATCATCTATGGGGAAAGATACCAAGCATTTTGCCACTAGCAAGGATACTCAGACACGTTCTTTCTCTCGTGGCCGGTCTAAGCAGAGAAAATCCCGTACTCGTCAGGAATATCGGCCAAAGACTACGACCACTTCTCAGCTACGTTAGCAAGCTCCCAGTCGTTAATTCCTCCTGTGGAGGTTGGTGCCTCATCTATTCTACACACCTCTGAAACTCCTGCCACTATTTTCGTTTCCAATGTGTTTGTGACTCTTGTCAATTTAGGAGAGGAGGGTTATCTTGTCTTGCCCATAATGGATCATTCTGGTGTGAATGCGGCAGAGTTGGTCTCGCCTCGGCTGCTCCTTGTACAAACTTGTGTTTTGCGGGAATATGAATATGGTCTTGAAGATCTTGTTTTGCCGGTCATGTGGAGTAAAAAGCTCTACAATTACAAGTCTAGTTGTTGTGTTGCAACATGTAAGTGCGACGATATCCACAACAATTATATAGCAATCCAAATCTTCCATGTTGGAATAAGTTTTCGTACTAGACGTCATAATGTACAAAATATCTGTTGTAACATTATTGTAGCGCTAAATTTTCCAACAATCGCCAGACAAATAACAACCTCATCTACTATGGTGCTACATCAAGAAGGAGAAACTATTTCCTTAGTGTGAATGTTGTTTAGATCAAGGGAAGATCTAAATTAAAATGTTGATGTTTGGTTATTAGTGATTTTAATACCATTGAAAACACTATTTCTAACCCCTAGTGTTACCGCAAGTGCACAATGCAACTGTAGTAAGAAGTGAACAAGGTCGATTCCGCAAATATTATTACCTATGTCAATTTAGCACCTGGATTGTAATAGGCCAACCCTATCTAAACTCTCAAATAAAGGTGATTGGTTGATTGTTAGAATTAAAGTGCATAAATAGTAACTACAGTAAATAGAATGCTCAAAGAAGCAACGGGTAATCACGAAGAAATAAATCAGATAGAAGAATGTATCCTAGGGTTTGATTTCGGTTATGTTCTCCTATGTTAAATTACCATAATATTCTAGGCATTTCGATCGAATTTAAATTTTTATTACGCGGCACTACTCTAGTCAGGGTCGTACCTGGAAATATTTAGGCCCGAGTCGAGTTTAACAAACGGGCCCATATTTTTTTTCTTGTGTGTAAATTTAAAATAAAAAAGTTGAAGCATTTGCAACACTCTGTATATTTATTTTATCATAAGAAATAAAAAAATAAAGAATTTTCCAAATGCCCATAATTATTTTTTCTGGTGTACAAACTTAAAGAAAAATGTAAAAAAAAAAAATTGAAGAATTTGCAACACTATTATCATAGCTAAAAAACAAAGTTAAAAGCTAGATGGAGGATTCGAACTATATCAATTGATTATCTGAAGCACATATAACTATATCTACATAATATATACAGTTAACAAAAATAAAATAAGACCCCTAAAATATTATAATTTTTGGGGCCCGAGGCGATAGACTCTGCCGACTAAAGGGAGGTCCGACCATGACTCTAGTTGACCCTCCTCTTGAACGATGGTAACATTTTGATTACGCACGAATAATTACCACTCGAGCTAACTATCACGTACGTAACTCTAAAAGGATCCTAAAACCAATGCTTATAAAAATATTTCACTCATCTCAGATGGTTATTGATAATTATGCTATGTGTTGTACGTCTATTAACAACCGTCCCCTCTCGGATGTCGAATTGTTAAGCAAGTAGAGCCAAATGTAAACCTACTTTCTAACCCTAAAGCACATTAATATTTAGCTACTCATATCCATAACAAAATCTAACATATGCTTAAAGACAAACATAAGAAGAAATTGAAAACAAATAATAAACAACTAAACCCGAAGTTTTCAATCTCGACCTTCTTCACTTCGTGCTTCTTGCTTTCAAGTCCCCAAGATGATTATTATGAACAGTGATGATTGTTTTCAGACTTTGAGAACTCCTATTTATAAGTTTGGAAAGATTGAGGGTGAAACGGGATGAAAAACAGCTCAAAACAAGCAAAATGCGTGGATCAACCTACCCAATCGGCCGAGTGACACTCTTGCACCAAAATTTGTCATATTTTCAAAGCATTCACTCGTCTGAGTGAGAAAGAGTGACCCGACCGAGTCTGTATCTCAAACTCGCCACTCACTTGAGTGGACTTCTCTTTCTCGCCCCAGTAGCCTTCAACATTAAAAAATATTGAATTTTAAAAATGCTGACTTTTATGAAACTCTCACCTGGCCAAGTGAATCACTTGTACTCAACCGAGCATGAACACTCACTCCGCCACTCGCCCAAGTAGACTTCTCGTACTCGGCCGAGTGATATCTTTGGATTTTTTTCTCCACCTTCAAGGCTATATCTAGAGGTCTTCCGGTCAGAATTTGGCTTTGGCTATTTTTGGGAAAGTTGTAGCCCTTCGATTTAGCTTTATAATGGCATCGATATCACTTCATTTGGACACATGGATCTCAAGATATGAGCAACATACTAGAGGTATGTCAAGCCGAAATTCTACAATTTTGCCCCTTTTGTCATTTTCACCTCGTCTCTTGCTCATTTCTTCTCCAAACTTCGCCTAAAGGGAATTTTTGGACTAAAATATAAGAATATTATTACAAAATGAGCAAACTCGTCATTCGGCTGAAGACTCTCAATTTGAACATAAATAAACTGAATTTGTACAAATACTACCAAAATGATCCTATAACTCGGCTTAAATGCATGCATACACAACGTGTATCAACCATGTGATAGCTAATATATTTTTATTTTTCCTTGGCAGCAACGTGCGTTGGAACATACCAGGTTCACTTTAGATTGATCTACTTCGATCTTCCATATCTAGAAGATGATAGATTAGAACGTAGATCTATAACAATACCCATGACGACACGTGCTAAATATAAGAAACAACAATTAGTGATAAATTGATATCTAGTATCGCAACATCGACTATTGGTTGGTATGGGCGGTACAAAGGTGTAATTGATTACGACACAAACATATTTGTTGCTCTTTTCAACTTGTTGAAACTTGTTGGGGAGGGGGAGTTGTGTAACCTTAAAAGGTCCAACAATAAGTAGTATCACTGTTTGTGGGACTGATTCAGATCAGCCAGTTCAACCGAGAAATCGATCATTGATTCGGTCCGATAAGGGGTATTGAACCGTAGAAACCCGCAAACTCGGGAGCTAGATCTGGAAAAAATGAAAATATGGTATGGGAGGACAAAATATTCATCAACTTTAAGTTTTAGATTTGATCATCTAGTGTGGATTCTTCTATTTTATCTTCATCGTCTTCAACTTTTGCTAGTTTTGGATCTATACTTTCTTTGGCTATTATTCTAGGGAGAGGACGAGTAAGAACAATAGTTTGTAAGATTTCCTCTGCAGTCTTTTCAGAATTTGTGAGAGAATTATGAGAATTCAGAGGTGAAGACTAGCAATTGTAAAAGAGGCCCAGTTACAATTTCTGGAAGAAAGCCTCTCTCCCCTTCTTTTTCCACGTTTGTGGTTAAATGTGAGAGATGAAGTGGGTGGGCCTGGGTAGGGGGTGGTCTTACTATTGCACAAAAAATTAAAAAAAAAATGTGATATATAAGGCTCACATGATATATGTGTATTTATACATATCTATGACATATATTAAAAATATGATTAATTTTATTTTTACTGGTCACCATCGGTGGAACCGGTCTGACTAGTTAAACCTTGAACTGTTATCTATGCCAATTTGATTCTCGGTCCGGTTCCACAAACACTAAGTGGGAGAAGACCATATTGGAACGAGATTCAAAATGATGCCCAATGTGGTACAACTTAATTGGTTGTGGTTGTGAACATGAACATGTTGAATCCAATTCGTACCTTTAAGATTGAAATATAATTTTGTTGTTGAGATTGAAAGATGACTTAAAGCATGAAAGATAACTTGGTTGTTGTTAAAGTTTGGTTCAATGTCTCAAAATGTGACAACAATAGAAAAGAGAGCTTGAAGCTCAATTGTGTGAGTAAAACAACGTATGACCGATGAACAATTCATACCCAAGACTTGAAAGATAGTCTCATGTTATAATGAGCCAATTTATCAACTGCAATAGAAGCAATAACATTTTCACAAGGGCTGGGATGGTTCCTAGAGGTACCAGCCCTAAAGTCTTTAAGGTTTAAGCACCGAGAATCCATTCCTTTAGCCTGAATCAGTTATGAAGCGACATACCTTGCCGTTAACGGTACAGGTCGACTAAAAAAAGGGTGTTGAGTTGTACCGTCTCCTTAGGCTATTTTGGCATCAAACAAACACGACGTAGGACCAATTTTGGCGAACACCTCCCATAAGGACTGCTTCCAGGGCTGAAGGGTGGGAATTATCATCATAAATGGACAACCCCAAGGTACTCTCCATCTGCCCTATCAGTATCATCCACAAGGAGAATCCTGGCTCCACGACGCGGACAATTAGCATGTAAATGATCAAATTACCCAGTAGGGGTGCTTTCAGTAGAGCGAGCAGAAGGGTGGCTCGCTGTTGTGTGATTAACAAGTGGGCGTGAGACACCAGGAGTTGGTGTAATGGTGGGGCGAGCCACTAGTTGTGAGAAGGTCTTCCAGGCGGTGCTACCTTCCGTTTAAGTAAAACAACTCATGAGCCTTTGACACATAAACATGCGAGAGCATGTTAAGAAAGTCTTAATACAGAAGATGCATCCTAACAAAATATCGAGATGCCAATTGGTCTACTGTTTCCATCAAATCATTCTAAGAAAGCAATTAATAGAATTCCTTAGTACATGCATCTATCATGTGATTGCCCTGGTGGAGCTTCTGGAGTTTCTAGTATAGTGTACATGTGTAATTGAATGGAAGTCATCATCCCACAGAAGTTCGTGAATTTCTCCTACGTGGAAATCTTTGGTTTGCCTTCTTGTCGTCAGAATACTTTCGTCCGAGACCACCAAGTAGTAGCCCTTCCTCGAAGTCATGTGCTTACCAAAGTGACTCACCGATCAGTTGTGACGTCCTTATAATCCAGGATGTCTTCAACACCGGCTAACGAATCCAAAAAGGTATCCGGATCCATGCTACCACCAAACTCGAAAAGATCAATTTTGAGACCCATTTCACATATCTTGCCTTCATCTGGACGATGATAATAGCGACTAGTGAGCACAATGAACGGGTTGTGAATAGTCACCTCATCATCGGACGTGACCTGAAGCTCAGGTTGCTAGTTAGCGTGACCACCCTCGCCATCTGTATGAGGCATACATGTTGCGGCAGGGACTAGGCCGACGCTAGTTGTTGAGGCAACTTCACTTGTTGCGCTAGTTGGTGTGCGATAAGAACCATTCATTGTTCGAATTGCGAGTTGTTAGGCCCGATGATTGTCGGCGAGGAGACATGGCTATGATCGTACACTGGCCACATGATACCAACTGATGCAGCGGAAGTATAACTAGGCGAAAAAACACGAACATAAAGCATGTGCCACTCTATTTGGTTCCCTTGGTGAATGACGGTAAATTCAAAACAGAAAACGCTTGACAAATTGTACCTATATTTTTCACCATCATATCAACATTTGGATCTAGCTCACTCTTCTTGCACAGTCATTCAATAAACATTATACAGTCACACTCAATGAGAAAAGATGTGATTCCACTATCAATTGTACTTCTTATTACAAAAAGAAGAGTTAAACTTTCCAAAGCCATAAGGCTACCACCCGCCTTGGTACATTTTTCTCCAGCCAAAAGGACGTCTCCTCCCTCATCTCAGGACAATAAACCCACATTGTTCCATTTTTGAAATAGGCAAGAACGCTATTCAATTAACCACACCCGTTGTTGGTCTTTCCCATCATCGTCCATGAAACTATTGGTGAAACAGATGTGCCTTGTTTCCATTCGAGAGTCAGTTGTTGGGCTTTACCGATTATATCCTCCCAATAAAAAATCTCCTCGAAGTAAAATTTGACACGCGCACACCATATATTCCATGCAATTAACCCAAGCATTACCATCCTCTTCGTTCCCATAGTCAACATATTTGTGCAAAAAAAAAACTTTTGAATGATCCGTATTGAATTCTCTCAACATTTAACAACAATTGGCTCGCCTTCCAAATACATTTAGTGATTCGACAATCAATCATCGAATGCACTATAGATTCCCATTCATCGCCACAGAGATGGCATACCACATCACCTCCCAATCTCGTCCACTTAAATTAGTTTTTTGTAGTTAAAATTAGAATTTGTTCTTCAATATCTGTCATTCTTAAATCTACATTTTTTTGGTTTTATTTGTAATAGAATAAATTCATAATTGATACTATAGAATCCTTTTAATTATATCATTTACTTATTTTACTACTACACTTGAACCCTAAGTTACATTTTTAGGTCCTATCACTGACATCTACAATGTTGTAGGGATGTGACTGTATTTTTACTACCACATGAATAAGTTCTCACAATAGAGCTCACTAAAATAGCAATCCTATATATATATATATTACATACATAATGCACACGTGCGCTTAGTCAGTAGTATACTATGTATAGTTTGGCATACATATCCCAAAATGTGGGGGGTGATGTGTATAGGAAACTAAGTTAGAGGCCGCACAACAAACCCCACCCCTCCCTAACCGATTCAGGCAAAGTCTCTATTGCATGACTCTTCCTTTTTCTTCTCAATTCCGTTTCACGTTATTTTCCTTGTGTCTTACAAAATCCTTCCCGTTTCTTGATTTGCCAACATTAGTTTGGTTTTCAACCCAATTATTTATTATCCACCACCATTCCCACCTAAAATAAATATATAAATCTATCCACCTACTCACCACTACTATATATCAACACAATTGCCATTTACATTAGCTTCAAAATCCATACAATTCGGATCATGAGCGAATTCATAAAAAATTATCACTGTTTAAACAAAAATGTATTGCTTGTTATAAAGAAAGAGATTGGCTTTCAGCCTAATATCTTTATTCAAAATCATTAATATATTTCAAACATAAACATTAATACTTTTTCAGCACAATACCTTTCTATTTACAAGTAATACATTTATCCATAAACACTAATACATTTTCATGAAAAGTTTTCCATGATTAATGGATCTAAGATCCATGCAACTGGTGTGCAAGACAACTACACATATGTTAATTACTATTTTCGTTTTTCTAGATGCAGCTCTAGCTAAGCTATGTGATTTGTTGATATATGTATAAATGTCTTTTTTAGCTTTTTTCGACAATTCTTCCAGTAGTATTCCTATAAAATAATAGAAAGAGATAATATAAAGGAGAGTAAAGAGAAAATTAATGAATTTAAGGAAAGAGAGTAAATTTAGACGATAATTTATTTATCTATTCCTTGTGAGTATCTAAAATTTCTGAATAGGGCATGCACAATTGTGTGAAGTATTACATACACTAATTTTAAAATCTGATAGTTCAAAAAATGGTAAGAAACTGTTAAACAAATATAGTGAAGATATTCAAATTTTAGAGAAAAAAAAAAAGATATGATATCTACAAAAATCACAAATAAAAAATTAAAAAATTACAATTGTTCTTGATGGCTTGGCATACTTTCAAAGTTATACAAAATATCATCAATGTTTAATTTTAAAAAATACTTTTAGTACATTTTTATTATAAGACAAAAACTTGGGTGCATAAGATGCACCATAGTATTATTGTACACCTTGTGGGCCCCACCGGTTCAACCTAAAAAAATCGTGCGGTTCAGACCGGTCTGAACCGGCCAATTATTATTATATTAATTTTTATGCGCGCGCGTGTTTATATATTTAATGGCCTGCTTGTTGAACACTGAAAGCAAGTGGTCTGGTGGTATTTAATGTAGTCTTAAATATCTCAACCTTGAGGTCAAGGGTTCAATTCTGTTTGCTTCCTTCTTCCTTCATTTTTTTTGCCTTTTCCTTTTCTGTTTGCATTTTTTTCCTTCTTCCTTCACTTTTTTTGCCTTATATTGTACAATATACAAGAAAAATTAATCTAACTAAACCTATACTGTCATACATCATAATATACACCGTATCGAAATATTAAATATACCGTGAATATTGTAAGTTGGAAAAAACAAATATATCGCAGTATGAAACAAAAATTAACTAAAACAACATATACTGTCAGGCATCACAACATATACTGTATCGAAATATTAAATATACTATGAGTATTGTAAGTTGGAAAAAAAAAAATCGCAGTATAAAACAAAAATTAACTAAAACAACGTATACTGTCAGGCATCATAACGTATACTGTATCAAAATATTAAATATACTGTGAGTATTGTAAGTTGGAAAAAAAAAATCGCAGTATAAAACAAAAATCAACTAAAACAACGTATACTGTCAGGCATCATAGCGTATACTGTGTCGAAATATTAAATATACTGTGAGTATTGTAAGTTGGAAAAAATAAACATTTCGCAGTATAAAACAAAACTTAACTAAAATAACGTATACTGTCATGCAACATAACGTATACTACATCGAAATATTAAATATACTGTCAGGCTTTATAACATATACTATGCTCGAAATTTGAATATACTGTTGGTGAAAATAACATATACTATGCTCGGAATTTGAATATACTGTTGGTGAAAAATAAAAAGGCGTTGTTAAGATTCGAACCCGCGCACTGAATGGTACAATGTCGCGCCTTTACCAACTAAGTCAGCGACTATTTTGTGATTTTAAACACACCTTAATATATATATATCGCGCGCGCAAATATCTTAAGTGAGCCCCACAAGATGTACAATAACACTAATGTGCATCTTATGAACATGAGTGTCACTCTCATTATAATTAGTGGGCAACTGGAGCATTTTTAATAAAAAAGAAGAAGTTAGTGTTGTCTAGCAGAAAGGGAAGATACATTTTACTTTCCTACAAATTTTTTCTTTTCTTTAGGCTAATAGAGTATAAATTTTGTAATTTCTAAAAACTAAGTAATTTACACCAAATGACTTATGTATTTCTAAAATAAAATATAAAATATATATTTATATATATACTCACACATATGTATTGGTTTTTTTTTAGGAAAAAAAGGGTATGCACTTGCAAATCCTCCTGTCTATGTCCGCCTTCCACTATGTATTTCCCCACCCTTGATTTTCTTATTCCAAACTATAACTACATTTTCAAAAAAGAGGTAGTATATGTCTACGATGATAAATCAAATCTTGTAGATATTGATTCTGAACATATTTGTGTAGATGTGATGTTAACACATTGACGATGATATATTGATATGTGTCCACGATGTGTGGCCATGTTAAAATTAATTATTTTAGTCATAGTATATATAGAGCAACATTTTACAGAATGATTGCTATAATATAGTGCAAATGAAATGATCATTTTGTTATTTATTTTCATTCTTACAATAGTTATAAGTTTAGATTGGAAATAATCATCCCAAAACTAATTTCACAAGTAAGTTGATGTCTCTGAGTAAGTCATATAAATAAATACATGAAATCTCCTTTATGAGAATTCATAGTTTTCAATTGTTGCAATTTCACTTAATAAACAAAAGAAAAAAAAATTGTAGGTTTATCAAACATAATTACGTACACTGTTATGAATATTGATATATACTCTACGTTCCAAGGTACTTGTCGTGTTAGAAAATCGCACATAAATTACAAGAAGTTTCACAAAATGATCCATATCATTTTTATGTAAGTTTAATTATTATATTATGTTTTCAAAAGGTTGTATATGTTTTCTCTATTTTATCAACAAATTTTCCATTTTCTAACGTGGGCATCAGGGAAATTAGTAGAAATTATACCTTGAATTCTTATAACGATAATTTTTTGCGATAAAATTCTTATTTCACCGAAGAGGGTAGTACAATCGTGCATAAAACTATTATGTTTTTTTATCAAACCCATTTGTTATTGTACTCTAAGTGACATAAGTCATAGAGGGTCACAATTTCTGACACGACATGATATAAATAACGACGTGACCAACCAAAATGAAGATTAGGGTGGACCCTAAACGGGTTTGGGTTACAAAAGGGTCCAACCCAATGACTCAAAAAAAGGGTCGAGTCGGATAAACCTGCACCCTATTTTTCTTTAAATAAAATAAAAAAATAATGGTATTTATAAAGTTATACATATTTGTAGTATTTTTTTTATGATGGATTGTTATTTATAATTTTAAATTTTATTTTTCAACTTCTGAAGTTATTTTATGGACATGTGTATTTTGTGTGGTTGACTATAGTTCTACAGTCTACCTAGTCTATCTCAATATGTTGGAGGCATGAATATATAATTTACCAGTGCATTAAATGCAATCTATAATTTGCACATATATATTTTGACTTTTCAGATTTTAGGTTTTATAGCAATTATATTAAGTTTTTATGAAAAACTAGAAATTGATGTTTTCTTTATTCAGGTTAGAAATAGATTTGCTGGTCGATCTGAAATCTGAATGGGTCAGATTCTGATTGCGAGTCTCAATCTGTTCGGACTTGCTGGTTTAGATTCAAATGATAAAAGTTCGTAATAATTAAATCTCTACTCAATTCGCAACCCGATCAATTTCACATCTAATCATAACCACACACTAATAAACCTAACCCCGACTAGTTCTCACGCCTGCCTAAATATCTTGTTGGATTCAAGTTGTCATCCGGAAAAGGGATTCGTAATTTTGCATTTCTGTGACAGTAATATTGAAGACGGTTCGGATATTCTCCTACATAACCGACGCATGCACACATGTTTCTTTGTATGGATCTTTCCTTGCACCACAATAAAAAATGTGTCATGTGTAACACTGTTTAGGATCATAATTTTTGTTAATAATAATAAGTTATTTATAACCCCTTGTTGTCACAAAATTCGCTATTATTTAAGATAATTTTAAGATTACTTTTAGAGATAATTAGTTGTTAATAAAAAAATTGGAGACACATTTGAGATAATTTTTGTCGTCTTAAATATATTATTTGTGTTCGAGTTACTGAGACGACTAATTAGTGACGATGTTGTCTTTATTAATAGGGTTGTGATAAATACTCATTATTTGAGACCACTTCTTGCTATCTCAATAGGACAATTTTTTTTTGTAGTTGGATTATGGAGCTTGATCAAATGTTTGACGTCCCCCCTGTTACCACCGCGATGCAACTGGGTTAATGAGCCTTTTAGACAGTATTCGAGTTGAATGGACTTTTGAAGCTACGATCCAATTTTTGTTATAAATAATTATCTGATTCGTTGTATCTTGGATCATCCAAATATTAATAAATCTTTTGGATTGATAGTGTCCCTAGACGTATTGCACCATAATTGAACAGTAGTTTTATTCAAATTATCCTTTAATTAAGGATGAAGTCAATTTAATTTCCTGGTGAAATTAATCCCGAGCTTCTTCTGTTAGTACACGTGAAGAATGTTTTACGCACTGATCATCTAATAATGCATGAAAGGACGTAAAATGACTATGTAGAAGAGGACCCGAATCGCATTAAATAATGCAAAAGAAGGGAATTTGTAATGGATTATTGGAACCGAGATAAAGAAGGAAATACTGGATAAAAATACATCATACTTGATTAATTTCTATGGAAACTATTATATACTCTTTCATTTCATGTTAATGGATGTTCTAGCTAGTTCTTTATTTTTTCAATTAATTAACATTTTAAATATTTTTTATAAATTCTATCAATTTTTTTTCTAGACTTAATTTTAAAATATCTCTACTTTTCAACTTATCACAAATATTTTGATTTGGTCAATTCTTTATCCCCTAAAATATTCCCGATTTTTCTCACCAGTATTTGTGGGATCGGACCGGTGAACAAGCCACTGGTTCAAGGTCCGACAGATTCGATTGATTCAACCACCGGTCAAAGATAACTTGTTGACTTTTGAATTTCAATAGGTGCTTATGTGTAATGCAATCTATTGTATATTTGATATTAGAGTTTAATTTGTGAAAAAAAGTTCAACATATATCAATATCAATTAATCCAATAATACTTCTAACTCTAATTTTTTATAACATCCAAGCATGAAATGTAAGATCATAAGTTCACAAAAATATATATTTATCAACACAATAGTCAAATATAAAATGAAAACATACGCATTAAAATTAAATTCTTACAACCAAGTGCACCAAAGTACGATAAGAAAATCTAATGAACTAGTAATGAAATATCACGGTTTTGCTTTCTATTAGATTTAGCCAACCCACTGAACCCATAGCTTTATTCAAAAAAAAAATTGAAAAATGGAATATTACCGGTTCAACGGTTCGCCGGTTCAACGGATTTTCAGTATTTTCGGTTATTTAACACTAACGAACCGGTTCCTAGTAGAACCGATCGAATCGGTCGGTCCAGTCCGGTTCCACAAACCTTGCTTCTCGCGCCTTCTTACCCTCTCCCCCATTCGTTCTACGCAAAGCACCTTGAATGCAAATATGAAGATAGAAGATAGAAATTTAAAGTCAGACACAGTTGTGCAGACTGAAAATTGCGGATATGAAGACAGAATATAAAAATTTAAAGTCAGATATAGTTGTGCAGACTAAAGATAGAGATTCAAACGCATGGACAATATCAAAAGTACAAAGGTATGTGCAACATGTACATTGTGAAGACCGAAGATAGAGATTCACAGATATGTATTGTGAAGATGGAGGAGAACGAAACAAAAATAATTAATCTACGGATGAAAATCACATAAAAAGAGCTAACTTTGAATTTGGGAGAGAAATGAAATTAGAAAGAAAGACCGAAGATAATTGTTGAAAGATGCGAGATTTTAGGATTCATAGGAGTGAGACAGATATTAGCTGATGGTATACATTTCAAAATATTTTATCCTTAATTTTTTTATTATTTTTTAGAGTGGGGCTTGGGTGCACCATGTGCATAATAGTGTTATGATGCACTACTCATATAGTATTTTTTTGTACACATAAGTATATGGTTGATTTACTCATACAGTATATCACTATCAGGATGGTTGATTTACTCATATTTCAGTATGGTTAATTTACTGACTGATATATTATGATTATTTTGCTTATACAATATTGTGGTGCATAATAAGCGTATTGTGCACTTTGTGCACACAAATTTTTACTTATTTTTTAAAATATCAATTAATATGTAATACAGTGAGAATTATATTATTATGCAATTGGAGCTAAAATTGTAAAAAAAAGTATCTTTCCTGTCGATTTTCCCGCAAGAACTTTGTAGTTGGTTGCTTCTCACCGTCCCTTTTTTTTCTATTTTTTTATAACAAATTCAGTATTTTTTATTTATTATATGTATTTGGGTATAACACATTAAATTAAGGGCCCGTTTACTTAAGATTGAAGAGTGATGGGTCAAATCTGACTGAGAGTGTTAATGAGTGTGCTTTATTGAGTTTCGATCCTCTAAATTTATTGAGCCCACTCTTAAGCAAACGGACCCTAAACTTATCTCCACGATTTTCAATTTAACACACATTATGATGAAATATTCGACTGGAATTGAAATTGTATTTGTACGTGGTTGGTTTTCTTAAAAAAAGATTAAATTCGAGATTAAAAAATCCGTCTCTAATCACAAGATATTCGTCTCTAAACTAAAGTAATGACGGATTTGAGACGAAATGTTCGGCCTCAATAATGCTCGTCTCTAAAATTTAGAGACCAATTTATTCCGTCTCTGAAATTAGTGACGAAATTTTCATCTCTATTATGAAATTAGAGACCAAATTGCCTACGGAATAAAGATTGATCATGTATGTCTCTAATATTCGGTTGCTATTTCGTCACTAATCGAATTTAATAATTTTTTGCCACTACAGCCACTACTATATTTCTATATCGTTTTTATTTAGTGACCGATATTATTCCTTACTAATTTTCATCTCTAATATTAAAATATCTTGTAGTGGTTAGTCGGAATATTTATGTATTAATGTACTATTGCCAGAATATTGATATTGAGTTTGATTTGCATTTAAAAATTAGTTAAATAATATTTTACAAAAAAATCATCAAATAATTATTTATTTTTATATAAAACTCAACAATTTTGCTATTTTTTTTTTTTTTCTAGTTTTATTCTATAGCCAAATCAATAATTTATACTAATGTAAGTAAAATCTTGAGAATTATGTAATTTAGTTTTGTTTCCCACCCAACAATTATTTCAAAATATGAAGATATAGGCATAAATAAAGTTTAAAAAGTAAGTATTCCTACATGATTTGGTACAAAAAATGACCAATCCACCAACAGACTAACACTAACATGTGTGTGTGTATATATATATATATGTCAGCAAATGAAATGGTAGAATATTCGATTTGAACCATTCAAATACTTAAATATTTTGTTCACCAGTTACATCTCGCGAATTTTGGTTATACAAAGGTGTGCGCGTCTCTCTTGAATAATAAGTTAATATTACGACTTGGTATTATAAAGATTTTAGTATTTAAAAAAGTTAATTTGTAGCCCACCCAACTTACCTTTAGTTCCTGGCTTCGTCCTAATGAATTGATACCGTAGCCTGTTAGAGTTATAACGAGATGTTTTTTAAATAGTTTGATTTTTTACATGTAAAAATAGTCAAAGTCAGTTAAAGAGGGTTTTTATTTCATGTACACGATAAATTTACATCGTGTACATGATAAAAAAAAAAAAAAAAAAAAATCGTGTATACGGTGTAAAATTATCCTGTACACATATACACGATATAAAAATTATTGTGTACACGGTATAAAATTATCGTATTCACGATAATAAAAATTATCGTGTACACAATAATATTATCATCCCTAACACAGACTGCCTACTTTTTCAAATAAAAAGTCAAACTATCCAAAAGACATTTAACTATGTCTCTGACAGGCCACTGCATACCATTTCCACGCTGATAAATATGATTTAATACCCAGATGTATTAATTTTTCTTTGCCTTATGATACATGTTTAAACTCTACCAAGAGATAAGAGAGAGGATCTGTTTGTTTATGGTTGGGCCAATTCGTTGTGGATTGTGTCCAATTCAATATGTGTTTGTTTATGGGTTTGAGACAATATATTGTCTTCAACCCTCTTACACACATCATTAATTAAACTTAATTTTCAATATAAATTTAATCAATAATCACCATTCTTTAATTACCTCTTACACACATCATAAATCAATTCAAATTTCCAATATACTTTTACTAAATAATCAATCATTTTTAACAAACTTTTACACACATCATCAATCAAACTCAATTTTCAATACAACTTTAATCAATAACCAATCATTTATTAATTATCTCTTACACACATCAAATCACCTTTACCACCTTTTATAATATAAACCAACTTCAACCCAATCTCCCAACCAATATAAATAAACATTCATTTATTTATCCTAACTTAAAAATTCTACGTACTTTATTCTCAACAGCCTACAATACTACAATCACCCACAATCATAAACAAACATTTCCATAGTGGGGTAGCAAGATCAAAAGCACATACCTAAATTCCTTATATAGGATTAGGTGCCTGCATGTGACATAGGGTAACTATGCATGACCCTTTTAACTCAACCATGTTTTATCTTACAACCTCAAAATTTAAATTATTATATAATACACTTGCAATCGTACCGACCAGAAATTGATAATTACTAAATTTTCGAAAACCCTACTAACTTTGCAATCGTACAGACCAGATAGTAACTGTGCATGACCCTTTATGCATCTTTCCACGTTTTGTGCGGCATCCGATTCTATTTTTAGATAGATCTTTTTGCTGGTCTTCCCTAATTTTCTATAAATTTTTCGGCGTGAAGGTGAACGACTTACGTATTCTTTACTTGTTGTGAATGCAATCACTGAGCAAGTGAACTTTTTGAATTATTATGGAGTTGTTGTAGATGAGATTTAGAAGCTTATGTATGAGCGTGTTTTTTACACAATTTCTCATATGTCTTGGAGATTGTAATGATGTTGCGCATTGTTAGCGCGTTTTTCTTTTACTTCTGTCAATACGTCTGTTTGGGTTGAACGAGATATCCAATTTCCTTGTTGAGAATCTTGTACGTCAAGACTTTTGAGTAATAAGATTCTTTTATTTAAGAAAAAGTTTATTATATAATATTTTCTACCTTTTATACACATCTTGGAAAATATCAATCCTTTGATATCCCTGCATTTCATTTATTGTTATATATATTTGGTTGATGTGGAAAATATCAATCCACAACCTTCATTTCTTAGATATCATTTTTGCAAAATGTTTATAAATATATATCTTTTTATCTTCTTCTTTTTTTCTTCTAATACTACATTTACTTTTCCTAAAAAATCTCTAACATATCATATTCAATACCACAAAGAAATTTAAGGAAATAGGGAAGAGAGAGATAATTTAGTTCAGGGTTTATTTTCGATTCACTGCGTCTTAATTTTCTTATTCAAAATTAAAAGTGTATCGAACAAAGTAATGGAGATAATGCATTCACTAGGAGCAAATACAAAAATTGTTTACTAATGATGTATTTAATATAGTAAGAAGTTTATCTCCGTGGGAGGACTAAAACAAAAATCAAATCTATCTTTTATGGGAGGGGTGTAGTATTTTTTAAATAATATATTTCGAAGAAATATGGGATATTGAAAAGTATTGATTGTATAGTAACTGACAATTAGGCCTTGATTATAATTAAAAAAAAAAAAAAAAAAAAAACCTTAATTGCGACCTCAATAACTATATGTTTGATTTGTAGTCTCCTATAATTAATATCCACCTTTAGGCCGTTGCATTAATTTTAAGTGGTTCATTGGATTTACTATCATTTATACAATGCAGATTGAAGAATTGTTATCATTAAAAGCATTTAATAGCAGACATAACACGCAGTATAAAAAATAATGGCCCAATAAAATATAAAAATATATCCAATTCGTTTGTGGTCTATATATGATTGTGTTTCAGTTTTTTTATTTTTGTTGTTAATTAGTTTACCTAAAAATTCCACTAAAAAAGTCAAAAAAAAAAAAAAAATAGCCACTTAAAAAATGGTCTTACGACAAAACGCTCGTAAATAATGAATATTTGTCACAACTTTATTATTCAAAATAACATATTGTTATTAATTAGTCGTCTCAATAATTTGGTATCAAATAGTATATTTGAGACGATAAAAATTATCTCAAATGCGTCTTAAATATTTTTTACAATAACTAGTTGTCTCTAAAACAAGGCTAAAAATAATCTCAAATACTTTGTAAAGAGTTTTATCACAAGGGGTCACAAATAACTTATTAATGACCACAATTGTGATTAAAAAATTATCATGAAAGACATTTTTTTGTTGTAAAGTGCATTGCAGGATTCTAATTATAAGCTTTCATATTATTTATATCTAGTGATTTAATGTATGGAACACTTAGAGAAAATCCTTAGTGTTTGCTCTAGAAAATTCTTTATCCTCTATCTAACCAATGGTCTGCAAATCTCAAACTAATGGTGGTGGCGACGAGTTTCTCGCTCTCGTCAGTCATCAAGGGAGGGAATTTCTCTATCTTTTCATGTAATGAATCTCATCCTGATCCGAAAACTATTCTGATTGCCAGGATGATGCCAAAATCAAAATCATTTCTAAGTATTCGAAAGGGGAATCGACATTGTGAAGTTGTAAGGGATATCGAAAAAAAAAAACTCTTTGATCCAAAAAGCTCAAAGGATTTAGGATCCACGAGGATCTATCGAGGAACCTCGACTGTTCAATTCACGGAGGAGGAAACAAAACTGCTAGCGTCTTTGTGCAAATTTGTACTGATAAATAAGTTTCTCGGAGAAGTTCTCCTTTTAAGAGTATTCAGTCAATTATCTGGATTTGATTTTCAAGGGATCTATTTTATTGATGCGATAAGTCTAAAGCATGTTATGATAATATTGAATAATGATGAGGATTTCCAGCACCCGTGGGCTAAGCAAATTGTGCATGTTGCTAGTTTCCAATGCACGTGGTTAAGTGGACAAGACACTTTGATACCAAATCAGAGTCAGTAGTGGTTCCAATTTGGGTCTCGTTTCCAGAATTACCTCCGTACCTATTTGATAAAGAGACTTTATATAAAAATTGCATCATTAGTTGGTTTGCATTTGAGAATTGATGAAGCTATGATTGATAAAACCAGGCGTAGTGTTGGTAGGGTTTGTGTAGACCTAGATTTGACTAAATCTATGCTAGAATAAATTTTAATTGGATGTGGGAAAAATCTGATTACACAAAAGGTTGTGCATGGTAGTACCCCGAGCTACTGCTCTAAGTATATGCATCTTGGTCATGTAGCTTTTGAAATTTTGAATGACGAGCATAAAGATTGCTGCTAAAACTACCCCAAATTAAAAGAGATGATTAAACAACCTAAGAAATAGTAAGTTCCAAAGGTTAATGAAGGAAAAGATAAGAATCTGATAATGTGAATAAAAATAAAAATATCATAAAATGATAAAGTAGTTGCTCGTATGAATGATTTGTGGATGATAGAGATGTTGTGGTTGGGAATCTGAGGGCCCTGGATAAGGGGAAGGGAGTCTTGATTGCTCCTTTATCATCTACTAAACTGGTGATGTGGCCAATGTTTGTTTTACTGCTGAACATACTGAAATAGATAGTACCACTGACACTGAGGGGTTAGTGTTGGTCTCAAGTAGTAGAGGTTTAGAGGGGGGTGAATAAACCTCTAACTATTGATTTTTCTTCTTAAATACTTTGAGCAGGGATATGTTGCTTACTGTAAGAAACTAATACTTACAGCAAAGCTGAAGCAGTAAGCTTACAGCAAATTGTACTTAGGTCATTCATAACAGGCAATGCTCGGCTAGAGTTTTGTGCAGCTGAATATGAAAATACATTTTTAAAAGCAATGCAATAAGTAACGTAATATGCCAACAATAGTAATACAAATAGTAAGAAAATAGACACAAGTTTATAGTGGTTCGAAGATGGGGGTAATCATTCTATGCTCACACTTCCCTCACACAGATAAAAGTCATTAAGTTATTCACACATTACAATCTCAACTAGGCCGGTGTCTTAGTCCAACTTAGCATCTTACAGTAGTCTTTGCCTAACACTTAGTCTACTTTGAATCCCGGATTCAAATGAAGATTCCCCGTTAAAAACTGCTCGTGAGAGTAGGTTTATCAAAGGGTTTTCTTCAACTTCTGGTAGTTGCCTCTGTACTTAGATATTGGTTGAGATGTGGGCAAGCTTCCTTGAATGAGAATGATTATGACAGGGACAAAGCTTTTCTTGAGCTTAGATGGATAGACTTGAGAAATTGTTGCAGCTTTAAATCTTCACTCGGATTGAATGCTTGTTATGTGCTTGCTATCTTGCTCCTTGTTACTAAGAACTTATACTTAGACAAATCTCTTGTGATGAGTTCTTGAAAGCTTTGAATTTGAAATCTCAAAGTAGTTAATACTTAGTAGTATCAGTAAATCGGTAGTCTTTGCTCGTCCTCTATCTCTTTCAATTTATAGCATTTGGGGTTCCTTCTCATTTAAGACTAAGAAGTATTCATGTTGGTATTTAATGCTCTTCGTATGAGTTTCAAGCCGTTGTTGACCTTTTTTGCAGGAAGTGGTTCTAAGTAGGTGCGGTTTGATGTCAATGATGCAGTGTTGCTTTTCCTTTTGCCAGTCCATGTGTCTTCAAGCAATTGAATAGTCAGTACATGATCAGCTTCTTGTCTTTACTGGCTATATTTTTTAATCTTTGAATCTATGACTTTGGCTTGACTTTATCACTACTGACCTGGTTACTACATGCTTGATGTTGGATCCTGATAAAGCAGTATGCTAGATTTTCTTCACAACAGGCATTGTTGTATGCTACAAAAGCATAAGCTTCCTTGTTGCATGCTCTTTGCAGCTTATGTTCCTTACTTCTTGATGGGGACTCCTTTTTACATGTGTTCTTGATGATCTTATTGTTTGTTGTGACCTTTGCGTAAGTAAAACTAACCTTATCTATTACAAAGATTACAGAGTATGTGGGGGCACTAGTTCCTACTTTACATCGTGGTTTTATCATCATGAAAACTATACATAAATTCCCTAACAGTTTGGATCTATTAGATTTGATCATCTGGACCAAATAGAAGTGCATGAGAATTATTTTTCTAAGCTTGTTCTCACTTAAAATAATGATATTTATGTGTTTGAGGATAAGAGTGAAAATGGAAAGGTTGATTCTAATATTATGCATGGTTCATATGTCCCTCTTGCATGAACTTATTGAGGAACAATTTGAGGAGGATGACAAATCTGAATCATGGGATTCAGGGATGGTACTAATAAAAAAAAGGAAAGCTCAAAAAAAAAAAAATGAAGAAAGTTGAGGAAAAGGTTGTCGCCCAACTCCTAGTAATGAAAACAAAAAGAGGGAAAATCTTCACTCTTGCTACTGATCATGATTATTAGAACATGGAATGAAGGGGTTGGTAATAAGAAAATACAAAGTTACTTAAACGATATGGTGAGAAAGAAAAAACTTGATATACTTACAATATTATAATTTAAAAATGATGATCATGATCCTTTTTTTATACACATTTCTAGGTTTTAATATGTGTGGGTTAATAGGAATGCTAAATTCATTGTTGTGGAAGGATCCTATGTTTTACTGTCTTGATCAAATGATTGATATTGGAGTTTATAATAATGTGATTGGCAAGTTTTACTTTCTTTCATTTATGCATCCTGTAGTAGAAGAGATAGATGATTGTTGTGGGATGAATTGAGAGCTCATAAGCATTCCGAATTTACTTGGTTGGTTAGTGGGAATCTTAATGTCATTCTTAAATCTACAGAAAAAATGGTGGGTATTTCGAAAATTAAATCTATGGAGGAATTTGGTGCTATGATGGTTGATTGTGGGCTTGGTAATGTTGGGTTTGTTTGGTCTCCATTTACATAGCATGCAAAAAATGTTTTGAAGAGGCTTGACAAATCCTAGTACCCTCTAAATGGCCAGATCTTTTAACATATTTGAAGTGAGACACTTAAGTAAGGGCCCTTCTGATCATTGTCCCCTTCTAATAACTATGTCTTGTGTTAGGAATAATTATAAGACATAATAGCTTTTTTATTACAACGCAAGAGTCTTGGGCTTATCCTACTGGTCATACAGATATGGTGAACATTCAACATTGTTTTACACTTAAACGATATTTAAAGAGTTGGAATAAAATGTGTTTGGAATATATTTGACAAAAGTCAAGAAAGCTGAGCAGGATCTCATTACCCTAGAAACTCTTTATTTGAATGATTCTTCATATTCCCAACTGATCCTTCTAAAGAAAAAGCAGTTAGAGTTATCTCTTGCTCTTGCTCGCTCTTGCTTTAGAAGAATCTTTCTGAAAATAGAAATCACCCTGCAATTGGTTGAGGGAAGGAGGAAAGAATACAACATATTTCCACGAAAGGTTTAATGTAACTGTCACAATTCATCCAAAACCTGGGAACAATCTGCCTTCAGTGCACCTAAGAATGGGAAATCAAAGAACACTTGTGGTGGAAGACTTACCACACGTGGTGCTTGACGAGCCTTACCATAACCTGAAGGAATCTATGGGACAATAACAATGGTTGGAAAGACCAAGTTGGATAAAATATAAGGCATAAGTTCCTTATATGGAGATCCTATAGCCAGCCCTAGCTGAAGAAGAACCTAGTGTAGAGGATGGAGTGCCCGCTGAAGGAACTGCATGTGAATCCTACAGAGGCTACAACACCAAAACCTACAACACAAGGAAATTTCCATGCTATCATGGATCAAGGTTCTGAACCAAACATAAGTTGTCCAAAGATCATCTACCAACCCTGGTTACAGGGGAATCAACGATGGAGTCAAGACCAAAAGATCACCACTGATCATGTTGTCGAGGCATGAAAAAATTAATACTCTTGACTACCCTGGGCGATAAATTGACAAATAAGCGAAAAAGAAATAAACATTAATTAAGATGTAGGTCAGTTTATCTAAGGAGTAATGGGATCTATTAGTACCCGAACTTGATATTTTAGTGCTCAAGTAAGGTATAGTACGGGCACAGGATATTACACGATTAGCCTACCCGTCTCCTTAATTACATTATCGTATATATAACTATACATACATACTATTGTGAAATAAATATAACACTTCGGGCAATATGATGAACACAAATCGATGTTTCTAAAATAGGATTTAGAGATGTCAAAATGAGTTCCTTGAACAAGCAATTTTCACAGAAGTAATCCTTCAAAAAAGAGAGGCTGGAGGTGTCTCTAAAGAGACTTCGACACCCAAGTCAGTTGGATTGTTTTGAGTGATGAAAGTAGTGAGACAAATTCAATGGAATACATGAAAAATAATGAAAAGAATGGAATATTTATATTTACTCATACAGAAGGGTAAAGATGTCCTTACATTATCATCAAACCTCAATCCACATCGGATGTATGGATCCAAAGCTTTAGGGATTTGTTAGATGGTCCCCTGTACATTCTGATAGAGGGAGTTTTTGTGTTAGTGTATTGGTGGCTATCATAATACTGTTTGTAGGGAATGGGCACAGAAGTGGACACATGCTCTTTAAGTTATTGCCCACCACAACACAAGGTATAGTGCATAGTTCAAGTCCTTATGACTTAAATATTTTGCTTCCCAGTTGATGTAGATGAAGTTGCAATGCTATTCTTGGATAACTATGATTGCTTGCTCTTCAACGCTTCCAAGTCGCATCACCGTTAAGTGGCGCTCTTTTATTATTTTTTGATACTTTATGGGTTATTTTGTAAGTTACTATTATTTTAGGTCTTGAGTAATATAAATAGGACATGTTGCTTTTCATTAAAGACATTAGATTTTTTATGAAATAAAGTTGAGGGGTTAACCCTTCTCCTTAGGGTCATTCCGTATACACCGGTATCAACGAATTTTGCTTCGTTGTGGTAATCATTATCGACCCGCTGCTACACCACCAGTATGGGGGAGGCATGAACTAGCCACGATATGTTTTAATAGAAGTCATTTTAAGTCAATTTGGAATGATCTCGACGCACAAATTGAGATTCAGTTTATCTGTGAGGGGACTAGCTTGAAGTTAGTTGTGGGAATCGCGAAACGCGAGGTGACCCACTTGCCTTTGTGAGACAGAGCCAGTCTTATTTTGAGTTCACTAGGGACAGACTTTGCGAGTCTTGGTAGCCCTAGTCGTTTAGGTAAATATGCAGAAGAAGTGTGATATAGGCTAAATGTACTTTACTCACATTGCATACATACATTACAATGAAAATAACAGACGACATAAAAATACATATTATATATACAATAATGGTATATTATATCATGTTATATTATGTATATGTACCTATTATATATCATTCTTTGTTTCTTGAATATTAATCTGGTTATACACCTTATTATCCAATGAGTATTACATGAACATGGTAGAATTTGGGGAAGGCGTAACTGTAATCTATCCAACCACTCACTTCCCTATAAATATTAGAGTAATTCTTTAAGTACACAAGTTACATGGGTTTAAATTCGTACAATCCGGGTCATGAGCAGTTTTTCATAAAAAGGTGTTGATGTTTATGTTGAAAGGTATTACTTGTTTTGAAAAAAAGTATTTGTTGTAATTGTATTAGTGTTTATGTTGAAGGAATACCTTTTTTCAGAACAAGTAATACATTTCAGTATAAATAATAATATATTTTTATGGATCCATTTTTTAACCTAAATTGTACAGATATAAGATTTGCGCACCTTGTGTACATGAGAATTAGCGTAAATATTATAGCAAATCTTTTGGCCTATCTTGTGAGGCTGACCTTGCTTTCTGTAGTAGATCGTTGTTGCTAATCAACTTGAGGTCGGTTGCTATATTCGTAGACCAAGACAAAAGCTTTGGTCGATTAAAAGGTTTTACCCAAATAATATGCCTTTAATTTCATCACCCGACATATGTTGTCCTAAGACTTGACGGCTAATCTGTCTTATCATTGCACATATTAGTGATAAAAAACTAAAAAATAAAAAAAGTGAAAATAGTTGATTAATTGTTAAGCAATTTTCAGTTTCGGTATGTCTAATGTTAATATTGTATTTTTTTTCAACGTACTAAAAATGAAAGATGACAAAAGCTAGCTATTGGCCATTAATTGAATTTTTGAATTGCAGTCGTTAAATACAAACCATATGGGGTAAGTTTATTTGAAGGATTTGAGAAGCTTTTAAATTTTAAATAGCTTATAACATATTTTTATCATATTTTACAACTAAACTGTGAACGGTTTGAATAATATAAAGTAATAAAATAAGATGTTATGACATAACATATATTACCTAGGCCTTTGATTTTGAATTCGAGTCACCTTGGAGGACAGGAGGAATTTTTTCTTTGTTCTTAAATTAAGAAAAAAATTATTTTTATTTTTTTATAATGATAATCAGGTGAATTGCACCACACTTTCCTGTTATTTCATAATTTAGCGTGAGATTTCTATGTGATTTTCAAATTGTTTGAAATCCACACGTGGTTTTAACAATTCAACGCAATGTCTTTTTACCAAAAAAGCTTACGTTGTTAATATTTTCTAATTAAATACTTAAATTGCCTTTGTAAAGGTCAGTTCATAGTGGAGAAAACAAAATAAACAAAAATAAAGAGTTGATTATTTTGCTTGGAAAAAGACAGAGTTGAATTATTAAAACCATAATGACTTTATACAATTATAAACAATTTGGGAACCTCGTGCAGGACTATGAAATCATAGCGGGCCTTGGTGCAATTTACTCAATGATAATTGTTTAATTACAATCATAACGAAATTTGTTGGAGTTTATCAAAATAAAAGTATATAGGTAAAAACTTATATGAGATCGGGAAAAAAATATCACTTTTTATAAAAGTATTACGTTTATTTGTAAAAGTATCACTTTTTTTAAAGAAGAAAAAAAATTACTTTTTGTAGGAAAAATATCACATTTATCTGTAAAAATGTCATTTTTTTTCCTGTAAAGTGTCAATTTTTTCTGTAAAAGGTGTATTCCGTCACACACAAGATTGACTCAAATATATGTTGCAATTTTCTGATTTGAAGAAAACAGCTTAGAAACCCACAACACTTGTTTCTAATAAGATCTTATCTATAAAAAGTCAACAAACAAATTAAAAGAAGTTATAATTAAAGAATCAAAACATTTATAAGATACTTTAAAGTAGTTATAAGATTAGACATATATATATGACATGTGATTAATTGAGAATATGAAATACAAGATTAGAACATAAGAATGGGTTGGTTTATACTATTTTGTCGTATTTGCCACCATTAACAGTGGGCATTAACTTTTAATATGCGATTTGGTGATATGTCGTAATTTATGCTTTAAATATTTGGTGGTTTTATTTCAACGTATTTAGTGATTGTAATAAAGGTGAAATTGATAATTCAGAACCCTAATCCTGGAATTGTATACCCAATTATGGTAATAGTTTGAACAACGTTATCTCTAATGTTATCTCTTCATTTATATTTTGGTCAAATCTAAATTGATGCTCCAACAACACTCCATCCTTCCTTATGCTTATGCTGTTTATGAAAATGACATTACTCTACAAAACTTAATCTTTCAATTTCCATCACTCTAAATATCAATTCTTCTTTTATTTTATGCATATCCCCAATAATATACATCGCCACATTCATGAATGTTGTCCTATCCACTCTATGCATATGCCAATGTGAATAGTCCTTTCAGGACTTTTTAAAAATTAGTTACTTCAACTTATACACGTATGTTGAGATGATCTAATTGGACTGGTCTGACAAGCCGATCAACCTGCCTAATATTTTAAGCAAGCTAGGCCGTAGAATCATAACCTAAAGTATTATCGAGATTAGCTAGCTAATGGCCCGACGGACTCGGAGCAGTGCAAACTAAAAATCCTAGTATATGTGTTGGACTGAAATGAATTGGTCCGGACTCAATAGTTTCTAACTCGATAAAATTTAAAACCGGTTGGATATATGATATCAGCCCGATAAACTTGGACGTGACTGTACAACCTGAATTGCTACTTCTAATCTTAACCACGTATATAGGTGACTACAATGGGTGCTTAAACATTCATATTCCCACTTCTGTTTAACCTTATATGTATTTTGTGCAACCTTAATAAGCCGTTTTTATGTTTTCTCGGTTTTTTTTGTCGCCAAGTACTTAATTGGGAATAGTTAGTAGAAATAAATCCAGATGCTCTGTTGCATTTTTCATTCCATTTCATAATTTTTTATCAATATTTTGTACGTAATGATAATATTTTTAACACAAATATACTATAATTTTGTTTTTGAAAAAAGTTTATTTGCAAAAAGGACCCAATAATTGGTAGTGAAATACGATTCACTCCCATGTTAAAGCAGAAAATTAGCATAAAGTAGAACTTGTTATTTTATTTGCGTAGCAGCAATATTTTCATATGGGCTCTGTAGCGCTTTATAAGCATGGTTGCACAAGACGAAAAATGGAGGCGGGATGGTTTGGGACCTAGCGCCTAGATTGTTTAGGCGTCGCTTTGAGAATTCCTTTTCTATTTTCTAAATTTTACTTTTTACATGTCTAAGTATAGATTTATATTTATAGTGAGTCAAACTTCACTACAAAGGTTCATATAGTTAATTAATTATGCAAGATGGAATGAAAAGAAGGGCCAACGGAGAAACTTGAATTGTGGGGGAGAGGGTTTTAATTTTTGTTTCATTTTTCTGCCGCTGAAATGAAGAGAGTGAGAGTTTTAACTTTTAAGATTTATCTTTTTAATTTAATCAATTGTCTCAAGTTCAAAAAAAGACGACGTTGGCCATTAAATTAGAAAATATAAAATAAAAAATCGCCTTGAACTACCTCGCCCAACTAACCTCAAAAACACTTAAGGGGTTCAATTCGATATAATCGGAGGCGGATTGAGGACGGCTATCGTTTCAGCGGCGGCCTTTTACTCAATGTGTATAAGTAGGAGTAGGATGGGTTCACTTTACGTACATTTTTGGGCTAAGTTAAAATGGAAGTATCACGTTTTGCAATTGGGCTACTACAGCAGATACACTCTTTGGGCCTTCTCTTTGTAAGCACAGTTTATCATAATTTATTTTCATTATTTACTATTTTCCTTTTGGAGGACAAATTCTCTTCTAGAAGGTAGAAACTAGTTAGTTCAAGTATGGGAATCAAGCCTAACCTAAATTCTTTTTTTTCTTTATTTAGTACAATCCTAATGGGAAAGGGTTTGGAGGATTTGATCCCCGTGCATAACTTGATTTGCAAAATGTTTTAACAATTGAGTTATAATTAGGAGTGATAATTTGGGCCATTAGGTTAGGTTCGTATTCGATTTCGAGTCAATTCGAGTTATATATTAAAAACTATTTAAAATATATATTTATCACATTTTAAGAAGAAATATTGATTTCCGGTTAATTCGGATCAATATCGAATTAATCGATTTATGTCAGATTGATTGCGATTTTTCCACAACACATTCGTATCGAATTAAATCGGATCCATCAAATCTATGAAGTCGAATTAGGAATTGTCACTCATGACTATATTTAAATCCCAGGTAACCTATTGCTTGAGTTGCTCGCAATCCAAGTACATAGTCTGAAATCGATTTGCGCCACACAAACCCCTCCCCTCCCCCTCCCTCATGATTTTTTTAAAACTTTCAAGTATTGCTCGATTAATGGAAAATTAGGATTCGAGGATTTTAAATATGATGGATTAGTCAAAATTAAGCATAATAAGTACACATTAAGACTCACGTATTCTTAGTAACTTAATGATATTATCTCATCAATTTACTTATAATAAAGGTTATGATCCCAACACGCTCTCCTCCTCCCCACTAGAAATAAAAGGACACATTAAGACACAATATCTTCCTTTTTTTAAAAAGAAGGTCGAAGAATTTTGTTTTAAGGTGATGTGTCTTTTTCTTTTTTCTTTTTGTGATTTTGAATTATTATTAAATAAAAATGTATGAGTATGGGTTTAATTTCTAGCAAAAAAGAAAAAAAATAAGAAAGGAAAAACAAATTGGTGTGATATAACTCCCTCCTACAATTGAGGAGAGTGGACCAATTAATTTTTTTTCTTTTATGTTTTTTTTCTTTTCTCCTCAATATTTGAAAGTTATAAAAAAAAAAACGCTAACTCAATAAACAAATCATTTTAACTATTATATTAAAACTTTTTATTGTAAATTATAACTCTAACAAATCAGCTCATTTTTTATAGCATATTTCTTTAAAAACACAATAATTCAGTCAATCCAAAATTATTATAAAAAGGTAAAAGGAACGGAAAAGAATTTTTTTTTTAATAAAAATTAAAAGAAATTAATCTTCTAAAAAGAGTAGGTCATTTTTTCAAAAAAAAAAAACTATTATTTTTAATAATATATGACATTTTTTATTTTATATACAAAAAGAATTTAAAATCAAAATATATCATAATAATCATAAGAAAATAAAATCACTTAAAAATTAATATCTAATATAAGCATAATGGATGTCAAATCGAAGATCGTGAAAAGAAGATTAATTCAGCATATTTTTCATAAAAAATGGAATTGAGACGAAAAAGTTATTGCGAGATTTCATGCTAATATTACTAAATTCTAAATATAATATATGTCATTTTTTATATTGTTTCGTCTTATACGAATCAGTAAATGTATTAGTATATTATTCAAATGTTACAAAAATATAATCTCATTGACCTATATATATTTTATGTCAAATTTTTATCTATTACAGTACAACATTTCATGCAAAATCTTTTATAATATATCTTATTCATTAATCATTTCAATTTTTATTATTTTACATATTTACTTTTATATTTAAATAATAATTAAATAAAAAAAATTTACCCCGTCCAGCGGGTGAAAAACTAGATTATTTAAAAAGAAAGGATACATTTAAGACTCTAAACCGTGCCATTTAAACTGGGCCTTGAAATTATTTAATGATCTCAGACTAGCACCTATGACTTTGAGTTTCCAACCCAATCTGAAATGCTCAGCCAAGTCCACCTTGAAGCCCAAAATGTAATTCTCTATCCTCTTTGGAATTTCAAATCAATCAATGATACTTTACAGCCTTAAATCTTATGCATGAAGTTAAATTTACATATGAAAATTATATGAAGGGCTTAATTTGGGCGACTGTGCCTTGTTGATTCGGTAATTGATGTTATCCTACGAGTCACATGCAAGGTCGTAAAAGTCGATAGGTGCTAATTAGGCGGTGCATTGAGGCCTAACGATTAATCGGGGCTTAAGCGGGGTCAATCGGAATATAGGCGTTGTTAAGCAGGGAAGAATCGGGAAATAACGTAGACGACCAACGAGAATCTAACGCCTCGACAGGAATTAATCGAAGTTAGGATTAATCGAAGTTAGTCGGAGATTTTTGCAAGTAATAATGAAAAAGATAGGAAAATTATACTAATGATTAGAAAATTGTGTTAATAAATCTTGTTAATTATTTATAAAAATAAATTTAAAACTAATTATAATATTTATAAATTTCTAAAAGTTGAAAATTGTATAATCTTTTCAAAGATTATCAATATATATATATATATATATATATATATATTTGTTTTATATTTAAAACAATTAATTATGTTTAGAAAAATTATCTGTTTTTTTCGTAGTATGTCACGTCGTCTCGGCCCCGCCTAAACGTTGTTGAGGAAGCATCCAATCCATTTCCAATTCACTCGTGCAAGTTAGGTTGTGGCTGCAAGCGGTCAGCATCTTTGATTAACCAGAGAATGTTGGCCATTTCTCAATCCAACAAAGTCCAATCCTAGAAATTATACAGAAAAAATATAAAAATCTTTATCAAAATATAAAGTAAATTTTGTAAACCTAATACTGTTCTTAAATGAGCCCAAACATATTTCATTTAAGAAAACACTGAATAAAAATAAAAAATTATATAAATATCCAAAAAAATGAAATAAACTAAATTCCGTATGTAATCTTATAAACCATTTAAAAATATCGGAAATTATTGGAAAATGTTTAAAATCGTTTTATGAACCTACACAATAAATATTAGTTACAAAAAAGTTCTATTATTAATTTACTAATTTTTTTTTTTTAATCTGTTTAAATATTTTCAAAAGATTTTATTCATAGTGAGATTACATAACTAATTCTATATCATTGGAAAAGTTTATGCATATCATGAATAGTACCATAGTAATAAAATTTTCAGAATTTTTTAAAAATAAAAGTTAAAAACAAAAAGTAACAAAAAAAGAAAGTCTCCCTAACTTGACACATAAATTTTAGATTTTGCTGTCAACTTTACGAAATATTTTCTTTTGTTTGAAACATAATAGTTGGATAATTAATATTTGAAGTATATTTTAATTATATAATAATTTTCTAATACATTAATTAATTATTATATACATATATAATTGTAAATATATACAAAAATAATAGATTTACAATATATATATATATATATATATATATATATAAGTAAAAATGGAGGGTGTTAACGTCATTCTAACTTTCCCTCCAAAAATATTGTACCATATAATTTGTAATTTTTTTTTTTTTTGGTAAGTTCATAACTTTCTTTTATTTATTGTTTAAACACAGATAACTTTTTTCATTTTTAATCCGACTTTCATGCATAATATACCAACTTATTCATTTTTTTAACGATCTTCAATTTAACATACATATCACATATATTATAATAAGATATTTGATTTGAATAAATGGATTATTTGTTGGTTAATTAGTTGTGCTATAATTGATGTTTATTGTGAATTGGACTATAATATTTTGATTTGAATTGCAACTAAAATTAGTATAATAATTTCTTTTATAAAAAAATATGGGTATTTTTTTTTATAAAAATACAACTAATCAATTTATTTTATTTTACATGAATTTTCAAATATTTTTGTTATTTAAGTTATGCAGGGAGAAAACCCATTGTATAAATAATGAAGGTCCTACTTTATTAAATCAAAGGCAAAAAAATCAATATCTATTTTATAATCAACTTAATATATTATCAAATTTTCTATATATATTTTTTTATCACGAAAATACAGAAGCATTGAGCATATGTATAATTTTGTATTAAAATTGTTATTGAAATTATTTTTAAGTACTTATTTATATTTTTAATAATGTGTATTTTGTTAAAATTACTCTTTTAAGGAAATTTAGTTTTTGCATCCTAAATTATGAAATTTGTTACATTTTGCAATCTTTTTTAATTTTATACTTTTACTAAAGCTTCAGTTATATGTTTTTACACTTTGTAAGCTAAATAATACTTTGTCCACTAATTAATATCAAATGTTTTTTTTACTCTTAACAATCTAAATAACTTTGTTCCCAATAATAAATTTTATCTTCAAATAAATAAACTATTTATAAGAAAAATATTACATTTATATAAATAATTTACAATACCAAATAAAATACAGAAATCTTCAAATATGTTGAAGAACTCAAGGAATTTAATTTCTTCTTCGAATTATTAAATAAATTTTGAATTTATTTTGTTAAAACAAGAATGTACTAAATAAAAAATATTTAAGTATATTTGAAATCACTAAATGAAATGTTAAAAGTTACAAATGAAAATCTACCCTTAGAAAGACAAAATTGAATATATATATATATATATATATAAATTAGAACTTGAAAGTTTATTTAGATAAATTAAAAAAAAATATAAAATAAAAGCAGGAATATAAAGAAAAAATTATTAAAGTTTACAATACGTATGAAATATCCAAATAAAATATTATTATTCCTTTTATTATATATTTCATGGCTATTTTTAGTCATTTATAGTTAGAATTCAAAAAATATTTTATAAATTAAAAAATCTATATATATATATTTATATATAAAGCCACGATATGGACAGCTCTATAAGTAACACTTTTCAACGTAAAATTTTAGACAGTGATTAGTAAGTTGTTATCATATTTGGTAAGAATCAAAATTTATTTTACTGTCTAACGTTGCAAATATCTTTTCTCATTTCTAATCTATTTATTATGTGTACTGTACAAATTAATCACCATTTGACGATGTTTGATTTGACATCCATAACAACAACAACAACGACGACAACAACAATAATAATAATAAGATATTCTATTTAATATATTATATTATTTGTTCGTTGATTATTTGAGTTACAATTCAAGTGTTTATTAAGGGTTTTATAGAAAAATATAGTATTAGTTCGGAATACAATTAAAAACCATTCAAATAATTCTCTTTCAAAAATTATTTTTTCTTTAATTATTTTATGATAACCACAACTAATTAGTTTATTTTATCTCAATATTGTCTCAAATTTTCTTCATTATTGCATTGAGAGAAAAATCAATGTACATATAATTGAGCACATCCTTTATCGAATTAAAAGCGATAGTTAATATTTAATTTATAATCAACGTATGAAATTATTAAATTTGCTAACGTTTCTTTGTTATTATAATTATTTTTGTTGATAAATAAAAAAACTATGACTTTTGCTCATATATATAACTTTATATGATCATTAATCATAATTTTTTTTATTACTTTTTATATTTTAAATATATTAATGTTATTTTTCTATAAATAATTACACTTTGCAATCTAAAATATAATATATAAAAGTTGCAACTAGTCTTCTTTTGAATAAGCAAAATTAACAAACTTGAACTATATATTATTTTAGACTTTGCAACCTAAACAATACTTGGTCACATTAACCAATCTCAAGTATGTCTCTTTTTTTTTTTTTTTTTTTTTTTTTTTTTTTCACATTTTGCAACCTAAGCAATTATGTCTTTTTCATGCACCCTATCATTTGATATCACACGTTACATTATCATGTTTCATCTTGTATTTTACCATGTTCACTAAACGACACAGGTAATAGTTGATATCACTAATTAAGATGTATTATGTATTAAATTCAGAGTAACAAAAAATGGAATACATAGTGTAACAGAAGATCCGAAATGCAAAACTATGTGTTGAGTAATTCGGGCGGCCTGACTTGGTTCTGCCAACACCATATTTCGGGCCGAGTTGAGTCCAACACATTCCTTTATAATATACTAAGATTATGGGGCCTACTCGCGGCCTTTTGGGATTTTGGCCCATTAGGTCGAGCTTATTAGACCAAATAGTATTTTGGCCCTAAATTTCTATGATCCAACTCATCTAAAATATCGGGCTGATTGAACCAGTCCACCAAGTCGGGGCGATTTTACCACCTCTAGTGTCGAGGGAACTAATATTAATTATCTAATTTGAATGATCATTAATTATTTGATATTAATAAGGTAGAGCTATAAGCATTGCGAATGAATATAAAACATTATCTATAGCTAAAGATAGTAATGGAGAGACACCACTCCAAGTGCTTGCTGGGAAGCCATCAGCATTTTCTTGCAGCAATCACAATGGACATATAGTGAGAGAAAAACCTATGGTTAAAACTGCAAAAATCGTCACAAGAGACATTTAGTGACGAAAAATATTTCGTTACTATCCCTGACTACAGCTTCCGCTACTAAATGTAAATAATGATGGGATAGAGACCCATCATTAAAAACTATATAGTGACAGTAATATACCGTCACTAAAAAATTTATATAATGACAGTCAATTTCAATAACTAATAACACTAATTGTCTCTCATTATATAATAACTTAATAACTAACTAACCCGTCACTATATCTAAATTTCCCCTGTCACTATATCTAAATTTCCCCTTCATTACTAATATATTTTAGTGATAAGTACTTCCCTCACTACATAAATAATCAGGTTGTCACTAATAATTAATTAATAGTTTCTCATCAATTATATTTTTGCCCACTCATCAAACAATATTGTTTTCCCATCAATAAACATAACAAGATATAATCATAAAAAGCTCTATAAAATGAAAAGACATAATCATCACTAATAAAAATGAAATACATTCTCAGATTTCGCTATGTGAAATTCATGTAAAAAATGAACATTTTTAATCAAGATAATACTACCAAAAACCAACATTTATCTTCCAAATCTGCTTCCCAAAGTTAAACTCTGTGAAACTCCTATACAAAATGAACATTTTCAATCAAAATAATGCAAACAAAAAGCAAAATTCATCTTCCGAATCTACTTTCCAGAATTAGTTACTATCAACACAGCTTCAGATTCGCTAAAAATTCTACCACCTATTAAATATAAAATGATACATCTTAGAAAATAAAATAAATCATTAAAAGAACCAATAATACACATTGACCGCTAAATATTAGCAATGACTTGGATTAACTAATCAAAATAAACACTTTGTAAATAAACATGAAGCAAATTATCAAATTTTTTATTTCAAACTATCAACAAAACATATAGAAAGTAAAACCTATCCCAGATGTAAAACATGAGGTGTTCTACCATAACCCCCTTACATTGAATTTGACGAAAAATTCACTTCAATATCTGTGCACAAAACTTTCTATATGTTGCTTCCTCGATCCAATCTTTTAGATAGTCTGAAAATTCACATCCACTCATATACCTTGAGATTGATTAATGAAACACAAAGACAATGATGTGCTTCCATGTGCATTTAGTGAAGACGTCGTTCTAGGACCTTCTTTAAGTGATGGGGTAACAGTTTGTGACGAAGGTAAATGTTTATTTTATAATATAAATATTTTACGAGGTTCATGATTGCTTAATAATAATAGTAATATTTTTTTTGGATTTATTACCAAAAGCAACCCGGGGTATACCCGTTTTTACCACTTGCAACCTATTTTAAAATTCGTCGCCGATTGCAACCTGAATTACTCGCGTTTTACCGATTACAACCTATTTTATAAATTCCGGCCAAAATCAAGAGCGTGCTACACACGCACAATTTTGAGCAAGTGGTAAAAACGGGTATACTTCAGGTTGCTTTTGGTAATAAACTCTTTTTTTTTTTTCTTCCCTCCATCATTTTCAACAAGAGAATTTGATGAAATGTCCGATTATAGATACAAACATACAGATTAGAACAACTCCTACCTAGATCTTCGTCTGAAAAATAAATTGAAGAAAATTGAACTATCCTCAACAGGATAATTTGAAGAAATGAATGAGTATAGATACAAAAACATACAAATAAGAACAACTCCAAACTAGATTTTCTACTAAGAAATAAACTGAAGAGAATTGAACTCTTATCCAACAGTAGCATAGAATCTTCTAGTAGCTTTATCAGTGATAACCACAACTTCCAAAATTTCACCGAACTGTTCAAAGTATTTTTTCTGGATAATGATCGAATTTTTTATGATTCAGAGTTAGTTTCTTCTGGATCTGTAAATCATAAATGAAGAAGAGGATTCGTGTTGAAGAAATTTACGAAAATTAGTGGAGAGAGGAGACGAACTAGTGTTAGGATGAGGGAGAATTGGGTCAGAGAGAGAAGGGAGGGATAGGGATGTACACGAACCAATTTGCTCATAAACTATTCGGATCTCGGTTCGTGAAAAGCTCGATCGGGCTAGTCTAATGTGGCTCGTTAAAATAAACGAAGCAAACTTAAGATTGATGATATTCGATTCGTTAGCTCGCGAGCAATTTTATTTGTTGGCTCGAGAGCTAGTTCGTAAATATTAAGCTAATGCTTATAATTAATTTCTAATTTTATAGTTATTCTTATAATAAAATGTAGAATTATATAATTAAAATCATGCATTTGTATATATGTAATTAATTAATCTTAGTAGGTATATTATAATTTTAAGAATTTATAGCTTATTTTTAATTATATAATGATTAGTAACATATTTGTAATTTATATTTATTGAATTCATTTGGGCTCGATTAGACTCGCTAGAGGCTCGAGTAAGTTCACGAGCCGTCCATATATTTGATAAATTAAGCTCGAGTTCGACTCAATAATTAATGAACTAAACTCAAACTCTTAGACATTCGATTAGCTCTGTTAAAAAGGAGGATGAGAGAGAAAATGATGGCGGGAAGAAAAGAAAAAATAAAAAAGAAAAATGATTTATTACCAAAAGCAACCCGAGGTATACCCGTTTTTACCACTTGCTCAAAATTACGCGCGTGTGGCACACGCTCTTAATTTTGGCCGGAATTTATAAAATAGGTTGTAATCGGTAAAACGAGAGTAAGTCAGGTTGCAATCGGCGACGACTTTTAAAATAGGTTGCAAGTGGTAAAAACAGGTATACATCAGGTTACTTTTGGTAATAAACCCTATTTTTTTAGATAATAATAATAATTATTTCAATCAATGCATATTTGATAACTAATTATTTAAATAGCATTCACTATTAAACCTATAACAAAAGACATGATTCTTTCTTATTTTATACAAATGAATAAACGAATTGTTTGATTGTACATTTACTATACAAGGTGCCAATAATTTGATTATAGATTTTTTCATACGAGTGCACATTTTACTTTTATGTTGTTGTTCAATAGGCTTCTTTATTCATATTTACCTCTTATAAAATTTACAAAGGATAATTAAGAAAATCTATAATTTCAAAAGCCAAAAAAAAAAAAGCAATCCAACAAAATTTGTAACAAATCCTCACCAGGTTGACTGCAAATTCAGGATATAGTAACGAGAAGTTGTTGTTAGTCAATAAATAAATAAATAAGGTAGCTTCATCATATACTTCTTTTTTATTTTATACAAATGAAATAAATCAAGTGTTTGAGTGTACATTTACCATAGGGGGCGCCGATGATTTGATTATAGATTTTTTCATACGAGTGAACATTTTACTTTTATGTTGTTATTCAAAATGCACAACATATGTCGTAGATACCACCAGATACAGAAGCTATCACCAACATTAGGGAGATAATCCACATCACTAATATTAACCTAAAACGTCATCTGGAGGGGTTAAGAGTTGGTCAATGCTCTGTTACATATGCTTTGTCGTTTGACTCGTTTCAATCCATATATTTTACAGTAGCTATAATGTCTCAAATTCTGTCTCTCGATATGACTCCATTCTACACCCTCCACGTCACCTTGCAAATTCGAGACGATGTCCCAGTCCCGCATATCTCTGTTGCAGTTCCTTCTCCTTTCCAAATCAATAATGAAAAGGTAATAAGATTATCCACCATTTTAAATATTATTTTTTCGGAAAAAAAACTAACATTAATTTTTTTCCTCAGATTATATTTGTGGTTGTTCTCTTAGCCACCGTCAGCTTCTCTGTTGTTTTCTTCCCGTGCGGGGAACGGACGATGACGGTCATTCTGTTGTTAGCAAAAAACACTATCAATTTTATATAGGGACGTCAATTCTGAACCTTCTAACTCTATCTGCAGCAATTAGTGTTATAATTTATAGTACCTTTTGTTATGAAGGACTATCAAAACTAGAACCTTTATATCTTTAAGATGTTCTATCATTTTTTTTATGATTTCTGTAGTATTGAGCTCAATCGTTTTTTTAACACCTAAAGAACATCATGTTTTGTTAGCGGGTCTGTTAGCACTCGCGATCCCGATTCTCTTTATACCCTTTATAGGAGATTGGGTCGATTGTTATAACCCGACCCCAAACGGCACCCCAACCGCAAAAATTGACCTACCGGCGACGACTGCCACCACCCGGGACAAATTGTCTAGAAGTATGTTAGGAAAAAAAAATGCAATAGATTAGGAGAATCAATATGCAACTTGTTTATGCTATCCTGATGAAAGTTTTTTTTTTTTTTTCCGTACGGAGCTGAAAGTTGATGAAAATGTAATATATTTGTTGGAGATTAAAAAGAGTGACTCAGACGTTCCCTCATTTAGAGTATCGTGTAGGGTCAAACCGATATGCACACGATTATTTTATCTCGTGTACAAGATGATTTTATATCGTGTACATGTACCAGGATATTCATGTTATCGTGTATATGATATAAAATTATCATGTAAATGATATCATTATATTGTGTACAAGATAATATTATATTGTGTACTCAATGTGTACATGATATCGTGTACCTGATATGTACACGATATCGTAAGGGAGATGACCGAAAAGAAAGAGAATGAGTTGGGTGAGACTAAATTAATGTAGAGACAAAAATAGGTTTCACAACATAAAGTGGTATTCTGTCAGGGCAAAAAATCATTTTCGCAAAAAAGAGAGTAACAACCCACTGACATGGCTACTGTGTTCGACTCCCTTTGCTTAAATTTGGGGTGTGCTGGAATACTTTTGGCTGTAGTAAAGAGGTTGGGTTAATTGGTTGGGGAAATGCAAAGTGATGTTTCTTTGGATGGTTGTGTGAGCGGTTGTAGTCTGTAGTTATGATGGTTGTTTGGATCTAGAGACATTCCCACCTCAGATTGCTACCAGAGCTAGAAGAGGGATGTGATGGGATTATAAAAAGATCTGTGCCTAATTCCATAATGTAATTAATTATATGTGGGCTTCACCATAAATTTCCCCGACTGATGATAGTGCAAAATCCCACCTATCCATCGAAAGAAGCTTCCGGAGAGGAAAGTATAGAAATCAGCAATATCGTTACTAGAAACAATAATGGCTTCGGTTTTTGCTGCGCTAAAAATGTATTGGATCAGATCTTGATTCCAGCCGCTAGAAGGTGATATCCGAAGCATGTTGTTGGTTGCATTAGATGGCGAAATCACTAGGGGATTGTGGGTCGCAAAAGAGGGTGGAGTAGGAATCCACATGTCTTACATATCAGGTTTGTAATCCGAACAAATTAAACACCGACTCCCAAACCTCTACCACTTGAGACCAACATAGCTTGTTTCATAGGACTGGTTATATCTATATCCACCCTCATCCGCAAGAATTGGCCAATGAGAGAACCATCCTAATAGATGAAGCCACCAGTGCGATTGCCAATTAACTTAGCAAACCATAGTTCATGAGACCCAAGCAAATGCTAGATAAATGTACCCAAAATGATGAGAACTTGAACTCAAGATCTGAAATAACCGCGGATAAATCAATCATGTATTTGATAAGCAAATAACGATTATAGAACCAGGAGCCACCCTTCAAAACCCTAGCAACTTCTTCGTACGACCCAAACATAAACAGAAAGTCATTACCTCCAATTGATTTTATAGACAACGCACTAGGGATCCAAAGTGGGCAAAACAATTCAGGATGGAAACGAGCATGGAGCAAGAAATTTACCAATAAGGGACATTGATTTATCCAACACTATAAGGATGACATGGTCAATGGAAACCGATTGCATTTCAGTTTATGTGAGAGAGATTTTTGAATACTCTCTCCGTCCCAGCTAACTTTGCACACTTTCCTAATCTCCGTTCCACCTAAATTTGCACGGCCCAAAATGGCATATAAAGTTAACACTCTCAGCCATATTAAATTTACAATATTGCCATTTACTAATCCTAAAAATATGACTTAACCTAAATTAAACCCCCCTAATTAAGCCTAACCCCACCCACTTAATTTAAGCTACAAACGCCACCAGACTAAAAATCCAGCCCAGCCCACAATTGGTGAAATCCTAATCGATCTCTCTTCTTAGTTCATCCCCACTCTTCCCCCTCACCCAGATTCTGAAAACTAAAAACCCTAATCTATCTCTCTTCTTCGCTCATCCAGCACCGCTCCCCTCTTCTCTGAACCAGTTCCATTTTCTCATCTCCGAATCTAAAAAAACGTAGATTTGAAACCCCATACCCTTTCCTCTTTTTCTTTGCCGATGGATGGTGATTCTGGAAGTTACAACGACGCTGTCGTTTTTTATTCCGATGAGACAGTCGTTCAGGAATTGAAGATGGAAAAGGGGGTTTTGAGCGAGTTGGAGGCTATGCCGGAGAAAGGCCCTGCTTCCGCCTCCGATTTGTTGGCGTATCCCCTTCCTGGGGACGGATGGCTCGCGGATCCAGACATGCGAGTGTTTTTCTTCGCATGTCTTGCGAACTGGTTTCCGATTATAAGGTTATGCTGCTCTAACCTAATTTCTGATTCATGAAAACTTGTCGGATCTGTGAATCCAGAATATTTACTGATGCTTTTGATGGGTTTATTTGTGGATCTATGAATCCATGTGTTTGCTGGAATTTACTATGCGACTGTTTTCTGGATCTGTGAATCCGGATTCTGTTATGATGTTTTTGATGCATTTATTTTCGGATCTGTGAATCCATATGTGTGTTTAGGCGTTTGTCCTGATTCTGTTCAGATCTGTGAATCCAAATCTGTTTCTGAGGTTTAACTTTGGATCTGTGAATCCATTAGCCATTATTTTGTTAAAGTGTGGCCAATTGTAATGATGTTTTCAAAACTTAACTCTTTTGTTGCTGCCCAACAAACATATAATCTATGCAATTGAATTCTTAGAGATGAACATTATTGCGTGTTGGTTTAGGTTGCTTAAGTTAGTCACCACTGACTAGCTTAATATTACCACCAATACTGTAAATTGGTCCTAGTCCCTAAACCCTATGATGAATCTGTTCTGAGGGTAAAAAAAGCATTAAAAAAATTTTCAGACAAAATGTGATCATTTTTTGATCAGTTTTTTATAACTTCAAAAAGGTTTTACTGTTTACAGTCTAAGCAAAAGAAACAAGTCTGTTGTGTTTATACCGTAAACAACAAACTCAAAATGTACTGTCCTTACCCTTTCGTTTTCGCAAATACCCCAAATCAGTGAGAATCCCACCCACCTCATAGTTTCCTTCTGAGTTTTCTTGAGACATGAGGCATTCAATAGCCTCTCGCACTGTTTCTTCTTCCACTTCCAAAGCTGTTGGCAGTGTCCCTTGTCTTGCTTGAGCTGTTTTTGCTATGTGGGGTAACCTGTAATTATTACCCCCTTT